>OY987336.1:28232866-30781532 GCA_963920685.1 Polydrusus tereticollis
TTGTAAATTTGTAGATAGCGGTGAAAGCAGTGAAAATAATAAAGGTGTTAATAAAAAATGCAAGAATAAAAGGGTTACAAAAAAAGGTAAGTTGTACGTTTCCCATAATATACCACAAACTTATAGCCAGCCGTTATGGGCATGTTTAAAAATAGCTTAGGGTTGATCCTGTTACGGCTAAATAATAACGGAGGGAAAAATAAATGCCTTTAATTTTAGGATGGTCACACACAGAAATAGAAGCATTAATAAGCGAATTTGGGAATAACATAAAAAATAACTGTTATCCGTCAGGTACACGAATAAAAGAATTTATTGCACGGACAGGCAGTAAAAGGAGTGTCCCAGTTATAAAATCAAAACTTCAACATTTAATAAAAAAAGCTAATTAATCCTAGCGACTTTACTATGTATGATGTTTTAGGATTAGGGTACTACATAACGGATATTTTTATTATACAGGGTTGGGCAAATGTTCCTGAACGGCTACAGGCGAACAAAAAGTGATATCGGATCCTGGTTTTGGGCACTGTATAAGACTAAAATTGTACTATTTGACTATTATAACATATATTATACAGGGTGGTCCAAAAAAGCGGCACGGTAATTTTTTTTTTTTAAATAGAACACTATGTTATTAAATTTTCAGATTCTACATAAAATTATAATTATTTTTTAATAAATGCATTATTATTCTATACTTAATTGTAATTTTATGTAGAATCTGAAAATTTAATAACATACAGAGTGTTCTATTTAAAAAAAAATTTCACCGTGCCGCTTTATTTGAGCACCCTGTACACTATAGGGTATAATAGTCAAATAGTACAATGTTAGTCTTATACATTGCCCAAAACCAGGATCCGATATCACTTTTCGTTCGCCTGTAATTAAGCCCTTCCGGAACATTTGCCCAACCCTGTAATTTGTACTTTTTTCAGATTTCAAAGTAATAATTTAATTTTTCTACTACTTACTTGAGAAATCGTCATTAATAACTCCATTTTTCTACTAAAAAGTGGCATTTCTTTACTCAGGTAAATAATAATAATAAAAAATGACCTAGGTTAATAATGAAAAACAACTGTTCAATGAGACTAAGTGACACTATGATTTAACATTCTATCTCACTGTTTCTTTACCATATTATTACTTTTAAAGCTTAAGTAACCAGTTTAAATAAAGAAATTCCTTAAAATGTTTGAAAACTTTGAATAAAACAGGACTTTTCATTATAATTTGGAAGATATTTAAAAAAGAAGCTGTTATAAATATTATTAAAAAATGGCACCAGATTTATTTTTAAGCAAGACACATGTAAAATCCAAGGTTACTTGATTTTTAACATTTTTTTAAAATTAGGTGGAAATGGGTAACATAAAGATTTAAACGAATTAAAATATCTAATAGTTTAGTGTTAGTATTAGAAAAAATTCTATATACACCTCAGTTAAGAAGCCTATTATACATCTTGCACATTACAACCCTCGGCGCTTCGCGGCTCATGATATAAAAGCGCTCGCTATATAATAGCCTACTTCTCAACTTAGGTGTATAATGTACTATTATTGAATTACCTTTTAATAACCCACTAATTAACATTTATTTCAACTTTATACACACTTTATGCAAACTGCACATGCAAGGCACCCAACCTAACTTAACTAACTTTTTTTCACTGTTACCAAATAAAAACAAAAATTATAACTGAACTTGGCTTCCTACTTCACAAATGGATGGAATTTCTTTTTCGGGTAAATTTTCCATAATTGTATCGTTGTTAAATAATTCAATTTCATTTGAGTGAAAGTAAGCCGTTGGTACAGTTCTGCCTTTTTGCTTTCTTCGGTCACACCATGCAAGCCATCTTTTCCTCGAAACATGTGATATTGCTACTTGGTACCGAGATGTTCTCGTCCGTTGAAGAAGGCCGATCGACAAGAACTTTGCGTTTTCTGGAAGGGACTGAATGATCATATTTTTGTGTCTGACCATGTTTACCATTGTTGGGGTCTCAGATCCACTTCCAGTATAAGTGAATTGCCACCAGCTGCTAGATATTGTAGAATATACCCATGCTTCGAGGAAGCTAAGTGCCACAGGCGTGTGGTCGCACATGATCCTCTCCGCTTCTGCTGTGTTGGCCCTCACAGCTACTGGGCGTTCCTCTGCAATGCTGAAAAAACTGCTGTCAAACATAGTAATTTTTATATAATTATTGTTATATCATACTTTTAATGAAGTACACAGGCCCATTACAATGTTTCGGAAAGCGATCTGAATTCTGAAAATTTGGATTAAGCGACCTTACGTCATCTCAAAGTTGCTTATGTTAAATGGAACACCATATTATTATACAACGTGTCCAAGAAAGTTCTACACAAATGGGAAATTGCTTTATTATGCGTTTTATGAAAAAAAAATGTGTGCTATGCTTGGCAAGAAGCTTAGATTTACGATGAAAAAATGTATTACCCATATAATACAGAATACAGTGTTCTCAAAAAGTAGAAGAATGTAAAGAAGGTCCAAGCGGGAACTACCCCTATTTGTAATTATTTAGCAAAACAACAAATAAAAAAGTTGTTTCAAATCTTTCATTCAGCAAAATATTATAAAGAAAAGTTGTTTAGAGTTAAAAGTTATGCATGGATTCGAAAACGTGTTTTTTCCGTAGGTATCTGCGATCATTTTAGTAATATTTTATGTTTGTCAATTAACTGGTACAGTTTTTTCACAAACATTTAAAATAAAAAATTTGCACTTTAAATAAGAGTTTCTTAATTTGATTATTATCTTTACTAATGTTTTATCTTGTTACAAATAATTTTTAAGATATTTTAAAGTTGTGCTTAATGTCCTTGCAACAAACATGAAGTTTGTGATTCCTTAATAAATTACAAATCTAAGTTACTTTTACAACTATGGTTGAATTTGACAAAGATATGTGAAATTGATTTGATTTTAAATAATTTATGATGGTCTTTAGGGTGAATATAGAAAAAAATAAATTTTTGGAAATTATCAGTGTTTTAAAAAAAATATTTTTTTTTTATTTTAGAAGGTTACCTTTTTTAATCCATGCCGAGATCCATGCATACCTTTTAATTCTAAACAACTTTCCTTAATAGCATTTTGCTGAGTTTGCTGAAATAGGGATAGTTTATTCTTGTACAAGTTTTATGTTTTTGGACCTACTCTGTACGCCGTTTGACTTGCAACTATTTTAAGTGTACCAAATATGATGCACCAACTTTTATTAAAAAAATTTTTGAGAAATCGGTAATAAAGAAAATTCCCATATGTTGCACACTTAAATGACCACACTGTATAGTCAATTTAAACTTTAAGTAAAACATAAAGTTGCATAAGAAGTGGAGATGTCCCCTATTAAAATGTATTTGTTTATATTCATCATGAGTAATAATACTGGACTTGTCCCATTTTGATTTAAACAAACTTGATTTGCATGTACCATGGACATGTCCGGTTTTGATCGAATATCTTATTTTCATATGGGAATTTTACCGGGTTGTCTACTATTTTAAAAGAATTTGAAAAGATGGGTCGATAGAAATCATAAAAATGAGCAGAAATTTAAAATAAAACGTGTTTCGAAAAAAATGTGGACATGTCCCCTTTTTTTTTTAAAAAAATTAAATTTTGACAGGTTGTAGCTCTAAAAGTATTAAGTATTCGACTTTTTGTTTTGTTATAATATGACTTGCTACCTTCATTTTAACATATACCCTCTCTATCTCATCTAATCTAACGTATAACCTCTCCAAGTATCCTAACGCTTATTCGAACACCCTGTATAAATATGGGACTGTTGTAAATGTAAAATATTTTTAGTATTAATATCTTGTAAACGATAATTTCTACAAAGGTAATTAAATTAAAGAAAATGTGCCATATTTAAAGCGTTTTGATGATTCCGTTAAATAAAAAACGTTAGAAAAATAACGTGTTTTAAACGAAAATTTTGATAATGAAAAATAACATTGCCGATTGAGCGTAAAATTAACGTTTATTCTCAAATCATGCCAACTGGGTAATTACTATTGCCCCCAGTAAAGTACCACTAGATATTGTCGTGATAGGAATTGGTACTCCTAATAAAAAAAATTCGGCCAAGCATTTTGTCCTGCATTTTTATGTAAAAAAAAATAAGAATTTAATAAATTTATGTTAATTTATAAAACGAAACCCGAAAACCTGTATACAATAAAAAAAGTTTTATACTTACCAGCAATGAATGGACAAAACGACAACTAATTGTAACAACATTTTAAGAGATAATCAGCCCTATGCAGCAGCACACAGGTTAAAACTTTCCGTTAACTCCAAACTAACGGGACCCGTTAGAAAAATCCCATGCTATTTCCGCGATTTGGTATGCAGCAACAACTTTTCCGTTACATTTCAGGGGTTAATTCGAGTTTTAACGGGCTTTTTTATCGGCATCGAAAGACCCGACGCTTCGTTTAAACGGACCCCGGTTAAAATTTTGAGCCAATCAGGGGCCCGCACATGTCGGATATCGAATCACTTCGGATTGCTTCGGATGCCCTCGTTTCACGGTACACAGATGACAGAACCTCGTTTCTTGCTTTTGCTTGCTTTTCTTTAGAAATTTTCGGTTTTTGCTTCGAAAATTAGTGATCGAAGTGTTTTTGATTGAAAATGCATCCTCTTATATATGCATAAGCTCGTTTAAAAGAAAAAATGGATATTTTTTTATACAGGTAAGTTAAAAATACACTTTTACAGGTTAAAATTACTGAACTAAATTGATTTGTGTTGATTTACAATTTATAGGAAATTTATGTACTTTTAGATTTTATCAAACCATGACAAGAAAGGTTTTCGAGAAGATTTTTCATTGTATGTAGCAGAAAATTATGTTTCCGATTCTAAAGCAGTTTTCTACAATGTACCTACCTACGTACAAGCTGAAAAATATATGATGTTATGTTGTTTTGGCAAGAATGTACTACCTACCAAATAGAGGTAAGATTCTAGACTATTTAGACTATGCAGGTAGCTGCTATAATAGATAAATTATTAAAGCTTGGATCAACCAAGTTTCTTACATAACTTTGTAAAAATTAAATTTGTTTATTTATGTTTAATATGAAACAGAGGCTTCAAATCATAAGCTTTTTCTGCCTGCCTTTACAACTGTTACCGATAAACCATTTTGAATTACATTATATACAAAATATTGACCATAAACAGGATAACAAGTCTAAATATTATTATTTATTTATTGCCCGACTTATACTACTCATAGGTGTGTTCATCTCCCTCTAAAACCCTTTAAAAATAAAATAAAACAATTTCTAATAAATAAATGTTTTTATAAAATGGACGATTTCATACAATATAGAGTGGTAGATATGGACTTTTAAAGTAATGTCCTGGATTTAGTGGGTGCGCTTGTGGTTTGGATGTTTTAGGTAAAATGTACTTTCGGGGGTTTTCTTAAAATTTAAATGTATTGTAATTATTGTAAATGGTCTTAAATTTGTAAATGTATTTTGAATTCGTTGACCAAGATAAGAAACTTATGTAAGTTTTTTCCATAAATAAACTAAACTAAGCTGAAAACCAAGTAGGTACCTACTAAAACCTAATATTATGATAAGCAATAAATATGCTATACCTATCTAGTACCTATATTTTTATATTAACAATAAATAATATTATAAAGAAATTATAATACCTAGTACCTAACTAAATTATTTCACTTGTGGTTAAGATTCATAAATTAAACTGATTTAGACAAAAAATTTACGACTGAAATAAACTGTTCAAGAAGAGAAGTTATTAGCGCTTCTTTCTTATATCCATTTAGGTGACCCAGAGGTTCAAGACTGCTTAAACTTGGCCAACCCACTACCAACAGCTTCAGGTATATGTTGTAAATTTATTTACATATTTACACTTGCAATATAACAATATAATTATAACATAAAATTTAGTTTAGTAGGTACCTAACATTAAAATAAGATTAAATAAAGAAAACTAACCTAATAAACCTTAAACAAATATACGTATGTATAATCTACGGTATAATATATAGTACACTATAGTCAAAAACAGATTGACTTTTATCAAAATTTTCTCCTGTGGAATCAAAAAGGTTTAATACATTATTTTAAAAGGTACATAGTCTATGTAAAGAAAATTAACCTGAACCGTTCGCAGAACGGCAGTTTACGATCAATACGACTACGAATCTCAGAATACTACAAATAATATTTAATAAAACCATTTGTTTTTAGATTCAGTAATAAACATCGCGATGCCGTCAGAGACAATTATTAAAGAAGGTAATTTTACTACTAAATATTTGGAAAATTCAAAAAGTTCAGAATTTTTTTTCTCAGTTGCTTCATAATATTACTTATAACAATATATTGGTAATACAGAAAGAGAGCATAGAAATGTTGATTTTCATTAATTGAGTGAAAAATTTTTAGAAACTCTTAACAAAACAACAACAGTAACTGAACCGGCAAGGAAGAAATTTAAAAGAGGTAAACAATAATAAGTAAATAATGTTGGGATACTTATAATTTTACTTCAATCAACAAGTTCTTCGATTTCACACACATTAATATAACGAGTATTTGATTTTATAATACACTCACTGACATAAAATTCGATCCATACAAAATTTTAATCCAATATAATATGTATATATGTATATACTAACTTTTTTTCCATAGTCCGATTCAAATATTTTTTTAAATTGTAGATAAATGTAAGTATCTATTAATTTTTATTAATTTCTTTAAAAAATAGTACCTATACCTACATGTTTATATATACAGAAAAATTAAAACGTATGTTTTCTCTCCTAATTTCGTTTGCATAACACTGTGGAGTAATTTTGCAATCTTAATTTGTATCGCCAGGACGGAGTAGCATTAAAAGCCGAAAAGCATATTCATTACAGTTAAGACTGCAAAATTACTCTATAGGGTGTATTGGGTTTTTATTTTACTTGAGATAGGGCCACAAAGAAAGGTGAGAACCGGGGCTATCAGCCCCGTTGCTCCCTCACCTCTCCCGAAGGCTTTGTATTATGGCTACTACCCTTTTAATACTTTTGGTAAATATAAACTTTAATTTTAGTGTCAACTAATACAAAAAATGAACACGAAAGGTGCTCCAGCACAACCCTACGGTCTGCAATAGAGTCGTTTTCAGCATCACAGAAAACGACTCTAGATGTTCAAAAGCAGGTGGTAGTTCAAATGGAGGAATTCAACAAGACGATGAAAAAAAACAACGAATTATGTGAGAAACAAAATATTATCGCAGAAAGGAAAAATGAATTATGGGAGAAACAAAATATTATTGCAGAAAGAAAAAATGAATTATCACTTATGGCGCTAAAATTAAATTACTTAAAAGAGTTTGGCAACTTAGATAACTTTAATATATTAACAGAACTTAATGTACCTACTAACTATAACTAACCTAACCTAGAACTAACTATAACTAACCTAACCTAGAACATTTAAATATACTGGAGGAACAGTAGGACACTAACTAACATTTATCTTAAACTTACTTATTTCTAAATCAAAATCACACTAGCAACTTTTTTTGTGCAACTTAAAAATGGCTTAAATACAACACACTGATTTGATATGGGCTAGCATTAATTGCTGGTGCGCGCCAAGCCATAATGACTTCCATGTATTTTTGAAAGATTTTTCAGTTGCAAAAAAAAGCTGCTGGTGTGTAGAAGTAGAAAAAAGGAATAAATTCATTATTTTTATTCATTTCAACTTATTGACATGTGTTTGCTGTCTAGGTCCCTACCCGTTTTTTCAAGAGCAAATTCTTGGTGTTTAATTAATTTTATATAAGACCCACACGAAAAGAGCTTATTACATAACCCATTTTAGCCTGTTTGCGTTATGCAATATACTGTATTATCGTACTGAGTGATGTAATGAACTCATTACATCACTCAGTGATGTAATGAACTTATTAGATCACTCATTTTTTTTATTACATTAGTCATTTTTAATCAAACTATGATTTGTTTTGTTCCGTCGGTCACTGTCACTTTTTGTGTAATAATACAATTTTTTTTGTCAAATGTCAAAATCATTTTGAATACATAAAAAAAACAAAATTCTGGGTCTTATATAAAATGTTGTATATCACACATACAGTAAGGCTCACTACAGCACGCGTGTGGTTACTACGATTCGGTCTACGACCTCGTCGTAGCAATATTCCCCACTCGTTACTGTAGTGAAGCTCATACCGTACTAGTAATATAATATAAATAACTATTTTCTAATTTTGTCTCGAAAAATAGATATTTCGAACGCGCTAGCGAGTTCGAAATATATCCATTTCGAACTCCGAATTTTATTTTTTAAAAGTTGGCATTGGTTATATTTAAATGTTTTATTCTGTTGACGTCTGACGTTTCCTGTTATTGTTATCCATGAGAAAAGAAAGTTTTCGGGATTTCTCTGGTAAAAGTTGATTTATCGTTTTATTAGCAATATCCCTTAACTCAGGGGGAGTTAAACTTAGATTATCATGCTCCATATTTTTTTAATTATAATTATGAACAACTCTATGAAATATTAAATCACAAATTTCGTGACAATGACACAAAGAAAATATTATTTATTGTCAAGGCTACTATGATAAAAAGAAATTTAGAGTATTACCAACATAGAATTTAGACACACAAATTTACAAAATTTGAAGGGTTGATTTTCTTTTTAAATATGTATTTTCTTATTGAAAAAAATACAAAATAGAAAAAATAGTATAAAGTACGTGTTTTATAAAGCAGTTAGAGCACTTGTCCCGTTAAAAAACTCGCCGCAAGCGGCTCGTTTTTTAACATGGACGCGTGCTATAAGATGATGCTTTATAAAACATGTACTTTAATATACTATTAAAGTCGTTTAAATGTTGGTTAATGTCATATTGTAGATTAGTCTTTTTGCCTGTATTATATTAATCATTATAATTACTTGAATATATTATTAGGACGCACTTGACATTGACCTTTTCGCGAATCATTAATTTATCATTCGGATTCGGTATATTATACAGGGTGTTTCACGGTCGATGGTACGTTAGACGTTTACGGAGAACTAAATAACGAATCATTTTCAAAATTTGGCAACCGGGATAAACGACCATGGTCTATCGTTCTAAAATATTTTCAGCAATGCAACGTTGCCGCTTCTGCCCAAAACAGGTGGCAACATTGTTATTTCAAATGGAACACCCTATATCTTAGAATTTTTTTGGACTCTACATAAAATTGTAAGTATTTTTTAATAAGTGCATTATAAGTCTAAACTTAATAGGTTTTGAGATATCGACATTTGAAAAATGACATTTTTGAACTTTGACTGCTTCAAACTTTTTAACGGTATGTCTTAGAGCAAAACGGCTTACATGTCCCTATCTTGCTTTTTTATTATCTTCCCAAAAATATCAACTTCCGGTTACGCCGGAAGTACTATATATGGGGATTTTAAGTTACATCCGGTTTAACCGGAAGTTGAAACTTTTGGGAAGATAGTAAAATAGGAAGATAGGGACATGTAAGCCGTTTTGCTCTAAGACATACCGTTAAAAAGTTAGAAGCTGTCAAAGTTCTAAAATGTCATTTTTCAAATGGCGATATCTCGGAACCTATTAAGTTTAGACTTATAATGCACTTATTAAAAAATACTTACAATTTTATGTAGAGTCCAAAAAAATTCTAAGATATAGGGTGTTCCATTTGAAATAACTATATTGCCACCTGTTTTGGGCAGAAGCGGCAACCTTGCATTGCTGAAAATATATTAAAACGATAGACCATAGTCGTTTATTCCAGTTGCCAAAATTTGAAAATGATTCGTTATTTAGTTCTCCGTAAACGTCTAACGTACCATCGACCGTGAAACACCCTGTATACTGTCTATAAGTAGAATATTTTGCCATTTTAATTAACACTTCCAATCCAGTTCAAGAGTATGTTTTCCTCCTTTGCTAAAACGTCCCAACAGCTAAAAAATGTCAAAATTAATATAGGCCCAGGAATTTTTTATTATTTAATGTTGTGTTTCTACATATTACATATTTAATTAGCGTTACATAAAATATTACATAAAGTTTCGGTAAGATGGTTTAAGATTTACAATTCACACGATTGAGACTGGGATATTTTCTAAAATTTAAATGTATATATTTACAAGGAAATTCGTTGGGCTTGAAAACGGTCTAATCTGATAATACAGGGTGTCTGTCTTCCTTTGCATGGCCTTAAATTGCTAGGGCTATTCGGGCCAGGTACATACCGTTATTATTATACGTGTGTACAAAAGGGTCCTTGCACAATTTTTAATTCAATGTATATTTAGTTGTATCTAGACTCAAATATACCCCCTATTTTTCTTTTTTATCATAAATCTCATTGTGTTACGAGATATATTACAATACAAATTTCTCATTTTGAACGCGCGCCAAAACCTCCTGCCTTTTGTGACGTCAATTATTTGTAGTTACTGATATCGACAAATATACCGTTTTTTTTTTAACCCCGCTACAAAAGAGTTTTCGAAGAGTCAAATGTACATACTAAATTGATTTCATAGCTATACTTTTTTAGTAATATTTTGATTTGTTGATATTTTTAAAGTGTATTCTTTTCTTCTGTTACTTCAAAATATGCAAGGTAAAGCGTTGGTAAATAAACTTGGCAACGTTTTCCAAACTTGTGACGCCAACCAATTAAAAAGTTTGTAAACACGTGTTTGAATAATGTACCTATAGGGTCAGTTGGGTTAAATGTAGACGATTCTCGACACTTTTGATACCTTTATTCATAAAATTAATTTGATCAATTTGTATAAAGTATTTAAGTGTATCGACTTTGCAGGCAGTTTGAGTATGTATATTTATTAAACATTTTCAGAATAATACATTTCAAAATTAGCCATTTTAGTTTTTGTCATATATTTTTTTACAGGTTGTATGTTTAAATTTACCCCGTGCCCTCGGGGGAAATGTAAACAATTCTGCTGAAGACCATAAGCATTTGTGCAAAAAATCGTGGGGTTAACAGAAACATGTCGTTTGTAGGCATTATATAGTTGATATTTGATATGTTATTAACGTGTTTACATTTACCCCATTAGTAGAATTTAAAAAAACGACAGTTACAAAAATATTTATTATAAAAAAACAACACCTACGCTTTCCGAACAATAAGAACAAAAGGGCAGAAAAATAATTCATTCCGTCATTCCTATGTTCTTAAGTAACAAGCAAACAAAGTAATATTCCATAATTCTAATAGAATAAAGATAACAATTTTTCAACGAAGGTTTGAAGTCTACTCCGCCAGGGGAATACTATTTACAAATCTATAAAAGATTCTCTTAACTTTGGGAAATATTTCAGGATCTGGCAGTATACCTAATACTTGACCGATATTAACGAAATTAACATCAGTTTCTACGACACAAAAAAGTGTTTTTAAAGTGTCCGCCGATAATTTTATTTCATTTTGGTCCTCATCAACATCTTCAATAGAACAAACATATTTAAAAATAGTTGTGTTACGTTAACCCCCTTTGAACGGAATGAAAACAAATTTTCCAATGCACAACTTTGACATATCTTTAATGGGTTCCAAATAAATTACGTCATTATCCTGTTGTATTTCATCGCTGGAACTCTCATCATCATATTCATATGGTATCACTCTCTTCCGAGGTATCTGATTTATTTTTAGCTATTTTCAATAACTTTCTCTTCTTAACGCCTGAATTTTCTGCAGTGGTTGGATTATTTTGTTTCTTTTTTGATTTGAGTTTTTTATTTGTCTTGTTAGTTAGCCCCTAAGTAGTTGCCTTTTGCTTTTTTTCTTCGGCTTCTTTTAGTCATGATATGACGTCGTTAGAGGTTAACACTTCACCATATACATAATTGTTGTTTCAGTCTTGAAATTATATAGAAGACAAACGCAGCTTTTCCTTGTCGAGATCATTCATAACACATTTTCTAACTTCTCATAAAAATCATATACCTACTATCTGTGTGTTTCTCGCATCCTTACGCAACTTTTAAAGATGCTCTGGTTTTTTTAGTTATAGCTGAGGATGTCGAAACATAAACGAAAGGTACCAGTCTTTACCTGGTTTGTTATCTTTAAAAGGAAATTTTATATTCTTAGCTTTCACATATTTACCAACGAGGTCACGCAGTTCTTCTTTGCTACAAGGGTGGCCCATTTTGCATCTTGTTAAAAGGCACTTTACAATTTCATTTTCTTCCATAACGGATCGCGTCGACTTTCGGCCAGGACCTTGAACAGCCATCGCCGTTTTTCTCCCTTTAATTCTGTTATGAAGAATATGGTGGTGGGCCTTTTTTTTTGGCCCGAATCCATGTTCACATTTGCCCCTCATCCATGTGTACATTTACCCAGCGCCGCAAAATTCTAAGGTAAATGTAAACATCAAAATATCTACCAAACTTGTGATATTATGACTTTATCCCACTATAATTTATTTGAAATTTGTCTTAAAGATACCAAAAAATATTAGGTACCTACCTTACCTTATGATTTTCACAAAATAATAGTGAATGCGCGAGGGTATTAACATTTTGATTAGCACATGCAAATTCGCCAATGGCTGTGAGACAACTATCTAATGAAATAAACCAAATCTTCAGACGCTGTTGCCCTGTGCTTCCTTAAAGCTTCTGCGAATGACTCGCGAAATCTAAATTGGGGGCGCTTTTTAAAATGTACAGGCCTTGTTTTCATTTACCCCTGTCTACATTTACCCCAACTGACCCTACCTAATGGAAGAATGACCAGAAAGAGCATACGTATAAGATATAACCAAGTGTTTAGGTACCTACTCAAAACATAATAGTTTTCTAATAATTGTAAAATACCCACTAATATGAAATTTAATAATCAAATTTTTTTCATTTTTAACCTTTTAGTTGTAACATAAGTGATGAAAAACCTTTCGTGTATTATATTCATGATTGGAAAATGGCAATAATTTAATTAATTTAATTCTTATTGAATTCCTAAAAAAATAGTTTTAAATAAAATTGGTAAATCTGTTCAGAGTGCCCATTGTCTGAGGACCCTAACACGATATCAATTAAAGTATGGTGGTTCTAAGGCCACCTTAAAGATCATTTGTTTTCTTTCGAAGATTTATTTTCTAGTTTAAACTTGGAGAGTCCTTGGAGATCGCAATAAGAGCATTAGCGATACCTACTTAGGTATTTTAAATTTTAATACAATATAATTAATTTGTTCTGGTTTTAGGTTTTTAATATTAAATTCTATATATATATATATAATCAGTTGTTTTAATAACCTGTAAAAACATGCTTACCCTGGTGGACAAAAAAATCGTACAGATACCTACTTCACAGTCTAAATGTATGATTTGATGCTATTTTTAAGGCATTGTCGTTAAGACTATGAACTACTAATATTTCTTTTCTACATACCTTTTGCACCAAAAAATAACCATCTTCTAAAATAAATAGAGTTCCTATTTAAAAAAGTGCTTGAAATCAATAAACTGGCTTGCAAGCCGGTAAGCTACTTTTACAAAATTGGCAAAAATATAAAAGCAAATTAAGAATAAAACCAAATCTTGTCCTACAATTATTTTGTTATTAGACAATGCTGGCCAAGGACAAGATTTCTCGTAAGATTTGGATTTATTTTTAGTTAGCTATGGCCCTCCTGGAGACTTATAGTGGTAACTAAGAAATAATTATACTTAAATTATTTGAAATTCATTATAAATGTAATATTATAATAATAAAATTATTGGTATGTCTGTTGAAATTTTTTAAGTTATATTTTATTCTACATAATGAACTGTAACAGTTACCTATTTGGAAATAAATTGTAGTTAATTGAATTGAGAACAACATTTTAAATTTAATAATACTAAAATCTTATATAAGCTAGTAGTGTAGTCGGAATAGGACAATAAAACTAGGTTAATAAATATGTTTGCCAATATTTACCGAAGTATTAGACTAACATTAGTTTCTTATCCCGACTATACTACCAGCTCATATTCAAGATACTGTTGGACAATAAGATACTTAGACATTAAAACTTATGTGAGAAAAAAGGTACTGATTGATACCTAACTTTAAAAAAATTTGGTCAGGAATTTTCTATAACATAAAATCAAAAGTCACATAAAAGGTTTCACCTTACTACGTAGTGTATTAAATGGTGTCTGTAATACTTTAAATAACACTTAAAATGTTGAAATGAAACGGTAGTTATTTTACCTTTATATTAAAGTAATCATTGTCATATTCTAAATTTAACCAGGCATAATTCCAATACCCTTTTTTGATTTTTAAATAAGAAGCACATCTGAAAATCTGTAGGTATCTTATAACCTACAAAAATGTGTATGTATGTATACATTCATCTATTACCAAAGCAAAGATTTCCTAGGAGCCCTAATTAAAGTAGGTATAAAGTAGGTATGTAGGTAATCTATTGCGTAATTACCTTCTGTCAGAATACCTATTATTTATTTGTATCATTTTCTTCACACTGCTTGAAAGCTCTAGCCATATTATGATAATTTAATAACGTCTCTGCTGCTTTGTTTGCGTATTTTTTCCTGGTTAATTTCAATCCATTCCTAGAAAAAAACGTAAATAAGTACCTACCTATCATAAAGGTGTTGTTAACAAATTAAATAAGCAAAATAAAACATATGTACCTACCTACTTACGCCAGATCTCGAACGCACAAAAACTATACACTAGCTCGGCGATAGGAAAATAATAATCTTCTCCGCAGGTAGAAATTCATTTAAATTTGCGTTTCCATCTGAAATTATTCTGATTAATGCGTTTATTTATTCGTAATACCAAAATAGGTCGATATTTACCGAAACAGAAAAAAAATGTAACCTAACCTGTTTTCGTTTTCGTGTTGTCAGTTATCAAACAGTTGACGTAAATCACAGAAATAAATAAAACTTTTAGGTTAAACATTTCTGACAGTTCGATCCGTTTAAAAATTCTAACAGCTGTTCCTTAACTTTGGTTGGAAAAGATCAAGTGGCTGTGTTAACCCGTTTCTACTGGAAACACTACCGTTAAAAAGTTAACGGACTGCTGCTGCATAGGGCTGAATAACTATAAGTTTTAAAATTCAAACTGTTTGGGTGTATAATATACTATTGCTATTGATGCTCTGACAAAGAATGATAATTTGAAATTTCCCACAAGTTGGTAACACTGATTCTGGATAATTTACAAATTTGGGCCCACCACCGTGCTACACAAAAATGCTGATTAATCACAAACATCATAAGCTTTTATAGAGCATAAATAACATAACAATAATATGGTTTATTAACATATAGAGTGTTCCATTAATCTATGTTTGGATTATAAAAATCACTTTATTAAATTTCGCAATGCAACCATTTTATTTGATAGTTGCCGCTGGTCCAATCAATCAAGTGCAAACTGGCGCCCAAAAATAGTATTTAATTGTTTTCCTTAATAAGAGCTAATAGACAGAACTTGCCTTTAAAAAAAAAAAAAATCCCACGACCCAGCTCAAATACCTTACAACTGCAGCAACGTGGCATATGATGAATATATATATACCTATATATGAAAGAGACATATATACCAATCAGTATTATTACAGAATTTTAGATATTTCTTACCCACGTCCACTACATAATATTGTCCAAACCCTCCCGGCTCTCCCCTACTTGCTTGATACGTAAACAATTACGCCATGCAATTCTTTGCAGAAGCAATACGTTGCAAGAAATTTTTTGCACCTATTGTAAACATGCAAAATCACAATCAACTATGGGATCAACACAATGACCTACCTAATCTGGTCCGGTTCTTCATCGTCACTGTACTCAGTTTTTATTTTTCGTTTTTCTTGATTAAATATTTCTGTTGTATCGCGGCATGGATTATTGATGTTTTCCCACAAATCACACATGTTCAACAAACTAAACTCAGGTGTAACGCCGGTTAAATGGCACAGACGGCACAAATTAACATATTAAATTTTACAAAATTTAAATCTACGGACTTCTTGGGATACTTTATTTAGGGTCGGGTTTTTTAATCAAAAACCACCATCAAAAATTTTGTTAAAAACATTAAATCTAGGTTAATTCCTACATCTTCTCTTTCATTCTTTGATCGGAACAAACAGCCAGCCAAACAAACCGTAATGCTGGTTTGCACTACTTTATTTAAGTAGGCCCCTAAGGCTACGCCATTTTTAGTCTAAGTTTTCGTTAACACAGACGTCGGCGAATTTAATTGTTTTGCTCACATTAAACATCTTACACTAGAAAAAAAATTATATACAATATAATACCCTTCATTAGGGGTGGGCAAAAAACATTGGTTTCATTTCCAACGTCGATGATTATTTTAAATATTATATGGGGGTTCGGGTAGGCACATCGAGGTTTTTTTCTTAATTAAGATTTCAGTCACATTTATTTTAAAACATTTTTTTTTGTGCGAAAACAAAAACAGTCGCACAATACAGAATACAGTGGCACACTCTAATTTGTAATTTAATATTATTAAATTTAAGACCATGGACAAGATAAATCACATTAAGTGAACATATATACCGGGTGTTGCATCGTCGAGCGGGACATAGGAAATCCCATGTAATTTTAAATGGGGTCAATTATTGGCTTCCCTAATTATTTTAGAGAAAAATTCTATTTAGGTTTATTAAAGAGCACTAAAACCCACATTCAAAAGAATAACTTTAGATATTTTTGATGAGCCCGTTTACGGGTTATCGCCGATTTCTTTTTAACTATTTCTCCTTTTTATGGCCCCGTATTTGCGGGCACCAGTCAAGGTAAAAGATGACTGTCAAATAAAGTTGTCATTTTGAAATGTGTGCTTTATTGTTATAAAAACTCGTACATCGAAAATATTAGCCATGAATTACACTTCTGAAGAAAAATATTGATGATTAAATGGTATTATCAAGGAAATAGTTATCAAAATGTGTCAGACATGTTTGCTGCTCTGTATCCGAATAGACCGATACCTGCAAAATCTACAGTCGAAAGGACTATCAAGAAATTTGAGACAAAATGCACTGTAATAAATAACTGCAGATGTGAAGAAAGGCAGGAACAAAGAAGAGATGCAAGAAATGATAGGGTTTTGCAAGTTTTATTATGCGTGGAAGAAAATGATGGAAAGATCAGCACAAGGAAACTTGAGGATGACATAGGATTAGATCACACCACAGCGTTACGAGCTTTGAAACGACATAAATATTATTCATACAAATATGAAAAGCACCAAGAGCTAAGAGATAGGGACGAAATACGACGACAGGAGTTTTGTTTTGGTATGATGGAAAGAGCAAACATGGATAGGGAATTTTTAAAAAACATTTGTTTCACTGACGAATGCACATTTACCTTAAACAATGAACCCAATGTTTAAAATTATCGATATTGGAGCAAAGAAAACCAACACAGGTTTGTGGAAACAAGGACGCAATATCCACAAAAAGTTAATGTATGGGCTGGGATTTTCGGAGAAAATATTATCGGGCCATTATTTCTTACACGAAATTTAAATGCAGAATATTTTTTGAAACTACTTGAAGATTATATTTTACCTACTTTACATGATGCCGCCAGGGAAAATCAGGAAGTTTGGTACCAAATGGATGGCTGCCCGGCACATAGTACCCTGGCTGTCCGGGAATATTTAAACCGTGCTTTTAATGGAAATGTTATTGGCTTAAATCATACAGTAAATTGGCCAGCCAGGTCTCCTGATTTATCGCCAAATGATTTCTTTCTCTGGGGCCATTTAAAAAACAGGATATACAAAGATAAAAAATACCCAAATCTAGACGAGTTAAAAAATGCTATTTCTGCCGAATGCAATAGAATTTCAGTTTACCAACTAGCGAATGTAAGAAGAGAATTTTATGATCGCCTCGGTTATTGTCTAGCAGTCAATGGAGGAGTATTTGAACATCTTCTTAAATCCTAAAGTTCTAACAATTTAATAGTACCTACCTATTAATTAGTAAAATATTGAAACATGTAAAATGTCATAATTAACCTTGTAATTGGATCATTTATTTTAGTTTTATTCAGATTAATTTGTACTCATAAATACACCTTTAATATTTTCGATGTACGAGTTTTTATAACAATAAAGCACACATTTCAAAATGACAACTTTATTTGACAGTCATCTTTTACCTTGACTGGTGCCCGCAAATACGGGGCCATAAAAAGGAGAAATAGTTAAAAAGAAATCGGCGATAACCCGTAAACGGGCTCATCAAAAATGTCTAAAGTTATTCTTTTGAATGTGGATTTTAGTGCTCTTTAATAAACCTAAATAGAATTTTTCTCTAAAATAATTAGGGAAGCCAATAATTGACCCCATTTAAAATTACATGGGATTTCCTATGTCCCGCTCGACGATGCAACACCCGGTATAGCTATTATTAGGTGTCCACCAACTCATAGTTTACATATTTTACAATATCATATGTCACACCCCGATATTTTAATTATAATAATAATAATAATTTTAAAGGTTCTCTATTTGACTATTTGGCCAAAATTAAAATAAGCTCATTTTTTATAAAATTTTCATTATTTAAATATTTAGATTTATTAATGTCATAGATGACAGTTTGTCAAAATAGAGAAGAATGCTATTTTTAAGTAGTTATTTTGCATTTAAGGGGCTTAAAATCTCCCTATTTTTGCCGCTTTCTTTTGCGTTCAGTAGCACGCATTACCTATCATATAATAATATGTATTAGTACTATTTATTATGGCTATTACCCTGAATATCTTGAAGCAACAACAGAGATAGAAGATCCAGGGTCATTTCGACTTATGCACCGTATGAGAATTATTGCCAAATGTATTTTTATTTCTTTAGAACAGGGCCTTAGAAAATTAGAGCAATGATAAAATTAGCAAAAACTTGCTAGAAAATTACAAAATAAACATTAAGTCCGTACTTACAAGTGTTTTCAAATTATTTATTTTCATTTGTAAACTAAAACGCGATTTAAAGATTTTATATAACTGCAGGCTGACAACATGACAACGTCTCATTTTTACTCGACATAACCTCGAAATCTCTAGCAAATGTTGATTTGTTTGACAGTTCGTTTCTTCGAGTTGTGTTAACGGCTTTTGTGTACTGTTTAACTTTACTTTTCTGTAAATTTTGATTGTATGATAATTTTGTGAAGAAGCCGAGGCAAAGCATAATATTGTGCATTATTTCAACAGACGCAAAACCCTGAACAAAGATTTATCATTCCACAGGTATGTACCCAGACGGGATGCTTCTTTCTTTCTTTGGTTTAACCTACGACTTACGTTAATTTTGTAAAGAAACCATAATTAGGTAGTTCATTTCCTAAAAATTATAATTGCCCCTGCTGCTGTTGATTAAATTAGGTACCTATCAATGTTTACCAAAAATTGCATGTAATCCAAAGAGACCTACAAAAACCTAATATTTTACCTGTTGAACTCTAAAAATAATTGGTAAATATCTAATAAAAATTTTATTAATATATATTCACCTGCGTTCTTTTTTTTTCTCAATCAGTATTTAGGTATATACAAAATCTTAAACAAACCAAGAACTGTCCTTTTGCTTTTTGTAAACGTCAAATGTAGCGGAAAAAGCAGCATAACCTCATTTTATTCCGGTAAAAACAAAGGTATATTTATTTTTTCTCGCGCATGCGCACGGCGCTAAATGACCCTGACGAAACAATGATAATAATAATAATATGTCTTTATTAAGAATATCTAGTAAATTTTACAAAAAAAAAAAAATAGTAAATATGAGGGCGGTATCCAACATTGTTGCTCTTATACAACAAGGAACCTCGGCTTCACTACGTTTACATTGGTTAAATGGGCAAGGCGCCATATAGTACTATAATACATTATATGCAGTATCTACACTTATCTTTTATTATTGTACGAAACTAGAGAAGAATAGAATTATATTTTTTTGTTTTGTAGAATCGGTGAAAAGAAAAAAACCTGAAAGAGGAAGTGACAGTATTGACAGCGATAAACAGAGTAGTGACAAAAACGAGACGACAATTCTGGAGCTTGGTAGAAAAAGTGCCAATGTCTAAAAATTGCATGCCTTGCTAGTGATTCTGCTCAAACTCAGATTACATAATATGTTAATCACGAAAAAGGCCAATGTCCTCAATTATTATACTATTTGACCTTATTTATCTAGTCCAATAGAAAAAGGGCCAATATCTGGACATTGACCCTTAGATTAGTTTTAAAATGTTGTATAAACAGCCAATGTCACAATGGACATTGGCCCTTTTTCTACCAGCTCCAGAATTAAAGATGCTAATCCTCAGACTGTCGTATGATTAATATTTATTTATTTATTTATTTACAAAATTTAGGATACAACAGAACTGAGTTCCAAAAAAACATCCGCTAAATACAATTTAATATTAATATTGGGTTTCTACATTAATATGAATGGAAAAAATAGACATAGAATATTTTTCATACATTAACAAATACATGCGCGAGGAAAAGTTCTTTTAGTTTTGATTTAAATTTCAAAATTGAAGCAGAAAAAACTTCAATGTCATAACAATACTTATTACAAACTATTTGCATTCTAATCAACGGGGTATTACGTCCCAATTTGTTCTGAGCAATGGTATATCAAACAATTCATGACTTCTTAGTTCCCTTGCAGGAAAATTAAAACTCAAAATTGATAAAATAAGTGGTGAATCAATTTGATGGTTTATAAGTTTAAATATTGTGTATATATCCGACATTCGACGCTTCTCGGAAAGCGGTAAAATCTTAAATTTTTTGGCTACATTCTCCGGGGTACAAGCGGCTTTATATGCCAATACTTTGAGAAATTTATTTTGAATTGCTTCGATTCTGTTTATATAAATTTTATAATTAGGATTCCATATAACTGAAGCGAAAGAGAGTTTACTGTAAACAAATGCGAAATAAAGTGACAATAGCCCACTAAACATCACACGTTACAATAACGTTTCGTAACGTTTATTTTTGGTAGACGATTTAACATTTTTCTGTTACGTTTTTATTTTGTTTTGGTAATGTACCTTATTTTAAAATTTGAAATGTTTTTTTGACAACGTTTCTTTTATGTACATATTTCGTTAATATTTGGATTTGTGTTAACATTCCATTAATGTTACAATTATTGTTACATGTTTGTAACCGTTATGTATTTTGTATACGTTACATTGTTATCGTAATTTTCATGTAGGAATTACATTACAAAATATAATTATTTTCACATGTTTAGTAGTATAACGTTTAACGTTTTAATTACGTTAATCGTGTACGTTTTTTTAACAGGATTTCAATTGCGCGCGACACCGACCGATCGGTTCGTCGTTTCGTAGGAGGGTGACGCGATTCTTTTAACTGCAACTTGCAGGGTCGCAAAGTTTTGTGTTTTCTATTTTCAATTTTCTTTTACTTTCTGTTTAGCGATATGGATAGTGATTCTATTGAAAAAAAGGAAGAGGAGGAAGGCGTTGACGATGACGAAGATGTTGCTGATGACGAAGACGTTGATGATGATGATGACGAGAGGTAAGTTTAGCTCATCTTTAAGCACGAATGCGCGCCCAAAGAACTGACTCATTTCCTTTAACTTTCCGAGATCAATCATTCGACGGTAAAGCTGAATATCCTGTTCAAAAATGGATTGCTGATTTCGAAGAAATTTCGGATATAACTGGATGGAATGACTTACAGAAATTAATTTTTGCTAAAGAATCATTAAAGAGACGAAACTTTTTGTTTAATCTGACAAAGGAATAAAGTCCTGGTCAATTTTGAAGAGAAAGTTAAAAGAAGAATTTAAAGTTTAGATGGCTTTTCTTAAATTGATTTAAATAAGGAAGTTGGTAGGGCCTATGTTAAATTGTAAAACTCATTTTTGTGGCACTTGAAGTGACCATTTTACATAACCAAAATGGAGGTCAATTTTATCATTTTATACCTAGCCAACAATTATTTAAGCTACAATTAGTTAATGGAGGTACCTACATTATAATTAAAAACTTTATTAGGTACATGGATAGCTCGTTTTTCATGATTTTTTCTAAAATTGTACCACTTATTTTTTTCTTGTAGAAATTTTGTTATCGGCGAGCTATAGTTTTATTTTTTAACCGAATGAAATTAAATTGTGATAGTGAATAAATAAATAGTGATTTTTAGGTTTGTGGAAAAAGTCTAAATTTTGGTTTTTAGTTTTGTTGTACATAACTCAAACCTAAAAAACGGTTATTTGACGTTGATAATTTTACAATTATTAATTAAATGATAAAAAAACATACAGTTATGATTATCAATCTTCAGTTTAACGGTGGAATGAGCACTGGTTAGTGGCCAATTCTCGGGTTAAACCTTGAAAGTGAACTGAACATGTACCGGGTGGCCAAATAATACCATTATAACCTTACAGCTGTAGGAAAAAATATCATTAATATACTGGCTAGAAAAATCTCTGAAAATTATTTTTAAGTTCGTAAGATGTCCACTAAGGAGCGTAAACAGACAGGGTCTGGTTCCAAAACCAAATGGTGGGACAATATCAAAATTTGTTTGATATAAAAACAGGTAACTTCGCTTGGGCTGGTTTTTTTATACTGCCGAGGGCCATTCTTATTTGGCCACCCGGTACCTACAACTAGACCCAATACGTTTATGCTATAAAGTTTTTGAATTTATTCTTCTAAATGTTTAAAAGATAGAAAAATACACCCATGCTCTACTCCACTTTTTAATAAACGAAGTTATGCTAATTTTATTGTTATAACTTAAAAACCAAAAATTTTTTGACACGGCCTATTATTTTTCTATTTATTTACACTTGACAATAGGTTTAAATGAAGCTTACAACTTTTAGTATACTTATCTGATATGGTCAAAAAGTTACATTTTAGTTTCGTTTTGTTTACAGATGCTGTAAAAGGGCCATTCCATGGAATGACCGACCAAGAATTCTCTATAGTGGTCGCGGACTGGTTTCGTTTTTCGAAACAAAGAACACAAAAGGTCGAAGCAATGACAAAATAATATATCTACGTAATTTGTAGATAATTAATGAATAAAACGCTTCATCTAAACAAAGAACTTTATTATTGAATTTTTTTTCTAGGCAAATATTTTATTTAGTAACTACTATTTTTTTAATGTGGCTTTATATCAGACTTTAAAT
The DNA here is from genome assembly GCA_963920685.1 of Polydrusus tereticollis. NCBI lineage: Eukaryota > Metazoa > Arthropoda > Insecta > Coleoptera > Curculionidae > Polydrusus > Polydrusus tereticollis. Next base: position 28,256,225 of record OY987336.1, read on the forward strand.
TTACTAAAACTTTACCGTAATTGACTAAGTTTTAAGACCAACCAGAATATTTAAATGTAATTTCAGTTTTTTCATATATTTATGTGGTTTGATTAGATTGATAAGCCCGATTTAAGAAAATAATATTTTAAGTAAAATATATATCTAACAATGAAATTGTGGATTCCCTATACCTAGAAACATTTACGCAAAGTTAAAAAATATGTATATTTAACGTTAAATAAACGATTAATAAATGTTCGTTACTTGTGTTTTAAACATAACGAAAACATTCAGTTTTTGAAAATGTAAAGTTACAGTAACGTAAATAATATGTAGAATAAATGTTTCTTAAACAAAATTTCTATGTAACGTTAATGTTGCTTAAATATGCTACATTTTCGTTGATACTACGTTTAAAATATGTTACTTGGTACAACCATGCTACATAATATTAATGTAATGTCAATGTTACTTAGTAACTTAAAATGTAACATGTTACGTTTCTGACCATGACATAAGAGGTAAGTATATAATATACTGTTACATTAACGTTGCTGCGTACATTTTGTAAACGTAACGTTGTAATTTCGCAATATAAAAAAAACGTTAAAGTTATGATAAAATGTTTAGTGGGAGTGTTTTTGGTTCTCTAAAAACCTGACAGTTTCTGACAATGAATCCTAACATTCTGTTAGCTTGAGCCGTAATCATATCAAAGTGAAATCGAAAAGACCACTTGCTGTCCAAAAGCACACCAAGGTCCCTAATTCGGTCAACTCTTTTTGAAACTTTTGAATTTATATTGTAGTTAAAGTTAATATTTTTAGAAAAGTTATAGATATACACTTATCCAAATTCAAAAAGAGGCTGTTTGATTGCAATAATGAAGCAACCTATCGAGGTCCCCCTGTAACTTATGGCAGTCCTCCGGGGCCTCGATCGTACGATAGATTTTAAGATCATCTGCATACATGATAAAATTACTATTTAAAAAGCACTGGCTTATGTTGTTGATATAAATTATAAAGAATAGAGGCACTAAGTGACTTCCCTGGGGAACCCCCGACGTCGCCCCAAATGGCTCCGAGTGATACCCGTTTACCACAACAATCTGCTTTCGGTCACAAATGTAGGACGAAACCCACTTTAACATAGCTCCGTACACCCCGACATCAAGAAGTCGCTCCATCAGCACCTCATGACTGATTTTATCGAAAGCCTTGCTGAAATCGGTGTACACGGCATCGACCTGTTTCTGACTATCCATAGCCAAACAAACATTCTGAGAAAAACACAACAAATTTGTCTCCAAGGATCTTTTGGGAAAGAAGCCATGTTGCTGTTCAATAATAGTATTCTTTACAGTAGAGAAGATTTTTTTATAAACAATTTTTTCAAGAATTTTTGCAAATATACTGATTTTACTAATTGGACGATAATTGGACACACTACTTCTGTCCCCACTCTTAAATATAGGTATTACATATGATGCCTTCCATTTCAGAGGAAAGCATCCTTCCCGTAGAGACAAATTATAAATAAGATGAAGTGGCTTGGTGAGATGGCGTACACAATATTTTATAAATAAAGGTGGCACTCCATCGGGCCCAGCGCTTTTTTTTATGTCCAATGTTTCTATAAGTTCACTAATTTCATTTTCCGAAACCAAAATATTGTCCTTTGCAGCTTCACTGATAGGATAAGATAGCTTTTGTCCCGTATTAGCTGTCAAGTACACACTTTTAAAAAATGTAGCAAACAGGTTACTGACACTCTTCCCGTCCTCAGCAACCGAGTCGCCATAATGAAGAACCCGAGGGATTGAAGCACTTGACCTTTTTTTATTGGACACATAGTTCCAAAATTTTTTACTATTATTTAAAATCTCTAACTCTACGCTCTTAATTAATATACAAGTTAAAATCACTATTTATTAATTGTTTAGATCTTCGCCTTAAGCGGGAAAACATTTGGTATGAAATTTGATCTCCATATTTTTTGTATTTTTTATGATGTTTATTTTTTTCTAAAATTGTCTTAATAGTTTCTGTTTTAAAATATATCGGATACCTGCCCTAACTCTGAAAGATGGTATATGTTTTTCAATAAGTTTATTTAGTTCAGCATAGAATAATTCAACCATAGTATTCAGAGGTTTGTTAAGCAAAGTGTCCTCCCATCTTATGGCGGCCAAGTTAGTGGGTGAGAGACCGAGTTACAGAAATTTTAATTGGAAATTCCAAAGATGGATGATGCTGGTCCTCATCAACCAGATAATTATCCGAGCGCATAATATTAGTGATTAAATTTTTGTTGCACAAAATTAGGTCTAATATTTTACTATTAATATTTAATACATTATTAAACTGCATTAATTCGAAATACGAGAATGCGTCGACCATAGAGAAAGACCTTTCATCTGCTTGCGTAGAATGCAAATACTTTTCATTATTTATAGAAATCCAATTTATATTTGATAAATTAAAGTTCCCCACTATAGTCACGGTCTTCTCTAAAAAGACACGTTCAAGTGTATATAAATTATTTATAAATGCCATAAGGCGTAAGTGTCACCTGGCGGAATATATACGCAACATATATACATCCTTTCGCCACCAATATTTTCTATTGAAATCCAGATATCCTCGGCATCAGATTCCAGCTCACAACACCTTCTCGCTTGCAACTCACTTTTCACTGCCACGAGCACGCCACCTCCGTCCTTCTTAAGGGACGCTGTCGTTTCCCGGTCGCGCCGGAAAACATCGTACTTATCACTAAATAACTCTGAAGACAAAACGCCACCCCTCAACCAAGTTTCCGTTGCACAAATAATATCAAAATCTGTATTGACGACACCGTGAAAAAAGTTATTTGTTTTAGTTCTCAAACCCCGCACGTTCTGGTAGAAAACTTGGAGATATTCAGCCATTTTACAGGTAGGATGGTATTACCTAGATACTGGATATTTAGAATATCACATTCTCTGAATATCATCCTTACTTTTTATCAGCATTACTAGCGAGGTATCACTTTTCCTGACAAATATATTTCCATTCTTGGTCCAGAAAAATATGATTTTTCATATTTTTTTAAGCCACGACAAAAAAGAGGGGTCTGTCTGTTAGTGTATCTGTCAATCTGTCTTGTCCGCACTAATCTCGGGAACTAGTAAATCGATTTTGATGCGGTTTCTTTATGCTGATAGGTTGTCTTTCGAGGACGTTGGAGACGAAATAACATCCGACCCTTTCGACAATACACGCTTGAAGGAAAGCACGTTTGTGGATGTAGCCCCCGAATTCTAGTTTTCTTGGGCAGGGAAGGACATGCGGTGCCGATAAAACATCCACAAATGTATTAAGAGGGTATGGCTTTGTAGTTTATTGCCTATTCTTTGGGGAAATGCCGATTTAAAATGCTTTGCCATGAACGTCAACAAGCGGTCCTAGGTCATTTGGTAAATTGGAACACTTGTTAGTTATTTGAGGTAGGTTTAAACTTTACTATCTGAATTACCCTCGATAGGTTTTATGAAAGTTTTCTCTTTCATATTATTGTACATCTAAAATTCGATTTTAGGGTTTTTTTTTGGTAGGGGCTAAAAGTCCAGTTCAAACTAGAGTACTAGTTTTCTTTTGTTGGAACTGCCTGGACGCGGGACGTGCCAGTTGCCGTGTACTATTGGAATTCTTGTAGAGTAGCAATGTAGCAGTATCCACGTTAGCTGTTTGAGAGACCATGTGTGTTTCACTGAAGATCGACTCTTTATGAGATATGGGTAGCACATAATAAAGTTTTAGCTAAGTAACTTTTAGTATTTAGATAAAGTTTTGCGCCCATGATATGTACAGAACTTGTGCATTGTAAACGTGTAGCGTAAGCGTATGTCGACATAGCGTTAAAACGTCACAAGAGTCTCTAGGAGTTTAAAACGCTAGGTAGTCTGTTACAGCTAATTTCGTTGTAAATATAGTTCCAATTTATTATTATAAAGTAAATATTTTTGTTTCCCGGCTAAAGACCATTTGTTTCTTCTAAATTTAACACTTGTAACTTTAACATTTTAACTTATCTCCGCCCGAGTGGCTAGTATGCTTATCGATTAACCACAGGTACTCGTAAGATTTTGTATTGTACTTTAAGAATGCTCTTATCTCTAGATAGTTGTGAGAGGTTCTTGCACAGACCTTGCGGAAATTCCAAGTCTGAGGCAAGGTCCTGGATGTAGGTCTATGTGGCTGCCAGACTAGACTAAACAGTCGTTTTTACGGTGTAGGTCTGACAGTTGCCGTCTTGTGCAAGACCCTGTCAAACAGGGTTTGACTTTTACGTATTCGTTTATTGATAACTTTGTAAATTAAACCTTCAGAACTTTTATTGTCAAACCTAATGATATCACTTTGATATACATTTCACTTATCTACCTTTAACTTTAAGTACCTATTGTCCACCAAAGTAACAGGAGCTTGAATTTATAAATCCAAGTAGCCAAGGGCTTAACACGACTTAAAAAATAAATAACTGTAGGTATTGGCCTCTACTAAAATTTGGCTTTTATATTTGAAAGATAGCGACTTTGAGGGACTTGCTGGATGAGAGCTTATAAGAAGCTAATGTAAACCGATTGTGACATATTTGTTTTTTTTTTCTAGTTTGTTTTACTCCGAGGCCAAACACTAGAACATTTAGAGGCTTTTAAGTAAAATAAAACTAAAGTGGCGCCTTCAGGATTTGACTTTAACTTACTTATATAAGAATGCTAAACCGCTCAATCTAGAAACCAAATAGCGAACCTACCCCGAGTTGAGCTAGCTAAGGGGCGAGTTTTTAGGCAGCACAACATAGGTCATTTTTAGGGACTGTTGTCTGAAGAACATCCTCCAGGGTAGGGTTGACAGAGTAAGGGTGGATAGGCTGCCTTGTTGCGGTATATTTTAGGTTACCCTTAGGTGAATACTGGCACCCGACAATTATATTATTTAGGGAAAAGGGTTACATCGTTTTAATTTTTCTGTAATTTTACCTATCTTAGGTAGAGATGAGCTAATTTTTTTGTGAACATGTTAGACGACCCGAGCAAAGCTCGCTCGGGGGGAGGGGGGCTACATCCCGGTAGCCCCCCCCCCCCTTGATTGCGCCACTGGCTGAAGGTCGTACCTCGCTCTAAGAGGTCAGCGATCACTAAGAGGCAAATCACGAACTAACCTGTGGTCACCTTGGCGTATTTAAAACTCTGGCGCGAATTTCCCAACGTTTCTATTGGCCGAGCATGCGTTCTGATGTTGCCCGTTATATTCGCCGTTGCCATGTTTGTTTGCAAACTAAGCATGAGCAAAAAGCGCCAGCAGGTCATCTCTTAAGTGCTCAGCCGACTACTTCAAGACCTTGGCAGATTAGTTGGGCCTTTACCTCGCTCTTTGTCAGGATACGACTACGTTTTCTCAGTTTGTTTTTTTTCCTTGCGATCTGCGACAGCTTCAGGTATTGTTCGGTATCTTGAGGCCTACGTTATTTTGATTTACGGCGCTCCTAAAAAGATCATTGCCGATAACGGGATGCAGTTTAGGAGCAAGCTTTTTAACGAGTGTCTGGAGAGGTACGGCATAACTTTTAAATACGTTGCCAATTACGATCCACAAGCGAACCCTGTAGAACGAGTTCATCGAGTTCTAAAAACCATGTTGTCTAGTTATGTGGACAAGGACCATAAACAATGGGAAACATTTCTACCTGAAGTTGGAGCTGCCTTAAGATCCGCACGTCAAGAAGTTACGGGAATGACTCCTAAGTCCATAATGTTTGGCCGCGAGGTACATTTTTCTAACGACGATTGACGATATTGACGATCCGCCCCTAGATCCGGTGTCTATTGACGATCCGCCCCTAGATCCGGTTGCGAAATCACAGGCACTTTAGGAGGTCTTTAGTGACGTCCAGAAGCGACTTTTTCAGGCGTACGAAAAAAGTAGACGCGTTTACAGTTTAAGACGGCGCCATGACAAATTTCAGGTCAACCAGAAGGTCTAGAAACGAAATTGTGTGTTATCGGATGCGACTAAGCAATTTACGTAGAAACTGGCACCAAAGTTTGTCGGCCAATTAAAAAGATATTGTCGCCCTGGTCGTATGAGCTTGTCGACAAGAACGAACGAAACATTGGGGTGTGGCATGCCAAGCACCTCAAGGCACATCCTCCAGATGACCTCTCTTAAATGTAAATTATTGCAATAACCGCGTGTAAATATTTTCTCCCTCAACTAATTGCCAATGAATTTTTTTTTTTTTTTGGTTACTGGGTATCTAAACCGCATGTAAATACTTCTTTCCCCAACTGATTGAACATACATTTTTTTGATTTATGATTAGAGAGATATCGGTATATTCAATAACACGTACTAGCGTAAATTACTCCTGGCGCTATTTGAATAACGTAGTGCGGTATTGTTTTTTAGAGATATCGGAACCAGCGATAGCGCCTTTATGAACCTAAAATTTAGATTTTCAATATTTTATAAATAACATGCATGAAATTTTGGGTCTATACCTTTTAATAGAGTTTAATTGCAAATATAAAAGGTTAGTTCAGGTTCGTTTTTGGTTAACTTAATTCTTTAAGAAGCACTAAATCGTCTGCTGTAAAACTTGAGGTGTACTGTTAGGGTTCTTTTATAGACACACTTGACTATATTTTTATTATAACCCTTTATTCAAATGTACATAACTTATTCAGACAAATCTTTCAGTTCACCAAACAAGACCACTCATTGGCGAGCCAGGTAGGTATATCCTTAGATCCCTAGTCTAGGCAACCAGACATTTCCTAGAGGACAAAATGTATAACTATTATACACCTTTATTTTGTACCCTTAAATTAAAAGCTAAAGTTTCAACTGATTCGTGCTTTTGTTATTATTAAATAGGTAAATAGGTACATTACAAAACAAACATGTATATAATAATATATTTATGTTCTGCAATTACATTTATACAATAAAAAAAGGTTTTCAAGAAGATTTGCCTAAAAAATCAAAGCACATAAGAAAATAAACACTGACATTCAAATATCTTACCTCAAACTTTGCTTTTACACGATGTGCGCATGCCAATTTATTATATATACGTGTATATAGAGTGAGCTAAAAAATATTCATCCTGGCAGACTTTTAATTTAAATCGAGACCATGTATTTCTTTGTCACGTTTAAAAAAAAAACGCCTAAAGTTGTATATTGGTGCAGAGATTAACTTTTCATATATCCAATATTTTTGCCTTAAATGAAACAGCGAATTACAGAAAATATAATTAATTCCGTTTATTTTTTAATTTTACAACCTAACATAATAATTATTAATTAGTTATATGGCATATTAAATATGTTTATCGAGAGGGTAGTCGTTGCTGATTAGTTGAGAAATAGACTAGTGAATATTGGGGAGTGCAGCAAATGAAAGAATACTCTTTTAAGTTTTTCCAAGCTTTCGGAAATCTTAATTTCATTCCCATCATCAGGGAGACTATACAAATTTAGACAAAATGAAATTAGGAAAATTGTTGTGATCAATAATCAAAATGTTAACTTACAACCACGATACACTTCGGTATGCCGACGCGTCGATCGACTGGCCAGGCTCCTCCCATTGTGACGTCACTTCGAGGGATTTCGAATATTTAATTTAATGCAATTTTAATGGTACACTCGTTACATATATTTCGATACCTGTTTATGATTAATTGATTAGGATTAGGGTGTTAAAATAAACTGAAATATATTTTTCTATTACAGAAAATATATTTATAAACGTATTTTATTTTTTAAATAAACTATAACTTCAATACAAAAAAGACTATGTTTTCCTATAATTTGTAAACTTTGACATCTTTTTCTCTAGTTTTTTTTTGCAGTTTTGAAAACTAATTTTCTAATTAAGATCTCGTAATCTTATGTAAGTCCTGGTGCGACTTAAACAGTAAACAACCTCGTAGGGCACATTTGTATCCTTTTCTAATTTGGCCATAGTTCGGTCAGCTAGAGATTTAAAAATATTCTTTTCATTAGAAAGCGAAGTATGGTGCATGAGATTAAGTATTTCTGCAGCTTTCATCAAGTCCTTGCTGGGAGCCAAAAGCCCGCCTCTTGATAGCAAATGAATCCAGTCGCATGTACCAGTTAATGGATCTGATTCATGGGTTTTGTTACCTAAATAACTGTATTTATTTCTAAACCTATACCTATGTGACGTATCCAGCTATATATTTAAGACCCTCCCGATTAATATTTTCTTTACTTTCGAAATTATCTAGTAACTCATTTAAACTTTCGTTCATATACTCTGTTTCTGGTCTATTGATTTCTTCATATTCCGGTTCAATGAATGAGAATGGAATACAAATTTCTTCTGGAGTAATATTTGACTCTATTGTTAAGTTTTTGCATACCTCTCTGAACATATTTCCAGTTATACAATGTTCTTCTGTCAATAGTCTGGAAATATTTTCTGGTTGTTCATGTTCGCTAGATTGCAGAGGAGTCACTAAACATTGTTCACCGTGTTCTTCCGTATTTGTATTTTCGGTAAAAACTGCTGCGGAATTTTGACCTAAAATATACCATCTTAGGCGATATTTAAAATCCAGAGGGTGTGGATGATCATTAGTGGCTCCCATGCCTCTTATGTAAGTAAAAAAATTTTCAATAATATCTTAATTCAATTTTGAGGTATTGATTGATTGATTACTCTTAAATAACTAGGTCGGCACTTACGTCCTGACACCGCAGCCTTTTACAGACTTATTGCATCCCCTAGTTATTCGTTACTAGCCCGCCCACGGTAATTTTACGTCTGGGTAATGTCAGCCAGACGGGACCTACTGTTTATCACAAGAGCTTGGAGCTCGACCGGCTACAAAATTTTTAACCTGCCGCGTTGCCAGTTTTAATGTTCGAAGTGAGGTTTTAAAGATTTTGTATCAACTAAATAATGCTGTAACTAATAATTATATACTTTATTGGTTAAACAGGCGCTAACACGGCATCTAATCCACCTTTTTGGTTCCAATTCGCCTTTTTCAAGTTCACCGGCCATTTATTTACCAGCCCTTTTTGAGTCGATATACTTTAAAAAAAAATAAGAGTTAAGAAAAAGTGCCCGAAACGGGAATCGATAACAGAACAAATTAACCTAACCTCACAATCACAAAAGTGTTTAAAATTTACCGCCGCTTTGTAGCCGGTCGAGCTCCAAGCTCTTTACTGTTTATCGTGGGATCCGAACCACGCGCAGTCGCTTTCCAACCAACCACCATCCCGATCCCCCCACAGAATCCCACTCCTACAACAGCCCGCCCACACAGCCCGCAACCGAGGCAAGTCTCGGGTTAAAGACGCGCTGCTATAGGAGCATGACCCTGCGGTTTCGATTCCGATAAATCGTTAGTCAGAAGTACCTGCACTCACACATACAACAACTAAACCCAGTACTTTTTTTATTTGAGCGTACTGTAGCGGGATTCAAACCCGCTCGACTCGAGCAGCGCGAAAGCAGGCTCACGCCGTTTTCGATGCTTTACCCACTTCGGCCACCGAGGCGGTTAATTTTAAGGTAAGGATATATTCTAAATTATATTTGTCATGAAGGTAGTCATATAACCCTTCCACTGATTTATTTGTAAGTAGAATTCCTTTTTGAAAAGGAATAAGGGACTTTTGCTGTCCAACAGTCATATTACCAATTATATCTGACACTTGGTACAGTAATTTTTTCTGGTTCTCCAAATCGGTACCAAATGCGTTTTTTGATGCGCTATTTCCTACAAACTTTGATCGGGAATTCATCAAGTCAAACCAGTTATTTATTAAAAGGGCAAATTCTGAGGCCTCTTTCCAGGGTACTTTAGGAGGCATTAAACCATTTCTGCCGCAATATTCTATGGCTTTTGACACAGAATTAGAAAATAGTTGAACAGCGGGTTTAACTTTTTGTCTCGCTGAGCCTCTTAATTCAAAATGAAATTTAGTAATTTTGTAAGCTAATGTCAGATATGTAGTAGAAAGTTGTAGCAATTTTTCAAAACAAAACTTATCAATTAATTTGCCCTGTACCCAAAAGCCATTGTCTAATAAATGATTGCGTAGAAGCTTGATAAGATGCGGCATCAGCAAATACAAACACTTTCAATGTTTCGTTGCTTGGATGACTGAAAAATGAGTTTTTATTGTGACCAATATTCATTTTGGACCAAAGCCCTGTATTGCTGGTGCCCATGTCGCTCACAATGCCATCTACGATGAAACCAGCTTCATATAGCCGTGAAATTATGGATTTTAATAAATTCTCAGTCATTGGTTGGTCAAAATCATAAAAAACTGGTTGAGGCCTCGGGCCATAACCGCCTGGCAACTTTTATGTGGACCTATTTTCTGTTCTTCTCTTTTCTCTATATCCACTCTATTCGATAGATATATCGCATCGAATGACAAAATGCATAGCTTTTCAATATGGTCTAATTGACTCGATTTTTTTCCCATCAAGGAAATTACATCTCTTAAGACACCCGAATTTACAAAAAATGTAGCAGCCCATTTGCGCAGAGTAGATAGTGCAGGTAAGGGATAATCATTTGACCTTAAATAGCGGTAAGCTTTAGGGCTTACACTGCGCAGGCACCCATCGCTTACATTTATTTTGAGGATCTGTTATTCTTTTAACCTGCCCACGTGTAAATAATTTACTTAACATGGTTTTTATATTCAATATCTGGTTTTCGGCTAATTTTAAATTATTTTTTAATTGTATATTCTCTTCTTGTACTTTTCCAAGTTGTGTCTGAAGTTCTTTGATTTTATTTTGATCATTCCTAAAAATATTACCATGTTATTTTTTTAATTAGTGAATAAGATATAGTATATATTTATTATATTACTGTCATATAGTATACGTTTAGCATAATAGGCTTTACTCTTAAAATATCTTGAAATTTGAAAAAAATACCTTAATATGTAGCAAGATATTCAAAAGACAAATGATAACAAATTTAAGAAACACTCACGTGCAACATAATATCTTAATTGGCTCCTCGATTAAGTCTGTTTCTTGTGTAAGTAAAGATTCATTATTTGTATCTACATTACTTAAGTTAATTGTTGTCTTAGATGCTGTACATCGCCGCCTTTTCGCTAATCTAACTGACCTTTCTGAGTTGTCAGAAATAATTTTTCTTTTCCTGGGCAGGCATAGAGTCGGTACAGCTTCAGCTTTAAGGTTTCTATCATTTTTTGCTCTATAATTTAATAATCGCTGCTTTAAAGAATCTTAAAAACAACTCGGTTCAAAATGGCATGAACATACGGTAGCTAAAAGGCGAAATAACTATTATGTATATATTTGTTATACTCACGATACACATACTGTATCGTGGTTATACTAATATAAAAAGTTATATGTATATTACCATTCTTTAAATTAATTTTATCTTCGCGGCAGCAAGCAATTATCCACTGTTTTGATAGATCTTTGTTTTTGGGCAATTTAAAATATCTAATTTCTGTTCCTTTTGTAATTTGATTGTAATTATAACATCCTGCAACAGCACTGCTAGGCATTGTAAAGATTTGATTTGATTAATAAACAACTTAATCACAATTCACAAAACAAATAAGAGGCAAAAGAGTTATCTCTAACACTGAACCAAAGTACCCAGTGTACGCGCTTTGTCACTTTTGAGACCTACCCTCGAAGTGACGTCATATGCGCGGCGACGACGTGTTCTTATTCATAGCGTAGCATACCGTTGTATGTGTATCGTGCTTACAACTCTTGAGATTGTTCATAAAGATGTTCGTATAAAATAAGAGACATGTAAGAAGAAAACTTGTTGAAATCCAAAGTCAATCGGATCGCTATCAAATCGAATTGCGCATAGGTTAAACGTCAAAATAGGGTTTCCGCTAATTGCGGACGACGCTATTGGAGCTACCGATATCTCTCTATTTCAAGATATTTTTTTTTGTTTTGGTTAATCGATATCAAACCCGTATGCAAATATTATTTTCCTCAATTACTTTCGCCTAATATTTTTTGGGTTTACGGTTGGTTAAATTATCCCAAATATACAATATGTAGGCAAATATAAATGTATGAGTAGTCGTAGTCTGCAAGAATGGATTTTTTTTTTGCTTAAGTGCTATTAGCAAAGTTGACTGAAATTGCTATTAGTTCGTAGATATTGTGAGGTCAGAACTAAAGAAAAATTTTGTAAAAATTTTTTCTCCGAGGAAGGGGAAGTGTTGTAACAGGTCAAACTTGCCGATATTAAATTATAGTAATCTGTTTTTAAACTCACCCCCTCTTCATAAAATTAATTGATTTAATGATAAAAACCAAGACAAACTTCATACAGAGCCTCCTTGCAGTAACAATAAATATACAGTTAACAACTTCAGTTTTCTTTTAGCCAGGATACCAAAGAAGAATAGAGTTATCATCCCTAACTTGATAATCCCAATGATCCCATTTAAATATATTAATGTCCACTGGATACTTACGCCGAAAAAGGTGCATTTTAAATTACTTTTTCGAATTCTTTTAACTAACACGAGCTGATTACATTTAAACTTTCAACATATTAACTTCCCCTGGATCTTTATGCCGAAGAAGGTGTCTGTTTAAATTTCTTTTAAACTTAGTTTGATAGGCACATTCAGTGCATTTAAATATACTGACTTCCCCTGGATCCTTATGCAGAATAAAATGTGTTTTTAAATAATACTTATTCTTCGTTTGAAAGGCACATTGACTGCATTTAAACATTTTGACTTCCCTCGGATGCTTATGTTGAAAAAGATGTCTGTTTAAATCTCCTTTAAACTTAGTTTGATATGCACATTGAGTGCATTTAAACATAATGATTTCACCTGGATTGTTATGTCGAAGAAAGTGTCTGTTTAAGGCACCTTTATACTTACTTTGATAGGCACATTGAGTACATTTAAACATATTGACTTCCCCTGAATCCTTATGCCGAAGAAGGTGTATGTTCAAATCACCTTTAAAATTAGTTTGATAGGCACATTGAGTGCATTTAAACATTTTAACTTCCCCTGGATGCTTACGTCGAAGAAGGTGGCTGTTTAAACCTTTTTTAAATTTACTTTGATAGGCACATTGAGTGCATTTAAACATACTGACTTCCCTTGAATCCTTATGCCGAAGAAGGTGTATGTTTAAATCACATTTAAAATTAGTTTGATAGGCACATTGACTGCATTTAAACATTTTGACTTCCCCTGGATGCTTATGTCGTAAAAAGTGTCTGTTTAAGGCACCTTTATACTTACTTTGATATGCACATTGAGTGCATTTAAACATATTATTGATTTTACCTGGATTGTTATGCCGAAGAAAGTGTCTGTTTAAGGCACCTTTGTACTTACTTTGATAGGCACATTGAGTGCATTTAAACATTTCGACTTCCCTTGGATGCTTATGTCGAAGAAGGTGTCTGTTTAAATCTCCTTTAAACTTAGATTGATATGCACATTCAGTGCATTTAAACATATTGATTTCACCTGAATTGTTATGTCGAAGAAGGTGTCTGTTTAAATCATTTTTTAACTTAGTTTGATACACACACTGAGTGCATTTAAACATATTAACTTTCCCTAAATCCTTATGCTGAAGAAGGTGTCTGTTTAAGTATTTTTTAAACTTAGTTCGAAAGTCACACTGACCACATTTAAACAAACTAACTTTCCCTGGGTTTTTATGCTGAAGAAGGTATTTATGTAAATTATAGTTATACTCAGTTTGTTTGTCATACTGATCGCTTTTAAACATATTAACTTTCGCTGGATCCTTATGGAGACGGTGCTTGCGTACATTTCTTTGCCGAAATACCACTGAGTCATTTTCCAGGTTTACATTAAGTTTGCGACCAACTCGTTGATGACACTGCTGATGAATCTGAAGTCTGCTATTTTCATGTTCGGCAATGCTGTAATAGAGAAATACATTATATTATTCGTACGAGTTAATTTTTTAGTAATATTACCATATGCAGGGACATTTCTTTAAATGTCCCGCCCAATAGGTGATTCTCGAATCAGTTACATAAAAAAATTAAATCATCAGAATCAGCGGTACATGTCCCCAAGTCAACATTTGCCTGTTTAGAACTCAACTATGCATTTTATTACAAAATAATAAATTTATTACCAAAAAAAACTACCTCAAAATAGATACGAAATGGCGCCGCTGCAAATCCCGGTTTAATCGTATGCACAGAGTTTTCCCGTATCCACCCACCTACAGAGGATATTATACAAGATACAATAAAATGGTAAATGCAAAAATTTAATATTTTTTCTCAAAAAGTCTGATTTTGTTATCAGAAAAATTCAAAAGTTGCTATAATTTGACAGGAGGTAGGTTATTTTTTTAAATGAAACATTATATATTATATATATGTATATAGTATACAGGGTTTTCATTTCAAAAGTAACCACCCCGGTTTTAGGTAGAAATAACTACTTTGATACGAAATGTCAAAACATGTCAACTTTTGTTTTAAGGGGGTAAATTTTTTATCATATTTTTATTTATACAGGGTGCGTCAAAAAAGCTGGACGTATGTCATTATGTATTTTTTTAATGGAAACCCATAGTTTTTTTCGTATTTCTGGATTCCCCTACAAATAATAAACACTTTTTGTGTTACACATCTTATAGCCAGTGGCGGCTCGTTTTTCTCGATTTCAAGGTCATTGGCTTAAAATGAATAGTTAGGAATTCAACCAGCAATATAATTGCTTTGAAATACTAGGATTCACGAGAAAAATATTCAATTTGCAAGGTCAGGGTCAATTTCTCTCAGTGCATCCGCTATTGTGTTTCTATTTTGCTCTACTCTCGTAAGCGCCACAGAATTCTTAATATTATGTTCTTTGGAACTTTCGTGTGATTTTACCGCCCGTGAAAATTTTTTAAAATCAGAATACCCACCCCCTGAACTCCAATTGCTTTTTACGCTGCCTAATAAAATACAAGGGCAACAATATAAGCTTTCCTTATAAATACTTCCGCACAGCCACTTATAGGTTTCGTACTAAGTTACCTGAAAAGCTCTTGAATATTGCTTACCCTGTCTCTTATCGTTAAATATTGCCGAAATTTTTGGTGTCAGACGACTACATAATATCTTGTCTTTTTTCCGTTTCGTTTCTCCTTAAAAATAGGTATGAGAGAATAATATCATGAACAGGATTTATATTTTTTTAAAACAATAAAATTTAGCGTTTAATAATTAATAACATAATAAAGAAATCTTAAAACTTACCGGATCTTGAAAATATAACCTTAATTTGCCGAACACGAAATTATAAATTGCCCAAACAAACACTGCCAATACTTCTCCATTACCTGCATCGCACCTGTATCCTGACTACCCTGCACAGTCACAACTCACAAGAATATTAACATAAAATAAACCAATAAAATATGACAATTTGTAATTTTCCTAAATTAAACCAAGACACACAACACAGTTCACACACCTGCTACGATATAAGTCGGGCGCCGGGTAATCACAGAATTCGCAGAATAAAACATGTGATTTAAACAGCCAATTAACAACCAGCTAAGCTAGAAATTTATCGCCTCAATGAGAGGAACAAACGCGAAATGACCCCCGGGTAAGAGAGAGACAGACCAAACAAAAGACGTTGAGATTTTCGTATGAGGCTTGCCAAAATAGGTACGAACACTCGGAGCAGTGAAGCTAAAATTATTTAGCCTCTCGGCCGTCGACGAAAGTTTACAGAATAAAATAGTCGCCTATAGCGCGGCGCTCGGTAAAGCAGTATGAAAAATATTTTTCATATGGAATTGATATTTGAAAATTTATAAATTTAAAACAAACATATTTGTATTTTTTGAGAGGAGTTTGGGAGATTGAGGGTGAGGCGCGGCCTCAGAGGCCTACCCTGAGGAGCCGCCACTGCCTATAGCCAACTCTAACAGTTTTTAAAATATCGAAACATTTTAAATACGAATTTATGTTCAATTCGCTTTGTTACATTTTCAAACTTTAAATACATCACGGTCGCAGGCGGCCTATACCCGTCCTCGTAGAAACGAAACAGTCACAAGTTAATTTATAAAAGTGACTTTTCGCCTACCACTGACAAGTGATTTATTTATGGTTTAACAAAAAATTGGTTAATTATTCACTTTAAAATGGTGTACACTCTCCAAAAAAGAACAGAAATAATTTTCATGTATGGCGCTGAAAATCGTTGTGCTCGCAGAACAGCTCGAAGATTTAATGACATACACCCTGACAAACATGTAGGTCATAGGTATGTGATAGAGCTGGTAAGGAAGTTTGAAGAAACCGGCTCCAATATGCAACCAAGTTAATAAGCAAGCAAGGGTTGTAGATGAAGGTACGCAAATTGAAATATTAGGTCATTTCGCTATAAATCCATCTACGTCAATTCCAAAAGTATCACAATTGACACACCTTTCAGTAGGTTCCATTCACAAAACTTTGAAACTAAATAAGTTTTTTCCTTATAAAATACAAATCCTTCAACAACTCAGCGAAGACGATTATGACAGAAGAATTGAATTTTGCGAAACAATGACTTAGGTTGAATTGATTCGGCTTTTACTTGGTGGAAATTCATTGTTAATTTAAATAGATGGTAAAATAAAAAAATATAATTTTACACTTTCCACAGATTTTTATTTTGACTCGACATATGTTTCGCAACACAGTCGCTTCTTCAAAAGAGTACTATTAAATGGTATTTTAACAAGTATATACTTAGGTGTAAAATTTTTATTGCAGGTAATTTAAATCAAAAATTACCTGTAATAAAAATTTTTATTGCAGGTAATTCAATTCAAAAATTACCTGCAATAAAAATTTTACACCTAAGTATATACTTGTTAAAATACCATTTAATAGTACTCTTTTGAAGAAGCAACTGTGTTGCGAAACATATGTCGAGTCAAAATAAAAATCTGTGGAAAGTGTAAAATTATATTTTTTTAATTTTACCATCTATTTAAATTAACAATGACTTAGGTGATTCAAGCCGACCGAAATTTTGTTAAAAATGTATGTTTCAGTGATGAATCAACTTTCTTCTTGAATGGAATCGTGAATAAACATAATTGCAGATATTGGGATAATGAAAATCCACATTTATTTAGGGAAGATCATACCCAATATCCTCAAAAGATAAATATGTGGGCAGGCATTCTTTGAAATGAGATCATTGGGCCAATTTTTGTGGAAGAAAACTTGACAGGTGAACTATACGTAAATCTGTTGGAAAATGTCATAGATCCTCTTATTACCTAATCTTTGGAAAATCAAGTTGATCAAGAGGGGGATATGGAACTTGATGAACAAAATTTGTATTTCCAGCAATATGGAGCCCCGCCGCATTATGCGCTACCTGTTAGGACATGGTTGAATGAACAATATCCCGGAAAATGGATAGGTAGGAGAGGTCCTGTGGAATGGCCGGCGAGGTCCCCAGACCTCACACTTCTTGATTTTTTTCTGTGGGGATATTTAAAGTTCCTAGTTTACGAAACTGCGCCCGAGAGTGTTCCCGAATTGAGAAACAGAATTACTGATGGATGTAGGCAAATTAACCGGCAGACTTTTCAAAATGTTCGCGGAGAATTCGAGAATAGGCTCTATTATTGTTTAGCCAATAACGGAGCACATTTTGAAAACTTATTAAAGTAAATTCTAAACATAAAGTCGTATTTTTACCACACATAGTAAAACATTAAATGATTCGATATTTTAAAAACTGTTAGATTTGGCTATAGGATACAAAAAGTGTTTATTATTTGTAGAGGAATCCAGAAATACGAAAAAAATTATGGGTTTCCATTGAAAAAATACAAAATGACATACGTCCAGTTTTTTTGAAAAATTTACCCCCTTAAAACAAAAGTTGACATGTTTTGACATTCCGTATTAAAATAGTTATTTCTACGTAAAACCGGGGTGGCTACTTTTGAAATGAAAACCCTGTATATATTATTAGGTACTCGGAAAAATATTTTTTTCCTGATTGCAAATATAATGTATACTTTTAGTATGTTATATGACGCTATGACATGCAAAATGGCCTAACCCACAATTTTACCAAAACGTGTTGATTACAGTAATTTTGCAGTTAAAATTATTCCCATAATTCAAAAGGTAATGTTGGCCTAACCTACATAATATACTGTGGGTTAGGCACACTATGCCCATGAAACAATTTGGCGGTTATCAATAAAGAGAAGTACACGTGAATATTATTACTAATAATTTATTTTCTAACTTGTCGGCCTAAACAGTGTGCAAATTATTATTGTTTAAAAGGTGTGTAATCAGAGACGCGCCGTTAAAGTTCGTGCGGCGCACGGCGGCGCCAAGGCCTTAAAGGCGCCAGGCCTTCAACATAAATTAACATAATGCTTTATCCACCAACACCGACTGCCGGTCGGCGACCAGTACCAGTGGTAAAATTTTACTACTCTTCTTCCTGTGGGGGCGCAAAAATCCGCGTGCGTTCGGCGCGCTGGTTTTTCACATTTTAATTAATTAACGCCCAATAAATAATTCAATATTTTATCTTGTTTTGCAAAAATATTGCAATAAACCCCTTGCATTAACAGTGTTATTAGGGTATGGAAATATCAAAAACTTCAAAGGTGTTTTTCTCATGCCTTGCATTATATTTTGTGGTTAGCGTGTTTTCTTAATCTGCTCTCGCCCCCCTAGACCGCCGTAACGCCCCCCTATATAATATACTTTGTGGCGCCCGGTATAATAGGGTTCCTAAACTTAGGCAAAGTGTACCTGTTTTCACTTGTTTCAGATTCCTCCTCCTTGATATCTAGTTCTTCGTTTTTAATTTTCCAATCCTCATACATCTGATTAGTTCCTGCTTGCCCATCTTCAACTTTGACCTCTGTTTCTGTTTGGTCAGGAAATATTTGTTTGCTCCTGTAAAACATAAAATTATTGCTTTTTAGGCGGGACAGAAACAAAAATTGTTGTGAAGTGTGAGTACATGAGGTGCATCGATGTTCGAGCTCAATCCTCTAATACAGGGTGTTACTTAATGTTATGCACTTGTTTTAATGGGTGATTCCTGGACCACGGCCAGTGGCTTACAAGAAAATTTTGAGAATGGCTTACTATGTATACAGTGTGATCATTTAAGTGTGCAACATATGGGAATTTTTTTATTACCGATTTCTCGGAAAATTTTAATCTTGATAAAAGTTAGTGCATGTTCGATAATCATATTAGATGCACTTGGAATGGTTGCAAGTCAAACGGCGTACAGGATAGGTCAAAAAATATAAAACTTGTACACGAATAAAGTACCACTATTTCAGAAAATTCAGCAAAATGTTATTAGTAAAAGTTGTTTAGAATTATGCATAGATTCGAAAATGTAACCTCCCAAAATAAAAAAAAAAAAATTTTTTAAACATTAGTAATTTCCCAAAAAAATTTTTTTTCTAAATTTCATAAATTGATCAAAATCAAATCAATTTCACATATCTTTGTTCAAATTCAAGCATATTTGTTAAATTAACTTGAATTTTTAATTTATTAAGGCTACACAAACTTCATGGTTGTTGCAACGACATTAAACACAACTTTAAAATATCCTAAAAATTCTTTTTAACAAGATAAAACATTAGTAATAATGATATGCTAATTAAAAAACTCTCATTTAAGTGCAAAATCTTTATTTTAAACGCTTTAAATGTTTTGTTATCAGTAAATGAAGTTCCTACAATGCCGTTGTCCGAAAGAGAAGAACAAGTTGGTATTTCAGAAAAGTCTATTAGAATATTTAAGAATCACTAAAGGCTGAAGGACTTCGGTCAATGCCCATTTGGTGTAAACCAATAAAGAACTTTATAAATAGAAAAAATAAGAATCACAAGTATTTACCATATAAACCCAAATTTCTGCATACCCTTCAAGATAGGGATCTAGATGCAAGGCTTGACTTTTGCTTTTGGTTTCAAGGCAAAAAAGAAGATTATCCACATTTTCGAAATAGTATATTGTTTACTGACGAAGCAACCTTCACAAGCAACGGCACTGTAAGTTCCCAAAATTGCAGGTGGTGGGCTGACCAAAACCCCCATTTTATAATTTAATGTAAAGATCAATATTCTCTTAAAACGTTTATTAACAAATTAATCGACAAACATGAAATCCTACTAAAACATTATGACAGTTTGGTGGCATTATTAACAAAACAATGTATGTATTATGGATGCGTTAAGTGCAAACTTAAGAAATACAATGTTTTTAAACGTATTTGAATATGGTGCCAATGGTTTTGCCAATTTTTATCGACTTTTCTTTATTATAACTTAACAATAAACAAATTAAAAAAAAATAAAACAGAAAATATTTGAAATGCACAAAAAAATAAAATTATGTATGTGTAAAAAAAATATCGACGCGTCTCTGTATAAGTTAATTTTACAAAAATGCTTGAATTTGAACAAAGATATGTGAAATTGATTTTGATTAATAAACTTCTTTAGGGTAAATATCAAAAAAATTTTTTTTTGGAAAATTATTAATGTTTTCGAAAAAAAATATTTTTTTTTATTTTAGGAGATCACGTTTTCGAATCTATGCATAACTTTTAATTCTAAACAACTTTTCTTAATAACATTTTGCTGAATTATCGGAAAACTTTATTCTTGTACAAGTTTTATATTTTTTGACCTACCCTGTACACCGCCGCTTGACTTGCAACCAAGGGCACCCAATATGATTATCGAACATGCACCAACTTTTATCAAGAATAAAATTTTCTGAGAAATCGGTAATAAAAAAAATTCTCATATGTTGCTCACTTAAATGACCACACTGTATATTTAGAGATGGGTAGTTCGCGAACGAACTACTAAAACGAACTATTCTTTATGGTGAACTATACGAACTAGTTCTCAACCTTAGAACGAACTAGTTCGCTGCGAACTATTAAGGGATCCGAGATCCGACCAGCGCCCGGCGTCGATCGGCTGATGCGAGAATCAGTCGCGAGGATAGTGGAGAGTGGGAAGCTTGGAAGAAGTGCGAACTGCGATCTGACTACGAGTGAGAACGATTAAGCCCGCCGACATCGCGGCATCGGCAATTCGGCATGGCAATCTGATAGAGTTTTCGCGCACTACATTAGGAAATTGAATAAATGGAAATGGGTGATGTGTTAGCTTAGGTTAGTTCAAGTTGCTTTAATAATTAATAGTAAATAGTTGAATAGACTAGACTAGACAGGACAATATAAACGTATTATATTTACCAAAACAAATAGGAAAAAGAAGAGGATCTTGATTGTTGTGCTTGAGTTGTTTGTCTATATTCCGGTAAATGTTCACTCGCGACGGCTGTCTGTGATGTTGATGCACTTAATTCAGGTTTATCCCTTTCAATATTCAGGTTGACTATAGTATGTTTCGTACTAAGATGCCGGCGTAAATTGCCCAAAGACCCACCGGTTATTCGAATGATCTGACTGCAATAAGTACACTTTGCATTTTGATTATCATTTTTCTCAAAATGGCTCCATATATCACTACGACAACGACGATTCATTTTTATTTTCTGTAATAAAAAGTAACAAGCAAACAAATAAAATTAAAAACTCCAGGAGCCGTAATAAAACAACTGCTGTGACTTGTGACTGTACTGTGAATCCCCTGAATTATGTGTGCTGCCAAGTGCCAAGCCAATTGAAACATTCTACGTTCGGGCGACACTGCCGCCGACCGCCGGATTGCCGCGCGCCGACCTGATTAAAACACACGGTTTGCTTTTTTAAATTCCGCTAGAGTAGTTCGTTCGCGAACTAGTTTGTCGAACTAGTTCGCTATTGCAAACTAGTTCGCGCGAACTAGTTCAGTAAAAAGAACGAATAAGCCCATCACTACTGTATATGAAAATATCAAAAACTTCAGAGGTGTTTTTATCATTTGCTGCATTGTATTTTGTGGTTAGCGTGTTTTTTTAATCTGCCCTCGCCCCCCTAGACCGCCTTAAGGCCCCCTATATAATATACTTTGTGGCGCCCGGTATAATAGGGGTACCTAAACTTAAGCAAAGTATACCTGTTTTCACTTGTTTCAGATTCGTCCTCCTTGATATCTAGTTCTTCATTTTTAATTTTCCAATCCCCATACATCTGATCAGTTCCTGCTTCACCCTCTTCAACTTTGACCTCTGCTTTTGTTTGGTCAGGAAATATTTGTTTGCCCCTGTAAAACATAAAATTATCGCTTTTTAGGCGGGACAGAAACACAAATTGTTGTGAAGTGTCAATACATGAGGTGCATCGATGTTCGAGTTCAATCCTCTAATACAGGGTGTTACTTAATGTTATGCACTTGTTTTAATGAGTGATTCCTGGACCACGGCCAGTGGCGTACAAGAAAATTTTGATAATGGCTTACTATATTTGTAGTTTTAGACAGTTGGACAACTCTATAGTCAGGAAAATATTTAACTAAAATATGAGCGGCAGCACCTTTAACAAACCCACACTAAAGGAAATACGAGAATAAGGGGATATAATAGAAGTATATAAAATATATAAAATTTGAGCTTACCCTATTTCATGCCAGCCAGATCAGGAAGTTAAGAGGTCTAAGCAAAAAACTGAGGAAGGGAAGATGTACCCTACTATTACGAAAAAACTTCATAAACAACGGAGCTGTACACAAATGAAATAACGTGAAGTAAAACACACAATCTGCTCCACTCGTTTAATGTAGCAATTGTAAAATTGTCAAAACATACATGTTTCGGAGGCATAAACCTCCATCATCAGTGGGATTCAATTAAGTCAAATTAAAGAGAAAAACACCAGAAACATTGTGAGAACTTGTGTGGCAGAAAAAACTTCACCATTTTGTATTAAGTATAGTTGTGAAAATAAAATAGAAAATGGAAAAAGTTGTCATTATTTAAAAAAAAAAAAATATTTAGTAGTTTATAATTAAACAGCACATATAAACTACTAAATAAAATTTTATTTTCACAACTATACTTAATACAAAATGATGAAGTTTTTTCTGCGACATAAGTTCTCACAATGTTTCTGGTGTTTTTCTCTTTAATTTGACTTAATTGAATCCCACTGATGATGGAGGTTTATGCCTCCGAAACATGTATGGTTTGACAATTTTACAATTGTTACATTAAACGAGTGGAGCAGATTGTGTGTTTTACTTCACGTTAAAATATCACTCCACTGAGAGATGGACTTCTTCCATAAAATTGTTACAAATGAAATAGCCTACAAGAAGAAACAGTTTATAGGTACCGGTCCTAATATCAACGCTATTCAGAACAGACTAGACCGAGAAAATTCCAGATACAACAACCAGTTAATACATTACCTGACCCAGATTGCAAACCTGAACGAAGACCAAAAGCAATGAACTTATCGGGTTCGCACGCCTTTATTGCGTAATAATAATAATAATAATAATAAAGTTTTGCTTCACTTGCCTACGCTAAAAACCTATTATTATATACAATCCAAATGACAATTAACCAAAGACCTTGTGGGGTAGTCTTGACTGGTTTAATTGGAAGTTATATTATATAAATTTGTAAAGGCTGAGCTTGTCGATCACTTTTGTTTATTTCGCCTTTGTTAAAAATATATGTGTCAGGATAGGTATATGTACAAGATATCCCAAACTCGATAGTATATTAGGAGAATCTAGAAAACGAATATAAATATCGTGCGAAAAATTTGGAAATGGCAATAAGATATCGCATTCTAGCCATTAAAAATATTTTTGATAAGTCAGTTCTACCTCTACCAGGTGCTAACACTAGAATTTTCAATGTAACCTGTATATTATTCGATTTTTTGATTCTGCGGTTAAATCTGAGCAACTTTTATTAACCATGTTCTATATCTATCACTCATTGTTCCTTAGATATTGAATTTTTTTTTTTTGCGGCCTAAAAAGGAATAACAAACAATCAAATATCCTAGGTATCTGTGGATCTAACAATCTTAAATTTTTGAAATACTTAAATAATATACCGGTATTTCGATTGTATAACAACTTGGAAAATGTTTTATACAGGGTGAGGGTGCCCAAAAAATATGTTCCGGTGGGCCTTCCAAAAAAATCAATTTTTTCAAATGAAACACCCCGTACATTATTGGAGCAGATGATAGGGCAGAAAATTCTACATTTAGTATAACATGTTCCTATACCTATGATCAATCGTTTTTAACTTAAAAAGAATTTCTATCGATAAGAAATTAATGGTCGCTACTAAAAATTTAAAATTAATATACCCAAATAGGTTGCCATGACACCATAACCGATGTAAAGGTATAAACTAAAATAAACATAGTAAGAAGTAATTTTTGTAATTCAGAGTCACCTAAATTCCACATTGCTATACATAAGAACATTTTAAATTACTAAAATAAACAAAAACTGGGTACTAAAAAATGGAATTAAAACAGGAATAACATTGTCATCATATGTCCTGTTGTATCTTTTTGAATTTTTGCTGGATCCAATTCTTGAAAGGCGCGTGTTACCCTATTTCGCAGATTATTCTCTTTTTGTCCCCACAGGTGTCTTATACACTTCTGTTTTAATCTAGCCCCAGAGATAGAAATTCAGGGGAGTAAGATTTGGAGACCGCGGAGGCCAACTGAAAATTTACCATTCATTAACGAAGAAAACATATATAAATAATAAGTATATATTAATATAACGTAGATTTTCCTAGGCTCAGATATACTACAAAAATTCCTACTTGCCATGTAAATATATTTTTTGTTTCTGAAACCAACCTGTCATGGTGTCATGGCAACCTATTTATATTAATTTAAAATTTTTAGTGGGGAAAATTTATTTCTTATCAATAGAAAGTCAAAAACGATTGAACATAGGTATACCCAACAAACATTTTAAGTTAAATTTCCCTTTATTCGACCTCTAAACGGGTCAAATATTATGCATGACCAATTATATATAGGGATAATTTACCTACATTTGTTTTCCTATTGCCCAATGTTGGGAAAGAAACTAAAGTAATTTGAAGGTCGAAGATAGGTTGATAGGGTTTTTCTGTCCAATAAGTTAAAACGAAGTGAAATAAATATAGACCTATTTTACGTCTAAATGTGGAAAGTGAGACCAACCTTTTGACCTAAATATAACCTAAATAGGAGCAATAAGAGACTAGACAAAAATACAGAGAAAACAAATTATATCTGGCGTTAGAAAGAAAAGGCAACAACTTATGCCAACACTTCCAACAGGACAAAATAAATTATAAAATGGAGTTCGACTTAAGTAGATATTTGGAATGGCCGCTTATTATAACTTTAACAATAAAGTGATATTATTAAGTAGGTATTATCATTTTTCTGGACCGAAATTTGGATGCGAAAGAAATGTGTTGGTGAATTATAGTGATGATACTTCGAAAAACAAAACGCGCCCTTAAAATATGCGTTTTTCTATGTATTATTACGATAATTTTAAATATTTTTACCATTAACCTAAAAACAGAGTGTCTTCATTATAAACATTATATGTACCTAAAGATTTAAAAAAACTTTCGTTGACGAAAGATATCGTAGTCTAATGGATTTTCCACTCACCTTATGTAATTCTTAAAATTTTAATTATTGTTTTTTTATAGTTCTCGATAAACAGGAGAACTAATAATAATTAAATATGGCCGTTTTTATATTTTTAACCTTAAAGTTATTTTTCCCTTTATTATTGACTGTTCACGCAATGTTAGCCTTTGAGGTTAATCAGAAAGTTATGAAGTAGCCCAATTTTTAACCTCAAAAGGTCTATAACTTTGTGAACAATTTATATGGCAAAATTATCCAAAATATTACTTGTTTCTAAAACTAAATGGTCAGTAAATTATTTGGACTTTTTTTAGGCAATAATTAGTTAATGTTTACCTAGCGTAATACCCAAAAAATTCCTTAACTATAAATACATATTTTAAGTAACAATTAAGTAAATTATGACTTAATCATATTCCTTTTTAGGATTAAATATGTTCAATGTCTCAAAGAGGTAATTTATTTGTAATTTTTAACTAGGTAAATTAAACTAAAAGTAGATTTCCCTATCACAAGTTATTTAAGTCGTAGATATCCAAATTTTGACTTAGGTTTTATAGTTCGAATCTTTTGTGACTTTTAAGAAAACATTTAAGGCAAAAACAAGCAAATATTTACCAATTTAGGATTATTTTCCTTCCGTTCTGGTCTACATTACTTAATATGTTTGTTGGGTAGGAACATGTTTACTGAGAAATTGGACATTTTCTGCCCTATTATCTGGTTTAATGATATATGGGGAGTTTCTCATTTGAAAACAATAACTTTTGGTACTTTCTCAGAGAGGCCCAACGAAACATATTTTTTGGACACCCTGTATAATATATTTTCCAAATTTGTTATTTAACTAAAATACCTGTATGTTGTTTAATTATTTCAAATATTTGGGATTGTTAGATCCACAGATACCTACGATATTTGATTTTTTGTTATTCCTTTTTAGGCCGCAAAAAATAGCAAATCCATTTAAAATATTTAAGGAATAATAGGAAATAGATACAAAGGTTAATAAAAGTTACTCAGATTTAACCGCAGAATCAAAAAATCGAATAATATACAGGGGGATGCGTTTAAAATTCTAAAGTTAGTGTCCGGTAGAGGTAGAACTGGCCCTGTCGCAGTTTCAAAAATATTTTTAGAGGCTAGAATGATATGTGTTATCGCTGTTTCCAAAGCACGATATTAATATTCGTTTTCTAGATTCTCCTAATGCACCTACTATCGAATTTGGGATACCCTGTATATACAACGTGTCCAAGATAAGGAGGGCCAGTACAGGGATCTCGGAAACCGTAAGAGATACGACGTCGGTTAAATAGAGGTAAAGTTGCGCATTTACGTGCCTAATAATATGCTGTTTAGAAAGTTTTAAAATTCCGAGTCGTTCCGGAGATATCCGGAAAAAAACGAAATTTTGAAAAATCGTTTTATTATTGTCCTGCGATTTTTTTAGAACAAATTTTAAAGTAAATGACACTTTTACATTGCCACTTTTCCGCTCTATCTAACAGCGTTAATTGTTTTGTAATCCGACGAGCCGTCTTCGAGGGGCCATTAAGAACTTTTTTTTTCAAATACGGTCCTGTTTTCCTGATATTGAAATTTGAGAGCTTCTTTTCTTCCGAATGCAACGATGTATGACACATTGTGGTTTAATGACGTTTCGAGGGTTTTTGAACAACATCAGGAGATTGTGGGATACGGTCTTGTATTTCTCCTAATTTTATAAATAATATCTCATAAGTAAGCTCTAAATTTTTACTTATGTTGGATTACTTCAATAAATAACAAATAATTTAATAATAAACCACAAATAAGTGAACAAAAAATATACAGAAACATTATTTCAAACTTCTGTTCATTCGGGATTTAAAAGAAAAGAAGGCGTTTGAAACAAAAAAATTAAGATGGTGACGCGTTATTTGTTTCACTTGACATTCCCATTGTGATCGTTGTCAACATTTGAAAGCGTTTTAAGAGGTTTTGTAATTTCCAGAAAAAATGGTGCATAATTTTACAAACGCTGAAAAGTTTGATAATCTATCGTGTTTTATTTTATCTCAAAAAAACTGTTATGTGGCAGAGCGCATGCATTTGGAGAAGTATCCAGAAAGGAGACAACCAAATAAAAGAACAATTATTAAATTAGTGATTAATCTCAAACAATACGGTTTATTTAAAAAACTAGTGCTATCTCGAAAAAAGCCCAGCAACATAGAAAAAGTCAACAACGTATTATTAGCTGTTGTTGAAAACTCCGGAATATCAACTCGGCAAATTGAAAAAAATTTAGGTGTAGCCGAGGGTGTAACGAAATCCACAGCGCAATTTATTTTACAGAAAGAAAGTTTTCATCCATACAAATACAGAATTTGTCAAGGGTTAAGGCCAGGTGATGCAGAAAGACGGCGAATATTTTGTGAGTGGTACACCAGAAAATGTCAGGAGACTCACAATTTTCTCTACAAGGTAATATGGTCCGATGAGAGCATGGCTACTAAGAATGGAATTTTTAATAGAAGAAATGTTCATTATTGGTCGAAAGAAAATCTTCATTTATACAAAGAGTCCAGACACCAACATCGGTTTGGATTTAATATGTGGGCTAGAATTTTAGGTACAAAAATATTAGGCCCATTTTTTTATCATCAAAATTTAACTTCTGAGCGTTGCCTAAACTTACTCCAAATCGATTTGGAGGAAGCTCTGGATAATCTGCCTCTAATGGAATCCTACGGGTGTTGGTTTCAACAGGATGGTGCACCTGCACCTAATTCTAGAGCAGTTAGAGAGTACCTTTCTGTGCGCTTTCCTGGAAAACTGATTGGCACGTATTCTGAAACACCATGGCCAGCACGTTCGCCTGATATGACACCGTTAGATTTTTTTCCTCTGGGGGTATGTCGAAAATTATGTTTATAAACACAACTTCCAAACAGAAGACGAACATAAGAGGTTGATGCTTGAAGCCTTTTAAAGTATTACGCCAGAAATGTTGTCAAATGTTTTAGAATCGACAGTTAGAAGATTTTATTTGTGCTTAGAAAATAACGGAAATCATTTTGAACACCTGATTATGTAGTTCCTAACTTTTTTCGTTGTTCGTTTTATTACTGTTTTGGTATGTTTTTTGTTCACTTTTTGTTGTTTATTATTAAATTATTTGTTGTTTATTATTAAATTATTTGTTTATTGTCAAATTATTTGTTATTTATTGAACTAGTCCAACATAAGTGAAAATTTAGAGCTTACTTATGAGATATTATTTATAAAATTAGGAGAAATACAGGAGCGTATCCCAAAATCTCCTGATGTTGTTCAAAAACCCTTGAAACGTCGTTAAACCACAATGTGTCATACATCGTTGCACTCGGAAGAAAAAAGCTCTCAAATTCCAATATCAGGAAAACAGGAATGTGTATGTGAATCGAAACTTTGTTTTTAAAAAAATTAAGAGACATTCAGACATCAGATCATTAAACATTTTGTAAACATCCGTTGTTTTTCATATTGTAAAGGCCCCCATAGACTTTGTTCCGAGCTTCATTCTTCTCAGCAGTTTCGCTTTAAATATCTTTAATACCGTTTGTCCGATTTAGCTAAATTCGGTATCCGTATACAAGAGGTTATCGCGGAGCTGCTAGTGACATTTGCAATGTTGCCAAATTTACAGTTTTTTAGAAATTTAAAATAATTTTTTTTTTAATGGAACACCCTATATATTATTCAAAAAAATGATTCCGCAAAAAATTCTAAATAACTTTTATATAAGTTATTTATTGTCTAAATCTAGCCATTTTTTTGATATTGGGGTTTAAATATCATAAGAACTTCTTATCCAAGAAAACTGATAAGAGATATAAGTAGGTCTTGGAAATTTGTGACACAATTAAATTCTGACAGCGACATTGACAAACTTTTCAGAAGGTATTTGTGCTTCATAATTTATCAGTTTTAATAATTCTTAAAATGGATTAACTAACGGAAACACTGCGAATAGAAATATTAATGATATTGGGTTACGGGGATCGAAGGCGAACACAGCAGGAGGTTGCTGAGATTTTTAATGATAAGTATCCCAACCGAAATCCAATAGCACGGTCCACAGTAAGCAAAATTTTAAAGAAATATAACGAAACTGGCCCTGTAAAAGACATTTCAAAATCTGGGCGTCCAAAAACTGCGACAAGCGGCGATAAAGCTTTAGATATTTTGCTTAGCATAGAGGAAAATCCACACCTCTCTACACGAATTATTGGCCATCGCACATGTCGGTAGATCGCGTATTAAAGTGTGAGAAATTCCACCCATACAAAATTCACCTGGTTTAAGAACTCTCCGAGGATGACTTTGACAGGCGTTTAGAATTCAGTGAGCAAATGATGGATTTGTGTAATGCTAATCCAAATTTTATTAATAAAATAATGTTTTCCTATGAGTCGACGTTCTGTCTTAATAGAAATGTTAACCGGCATAATATTCGTTATTGGTCCAAAGAAAATCCTCATTGGATTCGAGAACAGCACGCCTAATTTCCGCAAAAAATTAATGTTTGGGCAGGCATTATAGGACAAAGGATAATTGGTCCATTGTTTGTGGATTATAATTTAAATGGCGATAGATATTTGCAGCTCTTAAGAAATGATATTGTTCCTGCTCTTGCGATCCTATTTCCAAATCCTCGTAAGTTAGTTTCATTAAAGTAAATTAAAACTGATTATCAATAAACAAAATTTTAGACAACGTTGCGTGATTAAATAACGAAGTATGGCTGCAACAAGACGGTGTACCACCACATTACGCCAGACAAGTACGGGGAGTATCTAAATAAAGTATTTTTTGAAAGATGGATAGGGAGACGGGGTACAATTGAGTGGCCAGCTCGGTCACCAGATCTGACTCCACTCGATTATTTCTTGTGGGGACATTAAAAAAATGTGGTCTACAAGACAAAGCCACATGATATAGAAGACCTAAAACAAAGAATTGAAGTTGAGTGAATATTAAAAAAATGGCTAGATTTAGACATTAACTAACGTATATAAAAGTTGTTTAGAATTTGTTGCGAAATCATTTTTTTGAATAATATATAGGGTGTTCCATTTAAAAAAAAAATTATTTTAAAGTGCTAAAAAACTGTAAATTTGGCAACATTGCAAATGTCACTAGCAGCTCCGCGATAACCTCTTATATACGGATACCGAATTTTAGCTAAATCGGACAAACGGTATTAAATATATTTAAAGCGTTCCATACATCTGTTACACGCTGTAGTTATATGTGAATCGAAACATTGTTTTTAACAAAATTAAGAGACATTCAGACATCAGATCCCTGTACATTTTTTAAGAATTTCCCAACATTTCTGGCAATATGTGCAGAATGTACACCTATTCTCTACCGTGAGACGCCCCTCAATAGCTTATGGGGTAGGCCCCCATAGACTTTGTTCTGAACTTCGTTCTTCTCCAGCAGTTTTGTCTGCCCAGGTAAGAACGAACAATATATACATGCAAATACTTCACATTCTTTTTGTCCAGTTCCTTCAACATGAGTTCTACGATCACTTAAACAGTGGCATTAGCAGTCAAAGTACAAAAGTCAAAAAGAAAATGGTCAAAATGATGGGCTAGAGTGGTTCTCCTTAAATCAGGGACGCACATACCGCGGCCCGCGGGCCGCATGCGACCCGCTGTCGATATTTATGCGGCCCGCCAACGAATTTTAAAACCGATATTTATGCGGCCTGCCAACGAATTTTAAAAGTATTCTACTCGCCGCGCTCCGGTCTAAGCATATTGTTACGAGACTAGAAATCTGTCGCATCAACTAGATTACTTTAAAATTCGCCAAACACGTCGGAAGTATCCCCGAACAAAGTGGAAGGTTCTCGATGTTTGGTAACTCGTATAAATACGACGCATCGCCAGCTACCGGGGCAGTTAAGTTTTAACTACGGACAAGCGAACGTTATACTGATTGAGAACTGTAACCTGTGACGAGTAAATATTTCGTCGTTCGAACTTGGCTTCTACCTACGTAATAATATAATATCAATTTTGATATGGATAAACCAGGCCCCAGTAAGAAACGTAGTCGTAAGGTTGAAGATGAAAATCGACAGTTTCAAGATACTTGGACCGAAAAATACTTTTTTATTTCATCGCATAACAAAATTGTCTGTTTAATATGCCAGAGTAGTGTTTCTATTCCGAAGGAATACAGGGTGTTTCATTAAGGTCGAAGAGCGGCCATATCTCGGAAACTATTGGGCATAGAAATTCAGCAAAAAAAAATTTATAACTAAAGTGGCCATGGGAAAATCCTGGAAATAATTTTTAAGTTCCGCATTTTGCCGCAAGGGGGCGCAATTGAAAAGTAAATTTTTAAATTTTAGATATCTCCGAAAATTGCACGTTAAGGTATATTTTTGATAACACCATTAAAAAGCTTGGGCAATTTTGCATAATTTTAGTCCCATGCTTATTGGCGTACCGACTTTAGTAAGAGTGGGGGAAGCTGTTGAATGTGTAATCATTTAAATCGCTGTAACTTATCAACGACTTATCCGATTTTAGCAAACTAAAACTTGTTTGGAAGAGAAATGTAAGTACTTTTAACTATCGTCTTGAGTGGTCCATGATACTTCTCAATAAAAATACAAGAGGGCGCAATTTGCAATAATAACACATTTCTTAACTTTATTCATTTATTTCAAATCATACGGTATAATTATGATACCATAATCGAAAAGTAGATGAAATTTGCTACAAAAAATGTCAAAACCGCAGTTCGATATCTCCATCCGTTTCAGAGTTATTGCCAATAGAATAATTTTTAAAACTTTAAATGAAGAAGCGGTTGTTTTCATAGTTTTGTGATCAAGCATTCCATGACAAAAAATATTTTTAAACTTTATGATTAGATAGGTTTGTTTCTCATTATTCCAATGTCAAACTCCGTGCCTTCCTTCACACTTTATCTAGGCTTAGGACTAGTCCAAATCATGTAAAATACAAAATTTGGAGCGTGTTTCAAGGCCAACGGGCCATAAAACAGTATTGAAATAATTATCGGAAACTATTGAAGGAAACAATATTCATGGAAAGCTTCTTAGGAAAACAATTGAGAGACTTTATAAATGTTCAAAATGACCTCCGTTGTGCAAAATACAACGATTAATTCTTTTTCTAGAACTAGAGACAGCTGTTTCAATTTCAGCTCGTGAAATCGAATTTAGTGCATTTTCAATTCGCTCAATCATGTTGTCTCGTGTGGTTGGTCGCGTTTTATATGCAATGTCTTTTATTCGCCCCCACAAGTAAAAATCTAACACAGTTAAATCCGGGGATCTTGGTGGCCAAGCAAACAAACTACCCCTTCCAATCCAGCGATTTGGGTATCCAATATCTAAAAAATCACGGACCATATGCGAAAAGTGTGCCGGGCATCCATCATGTTGATACCACATGGATGTTCTTAGGCCAATAGGAACATCTTCTAAAAGGATAGGCAAGTCATTTTGTAAAAAGTTTAAATAAGATTCACCATTTAGATAATCATTAAAAATAAACGGTCCGATAATTCTGTGTCCTAATACTCCGCACCACACGTTAACACTCCATCTGTTTTGGTGATCCACTTCGCGGATTTGTCTGTGACCAATAGTGCATATTGTGTAAATTAACTTTGCCACAGCTACTGAAAGTGGCTTCATCAGTCCATAACACGTGGGAGAGCAATTGAGGATTCTCGTTTCACCTCTCTCTTAGCCAATAGCAATAGTCGAGCCGTCTGTCATAATCACTTTCTGATAGCGCCTGATGTAAAACTATATGATAGGGATGCAGCTTAAAATCCCTTAGAATTCGGAACACTGCAGTACAACTTATACCTAGGTCTAAAGAAATTGCTCTTATGCTTAAATGCGGATCGGCCTCTACGTACGCAAGAACGTTTGTAATGTTGACTTCATTTCTTACTGGACGTCTTCTAAAAGCAACTGAAATGCGTCGTACACTTCCCGTTTGCCTTACGCATATTGCCAGTCGCTGAAATACTGCTCTGCCATAGTGCCTTCGTTCAGGATATCTGAGAGCATATTCGCGTTCCGCTATAGGCGCATTTTGAAAACATTCAAAATATACGGCCAGCATATCGTAAGCTTCGGCATTGGTATAAGCCATTTTTGAAAGGTACGTATCACAATTTTCTATCAAGAAGTTTAAGATGAATTACGGATAAACTTTTGTCAACACCTTTCAAAATGAAACTAGTTGACAACTATTTGCATTATTTGTCTTATCTCCATGGAAACTTTCAGATTTTATTTCACAGCTATCTAGATTTATTTTTTAAAACACATCATATTGTTAGAGTTACGCCTAAATGACACGTTTTCCATGATTGCCATTAATTCTAGAGTGGTTTCTGGGCCATTGGAATAATGAGAAACAAACCTACCTAACCATAAAGTTTAAAAATATTTTTTGTCATGGAATGCTTGATCACAAAACTATGAAAACAACCGCTTCTTCATTTAAAGTTCTAAAAATTATTCTATTGGCAATAACTCTGAAACGGATGGAGATATCGAACTGCGGATTTGACATTTTTTGTAGCAAATTTCATCTACTTTTCGATTATGGTGTCATAATTATACCGTATGATTTGAAATAAATGAATAAAGTTAAGAAATGTGTTATTATTGCAAATTGCGCCCTCTTGTATTTTTATTGAGAAGTATCATGGACCACTCAAGACGATAGTTAAAAGTACTTACATTTCTCTTCCAAACAAGTTTTAGTTTGCTAAAATCGGATAAGTCGTTGATAAGTTACAGCGATTTAAATGACACATTCAACAGCTTCCCCCACTCTTACTACAGTCGGTACGCCAATAAGCATGGGACCAAAATTATGCAAAATTGACCAAGCTTTTTAATGGTGTTATCAAAAATATACCTTAACGTGCAATTTTCGGAAATATCTAAA
The DNA here is from genome assembly GCA_963920685.1 of Polydrusus tereticollis. Taxonomy (NCBI): domain Eukaryota; kingdom Metazoa; phylum Arthropoda; class Insecta; order Coleoptera; family Curculionidae; genus Polydrusus; species Polydrusus tereticollis. The sequence goes on from OY987336.1 coordinate 28,290,887, forward strand.
ATTTAAAAATTTACTTTTCAATTGCGCCCCCTTGCGGCAAAATGCGGAACTTAAAAATTATTTCCAGGATTTTCTCATGGCCACTTTAGTCATTAATTTTTTTTTCCTGAATTTCTATGCCCAATAGTTTCCGAGATATGGCCGCTCTTCGACCTTAATGAAACACCCTGTATAATGTGAAAAGGCACTATGAAACCCAGCATCCTACTTTTACCAAATTAACTGGCGAAAATCGAACGCAAAGAATTTCCACTTTACAACGGGAACTAATAGGCCAGCAAGCTATGTTTACAAAACCAATTCAAGATGCCGAAACAGCTACTGAAGTTAGCTTTGAAATATCTCGAATAATAGCGAAAACTTGTCGGCCTTTTAAAGATGGTGAGTTTGTTAAGCAATGTTTAGATATCGCCGCAAAAAAAAATTGTCTGGAAAATGTAAAGAAGTTTGAAAAATTCAGTTAAATCGGATGACTGTTCAAAAAAGAATTACCGCATTAGCAGCTAATATAGAAGAGCAATTAGCTACGAAATCGAGAAGTTTTGAGCATTTTTCTATAGCACTCGACGAATCTACAGATATAAGTTCCACTGCCCAACTCTTAATATTTTTACGAGGTGTAACGCAAAATTTTGAAGTGAGTGAAGAACTGATTGGTATGGGTTCTTTGACTAGTCAAACCAAGGGGAGTGACATGCTCAAAGCTCTTCTGGAAAAATGTTCTATAATGAATTTGCATTTAACGAAAATATCTAGAATTACGACTGACGGAGCACCTTCAATGGTTGGAAGTACATCTGGGATAGTAACTATGTTAAAAAAATATTTACAAACTAAAAACATAATGCAGTTTCATTGCATTATACATCAGGAGGCCCTCTGTTCAAAATTATTGCGATTTGAAAATGTGATAAAAGTTGTAGTACCTACTGTAAACTTTATAAAATCACGAGGTCTCAATCACTGACAATTCAAACAATTTCTCGAGGATATTGAAAGCGAATATGGTGATCTCCTGTTTTACACTGAAGTAAGGTGGCTAAGTCGTGGGTTGACACTACAGCGGTTTCTTGATTGAAGAAATCCAATTATTTCTGGCAGAAAAGAAAAACGACGTCCCCGAACTCGACAACCCTGATTGGCTGTGTGACTTAGCGTTTCTTGTAGACATCACAAATCACTTGAATGTCTTAAATACGCGACTCCAAGGCAAAGATTATTTGATATCGCAGTTATACTCTCATGTTTCGTCCTTTCAATGCAAATTGAGTCTTTTCAGGACACAAATCAATTCAGCCAATTACAGCCATTTTCCGAACTACAAACAAATTATGGAGAAAGTCAATAAAACTGACGTCAATTTCGCTCATGTTGAAAAAAATTGATATTTTGATACAAGCTTTTCAAAATCGTTTTGTAGACTTCAAAAAAGTTAAACCTCTATTGGACATTTTCAGCAATCCTTTCAACATTTCACCCGAAAATGCGTCGGAATCAATGCAGCTGGAATTAATAGACATGCAAAATGATGATAGTTTACGAAACAAATTTAATGAAGTTAATTTACTCAACTTCTACCATTGCGTTAATAAAAACGCTTATAAAGAGTTGCGAATAAATGCATTGAAATGCGCAAGCTTATTTGGATCGACGTGAACAAAGTGGTGAAACTAAACAAAACGAAAAACCGAAATCGTCTGGAAAATGAAAATTTGGAAGCAATTTTACGTGTGGCGACAAGTAATGTGAAGCCAAATATAAAAAAAACTTGTTAGTTCAATGCAATGTCATGCATCAAAATAATAAACCATGAAATATTACATTGTAATGATTAGATTACCTTACGATTACATAATTACAACAAACATTTTTGAAGGTTCTTTTATTTTTATCATTGTATTTCATACTATTTAAAAATAAAAAATTTTGTGTTAATAAGTATTGTTTGTAGTGGCCCGCCCTTGGCTTATATTTTTCCCGAGTGGCCCCTGTTCCCTATAAGTCTGTGTATCCCTGTCTTAAATGAAGACAACTTTGTCACGTGAAACTATTAAATTAGTTCAGGTTAGTTAGTTTCTTAAACTACATGATCATATCTGCATGCTGCTCTACTTTTCTTTCTCAATCAGAATGCCCTGCAGACTAGTGCAGAGCTAATCTTTCAGAGGCACGGATGGTTTCAATTTTCATCATCGTCACAAAGTCACATTATTTTGCTTAAAATAAACACCCTTATGAAGTTCACAGACTGGACAGTGATAAGGTTCATTGTTCTTATGGGGTGTGAAGCCACACACTGGTTGACTTACACCGAGGGGGAAGCCATTCCCAAAATTCTGTACACCAAAATACCAACTTAACCAAGGAATACCACAATTTTTAGAAATGTTACCTCAGGAATACCTGGTAATATCTAGCATTATCTACGGAATACCTGATAATACCTGTTAATACCTATGGAATACCTAGTAATACCCGAGTAATACCTATGGAATACTTAGTAATACCTATGGAATACCTAGTAATATCTATGGAATACCTAGTACCTAATATCCATTAGAAATACCCCCAAAAATACCTAAAAGTGTAGATTTCATAGAGACGTAAACATTCAGTAGAAATCAGTGGACTAATACTCTATATAAAAAAACGGAAAAAATAGTGGGATAACTAGGGATTTCATTGATAAATACGACTATATAGGAGGAAAAAGGGGTATTTTACCAGTACCGGTCTATCGATCAATTGCTAGGAAGAGCTGAAGAACAAGGAAAGGGCGACCTACGAAGCGTTCGTGTTCGAATTGTAGTTCGACTAAATTACGCCTCGAATGATGCGTTCCTTCCCAGAGTGCTTGCCATTGGTTTTCCAAGTTAATTCGTCATAATAAACTGTTTCAATTACACCCCCTCGGGGGTAATAAAAACTCTGTTATACCCGTTAAGGCGCTGCCCGGATGCGAGTGTACAAAGTGAGTGATTTGAATGTGTAGCACGTCCAATAGGCCACAATACCGGCCGCCTGGCCCAACCAGGTATCTTGGGCGCATTTTGGGCCGTATGCTTACGGTCCATATGCGCACAAAATTTGTTCCTAGTTTTAGGTTAGATTTATTTAGCTTAAGACTAGACGTAGACGTAAGCTAACATTATAAAAGATATAGGAAATAAACGAAATTTAAAAGTAAGTAATGATGCGTTCCAAAATTCACGTTGACGTAGACCAGTGCCAGAGTTGGCGTAGGTGGGTGTAATCACAGAATTTTCTGTGGTGTAATGTTTTAAAAATAACTATTATAGTGTTATTTTAAATATTAAACTGACGTATTTATTATTAACTTTATACAGAAAAACAACACACCGTTTTCAACGTACTAATTTTATTAAATAAAAATTAATACAAAACTAGCAAAACGATAAAACGAAGTAAAAAGTCAAAAATGTAAAGAAGCTCTACCAAGCGGCTCGCTTTCGCTGGGTCACGAGCTTGAGTGCCTCCCCGCCGATGCCGTCTTGATGGGATGACGTCATAAGTCGCGGGTCGCGGTACTCCGTGTCAAATGCGTTTAGCTTGAATCTAACACGGCCTCTCCTGACAATGTTCCGTTCTCGGGACATCCATATTCTGTTGTTGGTACTTCTTTCCCTGTGAATTACAACAAAAGCAATCTTAGTGTCAAAAAAATTAAGTATCTCATGAGAACAGACAGGTCTCATGCTTCAACTATCGATCGATCTCGGAACACTTTTTTTTTTTAACTGTGGGATCAAGCAGGCCCCACACTTCGACGAACGATCAATACTGGAAAATATAAACCATGAGAACAACGGGCCTCAGGTTACAAGACATCATTTCAGTCAACAAAAAAAATACCATGAGAACAACAGGCCTCAGGTAACAAGACATAATTTCAGTCAACAAAAATACCATGAGAACAACAGGCCTCAGGCAACAAGACATAATTTCAGTCAACAAAAATACCATGAGAACAACAGGCCTCATGTAACAAGACATAATTTCAGTCAAAAAAAATACCATGAGAATAACAGGCCTCATGTAACAAGACATAATTTCAGTCAAAAATAAAAAGAAAAACAAAACATAGATTCTTACTTTACCTTCCATTTCAAAAAGGTCTAATAAATCAGTCATATCTGTGGCTAGTGACCAATCACTCGGCCAAAGTCGTAACTGCTCTTTTGCGGCTTTTATGATTTTATGCTTGCCGACTCCAACTCTTTTTAATTCGTATCTTCCTTCTTCCGTAATAGATACTATTTCGTACGGACCCATATATTCAAAATCAGTTTTGCTTGCATGTAACTTGCTTGCCCTATGCAACAAAACAATATCACGAACTTGGAAATATACAGTGTCACGCCTCTTTTTGATTAACTTGTCAATGGCTTTGTTTTCCATCTGAAGTTTTTCGGCAATTCTTTGTCTGTCTAACTTCATATTGCGAACAGGTGACAAGTCTTGGGAAAGGTCATTGAGATCTGCTTGTATTAGCGGAGTTGTCGCTTCGATACCTATTAAAGCTTGTAATGGGGTGCAATTAATGGATTTTTGAAAAGTAGAATTAAGAATTAATTGAATCTTCCACAATACGTTTGGCCATTCGACTCTAACGCGAGTTTCTATTCTGATAAAATTCATAATGGTACGCATATAACGTTCTACTTGACCGTTTGAGAATTCAGCTCCCTAAAGTCGCAACACATCCTGTAGGAACCCTCCTTTTTTTTACTAATAAAATTGGGCTGGCGTAAGGAGATACACTTTCTTGAATAATTTTATCTTTTAATAACTCGTCAATAATCTTTCTGACTTCTGCGCGCTCACTAGCTGCAGGCCGATAAGGATGTCGCGTAACAATAAAATTATGAGTTAAATTTATTTGTAGTGAAGCAACTTTAACAACGGATGTGGGAAAACCAGTAGTTATTAAATCTGAGTATTTTTCTGTAATGACACTTATTTCGCAAAAGTGTTCCTCCGATACATTTAGCTTATGTAAATAATCCTCCGAAACTCTTAAAACACCAGGTAATTGTCGACGTATAACACGCGTGCCCTTAAGATCTGTAACGGCAGCGAGACGGCTATCAGCAAATAAATTACAGCCAATAATCACGTCATAATCTAAATAAATCGAAGGAACTAACATAAACATAAGCCGAGTGTGTTGGCCCGTAATTTCAACGTCTGCTTCGAACTTAAATTTAGAGACAAAAGTATCAAGTGTTATGCCTGTGATAGAAAATTCATGTGGAACTAATTTCAACTTAAACCTGTCAGCAAATTTATCGGACATTAAAGACACATCAGCTCCGGTATCTATTAAACCCATATATGCTTGTTAATCAATATTTATTTTTGTTGGCACACTCTTTTTCTCACTAAAGATAAAGTTAACACTGCGTCTTTTGTCAATTGAACTTTTGAGAAAACAATTTTCCATTACGTGACCAAGCTTAAAACAAAAAGTGCACTTAAGTGTTTTATTTGAATTATTACTTTCCGTTAAAGTTTCATTATGAATAGGCTTTATGTATGAATTGGGTCTTAATGGTTTGTTATGTTTAAAATGCTGTGACGTATTACGAGACAAACAAGAGCGTTGCACGTGTCCAATACGGCCACATTTATAACAAGATAATTTCGATTTTGATTTTAATGGATAATCAGGTTTATCGTGCAAATTTTTTGATTGAAATAACGTTTCGAGCTTATTACTAACAGTGTTATCAATAGCCTCAGATTTTGAAATATTACTTAAATATGCAATTATGTCAGAAATAGAATTAAAATCTCGCATACTGACTGATTCCTGTACTTTACTATCATGAATGCCATAAATAATTAATTCGATTAAATCAGCTGTATCCCAATGGGCACGTACATTCTTTAACAATGCCAATTTTTTATGGGCATATGCGGTATATGTATTACATGATGAACTATTAAAAACAGAAGCTTCGTACAGCAACCGGCCAAGAATTTTTCTTTGTGGAAATGATTCTAAAAATTCATTCTTAAAATTAGTCCAGTCCCTTTTTGACGGAGACCAACTTTCGAACCAAGTTTTAAGCATCCCCTAGTAAAAAAATATTCAACTCTTACCAGTACTTGCGGGTTTCACCATTAAAATTCTCTTTTTATTTGTTCAACCTGTTAAATCCAAACCTTTCAACCATCGACATCTGGTCAAAAAAGGGGCAAATCGACTTGTTCTGGAGCAGTTCGGCTGCGCTTGAAGCTTTGCAACATTTCTTGGAGAAGTTCTTCCATGATGCCTTCTTGTTTTCTTGCACAACAAACAGGTGTAAACGTGGATAGGATCGCACTTCTGATGTTATTTTAAATATTAAACTGACGTATTTATTATTAACTTTATACAGAAAAACAACACACCGTTTTCAACGTACTAATTTTATTAAATAAAAATTAATACAAAACTAGCAAAACGATAAAACGAAGTAAAAAGTCAAAAATGTAAAGAAGCTCTACCAAGCGGCTCGCTTTCGCTGGGTCACGAGCTTGAGTGCCTCCCCGCCAGTGTTGCCACCCTCGCTTGTAACAAATTCGGTAGATGCTTCGCAGAAAATCGGTAGATTTCGACATTTTTCGGTAGAATTTTAAAATAGTGTATTATTTACTGCAAGTGCAACTGGTAGTTAACATAATTATATATTTATCTGTGGCCAACGTTTAATTTCAAATACTGTGGTAATCCCCGAGAGTTGAAATCAATGTCGTGCCATCTCGTGTGTTCTTATAAGACTAGACGTTCTATTTTCTATTGTTCTATAGTATTAATGTTGCCTACCATTGATAGGCAACCTTTAATACAAACAAGAAACAAGTTTAAATTGAAAAGTGTAGTTAATGTTTAGCCATCTCGTGTGTTCTAATAGGACTAGGGCGTTCTCTTGTTCTCTAGTCTCTAGTAGACTCTAGTATACTCAACTAAGTTGACAATGACATGTTGACAACAACTTAAATCGTAAAATTAGGTATAATTCAATGTGCTTTCGGTAGATCGGTAAATTGAGGTGAAAATCGGTAGATCTACCGAAAAATCGGTAGGAGAGGCAACACTGACTCCCCGCCGATGCCGTCTTGATGGGATGACGTCATAAGTCGCGGGTCGCGGTACTCCGTGTCAAATGCGTTTAGCTTGAATCTAACAATAGCTTATTTTAAACCTTCATGCAAAAATTGATTTTTCTGTTAAAATTTAGGAATATTTAATAATAATAATAATAATAATAATAATAAGTTTGTTTCAAATTATAATATACATGTTGATATTCTTAAATAAACTTATTCATAAATTCCCAAGAATACGTGCTTGTTAGGGGCAAATCTTATTTATTTAAAAGTATTTAAAATTATAAATATTATAGCGTATTTCTATAAAAAGTTGCAAGTATTCAATAAACGCTACTTTCTTGATGATAGATTATTAAATTTCTAAAAAGGATTAATTATATAATTGATTCACAATAATATTAAATAGCATTAATTAGTTATAGCATTTCCAAAAATATTTTTAAAGCGTTTGTTTCCCATATAAATGTTTTTATTTCAATTTTATATTTTTTTAATGACACAATTTTTTTAATATTTGTTGGTAAATAATCGTTTAAATAAAAGCATAAATATTTAAAAGTTTTTTGTCCTACGGACTTATTTATTTTAGGTTTTACTATGGATATTTCATTTTTATAACGTGTATTATGGTTATGGTCTTTAAATTGTATAATGTTTTTATTTTTAAAAATATATAGGTATTAAAATATTATAAATATAAATTTGTCTAACGTTCATCTTTTTTGTTCCTATATATAAATCTTTTGAAGGATAAATATAATTTTCAAAAATCTTTTTCATAATACTTCTAATTTTTTAACCAAAGTTCCGTTTATTCCTCCCCAACCTAAAATTCCGTAATTTAAATGAGTTTTGACTAATGCATGGTATAATATTTGTAGATGTTTTATATTCAGAAATTTTTTAATGCTTTTAAAAGTGGTAATAAACTTCTTAATTTTTTAATCAAATATTCTACTTGAAAATTTCAATTTAATTTACTGTCAAAAATTATTCCTAAATATTTTACATGATTAACTTTTAAAATGTTATTACTTACCTATATTGATGCTATTTATATTTTGTGGTACATTATTTAGGTTTAAAGTAAAAGGAAGATAATTTGTTTTATTAAAATTAATTGTTAATAAATTAGTATCAAACCAATTTTTTATAATTTTAAAATCTTTTTTAATTTTCTTATTTAAATTTTCCCATTTTTATCGCTATAAAAAATAGTGTTATCATCTGCAAAACTATGAATTTTCCCATCGCAATTTATACTAAATAAATCATTAATATAAATATTAAAAAATAATGGTCCTAAAATTGTTCCTTGAGGAACACCATATTTAAATACTTTTGAATAAGCTTTCTTCTTTATCTATTTTAACATAAGTTGGTCTATTTTTAAGATAGTTTTTAATTAATTCTAATTGCTTTCCTCTAAATCCAATATTTTCAATTTTTTTTAATAGTAAATTATGGCTAACCGTATCAAAGGCTTTTGCTTAATCCAAAAAAATACAAATACAAGGTGTTTTATTATCTAATGCATTATATATTTGTTCTGTTAGATAGCAAATAGCATCTTGCGTCGATTTATTTATTATTTTATTTAATATTTCTGTTTTTTGGTAAAAGAAGGCCTTTTGTCCTGTTTTTTAGAAAAACCTAATTAGGTACATGTATCAATAAGTTTTGCATCGACTATACCTTTATTAGTTATTGAAACTAATTGGATTGGCACATAATTTAAAATTGGCCTTAAACAAGATATGGGATCCAATATAGGATAGTTTATGCAAGTGCGTGGTGTAGTTTATTAAACTAAGGTGGCAAGAATGATTGTATCAGGACTGAATCCGACATGAATTGTTTGTTGATCCCAGATCCGGCCAAAAATATTGTCATATATGCGCACGTGCCAACATGTGAAAATATTCCTCATAATACCTATGGAATACCACTGGAATACCTATGGAATATCACAGGAATACCCTGGAATACCTCGGTAATACCATTTAATACATCTTAAAATTAATAAATAAATAAATTACCTGGGAATACCAACTATTACCATGGGATTAGCACATAATACCACTATTTATACCAGGAATACCTTCATTACCTTTAACTTGTACACTAGAATACCTAGGGTGGTTTCCCCCTGGACTTACACAATCAAGAACCAAACATACTATCAAAATAAAGCACTTGCATACTTTTTACTTTTCAGCCAAACACCTTGATTTTGTGACTGTTTTTTACGTGGCAGACAACAGTGCTAAAAAGAACAAAGTCTATAAACAGACTTTGAAAAATTCTAAAACTCCTGCTCAACATATTTCGCTAGCTAATGCTGCTACTTTAAGAAATTATCCGCCATTGCCATACTTAACAGCATCGGTTTAGCAGTTAAGTAAGTGCCTACACAAACTATTAGATTAGGCGAAACTAGGGCCTGCCGGAGACTGTTACCAAATTGTTTACTCATTCTACAAGCAGACATTTTTAAAATTACTAAAAAAAAGGGAAAAAGTTGTCAGGTATGACAACACTGGGTATTGTGGAGTTGCAAACAAGACAACAAACTATGGGATCAAGAAAATTACCTAATCTGGCCTATTTCCCCATCTTCACTGTGCTCAGTTTTAATTTTCAGTCCTAATATTTTTTGTTTTTCTTGATTATAGAATACTTCTGTTGTATCGCGGCATGGATTATTGCCGTTTTCCCACAAATCACACATGTTCAGAAACAAAATAATTCCGGTGTAACGCTAACCTATTGGTGTCTAGGGTAATGGAACACAGACGGCACAAATTACCAAATTTAAATCTACGGACTTCTGTGATATTTTATTTGGGGTGGGCTTTTCAATCAAAAACATTAAATCTAGGTTATTTCCTAATTGACTTCTTTTCACGCTTTGGTCGGAGCAGATAGCCAGCCAAGAAAACCAAATGCTGGTTTGCACCAGTGTGTTCAAGTAAGACTTAACTACGTCTATTTTAAATTTAACTTTTTGTTTACACAGCTGTCGGAGTTAAAATTGTTTTGTACAAATCAGACGCTAAAAAAAAAACTATTTACAATACCTGATAAGTGATAGTCTTTCGTTTTAAAGTATTCTGGATTTTTCGACACGTGTGCAGTGACGTACCTATCCACGGGGGGAGGCCATATATCTCAATTAGAGGTAGATAAAAAACATCGGTTTTATTTCCAACATCGATTTTTTTTTCACAACATTAATGTTTGTGTGCTTTTTGGGTTAAAACCCCAATACGGAATTACATTTAACTCGTCAAAAACTACCAGTTGAAAGCGAGTTAACAAATCGTTTGCGGCATTGTGGTTAACGGGTTATGTTTAGCAGATATTCGCCTAGCATACCCTTATAAGCAAATAAAATACAATAAAGCAAAGCATTCAAACAATATGCTGCAGATCGAAGAGGAAGAGGAGATTTTTGAGAAAAACATGGAAATTTAAGAATCAATTACTGTAATATATAGTACGCCCCTGTGTTCTGTCAAATGTCATTAGCATATACGTCAGTTTTGGCAGCATAGTATGTCGTCGTATTTCCTGTAATCTACATAACTTTTACTAATAAATATATCTATATCTAGTTGAACACTCTTGTCCTGTTCTTTATTTATTAGCCCATAGTTGCTAGATAATACATGGTGTCAGGTTCAGTGCTTGTTAGTGGTTGTTGATATGGAAGGCTTGTTTCGACCGCCCGAACCGCTGGTCCTAGATGGAAATATAGCAGAAAACTGGAGAAGATTCTCGCAAAAGTTTGATGTTTTCTTGACTGCGTCGGATCTGTGTAGTAAGTCTGATGAAACCAAGATTGCTGTTTTTCTGAATCTCATAGGAGATGATGGCCTAGAACTCCATAACAGTTTTACCTATACTACCGAAGAGAAGAAAACTCTTGTAGGTATAAAAAAGAAGTTTGAAGAATATTGCTCGCCCACAGCAAATCTCATTTTTGAGAGATATAAATTTAATAGCGTTACCCAAAAAGAAGGCCAGTTATTTGACAATTTTCTCACGGAGCTGCGAAAAGCTGTTAAAACAACTGGCTACAAGGATCAAGATGATATGATTCGGGACCGAATTGTAATGGGAATCTATGAAAAGACCACACAGGAGAGATTACTGCGAGAGAGTAAGTTAACCTTGACTAAAGCCATAGATTTTTGTAGAGCCATTGAAGTAAGCAAATCACAAGCGAGAGCACTACAAAGCGAAGTGCATGTGAATGCTGTGAAGAAAAGCTATAAGGGCTCAGAGAAAGTTGAAAATTCAAAGAATTTGTGCAGGTATTTTAAGATTAAGCCCCGAGGAGAGGTCAGTTTTTTGTGTAAAGTCAGTGGCAATGAAGCGCTTGTAAATTTTGTTGTTGTTGATGCAGAAAATCAATTACCTTTGCTCGGGTTGCCAGGTTGTTTAGCACTTAAACTAATTAAGAGATTGGCTAGTGTTCATCAGGGGTCAATTATGGTTTTCAAGTCACTAGATGTTGTGACTAATATGTATAAGTCTGTTTTTGATGGTTTAGGAGAGTTTCCTAAGGAACATCATATTACTTTAAAAAATGGTGTAATACCACATATTTAGCCACCCAGAAGAGTTCCAAGAGCTTTGCATGATAGACTAAAGTTAAAGTTAGAGCAACTAGAGACTCAAGGTATTATAAAAAAACTTGATCATCCGACTGAGGGGCTGTTATACCTAGTTGAGAAAAAAAATGGTGACTTAAGGTTGTGCTTGGACCCTAAGTATTTAAATAAAGCTATATACAGCGTGAACATTTTCTGATACCTACTGCGGAGGAAATAGCTGTAAAGTTGTGCGATAAAGAATATTTCACAGTTTTGGACATGAAAGATGGGTATTTTCAGATTAAAATAGACAACGAGAGCTTAGATTACACTGCTTTCGGTACGCCTTATTGTCGTTTTAAATTTGTAAGATTGCCTTTTGGTATAAGCTCAGCACCGGAAGTCTTTCAAAAAAGAAACTACGAAATATTTGGGGATTTAGAGGGTGTTGGTGTGTACTTTGATGACCTGATTGTGACAGGCAAAAATGAGTTAGAACATGACCAAAATTTACAGTTAGTATTAGAACGTGCTTTAAAATACAACATTAAATTTAACAGTTCAAAGATTCAGTTTAAATCTAAGTCAGTTAAATTTATGGTGCAAATCTACTCAAAAAATGGTTCCGAACCTAATAAAACATATGTTAAAGCCATTTTAGACTTGCCAACTCCAGCTAACAAAAATGATTTGTTGAGAGTTCTCGGAATGGCCAAGTATTTGAGTAAATTTGTGCCAAATATGTCTAAAGTAACAGCTCCTCTTAGACATTTAACTAGACATGATGTGGATTGGGAATGGAATGATGCTCACGAGGAATCTCTGTCTCAATTAAAACGTTTATTAGTATCAGCGCCTGTACTAATTCAAAAAAAAATGTTGAAATTGAGACTGACGCCTCTAAAGATGGCTTAGGCGCATGTCTCTTACCTAGACGGACACCCTATAGCATTTGCTTCCAGAAGTTTAACTTCTACAGAGCAAAAGTATGCACAAATTGAGAAAGAGATGCTCGCGATTGTGTTTGCTATACAGAAGTTTAATTTCTTTATTTATGGGTTAAAAATCAAAGTTAATTCGGACCATAAACCAGTTGAATCGATTTTTAAGAAAGATTTAGCTTGCATTTCGCCACGTTTGCAGAGAATGAGACTTAGGTTACTTAACTATGATTTAACCGTATCTTATAAGCCTGGCAAATATCTGTATATTGCGGATACGTTGTCTAGGGCGTTTTTGTCCGAAACTGGCTTAAAGTCTGATCGAGAATTTAATTTCGCTGTTCATTCGGTAATACAGAATATACCAATGTCTGATGAGAGAAAGTTGCAATTTAAAACTGAGTTAGAAAACGATCTACAATTGAAAGTTGTAGCTGGTTTTTGTATTGGTGGTTGGCCGGAGAATAGGCAAGATGTGCCGGATTTTGTTCGAAATTATTTTAAGATTAAAGATGAATTAATTTTTGCTGATGGACTTCTACTTTTTGCGAATAAAATAGTGGTACCTTATTCTTTGCGTTCAGATATGCTTAATTTGTTACACGAAGGTCATATTGGCATGGAAAAGACCAAATCCAGAGCGCGTCAAATTTTTTACTGGATTGGCATGAATGACGATATTGAATCTCATACTAAGAGGAGCAAGGTTTGTGAAACAAACTCGCGTTAACAACAAAAAGAGACTTTGCTCTTGTATCCAATTCCTCAACGCCCTTGGGAAAGGCTTGGGCTTGACATTTTCTCTCTAGCTGGTAAGAGCTATTTAGTAGTGTTCGACTCATATTCTAACTGGTTAGAGCTTCGTTTTATTAAAGATAAATCTATAAAATCGGTGATTGATTCCCTAAAACATATTTTTTCTGTTTTTGGCTCACCAGATCTTGTAACATGTGATAATGTACCGTTTGATAGTTACGAATTTAAAAATTTCGCGAAAGAGTGGAATTTTAAAATAACCACTAGAAGCCCGAACTATCCACGTTCTAACGGCCTTGCTGAGAAGGGAGTAGGAATAGGTAAGGGTATTATTAAGAAATCGTTGCAGGGCAATGGTGATGTTGAAATTGCCTTATTGCAATATCTCAATGCGCCCCTAAAAAATATTGGCTATTCCCCATCCCAACTTTTAATGAGTCGTATTTGTAAGACGAAAGTTCCAATAAATGGTGAATTATTAAAACCCACACTATGTCAAAATGTTCAAGACAAAATTTTAAGGAAACATGAAGTTTATAAAAGTTACTATAATAAAGGTGCAAAAGATCTAGAACCTTTGGAAGTAGAGAGTAGTGTGTCAGTGTACAATCATGTTCAGAAGAAGTGGGAACCTGGTCGAGTGGTTGAAAAATATCATACACCTCGTTCATTTCTGATTGAAAATAATGCTGGAAATATTGTAAGACGAAATCGGGTTGATGTAAAGGAATCACTCAATCAATTTGTTCCTGCTAAGGTGATCACTTCCTCTGAAGGTTGTGAAGATCTAATAGAGTGTCCTAACGTTAGTAACGATTATAATAATATAAAAAAATTTGACCAGCCCCAAGAATTAGTAAATATGCAAGTTGTGTTGTTGAATCCAATTCTGTGTTAGAAGTGTAAACACGCCTTAGGATGTTGACGTGACGTATGTAAAATGTCAGTGTTAGAGAGAGTGTCAATAAAATGTATGAAGAATAGAAGTTGTGTTATTCTCTTTTGAATGTTTTAATAAATATAAAAGTAAATACTTACCTTGAGCGGCCTTCCACGTCCATAGGTTATGGGCCCAGGACACGACTAGTCAAACTGAAGAAATCGCTGGAATTATTGGTGAAAATTCGTTAAAGAAAAAAGTTAGGTTAGGAATAAAAAGGCTCGTTCTTGCGATAAGGAATCAAGAAGAAAATGGCGGAGAAACACAGTCAAATGTTTTATGTAAAACCTTTTGATGGAATGTCCTACTCAAACTGGGAATTTAGGGTCAAGTTGTTGCTTGAACAATAAGGAGTGAAACATATGTTGACAGAAAGTCCTCCTAGTCAGACTGAAACTGATGGGTATGAAAAGTTTAGAAAAGCTGATGTAAAGGCTAGAACCATAATTATACAATGTGTATCCGATAACATATTGGAAATGTTGAAAGATAAGACTTCAGCAAAAGAAATAATGGAGTGTTTGAACAATACCTATTCAAAGAAAGGGATTTCTTCACAAGTCACTTCACAAAGAAAATTAAGAAGTATGAGGTACGATGGTGGAAGTTCTTTGACACAATTCTTGACAGAATTTGATCAAACTATTTTTGAATTGAAGTCAGCTGGTGGAAGTATAGTTGAAAGTGAGGTAATATTACAGCTTTTATCTGCAATGCCAGAGTCATATCAGACTGTAACAACGGCAATAGATATTATGTTCTGTCAAAACCAAGCTGCAGTTAATTTGGAGTTTGTGCGAAATAAACTGTTATTAGAAGAAGCTCGACAAAACAAAGTAGAACCAGAAAATTGTTAAAACTCGGCTTTTGTTGGTTACAAAAGAGGTGGAGTTAACTGGAGAAGACCTACGAGAGGAAGTTATAATGGAAATGGAAGTATAGGTGCTGGAAATACAACTTTAAATGGAAGTAATCAAGAAAATAAGTTTTTATTTAAATGTCACCACTGTGGGAAACCTGGACATAAAAGGTCACAATGTTTCTCTTTGCATGGAAATAGGAACAGAGGAAGTCATGGTTATAGAGGAGATTATAGAGGTGGTTACAATGCTCAAAGTGCCATGGAAAAAAACACTCAGGACAGTTTAAATGATGGAGAAAATTCAATATCCTTTCTTACTTCATATGAAGAAGATTTATCTGAGAATACAGTAAATATATCAAGTGATAATTTGAGAATTGTTAAATTTGTTATAGACAGTGGTGCAACCAATCACCTGGTTGGACAAAATATGGAAAATTTTATTAAAAATGGGAGAACAGTTGAACATAGCATTAATGTGGCTAAACAAGGAGAAATGTTGAAAACAATGATGGAAGGTGAGCTAAACTTAAGACTTAAGACTGGTGAGCATGTGGAAATCAAGCATGTATGGGTCTGTGAAAGTTTGTTGTACAATTTACTATCTGTAAGAAAACTGGAAGAGAGCGGTTTTAAAGTAATTTTTGAAAATAAGAAGGTCTCAGTTTTAAAGAGGAATAAAGTAATCTTTGAAGGACAATTAGAAGGCAATTTGTATATAGTATCTTTCTATTTAAATACTGATTTTCAAAATGCTAGTGTTCCTATTAATGGCGATAGAATGTTGTGGCATAGAAAAATGGGACACTCTTCGAGGTATCCAGCTCCTGGAGTGTGTGAAGTGTGTATTAAGGCAAAACAAACGAGGTCACAATATATAGACGTTCCTGAAGAAAGAAAAGCCAAAAGAATTCTGGAAATAATATCAACAGATATCTGTGGACCCATAGATCCTCCTACATACGATGGCATGAAATATTTTATTACCTTCATAGATCATTACTCGCATTTTTGTGTATGCTATTTACTGGAACATAAAAGTGACGCATTGGAAAAATTTCAAGAGTATGTAGCGATGATAGAGGCTAAATTTAATACTAAGATTTGTAAGCTAAGATGTGACAATGGTGGGGAGTATACGTCATATGCTTTTAAACATTTTTGTGAAAAGAAAGGAATCAGAATTCGATATACTGTTGCACACAATCCTCAGCAGAACGGGGTTGCGGAACGGTACAACCGTACAGTGATGGAAAAAGCAAGAAGTTTAATTTTTGATGCTAATCTAGATAAAGAGTTGTGGGGTGAAGCTGTACGAACAGCAATATACTTAAATAATAGAACAAGAACAAGAACTTTGAAAGATAATGAGATACCTGCTGAAATCTGGTACAAGGAAAAGGTAAACTTAGATAAGATAAAGTTGTTTGGATGCAAAGCCTACAACTTAGTACCAAAAGAAACAAGAAAATCAAAATTGGATTCACATACTGAAATATTGATCATGATCGGTTATGCAGATAACGGTTACAGGCTTTGGGACCAAAACAAGAGAAAAGTAAAACATGGAAGAAACGTTATATTTGAAGAAATAAAGAGTATAAAAGAACCAAATATCTGTATTGAAGATGAATTAAGACCAGAAGAAGGAAAAATAGAACCTGAATGCAGCCTAGAAAACCAGAATAAAGAAATAAGTATCAACAATGACAGAAAAGAATCTAGAGAACGAAGGGGACAAGAAGAAGTAGAAGAATTGGAGTTACCTGTTACAAGAAGAAGTGTAAGAAATCGAGTACTACCAAATTATCTTAATGACTACGACATGAATAACGATTTTGATAATGTAAACTTGTTAACGGCTCTATCAGTGACTAATTACCTGATGGATGTACCCAAGACTTATTCGGAGGCTGTAACTTCAGATCCTGGATGGAAAGATGCTGTTCAAGAAGAACTCGATAGTTTAAGACGGTGTGAAACATGGGACTTGGTCCAGCTACAAACAGATGACGAGGTGATAGACTCTAAGTGGGTGTTTAGTGAAAAAGTGATTGTATTGATCAGAAAAAGGTTATTTTGTTTTACTTATATCCCAACAGAAAGTCAGCAAGCGGATTTGTTAACAAAGGCTCTACCGTTTGTAAAATTAAAACGTTTTCGAGATTGTTTAAATGTGGTGAAAATTAATGGATAATCCTACATATTGCTGATATTTTTGTTGAGAAATGAAAAGCAATTTTAGTTTTATAAATGTTCATTTTTACTGTTTAAAATATTAGAATAGTATTGCAGAATTGGGGGGGAATGTTGTTGAATCCAATTCTGTGTTAGAAGTGTGAACACGCCTTAAGATGTTGACGTGACGTATGTAAAATGTCAGTGTTAGAGAGAGTGTAAATAAAATGTATGAAGAATAGAAGTTGTGTTATTCTCTTTTGAATGTTTTAATAAATATAAAAGTAAATACTTACCTTGAGCGGCCTTCCACGTCCATAAGTTGTTTCTAAAAATGTGTCTACTCCTTTGATTTATGAGAGTAAGAAATTACCTAAAGTCAATTTTGATAAAGATGTAGAAACATCCAGAAAATCTAGGTCTGGTCGAATGATTAAGGCTCCTGTTAGATTAGATCTTTGAAAGGGGGAAGGATGTAATATATAGTACGCCCCTGTGTTCTGTCAAATGTCATTAGCATATACGTCAGTTTTGGCAGCATAGTATGTCGTCGTATTTCCTGTAATCTACATAACTTTTACTAATAAATATATCTATCTAGTTGAACACTCTTGTCCTGTTCTTTATTTATTAGCCCATAGTTGCTAGATAATACAATTGCCTGTGGTGTTCCTCAAAGAATGACATTTAAATTTTTTCCAGGCCTTGGATGATTTAACCTTTTCCAAACGGTTTCGACTATGTAGGTAAAGATTCTGTTCAACGAAGATATATAAGCTTCTGTTGACAAGGATGGCATACAGTTCGTCTGGCATAGCGTTTCGGTGTTGGAATGGTGAAAGCATACGTTTTAATGGAGAAACAGTTTTGTTATGATGATCAATACAATCTAAGGGAGAAGAAATAGCCTTACTATAATAAATTATTAGATTAATATGTCTTTTCCATAACTTATTATCATCAGAAAGATAAACCATAATTTTTCATTAATAATACCTGAAACCCAACTTACTTTACTATGTCTATATAATCTCTGCAGCTGTTTAACGCTAGACTCTTTTTTCCTAATGTCTCTAAAGTAATATTTTTGTTTTCCTTGATTATGTTTGACATTTTAAAAAACTTTATTAAGATCAACTTCTGATAAATTGATATTATTAAGTGTAACCAAATGAAGCCTCCTTTTTAAATGACTACTAAATATTAATAGCGCACGAGAAAAGCCAGTTGCACAATGAGGAGTAGCTCATACATTTTATTTAATTTTAAAACTAGGTACATTTAAATCAGTAATTCTGTTTTGAGATAAAAATGATCTTCCCGCGTTATTAATAGTTTTTCTAACAGCCTCCGCGGCACCATTTATCTTGAGGAGAAAAAGGAGGAATACCCCGGAATTTAACACCATTAATTTGTAAAAAATTTTAAAATTGATGACAGTTAAAATTACCTAGCGTTATCTGAAACAATAGAAATCCAAAATGCGCAAAAGCATTACCTAGGTAAATAGTTAATAAGAATATTTAAGGTCATATTACCTACTTATAACTAAAGGGCGGAATATATGCACTTAGATTCCACTAAAATATGCGCATATATACCTATGCCTTGTTTGCCTTTAAAATATGCAGTTATATGCATTATTTTGACCAAATATGCATAGGTACTGGAATGATATATTTCTTAATTTATTACAGTAAAATAGGGTAAAGAAACACGCTGGGTTCTAAAAAAGATGTTTATTAAAAAAAAAAATGCAAACAAAAAACAAAGAAAAATAAAAGTAAACAATTTTTTAACCTGAAATTGTATAAAAGGTATTTATTACTAAATATTTTTCAAAATTTTCAACTAAAAAGGATTGTCTTCTATCAGTAAAAATATGTTTATACAAAGAGAAGCTTCTTTTAACATCTACTAATGTAATCGGACAATACTGCAACTTAGGTAGTAAAGTATAAGGCCAAGGTACAACTTCGTTGGATGGTTTACCTTCATAAATGCTTTTTACTGCAGTTAAGTATTTAAATCCTTCAGTCTTTTTTACAGTTACATCCAATTTGTTCCTTACATGACCTCCTACTTTACCGGGAATGTTGTTACATTTAGCGGAAAAAGTTTCAACAATACTAATTAAGTCTCTTAAACTTAAAACTTTATTCTCTAACGAGGATATTATGTCCGGTATAAAACTGAAATTAAGCTTAATAAAAACAAGATCTTTAACTACCCTTGCACTTTTTAACAACTCTTTAATTTGCACAACATACTGCAAGTCGTCATCTAAATCCAAAATTTGTTCTTTAATGGCTTCGAAATGTTCTGCGTAAAATATTGCGGCCTTAATCCATGTTCCCCACCGGGTAATTACAGGTTCTGAAGGTAAACTAACTCCTGGTAATCTCTCCTTATACATCTGCACTCTTAGAGGCGCTTTTAGAAACACTTTTTTACATTTAAAATTAATTTATTTACTAAAAGATATTCAGTTCTGACGGTTTCTGCGACTCTGTTTATTTCATGTAAAAGACAAGTCACATATACATTGGGGTAGAAGATTCTTAAGCTTTTACCTACTTATGGGTGCTGCATCAGACAAAAGCACTAAAAACTTTTCATCGGAGACTGGATTTGGCAAGAAAAAGCTCGATAGGGACTGCTGAATAAATCGGGTTACGGTCAAATTATTAGTTTTGTCTAGCTGCTTAGAAGCTATTAAATATGGGTTTGTTGCTTTATCTTCTTGAAGTGCTCCAATCATATATAAGATGTGGGATATATCTGCTACAAGCATCTGTGATTTCATCAATAATAATGAAAAAATGTTTATCACCCAGTGAAGCTCTAATTTCTTGTAAAACGGTTTCGTATACTGAATGGACATTCTTCTTTCTAAGCGTGGATTCGTCAGGAATGGTTTGTTGACAATATTTTTGCAAAAATCCTCTAAATTGCGGATTTTGCAATCTTAGTTTTAGTATATAAAAGTTTTTGCTTGATAAAATAATTGTTTCACAGTTACTAAATTCGGGGTCAAATATCATAGACTATCTATAATTTAAGAAAATGTGATGTCGCAAAACAAAAAATGAAGTATTTAATTTGTGGGATAGCCAAATTAAAGAATACCAGGATATTTTCCTTGTAGCAAAATATCCCTATCTATATAAAGTATTCCTGTAGGTTGAAGAGATCTTGAGAAATAGATCGTTGAGAATCGTATTTTACGATTATTTTCTTTTCTGGCTTTTTCTGTTAATTTCACAAAACAATTCGTAAAGATGTTTTGCTTGTGTTTTGGTACTTATACTCTTCAAATTGGCTGTCTCAGAAATTTAATATTCGTTTCTTTAATTTTGTGACATAACATTTTCCTAAATTCTAGACACCCTCTATATTTGAGCTCATGTTTATTAACTTTATACCTATTTTTTTAACAAGCAATAACTTTTATTAAGAATAAAATTTTCTGATAAATTAAAAAAAATAGACTATATTATGTAGCGAACGTTATTATTTTAACGAATACCTATTAGATATCCTTTGAAAGATACATAATATAGGTATCTAATAGATCTAACGGATGTTGGCAAGACGTCCATTAGATTTTTTTATGGTATCCATTAGATATCATATCCAATGGATATTCTCTATATCCTGGTTATAGGCGGACATTTGGATATCCATGAGTAGTCTATAGGACACCTACATATTATATCCAGTAGATATACCCCAGTAAACACAAGGAGAACATTCACATTCTTAGAATGTTCTCTTATATGTCCATAAAGTGATAAACATTCTAAGTATATTCAGAGCACGCATATTCTTTTCATGATATTCTTAGAATATTCTAGAAATGTTCAAATTAAATGTACTTTCGCAGTATATAAATATAATATCCTTGGAACTGTTCTTGTGGAATATTCTTGGAATATTTATATTAGAATATTCTTTATACATCTATTGCATGAATATTATTTTTGAAAATGTTCTTAGAATGTTCTAGGAATGTTCAAAATAAATATACTTTTATAGTATCTAAATAGAATATCCTTGGAAATGTCCTTGCGGAATACTCTTGGAATCTTTCTATTAGCATATTCAATAAACGAATAAATCAGGCCTCTTGCCTAAATCGCGAAACGCATCCTGATTTGAATTTGCCGCGCAAAATGTGTCAATGTCAATTTTGGCTAATCGTACGACGCAATACCGGAATGTATTTTTTTCTTGTTTTTTTTTTGTGTAATCGTGCTCCCTTACAAGTCAAGAACTAACAACGGAGTTATTATAATATCTTGCTCACATTTGAATTTGGCGCGCAACTTATTTCAACGTATGTCATTTGCATTTTGACAGTTTGGCGTTCTCCAATGCCACCATTTTGGTTTGTTTTGTTTGGCGTGGAACCTGTGCTTCGTGATTTTGCTGGGAAACGTCGATTTCCGAATTTCTTGTTACATTGAATAGATTGCGAATATTTTGTGAATTGGTTTAAAGCGACTGTTAAGGGGTAAGTTTAAAAGCTAAAAGTATATATGCATGATCTTTCTAGAAATACAATTTTACCCACTGTTTCATATTCGCCTGTTTTCTCTTCTTAAAATGTATGTTTTTAAAGTGCCAAGCATACGTTGAAAATACCCAGAAGCAAATAATGGGTAAAAAAACCATCTACGTACATAGTATCAGAGAGGATACAAATCTAACCTAAATTTGAGTAAGTCCGGTTTTACAGCAGTGTCACCAGAAGTCGTAGAGTTATCAATCGAGATAACCATTTCCTCGGACTTGGAATTTGTAATGCTTAAAATATGAGCTATGGTGATGTGATATGAAAGAGGCATTGACCCTGTCGACCCTTATATTTGTTTACTTGATAACCTTTAAGTGCTCCAATGATGCTCTCACTCCCTCAGTGTGTCAATATTTTCCTAAAAGTTTTGTTTACCATCCACTCGATCTTGTTTTACTCTACTGATGAAAACTTGTGAGTACTACAAAATTCTCTTTATTTTTAATATTTTTAGATGCAGTTAAGATGCACTTCCATCAGGCAATGGAAAATGATATAATTACAGTTTTAAAATTGTGGCTTGTAAAAGCGAAGGAGAGAAAAATGAGGAAGTCGAAATTACCTGACGATTAGTTCGTCGGCACAATGCCAGAACCACAAGTGAAATGAAGTTGAAATGTCACTTATTATAATCATATTTGTGAATATAATTTTTTGTTACCTATCTCACTAAACCCTCGCGGTAAGTTACTCATGTTTGCATCAATCAGATAGACACTTTTAAATGCTTGCATCTGACAAGGTAATATTAACAACTGTACTTATTGCAAGTCACCACAATCTTTAAATAAATTTTTATAAATTTACTTGTTGTTTGTTGTTAATTGGTGTTTGCTGAACCTAAGTTAACATTAGTTAGGTACTATGTAGTAGACTTGCAAACAAAACGACGATTAGGGAAAGATTTGCTGTTTGCAACATACTTGCAGGAAACTGGATGCAAGGAAAGTTGCAAACTTCCCACTTGACATATTTTGAGAAAAAACGTTATTTTTACGTGAAAATGGTAATGTTATTTCCCTCTACCAAAAACTTCGTTTTAAAAACGTAATTTTTTTTATTACTGTTATTTTAATGTAATTTTTGTTCACGTTGTAATTTGTGTTACATTTTTACATTAATTTTATGTAAATAAAAGTAACGTTACTTATAAAACATTCAATTTGCGTTATGTTTTATAACGTCGAAATAAATAACCTATTTTTCACTTTATCTTAACATTTTTAAATTTCGCGCCTAAAACCCAGCGATCGGCAATTGTCACGTCTGTCATAGACGTTTGACGTTGTGTTGTGAGTGTATAGTGGAAGGAGCAGTTGGTGAAAATTTTGGATAGCATCGAATCTCTTTTAAGTTTTGTGAGTTTTCGTTTATTTTAAGCGTAAGTTGTTCTTAATTTTATGGTTTAGTCTTTATGAAATAACTGTTGTTTATTCTTTATATATTTCACGAGTTCTTTTGTTCTTTACCACAAACGTTTGAAGGGCAAAATGGCGTCTTGTAAATTTTATTGTCATTACAAAAAGAATGCTAAAAGAATCCCTATAATGTAACAAAAATACCAGCCTTTTGAAGTTAATTCCAAATATAGAACAAGATACGTCACTCTATTTTTTCCTTTAATTAATTAGGAATAGTTCTCTAGATTCTACACCTTAACCTCTACAAAAAATGATTATTGTAGTTCTTTACTATTGTGGACCCTTGAAAATGTTTCTTATGTAATGTAATATCTCGTGTAATTAGGTTGTTGGAACAATATTTAAAAAATGTTTCGTTTTTAATTTAGAAATAGCGCAAGTTCAGTTTGGAGAAACTAATGAGTACCTACTCGATGGAAAAAATAATAATGGACCACTTCAGGTATGCCCCGAACCGTTTGAAGAAACAAAAAAATGAAAACTTATACTATATAGCTACTAGATTTTAAATTAAAATAAGTTAAAATTTGTAAATTGTATACGGTAACCTAAGGCAACATGAAAAAATAAAAGTTCATAACTTGAATGTTTTGTTGTTTATTTATAAGTATCCAAATAATAAAGTATGAAACAATACGCTGCTTTCCTGAGGAAAAATTTAGTTTTATAAGTTAAAAATATGTTACAAAAACGCAGAATTGTACCATAGTATAATACGTTATAAAAACGTTAAAATTAGTAACGTTATTTTTACCAACGTCAGAACACCGTAACATTAAGCGTGTTTTACACATTGAAAACACGTTTATTCGTATTCTAACGTTTTTCAGTCTGACGTAAAATTTTACATGAAATTCACGTTTTCTTGCCAAGTGGGTTAATACAACCTTACCTTGCTTAGTGGGATTGAAAGCTTCAATGTCATTTGTCTCACTTTTAAAAATAAATATGTTTTTACCTTATTTCGTTGTATTTTTATAGCTGCTTTAATTACAAAAAAAAAGATTTATCATTTATCATATGTGCTAAAGAATGTTATAGTTAATGTACCTAAACTTTATTATATTTTAATATATTTTTTGTGTTCTTATAACTAATCGATTCTTCTCACATTCCGCCTGTATCGCGTTCCATGTTATTTGGGATCGTTAACACTCTGTAGCACATCTGAGGAATGCTCTTATTAAAACATAAGCCTAAATATTCATAGACTATTCTATGAATATTCCTGATTCTTCCCCAGAATATTGCCCTTAAAATGCAGTAGGAATATTTTTGTTCCTGTAAGGATCCCTACTGGTTCTGCGGGATGTTCCTAGAATATTCTTTGGTACGTTCATTAAAACATTATCTCGTACATATGAGGAATATGCCAGGAATTTCTCCAAAAAATATGATAAGCGCTTACTAAGAATATACGATTTCATATTCCAAGCACATTCATATCACGTGAAAACACCTTGCGGTAATCTAACTATAGCATGCTCTATGAATGTGCATAGACATTTTAAAGAATACTCTTAGAATGTTCCAACCTACTAGAGTAATGTTCTTAGCATGTGCTATGAAGGTGTTTGTGTTTAGTGGGACTGGATATCCATGACAGATATCTTTTAGGACATCTAAAAGATATGTGTGTGTCGTCTGGGCTCTAACTCTGGTAAACTTTTAACCCACTTTAGACATTTTGAACACAAATTTGAAATCACTAGCTTCACACTGAAATCTTTCGACAAACTAAAACAGAAGTACGTATTACAACCCGATATAAATACAGTTTGTTAAGCACGTAATAATAAGGCATTATTAAATGACAATAAATAACCCCTAACAATATACCTGCAAACCCCGGAAACCCCCAATAAATATCTTGTGTATAACCAAAATGTAAATATTAATTATTATAATTATCTTCAGATTGGAAAATCCCTGAAACAAGTGTCGGGACTGGACATTATACCTATGAGTCTACGAGTTATCATGCTCGGGCGTTTTTAATTTTTTGACAACGCCGAAAACATAAAAATATGCTCATAAAATAATAATTTGGGAAAAATATGCATTTTATTATAAAATTGACAAAATATGCAAAAAATGCGTATATATGCACTTTGCATATATTCCGCCCTTTCCTTAAGTATAACAAATGCTTCTATCCACTTACTAAATGCATCTACAATAACGAAAGTATATTTACCATAAACTGGATCGAGACAATCACGGTGTAGGCGATCCCAAGCTTTCTGAGGAAACTCCCATGTAATAAGCGGACTTTTAGCCGGTGTTTGCTTTTGGGGCAAGCAGTATTGACATTACTGTCTATTTCTATATTTATTGCAGCCCACCATATATAGGAACGCGCGATACTCTTAATTTTTTACTATACCTTGATGACTAGAATGTAGTTTAGCTCGGATTTTTGTACGCAATGAAAAAGGAACAATTATTACTCTATAACCAAGCATGATGTATCCATTATCAATATATAAATTTCATTTTATAAGAGTGTCTCTTTTAGCAAAATGAGGCACTTTCACAGGTCAACCGTTTTTTAGAAAATCATAAATAAATTTTAGTTCGTTATCAAGAAGTGTTTCATTTCTTACTTGTTCGCAATCAACCGGCAAAAACATATTACCTTTAACATAATTTAAATATGATAGTTCATCACAATTACCTGGTAACGGGGACCATGACAAAAAATCTGCGACATTTTTATTTAAAGGAATATACTCTATTTCATTTCATATTGAAAATTTGCCAAAATTACAGTCCATCTTTGCAAACGGTTCGCAACCATTTGACGAATTCCCTTATTAACATTATTTCTATGATTTTTTTATCAAATGTGTCATTTCTTCCCATTGGCTAAAGCACAAACGACGAACAGCACAAGGTTAGGGAGATACAAATTGGTCATGTTGGAACTACGAACGGGAGCGGTGGCGGATTTTATAAATGCATACATTATTCCCCTTTAGGTTAAGTTGCGACGGGAACGGTGGCGATTTATTATTAATATTATTATGATTCATTCTTAAAATTACTAATTTTTAAATTTCTACTTTCAGGGCCCCATAGAAAGAAGAATTTCAGAGATAAATAAGCATCCTATTTTGTATAATCATATTTATTACTTAGTAATAGTTCATATGCTTTTTTAATAAATATGTTCTCGATATTGTAATTTCAGAATTATTTCTAAAAAGTATTGAAATTTTTTGCAATATGCCTGAAAAGTGTTTGCTTCTAATTTTAAATATTTATGGAATATTTAAAATTTTTCGGAGAAACTAATATGAAATATTTCTGATACATGATTATGCTGTGTGCCACGAGATATCGCCACGTGCAACATCTCGCATGTGTATCGTTACATTATGTGTTGAAATGCACTGTAAGGTGAGACTCTATAGCCTTGTCGATGGACCGTAATACGGCGAAACGCATCCAAGAATTGGGTGTGATGTAAAGGGACAAACTCCTTTCTTTTACATCTCATTTTGGGTCTCAGCGCCACTTGACATAAGATACCTGCTTGTGCGGGTTCCATTCCAGCGTCCTCGCTGGTCTGGTTTAATGGATAGCTCGATTGCCAAAAGATGTCGCCACGTGCAACATGTCACATGTGTAACTTTAGAATAATTAGAACAAGCAGTTTCGAAAAAAAAAAATTTGAATTTATATATTATTACCATGTGAAAATATCTTCTAAAAATGGGCATCCTGAGGTTATACTTCTTACCCTAATAGTGTAAGTAAGATTTAAATCTTTAATTTTTTTTTTGTAAAAAAGTGGTTCATCAAAGTTCAAAATGTGTTGGTATTTATTTCTCGTATTTGATGTAATCTTTCAAATGAACCCCCAGACAAAAACGAGGATTTGACAAGCCTTAAGACACCAAAACCAATCTTTTTACATTACCTCTTCCTCGCGCAATATCCTTCCACCAACTCATAGTTTATATCGTATATGTCACACCCCGATATTTTATTATTCATAATAAAAAAAATAAATAATTGTAACGGTAGCTCTGTTCTATTTTTAAACCCATCACGTGGATTTGTTTTGGTTGTGTCTATCTTGATCGTAAATCCACTATGCTTTTTAATTTATATATCCCTGTACTGGCGACGGTGTATTTGCCTCTTTTCTTTCCATATTTTATTGTCGCTTTGGAGAACAAAGGACGGATACACTCTGAAAGCACTAAACACAATAAGCCATCAGTGTTGCTAAAAGTGCATGCACAACTTATGGCGCTCAGCATGTAGCAGACACTTGTTGGTTGGAACGTCACCGATTCGTTTTTATTTGAGAAATCCGTGAGCCAGATTTCAGAATTATTAAAATGACATTAAATCACCAAACTGTCGGTTTAGAAAAATCTTACAAGTCTGTGACAAGAAACTCAAAATGGGTTATTCAGTAGGACCAAAATGTAGCTCTAATTTGATAAGGAATGCAGATACAAGGAAGGTTGACAAAAAAAACTTAAATGAATAAAGGCAGGTAATGTTCAAATCTGAACTATTTCAGCATACACATAGTATGAAAGTATAATTTATCAATAAAGAATATTATATGAAGTGAAAATCGATTTTTCGCATTTAATACAAGGCAAAACATACTTTATTCCGGTTAGGTACCTCCTACAGTCTTACATACATAAAGTGGGTCTAAAATATTTTAACAATAAACAAAAGTTCCTACTTATTTAGAACATATGGATGCCAAAGGAGGTATTGATGTGAATAGTGTTATCCTCAACTTGATAATCAAAATGATCCCATTTAAACATCTTAACGTCCTCTGGATACTTACGCCGGAGAAGGTGCAACTTTAAATTACTTTTTCGAATGCTTACAACTAACCTCAAATGACTACATTTAAACTTTCAACATAATGACTTCCTCCGGATCCTTATGCCGAAGAAGGTGGCTGCTTAAATTCCTTTTCCACTTAGTTTGATAGTTACATTGACTGCATTTAAGCATATTGACTTCCCCTGGATCCTTATGTCGAAGAAGATGCCTGTTTATATTGCCTTTCAACTTAGTTTGATAGCCACATTCACCGCATTTGAACATATCGACTTTCCCTGGATCCTCATGCCGAAGAAGGTGACT
The DNA here is from genome assembly GCA_963920685.1 of Polydrusus tereticollis. NCBI lineage: Eukaryota > Metazoa > Arthropoda > Insecta > Coleoptera > Curculionidae > Polydrusus > Polydrusus tereticollis. Next base: position 28,319,414 of record OY987336.1, read on the forward strand.
GTTTAAACTACTTTTTTTCACAGTTTGATAGGGACATTGACTGCATTTAAACATATTGACTTCCCCCGGATCCCTATGCCGAAGAAAGTGACTTTTTAAATCACTTTTAAATTTAGTTTGATAAGCACACTGATCGCATTTAAACATATTGACCTCCCCTGGATCCTTATGCCGAAGAAAGTGAGTATGTAAATCCCTTTTAAACTTAGTTTGATAGCGACACTGACCGCATTTAAACATATTGACTTCCCGTGGATCCTTATGCCGAAGACAGTGAATGTTTAAATCCCTTTTAAACTTAGTTTGATAGGCACACTGACCGCATTTAAACATATTAACTTCCCCTGGATCCTTATGCCGAAGAAGGTGACTGCGTAAGTTCTTTTTCAACTCAGTTTGATAGGTACATTGACTGCATTTAAGCATATTGACTTCCCCTGGATCCTCATGCCGAAGAAGATGACGGTATAAACTACTTTTAAACTTAGTTTGATAGGCACATTCAGTGCATTGAAATATATTGGCTTCCCCTGGATTCTTATGTCGAAGAAGATGCCTGTTTAAATTGCCTTTCAACTTAGTTTGATAGGCACACTCACCGCATTTGAACATATTAACTTTCCCTGGATCCTCATGCCGAAGAAGGTGACTGTTTAAACTACTTTTTACCACAGTTTGATAGGGACATTGACTGCATTTAAACATATTGACTTCCCCTGGATCCTTATGCCGAAGAAGGTGCCTGTTCAAACTACTTTTTACTAAAGATTGATAGGAACATTGACTGCATTTAAACATAGTGACTTCCCCGGGATGCTTATGTCGAATAAGGTGTCTATTTAAATCTCCTTTAAACTTAGTTTGATAGGCACATTGACTGCATTTAAACATACTGACTTCCCCTGGATCCTTATGCCGAAGAAGGTGCCTGTTTAAACTACTTTTTACTACAGATTGATAGGAACATTGACTGCATTTAAACATATTGACTTCCCCGGGATGCTTATGTCGAATAAGGTGTCTGTCTAAATCTCTTTTAAACTTAGTTTGATAGGCACATTGACTGCATTTAAACATATTGACTTCCCCTGGATCCTTATGCCGAAGAAGGTGACTGTTCAAACTACTTTTTACCACAGATTGATAGGGACATTGACTGCATTTAAACATATTAACTTCCTCCGGATCCTTATGCCGAAGAAGATGGCGACATAAATTGCTTTTAAACTTAGCTTGATAGGCACACTGCCCGCATTTAAACATAATGACTTCCCCTGGATCCTTATGCCGAAGAAAGTGACGGTTTAAATCCGTTTTAAACTTAGTTTGATAGGCACACTGCCCGCATTTAAACATATTAACTTTCCATGGATCCTTATGCCGAAGAAGGTGACTGGTTAAATTACTTTTTAACTTAGTTTTAACTTTCGCTGGATCCTTATAGAGACGGTGCTTGAGTAAGTTTCTTTGCCGAAATGTCACTGTATCATTCTCAATGTTTACATTAAATTTATGAACAGCTCGTTGATGATACTGCTGATTAGTCTGAAGTCTGCAATTTTGATGTTCGGCAACGCTGTAATAGAGAAAAACATTATATTAGTCGGACGAGTTAATTTTTTAGTAATATTACCATAATAATAATAATAATAATATCTTTATTTCAGATTATGTTAAACAAAAATTATAGGATACAATCCACAAACATCATAAAAACATAAACGAAATAGTGTCAAAAGAAACAAAAATTATTAGTTAATAATGGTCTCTAAGTTCTAAAAGAAATCACTCATTTTCTATGGCTCCAAATGAATCAGGAAACGTTTGATTGAAGTCTTAAACAGTTTTTGGCTTGAAATACTTTTAATATTATTGGGCAAATGGTTAAAGAATCTGCGGCACATATAATAAGGATTCCCTTCAGATAATGTTAGCCTATGAATTGGATAGTTGATATTTAAGGTCTAGTGTTATATGCATGATATGTTTGCCCTTCAAACAGTGTTCGCCGTTTAAAAAAGAACATCAGTGATTCATATACGTATAAACGGTCATGATACTCTCACTCACTCTTGAACATGCCTCTACAGCTTTCTCTAAATTGCATTTCCTTAATTAATCTTAATACACGTTTTTGAACAACGAACAGCTTTTCTACTAAGGCACTTTTCCCCCAAAATAGTATGCCATACTTAGTCACAGATTCGAAATTAGCAAAATACATTATTTTTTGTGATTTTTCATTCAAATATCTACCCGCGATTCTTAATCCATAACATACAGAGTTTAATTTGGCGATTAATTTATTAATATGTTCGGACCAATCCAAAAACTCATCTACAGTGACCCCTAGCATTTGTGTGTTTTTAACAAGTTCCAGTTGCTCATTATCTAATAATATGTGGTGTGGTACTTATTTCTATTCTACACTGCTTTGTTCTAAACACAATAACATTTGTTTTGTCTTTATTTAAAACTAGTTTATTTGATAACTTTTAAATAAGATAAAAAATTTTGCTTTTTAATGTTTCAATTTATTTAGTTTGTTTTTGTTAGTATGTTTCACAAGGAACCAACCGCCGAATCAGTACAATGTAGTTTATTTGAGCTAAACCAATCACTTGCTTTAGTTATTAGATCTCCACCCTTGTTAACCAGATCCCCTATATTATTGCTACCTACAATCAAGTTGGTATCATCAGCGTAACACGTTATTTCATTTTCTAAATGATTTCCTATTGAACACAAATCATTTACAAATATTATAAATAAAATAGGACCAGCAATACTCCCCTGAGCAATCCCTACCTAACCTATTTTCCCCAATATCAGATACATACGTACTACCATTTTTTATTATTTTTACACATTGCTTTCTTTCGGACAAGTAAGATTCAAACAACCTCAGTGCATTTCCTCTCACACCATACAATTCCAATTTTTTAACCAATAGCTCCTTGTCAATACAATCATATGCTTTTGATAAATCCAGACAGACTCCCATAGCCAGACCTTGCCCCTCCAAATAATGGACTACTGCTTTAGTAAACTGAAAAATTGCTGTTTGAGTGGATTTACCGGTTGTATAACCATGTTGATGGGCATTAAGCAAATTGCATTTATTAAAAAAATCCAATAATCTTTTACACATTGCTATTTCAAATAATTTAGAAAAACTTGGTAACAGGCTTATGGGCCTATAATTTTCAATCTGCTCCCGATTACCTTTCTTAAGTAGCGGTGTGATTAAAGCTAATTTTAACTCATCTGGAAAAATTCCGTTTTTAAATGAGCTATTGATCAAAAAGCACAACACATTCTTTAGATAAGGTACAGCCATTTTTACAATACAAGTCGGTATTATGTCTATTCCACTGCTAAACTTATTTTTTAGTTGCTGTGCAATCTCGCATAGCTCTACTGGGGATAGTGGTTTTAAGAACATTGATCCGTTATTTGTAGTTATATCACACTGAAAGGGTCTAAAACCCATGTTACTAACCATCTCTGGCACAATCGATAGCAAGTATGCTGTAACCGCAATGGCATGTTCTCTGATTGTAGTACTAAATGTTCCACAACTTTAGTATATAATTCACTATATTTAACGGTAAAAAATACAAAGTTATACGGAGAAAATAGTAAACATGACATCTAAATAAAATGTCTTTTTTGGTACTCGTCGTCGGTGGTGGCGGCTCGCTTTACTTCATAGGGTTGGCGCGCGGTGTTGCCGACTCGCTTCATTTGCATTGAAACGATCTGATAACTCAGTTGGATCTCCATTTATGCTACTACTATTTATGCCAATATCAGATTTTTTATTATTTTTTCCTAAAATTTTCTTGCAAATTGCCCAATTACAATTTGTTTTATTGTCCGAAAGCCTAATTTTATTGTTATATGTCTCTGTTCGTATCGCCCTTAATAAATCGTCATACCCTTTTTTTACATCCCTATACTGATCCTTAAACCTATCATCTCGTTTGTACAGTGTGACCAAAATATCTAGCCTGTTTTTACATTCTTTAATTTGATCGTTATCCTGATAAACTCTTTTTTTGTTACTGTTGCCGACTAGTTTATATGGAAAACACTGATTAAAAAGACCCACTATTATGCTCATAAACGTGTCCCATTGCTTATTTACATCGTACCTACTTATTTACCTCATACACAAATGTCCAATCTTGGTCCTGTAAACATACTATAAAGTTATTTTTATTTTCTTGTGAAAAAATTCGCTAGTGTTCTAACTTATTTTTATCTGGTTTTTGTACCTGTAAAAAGAGCTGTTGAGCAGTATGATCTGATATAAAAGCATCAAAAACTGAGATATTAACAAAATTACAATTAACGAAGATATTATCAATACAACTTGACGAATTCATAGTAATTCTGGTATTTACGGAAACTGTGGGATGTACATAAAATGATGACATCAGAGAAAGCAGACCAGTTTTATTGTCATTATCCTTAATCATTTCTATATTAAAATCACCAGCGATAACAATGATCTTGTTCTCATTAGAGATATCGTTGAGAATTCTATCAATGAAGCTTAAGAAAATGTCCACATTACCCAGAGGAGGTCTATAAATTGATAGTACTATCATTTGAGTTCCTCTAAAATTACATTCAACCGCTGAATATTCCACAACACTCTTAACTGATAACTTATTAATTTTTTATCTCATTTTAAAGCTTACATTCTTATGTACATTACACAGCACTCCCACCATGCTCCCCATGTTCACGGCAGAAACCTGATGCTAGATGGAAGTTTTTTTAAGCAAGGCATTTTAGTTCACTTTCAGTCTCCCAATGTTCAGTCACACACAAAATTTTACAGTTTGAATTGTTTTCCAACATATTATTTACAGTCTCTACAGAGTTCCCTAAAGATTGAACATTTTGGTGAATTATACTAATTAATACTATATACAGGGACATTTCTTTAAATGTCTCGCCCAATAGGTGATTTTCCAATCAGCTACATAAAAAAATGAAATCTTCAGAAGGAGCGCTATATGTTTCCAAGAGAACATTTGCCTGTTTAGAACTTAACTATGCAAGTTTTTACAATATAAAATAAACAAATAAATATTATTTACCAAAAAAACTACCTCGACATAAATTCGAAATAGCGCTGGTGCCTTTTCCGGTTTTATAGTATGCACAGGGTTTCTTCATATATATTGCCGCCCACTTACAGGGGTTATTACAAAAGATACAAAAAAATGGTGAATACAAATTTAATATTTTTTCTCAAATTTTTATTGCATTTGAGCAATCGTTTCCCCAACACCTCGATTTCATGCTGAGGACGTATATGGATCCAAATCTGATTCTGATAATGAACCACTGGCGGCACTTATATCTCGGCGAAATATAGAGAAGTCCCAAAAAAATCCACAGCCCCGTAACGAATTATCTTGCAATTGGTTTTTTGCTTTTTTGCACTAGAGTGCACATATGAACCGCATTTATATTCTCAACTGATGCATTCGAGGATGCATTCATATCTCCCCTGTACGCTTTGTCTCTACCCTGGATGGGGGGGATTGAATAAATTCAATACAACTGTAAAACAATATTTTCCCATAAAATATTTCAGTTTCAAGGGAAATCTTAATTTTTAAATTCTAAATACACACTTTACGTCTTTCGATGCGCGCTTCGTAATTTCTCGAAAATCTAACATTTCTAAAATTTTCAGGTTAGTTATGGGTAAAGGAAACAGAACAAAAACAAATTCATATTAGATAAACTTACTTAAATAACCTACACGCCACATTAAAACAGGATTAAGGCACTGATACTATCATAAAAAAATTAAGGAAAGGTAAGAATATCCTTTAAACTTATCTCAAATGTTCGAACAGATTGCCGTTTACGTTTAAACACTTTAATGCTTTGGTATTTACTTTCTTACTGCCCTTAAAATTGATCTTTTGCGTAAAGATCGGCATGAAGTTAAAATTTTTTGACGTAACTCTGCCAAGTTTTTAACAGGGCCATTTTTATATACTTTATTTTTTATTGCACCCCATAGAAAAAAATCTAGCGGTGTCAGATCGGGCGATCTCGCTGGCCACTCCACCACACCTCTGTTTCCTATCCACTTTTCTGGGAAATTTCGATGTAAAAATGCACGCACATCTCGACCATTATGGGGAGGTGCTCCGTCATGTTGAAACCAGAGATGTGGAAGGGTTGCCAACGGGACATCCATTAAAAAATCTTCAAATTGGTTGTTTAAAAAATTAAGATACATATCTGCATTTAAATTATGGTCATATAAAAATGGACCCAAGATTTTGTCCCCACACAATCCTGCCCAAACATTAATGAAAAACCTGATTTGAGGACGAAGTTCTCTATTTTCTCTGTGGTTCTCTACAGCCCAAACATGTTCGTTATTTCTATTAAATAAACCACAGTTTGTGAACTTTGACTCATCCGTTCAGATAATGCGATTTAAAAAATTTGGATTTATTGTAGCTTGATCTCTTATCCATTGGCAAAAAGTAACTCTTCTCTCGGCATCTCCAGGATGTAATGTTTGAGAAATATGAATTTTGAAGGGCTTGAAGTTATTTGATTTTAATATTCGCCAACATTTAACATGATGTAAAGTGTGCAAGTTTGCTTCCGACTTAATTTGTCTGGTGGACACAGAAGGGGTTTGGTTTACCTATAGGTACAATAGACAGTATTTATGAAAAAGCATATTATTATAATTTATAAAAAATACTAACTTGGTTTAGAACTGTATCAATTTCCCCATTTGTGAATTTATGGCCATATTTTTTTCGTGGTTGTATGAATGACCCATATTCCTTCATATTAAACTCCAGCCTTTTAAAGTATGTGTAGTGTGATTGAGGTTTTTCCGGATATTACTCAAAATACATCTGAGTGGATCTATAACAATTTCTTTGGCATAAAAAGTAAATGCGAAGCATATCACTTTTTTCTTGGTTGGAGAATGGCATTTTGTGGCATTAAAATAAAAAAATCCACAAACCTTATCACCGCAGTGACGCAAATGTCATTAGTTTTTTATTTTTCATGGCACTCTTGTTTGTTTTACACATACTTGCTGTTTTAAATGTTGGAATTTAATAATGATAAAAGATAAATATGGTTTAACGCCAAAATTATTCAGTCAGTGTATGAATACACCTCAGCAATATTTGCAATTTCGTTAATTCCTTTATTTAAGTAAGTTTGTCTAATTTGTATTTGTTTTTGTTCTGATTTTCATCAGGATAGTATTTTTTAAAAATCCAAAAACCCTTCTGATGCGTTTTTGGGAAACGAAACGTCTGCATAACATTTAGAAGACATTAAATATTAGGTTTTAGAGGTATAAGGATCAAAAATATGCAATTTAAATTCCAGGTCCGTATTTGAAAAAATGAAGTTGATGATGGTGGCCCGCCAACGAAACGTCGGAATTAAAAACTAATTATGTCATCTTGTAGAAGAGAAAAAGTGGCAATGGAAATGTGACATTTGTTTGAAATTATTTCAACAAATGTAATCAGGAAAAAATAAAAACGAATTTGCTAATTTTCGTTTATTTTCGGATATCTCCGAAGGTAGTCGGAAATTTTAAAATTATATTGCGGCATTTTCTTGAGCTCCTTATTCTGGAACTTTGCCCGCATTTAACCGACTTTGTATCTCTTATAGTTTTGGAGATCCCTGTACTTACCCTCGAATTTGTAACACCCTGTATAGGAAAATGAATTGTGAAAAAACTATTTTTTTACAATACATTTTGATTCGTCTTTTCGTGTTCAAGCTATTAAGTACCAAATTTCAATCGATTATATCCAGTGGTGTGGGCACCACGTGGCACCAGTATTTAATTTTGATTTCGTGTTTGACGTTCAATAACTTTTTCCCGAAACACCCTGTAGGTATTTGCAAATTTTATCGCACCAGCCTAAATAGTTGTTGAATTGTTGGGACAATTCAATTATGCCACCGCAGACCGTTTATATAAGAAAATTATAAAATTGTCTTTGACACGGCTATTCATACACACAAACTTTTATGTGCGACGTCGTAAACATACGATGTAGCCATCTAAAATTTTGTTTTAGTATTCCTTATAAGAAAAAAGTAATATGCACGGTATAATAGGGTACCTAAACTAAAGAGAAGTTTACCTGTTTTCACTAGTTTCAGATTCGTCCTCCTTAATGTCTAGTTCTTCGTGTTTAATTTTCCAATTCCCATACATCTGATCAGTTCCTGCTTCACCCTCTTCAACTTTGACCTCTACTTCGGTTTGGTCAGGAAATGTTTGTTTGTCCCTGTAAAACAGAAAAGTATCCCATTTTAGCAAAAACAAAAATTTTTCATTGTTTTTACGACAAAAATCTCTTTACTTGGTATACCTAGGTCATATTTTAGTGATGTATACATCAAATTATTCAAGTAGGAGAGGACTAGGTAGGTACTATACAGTAAATATCGATAAACAGAAATAGCATGCAATTTTTGTGTGAAATCAGGGGTATTATTACCAACTTAAAAAAATTCAAAATATTCAAGTGAATGTATGTGAAGCAAAGCCAAGCCAAGCTAAACCAAGCCAAGCTAAACCAAAATATTTTGTTATATGCAAATATGTTCAGGAATCAGCAGTAAATCATTTCAGTAGAGTATAAACACAGAAGAAATAAATAAATACAAATTGTTAAATGGTCAGTTTATTGCCATTAGTACAACTGGTTGTTTGCATCGTTTACTTCAAAAATCAAAATCAAAATCAAAATCAAAATCTTTATTTCATGTGAGGATCACAAATGTAATATACATACGTCAAAATAATAATCAGTCTGCAGGAAAAAAAAAAAAACATTTTCACTCAGAAACCAGATTATACCAGTAATAAATTTAAAATTAAAACTACCGTTAAGGTTCTGATACGTGACAAGTAAACAAATTTAAAAAAATTTTAAAATTCAGAATGTAAAGTTTACGTGACAACATAAAAACACACAGATTTAAAATTCAAAATGTAAAATTTACAATAGTAGATACATTATACAAAAACTACGAGAAATGCGACATATACTCTTCAGGCGAATAAAATGAGTTGAAAATCATAATTTGTTTCATTTTCTTTTTGCTTGATACGTAAACAATTACGCCATGCAATTCTTTGCAGAAGCAATACGTTGCAAGACATTTTTTGCACCTATTGTAAACATGCAAAATCACAATCAACTATGGGATCAACACAATGACCTACCTAATCTGGTCCGGTTCTTCATCGTCACTGTACTCAGTTTTTATTTTTCGTTTTTCTTGATTAAAAAATATTTCTGTTGTATCGCCGCATGGATTATTGATGTTTTCCCACAAATCACACATGTTCAACAAACTAACTCAGGTGTAACGCCGGTTAAACGGCACAAATTACCATATTAAATTTTACAAAATTTAAATCTACGGACCTCTTGGGATACTTTATTTATGGTCGGGCTTTTTAGTCAAAAACCACAGATATCAAAAATTTTGTCAAAAACATTAAATCTAGGTTATTTCCTACATCTTCTCTCCCATTCTTTGATCGGAACAAACAGCCAGCCAAACAAACCGTAATGCTGGCTTGCACTACTATATTTAAGTAGGACTTAAAGCTACGCCATTTTTAGTCAAAGTTTTCATTTACACAGACGTCGGCGAATTTAGGTGTTTTGCTCACATTAAACAACGCTAGAAAAAAAATTATATACAATATAATACCCGTCATTAGGGGTGGGCAAAAAACATCGGTTTCATTTCCAAGGTCGATGTTTATTTTAAATATTATATGGGGTGGGTACGAGTGGGCACACCAATGTTTTTTCTTTAATTAAGATTTCAGTCACATTTATTTTAAAACATTTTTTTTTTGTACGAAAACAAAACAGTCGTACAATACAGAATACAGTGGCACACTCTGATTTGTAATTTAATATTATTAAATTTAAGACCATGGACAAGATAAATCACTTTATTTCTGACCGGTATATTATTAGCTTATAACGTCTTAGTTACGCCAGAATTATAAGGGTCATAACTCCCTGGGGATATTAAGAAAAATTTGACATAAAATCAAACAATTGACATCTAATGTCAATTTGATTGTCATCTATTGAAACATTTATTCCACTTTAAGAATGAACAAAATGTTACTAAAATCGGTCAGAAATAAAATTATGTATCACTGGAATTATAAGGGTCTCAATTACCTCGGGCAATTGCTGTCCCTCGGGCCAAAGACCCTCGGGATGTAAACTTTGCCCTCGGTAATTAAGACCATTATAATTCCCTAGATACATAAATAACTATTAAGTGAACCTATATAATAAGTAGCTTTTATTAGGTGTCCACCAACTCATAGTTTACATATTTTACAATACCTATATCATATTATGTCACACCCCAAAATTTTAATTATAATAATAATAATAATTTTAAAGGTTCTCTATTTGACTATTTGGCCAGAAATTAAAATAAGCTAATTTTTTTATCAAATTCTCATTATTTAAATATTTAAATTTATTAATGTCATAGATGACAGTTTGTCAAAATAGCGAAGACCGCTATTTTTAAGTAGTTATTTTGCATTTTAGGGGCTTAAAATCTACCTATTTTTGCCGCTTTTTTTGCGTTCAGCAGTACGCAGTATTAGTACTATATAGCTATTACCCTGAATATCTTGAAGCAACAACAGAGATAGAAGATCCAGGGTCATTTCGACTTGTGCGCATGCGCCATAAGGGTATTGCCAAATGTACTTTTATTTCTTTAGAACAGGGCAGAAGAGTGAGCCTTAGAAAATTAGAGCAAAATGATAGAATTAGAAAAAATCTTGCTTGAAAATTACAAAATAAACAATAAGTCCGTAGTTACAAGTGTTTTCAAATTATTTGTTTTCATTTGTAAAGTGAAACGCGATTTAAATGTATAAAAATGAGCTTGCGTCAATTTTTATAAATGGTAAATTTACCATATTTGCTCATGATACAACAATACTTTAGCATAGGAAATATTGTAATGAATTAATTAAAATAATTAATGAAGATTTAATAAATGTTAAAAAGTGCGGTGTGACTCTAATCTACTCTCATATAATATCACTAAAACAAATATATTAACTTTTAAATGTTCACTTAATAATATAATTTTTGACACTCTCATAATTGATAACCCCAAATTTATAAAATTTTTAGGAAACTGCATGTATTACCTACTCAAAATCTTTCTTTTAATGAACATATCAAGAAGTTATGTAGAAAATAAGCTTCAGGATGTTATGCCCTGAGAGTACTTTCTCATGAAATGAATATGGCGGTTCCTCGAAATGTTTATTTTGCTTTAATAGAATCTGTCTTGAGATCGCGTTCGCATAGGCGGAATCGGCCAACCGAAAAACCGAATTAACATGCAAAATATCGGAATCAATTTAATTTTATCCAATTTGGTCGAAATTCCTTTAACGCCATATAAATTACATGCCTTGCAAGCGATCTCGCGCCTTATATATGGCAATAGCACTGGTAGTATAGGGACGAATTTCGTTTATCACCATAAGAATAATACGCAGTTTAAGCTACATCGTGCCTTATGGTCTTCGTCCGTACCGCATCGCGTATAAATAAAACTTTGAAGAAACAAATAATACCTAAAATGCCAAACGGCGAATTTTTGAATTGATCAACTTGCAAATCGGTCAAATTACAGTCACCGGTTTCGTGTCGGTAGAATCACAGGTTGTGATTTTTAAATCACTGTGAAAAAATCACCGACTGTGAAATATCGCTCGCTGTTTACATTTGGTCGAACAGAAATCGTACAGATGTCGATATAAATCGCCGGAAACAAATAGATGTATCTCAGACATACATTTTTGGTCGTTTACATTACTTAAAATTTGTGTCTGACATAAATATCATGCAATAAGTATCAGATGTAAACGCACCTGTTAGGGAAAGTGTAGTTTTATGGACTTTGCAAACCACGATTCGATGTTGTCTCGCCCACCTACCAAACTTGGTACAAAAAATGTCACTTCTTTTCGTAGACGAGACCCTAAATGCCACTGTGAAATCCTAAAATTGCGCATGCGCGAGTCGGCCACCTGTCACTTTCACGTTGGCGCCGCAAAATTTAAATTAGAAATAAATGATAATTGTTGGATAATAATAATAATTATAGACTTATATTGGTTAAACAGCGCTAACACGGCATCTAATCCACCTTTTTGGTTCCAATTCGCCTTTTTCAAGTCTCTTTATACTCGCGCATGCGCAATTTTAGTATTTCACAGTGGCTTTTAGGCGCTCGTGCCCTTAGTCGCAGTCAGTTAAAATAAAAATACGAAGAATAACCTTACTTATTTGTTTGTATGTCTGTCTAACAAATCAGCTGATTGAGCAGCAAGCATGTCCTTAAATAAAGAAAAAAAAAGCCTACCGCCAAGCCTGCGTCCCATGCATACGATTTCCGACCATACGATGACCCGACAGTGCTCTCATTGGTGGAAAATTTTGGCGGCAAATTTGATCCGAATATTTTTAACAATCTACGATGCATCGTACGAGTTGACTTTAGCTTAACTTTTGTCCGATGTCGGATGATTTTTAACCACACTTTTCTCGGTTTATCGTTTGTTTGACATGTTTATTCATTATTAATTTCGGTGGCATAATAAAAAAAAGTGTGATCTATTGTGATACTTAAACCACAGAAAACTGTAAACTATCTTAAACCAAGTACTTAAGTAAGGTTAGGTTAATGAAAAATGTATTCTTCTTTTTGACACGATTTTAGAGACAACGGATCCATGGGATATGTAAAATATTTTCGTACGAATACCAAATTGTCCTCGGATATCGGACGTCGGAAATCGTATGCATGGGACGCCGGCTAAAAGTATAACTTTTTATAGAAAAAAGCTAAATTGGTTTCATTACAATCTCAGGTTAGTTTAGCGCCTTGGCAAAAAAGTTTTAAAAAGTTAAATTAACTTTTTTTTAGGCAGCAACTTTACCAGCAGAAACAACACAAGAAAAACCGACAGTAACCGGTCAAAGTGTCCCAGTTCGTGGAGACTTATAACATTTGACATTTCCTTTTATTAAGTTTTATCTACAAGAGTTGACGTTTACTATAGCTATTTTCCTAACAAGTGCAGAAAATCGATTTTTCCGCACGCAAATGCCGTTGACAGCACGACGCGTAGCGGAGTGGTGTCAAGCATTTAAGTGCGGAAAAATAGGTTTCTGCTCGTGTTAGGAACAATAGTTTTTCTACTAGCGTGAGGAATCAACAACTGGTTATATACACCATAGCAACTAAGATATTTCAAAGGTAATATGATGAACAGTGACTTCAAATCGTACAGCATTTAATTTAATTAAATTTAATTTCAAAATATAACAGTGCGGAAAAATCTTTGCCGCACGGTGCGGAAAAGTGGATTTTCCGCACTAAAACATTTAATTTCAAAATATAACAGTGCGGAAAAATCTTGCGCAAGTGGATTTTCCGCACTAAAACATGTGCGGAAAATGCGTTTTTCCGCACGCTAGTAGAAAAAAGTCTTTTCAACAGTAATATACCGATAGAGGAGGCGTCTTATCGGTAATACCGATGTTTTTAACAAGAAATCGATTTTCTGACAAATTTTTACGAAATTTAATTTTTACTTATAATCTGATATGATCCCGAGAGCTTTAGCTCGAGGGTCTTATCTTTGATTATGTTGGAAAATTTGATTTTCTTGGAAAATCGAGTTTCGAGTGAAAAACGAAGGTATGAAGATAAGAAACCGCCTCTAGAGGTGTATTTTATTGGATAATTTACTGAACATAAAAATGAAGGCCGTCTGATAAAGGTAAATATACAAGTTAGAGGTGTTACTAATTTTTTATTTAAGTAAAAAAGCTACAAGCGTCTTTTCGAAAGCGTCTTTTCGAGCTAGCGGTAGTCTTATCGGGTAAGACGACCGTTACCAAGGTGGTTGCTATGAAAATGAGCGTTTTGATTGGTTCAATAAAAGTGAGGTGAATTATCACCGTCAATTTAAGTACTTCAAATGCCTTATGGTTAAAAACTGCTTGTGGTTTGGAATTCCAATCATCCGACGTTAGTGTGTCGTTTGCGGGTGGTCGTCTATGTAAACTTAGGGCAAAGTTTTAGTAAAGTACTAACCACTGGTAAAGATTGAGTAAATTCAGGTACATTAGCAAACTTCGCCATTTTCATGCTAACAAGGATCAAGGGCGGTTTTAGCTTTTCAACATGGGGGGGGTAATTTGAAATTCGATTTTTTTTTTAAAAAAGTAACCAGAAAATAAGTTTGGGAGGGGGGTCAGAAGAAAAATAGCGCCGCAGGCGAAAAATTTTTGGGTGCCACGCCCTTTTTTCAATGATGATGCTTAAAATTCTAAATTCATGGGGGGGGGTAATTACCCTATTACCCCCCCCCCCGTAAAACCGCCCTTGACAAGGATGTGCAGCGTTCCGTGGGCCATTAAAGAAAAGTACGTTAATTTTTGAAATTTCGAAAATAAATGCCATTTCGCTGGCTACTATATGAATAAAACTTTGTTTTTTTTTTATCGCTTTATTTATATAAAGTTAGACACAATATGGGTTTTTTTGGTCATTCATAAAAAAAATATATTAAAAATAAATAAATATTCGCTTATTTTGAGGGAAACATGTATTTTTCGATCTATCTTTGTCACATTTATCAGTAAAGTGCCCCTCGCAAGCAAATGGTATTCTCGAGAAACCTCATAATCTCGTTTTATTATATGTATGTAGGTACGTCTTATAAACATCCTTTAACTATAAGAAAACTGTTCGACATTTTAAGTTCTCGTCTTTTCCTCTCTATCTACAGATCAACAACAAATTAAATTATATTTTGTTTACACCATATTATACGAGCGCGACATACAGGTACTTCCACATAACCAAATAAAACTTTTAGTACACATCTTTGGACATTAAAAGTTAACGTTAAATAGCGTGAAATTTGCTTAAAAAGGGTATACTTCATAGTAAGGTACTGACGTCTAACATACTCAAATTTGTCTGTCTGCGCCATTTTGGTGCAAGAACGGGTCTACACGTAGTCGTTCCGACGTCAGTTACCGACGTCGGGTTGTCTATAGCGACGTTGGTCAGACGTCTAAATGCTATTTGGGTTGAGTTTTGACTTTGAGTTTGATTATAAATTCCCTCGAAATAAGGTTCTCTGAAGAAAATAGACTATCATTTGCCCTAACAAAACTACACCCTGCGCAAATGAAAAACATATCTTTGGAAGACCTTAAAGAAGCATGTGAGGACTTCAGAAACTTTTACGGTATTTCGGATATCAAGAAAGAGATAGAACTTTGGAAAAAAATATGGGAGGAAAAACCAGAATCAACCAAACCAAATCAAAGTGTTGTGGAAGTCCTTAAGGAAACTGAAGATTTTTTGCCTGAGATAAAGTCCTTGAAGATTCGTATTGCTTTACCTTGCACCACTTGTACAGTTGAAAGGTCATTCCGTAGCTTGAGGAGAATCAAAACCTGGTTAAGGCGCACGATGACTGAAACTCGCCTCAATGGCCTCGCCATAATGAGTGTACACAGGAAACACATTTTCACGAACTTGGACGATTTCATAAACAAAGTAACTAACAAATTCGCAAGCAACCCTAGACGATTATGTTTAAATTGATTTTGTATGTAAATAATTTGTTCGTATTCTGATTTTTTTAAATTTAAACTTTGATATCTTAATTTTTTCTTCAGTTCTTCTATACTGCCCCTCCCTAGCTCACCGGCTGGCGACGCCCTTGAGGGCCAATATACGATCCTTTGGAATTCCTGCAGTTCTTCAAAATGCTACAGAAAACCCTAATCGACTCTCATAAGAAGGACGTGAAATGTGGATAAGAGCTTTAAAAAGGGGCCTATTAAGTAACAGCCAACGAAAGTACACTGATAAAACTGTGCTCCCTTAATCAAATAATCTGATTTATTTGGTAAATATTTATTGGTAATGGTAATAAAAAATGTGATTTTAATTAACTAAGTTTTATTTAACTGAAATAAATGAGAGTATTTCGTTTTATTTGCAAATTATTTGACTGTTGGTGGATTTGTGTCAAATCATAGAACCCTTCAAACAAACATTTTGCCAAAAAACCACTCAAATAACAAAATCTAAATAACTAATTATTTACTCGAACTAATTTTTATTTAGGAACTAAATCCCGTTAATCGCTAGTTAAATCACCCAATAGAGAACTATTTAAATGTCTAGGTCATTTAAACTAAATAATTATGTACCTATTTACATTAAACCCTTAATATAAAACAACCAAATATTTACAAATAACTAATTATTTAATCGAAGTACATTTGAAGTTAAGAACTAAATACCTTTAACTTTAATTTAAATCATTCATTGCCGAACTTTTCAAACAATTTGGTCATCCAAATTAATAATTAAGTATTTGAATGAACTCCTGTCGCCTACTTTGGGCTTTGAATAATTTGATTGGTTAAACAAAAGTAGCCTGATAAATCATCATCGTGTTTTTGGTTATTGGTGTTCGATTTTGTCTTGTAGAAATTTATGAGTGAGAGTGAAATCTTCTTTGTTAGTGGCACAGAAGTTAGTGGTTCCATCAAAAATTAAAACGAAGATATGATGAATAAACGTAATATGACATGTATGTTGTTATGAGCTTTGAGCTTTACACTCCTCACTGAGGTAGTGGTCGACTTCGATCACAGACCGATGTGTAGTCGAGTTGCTCGCTCTACTTGTACTCCGAAAGAATATCAAGTCGTAATGGACTTTGTCGTCCATCTGAAGAGTTCCTACAGAACGAAACGATTCTTTTGTCACCCTGTCCGCTATTACGGAGGTTTGACAATTATATACTCAAATCGCTTAACCGAAAGCCGGTTAAAGCGAAAGCGAACTTAACTTACAGTTAAGTTCGCTTTCGCTTTAACCCCCCCCCCCCCCCGTTACTACGCCACTGAATACAATTAATATAATATTGATAATTATTGTACCTATTATTTGCCAATTTGCCTTTATTTAATTTTTTATCAAAGTTAATAAATTCTCTATAATGTTTTATTGACGTATATTTTACGGGGAACAACAACTAATGGTCGGTTTATGCAGCAAGATAACATAACATAAAAATAAAATAAGAGTTAAATCTACAGATCTGCCATAAGACGTTTATAGAAACACAACATAACATAAAAATAAGAAATAAAATAAGGGATGGTTATCTTTTAAATTTTATGGTTATTTTATGTAAAAATCGTTGTGCACGTGCGCGTAATTTGTCATAACCTTTATTTTCGACAAAAATAAGTTTTTTCTGTTGGTATGCCTTATTTTTTGAACACTATAAACAATTTGATAAGGTTTGTGATTATTATGGTATAGGTACTGATTAAACCATATTCAATAGCAACATTTCAATATTTCTTATTTTTATGTGACGTCTGTATAAACACGTACTTGGATAAAATAAGAACTGATTTGAATGAACATTCTGATCTATTGAAAATTAAAAAAAGGTATTTAGACCAAATAAATTTCTTGGTCTAAATAAATATAAAAGACAAGTTAAACAATTATGTACTTTAATAAAAAAAACAATCACTTTGATGGAAATTACGGGTTTATTTAAATCAAATCACTTAAATTGTTTAATTAAATAACGTTGTTGTTACGGTAAATACATGTAAAACAAAAGTAAAATAGAAATTGAAAAAGTAGTCCATACTTACAGTGGAGTTGATATGATAGGAAATAAAAAACTTGAAGTCTTCCTCCACAAAATAGATTTAATGTTTTAAAGGTTTATCCCTACATGTTTCGGATTTTTAAACATCCATCATCAGGGGATACTAGAAGAAATTAAGTAAAAGGTAAAAGAAATTCAATATGGTAAGTTAAGTCTACTTGAATATTGAATTTCTTTTACCTTTTACTTAATTTCTTCTAGTATCCCCTGATGATGGATGTTTAAACATCCGAAACATGTAGGGATAAACCTTTAAAACATTAAATCTATTTTGTGGAGGAAGACTTCAAGTTTTTTATTTCCTAAAAGTAAAATAAATATATACTTGATAAAATATATATAAATATCAATGAAATAAACATACCTATTGTCAACTTAACTTTTAACCTATTTACCTTAAGTCATAACGGCTTATTTAAGTTGGGTTAGTGTTAAGGAAATAAATATTTGCTTGAATTTTGTATTTAGTGATTAATTCCAAATAAAAGTAATTTGTATCAAATCAGATGATACTAATTGAGGGAAATAATCCCTTGGTATTTTTCAAATACATATTTGTTTGGCTAATAGGAAACAAATATTTATTTGAGTCAATGGAAATTTTTTTTAACTCAAATAATTAATTTTATCAGTGTATGGAAGAATTTGCTCCAGACATTTTATAAGTGGTAATATTTGATTTGATGTATAACGACCTAATAAAATTATCTCTTGTATAGAATTAGCAAACAAAGATAACCCTGACTGGACCCCTGATTAAAATATGGAACACTTTCTTTCAAAGGAAGCAACTGAGGCCCAAGATAACAGAAATGAGAGCGTGCAGAAATCCAAACGAGCAAAGTATCAGATAGATGTATTATTGTAAATATAGTAGTAGGATTAATTGTTTTATGAAGTAGACATAGTGTTGATTTAGGTTAAAGTTTTTTTTTTATTAAGTAATGTATTCTTGTAAATAGAACAACAAACTAAAGCACCTGACGAAGATACTCCGGGGAGTAGTAGAGAGAATAAAGAAAATGTTGAAATAAATGAAAACTGTTGCCACACAGAGTGAATTAGGTATGAATGATGACATGCAAACTTTTCGAAGACTGTACTAATAGTACTGTTAGAATATATTATAGTTTGGAGAAGTGGTTAAAATAATGTGAAATAAATAAAAAAGCCATCTACTTATTGGGATTTCTTTATTTATTCATTAATATATTTCTCTCTGAGACAGTACAGGATATACCAATGATGTATACAAGGAAAGAGTGAAACATTTTCTGTCATCACAACTTGCTACTCGTCTAACAAATATTTTTTTGCCCTATGATGAACTTGATTGTGGGTTTAGGCCCCAATAAAAAAGTAACAGAGTTATGCAAAACCCAAACCTTATAAGCTCCAATAAAATGGTAACAGAGTTATCCAAAACCCAAACCTTATTAAAACTTAATCTTACCTTGCCGACTACAACATAAGCATTGGAATTTACATCCTTCATAAAATTTGAATGCTTGCAAGCCTTTGTACTCCTTCAGCTGCTGGCCAGTGTAAAAACTATGTGTTAATATAAGGTAGTTTACCAAGTTCATCCTTGCTATTTCTGGCAGACATTAAATTTCCAAAATCAGCAGATAAGGATCAATATCACCAATAATTTTAAGTTCTGCATCGTATCTACACTTAACATCGCCATTGAGAGTCTTTAAATATTCACTTCTTTCCATGTTTTGAAAGTTTTAATTGGACACTACAGAATGTAAACAAAAGATCGAAGTACACACTAGGAAGTTTAAATAAGTGTTACGATAGGAATACAGTTGGAACACGAAAAATTATTTAAGTCCAGGTGGCACAGGTATAGATACATCTTAGAAATAAATTCTGTGACATACTAATGCCCTTAAAAAAAATTTTATTTGCCGAAATAACTTAGGAAATAATTTTTTTCCATCATAAGGGGGACCAAACCAAGCCAATATGTCCCAAATGGCCGCAAATAGCGTAAATCGACGTATTAGACCGTAAATAGGTTTCTGCCGATTTGTTGAGCCATTGAAGCCTTTAAAAAAAAATGTACCTATGTACAAAAAAAATTGAAAAAAAAATTATTATTAAATTCAAAAGAGCCTAACTGGAGATTTAAAGCCGTATATAGGTTTAAATAAATTCTGTGACATACTAATGCCTTTAAAAAAATTTTAATTGCCGGAATAACTTAGAAAATAATTTTTTTCTACGAGTGACCGCAAAGAAGCTACTTTGCGCACACTTTTGCATACGCAAAGTAGCACTTTCCCGCACACTGTGCGGGAAATTTTTTTTCCCGCACACTTATTTTAAAGCAAAATTACCATATTATAGACGCGTTTTTTTCTTATATTTTATAATTTTTTTAGATATTTATACAAAAATATTGTAACAAGACAAAGTTGACAGGTGGTTTATGTGTTGCCTTATAAACTATACCGAAGTATTGTGCCGTGCGGCTCAAAATTTTTTTGAAATCTGCATTATTATATTTTCCTCTAATTTTGTTCAAGTTAAAAAAAATCAAGTATTTTTGTGTCAAATGCGGTTTGTTCCCTTAGCAACCAAAATACATTGTCATACAACGCTTTCATGTCAGTTTAGAGGTCTTCTTCAAAATTTTCACTAGCATTTTCACCTATTTAAAATAAAAAAAACTGTTTTAAAAATGGATATCATACTGAAGAAGAACTTCCAGAAGATGTCCTAGAAGCCGCCAACATGGCTAGTTTGCAATTGCTGCCTGCCAAATCGCGAGAAAAATACGAGAAACAGTACGAGTTGTTTTCCAAATGGTGCGAACAAAGGGGGATATAGTTGTTTTTGATGTCAATAAAAATTTAAAATTAAAAAAATATATAGTTATTTCACTCGTAGAAAAAATATTGTTCCTAACACGTGCGCAAAGTAGTTTTCCCGCACTTAAAGCTTATCCGAACTCCGCTTCGCGTCGTTCGTCTAACTGCTTTCGCGTGCGGGAAAACATAACTTTGCGCACTGAATAGGAAAACTACTATTTTCTATCTTAAGGGGGACTAAACCAAGCCCACATGTCGCAAATGGCCGCAAATAGCGTAAATCGACGTATTAGACTATAAGTAGGTTTCTGTCGATTTGTTGAGCCATTGGAGGCTTTAAAAAAAATGTATATACCCAAATAACTCGGAAAAAAATTATTATTAAATCCAAAATAGCCTAACTGGAGAGAACCATGTTGCCAGACTTGTATCGAATCTTAATAAGCGTTACAAATACAACCGATTTGCTATATAATTCAAATAATTTTGTATCTTTAACAATATCAAAGTCGCTAGTGAATTAATTTGGATAAGCCTGTATTCTGCCTAATTTTAGACATTAGGTACTTCCGCTGCTTTTGGAATCCGCTCCATCTAGTATGGCAGTCAGACAACTCTGGCATTATGCTCAAATAATTTCAACAGGTAAGATCAGTATACTATTTAAATTATGTCTATAGGCAACTTGAAGATGTCAACCTAAACTAAAATAGACCATTCTTTTAAGGTGAATTCAAGCGATATGATTTCGGTAAAAAGAAAAGCTTTAAGCTTTATAATAGCACAAAACCACCACTTTACAACTTATCAAATACAAGGATTCCACTTGGAATTTTTTTATGCTGCTGATGATCATTTTGCCAACGAGAAAGTAATCTGATATAGTTTTATTAAAAATATTAATGGGTTAACTAAAGTAACTTACAGCTATTTTATTATTATCAATAACTAAACTATGTTTAAAATAATTAAACTCATCTTTCCGAACTATTTGCATTAACCTTCTTACTTTTTTAGATTACAGTAATTAAAACGTGTAGTTACTATTAATTAAGGGTTAAATATAGGTTTTATAATGTCCAACTAACATATATCGGTAATAACTAAAGTACCTACTTGAATAACCATGGCTAACATTTCAGCTATTGGAGTTTATTATGTAACTGTGATATTTTAGTTACGGTTACTAAAACTTTAATAAAATCATGGTAATTCGATTTGCCTTTTCTTTTCTGATAAGGCATATCACTGCAGGATTAATCCTTTATGGCGCTGCAAATAAATCCTATAATTACTTTAAAGCTTATTAAATTAAACTGAACGAGTGTAATAAGCCATTAGCATAAACGGTCATGAACCTTTGTTTGCCCTCCAGGCAAAATGGCCGACCTGTCAAAGCCACGTGTTTAAAAATGGTCAATTATTAAAATAACCTAAAAGCATTTTTCCGGTGTAGGCCGTGTTCGGATATCAATTTTTATCCTATAATTATCTTATTTTTTACTGTGTAGCTGATGGTATCAAGGTCACAGAATTTGGGTACATCAACATCAACCGACAAAGCTTTAGCCTCTTATTAGTTGGGTTACTCTTTGATTAAATCAACAAACTGTCGGTTTAGGAAAATGTCACAAGTCTTGTGACAAGAAACTCAACATGATTTCAGTAGGACCAAAATGTAGCTGTAACTACTTGTCAAGTAATGCAGATACAAGGTTGACAAAACTTAAATGGATAAATCCAGTTAACGTTTAAGTCTGGACCATTACACGTGGTATAAAAGTATAATTATATGAAGTAAAAACCAATTGCTCGCATTTCTTTAATACAAGGCAAAATACACTTTATTCAGGTTAGTAGCCTTTTATTTATAGTCTTACATACATAAAGTGTGTCTAAAATATTTTAACAATTGGCCAAGAAAAAGTTCAAGAAACGTTTCTACTTATTCAAAACATATATTAACTTCGCCGGAATGCCAAAAAAAGGACTGACGTAAATAAGAGTTATTAACTTGATAATCACAATGATCCCATTTAAACATCTTAACGTCCTCTGGATACTTACGCCGGAGAAGGTACATTTTTTAAATAACTTTCTCGAATTTTTTCAACTAACATGAACTAATTACATTAAAACTTTCAACGTACTAACTTTTCCTGGATCTTTATGCCGAAGAAAATGTGTTTTTAAATAAGATTTATCCTTAGTTTGAAAGGCACATTGAGTGCATTTAAACATTTTGACTTCCCCAGGATCCTTATGCCGAAGAAAGTGTCTGTCTAAATCATGTTTAAACTTGCTTTGATAGGCGCATTCACTGCATTTAAACATACTGACTTCCCCTGGATCCTTATGCCGAAGAAGATGGCGGGTTAAATTCCTTTTCAACTTAGTTTGATAGGCACATTCACTGCATTTAAACATATTGAGTTCCCCTGGATCCTTATGCCGAAGAAGGTGACAATATAAACTACTTTTAAACCTACTTTGATAGGCACATTCACTGCATTTAAACATATCGACTTCCCCTGGATTCTTATGCCGAAGGAGATGATTGTTTAAAGCACCTTTAAACTTACTTTGATAGGCACATTTACTGCATTTAAACATATCGACTTCCCCTGGATTCTTATGCCGAAGGAGATGTCTGGTTACATCACGTTTAAACTTACTTTGATAGGCACATTGACTGCATTTAAACATATTGACTTCCCCGGGATGCTTATGTCCAATAAGGTGTCTGTTTAAATATCTTTTAAACTTAGTTTGATAGGCGCATTGACTGCATTTAAACATATTGCTTTCCCCTGGATCCTTATGCCGAAGAAGGTGATTGCTTAAATTACTTTTAAACTTAGTTTCAAAGGCACAATGAGTGCATTTAAACATATTGACTTCCCCCGGATCTTTATGCTGAAGAAGATGACTGTATAAACTACTTCTAAACTTAGTTTCAAAGGCACATTGAGTGCATTTAAACATATTGACTTCCCCCGGATCCTTATGCCGAAGAAAGTGATTCTTTAAATGGCTTTTAAACTTAGTTTGATAGCCACACTGAGCGCATTTAAACATATTGACTTTCCCTGGATCCTTATGCCGAAGAAGGTGATTGCTTAAATTCCTTTTCCACTTAGTTTGATAGGTACATTGACTGCATTTAAGCATATCGACTTCCCCTGGAACCTTATGCCGAAGAAGGTGACGATATAAACTACTTTTAAACTTAGTTTGATAGGCACAGTCAGTGCATTTAAACATATTGACTTTCCATGGATCCTTATGCCGAAGCAGGTGACCGGTTAAATTAATTTTTAACTTAGTTTTAACTGGATCCTTATGGAGACGGTGCTTGAGTAAATTTCTTTGCCGAAATAACACTGCATCATTCTCAATATTTTCATTAAGTTTATGACCAGCTCGTTGATGATACTGCTGATTAGCCTGGAGTCTGCAATTTTGATGTTCGGCAATGCTGTAACAGAGAAATACAT
This sequence comes from Polydrusus tereticollis, assembly GCA_963920685.1. Classification (NCBI taxonomy): domain Eukaryota; kingdom Metazoa; phylum Arthropoda; class Insecta; order Coleoptera; family Curculionidae; genus Polydrusus; species Polydrusus tereticollis. The sequence continues at coordinate 28,343,590 of OY987336.1, forward strand.
TACAATAATCGTACGAGTTAATTTTTTAGTAATATTACCATTATATAGGTAGGGGAGACCAGGGAGGCTTGAGACGAAAAATGAATTTTATTTCCTAGAATTTTCACTATGTATAATTTAAAGGCAGTATATATTGCAAGTGAAATATGTACCTTTTATTTAATCTCTCCATAATTTTTCATATCTCCAAAATATGATTTTAATTGTTTACGCTAATTTAAACAAAATGGTGTATGTTGTCTCAACGCTCCCTAGATAAGGGAGCATTGAGACACATGATGGGGAGCATTGAGACGTAGTAAACTTATAAAACATATATATTAAGCATCATCAATAAAGGTTTAATACGGCGCAAATCAACGAAAATTAGTATAATAACGAAAGTTTAAACCAAATGTCAAAGTGGATTTCATCCTTTTTGTGCCACTAATACTCTGCGGAGAGGGTAATTTCAAAATAATATCTTGTTCTTGAACTGTAGATATATCTTCTACTAATGGATAAGTAAATTTCCAAGTAGTTCCATGACGACGCAAAAATTTGATTTCGTAGGTATCATATTCCTTTTTTACCACTTGACCCACATAATGCATTATTGAAGATTTTGTGGGAAACTTAACCAACACAAAGTCTCCTGCTTGGAGTGTCTTGACATCCTCGAGAGCTTTCATTTGAAGCTGTTCCATCTCGTAGCTTTCAATATCGGAAACATCTTCGCTGCTTCCGCCTGACAGGCTAGGTTCATCTTCATCGCTTGAAGAAGACTGAGGGGGGGATGCAAGCTTCTGTACGGATTTACATTTTTTTGACAAAAGACCGCCATGCTTCAATGGAACAATAATTTTCTTTATCTTTCGAGCACTTGCTTCCGCCTCTATAGCGTCTTTTTCTGGCGTGTCGGTAAGAATTCTAGAAGAACCACGTTTTCGCCTTATAAGCTGCTTTCGTGCACCTGCCTTTGGAAATGGTCGCAAAATTTCAGGACTAACAAAATTGTCTTTAGTGTTCAAATTGTTCTCGTCCAGCACTTGGTCTTTCAATGTTGGTGCTTTCAAGATTTCCGGTGGCCCACCAGTTTTTGACGTTGATGCTTCACCTTCTAGAGCGGTACTTGTAATTTCTAGTGGCCTATCAGTCACTGAGCTAGCCATAAAATCAAGGTCCGTAAATACGTCACGATTAAATGGGCTGATGCCTGTCGATGAAAAACCCGATACAATATTTTTCGGTATAAAAGCTAATTCAAAGGCTCGGCTAGCTAAACAGGCAATATTATAAATGGATAAAGTTTGACCTGGATTTGCAACCATCCATGATGCACACTGCGAATTATAGAAATTTTTAAAGGGGAAGTAAACTGATACATCCAACGGCTGCATTTTATGACTGCAGTGTGGCGGTAAGGTGAGCATCACGATCCCATTTTCTTTGGCTTTTCTCAGGGAATCAACGGAAATATGGCTCTCGTGGTTATCCAAAAGGAGCAATATTTTTTTTTCCATGGAACAACCCGTGTGCTTTATGAAGTGGTCCAGAAAAACAACAAAATTGTCCGAAGACATCCATCCACTGGGATGAGCAGCCCCAGCACTTCCTGGAAAAGCACCACTTAACATATATTCCTTAAAATTTACTCTTGGGAAGATAAAAAACGGTGGGATAAATCTCCCTCCAGCAGAAATACCACAACAGGCAGTAACTAATGTGCCTCGTTCAGCGGAAGTGACGTTTCCAACTTGTTTAACACCTTTGGCTGCCAGGACTTTTGGTGATTTGTGTACGGTTGTAAGCCCTGTTTCATCAATATTCCATATTTGATGGGGTTCAAATTTTTCGCGCTTGAGAACCGTTTCTAAATTATTAAAAAAATTGGTAACATTTGTGCGGTTAAAACTTGTGCATCGTGATAAACTGGTTGACTCTGGAGTCCTCAGCGATAACTCGGGATGGCGATACCTAAAGCCGCGGTACCAGTCGTAGCCAGCAATAGATTGTTCATCCCATTTTTTTGGATATTGTTTATGGTTAGCCTTGGCAAATTGGAAAGCCAGTTGACGTGCACATGTTAGTGTTAAGCCATGATGCATTTGCGAAGCACGTACTAGATAGTCTGATAGGAGGGTTTCCTCTTCAAGGGTAAACACCAATGCAGTTTTAAAATCCGGTGAATAAGAAATGCTACCTGGAGCAGTATTTAGAGTCTTATTTTTATATCTGTTAAGTGTTTGCTTGTCTATATCGTATTTTTTAGCGGTTGCGCGTAATTTTGCTCCTCCTAGAACTTCCTCCACTGCTGTTCGCATAACATCAGGTGGAGGGACTACGCGCTTTGTCTTTTTATTCCAAAAATGGGGCATGTTGAATCTAAAACAATATTATTAATGAGTTTTGGATTGTCTGAAAATACAAAATAGGGAGGGTTGAGACGTCTCATGTCTCCCTAAAACAATTGTCTCATGTCTCCCTATGTAAAGTTTGACAAAATAATGTAACCTAAAATTATTGTTTAACATTTAATTCATTTAATAACTACATGCCTAATTCAAAACATACCTGCGGTCAATATGCTAGAAGAATCAACTCGATTTTGGACTTTTATCTATAACAAAACTACAACAAACCAAAAAATAAAATTTTACTTTCAGTATCAATTTTGCACCTGTACTAACAAGAACGTTTTACGAACGAATGTCGCCACTTTGCTGATATGGTAATAGTATGTTCGCCTAAGGAAATGAGTCACTCATCAACAGGTGGCGCTACTTAACCGATTTTAGAAAATAAATACACCGTCTCATTCCTCCCTTGTCTCAAGCCTCCCTGGTCTCCCCTACATTTGTTTAAGTGTCTCGCGCAATAGGTGATTTTCCAATCAGCTACATAAAAAAATAGCGCTGGTGCCTATTCCGGCTTTATAGTATGCACAGGGTTTCTTCGTATATATTGCCACCCACCTACAGGGGTATTACAAAGACATTATAACTAATAGACTAAACGTTTCATTCATATGTCCTATGAAATTATGGACTATTATTGTTTTAAAAGAATTGACAAGTGTGAGAGAGAAAGGCAGACCCGACTGGCAACATTGCAAATTATACCTTGATTTTGCTCGCCAGTGGTGTAGAGTTTAGAACCTAACAACAATGCATGTAGGTATAAATAGAATATTATTTTTGTATTACAATTTTATTGCAAATAATGAACAATATGGGTAGATAAATGCAAAATAAAACACCGCTAGTAAGCATGAAAATTGATACGCTTTATTTGAAACCTAAATAGAATGTTCACATGTTTATAAAACATCTTATTCAATAGATAGGTATGTACTTATAGGTACCTACTTAAATTTATAGATTTTAATTTTACAGTATTTAACTAGTCATTTTCTCTTTACTGTTACTCTTTTACTGTTAAGTAGCTACCATGAGATATTTTTAATTGTTTCTAAGTGTAACAAAACTTTTTCATTGTCCATAAAAACTTTAATTGAAATGATGCTACTAAACGAACCCGTACGCTACACCAATGGTTCAGAAGAAAGCAATACCTAACCATACTTACCGATAAAACAATAAATTTTAATTAAAATAATCCACTTCTTTACACAGTACACATGCATGCACCATGATTCTTTATTTGCTCACTACTGTTCATACAAATACGAAAAGAAATAAAAAATAAACTGCAAAAACGGCACAAAAGCACAAAATACTTGTTAGACCGGCCCGTCAACGTCGCAATTGCTTCCGCCAACCACCGTCATTCATTGCAATCTGTCTGGTTGTAAAGTCGTATTGTAATGTTGCCGTAGTGCCTGATATCTTATAATTTAAAAAGATTTTAAAAGTTTGAAACAGTTTTTAATAAAGTTTCCTCATGCCATTACGAACATTAATGCATAATTTAATTCCACACACTTTAATTCCTTTGTATATTGTGTGCTGGACGTTACTGGAATAATCTAATTAAATCTTTTTAAAACTATTTTTCCTAATATATCTAACAGAGAAATTAAGCCGACTAAAGTGCAATATTGAGGGAAAGAGATGAAAAATAAAGACGAAATGATCATTTGCCGCATAAAAATGTAAACAATTTAGTCTATTGGTTGTAATGTCTTTGGGTTATTACAAAAGATACAAAAAAAATGGTAAATACAAATATTTAATATTTTTTCTTAGATAGTGTCATTTTATTGAGGCAAATTCAGAAAATGTAAACGTCAAAATTTGACAGGAGGTCGGTTTCTTTAAATTAAATACCATGTATGGGCGATTCTATGTTAAACAGGTTATCGACTGATAGGACAGGCTGCAAGGGATTTTTTTTTTATTTGATCTAATAACAGTAAGCAGGTACTTTGTGTCTGTATGTATGTGTATGTATATATGATGTACAGAGTAGGGTACAATATGAACAGGGCAGAGGCTTGAGTATTGATTTATATAAGAAACACTTTACTTTTTCGAGAAATCAACTCTCATTAAAATTTCTTATAAAATAATACTAAGTACGTACTGTATAAGACTTTACATTTTCAAACATTCTTTGTAACGTAAATGAAAGTTATTTCGTTACATTGGATTTTAAAGTACAATATATCTTTATCTATGCATAACTCTGCATACTGCAGTTAATATCGATTCTTTAAGTTTGTATATATGAAGAGACTAACTGTAAATTTGCCGTTCTATAACATAGATTGGTAGGGTTTCTTTAATATAGATTATCGATTTCTTACATTTAATTTAGTTTATATTGCGTCCGTGAATAGAAAAAGGCTCTAGTCAGGCAGGTTGATTTTTGGGGACTTCACTTTTTGGTTTTGTCCTGATACAGGTATGTTACGCTAAATTTGAGTTTCACTAAATTTATATTTTGTCTAATAATAAGTATGTAATTGAACCATAAATATTACTTTCTAGTAGGCCATGACCTTTTAATCTATTTTTACACGAACTAAATTCCACATTTTTATGTTCTAACAAAATAAAGACGTGCCGGCCATAATGGCGTCATAAATTAATAATCTTCATTCATCTCATTCATCCTTATAAATTATAATGTTTTTGATGATCTAAAAGCATCATCTTAACAGGCAGAAGGCAGTAATAATAATATTTCTTGAGTAAATGTGGATTTCAATTAATATTTTAATAATTTCCATAATGGCATCATAAATTAATAATCTTCATTTATCTCATTCATCCTTATATATTATAATGTTGTTGATGATCTAAAAGCATCATCTTAACAGACAGAACGAAGTAATAATAATATTTCTTGAGTAAATGTGGATTTCAATCAATATTTTTATACTTTCTTTCATCATCAAGTCATGGTTTTGTTTGTTTTTCGTCATCAAATAATGTTTAAATTCTCAATTTAACTTTGTTTTTCGGGTCTCTGTCGTTTCTTTTACGTTTTAGCAAATATCGTTGGCCAGTTGGTAGTTTATTTAAGTTCTTGACGAACATTGGTGAGAACCAGATATAGAGTAAACCTGACTGGACCATTCACAAGGAAACCGACAGATCCAGACTCTGCAGAACTGATTACTGACAGAATATCCCAAGAAGCTGATTTCGAGGAAAGCAGGTGAGTTTTTCTGTTGTTTCAAAGCTTTGAAACCTAAATTGAATTTGTTGAAGAACTCACCCCATTTCTCTCATTGATATCTGTCAGGGATCAATTCTGATTTAACATTTATTTTTTCTTAAACTTCTGACTCAATTGGCGCGACATAATTGTACTGGGTGAATAATATCCTAAGTCACACTGTATATACAATTTCTCTTGTACCGTATCTCGAATTTATCTTGAACGTATCTTACCTTGGGTGCCATAATCACAATAATATAATAATAATATCTTGCAAACGATTGCCTTTTTGCTCGTTATGCCTATAGAACCTGCACCAAAGTTATAGATACTTTTGAATGCAGTATTTTCTACTAGTTTAGACATCAATGTTATATATTTGTACATTGTGTAGAATATTAATTACTTAATTTTTATCTTCTTGGCACAATATGCTTCTCTTGGATTAACTTAAAACTTAAATATCTTTTAAGTCGATCAAATCATTTATTTTTCTTACTACTTAAACACTAAAGAAATTTTGTTTTTGACCTCTTGATTCACTTGAGTAACAGGGAGTAAAAACATCCTGTAACTATATTATAGAAATTTAAGTTACAACTGGTACTGTTTCACATAAGTATTCATTTTTAAACCTTTTATTGCAATATTACTCGCTGGTCTAACTCCACTTTTATAACAATAGTACATGTAAACAAGCAAACCTGAGGCTGGCAAAAGCTCATCTGACGTCATTGTTCCAATCAATCACCGTCACAAGCATTCAAGTCTAATTAAGTCCTGACGTCTCCCTCACCTTCTCCATTGCTGAAGTCTATGCATGGAACAAATCATCATGACAACTTCCAGGTGAAGAGGACTGAATCTTGGACACACTTTATGGATGACAATGCAGAGCTAAGTATTTGTCAGTCAGAAGGATAACTTTGTAAATACCAGCAGACCGTTGCTATATTTCCATTTTAATTTTCACCTTTTCATGTTAAAACTGTTTCTTCAGAAATCAGTAACAGCAATCATTGTTAAGCAAATTTAGTTTAATAAACTACCAAGTGTTTGTAAAATTTTGTATTATTTCTGGTAGGATGGGGCCCTAAAAAATTTGTCAGATAATAAGACAAACGCACACCTAACAAAAAAAAAAGTCTTCTTGGTCGAGGCAACTCAACATCATTTGAATAATTATCAAAACCATTACATCTTTAACAGTAATAGGCTGTTACCGATATTTTTTTGTTGTTTTTTTTTATGGCATTCAATAGAATTCAATAATCTAGATAAGCTGTTAAGATTTCAGCTCCCTAAGTATATCCGATCCTTAGATATTCAATGTTAAAGATTGGCTTTCAGTAAAAACTCGTGACATCATTCGGCATAAACACTATGGCGCGCGGGTCGCCAAACGCGAACGAGTTTGGGTTTGCTTATTGCTACACATTAGTCAGTATCCATTATAATCCATCTGAAGGAGGTGTTTGTTTCCAATGTACATGATTCTTATTATTATTATTTAGAGAATTTGTAGTTGAGAATAAAAGTCCAGCAACCGAAAGATCATGTTTAAATTACATAGATTCAGATAGAAATAATAAAAAATGCTTATAACAAATTCCAATACAAATCTATCTCAGTAAAAGAATGCGTCGAATTTTTGTCATGTCAAATCCGGATTTTAAAAAAATCAGAAAAACTTACAATAAAATATTGCATTTTTCATTAAAAACTTGTTAAATCCGTAACTACAATGACAATCAATGAATTCTAGGTGAACATTTTTTTAAATACAATATTGTAAATTATTATTTTTGTTTACTTCACTACTCATTGATTACTGCACAAACTATTTGCACTACCAAATCTAAATATTTAACCAAATTTAAATGATACGTAGCACGTGGTTAAATAATAGCAAATTCCCTTATTCTACAAACCACTCGTTCTACTATATTCTTAAGCTTGCAAATAGTTTTGATTTCTTCACTTCTTGCTTACAACTTGGTTTTTGTATTGAGATTTCAAAACAGGGAATAGGAATTTTTTTTTGAACCTCCGATAATGATTTGAAGTGAACAAATAAATAAAGATTACCTGCAAGTAAAGGTACTGTTTTTTAAATAATATTAAACACTTTGGCAACTTTTACACTAAAATTGTCAGCGAATATTCTGTAGGTTAATTTTAGTTGACCATTTTTAGGAAAAGAGAAATATTCAATATATTCGATTTACATTTTTGCATATTTACAATAAATATTGAATGGTTAAGCAAACCTGAATAGTTTTGGATTTTTTTTATCAAAAAAAATGTTCTCTTTTGTATTTCTTCTAGAATATCTATGTTTTCTACTATCGGAATCTGAATCTGGAAAGCTTAGTTCTGATAAAATAAATGTTGTTGTAGAGCCGTTACTACTACATACTGAGTCGGTACTATTTCCTTCGAAACCTTTTCCTTAAAAGGATATTTTCTCTTTTTTCCCATTTTTGATAATGGCAAATCTTCACTGGTACACTGGACTCCCTTGCTGCAAACTTCAGCCTTAAGCTGGAACACTTAAGCAGCTATATCACAAAACAAATAAGAGACCCATATGGTTAGACTTTGGTCCGACTTTCATCCCAGTTTCCTGCTCGGCATCCTCATTCGCAATATAAGTTTATGAAGTTTCGGGAAGTAACTAGTTATTAATCAAGGATTTCTGTTCTTTTCTTGGAATAACCGTGACGATTGTTGACCTGTGGGCCGTAACTCGATCTTTTTCACAATCAAAAAAAGCCTTGGAAATACTTTTGGCTGAAGTCTGATATTTCCTTTCTTCATTGTCTTTATGTATGTACAGGGATATTTTTTTAAGTGTCTCACCCGATTGGCGATTTTCCTGCTAACTATAATAAAAAAACAAACCACAATTCTCTCAATGATTTTCGATAAGGAAGCCGAATTTAATATCAAAAAATATATAGGTTCACACTTGGCGATCCGATTTCAAAAACCTATAGTTGCTAATATTTAGTTTCAGGCGTTTCGGAAACGGGGGTTCCTAATTTGCCTTCATCGATTTTGTTTATTAAGTGTCTCACCCCTTTAATAAATAGACCTTCTAAGCTGAATACTTTAATTTTTTTTACAGTAACATAACTTCCCGTGACCAAGCCATCTACGCTATAATCAAATCCGACAGGTGTCAAAAAGTGACAGATACGACGCCATTTTGAATTTTTTTAAATGGCAACCCTCATAAATAACCACACGAGTAAATTGCACTTGGCGATCCGATTTCAAAAACCTATAGTCGTTATACAGCGTGGAACAGAAGTATGGAACGCTTTAAATATCTTTAATACCGTTTGTCCGATTTAGCTAAAACTCGGTATCCGTATATAAGAGGTTATCGCGGAGCTGCTAGTGACATTTGCAATGTTTTTTTTACAGTTTTTTAGCAATGTCAAATAAGTTTTTTTCTTAAATGGAACATCCTATATATTATTCAAAAAAAATGATTTCGCAACAAATTCTAAACAACTACTTACTTAATGTCTAAATCTAGCCATTTTTTTAATATTCGAGCTCGAAAATTGAGAATTTATTGAAACATTATTGTAAGGTAATTATTGTTTAAACTTACTTATTACAGAATAAACAAATTAAATTAGATGTTTAAAGTGCCTTCCATTTTCTTGACAATATGCTAAATATTGCGGAAAAGAATTTAAAACATTAAAAAGAATATCTGTTTCTTCTATTCGTCGGCACTCAACTTCAATTCTTTGTTTTGGGTCTTCTATATCATTTGGCTTTGTCTTGTAGACCACATTTTTTAAATGTCCCCACAAGAAATAATCGAGTGGAGTCAGATCTGGTGACCGAGCTGGCCACTCAATTGTACCCCGCCTCCCTATCCATCTTTCAAAAAATACTTCATTAGATACTCCCGTACTTGTCTGGCGTAATGTGGTGGTGTACCGTCTTGTTGCAGCCATACTTCGATATTTAATCCCGCAACGTTGTCTAAAATTTTGTTTATTGATAATCAGTTTTAATTTACTTTAATGAAACTAACTAACGAGGATTTGGAAATAGGATCGCAAGAGCAGGAACAATTTCATTTCTTAAGAGCTGCAAATATCTATCGCCATTTAAATTATAATCCATAAACAATGAACCAATTATCCTTTGTCCTATAATGCCTGCCCAAACATTAATTATTTGCGGAAATTGGGTGTGCTGTTCTCGAATTGAATGAGGATTTTCTTTGGACCAATAACGAATATTATGCCGGTTAACATTTCCATTAAGACAGAAGGTCGACGCATCGGAAAACATTATTTTATTAATAAAATTTGGATAAGCATTACACAAATCCATCATTTGCTCACTGAATTCTAAACGCCTGCCAAAGTCATCCTCAGAGAGTTCTTGAACCAGGTGAATTTTGTATGGGTGGAACTTCTTACACTTTAATACGCGATCTACCGACATGTGCGATGTGTTGTAATCGAGGCCAATAATTCGAGTAGAGAGGTGTGGATTTTCCTCTATGCTAAGCAAAATATCTAAAGCTTTATCGCTGCTTGAAGTCACAAAAAAATTTTTCTAAATTTTGGGGTACTGGAGACCTAAGGCCCAGTAACCCGTAATTAAGTTAGCCCCATTTTGTGGAGAAATTAATAACAAACCAAAATTTTGAAAAAATCTTTCTTTTTTTAAACCTTTATAAATGTGACTTCAACAAATTGGAAATCGTACTTAAATCCTACCAAAATCTTTCTTCCATTCTATTAGACAAATATGATGATATGAATTAGAATGTTCCACAAACCCTCATTATATATCCCTTCATAAAAACCTTCATAGCAAAAATCTCATTTGCCTTCATAAGCTACTAAGGGTGACAGACCTTGTACAAATAAATTTGAATTAAATTTGATCTAACGTTACGGTATGCTGATTGCTTTCATTAAGTTTCGTTCACTGCTTAATACATTTTACAAATTTTGAAGCTCCATCAACGTCACCTTCTACCAAAATTTTTCTCTACTGCTAATACTAACAGCAACATTTCTTTTGTCTCCTGAGGATGAAGGTCACTACCTTCGAAACATGTAGACTTATTAATATGAAAAAATTGAGCCTTTGATTGCTCTTTTATTAAATTAGTGGAGAAAGACTTTTTGAATTTCTTTTCATTCCCTATAATTTCAACTCCACTTTGAGAATGGACTATTTCTTTAAATTATAAATATCATAAATATACTTTGTAGTCGGCTTTCATTGGCATTTAGACTTACGTCAAAATGATCCTCGCAGCAACCAACGTGGGATTTGTCAAAAACAAAAGCATCTCGACGCTTATAAACAGATTTTCTGGGGCATTTCTGGAAGTGTTACGGCACTCAGGAACCACACAATATGTTGTAACGTACAAATTTAATTTTACGACTTTATATTCAAATTAAGCATTAATTTATAATAAATGATACAGTAAGTTTACTTATTTTGTCATTCGATCACAAACACTGAAGTACTTATTACACACTAATCTATAAGTATGCCAGTAGCTTGTCTTTTTTTTTTTTATTTACTATTTTTTACGGTCGTCGGCGTATCAGAGGCCATCTTGAACCGGTCATCGACCGAACGGTTTTTAATCGTGCGATCTACCGACTGGGGAGTGTGAAACGGCATCTTCATCCTACGAGATATCCGATCTCGTCCGGCCTGTCCGGCGTGAATAGGATGGGTTTTGATGTCGATTCATTTTACACTCTTCCCTAAGACAAGAGCACGCGGTGTTTCCCAAGCGGTCACCCATCCAAGTACTAACCGCGCTCGACACTGTTTAACTTCGGTGATCTTACGGGAACCGGTGCTTTAAGTGTCGCTAGGCCCTTGCCTTAGCTTGTCTTTATATCCTTGATTTGTCGTAGCTTACCCTATTATTCATTTATGCAGCTTGCATTAATTTTCGGTCGATATTAGTGTCCACCTTGAGAGTTGTTGCAAGGGTCCAGTTATTTCGCTGTTAAAATTAGCCTATACGTTATCCTGGATCATCGAAAACACTCTGCATGTTGCCACTAGGTATAACCTACATTTTATGTTCCATGGTTGTAAGGGCCCCTCAAAACGAAAGGACTATTTTGTATGTAAGAAATTTGCTGAATGTTTGTTGTGACGTTTTAAGATTAGGTTTGTTTACATACTTAATATATAAAGGAATATACCTACCTTTCTAGCTAAGATTTGTGTCATATTACTTGCTTAGACTTATTACAGGATGATTTCCTTGAAATTGTTGTTAATGTTTAGCCTTTTATGGAAATTCATTCAATTTGACTTATTGTCAAACAGCTGATCTGGTTTCGGTTTAACGTTCGAACCATAGGGGTTTCACTTATGACGTATTGTGAAATATATCGCTATCCTTTTCATCCGATGCGCATTATCAAAATTTTCGGTTTAACGCGCACTTGTAGCAGGACCGGTTGATCGATTATTTTACGTAGCGAGCGGCAGCTGTCATTCTGTAGGCGACGCCATATTTGTGAGCTTTGTTTACTTTGTTTGTCAAGTGTGTTTTATTAAAATTTTTTTTGTTAATCTTAAAACATTTCATTAATTTTATGTAACAGTGTTTTGTGTACAGAGACTCTCCTTTCATTTCTCCTGATATTTTGGTGTCCCAAGCAAGATGGGAGTAGAAAAGTGTATAGTAAGGGGTTGTTTACACACCTCCAGGATAAAGGTGTTAGCTTTTTTCGAATACCTAAGGACTCTAGGTAAGTTTAAAGTAGACTTCACATTTTCGCTGGTTTGGTCAAGAATAATAATATTTATTTTAACTACCTCATTAACTTAAATTTAAAGTAGGGTACAGTTTTTAATGGTTAATTGATAAAAATAAGGTATTTGTGTTTGTGTAATGCATGTACTAGGTGTGTCTTAACAATTTATAAAGCTTGCTTAGAAATCGAATAATAGAAGACATGAAAATTGATAAGTAGGTAGGTACTACCAATTTAGGAGGTGTACCCCTCGCAGGCTTGCATAAACCGATACATAACTATTGTTGCATTCATTGACCAGATAATTAAATCTACCCCACTAATGCTCATTTATTCTATTAATCTTGTGTTATTTAACAAGTCCCTATTATTACCTAAGTACTTAAGTAGGTATATATTTTAGTTCCAATATGGTAAACACATAGACATATGATAAAAGAGAGACAAAATTGTTTACCTTTTAACCCGATCACACACCGTTTTAATCAGAAATCAATGTTTGCGAACTTCTGCGGATTGCCCTAGATCTACCGCATGTGTATGAAAACAAAGGGTATTATTACTTATATTAAATGCATCATTTTTGTGTGCGTAAGTAAGAATGTTATACTAAATTATTTGCGCGTTCTTTTTCTGAATTAAGATATACGTAATTTCTGCTTTTAAAATATTTATTGTTTCCTAATTACACTAAGCAATAAGTAGAAGGAAATACCTGTGGCAACGCTGTACTGACGTATTTAATACGTGCGACGCAAAATCTTATATGATTCATTTTATTCCTTTTACGTGGAAAGATAGTATTACAGTGTTGTTCTGCTGTGTTTGTGACCTATTGCGATTTTTGAGTGATTTTCAGTGTTTTTTTTGGGAATACAACTATTAAGAATCTTATTAGCGATCTAAAATGGTCGCCAGTGCGTAGTTTGTAAAAAAAGTGACTATTCTAACCCCGGATTGATATTTCGGCGGTAAGTAAGGTTATGTTCTTTTTAGCTTAAGCAGTGCGGTGGCTAATTATTGTATATTATAATTTATTTAATTAAACTGCAGAGACATTTTGTTTGTCAAAAAAGAACAATAAGAATAGTTCTTAATCTAGGCGTAAGAGAATCATACAGAGGCAAATTTAAACAACATAAACTGTTGACAGTGTCTGCAGTCTACATACAAGAGAGTATATTGTTTTTCGTTAGACATAAACAACTTTTTGAGAATAGTGAGTCACATAGAATTTATGCAACACAGACTCTAAACTACACATACCCTAGACGTAGGCTAGCACTGTACGAAAAGGGTGAATATCAGCAATATACTAAAATCTATAACTCTTTGCCAAGTTTATTTCAATTCGTATAGTTTAATTGTTAACATTATGGAACCATATACCGTTGAAGAATATTATAGACATTTGAGTAATTAGAACTTAAGATAGCCTGTATTTTGTGTGACACTATTTTATTGTATGCTGGCATACTGTTAAAATAAAGAGTTTATTTATTTATTTACTGCTACGCAGTGACGTGTGGCAATTACAATGAATTGGCCACCAAGTTAAAATCGATAAAATAGAGTAAATATTTGTCAAGCAAAACTGCTAATTAAGCATAAAGACAAAATCTAGACCTGAAAAATATATGTCGGGGAGTCTAGATCAAGTAATTATTGTTGCTCAACTTTAAGTTTTGCTTATGGTTGAATATTGACCCGACCGGGATCAATAAATTTAGAGTTAACAGTTTTATAGATTGTTTAGTCTAGGATAACGGACAAGGAACGCACTTGATATTATTAAGAAGGTAGTATGCAGTGGCGGCTCGTGGGTGTATAATGGGGTAAAATTTTTCGCGATTTCAAGGTCATTGGCTTAAAATGAGTAGTTAGGAATTCAACCAGCAATATAATTATTTTGAAATACTAGGTTTTACGAGAAAAATATTCAATTTGCAAGGTCAGGGTCAATTTCTCTCAGTGCATCCGCTATTGTGTCTCCATTTTGCTCTACTCTCGTAAGCGCCACAGAATTCTTAATATGTTCTTTGGAACTTTCGTGTGATTTTACCGCCCGTGAAATTTTTTTTAAATCAGAATACCCACCCCCTGAACTCCAATTGTTTTTTACGCTGCCTAATAAAATACACGGCCAGCAATACAAACTTTGTTTATATGAACTCCCGCAAAGCCATTTGTAACTATCATATTATGAAGTTTGAAATGATCGCGAACTTTCCCGACCCACCCTCTTTTCGCTAAAAACTGCCGTTATTTGTGGTGTTGGTCGACTCTCCAAAATTTGCCGTTTTTCTATCTCAGGTCGTCGCGAAAAAGGGGTTTCAAGCAAAGACAAAACAATATCGTGAGAGGGATTCATAATTTAAATTAAAATAGGCACAAAGCACAAAAAAAAATAATTTTATGTAACGAAACCTTGGACCTTGGCAATGGCAATACTGTATTAATTATTAAAATAAAAAGCAAATCGGCTTACTCACCTGATGTAAAGGGCTCTTGCCTTACCTTACCTCCTATCACCAACCACAACCGACTCTAGGAGTCGGTATGTGCACCAACACAACAAGAAAACAAATTAATTAGGTGTCAGTATTTTAACCCGCAGACCTGCCTCGAAAATCTAAAATCACGATAGGTTAACAATCATAAACGAATGGCACTAATTAAATCTAATAACCCGACACCTGATCCTACGAGAAGAAAAGATATATGAGCCCGTTAACAATAAAACATTGCCAAGTTTCAAATAGGCACTAGGCACCCACCTATAATCTTTAATTTTTATCTGTTTTTTGTTATTGGGATTTAATTGCATATTTATTAATAATATCTTATAGAACAATGAAAACATTTATCAATCATTTCTAACTTATTTTTTTATGTTTTTAAAAATAAAACATTTAAATAATAAGTAAATAAGTCAATAAGTGTCCTTGTTCAATAAACATTTGGCAACATGCAAGCCATTGCAAGCTACTGTAAAAATAATACGATATATAGGCCCGAATAAGTGGGCCTCACTCGCCTACAAAATTTGCCTATTCTTCCTGTTCTGCGCAATTAATGCGGTGGAGGTGCCGGGTTGGAGAGCATAGCGTTTGTGACGTAAAGGAAGCTCAAGTTTTTGGGATTACATTTTTCTTTTTATGCGGTCAGGCAACGATTTCAGTTTTTAAAATTAATGTTGGATGGGGTGCGCGCTAAATTTAAAAGATAATATTATGTTGAACTTTGATGGTAATTCAATGTTCTATTGTTTTGATACTTTTAATGATTGGAAGTTAGTTAAAAAACGTTTTATATTTAAATAAATAATTTATTAATTTTACATGTGAGGCCCGGCCACAGTTGCTTTATACGAGCCGCCACTGGTAGTATGTCAAGTTGGGTGAAACGGAGCCGGTAAGTGAAAATAAAAAAAAGGTGAGAGGATTCACTGAAAAGTTTTGAACGAAGTACGACCGGCTCCGGATCGCTAGTTCTTTGTTTCTTTATTTAATTTTTTTTAAAATTATTTTACCTTCTGCTAAGTAGTTGGATTATTTTATTATGAATTGATATCATGTTGTCGAGCGTGTTGTTTGTTGTTTGAACTTGAATAATTTGCATATAATGAGACAGTTAATTAATTGCAGTGTTTAAGTGTTTGTTTTCCGTGTTTAACAACATTAATGTCTGAACAACAGACCTCCTGTTCTCTATTTCCGACATATACTTAAGAAAGATATAGGCTGTAAGAAGAGAAATAAAAGCAGCTCGGCTCGTGTTTTATGAATGTGATGTCCTGTCTCCTCTTTTTTATATGTCTATGGGTAAACATTAAAAAACCATTCGTAAGAATGATTCCATACAATTTATGAATTGTCCATTTTTCTGATTTTAGATGTTTAATATTGTTGAATAATTATCGACGATCTGACCTTAACCACCTACCTGCTGAAGAGATACATGAAAACTACCAAGTGTTTAGTGTTCACTTTAGGGATTCCATGTTTCCAAATCATTTACTTAAAAACTGGTTAATAAAAACAGTCATACCAACCCTTTTTAAGTATATTCTTAGACATGTTAACTAATCCTTATTTAACTTTTTTATCATTGTAAATTTATTATGTATTAAGTTTTAGACATATAGTGACAATATTGTTCCCTATGTATGGAATAATTTTCTATTCTGTTATAGTCTTACTTGTTACATTAGGTATATATTTTAAGTTTTATAATAGTTTCTATTTCAAGTAATGTTGCAAATAAAACGAAATTTATGTTTAGGTTTTAGAGATTAAAAACTACTGTATCACTTGCAGCAATAGACGTGTTTTTTGTTTGAAAGTTTTCTCTAAAAAATGTCAAATGTATTAAAGGGAGAATATTAAGAGTATTAAGTTACTGCCTAGAGTAAATAAATACATTTTATTTCACATTATTGCGACGTAAAGTGTTTTATGGTCAGCAATCTTTCACTTCTTTATTGTATTAATAATTTATGTCTTAATAATTACTTTATGAAAGAAATGAAATTGTATAAATATGCATCTTGTTTTATATTTTGGATTCCTAAGGGATAAAAGAGTATATATATAATTAATAACTTCACATATCAGTACAATAATAAAAAAAATCATGACTCGATAATCTTAGTTGTCATATTTTTATATTGCGGTAAATGGGCCGCTACAACCCTGCATTTCGCGGTCCGACTAATCCCCGGCACTCAGCTGATCGAAAAAGCTTACGCAATGCGCATTAAAACATAAGAAATGAATATCGATGCCTGAAAGGTAAAAAGTTATAAGCGACATTTAATACTTTTTACAGTAGACCAATTTAAAGTCAATCTTTTTTTTTTAATAATTTACAACTTAGTTTTTTGGTCAATAAATTGAAATGCTAAAACGGATAGAGTTAATTTTAGGACGTGATTGTTCTTTTCCTTATAAATTATTGTTACTCGAATCATCTGATGTATAGGTAGTGTCGCTTAAGCAAATTCGCCCTGAAATTTAATTTCAGTAAAAAGGGCTTAAGGTAATTCGTTAAGATTTATGTGCCATAGTAAAAGTCCCTAACAGCCAATATGCCCAAGTAGTAACAGCAAGTAAAACAAAAACGTTTAAAATTTTTTTTCGGAAATAACGAATAACCGTTATGAATCACAAAAAATAATTTCAAACTTAACTTTTATTTTTAGGGCGAATGAACAATTTAAGATTTTATTTAGTATGTGATGAGGTATTAATATAACATTTTTGAATACAACTTTTTATTAGAAACATACAAAAGATGTGTTGAAATTCCAAACAAGAAAACAATAACAATTTTTATATAAAATAACATAATTCTAAAAGTAAAGGCACATTTACTCACAGTCTTCATCCTCCAAGTCTGTATCAGCTAGAGTATCTCTGATATTAGCAGCAATATGAATATTGAGATATTCATGATGACATAGGGGAGGTATCACATTGTTTGAACAAAGTTTATTTAGGTCGTCGTATTTTTGTTTTGATATGGGTATAAGTGTTTTGTAGCAGCTAGTTGGAGCTGCTCTTACTTTTGTTTGAACCTCGATTTGGTAGCTTGGTGCTTTACTATCCAGAGAATTTTTTATTATTATTTTCTTGGCAGCCCTATTATTCTTTAAATGCATTAAATAAGCGAGCCTGAATGAAATTATCATAATGAATTAGAAGCAGGTAAAACAGGATAAGCGCCATTTTCTCAAATTTATTTAAACAGTTTAAGTAACGCTTAAGTTCCTAAAGGCGCCAATAGGAAACAGTCTAAAGAATAAAGTAAATAAACGACAAAAAAATAAAAATATTTGGAATTTCCAAATGGCGCAAGGTCGGTTTTCTTTCTTGCTATATAATCCAAGTAGCAATATTTTAAAATGCTCTTAAATAAGGTCGCTTGGTAAAGAAAAATTTACATAAATACCAAATTTCACGGCTGACTTAAGCGACATATAAATAATCGTAGCCAGCTCAAATATATACCATTCGACGCAGAATTAAAAAAAACACTTAGTGGCGCTTAAACCACAACTTCTTCATAAATGTCGCTTACACCCTTTTACCTTTCAGGCATCGATATGCTCCCATAAGGACACTCATAGAAGTGACAACTATATTTGTCCTACCCTCTTTGATTATTACCATGTGAACATACCTTCCGATAAATATCCTGCGAATCCTGAGGTTATACTTCTTACCCTAATAGGGTAGGTAGGAATTAAATCTTTAATTTTTTTCTTGTGGAAAGGTGGGTTATTCGCAAACTTCTTTGTATTTATTTCTCGTATTTGATGTAATCTTTCAAATGAACCCCCAGATAAAAACGAAGATTGACGAGCCTTAAAAGACACCAAAACCAATCATTTTACATTACCTTCTCCTCGCGCAATATCCTTCTACCAACTCAGAGTTCTGTTTATATCGTATGTCACACCCCGATATTTTAATTTTCATATCGCAATAATTATTGCGAAAATAAATAATTGTAAGAGTGGCTCTGTTCGATTTTGATACCCATCACGTGGATTTGTGTTGATCGTGTCTATCTTGAACGTAAATCTACTATAATTTTTAATTAAAATATCCCTGTACTGGCGATGATGTATTTGCTATATAAAGAATATTTCCATATTTTATTGTCGCTTTGGAGAACAAAGGACGGATACACTCTGAAAGCACTAAACACAATAAGCCATCAGTGTTGCTAAAAATGCATGCACCACTCATGGCGCTCAGCATGTAGCAGGCACTAACTAGTTGGTTAAAACGTCACCGATTCGTTTTTATTTGAGAAATCCGTGAGCAAAATTTAAAAATTATTAAAATGACATTAAATCACCAAACTGTCGGTTTAGAAAAATATTACAAGCCTTGTCACAAAAAACTCAAAATGATTTCAGGCAAAATATACTTATTCCGGTTAGGTACCTCCTATAGTCTTACATCTATAAAGTGGGTCTAAAATATTTTAACAATAAACAATAGTTTCTACTTATTTACAACATATTAACTTCGACGGGATGCCGAAAAATGTATTGATGTAAATAGAGTTATTCTTAACATGATAATTATAATGATCCCATTTAAACATCTTAACGTCCTCTGGATACTTACGCCGGAGAAGGTGCAACTTTAAATTACTTTTTCGAATGCTTTCAACTACCCTGAAATGACTGCATTTAAACTTTCAATATATTGACTTTCCCTGGATCCTTATGCAAAAGAAGATGCCTGTTTAAATTAACTTTTAACTTAGTTTGATAGGCACACTGACCGCATTTAAACATATTGACTTCCCCTGGATCCTTATGCAAAAGAAGATGCCTGTTTAAATTACCTTTTAACTTAGGTTGAAAGGCACACTGACCGCATTTAAAGAAATTGACTTCCCCTGTATCCTTATGCAAAAGAAGATGCTTGTTTAAATTACCTTTTAACTTAGTTTGATAGGCACATTGACTGCAATTAAACATATTGACTTCCCCTGGATCCTTATGCCGAAGAAGGTGACTGCTTAAATTACTTTTAAACTTAGTTTCAAAGGCACAATGACTGCATTTAAACATATTGACTTCCCCCGGATCCTTATGCTGAAGAAAGTGAGTGTTTAAATCCCTTTTAAACTTAGTTTGATAGCCGCACTGACCGCATTTAAACATACTGACTTCCCCTGGATCCTTATGCCGAAGAAGGTGACTGTTTAAACTACTTTTTAACATAGTTTGATAGACATAGACTGCATTTAAACACATTGACTTCCCTCGGATCCTTATGCCGAAGAAAGTGTCTGTTAAAATAATATTTATACTTAGTTTGAAAGGCACACTGATCGCATTTAAACATATTGACTTCCCCTAGATCCTTATGCAAAAGAAGATGCCTGTTTAAATTGCGTTTTATCTTAGTTTGAAAGGCACACTGACCGCATTTAAACAAATTGACTTCCCCTGGATCCTTATGCAAAAGAAGATGCCTGTTTAAATTACCTTTTAACTTAGTTTGAAAGGCACACTGACCGCATTTAAAGAAATTGACTTCCCCTGGATCCTTATGCAAAAGAAGATGCTTGTTTAAATTACCTTTTAACTTAGTTTGATAGGCACATTGACTGCAATTAAACATATTGACTTCCCCTGGATCCTTATGCAAAAAAAGATGCTTGTTTAAATTACCTTTTAACTTAGTTTGATAGGCACAATGACTGCATTTAAACATATTGACTTCACCTGGATCCTTATGCCGAAGAAGGTGACTGTTTAAACTACTTTTTAACACAGTTTGATAGAGACATAGACTGCATTTAAACACATTGACTTCCCTCGGATCTTTATGCCGAAGAAAGTGTCTGTTAAAATAGTATTTATACCTAGTTTGAAAGGCACATTGACTGCATTTAAAAATATTGACTTCCCCGGGATCCTTATGCCGAAGAACGTGATTGTTAAAATGAGATTTATACTTGGTTTGAAAGATACATTGAGTGCATTTAAACATATTGACTTCACCTCGATGCCGAAGAAGGTGACTGGTTAAATTACTTTTTAACTTAGTTTTAACTTTCGCTGGATCCTTATGGAGACGGTGCTTGAGTAAATTTCTTTGCCGAAATATCACTGTATCACTCTCAATGTTTACATTAAGTTTGTAATCAGCTGGTTGATGATACTGCTGATTAGTCTGAAGTCTGCAATTTTGATGTTCGGCAATGCTGTAATAGAGCAAAACGTTATATTAAGGCGATTGAACACCAATAATTATTTAATTTCCAATTTTTCTTCGTTAATACTTATACTATCAAAAAATGCTTATACAGGGTAACAATTTGAAAACGAACAGCATTTAATATTGCCTCTACCAATGACAGTATGAAAATTTGGCGAAACACGTCAATTGATATATCAAGGGGGAAATTTTTTAAGGCATTTGTTGTCGTGTTACTTTCAACCCCCTGACCCCCAGGGCACCTACCCCTAAAATTTTAAATGGCAACCCCTATATCTTTTGCCATTTTTGTGTTCCTTATAAAATTCTACATAAATAAACTGTATTATTTTTTTTTTCAAAATTGTGATTATTAACCTCACAAATTAATGAAATGTATTTAATATCGAATTTTAAAACGGATTGCATTCACCGCCTCATAGTACTTCGTTCGAAACTGTTTGTACCTACCAATAGTTACATTCCAAATTCTTTTATTTATTTACATTTCGTCTTCGATATCGCCACTAGAAAACATAAAATAATTTAATTGTTTTGCCGTTTTCGACAAAACAAGATTCTCGATTTGCTTATTCCTGATATTTTGAACAAATGATAAGTACTTAGTAGGTACTTTATTTTCCGACTCCTGGTGTTCATTATTTATTTCATGTTTTTCTAGAATCAGTGAAATAAGCTGTGAAAGTTAATTTCATAAACATTTCAATAGTTTTTAATTATCAGTGTCGTTTCTTAAAATGGTTTACACTATTGCTGAACGCGTAGAAATGATTTTCATTTACGGAGCTAAAAATCGTTGCATTGCAAGAACAGCGGCCGTATTCAACGAAAGACATTGTGAAAGAAATGTTGGACACAAGTACATCCGTGAGTTAGCAGCTAAATTTGAAGAAACAAGATCTGTTTGCAATAAGAAAAGGAATGAGCCAAGACTGCTCAATGAGGCCGCTCAGATTGAGCTTCTTGGTGAAGTTGCTATGGCTCCCACTACGTCCCTTCGTAAAGTTGCAGATCAAACTGGACTGTCGCGTGAGTCAGTCAGGAAAGTATTGAAGCTTCACAAATTTCATCCATACAAACTCCTAATTACTCAAGAATTAGGGGACGATGACCCGGACAGACGTATAGAGTTTTGCGAAATTATGACGGATAAGATTATTACTCAGCCCAGGTTAATAAAGAATATCTGTTTCAGTGACGAATGCACTTTTTACTTAAATGGCAAGGTCAACAAACAAAACTGTCGTTATTGGAGCGACCTCAATCCTCACATTATTAGAGAGGGGCATACGCAATACCCTCAAAATATAAATGTTTGGGCGGGTATATTAGGCAATAGTATCATCGGTCCCCTCTTTATCAATGGAAATCTAAATGGTGAATTTTATGCAGAAATGTTGGAAACAGCTATAGAACCTCTTATAATTCGTGAGGTGGAAAATCAAAGGGACGCAAATGGAAATGTTGCTCTAGATGAACATTTGCTCCACTTCCAACAGGGCGGAGCGCCTCCGCATTATGTACGCCCAGTAAGAGAGTGGTTGGATAATCATCACCCAGAGCAGTGGATTGGTAGGAGGGGACCCATAGAATGACCACCTAGGTCACCAGATCTGACACCGCTGGATTTTTTTCTTATGGGGTCAATTGAAATCCGTTGTATTTGAAACTCAACCAGATTCCATTGAACAATTACAACAAAGAATTGTACAGGAGTGTAGAGCTATTTCACCTGAAACTCTTGAAAACGTCCGAAACCAGTTTGAATACCGGCTGTACTACTTGTGCTTGGAGAAGAATGGAACCCATTTTGAACAATTCATAAAGTAGGAAAGGTGAGCTTTCCAGTATTTCATTATCATTATCGAAATTTTTCAAGAAGTTGCATTATTTAAATGTTTATTTAAATACATTTCATTAATTTGTGAGGTTAATAATCACAATTTTGAAATAAAACATAATACAGTTTATGTAGAATTTTATAAGGAACACAGAAATGGCAAAAGAAATACGGGCTGCCATTTAAAATTTTAGGGGTAGGTGCCCTGAAGGTCAGGGGGTTGAAAGTAACACGACAACAAATGCCTTAAAAAATTTCCCCCTTGATATATCAAGTGACGTGAGTTAAATAACTTCGTTTGCACAAAACGTTTTTAAAAACACTTTATTAATGCAGAAGCTATTCTAACAATGTTTAGAAATTAGGGATTATATTACAAATGTGACTTAACTACTTGAAATACGAAAATTAAGTGATTGCTCCTGAATCGGTAGCGTATTTATAAGTTCAGATTACATAAACAAAAGGGGTCCAAGTTTATACATTGTAAAGGGTTTCTAATTATATAACTCGTGTTTCGCCAAATTTTCATACTATCATTGGTAGAGGCAATATTAAATGCTGTTCGTTTTCAAATTGTCACCCTGTATATAAAAGTTGCAGAGAATTACCTTATCTAGGGTGATATAGGGCCATATAACGTAAGTGTCATATTGTTTTTTTAATTTTTCTTTTTTGAAGTAAAAGATATTTTAAAGAACTGGCGATATAAGTACCGCGGTTGGAATTATTAATTTAGACATTCTAGTAAAAAAATTAAAAATTAAAATTAAATAGTTTGTTCAAAATCTTGGAATTACGATTTTGCCGAAAGAGTCCTGCTTTAATGCGCCCGGCGTGCTAACTGCTTTTTGGTCACACGCTGGCAATCTCGCTTCAAGCGAGAGGCCTGCGACCCGGTAAAATAGTTTAGGAATTATTTGTTAACATATTATTATCAGCAGATGCAAGGACAAAAACATAAATTTCCATGTAATAGGGTTGATGATTTATTGCTAGGTAGATTTATAAGTTATTATGGGGTCTTGCCATAAATTTGAATGCACTTTAACAACAGTATAGTGTATATTAAAACCTTAAAAATTTTTAAAAATCCTTACTTGTCAGATGGAGTAGAATAAATATAATATACTAATTAGGAAAATATTTCCTAGCCATCTGATTTAAAAACCTTATACTATAAGGCCGTATTTGGCTAACACAGTTAGCGCTACAATACTAAATTGATTGCTTAAAACTACCAAGAAAGGAAGACCTTTCTGTTGGTAGGATGCTGCTACCTATGGACCGGTTTCGAACTTATTGGTTCTCGTCAGCATAGGGTAAGCGCAGACATACCTAACAACAAAAAGGCCTCAAGTCTTTATAACCAGTTTTATCGTCCTGCTCAGGCAGTGAACCACAAGTGGCGCCATCTCTTAGAAGTTTTAAGCAATCAGGAGAGAGGACTATACCTTTAGGTATATTAAAACTTAAAAATCTTTAAAAATCCTTACTTGTCAGATGGAGTAGATAAATATAACATACTAATTAGGAAAATATTTCCTAGCCATCTGATTTAAAACCTTATACTATAAGGCCGTATTTGGCTAACACAGTTAGCGCTACAATACTAAATTGATTGCTTAAAACTACCAAGAAAGGAAGACCTTTCTGTTGGTAGGATGCTGCTACCTATGGACCGGTTTCGAACTTATTGGTTCTCGTCAGCATAGGGTAAGCGCAGACATACCTAACAACAAAAAGGCCTCAAGTCTTTATAACCAGTTTTATCGTCCTGCTCAGGCAGTGAACCACAAGTGGCGCCATCTCTTAGAAGTTTTAAGCAATCAGGAGAGAGGACTATACGTTTAGGTATATTAAAACTTAAAAATCTTTAAAAATCCTTACTTGTCAGATGGAGTAGATAAATATAACATACTAATTAGGAAAATATTTCCTAGCCATCTGATTTAAAACCTTATACTATAAGGCCGTATTTGGCTAACACAGTTAGCGCTACAATACTAAATTGATTGCTTAAAACTACCAAGAAAGGAAGACCTTTCTGTTGGTAGGATGCTGCTACCTATGGACCGGTTTCGAACTTATTGGTTCTCGTCAGCATAGGGTAAGCGGAGTAAGCGCAGACATACCTAACAACAAAAAGGCCTCAAGTCTTTATAACCAGTTTTATCGTCCTGCTCAGGCAGTGAACCACAAGTGGCGCCATCTCTTAGAAGTTTTAAGCAATCAGGAGAGAGGACTATACCTTTAGGTATATTAAAACTTAAAAATCTTTAAAAATCCTTACTTGTCAGATGGAGTAGATAAATATAACATACTAATTAGGAAAATATTTCCTAGCCATCTGATTTAAAACCTTATACTATAAGGCCGTATTTGGCTAACACAGTTAGCGCTACAATACTAAATTGATTGCTTAAAACTACCAAGAAAGGAAGACCTTTCTGTTGGTAGGATGCTGCTACCTATGGACCGGTTTCGAACTTATTGGTTCTCGTAAGCATAGGGTAAGCGCAGACATACCTAACAACAAAAAGGCCTCAAGTCTTTATAACCAGTTTTATCGTCCTGCTCAGGCAGTGAACCACAAGTGGCGCCATCTCTTAGAAGTTTTAAGCAATCAGGAGAGAGGACTATACCTTTAGGTATATTAAAACTTAAAAATCTTTAAAAATCCTTACTTGTCAGATGGAGTAGAATAAATATAATATACTAATTAGGAAAATATTTCCTAGCCATCTGGTTTAAAAACCGTATACTATAAGGCCGTATTTGGCTAACACAGTTAGCGCTACAATACTAAATTGATTGCTTAAAACTACCAAGAAAGGAAGACCTTTCTGTTGGTAGGATGCTGCTACTTATGGACCGGTTTCGAACTTATTGGTTCTCATCAGCATAGGGTAAGCGCAGACATACCTAACAACAACTGATTCAAATAGAGTCATAAACAAATAAAAATGAAATCGTGAATATTCGGTTTTTTCCAAAAATCTTCGGAAGCACTCGGAATTTTTAAACTTTTAAGGTAGCATATTGATCAGCATCAAATCGGGCAACTTTGCCTCCATTTAACCGACCTCGTATCTCTTCTAGTTTCCGAGATCCCAATGATAAGGCTCGAATTTGGGACACCCTGTACACCTTGACAAGATCAAAATTAATTTCCCCTTTTTTTAGAAACCATTTTGCAATATCCGGTGGTGCCTGAAGAATCCAGTTTTTTTTATACTGGCTTCTGCATTGTTTTTGGCAACTACAGTAATATTATCCATCACACTGCATCTTAATTATTTTACAATTTCAGCGTTTAATCTAATTATTTCGTTTAAAAAGTCCTCATTTGTCACTCCCTTTTCAATTCCAGTGATCATAAACGTAGGGTCTGTATTTTGTGATTCTTTCAGTTTAATATGTTCCTTGTCTTTTAGCGCAATTCTAAGTGTATCTTGTTGCTGCTTGTTATGGCTTTTCAGAATGACAGTTTCGCTTTTTAAATGTTTTATATTTTTAAATCCGCCATATGTCATGTTCGACGATATTTCCTTTTTTAGTTGTTGACTTGCTTTTTTTGCGTCCTTGACATTTTCTATAGTGATACCTAACTGTTTCTAGTTTTTCCGTGGGGTTTGGAGTTATCTATATTTCAGATTTGTTTTCTATGGGTTTAACTTGCCTGATCATTATCTTTGGTTGCAGCCGCCGTAGCATAGGTTTTAGCCTTGGTTAACATACTAGCTATTTCTTTTTCCTTAGCATTTCATTTTCCACTTTTTATTTGGTAACTTAAAGCTAGATTTTCTTTTTCTATGTTTCTTTTTTTTTCTTTCTTATGTATCAGTAAAGTAAGACATTTATGGATTTGGTTGCTAGCTTTTTGAAGACATGTATGCTCCTTTTTTAAAAGTAAATCCTTTTTTTCATCAACTGTTCCCTGAATTATATCCAGCGCTAAAAGAACTTCGGTTATTATTTGTCTCCTTGTGGTAATTTCGGGCTCTTGTTTCATCTTCTCTCCTAATTGATTTCCATGTTAATAACATTGTTTCCGCTCAAGTCCGATTGCTATGATTCACTTCTGTCACATTGTCGTTTTGTTATTTTTCCAGTGTCTGGTGAAGTCTCTGATCTATTTATTTTATTTGTATTTTCATTGTTTTGTGATCCCAAGTGACATTCTAAATAATATTTTCTTGCGACCTTCCTGCTAATGTGTGTTTATTTGGTCTAAATGGGTCTCAAATGTATTTATTTAGTTCTTTGTTGGGCAGTCCTGGTACATAACTTTTATTATTAGTGTTTACGTCTTCTTTGTAATTTTTATCTGCATGTATTTCAAATGGCTTGTTTACATTTTTTGTTTCATCAGATACACTAATAATCTTAATTATATCGGAAACCGTTAAATCTGCTATTGAGCCACTAGAAAAACTCCTCATTTTAGCCCTTTTTGTAGCATTACGAAATTTTTCTTTATTGTCTTCGTCTTCCTGGTCCCCACTTTTATTACCCATATTATTTTAAACCAGTACTTTCGTTAAAATTACGCGATAATTTCAATTTAAATACAGAGCAAACAAACGTGACCGTATCGCCTGAATACCAATTACTCACCCCGATAAAGAAATAGTAGTTCATAAAAATACAACTAAATTATACATACCATAACCACAAGAATAAATAATTGTTATTTATTCTTGTGCCATAACCATTAGCTTTAACTTGCACAACAAAGACCTATTGAATATTCTTATACTAGGAATTTGTTTAGTCTACGTTAATGTAAACATACGACAAGTGGAAAGGAAAAGAACTAGGGAGAGTAGTCGATATACAACGGAGACGAGAGATTGTCATAAAGTCGTTGGGTTCTTATTTTGTAGTATTTTCGGTGTTTTATTAAAAATCAGTGCACAATAACTTTTGTTTTAATTTATTATCTTACAATTTGTCAGAAGTGGGATGGCATAATATTTATTGCACAATATATAAAAACAATACAGTATTCCGATATTTTATTATTAACAAAAGCATAAACTATTAAAACGAGTTAAGCGGTGTAGTGACTTTGTGTGTTTACTGCCTAGGTAGTTAAGTAAATTAGTGTAAAGGCATAAGTTAGAAAGATGGGCGACAAAGAATTTCCCCCTTTTGTTGACTTTGGAGCAGGAACTTCCAGCTCAACTTCAGGACAAGCAGAAACGAGTAATCGCTCCACAACACCACCGTTATCCATTGAGCAACGTTTGGAACTGATGTAACAGGAAATATCGGTATTAAAAAGAACAATAATGAGGTCAGTATGAAACCTTTACCATTTTCTTGGGAAAATATTCCTGATTTTAATCCGGGCAAAAACGATATATCGATTAATAAGTGGATACGGTTAGTCGAAGAAAAGGCGTACTTTTCTCGTTGGGACGATGTCGCTACAACCCGTTTTGTTGTTTCGAAACTAGAAAATCGCGCTCGCGAATGGTACTTAAGTGGAGAATTTGCGCACAAAAGTTGGGCGCAATTAAAAACCGCCCTTCGGTGTACTTTTGACATTGACTTATCCACAACTGGACTGTTATTCCGCGACGCACCTCTTTATTCTTCAGAGGAACATAAAACATTAGTGCAATATTTCTCTGAAAAAATAAATAAACTACAGCGTCTCAAATGGGAAATTCCAGAAGGGGAAAAAGTGAACATTATTATACATGGAATAAAAAACAAAGACATTAAACAAATGGCACTTGTCAATAATTTCCAAAGCTGCGAAGATTTATTAACTTATTTAAGGGGATGCGATTTAAATTTGTCTGACCGGCCCCGTAGCACCCAAGATTTTAAAATGCGTTGTTACCAGTGCAACGACACAGGACATCGTAGTTTCAATTGTCCAAACAAACGTTTTACCGAACAAAGACCCACTCGTCGATATAATAATATAATTTGTCATTCATGTAAAAAGGTCGGTCACTTAGCCAAAGCCTGCAGCCAAAAAAATAACGCACCAAATAAAATGTGACTGTTACGCGAAAAGACAGTGTTACATATCTCCAGACATTTTGTAAACCTTTATTTTAAAGAAATTATAATAAATAAAACTGTTATAACCGATCTGATAGACACAGGTAGTGAGTGCTCATTAATAAAAACTTCTGTGGCATCCCGACTTAACCTTACAGTAATAAAAAGCCACCCTCGATTTTTAAAGTGCTTTTCGGGTCAAATTTAAGAGGGTCTATATTTGAAAGTCAAAGGTAATATAAAGCTCTTGTCATAAGAGGGTCTATATTTAAAAGTTAAAGTTAATATAAAGCTCTTGTCATAGGAGGGTCTATATTTGAAAGTCAAAGTTAATATAAAGCTCTTGTCATAAGAGGGTCTATATTTGAAAGTCAAAGTTAATATAAAGCTCTTGTCATAAGAGGGTCTATATTTAAAAGTTAAAGTTAATATAAAGCTCTTGTCATAGGAGGGTCTATATTTGAAAGTCAAAGGTAATATAAAGTTCTTGTCATAAGAGGGTCTATTAAACATAACAAAAAAGAAAGTAAAGTATAGTAAAATGGGAAACTAATATATATTTTTTTTTGTCTATGAGAATACCACCAAGATACCACAGCCAGGACCTACATCCACAATGTCATGCCACATCTCTCCGCTTAGCACATAGCAGGGTCCGTGGACGAACCCTTGTCAGGATGGTCGAACTGTAGGACTCTGGACCATTTTCGGTGCTAGACAACAAAGACCTATTGAATATTCTTATACTAGGAATTTGTTTAGTCTACGTTAATGTAAACATACGACAAGTGGAAAGGAAAAGAACTAGGGAGAGTAGTCGATATACAACGGAGACGAGAGATTGTCATAAAGTCGTTGGGTTCTTATTTTGTAGTATTTTCGGTGTTTTATTAAAAATCAGTGCACAATAACTTTTGTTTTAATTTATTATCTTACAATTGTTTAAAATTTAGTTAAGAGTATAAACTTTTTAATTTTTGTTATTTTAAACTTTTGATATTACTGGTATTATATACTTTGTTAAATGATGCACAAAGGTTGTATAACTTTAAATATATCTCATTGCCATCTCGAAGAAAACAATTTTCATTTCAATTAAAGAAAATTCTTTAAACAATTTCTGGGAAGTGTAATATGGTACGAATAAATATGCATCATTTAAAAATAGCAAAGTAAACTATGCATCAGCATACGATCAACTTGCTGACTCCTACTATTTCATAAAAGTACAACAGGAACTTGTAAGTTGAATGACAATATACAGAGTTCAATAGCAAAGCATGGATTTTATTACACATTAGTTAGAACAGAATCTATTATTACAATACACACTTTACGTCCTTCGAGGAGCGCTTCGTAATTTCTCGAAAATTTACCATTTCTAAAATTTTCAGGTAAAGGAAAATGTATTGTAAAAAAATATTTTTTTACAATACATTTTGATCCGTCTTTTCGTGTTCAAGCTATTAAGTACCAATGAGGGGCGTGTTTCGATTTTTAATCGAACAGAGAAAATATTTGTCACTTCCCGAACCTGCCCAAAAACTATAGGCTTCCGAAGGCAAAGGTTCTCTGCAAAATCAGAAACTTTCAATCGATTATAACCAGTGGTGTGGGCGCCACGTGGCAGCAGTATTTAATTTTGATTTCGGCTTCGACGTTCAATAACTTTTTCCCGAAACACCCTGAATTTGCAATTTTTATTGCACCAGCCTAAATGATTGTTGAGTTGTTGGGACAATTCAATTATGCCACCGCAGACCGTTCATATAAGAAAATTATAAAATTGTCGATTTGACGAAACTTGTATGTGCGACGTCGTAAACATACGAGTATGTAGCAATCTAAACATCTGTTTAGTATCTCTTATAAGAAAAAAGTAATATATGCATAGTGGCCCCCGGTATAATAGGGTATCTAAGCTTAAGAAGGGTATACCTGTTTTCACTTGTTTCAGATTCGTCATCCTTGATGTCTAGTTCTTCGTGTTTAATTTTCCAATCCCCATACACCTGATCAGTTCCTGCTTCACCCTCTTCAACTTTGACCTCTGCTTCGGTTTGGTCAGGGAATGTTTGTTTGCCCCTGTAAAACAGAAAAGTATCCCTTTTTAGGCGAGACAAAAACAAAAACTTTTCATTGTTTTTACGACAAAAATTTGTTTACTGCACTGATAAAACTGTGCTCCCTTAATCAAATAATCCGATTTATTTGGTGAATAAGTATTGGTAATAAATAAATGTGATTTTAATTAACTAAATTTTATTTAACTGAAATAAATGAGAGTATTTCGTTTTATTTGCGAAATTATTTGACTGTTGGTTGATTTGTGTCAAATAATAGAACCCTTCAAACAAATATCTTACCAAAAAAAACACTAAAATAACAAAATCTAAATAACTAATTATTTAATCAAACTAATTTTTATTTAGGAACTAAATCCCGTTAATCGCTAGTTAAATCACCCAATAGAGTACTATTTAAATGTCTAGGTCATTTAAACTAAATAATTATGTATTTACATTAAATCCTAAATATAAAACAACCAAATATTTACAAATAACTAATTATTTAATCGAAGTACATTTCAAGTTAATAACTAAATACCTTTAACTTTAATTTAAATCATTCATTGCCGAACTTTTCAAATAATTTGGTCATCCAAACAAATAATTAAGTTTTTTTTTATGGAAGTAGTCCATTCCTTTGAAACATGTATGGGATGTTAATCTGAACTTATTTATTAAATTAGTGGAGCAGACTTTGTGTTTCATTCCTCACTTAAAATAATTAAGTATTTAAATGAACTCCTGTCGCCTACTTTGGGTTTTGAGTAATTTCATTGGTTATACAAAAGTGGCCTGATCATCGCGTTTTGGGTCAGTGGTGTTCGATTTTGTCTTGTAGAAATTTATGAGTGAGAGTGAAATCTTCTTTGTTAGTGGCACAGAAGTTAGTGGTTCCATCAAAAATTAAAACGAAGATATGGGGAATAAACGTAATATGAATAATTATTTAGAAGATTGGGGTATATCGAGGGGTATATCCCATATGTTAGATACTTTTCAAGGTAGGAAACTATATTTGAATATTTTAGTTAGGTACGCATGAAACGAGTTAAAAAAGTAAGATAAAAGATAAAAGAAAAGATACTTGTAATACCTAATTTGAAATTTCGAACACAAAATCTTTTTAGTAGCCAGGTATGTATAAATCATGGCTACCTAGGTTACAAATAAGACAGTTTTTCTCAATTTTCACCATAATTCAATACCTATCAAACCTCCTAACGTAAAAAATATAATATAATTAATATAATATTAATAATTATTGTACCTAATATTTGCAAATTTGCCTTTATTTAATTTTTTATCAAAGTTATTAACTTCTCTATAATGTTTTATTGACGTATATTTTAAGGGGAACAACAACTAATGGTCGGTTTATACAGCAAGATAACATAACATACAAATAAAATAAGAGTTGAATCTACAGATCTGCCATAAGACGTTTAGAAACACATAACATAACAAAAAATGAGAAATAAAATAAGAGATGGTTATCTTTTAAATTTTATGTTATTTTTATGTAAAAATCGTTGTGCGCGTGCGCGTAATTTGTCATAACCTTTATTTTCGGCAAAAATGTGTTTTTTCTGTTGGTTTGCCTTATTATTTGAACACTATAAACAATTTGATAAGGTTTGTGATTATTAAGGTATAGGTACTGATTAAACCATCTTCAATAGCCAACATTTCAATATTTCTTATTTTTATGTGACGTCTGTACAAGCACGTACTTGAAAGGTATTTAAACCAAATAAATTTATATTTGATCTAAATAAATATAAAAGACAAGTTAAACAATATGTACTTGAATAAAAAAACAATCACTTTGATGAAAATTACCGGTTTATTTAAATCAAATCACTTAAATTGTTTAATTAAATAACGTTGTTGTTACGGCAAATACATGTAAAACAAAAGTAAAATAAATATGTACTTGATAAAATATATATAAATATCAATCAAATAAACATTTTGTTAACTTAACTTTTAACCTATTTACCTTAAGTCATTGAAGCGGCTTATTTGTGTTAGATTACTGTTAAGGAAATAAATATTTGCTTGAATTTTGTATTCAGTGATTAACTCCAAATAAAAAGTAATTTGTATCAAATCAGATAATACTAATTGAGGCAAATAATTCCTTGGTATTTTTCAAATACATATTTGTTTGGCTAATAGAAAACAAATATTTATTTGAGTCAATGGTAAATTTTTTTGATTCAAATAATTAATTTTATCAGTGTGGGTATACCTGGGTCATATTTTGGTGATGTTCAAATCAAATTATTCAAGTAGGAGAGGACTAGGTAGGTACTAAACAGTAAATATCGATAAACAGCATCAGAATATATTTTAATAATTAGGTATATACCTAGGTAGGGTCAATTAGGTTAAATCGAGGGGTACATACAAATTTAACTCTAAAGGACCCAGTACAAACCTTACAGATATTGGCTTTATGTGGAGTGGAAAGGGCAAAACGTCTGCTTTCATATTAGTTCAGGTTGGTTAGTTCTTTAAGCTGGATGATCATATATAAACCGACTTACACGTCACAAAGTCACGTTTATGATGTTGACAGACTCGACACTGATATAAGGTTCATCATTCCTATGTGTGGTGTGGAGCCACAAACTGGCCGACTTGTACAATCACGTACAAAACATACTATTAAAATGAAGCGCTTGCATAAATTTTTGAACTTCGGCAAGAAAGTCGGTTTTCAGCCAAACACCCAGGTTTTGTGACCGTTTTACGTGTGCAGACAAAAGTACTGCAAAAGTATATAAATAGATTTTGAAAAATTCCAAAGTTTTTGCTAGTTTTAGCTACTTTAGGAAATAGTCAGCCATTGCCATACTCAACAGCCTCGGTTTAGCAGTTAAGTAGGTACCTATATAGATAGATAGATAAATAGATATTTATTGCTAATAGTTACACAAAGGTGCTTTTACAAGTCAAAAAGTAAAAGGTAAGAATAAAACAAGGTACAACCTTATAATACTAATTATATAAATAAATGTTAATATTAAAATTGCCAAGCTAATTATTGATAAAATTTAAAACGTTTAAAATATTACAAATATTGCAATTACAAGACTATACAGAGTTAAAATTTTTGAACAAATACAATTAAAATGGTAAAAGATTTATGAACAAATACAATTGAAACAAATAGTTACAATATACAAGGGTGGTGGCCATTGGAAAACACAACAAAGCTAATTTTGGGCACCCCAGGTTTAAAAAAAAAACATACACTCGGACCCGTCGAAACATTTTTTTGGCATTTTCGCTTCCTGAAAGTCAAATCCCTAGCGGGGGCGACAACTACCCCCAAAATTCTAAATGGAATGGGGGTCGAGTGATACCTTGTTTTAACGGTATTTTTATGTAGAGTATAACCCTAGAGTTTAACATCGCTACTATCTACCTAGCCTGTACAGTGGCATCCCAAAAGTACAAAAACAGGTTGTTTTTACCTTTTTTATTACAAAAAATGACAACGATAAAAAGCAGTTGCTGGTGTCAAACTTTGCTTTTTTGACAATTCTAGTTTTATTCCTGTGGCCCTCAATTATTGTTGCAGATCATATCAATCGGTCGCGGTGAAGTAGTAAGGTTTAGTTAATTTCGTTACAGAATCGGCA
Source organism: Polydrusus tereticollis (assembly GCA_963920685.1). Taxonomy (NCBI): domain Eukaryota; kingdom Metazoa; phylum Arthropoda; class Insecta; order Coleoptera; family Curculionidae; genus Polydrusus; species Polydrusus tereticollis. Next base: position 28,378,315 of record OY987336.1, read on the forward strand.
TAAAAGTGATAATGGTTTACTCAATTGCTAAGATGGTGCAAATCATTTTATTACTTTTTGCGAACAATGAATGTGCTAATAGAACTGCCCAACTGTTTAATCATCAACATCAAAATCGACAAGTAAATCGAAAGTACATTTTGGAATTGGTGCAAAAATTTCGGGAGATAGGGTCAGTAGCTAACAGAAAACGTAGCTGGTATTGGTATTTCTTTTAAGTCAGCTCCCTTGAGCTTTTACTTCTTTTAAATTTGTTGGTGCTTATTCTTCTACTATACTGGAATTTCTTTGTCGCGATGATCTTCTATGCATTGTTCTGTTTTCTTCATTGATTTGCTTGCTTATTTTCGCTATTTTGTTCCGTGTTGTTTTTTTTTTTTGGTGTTGTATCAGTTTTTTGTTTTGGTACTTTTCATGACTTTCTCTTTTTTTTTTGTGTTTTTAGGGTGGGAGCCAATCTTTCGGATATTTAAAGTTGTTGTGTATTGTCGATCGTATGTGTGAGTTTTGTATCATTGGATTTGTCGATAAGTCTGTCCTTTCAAAGTATTTAGTTATTAATTTTGTATTGTGTTCCGCAATTGTTTCCATTTTTAGGTCTCTGTGTAATACAGCTGTCGGTACGTGTCTTTGTGCGTTAGTCATAATCCTCATTATTTTGTTTTGTAGTATCTGTAGTTTTTGGTATCTTGTCTTGTTTACGGTGCACCATGTTGGTACACCGTATGTCAGTACAGGTCTAATTATGGTCTTGTAAACTGTTGTCTTTGTCTTTAAATTAAGTTTGCTTTTGGCGCAGAGTAGGGGATACACTGCACCCATTTGTCTGTGTGCTTTTTTAAGTCTAGTCTCGACATTGTCGTTCCAGGTGAAGTGGAAAATCCAGTAGTAAATGAAGCTACAGAGGTGGTGATGTTACGGCATGTTGTTCAAGATCCCACACTGAGTACAAGAAAGTTGGCGACAGCATCTGGTGTTAAAAAAAACATCATTCAAACGATATATATTATATATATTTCGTGAGGTGCATAGGCAATATCCAGAAAAACTGAATGTTTGGGCAGGCATTTTTGGTAACCGTATAATAGGTTTCTTTTTTTACCTGGCAATTTAACAAGCGAATTGTATATGGAGTTATTACAAAACGCCATTTATCCAGCTTTAGTAGAAATGATTGAGAAGGACGATCAGAACATGGAAAACCACTTAACATTCCAGTAAGACGGTGCGCCACCTCACTTTACACTCACTGTTTGTCACTATTTGGACCAAACGCTTCCAGGACAATAGATTGGAAGGAGAGGAAGTATTGAGTGGCCCCCCGTTCTCCGGATCTAATCCCGTTAGATTTTTTTTATGGGGCCACTTAAAAACTAAAACTTATGCAACCTAGCCAGAGAGCATCTTTGGAACACCTACAACAACGGATGGATGTCGTCAAATCACCCCACAGATGATTTTAAAATGTAAGAGCGTTGTGAACAAAATCTCTACTATTGCATGGACGGGGCAGCATTTCCAGCGTTTACTGGACCGACTTGTACGAATCTTTTTTGTAATAAAAAAGGTAAAAACAACCCGTTTTTAATAGATAGATAGTAGCCATGTTAAACTCGATCTGGGGTTATACTCTACATAAAAATATCTTTAAAACAAGGCATCACTCGATCCCCCCATTCCATTAAAAATTGTGGGGGCACTTGTCGCCCCTGCTAGGGGCTTGACTATCAGGGGGCGAAAATATGCAAAAAAAAATGTTTCCCCCTATAATCCAAAAACGACGGGTCCGAGCATATTCTTTCTTAATCTGGGGTGCCCAAAATTGGCTTTGTCTCGTTTTCAAATGGCCACCCTATAATACACACACATTTTTAGATTCGGGGAAACTAGGACGTGTCGGTATATGAAACTGTTACCAAAATGTTTACTCATTCTACAAGAGGAAGTTTTTAAATAACCCAAAAAAAACAGACAAAGTTGTCAGGTATTAAAGCCTGTTTACATCAGGAAATTGCAGGTGCAATGCAATAAAAAATTGCCAGTAAACAAGCGCATTTGCGACTTTGCAATCAGCTATTGCAATTTTCTTTTTATCAACAATTTTTTTTTTACTTGAACCTGTGTCGCGGTCTCTTATACCTCGCCTAAGGTAGCGGCCATATTATAGGAAACCAAACATACATATATCTATGTGACCTCGGACCTCGCTTCGATACCATATACTAGGGGCGCTCATCAGAAAAACACTATCGACGAATAATATCGACGTCACAAAAACATCTAAATCGAAAACATCGATTTGTTTAAAATAATATCGATATTTGACACTTCCATATACCTGTTTGAAAATGTAATTTGTATGCTCTTACGTATTTTATACAATTATGTTCTTTCAGCTTGCCCTAATTAATCCAATAATATCTCACATCTTAATTAATTCTCTGTAAATTCACAATTTGAAAGAGAAAAAGAAAAAAAAAACTGCAACCAAGGTATAACCAAATGGTACCTTTACCATTTCAAAAATCATGTTTTTTTTACATAGGAAATGGAAATTGACAACACTCACCAGGGTGGTTGCGCTAGTAAGCCGGCCAACTCTAGTAGTAAGGCGACCCTTACTTTCGTAAATTGCCGCGAAAAATTAGGAACTTTAGTCATTGTGTCTTCAAAAACAGTTTACAAAAGGCAGTGAAGATCAATCAGGGCAATATTAAAGGTAAGTTGAACTAATTCTATACTAGATATTATGTTTACCGGAGTAAGATTTTCTGGATGAATATATGTAACTAGTATATGAGTGAGATGAGTGGATATGATACTAGAACAATGTATGTTATTATACAGGGTTTTCATGTCAAAAGTAGCCACCCGGTTTTAGCTAGAAATAACTATTTTGATACGAAATGTCAACACATGTCAACTTTTGATTGAAGGGGGTAATTTTTTTCGTATTTCTGGATTCCCCTACAAATAATAAACACTTTTTGTATTACACATCCTATAGCCAAATCTAATAGTTTTTAAAATATCGAAACATTTTAAATACGACTTTATGTTCAGAATTCACTTTATTAAGTTTTCAAAATGTGCTCCGTTATTGGCTAAACAATAATATAGCCTATTCTCGAATTCTTAGCGAACATTTTGAAAAGTCTGCCGGTTAATTTGCCTACATCCTTCAGTTATTCTGTTTCTCAATTCGGGAATACTCTCGGGCGCAGTTTCGTAAACTAGGGACTTTAAATATCCCCACAGAAAAAAGTCAAGAGGTGTGAGGTCTGGGGACCACGCCGGCCATTCCACAGGACCTCTTCTACCTATCCATTTTCCGGGGATCGTATAATGCGGCGGGGCTCCATCTTGCTGGAAATACAAATTTTGTTCATCAAGTTCCATATCCCCCTCATGATCAACTTGATTTTCCAAAGATTGGGTAATAAGAGGATCTATGACATTTTCCAACAGATTTACGTATAGTTCACCTCAAATTTTCTTCAATAAAAATTGGCCCAATGATCTCATTTCCAAGAATGCCTGCCCACACATTTACCTTTTGAGGATATTGGGTATGATCTTCCCTAAATAAATGTGGATTTTCATTATCCCAATATCTGCAATTATGTTTATTCACGAATCCATTCAAGAAGAAAGTTGATTCATCACTGAAACATACATTTTTAACAAAATTCCGGTCGGCTTGAATTACCTGAGTCATTGTTTCGCAAAATTCAATTCTTGTCATAATCGTCTTTGCTGAGTTGTTGAAGGATTTGTATTTTATAAGGAAAAAACTTATAAGCTTCAAAGTTTTGTGAATGGAACCTACTGAAACGTCTGTCAATTGTGATACTTTTGGAATTGATGTAGATGGATTCATAGCGAAATGACCTAATATTTCAATTTGCGTACCTTCATCTAAAACCCTTGCTTGCTTATTAACTCGATTGCATACGGAGCCGGTTTCTTCAAACTTCCTTACCAGCTCTATCACATACCTGTGACCTACATGTTTGTCAGGGTGTATGTCGTTAAATCTTCGAGCTGTTCTGCGAGCACAACGATTTTCAGCGCCATACATAAAAATTATTTCTGTCCTTTCTTGGGGAGTATATACCTAGAGATGTGAGAGGAGAATATTCTCGAGAACAAGAATATTCTCGAGAATATTCTCTGTAAGAAAATTCTCCCGAGAATATTCTCTAAAGAGCTTTTTCTACATAATCTACTCTGAAAAATTTTGCAATAATTTTTTAAATTTTGAGCTTCTCTAACCTTTTAGTTAACTTTGTTAACTATGGTAATAGTGTTTTACGTCGGCGCTTCTAGGGGAATCCGAGTATAACAGTAATTCAGGGAAATCCCCTAGAAGCGCGAACGTATACTCGTATACAGCTATGTGAATTGTAAATGATGTGGTGAGACTAGTTTTATTTTGGCGTTCCGCTCGGCTCAGTTTAGACCGTCTATAAGTATAAAAACATGGAGCAAAATAAATTAGAGGGTATCACAAAACCAAAAAAGTAACGTTTCGAAATATTTTAATATGAAACATGTACTGTAATGTAATGTAAAAATTTTATTTCTCTTTATTACCATTTCTAGCGATTTCCTTAGCATTATCAGAAAATTCTCTAACTTGAGAATATTCTCGAGAATATTCTCCAAAAGATTATTACCGAGAATTTTACATCTCCATACCATCTTAATGTGAATATTAAACCAATTTTTTGTTAAACCGTAAATAAATCACTTGTCAGTGGTAGGCGAAGTCACTTTTAAAAATTAACTTGTGACTGTTTCGTTTCTATGAGGACGGGTATAAGCCGCCTACGATTGTGATGTATTTAAAGTTTGAAAATGTAACAAAGCGAATTCTGAACATAAACACGTATTTAAAATGTTTCGATATTTTAAAAACTGTTAGATTTGGCTATAGGATGTGTAATACAAAAAGTGTTTATTATTTGTAGGGGAATCCAGAAATACGAAAAAAACTATGGGTTTCCATTGAAAAAATACAAAACTACATACGTCCAGCTTTCTTGACGCACCCTGTATAAATAAAAATATAATGAAAAATGTATCCCCTTAAAACAAAAGTTGACATGTTTTGACATTTTGTATCGAAGTAGTTATTTCTACCTAAAACCGGGGTGGCTACTTTTGAAATGAAAACCCTGTATATAACTATTAACAAGTCCCAAATCTATTTATTTTTATTTTTAGATAAAAAGATTATATGGCCGGCATTAAATTATTATACAGTTGCTAGTGATCGGCCACCATGGCCGACTACTGGCAAAATTTAAAAAAATATATTTTGAAAACTATACTTATGTGAATGTAAACACACTTTTTACTTTAATTCCACTGTATTCTTATAAAATGTATAAATTCTGGTTTTTCTAACAATTATCTATACAGGGTGACAATTTAAAAACGAAAAGCATTTAATATTGCCTCTACCAATGATAGTACGAAAATTTGGCGAAACACGTCAATTGATATATCAAGGGGAAAATTTTTTAAGGCATCTGTTGCCGTGTTACACTCAACCCCCTGACCCCCAGGGCACCTACCCCTAAAATTTTAAATGACAACCCCTATTTCTTTTGCTATTTTTGTGTTTTTTTCAAAATTGTAATTATTAACCTCACAAATTAATGAAATGTATTTAAATAAACATTTAAATAATGCAACTAATTGAAAAATTATGGTAATGATAATGAAATACTGGAAAGCTCCCCTTTCCTACTTTAATATTAATTGTTTAAAATGGGTTCCATTTTTCTCCAAGCACAAGTACAGCCGGTATTCAAACTGGTTTCGGACGTTTTCAAGAGTTTCAGGTGAAATAGCTCTACACTCCTGTACAATTCTTTGTAGTAATTGTTCAATGGAATCTGGTTCAGTTTTAAAAACAACGGATTTCAAGTGACCCCATAAGCAAAAATCCAGTGGTGTCAGATCTGGTGACCTAGGTGGCCATTCTATGGGTCCCCTCCTACCAATCCACTGCTCTGGGTAATGATTATCGAACCACTTTCTTACTGGGCGTACATAATGCGGAGGCGCTCCGTCCTGTTGGAAGTGGAGCAAATGTTCATCTAGAGCAACATTTCCATTGGCGTCCCTTTGATTTTCCACCTCACGAATTATAAGAGGTTCTATAGCTGTGTCTAACATTTCTGCATAAATTTCACCACTTAGATTTCCATTGATAAAGAGGGGACCGATGATACTATTGCCTAATATACCCGCCCAAACATTTATTTTTTGAGGGTATAGCGTATGCCCCTCTCTAATAATGTGAGGATTGAGGTCGCTCCAATAACGACAGTTTTGTTTGTTGACCTTGCCATTTAAGTAAAAAGTGCATTCGTCACTGAAACAGATATTCTTTATTAACCTGGGCTGAGTAATAATCTTATCCGTCATAATTTCGCTAAACTCAATACGTCTGTCCGGGTCATCGTCCCCTAATTCTTGAGTAATTAGGAGTTTGTATGGATGAAATTTGTGAAGCTTCAATACTTTCCTGACTGACTCACGCGACAGTCCAGTTTGATCTGCAACTTTACGAAAGGACGTAGTGGGAGCCATAGCAACTTCACCAAGAACCTCAATCTGAGCGGCCTCATTGAGCAGTCTTAGCTCATTCCTTTTCTTATTGCATTGGGTAGGTACTAAAATAGAATTAACAAAGCAGATTCATTTAAATCTGTTTGACAGTTCAATAAGCGGTCGGTATTTTTAAGTTTATTTATTTCCAGGGATTCCAACAAATCTAATTGAGGGCCTTTATTTTCAGTGTGGAGAATTTGGTAATTATAGTTAAATTAATTATTCGATTCTAATAAGTGATTGGAATAGTTAGAGTTGTTTTTCTCATTAATATAGCTTGAAAAATGTTCCTTTATTCTTTAAAAAAACATTTGTGCCAGATTAACCTATATATATTATTATGTTTTAGGGCAATCATTGCATGTTACTTGATAGTGTGTAATGGTGTGTGATAGTGTGTAAAAAGTGTGTTTACTTTCACATATAGTTTAGTTATGAAATTCCACCAAGTAACGGCAGAGTCAGTTAATTACATATATAATAAATAATAAATATATTTTGTCTAAATCAGGCTTACAAATACATATAAACAAATTCTTCCTTTGCCATCATGTACATTGATGTATTAAATACGTACGTATCAGTAGTCGGCCGGGTCTAAAATGAATAATAAAATTCCTAGGCGATATTAGAGTTAGTGACCGACTACTGGCAAAGTCATAAATTGATGAGTATGCTAGTACTCGGCCAAAAGATTTTTTTGGCTATAAAAGCACTTTAATCTAACAAAAAAATGTTTTCTTTATATTATAGCCGATGCAACGCAGGCTAAAAAGAACCTTCCATAGATATTCTAAAAAGTCCTTAGAAAAAGCTTTAGATTCTACGAGAAATGAAACTAAAATTCGAGAAACTTGCCGAAACTATGGTATAACCACGTTCAACTCTGCAGGACCGGCTCGCAGATCATGTCGCAGGCAACGAGCCTCAACGAATGGGCGCCAGATTCATATATAAGTACATAAGTAGTCATCAATAATCCTACATGCCCTTATCTTAAATACTCTATGTCAATTCCAAAACCAAAACGTCCGAAAGCTGGACCCTTCCACAAGTGCCATTTCGTCCAATGTTTGGAGAGCATATTATATAGAGAAGGATAGAGTAGAAAATGAGAGAGAAGCAAAAAAAAAAGAAAGGGATGAGTTAGAACGAAAAAAAAGTGAAATGGTTAATAATACTAATAAAAAAAAAGAAAAACCCAACGAAAGAAGCGAGATTCTAGAAGAATGCTTTGAAACAAATATTGTGCGAATTTGCGAAATGTGAACATAAACTACATGCCGATGCAGAAGCAAAAGGCGATAAGAGTGTGGGATGTGACTGGTGTCCCAGGTCGTTTCACTTAGAAGCTTACAGGAAGGTCATATTAAGAGGTGCAAGGTCTAGATTATAACTGCAATTTTTGCGAATACTTTTTTACTTTTAAAAAATGCCTTTGAATATTGTATGTATTCTTAGTACATTTAAGTGTTTTTTTTTATACTTATATTATTATATAGGCAGGGCCGACTACTGTTGAAAATAGCAACCCTGGCAACCTCGCCTGCACTACTCAAGTACCCATGAAATAAGGTAAAGCCTGTCCAGAGATATAGGAAAGTTACACTTTGCCTTTAAATGGGATTATCCTCGGGATTATCCAAGAGTGGCCAACAAACAATGAATGAATGAATAAATGCAGGTAAATTATGGCCCGTACTTAAAAATGTCTTAAAGTAAACTGCAAATCCGGAGGACGTAATTTCATTATTAAAGTAATAGTTTGGTGATTTTAAACCGATTTTTACCTGATTCAAAATGAGAGGGTTAATCCCATAAAACAAATTATGTTCTTAAGACTGTATATATATCCACTCTAGTTAGTTTTAAGCTTAGTAATTATTCTTACTTCGTGTGTAATACAGCGTTTGTTTAATCGTGTGTGAGTCATGGAAAATATATGCGAGCCCAATGTATCTCAGGAGATAACTCCGTCGAAAAGTAGAAAACACTTTTCTGTGGAAACTAAGGAAGTTATAAACAATGTTTATTCAACTCTCATTGAACGTGCGGTCAGCAAGCAAGCAGCGTTAGAAGATACGGCCACATTAACAAAAATTCCAACATCAACTGTATGGAAAATTGTGAATAATCCTATTTTAGCGAGAAAAAAAAACTGGCATGTTCTCGAAGGTAGATGGAAGTGATCAAGATATAATACGGCGTAAAATTTACAAGTTATACGAGGAACAAAGCGTGCCAACATTAGGTAATTCAATTAAGAGGCTTGAAAAAGATGAAACCGGCGTTAAATGTGGAAGAACAACGTTATGGAAGCGTATCCAACACATGGGTTTTAGATTTAAAAAAAATTAACAAAAGACAAGTTTTAATGAAATCCAGTAGAATTCGGGAATGGCGATCCGAATATCTACAAAAAATTAGGATTTACAGAGATCAGCAAAGGCCGATTATTTACTTGGATGAGACCTGGTTCGACACATATGATACCCCGGAAAAGGGTTGAGTTGACTCAAGCGGTAAGTGTAAAACAAGCGCGCCATCAAAAAGAGGTAAACAAATTACGATTTTGCATGCTGGATCTAAAGACGGATGGAATCCAAATGGACTTTCTCTGTCTGCAAAAAACAATAAAGATTCTTCTCTGGATTACCATGAAGGCATCACTGCTGATTTATTTGATGATTGGTTTAAAAACAAGCTTATTCCAAATATACTTACCTCCGAATGGCATAATTGTAATGGACAATGCAAGCTACCATAGTAGGCAGTTGACCAAGACTCCCTCCTCAAATGACACTAAAGCAACAATCCAAAACTACATGTATGATAATGACATTTATTTTCAGGAAGATTACACCAAAAGGCAATTAATTGAGGTTTTACCAAGTTTAAAACTACAAAAGGAATACTTGTGTGATAATTATGCAAAAAGTCTAGGGCATACAGTTTTAAGGCTTCCACCATACCATTGTATATAATTAAGCCCATCGAACTTGTTTGGCACCAACTGAAATCTGCCATTCGTCGTAACAATATTTGCCCTACTATTTTTATTTTATTTTTATTTTTATTTATTTACTTACAAACTCTACAGAAATACATCCAATTAAAGAGTAGGTTGGTTAAAACTTAATTAAATACTAAAACTATCACAAATGCATAAAGTGCAAAGGTAAATTACATTAAAATGTATCCTGAACTTGTTTCCTAAATGTGGATAGATCTATATTAAAAATGTCATACTGATCACTTATATTATTATACAGCTTACACATAGTTATGATAGGAGAGTTAAGATAGTAGTTAGTTCGTGTAGTATCTACATACATGGTTACAGTATGTCTGGTTTGATATTTCGGGACATGAAAATTTATTAGTGCTATTAGGTTTTGGTCATTAATTGTATTATTAATTATTTTATGTAAAAACAACAGATATGCTACAGATCTACAATTTTCAAGTGTGTGTAAATTGTATCTTTTCAATATGTCATGTTTAGGTATATGAAACTGATATATGCCTGTTTCCTTATAATTTATATATCTTAGCATTTTATTTTGAACTTTTTCTAAGCTATATCTATGTATATCATAATGTGGGCTCCATACAATGGAACAGTATTCTAAGATACTTCTCATATATGATACATATAATGTTCTTATACATTTTAGATTATTAAAGTCCTTGCAGTTTCGAACTATAAATCCATACATTTTATATGCTTTATTAGTAATGTCAAGTATATGGGTCCTAAAATTAAGTTGGGTGTCGAAAGTAACTCCAAGGTCCCGCATTTCACTAACACGAGATAAGACTGTTCCATTGATTGTATAATTAAAATTAAATAGGCTTTTTTTTCTTGTGTAGCTAATGATATAACATTTGTTAATATTAAGTTCCAGGCCATATGCATCTGACCAATCGTGGATTTTATTTAAATCTTCTTGGAGTTTATAACAGTCATCTATATTTTTTGTTTTAATGTATAGTTTTAAATCATCAGCAAATAATAATGTTTCCGCATGGCCGATGTTATCAATTAGACTGTTTATAAATAAAAGAAACATTAGCGGTCCAAGGTTAGATCCTTGCGGTACCCCAGACGTTGGTACGAAATATTCTGAACTGTACCCCCTGAGAAAAACTTTTTGCTGCCTGTTACTAAGATAAGATTGAAAAAATGTAACCAAGCCGTCACTGAAGCCAAATTCTGTATCCAGTTTATGTAAGAGAATGCTGTGTGAAATTCTGTCAAAAGCCTTTGTAAAATCAGTGTAAATTACATCCACTTGACATTTCTTGTCCAAATTTTCCGCTATGTATTGCGTGATGTTACATAGATTTGTGGCAGTTGATTTATTTTTGAGAAAGCCATGTTGTCTATGTGATATTTTATTATGTACATGGTCATAGATATATTTATAAATTATTGTTTCAAAAATTTTTGCGGGACATGACAAAATTGCAATTGGTCTATAATTCTTGATATCCGAAGTATTACCTTTCTTGAAAACCGGGCATATTTTGACTTCTTTCCATTTTTTTGGAAAACTTTTAGTGCTTAATGACATGTTAAACAGCATTCTCAACGGCTCAGCAAAAAATCCTACTAGACCTTTTACAATATATGATGGCAGATTATCAGGTCCTACAGATTTATTAATTTTAAGGCTTTTGATTGCTTCGCACACATCATCATGAGTAATGTTACTTAGTGAAAATGATTCATACATTTCAAAATGCTTAGTGTGCTCTATAGTGGGCTGCTCAGTCCCAACATACACAGAACTAAAATAAGACGCAAATGCATTTATCATATCCTTGCCGCCAGCGTACTCATCATCATCCAAGAACATTTTTTGTGGAATATTTGATGCACTTTTATTATTTCTAATGTGCTGCCAAAATGACCTCGAGTCTTTCTCTATATCTGTTTGAATTCTATTTAAATATTGTGTATATGCAGTTTTAGCATCTTTTTTAATTTTGGCCCTAAGCTGTATAAAACGATTGTACCTGTCTTTATTGAAATTTCTTTTGTTACTAGTCCTTAACTTATCTTTAGTTTGTATATCTTTTATTATTGAGTTATTGAACCAAGCTAGGTATTTTTTATGGGGTCTCGTTTTTGGTACGCATATCTGAAATATTGAGTTGATTTTTTCATAAAAGTGTTCAACTGCCAGGTTAATTTCATCAAAGGATTCCAGGCAGTCCCAATTGACATTTTGGAATAGTTGATACATCGCAGCAAAATCTGCCTTTTTAAAGTTAAAATTTGTTGTATTGTTACTAGGTAAGGTTTTTTGCTTTGGATGTTCTAATGCGATTTCAATTGTTAATGGTGGATGATGAGCATCGATGTCGACAAAGCCACAATAGCTGCCAAATACCCTACTTACAATATTAGTCAAAACTAAATCTAATAAGCGATTGTTTGCATTCAAAATTCTATTTTGTTGATTGCAGTCATAAAAACCTTGAAAGTTTAATAATGATTCAATTTGTTTATCCATAAAGTTGTTAACATAATATTGATTTAAATGCGTAACATTAAAGTCTCCCAGAATGACAAAATTATTTTGACATAGGTATTGTAAGCTCTCAATATAAGAGAAAAGTTCATCCCGATCTGCAATTGTACTGTTGGGTGCAATGTATACTAGGAGTACATATATGACGCTAGATCTATCAACTTGTATCTTAACGGCTAATAAGTCAATCTGAGGTACTTTGAAATCTAAATTGATAGAATTACATCGATATTTACTCTTAACTGCGAGAAGTACTCCTCCACCACGCTGGTTTTCACTTCTGTTGCGACATCTAAAAACTGAAAAATGTTCTGGAAACAGCTCACCGTCATTGACTCTGTCAGTAATCCACGTTTCGGTTAGTGCTACAAGATCGTATTCATTATCAGTTACACATACATTATTATAAAATTCTGCCACTTTACTATTTAAGCCACGTACGTTTTGATAGGCAATCACAAAGGTAAACTCTTCTTTGTTGCACTGTGGATTTTCAACTATGCTCTCTACTTCTCCGCTAAAAAATGCTCATTAGTATAATTTGTGTGATGTCGTTCTCGTTGAATCCTTTGATTGAAGACAGGGCAGTTTAGATCGCGGGCTGTGTGGTTTCGGTCATTTAATTTTAACTTACTGCAGTTTGGACAATTATTGGTAGTAGCGGTACATTCTGTAGCATTATGAGCCTCACCACATTTGTAACAACATTCTTTTCCTGAGCAATATTTGGAAACATGTCCAAAAAGACATTAACTCCAGTGTACTTGAGCTTATAGAAACTGAAGTTTTTAACATCCCTTCACAAAGTTGGGCAAATTCTGTTACACATGTTGAAAAAGTGGAAAAATCCTATATCCATATAAACAATATAGCACAAATAATAATTAAAACAGATGATGATAGAGATAGTGATATTGATATATTAAGTGAATAATTATTATAAGTACCGAATATTTGTATATTTTTGTAATCATAAATATAATTTTAAATAATAAAATAATTTGTAATTTCACATTTACACATAAATAAAATATTATTTAATGTCTTACTTATTTTTATTACAAACCATGATTAAATTCTAAGCAAAATACGGACCTGTTCGGCCATATTTCAATTTTACAGCTGGCACGGATCTTTCCTAATAGGGATCAGTTACTCACTTTCCTATATCTCTGAACAGACTTCACCTGAACTTTTAACCCAAGGGTAATGAGGGTAAAGTGAACTTTCAATATGCAGCGTAAAACGAATAGAGAACGAAATAGATATAAGCGTAACGAACTCTAAGGTTTTGTCATTGTTTTTAAGTTAAGTTCTAGTTAGTCATTATTTTATATATATTGTTTTATAGCTAGTAAAACGAGTTCTTACGAACGAGGGTGTTTTCATTTTACGTAACGGTCAATTAACGGTTTAGCATTTAGGTGCTGCATACAGATATTTCACAACTACTAAACAATAAGTGGTCAACCTCTGGAAAAACTGATATTTTTCAGAACAACTTAAAAATAAAATATTTTCTCCACGACCATTACTGAATGCAATAATTCCAAAATCATTTTTGATAATAGAATGTAAAAATTCTCGCTCTTGAGTTGGAATATTTATTCTGAAACACTTGCTTCTTATGCGTTTTGCGTGTATTTTCATTCCATAACAAGATACGGAATGAATATTCTGTAATTGATCTAAACGACATAGGTTGCCATGAATTTCGAAACTGTCAGTGTCAGATAAAAATGGCCGCGTTGTAATAATTATTTTCAGACAAATTTTAGTGCCAGTCAAAAAATGAGTGAAAAATCGGATGAATCAGATATGGAACTGGATAATACTCCACCTGAAATTACGAATATTGCGAATAAATAACTTAATTGCTTTGTACAGATTTTATTTGTTTTTATTCGTACTTTTTGGTCCTGGAGAAAATATAGTCTGCTACTCGGTTAGAATGAAAATCCGATCCGAGTGGAAGATTCCGAACGCGAGCGTAGCGAGCGTGAGGAACCACGAGTATCTAACTAACTAACCTGACTAACCTAACTAACCTGAACTAACCAACCTCGTTACGGAATCTACTATACTTACATACTTTCCCAAGTATTTTCATCTTTTCTCTAACACTATTTTTAGAAACAACATATCCTTAACTAAAAAAGTGTTACCTATAGAATGGCTTCATTCTAACACACTAGTACAGAATGGAATCATACCTACTAGTTAAAGCCAACTAGACTTTCAATTCGGCCATCTAAATTGCATGGGGAAACCAAATTATTTTGAAAATCATGATAGCCTTGGATTACTTATTTTATGCTGTCAGGTTATAAGTTCGACTTTGACAGCGCTTGATTATTCAAGGTAAGTGGGTTAGTTTTATTACAAAATATTGATTTTATAACATAATAAAGTATTTTTTCTCCAATAGTGTTAGAAAAAGTATACTTAGTCTATAACTCGTATGGAATGGCATTTCCGCCCTCGCGAAACCGTAGACCTCGCCTTCGCCTCGAAATTTATCCATTCCATACTTGTTATAGAATATACTATTTTAATTGCTTATTTAATTTTTATGCTTGACAAAGACAGGTATATTATAATTTTAAGTAGGTATTAAATGAGCAGATTTACTTAAAAAACAAAAATGGAATGATCAAAGAAGGCCGACTACTGGCGCAATCACCCTATATATTTTATTGCGAAAAATTTGTTAAATAGGTACCTAATATAAGAAAACTCGCAAGAAAACCAGCAATATTTTAAAAAGGAGAAAAAAAATGGCAATTAAACCATACCCTTACTTCTTGCCTTACTTCCTTACAAGCTATTCAATTTTTTCTTTCACTGAAATCTAAGCGATTTAATATGCATTACATCAAATATAGGCGCTATTTTTATGTCACAAGCAATTTTTGTGTGAAACCATAGGTACTAACTTAAAACAATTAAAAATATCCAGTGATTCAGGCCAAGCAAAGCCAAGCTAAACCAAAATATTTCGTTATTTGCAAACATGTTCAGTAATCAGCAGTGCCTGCCTTTCAGTTTAAAAATATCATTTCAGTAGAGTATAAACACAGAAGAAATAAATAAATACAAATTGTTAAATGCTGGTTTATTGCCATTAGTACCTACAACTGGTTGTTAAAATGTTTGCAGCTTTTGCTTGCTTGATACGTAAACAATTACGCAATGCAATTCTTTGGAGAAGCAATACGTTGCAAGACATTTCTTGCACCTATTGTAAACATGCTTTTACAATGTTTATTATTGTGGAGTTTAAACAAGACAATCAACTATGGGATCAACACAATGACCTACCTAATCTGGTCCGGTTCTCCATCGTCACTGTACTCAGTTTTTATTTTTGGTTTTTCTTGATTAAAAAATATTTCTGTTGTATCGCGGCATGGATTATTGCTGTTTTCCCACAAATCACACATGTTCAACAAACTAACTCAGGTGTAACGGCTAACTTATTGGTCTCTCGGGCAAATGGCACAAATTATCAAATTAAACTTTACAAAATTTAAATCTACGGACTTCTTGGGATATTTTATTTATTGCCGGTTTTTTTTAGTCAAAAACCAAAGAAATCAAAAAGTTTGTCAAAATCATTAAATCGAGGTTACTTCCTACATCTTCTCTTTCATTCTTGGATCGGAGCAAACAGCCAGCCAACCAAGCCGTAATGCTGGTTTGCACTACTATATTTAAGCAAGACTTAAAGCTACGCCATTTTAAACCTAAGGTTTCGTTCACGCAGACGTCGTCGAAAGTTGTTTTGCACACATTAAACATCTTACGCTAGAAAAAAAAACTACTTGCAATATCTGATAACTGATCGTTTTTCGTATTTAAAAGGATTTGAAATTATCTGGATTTTTTTAGCACGTGTGCACAGGCGTATCCACGGAGGAATGGGATAATTCCCCCCCGACTAGGGGTGGGAAAAAAACATCAACGTATATGTTTATTTTAAATATTATATGGGAG
Source organism: Polydrusus tereticollis (assembly GCA_963920685.1). Classification (NCBI taxonomy): domain Eukaryota; kingdom Metazoa; phylum Arthropoda; class Insecta; order Coleoptera; family Curculionidae; genus Polydrusus; species Polydrusus tereticollis. The sequence continues at coordinate 28,394,478 of OY987336.1, forward strand.
GGAGGCCGTACGAGGAGGCACATCGATGTTCTTTTCTTAATTAAAAATTCAGTCACATTTATTTTAAAACATTTTTTCTCCCTTTTTGTACAAAAACAAAAGCAGTCGCACAATACAAAATACAGTGGCACACTCTAGGTTGTAATTTAATATAATTAAATTTGAGACCAAAATAAATCACATTAAGTGAACATATACAGGGTGTTTCAGTACATGTGGGCAATCTCTCGGATTCATATAGATTAGGTAAAAATAACATCCCGATTTCATATAATTTTTTTTTCCCAAGAGCCCCCCTCGAGGAGATATATTATGCCCTTAAAGGCCGGTCCTGAAAACTAGTTTTTTCATTGATAGCCTTTGAATTGCCCTGTATATTTTAAATAAAATTTAGTATGATGTACACCAAGGAGAGATTCATTAAATAAGCCTAATACCTAATAAAAGGTATAGTTCATTCTGTGAGCCAGGGACGGTATAGCTCGGGCATAAATAACCTTACATTTTTGGCAGGTGTCATGCTACCGGGATTTTAATTATATTTTTAAATAGCTTACGCATTTTAACGCAAAATAGGGTAAACCCATCAAATGTTGGCACTGCATCAGTTATTGGCACCCTCAGTTCCTTTTTTGCTTTTTCCTGTATTTAACTTAATTTCATGGAATAATAAGAAATGCAAATAAATCTGTTAACACCACGTAGTCACATGTCAATTTCCTAGTTGTTTCCTTATTGCAAAATGGCCGTAATGTTAACATGTGTTTGTTGCACTCTCGCGAAAAGTGAAAAGTATTAGAAAATAGCGAAGCAGCGACAAATTAATAACGGTTAGTATTTCTTTAAAAACCTTGTTTTTATTTATTGCGTGTAGCTTGTTATTATTATTAGTGCTCAATAAGAAATTTTAGGTCAATATTGCAACGGTTTAAATCGATTTTATTAAAATAATAGGGGTGCCAATTATTGGGACAGCATAAACGTAATTTCTAGTTATTTGCACCGGGGGCCAATAACTCGTACCGGCTTACCCCAATAGTTGTCATACTAATATAAACTTAATATAAAACAACCAAATATTTACAAATAACTAATTATTTAATTGAAGTACATTTCAAGTTAAGAACTAAATACCTTTAACTTTAATTTAAATCATTCATTGCCGAACTTTTCAAACAATTTGGTCATCCAAACTAATAATTAAGTATTTAAATGAACTCATGTCGCCTACTTTGGGCTTTGAGTAATTTGATTGGTTATACAAAAGTGGCCTGATCATCGCGTTTTTAGTTATTGGTGTTCGATTTTGTCTTGTAGAAATTTATGAGTGAGAGTGAAATCTTCTTTGTTAGTGGCACAGAAGTTAGTGGTTCCATCAAAAATTAAAACGAAGATATGGGGAATAAACGTAATATTGTCACGAAGGGTTCATTTAACTATCACTCGCTTCTGGACTGTTGTCGCCTGGTCGCCCTGTATTTCGTTTCCTGAACGGCAGGGTCCGTGAGTGGGGGAGACCAGCGGGAGGACGGGCTAGAGGCGAGGGGATAGGATCACCCATCTCGCTGCGAAGCCGTGCGGTCGAACCGTAGACGAAGACGCTGGCCGCCGAGACGCCCCCAAGAACGCCGTGACCCTTTCGCCCACGCCTTGGAAGTTCTAGGATAATAATTAAAGGTAGGTCTGGGTTGAATTAATTGTAAAGTGTAAATATTTGTGATAATAAATAGCTACCCGGTGCCCTCGTGACAATATGAATAATTATTTAGAAGATTGGGGTATATCGAGGGGTATATCCCATATGTTAGATACTTTTCAAGGTAGGAAACTATATTTGAATATTTTAGTTACGCATGAAACGAGTTAAAAAAGTAAGATAAGAGGCAAATAAAAGATACTTGTAATACCTAATTTGAAATTTCGAACACAAAATCTTTTTAGAAAAATGTAGCCAGGTATTTATAAATCATGGCTACCTAGGTTACAAATAAGACAGTTTTTCTCAATTTTCACCATAATTCAATACCTATCAAACCTCCTAACGTAAAAAATATAATATAATTAATATAATATTAATAATTATTGTACCTAATATTTGCAAATTTGCCTTTATTTAATTTTTTATCAAAGTTATTAACTTCTCTATAATATTTTATTGGCGTATATTTTAAGGGGAACAACAACTAATGGTCGGTTTATACAGCAAGATAACATAACATAAAAATAAAATAAGAGTTGAATCTACAGATCTGCCATAAGACGTTAATAGAAACATATAACATAACATAAAAATAAGAAATAAAATAAGAGATGGTTATCTTTTAAATTTTATGTTATTTTTATGTAAAAATCGTTGTTCGCGTGCGCGTAATTTGTCATAACCTTTATTTTCGGCAAAAATGTGTTTTTTTCTGTTGGTTTGTCTTATAATAAATTTATATTTGGTCTAAATAAATATAAAAGACAAGTTAAACAATTATGTACTTGAATAAAAAACAATCACTTTGATAGAAATTACCGGTTTATTTAAACAAATCACTTAAATTGTTTAATTAAATAACGTTGCTGTTACGGCAAATACATGTAAAACAAAAGTAAAATAAACATATACTTGATAAAATATATATAAATATCAATTTTGTTAACTTAACTGTAAACCTATTTACTTTAAGTCATTGAAACGGCTTATTTAAGTTAGGTTAGTGTTAAGGAAATAAATATTTGCTTGAATTTTGTATTTAGTGATTAATTCCAAATAAAAAGTAATAATCAGATGATACTAATTGAGGCAAATAATCCCTTGGTATTTTTCAAATACATATTTGTTTGGCTAATAGGAAACAAATATTTATTTGAGTTAATGGTAAATTTTTTTAACTCAAATAATTAATTTTATAAGTGCGTTTAAATAATTCCTTGCGAAATAAAACAGTGAATACACAAAAACTGTACAACCAAGAAGTGTTGCAAAAAACATTTGAACAATCAGATGAAGCAAGTAATGTTTCCCCTGAAAATTATTATGAAAATTTTGAAAGTTCAGAACCGTACTTTAATAATGAGTATCTTACTGAATATCATGCAACCGAAACAGATTATGACCAATCTTATGATTTTGATATACCCTTGAGTTATCCCGCTAACTTATCCTCATAACTTTTTCTCATATTCCTAACACCGAACAAGAAAATGTAAATTTTACGGTGACGAGCCAGAAAACGGGCAAGACATAATTTACCTTAACAATTATAACATACAATTACCATTCATGTTTATACCGGAACTTAACGCTAAACTTTTACTAGATACAGGTAGCACTAGAAGTTTTATAAATCCGCAAACTGCATATACAAATTTTCCTTATTTAATAAAAGAAGAAATATTTCAAGTACAGACGGCACATGCAACGTCATTTCATAACGAACTTTACCAATTTTCCCAACTTTTAAATCCCCTGGTATACATAAATTTCTAATAATAAATCTTTGTAATTTTTCTGATAAATTCGATGGTTTGATAGGACTATATCTTATTCAACAGTTAAATGCTAATTTAGATTTTTATAACTCTACTTTTACATTGCCAAACGCAAAGATTCCGATAAGATACGAAAATAAAAAATTACCAAATAATTTACAAAGTAATTTAACTTATATTATTGAACCAAGAACTATCCAAAAAATTCAAATACCTGTGAACATGTCACAAGGATATGCTATTCTACCTTATCAAAATGTCGATGATATTGAAATACCCGAATGTCTAATTAAAATCAAAAATAATTTAGCATTCACTACCGCCTTAAATCCCAGTGAGGATCCTATTGAAATTACATTTTGTGAAAATCTTGACGTAGATCCCATAGACGTAAACGAGATGAATTTTATTGACTACCCTGTATATGATAGAAAACCAGAACAAAATATTGATAATAAGCTTAAGGCTAATTTAAAAAATATAAGGCTTGACCACTGTAACCGTGAAGAAAAAGAACAAATTCGTAAACTCTGCTATGAATTTCGAGATATTTTTCATTGCGAAGATATTCCGTTAAGCTTTACTAATGCCATTAAACATGAAATAAAAGTTACAAACGAAACGCCTCTATATACAAAAACGTATAGGTACCCTGAAATACACCGTGAGGAAGTAAAAAGTCAAATTTCAAACTTATAATCTCAAAATATAATAAGAGACTCTAATTCCCCTTGGTCATCCCCAATATGGATCGTTCCAAAAAAATTAGACCAATCAGGTAAACAAAAATGGCGAATGTGCATTGATTTTAGAAACTTAAATAAGGTCACTGTTGACGACAAATTCCCCCTTCCTAATATAACTGAAATTTTAGACAAGCTAGGTAAAGCTCAATATTTTACGACCCTAGATCTTGCTGATGGTTTTTATCAAATTCAAATGAATGAGAATGACATCCCTAAAACTGTTTTTAGTACAGATACAGGACATTATGAATATTTACGAATGCCTTTTGGATTAAAAAATGCCCCGTCAACTTTCCAACGGGTTATGAACAACATTTTACGAGGTTTACAAAATGAAATATGCTTTGTATATTTAGATGACGTGATCATTTTTAGTACAAGTCTCCAAGAACATGTTTTAAAATTAAGAAAAGTTTTTTCTAAATTACGCGATTCCAAGTTTAAAATTCAACTCGATAAATCCGAATTTTTAAGAAAAGAAGTTCAATATCTAGGACACGTTGTTAGCAACGAAGGTGTAAAATCAAACCCTGATAAGATTTATGCAGTAAAAAATTTTCCGATTCCTAAAACCACTAAAGAAATAAAGTCATTTCTCGGTTTAGTTGGTTATTATAGACGCTTTATTAAAAACTTTGCCAAAATAACTAAGCCCATGACGCGTTGTTTAAAAAAGGATATTAAAATAGAGCATACATCCGAATTTGTAAATGCATTTAAACATTGTAAAGAACTTTTAATTAACGCCCCAATTTTGCAGTACCCAGATTTTTCAAAACCATTTCTTTTAACTACTGACGCAAGTAATTTCTCTCTAGGAGCCATTTTGTCACAAGGCACTATTCCTTATGATAAGCCTATAGCATACGCATCACGTACGTTAAACGAATCTGAAGCAAGATATTCTGCTATTGAGAAAGAATTGTTAGCCATTGTCTGGGCATGTAAATACTTTCGCCCCTATTTATTTGGACGCAAATTTTATATTTACATTGATCATAGACCCCTTGTATGGCTTTTTAATTTAAAAGAACCTAACTCAAAACTAGTTAGATGGCGTTTACGCTTAGAAGAATTTGATTAACAAATTATTTATAAAAAAGGCTCTTTAAACACTAATGCTGACGCATTATCCCGTATTCAGTTAAATGTTTATGAAAATGAATCAGTAATTAATAATCCTGGCGATTCAAGCGAAAATATCGTGGAATTTTTACGAGAACTTGCAGAAAATCCTTTTCAAGACGATGAACAACCAAGTTGCTCTAATCAGCAAGAGATAAGAATTTTATCTGACATTCAAGTCGTGCCCCCTAATGATGCAACTGTGCATATAGTAATCGCGCTGACACGGAGAACACAAACCTTGACATTCTAGACGAAAAATAACAAATCTTTGCAGTATTTAATAAGAAAGTCTCCGAATCCTGAAATTAAAATAAAAACTGAAAATTTTGAAAAACTTAAAATTAATCATGTCGAATTACCTGATAATCCCAAAGTAAGAAAGACATTTATCAAAGACTATATATGAAAACCTACCTAATCGTGTGTGCGACGTGACTAAGACTCTTGAGTTAAGTGCGATTTTTTGTCGGTTGTAGTGCGATTAAAAAGCTGATTTTTGGTTCACCAGGGAGACGAAAGTTAGCATGAATTGTGACAGTGATGGGGAAAAAAAGGAACAAAAGAAAGAGGGTTAATTAGACATTTTTCAGTAGGGTCAATGCCCAGAGAAGAAATAAATAAAATCATAGGTATAAACATTGACAAAAAAAGGGAAGAGATAAATACCTACATTGATAAACACAAGTCCAAAAAAAGTGTAAATAAACTGCAACAAAAACACGACCAGAACGATAAGACCGAGACGCCCAATTCCACTGAGATTATACAGGATAGCACAAAAGAAAGTGATAATTTATTTCGGGATAATAATGATAGTGAAAAGGAAGAAATTTTTAAATCAAGACTTTCTATAATCAGGACACCACCAAAAGGCGACATTGAACAAACTGGTTCTGGACAAATATCCAATAAGAGGCAGAGGTCTGAAACTAGCCCGGAAATGCAAGCAAACAAAAAGAGGCAGTATGATATAATCAAAAACCAAACTGAAGAGGGACATCAAATAACTGGGTTCTCAGAAAAAATAATCATGCAGATGTTTAATCACCTAGATAAATTCATGGACGTTGCAAATAAACAAATTGGTAGCTTGACTAGTGATGATCAAACAGGCATTAAAGAAGCACACAATGAACTACATAAATTGTTAACGTTGGCAGTTTTTAAGTGCGGAGCCCTCGAAAAGGAGAACATGAACTTAAAGAAACAGATGGAAATGCAAGAATTAGTATGTGGTTTAGATAAAGAAATAGAGACATCACATAGTCAAGTGAAAAAAAACTATGCGGATGCTGTTATCTCCAATAACGATAGGGTATATGAAAATAGGATAAATCTACAAGAACAAACTAAACAGTGGACAACACCACCTACAGTTAAAAGGCATGAAACAGTTATACGTATTGAAAATGTAAGTGACTCAAAACAAGCATTCAAACAGCTTAAAAGCGAAATAAATAACCAAGATGTAGGAAAAGGATTTAAAAGCATCAGACAAACGAAAAATGGTGCAATAATAGTTGAAAGTTTCAATAAGAACCAACAAGAAAAACTAAAAGCAGCGATACAAGAAAAACAGAACATCAAATTTAAAGAATCCCAAAATACTGATCCCATGTTTATGATAACAGGTATAAACAAGGGGTTTTCAGATGCAGAGTTTCTTAATGAAATAGAGATTTTAAATTATGAAATTGTGGAAGAACTTGGCTATTGTGTATCTGATAAAATTTGTGTAATTGCAAAAAAGCCATGTCGCAACCCTGAAAAAGAAAACTGGATATTACAGGCATCTCCAACAATTGCCAAATGGTTTCTTAAAAAAGGAACAGTATTCATTGATCTAGTAAGGGTACATGTGCAGGAGCATTTTAATCTGACACTTTGTTTTAAATGTTGTGGATATGGTCATGTGGCCAAATACTGTAGAGAAAAAGAGTGCTGTCACAAGTGTGGAGGAGAACATGCAGGAAAAGACTGTAATACAAATGAAGTGAAATGCCCAAATTGCGTGAAACACAAACTTGGTGCAGCAAACCACTCTGCTAGAGATAAAGAATGCCCACTTTACCAAATAATGTTAGACAGGCTAAGACAAAACACTAACTATAATAATTTTTATAGAAATCAGAAACGAAAGGTCCTTAAAATATGTAAATAGATCAAATGAAACAAAAGAAAATAATCAAACAAAGTTTGGCAAAACCAATAGCATGAGAATAGGTGATGACAAGATCACTATCATACATCAAAACGTTCAATCCATTGGAAACTCTGTGGACCTGTTGGAGGATTTTTTTAAACAACCATAAGGACTGTAATATACTGTGTGTTACAGAACACTGGAAGACAGATTTGCAGTTGGAAAACTATGGCATCGATAATTTTTACTTAGTCGCGAGTTTCTGCAGACAGAACGAGAATAGACATGGAGGCAGTGCCATATACATTAAAGATAATCTCAAGGGCAAAAAGAGAGACGATATAAATGGATTAAGTGAAGAAAATATTTTTGAATGTTGTGGATGTGAACTAAAGGTGAAAGACAATAACATAATTTGTGTATCACTCTATCGACCACCAAATGGGGACTTTGGAATTTTTCTAAATAAGATGGAGCAACTTTTATTATTGTGTGTAAATAAAAATCATTTAGTTATAGCGGGAGATTTCAATGTAGATTTTAAGTCAGGTAGTAAAAATGTTGGGGACCTAATCTCACTAATTAACTCTTTTAATGTAACCCACACTGTGACAGATTACACTCGTATTAGTACGAACAGTAGGAGTTGCATCGATAACATACTAACAAATTTTGGGGACAGTAAGGTTTCCCAAGTTATAGATTCTTATATCTCGGATCATACAGCTCAAAAATTAACCTTAAATATAACAAAAGAAAAAAACATATTGTTCGAAAAAAGAATTTTCAGTGAAAAAAATAAATTAAAGTTTAAAAATATGCTTTCTGTAACAAGCTGGCAGTCAATTTATTCACTGCATGATCATTCAGTAGACGACCAGTGGTGTGAGTTTATGAATATTTTTCAAAGTAAAATCAATGAATGTTTTCCGTTGCAAAAAATACCAAACAGAAATTTCAATAAATCTAGAAATAGGCTAAATAATAATCCTGAGATAGAAGAGTGTAAAAATCAATTAGATGTTTTATATGTTCTAAAGAGTGGAAATATCCTGTTTAAAGACTTATACAATGATAAAAAGAAAGAATATAACAATCTGTTAGTTAAATCTAAAAAAAAATATTTTGCAGATAAAATTAAAAATTCTGATAATAAATCAAAGAGTACATGGTCTGTTGTTAATCAAATTAAAGGCAAAAGTTTATCAAAACCTTCAATTAAAATTATAGGAGATCCAAAGACTGTTGCAAATAATTTTAACACCTTTTTTGCAAATGCAGCCACATCTCTACTTGAGAACTTAGAGAATTTATCTTTTAATTGTAAAATAGAACATAATGATAATACACTAGAAATGCGTCTAACTAACTCTAAAGAAATTATTAATGTGGTTAGTAATATGAAGAACAAGCAAAGTAGCGGCCATGACGGAGTATCCTCTAATTTGATCAAGCATGTTATAAGGGAAATAGTTCAACCCATTTGTTATATCCTCAATAACTCTTTGAAATTTGGCACTTTTCTAGACAGTCTTAAAATTGCACAAGTTGTACCAGTCTTTAAAAAGGGTGATGAATCAGTAATGGATAACTACAGACCAATTAGCTTACTTCCGTCATTTTCTAAACTGTTTGAGAGTATAATATCTGAACGTTTGCTTGAATTTTTTATATCAAACAGTTTGTTACGCAATCAACAACACGGGTATATAAAGGGTAGGTCTACACAAACTGCGGTATTCCAATTTATACAGTATATTTTAGAATCTTTGGAAGCCGGAAAAGTCCCTCTGGGTCTATTTCTGGATCTATCCAAAGCATATGATACATTAAATTTTAACATACTTTTTCAAAAGCTAAATTCTTACGGAGCCAGAGGAACGTCTTTAAATTTACTCAAATCTTACCTTTCAAAAAGGACACAACAAGTTTTAATTAAACAGGACAATAAAAAATACTTATCCGATAAAGTATCGATCGAACATGGCGTACCGCAGGGCAGTGTGCTAGTGCCGATTCTTTTTATCATATATTTAAACAATATCACGGAAATAGCTAGCAGCTACGGAGACTGGTGTAAACTAATAAACTATGCAGATGATACGAGTATATTGATTAGTGACGAAAATATCATTCATATTGAGGAAAAAACTAAAAACATAATGACGGATGCCAGCAGTTGGTTTGCCAAAAACAAACTAATTTTAAACGATAATAAAACCAACATTGTAATTTTTAAAACAAATAGGTCACGTGTAGAACAACCACAAACAATAGAAATCAAGGACAATTCTCTTAACATAACTGGAAATGTTAAATTTTTGGGTATCGTCCTGGATGATGTAATATCGTGGGAAAACCACATTGAATATGTCCGAAAAAAATTGAACACTATATGTTATAGCTTCAGTATCAAAATATACAGACTTACATACTAAGAAGGTTATATATCACTCAAACTTTGAATCCCATATTAGATACTGTATAGTTCTATACGGAGGTTGTAAGGATATAGAGAAATTATTTGTGTGTCAAAAGAGGGCATTAAGAATAATGCTGGGATTAAAATTTCGGGAATCATGTAGAGGCAAATTCAGGGAAAATAAACTTTTAACTATAACAGGAGTTTATATTCAGGAATATTTATTGTTTTTTCTAAAAAATAAAGAGTTATTCAGAGATAGTGCTCCGCAGAATATGTATTTATCTAGACATGTAAATTATAAGTATCCAAGACACAGATTAACAATAACAGAAAAAGGGGGTTATTATAATTGTATAAAGTTCTTTAATTATCTGCCAAAGAATATAAAAATGATTGATAATATTAGGTGTATAAAGAAAAAAATATTTAATATGTTAGTAAATATGGAACCATATAACGTAAACGAATATTTTGAACATGTGCGAAATTTTTAAATTTGTCATTTTTCTTTTTGTGTTATGGTTTTATGACGTTATTTCGTTTTATGTTGTAGCTATAGCTTTGACATACCTTTGAAATAAAGATTGTTTATTATTATTATTATTATTATGAACCCTGAAAGAACCTGTTATGTATATTTGTATAATAAAGAATTAATCCCAATTTTCACCAATGTCTGTTTAAAGAATTTTCAAAATCCAAAAATCGTACGCTGTACAAAATTAGTTAATAATATTACTGAACAAAAAGAAAAAATTATGCTTATGAAACATCAACACCAAGGAAAAACAAACCAGAGAGGTATATTTTAGAGACATTTAATCGCTTAAAAGAACTATATTATTGGTCTAAAATGAAAAACGATGTTAATCAATTTATTAATGACTGTATATAATATCTGTCAAACTTTAAAGTATCGTAGATTAAAATCATTCGTTCCGTTAACCAAAACGGACACACCCTGTAAACCGTTTCAAATGTTACATATAGATACTTTTATTTTTGAAGGTCAAAACTTTTTAACAATAATTTTGATAAATTTTCAAAATTTGGACAAGCATACCCTTATGATAAAAACGCAAAATCTGTATGCGATAAACTAGTAAACTTTTTCTCATTTTACGGATGCCCCGAATCTATTACGTGTGATAACGGTGGAGAATTTAATAACGAACTCAGTTCTTGGTCCATTACTATTTTTAATATATATAAATGACCTTGCGTCAATTTTTATAAATGGTAAATTTACAATATTTGCTGATGATACAACAATACTTTGGCATAGTAAATATTCTAATGAATTAATTAAAATAATTAATGAAGATTTAATAAATGTTAAAAAGTGGTGTGACTCTAATTTACTCTAATTTAATATTACTAAAACAAATATATTAACTTTTAAGTGTACACTTAATAATATAATTTTTGACAATCTAATAATTAATAACCCCAAATTTATAAAGTTTTTAGGAATCTATATTACTCAAAATCTTTCTTTTAATGAACATATCAAAAAGTTATGTAGAAAATTAGCTTCAGGATGTTATGCCCTGAGAGTACTTTCTCATGAAATGAATATGGCGGTTCTTCGAAATGTTTATTTTGCTTTAATAGAATCTCTTTTGAGATATGGAATTTGTTTCTGGGGAAATTCAAGCCAGTATCTTCTAAATTCAATTTTTATTTTACAAAAAAGAGCTATCAGATATTTGTGCAAAGCTAGATCTAGAGATTCTTGTAAAACTCTATTTATCTCACAAAAAATTTTAACACTAACTTCAATTTTTATATTGGAAACAGTTTGTTTAATTCATAAAAAGCATAGAAATAGTATTAATTCACATACTTATAATACAAGACAAACCTTTAATATATGTTTACCTATTCCTTCTTCAAGTCTTGTAAAAAAATCCATAATTTATGATTCTAAAAAAATTTTTAATTTTCTTCCAGTTTTTATTAAGAAAATGTCAAATTTTAAAATGTTTAAAAAAAATGTTAAAAATATATTATTGGAAAAAGCTTATTATACTCTAGATGAATATTTTGGTGATACTCTGTCATAATTATTTGCATTTTTTTTGTTTATTCCGATATTTTAAGTTTTATTATATTATTATATTTTATTGTTAATTTAATTTAAAAAAAAGGCTTTGTCGATAAAAATAATTTTTTATGACAATAAAGCATATTTTGATTTGATTTGATTTGATTAAAAGAATTATTAAAAGCTCAAAAAATAACAGTACATTTTACTACCCCCAATTATCATGAATCTAATTCGCCTGTCGAGCGTTTTCACTCTACATTAGTCGAACATCTAAGAATTTTAAAACAAAAAGATAAGAATAAGTCTGCTCATGAATTATTGCCATACGCAATAATTGCATATAATAGTACTGTACATAGCGTTACAAAATATACACCACATGAACTTGTCTTAGGTCATACAAATTCCAGAGACCCATTAGATCTAATCCCTACGTCATTTTATTCCGATTACGTATCATCCCATAAAAATAAAGTCGATGCAGTTTATGAAAACGTCACTACCAAAACTGATAAAGGAAAAGAAAGAGTTTTAGCGAAAACTAATAATAAAGGAAACAAAAACCCTGACTTTAAAATAAATCAAAAAGTATATAAAAAGCTCTCCTAGAGAAATAAAAATAAACCAAAATTTAGTGGACCATTCATAATAACCGAAATACTTGAACACAACCGTGTACGAGTTAAAAATACTAAAAGCCCTGGTGAGACAGAAGTTATACACATAAAGGAATTAAAAAAGCCCCTTATTTCAGATGGCCCTTCGTCTACGGAGACAGACCAACGTACCACAACCTAAACGATAATCCAGGAATATTACCCTATAAAATAGGTAATGCTCAAAAGACAACTAATCACTGGACATTTATACAAATTTTTGACATGACAAATCTTATTGCCGAATTTTTAGAAATAAATAATAAATACGAAACGTTGGTAGCACATAAATAATTGTACCGATTATAAAATGGAATTCCATAACTCTTATATTATTATTGAAAATCTTAAACGAAAAATCAACAACCAATTAAATCAAATGCTTCCTACTAAAACAAAGAGAAAACGAGCTCTAATAAACGCCCTAAGTAGTATAATCAAAAGTATTACTGGAAATCTAGATCAAGATGACGCAGAACGTATTGATAATAATATTAATATCCTAAATATAATCAAAATGATATAAAGGTCGCTTTAGACAAACAAATGACATTGTTAGGCAAATCAATAGATAATTTCCAAGATATCATAAAAAATGTTTCCCATAATCAAGAAATATTAAAGTTACGTGTTAACCAATTAATTGAAGTCGTGAATAAAGTCAAAATCGATGAAGTCAACCTTTTCGAGTTTTTCCGAATTCATATGATCTTCTCGCAAATAACTACATTCTATCAAAACATTTATGACATATTAGCAATAACTTTTGTAAAACTAAATACTTTCCATAATACAATAATTAATACAGAAGAATTTCTTCTTGAACTACAATCACTTAATCAAAAAACAACTTTCGAAAATCTACCATTTGAATCAACAACCAACAATATCTTTAATATAGAAAATACATTGGAAATTAAAAGTTATGTAAAAAATAAAGAAATCATTTTTGTGATTGAGATTCCTTTAGTAGAAAAAGAGAAATATCACCTTTTTTAATTATTTGCTCTACCTACAAAACATGGAAACCATTTTAAAATAATTGTGCCTAATTTCGAGTATTTATTGGTAACTGAAAGAAATTTTGGCTATTCGAATCAGCCATGTAAACGTATTACATTTAATAATTATTTATGTACTCATATACATTTAGAAAAGTTCTATAAACATATTCCTTGTGAAGTACAATTATTAAGATACGAACACAACATTTCTAGTTGTAACACCCTGTATATTGATATTAAAGATACAACTTCAAAATATCGATACTAGTGAATGGATTCTCGTAACTAATCAAGAAATGATAGGAACTGAAACGTGCGAAAATGCACAAAATAGTATATTATTTAATGGTACATATTTATTAGAACTTAATTTTCCTTGTAACCTTAAAATAGGAGACATTGCTATTAGAGCTTATAAAAGCATAAAAAATACTTTTATGAATATTCCTTTACCACGCATTACTTATAATGTAATACAAAAATTAGTGTATGAAAAGGTAAAACTGCTCAATCTTAATAATGTTATAACGATGACGTTGGACGCCATTGAAGCAGACAATGAGGAAGATGTCAGGACTTGATTAGACTTGAATTCTTGTGACAGCGATTGATAGGAGTAATGACATCTGATGAGCTTGTCAGTTTGTCAGCCTCAGGTTTGCTCGTTTACATGTAATGTTAGAAAAGTGGCATTAGACCAGCGAATATTATTGCAATAAAGGTTTGAAAATGAATACTTATGGTAAACAGTACCAGTTGTAACTTAAATTTCTATACTATAGTCACAGGATGTTTTTACTCCCTGTTACTCAAGTGAATATGCATAAAGTTTTAAATTAAGAAATGAAATAACCATGTTTAATTACATAAGGTCAAAAACAAATTTTCCTTCGTGTTTAAGTAGTACGAAAAACAAATGATTTGATTGACTTAAAATGTATCTAAGTTTTAAGTTAATCCAAAAGAAGCATACCTATATTGTGCCAACAAGATAAAAATTAAGTAATTTTAACTAGTAATAACTACAAAATGTACAAATATACAATACAGATATTCAAAACTAGAAGAGAATACTGCATTCAAAGCATCCACAACTTTGTGTAGATTCGATATGCATAACGAGCAAAAAGACAATCGTTTGCGAGAGAGATAACTGCATTCAAAAGTATTTGTAACTTTTGTGCAGGTACGATATGCAAAAACGAGCAAAAGACAATCGTTTGCGAGGTAGATAACTGCATTCAAAAGTATTTGTAACTTTTGTGCAGGTACGATATGCAAAAACGAGCAAAAGACAATCGTTTGCGAGAGAGATAACTGCATTCAAAAGTATTTGCAACTTTTGTGCAGGTACGATATGCAAAAACGAGCAAAAGACAATCGTTTGCGAGATAGATAAATGTGGTATAACGAGCTACAGGCATTCGTTACCACATGATATTGGCGTACCAGACTAATGTCTTGATTATGGCACCCAAGGTAAGATACGAACAAGATAAGTTCAAGATACGGTACAAGAGAAATTGTATATACAGTATGACTTAAGATACTATCCCTCCAGTACAAGCATGTCACGCCAATTGAGTGAGAAGTTTAAGAGAAATTAATGTTAAATCAGAATTGATTTCTGACAGATATCAGAGAGAAATTGGGTGAGTTTTTCAACAAATTCAATTAAGGTTTCAGCTTAGAAACAAAAGAAAAACTCACCTGCTTTCCTTGGATATTCTGTCAGTTACCAGTTCTGTAGAGCCTGGATCTGTCGGTTTCCTTGTAAATGGTCCAGCCAGGTTTACCCTATATCTGATCCTCACCAATGTTCATCAAGAACTTAAATAAACCACCAACTGGCCAATGATATTTGCTAAAACGTAAAAGAACGACAGAATCCCGAGAAACAAAGTTAAATTGAGAGTTTAGATATTAATTGAAGAAGAAAAACACACAAAACCATGACCTGTTGATTGACTTAAAAGATATTTCAAATGAATGCAAAATTATTAAAATATTGATTGAAATCTACACTTACTGAAGAAATAATATTATTACTACGTTCTGTCTATTAAGATGATGCTTTTAGATCTTTAAAAACACTATTCTTTACAAGGATAAATGAGATGAATGAAGATTATTAAAATATGACGCCATTATGGTCGGCATGTATTGTCTTTATTTTTGTTAAAACATAAAAATGTGGAATTTAATTCGTGTAAAAATAGACTAAAAGGTCATGGGTTTCTAGAAAGTAATATTTATGGTTCAATTACATACTTATTATCAGATAAAATATAAATTTAGTGAAACAAAAGCTTAGCGTGACATACCTGTAACAGGATAAAAACGAAAGTGAGTCCTAAATTCACTTCTCTGAGTCGAGCCCTTACGCATCCGCGGAGACAATATGAACTAAATTAAATGTAGGAAATCGATAATCTATATTAAAGAATAACCTAGAGATCTATATTATAGAACGACAAATTTACAGTTGCTCTTTTCCTTTATACAAACTTAAATAATCGATATTCTGCAGTATGCAGAGTTATCCATAGATGGCAGCGCCAATACCTAAAGATACTTTAAAATCCAGTGTAACGAAATAACTTTTATTTCGTTACAATGTTAATCTGAATAAACTAAATGAAATACAGGAAGAAATAAACTTCCAAAAATCTGAAAATTCAAAATTATTAAATACACCTTTATACTATAATAAAACAAGTATTTGGACAGTTTTACTATATTTAATTTTAAGTATTATTTTATTATTTATAACTTGGAAGTATCTATGGTCCTTTTACCTAAAAACCAAAACAGTGAAAAAAACTGAAACGAATGAATTTATTTAAGCCATAGAAACTTAAAAGTTTATATACCTCTCTAAAGGTGGAGGAGTTACAAACTCTAAAACTGCTTACAAGCTCCTTTTGACCACTCCTAAAATAGCGATAAGCTAAACTTATAAATAGTAGTTAATTAGATAAGTACTTCACTTCTGTTGTAATAGCTAGTCTGTAAAGCTTCTTCTTTACCAAATAAATGTGTTATATTTAAAGGGATTTTTAAGATTAAAGTTGTTTTTTCTTGAAAATTGTGTTTTTTAAAAACGCCTTTCCCTCGGCCCAAAATATAACTCGGGATGCTTATGTCGAATAAGGTGTGTTTAAATCTTTTTAAAACTTAGTTTGATAGGCGCATTGACTGCATTTAAAAATATTGACTTCCCCTTGATCCTTATGCCGAAGAAGGTAATTGTTCAAACACCTCTTACCACAGTTTGATAGGGACATTGACTTCATTTGAACAATATATTGACTTCCCCGGAATGCTTATGTCGAATAAGGTGTCTGTTTAAATATCCTTTAAACTTAGCCTGATAGGCACATTGACTGCATTTAAACATATTGATTTCCCCTGGATCCTTATGCCGAAGAAGATGACTGTATAAATTATTTTTATACTTAGTTTCATAGGCACAATGCCCGCATTTAAACATATTGACTTCCACTGGATCCTTATGCCGAAGAAAGTGACTGTCTAAACTACTTTTTGTCTTAGTTTGATAGGCACATTGACTGCATTTAAATATATTGACATTCCATGGATCCTTATGCCGAAGAAGGTGCCTGTTTAAATTACCTTTCACTTTAGTTTGATAGGCACATTGACTACATTTAAACATATTGACTTCCCCTGGATTCTTATGCCGAAGGAGATGACTGTTTAAAGCACGTTTAAACTTAGTTTGATAGGCACATTCACTGCATTTAAACATATTGACTTCCCCTGGATTCTTATGCCGAAGGAGATGACTGTTTAAAGCACGTTTAAACTTAGTTTGATAGGCACATTCACTGCATTTAAACATATTGACTTCCCCTGAATCCTTATGCCGAAGAATATGACTGTATAAACTACTTTTAAACCTAGTTTCATAGACACACTGCCCGCATTTAAACATATTGACTTCCCCTGGATCCTTATGCCGAAGAAGATGACTGTATAAATTACTTTTAAACTTAGTTTCAAAGGCACACTGCCCGCATTTAAACATATTGACTTCCACTGGATCCTTATGCCGAAGAAAGTGACTGTTTAAACTACTTTTTCTCTTAGTTTGATAGGCACATTGACTACATTTAAACATATTGACTTCCCCTAGACCTTTATGCCGAAGAAGGTGACGGTTTAAATATCCCTTTATCTTAGTTTGATAGGTACATTGACTGCATTTAAACACATGGACTTTCCCTGGATCCTCATGCCGAAGAAGGTGACTGATTAAATTACTTTTTAACTTAGTTTTAACTTTCGCTGGATCCTTATGGAGACGGTGCTTGAGTAAATTTCTTTGCCGAAATAATACTGTATCATTCTCAATGTTTACATTAAGTTTATGACCCGCTCGTTGATGAGACTGCTGATTAGTCTGAAGTCTGCAATTTTGATGTTCGGCAATGCTGTAATAGAGAAAAACATTATATTAATCGTAAGAGTTAATTTCTTAGTAATATTACCATATACAGGGCCATTTCTTTAAATATCTCGCCCAATAGGTTATTTTCCAATCAGCTACATAAAAAAAATAAATTTTCGGAAGGAGCGCTACATGTTCCCAAGAGAACATTTGCCTGTTTAGAACTTAACCATGTAAGGTATTACAATATAAAAAAAACAAATAAATATTATTTACTAAAAAAAACTACCTCGACATACATTCAAAATAGCGCTCGTGCCTATTCCGGTTTTATAGTATGCACAGGGTTTCTTCGTATATATTGCCACCCACTTACAGGGGTTATTATTATTATTATTATTATTATTATTACAAAAGATACAAAAAAATTGTAAATACAAACATTTAATATTTTTTCTCAAATAGTGTGATTTTATTACCAGGGAAATTCAGAAAATATCGTAAACGTCAAAATTTAACAGGACGTCGTTTTTTTTAAATGAAATACCATGTATGGGTGATTCTATGTTAAGAGGTTATCGATTGATAGGATAGGTTGCAAGACAATTTTTTTTTTGATCTAATAACAGTATTTCATTAGTTAAGCGAGTTTTTTGTGCATATCTGTAAGAAGACCAATAATTTATTTCATGTTTTCTTATTTTAGAAAAGACCATGGAAGATAATTTATGCAGCGGAGAGACATAATGTACAGGGTAGGGTACAATATGAACCGGGCAGAGGCTTGAGTGCTGATTTATAAAAGAAACACTTTATTTTTTTGAGAAATCAACTGTAATTAAAATTTTTTATAAAATAATACTTAAATAAGACTTCACATTTTCAAACAGTCTTTCTTTAACAGTAATGGGCTAGTTATCGATATTTTGTTTTGGTATTTTTATTTATGATATTCAATAGAATTCAATAATCTAGATAAGTTGTTAAAATTTCAGCTCTCTAAGTGTATCCAATCCTTAGATATTCAATATTAAAGGTTGGGTTTTAGTAAAAAGCGCTTTGCCGACTCGTGACGTCATTCGGCATAAACACCACAGCGCGCGGGTCGCCAGACGCGAACGAGTTTGAGTTTGCTAATTGCTACACATTAGTCAGTAATCCATTATAAACCATCTGGACGTCTATTCTCCAGCTTAAGAGAAGTGATCGCTACCTACTAAGTACTTATCATTTGTTCGAAATATCAGGAATAAGCAAATCGAGAATCTTGTTTTGTCGAAAACGGCAAAAAAATTAAATTATTTAAATACACAAGTCAATCTAAATAGAAGTTACATTCCTTTACACAGACGCCTTTTGAATTAAAATAAAATAAATTTCAATATTCTCTATCCTTGACAATTTTCAAAGCACCCGCTATTTAATCTCAACAACGTCAACAATGTCAGTTCAATGACAAGACAGATTTAGTCTTACAATTTAGATAACCATCAAACTTTGACTCAAGAACACGTTCCACGTGTAATAAAAATCTAATTATGGAAATTAAATAAAAAACGATGGTTAATTAATTAAATTCAAAAGTGGTTCGTCCCAGTAGTTCGTCCTTTTACAAATTTACATGTTATTTGTTTTACCAATTAGTTTTACATTGTGCTGATGAGGGCCCACTTGTTTAATTTTGTTAATGAAGTTTCCTGTTTCCTGACAAAGTGAGTAAAAACCAGAAAATACATTTCTTAGTACTTCTCAGAACAAATTTTTCAACAAATAAAATAGGTAAATAACTAGAATTTAAATCAATTTTCTAAAAACGACATCTTAAACTAATTTTAGAAATAAATTTTACAAATTGGATTTTTCTCGCTTTTAGGAAGCACTGAAGATGGCCTAAGGCCGAAAGCGCTCTGCAAATCTTATATATTTCAAGATTATACACTCAATACAAAAAAACGACTCTCCTTCCTTATCTTTTCAAAAAGTGTACACAGCCCTACCTGATCAAATTATTTTATGTTTTCTAGTGGCGATATGGAAGACGAAATGTAAATAAATAAAAGAATTTGGAATGTAACTATTGGTAGGTACAAACAGTTTTAAACGAAGTGCTATGAGGCGCTGAATGCAATCCGTTTTAAAATTCGATATTAAATACATTTCATTAATTTGGGAGGTTAATAATCACAATTTTGAAAAAAAAATATTAGACTTTATGTAGAATTTTATAAGGAACACAAAAATGGCAAAAGAAATACGGGTTGCCATTTAAAATTTTAGGGGTAGGTGCCCTGGGAAGGGGGTTGAAAGTAACACGACAACAAATGCCTTAAAAAATTTCCCCTTTGATATATCAATTGACGTGTTTCGCCAAATTTTCATACTACTATACTATACTAATACCTCTTCCTATTCCCAGGACAGCGCTTACAAGGAACTCTTTAATTATTGAAAGTTTTAAACTATATAATCATATACCTGTAGCATACAGACTAATACTGGACACTAAGACATTTAAAAGATCCATAAAAAAGCTACTTAGTAATAGACCATACTATTCCATTCTGGGGTTTTATGAGGACAGGTTCTAGTCCCTGGATTCTCAAGCAAATAATATTGATAGCCATTAAAATTAAAAATATTTCATGATCAGGTTAGCTCTTCAATGTTATTTATATTCTTCTCACTGATCCATTACTTTATACCGTATGTGTAGATATGTGCTCTAAATAATTTTATGTTTAGTGTGACATTGTGATTTCAAATTTGATCTTTCTTGAGTCTTCTCAAAACATGTTCTGACATCTAATTAAGTTCCAACCTGTTGGTTTCTTTTGTGTGTTGGTATTATGTGTTTAAATTGTTCAAATTGTTTTTATATATATATATGACTATTATTTTACATTGTATTCTTTACGTGCGTACCAATACTTTATAAATTAGATCAACTTAACCTTCGTTGATGAGAACCACAACATTCTTCAAAAATAAAGTATACTTGAATTTGAATAATATTTTATATAAATAACTTAATTTAATAATTAATAATGTACTTTTTATGTGCTGCATCTTCCTGGTTTCTGTTTTATATAATTAACTAGGCTTGACTGGGCTTGTTTTATTTTTAATGTTGTATGTTCATGCCCAAGTATATATTTTAATTGTCTTCTCCCTTTTATTTTATTTTGTAAAGTTTTTCAATAATCATATTCTTGATTTGCCTAGGTATTTATAAGATACTGTGACTTTATTTTAATTGTAATTTAATATTATTAGTATTGCTTTGTCAATAAGTCTTTGGATCTTCTGACAATAAAGCTTATTTGAATTTGAATTTGAATTTATTTATTTTATTATATCCAGTGATGTGGGCGCCCCGTGGTACCAGCATTTAATTTTGATTTCGGCTTTGACGGTCAATAAATTTTTCCCGAAACACCCTGTATTTGTAAATTTTATCGCACCAGCCTAAATGGTCGTCGAGTTGTTGTTGTCGATTTGACACGGCGATCCATACACACAAACTTGAATGTGCGACGCGACGTCGTAAACATACGTGTATGTAGCAATCTAAACTTAGTATCTCTTATAAGAAAAAAGTAATATGCATAGTGGCGCTCAGTATAATAGGGTACCTAAACTTAAGAAGAGTATACCTGTTTTCACTTGTTTCAGATTCGTCCTGCTTAATGTCTAGCTCTTCGTGTTTAATTTTCCAATCCCCATACATCTCATCAGTTCCTGCTTCACCCTCTTCAACTTTGACCTCTGCTTCGGTTTGGTCAGGAAATATTTGTTTGCCCCTGTAAAACAGAAAAGTATCCCTTTTTAGACGAGACGAGAACAAAAACTTTTCATTGTTTTTAAAACAAAAATCTCTTTACTCCGTATCCGGTCATATTTTGGTGATGTATAAATCAGATTATTTAAGTAGGAGAGGAGTAGGTAGGTACCAAACAGTAAATATCGATAAACGGCATCAGAATATATTTTAATAATTATATATGTAGGGTCAATTAGGGTAAATCGAGGGGTAAATACAAGTTTAACTCTAAAGGACCCAGTACAAACCTTACAGGGCTTTATGTGGAGTGGAAAGGGCAAAATGTCTGCTTTCATATTAGTTCAGGTTAGTTAGTTCTTTAAGCTTGATCATATAAATCGACTTACACGTCACAAAGTCACGTTTATGATGTTGACAGACTCGACTCTGATATAAGCTTCATCATTCCTATGTGGTGTAGAGGAACACACTGGCCGACTTGCACTATCACGTAGAAAACATATTATTAAAATGAAGCGCTTGCATAAATTTTTGAACGTCGGCAAGAAGGTCGGTTTTCGGCCAACACCCCCGGTTTTGTGACCGTTTTACGTGTGCAGACACAAGTACTGCAAAAGTCTATAAAAATAGATTTTAAAAAATTCCAAAGTTTTTGCTAGTTAATGCTACTTTAGGAAATAGTCAGCCATTGCCATACTCAACAGCCTCGGTTTAGCAGTTAAGTAGGTACCTATATAGATAGATAGATAAATAGATATTTATTGTTAATAGTTACACAAAGGTGCTTTCACAAGTCAAAAAGTAAACGGTAAAAATAAAACAAGGTACAACCTTATAATACCAATTAAGGGAAAATAAAGGGTAAACACAGGTCGGATAAATACAGGGTGTTTCAGAAGTACGGTACGTAACTTAAGGAGGTGATTCCTTATATTCCTTATATTTTCTTATAATTTTTTTAAATAAGTAGGTATCCTTTTCCCGATTTTATTGAAATTTGGTAGGTACCGTTGTTCATAATGATAAGGGGCTTAATTAGCCCTAACTAAATTAAATGTATTAAGTTCAGTGGCGTCCCGGGGAGCACCTTAACGAATATTGCTGACAAAAAATGTACGCTACTGACTTTTTCCTAATTTTGATATTATCTCTCGAATTTACCAACTAATAATACAACTTCTTTGCTCCCTGAATTATTTTCGTATTTTGCTTCGTATTCGAGAGAAAAAATAAAACCTACCTATGTATTTTAAAGTTAATTAAAACATTTAAATTAAAAATAAAATATTTATTTTAAATAATCATATAAAAAAAAACGCAGTTTAAACAGTTAATCAAAGCAAATGTTGAAAATGGTCACTTTCTGATGAAACGCACGATTGCAATCGTCTCACCATTGATTCTCTTAGAAGTTCAAAAATGCCTGCATTATTTCGTATCGCATCGCAGCTTGGTGTCTTGTATACACACGAGACTTTAAGTGACCCCATAAAGAATAGTCTAGAGTAGAGGATTCAAGTCGGGACTGCGAGCTGGCCAATCTTGGGGACCAGCGCGTCTAATCCAGCAATTAGAAAAAGTCTTGTCGATGCATTGATGAGCAACTAGACTAAAATGAGATGCGGTGCCGTCGTGCATGAGCCACATATTAGTTCTTATTTGTAGATCGAGGTGATAAAAAGTATGGGGTCCAATAAGATAGTCGCCAATGATCTCTGCCCATACATTCACCGAAAATTGTTGCTGAAAACGACCTTCTCTAATTTTATGAGGATTATCGTCCGCCCAGAAATGTTCGTTATGAAAATCCATAAAGGATTCTCTTGAAAAAGAGGCCTCGTAAGTAAATAAAATGTTCAGTAAAAAAGTGTTGTTATGTGCTACTGAATGCAGCACCTACTGAAATCAAACCTTGGCTTAAAATCACGGGGAAGCAGAGCTTGCACACGTTGAATATGGTATAGGTATAGTTGATAAAGATGCAAAACCCTCCAAACAGTTGATGCACTTGTTTGAAGTTGCACTGCTCCCAGTTGCACTCAATCTTGCATGGAGCTGTCTAAATGTTTTGGCACATGGCACATTTTTTTGAAAAAACACCCTGTATATCAAAAAAGGGGCAACTCTGGGCACATGTTCATATGAACTTTTTCTTTTACAATATTATAATGAATCACCTCCTTGAGTTATATACCGTACTTCTGAAACACCCTGCATATTTTTGACACATTATAAACGTAAAAATGATACAGAAGATAAAAATGCAGATAAAAAATTAGTTAGTTAAGAGTGTTCTAGAATGTCTGAAAAATAATCAGAATTTTTTTATAAAAGTTTCAGAATTTTTTAGAATTTTAGGTGTACAAAATTGAATAGGTGGTTTCCCCCTCGCTGAAAACTAAGCGATTTAATATGCATTGCATCAAATTAAAACAGGCGCTATTTTATGTCATATAGCAAGCAATTTTTGTGTGAAACCATCCATGCCAAGCACAGCCAAGCTAAACCAAAATATATCGTTATTTGCAAACGTGTTCAGTAATCAGCAGTGCCTGCCTTTTAGTTAAAAAATATCATTTCAGTAGTGTATAAACACAGAAGAAATAAATAAATACAAATTGTTAAATGCTGGTTTATTGCCATTAGTACCTACAACTGGTTGTTAAAATGTTTGCATCGTTTGCTTGCTTGATACGTAAACAATTACGCAATGCAATTCTTTGGAGAAGCAATACGTTGCAAGACATTTTTTGCACCTATTGTAAACATGCTTTTACAATGTTTAATATTGTGGAGTTCAAACAAGACAATCAACTATGGGATCAACACAATGACCTACCTAATCTGGTCCGGTTCTTCATCGTCACTGTACTCAGTTTTTATTTTTCGTTTTTCCTGATTAAAAAATATTTCTGTTGTATCGCGGCATGGATTATTGCTGTTTTCCCACAAATCACACATGTTCAACAAACTAACTCAGGTGTAACGGCTAACTTATTGGTCTCTCGGGCAAACGGCACAAATTATCAAATTAAACTTTACAAAATTTAAATCTACGGACTTCTTGGGATATTTTATTTATTGTCGGGGTTTTTATCAAAAACCGCAGAAATCAAAAAGTTTGTCAAAATCATTAAATCGAGGTTACTTCCTACATCTTCGCTTTCATTCTTGGATCGGAGCAAACAGCCAGCCAAACAAACCGTAATGCTGGTTTGCACTACTGTATTTAAGCAAGACTTAAAGCTACGTCATTTTAAATCCAAATTTTCGCTTACACAGACGTCGCCGAAAGAAATTGTTTTACATACATTAAGTACCTTACGCTAGAAAAATAGTATATTATATACCTAGGGTGAGAAGTGAGCCATTATTGACAAAGCGCTTTCATAACCTGAGGCGCGTAGCGCAGAGATATAAGAAAAATGTAATTATAGAATTCTTTCTACTTCTAACAGCCGAACTAACACCAAAATACCTCATTCTTATTTTAAAATTAGCCATTTCCCCTATTATTCAAAGATATCAAAATATCAAGTAGCCTGGGGCTCAGCTGTCAAGGCAACGAATAAAACAATTGAAACTGATGGGGTTCAATAAACGCCATTATTCTAAAATAATTATGGCCACCTTTTGAAGGTTTTAAATAAGTTTTACAACAAAATATTAAAATAAGGCCGAGAATCTTAGCGACCAAAGCTACAGTGATTTACAAATGGAAAATTGTACCCCGCTTGAGCTCCGAGAGGCAGCGGCTAGCGCGAGCCATGATTTGTTGCCTGAAAAATCAAAGCGACTTTATGTGAAGGAAGAAATGGTGCGAATAAAAAAGTCGTTAAAATTACTGAAAATGTCATGCTGGCCTATTTTAAGGAAAAATCGAAATACAATAATGTATCAACGTTGTGGGCAAGCTACTCAATGTTGAAATCAACTCTTTCACTGAAAAAAAATATCGATATTTCGAAGTATTTTAAAGTAGGTAGTAGCATTATTAAAAAAGAAAAATAGCGCTCATAAATCTAAAAAATCACGTGTATTCTCGAAAGAAAAAATTAATACATTTTTAAATGAAGCCCCCTGATGATCAATATTAATTTATCAAAAAAGGTATAAATTTTATTTTACTCATTTTTTGTCCTGCTTTAATAAGCTCGAAATTCTAGGCTATTGTGATAATTGGCGTGGCCGGTGCTTGCGGAATAGACGAACCTTGCAATATGATTCTTGATGATGTGGAAATCCGAGATGGAATTATTGTGATAAGTATTAGTAAAGTAAGTAAAGTACCATCTTATAGCTCAATTTCAACATCCTGAAAGGGGCGTAGCCAGCATTTTGGGGCGGGGCGGAGGGCGAACCATGAGAGGGGCGTAGATTGTGAAAGCTAAAGCGCCGCAGGCAAAAAAATTTTGGGACCACGCCAGTGGCGGCTCCTCAGGGTAGGCCTCTGAGGCCGCGCCTTACCCTCAATCTCCCAATCTCCAGTCAAAAAATACAAATATGTTTTTTGTAAATTTATAAATTTTTAAATATAAATTCCATATGAAAAATAAATTTCATTCTGCTTTACCGAGCACCGCGCTATAAGCGACTATTTTATTCTGTAAACTTTGGCAACGTCGACGGCCGAGAGGCTAAATGATTTTAGCTTCACTGCTCCGAGTGTTCGTACCTATTTTGGCAAGCCCTATACGAAAATCTCAGCGTCTTTTGTTTCGCTGTCTCTCTTACTCGGGGGTCATTTCGCGTTTGTTTCTCTCATTGAGGCTATAAGAACCTAGCTTGGCTGGTTGTTAATAATTAGCTGTTTAAATCACATGTTTTTTTCTGCGAATTCTGTGATTACCCGGCGCCCGGCGTATATCGTAGCAGATGTGGGAACTGTGTGTCTTTGGTGTAATTTAGGAAAATTATAAATTGTCATATTTTATTGGTTTATTTTATGTTAACCCATTAAGCGCCAAGCACAGAAATTGCAATGTAATGTGAAATATATTTTATTAAACTAGGTTTATAACACTTAAATATTACAAAAAAAATACTAAAACACTTTGACATTGACAGGTAATGACAAAAAAAATGGTGCGTTTTCGAAGCTTTGGCAGAAATAAGGTATAATTTTTAAAATCATTAATTTTATTTTTTGTGAAAACTTTCAAAGCATTTAGTATGTAAATGAACTTGACATTTTTGACAAATAAAAACTGTATGGTTTGAGCACTCTCTGCACCACCTTCTTCTGGCACTTTGAGCGTGTTTTATAATTATATGGCCAACATTATCTTTTCGGACTTCAGTCGGCAAGCTATTCTTAGACGGCCTACCCATGTTTACTGTTGATGGCTGACTTAATTCTTCCTCCTCTTCACTCTCAGTCTGTTCCTTTTCTATCTCTTGCTCATCAGATTTCATTAAACAAACAGCGATATATGAACGACTATTTCCCTCATATACTGTAACTACAATGCGCTTTTCACTTGATTTTCGGTGAAAATCAGCCC
Organism: Polydrusus tereticollis; assembly: GCA_963920685.1. NCBI lineage: Eukaryota > Metazoa > Arthropoda > Insecta > Coleoptera > Curculionidae > Polydrusus > Polydrusus tereticollis. The sequence goes on from OY987336.1 coordinate 28,421,806, forward strand.
TCGGTCGCGATTGAGCTGAAAATTGCACTCTTCTGGTTTTTCATTGTTGGTTACCTACGAGAATAACCGTCACTGTCACAACAAGTTGAAATTTCTGCTTTGACAATTTCGCGTCAATTTATCAAAATGATTCAGGAAATAGTCTAAAAAATATATTTCGTGCATGTAAAATGGCTTGATAATCATGCACTCAGATTTGTTGCCCTAAAGAAACAGCTTTCATGCATTTTTATTGTTATTTACCTTAAAAAGTGCCATCCCTTCGGTCGGGCACTTTTTGGTAAATAACAATAAAAATGCATTCAAGCTGTTTCTAGGGCAACAAACCTTCATGCATGATTTTCAGCAATTTTACATGCACTTAACATATTACTATTGAAAATCAACTTGTGACATAGAGCTTTGATTTGCCAATCTGTAAAGTTTCCAGGCATTTACAATAGAACTATCAATAACGTTTTTAAAAAGTGGCCACCACCATTTCTTTCCCCTTACACCAATCCTGTAATTAGCTATAACATTGTCGTGTAGGTCAACGCCGCCCATGAATTTATTGTTCTCTTGGATGACATATGGCTGAGGTATATTTACTTCTTTCCGATGCTTGCGGTCGTACCTCTTTGCAAAGCCTACGGGGTTGAGAGGACAATTATTTGATATTACTGTTACGACTGAATTGTCATTCCACCTAACTACAGACACTTCAGCCACTGTGTCAAAAACAAAGTCGTAGGATCCTCTATCTTTTTTAGAAATGATTTTACTAGCTTCTAGGGGACATTTTTCAATTCGGTTTTCTCGTATGGTGCCAGTTGCATAAATTGCCCTTACTTTCAAAGCTTTAAACAACTTATAGGAAGAGAAGAAGTTGTCAAAAAATAACCTATGGTTATAACATCCTCATCAATAAATTCTTCGTCTGTCAATTCATCACAGTCCGGAGGTATTATTGCAATATCTGTAACTTCATCGTTGCTAACGTTTTCAAGTTCAGCTTCTAAACAAACTTAGAGCCCTTTTCGGATTATCCGCCCACTTAGACATTTTTGGCAGTAACATACATCGAAAAGCACTGTTTCAACTCTAGATATCAACTAAATAACCTATCAAATACAAACAAGTCATATTCGCCTAAATAAGCAAATTGCTGTCTCAACAGGAATATTATGTACGTCGACGAAGTCGATTTCCGCCAAAGGTTCGTTTTCGAACCATTATTTTCAAACACAACTTTCGATGGTAACAACATTTTTGTTGGCTATGCTAATAATTATTCATTGATTGTTAGGCTGGATAGAATAAATGTTTAACGTTTCTTGCTACAAAAAAAAAGTTATCAATAAAAATAACACAAAGAAAATGAAGCCGTGTCGAAGGATTTCAAATTTCGGATATTCAGTAAAGGGTTTTGTCAAGAAAAAATAGATTTATAGTCAAAAGAAAATTTAATTTAGTTACAAAAATATCTTGTTCTAAGAGAATCAAAAATTTTGAAAAAATTCACGCGTTTAATAATAAAAAATAATTTAGAAAATGGTGTGTTTATGCACCATTGGCGCTTAATGGGTTTTAATATTGTTGTGACTGTGCAGGGTAGTCAGGATACAGGTGCGATGCAGGTAATGTAGAAGTGTTGGCAGTACCTATTTGATTGGGCAATTTATAATTTCGTGTTCGGCAAATTAAGGTTATATTTTCAAGATCCGGTAAGTTTTAAGATTTCTTTATTATGTTATTAATTATTAAACGCTAAATTTTATTGTTTTAAAAAATATGAATCCTGTTCATGATATTATTCTCTCAGTCATTGAAACGCCATTTTTAAGGAGAAACGAAACGGAAAAAAGACAGATATATACCTGACCTTGCAAATTTCATATTTTTCTCGTAAAACCTTGTATTTCAAAATAATTATATTGCTCGTTGAATTCCTAACTATTCATTTTAAGCCAATGACTTTGAAATCGCGAAAAATTTTTACCTGCGGCGCTATTTTGTAGCCTCACCCTTATACACCCACGGGCTGCCACTGGACCACGCCCAAGTGTCGTAGGAATTCACCTTCTTTGTGCTCCCTAGAGAACGGAGGTAAGCAAATAAAGCATGAAAAACGGCATTACCCGGTTATTAAACTGAAATTGATAGTGCAAATAGTTGTGGATAAGTTATATTTACAATTTATAAACATACATTGCAATCAGGGGGTACTCATCATTATATCAGTACTTATTTTACAACTTCTCCGAGGTACCTAAACTCCATATTGTAATTAAATTGTTACTATCCTACGTTCTTTAAAGAAATATGACACAATGACAAATTTAATACTTAAATCTAGTTTTGAAATAAAAATTGTAATAGATATATTGAACAGGAAAATTAGAAAATTAAACGAAAATGCTGAATAAGCAAACAATGACTAGAACAATATCACCTGACGTAAAGATTCCAAAGAAGATCTTGCATGTTTATAAAATTATTAATGTTTGATGCATTGTGTTGGCGATTAAATATTAATATGACTTACTTGCAACGGAAAAAGGACAAACACCTGCAGAATATTGAAAATAAATAAATAAAACGCCATTAACACTTATACCACCATTTTATACAAAATTATTTCTATTTAGACGGACAATATGTTGATCTCTTTCTTTAATGAGCTTTTAAAAGAGAAAACTATAGGACAGATTGTTTACGACAATGTTTTAACTTATGGAGTGAGGGTGATAGAACTACTGTCAATACCACATAAGTAAGAAAGGTAACAAAACAAAAGCCAAAAAGTAAAGTAAGAATTCCTCCTGGTGATTCGGGTGATTATCACGTGACTTCGTGATGTTTTGTTGCGATTCTACCCGTTTGGTTCTCACCGGGCTGCTTAAACAGTGTAACAGTAAATACTAAGGCGATGGATGATATACAGGAGGGCGGTTACTCTGCCATATCTTGCCGTCATAAATTTTACTATGACAATAGTGAATTAGAAATAGTACCTACATATGTATATTTGGGACTACAATTTTCATCGCCTGGCTTATTTTTAACATTAAAAATTAAAAAAATTTGTGGCAGTGTTGCTGGCCTTATGAATCGACCAAAAATGAACTGCTGGTTTTTAAGAGGAAGACTATTATATGACAGCATACTACTTCCTTCTCTTACTTATAACATTGGAATTTCGGGTTAAAGTGCGAAGATAATTTTGAGAGAGCACAAGTGGGATTCTTCAGGCACATTTAAGTAGTAAAGAGGCGCCAGGCCACGGCGGGGGGGGGGGAGGGGGGAATCGCCCCCCTGTGGCTACGCTACTGCATCCTAAGTGTTACACTGGTCATTCTCTACGGCGCAGCTCGGCAACACTTCTAGCAGAAAATGGAGGAGACCTACTAAGCCTAAAAAGGCACGGTGGGTGGAAGTCCATGGACATCTCATGGTTTATCGGTAACATAGACTTACACCGCGACATCAAACACAGACCACTTTCCCAGTTCCTCCACGAGAGTGACACGAAGATTCTAACTTCGGCCCCAGATCACCCACAACCCCTTATCAGACAAGCCTCCAACTATGACATCGATGCCCCTTATCGTCATAAAAGACCCCGCCACCAACTTCTCTAGGAGCGCCATGAAGCACCACCATCCACCAACCCCCCCCCCCCCATACACCCCACAAAACCCATAAACAAATCCCTCCCTCAGATTCCAGAGGAAAACTACCTTAAGTACTTTTTGGCGAGACCCTGCGGAACTGGACCGCAGGTAGGCGTGGAAGGAAGTCTGGAAGTAGTCATTGAGACTTAGCAAAATAAGCTCAGAAACACAAGGACTCCCGCCAGACGGCGCAGCTCGGCAACACTTCTAACAGAAAATGAAGGAGACCTACTAAGACTAAAAAGGCACGGTGGGTGGAAGTCGGCGACAGTAGCTGAAGGATATATTGATGAATCGATAGCGGACAAGAGAATAGCCAAACTAGTACAAAAACCCATCTTATCCAATGAAATTTTAAGTATACCCTTCACTTCTTTCGCACGTCAAGATGGTCTGGCAGAGAACTTACGGACTGATGACTTAGTAGGTACCAAGTGTTAATAAACGTTCACAAATTATCGAAAATATTTATAATACTGAAGTAAATTTAGCTATAATAAATAATGGTAATTCTATTAATAGTGGAAATGCAGCAGTGCACATGAGTTGTAATGAACAATCAACCATTATTTTAAATGATTTTCATAGTTTTTGATAATTTTCATTATCTTAGAACATTTTCTAGAGTTTATTTTTCATGTTCACTTCGTTAAATCAATAAAGTTTCAGTCGATTTCTTTAAAAAGATAAAAAATCTTCATTATTAACCAAGGTAACTAATGAATCATCATTATTCACCTAGGGTAATAATGAACTACTTCTCATTAGACAAATGATGATTATTATTTAATAGGGGTTTCTCATGTTAGTAGTAGAAAAATAGTTATTTATGTATCTAGGGAATTATAATGGTCTTAATTACCGAGGGCAAAGTTTACGTCCCGAGGGCCAGCAATTGCCCGAGGTAATTGAGACCCTTATAATTCCAGTGGTACATAGATAATTTTATTTCTGACCGATTTTAGTAACATTTTGTTCATTTTTAAAGTGGAATAAATGTTTCAATAGATGACAATCAAATTGACATTAGATGTCAATCGTTTGATTTTATGTCAAATTTTTCTTAATATCCCAAGGGAGTTATGACCCTTATAATTCCCGCGTAACTAAGACGTTATAAGCTAATAATATACCGGTCAGAAATAAAACTATTTACAATTCCTGATAAGTGATCGTTTTTCGATTTTAAAAGAATTTGAAATTATCTGGATTCTTTTCAACACGTGTGCACAGGCGTATCCACGGGGGAAGGGTTTATTTCAAAACATCAATGTCGATGTTTATTTTAAATATTATATGGGGGGGGGGGGGATACGGGTGGGCACATCGATGTTTTTTTTCTTAATTAAGATATCAGTCACATTTATTTTAAAAAACATTTTTTTTTTCTTTTTGTACCGGGTGTTCCACCTAAGGAGGTAATCGGCTAAGTTCGAAAAATGACCGCTAGGGGGCATAAGAGAACTTTCAAAATAGAAATGCCGATTTCCTCTTGATTTTTCTTAATAAAAATATGTTTAAAATATAAGCCTTGTATTCTTCATAAAATTATGCAACTTTATGTTAGGAATGGTTTTTTTCTATTTTCAATAATAAAGTGGTGGGAGAAAGTCAAACTTTTTTTCTTTCAAACGCTGATATCTCTGCTTTGGATAAACCGATTTTATTCAACTTGGTCTTGAAAAAAAACCCTTATTTTCCTCTACACGTAGATCTATTAACTATACCATATTGATTCTGATGGTGGCCACTAGATGGCGTTTTTCCGTAACTCCTCAATGAATAAGGATTTTCTCAAAAAAATCAAATGTTATGATATTACTTTTTCTTCATATTTTATTTTAGGCTTATAAAGGCTATTAAATAGTGGAATAAAAAATCCAGGTCCGTATTTAAAATAAAAAAGTTGATGATGGTCGCTCGAATCCGAAGCGTCGGATTAAAAAACTAACCCCATCAGCTTGTAGAGGAGGAAAAGTTACTATAAGGAACTGAAAACCGCAACGTAATATCTTTTGTTAAACTAGAGAAATTAGGGATAATAATTATTAATATGGAAAAATAGGCCATTTTTTAAAACATTAATTAATGAATTAAATCTCTGGTTTAATGACGTCCAAGATGCTCGAACTGTCTCCCATCATTTTGAATGCATAATTCCAATCGTTCCCTCGTCGACAAGACAGCTGTTTCTATTTCCGCTCTTGATACGCTTCGAACAGCGTTTAAGATCCGTTGAATCATATCCTCCCTTGTTATAGGTCTTGTAGTAAAAACGAGATTCTTAATTCCACCCCATAAATAGAAATCTAGGCAGGTTAGATCCGGTGACCTGCAACAAAAACGTAGGTAGGAAAATTTGTGATTATTAGTAGGTATAGGCGACCTACTAAGAACAACATGTTAACTTTACTTCGGGGGCCACGGAAATAAGCTACCTCCCCGATCCACCAATCAGGAAACGCCTGATCCGGAAACCTACGCACGTTTACTGCGAAATGGGCTGGACACCCATCATGTTGGAAGAACATGGTTCTTATGGCTTCCAATGGTACGTCTTCCAGAAGGACTGGTAAATTATTTCGCAAAAAATTCAAATAATTTTCTCCTCTAAACGGTTCATCCCAAATAAAAGGGCCTATAATTTTATTGCCCAAAATTCCGCACCAAACATTGACGCTCCACCTTCCCTGGTGCTGCACTTCTTGCATCCAGCGTGGATTATTTGCTGCCCAATAATGCATATTATGGGTATTAACTTCACCGTCACTACGGAAAGTAGTCCAGAGAATGCGCGATAAGAGATTTCGGTTTTCTGCCATCATATTTATCAACCAATGACAGTAATCTAGCTTTCTATCGTAGTCTGCGACGGTCAGAGCTTGATGCAACACAATATGATAGGGATATAACCTATAAGCTAAAGATTAATTAGAACTATTTACGCGGACGCGTTATTATAACCTGGCAGGCTATTATACCCAAGCGAAAAACAACTGTTTCTTTCAAAAACAATAATGGGTAGTTAATATTCCCATCATTATATATAATAAAATCACGGTTAAAAGATCAACAGCTTATGTTTACACGTCCAAAGCAAGAAAATGAATCTGCCGTTCAAGCGAGCTACGTACTGTCGGAGTTGATCGCAAAACACTCAAAACCATTTGTTGAAGGTGAATTTATAAAAGAGTGCCTTGTAAAGGCCGCGGAAATTGTAAGTCCCGGGAGCGTGAAGGCTTTTCAAAATATATCCTTGTCCCGGAATACTGTCGCTAAAAGAGTTACCGAGTTGGCTGCCAATATAAGCGAACAGATAAAAACAAAATCAGACTGTTTCATTGCATTTTCTATTGCCTGTGACGAAAGTACAGATGTGTGTGGTGTGGCGAAACTCGCTATTTTTCTTCGTGCTGTTGATAGAGATATCAACGTTTATGAAGAATTACTGGAATTAGTACCATTGCATGATACAACAACTGGGGAGGATATTTTCAATGCTGTTTATGGACTTCTGCAAAAGTACAATTTAGATTTGGCAAAACTGTGTTCCGTTGCAACAGACGGAGCTCCTTCAATGACTGGAGTAAATAATGGCTTCATTAAAATATTACAAACAAAGATCAGAGAAACGGGCAGTGACAAACCAGATTTTCATCATGTTCATTGCATAATCCACCAAGAAGTTTTATGCTCAAAAGTGATCAAGTTGGAAAGCGTTTTAAAGTCAGTGAAAAAAATGATAAACTTCATAAGGTCACGTGGCTTGAATCAGCGACAGTTTTCTGCGTTTTTACGTGATTTGGCTTTCGTGTTCTACGGTTCTCGATCGGTTTTGGAAACTCAAAGAAGAAATACGCCTTTTCATGGAAGTAAAAGAACAAGATGTCAGCTTATTATCCGACGTACCTTTTTTACAAGATCTTTCATTTATGGTAGACATCACAAAACACTTGTCGGACTTAAATACGAAATTGCAAGGACCACGTCAAGTTATAACAGATATGCATGATCATGTTAAAGCTTTCAAGTGTAAGATGATGCTGTGGAAAAACCAGTTAGCGGTGGATAATCTGTCACATTTTCCGACTTGCAAGGCGTATCAGGAAAGTACAAGTGGCCCAATATCATACAGAATGTATACAGAGAAAATGGGAAGCCTTCTGTCAGAATTTGAAAAGCGTTTTCAGGATTTTAAGTCCCAAGAAAACAATTTTTCTTTATTTACTGGTCTTTTCACTATCGATATTGATAAAGTTCCCCCTCACTTGCAGATGGAAGTGATTGAGATTCAGTGTCAAACCCATTTAAAAGAAAAATTTGATAGTGTTGGTACATTCGAATTTTATAAGTACTTGCCTTTTCAATACCAAGAAATGAGAAAATTTGCCTGTAAAATCCTGTCAATGTTTGGAAGTACCTATAAGTGTGAACAATTATTTTCTTTGATGAAAGGAAACAAATCTCCCGCAAGATCGCGATTGACGGACGCACACTTGGACGCAGTTTTAAAAGTTATTTCCGCCGATAAATTCACGCCACAAATAGACAACTTAATTAAAGACAAAAGATGTCAAATATCTGGCAAAAGAAGTTAATGTTTGTAAGTTTTTGTAATGTCCTTTTTATTGGAAATTTAATAAATATACTTCTAATCTAACATAATAGTACTTTTTTTCGTTAAGATTTTCAGTAGTTTGTCTTCTTTAAGATTAGGTTTTGCGGCCCACCTAGTCTATGGTCTTCATGCTTTTGGCCAACCAGTGATTTTGAGTTTGACATGGCTGATCTAAATCTACTGAAATCAGCCGAACGCTTAGCTGAGGATTGAACTCTACATACGCTAAAACGTTGATAATATTTTCCTCAGTTCTGGCGGTACGACTCCTTCTGCGGCGTAACGGACGAACACTTCCTGTAGTACGGAAGCGATTGGCTAGGCAAGTGAACATTCTGCTTCCGTACTGGTGCCTTTCAGGATATCTAAGAGCGTATATCCTTACAGCAACAGTCGCATTTTGAAAACACTCAAAATAAACGGCGATAATATCAACCGCTTCTTGAAGCGACAAAGGCATTTTCAAAAAATATAATCTAATGACTAACTAAACAACAACTAACACTATAACTAACTAACAAACTAACTAACTAGCACTATAACAATTTACTAACACAAAATAACAATAACCTAATCAATAATCTAACTGCGAATGTGGTTATTAATTATTTTAGCATAAAAAATAATGTCTTTTGACATTAGGAAATTTGTTTTGTTTCCAAAGCTTACTTGATATAGGTAAATTTACACGCTCATTGGATCTTGGTTCTTGGTGTTTTGCTTGTTTCCAAAGTTTACTTGATAAAAGGCAACTCTACACGCTCAATGAATTCTTGTTTAGGTTTATCCAAAGCAGAGATATCAGCGTTTGATAGAAAAAAAGTTTGACCTTCCTCCACCATTATTAAAAATAGAAAAAAACTATTCCTATCAAAAATTTGCATAATTTTATGAAGAATACAATGCTTATATTTTTAACATATTATTATTTTTATTAAGAAAAATCAAAATAAAAAAAATTATGGGAGACAGTTCGAGCATCTTGAACGTCATTAAACCAGAGATTTAATTGATTAATTAATGTTTTAAAAAATGGCCTATTATTATATTATTATTATCCCTAATTTCTCTAGTTTAACAAAAGATATCACGTTGCGCTTTTCAGTTCCACATAGTAACTTTTCTTCCTCTACAAGCTGATGAGGTTAGTTTTTTAATCCGACGTTTCGGATTCGAGCGACCATCATCAACTTTTTTATTTTAAATACGGACCTGGATTTTTTATTCCACTATTTAATGGCCTTTATAAGCCTAAAATAAAATATGATGAAAAAGTCATATCATAACATTTGATTTTTTTGAGAAAATCCTTATTCATTGGGCAATTACGGAAAAACGCCATCTAGTGGCCACCATCAGAATCAATATGGTATCGTCAATAGATCTACGTGTAGAGGAAATGAAGGGCTTTTTTTCAAGACCAAGTAGAATAAAATCGGTTTATCCAAAGCAGAGATATCAGCGTTTGAAAGAAAAAAAGTTTGACCTTCTCCCACCACTTTATTATTGAAAATAGAAAAAAACGATTCCTAACATAAAGTTGCATAATTTTATGAAGAATACAATGCTTATATCTTTAACATATTTTTATTAAGAAAAATCAAGAGAAAATCGGCATTTCTATTTTGAAAGTTTTCTTACGCCCCCCAGCGGTCATTTTTCGAACTTGAAAATAATTTCCAGCAATTTCTCTTGGCCGCTTTTATCGATATATATTTTTTCCCAAAGTCCTAGTGTAATTACTTTCTGAGATATAGCCGATTACCTACTTAGGTGGAACACCCGGTACACAAACAAAAGCAGTCGCACAATACAAAATACAGTGACACACTCTGGGTTGTAATTAAATATTATTAAATTTGAGACCATGGACAAGATAAATCACATTAAGTGAACATATATACAGCTTTTATTAGGTGTCCACCAACTCATATATTTTTATTTTACAATACCTATATCATATGTCATACCCCGACAGTGGCGCAACCAGAAATTAGTTTTGGGGGAGGGGGTGGGGGGAAAAATAGCGCCGCAGGCGAAACATTTTTGTGTGCCACGTCCTCTTCTCAATGATGGTGCTTGGTTTTCAAGTAAGAAAAATAAAAAACACAACAGAAAATCACAAAAACAGCCAGGATCGTTTCAATTGTTTACATAATTTTACCTACCCTAGGTAGTGGTGAGTTAACTTTTCGTGGTAACAGGTAGTTAGACGTGTACGACCCGAGCTCCGCTCGCTCGTATCATTATGTGGAGCGAAAACCAATATTTTGCATTTCTTTAATACAAGGCAAAATACACTTTATTTAGATCAGTTACCTTCTATTTATAATCTTACATCAGTAGCGGATTAAAGGAATTAGGAAAATCCCCCCCCCCCCTCTCAGAACCTCAGAATTCATAGATTTTGCCAGTATAGTAGAAAAATGTTACACCTAAAAGTCAAGTCCAATCCCCCCCCCCCCCCCTAAAAACAAGATCTCTGGATCCGCCACTGCTTACATACATAAAGTGTGTCTAAAATATTTTAACAATTGGCCAAGAAAAAAGTTTAGCAAACTTTCTACTTATTCATAACATTCGACTTCGCCGGGATGCCAAGGAAGGAATAGACGCAAATAGAGTTATTAACTTGGTAATCACAATGATCTCATATAAACAAATTAAGGTACGCTGGATACTTACGCCGAAAAAGGTGCATTTTTAAATAAATTTTTCTAAATCTTATAACTAACATATAAACTGACTATATTAAATCTTTCAACATACTAACTTCCCCTGGATCTTTATGCCAAAGTTGCCTGCTAAAATAAGATTTATACCTAGTTTAAAAGGCAAATTGACTGCATATAAAAATATTGACTTCTACTGAATCATTGTGCCAAAGAAAGCGAATGTTTAAATATTTTTTAACTTAGTATGATGGGCACATTGAGTGCATTTAAACATATTGACTTCCCCTGAATCTGTGTATGTCAAAACAGGTGGCAGTTTAAAGCCCTTTTAAACTTAGTTTGATAGGTACATTCACTGCATTTAAAGTATATCGACTTCCCCAAGATCCTTATGTCGAAAAAAATGTATCTTTAATGCACGTTTAAACTTACTTTAATAGGCACATTGACTGCATTTAAACATGTTGACTTCCCCTGGATTCATGCCGAAGGAGATGACTGTTTAAGTCACATATAAACTTACTTTGATAGGCACATTGACTGCATTAAAACATGTTGACTTCCCCTGGATTCTTATGCCGAAGGAGATGACTGTTTAAAGCAGATTTATACTTAGTTTGATAGGCACATTCACTGCATTTAAACATATCGACTTCCCCTGGATTTTTATGCCGAAGGATATGATTGGTTAAAGCACGTTTAAACTTACTTTGATAGGCACATTGACTGCATTTAAACATGTTGACTTCCCCTGGAATCTTATGCCGAAGGAGATGACTGTTTAAGTTACATTTAAACTTACTTTGATAGGCACATTGACTGCATTTAAACATGTTGACTTCCCCTGGATTCTTATGACGAAGAAGGTGTCTGTTTAAAACATATTTAAGCTTAGTTTGATAGGCACATTGGCTGCATTTAAACATATCGACTTCCCCTGGATTCTTATGCCGAAGAAGGTGACGGTTTAAATAACTCTTTTTCTTAGTTTGATGGGCACATTGACTGCATTTAAACATATTGACATTACATGGATCCTCATGCCGAAGAAGGTGACTGGTTAAATTACATTTTAACTCAGTTTCAACTTTCGCTGGATCCTTATGAAGACGGTGCTTGAGAATATTTCTTTGCCGAAATAACACTGAGTCATTCTCAATGTTTACATTAAGTTCATGATGATGAGACTGCTGATTAGTCTGGAGTGTGCAATTTCGATGTTCGGCAATGCTGTAACAGAGAAATACATTACAATAATCATACGAGTTAGTTTTTTAGTAATATCACCTTTCTACAGGTATAATATATAATATATCTTTAAAACAACATATAGAAACTTTACAAAATGAAATATCAAATATTGAACAAAAAAATGACTTTAAATCACAAATTTCATTAAAAAATAATATTGAAATTAAAGGAGTACCTGAAAAATCAAATATTGATGATAAAGAAATAACGAAAAAAATTTTTAAACAAATTGGAATAAGTACCGAAAAAGAAGATATCATAGAAATTAAAAGACTAGAAAATAAAAATGAAAATATAATAAAAATAAAATTAAAAAATGAAGATCTCAAAAAACAAATTTTGGAGAAGTCAAAAAAATATTTTAAGACTAATGGAAAATTAACAACATGCGAACTTAATTTGAAAGGAAATCAAAATAATATTATATATATCAATGAAGAATTAACTCCAAAAATTAAATATCTATTTGGAAAAACAAAGGAACTAAAGAAAAAAGGCTTTAAATATATATGGATAAAAAATGGAAAAATTTTTGTAAGGAAAAATGAAGAAGAAAAAGTTATAAATATAAATACAGAAGAAACATTGAAAAACTTGATAAATTTGAATAGATGTTAAATTAAGTTTATATTTATTTTAAATTTTATTTCATTATTAACGCCCTAAAATATCTTTATCTACATTTTTAAAATCAATCAAAATAAACTATTTGAAAGAACTAAAAATAAATAATATTCAAACAAATTTGGTAAGTAATAAAAATGAATATAATGATTTTAAATTTAATAATAAAACATTTTCTATATATCACAATAATATACGTAGCATTGCAAAAAATATTGATGAAAGTAAATTATTTATTTACAATTTAGAAGACAACTTTGATATTTTAATATTTACTGAAACTTGGAAAATTTTAGATACAAATTTGTTTAATATTCCTAATTATAACTTAATATATAATAATAGTATTTTAAATGAAAACGATGGAATTGTTGTATTTATCAAAAATAACCTTAATTATAATTATGAAATATTACCTATTGGTGAATTAAAAATAATATACATACATTTATTCATTACAAAAACCACGAAAATTAATATTATTGCAGTTTATAGACCTCCATCAACTTGTATAATAAAATTTAATAATGATTTGCAATTATTTTTTAATAATCATTATAATAACTTTAAAAATGATGATACAACAATTTTTATTGGGGATATTAATATTAATATACTCTCCAATAATATACATACTAACGAATATTTAAATATTTTAAGTGAATATAATTTTACATCTTTTGTAAACGATGTTACAAGGAAGATAAATAATCAAACTTCATGTATAGATCATATTTTCATTAATACAAAACAAAATTTATCAAATTTTAAATCATTCATATTCCAATATCAAATAACAGATCACTATCCAATTATTTTACAAAATTTTTCAAATATAAATCAAATTAAAAACCATGATTTAATAAAAAATAAAACTTACATTGATTACAATAAATTAAAGAAATCTTTAAGTAAATCAAATTGGGATAAATATTTTTTATTAAAATCTTCTGAAGATTTAAGTAATTTTTTAATTAACGAAATTCAAAATAATGTGGAAAAATGTAAAGTCAATATTAAAAATAGAGTAAATATATCAAAAAAAGAGTGGATATCAAAAAGCTTATTAATATCAATAAATAAAAAAAATGAACTTTATAAGAATCTCAAAAATTCAGATAATCAAAACCTGTTAAATGAATATAAAATTTATAAAAATAAATTAACGGAAATTATTAAAAAAACTAAAATAATTTATTATAAATCTCAAATAGAAAATAAATGTCAACCAGCAAAAGAAATATGGAATTGTGTTAAAAAATTATGCAATAAAAAATATAAAAAAAATAATTCAATAAATTACATGACACTTCAAAATGGAGAATTAACTAATGATCAAAATGTAATATCTAATAATTTTATTGAATATTACTCAAAAGTTGGTGAATCATTGGCTAATAATATATTAAATAAAAATAAAAGTAAAATTTTATATGAAAGTTTATCAAATAACTTAAATTCCTTTTATCTAGAAGAAACCAATTATTATGAAATTAAAGATATTATAAATAATCTTAAACCTAAAAAATCTCCTGGAATTGATGGAATAACATCAGAGATATTAAAATCAATTAATTCAGAGATATCTAAACCGTTAGTTTATTTAATAAATACTATATTTAGAACAGGAATATATCCAAATGCTTTTAAAATAGGTTTAATAAAACCAATTTATAAAGATGGAAACAAAACAGAATTTCAAAATTATAGACCTGTAACATTAATTTCATCATTAGCAAAAATATTTGAAAAAGTTTTAAAAGATAGAATGGACAAATTCTTAAATAAAAATAAAATAATATCAGCGAAACAATTTGGCTTCAAAAAATATAAATCAACTCAAGATGCAATTTGTCAACTAACAACTAAGATTTATAACTCAATGGATAATAAAATGCAAAGTATTTGTATTTTTTTAGATTTAGCAAAAGCTTTTGATACTGTAAGTCATGAAATACTTTTAAAAAAATTAGAAAATCTAGGTTTCCGAGGAAATGTTTTAAATTTATTTAAATAATAGACCACAATATGTCAAAATTGGTGAGACGATCAGTATACCAAAAATTTTTAATTATGGAGTCCCACAAGGAACAGTTTTAGGACCATTATTTTTTAATATATATTTAAATGATATATTTACTCTAAATTGTCAAGGAAAATTACACAGTTTCGCAGACGATACTGTAATATTTTACGAAGGAATGAATTGGAATATTATAAAAGATATAATTAAAAATGATTTTATAAAAATTAATGAATGGTTTAATAATAATTTATTAACAATAAATTATAAAAAAACAAAATATCTTCCATTTACTTCTTATAAAAATAATTTACCAAATGCAACAAATACACTAAGAATTAATGAAAATATAAAAATAGAGCAAGCAAATTATATTAAATATTTGGGAATAATTATTGATAAACATTTAAAATGGAATTTACAGAGCGAATACCTTACTAAAAAATTAAGAATGCTTATTCCAAAATTTAAACATCTTAAACAATTTTTAAATATAAAACAGTTGGAAATAATATATTATTCTTTAGTACAAACTCAAATAAATTATGGAATATTAGGTTGGGGTGGAATAAACAAAAGTCATCTTTATAATATAGAAGTCCTTCAAAAACGAATTTTAAAAATTATTTATAATAGAGATTATTTATATTCCTCTGATATGCTTTATAAAGAAAGTAAAAAAATGGATATCAGACAATTATTTACTTATAATATGCTAATTTATATGTTTAAAAATAAAAATCAATTAAATTTTATTAGTCATAAATATAATACCAGAAATAAAAATCAAATTACATTAAAAAATAAAACCAACAAAATTATAGGACAAAAACATTTTTTAAATATAATTCCTTATATTTTTGATATAACACCAAAATCAATTTTATCAATCAGATCAATAATAAAGTTTAAAAAGGAAATTAAAAAATGGATAATTACTAATCAAAGATATATCTTTCATAATATAATAAATTAAAACATTTAATAATAAAGAATAAATATAACTAATTATTTACCTACCTATATTATTGTGATAAAAAACATAAAATTAGAAAATTATATTCATAGATGTTATAAAATATAATAATTACCTATACTCACAACAAGTTTTCTTCGTGAGATAAAACAAATATTATTTTTGGTTTATTCAAAAAATCTTTATATACATATTATATTATACTTAAAATATTGTATTTATATATGTTTGAATAAACTTTTTTATTATTATTATTATTACATACATTTGTTTAAATGTCTCGCCAAATAGCTGATTTTACAATCAACTACATAAAAAAATTAAATCTTGTTCCCAAGAGAACATTTTCCCTTTTACAACTCAACTATGCAAGTTATTAAAATATAAAATTAACAAATAAATATTATTTACCAAAAAGAAACTACCTCGACATACATTCGAAATAGCGCTGGTGCCTATTCCGGCTTTATAGTATGCACACGGTTTCTTCGTATATATTGCCACCCACCTACAGGGGTTATTACAAAGACATTATAACTAATAGACTAAACGTTTCATTCATATGTCCTATAAAATTATGGACTATTATTGTTTTAAAAGAATTGACAATTGTGAGAGAGAAAGGCAGATCTCTTAGACCCGACTGGCAACATTGCAAACCATCCCTTGATTTTGCTCGCCAGTGGTGTAGAGTTTAGAACCTAATAACAATGCATATAGGTATAAACTCGGGTATAAATATAATATTATTTTTGGATTACAATTTTATTACAAATAATGCACAATATACCTATGTACATAAATGCAAAATAAAACACTGCTAGTCCGCATGAAAGTTGACTCGCTTTATTTGAAACCTAAATAGAATGTTTACATGTTTATAAAACATCTTATTCAATAGATAGGTATGTATGGGTACCTACTTAAATTTATAGATTTTAATTTTACAGTATTTAACTAGTAATTTTCTTTTTACTGTAACTCTTTTACTGTTTAGTAGCTACTATGAGTTATTTTTAGTTGTTTCTAAGTACAACAAAACATTTTTCATTGTCCATAAAAACTTTAATTGAAATGATGCTATACTAAACGAACCCGTACGCTACACCAATGGTTCAGAAGAAAGCAACACCTAACCATACTTACCGATAAAACAATAAATTTGAATTAAAATAATCCACTTCTTTATACAGTACACATGCATGCACCATGATTGTTTATTTGCACACTAATGTTCATACAAACACAAAAAGAAATAAACTGCAAAAACGGCACAAAAGCACAAAATACTTGTTAGACCGGACCGTCAACGTCACAATTGCTTCCTCCAACCACAGTCATTCATTGCAATCTTTCTGGTTGTAAAATCGTATTGCAATGTTGCCGTAGTGCCTGATATTCTTATAATTTAAAAAAATTTAAAAAGTTTGGAACAGTTTTTAATACAGTTTCCTCATGCCATTACGAACATTAATGAATAATTTCATTCCACACACCTTAATTCCTTTGTATATTATGTGCTGGACGTTACTGGAATAATCTAATTAAATATTTTTAAAACTATTTAGAGATAAAGCCGGCTAAAGTGCAATATTGAGGGAAAGAGATGAAAAATATTGATGATTTGCCGCATAAAAATGTAAACAATTTGGTCTATTTTGTAATGTCTTTGGGTTATTACAAAACATACAAAAAAATGGTAATTATAAACATTTAATATTTTTTCTCAAATAGTGTGAATTTATTGAGGGAAATTCAGAAAATGTAAACGTCAAAATTTGACAGGAGGTCGGTTTCTCTAAATAAAATACCATGTATGGGTGATTCTAGGTGATTCTATGTGAAGAGGTTATCGACTGATAGGACAGGCTGCAAGACAATTATTTTTTTATTTGATCTAATAACAGTATTTCTCTATTTAAGCAGGTGCTGTGTGTGTGTATGTATGTGTATGTATATATGATGTACAGGGTAGGGTACAATATGAACAGGGCAGAGGATTGAGTATTGATTTATAAAAGAAACACTTATTTTTTTTGAGAAATCAACTCTAATTAAAGATTTTTATAAAATAATACTTAAATAAGACTTTACATGTTCAAACATTCTTTAACAGTAATAGGCTTGTTACCGATATTTTTTTTTATGCTATTCAATAAAAACTTGATAGGAAAAATACAAAATGTATAAATCTTCACTTATATTATTTATTCCACACTATAACAATTGTTTCGATACACAGTGTCTTCGTCAGATAGTAGAAACTGAATTCAGTTTATGCAATATTATATACACTTCGTAGGTGGACGTGAAAAGAGTGGAAGTAGCGGTCATTCGGATTCTTTTGTTGTGCGAACTGGACAAGATAAGAAAAAAGAATTGGACAGACAAATAGCCAAAGCCGTTTACGCAACAAATTGCAGTTTTAGAGCTATAGAAAATAAAGAGGTTCGAAAGGCTCTCGAATATTATGTGAGATATACCAAGTCTTCAACCTTTAAA
The DNA here is from genome assembly GCA_963920685.1 of Polydrusus tereticollis. Lineage (NCBI taxonomy): Eukaryota > Metazoa > Arthropoda > Insecta > Coleoptera > Curculionidae > Polydrusus > Polydrusus tereticollis. Next base: position 28,440,131 of record OY987336.1, read on the forward strand.
GTTACTATGAGTTGTACTCATTAATTTGAGACAACGTTTTTTCTACAAAACTCGATGTTAGTATCCCCTGATGATGAGTGCTTAAGCGCTTGAAACATGTAGGGAACCTTTTCATTCACCAACATTCTTATTAAAAACTGTGGAGTACGACTGCCTTGTTTTATTTATATTACATTAACTCCACTAAAAGTATGGACTATTTCTTCAACTTAAAAATATATAGGTTCACAAATTTGACAGATACGAAGTCATATTGAATTATTTTAAATGGCAACCCTCATAAATAAACACACGAGTAAATTGCACTTGGCGATCCGATTTTAAAAACCTACAGTTGTTAATATTTATTTTCAGCCGTTTCGGAAATACGGGGGTTCCTAATTTGAAATCCAAAGTCAATTGCAAATAAAGTTAACGTTATAATATTATATAATTCAAATTTTATGGACCTTTTAAGCGGGAACACATGTCCAGCGTGTAACTATTTTATGCGACTAAAGTAGGTAAATTACTGTAATTTTTCTATCATTCAGTATATTAGAAATTTTTATTGCGGTTTTCAGTAAAACTAGTATTATTCTAAGGTTTTGGATTTAAGTGTTGAAATGCAGTAAACCTGAAACATCGTTATACAGTATCATATTATATGAGGTTCAAAGTGTTACTATCATTGGCATTGTTTGTAAGTAAACTATTATTATTATTAAATTAGAATATTTCCTTCTTGCTGGAAAACTGCGCGAGTCCAGCCCATACCCAAAAAAAGCAAGAAGACCTTGCCAAACAACTATCGTCCAGTCGCATTGCTTTCGGTCATATCAAAAGTTGTGGAGAAGGCTATCAACGACAAATTATTAAAGTACCTGAAAGGATTCAACATTATTCAGCAGTATGGATTTCGTAAGTCTAGATCAACAGGAGTCCTTCTCGTTTATGTTACTCACGTTCGGAACAACGCATTAGAACATCATAGGGAATCCCGTGCGATAGCAGTGGACATTTCCAAGGCCTTTGACCGAGTGCATGAGGGGTTCCTAACTAAAGTGAGAGCATACAGAATGCCGGTTCTGGCTGTCAAACTTTTTTAAAGACCGTTCTCTGCAAGTGGCGATGGACGAATTTCTTCCAGACACATTTAACATCAACGCCGGAGTCCCTCAAGATTCTATATTGTCGCCCACCCTCGTCTTACTATTCATTAACGATCTTTCGGAAAAAACTAAAAATCCTATATACAGGGCTTTCATTTCAAAACTAGCCACCCGGAATAACTTTTAAAATACTTGAAGAAGAATTTAACAAAAAAACACGTCAACTTAGATTTACTGGGGGACATGTTGTACAGGGACATTTTTTTAAGTGTCTCACCGGATTGGCGATTTTCCTGCTGACTATAATAAAAAACAAATTGCATATTTCTCAATGATTTTCGATAAGAAAGCCGAATTTAATGTCAAAAAATACATAGATTTACAAATATGACAGATGAGACGCCATTTTGAATTTTCTTAAATGGCAACCCCCATAAATAGCCACAGGATTAAATTGCATTTGGCGATCCGATTCTAAAACTATATAGTTGTTGATAGTTATTTTCAGCCGTTTCGGAAATACGGGGGTTCCTAATTTGCCTCCATCGATTTTGTCTTTTAAGTGTCTCACCCCTTTAATAAATAGACCTTCTAAGCTGAACACCTCAGTTTTTTTCACAGTGACATAATTTCCCGTGAGCAAGCGATCTGCGTTATAGTCAAATCCGACAGATGTCTAAAAGTGACAGATACGACGCCATTTTGAATTTTTTTAAATGGCAACCCTCATAAATAACTAGACGATTGAATTGCATTTGTCGATCCGATTCTAAAACTATATAGTTGTGGATATTTATTTTTACCCGTTTCGGAAATACGGGGTTCCTTATTTGCCTCCATCGATTTTGTGTGTTTGGGGTGAGACATTTATTTATAAGGGTTGCCATTTAAAAAAATTCAAAATGGCGTCATATCTGTCACTTTTTGACAGCTGTCGGATTTGACTACAGCGTAGATCGCTTGCTCACGGAAAATTACGTCACTGTGAAAAAAATTAAGGTGTTCAGCTTAGAAGGTCTATTTATTAAAGGGGTGAGACACTTAAAAGACAAAATCGATGGAGGCAAGTTACAAACCCCCGTATTTCCGAAACGACTGAAAATAAGTATCAAGAACTATATACTTTTAGAATCGGATCGCCAAATGCATTTCAATCGTGTGGTTATTTATGAGGGTTGCCTTTTAAAAAAATTCAAAATGGCGTCGTATCTGTCACTTTTTGACATCTGTCGGATTTGACTATAGCGTAGATCGCTTGCTCACGGGAAATTATGTCACTGTGAAAAAAATTAAGGTGTTTCGCTTAGAAGGTCTATTTATTAAAGGATTGAGACACTTAAAAGACAAAATCGATAAAGCCAAATTAGGAACCCCCGTATTTCCGAAACGGCTGAGAATAAGTATCAACAACTATATAGCTTTAGAATCGGATCGCCAAATGCAATTCAATCCTGTGGTTATTTATGGGGTTGCCATTTAAGAAAATTCAAAATGGCGTCTCATCTGTCAAATTTGTAAATCTATGTATATCTTGACATTAAATTCGGCTTCCTTATCGAAAATCATTGAGAAATATGTAATTTGTTTTTTATTATAGTCAGCACGAAAATCGCCAATCGGGTGAGACACTTAAAAAAATGTCCCTGTACATGTATTTGCGACTCTGTAGTTTCAACCCCTAACGAGGGGCGAAAGGCACATAAAAAATTTTAAATGGTAAGGGGTATTGATAAATAGTTCACTTGAAAGCCCTTTTCCTTAGCAGTCTTTTGACGCTTCATTTTTTAAAAGCGGATTATTTGTTTCCAAGTTATGCTTTAGAATGAACTCGTGCTTACCTGCTTACTTCAACACGTGTTCAAAATGCCCACTTAAAACCGTTTCTGAAGTTCTGAGTCACCCCTAATGGGGGATGGGAATCACATTAAAATTTCAAATAGAAAGAGGTATTGAGTGATTATCCGTTTTTCAATCAGAAATCTTTTGTCCGAATTATACCCTTAGAACCTAAAAAAGCTAAATTTTCAACTTTTATAAGTTGTTAAAAAAGCAGCAAATTCCTTAAATGTAAGATAAATACGTAAAAAAATTTAAGGTGTTTGATAGCAAATGTTAGTTTTGCCACATTTTAAAACGATTTAGTTTTGAACTTGATTTTGTTGTGTATTGACCATCGAATTTCGACGACAATGGTTTACTCGTTACAAGAGAGAATTGAACTAATTTTAATTTACGGGGAAGAACAGCGCTGTGCACGTAGAACAGCCCGGGTGTTTAATCAAAGGTATCCAGACAAAAATGTTGAGCACCAATATGTATTAAATTTGATTAATAAATTTCAAGAAACCGGAAGCGTACGAAATAAAATTGTGAAGAACCCTAGAGTCTTAAATGAAGCCGCACAAGTAGAAATGTTAGGTAATTTTGCCATAGATCCCCAAACATCCATACCGAAAGTCTCAAGATTAACAAACGTTTCAGTCGGCTCTGTGCGTAAAGCCTTACGATTCAATAAATTTTTCCCTTACAAAATACAACTTTTACAACAGTTAGGGGAGGATGAGTATGACAGAAGAATGGACTTTTGTGAATTAATGAGTGAAAGAGCAAATGCAGATCCTAATTCAATTAAAAACATTTGCTTTACTGACGAGTCAACTTTCTTTTCCAATGGGTTTGTTAATAAACACAATTGCAGATATTGGGACAATGAAAATCCACATGTTTTTCGTGAAGAACATACACAATTTCCTCAGAAAATAAATGTATGGGCCGGAATTCTTGGAAATAAAATTATTGGCCCGATATTTATGGAAGAAAATTTAACCGGTGAACTGTATTTAAATGTATTAGAAAATGTGATACATCCTCTTATAACTGACTCTCTGGAAAATCAAACTGATGAAGATGGAAATTTATTACTAGATGAAGAAAATTTAATTTTTTAACAGGACGGAGCCCCTCCACAGTATGCTATGCCTGTGCGAAATTGGGTTAATGACAGATTTCCAGGCAAATGGATTGGAAGGGGCGCTATAGAATGGCCAGCGAGATCACCAGACTTAACGCCTCTTGAGTTTTTCTGGGGACATCTAAAGACAATAGTATACAAAAGTCAACCAGAAAATATTCCTGATCTTAGGCGTAGAATAGGGGAGGCCTGTGAACAGATTATCCAAGAGACATTTCAAAACGTGCGTGAGGAGTTCGAGCAGCGGCTTTACGATTGCCTTGCCAATAATGGTGGGCATTTTGAACATCTCTTAAAATAAGTAAGTAAAATTTTACTAAAATAATAAATTTAACTTTTTAAATTTTAAAAGGGCATAACTTGGAAACAAATAATCCGCTTTTAAAAAATAAAGCGCCAAAAGACTGCTAATAAAAAGGGCTTTCAAGTGAACTATCACTCAATACCCCTTACCATTTGAAATTTTTTATGTGCCTTTCCCTCCTCGTTAGGGGTTGAAACTACAGAGTCGTAAATACATGTAAAACATGTCCCCCAGTAAATCTAAGTTGACGTGTTTTTTTGTTAAATTCTTCTTAAAGTATTTTAAAAGTAAATTCCGGGTGGCTAGTTTTGAAATGAAATCCCTGTATAGCTTCGCTGATGACAGCACACTTCTTTCATCTTTTACTTTGGATGCTCGAACATCGGCTGCCAATGCACATCTCCATAGGCAGCAAGAGGTTTCACATCTCAACAAACACCTGGAAGAAATTCTGTCTTGGGGTGACAGTAACCAAGTAGAATTTAACGCTAAAAAAACCCAGGCGGCAGTTTTTTCTAAAAAAGTTAATGTTGAAGAACCGGATATAGTCATTGCGGGACACTCGATTCCCTGCCACTAGCCACTGCAGCCCGTACGTGGTTCAGCTTAGTGTCCTTTTCACTAGTTTTATCTCCACCACTGTTAAGACCCATGGTACTTCTTTTTGGGATATCACAGATGCATACCTTTTTAAAAAACAGAAAAATGCGGAGCGATTTTAAACACGTGTAAGGTTTAACTAGTTAAACCCAAGTATTAACAGTTTTGTGTAACAAAGTTTGTTTAGCCCTTAGAGCGCTAACATGTAACAAGGTGACATCAAGATTGGTATGGGAATGCCAAGAAGAACTAGGGACCCAAGCAAGGGCTAAAGTAATATTACTTCTACTACAATGGGTACCCAGGACATGAAGGTATTACAGGAAACGAAAAGCCTGTCGAACTTTCAAGAAAGGGTTTGGAAAAAACATTCCTAGGTTCAGACCCGGCACTCAGAGTCGCAATGTGTCCGAGATGTCATAAAACAATGGACAAGGAATGAACACAAAATCTACTGGAACAACAGACGAAAATTAAGCCATAGCAAATCTTTGATTATGGGAACCCAGACTCGAATATTGGTTAAATATTTTTAATTATTCCAAGACTTTCTCTCAACACTGTATAAAATCAACACGCAGAAATGAGTCAAAAAGGCCAGTATGCGGTTAAACTTAGAGTCCCTGTTTCACCTGGAGAACGTCATTACTCTGAAACGACCTCCCTGAGGTCGTGTTCCCCAACGAGTATAGTCTCTAAAGACTCAACTCCAGCGTGAATTGTTTCCTGTTCACACGCACCGCTCGAAGAGCGCCATAAAGCATTTATCCTACCGTGCTGCGCCTAACATAAAAAAATGCATAAATATTAATTTTCCTTATAAATATAAAAAATACATTGTGGACAGACTCGGGACCGAACCCGGGCCAGCGGCGTCAAAACCAACGGCTCTAATACCTGAACCAAACGATTTGCATAAGAAAATTAATATTTCTAAAGAATTGGGAAGCAATTACAAAATGAATGGAACAACTACAGCGATTTTTCTCAATATTAGTGTCTTAAAAAGATGAACAAATTTTCTGAAACTAATTTGTAACATTTTCAGGGCTGAAAACCACGCAATATTAACACTACGTTCAATTCAAACTATCGTCCATGTGTTTGTTTCAAAGGCGACCCTTCAAAATTAGTAATACTGGAAATTCGTAATTTTTTGGTAATTTTCGTGGCATAAAAACCTATACAGGATGTACCAAATTAAGTGCGCACCATTGCTAACTTTTTTATTATTGGAGATACACAGTCGGTTAAATTAGCAAAGTAGTAGCATTTTTTCTGTTAATTAAAATGGTGAAAGCAGAAAAACAATTGGACATAACGTTTCTGAATAAACGAGGAAAATTGTTTTTTTTTAAATGGCACGCCCTATATATTTTTTACCGAAACGTTTGCAAATCGTATCATCGAGACTGCCATGAAAACAAAAACGAATTAACGTAATTGTCCTAGTTTTCGGTAGCCATTATTGTTAACGAAGCCAAAATTGTCGTAGATTTGCGTTAAGTTATCTAGTTTTTGCTTTTAAATATTTCAAAATGGCGTTCACGCATTTAGAACATTGCGATATGTTAGAAGCGTATCTTGGTTGCAGAAAAAATAGTGTACTAGCACTTGAGCAATATGGTCAAATGTATTCTGAACGTGAGCAACGAGACAGAAGGTATTTTCTAAGGCTATATAGAAAATTTAGAAGTAACAAAAGAGTTTTTATAAAGACTAAAAAACAGTTTTTGTACAACTGCCATTAAAAGTGACACTTTTAATGACAGTCAACAGTGTTAAAAGTGATTGTTGACGTGGAAGCGTGTTAAAAATATTTTTAACACTACATAGACAAAAATTGGACAAGAACGCAATTATTTAAATGACAGATGCATTTTAAAGTTTAATGTCATTCCAATTTAACGCAATTATTTAAATGACAAATGCATTTTGAAGTTTAATGTCATTCCAAGTTCCCCTATTTTATTATCGAAATAGGGCAGTTATACAAAAAACATTGTATGATATTTGTGTTAAAAGTAATTTTATTTTGTTCGTGAATTTGTTCAATTCGCTCCGCTCATTTAACAAACTTTTTCACTCACAAAATAAAACATCACTTTTAACACTCACTTCTTAAATAACTATTATAATAAGTGAACAAGTAGAAGTAAATGTATTGGCATATTTTGAAGCGCACAAAAATAATTCAACTAGAGATTTGGTAAGAGACAGTGGTTTCAGTTTATTTACAATTTGGAGGATTTTAAAAAAATATAAGTTTGTACCTTATAAGTACCGACCAGTGCAAACATTATTACCTGGTGACAATGAAAGAAGACTCATTTTTTGCCAATGGTTACAAGATATGTGTAGGCAAAATCCTAACTTTTTAAAGAAAATTTTATGGAGCGATGAAGCGAACTTTTCAAATAGGGGTATGTTTAATCGTAAAAACATGCACTATCGGCCTAGAACAAATTTGTTTATTGCTGTTCCCAGAAATCCGCAAGTAAGATTTAGCATTAATGTTTGGTGTGGTCTCATAGGCAGCCAAATTATTGGGCCAATTTTTTATGAAGGTACTTTGACCGGCAGGAGATACGTTAATATGTTGTCAGAATTACTAGAAGAATATTTAGATGATGTGAACTTAGAGGAGCGTAACCAAATTTATTTATTTTCAACAAGACGGAGCTCCTCCTCATCAGTTTGACGAAGTGAGAATATTGTTAGAAAGGCTTTTCAGAGATAGGTGGATGGCAACAAATGGTCCGATATGTTGGCCCCTAAGGTCTCCTAACGTAACTCCATTAGACTTTTACTTCTGGGGGTATGTCAAGGACGAAGTGTTTAAAACGAGATATGCGAATCTGGTCGAACTTCAAGACATTAGACGCATCCATCGATGGCAGAACAGTTTTAAAAGCTACAAAACGTGTATTAAAGAATGCCGGCAAATGTATTGAACAAAACGGTGATGTGTTTGAACATTTAATATGGTTTTCTTTTATTTCTTCCGCTAAAAATAAAATCGAGTTTTAATTTTTGAAATAAATAAATAAATTTGTTTTTGTCTTCATGGGAGTCTCGATGAAAACGGCAAAGGCAAACCATCTTTTATTTCCATGGCTGTGTTGATGTTTTTTTAATTTTAGGCCAATATTGAATATAAACTTTTTTATTCAGTATACGATTTGCAAACGTTTCGTTAAAAGATATACAGGGTGTGCCATTCCAAAAAAATATATTTTCCTCATTTATTCAGAAACGTTATGTCCAATTGTTTTTCTGCTTTTACCATTTTAATTAACAGAACAAATGCTACTACGTTGCTAATTAAACCGACGTATCTCCAACAATAACTAACCATTTTATTTTAATTATTTATTATTAATAGTGCAGTAGTTATAAACCTTTATTGAGACTGTGCTGGTGTCTGCAGCGCTAACCTTAAAATTCGGCATGGTTTGAGTATTTAAAACGTTTTGCTTGTGATTGTGGTTAATATTTATTTGAGGGTCCAATAATCCACTTGTATTAGGAATTGGTTGGAAAACAGTTTTATGGCTTTGTTCGTTGATTTTGATGCTCCAGCTGATAATGTAGCGCTAGCAATACTGTGTAATGCAGGTGTAAAGGCAGTGTAGATCAATTTTTGTAATTTAAAGAATCCGTCCATGGTTCACAAAGAGACCTGAATTCAGTATTGTAGTGTAAATCAAAAATCAAAGTCACGGTCTCAAGTTCTAATTTTATATTGGTTACGCGTTTCACCCTAATAGGGCATCATCAGACATATAAACATATTACCTAATATACACCTGTACCTATACAAAAATGTGCAAAAGAAATGTAATATTACCTTATTACTATACCGGGTGTTGCATCGTCGAGCGGGACATAGGAAATCCCATGTAATTTTAAATGGGGTCAATTATTGGCTTCCCTAATTATTTTAAAGAAAAATTCTATTTAGGTTTATTAAAGAGCACTAAAACCCACATTCAAAAGAATAACTTTAGATATTTTTGATGAGTCCGTTTACGGGTTATCGCCGATTTCTTTTTAACTATTTCTCCTTTTTATGGCCCCGTATTTGCGGGCACCAGTCAAGGTAAAAGATGACTGTCAAATAAAGTTGTCATTTTGAAATGTGTGCTTTATTGTTATATAAAGTCGTACATCGAAAATATTAGCCATGAATTACACTTCTGAAGAAAAAATATTGATGATTAAATGGTATTATCAAGGAAATAGTTATCAAAATGTGTCAGACATTAATTGAATCATAGATATCTCCGACATGTTTGCTGCTCTGTATCCGAATAGACCGATACCTGCAAAATCTACAGTCGAAAGGACTATCAAGAAATTTGAGACAAAAGGCACTGTAATAAATAACTGCAGATGTGAAGAAAGGCAGGAACAAAGAAGAGATGCAAGAAATGATAGGGACTTGCAAGTTTTATTGTGCGTGGAAGAAAATGATGGGAAGATCAGCACAAGGAAACTTGAGGATGACATAGGATTAGATCACACCACAGCGTTACGAGCTTTGAAACGACATAAATATTATTCATACAAATATGAAAAGCACCATGAGCTAAGAGATAGGGACGAAATACGACGACAGGAGTTTTGTTTTGGTATGATGGAAAGAGCAAACATGGATAGGGAATTTTTAAAAAACATTTGTTTCACTGACGAATGCACTTTTACCTTAAACAATGAACCCAATGTTCAAAATTATCGATATTGGAGCAAAGAAAACCAACACAGGTTTGTGGAAACAAGGACGCAATATCCACAAAAAGTTAATGTATGGGCTGGGATTTTCGGAGAAAATATTATCGGGCCATTATTTCTTACACGAAATTTAAATGCAGAATATTTTTTGGAACTACTTGAAGATCATATTTTACCTACTTTACATGATGCCGCAAGGGAAAATCAGGAAGTTTGGTACCAAATGGATGGCTGCCCGGCACATAGTACCCTGGCTGTCCGGGAATATTTAAACCGTGCTTTTAATGGAAATGTTATTGTCTTAAATCATACAGTAAATTGGCCAGCCAGGTCTCCTGATTTATCGCCAAATGATTTCTTTCTCTGGGGCCATTTAAAAAACAGGATATACAAAGATAAAAAATACCCAAATCTAGACGAGTTAAAAAATGCTATTTCTGCCGAATGCAATAGAATTCCAGTTTACCAACTAGCGAATGTAAGAAGAGAATTTTATGATCGCCTCGGTTATTGTCTAGCAGTCAATGGAGGAATATTTGAACATCTTCTTAAATCCTAAAGTTCTAACAATTTAATAGTACCTACCTATTAATTAGTAAAATATTGAAGCATGTAAAATGTCATAATTAACCTTGTAATTGGATACTTTATTTTAGTTTTATTCAGATTAATTTGTACTCATAAATACACCTTTAATATTTTCGATGTACGAGTTTTTATAACAATAAAGCACACATTTCAAAATGACAACTTTATTTGACAGTCATCTTTTACCTTGACTGGTGCCCGCAAATACGGGGCCATAAAAAGAAGAAATAGTTAAAAAGAAATCGGCGATAACCCGTAAACGGGCTCATCAAAAATATCTAAAGTTATTCTTTTGAATGTGGGTTTTAGTGCTCTTTAATAAACCTAAATAGAATTTTTCTCTAAAATAATTAGGGAAGCCAATAATTGACCCCATTTAAAATTACATGGGATTTCCTATGTCCCGCTCGACGATGCAACTCCCGGTATATGGTCCAGTTAAAGTATTACAATTAAAATATATAAAAACATAGACTCGACATGTTCACAACACATTAAAAACAACACTAAAACTAAGGTTAGGAGATGGACAACAGTATAAAAAGAAAATAGCAATAAAAAATTTTCACTTATAATATCGCAAGAGCTTAAAAATTTCCAGGAATAATTTAAGCTTGCGTGGGATTCGGTAAGAAAATGTCACACTACTTCACACCATAATTTGGAAAAAAATTATTAATCCAACCTGACATTTTAAATTAATTTCACTGCTTGTCAAGTAGGCCTGTGTGTTGTTGTTTTTGACATATGTTGATTCTGTCACAAAGCTTAATAATTACTAGTTTAAAACGTCTGTACGTTGAGTTTAATAAGTGTATAGCGAAATGTCGCGATTTGGTAAAGAAAATCAACAAGTAATTAGACAAGAAATTCAAAATATAACACCAGATAACACCCGAAAATCAAAATCAATATGTTTATATTTATATCATAATATGTTTACCTTTTCAACTGTCAAAAAATTTTCACTAGTAATACCACTAGAGGCCAAATTATTTCCGGAAATTTTTTCGAGCTCATGAATATTTTGAAAATTATCCCGAGTCGAAGACCAGGGAATAATTTTGTTATGTAATTCAGCGCTCGTTGGGGCATGTAGCCCAGAGAATAGCTGTTTTAGGATAATTTGGTTAATCCTTATTGTATAAGGTCTCAGCAAGTGGCTAGAGGACAAAGTTCTCACATATATACATATTTATATGTCATATTATGATTACCACTTGCCAAGTAGTATTTTTTACTATTTATTGTGTTTTTAGTACCATACGGTATTTTTCAGATCAGATTGCTAGAAACTTCTGGAGGATGGCGCCACTTGTATTGTTCTGCTTAGGCAGTACAATATAGTGTGTTTCGATTTGGACAGTGGACGCGTGCGCTAAAATAAACTTTATAAAACTTGTACTTTAATATACTATTTTACAATACATCTTAATCCGTCCTTTCGTGTTCAAGATTATTAAGTACCAAAAAGGGGCGTGCTTCGATTTTCAATTGAACAGGGAAGATTGTTGTCATTTCCCGAACCTGCCCGAAAACTATAGGGTTCCGAAGGCAAAGGTTCTCTACAAAATCAGAAAGTTTCAATCGATTATATCCAGTGGTGTGGGCGCCACGTGGCACCAGTATTTAATTGGATTTCGGCTTTGACGTTCAATGACTTTTCCCGAAACACCCTGTTTTTGCAAATTTTATCGCACCAGCCTGAATGATCGTTGAGTTGTTGGGACAATTCAATTATGCCACCGCAAACCGTTTATATAAGAAAATTAAAAAATTGTCGATTTGACACGGCGATCCATACACACAAACTTGTATGTGCGACGTCGTAAACATACGAGTATGTAGCAATCTAAACTTTGTTTTAGTATATCTTATAAGAAAAAAGTAATATGCATAGTGGCGCTCGGTATAATAGAGAACCTAAACTTAAGAAGAGTATACCTGTTTTCACTTGTTTCAGATTCGTCCTCCTTAATGTCTAGTTCTTCGTGTTTAATTTTCCAATCCCCATACATCTGATCAGTTTCTGCTTCACCCTCTTCAACTTTGACCTCAGCTTCGGTTTGGTCAGGAAATATTTGTTTGTCGCTGTAAAACATAAAATTATCCCTTTTTAGGCAGGACAAAAACAAGAATTGTTGATTGTTTTTAGGAGAAATGTCTTTTTACTCTGTATACCTGGGTTATATTTTGGTGATGTATAAATCAAATTATTTAAGTAGAAGAGGAGTAGGTAGGTAGTAAACAGTAAATATCGATAAACAGCATATCAGCAGGGTCAATTAGGCAAATTAGGGTTAATCAAGGGGTACATAAAAATTTAACCCTAAAGGACCCAGTACAAACCTTACAGATAGTGGCTTTGTGTGGAGTGGAAAGGGCAAAATGTCTGCTTTCACATTAGTTCAGGTTAGTTAGTTCTTTAAGCTTGATGATCATATAAATCGACTTACACGTCACAAAGTCACGTTAATGATGTTGACAGACTCGACACTGATATAAGGTTATCATTCCTAAGTGGTGTGGAGCCACACACTGGCGGCCGACTTGCACAATCACGTACAAAACATACTATTAAAATGAAGCGCTTGCATAAATTTTTGAACGCCGGCAAGAAGGTCGGTTTTCAGCCAAACACCTCGGTTTCGTGACCGTTTTACGTGTGCAGACAGAAGTGCTGCAAAAGTCTATTAATAGATTTTAAAAAATTCCAAAATTTTAGCTGAAAATATTTTGCTAGTTAATGCTACTTAACGGCATCGGTTTAGCAGTTAAGTAGGTACCTATATAGATAGATAGATAGATAGATATGTATTGCTAATAGTTACACAAAGGTGCTTTTACAAGTCAAAAGTAAAATGTATACGTGATGGTCAGCATTTCGATCATTTGCGGGGGCATTAAAAATCTTCCTTTTATAAATCGGTCCTTTTTAGGGCCACAACTTACATAATAGAAAGAATTCCAAAAAAATATAGTTACAATAAAATGAAAATTTAAGGGATTTTCCTATAAAATCTTCTATTGCCGATATTTTGGGTTAGGAACAAGATATCGAGATGCGGTTTTTGCGATCTAGTTTAGGCATCATTTAGCTACTTTTTCATGAAAAAAAAATCATACCAATGCATTTTATTTTGTTGAGAAAATTAACCATTTCTGTTGGAGTGTCGAAAAAAGCCCTCTAGCGGCGATATGTAAAACTTACAAAACTTCAAATATAATGGTGTCTGTAGCCCAAGAATAGCCCCTTTTAACGAGCCCAAGTTTGTTCAAATCGGCTTAGCCGTTTCGAAGATACAGGATGTTATTTACGGAAACGTTTGAATACCCCCCCACCACTTTATTTTTAGAGATACTGCGAAAAGTGTCAAACAAAAAAGGTTCAGATTATCCTCGACTTTAAAGATCAGGCTTTTTTTTATTAGGTTATTATAGGGGAATTTACAGAAACATCACTTTTTTAGATTCAAGATTGTAGTTACGCCCCCTAGAGGTCATTTCAGAAACTTGAAAATATTTTCCAGGTTTTTCTCTTGGCCGTTTTAGTAATAATTTTTTTTGCCGCAAGCCTCTACGATGGATAGTTTCCCAGATACAGTACCTCGCATTCTTAGTTGGCCACCCTGTACATAATGCCCAAATTTTATTCTGTTAAAATAAAATTATTTCCTTTTTACGAGTATAATTTAATTTATTATAATTTTTACGAGTATAATTTAATTTCTGTATAATGTATTTTTTTAATAATATTTAATAAAAAATAAGTGTAGCTAATACTATGTACAGGGACATTTTTTTAAGTGTCTCACCCGATTGGCGATTTTCCTGCTGATTATCATAAAAAACAAATTACATATTTCTAAATGATTTTCGATAAGGAAGCCGAATTTAATGTCAAAAAATACATAGATTTACAAATTTGACAGATGAGACGCCATTTTGAATTTTCTTAAATGGCAACCCCCATAAATAACCACACGATTGGATTGCATTTGGCGATCCGATTCTAAAACTATATAGTTGTTGATATTTATTTTCAGCCGTTTCGGAAATACGGGCGTTCCTAATTTGCCTCCATCGATTTTGTCTTTTAAGGGTCTCACCCCTTTAATAAATAGACCTTCTAAGCTGAACACCCTAACTTTTTTCATAGTGACATAATTTCTTTCAAGCGATCTACGCTATAGTCAAATCAGACAGATGTCAAAAAGTGACAGATACGACGCCATTTTGAATTTTTTTAAATGGCAACTCTCATAAATAATCACACGATTGAATTGCATTTGGCGGTCCGATTCTAAAACTAAATGGCGTCGTATCTGTCACTTTTTGACATCTGTCGGATTTGACTATAGCGTAGATCGCTTGCTCACGGGAAATTATGTCACTGTCAAAAAAATTAGGGTGTTCAGCTTAGAAGGTCTATTTATTAAAGGGGTGAGACACTTAAAAGACAAAATCGATGGAGGCAAATTAGGAACGCCCGTATTTCCGAAACGGCTGAAAATAAGTGTCAACAACTATATAGTTTTAGAATCGGACCGCCAAATGCAATTAAATCGTCTAGTTATTTATGAGGGTTGCCATTTAAAAAAAATTAAAATGGCGTCGTTTCTGTCACTTTTTAACATCTGTCTGATTTGACAATAGCGTAGATCGCTTGCTCACGGGAAATTATGTCACTGTGAAAAAAATTAGGGTGTTCAGCTTAGAAGGTCTATTTATTAAAGGGGTGAGACACTTAAAAGACAAAATCGATGGAGGCAAATTAGGAACGCCCGTATTTCCGAAACGGCTGAAAATAAGTGTCAACAACTATATAGTTTTAGAATCGGACCGCCAAATGCAATTAAATCGTCTAGTTATTTATGAGGGTTGCCATTTAAAAAAAATTAAAATGGCGTCGTTTCTGTCACTTTTTAACATCTGTCTGATTTGACAATAGCGTAGATCGCTTGCTCACGGGAAATTATGTCACTGTGAAAAAAATTAGGGTGTTCAGCTTAGAAGGTCTATTTATTAAAGGGGTGAGACACTTAAAAAAATGTCCCTGTACATAATGCCCGAGATAATGCCTAATTTTTATTGTTAAAATAAAATTCTTTCCTTTTTATGAATATCCTACCGGCACGCCTTTGTCACACCATTTTCAATGTTTGTGAATTGATAAAAATAGGTAAAACCCATAAGTTGACCCAAACCCGGGTGGTACTACCTGCGCTTGATGAAAAGAAAGAATTTTGCAATGAAGTCAATACCAAAATATGAAAGTGGCTTAAATATTCGTTGGATCACTCTGTAGTCCCTTTGCATACCTGATGAGCTTTTATTACTCTACGCCTTTCTGAAATAGACTATAAACAGGGTCTTATTTACTGAGGGTCCGATATTTTACAGGACGATTCCTCAGTTATTTATAAGGTGAAAAGTTCAAACAAGCATGGGTCCGCCCATATATGTATTAGTACTATATGGCGCCTTGCCCATTTAACCAATGTAAACGAAGTGAAGCCGAGGTTCCTTGTCCCGCCAGGGTCATTTCGCGCAGTGCGCATGCGCGAGATGACGTTTGTTTTAACAGGAAAAAAATGAGGTTATCACATTTGACTTTGACAACTGGACAGAAATTTGTAAACAAACATTAAAGTTCTTGATTTGTTTAGGATTTTGTATAGTATTTCGACTGAAAAAAGAAAAAAAACGCAGGTAAATATATCAATAAAACTTTTATTAGATATTTTACATTCATTTTTAGAGTTCAACAGGTAAAATAATAGGTTTTAATAGGATTTTTTGGAGTACATGCAATTTTGGGTAAAAATAGGTACCTAGGTACCTAATTATATCAACAGCAGCAAAGGAAATTATAATCTTTAGGAAATGGACTACCTAGTTATTGTTCCCTCACGAAATTAACGTAAGTAAGTTAATAGAAAGAAACATTCGATCTGGGTACATACCTGTAGAACGATAAATCTTTGTTCAAGCTTCTACGCCTGTTTAAAATAATGTAAAATATTCCGTTTTGCCTCGGCATCGTCACAAAATGGTCACAGTTCACACACACAATCAAAATTTGCAGAAAAGTAAAGATAAACAGTACACAAAAGCCGTTAATAATAACAAATCTACTCGCTGAAGCGAGCTGCCGAGCTGCCAACCAAATTAACATTTGCTAAAGATTTCGAGGTTATGTCGAGCAAAAATGAGACGTTGTCACGTTGTCACCCTCTAGTCATATGAAATTGTTATTTAAAGCGTTTTAGTTTAGAAATGGAAACAAATAATTTGAAAACACTTGGAAGTACGGACTCAATGCTTATTTTGCAATTATTTAGCAAGATTTTTGGTAATTCTATCATTGCTCTAATTTTCTAAGACTCACTCTTCTGCCCTATTCTAAAGAAATAAAAGCATATTTGGCAATACCTTTACGGCGCATGCGCACAAGTCGAAATGACCCTGGATCTGCTAACTCTGTTGTTGCTTCAAGATTTTCAGGGTAATAGCCATATAGTACTAATACATATATGGGTCCGCCAGTCGTTCCTTTTTGAGATACAGGGTGTTAAAAATTTATTTTTATTTTTATTTTTCGTAAATAATTTTTAAAATAATGTCTATATTTGAACGAAAAGTGGTATTTGGGGAGATTTTATTATGAGAAATTCAAATGTGATCTTAGTTTGGCCCTTAATTGTAGAGGCGCCACCTACAGGTATTTTTTTTTCTTTTAGGAAGTCATAACTTTTTCGTGCATGCATGTATTACATTTTCTAGAAGAAAAATCGATTCCTCTATACAAGCTGCCGTTTTCGAAATATTTTGATTTAAATTAATCGATGCATGTGTTTGCCAAAAAGCGAAACAATTTTAAAAACTTAAAAATAAAAGTATTAAGTAGGCTAGTAAGTATATTCCAATGTTTATTTTGTAGCATGTCAAAAATAATACATTGACGCATAGTTATATAGTTTTATTTATAATAACTGTGATTATAGTTAAAAAATAGATAAACTTTACCAATGCTGAGTACGCTGACATACATTTTACATACGGACTTGCTAACGGAAATGCATATGAGGCTAAACGTTCGTATCAGGAGCGGTATCCGAACCGCACAACTCCTACTTCAAAAACGTTTTCAAAAATTCACGCTCGGTTTAGGGAAACAAGAAGATTTGAGAAAGCTACTCATTCTGTCGGGTGCACATCGGATGGTAAGAACCTCGGTAAGAACCCAAGAAATAGATAAAGCAGTTCTTAATCTTGTAGGAGAACACCCGGAAACAAGCAGCAGAAAAGTAGCGCTGCTGTTAAACATTCCTCATGTTCTAGTATGGAAAATTTTAATTGATAATTTGTTATATCCCTATTCAAACAATTCAAGCATTCCTCCCCCGTAATTTTCCATTACGTGTATCAACTTCTGTCGTTAGTTTCTCCAATGCTTTATTCAAAATCTTTTATTTAAAATTCAAATCCTGTTTACCGACGAAGCAAATTTCTCACGCAATGCTATACGCAATATTCACAACAATCATTTGTGGTCAGAGGAAAACCCCCATGCGATACAGGAATCACATTTCCAAGAACAGTTCTCTCTTAACGTGCGGGCAGGAATCCTTGGAGATTATTTATTAGGCCTTTTCTTTATTCCAGGAAGATTAAACTGAGAGAGATATCGTCACTTTTTTGAAGAAGATTTGCCTATTTTACTGGAAGATGTGCCGCTTAGACTACGAAATGTAATGTGGTTTATGTGCATGACGGTGCTCTGGCACATTTTAGCATCCTCGCGCGAGAATTTTTAGATCGTACTTTCGGTAACCGTTGAATAGGTCGGGGAGGGCCTCAACCATGGCTCCCTAGGTCACCAGACCTTAACAGTTTGGATTTTTTTCTTTGGGGACATATAAAATCCTTAGTTTACCAGACACCCATCCAAAATGAAAAAGAATTAAAAAATCGAATAATTAACTCTTGTGGAACGATTCAAAATACCCCAGGAATTTTCCATAGAGTGCGCGAATTAAATAAATAAATAAATTCCTTTATTTGACAAAAAAATCTATAAAAAGACATAGCAACGTCAACACTGAGCCATAATGATTAATGGGAAAAAGCGAGGAAAAAGATTGGATGCGTGCTCGGATGCGTGCATACAGCAAGGAGGTGGACATTTCCAACATTTATTGAATTTTTGATTTAGTTTTAAATGTAGTGTTTCGTTATTTATTGTTGTTTAAAAATTACTGTTTGAAATGTTTCTATGCTGATTAAAAAAAAAGCTTTTAAAATTGTTTCACTTTTTGACAACCACATGCATCGATTAATTTAAATCAAAATATCTCGAAAACGACCGCTTGTAGCGACTTTTGACAAGCAAACCTTTTTCACGTAAAAATGACAGAGGAGTCGATTTCTCTTCTAGAAAATGTGATACATACATGCACAAGAAAGTTGTGACTTCCCAAAAGAGAAAAAAATCTGTAGGTGGCGCCCCCTATAATTAAGGGCCAAACTAAGAGCAAATCTGAATTTCTCATATTAAAAACTCCCCTAATGACAATTTTCGTCTAAATTTAGACATTATTTCGAAAATTATTGACCTATACTTACAGAGTTAAAATTTATGAACAAATACAATTGAAACAAACACTTACATATATACAGGGTGGCCACTTGAAAACGAAACCAAGCCAATTTTGGGCACCTCAGGTTTAAAAAAGAAACACTCAGGCCCGTCGATTTTTGATTATAGGGCGAAACATATTTTGGCATTTTCGCCCTATGAAAGTCAAACCCCTAGCGGGGGCGACAACTACCTCCAATATTTTGATGGGAATGGGGGATCGAGTGACACCTTCTTTTAGAGGTATTTTTATGTAGAGTATAACCCTAGAGTTTAACATCGCTACTATCTACCCAGCCTGAATAGTGGCTCACCAAAAGTACAAAAACAGGATGTTTTTTCCATTTTTATTACAAAAAATTACAACAATTGTTAGCATTTCCTGGTGTAAAACTTTGCTCTTTTGACAATTCTAGTTCCTGTGGCCCTCAATTATTGTTGTAGATCATATCCTTCGGTCGCGGTAATTGTTAAATGCTCGGTTTATTGCCATTAGTACAACTGGTTGTTAAAATGTTTGCATCGTTAACTTACTTGATACGTAAACGATTACGCAATGCAATTCTTTGCAGAAGCAATACGTTGAAAGACATTTTTTTCACCTATTGTAAACACGCTTTTACAATATTTAATATTGTGGAGTTCAAACCAGACAATCAACTATAGGATTAACAAAATAACCTACCTAATCTGGTCCGGTTCCTCATCGTCACTGCACTCAGTTTTTATTTTTAGTCCTACTATTTTGTCTTTTCCTTGATTAAAAAACACTTCTGATGTATCGCGACATGGATTATTGCTGTTTTTCCACAAATCACACATGTTCAACAAACTAACTCAGGTGTAACGCCAACTTATTGGTGTCTCGGGTAAATGGCACAGACGGCACAAATTACCAAATTAAATTATTTTACAAAATTTAAATCTATGGATTTCTTCGGTTACTTCATTTAGGGTTAGGTTTTTCAGTCAATAACATTAAAATCTAGGTTCTTTCCTACATCTCTTCTTTCATTCTTTGATCGGAGCAAACAGTCAGCCAAACAAATCGCAATGCTGGTTTGCACTCCCGCATTTAAATTGGACTTAAAGCTACGCTATTTTAAATCTGTTTTTGTTTACACAGACGTCGACGAACGAAGTTGTTTTGCTCACATTAAACATCTTACCCTAAAAAAAAAATGATATACAATACCTGGTAAGTGATCGTTTTTTGTTTTTCAAAGGATTTGAAATTATCTGGATTATTTTCGACACGTGTGTACAGGCGTATCCACGGGGGGTGAAGGGGATATATCCCCCTCCCCTCATTAAATATGGGCAGAAAACATAGGCTTCATTTCCAACGTCGGTGTTTATTTTAAATATTATATGGGGGGTACGGGTGGGCACATCGATGTTTTTTCTTAATTAAGATTTCAGTCACATTTATTTTAAAACATTTTGTACAAAAACAGTCGCACAGCAAAATACAGTGGCACACTCTACGTTGTTAAAAACATGAATTTATTAAATGCGAATATTTTGACAACCGTTACAGATGGGAATGTCATTCGAACGCCATACTGCAGCACTTAGATTTTTTTTTTCTATTGCCATTATTAGCAATGCCCTTGATTTTCAAGGTCAGCGCCAAGGTCAAAAACATTTAGAACTCAATATCTCTAAAAGTATATTATTAAAATTTTCAAAAAATTATATTATATTTATTACCTTTTCTTAAGTGCACTTCTAAAATTTTAAAATGGGCTGACAAAAAATTAGCTCAGAAAATGAGAAAAGGCGCCTCCTTGTAGCACGTCACGATGGAAACATTGTGTATTAGCGCTAGCATATGAGAGGCCGTGTTATGGAAAACGGTATTTCTCTGATTCTTCTATGGAACAATATAAAAATCGAAATATTTTAAATTTAGATTTACTTATATGCGTCTGATTATAATTTAAAGGCTGAATGGCATTTCTTCGCTACAAGTCATGGTAAAAGTGCTTGTGATGGACTAGACACAACGGCAAAACGAACAGTTGCTAAAGCAAGTCTGCAGCGACCCTACACTGATCAGATACTAACTAACTACTCAACATATCTACGAATTACTAAAGGAAAACATCAAAAACATTTAATTTTATTGTACTGAGGAGGAACACAAACAAAATGCTAAAGATTTAAGAAAAATATTTGATGAGGCAAAACGAATTCATGGAATTCAACAGTACCATTGTTTAGAAATTGAGTTTTCTTAGAGAAACAAAATTCCAAAAAATATGTCATATAAAGAAATTTGTTGTTATGGAACAGTATAGTATAATGGATCCTGGTGGCTAGGGTGTGTCACTGACAAAAACAAAGAAACAGAAGATATTACAATAAACATTATTCATCCAAAAGGACCATCGGTATCATGTCATTATCCAAACACACCTGACATATTAACAGTGGATATAAAATCCATATTATTGAAAGTTAATCCCGTAACAGAAACTGGCCGTGTGTACAAAATAAATGAAAATGAAATGTTGCATTCTTCTAATATTCTTAATAACTTGTAAATATTTTGTCATTTCTAATCTAACACGATTGTTTTTTCTTGAGTTTTGCAAATAAAGATATTTTTATTTTTTAATATCTATCATTCTTTTATTGGCTAAAGGCACCCCCCCCCCCCCCCCCCCCCAAATATTCTATTGGGACTGATTGACTATAAAAAAATCATTTTAAAAATTACTTGGGTGTCATTTGAAAATTAATCTTTCCTCAAAATAAGCTAGCAAATATAGGTATAGGGTGTAGGGTGTCCTATTTAAAAATCAAAAGTTATACCTATTTCCGGCTAAATCGGAAGTGAAAAAGAATTGAGCATGTAAAAAGATTAAATATTAAGCGAGGTATTAAGTCATGCTTTGGATAATACCAAAATTTAATTTTTTCATCTAAAAAAAAACGAAAGTGTGCAGCAACATTTAAGAACTATAGATGCATAGTAGATTATGCATATATGTAAACTAGAAATATATTTTTACCATGAACCCATAGCCTGCCCATTTTGTAATTTTGGGTATTTGTAGAGATGGATCTAGAGAATATCATGCATTTTTTTCAAAATTTTCGAAAATATACTTTTTGAGATAAGCAACTGAAAATTTTATGACCTTGATTTTGACACGTTGCAATAATTCAAGGTCCTTCAATTTCGGGTATACCAGAAAAAAACTTAAACATTTTTACTACAAAACATTTGAAAATGACAATTCCATCTGCAACAGTTTTCAAAATATTTGCATTCAAAAAGTCAATGTTTTTGCAAATTTTAGGTTTTTTTAAATTTCTGAATGCCTATAACTTCAAAACGGACAATTCAAAAAATTTTAAAATTTGCTAATTTCGTATTCCCTATAAGCCTAACATTCTCAGCAAAAATGAATAAAATTGGAGATATCGATTTTTTTGCTTGGTTGATTTGACATGGAATTACCTGAGATTACCCGTATAGCATTGGTGGTGCTAATACCCTCAGTAAAACCAAATTGATTCTTTGATAATATGTTTTTGTCATTGAAAAATTTAACAAGTCTCTGCTTTAATGCTTTCTCAAAAATCTTTGCTATGTTACTTATGAGACTGATGGGGCGGTAATTTTATATTTTATTTTGTGGTCCTGATTTGTGTATTGGGGTAATAACAGATGTTTTCAAATGAGATGGGACTATACCACTTTTAAAAATTAAGTTAATGATGTGTGTTAGAGGAGGTGTTATAATGAAGTAAAATGTTTTTATTAGCTGTACAGATATCCCTTCTTTTCCCGGTGTGCTGTTTGATTTTAATGAGGATAGATGGGTAAAGATCTCTGCCTCCGACACAGAAGTCAGAAACATAGAGCAATCCTGACCATTGATGAGCTGAAATGGTTTGTCTGGTACAACAATAGTTTTTTTCTAGCTCTGCCCCCGCATTTATAATGTAATTGTTACAGAAGTTTCATTCACTGCATTTAAACATATTGACTTCCCCTAAATCCTTATGCCAAAGAACGTTTAAAGTTACTTTGATAGGCACATTGACTGCATTTAAGCATATTGACTTCCCCTCGATTGTTATGCCGAAGAAAGTGAAAGTTTAAATTACTGGTAAACTTACTTTAATAGGCACATTCACTGCATTTAAACATAATGTCTTCCCCTGAATCCTTATGCCGGAGAAGGTGACGGTTTAAAGCACCTTTATACTTACTTTGATATGCACATTGACGGCATTTAAACATATTGACTTCCCCTGAATCCTTATGCCGAAGAAATTGTCTGTTTAAACTACTGTTTGTCTTAGTTTGATAGGCACATTGACTGCATTTAACATAGGGATTTCATCCGGATCATTATGCCGAAGAAGATGTATGTTTAAATTTCGAGTGTTGTGCTGTACCGGATGGTAACTATGATCTATTTTTTAAAAAGCTAGTAGAGACTGTATCATACTGCCAGGATATATATTATAATGTTTTTATATGCGGGGATTTTAATATCGACTACTTAAAACATAGTACGTATAAGACCCTGCTTAACGATTTAATGCTAAATTTCGACATGTATTGTTCTTCTTTGGAACCAACTAGAATATGTGTTAGTAGGGGGCGAAATGGTTCATATACTAAAATTGATTATATCTTGAGTAATGTCGAAAGGACCCTGATTCGCTCTGAAATATCACAACCTAACCTAGGTGATCATCTGGCTACTAATTGTTATGTATCATTGTCTAAAGATCAAAAATGTCAAATAATAAAACATACATCTTTTAATACTAGTATAAGGATGATAAATGAGCAGAATTTTAACAATTTTTGATTGTATATTGAAAATTGTTCTCTCTTAAATGCGTTTACTATAAATGATGTTGATGAATCATTCCGTGATTTTGTGGATAAAATTTTATGGGGTATTGAGGTTAGTTTTCCGCTCAGGCATTATCATTCTGGAACTGGTAGGAATATAGAGAAAAGCTGGTTAAACCCTGATATAGTAAGAGCGGGTATTAAATTAAAAAATAGTTTTTGGTTGATGAAAAACTTTAGTAATATAGAACTTAAACAAAGTTATACCAAACAGAAAAGAAGAATACGCAAATATGATCTTGGAGGCTAAAAAGGCATATTATACTAACATAATAAGTAAAGCTGATAATAAACAAAGAAAAACGTGGGAAGTTGTAAATAAGACACTGGGACGAGCAAAAAATGGTTCAAATATCAGACTGGCTCATAACGGATCTTTCCTAGATAATCAACAAGACTTTGTCGAATATTTTGCCGATCATTTTTCTCACACAACAAATAAAAAGCTTTTTGATGCCTTCGGCAATAACATGTATACTAGCCACTTGGCATAGATAAATTAAAATGTCGAAGTTACAAGTGTTAAATTTAGAAGAATCAAATGGCCTTTAGCCGGGAAACAAAAATACTTACTTTATAATCATAAATTGTAACTATATTTAGAACAAAAGTAGCTGTAACAGACTACCTTACGTTCTGAACTACTAGAGACTCTTGTGACGTCTTAACGCTATGTCGACATACGCTACACGTTTACATTGCACAAGCTCTGTACATAACAGGGGTGCAAAAATTTACCAAAATCATATCGAACAATACACAACTGCAAAATATTGATATTTTAAGTTCTTACTATATATGTTACAACATACTAAAGAAAAATGGTATTTAGCTAAAACCTTACGTGCTACCCATGGTTCATGAATACTCAATCTTCACACACACACACACACACACACCATCACCATCACACACACCATCACACACACACGCACATGGTCCCTGAAACAGCTAACGTGGATACCGCTACACAGCTAGTCTCCAAGAATTCCAATAGTACACGGCAACTGGCACGTCCCGCGTCCAGGCAATTCCAACAAAAATAAACTAGTACTCCACTTTGTACTCGGACTTTTAGCCCCTCAAATAACTAACGAGGGTTTCACTTTACCAGATGGCGTCTATGACCGCTGTTGAAGTTCATTAAAGCATTTTAAATCGGCATTCCGCCCAAAGGAATAGGCAACTACAAAGCCATACCCTTTTTAAAAAATTTGTGGATGCTTTATCGGCACTGCATTAGCCTGCACGCTCCAAAAAAAAATAAATTTGGGAGCTACTTCCACAAACGTGCTTTAACTTCCAGTGTCCATGGTCGAAAGGGGCGATTCTTATTTTTCTCCAACGTACATGGTTACCAAAACAAAACAATGACAAAAATTAGTCAACCCTATCTACGAAAACCACAGAACCATAAAGGTTAGACGGAAACTAACCTCTTTTCATAACATAGAAAACTAACGGCGACCGAAGTCGACCCACGCGACCAAGCAAAAATGAATCAGACGTGGATGTGAAAATGCACAGAAACTGTCAGTCTAATACCGACCTATTATCGATTTTATTAACACAGCTGATTTACAACAGTCGAGACATTTAACCTAAATACATGTCAGATACAAGAAGTTAATTTATATTGATAACTTGAAAAATCTATCAATTTCCAATCAAACAAGGAACAGAGAAATCAATCCACTTGGCTATGTCTTGCAAGATACAAAACATTCCTGGAATATAAACATCAACAAAGGTTTGAAACTAAACACAATGAAAATTTTGACTATTACAGGTAACCTAATTAGTAATTAATGTTTAAGGGGAGAGTATACATATTATGTATTTGAACAATTTAAAACCGAAAACTTAACATAGATAATCAAACTTATGAAATGCAATTTTCGAACTGTAACAGTCCATAATATTTCAACGCTATCTAGACTTAGTGCTATTACTTGCGTATTGCAATAGCTGAAGTGACTAAGTTTTGCCAGTTATGATTTATTTATTACATAATGTGTTTGTTTACCTCAGTCTTAAAATCAGCTGCCTACACTTTAAGATTGTGCCATCGAGCTTATCATTTATTTTATTTTTAGTAACAATAAGGCATTGTTTTAATTATGATTATGGACATTTTAAGCTACTCTATTGTACAACAATTTTAACGAAGGCCTATAAAAACCAGTACAGCCTATATTTTGGTACAATTTGATGTTAGCTCACAAATATATCAAGAGTTTATGGTATTTTTTTTCTTGGATTTTACTAAAGTTATGAAATTTCTAAATTCTTTATTTTCACTTTGTCTTAATTTCAGACGCTGCTTAGGCATTTTTAATTTGTATTGTTTTCTTTTAAATAGTAGCACTAGGGTTTGATGATCTCTCCTTTTAATAGCATCATATCATGGTTATGTAATATCTTTTTTTTATGTCCTGGCTTTAATATTTAGTTTGCTGTATTCGTAGAAATATGTTAACATTACTTGTGTCATATTGTATATTTTCCTTATTGGTGTATATAATTAACTTTTAATTGCTGATGAAACTCTAGTACATATGCGTACTTGTTGGCTTTATAATTTAATTTTGTTTGCTGAATTTAACTTATGTATTTGATTACTTAAAATAAGAAGTCACTTCCCTTCAGGATATTAATTTGGAAATTTCAATTTGTAATTTAAATTAATTCTTTTGGTACTTAACTTAAATAATAAATTAATTTCCTTTCTTGAACTCAAATCAAAACTTGACTTGTGACATTAATTTATTTACATTTTACAGTGATTAACTTCGTTGATTTATTTCTTAAATTCTGATTTACAATTTAACATTTTTATAGTTACTTTAACTTTATTATAGTTTCTTTTCCTTTTGTCTATTTACCTTTACCTGGTACATTTATTTAAATTTGATTACTTTATTATAAAGTTGTTATATGAAGGGAAAAGGAACTAGGTAAATTTTATTAGTAATCCATCAGCTGAGACTTTTGTTTTCTTTTTTTACTAGGCTTTTTCTACCGTCTTCTTTTTTATCGTCTGGTCCTCCTTCTCCATCGGAAGAAGTCCACCGACTTTGTTTCGTCAAGAAGTCTTTTTTTCATCACGGTCTAGACAGATAAGTTTACATTTAAGTACTAACAACTTTTATTAATAAAGTCAGCAATTTTTTTATTAATTAATTAGGTCTTATTTATACAGCGACCCCTTTTTCTTTAACTTGTGTTTGCGTGGTGACAGGTCGCACGATCAGAGCTAGCCCCACGGCCATCTTGGCGGTTGCCAGCTTTTCCTGTGGTACAGCTAGTGGCGCTTGTTAAACCCCCTCTCGTGAGCTAGGGCAATTGGCACGCGTGCTCCACGGCTGGTTCTGTGCGTGTTTTCTGGCCACCACTTTTATTAGTTTTTTTGATCGTCAATTAAATTCCTTTAAATTTTTCCTTTTTTCGTTTACTACGGTTTTGCTTGTTTAGCGATGCTCGTCACAGCATCGCTAAAAAGTACCACTTTTTTTTTAAATTAAATTAATAAAAAAAATTTTTTATTTTTTTTTATTTCATTTTAGTTAAAAAAAAATAACACTGAAGTGCGCGTTGCACTGCACCATCGTAAAGCGTGGAGCACCCGTCATGATTCTAAGGAGTTTGTTCTAAAAAGTTTGAAATTTGCGGAAAGATGACTTATTTAAGGTGCACCAGGAGGCGACACCATAAATCAGAACTGGCCGAATAATTCTCTTGTCAAGTAACGTCTTTGTCCGTAAGTATAGTCTACTTCTACTGTTGATGAGAGGGTAGATGGCGCTGAGTTGACCATTTGCTTTTTTCAAGCGTTGGTCTGCGTTGTCGGTCCAAGCCAGCCGCTTATCGAAGCTCAGACCCAGATATTTAACTTTCTCACCTGAGCTTAGACTGGTGTTCTCGACTTTCAGTCTGGTTTGTGGAAATTTGCTTCTGGTTCTAAAAAAGTACATAGCTTGGGTTTTGGCATCATTAAGGCGAATTTTCCATTTATCTAACCACGCCTCGATAAGTTTTATGTGACGTTGCAGCTTTGAGACTACCAACCTTGGCTGTTTGGCAGTATCGTCAGCAAACAGATACAGTTCTGTTTGGCCGAATTTAGAAATATCGCTGGTATAGATATTGTAAAGAGCCGGCGCAAGGGGGGAGCCCTGCGGTACTCCGGCTCTGACGTGTCGCACAGTTGATATGTGACGGGACCGAGAAAATCCTGTCCGTCAAAAATGAATGAATCACCTTTATTAGGTAGTTCGGCATACCTAACCTTATTAACTTTAAAATTAGTCCGTCGTGCCAGACCTTATCACAGGCCTTGCTGATGTCGAAAAAGGCCGCTTTCGTACTGAATCGTCTGTTAAAGCCATTTCGTATATTTGAAGCCAGTCTAGTCGTTTGGCGAACCGTGCAATGAGCAGTCCGAAAACCGACCTGCTCCGGTGGTAAAATGTTCTTGTAAAATACAAAATCTATAATACGATGAAGTATGAGTTTTTCGACAACTTTGCTAAGATACGACAGAAGGCTGATAGGCCTATAGCTGACTACCAATGTTTGATCTTGTCCTGCTTTAGGGATAAGAACCACTTTGACCTTTCTCCAAACCTTGGGGAAATGGCCTTTTCGATAATAGCCTGTGCAATGTTTACTACGTCTATTATCACTGTTGGGCAAGTTGTTTAACGCCTTCATCTTTATGCCGTCGAAGCCCGGAGCCTTTTTGACTTTGACATATGTAATATTGTCTTTGACTTCTTCCATATGAATATTGCGAATATTCTGAATAGGGTGCTCGATAGACCTATAACTAACGCGTTGTTAAGAGAATTTCTGACAAAGGACATAGGCCTTTTGTCGCCCCTCGTCGAAGATCTGGTCATTTTATATAAACTATTATCCTCAATACTGAGGCCAGCAACTCTATTCTCCCACAAAGAGGACTGTTGAGCTTTCAGTAAATCACGAACATGCTGCATGGCTCTGTTTGCCTCTGCTATTATGCGCGGATCACCAGTGCGATACGCCCGGTTCAAAAGTCTATTTTTCACTCTAATTTGGTGTTTGATTTCATAAGTTAAGACTCCGTACTTGGATAATCTGGATTAGAGGTGGGAAGTTCGATTCTTTTTGGTGACTCAATTCATTTGATTCATTCAGTTAAAAAGATTCGTTCAGAAAGATTCGTTCTCAAATGATTCACTTACCTACTTTTAAATAATTTCACGTTTTAAACGCGAAAATGCTGAATCGATGTTTGTTTAAATAACAGCCAGTCGTTTGTTATAAAGATTGTTGCCATAAGTGGTAACAAAATACCCAAATGTTGAGCCCAATGTTTACGTTCTTGAAACGTATTGAATGAATAATAAATAGATTCCTATCCAAAAATAATATTCTTCTATGGTTTAATAAAATTTGTTCAACCATTTGTACAGTTACACTATAAAAAAAATAATCATAATACCGATCAAATCAAATATTTCATCCCACACATTTATCTCTTTTCCTTCTACTGTACTTTGCGTACTTAAACTGCTGTCTTCCTCTGTACATCATGAAAATGGAAGACGGCATCACGCATCGCCGAGCGACGCGCGACGGCCGTCAGACCAACTCTCGAGCTCGATCGTTCGAACTACGGACTTGCGAACGACTGAATTACTGAACTGGTGAATTGCCTTTTCGAGTTTCGGGTAAGTGAACGAAATGCGACTTTGATTCACCAATTCTTTAAATTATTCCTGACTTGGTGAATCAAAAAAGAATCGAATCTTTTAGGAACGATGAATTAATTCTTTCGGTTCAATGCAGTGATTCGTTCGTTTTGAATGAATCGTTCGTGAACGACACACCTCTAATCTGGATACCTTTGTGGTAGAAGCTCTGGCAATTGATGAGTTAAATGCGTCAGTGACTTTTATTACAGCGAAGTCAATATCTGCGTCCACCTGAATTAGCGACAGCGGATCTGCATTTTCCAATAGACGCCTGAACATGGTCCAATTGGTGGAGGTAACTGAAATAGACCCATGACCCTTTTCCTGACGATTCCCATACTCTATTACGACCGGAAGATGGTCGGAAGTCAGGTCGCAGAGAGCCACAGATTGAGAAAGCAGATCCATATCTTTTACCAAAAAAATATCCAGAATCTCCGGGGCCCATACGAACACGACTGGGTGTGCTCCTTCGATGTGCGGACAGTTGCACGGGCCTGAGCAATGATTTTCTTTTTAACAAGAACCATGGTACCTCCCTTTTGCCTCAAAGGTCTGTCGGTTCTGAACACATTGAAATTGGGGAGCGTGAGACGCTCCCCTATGAACCATGTTTCCTGAACAAGCAGAATTTCAATCTCATTTCGCTCAACAAAGTCAATAATTTTAAGTTTTTTGCTTTTAAACCCGTTAATATTTATCGTAGCCAACTTAAAGTAGACAACCTCGCACTGCAAACTCATTAGTTTTTAGCTAAGGTAAACGACGACAGCATATTTTGAATTTACAGCTGCATCATTTTGGTAAATTCGCCCATATTATTATGATTGCAATATCGTCTGCAACGCTGTCTCTAGTGTCTCTGATGCTGGTTTTTCAGTTGAAGTTTGGCATGGCGGAAATTGGAGGCTTATTACTATTGTACAAATTGCGTGGGTGCTCTGCGCATCCCTGGAAGTTCGCGGGATGATCCCCGCCGCAATTTGCACAGTTTAGCTGTTCCTGCGTGAAACTTTTACACTACGAACTGAAATGATTTTTTGCGTACTTGAAACACCTGATGGGTGCCGTACATTTAAATTGCGAGTGGCCGTATGATTGGCACCTGCGACATTGTGCAATATTTGACTTCGATCTCTGGGACTCGACCCTAATCTTCAAGCAATCCAAATGCGCTTAATAACCTGAACTAACCTGAACCAATATTTTTCAATTAACCCTTTCACACGCAATTTTCTTTCACCTACTCAGTTTCTATATTTTTAAATTACGTATATCATATCCGCCGATATTTTGATTTTCATAGAGCAATAATTATTGTGAAAATAATTAATTGTCATAATAATAATATTAATAATAATAATAATAATAATAAATATCTTTATTTCAGATCATGACCACAATGAACAAAAAATTAAATGACATCAAATTACAGTTCAACATAATTTTACCCAATTACAGATCAAGAAAGACGCCTAAACTATAAGATTCCATATTAAACATGTTTTGTGAGTTAATTTCTTTAATTCTATTTGGCAAAGCATTGAACAATTTTAAACACATGTAATGTGGGCATTTATCAGTCAATGTTAGACGATGTATTGGATATGAAACATCCTTAATCGTCGTTTACTCTTAGATTAAAAAGTGCGCATGTGTTTGAAGAAAAACATCAGACATTCATAAATATACACTCTATATACAGTCATTATATTTAGATTTTTAAATACACTTCTGCAGCTGCCCCTGTACTCTATCTTTCTCAAAATTTTAACTGCTCGCTGCTCACACTATATTCTTTAATTTAAATATCCCAGTACTGGCGACGGTGTATTTGCTCCAAGGAGAATATTTCCATATTTTATTGTCGCTTTGAAGAACAAAGATCGGATTCCGATTGCACTAAACATAATAAGCAATGAATGTCGTTTAAAGTGCATGCCACAACTCCGTATGTAAATGAAACGTCACCGATCCGACTTTATTTGAGCTATTTGACAAATGGCAGTAAATCGCCAAACAGTCGGTTTAGGAATTGGAATGAGAAATTCAAAACGATTTCAGTGCTATGTAACTCTAACTTGTCAAGTAATGCTGGTTAAGTAAAGTTCAAAGCTGGACCATTACCCATGGTATAAAAGTATAATTATAATATAAAATGAAAGCCAATTTTTCGCATTTCTTTAATACAAGGCAACATACACTTTATTGAGGCTAGTGACCTTCTATACAGTGTGTACAGCCAAATGGAATAAATTCGATAATAAATACATGGGGGCGTGTCCGAAAAAACGCTCGGACACGTCGATTGGTATTTCTAGTTGCGCATTTTTTTCAATAAACCCATTTTATACAGGGTGTGTCATGTAACAGTGGCCAATACTAACTTTCTTATTTTAAATGCAACACCCTGTATATTATTCAATTTTTGGATTCTTCAGAAAATTTTAGACATATTTTATGTACAATATCCTATACCTATCTTCAACTGTTTCGGAAATATTAAGTGTTTTCAGATTTAATGCAAAACTTAACAACACACTAAAAAACTAATAAGTAATACTGTTTATTTCTTGATAATATAAAAAACAAAAAAAAAACATTAGACGTCTTGGCAACATCCTAATCTGAAATACAAATTTCTTCTAACGTTACTGAACATCTCAGTCTTATATCGGCCAAGAAAAAAGTCCACAAACGTTTCTACTTATTCACAACATATTAACTTCGCCGGGATGCCAAAAAAAGTATTGACGTAAATAGAGTTATTAACTGAATCATAAAGATTTCATTCAAACATATTAACGTCCTCTGGATAGTTACGCCGGAGAAGGTGCATTTTTAAATAACTTTTTCGAATTCTTTCAACTAACATGAACTGACTACATTAAAACTTTCATTCCCCTGAATTCTTATGCCGAAGAAGGTGTCTGATTAAACTACTTTTAAGCTTAGTTTGATAGGCACATTGACTGCATTGAAACATATTGACTTCCCCAGAATCCTTATGCTGAAGAAGGTGATTGTTTAAATATTTTTTAAGCTTAGTTTGATATGGACATTGAGTGCATATAAACATATTGACTTCCCCTGGATCTTTATGCCGAAGAAAATGTGTTTTTATATAAGATTTATGCTTAGTTTGAAAGGCACATTGAGTGCATTTAAACATATTTACTTCCCCTGAATCCTTATGCTGAAGAAGGTGTGTTTTTATATAAGATTTATGCTTAGTTTGAAAGGCACATTGAGTGCATTTAAACATATTGACTTCCCCTGAATCCTTATGCTGAAGAAGGTGTCTGTTTAAAATATATTTGAACTTGGTTTGATAGGCACATTGACTGCATTTAAACATATTGACTTCCCCGGGATGCTTATGCCGAAGAAGATGTACATTTAAATCACTTTTAACCTTACTTTGATAGGCACATTGACTGCATTTAAACATATCGACTTCCCCTGAATCCTTATGCCGAAGAAGGTGTATGTTTAAGTCATGTTTAAACTTACTTTGGTAGGTACATTGACTGCATTTAAACATATTGATTTCCTCTGAATCCTTATGCCGAAGAAAGTGTCTGGTTAAACTACTTTTTAGCTTAGTTTGATATGCACATTGACTGCATTTAAACATACTGACTTCCCCTGGATTCTTATGCCGAAGGAGATGACTGTTTAAAGCACCTTTAAATTTACTTTGATAGACACATTGACCACATTTAAACATTTTGACTTCTCCCGGATCCTTATGCCGAAGAAAGTGACTGTTTAAACTACTTCTTGTCTTAGTCTGATAGGCACATTGACTGCATTTAAAGATATTGACTTCCCCCGGATCCTTATGCCGAAGAAAGTGAGTGCTTAAACTACTTTTTGTCTTAGTTTGATAGACACATTGAGTACATTTATAAATATTAACTTTCGCTGGATCCATGTGCCGGAGAATGTGCACCTTTAAATGGGCTTTTCGAATGCTGTGATAGTCGCATTGATCGCATTTAAACATATTGACTTCCCCTGGATTCTTATGCCGAAGAAGGTGTAGGTTCAAAAAAGATTTATACTTAGTTTGCCAGGCACATTGAGTGCACTTAAACATATTGACTTCCCCTGGATGCTGATGTCGAAGAAGGTGTCTATTTAAATTTCTTTTAAACTTAGTTTGATAGGCACATTGACTGCATTTAAACATATTGACTTCCCCTGGATCCTTATGCCGAAGAAGGTGACTGTTTAAATTTCTTTTAAACTTAGTTTGAAAGTCACACTGATCGCATTTAAACATATTGACTTCCCCTGGATTCTTATGCCGAAGAAGGTGTAGGTTCAAAAAAGATTTATACTTAGTTTGCCAGGCACATTGAGTGCACTTAAACATATTGACTTCCCCTGGATGCTTACGTCGAAGAAGGTGTCTATTTAAATCTCTTTTAAACCTAGTTTGATAGGCGCATTGACTGCATTTAAACATATTGACTTCCCCTGGATCCTTATGCCGAAGAAGGTGACTGTTTAAATTTCTTTTAAACTTAGTTTGATAGGCGCATTGACTGCATTTAAACATATTGACTTCCCCTGGATCCTTATGCCGAAGAAGGTGTCTGTTTAAATTTCTTTTAAACATAGTTTGATAGGCACATTGACTGCATTTAAACATATTGACTTCCCCCGGATCCCTATGCCGAAGAAAGTGAATATTTAAATCACTTTTAAACTTAGTTTGATAAGCACACTGACCGCATTTAAACATATTGACCTCCCCTGGATCCTTATGCCGAAGAAGGTGACTGTTTAAATTCCTTTTAAACTTAGTTTGATAGACACATTGATCGCATTTATACATAGTAACTTCCCCTGGATCTTTGTGCTGGCGAAGATGCTCGTTTAAAACCTGTTTAAACTTAGTTTGAAAATTACACTGACCACATTTAAACAAACTAACTTTCTCTGGATCCTTATAGAGACGGTGCTTCCGTAAATTTCTTTGCCGAAAGAACACCGAGTCGTTCTCAATGTTTACATTAAGCTCGTGACCAACTCGTTGCTGATGAATCTGGAGTCTGCAATTTTGATGTTCGGCGATGCTGTAATAGAGAAAAACATTATGTTAGGGCTTATTTTTGGCCTTTTTCGAACTAGGATGTTGAGTTAGAGGTATCTTTGTTATTTACCTCAAGGTAAGCCTAACAAAAAAAATATTTATTATAGTGTGCCGTTCTCTGGCCGCAAACAAAACAAAATAAAAAGATGAGAAGGCACACTGCTAGCTCTCTCTAGTCGGTGCGGGGTAGGTTAGTCCTTTCTGGTCTGGGTGGGGAAAAATTAAAGAGGCATTTAGTTACTTAATAGTATAATCAACACATCATAAATGAAGTATAAATGAAATGTGGTACCATTGCACAGTATTATGATGCTTATCAATAGATGTTGGTTAATTAATAGAACAATTGTAATACAAAAAAAAAGAAAGAGTCCTTTGTGCAACTATTATGAGAATTATTAACAGTTGAAATACCCATAGATAAACCCACACAGTAAACAGGTGTTTACAGGTGCTAGAGTGAAATACCCCTTTTGAAAAGCAACATCAAGGGGCTTTACGAGGTAATCTATTAGGTTCTGTATAAATGTTAACCGGAACAAAAGGATGAGCTGAGTAAATTATATATGAGATTAAGAAACATAGGTTATAATGTCTGAAATTATCTTTAAACTGTGAGTGAACTTATGTTACTTTTGCAGAATGTAGAGAGAGAGAAACCCTTAAAATATAACATAAAACATAGAGGATACGACCTTATCACATCTTGCACGTCAGCACCTTCACCTCGGGTTCATTATAGGCCTGTCCTGTCGTGCCTGGAAGGACGACTCCCGGACTGGGTGATCCTGTAGGATCGGGCCCCCTGCACAGCTGGACTAGAACACAACATCTTGGGCCCTCGGTCGCGACTAAATTGGTGTCTTTAGCCGGACATAACGGCGACGATCATCCTGGCGTTGCAGACAAACAAAAAAAATCTGCAGCAAAGAAAACCCATGAACTTGGCAGTCTCATTCCACCAAACGGCGACAACTTACGGTTTTCTTGATCCCTACAAGGATTTGGTTTTACTGGCCTTTATTCACCACGACATCACAAAACCATCTACTTCCCCAACCCGATTTAATCCTCCATTAATTTGGAGAAGAAATACTTGGCAAATTCCAAACGGATTGGTAAAGTTACACCACCATTTGCCGCTGCAAACAGATGATTTACCAAACGGGAATGGCCGCCATCCGCCCGTATGTTACTACGTTTCTATCCAAAAATGTTCCAAAAGCGACATTGTCACGTCATCTCAGCCAGAACCCGCTACACCATCGAATTACCCTTTCAAGAGCCGACCTCCCGCACTCTAGAACAATATGCGGTACCAGATTCTTTGACCAAACTGGCAACCCTACTGCCCCACGTGGTCGTTTTGCAAGCGCAAAGCGAGCTGCCAGCCTGAACGGTCGTTCCCGCTTCTTACCGATAGATGGGGAGCTGATGCGTCCCATATCGATCGGAAGAGAACAGAACGATGCCCACTCAAAGGTACTACTACGATCGATAAACAACAGAGGTCGTTACCAGAACCTTAAACTAGTGGTGGCGTTATAAGAATCGTGAACACAAATTCTTAACTTATTAATTACTATAGAGGAATGGTTTCGTTGAGATCTATGTCAGTCGTCAAAGCTCGAAGATCTTATTAAAGTTCGTTTTCACCCGTAACAAACTCCCCCCTTACTTACCTATGAAAATTTTCGTTTAAGATAACTAACCTATAAACTAGCCTAAGTAACGTAATGATATATTTTAACTGTCTTCGCAACTACCCGTAACTTTCTCGGTCATCATCTGAACCGCCTATAGCGATACCCAAGGTTCCCTCCATACTTCCTAATGCCCTAGCAAATTCCGAAATAGCGCTAACTAACTCCCCCTCGATACCTCAAGTAGTTAAACCGGAATATTTTCCGCCGTCATTCCTAAGACTTATATAACCATGAAGCACCCCTTAACGACGAGCCTGATTACAGGTGCTGCAAAGCCTACCTAAACAATGTTCCCTAATAATCCTACTACGGACAAAACACGATATAAATTTTTTTTTTCTTTTTAATCTCTAGCGCAGTCATCCTTCAGATCCTTAACATTCCATACTCATCCGTCCTTTCCCTGCATGTCCCTAAGCCTATACATCCACGGATTTATCCTTTTTACTATCTTAAAAGGACCCAAAAACTTAGGAGCCAACTTAGCCGAAATAAAATTTGCGGCATCGGAGTGTGCGAAATTCTTTCTCCAAACCCTATCACCTTCCTGATATTGGACATTCCTTCGGCGCAGATTGTAGACCTTTTGACTTCGCTCCTGAGCAGCCGTAAGTCTCTCTCGCACCTCGCGATATAACTTTTTAAAGCTCTCTGAGCGTACCTCCGGTGTCGCTTCCGTGACCTCATCACTCAGAAGAGGTTGGTGACTGTCACCCTCTAGACGAATCTCCCTGCCAAAATTAATGAAGTACGGAGTGAATCCAGTTACCTCGCTGTTACCTGTACGAATGGCACATGCCACCCGTTGCAATAGACTCTCCCAAGTCCGATGATTGTCCTTAACGTAAGATGACAACATAACCTTCAGGGTACGATGCTGACGCTCACACGCATTGGCCTGAGAATGATAATTAGGCGTATGCACTAATTTAATACGATACTTGTCGACGACACTCTTAAGCTCTTTACCAACAAACACTTTCCCATTATCACACCACAATTCCTCTGGCGCACCAAACATAAGAATGACCTGTTCTTCCAACAATTTACAAACCGTCCTGGCATTCGCCGTACGCATGGGCAGAAACAGACAAAACTTTGAAAAATAGTCCTGAACGCTAAGAATATATTGGTAACCTGTATTTGACTTAGGCAAAGGACCTACAATATCCACTGACACTAACTGCCAGGGACGCAGAACCTTGGGCCTTCCAGGCATTAATCCCGCTGGTGCTCTTTGTTCCGGTTTCTGCGCTATGCAAGTACGACAGGTTCGTACATACCGAACTACATCAGCCTTTATTTTTGGCCAATAATATCCCACAACCAAACGCTGATAAGTTTTATGAACACCCCCATGACCAGATGTAGGATCATCATGGGCCGCGCCCAAAACCGTCGAACGACATCCCTTCGCGACGACTTTATTCCAAGAAAAATCGGGACCACTTAACTCACGATATTCATTTGTTAGGTTCTTATAGAGCACACCCTTCTACACTCTCCACTGAGGATACTTTAGCGGATGCTCTAACACTCTCCTACATTGCCGCTCATACCAACGATCAGGATTTTCAGGTGGTAACGATTTTTCCTTCTGTTCTCTAACCTCAGCTAATTCAGGTACTGCACGAGACAATAGATCAGGTACCACATGATCTCGCCCTTTGCGATGGACAATATTAAAATCGAATTGCTGCAAGCGAAGAACCGAACGAGCGAGACGTCCACTCGGTTGTGCTAAATTGTGCAACCACAGAAGACTATGATGATCGGTAACTACCGTAAACTGATAACCCTCCAAATACGGACGTAAATGCTCTACTGACCACACTACAGCCAAACATTCTCTTTCAGTAGTCGTGTACGCTCGATCTTGTCGTGATAAGGACCTACTGATGTAAGCGATGACCTTCTCGCCATCGTCAGTCTGTTGGGATAAGACGGCACCAATGCCGTACGCTGAAGCGTCTGTTTGAACTGAAAAGGGCCGAGTAAAATCGGGACAACACAAGATTGGGGCAGAAACAAGGCAATTCTTGATAGTCTGGAAAGATTGTTCACATTCAACATTCCACTCCCATTTTCTTTTCTTCTGTAACAACTGTGTCATTGGAGCTATGACAGTCTAGAAATTAGGTACAAATCTTCGATACCAAGATGCCGTGCCGATGACCCTACGAACCTCCCTACATTTCTCGGAGTGGGAATTTGAAGAATTGCTTGCACTTTCCCTGGATCCACATGTAAACCCTGATGATCCACAACATACCCTAAATACTTTAACGACGGTAGGCAAAAGTGACAGTTTTCTGCAGAGACTATCAAACCTGCTTGATGAAGCCGCTCCAAGATATCTTTCAAAATCGTGAGGTGCTGTTCAAACGTTTCGGTAACAACTATTACGTCATTCAAGTAGACGAAGACGTGAGGCTCCAATTGCTCTCCCAGAATACGATCAACCAGTCGCTGCCACGTAGCCGGACTATTGGTTAAGCCGAAAGGCATTCTTTTGAACTGAAAGAGACCTCTCCCCGGTACCGTAAATGCTGTATACTCTTTTGAGTCGGGATGCATGCGCACTTGCCAATAAGCCGACTTAATTTCCAACGAACTCAAATATCGAGCGTTCCGCAAGCGATCCAAAATAGTGGAGATGAAAGGAAGAGGATAGGCGTCTTTCTTCGAGATCTTATTAATTTTTCTAAAATCCACACAAAAGCGATATTTGCCATCTTTCTTAGGAACCAATACCACCGGAGAGGACCAACCACTCTGTGACGGTTCAATAATGTCTTTTTTAAGCATCATTTTAACTTCCTCGTCGATACGAGCTTGAACAACCGGCGAAACTCGATACGCACGCTGTTTAATCGGATCAACCGACCTCTCTATCACTAACTTGTGCTGTACTAAAGTAGTAGCGCCTAACTTATCTCCCATTTGCGAAAAATACTCAGACGTCAGAGCATTAAGCTGACTGGTTTTCTCGGACGTAAGCTCGTTATGAGCCACCACGGAACTAATATTTGGTGGAGTGAGTGATCCTGCATTAAAGGACCAAAACTGATTTGTAAAATCTGGTATTATGCCCACCGAAATCCAAAAGTCCATCCCCAAAATCAACATATGTGGTAGCGATGGAATAACTAACGAATTGATAACGACAATTTTATTTTCGATATGAAAAGGTACAGCCACACTTC
Organism: Polydrusus tereticollis; assembly: GCA_963920685.1. Lineage (NCBI taxonomy): Eukaryota > Metazoa > Arthropoda > Insecta > Coleoptera > Curculionidae > Polydrusus > Polydrusus tereticollis. Next base: position 28,479,702 of record OY987336.1, read on the forward strand.
CCAATACTGAACAACTTTCAATATTTGCTACCGTACAAGAACTTACAGAGGACGGCGCAAGTTTTAGCCCCAAGGCACTTAACATTTTCCAACCCAAACCACCTATCACGGTACAGTTTGCACCAGTATCCAAAAGACCCGTAAGCTTTACTCCAGAATCCTAACCTCTAAGTAAGGCCTATTATCGCCGCGACAACTAGCAAATATATACGATAAAATTGGACGAATGTGATTAAAGTAGTTCGTGACCGAGTGATGGTCGACGACGGACACTGCTCGACCTTTCAGTGGCCCGCGCGGCCGTTTCCCCGAACACCTCGGACACGAACGAACGGTAACTCCTTGGTGACCACATCGATAACAAAGCATAACGGCAGGCTCACGACACTGAAAACGCAAACTTTTTACAATTCCAACAAGTACGAGTCTCGGCAGTCGATGGGCGATCCCTTGGGACCCTATTCCCGGGTTGCCTTTCCAAATAAGATTCGGTAGGGTTTGTCTGTGCAAATTGACCGAGAAATCGACCTTCTTCCGACACCATATGTAACTCAGGTCGACGACCAGCCCGCCGATAAGCCAAATCAGGTTCTAACAAAAACCGTGTACTCGGAGGAGGTGGACAAAACTCGCGCATTCGATTGGCTACTGCCTCCGCCTCGCGTGCGTACTCTGTCAACTCTGACACTGATTGTGGTTTCACGATCGAAAGTTGGGATTGGATATGTGGTAGTAAGTTTCGACGAATAAGCTCGACGCGTTCCAATTCGGCTGGTCTCCTTGCTACTTTTCGGAAAAGATTTTCCATGACCGCCACATAAAGTACCACTTTTTCATCCACACCCTGGGTGCGCCTACGAATCTCATCCATCAGTGTTAACTCGTAATTATACGGCAAAAAGGTTGAACGTACTTTGTCACAGAATTCCCTATACGACGCGATACTGTGTTTAGCTGACTTATACCACACATATGCGCTGCCGCAAAACAACTCTGTCGCAGAGCGAAGTACTTGCTCCTCGGTCGCACCACGCGATATTCGAAGATCTTCAAGACGTTCCAAAAACTCCGTCACGCTTCCCGATTCTCCATCAAACTTTAAATTCCATTTATTTACATCTGACTGATAACGTGTTACTCCAATATCCCCGTCTGACCGAGACTGATCACTCGCGACCACCTGCACCGGACCACCGATTTGAGTGACATTGTGTTGTTTTCGTGTAGGACTAACGTCCTTTGGGTGTCTCCAATCTGAGGTACTAAATAACGATAACCGCCGGCCCACTAATGCTGCTAAACCGTCGATGGCCGAAGTTCCCCGACCGCTAAATGGCGAAGATTGTGGTGGAGGCTGATACCCACTCGAATTAATAACCCCGTTTCTCTCCACGTCAACCAAATCATTCACTTCCACTATTGGTTCATCTATCAAGGACCTACCCCTATTTGGATCCGATCCCGCGTTCCGCTTTTCCAGTAGCTGAAATAAGGTGTCACACAGTGTTCGAAGATCCTGTTGTTTAGGCCGAATCTCCCTCTCACTACTAGTAATACGACATAACCGCCTATCTACGTGCGATAACCGCGCTTTCAATCGCTGATATTCATTGGCTTTATTTGAAAAGTTAAATTCTTGAATATCCCCAGAAACTTCATCCAACTTAGCCGAGCAAATGCTTAGCTCACTATCCGATTCAAAACAAACAGCAACATCCGAGATAACACCGCGCCGAAGAGCATTCCGGAGAATTGCCCGCTTAGCCGCAACGGTTCCATCCCCCACCGTACAACCCCGAATCAATAATTCGAACGTAAGTTCGTCACTATGTAGTCGATTTATTTCGCTTGGATCCATTTTCACCGATCATTAATATTTCTAACCTTAAAAGACAATGATTTCTAACTCTCCGTCCAAAAAAAAAAAATTCCACGCGCACGATACTAAGTTTATAGCTTAACGTAATAAAATACCTATTAATTTAATAATAACAAAACCGTTTAGTCACGACACGAGGACCCGCGTTTCATTTCAACCCATCCTAAAACTGCTAAGTTGCAAAAAAAGGAAGAAAGAACCATCTATCGCATTCCTAACATTCCCTGACTCGCCTTGTCCCTCGACACAACAAAACAAATTAAAAAAAAAAAATTTTTTCTTCTTAAACCGAATTTTTTTTTTAAATAAGGTAAAGCATTGATCTTAGTAACATTAGATGTAGACGTATGTTAATATTTGCTTATCCTAGAAAAGGAAAGCTAACAGAAGAAAAAAAAAAAAACCTTTCAATTTGCAAAAATTCCAAAAAATTGTACTTTGAAAAAAAAAATTCCTTCCCGAAAAAAAAAAATTTTTTATTCCCCCCCCCCCCCCCCCTGAAATAATTACTCCTGTTAATTACTAGCAAAAGACCCCAAAGGTAATAACTCCTCAAAAAAAAACTTACTATATTAACCCTGCCGTAAGAGAGACGAGACAGAACAACGCAATCAGGAATTTAAAAAAAAATATTTTTTCTAATTTTGACATATAAAGTGACACTTTTTAAAACTGATTGACATTATGAAATGTCTTACTTTTTGTAACTAGTTGCATAAAGTAAAATTGTATGCAATTGGTGACAAAAAATGTATTTCAAAATTAGTGACAAAAAGAATTATTCTATTTATTAAACTGTTATAATACAAGTTAAAAACATAAATTATAAATTAATTAATTATTATAAATATTGATAACACAATTATTGCAATTATTCAAATTAATTCCCGACGACATATTTTTTTCATTGCTCGAACTTGCTGTTATTTGGGAATAGAGCATTACCTGCTGCCTCTTCAATATCGATTGGTAGCTCTTCAGAACTTGAATGACTCATTTTTTAAAAATAAAACTAAAAATATATCAATCTCGATAAAAACCTTCCGTCTAGACTTTTTTACAAAATCTCAAACTGACAACTAACATGAAGTAACAGCAACAATAGCTATTTATGCCATCAGTTATATGTCAAAATTAGAAAAACTAAATTTATGTTATCCAAATTTTTATCAATTATATTAAATTTTATTTTTTTATTACTTTCTTCAAAATTAGAAAAAATCTTGTATGCAATACGTTACGAAATGAAATTTTGTGTAACTTGTGAGTTTTTGCGAAACTCACTTCGTTCGTTCCGCAAAAATCTCAAAAATTAGGCATTTCGTAACTGATGGCATAAATAACTATTATTTTGAGCTGACTAGGTTTTTAAACTGCAATTAGTACTCTCCTATCAAGGCCGTATCCCTAAAAGTAAATCACACCCCCCATTAAACATTCACAGTACTTCAACGATACACCCTTATCCTAACATCTGTACAATATCTATAATGTAATAATTACTTCAATAAAAAAAAACAAATTTTCAGAACTTTAGCCGTCCTTATACTGGTTTTCCGAAACCTTAACGACCGACAATGGATCTCTTGAAGCCTTACCATAACCTTTCAAAAAAAAAAAATAATAATAGCCACCGACGTAGCCGCCCAACATAGTGATAGATAAAGCGAAAATAAATAATAAAGAAACAAAACTCTTTTTTTTTTGTTTCTTTCTCCAAATAGAATTTAAAAATCTTTTGCAAGTAAACCATTTCTTTAAAAAAACAAAGTAATCATTGCAAATATCTCATATTATCAAAATAAGGATTTCCTGAGGAAGTAAGTTATTTAAGACCTTGAACTAGAGTAGGGTAATACAATACATCCGTAATTAAAAATAAAAACCATATTTGGTGTAGCCGAGTAGAACTGTAGCTCTCTGCGTGCGCATCACAAAAAAAAATATTTAAGCTATACATGACAGCATAGCACCCCCTTTTATAAAACAAAATTCTATATATATTTTCTTAACTCCCCCCCCCCCCCCAATTAAACTAAACGGCTAGTACCACAAATTATTTATTTATAAAAAAAATTTAACAGTGGTCGAGCCATGCCATCGAGACAGAACAGAGCCAAGCTGCACCCTTCTCCATCGTTACCAAACCCCCCTCCCATGAAAAAGTAAACACCTAGCCATACCAAAAAACAAAAAATAATTTTAGGGAAGACTCTAAGTGTCTTGGGCACAAAACTAAATTCTGAAACCATAAGCAAAAGCAACAGGACAAATTATTATCAACGTTCAATCAGTAAGTCATTTTTATAAGTTAACGGAGAAGCCCCTCTTGATGTTACCTTCAATCTACAATCCAAAGTTACCGCCCTAAATTAAACATTTTGTAAGTTATCATTACTTATTAGAATAAAAAGGATATATGATGAAAAGAAATTTAAGATAGAAATTAAAAAGGCCTTAGTGAAGCTAGAGCCCTATACTTTCGATGATTTTTCTTTTGAATATGCAATTTATTTGGGATTTTCTTTCTATATGACGTCATTCCATTTTGTGTCTGTAAAATTAAAAAAAAAAAAAACATTTTGTACTACCCACACCTGCGCCGTATAACCTGCTCAGAAAAATTAAAATTATGCAGCTTACTTAAGAAGCCCATAACAAATACTGAAAATTGTTACCACAATTCACACTGCCTTCAAAAAAAAAACCAGCAAAATATCTAGCCTAAACAAAAATCCTTAAAAATACACTCCCTACATCCTGCAAATTAATTCACCTCGTTCAGCAGACCCCCTGTAATGCAGAAACTATATACCACCCCCTTCAGACCTTTAAAGAAAATTTTTGGGCGCCATTTTGTTAGGGCTTATTTTTGGCCTTTTTCGAACTAGGATGTTGAGTTAGAGGTATCTTTGTTATTTACCTCAAGGTAAGCCTAACAAAAAAAATATTTATTATAGTGTGCCGTTCTCTGGCCGCAAACAAAACAAAATAAAAAGATGAGAAGGCACACTGCTAGCTCTCTCTAGTCGGTGAGGGGTAGGTTGGACCTTTCTGGTCTGGGTGGGGAAAAATTAAAGAGGCATTTAGTTACTTAATAGTATAATCAACACATCATAAATGAAGTATAAATGAAATGTGGTAGCATTGCACAGTATTATGATGCTTATCAATAGATGTTGGTTAATTAATAGAACAATTGTAATACAAAAAAAAGAAAGAGTCCTTTGTGCAACTATTATGAGAATTATTAACAGTTGAAATACCCATAGATAAACCCACACAGTAAACAGGTGTTTACAGGTGCTAGAGTGAAATACCCCTTTTGAAAAGCAACATCAAGGGGAGCTTTACGAGGTAATCTATTGGGTTCTGTATAAATGTTAACCGGAACAAAAGGATGAGCTGAGTAAATTATATATGAGATTAAGAAACATAGGTTATAATGTCTGAAATTATCTTTAAACTGTAAGTGAACTTATGTTACTTTTGCCGAATGTAGAGAGAGAGAAACCCTTAAAATATAACATAAAACATAGAGGATACGACCTTATCACATCTTGCACGTCAGCACCTTCACCTCGGGTTCATTATGAGCCTGTCCTGTCGTGCCTGGAAGGACGACTCCCGGACTGGGTGATCCTGTAGGATCGGGCCCCCTGCACAGCTGGACTAGAACACAACATCTTGGGTCCTCGGTCGCGACTAAATTGGTGTCTTTAGCCGGACATAACGGCGACGATCATCCTGGCGTTGCAGACAAACAAAAAAAATCTGCAGCAAAGAAAACCCATGAACTTGGCAGTCTCATTCCACCAAACGGCGACAACTTACGGTTTTCTTGATCCCTACAAGGATTTGGTTTTACTGGCCTTTATTCACCACGACATCACAAAACCATCTACTTCCCCAACCCGATTTAATCCTCCATTAATTTGGAGAAGAAATACTTGGCAAATTCCAAACGGATTGGTAAAGTTACACCACCATTTGCCGCTGCAAACAGATGATTTACCAAACGGGAATGGCCGCCATCCGCCCGTATGTTACTACGTTTCTATCCAAAAATGTTCCAAAAGCGACATTGTCACGTCATCTCAGCCAGAACCCGCTACACCATCGAATTACCCTTTCAAGAGCCGACCTCCCGCACTCTACAACAATATGCGGTACCAGATTCTTTGACCAAACTGGCAACCCTACTGCCCCACGTGGTCGTTTTGCAAGCGCAAAGCGAGCTGCCAGCCTGAACGGTCGTTCCCGCTTCTTACCGATAGATGGGGAGCTGATGCGTCCCATATCGATCGGAAGAGAACAGAACGATGCCCACTCAAAGGTACTACTACGATCGATAAACAACAGAGGTCGTTACCAGAACCTTAAACTAGTGGTGGCGTTATAAGAATCGTGAACACAAATTCTTAACTTATTAATTACTATAGAGGAATGGTTTCGTTGAGATCTATGTCAGTCGTCAAAGCTCGAAGATCTTATTAAAGTTCGTTTTCACCCGTAACAAACTCCCCCCTTACTTACCTATGAAAATTTTCGTTTAAGATAACTAACCTATGAACTAGCCTAAGTAACGTAATGATATATTTTAACTGTCTTCGCAACTACCCGTAACTTTCTCGGTCATCATCTGAACCGCCTATAGCGATACCCAAGGTTCCCTCCATACTTCCTAATGCCCTAGCAAATTCCGAAATAGCGCTAACTAACTCCCCCTCGATACCTCAAGTAGTTAAACCGGAATATTTTCCGCCGTCATTCCTAAGACTTATATTACCATGAAGCACCCCTTAACGACGAGCCTGATTACAGGTGCTGCAAAGCCTACCTAAACAATGTTCCCTAATAATCCTACTACGGACAAAACACGATATAAATTTTTTTTTTCTTTTTAATCTCTAGCGCAGTCATCCTTCAGATCCTTAACATTCCATACTCATCCGTCCTTTCCCTGCATGTCCCTAAGCCTATACATCCACGGATTTATCCTTTTTACTATCTTAAAAGGACCCAAAAACTTAGGAGCCAACTTAGCCGAAATAAAATTTGCGGCATCGGAGTGTGCGAAATTCTTTCTCCAAACCCTATCACCTTCCTGATATTGGACATTCCTTCGGCGCAGATTGTAGACCTTTTGACTTCGCTCCTGAGCAGCCGTAAGTCTCTCTCGCACCTCGCGATATAACTTTTTAAAGCTCTCTGAGCGTACCTCCGGTGTCGCTTCCGTGACCTCATCACTCAGAAGAGGTTGGTGACTGTCACCCTCTAGACGAATCTCCCTGCCAAAATTAATGAAGTACGGAGTGAATCCAGTTACCTCGCTGTTACCTGTACGAATGGCACATGCCACCCGTTGCAATAGACTCTCCCAAGTCCGATGATTGTCCTTAACGTAAGATGACAACATAACCTTCAGGGTACGATGCTGACGCTCACACGCATTGGCCTGAGAATGATAATTAGGCGTATGCACTAATTTAATACGATACTTGTCGACGACACTCTTAAGCTCTTTACCAACAAACACTTTCCCATTATCACACCACAATTCCTCTGGCGCACCAAACATAAGAATGACCTGTTCTTCCAACAATTTACAAACCGTCCTGGCATTCGCCGTACGCATGGGCAGAAACAGACAAAACTTTGAAAAATAGTCCTGAACGCTAAGAATATATTGGTAACCTGTATTTGACTTAGGCAAAGGACCTACAATATCCACTGACACTAACTGCCAGGGACGCAGAACCTTGGGCCTTCCAGGCATTAATCCCGCTGGTGCTCTTTGTTCCGGTTTCTGCGCTATGCAAGTACGACAGGTTCGTACATACCGAACTACATCAGCCTTTATTTTTGGCCAATAATATCCCACAACCAAACGCTGATAAGTTTTATGAACACCCCCATGACCAGATGTAGGATCATCATGGGCCGCGCCCAAAACCGTCGAACGACATCCCTTCGCGACGACTTTATTCCAAGAAAAATCGGGACCACTTAACTCACGATATTCATTTGTTAGGTTCTTATAGAGCACACCCTTCTCCACTCTCCACTGAGGATACTTTAGCGGATGCTCTAACACTCTCCTACATTGCCGCTCATACCAACGATCAGGATTTTCAGGTGGTAACGATTTTTCCTTCTGTTCTCTAACCTCAGCTAATTCAGGTACTGCACGAGACAATAGATCAGGTACCACATGATCTCGCCCTTTGCGATGGACAATATTAAAATCGAATTGCTGCAAGCGAAGAACCGAACGAGCGAGACGTCCACTCGGTTGTGCTAAATTGTGCAACCACAGAAGACTATGATGATCGGTAACTACCGTAAACTGATAACCCTCCAAATACGGACGTAAATGCTCTACTGACCACACTACAGCCAAACATTCTCTTTCAGTAGTCGTGTACGCTCGATCTTGTCGTGATAAGGACCTACTGATGTAAGCGATGACCTTCTCGCCATCGTCAGTCTGTTGGGATAAGACGGCACCAATGCCGTACGCTGAAGCGTCTGTTTGAACTGAAAAGGGCCGAGTAAAATCGGGACAACACAAGATTGGGGCAGAAACAAGGCAATTCTTGATAGTCTGGAAAGATTGTTCACATTCAACATTCCACTCCCATTTTCTTTTCTTCTGTAACAACTGTGTCATTGGAGCTATGACAGTCTAGAAATTAGGTACAAATCTTCGATACCAAGATGCCGTGCCGATGACCCTACGAACCTCCCTACATTTCTCGGAGTGGGAATTTGAAGAATTGCTTGCACTTTCCCTGGATCCACATGTAAACCCTGATGATCCACAACATACCCTAAATACTTTAACGACGGTAGGCAAAAGTGACAGTTTTCTGCAGAGACTATCAAACCTGCTTGATGAAGCCGCTCCAAGATATCTTTCAAAATCGTGAGGTGCTGTTCAAACGTTTCGGTAACAACTATTACGTCATTCAAGTAGACGAAGACGTGAGGCTCCAATTGCTCTCCCAGAATACGATCAACCAGTCGCTGCCACGTAGCCGGACTATTGGTTAAGCCGAAAGGCATTCTTTTGAACTGAAAGAGACCTCTCCCCGGTACCGTAAATGCTGTATACTCTTTTGAGTCGGGATGCATGCGCACTTGCCAATAAGCCGACTTAATTTCCAACGAACTCAAATATCGAGCGTTCCGCAAGCGATCCAAAATAGTGGAGATGAAAGGAAGAGGATAGGCGTCTTTCTTCGAGATCTTATTAATTTTTCTAAAATCCACACAAAAGCGATATTTGCCATCTTTCTTAGGAACCAATACCACCGGAGAGGACCAACCACTCTGTGACGGTTCAATAATGTCTTTTTTAAGCATCATTTTAACTTCCTCGTCGATACGAGCTTGAACAACCGGCGAAACTCGATACGCACGCTGTTTAATCGGATCAACCGACCCCTCTATCACTAACTTGTGCTGTACTAAAGTAGTAGCGCCTAACTTATCTCCCATTTGCGAAAAATACTCAGACGTCAGAGCATTAAGCTGACTGGTTTTCTCGGACGTAAGCTCGTTATGAGCCACCACGGAACTAATATTTGGTGGAGTGAGTGATCCTGCATTAAAGGACCAAAACTGATTTGTAAAATCTGGTATTATGCCCACCGAAATCCAAAAGTCCATCCCCAAAATCAACATATGTGGTAGCGATGGAATAACTAACGAATTGATAACGACAATTTTATTTTCGATATGAAAAGGTACAGCCACACTTCCCAATACTGAACAACTTTCAATATTTGCTACCGTACAAGAACTTACAGAGGACGGCGCAAGTTTTAGCCCCAAGGCACTTAACATTTTCCAACCCAAACCACCTATCACGGTACAGTTTGCACCAGTATCCAAAAGACCCGTAAGCTTTACTCCAGAATCCTAACCTCTAAGTAAGGCCTATTATCGCCGCGACAACTAGCAAATATATACGATAAAATTGGACGAATGTGATTAAAGTAGTTCGTGACCGAGTGATGGTCGACGACGGACACTGCTCGACCTTTCAGTGGCCCGCGCGGCCGTTTCCCCGAACACCTCGGACACGAACGAACGGTAACTCCTTGGTGACCACATCGATAACAAAGCATAACGGCAGGCTCACGACACTGAAAACGCAAACTTTTTACAATTCCAACAAGTACGAGTCTCGGCAGTCGATGGGCGATCCCTTGGGACCCTATTCCCGGGTTGCCTTTCCAAATAAGATTCGGTAGGGTTTGTCTGTGCAAATTGACCGAGAAATCGACCTTCTTCCGACACCATATGTAACTCAGGTCGACGACCAGCCCGCCGATAAGCCAAATCAGGTTCTAACAAAAACCGTGTACTCGGAGGAGGTGGACAAAACTCGCGCATTCGATTGGCTACTGCCTCCGCCTCGCGTGCGTACTCTGTCAACTCTGACACTGATTGTGGTTTCACGATCGAAAGTTGGGATTGGATATGTGGTAGTAAGTTTCGACGAATAAGCTCGACGCGTTCCAATTCGGCTGGTCTCCTTGCTACTTTTCGGAAAAGATTTTCCATGACCGCCACATAAAGTACCACTTTTTCATCCACACCCTGGGTGCGCCTACGAATCTCATCCATCAGTGTTAACTCGTAATTATACGGCAAAAAGGTTGAACGTACTTTGTCACAGAATTCCCTATACGACGCGATACTGTGTTTAGCTGACTTATACCACACATATGCGCTGCCGCAAAACAACTCTGTCGCAGAGCGAAGTACTTGCTCCTCGGTCGCACCACGCGATATTCGAAGATCTTCAAGACGTTCCAAAAACTCCGTCACGCTTCCCGATTCTCCATCAAACTTTAAATTCCATTTATTTACATCTGACTGATAACGTGTTACTCCACTATCCCCGTCTGACCGAGACTGATCACTCGCGACCACCTGCACCGGACCACCGATTTGAGTGACATTGTGTTGTTTTCGTGTAGGACTAACGTCCTTTGGGTGTCTCCAATCTGAGGTACTAAATAACGATAACCGCCGGCCCACTAATGCTGCTAAACCGTCGATGGCCGAAGTTCCCCGACCGCTAAATGGCGAAGATTGTGGTGGAGGCTGATACCCACTCGAATTAATAACCCCGTTTCTCTCCACGTCAACCAAATCATTCACTTCCACTATTGGTTCATCTATCAAGGACCTACCCCTATTTGGATCCGATCCCGCGTTCCGCTTTTCCAGTAGCTGAAATAAGGTGTCACACAGTGTTCGAAGATCCTGTTGTTTAGGCCGAATCTCCCTCTCACTACTAGTAATACGACATAACCGCCTATCTACGTGCGATAACCGCGCTTTCAATCGCTGATATTCATTGGCTTTATTTGAAAAGTTAAATTCTTGAATATCCCCAGAAACTTCATCCAACTTAGCCGAGCAAATGCTTAGCTCACTATCCGATTCAAAACAAACAGCAACATCCGAGATAACACCGCGCCGAAGAGCATTCCGGAGAATTGCCCGCTTAGCCGCAACGGTTCCATCCCCCACCGTACAACCCCGAATCAATAATTCGAACGTAAGTTCGTCACTATGTAGTCGATTTATTTCGCTTGGATCCATTTTCACCGATCATTAATATTTCTAACCTTAAAAGACAATGATTTCTAACTCTCCGTCCAAAAAAAAAAAATTCCACGCGCACGATACTAAGTTTATAGCTTAACGTAATAAAATACCTATTAATTTAATAATAACAAAACCGTTTAGTCACGACACGAGGACCCGCGTTTCATTTCAACCCATCCTAAAACTGCTAAGTTGCAAAAAAAGGAAGAAAGAACCATCTATCTATTCCCTGACTCGCCTTGTCCCTCGACACAACAAAACAAATTAAAAAAAAAATTTTTTTCTTCTTAAACCGAATTTTTTTTTTAAATAAGGTAAAGCATTGATCTTAGTAACATTAGATGTAGGCGTATGTTAATATTTGCTTATCCTAGAAAAGGAAAGCTAACAGAAGAAAAAAAAAAAAACCTTTCAATTTGCAAAAATTCCAAAAAATTGTACTTTGAAAAAAAAAATTCCTTCCCGAAAAAAAAAAATTTTTTATTCCCCCCCCCCCCCCTGAAATAATTACTCCTGTTAATTACTAGCAAAAGACCCCAAAGGTAATAACTCCTCAAAAAAAAACTTACTATATTAACCCTGCCGTAAGAGAGACGAGACAGAACAACGCAATCAGGAATTTAAAAAAAAATATTTTTTCTAATTTTGACATATAAAGTGACACTTTTTAAAACTGATTGACATTATGAAATGTCTTACTTTTTGTAACTAGTTGCATAAAGTAAAATTGTATGCAATTGGTGACAAAAAATGTATTTCAAAATTAGTGACAAAAAGAATTATTCTATTTATTAAACTGTTATAATACAAGTTAAAAACATAAATTATAAATTAATTAATTATTATAAATATTGATAACACAATTATTGCAATTATTCAAATTAATTCCCGACGACATATTTTTTTCATTGCTCGAACTTGCTGTTATTTGGGAATAGAGCATTACCTGCTGCCTCTTCAATATCGATTGGTAGCTCTTCAGAACTTGAATGACTCATTTTTTAAAAATAAAACTAAAAATATATCAATCTCGATAAAAACCTTCCGTCTAGACTTTTTTACAAAATCTCAAACTGACAACTAACATGAAGTAACAGCAACAATAGCTATTTATGCCATCAGTTATATGTCAAAATTAGAAAAACTAAATTTATGTTATCCAAATTTTTATCAATTATATTAAATTTTATTTTTTTATTACTTTCTTCAAAATTAGAAAAAATCTTGTATGCAATACGTTACGAAATGAAATTTTGTGTAACTTGTGAGTTTTTGCGAAACTCACTTCGTTCGTTCCGCAAAAATCTCAAAAATTAGGCATTTCGTAACTGATGGCATAAATAACTATTATTTTGAGCTGACTAGGTTTTTAAACTGCAATTAGTACTCTCCTATCAAGGCCGTATCCCTAAAAGTAAATCACACCCCCCATTAAACATTCACAGTACTTCAACGATACACCCTTATCCTAACATCTGTACAATATCTATAATGTAATAATTACTTCAATAAAAAAAAACAAATTTTCAGAACTTTAGCCGTCCTTATACTGGTTTTCCGAAACCTTAACGACCGACAATGGATCTCTTGAAGCCTTACCATAACCTTTCAAAAAAAAAAAATAATAATAGCCACCGACGTAGCCGCCCAACATAGTGATAGATAAAGCGAAAATAAATAATAAAGAAACAAAACTCTTTTTTTTTTGTTTCTTTCTCCAAATAGAATTTAAAAATCTTTTGCAAGTAAACCATTTCTTTAAAAAAACAAAGTAATCATTGCAAATATCTCATATTATCAAAATAAGGATTTCCTGAGGAAGTAAGTTATTTAAGACCTTGAACTAGAGTAGGGTAATACAATACATCCGTAATTAAAAATAAAAACCATATTTGGTGTAGCCGAGTAGAACTGTAGCTCTCTGCGTGCGCATCACAAAAAAAAATATTTAAGCTATACATGACAGCATAGCACCCCCTTTTATAAAACAAAATTCTATATATATTTTCTTAACTCCCCCCCCCCCCCCCAATTAAACTAAACGGCTAGTACCACAAATTATTTATTTATAAAAAAAATTTAACAGTGGTCGAGCCATGCCATCGAGACAGAACAGAGCCAAGCTGCACCCTTCTCCATCGTTACCAAACCCCCCTCCCATGAAAAAGTAAACACCTAGCCATACCAAAAAACAAAAAATAATTTTAGGGAAGACTCTAAGTGTCTTGGGCACAAAACTAAATTCTGAAACCATAAGCAAAAGCAACAGGACAAATTATTATCAACGTTCAATCAGTAAGTCATTTTTATAAGTTAACGGAGAAGCCCCTCTTGATGTTACCTTCAATCTACAATCCAAAGTTACCGCCCTAAATTAAACATTTTGTAAGTTATCATTACTTATTAGAATAAAAAGGATATATGATGAAAAGAAATTTAAGATAGAAATTAAAAAGGCCTTAGTGAAGCTAGAGCCCTATACTTTCGATGATTTTTCTTTTGAATATGCAATTTATTTGGGATTTTCTTTCTATATGACGTCATTCCATTTTGTGTCTGTAAAATTAAAAAAAAAAAAAACATTTTGTACTACCCACACCTGCGCCGTATAACCTGCTCAGAAAAATTAAAATTATGCAGCTTACTTAAGAAGCCCATAACAAATACTGAAAATTGTTACCACAATTCACACTGCCTTCAAAAAAAAACCAGCAAAATATCTAGCCTAAACAAAAATCCTTAAAAATACACTCCCTACATCCTGCAAATTAATTCACCTCGTTCAGCAGACCCCCTGTAATGCAGAAACTATATACCACCCCCTTCAGACCTTTAAAGAAAATTTTTGGGCGCCATTTTGTTAGGGCTTATTTTTGGCCTTTTTCGAACTAGGATGTTGAGTTAGAGGTATCTTTGTTATTTACCTCAAGGTAAGCCTAACAAAAAAAATATTTATTATAGTGTGCCGTTCTCTGGCCGCAAACAAAACAAAATAAAAAGATGAGAAGGCACACTGCTAGCTCTCTCTAGTCGGTGAGGGGTAGGTTGGACCTTTCTGGTCTGGGTGGGGAAAAATTAAAGAGGCATTTAGTTACTTAATAGTATAATCAACACATCATAAATGAAGTATAAATGAAATGTGGTAGCATTGCACAGTATTATGATGCTTATCAATAGATGTTGGTTAATTAATAGAACAATTGTAATACAAAAAAAAGAAAGAGTCCTTTGTGCAACTATTATGAGAATTATTAACAGTTGAAATACCCATAGATAAACCCACACAGTAAACAGGTGTTTACAGGTGCTAGAGTGAAATACCCCTTTTGAAAAGCAACATCAAGGGGAGCTTTACGAGGTAATCTATTGGGTTCTGTATAAATGTTAACCGGAACAAAAGGATGAGCTGAGTAAATTATATATGAGATTAAGAAACATAGGTTATAATGTCTGAAATTATCTTTAAACTGTAAGTGAACTTATGTTACTTTTGCCGAATGTAGAGAGAGAGAAACCCTTAAAATATAACATAAAACATAGAGGATACGACCTTATCACATCTTGCACGTCAGCACCTTCACCTCGGGTTCATTATGAGCCTGTCCTGTCGTGCCTGGAAGGACGACTCCCGGACTGGGTGATCCTGTAGGATCGGGCCCCCTGCACAGCTGGACTAGAACACAACATCTTGGGTCCTCGGTCGCGACTAAATTGGTGTCTTTAGCCGGACATAACGGCGACGATCATCTTGACGTTGCAGACAAACACCAAATGGCGACAACTTACGGTTTTCTTGATCCCTACAAGGATTTGGTTTTACTGGCCTTTATTCACCACGACATCACAAAACCATCTACTTCCCCAACCCGATTTAATCCTCCATTAATTTGGAGAAGAAATACTTGGCAAATTCCACACGGATTGGTAAAGTTACACCACCATTTGCCGCTGCCAACAGATGATTTACCAAACGGGAATGGCCGCCATCCGCCCGTATGTTACTACGTTTCTATCCAAAAATGTTCCAAAAGCGACATTGTCACGTCATCTCAGCCAGAACCCGCTACACCATCGAATTACCCTTTCAAGAGTCGACCTCCCGCACTCTACAACAATATGCGGTACCCAGATCCTTTGACCAAACTGGCAACCCTGCTGCCCCACGTGGTCGTTTTGCAAGCGCAAAGCGAGCTGCCGGCCTAAACGGTCGTTCCCGCTTCTTACCGATAGATGGGGAGCTGATGCGTCCCATATCGATCGGAAGAGAACAGAACGATGCCCACTCAAAGGTACTACTACGATCGATAAACAACAGAGGTCGTTACCAGAACCTTAAACTAGCGGTGGCGTTATAAGAATCGTGAACACAAATTCTTAACTTATTAATTACTATAGAGGAATGGTTTCGTTGAGATCTATGTCAGTCGTCAAAGCTCGAAGATCTTATTACAGTTCGTTTTCACCCGTAACAATTACATTAATCGTACGAGCTAATTTTTTAGTAATATTACCATATACAGAAACATTTCTTTAAATGTCTGGCCAAATAGGTAATTTTCCAATCAGCTATATAAAAAAAAATCTTCAGAAAGAGGGCCACATGTTCCCAAGAGAACATTTGCCTGTTTAGAACTCAACTATGCAAGTTATTACAATAACAAATAAACAAATACATATTATTTACAAAGAAAAAAGCTACCTTGACATAGATACGAGATTGTGATAAAGCGGTGCCTCTCGTGAAACGGGGCCGGTGCTTATTCTGGTTTTATAGTATGAACAGGGTTTACCCGTATATTTTGTCACCCACCTACAGGGGTTATTATGAAAGATACAAAAAAATGTTAAATACAAACATTTTATATTTTTTCTCAAATAGTCTGATTTTTTTATAAGGGAAATTCAAAATAATGTCATAAGTGACAAAATTTGACAGGAGCTCGGCCTTTTTAATGAAATATCATATGTGTATTATTAGGTACCTTTTTTTCAAATATAATATGAATGCCTTCGAATAAAATATATACTTTTATTAGGTTATATTATCTTTCGATATAGCCACCTTGGTTTATAATAATAATAATAATTATGCCTTTATTGCAATTTAAGAAAAAGAAAATTATAAAAGGTGAAGTTGAAGCAAAGCTTCCTCACTTAACCTAATATTCTAAACTATGACGTAAGTAGTAATCACTAAGAGAACAATAAATTGATTGAATTTATAAGACATAAACTAACAATAAATTTACAGTTAATGTGCAATAACACGTAATTTACCTAATTGAAATATTATAAATAAATATAAGTTAACTATAGCTGGCAAACTGGAGGGCATTGAGGGACAGCAACATACTTACATGTAGACTTTTTATTGTGTACCAGAACATATTTGTCTGACAAGAGGACGAATTGCATTTTTAAATAGATTAGTTGAAGCATATTTTAAACGAATGCGAACTTTGTTGTAGCTTAAGGAGACTTGATAACTGAATAATCTTTCAAACAGAGTGGTTTTGTGCAACGGAGGAGTGATAGTAGATTTATTCCGAAGATCTAAGGCATGAGAGTCGTATCTAAGTTTTATTTTTTGATATAAATAGTCCGGTCATTTCTTATTCCACCCATCATACGTATACAGCAGTTCTGAATAATCTGAATACGTCTGGCATCCGTCTGCAAGACACATATACAGTACCTCACAAAATGTGAATTGAGATAAGACCAGGCTATCACAGAACGATTTTTTGAAATCAGGATTCAGAAGGTGCCTTTGGTAGTACCTATATAAGTTTTAAATTTGCAAGTGCCTTTTTTATACAGTTATTGATATGCTCGGTAAACCTCAGGTTTACGTCAAGTAGCAATCCAAGGTTTCTAGCAATGATTGAACAGGATAAGGTTTGACCACCAAGAACAACGCGAAACATGTTTCGACATTGCTCCCTGCTCTGAACAGGACCAAACAGAAGTAACTGACACTTTTTAGGATTTAGTTCGAGACAATGTTGCGTAGAGATTTTTAGCAGACGATCTAGGTCAGCTGTTAGCTTGTCAATAGCCTCAAGAATGTTTTCAGGGCGAAAGGATAAGTACATACAGCTGGGATCATCCGCATACATGTGCGCAGTGGCGCATCCCAAATTATCGATAAGCTGAGAGGCATAGAGTGAAAAATAAGGGGCCCAGTATCGATCCCTGAGGAACGCCACATGAAACCTTCACACGACCCGAGAGTTCCGAGTTGAGTTTTACAGACTTTGTCTTTCTTGTAAGGTAACTTTGAATTAGTTGGCATGCACTATCATCAAAGCCAAGAAATCTCAGGATAGCCAATAGGTGCTGATGGTTTAATCTGCCAAAGGCCTTAGAGTAGTCGAGCAAAGCCAAAGCAGTAAGTTTTCCGCGATCTGCCGCATCCAGAACATCATCAGTAACCTTAAGAAGAGCTGTGGCCCAACTATAGGTTAGGTTAGAGTGGCAGACTTCTGGTCTATCCAGACAGTCTCACGTAGTCCTTTAAGGACCGTTGTGTTACCACACATGTTTTGCGGAACCTATCAGCATCAGCTCCCTGGTGGCTAGTGCGAAGTACGGCGTAGAAGAATCCTGGCAGCTTACTCAAACCAGCCACTACTGTTGATAAACCTAGTAAGTCGACCCAGTTGTAAGTTGCTTACTTCCTCCAGATTATTAAAGAATGGTTCGCCCAAGGCATTAAACCTTCTTCTTGCAAGGCCAGGGCATTCACACAAAAAATGTTGAATGCTTTCCTCCTCTTTTTCGTCTTTGCAACTTCTGCAGAAGTCGTTAGCTGGTATTTGCATACGTTCTGCATGTCTACCGAAAAGACAGTGTCCGGTGACCACGGCAGTGATATTTCTTAAGTCCTTCCGACTGTGTTGTAATAACGCTGCGGTTTTCTTGTTATCAAGTAGGGGCCACAATTGCTTGGAGATGCTACAGGTTGTTAGCTCTGTCCATCTGCTTATTGCAAATTGTTTGGCTGTACGATCTATCTCCTCTTTGACCAATCCCAGCGGCCTAGCCACGGCATTCTCTGCTAGATCGGCGGACATGCCCGCGCCCTCCTTGGCGAGCGCATCAGCAGACTCATTGCCATCTATGCTGTGATGACCAGGAACCCAACACAGAGTGACTCGATGCCGGGCACCAAGTATGCGAAGATTGTCGCGACATCGCCTCACTAGTTTTGATTTATTGTTGTTGGAACGAATTGCCTTTATCGCTGCCTGACTATCTATATAGATAGCTATTGACGCAGCTGCTCTCAGGTCTTGACGTTCCTGCAGGATTTTTACTGCTTTATCAACTGCCATCACTTCTGCTTGAAAAATGCTGCAGTAGTCCGGAAGTCTATATGACCTCTGTATTTTCATACTCTCAGAGAAGATACCAGCACCCACTCCGACGTCCATTTTTGAACCGTCTGTGAAAATTGAGTGGGCTGTCTCCATTATTAACTAATTGCCCTCCCACTCTTCCCTAGTCGGAATGAGCACAGAAAATCCCTCTCCGAAATCTGTTAGTGGGACGATGTAATCAGTCGGCTCTTGCAAATTTTGGACTGGATATGTCCTTAGTATACTGCTGTGCCCGTAGTTGGTGTCGCTCCAGCATTTCGAGTCTTTAAGTCGTAAAGCACTCTTTGCAGCCATACTTTTTCCATAAATGTCCACGGGCAGCAGATGTAACATCACTTCTAAAGCCGCCGTCGGTGTGGAGTGAAGGGCACTAGTTACTCCTAAACAACCTGCCCGTTGTATATTTGTTAGTTTCTTTGTGTGTACTGCTTTTTCCAAAGCAGTCCACCAGACCAGGACCCCGTAGGTTAGTATAGGTCTTACAATGGCCGTATAAATCCAGTGTACTATATGGGGTTTCAATCCCCACTTTTTACCGATGGCTTTTTTGCAGGCATAGAACGCAACTGGCGCCTTATTGACTCGTTCTTGCAAGTTCATGCCCCAGTTTAGCTTGGAATCGAGTATCAGTCCCAGGTACTTTGCTTTTGCTTTCAGCACCAAGGTACTGTTGTCCAGGACTGGGAGCCTGAAGTTCTCAATCACCCTTCTGCGTGTGAATAGAACTAGCTCCGTTTTTTCTTGGTTAATTTGCAGGCCACATCTCGAGGCCCAGCGTTGAAGATTTTGTAGCGCTGTTCCTGTTAGATCGCTGATAGTATTTAGAAATTTGCCTGACACTAGTATAACTAAATCGTCAGCATATGCAACCACTTTAATTCCAGCTTTTTCTAAAGTTATAAGAGCTTTGTTTAAAACTATTAGCCAGAGTGTTGGTGACAGCACCCCGCCTTGCGGAGTTCCTCTTCCGACAAATCTGATCATCTCACTGCTACCCAAACTGGAGTAGATTTGGCGGCCTTTTAACATCTTATAAATCCAACGGCAGATGTAGTTGTCAACCCCTGATTCTGTTAGAGCGTCGCACACTGCTTCGGTCGTGACATTGTTAAAGGCTCCTTCGATGTCCAGGAAAGTTCCTAGAGTGTACTCTTTATTTCTAAGTGATTTTTTAATAACGCCTACCACCTCGCCAACTATGGTCTCTACGAAAGCCAGATTGGACATCTGGCAATAACATGTGTGATCGAATATACTCACGAATCTGACCCTCCAACACCCTTTTCAAGATCTTCGACAGGGTAGGTAGTATGCTTATAGGTCTGAGTTCTCTTAAGTCATTGGGGACCGAAACTTTAGGTAATGGAAGTAGAAAAGAACTTCTCCAGGTTTCAGGGAAAGAGGACGTCTCTATGCAGGAATTGATAATATGTAAAATAAACGGGAGAATGAGCGGACAGCAACGGCATAGCACAGATAATCCGATTTCATCAGTACCCGCATCATGAGACCTAATAGAGAATAGAGCTGCTCGTACCTCAACAAGAGTTACGAGTCTGAATTGAAAAGCGCCAGTATCTTGCTTTTTATTATATGTGTAAAAATTTAACAAGTCAGGATCAGGAATTAAAGATTGCGTATTATTACTTCTTCTTCTTATGGTGCCGTACGCTGCTGTAGCGCGTTGGCGTTCACGTGTTCACTGGGTAATGTGAAGTGTGCCTTCTTCGGCTCTTCTGAATATCGTGGCGGCATCTGCGATGTTACACCAATTGCGAATATTGCGAAGCCATGAATGTTATTTTCGGCCTGGTCCCCTTTTTCCCTCGATTTTATTACCAAAGTGGTTAATATCATCCATCTCTTGAGTAAACACCAAGTTCCCTAAGTAACTTCCAGATATTTTTTTGTGTATTATTATTTAGAATAAACTCAAAATACGCTCTTTTTCAGTTACAATCTCGTTGGTAATTCGATTGCGTAGCTGCCGATATCATTCCCAGTTTTCTGGTGTTTTTCTTTGGTTAAACTTAGCTAAAGCCCTATCACAAAGTTTTATTAGAAGCCTGATATTAGCAGTGATCCATGGAGCCTTTCTCTTTGTTATGCAAGCATTTCTGATAGAAGCATGTTTGTTAAATAAATCCAGAATATATGCATTGAACATTTTGAGTTTATCATTGACATCCCGTAAATGTAGCAGGTTGTGAAAAGGTACATTCTGAAGATCTCCATAGAATGCCTCATGATCAAAATGCTTGAAATCCCTATAAGTAATGACAGTTGGTTTAGGTTTGAAGACCTTTATCCGTAATAGACACTTAATAAGATAGTGATCTGATACATCGAAAGTAGGGTCAACATTACTAGTCGGTAAAAGATCAGTATTGGAGCAAAGGATGAGGTCTATGAGGGTTGCACTATTAAGACCCCGCCTAGTAGGCTAATTTATGACCTGAGTTACATTATGTGCATGAAGCAGGGAAACAAACCGTTGAGTATATACAGGGTGTTCGAAAAATACGTGTACAACGTTTAACGACATACTCCTGACGTCAAAATAGGTCGATCTAAGCCGACTTAGTTATATCCAAAATTGTCTCGTTTAGCCGGCAAAGGGCGTCAAAAATTTGTAAAAATATTGTTTTTTTCTAAATTACGTAAAAACCTGCTAATCGATTTTAATGATATATAGTATGTAGACTAATACTATAAAATGACGTTTTCTAGTAATATAGTCACCCGCTGTAAATAAGTGGAAGTGTTATAAAAGTGATATAATACGTCAACATTTCTCCAGATTTTTTATATCAACGGCGTTATGACAACCCAGATATTTTTGTCGAGTGACTGGATGTATTTGGAAGCAATTTTACCTCTTCAATATTTTTTGTTGGATGAGCTGTTTTGCCAGAAAAAAACAGTAATAATAAAACAAAGTACAACAAAGTTGGAAGTATGTATTAAAAATATTGTAAGCAACTAGGTAAAACGAAAACATTAGTTAAGCAAATGTGTAAAATGACCGCCATCTTGCTGAATACACTTATTAACACTCCTTAAAAAATGATATTGGACCCTATTTAATGTCTCGGGGTTATTAAAATGGTTGCCTGCATTTAAAATCCGCGTCAATAAATCATGGCTTGTGTTTACCGGAGTCTTGTAAACTTCTGTTTTAATAGAGCCCCACAAAAAGAAGTCACACATATTTAACTCTTCACGTATCCTCACTTCCTAAATTTCAACATAGATTTTAACAAGTTAAAATTATATTCATTATTACAAATTTGAAATACGGTGATTGATCAAGGAATCAATTATTTTTTAATTTAATTCATTTTTTTAATTTCTAGAAAGCGATTGAATTATGTATAAAAGTAATCGAATTAAACTCAGTAATTCGAATAAGGTAATTGATCAAGGAATCAATTACTTTTAGGGTAATGCAATTACAAGAATTATTAGAAAGTAATTGAATTATTTATAAAAATAATTAAATTAAACTCAGTAATTCAAATGCGGTAATTGATCAAGGAATCAATTACTTTTAGAGCAGCTTTTTGTTTTCGTTTATGTTTTTATTATTCTTGTATACGTTTATTGTTTCCTTTGTTTGTTATTTATATAGTTACTTCGTTTTATTCTTACTAATATTTTAACTAGTGTTTGTATGTTTTGTAATTTATATATGTACATATTTATTATTTTTGTAAACTTTAAAAAAATCATAGCTTTTTAGAGTTAGGTTTGAATACTTTGTCTAGATGGTCCATGTATAGTACAACTTTGTAACTAGCAGTTTTAGCTAAATAAAGGATTTAATAATAATATATCTGTAATATTAATAAAAAACTTTGACGTTTAATAACTTTTTTCCGAAACACCCTGTATTTGCAAGGTATATGGCAACAACCTAAATAATTGCCGAGTAGTTGGAACAATCAATTATACCACCGCGAACCGTTTCTATAAGACAATTATAAAATTGCAAATAGCAATCTAAAATTTTCCTTTAGTATCTCTTATAAGAAAAAAGTAATATTATATGTATAGTGGCGCCTGGTATAATAGGGTACCTAAACTTAAGCAAAGTAGGTATACCTGTTTTTACTTCTTTCAGATTCGTCCTCCTTAATGTCTAGTTCTTCATGTTTAATTTTCCAATCCCCATACATCTGATCAGTTCCTGCGTCATCCTCTTCAACTTTGACCTCTGCTTCGGTTTGATCAGGAAATATTTGTTTGCCCCTGTAAAACATAAAATGATCCGGTTTTAGGCGGGACTAAAACGATAATTATTGTTGATTGTTTTTATGAGAAATATCTTTCTAATTTGGTGACATATAAATCATATTATTTAAGTAGGAGAGGAGTAGGTAGGTACTAAACAGTAAATATCGATAAACAGCTTTAGAATATATTTTAATAATGATATAAGTAGGGTCAATTATACCAATTAGGATAAATCGAGGGGTAAATACAAATTTAACCCTAAAGGACCCATTATATACCATATGGATATTGGCTTTATGTGAAGTGGAAAGGTCGAAATGTCTGCTTTCATATTAGTTCAGGTTAGTTAGTTCTTTAAACTTGATGATCATATAAATAGAGTTACACGTCACAAAGTCACGCTTTTTTTGCTTAAAATAAACACCATTATGATGTTGACAGACTCAACACTGATATAGTTCATCATTCTTATGGGGCGTGGAGTCACACACTGGTTGACTTCCACAATCACCTGCAAAACATACTATTAAAATGAAGCGCTTGCATACATTTTTGAACGCCCGCAAGGAGGTCGGTTTTCAGTCAAACACCTCGGTTTTGTGACCGTTTTATATGTGCAGACAAAAGTGCTGCAAAAGTTTACAATCGCTCATTGCCATACTGAACAGACGACGCTTCTAAATGACCCAAAAAAGAGAAAAAGTTGTCACGTATTAAAGCCTGTTTACATACATCAGGAAATTGCAGGTGCAATGCAATAAAAAATTGCATGTACGCATGCGCATTTACGACTTTGCAATCAGCTATTGCAATTTTCTTTGCATTTTTTTTTTAACTTTTTAAAGGGACCTCGCTTCGATACCATAATCTATGGGCGCTCATCAGACAAACATTATGGACGAATAATAACGATGTCACAAAAACATCGAATTCGAAACATCGATTTGTTTAAATTAATATCGATAGTTGACATTTTTATATACCTGCTTGAAAATGTAATGTATATGTTATTACGTATTTTATAAAATTATGTTCTTCCAGCTTGCCCTAATTAATCCAATAATAAATCACATCACCCTATCAGTATCCTCAATTCTCTGCAAATTCACGATTGGAAAGAAAAAAAACCTGCAACTGGGGTATAACCAAATGGAACCTTTACCATTTCAAAAAGCATGTTGTTTTACAGTAGGAAATGGAAATTAACAACACTCTCCATTTGTCCGGACCAAAGATGCAAGCAAAAAAACTGAAAAAAAAATACAATACAAAAATTTTAACTTTTACTAACCTGAACTAACCATATAATTTTTGTAACAAAGAAAATAGAAGCAATATTTCTTTTTAGTCTATTTAGCATTTAATTGCTTTTCTCTTGGTAGGTACCTATAAGAAAACCAGATATATTTCAAAAAAGGAACGAAATAAATAAATAAATACAAATTGTTTAGTGCTCGGTTTATTGCAATTAGTACAACTGTTTGTTAAAATGTTTGTATCGTTTACTTGCTTGATACGTAAACGATTACGCAATGCAATTCTTTGCAGAAGCAATACGTTGCAAGACATTTTTTGCAGGTACTTAATGTAAACATGCTTTTACAATACTTAATATTGTGTAGTTCAAACAAGACAATTAACTATGGGATCAACAATATGACCTACCTAATCTGATCCGATTCCTCATCGTCACTGTACTCAGTTTTTATTTGTATTCCTAATATTCTTCCTTCTTCTTGATTAAAAAATATTTCTTTTGTATCGCGGCACGGATTATTGCTGTTTTCCCACAAATCACTCATGCTCAACAAACCAACAACAAACTTATTCAGGTGTAACGCCAATTTATTTGTGTCTCGGGTAAATGGAACACAGACGGCACAAATTATCAAATATTTTACAAAATTTAAATCTACCAACTGCTTGCAATATTTATTTAGTGTTGGTTCTTCAGTCAAAAACATCAAATCTAGGTTATTTCCAACCATGTCTTCTCTTTCATTCTCTATCGGACGAAACAGGCAGCCAGACAAGCCTTAATGTTGGTTTGCACCAGTATATTTAAGTAAGACTTTAAACTAAACCTATTTTACATTTAAGTTTTCGTTTACACGAACGTCGGCATAAGAAATTGTTTTGCACAAATTAGACATCTTAGGCAAGAAAAGAAACTATTTACAATACTTGATAGGCGATCGTTTTTCGTTTTCAGAAATATTTCAAATTATTTGGAGTTTTCGACACGTGCGCAGTGGCAGGAAACATCGATGTTTTATTTCCAACATCGGCGTTCATTTTACATATCGAAATAAGATTTTAACTCAACCTCCGAACTTGTAGTATCTATAGGAAATTTTAAAAACGGCGCTACAATTTCATTCCGGTTCAGTATCATTCAGTACTAGTAGTCCACAGATTACGAAATAAAATATTATTTTCTGTGATATATGTCAGTTAAGTAGTCTTATTTTAAAGGAAAGTGCGGCACGAGTGCAAGATTTGAAAACCATTAAACATCTTAGTGCACGTATTTGTAAACCATTGGGAAAAAAGTGCAACAAGTGTTGCGCAATCAGTTCCGCAGGTGCTCTTGGAGACCGTGCTGCACCGAAACTGGATGAAAATATAAAAAAATACAGTGTTTTGATTTTCTCGATCTTTAAAATACTCATTTGTCCAGTGGTACTAAGTAAAATCAATGAGGAATGAAGAGTATTATTATCATCAAATTTGTTGGAAAAATGCGCTCAAGGTCTAATCTAAAAACCATTGGTACTCAAATAGTGCAACACTTTTTGTGCACTGGTGCAGTTTCAGTGGCATGGCGGTGCCGCACTTCTATTAGCAATGGAATTCGCTATAACATGTGGTAGTGTCTGGGCCAGTGATCTGTTTACTGTTTTTGGTGATTCATCGGGTGCTAAACGAAGGAAATAGAGGTACGAATTCATTTTTTACGCATTTGTTATAATTATTTCGGAATTGTTCTTAAAAAATATGGACTGTCTGTCATTTTATTCGTTAAGAGCACGCCCGCACCCTTGGACAATAGTTCAAATTTTATTCACTTTTAGACTTCTTTTTTGGCGAAATGGGGAAGTATGAGGGGAAGACAGAAAGAAAATTAATATTTACTGAGGAAAACCTTAGAACAGCAAGGGAAATAATTGAAAATGGAGGAAGCCAACGATCATTGTCGAATTTTGGATTCACTATTTTACGGAATAGGTAATAAGAATCTCCGATTTTTGGCATTCCAGTATGCTGACCAGGGTTGATAAAAATCATGATTTTTTAAAAAATTTTACCAGCTTTTTCAAATATTATTATTTTTAAATATTTCTAACTGCTTATATTTTGTTTTGTTATGTAAACAAATATTTTTAGGCAGGAATAGTACAGGTACGAAGCAAAACTGGTAAAGTTTTAATATGCAAATTTCGTTCGCGTAGTTTTTGCAAGTTTGCGCCTTTGTCGAAACTTGTATTGACGTGACTATTTCCCTCATATACTGTAACTACAATGCGCTTTTCACTTGATTTTCGGTGAAAATCAGCCCTCGGTCGCGATTGAGCTGATAATTCACCTCACTTTTATTGAACCAATCAAAACGCTCATTTTCATAGCAACCACCTTGGTAACGGTCGTCTTACCCGATAAGACTACCGCTAGCTCGAAAAGACGCTTTCGAAAAGACGCTTGTAGCTTTTTTACTTAAATAAAAAATTAGTAACACCTCTAACTTGTATATTTACCTTTATCAGACGGCCTTCATTTTTATGTTCAGTAAATTATCCAATAAAATACACCTCTAGAGGCGGTTTCTTATCTTCATACCTTCGTTTTTCACTCAAAACTCGATTTTCCAAGAAAATTTTCACTCAATGTAATTTTTACTTATAATCAAAGATAAGACCCTCGAGCTAAAGCTCTCGGGATCATATCAGATTATAAGTAAAAATTACATTTCGTAAAAATTTGTCAGAAAATCGATTTCTTGTTAAAAACATCGGTATTACCGATAAGACGCCTCCTCTATCGGTATATTACTGTTGAAAATTGCACTCTTCTGGTTGTTCATTGATGGTTACCTACGAGAATAACCGTCACTGTCACAACAAGTTGAAATTTCTGCTTTGACAATTTCGCGTCAATTTATCAAAATGATTCAGGAAATAGTCTAAAAAATATATTTCGTGCATGTAAAATGGCTTGATAATCATGCACTCAGATTTGTTGCCCTAAAGAAACAGCTTTCATGCATTTTTATTGTTATTTACCTTAAAAAGTGCCCTCCGTCTTATTGTTATCTTATACAGTGACCGGCAAAGAGTTCGCAACATATGGAAAAAAATTTTATTAGCGGAATATTGAAAAATCTTTTCTGGGGGATCGGATGTGCATGTCCCATAACCTTAAAATCGATTTTGGCATACGTCACGTGACCACTGGTATGGCGGAAAAGTTGAAGTAACGAATATGAAATCATCAGAAATCCGATTAGTTGATGAGATATCGAAGAAATTCCAAGAATAAAAAGTGTTTAGAATTCCATTAGAACCTTGCATACAATGTTTGAGATATCTACTTGAAAAAACATAAAATCGAATTTTTTTATAAATATTTTGTTACCGAGTTAAAAATTTCCATATTTTTCCTTTCTAATAGCTTCATTAAAGTAAAACTGAATTCTATTGAACACAACTAGAAATATTTTGTTGTAAATACGCCAATGATTTCTTATAAAGTACATTCGGGTGTCGATTTATTTAGTAAGTTAAGTGGTTAGTTTTAGTTTTAAGTGTTAGATGGCACCACAAGTGGTGATTAAGACAACAAAAAAAGAATGTGTAAGAAATGTAGGCTCTTCATTTTTAGTATATTTATTTTGTGTTATATGTATACGTTATAATAGTATTGTAAAATTGTGTTCTGATGTCTGAATAAATCTTTGGAACATGAAGCCGGTGTGTGGTTATTATTGAACCCCAAAACAACAGGTTATGGGCCCAGAAACGGAATCAAAAGAGGTAAAGGCATAACCTGAAAAAGGCGTGCTAAGGAAAAAAGAAAATAGCGAGTTTAAGCGGTAAAAATAGTTTTAATGTGGAACTACTAAGCAGTAATAATTATCATACCTGGAAATTCAGAATGCATGTTTTACTAGAAGAAAAAGAAGTATACGAATTTATTGAAAAGGAATATAACGAAGCAGATTATACCGATGAAAAGAAAAAAGCAGAAGCGAAGAAGAAAGATAGCAGATGTAAGTCCCTGATTGTTCAATGTCTTGATGATACTCAGATAGATATAGTTAGAGGAAAAGATACAGCGTTTAGTATGTGGAACTGTCTAAAGGATAGATACGAGAAGAAGGGGATTCCAGGCCAACTAATGTTGAGAAGAAAATTAATGTCTATGAAGCTGACTGATGGAAGTAAGTTGGAGGACTTTTTGGCAGAGTTTAATTTAGTTATTAATCAATTGAAAGCTACCGGGGCAGAAATAAAAGATGAGGATATTGTGTGCAACCCCTTAATGGCAATGCCTTAAAGTTTTGAAACTGTAGTGACTATATTAGAAAACACTCCAACAAATATTTTACCAATAGACTTTGTAAAAGCGAAATTGAGAGCTAAAGTTGAAAGACGAAGATATGTATGTGATGTGAGATGCGATGACAGTTTTAAAAGGGACAGTACAAAGCCATTTAATAATACAAACCTAAGTACAAATCAAGGTGTATGTTATTCATGTGGTAACAGAGGACATTTTAAAAGAGATTGCAGAGAAAGATATGGTCAAAATTCGAGAGGTGGTAATAATGGATTTTAAAGTTCCAGTAGAAGCCAGGGATATTATTCCAGAGGTGTACGTGGAAGTTTCAGGGGTCAAGGATATAGAAGAGGTGTAGGTAGACAGTTTGGACAGAATTTTAGTAGAAATAGCGATGGACATGGACCAAGAGGAGGAAATTATACAGAAAGTACAGGAAATGAACAGCACGAAGGGCAGAATGAGAATGGTTCTCGGCAAGGTATTTGTTATATGTCAGGTAACGATTCTGAGAATGTAAATACAAATGAATTGTTATTTTATGTTGATTCAGGATGTACAGATCATTTGATAAATGACAAAGCATATTTTAGCGATCTTATGTTGTTAGAAAATCCAATAAAAATAGCTGTAATAATGACATGGAGGCTATTGGGGTAGGAAATGTTAAGGTGATCAGTGATGTATATGAAAAAGAGGTTAAATGTACTATTAAAAATGTCTTATATGTTCCAAATTTAAGGAAAAACTTATTGTCAGTTAAACGGTTAGAGATGGCAAATATCAAAGTGGTTTTTAATAATGGCCAGGTTCGTTTGTATAATGAAAATAATTTGATTGGTATAGGACATAGAAATAATCTATATGAAATGAGATTCAAGGTTGAAAATAATGAATGTTTAAATACAGAAATTGAAAATGAGATTGTAAAAATATGGCATAAGAGGCTAGGGCATATATGTTATTCAAATTTGGAGAAACTAATTAAAAACAATATGGTAAATGGAAATGAAAATGTGAAGTTAGGTAAAGTTGGTTTTTATGAAGCCTGTGTTGGTGGTAAGATGACAAGGTTGAGGTTCGGTGCTAGGTCAAAGGCAAAAAGGTTGCTTGAAATTGTTTATACTGATGTAGCAGGTCCAATAACACCGATAAGTCATGATGGTGGCAAATATTTTGTTACTTTTATAGATGACTATTCCAACTTCATATATGTCTATATCAATAAATCTAAAAGTGAAGTATTTAATTGTTTTAAAGAATATATAAAAATGGTTCACACCAGAACAAAATGGCAAAGCAGAACGTTTTAACAGGAGTTTGGTCGATAAGGCACGAACTATGATAAAAGAAGCAAATATGCCAAAAGAATTTTGGAACGAAGCAGTAAGGGTAGCTGCTTACATTTTAAATAAAAGCCCAAGTAACGCTAATTTAAATTATTTGACACCTGCAGAGATGTGGAATGGTTCAAAACCAGATGTAAAAAATATTAGGATATTTGGATGCCTAGTATATTATCACATACCTAGGCAGTTTCGAAATAAATTTGACGAAAAAAGTGAAAAGGGTATTATAATTGGCTATACAAACACGGGATACAGAATTTGGGATATAGAAAATCAGAAAGTAATAGCATCAAGAGATGTAGTTTTTAAAGAAAAAGAATATTATTATAAGAAAATAACACGAATTGAAAGTGAGAGCGAAGAAAATAATGTTTATGAGAACAAAATAAATAGAGGAGACAATGAAGATGAAGATGAAATTGAAAAACTAGACGAAAAATCAATAGAACAATCTGGAGACAGTGATAAAAATAATAATATTGGAAGAGAAAGAAGAAAGACAAAGTTACCAGAGAAATATGGGGATTATGAAATGTTTATGGTATTTGATGCTGTATCATATGTGGAAAAAGTTCCAGAAAGAATAGAAGAGATAAAAAACAGAGTAGATGAAAAGTTTTGGATGAAAAGGAAATAGATTCCATTGAAAAAAATAATACATGGACAGAAGTTGAAGAACCAAAAAATGCTGAAATTTTAACTACAAAGTGGGTATTCGCCTCAAACCCCTTAGAAGATAAATTAATTAAAATTTAAAAATTAAAAAAAAAAAATTAAAAAAATTAATAAGGCTCGACTAGTGGCTAGAGGATTTGCACAGAGAGAATCCTTCGATTACGATGAACTGTATTCTCCAGTTGCAAAGATGTCAACCATAAGAACGCTACTCTCAGTGGGAAATCAACAAAGTTTTTATTTTAAGCAACTCGATGTGAGAACAGCATTTTGGAATGGGGATTTAAAGGAAGAGGTACATATATATCCGCCAGAGAGGATAAGATGCAAAGAAAGACATGTTTTAAAATTAAATAAATCAATATATGGCCTTAAGCAAGCGTCCAGGTGCTGGAATAACAAAATAAATTATTTCTTATTGAATTTGGGTTTTAAGAGATCTCATTCAGATTATTGTTTGTATTCAATGAAGAATAACAGTGAAGATATACTGTATTTATTACAATAATGTAGATGATATTATTTTGGCAGGATCGAACTTAGATTATATCGAAAAATATAAAGAACATTTGATGAATGGATTTGACATTAAAGATAAAGGAGATTTAAAAAATTTCTTAGGAATGGAGAAAGAATATAATAGGAAAGATAGCATTTTAAAATTAGATCAAAAGACATATTTAATGGGAATTTTAAGGCGGTTTAATTTTGAAAATTGTAAGTCTAGTTTGATAGAATGAAATAAATACTAAAACCGACAAGCCAGTAAGAGAATTAGTGGGGTGTTTAATGTATTTGATGCTTGAAACCAGACCTGATATTAGTTTTGCAGTTAATTATTTTAGTAGATTTCAAGATAGTAATCCAGAGGAGGTTTGGACAGGTTTAAAGAGGTTGCTTAAATACTTACAAGGAACCAAGGATGTAAATTTGAGATTTGAAAGAAAAATAAATGAACCACTCTTTACATGCTATGTAGATTCTAATTGGGCAGGGGATGCTAGTGATAGGAAGTCAGTGTCTGGCTATTTAATAAAAGTATTTGGCAATACAATAGCCTGGACTACCAGGAAACAGAATTGTGTTAGTCTGTCAAGTACTGAGGCTGAATTGGTGGCATTGTGTTCAGCAGTTCAAGACTCTTTATGGTTCAAGAAGTTATTAGGTGACATGAGTCTAGAGGTTAGCAATTTTAAAATTTTTGAGGACAATCAAGGATGTATTGCACTTATAAAAAATCCAGAAAATGTTAAACGTGTGAAACACATAGATTTAAAGTATAATTTTGTTTGTGAACATGTAAAATCTAAAACAATAACTCTAGAATATATAAATACAAAATTTCAATCAGCAGATTTATCAACTAAGGGCCTTCACAGAATTCAATTTTATTCTAATTGTAAAAGCATAGGTTTGGAAATGAGAGAGGGATGATTTAACATACATGTTTAAATTACAAAGTATTATTTTTGAATATGCATTTGTTAAGATGTTTTTAGTTGTCAATGTATATGAAATGTTTTGTTTTAAAAGTTTATAAGTAGATCATTGAGAGAGGGTGTTGTAAATAATAATATGATACGCCAATGATTTCTTATAAAGTATATTCGGGTGTCGATTTCTTTAGTAAGTTAAGTGGTTAGTTTTAGTTTTAAGTGTTAGATGGCACCACAGGTGGTGATTAAGACAACAAAAAAAGAATGTGTAAGAAATGTAAGCTGTTCATTTTAAGTAGATTTTTTTTTGTGTTATATACGTTATAATAAAAGTATTGTAAAATTGTGTTCTGATGTCTGAATAAATCTTTGCAACATGAAGCCGCTATGTGGTTATTATTGAACCCTAAAACAACATATTTTTTTGTTTTTCTGACAATTTGGAGCAATAATTCAAAAAATTCGTTTACACTTGGATGCCAGCTGTTGCAATAGTCTATTTTTTATAACCTTATCGATATTTTTTATATCAAAATAATCTGTGATGTTAAGAAATCCTTAAATTCATTAATCCAAAACAAATTTTATTTATAACCGTAAAACAGAATTTTGAATTTAACAGATAAACTTAAAAAAATCTAAAAATTAATAAAATTAAAATTTAATGAGTCAAATAAACAACAATTTATACACATACAAAACAAAAGATTGACAAAGTAGGCGTTGAAATTAAGACAAGACACTTCTAATGTTCTAATAGGAATCTGCCATTTTGTTCTACATAAATGTATTATTATTTTGACAACTTTTTGGCATTTCTGGATTTTCGCTTTGTGAAGTATTTTATTAACTCTTTCTACTTAAATATTAAGTTTTGTATTTAAAATGCTACCCTCATAATCCCTTGCAGAAAAAATAGAACTTATTTTAATTTGTGGGGATAATTACAAGAGTGCTCGAGAGGCAGTAGCAATATTCTGTGAAAGGCACCCTGATAAAACTTTGCATTACTCTACAGTTACGCGATTGTTGAAGAAATTTAAGGAGACTGGTAGTGTAGAAAATCAGTACAAACTACCTAACTAGAAAACGGTGACTAATGATGAAAATGCTTTGGATATACTACTTACAGTTTCAGAAACACCGCAAGTAGCAGTTAGTCATATTTCGGAGGTGACAAATATCGAAGAGCGATCGGTACGAAGAATATTAAAGAAAAACACGTTTTTCCCGTACAAACCGAAATTTGTGCAAGTATTACAAAATCGAGACTATGATGCGCGTTTTGACTTTTGTGCATGGTTTCAGGGTATGGTCGAAAAAAACTTTAATTTTCCAAGGACAATTTTATTTTCAGATGAAGCTACTTTTACTTCTAACGGCACCGTGAGTTCGCAAAATTGTAGGTACTGGGCCGCTGAAAACCCAGGATTTGTTATTCAGTATAAAGATCAGTATAGTTTTAAAGTAAATGTGTGGTGCGGAATTTTAGATACGAAAATTGTGGGAGCCTTTTTTCTACGTGATAATTTAAATGCTGCTGGGTACTTATTATTATAACAGAATGAACTGTCAGGCTTCCTAGATAATCTTCCATTAATACAAAGAAGGCATCTGTACTTTCATCAAGATGGCGCTAGTGTTCACTCCACTATTGAAGTAAGGAACTGGTTAAATGAGAAGTTTGCCAATCAGTGGATAGGCCAATTCGCAGAAAATCCCTGGCCCGCCAAATCCCCCTACCTTTCACCCTTAAGACTTTTTTTGTGGGGTACTCAAAAAACCAGATTTACAAAAAGCGGCCCTTTAGAAGTGTTGCATATTTGGAACAAATTATTAGAAACTGTGTAGATCTAATAATCCCGAGATGCTCAGAAATGTTTCAAGAGAAATGGTATCTCGAACAATATTATGTATGAATCGAAATGGCGGTCATACAGAGTTTTAATACTCGGTTAAATTTTTTAATTTAAGTTGATTTTGATGTTAATAGTATTAATAAAATTATTTAGTACTTATTACTAATATAGTCTTTTGACTCAAATTGTTGTTTATTTGACTCAATAAAATAATTTCAATTTTAATAATTTTTAGACTTTTTTTTAAGTTTATCTGCTAAATTCAAAATTCTGTTTTACGGTTATAAATAAAATTTGTTTTGGATTAATGAATTTAAGGATTTCTTAACATAACAGATTATTTTGATATAAAAAATATCGATAAGGTTATTAGAAATAGACTATTGCAACAGCTGGCATCCAACTGAAAACGAATTTTTTGAATTATTGTTCCAAATTGTCAGAAAACCAAAGAATATTTCTAGTTGTGTTCAGAAGTCAGTTTTACTTTAATGAAGCCATTAGAAAGGAAAAATATGGAAATTTTTAATTCGGTAAAAAAATATTTACAAAAAAATTCGATTTTATGTTTTTTCAAGTAGATATCACAAACATTGTACGGTAAGGTTCTAATAGAATTCTAAACACTTTTTATTCTTGGAATTTTTTCGATATCTCATCAACTAATCTGATTTCTGATAATTTTATATTCGTTTCTTCAACTTTCCCGCCATACTAGTGGTCACGTGACGTATACCATTAAGGTTATGGGACATGCACATCCGATCCCCGAGAAAAGATTTTTCGATATTCCGCTAATAAAAAATTTTTTCCCATATGTTGCGAACTCTTTGCCGGTCACTGTATATATGCAGTGTGTCCACGGATAGAGTTCGGAAGAGGAAAAACTTTTTTATTTGTGGGTTTAAAAGAAAAAGTTATTCTTTATAAAAACGGCTGCTTGTGTTGAAACTACAATTTCGAATACCAAATTTACGATTAGTATACAGGGTACATCAAAAATAACATTTTTAATTATTTTCATTTCGATTTTTTTTTGAAATTATATGAAAATATTTTTAAAACCGTGATTTATTACACCAATTGTGCAAAAAAGTCTAATAAACATTTTTCTCAAAGTGGTTAATTTCATCATTTAAACGAAATCAAAAAAACTAAAAATGTTGTTTGTGACTAACCATGTTTTAAAACGTTTTTTTTTGTAGACTTGGAAGAAAAAGTCACTCTTTATAAAAACCTCTGCCTGTGTTGAAACTACAATTTAAATTTACGATTACTATACAGGGTTAGCCAGAAACAACATTTTTAGTTTTTTGGATTTCGTTTAAAATAAATGTACGTAAACTATTGTTGCTTTCCTACTTAGAATATAATTTTATATCTGGCCGAATAACGATTTTGTTGTAAGAAAACTATTTCTTATTTGTATTTTTATTATCACATGTCATAATAAATTAAATTAAACATTAAATAAATAACGTTCTATTCGAAAGTGGTACCACCGAGTTCAGCGCATAGTTCAACTCGATATCTGAATTCCTGATAACAATTCCTAATTTGCTGTATTGGGATATTTGCAATGACTTCTCTTATTTTTTTCTTTCAAGAGATCTAGGTTATTATTGAAATTGGTTTTATACCCATGTTGCTTCAGATATCCCCACAAATTAAAGTCCATAATTGTGAGATCGGGACTCCTAGGTGGCCACTCATTTGGACCATACCTTCCAAACCATTTGTCCCCAAACTGATGATTTAGCCAATTATCAGGTGCGCAACCTGAAGAATCTGCCCTGCTAAGCCCGAATATCATACACCGAAACCCGAAGAGGTGGGCAACCCTATTATTATAAGAACCGTAAAGGATTTTTAAACCAACTTAACATAATCCGCATTTTTGTGTAAAATATTCATTCTCTGCAGTATTTCAAAAGTCCTTATTTTAGGAAAATAGGTATAGTGTTTGTGGTTATAGACTAGAAAATATTATAATTTCTAATTATGTTTTCTTTCAGAAGGTTTTAATTAATAGGTATATATATATATATTTGTCTCGTACAAAGGAGCTTCAACCAACAGCATGCAAACGTCGTTTTTTATATTTTACTAGCCTATTACGAGGTTATAATGTAAATGAAGAGAACCAAAAAATTGATAAACATTCCAACATTATTAGGTTTGTTCGGGTCTTGATGTGAGCATTTATTTTTGGAGAATATTTATAATTATATATATAATTTTCACTGTTCATCACCATATGCTATTTTTACATATTTGCTTATTTGTAACTACATATATAACTGATTTTAGAACTAACAGGATTTCCAAAATTAGTGGGCAATATTTTTAAGACGGATTGTAGTATACCTACTTGTATAAATATGATGAAAAGTGCATATGAGCACGCCTCGAAACCTGTTTCTAAGAAAGGTGTTTCTGTAAAATTGAAACCACTTCATGTAGATTCACGAAATTTGGTGATTTTCAGCCCTTAAGTAGTCATAGTCATTTATTTTTGTTATTTTTAATTTTTACATTCAATTATGGAACTTGCATGGCTTAATTTCGTACAAGTACAACCTGTATTCGAAATATTGCTCTACTAATTTTGGGACACCCCCGTAATACGTAAATAACATTAAGGTAAGTATAGGTAGGTACTTAAAAGAATTTGTACACTTTTAGTAAGTAACAAAAACATTAACTGAAGTGACACTTTTTACTGATATTATTGAGGTAGTTTCTAAACCTCAGATTAAATAATACCTAGTTAAGGATATAAGTTGTTCACTGCTTATAAAAAACATTATCTAGCGACAAATTGTATTGATTTTTTTCTGTATAAGTATACATAAAAGAGAGAAAAGTTATTGTCCGATCAAGCAAAATGAGAAAAGTAAATTATCGGTCGTAACGGACAGCAAATAGCAGTGTGTGTTTCCTTGGCATTGCAGCATACGAGGTTGGCCATTAGCACTTGGTCACCTCGTATGCTGCAATGCAAAGGAAACACACGCTGCTATTTGCAGTCGGTTACGATCGAATATTTACTTCTCTCATAAGTATATATATATATACATTTATTTGGTAAGGTATTTCTTTGTGTACAGATTTTTTAAAATTTTTAGTTTAAATGGACGTATGACCTTCAATCCTCCCATATATAAAAGGCTCTCTGAACGCCATCGAAGAAGAAAGATAAAAATACAGGTGTGCAATATGCTAAAAGAAGTTGTAGAAGAAAATTTTAACTCTGATACAGCTGATCTCACTCTCACTTCCCCCCCTCAATCCACTAATAACATTTTAACTAAGAGTCACACAGCTACCTTACTTATGAATGAAGAAACTCCATTACCAATACCGTCAGTAGTACCATATCCAGTTGCCTCTGGAGTAAATATAAGGGCTAATCAAAATCATTGTGAACAAGATGATATATTACAGGAAATAAACGCTAGTTCTGATGTAAAAATTTTTTTAAGAACCTGGGGAAAAAATATAACATTTCATTATGTGCTATGAATGTTTTGCTTAAATGGCTTAAAAAAAACACTGAGTACAAGGACCTCAATGATTTGTGTAATGGATAATTTATTACATGTGAAACTTTAGATGATCTGTTTTCTTTTGAAGAAAAGTTAAAAGAACAAGATTATTTTATGAAAGTGGTAAGTATATATCTTTATAATTTGATTATGCTATTTTGACAGTTTGGAGGGTGGTGTATCCTCTAAAATTATTTTATTAATTACCCTTAAAAATGCCTTGTATTTTTCATGTAGTAAAATATTGTCACCACGAACGTTTAGGATTTTTTTACAGTTATACAGATTTCTAATTTTATTTTAGTTCGGCCTTACTTTTCTATTTATGCATTTTACTGGTAACTTTTAGGTCAGAGTATTCCAAGTAGTTGGTGGAAAGGACTCAATTGACACAACTCGAAGAATAATATGCAAGTTTTTAAGTACACAAGTTCAGAAAGAACTAAATTGGACAGGGCGTAACAACAAGACAGCTTTCTCCAAGTTCGTGGAAATTAGAAAATTCATTTTAGGTAAGAAAATCCAGATTCCTATATGTCAAAAAATTCTTGATTGTAAGCTTTTCTCAAACTGTTTTTGGTCAAGAACCTTTTTTATTTTAGAAGTTTATTATGCCGCTCACTACATAAATACAGACTATGCAGTGAGGTCTGGAAAAGAACCTTTTTCAGGTAAACGAAGCACCTGAATAAAAAATGTTCGGACATGTCGATTTTATTTTCTTGATTCTTTTAAGATTTCTGAAAAATTTGCAAAAAATTAAAAAATACTATTTAACCTAACTTGGTTTTTAGTTGCTGTAAGAAAAAACTGCTTATCCAGAAATGCGACTGAAAAAGATGTGGAAGGTATAATAAAATTATATTTACGAAACAGTGTGGATAGAGATGGTGGAAGAGGAAAAAGAAGTGAATAGTGAAAAGTATCCTGCAATAATATGTATACCCTTTGTCGATTTTCTCCATTTGCCATAAAACTTTATTAGAAGGTAAATATATTAAAGCTAATATATGATTTATCTGTAAATATTATAGGTATATACTGCAAAAATTACTATTTTTAAAAAAGTGTATATATTTTTAAGTACCTACCTGCATAATATTATTTAAGCCAATTTTTAACGGTGATTATAAAACCAATGTCAAACAAAATGGTATAGGTATAGTGAAAAGTAAATATCTATATACTCCAAAAATACATGCTCAAGTTCGATAAATTTAAAACCTAGATATCTAAATACCAAAACGTATATAGGTTTCATTTATAATAAATACCACAAGGGAATAAAGTGCCTATATACTTACTTTAGCAACCGCCCCTTTTGTCCTCGGGTGTAAGGTTACACCAATTTGTTAATAATAAATCTATGGAAGATTGTAAGCTGTTTGTATGTTCGAAATATGAAGTATATACAGGGTGTTCCACATTGGATGGCATATTAAACGTTTATGGAAAACCCCTGAACGGAATAATTCAAAAATTTGGTTTTTGTATAATATAAGGGCATGCCTACACAGCTAAAACATTTTCAGCATTGCCGTTTCTGCTCAAAGTAGTTCATTTTAAATAGAACACTCTATATATATCTTACATCATTTCTGATTCTACATAAAATTACAATAATTTTATAATAAGTGAATTTAAGTGTAAACTTAATAGTTTCCGAGATATCGACTTTTGAAAAAGGACATTTTTGAACTTTAAAATCCTCTGGCTAACCGGAAGTTAACAATTTTGGAAAGATAATAAAAAAGTAAGACAGGGACACATATGTAAGCCGATTTGCTCTAAGACGACCGTTAGAAAGCTAGAAGCTGTCAAAGTTCAAAAATGTCATTTTTCAAAAGTCGATATCTCGGAAACTATTAAGTTTACACTTAATAAATGTACTTATTATAAAATTATTGTAATTATATGTAGAATCCAAAAATGATGTACCTAAGATATATTATAATATTCTTGTATCGTGTATTGAATTTGACAGAAAAA
The DNA here is from genome assembly GCA_963920685.1 of Polydrusus tereticollis. Lineage (NCBI taxonomy): Eukaryota > Metazoa > Arthropoda > Insecta > Coleoptera > Curculionidae > Polydrusus > Polydrusus tereticollis. Next base: position 28,519,241 of record OY987336.1, read on the forward strand.
TACTGCACAAATAAATAATACATGTCAAATGTATAAACAGTATTTTTTTTCTATTTCCTCTTTTCTTACCTCTGTTGATTTTAGTTTCTGACCTAAACTAAAGTTGTTTGTTTATACCCGCAATTTTAAAACATGTCAGAAATGTTACATTTTTCTCAACTTAGGTTAGGTAAGCAATCTAATACGAACATAATCCTGTTGTCTTATCAGGGCGAAGGGAAGTCAGATCTCGACTCAGTTGTGACAAATCGTCATTGCATCAAGTTAGTTTTTTCAAGGTTAGGTCAGAATTTGTAGAAGAAATAAAATTCAGGTAAAACGTTCTAGTTTTTGGGACATAAAGACATATCACAAGAAGGGGTCGTCGTCAAAACATTTGGTAGTACTTGTGCAGAATACAATAGTATCTGCGAAACAATTTTCCCTTGTGTGAGATGGTCTTATGTGCCAAAACTATGTTCTAAAAGAGTGAAATTCTGCCGCTTTAAAGAAGTGCTTATTTTCCGAAATTTGTAAGTGCCTAAAACGCATCAAAATGGTTTGAAAATTCAGTGCAATACAAGCGGGTATTTATTGCTTTAGAATGGCTATTTTGGAATGCATTTTAAGCGCATACAAATAAGTGGTATAAAAGAAGCGGTTCTAAAGTGCTTTATTCGCACTTGTTACGCCGATATGGGTGGCCATATTTGCTGAAGGAATACCGCTTATTTTTCACTGGCCGGACGGACGCCGGGGTGCTTGGCAAGCTAAATATGTAAGCGCCTCTCCGATGATACTGTGCTGATAAGGAGTGCTTTTTAAGCGCTTTAAGATGCCATTTTGGTTATCTGGGTTATGACACAAATATCAACAATTTGAAAGATGCAAAGTAACTAAAACATTTTATTTATTTAGAACAGGCTACTTGATATTTTATTATTTTAATAGTAGCTTTGAAATTAACCACTTTGAGAAAAATGTTTATTAGACTTTTTTGCACAATTGGTGTAATAAATCACGGTTTTGAAAATATTTTCATATAATTTCAAAAAAAATCGAAATCAAAATAATTAAAAATGTTATTTTTGATGTACCCTGTATACTAATCGTAAATTTGGTATTCGAAATTGGAGTTTCAACACAAGCAGACGTTTTTATAAAGAATAACTTTTTCTTCTAAACCCACAAATAAAAAAGTTTTTCCTCTTCCGAACTCTATCCGTGGACACATGTCTGGAATTCAATTAAAATCTTGAAAATTGTTTAAAATTAAAGAGTTTAATGTATTAAACAAACGTACATTCAGTTGTCTAGACAATTACGTGTCACATCGCTCTTTGGAAGCAGTACTGTACCTACTGCCGAGAACACCATATTATCTTGCTTTCCTTGCCCCCTCATGCAAGCCATCGGCTGCAGCCACTGGATAGAAGCTTCTTTGGTCCCCTAAAAATCGCTTATTCTGCTGAAGCGGACAACTGGATGACAAGTAATTCTGGGCAAGTTAAAAACCAGAGGCACATACGTAAGCTTTTTGGGCGCGCGTACTCAAGAGTGGCGACTATTTCAATAGCTCAAAACGGTTATAAAAGCACAGGGATTTATCCATATTCAGATAATATTTTTAGTGATGATGATTTTAGGCCCTTGAAGGTTACAGACAAAGTTTTGACAATACCACAGGAAGATAGCTCAGACGATAGTGATGTTCCGCTGAATTTGGTTCAACAAAAACTAATAAAAGATAAAAATATTGATAAACCGAAGAATTTCAAATCAAGTAAGAGCGGGAGTGGAAAACAAAATGAGCCATAAGCCTCAACAAGCATCAGTGTTAATATTTTGTCGGTCCCTTATACTAGTTTTGGTTCATCATCTAATACAACTGTTTTCTCGCCTTCGCAAATTTATCCACACGAAAAGTGTTAGCAAAAGAAGAGAAGTCAAGAAAAGAAAAAGGAAGGAAATAAGTTATGGACTCGAAGTGCGCTGCTCTAGTTGCAATGTGGCGGAGAATGGGGACGATTGAATTGTGTTCACAGTGTAACCGTTGGTAGCACGTACAATGTTCCAGTTATGAAAAGCAGGGAACCTTTTCATGCGACTATTGTATTAATTAAATAATGCGCACTCTTGCCCGCGTCTCACTCGCACTCTTGTACGACTGGGCGGATAAGAGGGCGCATTTGCGTTTTTTCCTTAGTTTAGCCTCCGCAGAAAAAGTATTATTGCGTTCTGTTTTTTTACTGTTCTATTATATAGTAGCGTAGGTAATTTTGTTATTTAAATATATTTTAAATATCCTTTTTGTTCCTACTCTTTGTAATAAATTATTATTCCTTAAGTGCGTACTCTTACCCGATATTCCCCTACGCTATAATCAACAAATGTCAAAAAGGTATATTTATTAAAGGAACGAGACAGCACCTCCCGATCGACACAGTCGAACACTTTGGAAAAATCGCAAAATACTGCTGCGGCAACCTCGCCGTCATTAATACATAAATATATTTGTTCTAGCAAAATAAAAATTGCATCACTGGTACAGGGTCTTCCAACGAGGACTGAACAGGGGCTCATTTTTGAGCTTCCTTGTATTTAAAGAAAAATCCAAAATAGCCAATCGATGTACTTTTTCCTGCAGAATTCAAAAATGAAACCAAAAATTTATTTGAACCAGAAACAAAAGAGTTACACTATGGATAAGGTGTTTTTTAAATGGAACATAGCTTTTTTTATACGATTTTTGGAACGAGTGATTTTTTTTTGTCCGTTCTGATTAAAATATTTAATATTGTGACAGCTATTTTTATTAAATTTTAATGATAATTTATTCATTCAAAGGTGATTATACCTTTATTACCTAGTGTATGTTTCAAACAGGTTAAAGTTAAATTATACTGGATAAAACATTAAAATTTAATAAAAATAGCTGTCACAATATTAAATATTTTAATCAGAACGGACAAAAAAAAATCAGTCGTTCCAAAAATCGTATAAAAAAAGCTATGTTCCATTTAAAAACACCTTATCCATAGCGTAACTCTTTTGTTTCTGGTTCAAATAAATTTTTGGTTTCATTTTTGAATTCTGCAGGAAAAAGTACATCGATTGGCTATTTTGGATTTTTCTTTAAATTCAAGGAAGCTCAAAAATGAGCCCCTGTTCAGTCCTCGTTGGAAGACCCTGTACTTTTGTTGCTTGAAAGCCAAACTGAACCGAGCTGAGGGTATTAAATCTTAAAAGAAATTCAACTAGCCTTCCCTTGACAAGCTTCTCCACCACCTTCGAGAGAGTAGCAAGCAGTGAGATGGGGCGGTAGTTTAAGGGATCGTCTGCTTCACCTCCTTTATGAAGGGGCACCACAATAGCCAATCCCCAACATGATGGAAACTCCTCAGTTTCAAAAGATTCATTGATGGCCTCGAATTGGGCACAGAGGGCGGATTCTGGAAGATTTTCCAATATTCTAATAGAACTATTATCATAATCAGCAGAATTCCTATTTTTTATTTGAGGAAATATTTCTTTCAATGCATTAAGATTGATACAAATGAAAGGTATGTGGGACATATGTGTATCTCAGCTAGATCTGTCAAGTGGATCTGTTTGACAAACAATATTTGATGTTATTTTTTGCTGCTATTGAGCAGTAGAAATTGTTCAAAATGTTAGGATCTAAATTTATAGAATTCTGAAACGGCCTGTGACATCTCAAATCATTAATAATTGACCAATTCTCCTTTGTTTTGTTGCCAGCCTTAGAAATTCTATCATTATAATAACTTTTTTTTAGCACACCTAATTATATGTTTATACAGACGCCTGTAATTATTAAAATAGTTCACAAAAGTATCATTAATTAAGTTAAATTTTCGTATATAATGAAGGCATCGCAAATTCCTTGCAGATGTTTTAATCCCCTTTGTCACATGGCTTTTTATTTTTTGGTCTTATTTTTTTTAATAGGAATAGATGCAAATTTCGTTGGTGTTTTAAGAATATTTTAGTGTTTTTAGTTTTCAACGTTTTGAACGGTTGGCAAAATATTGGCCGAACGGAACTACATAACCTCGAGCCTCAACGTAAATTTTTAATTATTTTTACCTTTATTTCTCCTGTGATCTAAAAAATATCACAAAACTTAAAAAAAAACCTAACAACTGTATAAATCCACCAAAACATAAAATAAAAATAAGAAATGACCTTCAAGTTGGCTATCTTTAACTTTTACTTTATTCTTATGTAAAAATGGAGCTGCGCATGCCCGATCTGATTTGATTGTCAGTTTTTTGAGTTTTTGTGGTTAGAGTTGTAAAATATTAATATCTGTTTTGAGAATAATATCAACCTGTTTTCCTTGGTATTATTGGATTTGAAAGCGTTTATTTACTTGAATTTCAACTTCTAAACTTTGCAAAAATACCTAGAAGCCGATGTGTTGACAGTCCTTAATTTATTCTCTTTTATTTGCTGTATAAATGTTAACTTATTCCCTTATTTTATTTCTTATTTCTTATTTGTCTGTATAAATCCGGCATTTCCTTGTCTGCAATCTATCATAAATCCAGCTAACGTTCAAATCTTACACATGGTATAAAAGTATATGTATATATACAGGGTGAGGATTTTAAAGTGTTACAACGCAATATCTGAAAAACGGCTATAAATATTTTAGTCAAATTTTGGGACGTGGATAGGGAGGTTGGGGGACAAATTTTAAAATATTTTTGATATTTACCCCCCCTCCAGATTTGATGTGGCTAGTGACAAATTTGAAATGTCAAATGGAAAGGTATTTTTTTTTTTGATAATTCGATTCCTCGTCAATAACTACGTAAGTGAGCAGAAAATTGTTACATTTGCTCTACTAGTTGCTTAGTTACGAATTTTTCAATAAATAAAATAGGAATACTTAAAACTACACATTTTAAATCATGACACCTATGATTATTGTTTATCCAAACCTTTAATTATGTTGTATCCTAGGAAACCACTTTTGACTTTGACAAGTAGTGATAATCTGATAAAGTTCATTATTCAGTGCAATTATGGAACAATCTTATGACATTGAAATATACATGTTGTTAATTCTGGGAGAATGTAGAAAAAACTACCGGGAAGCGGCGCAATTGTGGACTGTTAGGTTTCCCGCCATTCAAAAATCTCATATGGCATTTAAGCGATTAGAAGATCGAGGCCGCAGCACGGGAATCCTAAAAAATAAGAACAGAGTTAGAAGACAAACAAAAACTAATGACGATATGGCCGTTGGAGTGTTGGGTGTAATAGCTGTAAATCCTCATGTTGGTTCAAGGGAACTTGCTCGTGATTCAGGAATGTGCCAAAAATCGGTACTGGCTATTTTACACAAGCACAATTTTCACCCTTACCACATAACTATTCATCAGGAATTGTATGGCCAAGACTTTCAAAATAGGATTACATTTTGTACGTGGTTACAAACTTTAATTCACGAAAACAATGCATTTTTAAGAAAGATAGTATTTTCTGACGAAGCTACATTCACCAATTGTGGTCAGGTAATTATTTAAATCAATATGGATTAATGTAACTTTTAATAATCAAAAATATGTAATCCACTACTTGATGGGTGTACATAAATAAATACGTATCTAAACACCCGTTAACGGGTGTTTAGAGAATATTCACATACATTTAGATTTATTTTTAATTTTATACTGATTCAATCAATTTTGCTTTTCTTAATTTAAGGTCAACCGGCACAATTTACACTATTGGGCACCTCAAAATCCTCACTGGATGAGATTTCTGCCAAACCAACATCCTTGGTCGGTTAATACCTGGTGTGGCATAGTCGGAGATAGAGTCATTGGACCACATTTTTTTGACCGTCACCTAAATGGAGAAATGTATAATAATTTTTTACAAACCGATTTGCCACAACTTCTGAATAATAATGGAAATCAACAAGAACTATGGTTTCAGCAAGATGGTGCTCCGCCACATTTTGCCCGACAAGCTCGAGATACACTAAATGAAATGTTTGGAAACAGATGGATTGGTCGTGGTGGTCCTGTAAATTGGCCTGCAAGGTCACCAGATTTAACCCCATTAGATTTTTTCTTGTGGGGATTTATAAAAGAGAAAGTTATGGCTACACCACCGACCACACCAGAAAACATGAAAGATCGTATTCAACAAGCATGTAATTTAGTAACGCCTCAAATGTTAACTCGCGTGCGCAACTCATGTCAAAAAAGAATTGCAAAATGTTTAGAAATGGATGGGGGTCATTTCGAACACCTTTTGAAGCATGATCGTCGTTAGATTTTTTAAGGAATTATCATTTTTAAGTATTCCTATTTTATTTATTGAAAAATTCGTAACTAAGCAACTAGTAGAGCAAATGTAACAATTTTCTGCTCACTTACGTAGTTATTGACGAGGAATCGAATTATCAAAAAAAAAAATACCTTTCCATTTGACATTTCAAATTTGTCACTAGCCACATCAAATCTGGAGGGGGGGTAAATATCAAAAATATTTTAAAATTTGTCCCCCAACCTCCCTATCCACGTCCCAAAATTTGACTAAAATATTTATAGCCGTTTTTCAGATATTGCGTTGTAACACTTTAAAATCCTCACCCTGTATAAGTATATCATATGAAGTGAAACAAGGCAAAATACACTTTATTCAGGTTAGTTACCTTTTATTCATAGTCTTACATACATAAAGTGGGTCTAAAATATTTTAACAATTGGCCAAGAAAAAAGATGAACAAATGTATCTACTTATTCACAACATATTAACTTCGCCGGGATGCCAATTGATGTCAATAGAGTTATTAACTTGAGAATCACAATGATCCCATATAAACATATTAACGTACTCTGGATACTTACGCCGGAGAAGGTGCATTTTTAAAAACCTTTCTCGGATTTTTTTAACTAAAATAAACTGACTACATTAAAACTTTCAATATAGGTACTAGCTTCCCCTGGATCCTAATGCCGAGATGTCTAATGAAATAGGATTTATGCCTAGTTTAAAAGGCACATTGACTTCATCTAAAACATTTTGACTTCCCCTGAATCTTTATGTCCAAAAAGGTGGCAGTTTAAAGCCCTTTTAAACTTAGTTTGATAGGTACATTCACTGCATTTAAAGTATATCGACTTCCCCAGGATCTTTATGCCGACAAAAATGTATGTTTAATGCACGTTTAAAATTACTTTGATAGGCACATTTACTGCATTTAAACATATTGACTTCCCCTGGATTCTTATGCCGAAGGAGATGACTGTTTAAAGCACGTTTATACTTACTTTGATAGGCACATTCACTGCATTTAAACATATTAACTTCCCCTGGATTCTTATGCCGAAGGAGATGACTGTTTAAAACATATTTGAACTTAGTTTGATAGGCACATTGACTGCATTTAAACATATTGACTTCCCCTGAATCCTTATGCCGAAGAAGGTGTCTGCTTAAATTATGTTTAAACTCAGTTTGATAGGCACATTGGCTGCATTTAAACATATTGACTTCCCCGGGATGCTTATGTCGAATAAGGTGTCTGTTTAAATCGTTTTTAGACTTAGCTTTATAGGCGCATTGACTGCATTTAAACATTTTGACTTCCCCTGGATGCTTATGTCGACGAAGGTGTATCTTTAAATCTCTTTTAAACTTACTTTGATAGGCACATTGACTGCATTTAAACATATTGACTTCCCCTGAATTCTTATGCCGAAGAAGATGACTGTTTAAATCTTTTTTAAACTTAGTTTGATAGACACAGTCACTACATTTATACATATTAACTTTCGCTGGATCCATGTGCCGGAGAATGTGCACCTTTAAACTGTCTTTTCGAATGCTGTGATAGTCGCATTGATCGCATTTATACATAATAACCTCCCCTGGATCTTTGTGCTGGCGAAGATGTTTGTTTAAAACCTCTTTAAACTTAGTTAGAAAATCACACTGACCACATTTAAACAAAATAACTTTTCGTGGGTGCCTATACTGGAGAAGGTGTTTATGTAAATTATATTTATGCTCAGTTTGAATGTAATACTGATCGCATTTAATCATGTTAACCCTCGCTCGTTGCTGATGAATCTGGAGTCTGCAATTTTGATGTTCGGCAATGCTGTAATAGAGAAAAACATTCTATTAATCGTACGAGCTAATTTTTTAGTAATATTAACATATACAGAAACCTTTCTTTAAATGTCTCGCCCAATAGGTGATTTTCCTATCACCTACATAAAAAAATTAAGTCTTCAGAAAGAGCGCTACATTTCCAAGAGAACATTTGCCTGTTTAGAACTCAACTATGCAAGTTTATACAATATAAAATAAACAAACAAATATTATTTACCAAAAAAAAGCTACCTTGACATAGATACGAGATCATGATAAAGCGGCGCCTCTCGTGAAACGGGGCCGGTGCTTATTCCGGTTTTATCGGATACACAGGCTTTTCCCTTATATTTTGCCACCCACCTACAGTGGTTATTATAAACAAAAACAAACAAAAAAATGATAAATACAAACATTTAATATTTTTTCTCAAATAGTGTTAATTTATTGAGGGAAATTCAGAAAATGTAAACGTCAAAATTTGACAGGAGGTCGGTTTCTCTAAATGAAATACCATGTATGGGTGATTCTATGTTAAGAGGTTATCGACTGATAGGACAGGCTGCAAGACAATTTTTTTTTATTTGATTTAATAACAGTAATTCTCTATTTAAGCAGGTACTTTGTGCGTGTATGTATGTGTATGTATACAGGGTGATTCAAAAGTACTTCGACAAACTTCGGGAGGTAATTGCCGGCAATATTTCAAGATGAAAAGTTCTTATAAACAGTGGTCCCTGGCGACTTCGTTACGGAGATACAGGGTGTTGAAATGTTAGAAGGAATGGTAATAATTTTTAAATAACTCCTTAACGAGTAATTTTTTTTTATGAAATTTGGTGAATTAAATAAGCATCTCAGGACACTTATTTTCAAAGTAAAACACATTCGTAAATTTAACCAGTGGCGTCGGTACAAAATGTGGCTATCATATTTTTTGTGGAAACTATGCCTAACCTAACCACACCACTGACTTATTTGATTTTAACTTTTTTTTTATTCAATTACAACAAAAAAGTTCACGTGTGTTATTTTGCTACGAGGGCCAGTTTAATGTCAAATGATTATTTTATTTGACTATACACAAATATTAAAAAATATGTTTTAAATAATTGATCAAACACTCAAATATTAATTTAAGTATATTAACTAAGATCTATACATACTTACAATAAACAAATATGTAGGTATATGCCAAAGGAAGGCATCTGAGGATGCCTATTTAAGTATAACATGTTCTCAGTGACATGCATATTTATTTATTAGTATGAATAGTATGTTATTTTCTAATATTTTCTATTTTGACAAGGCGGCTTTGGAAATACTTTTTTGATATTTTGTATTTTGATAAGGCGGCTTTGGAAATGCATTTGTCGTGAATTAAAACATATTTGACAGTTAGTTGCTTATGTGGTTTATTTCTCAGTTTTGTCATTTTCATTGAATATTAATAGTATTGTTTAAAAGGTATGGATTACTTAAGAAATAATGCGCATTTAGCTGACATGCATTTTGTATATGGCCTTGCCGATGGAAATGCACGAGCAGCTAGACAAATCTATCAAGAGCGATATCCTAACAGAGTACTGCCTGCTGCTGAAACATTTTCAAATCTTCACCGACGTTTAGCTGAAACAGGGAGTTTTGCGAGGTCACGTGACATTCCTGGAAGACCGCGAACAGCCCGAACTCCAGAACTAGAAGAAGCTGTTTTAAATGCTGTAGTGGAAAATCCAGATACAAGCACTCGAATAATTGCTGATGCTCTCAATTCCACCCAAGCCACAGTTTGGAGAATTCTGCACGATGAGCAGTTGTATCCGTACCATATTCAAAGGGTACAAGCTCTTTTACCCAGGAACTTTCCTCAGCGCATTAATTTGTGTCAGTGGTTTTTGGAAAAATTTGCTGAAAATCCCCAATTTTTAAATTATGTACTTTTTACGGACGAGGCAAATTTTTCTCAGAGTGCGATTACAAACTTTCACAATAACCATATCTGGTCTTTGGAAAATCCCCACGCCGTTAGTGAACGAAATTTTCAATACCAATTTTCATTAAACGTGTGGGGGGGAATAGTTGGCGATTACTTAATAGGACCTTTTTTTCTTCCACTTCGGCTTAATGGCGAGACGTACCGACATTTTTTGGAAAATGAACTTCCTCCCTTACTGGATGATGTGCCCTTAGAAACTCGAAGACGTATATGGTTTATGCATGACGGAGCTCCCGCCCATTTCAGCATAGTGGCCAGGACCCATCTTAATCAAATTTATCCAAATCGATGGATAGGTAGGGGAGTTGAGGAAGGAAATCAACCGTGGCCACCAAGGTCCCCAGATTTAAATCCTCTTGATTTTTATTTGTGGGGACATTTGAAGTCAATCGTTTACAAGACGCCAGTCGAAAATGCAGAAGTGCTAAGAAACCGAATAATCGATGGTTTTGAGGCAATAAGAAACAGACCAGATATCTTAGCACGCGTACGAGATTCCATGCAAAGGAGATTAGATGCCTGCATCTTGGCTGAAGGTGGACATTTTGAACAATTTATTTAAAAATCATTTAATTTTTGCAACGCACTTATTTAATTATAATTAAATTAAATGTTATACCTTACCCCTTACATAATAAATCTTTGAATTTAAAACATATTTTTTAATATTTGTGTATAGTCAAATAAAATAATCATTTGACATTAAACTGGCCCTCGTAGCAAAATAACACACGTGAACTTTTTTGTTGTAATTGAATGGGGGATTCATAAAAAAAAAGTTAAAATCAAATAAGTCAGTGGTGTGGTTAGGTTAGGCATAGTTTTCACAAAAAATATGATAGCCACATTTTGTACCGACGCCACTGGTTAAATTTACGAATGTGTTTTACTTTGAAAATAAGTGTCCTGAGATGCTTATTTAATTCACCAAATTTCATAAAAAAAAAATTACTCGTTAAGGAGTTATTTAAAAATTATTACCATTCCTTCTAACATTTCAACACCCTGTATCTCCGTAACGAAGTCGCCAGGGACCACTGTTTATAAGAACTTTTCATCTTGAAATATTGCCGGCAATTACCTCCCGAAGTTTGTCGAAGTACTTTTGAATCACCCTGTATATGATATACAGGGTAGGGTACAATATGAACAGGGCAGAGGATTGCGTATTGATTTATAAAAGAAACACTTAATTTCTTTGAGAAATCAACTCTGATTAAAATTGTTTATAAAATAATACTTAAATAAGACTTTACATGGTCAAACACGAATTCAAACATTCTTTAACAGTAATAGGCTTGTTACCGATATTTTTTTATGGTATTCAATACTATTCAATAATCTAGATAAGCTGTTAAAACTTCAGTTCCCTAAGTATATCCGATTCATAGATATTCAATGTTAAAGATTGGGTTTCAGTAAAAAGCGCTTCGCCAACTCGTGACGTCATTCGGCATAAACACTATGGCGCGCGGGTCGCCAAACGCGAATAAGTTTGTGTTTGCTAATTGCTACACATTAGTCAGTATCCATTATAATCCATCTGAAGGAGGAGTTTGTTTCCAATGTACATGATTGTTATTATTATTATTGACAGAATTTGTAGTTGAGAACAAAGTCCAGCAACCGAAAAATCATGCTTAAATTACAAAGCTTCACATGGAAATAATAAAAAATGCTTATATCAAACTCAAATACAAATGTATCCCAGTAATGCGTCGAATTTTTGTGATGTCGCATCCGGATTTTAAAAAATCAGAAAAACTTAATAATAATAAATAAACTCAATAAAATATTGCATTTTTGATGAAAAACTTGTTAAATCTGTAATAAAACAACTACAATGAAAAACAATGGATTTTAGGCGAACATTTTATTAAATACGATATTGTAAATTATTATTTTATTATAATTTAGATATGTGAAGGTGAAATAATTTTTTAAAGAACATTTTATGGAACGATGAAGCGAACTTTTCAAATAGGGGTATGTTTAATCGTGAAAACATGCACCATTGGTCTAGAGCAAATTTGTTTATTACTGTTCCCAGAAATCCGCAAGTAAGATTTAGTATTAATGTTTGGTGTAGTCTCACAGGCAGCCAAATTATTTTGGCCAATTTTTTATGGAGATACTCTGACCGGCAGGGGATACTTAATTATGTTGTCAGAATTACTAGAAGAATATTTAGATGATGTGAACTTGGAGGACCGTAACCAAATTTATTTTCAACAAGATGGAGCTCCTCCTCATCAGCTTTACAAAGTGAGAATATTGTTAGAAAGGCTTTTCAGAGATAGGTGGATGGCAACAAATGACCCCCAAGGTATCCTGAAGTAACTCCATTAGACTTTTCCTTCTGGGGGTATGTCAAGGACGAAGTCTTTAAAACGAGATATGCGAATCTGGTCGAACTTCAAGACAACATTAGACGCATTATAGCATCCATCGATGACAGAACAGTTTTAAAAGCTACAAAACGTGTATTAAAGAATGCCCGCAAATGTATTGAACAAAACGGTGATGTGTTTGAACATTTAATATAGTTTTTTTTTATTTCTTCCGCTAAAAATAAAATCGAGTTTTAATTTTTGAAATAAATAAATAAATTTGTTTTTGTCTTCATGTAAACGCCAAAGGCAAACCACCTTTTATTTCCATGGCTGTGTTGATGTTTTTTTAATTTTAGGCCAATATTGAATATAAACTTTTTTATTCAGTATACGATTTGCAAACGTTTCGGTAAAAGATATACAGGGTGTGCCATTCAAAAAAAAAATATTTTCCTCATTTATTCAGAAACGTTATGTCCAATTGTTTTTCTGCTTTTACCATTTTAATTAACAGAACAAATGGTACTACGTTGCTAATTAAACCGACGTATCTCCAATAATAAAAAAGTAAGCAATGGTGCGCACTTAATTTGGTACACCCTTTATATCTATATTATTAATAAAAAGCTTCGATTTTAGTGAAAGTTGTTTAAAAACGATGGGGGAATTGAATAAATTCAATATAACTGTAAAATAATATTTTCCCATAAAATATTTCAGTTTAAAAGGAAATTTTAATTTTTAGCACACTGTACTAAAATTTTTTAAATTCTAAATGCACACTTAACGTCTTTCGAGGAGCGCTTCGTAATTTCTCAAAAATCTAACTTTTCTAAAATTTTCAGGTAAGTGTAGGAAAATGTATTGTCAAAAAAATATTTTCGTCTATTTTGGTTTCATAAAAAAGCTGTTTCGATATAGTTTTCGGTATCGTAATGAACTTTTTATGAAACAGTTTTCATTATTTTTTTAAGGTAGGTATGATATTCATCAAATGTTTTATTTTCCTGTCGTGTATGTTTGGTTGCATTAATCCCAGATGAGGTAAAAAATATAAAATAACCTCAGAATCTTACTTTATTGATTTATTGTAAAGCATGGAACATAGAACTATTAAATTGACCAAATATCAATTTGAAGCTAATACATACAACAACTAACCATTTTATTTTAATTATTTATTATTAATAGTGCAGTAGTTATAAACCTTTATTGAGACTGTGCTGGTGTCTGCAGCGCTAACCTTAAAATTCGGCATGGTTTGAGTATTTAAAACGTTTTGCTTGTGATTGTGGTTAATATTTATTTGAGGGTCCAATAATCCACTTGTATTAGGAATTGGTTGGAAAACAGTTTTATGGCTTTGTTCGTTGATTTTGATGCTCCAGCTGATAATGTAGCGCTAGCAGTGTAGATCAATTTTTGTAATTTAAAGAATCCGTCCATGGTCACAAAGAGACCTGAATTCAGAATAGTATTTTAGTGTAAATCAAAAATCAAAGTCACGGTCTCAAGTTCTAATTTGATATTGGTTACGCGTTTCACCCTAATAGGGCATCATCAGACCTACAAACATATTACTTAATATAAACCTGTAGGATACAAAAATGTGCAAAAGAAATGTAATCTTACCTTATTACTATGGTCCAGTTAAAGTATTACAATTAAAATATATAAAAACATAGACTCGACATCTTCACAACACATTAAAAACAACACTAAAACTAAGGTTAGGAGATGTAAAACAATATAAAAAAAAAATAGCAATAAAAAATATTCCATAAAAAACTTTTCAAACAATCCAGATTTGAACCCAGTGCCTCGAGGGTCATAGTCTTTCTTTTTAAAGTCTTTTATTTCCTATTAGGTATAATACTAAGCTTAATATCTAAATTAATCTACCTGGAGCCTATTGCCCTCACACAACTAAATTAATGATTGCGTAATTACGAAGTCCCTTAAGTATTTAATTTTAACAGTGTTGGGCGCATGTGGGCCGTATAAATACGACCCAAAATGCGCCCAAAAGACAGAGCCATAGGCTATGCGGCCGTTGGAATAACCTAGGATACAGCTTAGTATTTAAATATAATTTTTTATTTACACCCGTCCCGGCAAGTGCCTTTACGGGGTGTTGATACGATGCATTGCCTCACGGCTCAATACAATTTTCTCAAACTTTTAACACACATATAATCATGAAGAACTGAAGCGCCAAAGCACGCACTCTGGGAAAAATGCAAAAAAACCCAGTCAGATTAGCTATCACAACCCATATTGTCATTCGCCCATAGCGGATGATTTGAATGCGAGTTAAAATTACCATTCCGCTGCACGGCAGAAGAGGCATTTATAGAGAAGGCGTGTCTTGTCATGTGGGCGTCGCCGTTTTGTTAGTCCGTCCCGCTGCCGGTTCTCGTGTCGAGTGATCGCGTTTCGGGCTGCAAATCCGCATCGAACAGTCAAGCGATGCTGAAAGTTCAACGCATTTTCACAGCTCTCGCGCGGATCACTTTTTGGTCTTTGTTTAAGTTTGTATGTTAGTGAATTTTTGTTTCACGTTATTTTTGTTATTGTTTATCTATATTTACTTGTTTGTTTGTTTGTTTATTTATTGTCCGTTGTGTTGTTGTTGTTAGTCCGGCAGTGGGGTATTGTAAATTGGTAGCTTGTAATATAGTGGTTTATGTTTTGTGTGTCCGTCGTTGTCGGCACGTCTGTTTGTAATGTTTCTGGTCAATGGTGAAGCCTGAAGTTTGTATGTATTTGTCTGAAATGTCGCGTATGTATGTAATTATGTCTTGTACAGCTGCCATGTCGTGCAGGTCCGCGATCCTGACGTATCTATTTGATGACGTCACACATCGCAGGATCTTATTTTCCAGTCTCAGCAAACGTTGTTGCTGAGTACTGGAAGCACTGCACCACACGGGTGCTGCGTAGGTCAGTACTGGTCTTATAATTTGCATATAAATTAGTCTTTTGTTTGTCGGTGATAGGTAGGAATTCTTGGATAAGATGGAATAAAGGCTTTGCATTGCTGCAAAGCCTTTTTTGAGGATTTCAGATATGTGAGGTTTAAAGGAGAGTCTCTCGTCTATGGTTAAGCCTAAATATTTAAATCGTCGTTGTGGTGGAATTGGGGTGTCGTTGATTTTCAGGGGAATGAAAATCCTGTTGTTTGTAAACTTTTTTGTTAAAGTTGCGCAAACAGTCTTAGTTGGGTTAACCGCAATTTTCCATTTTTGAAAATAGGGCTCCAGAATGTTAATATGCGTCTGGAGTTGACGCTTAGAGGCTTCCGCGTAAAACGATTGCGCGTAGATTAATGCATCATCCGCGTATAGTGTAAGTTTTGTGAGGGGGTACCTCGGGAAATCGGCTGTATAAAGGTTATATAACAGTGGTGACAGCACGGTTCCCTGAGGGACCCCCGCACTAACCACCCTAGGAGCGGACAATGCACCCCCTACTTTAACAAAAAATGTTCTGTCTTGTAAGTATGTTTTTAGTAATGTAATTAAGTATGTGGGGAAGTTATGGATGGTCATTAGCTTGAAGAGCAGTCCGTCGTGCCAGACAGTGTCGAAAGCACGACTGACGTCTAGGGACAACAACACAGTGTTTTGACCTAAATTAAATTTATTTTTGACGTCAGTCAGTACTCTCGCCACTGCCTGTACTGTTCCGTGTTCTGGACGAAATCCGAATTGTTCGTCCGGAATTCCGTCCAGTGGTCTATGTTTCTTCAGTTTAAGTAAAATGGCTTTTTCTGTAATTTTCGATAATGTATTCGTCAGTGCTATAGGTCTAATTGTTTGGATGTTTGGGGTCTTTGTTTGGTTTTAAAAGCGGTATAATAATGGCCTCTTTCCACCGTGCAGGAAAATGCTGCAAAGTTATGATGGCGTTTATGATGTAAATTAATTGCACAAATGCCCATCTAGGTAAATTTTTTATGAGGATGTTTGGGAGCCCGTCAGGCCCAGGGGCTTTTTTGAGTGGGATAAATTGAATTATCTCTCTCAATTCCCTTGACGTGACGAGCAGTTTGGATAGGGCAGGGGGGGGATTGGATATTTATGTCTAGTCACGTTTGTCATTCTGTTCGTAATATGATTTTGTTCGATGTCTGTGTTGTCAGCGGAAGTACAGACTGCAGCAAGTGCGTTTGCTATGCAGTCTGCCTTTCCCTTGTCTGTTTGTGTTTGTTGCGGACCAGTCATTGTCGGTATTTTATTGAATTTTCGTTTGAGTCGTTTGGTCAAACGCCACAGTGACGAGTCCTGTGCTGTTAGTCCTGTAAGTGTGTCGTTCCAAGTTTTGTTTTTATGTTCATTAATTTTGTTGCGTATTGTATGTTGAAGTTCTGTCATTCTTTGTTTGTCAATTGGTCGTCTTGTGCGTTGCCAGATTTTTCTTTGTCTGTTTTTAAAATGAATTAAGTCTAGTATGTCTTGTGGTAGTCTGTCTTCTTTATGTTTAATTTTTATTTTCTGGCCTATTTGTCTATGTATTTGTTGTATGTTTGTTGTTAGTTTTGTTACTTCTTGTTCAAGTGTTTGTACGTCTTCAATTTTGTTATTTACTATGATTTTGTCGTTTCTGTATGTGTTCCAGTTTATGTTTTTTAATAAAATAGTCTCAGTCGGGGATTCGAAGGGCATTTGTGCATGCCATTCTATAAAAATAGGGAGATGATCAGAATTCAATTCGTTTAGTACGATCGCCTCGGACAGGCCCATCATATGGATAGTGAGTGGGCGTGTCCGAGGCGATCATCTGAATATTGTTATTATTTTCGATGTAATCTAAAATTAAGTTACCGTGACGATTGTTTATATGATTTTTCCAGTTTGTGTGTCTCGCATTCAAATCACCAGCCATAAGAACCTGTCCATGGCTGGCAAAAAACGGTTCAATATCGTTATTTGTTAAGCGTATGCGGGGTGAGGCGTATACCGCACTCAAAACCACACCATTTCTCAAGCGGATTGATACATGCTCCACAGCAGTTATGTAATTATCAATCTGCATATGAGGGATGGTCTATTTTATGAGGATGGCAACCCCGCCACCCCGCACATTCCGGTCTGCCCGGTATATAGAATAATTTCTGATTTTTATTGAATCGTTTTCTGTCAGCTTAGTTTCGGTGACGAATGCAACGTCGACCCGATTTTTTGTAAGAAAGTGAATCAATTCCCCAGTTTGCTTTTGACGCCATTGGCGTTCCAGTTTATTATTCTTAGGTTTTTTCCCCTCATCTAAATCGAAATGTATTAAAAGTTTGAGAAAACGTTATGAGCTTGAACGTGATGCGCGCTTGATCAGGCGTTTCCATTATATCCACCAATTCGCTGAAAAAGCGCACAACCTCGTTCATGTTGAAAGCATTCATCCTATCAACTATTCCCATAAAGTCACTTACCGGTTTATCATTGATCGATGCTGCTTGCTGTCTTGGAGGGGGAGCGGTTGTATCACCCCTAGTTGGTAGTGCTGGAAAACTAGCTGCGTTTAGTGATGGGGCACTTGCCCGGCCCGTCATGTTCACACCACTTGCCCTGGTGTTGTTCTGCGATTGATTTGTGTTTGTGTTGATTCCCCAAGCATTGCGGACTGGAGCAGGTGCTGGAATGTACTGGGTTGGAGGTCGGCTTCTTTGTTGGTTCTCCACAAGTTTGTTAAGCTTGAAAATGTGCACCGGGCACTGCTGATCATTTGCCTGGTGGTTGCCCAGGCAATTGGCGCATTTTACAACATGTCCCGGTGCACAGTCTTTGGAGTAGTGGTTCATGGCGCATTTTACACACTTAACTTCACGCTGGCAATATGTTGTGGCGTGACCCCAAATCTGACATCTTTTACATTGGGTTATGGTGGTTTGTGTATTACGTTTTTCCCATTGGATAGACACGTTAGAGACATAACGAATTTTTTGTTGAAGCTTTGAGACTGTATTGTTTTCTCCTATAGTTACAACCATATACAGGGGCCTAAAAGGTGTTCGGAACATGAAAACATTTTTGACCTTCAAATTATATTGTTGTTTTAGCTCATTCTCGACTTCTTCTGGCTCTGAACAGTGGTCTAATCCTCGGATTATAAAGGCTTGTGTTTTTTCGTTTGCCTGCGCATATGTATGAAAGCGGTTGTCTTCATTTCCCTGCAGATGTTTGAGGTAATTGTTGTAGTCTTCTTTGTCTTTAATATATAAAATTGTGGTACGTTTTGCAAATTTAATTGTATATGCATCTGGTTTCATTATTTTGTTGATTTCGGTCTTAAGTTGTTGGAATTTTTCTGTGGTGCCAGGAATTCCCTCAAGGACTATTGGTGGTACTGGAATCTTTTTGTTTGTTGTGGTGTTGGTGGTGGATGGTTTCGTCGTCGTCTTTTTCTTCTGCGGGGCAGTGGAAGTGGTTTCGTCATCGCTTGTGTCCATTTCGATTTGTGCTTGGTCTTGTACTGTCAGTGAGTCGTATCTGTTTCGTGTGGCTAATTTAAAAGTTTCACGTGGGGCTAGGTACGTCTTTGTTGTTACGGTTTTGTATTGTTTTGGGTCCGTCGGTGGTGAGTTTGTGTTTAGTCGTCTTTTTCTTTGTCTCATTGAGTCGTCTGTTTGTATGTCCATGTCCGTGTCTGAAGCTACTATTTGTATGTTTTGTCTTTGTGATTGTTTATTACGTGTATCTTGAGTTTTTTCTATTGTTTGCAAGTAGTTTTGTACTGTATTTGTGATTAATTTCCCCTGTATAGGCTTGTTTACGTTGTCTGAGGTCAGTTCTAAATGTGGGTCAGGGAAGTCCAATAGTCGTGTATTTGACCGCTACACCACGGAGGCATTCATAAACATAAATTAAAACTTAAAAATCTAGGTCGTTTCTCAAGCAAGCGGCTCGTTTTCTAACATGGACGCGTGCGCTAAAATAAGCTTTATAAAACTTGTACTTTAATATACTATTTTACAATACATCTTAATCCGTCCTTTCGTGTTCAAGCTATTAAGTAACAAAAAGGGGCGTGTTTCGATTTTCAATTGAACAGGGAAGATTGTTGTCATTTCCCGAACCTGCCCGAAAACTATAGGCTTCCGAAGGCAAAGGTTCTCTACAAAATCAGAAAGTTTCAATCGATTATATCCAGTGGTGTGGGCGCCACGTGGCACCAGTATTTAATTTGATTTCGGCTTTGACGTTCAATGACTTTACCCGAAACACCCTGTTTTTGCAAATTTTATCGCACCAGCCTGAATGATCGTCAAGTTGTTGGGACAATTCAAGTATGCCACCGCAAACCGTTTATATAAGAAAATTAAAAAATTGTCGATTTGACACGGCGATCCATACGCACAAACGCGTATGTGCGACGTCGTAAACATACGAGTATGTAGCAATCTAAACTTTGTTTTAGTATCTCTTATAAGAAAAAAGTAATATGCATAGTGGCGCCCGGTACAATAGAGTACCTAAACTTAAGAAGAGTATACCTGTTTTCACTTGTTTCAGATTCGTCCTCCTTAATGTCTAGTTCTTCGTGTTTAATTTTCCAATCCCCATACATCTGATCAGTTTCTGCTTCACCCTCTTCAACTTTGACCTCAGCTTCGGTTTGGTCAGGAAATATTTGTTTGTGGCTGTAAAACATAAAATGATCCCATTTTAGGCAGGACAAAAACAAGAATTGTTGATTGCTTTTAGGAGAAATGTCTCCTTACTCTGTATACCTGGGTCATATTTTGGTGATGTATAGGTAAATCAAATTATTTAAGTAGAAGAGGAGTAGGTAGGTACTAAACAGTAAATATCGATAAACAGCATATCAGCAGGGTCAATTAGGCAAATTAGGGTTAATCAAGGGGTGAATACAAATTTAACCCTAAAGGACCCAGTACAAACCTTACAGATAGTGGCTTTATGTGGAGTGGAAAGGGCAAAATGTCTGCTTTCACATTAGTTCAGGTTAGTTAGTTCTTTAAGCTTGATGATCATATAAATCGACTTACACGTCACAAAGTCACGTGTATGATGTTGACAGACTCGACACTGATATAAGGTTCACCATTCCTATGTGGTGTGGAGCCACACACTGGCGGCCGCCTTGCACAGTCACATACAAAACATACTATTTAAATTTATTTATTTATTTATTTATTTCAATACACTGTTTTACAGTTTCCCAGTTACAAAACAGGTACAAAACAATTTAATATTATAAACTTAATAACTAATGTATTTAATCTGAATTCTTACATTACACAATGTACATGTCAATAAAGTTAATATTAGGTAATATAGAAATAACAATCAACAAAAAAGAAAAATGGCGGCAGAAGGCCTACACAGGGTGGCTGTAAAAATGATTCTTGATCGTGCCCGGGCTGCAGTTGAAAATATCATATGCTATGACGTTTTCATTGTACAACCTACAGATTCTATTGAGAGGCGCATATTTAAATACATTTGTGCGAAAGTTAGGTAGGTAAAATGTGTCAGCATACCGCGAATTCAGGGATGGAATTCTAATGTTTAGTCTGTGTAGTAGCTCTTCACAGATTAGTCGATTATTAATTAACTTGTATAAAAACAACTGGCCAAAACATCTGCGCCTGTCAGACAGGTTGACGAGCAAAAACCTCTGCAACAGCCGATCATGTGGAAAGCCCCTAAAGGGGTAGACTCCATCCGATCTGAACCACAAAGCCTTCGCGAATCGTCTCTGAACGGATTCAATATTATCTATATGTGCTTTATAATAGGGAGACCAAACCAGCGATGCGTATTCCGATTTAGATACAACAAAAGAGAAAAATAAAGTTTTTAACGGAACATCACTCTGAAACTCCTTTGTGGCCCTCAAGACAAAACCAAGTAATTTATACGAGGCAGACACAGTGTCTTCGATATGAGGAACAAAAGACAGGCCCTTATCAAAAGTTACTCCTAGATCTTTGAACACCTTAGGTCGTTGCAGATTGACGCCATTTATGTTATAATTGAAATTAATGATCGTGCTTTTATTAGTGTAGGTCATAATATTACATTTCGAAACGTTTAAGTTCAATCTATTCTTTATACACCAATCATGCAAAATATCCAAGTTATGTTGCAGATCCAAGCAATCACCATCACTAGAAATTGTTGAAAATAATTTTAGGTCATCAGCATAGAGCAAACAGCGGACTGAGAGATCAGCAACAATATCATTAATAAACAACGTAAATAGCAACGGACCAAGGATGGAACCCTGGAAAACTCCAGATGTGGCAAAATACTCCGTCGATCTGACCCCGCCATAAGCCACGAACTGACTTCTATTCTTTAAATAGGAATCAAAGAATAACATCAACTGATCGGAGAATCCGAAGTACCTCAATTTCTGCAGTAAAATGGCGTGGTCAAGCCGATCAAAGGCCTTAGAAAAGTCCGTATAAATCATAAATCACGTCTGTCTGCTTTCGCTGATCAATACCTTCAGTCAAACATTGGGTAATGCACACCAGGTTTGTAATGGTTGAACGACCCTTGACAAATCCATGTTTCTCCCGAATAATAACGTTCTTAACCTTAGAGAAAATTATATTATGTAATAAAATTTCAAAAACCTTGGAGAAGTTACAAATTATTGATATCGGTCTATAATTAGATATATTCAATCTGTCACCCTTCTTAAAAACAGGACACACCTTAGAAGATTTCCAAATATTTGGCATCATGCCGACGTCGAGACATTTATTAAACAATACGGACAGAGGATGGGCAAAGACACCAGCACAGTCTCTGACAATAAACGCTGGAATGCTGTCTGGTCCTGTAGTTAATTTAGGTTTAATCTGCTCAATTGCATTAAAGACATCCTCCCTACTAAAACTGGCAATATTTATATTCAAACTTGACAACTGATCAAAGTTTGCGGTTGAATTAGAGGCTGTTAGATAAGAACCGCTAAAAAAATTGGCAAAAGCGTTGACAATATCATCAGCACTGGAAAAAGTAGTGTCATCAAGATGCATATTGCGAGCAATAGAATTTGATCCTCTTTTGGAGCTTATGAAAGACCAAAATTTGTTAGGGTCGAGACTAACACAGCTTTCGATCTGCCGCATGTAATGCCTAAAACAGTTATTTATTTCAGCCTTTACTTGGCGCCTTAATGCAGAAAAGTTGTCATAATCAGATCTGTTTCCAGTACGCTTATATTTCCGCCAATGTATGGCTTTAAGTCGAATATTATACTTGATGTTAGCAGTGAACCAAGGCGGGTAACTGCGACGATTGAATAATCCAAACCTTGGCACACAAGCATCAAAAACAACGTAGATCTTATCATAAAGCATTCTGCAACATTCCTCCAAGTTGCCGACAGGTCAAGAAATGTCCAATCTAAGTTAAGAAACATATTATACATAGAGGTAAAGTCAGCCTTTCTGAAATTATATTGCCCTGTTCGTCGGTTAGGGATATGACGATTTAGGTTAATACTATTATTGTATGAAATGAAACAGATAACGCGGGATGGTATTCATCAACTCGGGTTAGGAGCACTTCTGAGTTACTGACATCGCAATGCCGGTTAAAAATGATGAGATCCAGCAGTCTGTTATCAGTGTTAATGATTGAGTTGTGCTGGTGCAATCCTGTTATATTTAAAAAATTAAGTAGGGCAATTACATAATTGTCTGGCCTCCCATTTCTTAAAAAAAAGTTCGCATAATTGGGTATATTGAAATCACCTAGAATGAGCACATCAGATCTATTTAGGAATTCTAAGGATGACAGATGCTCTAGAAACATTTGATATTCATCGACGCTTAAACGCGGAGGTATGTCTCAGACGACAACTTAACAGCAACGGCATCAATAAGTCTAGAAATATTCGCACTGACCAATCCCAGATCGAGCGCCTCACATGAAAAACGATCACGAATGGCAAGCGCAACCCCACCCCCCCTACGACGACCAGCCGCCGCAAAATTCCGGTCACAACGAAATAAATTAAATTCGAAAGGGCATACTTCTATGTCGTTCACCGCAGAATCAAGCCAAGTTTCAGTTAAAGCGACAATATCATATTCAAAATGAGTTACTAAATTATAAATATCAGTAGTGCAATTTTTAATGCTACAAGTATTCTGATAATACAATAATATGCTACTATCGCTCAACCGGTCATCGGATTGAACAGACGCCAGGGACGCCACGGAGGATCGGGCCCGCGATTGCTGTGACTGCTACCGATCGGCAAGGACGTCCGACCGAAGCCGATCACAAGCTTGTTTATACGCAGTACACTTATTCACATCCCAAGCGGCATGTATCGCAGCAACCGATCCGGTAAGTTTTGCGTTAAGCTTCACGCCATTCGAACATTTCAGCGAATTGGACTTGCAGTCTTGAACTTTATGATTTCCACCACAACGAGGACAGGTGACAGAATTTTTGCAATTGTTCGAAGTGATGAAACTCATTACAATTGTAGCATCGAGAAACATCAATAGCATTAAATACTTTGCAACAATTAAACTCAACAAAAATATTACCAAAAGCCAAGGCCCTCTCAAAGGTACATTTATCCACCTGCAAGGTAGCCTGATAGACATTTTGATTTTTCTTAATAGGACAGAACTTAATTAAGGAAGTAGTTGAAGAGTCAGAAAATATACCGCGATTACATTTTTTAATTAGATCAAGCAATCTGGCATTGTCATACTTCTCCGTTATACCAACTATGCGAATTCTAGGATTAATTCCACGAACCTCCAATACTTCATATTTATCGGACATCTTCTGCTGAATAATCCTCTTCAGTTTGTTGTTATCATCAGCGCTCCTACACCCCAATAACAAGCCTCCATCCCTGACAGCTTTAACCTTGGCAAACTGAATATTCGAGTCGGCTGGACATATATTTACCATCATGTCCGCCTTAGTGATAGAACATTCCTGATGTGATTTCGGCCTAACTATTACTGCTGGTTGGGCCTTATTACGGAGAACACTGGCGTAATTAATGTTAGCAGGTGCGACAGAATTGGCACTGGACGGCGGTTTAGAAAGGATAGATTGCAGATTGGATCGCACCGATTTTAAAAAGTCTGCTGTATACAGTTCAAATGTTGCCTTCAAACTAGCCATTGCATCCTGAAGCTGACTCTCAATTAAGGTTTTAATATCATCTTGATTAAGAGTGATAGACGTACTAACGCAGTCATTACACTTCCACGATAGACCCCTAACATCATTCAACAAATTTGAGAGTTCCTCTTTATTAGAAACACAATGGGTATGAAATTGTTTTTTGCAATTGCAGCAAAAAATAGCGGGACGCCTCGCATTTATCGAATTATTGCAAATTCCACAAATAACAGCCATCGGAAAATCATAAATACCTCATAAATGGGGCACAGCTCAAGTTTGTTGATATCACCATTCAGTTGCCGATGCAAAATAACATAATACAGGCACTATCCACTACTTTTTAGTTAAATGAAGCGCTTGCATAAATTTTTGAACGCCGGCAAGAAGGTCGGTTTTCAGCCAAACACCTCGGTTTCGTGACCGTTTTACGTGTGCAGACAGAAGTGCTGCAAAAGTCTATAAATAGATCTTAAAAAATTTCAAAATTTTAGCTGAAAATATTTTGCTAGTTAATGCTACTTAACGGCATCGGTTTAGCAGTTAAGTAGGTACCTATACCGGGTGTTGCATCGTCGAGCGGGACATAGGAAATCCCATGTAATTTTAAATGGGGTCAATTATTGGCTTCCCTAATTATTTTAGAGAAAAATTCTATTTAGGTTTATTAAAGAGCACTAAAACCCACATTCAAAAGAATAACTTTAGATATTTTTGATGAGCCCGTTTACGGGTTATCGCCGATTTCTTTTTAACTATTTCTCCTTTTTATGGCCCCGTATTTGCGGGCACCAGTCAAGGTAAAAGATGACTGTCAAATAAAGTTGTCATTTTGAAAATAAAAACTCGTACATCGAAAATATTAGCCATGAATTACACTTCTGAAGAAAAAATATTGATGATTAAATGGTATTATCAAGGAAATAGTTATCAAAATGTGTCAGACATCTTTGCTGCTCTGTATCCGAATAGACCGATACCTGCAAAATCTACAGTCGAAAGGACTATCAAGAAATTTGAGACAAAAAGCACTGTAATAAATAACTGCAGATGTGAAGAAAGGCAGGAACAAAGAAGAGATGCAAGAAATGATAGGGACTTGCAAGTTTTATTGTGCGTGGAAGAAAATGATGGGAAGATCAGCACAAGGAAACTTGAGGATGACATAGGATTAGATCACACCATAGCGTTACGAGCTTTGAAACGACATAAATATTATTCATACAAATATGAAAAGCACCAAGAGCTAAGAGATAGGGACGAAATACGACGACAGGAGTTTTGTTTTGGTATGATGGAAAGAGCAAACATGGATAGGGAATTTTTAAAAAACATTTGTTTCACTGACGAATGCACATTTACCTTAAACAATGAACCCAATGTTCAAAATTATCGATATTGGAGCAAAGAAAACCAACACAGGTTTGTGGAAACAAGGACGCAATATCCACAAAAAGTTAATGTATGGGCTGGGATTTTCGGAGAAAATATTATCGGGCCATTATTTCTTACACGAAATTTAAATGCAGAATATTTTTTGGAACTACTTGAAGATCATATTTTACCTACTTTACATAATGCCGCCAGGGAAAATCAGGAAGTTTGGCACCAAATGGATGGCTGCCCGGCACATAGTACCCTGGCTGTCCGGGAATATTTAAACCGTGCTTTTAATGGAAATGTTATTGGCTTCATCATACAGTAAATTGGCCAGCCAGGTCTCCTGATTTATCGCCAAATGATTTCTTTCTATGGGGCCATTTAAAAAACAGGATATACAAAGATAAAAAATACCCAAATCTAGACGAGTTAAAAAATGCTATTTCTGCCGAATGCAATAGAATTTCAGTTTACCAACTAGCGAATGTAAGAAGAGAATTTTATGATCGCCTCGGTTATTGTCTAGCAGTCAATGGAGGAATATTTGAACATCTTCTTAAATCCTAAAGTTCTAACAATTTAATAGTACCTACCTATTAATTAGTAAAATATTGAAGCATGTAAAATGTCATAATTAACCTTGTAATTGGATACTTTATTTTAGTTTTATTCAGATTAATTTGTACTCATAAATACACCTTTAATATTTTCGATGTACGAGTTTTTATAACAATAAAGCACACATTTCAAAATGACAACTTTATTTGACAGTCATCTTTTACCTTGACTGGTGCCCGCAAATACGGAGCCATAAAAACGAGAAATAGTTAAAAAAAAATCGGCGATAACCCGTAAACGGGCTCATCAAAAATATCTAAAGTTATTCTTTTGAATGTGGGTTTTAGTGCTCTTTAATAAACCTAAATAGAATTTTTCTCTAAAATAATTAGGGAAGCCAATAATTGACCCCATTTAAAATTACATGGGATTTCCTATGTCCCGCTCGACGATGCAACACCCGGTATAGATAGATAGATAGATAGATAGATATTTATTACTAATAGTTACACAAAGGTGCTTTTACAAGTCAAAAGTAAAATGTAAGAATAAAACAAGGTAGGTACAACTTTATAATGGTAATTAAAGTCTATTTCAGAAAGGTGCAGAGTAATAAAATAGGAAACTTCGTCCAGTACGGCTCAATTTCGGTGTCGGCCATAGGCGCAGGTAAACTTTGTGCATTAAATTATTTATGATAACTAACCAAAAATTTTAGAGAATTAGGTTACCGGGTATTAAGATAAAATAGTATTGTTTGTAATATTAAAATTTCAAGTAATTGCGTAAGAGGATTAGTAAAGTTTTCTGGCCCGAACTGTCAAAATCGAAATATTGTGTAGGGATTAGTTAGGTAGTACCTAGATTATAAAGTTACGTTTTGCGTTTAACAGGTACCGAGTTTGGCTCTGGCCTCTTTGGCTGGATCATATAAATAGGTGGTAATTTGGAATAAACTTCATATATCGTGTGTGTGTATGACCTTAATAGGTATATTTGTTTAGTTTAACGCATCAGTATTTGCTGTTAAACCGTATATAGTGTTCGCAGTATTATAGGATTAGTAATAAAATGGCGACATTCACTCCAACAAAAAGATGTTCCAATAATTATCCACTATTAGTGAGTGAAAAGTTATTATTTTAAATGTACATGATTGCATAAAATACGATTATCCGAATTTTACTGTACAAGAAACTGTCGACCGATGTTCCCAAATGACTGGAGTTGGAAAGTCCACCGTTTTTAAATAATTGCGGAAGAGAAAGACAGCAGGTCAAGTGGAACCTTCCAAGAAAAGTCCACGCAGACCAGTAAAAGTCCTTGATGAAGACACCAAAAGTGTAGTTCGAAGAAAAGTTCACTC
This sequence comes from Polydrusus tereticollis, assembly GCA_963920685.1. Lineage (NCBI taxonomy): Eukaryota > Metazoa > Arthropoda > Insecta > Coleoptera > Curculionidae > Polydrusus > Polydrusus tereticollis. The sequence goes on from OY987336.1 coordinate 28,547,132, forward strand.
TTTTTATTGTAAAAAAAGATACCCACCCTTGATAAGATTCTAATGGAGCTTGGCCAGGATGACAGTATTCCGTTTATAACTAGAAAACTTTTATGGACCACTTTAAAAAATATGGATTTTGTCTGGGAAAAACATAACCGTAAATCACTTTTCAGGAAAGCGATGAAATCGTTTGCTGACGACGAAAATACTTGAGAACTATAAAGCAGTACAGAAGAAAATCTTTTATCTTGATGAGACGTGGATCAATGAAGGTTAGTTCAGGTTAGTTAGTTCGCCAAGCTTTCATGGAAGGCCTGTCAACGGGTTGAGAAGGTTTGCTAACCTTTCAGTCGTTCAATACAGGAGATTACAACGAGGACATGAATTCGAATGTTTTTGAGGACTATTTTGGTGAAATGATAAAAGATCTTCCAGCTGATTCAGTAGTAGTTATGGATAACGCAAGCTATCACTCACGACGCACAGAGAAGACTCCAACTTCATCTTGGAGAAAACAAGAAATTATCTACTGGTTTACCACCAAAAGTATTGAATTTGAAGATAATTTGATAAAGAAGGAACTATTAGCTATAGCAAATTTACACAAACATCATTTTATGAAATATGCCGTGGAAGATATAGCAGAAAACATACTGTAACTGTGCTGCGCACACCGCCATATCGTTGCGAACTAAATCCTATATAGTCAAATCTGGTCTTATCTGGCGGGTCCAAAGGTCACCGATTATATGAATCAATTCGAAAATTCCAGAGCTCATCAAAATGTTGTAAATAAAAACCAATATGGCCGTATATGGACAGCTGATTTACCATAAAATTGAATGTTAATAGGTTAACCGTTAACTTGAAACTATCAGTCATAATAAAAATGACGGGTCTCGTTCCAAAATTAATTTCTCAGGGGTGCGTTCGTATTATTGCAGACGGTTAACACAATAGTTTTAGATTTAACAAATTTAATAACCAAAATGATGGTGGAAAATTAGATAAACAATATACAGTAAAACCCCTGACTAGCGACCACCAAAAATGTCGATGAAATGTTAAATAAATTAAACAAATTTTAGTTTATTTCAGCAGATAATAATAAATTAAATATAAAAAAAAATCAAATTACACATTGACTAAATTTTTGTTGTGTAATATCAGGCTAAAAAAATATTTCCAATTTAATAGGTTACCTACTTCAAAAGTCAACGAGAAAAAGCTACTAGAGCCGGTGAGGTATCAAATCTCAAATTTATTTTACACGTATTTTGCCCCTGTTAAGCCAATAAGCGCCCCGCTAAAAATAAGTGGGAGAAAGAAACGTATAAAGTCTAAACCGGTCTCAAAATGCGGGTCCAAAGGTCACGGATCATATAAATCAATTCGAAAATTCCACAGCTTATATCAAAATGCTGTGAGACTATGTAGGTATCAATATACCCGGAGAAAAGATACATAGATAGTTTTATTATTTTAACTGTCGTGAAGATAGCCACATGTAATATTATTATTTTTGCAAAAATTATGTACATAATAGTACAGGGGTGGCGAATCTTTATGTATTAACGTGCATTTTTTTCTAAAGAAATGTTTAATGAGGTCATAGACGTGCCGTCGCAATTCGTAATATAATAATTCATAGTAAACTTTGTGATCGGTGGCGAGCCAAAATTTTATGTCGCGTGCCATTGGTTCGCCATCCCTGTAAATAGTATACCTTAAATGTATTTATTAAAAACGACAATAATAAACAGTGTAATTTATTTTAACAATTTTACTACTAAAACCTAAAAATTCAATGGCATTTAGACTGATAAACTATTTCGAAAATGAAAGAAAAAGTGGAAATTGGCCAACCAATATGCAGGAAACCGTAGCGAAAGCACTGGGAATTAGTTTAAGGACTGTGCAGAATAATGTGCATAAAAGAAAGCATAATATAATACCGAAGAATACTAAAAAATGTAAACAAAGAAAACCGTTTATATACTAATTATAGACTAAAAACTGACATCGTCACTTATAAAATCTGAAAAGTCCTCGTCGTCTTCGAATGGAGCAATTATCATTGGCGCTACTTCGACATCTAGTACTTGTTCTCGATCCCACCAATCCCTTATTAATATTTCTGTATGTTCCACTGATTTCTTCCAGTACTCTTGTGTAATATGATCCAAATAATCTTGCCAAACTATTTGTACTTGGTCGGATTTAAGACCATTACCTACATGTTTTTCATAATAAGACTTTGCCCCGGCCCATATTAATTCTATTGCGTTAAACTGGCAATGATATGGCGGCAGTCGTAGAACCTCATGGCCATATTCACGCAATATTTCATCTACCGCGTATATTCTTGGTTTTTTTCTTTGGTTGTGTTTTTCAAGCCACTCATAAATATCATTTTTCCTCCAAGATGAAGTAGGCTGTTTATTTAAAATTCTTAAATGATATGATGCATTATCTAATAAAATTAAAGACGGAGAATCCAAATTTGGTATCAATTGAACTTTTAACCATTTTTCAAACATTTCGCAATTCATATTATCATGATAGTCAGCACTTTTTGATGTTGAAGAAAAAATTAAGCTTGCACCTGGAACATATCCTGTTACTGAACCAGCATGTAAAATAATGAACCGCTTTCCCGTGCCACATCCCTTTTTCCTTTTCACGCTTTTCACAGAATCATCTTGCCAAGATTTTGAACCACTTCCATTTGAAAATATCCACGTTTCGTCTAAAAATACCACTTTTCTAAATTTCGATTTGTAATTCTCCGTATAATTTTTTAAAAACTGAACACGCTGACTCTATCTGTGGTTGCTCACATAAAAATCTTCGGTTACAGTCTTTTTTATAGCGAAAACCTAACTTTTTTATTAATTTTGATAGCGCGTCAAGTCCAATTTCCAAAACATTCCGAATTTTTAATGTTCCTTGTAAAACTGGAAGAGTTACATTGGTTTTTGATCTGTATAAATCGTAAATCACATTTCAAACTCCCATTTTAATATTTTCGCTTAAATCCTCAGTCTTTGGCTTTCTTCGTTTACATTTTTTAGTATTCTTGGGTATTATGTTGTTTTTTTTTATGCGCAATTCTCTGCACAGCCCTTAAACTAATTCCCAGTGCTTTGGCTGCTGTTTCCTGAATATTGGTTGGCGATATTCCACTTTTTCTTGCATTTTCGAAATAGCTTATCAGATTAAGTACCTACCATTTTTTTTGCTTGGGGATGCAAAAACCCAGAAATTTTTTTCATTTTGTCACAAACTGTCAAAGTCACAAAACTGACATCTTTAAATCAAGACGAAGGTGGCAGGTACTTGGGCAGGTACAAACTTTTGTGAATCGCTGAAAATTAAATACCTATCCTTTTCTTCCATGCCAAAATTGCATAAGTCTGTCATATTTGTCTGACGGATTTTATTTGGTTAGTATGATTAAACGCAATAAAAGAAAAGAAAAATTGAAAGTATGTCTTTGTTAAATCGTAAACCCGCCAGATAAGACCAGATTTGACTCTAGAACTTATATGGGCGCAAGTGAAAGGATTTGTAGCAAGACACAACACACATTCAAAATGAAAGACGTTCAGCTACTGTTTAATCAAGCCCTTAAGAAAGTAACACCAGAGAACTGGCGAAAAGCAGTCCATCATGTCATTAAAGAAGAGGAGAAAATGTGGGATCTTGACCACCTGATCGATCGGACCGTCGACCCGTTAATTATAACGTCAAGAGAAGATGACAGTTAATTTCTGTATAATGTATTTTTTGTATTTTGTATTCTTTTTATAATGTTTAATAACAAATAAGTGTAGGTACCTAATACTATGTACAGGGTCTTCCAACGAGGACTGAACAGGGGCTCATTTTTGAGCTTCCTTGTATTTAAAGAAAAATCCAAAATAGCCAATCGATGTACTTTTTCCTGCAGAATTCAAAAATGAAACCAAAAATTTATTTGAACCAGAAACAAAAGAGTTACGCTATGGATAAGGTGTTTTTTAAATGGAACATAGCTTTTTTTATACGATTTTTGGAACGAGTGATTTTTTTTTTGTCCGTTCTGATTAAAATATTTAATATTGTGACAGCTATTTTTATTAAATTTTAATGTTTTATCCAGTATAATTTAACTTTAACCTGTTTAAAACATACACTAGGTAATAAAGGTATAATCACCTTTGAATCCTTCAAAGTCAAAAAAATTTGACAAATTTACTATAATATTGCCGAAATGAAATATTCATTAGATGAGAGATTGCAGATTGTTATCTTGTTCTACAAATGCCAAGAAAATGCAAGAGAAGCAAGGAGAAGATTTATTGCAAATTTTCACAGAAATATATCCGTCAATACTATTCTAAGGATAAAGAACCTATTTGAGGAAAATAAAACATTACATGACAGAAAAAGAAATCCAGAAAAGAATAGAAATCGAGACCGTGCCATTGTGAATTATTTTCGACTGAATCCAACCAAATCAATTTCGAACGCAGTTCGGGACGTTCAATACGGCGGCGGTGTAAGACGCAGAAGAGTTACCCAAGGAACTGTTCACAGGACTTTAAGAAATCATAAATTTAAGTCTTATCATATCCTTCCACTTCAACATCTAACACCGGCACAAAAAGAACTTCGCTTCCAATTTGTTTCCCAAATGGTGATTCGGAAAGAAAACGAAGACCCTAATTTATTCAGAAATATCTTATAGACTGACGAAGCCACATTCACAACATCGGGGGTTTTCAATAGACATAATAATCATCACTGGGCCGTTGGAAATCCAAGAAAATTTCAGACAATTAAATTTCAAGGAAGGACTTCAATCCATGTTTGGTGTGGCATAAAAAATAATAGAATTTTGGGACCAATATTTTTTAACGGGACTTTAAATGGACAGAGATACTACGAGTTCTTAGAAAACGAAATTGAGAACTTTTTGGAAGATTTACCATTGGAAGAATATCAAAATTTAATTTGGCAACATGATGGGACCTCTCCGCATGCCGTGCGTGAGGTTACTCAATATTTAAACGGACGCCATGAAGAATGGATTGGTAGAAATGGAACCTATGCTTGGCCACCCAATAGTCCCGATTTGTCAATATTAGACACATTTCTTTGGGGCCATTTAAAGAACGTGGTATACAAGCAGCGAAACCACGATATTGAAGAGATCATGCAGAAAATTGTGAATGAAATAAATCGCCTTAACCAGGAAAATCACAGTATAACAGCAAGTTTGGAAAGGCTACAAAGAGGTTATCGCATATGTTTCGAGAACAACGGAGGTCACATTGAACAATTAAATTATTAATGTTTTTTTTAAATTAGTATAGAGTTGGATTTCTTTTTCTGTCATGTAATGTTTTATTTTCCTCAAATAGGTTCTTTATCCTTAGAACAGTATTGACGGATATATTTCTGTGAACATTTGCAATAAATCTTCTCCTTGCTTCTCTTGCATTTACTTGGCATTTGTAGAACAAGATAACAATCTGCAATCTCTAATCTAATGAATATTTCATTTCGGCAATATTATAGTAAATTTGTCAAATTTTTTGACTTTGAAGGATTCAAAGGTGATTATACCTTTATTACCTAGTGTATGTTTCAAACAGGTTGAAGTTAAATTATACTGGATAAAACATTAAAATTTAATAAAAATAGCTGTCACAATATTAAATATTTTAATCAGAACGGACAAAAAAAAATCACTCGTTTCAAAAATCGTATAAAAAAAGCTATGTTCCATTTAAAAAACACCTTATCCATAGCGTAACTCTTTTGTTTCTGGTTCAAATAAATTTTTGGTTTCATTTTTAAATTCTGCAGGAAAAAGTACATCAATTGGCTATTTTGGATTTTTCTTTAAATACAAGGAAGCTCAAAAATGAGCCCCTGTTCAGTCCTCGTTGGAAGACCCTGTACATAATGCCCAAATTTTATTCTGTTAAAATAAGATTCTTTCCTTTTTACGAGTATAATTTAATTTATTATAATTTTTACGAGTATAATTTAATTTCTGTATAATGTATTTTTTTAATAATATTTAATAAAAAATAAGTGTAGCTAAAATACTATGTATATAATGCCTAATTTTTATTCTGTTAAAATAAAATTATTTTCTTTTTACGACTATCCTACCGACACGCCTTTGTCACACCATTTTCAGTGTTTGTGAATGGATAACAATAGGCAAAACCCATAAATTGACCCAAACCCGGGTGGTAGTACCTGCGCTTGATGAAAAGAAAGAATTTTGCAATGAAATCAATGCCAAAATATGAAAGTGGCTTAAATATTCGTTGGGTCACTCTGTAGTCCCTTTGCATACCTAATGAGCTTTTATTACTCTTCGCCTTTTTGAAATAGACTATAAACAGGGTCTTATTTACTGAGGGTCCGATATTTTACAGGATGATTCCTCAGTTATTTATAAGGTCGTTCCTTTTTAAGATACAGGGTGTTAAAAATTTATTTTTATTTTTGTTTTTCGTAAATAATTTTTAAAATAATGTCTATATTTGAACGAAAATTGGTATTTGGGGAGATTTTATTATGAGAAATTCAAATGTGATCTTAGTTTGGCCCTTAATTGTAGACCTACAGGTATTTTTTTCTTTTAGGAAGTCATAACTTTTGCATGTGTGTATTACATTTTCTAGAAGAAAAATCGATTCCTCTATACAAGCAGCCGTTTTCGAGATATTTTGATTTAAATTAATCGATGCATGTGTTTGTCAAAAAGCGAAACAATTTTAAAAACTTAAAAATTAAAGTCTTAAGTAGGCTAGTAAGTATATTCCAATGTTTATTTTGTAGGTAGCATGATAAAAATAATACCTTGACGCATAGTTAAATAGTTTTATTTATAATAACTGTCAGGTGATAATTTGTTAAAAAATGGATAAACTTTACCAATGCTGAGTAGGTATGCTGACATACATTTTACATACGGACTTGCTAACGGAAATAAATGCATATGAGGCTAAACGTTTGTATCAGGAGCGTTATCCGAACCGCACAACTCCTACTTCAAAAATGTTTTCAAAAATTCACGCTCGGTTGAGGAAAACAAGAAGGTTTGAGAAAGCTACTCATTCTGTAGGGTGCACATCGGACGGTAAGAACCCAAGAAATAGAGAAAGCAGTTCTTAATCTTGTAGAAGAACACCCGGAAACAAGCAGCAGAAAAGTAGCGCTGCCGTTAAACATTCCTCGTGCTCTAGTATGGAAAACTTTAATTGATAATTTGTTATATCCCTATTCAAACAGTTCAAGCATTCCTCCCTCGTGATTTTCCATTACGTATCAACTTCTGTCGTTAGTTTCTTCAATGCTTTATTCAAAATCCTTTATTTAAAAATCATATCCTGTTTACCGACGAAGCAAATTTCTCACACAATGCTATACGCAATATTCACAACAATCATTTGTGGTCAGAGGAAAACCCCCATGCGATACAGGAATCACATTTCCAAGAACAGTTCTCTCCTAACGTGCGGGCAGGAATCCTTGGAGATTATTTAATAGGCCCTTTCTTTGTTCCAGGAAGATTAAACTGAGAGAGATATCGTCACTTTCTTAAAGAAGATTTGCCTATTTTACTGGAAGATGTGCCGCTTAGACTACGAAATGTAATGTGGTTTATATGCATGTGCACATTTTAGCATCCTAGCGCGAGAATTTTTAGATCGTACTTTCGGTAACCGTTGAATAGGTCGGGGAGGGCCTCAACCATGGCTCCCTAGGTCACCAGACCTTAACAGTTTGGATTTTTTTCTTTGGGGACATATAAAATCCTTAGTTTACCAGACACCCATCCAAAATGAAAAAGAATTAAAAAATCGAATAATTAACTCTTGTGGAACGATTCAAAATACCCCAGGAATTTTCCATAGAGTGCGCGAATTAAATAAATTCCTTTATTTGCCAAAAAAATCTATAAAAAGACATAGCAACGTCAACACTGAGCCATAATGATTAATGGAAAAAAGCGAGGGAAAAAGATTGGATACGTGCATACAGCAAGGAGGTGGACATTTCCAACATTTATTGTATTTTTGATTTAGTTTTAAATGTAGTGTTTCGTTGTTTATTGTTGTTTAAAAATTACCGTTTGAAATGTTTCTATGCTGATTAAAAAAAAAGCTTTTAAAATTGTTTCACTTTTTGACAACCACATGCATCGATTAATTTAAATCAAAATATCTCGAAAACGGCTGCTTGTAGCGACTTTTGACAAGCAAATCTGAATTTCTCATATTAAAAACTCCCCAAATTACAATTATTTTCGTCTAAATTTAGACATTATTTCAAAAATAATTGACCTATTATACAGAGTTACAATTTATGAACAAATACAATTAAAACAAACACTTACATATACAGGGTGGCCACTTGAAAACGAAACCAAGCCAATTTTGGGCACCCCAGGTTTAAAAAAGAAACGCTCAGACCCGTCGATTTTTGATTATAGGGCGAAACATATTTTGGCATTTTCGCCCTATATGAAAGTCAAACCCCTAGCGGGGGCGACAACTACCTCCAAAATTTTGATGGGAATGGGGGATCAAGTGACACCTTGTTTTAGAGGTATTTTTATGCAGAGTATAACCCTAGAGTTTAACATCGCTACTATCTACCCAGCCTGAATAGTGGCTCACCAAAAGTACAAAAACAGGATGTTTTTACCTTTTTTATTACAAAAAATTACAACAATTGTTAGCATTTGCTGGTGTAAAACTTTGCTCTTTTGACAATTCTAGTTCCTGTGGCCCTCAATTATTGTTTTAGATCATATCCTTCCGAGTATCCTTCGGTCGCGGTAATTGTTAAATGCTCGGTTTATTGCCATTACTTAGTACAACTGGTTGTTAAAATGTTTGCATCGTTTACTTACTTGATACGTAAACGATTACGCAATGCAATTCTTTGCAGAAGCAATACGTTGAAAGACATTTTTTTCACCTATTGTAAACACCTCGGTAAACACGCTTTTACAATATTTAATATTGTGGAGTTCAAACCAGACAATCAACTATAGGATTAACAAAATAACCTACCTAATCTGGTCCGGTTCCTCATCGTCACTGCACTCAGTTTTTATTTTTAGTCCTACTATTTTGTCTTTTCCTTGATTAAAAACCACTTCTGATGTATCGCGGCATGGATTATTGCTGTTTTCCCACAAATCACACATGTTCAACAAACTAACTCAGGTGTAACGCCAACTTATTGGTGTCTCGGGTAAATGGCACAAATTACCAAATTAAATTATTTTACAAAATTTAAATCTACGGATTTCTTCGGTTACTTCATTTAGGATTAGGTTTTTCAGTCAAAAACATTAAATCTAGGTTATTTCCTACATCTCTTCTATCATTCTTTGATCGGAGCAAACAGTCAGCCAAACAAATCGCAATGCTGGTTTGCACTCCCGCATTTAAGTTAGACTTAAAGCTACGCTATTTTAAATCTGTTTTTGTTTACACAGACGTCGACGAACGAAGTTGTTTTGCTCACATTAAACATCTTACCCTAAAAAAAAATGATATACAATACCTGATAAGTGATCGTTTTTTGTTTTTCAAAGGATTTGAAATTATCTGGATTATTTTCGACACGTGTGTACAGGCGTATCCACGGGGGGGAAGGGGATATATCCCCTCCCCTCATTAAATATTGGCAGAAAACATCGGCTTCTTTTCCAACGTCGATGTTTATTTTAAATATTATATGGGGGGTACGGGTGGGCACATCGATGTTTTTTCTTAATTAAGATTTCAGTCACATTTATTTTAAAACATTTTGTACAAAAACAGTCGCACAGCAAAATACAGTGGCACACTCTACGTTGTTAAAAACATGAATTTTTTAAATGCGAATATTTTGACAACCGTTAGGCCTCGGCCACGATACCAGCGATAAGCGGTGAGCGTTGAGCGGTAGGGCGGCGACGCAAAGTTTAATGTTTGTATTGTGCATACGGAGAACGCCCGACACTGGCCACGACAGACGTAAGCGGCAGGGCGGCACGAGCGGCTATATCCGTAGATGTTATCCTCCACTGTTGCCAAATTGCTTTTGATGGGTAGCTATATTTTCTGTGAAACGAAGACTGGTCTGGGCATAACCTTATTGTTCTGTGGGATAACCTAGATACGCTGGCTTTTATTCTACAGTTACTAGATTAACTGAACTTTTTTTTAGTTTTTTATAACTCTTTTATTTTTTTTAAAAGTAGATCGACTCAAAAAGGGCTGGCAAATAATTGGCCGGTGAAGTTGAAAAAGGCGAATTGGAACCAAAAAGGTGGATTAGATGCCGTGTTAGTGCCTGTTTAACCAATAAAGTCTATAATATAATTATTAGTTGAGTTAAGCAATATAATGTTCCAATCCGTTACGTAATAATTTGTTGTGTGTTTTGATTACGCTCAAATCTATGTATTTTTATTTGCGGATAATATCTACGGATTTAGCCGCTGACCCGCCGCCCGCCGCTAACTTCAGACATTAAATTTTTCTCCTGCCGCAGTGCCGCTCATCGCTCAGTTCATTCTGTCACTTGCTGTGTATCATGTCGGACCCAAATGTTGTAGACTCCGTTGTTAAATCAACTAAAAAGGCAAAGTTAGGAAGAAAGCTCGTGGGTGCTAAATATGAAGTTCTCATTTCTGAAGCTCAGTCAAGACCTCCTCTTTGGAACGATTGTCACAATGACTTCAATAACAGCGTAGTCACCAGGAATCTGTGGAATGAGGTCGGAGCAGCGATTAACCTATCATATACTTAAGTTATTTAAAATTATAAACATGCATGGTGTTTAAACATAAGTGTATTGATAAGTTGCCTGCATACTCATTGCATCGTTGGGTGGAAGTTTTATCTAATATTTAATAAATCACAACTTGCTTAGTATGTAGTCAAAAGTTCCAATTGACATTCTGGTGTACTCAAAAAACCGGGTTGCATCTCTTCTCAAATTGGCAAACAGATGATGATATTCACCGAACCGAACCGAACTCTGAGCCTGTTTATAGGGTGAACACCGTACATTTTACGCCTGTGTAACTTATCTAACACACCTCTTTTCAAAATGCAGTTTTCACTTAAGCACAGGAGTTGGACAACCTCGTCAAGAGACTCCATTTCGATGACTAAATAAGAATTAAACTCAAAAACACCGCTTGAATCGTGGCCACTACCGCTCTGCCGCCTTACCGCTCTGCCGCCCTGCCGGTTTACCGCTTACCGCTCGTATCGTGACCGAGGCTTTACAGATAGGAATGTCAGTCGAACGCCATACTGCAGCACTTAGATTTTTTTTTCTATTGCCATTATTAGCAATGACCTTGATTTTCAAGGTCAGCGCCAAGGTCAAAAACATTTAGAACTCAATATCTCTAAAATTATATTTAAAAATTTCAAAAAATTATATTATATTTATTACCTTTTCTTAAGTGCACTTCTAAAATTTTAAAATGGGCTGACAAAAAATGAGCTCAGAAAATGAGAAAAGGCGCCTCCTTGTAGCACGTCACGATGAAAACATTGTGTATTAGCGCTAGCATATGAGAGGCCGTGTTATGGAAGACGGTATTTCTCTGATTCTTCTATGGAACAATATAAAAATCGTAATATTTTAAATTTAGATTTACTAACATGAGTCTGATTATAATTTAAAGGCTGAATGGCATTTCTTCGCTACAAGTCATGGTAAAAGGGATGGACTAGGCAGAACGGCAAAACGAACAGTTGCTAAAGCAAGTCTGCAGCGACCCTACCCTGATCAGATACTAACTAACTACTCAACATATCTACGAATTACTAAAGGAAAACATCAAAAACATTTAATTTTTTTTATTGTACTGAGGAGGAACACAAACAAAATGCTAAAGATTTAAGAAAAATATTTGATGAGGCAAAACGAATTCATGGAATTCAACAGTACCATTGTTTTATTACCAAAGAAGATAACGTATTAATTGCCAAAATATACTCAGATAGCTGTAAAGAAATTGAGTTTTCTTTGAGAAACAAAATTCCAAAAAATATGTCATACAAAGAAATTTGTTGTTATGGAACAGTGTAGTATAATGGATCCTGGTGGCTAGGGTGTGTCACTGACAAAAACAAATAAACAGAAGATATTACAATAAACATTATTCATCCAAAAGGACCATCGGTATCATTTCATTATCCAAACACACCTGACATATTAACAGTGGATATAAAATCCATATTATTGAAAGTTAATCCCGTAACAGAAACTGGCCGTGTGTACAAAAGAAATGAAAATGAAATGTTGCATTCTTCTAATATTCTTAATAACTTGTAAATATTTTGTCATTTCTAATCTAACACGATTGTTTTTTCTTGAGTTTTGCAAATAAAAATATTTTTATTTTTTAATATCTATCATTCTTTTATTGGCTAAAGGCAACCCCCCCAAATGTTCTTTTGGGACTGATTGACTATGAAAAAAATATTTTAAAAATTACTTGGGTGTCATTTGAAAATTAATCTTTCCTCAAAATAAGCTAGCAAATATAGGTATAGGGTGTCCTATTTAAAAATCGAAAGTTATACCTATTTCCGGCTAAACCGGAAGTGAAAAAGAATTGAGCATGTAAAAAGATTAAATATTAAGCGAGGTATTAAGTCATGCTTTGGACAATACCAAAATTTAATTTTTTCATCTAAAAAAAAACGAAAGTGTGCAGCAACATTTAAGAACTAGATGCATAGTAGATTATGCATATAACTAGAAATATATTTTTACCATGAACCCATAGCCTGCCCATTTTGTAATTTTGGGTATTTGTAGAGATGGATCTGGAGAATATCATGTATTTTTTTTCAAAATTTTCGAAAATATACTTTTTGAGATAAGCAACTGAAAATTTTATGACCTTGACTTTGACACGTTGCAATTGAAGGTCCTCCAATTTCGGGTATACCAGAAAAAAACTTAAACATTTTTACTACAAAACATTTGAAAATGACAATTCCATCTGCAACAGTTTTCATAATATTTGCATTCAAATAGTCAATGTTTTTACAAATTTTAGGTTTTTTTAAATCTCTGAATGCCTATATAACTTCAAAACGGACATTTCAAAAAATTTTAAAATTGGCTAATTTCGTATTCCCTATAAGCCTAACATTCTCAGCAAAAATGAATAAAATTGGAGATAGGTATCGATTTTTTTGCTTGGTTGATTTGACATGGAATTACCTGAGATTACCCGTATAGCATTGGTGGTGCTAATACCCTCAGTAAACCCAAATTGATTCTTTGATAATATATATTTGTCATTGAAAAATTTAACAAGTCTCTGCTTTAATGCTTTCTCAAAAATCTTTGCTATGTTACTTATGAGACTGATGGGGCGGTAATTTTATATTTTATTTTGTGGTCCTGATTTGTGTATTGGGGTAATAACAGATGTTTTCAAATGAGATGGGACTATACCACTTTTAAAAATTAAGTTAATGATGTGTGTTAGAGGAGGTGTTATAATGAAGTAAAATGTTTTTATTAGCTGTACAGATATCCCTTCTTTTCCCGGTGTGCTGTTTGATTTTAATGAGGATAGATGGGTAAAGATCTCTGCAAGCACCTTTATACTTACTTACTTATTGAACTAAAGGGTAAGCGTATACTCAAATTCCTCTGCGAGCAATGCACTGCTGGCTTAACTCAGGTTCCTAAACTAATTAAAGCTCACGAGGACTTAAGAAATGAGGTCAGGGCACTGAGAGAGGATGTCCAGTCGCTGACACTGAGATCGCCAGCTAATAGCCCTGTCTCAGTGGATGAGCCGGCTTTCAATGAATTCCAGGAGCGTCAGATGCGTGCAAACCACATTATGTTATTTAATTTGCCGGAAGATAATAATGATGAGGAGAAAGTTAAATCACTATTTAGCACTCTAACTGACGATCCTATAGATGTAATGAAAGTCATGAGGATCGGTAAGAAAAATAAAAATGACAGACGCTCCTTAAAGGTCGTTTTGTCCAGCATCTACCAAGTACAAACCATTCTCAAGAATCGCTTCAAGTTGAAAGGTACCAAAATATATATTAATCTGGATCTAACACCCAGCCAGCGAAATCTGGACAAATCTGTCAGAGACACACTTAAAGAAAGACTCGATAAAGGCGAAAAAAACCTTTTCGTTCGATATATTCATGGAGTTCCGAAGATCATCTCAAAAAACTAGAGTATTCCCTGAGCGACCGACTCATCTATTACCAGAATGTTCGTGGGCTCCGCACTTAACTTAATTTTCTACAAGAAAATGCCGCTGACTCTGATTACAGCATTTTGGTGTTTAGTGAGACTTGGCTAACTCAAGATATTCACAGTTCAGAGCTTAACATGTACGATTATAGTATTTATAGGAAGGATCGATCTGTGGAGACCAGTATCTTTGCTAGAGGTGGAGGTGTGCTCATTGCCGTACTTACCAACATTACCAGCAGACAATTGGAGACCAATAGGGAAATTGAGCAACTTTTCGTACTAGTGGAAGTAGGTGTAAATCAGCTTATAATTGGAACAGCATACTTTCCCCCTCGATCCCCTACAACAGCTTATGATATATTTAACGACAGTCTTGAAAGAATTGCAGAAGAATTTCCATATGCTCAGCTGTGTATTGTGGGTGACTTCAACCTCCCTCACGGTAGATGGGTAGCGGACAACCTTAGCTCATCTGTCATTGTACTTCAGCAGGCTACTCCGAGTGAGAGAGACTCTTTGGAAGTGATTACTAACCTGTGCTCGCTTCACAATCTATTCCAGGTCAATACACAACTAAATCAGACCGGTTCCCTATTGGATTTGGTTTTTGTTCATGATCCTGATACAGTGGTGCGGGTGGCTGATGAACCCTTAATTCCAATTGACAGTTTTCATCCTCCATTGTGTTTTCATTTCAAGTTGGCGGATAACAACAGTGACAGTGAATTGGTTTCTGATGGTTACTATAGGGATTTTAACTCTGCAGACTTCTTAGCAATAACAGATTTTTTGGCGCAGTGCAACTGGGATCAGTTATTTTCAAACAAGTCTCTTGATGATATGTTGAATATATTTTATGATATTTTATATTTATCCATTGAACTCTACGTTCCTTTAAAAAAATTTTCTTCCAAAAAATTTCCTAGATGGTTTTCTCATGAACTTAGGGAGGCTGTTATAGCTAAGAAGAAAGCACATAGACATTATCGGACCACTAAGTCAATTTTAGATTATCATACTTTTTGTAATCTCAGGTCTGTTTGTAAGACACTTAAGAGAGAGTCATATAATAGCTTTGTATTTATTACCGAGATGTCTATAAATGTAAATTTGAAACAATTTTGGAATTTTGTCAACTCTAGAAGAAAAAACGCTGGCATTCCTAATCGGGTGGAGTACAATAATATTGGGGCTTCCTCTGGTGCCGAGATAGTAAACTTATTTGCCGAATATTTTTCGACAGTCTACTCTGACAGCGTCTGTGCGACTCCCGACTTACTGTCTAACAATTTTATTAATGTCCATACACTTAATATCAAAATCTCAGATATTTATGAGGGATTATCTACTCTGGATGTAAAGAAGGGCCCTGGGCCTGATGGCATACCCCCTAGTATTTTGAAACATTGTAGTTTTATTTTGGCTAGACCCTTATTTCTCATGTTCAACTTATCATTATCAACCGGCACTTTCCCCACTTTCTGGAAATCCAGCTTTATAACTCCCATCTACAAGGCAGGAGACCGGGCTCAGGTCAGTAATTATAGGCCAATAAGCATCCTGAGCACTATTCCGAAGCTGTTCGAGCGCTTCGTGTGTGACTATCTTACTTCAGTTTTTCAGGGTGCACTAACGGACCGGCAGTTTGGGTTCAGGTCGGGTAGGTCGACAGAACTTAATCTCTTGGAGTATACTGATTTTCTGTCGAGTGCTTTGGAGGATGGCTCTCAGGTTCACTCTGTGTATACAGACTTTTCAAAGGCATTCGATAGAGTAAATCATGGCGTCCTGCTAACTAAATTGAGAGCCTTGGGTGTGGGTGGTTTGCTTCTTGATTGGCTGCGTGACTACCTTCTTGACCGGACACAGATCGTCCGAGTCGGTGGCTTCAGGTCTGGCGAGATTGACGTTACTTCTGGCGTCCCACAGGGCTCCCACCTAGGTCCTCTACTTTTCAATATATTTATTAACGACATTCCCGAATTCCTTAAAAATGCTAACTGCTTACTTTTCGCCGACGATCTGAAAATTTTTATGAGAATATCAAATAAAGAGGACTGTTTGCGACTTCAGTCCGACCTTGACAGACTTCTGAACTGGTCCGATCGTAATGGCATGCAATTGAACGCATCTAAGTGTCACGCCATGGTTTTCAGCCGGGCTAGAAATAGAAATACCATTGCCCACACATATTATGTAGGCCACGATCCATTGGATACTGTCAGTGATGTGAGGGACTTGGGTGTAACACTGGATAGCTCCCTGAGCTTTGTTAATCATATGTCGGCTATAGTCTCGAAATCATTACAGATGTTGGGTTTTATAAAGAGATCCTCTCGGGATTTTCGGAGCGTCAACTCACTAAGACTACTTTACTGCTCTTTAGTCCGCCCTCATCTGGAATATGCTTCGAGCGCATGGAATCCTTGTTACAACATACACAAACATAAGATTAAACAGGTTCAGCATAAGTTTATTAGATATGTTGCATTTAAGCTAAACAGTAACGTCCCTCTTAATTACGAACAGTTAGAATCTGACCTTCATATTTCTACTCTCGAAAACAGACGCAAATTAAGGGATCTGAGATTATTCTATGACATTTTGAATTCTCATCTTCATAGCCGGGACCTGCTGGGTAGAATAGGAATGCACATTCAGCCAAGGCAAACTCGCTCTGCACAGTCTTTTCATGTTCCTGTGCACAGAACCAATTACGGCACAAATACGTTTATCACTCGCGCCAGTAGGTTAGCCAACGAATACTCCAACTCTTTAGATTTCTTTTCTAGTAGGTCCCATTTTTTGAGACAACTACATCAAGTATAACTGTATCTTGTCACTTGTACAATGTTGTGTTTATTTATTTCTTTTTTTTTTTCCAATACTGACTTGTTTTTATTTTTATTTTTTGTGTATATCTAAAATATTCTTTTGTCAGTTTGTCTTTTATTAGTTGTACTTTTACCCTACTTTTACTCTATTTTCTATCTTTTAGATAATAGTATTATTTTATTTGATTGCAATGTATGCTTTTTTTTTTCTTTTATATATAAGTTGACTGTTAACTGAATTGGGCACTAGCCCGTTGATAAATAAATACTTTCATATGCACATTGACTGCATTTAAACATATTGACTTCCCCTGAATCCTTATGCCGAAGAAGGTGACGGTTTAAAGCACCTTTATACTTACTTTGATATGCACATTGACTGCATTTAACATAGGGATTTCATCCGGATCATTATGCCGAAGAAGATGTATGTTTAAATTTCGAGTGTTGTGCTGTAAAGTTTAACATTTGTGATTTTGAGAGTTGCATAATAAGCGTCTATCGACCACCGGATGGTAACTATGATCTATTTTTTAAAAAGCTAGTAGAGACTGTATCATACTGCCAGGATATATATTATAATGTTTTTATATGCGGGGATTTTAATATCGACTACTTAAAACATAGTACGTATAAGACCCTGCTTAACGATTTAATGCTAAATTTCGACATGTATTGTTCTTCTTTGGAACCATCTAGAATATGTGTTAGTAGGGGGCGAAATGGTTCATCTACTAAAATTGATTATATCTTGAGTAATGTCGAAAGGACCCTGATTGGCTCT
The DNA here is from genome assembly GCA_963920685.1 of Polydrusus tereticollis. NCBI lineage: Eukaryota > Metazoa > Arthropoda > Insecta > Coleoptera > Curculionidae > Polydrusus > Polydrusus tereticollis. The sequence continues at coordinate 28,565,012 of OY987336.1, forward strand.
GAAATATCACAACCTAACCTAGGTGATCATCTGGCTATTAATTGTTATGTATCATTGTCTAAAGATCAAAAATGTCAAATAATAAAACATACATCTTTTAATACTAGTATAAGGATGATAAATGAGCACAATTTTAACAATTTTTGATTGTATTTTGAAAATTGTTCTTTCTTAAATGCGTTTACTATAAATGATGTTGATGAATCATTCCGTGATTTTGTGGATACAATTTTATGGGGTATTGAGGTTAGTTTTCCGCTCAGGCATTATCATTCTGGAACTGGTAGGAATATAGAGAAAAGCTGGTTAAACCCTGATATAGTAAGAGCGGGTATTGAATTAAAAAATAGTTTTTGGTTGATAAAAAACTTTAGTAATATAGAACTTAAACAAAGTTATACCAAACAGAAAAGAGAATAGGTACGCAAATATGATCTTGGAGGCTAAAAAGGCATATTATTATACTAACATAATAAGTAAAGCTGATAATAAACAAAGAAAAACGTGGAAAGTTGTAAATAAGACACTGGGACGAGCAAAAAATGGTTCAAATATCAGACTGGCCCATAACGGATCTTTCCTAGATAATCAACAAGACTTTGTCGAATATTTTGCCGATCATTTTTCTCACACAACAAATAAAAAACTTTTTGATGCCTTCGGCAATAACATGTATACTAGCCACTTGGCATAGATAAATTAAAATGTCGAAGTTACAAGTGTTAAATTTAGAAGAATCAAATGGCCTTTAGCCGGGAAACAAAAATACTTACTTTATAATCATAAATTGTAACTATATTTACAACAAAAGTAGCTGTAACAGACTACCTTACGTTCTGAACTACTAGAGACTCTTGTGACGTCTTAACGCTATGTCGACATACGCTACACGTTTACATTGCACAAGCTCTGTACATAACAGGGGTGCAAAAATTTACCAAAACACTGTATATCGAACAATACGCAAATGCAAAATATCGATATTTTAAGTTGTTACTAAGTTACAACATACTCAAGAAAAATGGTACTTAGCTAAAACCTTACGTGCTACCCATGGTTCATGAAGACTCAATCTTCACACACACACATGGTTTCTGAAACAGCTAACGTGGATACCGCTACACAACTAGTCTCCAAGAATTTCAATAGTACACGGTAACTGGCACGTCCCGCGTCCAGGCAATTCCAACAAAAATAAACTAGTACTCCACTTTGTACTCGGACTTTTAGCCCCTCAAATAACTAACGAGGGTTCCACTTTACCAGATGGCGTCTATGACCGCTGATGAAGTTCATTAAAGCATTTTAAATCGTCATTCCGCCCAAAGGAATAGGCAACTACAAAGCCATACCCTTTTTAAAGCATTTGTGGATGCTTTATCGGCACTACATTAGCCTGCACGGCCCAAAAAAACTAAATTTGGGGAGCTACTTCCACAAACGTGTTTTAACTTCCAGTGTCCATGGTCGAAAGGGACGATTCTTATTTTTCTCCAACGTACATAGTTACCAAAACAAAACAATGACAAAAATTAGTCAACCCTATCTACGAAAACCACAGAACAATAAAGGTTAGAGGAAACTAGCCTCTTTTCATAACATAGAAAACTAACGGCGATCGAAGTCGACCCACGTCGTAGCGACACGCAGATGAAGTTGAATTAATTCAACTACATGGCGAGCTCTGCTCGGGACAGAGTAGTGGGGGTTAGGGGAAATAAAATACCCATTTTCTATTGGTCACGCAGCTGTCGCTCGCGACAGAACGAAGCTCTGGGAACGTGGCTTAATACCGACCTATTATCGATTTTCTTAACACAGCTGATTTACAACAGCGAGATATTTAACCTAAATACATGTCAGATACAAGAAGTTAATTTATATTGATAACTTCAAATCAAAATCTATCAATTTCCAATCAAACAAGGAACAGAGAAATCAATCCACTTGGCTATGTCTTGCAAGATACAAAACATTCCTGGAATATAAACATCAACAAAGGTTTGAAACTAAACATAATGAAAATTTTGGCTATTACAGGTAACTTAATTAGTAATTAATGTTTAAGCTTAGAGTCTACATATTATGTATTTGAACAATTTAAAACCGAAAACTTAACATAGATAATCAAACTTATGAAATGCAATTTTCGAACTGTAACAGTCCATAATATTTTAACGCTATCTAGACTTAGTGCTATTACTTGTATTGCATAATAAAATAGCTGAAGTGACTAAGTTTTGCCAGTTATGATTTATTTATTACATAATGTGTTTGTTTACCTCATTCTTAAAATCAGCTGCCTACCCTTTAAGATTGTGCCATCGAGCTTATCATTTATTTTATTTTTAGTAAAAATAAGGCATTGTTTTAATTATGATTATGGACATTTTAAGCTACTCTATTGTACAACAATTTTAACGAAGGCCTATAAAAACCAGTACAGCCTATATTTTGGTACAATTTGATGTTAGCTCACAAATATATCAAGAGTTTATGGTATTTTTTTTCTTGGATTGTACTAAAGTTATGAAATTTCTAAATTGTTTATTTTCACTTTGTCTTAATTTCAGACGATGCTTAGGCATTTTTAATTTGTATTGTTTTCTTTTAAATAGTAGCACTAGGGTTTGATGATCTCTCCTTTTAATAGCATCATATCATGGTTATGTACCTAATATCTTTTTTAATGTCCTGGCTTTAATATTTAGTTTGCTGTATTCGTAGAAACGCCAAATGGACAGAGGTAAGAGATATGGATGCATACCAAGAACAGATTAGGAAAGACCTGTTAGATAAAAACATAACGGACATACACGATATAAACAGAATGAACGGAAATTTAATCCATGCACTAAAGAATGCCCAAGAACAACACTGCAACAAGAGAGTGCCAGCCCCAGAAAAGCTCAGCATAGAAACTAAAAACCTAATGGAAAGACGCCGAGAAGTAAGAGGAGAACAGAACATAAATCTGAACGAATTAAGAGAACTCAACAAAACTATTTCCTCAGCAATCAGAAAAGACCTACGACAACATAACACCAGGAAAGTACAGTCAGTGATTGAAACAAATAAGAGTCTGAAGGTACTAAGGAAAAATCTCAGCATAGGCTCAAAAAACATAACGACGCTGAGGAATACAGAAGGCAGAGTCACTACGAATAAAGAGGAAATATTACAGATTCTAGAGGAGTTCTATAGGGAGCTCTATAGACGACCCGGGCACCGCATGAAAACCATTCCATATGTGCAAAATGAAGGCTCCGAAGACATACCAGATATAACAATATCTGAGATTGATAGTGCTCTACGCCAAATGAAGAACAATAGAGCACCAGGAGACGACGGGGTGATGATAGAGGCGATCAAGGCAGGCGGAAGATGTGTCCTGCAGACTCTTAGCCGACTCTTCACGGAATGCCTGCTCAAAGGAACAACCCCGGAGCTATGGCACAATGCTGTTATCATCGTTCTACACAAAAAAGGTGACAACACTGACTTGAACAATTACCGCCCAATCAGTCTTCTCTCTCATGTCTATAAACTCTTTACCAGAGTAATTACCAGTCGCTTAGGCCCCAAACTCGATTTTTATCAACCGAGAGAGCAGGCGGGATTTCGAAAGGGCTTTGGAACAAATGACCATCTTCTGGTAATGAAAATATTGATCGAGAAAATCATAGAATACAATAAACCCCTGATCCTAATATTCGTGGACTACCGGAAGGCTTTTGATGCCATCCATCACGACAAAATGCTAAGAGCCTTGGCGGAATGTAGAATCGACCACAGATACATCTCACTGATAAAACATATATATGAAACAGCCACAGCTAACGTCAGAGCACATGCCGACACCAACAGATTCCAAATAGGAAGAGGAGTCAGACAGGGAGATACGATCTCACCCAAGCTTTTTACGACCCTTCTGGAGTCCGTATGCAGACGGATCAACTGGGACTTATCCGGTATCAATATTGATGGAGAGCAGTTGAGTCATCTGCGATTTGCGGACGACATAGTCTTAATTACCGACAGAATAGACGATGCATGTAGAATGTTGGAAGAACTTAACAACGTTTCACGTCAGGTGGGGTTGGAAATGAAGCTGTCCAAAACTAAATATATGACAAACCTTGTATTGAGCAATTGCATTGCGTTGAACAGTACCCCAATAGAGCAGGTTTCCTCTTATCAATACCTGGGTCATGAAATAAAAGTAAATAGAGACAACCAAACACACAAACTTAACAGGAGAATTGGTTTGACCTGGGCTGCTTATGGAAAACTGAAACACATCTTTACATCCAACATTCCGGTATGCCTGAAACGCAAGGTCTTTGACCAATATGTTCTCCCGGTTCTGACCTACGGTGCTGAAACACTGACACTTACTAAACAATCTCGAAATAAAATCAAAATAGCACAAAGGAAGATGGAGAGAGCGATGTTGAGAGTGTCATTGCGAGACCGGATTGCCAACAACATAATAAGGCAACGTACCGGCGTGGCCGATGCCGTAACGAGGATAAACCACCTAAAATGAAACTGGGCCGGCCACGTGGCAAGAATGTCCGATGGACGGTGGACAAGGAAGATTGTTGAATGGAGGCCAAGAGAAGAAGCGTACCGAAATCGAGGGCGGCCACCAACTAGGTGGACAGACGACTTAAAGCGAGTCGAGACAAATTGGATACAAGCGGCCCAAGACCGAAGAAATTGGGCAATGTTACGGGAGGCCTATGGCCAACAGTGGACAAGATAACGGCTGGATGATGATGATGATGATGATTCGTAGAAATATGTTGACATTACTTGTGTCATACTGTATATTTTCCTTATTGGTGTATATAATTAACTTTTAATTGTTGATGAAACTCTAGTACATAGGCGTACTTGTTGGCTTTATAATTTAATTTTGTTTGCTGAATTTAACTTATGTATTTGATTACTTAAAATAAGAAGTCACTTCCCTTCAGGATATTAATTTGGAAATTTCAATTTGTAATTTAACTTTATTCTTTTGGTACTTAACTTAAATAATAAACTCATTTTCTTTCTTGAACTCAAATCAAAACTTGACTTGTGACTTTAATTTATTTACATTTTACAGTGATTAACTTCGTTGATTTATTTCTTAAATTCTGATTTACAATTTAACATTTTTATAGTTACTTTAACTTTATTATAGTTTCTTTTCCTTTTGTCTATTTACCTTTACCTGGTACATTTATTTAAATTTGATTACTTTATTATAAAGTTGTTATATGAAGGGAAAAGGAACTAGGTAAATTTTATTAGTAATCCATCAGCTGAGACTTTTGTTTTCTTTTTTTACTAGGCTTTTTCTACCGTCTTCTTTTTTATCGTCTGGTCCTCCTTCTCCATCGGAAGAAGTCCACCGACTTTGTTTCGTCAAGAAGTCTTTTTTTCATCACGGTCTAGACAGATAAGTTTACATTTAAGTACTAACAACTTTTATTAATAAAGTCAGCAATTTTTTTATTAATTAATTAGGTCTTATTTATACAGCGACCCCTTTTTCTTTAACTTGTGTTTGCGTGGTGACAGGTCGCACGATCAGAGCTAGCCCCACGGCCATCTTGGGGGTTGCCAGCTTTTCCTGTGGTACAGCTAGTGGCGCTTGTTAAACCCCCTCTCGTGAGCTAGGGCAATTGGCATGCGTGCTCCACGGCTGGTTCTGTGCGTGTTTTCTGGCCACCACTTTTATTAGTTTTTTTGATCGTCAATTAAATTCCTTTAAATTTTTCCCTTTTTCGTTTACTACGGTTTTGCTTGTTTAGCGATGCTCGTCACAGCATCGCTAAAAAGTACCACTTTTTTTTTAAATAAAATAAATAAAAAAAAATTTTTTTTTTTTTATTTCATTTTAGTTAAAAAAAAATAACACTGAAGTGCGCGTTGCAATGCACCATCGTAAAGCGTGGAGCACCCGTCATGATTCTAAGGAGTTTGTTCTAAAAAGTTTGAAATTTGCGGAAAGCTGACTTATTTAAGGTGCACCAGGAGGCGACACCATAAATCAAAAGTGGCCGAATAATTGTCTTGTCAAGTAATGTTTTTGTCCGCAAGTATAATCTACTTCTACTGTTGATGAGAGGGTAGATGGCGCTGAGTTGACCATTTGCTTTTTTCAAGCGTTGGTCTGCGTTGTCGGTCCAAGCCAGCCGCTTATCGAAGCTCAGACCCAGATATTTAACTTTCTCACCCCAGCTTAGACTGGTGTTCTTGACTTTCAGTCTGGTTTGTGAAAACTTGCTTCTGGTTCCAAAAAAGTAGATAGCTTGGGCTTTGGCATCATTAAGGCGAATTTTCCATTTATCTAACCACGCCTCGATAAGTTTTATGTGACGTTGCAGCTTTGAGACTACCAACCTTGGCTGTTTGGCAGTATCGTCAGCAAACAGATACAGTTCTGTTTGGCCGAATTTAGAAATATCGCTGGTAGATATTGTACAGAGCCGGCGCAAGGGGGAAGCCCTGCGGTACTCCGGCTCTGACGTGTCGCACAGTTGATATCGCGTTCTCTGACGGGACCGAGAAAATCCTGTCCGTCAAAATTGAATGAATCACCTTTATTAGGTAGTTCGGCATACCTAACCTTATTAACTTTAAAATGAGTCCCTCGTGCCAGACCTTATCACAGGCCTTGCTGATGTCGAAAAAGACCGCTTTCATACTGAATCGTCTGTTAGAGCCATTTCGCATATTTGAAGCCAGTCTAGTCGTTTGGCGAACCGTGCAATGAGCAGTCCGAAAACCGAACTGCTCCAGTGGTAAAATGTTGTTGTCAAATACAAAATCGTTAATACGATGAAGTATGAGTTCTTCAGCAACCTTGCTAAGATACGACAGAAGGCTGATACGCCTATAGCTGAGTACCAATGTTTGATCTTGTCCTGGTTTAGGGATAAGCACCACTTTGACCTTTCTCCAAACCTTGTGGAAATGGCCTTTTCGATAATAGCCTGTGCAATGTTTACTACGTCTATTATCACTGTTGGGCAAGTTGTTTAACGTCTTCATCTTTATGCCGTCGAAGCCCGTAGCCTTTTTGACTTTGACATATGTAATAATGTCTTTGACTTCTTCCATATGAATATTGCGATAAATTCTGAATGGGGTGCTCGATAGACCTATAAATTCGTATCGTTCTGGAGACCTGCGATCCGTCGTGAGGTTGTCATTGAACTGTTCGTGGAGGCTGTCCGCGAACAGTTCAACTTTTTCCCTGGGATCGGAGACGTTGTTAAGAGAATTTCTGACAAAGGACATAGTCCTTTTGTCGCCCCTCGTCAAAGATCTGGTCATTTTATATAAACTATTATCCTCAATACTGAGGCCAGCAACTCTATTCTCCCACAAAGAGGACTCTTGAGCTTTCAGTAAATCACGAACATGCTGCATGGCTCTGTTTGCCTCTGCTATTATGCGCGGATCACCAGTGCGATACGCCTGGTTCAAAAGTCTATTTTTGACTCTAATTGGGTGTTTGATTTCATTAGTTAAGACTCCGTACTTGGAGAATCTGGATACCTTTGTGGTAGAAGCTCTGGCAATTGATGAGTTAAATGCGTCAGTGACTTTTATTAAGGCGAAGTCAATATCTGCGTCCACCTAAATTAGCGGCAGCGGATCTGCATTTTCCAATAGACGACTGAACATGGTCCAATTGGTGGAGGTAACTGAAATAGACCCATGCCCCTTTTCCTGAGGATTCCTATATTCTATTACGACCGAAAGATGGTCGGAAGTCAGGTCGCAGAGAGCCACAGGTTGAGAAAGCAGATCCATATCTTTTACCAAAAAAATATCCAGAATCTCCGGGGCCCATACGAACACGAATGGGTGTGCTCCTTCGATGTGCGGACAGTTGCACGGGCCTGAGCAATGATTTTCTTTTTAACAAGAACCATGGTACCTCCCTTTTGCCTCAAAGGTCTGTCGGTTCTGAACACATTGAAATTGGGGAGCGTGAGACGCTCCCCTATGAACCATGTTTCCTGAACAAGCAGAATTTCAATCTCATTTCGCTCAACAAAGTCAACAATTTTAAGTTTTTTGCTTTTAAACCCGTTAATATTTATCGTAGCCAACTTAAAATAGACAACCTCGCACTGCAAACTCATTACTTTTTAGCTAAGGTAAACGACGACAGCATATTTTGACTTTACAGCTGCATCATTTTGGTAAATTCGCCCATATTATTATGATTGCAATATCGCCTGCAACGCTGTCTCTAGTGTCTCTGATGCTGGTTTTTCAGTTGAAGTTTGGCCTGGCGGAAATTGGAGGCTTATTAATATTGTACAAATTGCGTGGGTGCTTTGCGCATCCCTGGAAGTTTGCCGGGTGATCCCCGCACATTTTAACTGTTCCTGCGTGAAATTTTTACACTCCAAACTGAAATGATTTTTTGCGCACTTTAAGCACCTGATGGGTGCCGTACATTTAAATTGCGAGTGGCCGTATAATTGGCACCTGTGACATTGTGCAATATTTGACTTCGATCCCTGGGACTCGACCCTAATCTTCAAGCAATCCAAATCCGTTTAATAACCTGAACCAATATTTTTCAATTAACCCTTCCACGCGCAATTTCCTTCCACCTACTCAGTTTCTATATTTTTAAATTACGTATATCATATGTCAACCGCCGATATTTTAATTTTCATATTATAGCAATAATTATTGTGAAAATAATTAATTGTCATAATAATAATAATAATAATAATAATAATAATAATAATAAATATCTTTATTTCAGATCATGACCACAATGAACAAAAAATTAAATGAAATCAAATTACAGTTCAACACAATTTTACCCAATTACAGATCAAGACAGACACCTAAACTATGAGGTTCTATATTAATTAACCTTCTCTTAACTTCCGATTTGAACATATGTGTTGTGAGTTAATTTCTTCAATTCTATTTGGCAAAGCATTGAACAATTATAAACACATGTAATGTGGGCATTTTTCAGTCAATGTTAGACGATGTATTGGATATGAAACATCCTTAATCGTCGTTTACTCTTAGATTAAAAAGTGCCCATGTGTTTGAAGAAAAACATCAGATATTCATAAATATACACTCTATACAGGGTGTTTCAGAATAAGATGCTGATCCTTAACGGTGTGAATCCTTAGGTGAGTTTAAGAAGAAAAGTTCAAATTAACATATATCCTTAACCTATCAACTTTCGAACTACAGGGCTTTAAAGTTTTAAGAAAAAAATCGTTTTTCTATCATAACTTTAACAACTTTCTAGCTATTTTTATGAATTTTTCACACATGCCCTCTAAGCATCAATAGCCATTTTTTGGTGAAGAAAAATTTTAAAACTCTTTAACCAGTGGCGTCCTGAAAGGGTTTGAACTAGACATTTTGGAGAAATATTATGTACGCCACTGCTTTTTCTCAAGATAAAAATTATTTTTAAAATACTCATTCATTTTAGGCCAAATTTAATATATTGCCTTTTTATCGTCAGTTTCCGCCAAAAAAAATAAAAAACATTAAATGCGCATTCGCTATGTGCCTATGGTTTCTGACAAGTAGGCTATGAATTTTGTTAAGGAAACAATGACAATAATGAAATATTTAATGCCAAATAGTTTTGACAGCTATTTATTTATGTACACGGCTTTCCACTTAACTTAAATTTTAAAAACGTAATACTTTTTAAACGTATAAGTATCATGGTAAATTTTACAAATGTCGAGTTTGCGGATATGCATTACCTGTACGGGCTTGCTGACGGCAATGCATTCGAAGCCAAACGATTATACCAAGAGCGTTATCCAAATAGAATAGTTCTGGATGCACGAACGATTTCAGAAAGTTGAACACACTTTACCAAATTTGCTAGACGACGTCCCTATTTTAACCCGACATCGTATGTGGTTTATGCACGATGGTGCACCTGCTCATTTCAGTCTCTTAGCACGAGAGTTTTTAAATCAACATTATAGTAATCGATGGATAGGGCGCAGAGGAACACAATCGCGGCCACCTAGATCCCCTGATCTAAACAGTCTAGATTTTTTCCTGTGGGGAGATCTGAAAACGTTGGTTTACAGCATCCCAATAAATACTGAAGAGGAGTTGAGAAACCGCATAATAGTTTGTTTAGACACTGTCAGGAATACTCCAGGAATTTTTCAAAAGGGTACGAGACTCAATGAGGAGAAGAGCTGAAGCATGCATCCTTGCAGGTGGTGGCCACTTTCAACAGCTAATCTAAATTATTTTCGTTTTTGTTCACACGTTATTTAATGTTAGTTGTTTTAATTTAATGTTAAAAAATAAACCATAGGCACATAGCGAATGCGCATTAAATGCTTTTTATTTTTTTTTGTCGGAAACTGTTTGTCGGACGATAAAAAGGCAAGATATTAAATTTGGCTTAAAATGAATGAGTATTTTAAAAATAATTTTTATCTTGAAAAAAACCAGTGGCGTACATAATATTTTTCCAAAATGTCTAGTCCAAACCCTTTCAGGACGCCACTGGTTAAAAAATTTTAAATTTTTCTACACCAAAAAATGGCTATTGATGCTTAGAGGGCATGTGTGAAAAATTCATAAAAATAGCTAAAAAGTTGTTAAAGTTATGATAGAAAAACGATTTTTTTCTTAAAACTTTAACGCCCTGTAGTTCGAAAGTTGATAGGTTAAGGATATATGTTAATTTGAACTTTTCTTCTCAAAATCACCTCGCTTTTGAGCTACTCTTTAATTTAAATATCCCAGTACTGGCGACGGTGTATTTGCTCTAAGGAGAATATTTCCATATTTTATTGTCGCCTTGAAGAACAAAGAACGAATTCCGATTGCACTAAACATAATAAGCAATGAATGTTGTTTAAAGTGCATGCCACAACTTCGTATGTAAATGAAACGTCACCGATCCGTTTATATTTGAGATATTTGACAAATGGCATAAATCACCAAACAGTCGGTTTAGGAAAATATTAGAAGTCTTGGGACAAGAAATTCAAAACGATTTCAGTGCTATGTAGCTCTAACTTGTCAAGTAATGCAGATACAAGGAAAGGAAGGTTGACAAAAACTTAAATGGATAAATCCAGGTTAAGTAATGTTCAAATCTGGACCATTACACATAGTGTAAAAGTATAATTATATAAAATGAAAGCCAATTTTTCGCATTTTTTTAATACAAGGCAAAATACACTTTATTGAGGCTAGTGACCTTCTATACAGTGTGTATCAGACAAATGGAATAAATTCGATAATAAATACATGGGGGCGTGTCCAAAAAAACGCTCGGACACGTCGATTGGTATTTCTAGTTGCGCAACTTTTTCAATAAAAACTTTTTATACAGGGTGTGTCATGTGACAGTGGTCAATACTAACTTTCTTATTTTAAATGCAACGCCCTGTAAATTATTTAATTTTTGGATTCTTCAGAAAATTTTAGACATATTTCATGTACAATATCCTATACCTATCTTCAACTGTTTCGGAAATATTAAGTGTTTTCAGATTTATTGCAAAAATTAACAACACACTAAAAAACTAATAAGTAATATTGTTTATTTTTTGATAATGTTAAAAACAAAAAAAAAAACATTAATGTAGGAGATGTTGAAAATGCTTGCCGCGAACGTCTTGGCAACATCCTAATCTGAAATAGAAATTTCTCCTAACGTTACTGAACATCTCAGTCTTATATCGGCCAAGAAAAAAGTCCACAAACGTTTCTACTTATTCACAACATATTAGTTTCGTCGGGATGCCAAAAAAAGGTGTTGACGTAATAGTTATTTACGATATAAGTGTTGTAAAGATTCATATTACAACACGAGATGTTAAAGTTGTTAAACGAGGCGTCAGCCGAGTTTAATCAAACATCGAGTGTAGTTATATGAATTTACAACAAGAATATTGTACAAAATTTTATCTACTTTCATCTATGAATACAAATATTTGGCAAAAGGCATTTTTAAAAATAAAAATGCACCTGCTATTAAAAATCGTTTTGTAAGGGCATCTATTACAGCACTAGTGCTGTAATAGATGCCATTACAAAACGATTTACAGAACTGTAAAATTCATATTACTAAATGAAAGTAGATAAATAGAGTTATTAACTGAATCACAATGATTCCATTTAAACATATTAGCGTCCTCTGGATAGTTACGCCAGAGAAGGTGCATTTTTAAATAACTTTTTCGAACTGTTTCAACTAACATGAACTGACTACATTAAATCTTTTATTCCCCTGAATTCTTATGCCGAAGAAGGTGTCTGTTTAAACTACCTTTAAGCTTAGTTTGATAGGCACATTGACTGCATTGAAACATATTGGCTTCCCCAGAATCCTTATGCTGAAGAAGGTGATTGTTTAAATATTTTTTAAACTTAGTTTGATATGCACATTGAGTGCATATAAACATATTGACTTCCCCTGGATCTTTATGCCGAAGAAAATGTGTTTTCATATAAGATTTATGCTTAGTTTGAAAGGAACATTGAGTGCATCTAAACATATTGACTTCCCCGGGATGCTTATGCCGAAGAAGATGTACATTTAAATCACGTTTAAACTTACTTTGATAGGCACATTGACTGCATTTAAACATATTGACTTCCCCTGAATCCTTATGCCGAAGAAGGTGTATGTTTAAGTCACGTTTAAACTTACTTTGATAGGTACATTGACTGCATTTAAACATACTGATTTCCTCTGAATCCTTATGCCGAAGAAAGTGTCTGTTTAAACTACTTTTTAGCTTAGTTTGATAGGCACATTGACTGCATTTAAACATACTGACTTCCCCTGGATTCTTATGCCGAAGAAGATGACTGTTTAAAGCACCTTTAAACTTACTTTGATAGACACATTGACCACATTTAAACATTTTGACTTCTCCCGGGTCCTTATGCCGAAGAAAGTGACTGTTTAAACTACTTCTTGTCTTAGTCTGATAGGCACATTGACTGCATTTAAAGATATTGACTTCCCTCGGATCCTTATGCCGAAGAAAGTGAGTGCTTAAACTACTTTTTGTCTTAGTTTGATAGACACATTGAGTACATTTATACATATAAACTTTCGCTGGATCCATGTGCCGGAGAATGTGCACCTTTAAATGGTCTTTTCGAATGCTGCGATAGTCGCATTGATCGCATTTAAACATATTGACTTCCCCTGGATCCTTATGCCGAAGAAGGTGTAGGTTCAAAAAAGATTTATACTTAGTTTGCCAGGCACATTGAGTGCATTTGAACATATGAACTTCTCCTGGATGTTTATGTCGAAGAAGATGTTTGTTTAAGTTTCTTTTAAACTTAGTTTGATAGACACATTGAGTGCATTTAAACATATCAACTTTCGCTGCATTCATGTGCCGGAGAATGTGCACCTTTAAATGGTCTTTTCGAATGCTGTGATAGTCGCATTGATCGCATTTAAACATATTGACTTCCCCTGGATTCTTATGCCGAAGAAGGTGTAGGTTCAAAAAAGATTTATACTTAGTTTGCCAGGCACATTGAGTGCACTTAAACATATTGACTTCCCCTGGATGCTTACGTCGAAGAAGGTGTCTATTTAAATCTCTTTTAAACTTAGTTTGATAGGCACATTGACTGCATTTAAACATATTGACTTCCCCTGGATCCTTATGCCGAAGAAGGTGACTGTTTAAATTTCTTTTAAACTTAGTTTGAAAGTCACACTGATCGCATTTAAACATATTGACTTCCCCTGGATGCTTATGTCGAATAAGGTGTCTGTTTAAATCTCTTTTAAACATAGTTTGATAGGCACATTGACTGCATTTAAACATATTGACTTCCCCTGGATCCTTATGCCGAAGAAGGTGACTGTTTAAATTCCTTTTAAACTTAGTTTGATAGACACATTGATCGCATTTATACATAGTAACTTCCCCTGGATCTTTATGCTGGCGAAGATGCTTGTTTAAAACCTGTTTAAACTTACTTTGAAAATCACACTGACCACATTTAAACAAACTAACTTTCGCTGGATCCTTATAGAGACGGTGCTTCCGTAAATTTCTTTGCCGAAAAAACACCGAATCATTCTCAATGTTTACATTAAGCTTGTGATCAACTCGTTGCTGATGAATCTGGAGTCTGTAATTTTGATGTTCGGCGGTGCTGTAATGGAGAAAAACATTACATTAATATTACCATATACAGAAACATTTCTTTGAATGTCTCGCCAAATAGGTAATTTTCCAATCAGCTACATAAAAAAAATTAAATCTTCAGAAAGAGGGCCACATGTTCCCAAGAGAACATTTGCCTGTTTAGAACTCAAATATGTAAGTTATTACAATAAAAAATAAACAAATACATATTATTTACAAAGAAAAAAGCTACCTTGACATAGATACGAGATCATGATAAAGCGGTGCCTGTCGTGAAACGGGGTCGGTGCCTATTCCGGTTTTATAGTATGCACAAGGGTTTCCCGTATATTATAAAAAAAAAAAAAAAAATGGTAAATACAAACATTTTATATTTTTTCTCAAATAGTCTGATTTAGTTATCACGGAAATTCAAAAAAATGTCATAAGTGACAAAATTTGACAGGATATCGGCTTTTTTAAATGAAATATCATATGTATATTATTAGGTACCTACTTGAAACTTTTTTTTCAAATATAATATGAATGCCTTCGAATAAAATATATACTTTTATTAGGTTATATTATCTTTCGATATAGCCACCTTGGTCTATAATAATAATAATAACTATGTTCTTTATTGCAATTTAAGAAAAAGAAAATTATAAAAGGCGAAGTTGAAGCAAAGCTTCCTCACTTAACCTAATATTTTAAACTATGACGTAAGTAGTAATCACTAAGAGAACAATAAATTAATTGAATTTATAAGACATAAACTAACAATAAATTTACAGTTAACGTGCAATAACACGTAATTTACCTAATTGAAATATTATAAATAAATATAAGTTAACTATAGCTGGCAAAGTGGAGGGCACTGAGGGATAGCAACATACATGTAGACTTTTTATTGTGTACCGGAACATATTTGTCTGATAAGAGGACGAATTGCATTTTTAAATAGATTAGTTGAAGCAGATTTTAAACGAATGAGAACTTTGTTGTAGATTAAGGAGACTTGATAACTGAATAATCTTTCGAACTAGGGTTGAGATGATTAAAATCATTTTTTTTTTTAAATCATAATTAATTTAACAAAGAGTTTACAATTTTAACACTTAAAAAGTATTTGTTTATACAAAAAATAAAACCCAGACGCATTTTTATGTGGTGTTAGTTATTATTTTATTATAATAATCTAAGAGAACGGCTGGTTATTACAAAAATAAAACTTTAAAAATATTAAAAAATTAAAACTAAAAAAACCTTTTTAATACAAAAAAAAACACTTAATTTAAACAAAAAAGAATATAAAAAACCTAAGTGTTATAATGCTTAAATAGAAATACTAGTTTAGCTGCTTTGTCACTGCCAAGTCTGTTTCTTATATCTGAATGTACGAATCCATAAGTAGAAAACATCCTTTCGATATCAGCAGACGATGCACAGGCACACAAAACAGAAATTACTATAGGGAGCACTTGCTTAATTTCTGAAACATCTTCTTGAGATCTCCACCACTGTACTGCTGTTACATTTTTGATTATTTCGTCTGAAAACAGAATTTTGTGAAAAGGGTCCGACTTAGCTTCCAACTTAATTAGTAATGGTAATAATCCTGTGTCTGCAAAATATTTGGAAACAATGTGTAGAGCATCTCCCTTTTCTTCAGCTAGTAATGGATATTCTTCTTTGTTTATTGTAGGATCCAAAATATACGCCAAAAAGTGAAAGAGGGTTAGAGCTTGAACATATCTGTTCTTAAATAATTGATATTGACGCAAGCTTCTTTCTTCTTCAAATTCAAAACTGTAAAAAATAGCCAGTAACTTTTTCCATATGTCAACTGCTTGAGATAAAAATGCACCTTTTTGTTGCATTGCATCTAGTGCTATAGAAATTGGTTTTAGCAACTGTAGAAAATCTTCAGCCATCCTTTTAATACATATATCTGAAACTTTTTAAAAAATCACTGGATCAATTTGATCTTTATGCTCTTCACATATTAATAACAATTTTGGCCACTCATTTACATAGATCTCAAGACAATCTGAAAGTGTATTTCATCGAACATCCTGAGGTAAGACCAATTTCTTGCCCCCTTTTTCTTTATACCAAGCATTTGGCAAATGGGTATTTCTAAAGTATTTGACAATATGTACTATATGTTCTTTTATCTGCGATGCTTCTAAATCTTTGGAGAGCAAACTAAGTAAGTGTGCCGAACAACCATATGTTTATATAGGGTAATTGGACGACTCGGTAATTTTTTTCTTCTTACTGACCATGTTGCTCGCATTATCTGTAACAATACTGGTAACTTTACAGTTATATTGATTTTTGCACTTATTTATTGAGTTAATAGCCGATTCGGCAAGATAGTCAGCTGTATGGGGATGACCAGATGTATCTATGCTTTCTAAAATAACACTGTTTCCATCCTCTGCAGACAAAACGACACAGATTATCGGCTCATTATGTATATTGGACCATCCATCTAAGGACATGCAAACAGATTGTCCAGATAACTTGTTAAAACAATTAGATTTTTTTTATTCGGATATGCCATTCAAGAGCGTTGATGATAACTGAAATCTAGATGGTAGAAGGTAACCAGGTCTTAGCATTTCTATGGCCTTTCGAACCTCTTTATTTTCTATAGCTCTAAAACTGCAATTTGTTGCGTAAACGGCTTTGGCTATTTGTATGTCCAATTCTTTTTTCTTATCTTGTCCAGTTCGCACAACAAAATAATCCAAATGACCACTACTTCCACTATTTTCACGTCCACCTACACATCCCTTTTCACAGTTATCGCTTTTCTGTTTCTTTGCCAACTGGATAATTTCACTCTGGCTAGTTCCAGACTGTGACTGACAATCACCAAGCAGAGTTTCAAGGCCACTGCTGATATCACTAGTTTCACTTTTGCAGGTTTCCCAATGACTTTTTAGTCTGTCCACTAGACCTTGCAGTTCTTTATCACACTTTTTACATACTGCTCTACAACCTAGTTTGCCCACCACTTTCTTTTTTATAAAATGCTGCCAAACACTAAATTCCTTTCTGCCCCGGCTTGTCATGAGTTCAAATGTTTTGATAGATTAACCCCTAAAGCAAAAATATTACTGATAACTAAAATAAGTGCGTATCGTTTATATAGCCGGGCGTTTTCTGCCAGTTATTACAAGTTTCGACAAAGCGGCAAACTTGCAATACTGCGCGGACGAAATTTTCACGTTAATACAAGTTTCGACAAAGGCGCAAACTTGCAAAAACTACGCGAACGAAATTTGCAAATTCTCCAGTTTTGCTTCGTATCTGTACTATTCCTGCCTAAAAATATTTGTTTACTTAACGAAACCAAATATAAGCAGTTAGAAATATTTAAAAATAATAATATTTGTAAAAGCTGGTAAGTTTTTTTAAAAAATCAAAAAAATAATGATTTTTATCAACCCTGATTTTACTAGAAGGTAATTGAAATATTTATAAAAGTAATTAAATTAAACTGAGTAATTCGAATGTGGTAATTGATCACGGAATTAATTACTTTTAGGGTAGTTTAATTACTAGAAACTAATTTAATTATTTATAAAAGTAATTGTTACCAGCTGGAATATGTTTTAATGCTTCACTGAAAGAGGTTGTTAAATTTGGAGTAATCTGAGGCGTGTTCACTGCGACTGTTTGAATATTCTGCGATGGTAATGTACATTTACGATCTGTTAATTTCCTTAATCTTGTATTTAGTTTACTGTCATGCTTTTCGGCTTGGCCTATTCTAAACGCAAATGTTATAACGTACTTATGTACAATGCTGATCGAATGATCTTAGCTTCATCTCAAGGTATGATTTTTATCAACCCTGTTTCGAACAGAGTGGTTTTGTGCAACGGAGGAGTGATCGTAGATTTATGCCGAAGATCCAAGGCATCTAAATTTTATTTTTTGATATAAATAGTCCGGTCATTGTTTAACGATTATTTTATTAAACATTATTAGGCTATTGAACATTTTTCTCTCTCTCATGTTCAGCCATCCTATTTCTCTCATTGTAGCACTCACCACTCTATCATACTTTCTTATTCCGCCTATCATACGTATACAGCAGTTCTGAATAATCTGAATACGTCTGGCATCCGTCTGCAAGAGACACGGGCCATACAATGCACACAAAAAGTGAATTGAGATAAGACCAGGCTATCACATAACGATTTTCTGAGATCAGGATTCAGAAGGTGCCTTTGGTAGTATAAAAGTTTTAAATTTGCAAGTGCCTTTTTTATACAGTTATTGATATGCTCGGTAAACCTCAGGTTTACGTCAAGTAGCAATCCAAAGATTCTAGCAATGGTTAAACAGGATAAGGTTTGACCACCAAGAACAACGCGAAACATGTTTCGACATTACTCCCTCCCTGCTCCGAGCAGAACCAAACAGAAGTAACTGACACTCTTTAGGATTTAGTTCGACACAATGTTGCGTAGAGATTTTTAGCAGACGATATAGGTCAGCTAATAGCCTGTCAATAGCCTCAAGAATGTTTTCAGGGCGAAAGGATAAGTACAGCTGGGTATCATCCGCATACATGTGCGCAGTGGCGTATCCCAAATTATCGATAAGCTGAGAGGTATATAGAGTGAAAAATAAGGGGCCCAGTATCGATCCCTGACGAACACCACATGAGACCTCTACATGACCCGAGAGTTCCGAGTTGAGTTTTACAGACTGTGTCCTTCTTGTAAGGTAACTTTGAATTAGTTGACATGCACTATCATTAAAGCCAAGATACCTCAGGATAGCCAATAGGAGCTGATGGTTTAGTCTCCCAAAGCCCTTAGACTAGTCGAGCAAAGCCAAAGCAGTAAGTTCTCCGCGATCTGCCGCCTCCAGAACATCATCAGTAACCTTAAGAAGAGCTGTGGCGCAACTATGGTCTCTACGAAAGCCAGATTGGACATCTGGCAATAACATGTGTGATCGAATATACTCACGAATCTGACCCTCCAACACCCTTTCCAAGACCTTCGACAGGGTAGAGGTAGTATGCTTATAGGTCTAAGGTCCTTTAAGTCAGTGGGGACCGAGACTTTAGGTACCGAAAGTAGAAAAGAACTTCTCCAGCTTTCAGGGAAAGAGGACGTCTCTATGCAGGAATTGACAATATGTAAAATAAACGGGAGAATGAGCGGACAGCAACGGCATAGCACAGATAATCCGATTTCGTCAGTACCCACAGCCTGAGACCTAATAGAGAACAGAGCTGCTCGTATCTCGTCAAGAGTACGAATTGAAAAGCGCCGGTATCTTGCTTTTTATTATATGTGTAAAAATTTAACAAGTCAGGATCAGGAATTAAAGATTGCGTATTATTACTAAAGAAGTGGTTAATATCATCCACATTACCAAAGTGTTCGGGAATGGGTTTCACATCTCTTGAGTAAACACCAAGTTCCCAAGTAACTTCCAGTTATTTTTTTGTAAATTATTATTTAGAATAAACTTAAGATACGCTCTTTTTCAGTTACAATTCGTTGGTAATTCGATTGCGTAGCTGCCGATATCGTTCCCAGCTTTCTGGTGTTTTTCTTTGGTTAAACTTAGATAAAGCCCTATCACGAAGTTTTATGAGAAGCCTGATATTAGCAGTGATCCATGGAGCCTTTTTCTTTGTTATTCGAGCATTTCTGATAGGAGCATGTTTGTTAAATAAATCCAGAATATATTATGTATTGAACATTTTGAGTTTATCATTGACATCCCGTAAATGTAGCAGGTTGTGAAAAGGTAAATTCTGAAGATCTCCATAGAAATATCCCTATAACTAATGACAGTTGGTTTAGGTTTAAAGACCTTTATCCGTAATAGACACTTAATAAGATAGTGATCTGATACATCGAAAGTAGGGTCAACATTACTACTCAGTAAAGGATCAGTATTTGAGCAAAGGATGAGGTCTATGAGGGTTGCACTATTAAGACCCCGCCTAATAGGCTCATTTATGAGCTGAGTTACATTATATGCATAAAGCAGGGATCTAAACCGACTTACTTATATCCAAAATTGTCTCGTTTGGCCGGTAAGGGGCGTCAAAAATTTGTAAAAATATTGGTTTTTCCTAAATGACGTGAAAACCTGCTAATCGATTTTAATGATTTTTAGTATGTAGAGTAATACTATACAATGACGTTTTCTAGTAGTATAGGCTGTAAATAAGTGGAAGTGTTATAAAAGTAATAAAATACGTCAATATTTCTCTGATTTTTTATATCAACGGCGTTATGACAACCCAGATATTTTTGTCGAGTGACTAGATGCATTTAGAAGCTATTTTACCTCTTCAATATTTTTCGTTGGATGAGCTGTTTTGCCAGAAAAAAATATTTACAATCACCTGCTTACATCAATTATTAACATTAACAATAAAATTAAAATCAAATTACCTGTAACAATAATTTTTTTTAGTGACCTTGTTGCTATGGTATTTAATAATTTCACAATTATTGACAAATTGTCACTAGTCTATGAAATTGACTAAAGTATACGATCAACATTCTTGAATTACAAGTTCATTTTACCATTAAACAAAGAAAATTATACGAACTCTGAGAAGGTTGACATGCTCCTGGTATACGGGTTTTGTCAAGGAAATGGGTGTCAGAGTGTTAAGGTTTACATGGAGAGATTTCCTAACCGTCGAATACCAAACCACCAAACCACCAAACATTTGCCAATATCGAGCGTCATCTTCGGGAAACGGGCTGCTTTGAGAAAAAAATTGAAGGCAGGGGTCGTATGCGAACAACTCGAACTGTGGAAACAGAAGAGAACATTCTGGAAAGAGTTGAAGAAGAACCAAGTACCAGTACCCGTCGCTTAGAACGTAAGTTACATGTTCCTAAAACGATTGTCAATGAGGTTTTAAAAGAACAGTTGTTACATCCATATTATAATTTATCAGAAACAAAAGAATCCGTAATCCAAATTTTTGTAGAAAAATATTGTTTACTGACGAGGCGTGCTTTACAAGATCTGGAGTAACCAATCTGCACAACGAACATATTTATTCCGATGAAAATCCACATGCCATTAAAGTTGCACATCATCAGCATCAATTTAAATTAAATATTTGGGAAGGTATTATTGATCGCTACCTTATTGGTCCTATTGTTATTCGAGACAGGTTAGATGGAAATATTTATTTAAATTTCTTGCAAGACACATTACCAATTCTTCTGGAAAATTTGCCCCTTTTACTTCGGAGGGAAATGTGGTATATGCATGACGGTGCCCCGCTCCATTTTTCCGTTGCCGTTCGGCAATACTTACACCACGTTCTCTGTAGTTAAATATGTGTGACTTCTTTTTGTGGGGCGCTATTAAAACAGAAGTTTACAAGACTCCGGTAAACACAAGCCATGATTTATTGACGCGGATTTTAAATGCAGGCACCCATTTTAATAACCCCGTGACATTAAATAGGATCCAATATCATTTTTTAAGGAGTGTTAATAAGTGTATTCAGCAAGATGGCGGTCATTTTACACATTTGCTTAAGTAATGTTTTCGTTTTACTTAGTTTCTTACAATATTTTTAATACATACTTCCAACTTTGTTGTACTTTGTTTTATTATTACTGTTAATAATAATTGTGTCTGCAGGTAATTGTAAATATTTTTTTTCTAACAAAACAGCTCATCCAACGAAATATTGAAGAGGTGAAATACCTTTCAAATACATCCAGTCACTCGACAAAAATATCTGGGTTGTCATAACGCCGTTGATAAAAAAAATTAGGAGAAATGTTGGCGTATTATATCACTTTTATAACACTTCCACTTATTTACAGCCGGTGACTATACTACTAGAAAACGTCATTTTATAGTATTAGTCTACATACTAAAAATCATTAAAATCGATTAGCAGGTTTTTACGTAATTTAGGATAAACCAATATTTTTACAAATTCTTGACGCCCTTTACCGGCTAAACGAGACAATTTTGAATATAACTAAGTCGGCTTAGATCGACCTATTTTGACGTCAGGAGTCTGTCGTCAAACGTTGTACACATATTTTTCGGACACCCTGTATAGAATTGAGTTAAGTATGTTAATGTTAAAGTTCCCAAGGCAAACAAGATTTGCACACAGTAGTAGGTTTTTAGAAATATTATATTGAAACTCATCTAAAAATTGATTAAAGTTTAGATTGCCGGGAGGTCTGTAGACAACACCCACAATGGTTTTTACAGAGTTGATCACAAATTCGATCCATACCTGTTCAGCAAAATCAGAATTAACATCATTTAATATAGAGCATTTGATTGTATTGCGTATGTACAGGAGAACTTCTCCGCCACCTCCCAATCTACCTCTTAGTTCACGATCAATCAACTAATCTAATCAACCCATTCTTTCTTTTCAAGTTTCAACATAGACTTTAACAAGTTAAAATATTCATTATTACAAATTTGAAATGCGGTGATTGATCAAAGAATCAATTATTTATTGGGGTACTTTAATTACTAGAAAGCGATTGAATTATGTATAAAAGTAATTGAATTAAACTCAGTAATTCGAATAAGGTAATTGATCAAGGAATCAATTACTTTTAGGGTAATTCAATTACAAGAATAATTAGAAAGTAATTGAATTATTTATAACAATAATTGAATTAAACTCAGTAATTCGAATGCGGTAATTGATTGAAATTACTTTTAGAGTAATGCAATTACAAGAATTATTAGAAAGTAATTGAATTATGTATAAAAGTAATCGCATTAAACTCAGTAATTCGAATAAGGTAATTGATCAAGGAATCAATTACTTTTAGGGTAATGCAATTACAAGAATTATTAGAAAGTAATCGAATTATTTATAAAAATAATTGAATTAAACTCAGTAATTCGAATGCGGTAATTAATCAAGGAATCAATTACTTTTTAAGTAGTTCCATTACTAGAAAGTAATTGAATTATTTATAAAAGTAATTCAACTAAATTCAGTAATTCGAATGCGGTAATTGATCAAGGAATCAATTACTTTTAGGGTAGTTCAATTAAAGTATAATTAATTATACCTGTCGACACATAAGAAATTGTCGAATTATTATTAAATCAATTGAACTGGGGCATTAGCGGTGTTCAGTGGTGTTATTAATGTCAGTAATTTTTAAATGGGTTGAAAGCTGAGAATCCAAAGACGGAATCGAAGAGAAAAAAGAGCAAAAAACAAAGTGCCATTACACTTCTTATGGATTACAGATTTTTTAAATTTTAGTATCTTACACTTCTTATGGATTACAGATTTTTTAAATTTTAGTATATTATTTTGGAAGTCGAAATAAGCATTTTCTTTCATTGCACCGACCTTGTAGCCATACAGGGTGATATAAAAAAACAGGTCAAAAATCTTACGGGAAATATTAGTTTGCAGGTCTTCTAAAAACGTCAGAGGGCATATAAGCTGCCATTAAGAGGACAGTGGAGTTAACCGGCATTCCAAGGTCTACCTTGCGTCGGTTCCTTGACCACGACAGGTCACTGGAGAGGAAGGACAGGCCTGACAAAGGCACATTGAAAGTGTTTGGAAATGGTAATGCAGAGTTAATTCGCAGGGAAGTGTATGCGATGTATGAGCTTCAGCAGATTCCGTCACAAGCAATAATGTAAACACAAAAATACCCGCTAATGTAATTAAAGTAATTAAAACTCAGTGTGAATTAATAAGGGAGAGCAGTTGGAGAGCGTGCGTTAATCATGTACTTAAAGTCGAAAATAATTATAAAAATCTCTCTTTGGAAACACGTTAAACCTTTAATTATATCACTAGATGATATTGATAAAACAGATTCAAACTACTGAAATGACTCATTTTACTCATACGGTTTTATACAGGGTGTTCCACGTAGAAGTTTCGCATTTCAACCCGTAATTACACAGATGTCAAAAAAGCCTTTGCCATTCGTTTTTAAACAAACAAAATTACTCCGACATCTCAAAAACTAAAGAAAATAAAGGAGGGTGAAACTTCTACGTATGACATCCTGTATAATAAAAATTATTACGGCTTACTACTTTTACGCATATTAATAATTTACGTCAAAGTCGGCAATACACAATCAATTTTTGTACATATATAAACATTGTTTCAATCTTCCTACTACAACACTGGACTAAATCAGCCCAACCCTGCTTAGACACTTAATAAATATCCAAGAAAAAATTACTAAAATAAATTACTAAAGAAAAAAACTATTTACTTCCACTCCCTTGAACAATCAACATCAAAATACGCGAGACATATTGGGCCACGGCAATTTATAGATCGGGAAAGAATCAAGTCGCGACAGGAATTTTCTTGCAAGAAGCGCGTTCTGACAATATTTTGGGTAGAATTTAGACCTACTATATTGTTAGACCGACATTAAAATAATTTGTATTAATTTGAAAAGAGAGAAAAATGTTAAATTTTTAATAAAATCAATAAAAATCAAAAAAATCAATGATTTTTGATTTTTTTAATGCATGCCTGGACTGAAATGAGGTATTTGCCAAAATAGAAGCACAAGCAGGTATAAAGTATAAAGGCGTTAGTTAGTCATGACCATTTATCGTGTGTCGTACTTTACCAGAAACTAATTGAATTATTTATGAAACTAATTAAATTAAACTCAGTAGTTCGAATGCGTTTAATCAACAATGTAACAAAATTTCTTCTAACTGTTGTGCTCTGAGGGTGATATCAAACAACTTATATTTCACTGTAGCAAAAAGCTCTTACTATGCCCTAATAGAGTCCCATTTTCGCTATGGAGTCTGTTTTTGGGGTTCATGCTCCCAATATTTATTTCGCTCTGTGTTTGTTCTGCAAAAGACCTGCATCCTTTTTTTTGGGCTTACCTATTCCTCATTTTAAATAAATCAAGAAATCCTCAATATATGGTGGTAAGAAAGTTTTCAATCATCTACCGCTCTCCTTGAGAAGACAACAATGTTCAAAGAGGTTTAAAAACCTGACTAAGCGTTTCTTAATTAGGGGAGCTTTTTACACTTTGGATGCATTTTTTAGTGATCCATCAGTGCAGTGAATATTTTAGTGAACATGCCAAGTTTGTTTTAACCGTTGTTTTTTTTTGTCTTTATGCTGTTCATTACCTTCATATTTCCATGTGATTAACAGCCTGGGTGTACTGTGTCATATGGGTGTAGGTCTGTTAAGATTGCATATGTACATCTTCTGTAATATTTTAGATTTATTTATTGACATTTGTTCAGGACCTTCAGATTGTGTTTGTGTTTATGTTTATTGTATTTACTGATGACTTTACTTTGTCAATAAGAATATTGTTTTTCAGACAATAAAGTATTTTTGAGTTTGAGTTTGAACGTCATCACTCTGGAACGACCTCCCTGAAGCCGTGTTCCCAACGAGTATAATCTCCAAAGATTTAACACCAGCGTGAATCGGTTCCTGCGAACACGCACCGCTCGCAGAGCGCCAGAAAGCATTTATCCTTCCGTGCTGCGCCTAACATAAAAAAAATCACATAAGTAATAATTTTCTTTATAAATATAAAAAACAAATTGTGGACAAACGATTTGCATAAGAAAATTAGTATTACTAAGGAATTGGGAAGCAATAGAAATTATATTACAAAATGGATGGACGAACAAGAACTACGGCGATTTTTCTCAATATTAGTGGATGAACACATTTTTTTAAAACTTATTTATAACATTTTCAGGGCGCAAAACACGCAATATTGACACTACGTTAAAATAAAACTATCGTCAATGTGTTTGTTTCATATGTCGGTCTTCAAAATTAATAATATTGGAAATTCGTGATTTTTTTGGCAGTTTTTTTGTGGCATAAAACCCTATATATCTGTAATATTAATGAAAAACTTCAATTTTTTTCTGGTGAAAGTTGTTTAAAAATGATGGGGGGGATTGAATAAATCCAATATGAATGTAGAAAAACAATATCTTCCTATCAAATATTTCAATTTAAAGGAACAATTTAACTTTTGGCCCAACGTATTAAAACTGTTTAAATTCTAACAGGGTTCCCACCAAAAAGTCAAAATAAAATTCCCTGACTTTCCAGGTCTACTTCAAAAATTTTCCCTGACTTACATCAGATTAGAATGATGAAATGATGTCCTTAAATTCGTCGCACTCCAACCAGCCTTCTTGAAAAAATGTCTTTTTGGGACTCATCCTAACTTATTTTAATTTAACCGAAGAAAGATAATCAAAACTAAATAGAATCGGCAAATAAACGTTATAAACTGTGAAAGTGAGGTTATGATTACATTCTTCTTCTCTCATGAAAATGGGCGGTAGCCAATATAGTCACAAACATCGAGTCAATCGCGTCGCATCTGTTTCAAAACAACATAGAAACAAAAAGGGAATTAAATATTGTGACAAAAATTATTTTTTCCAGGTTTATGTATTAAATTCCCTGACTTTCCAGGTTTATGTATTAAATTCCCTGACTTTCCATGACTTCCCTGACTACTTTTCAAATTCCCTGACTTTCCCTGACTTTCCAGGTTTTCCAGAAATGTGGGAACCCTGTCTAAATATAGATTTTACGTCTTTCGAGGAGCGCTTCATAATTCCTCGAAAATCTAACATTTCTAAAATTTTTAGGTACAGGAAAATGTATTGTAAAAAAAATATTTAAGGTGCTCTGTCTAGTGACCTAAACCTCATTTTGATCCGTCCTTTCGCATTCAAGCTATTAAGTATCAAAAAGAAGCCTGTTTTATTTTCAATCGAGCAGAGAAAATATTTGTCATTTCCCGAACCTGCTCAAAAACTACAGGCTTCCGAAGGCAAAGGTTCTCTACAAAATCAGAAAGTTTCAATCGATTATATCCAGTGGTGTAGGCGCTACGTGCCACCAGTATTTAATTTTGTTTTCGGCTTTGACGTTCAATAACTATTTTCCGAAACACCCTGTATTTGCAAGGTATATGGCAACAACCTAAATAATTGTCGAGTTGTTGGGACAATTAATTATACCACGGCAAACCGTTTCTATAAGAAAATTATAAAATTGTCGATTTGACACGGCGATCCATACCTACACACAAACATGTATGTGCGACGTCGTAAACATTCGACTATGTAGCAATCTAAAATTTTGTTTTAGTATCCCTTATAAGAAAAAAGTAATGTTATGTATACTGGCGTCTGGTATAATAGGTTACCTAAACTTAAGCAAAGTATACCTGTTTTTACTTGTTTCAGATTCGTCCTCCTTGATGTCTAGTTCTTCGTGTTTAATTTTCCAATCCCCATACATCTGATCAGTTCCTGCTTCACCCTCTTCAACTTTGACCTCTGCTTCTGTTCGGTCAGGAAATGTTTGTTTGCCCCTGTAAAACATAAAATGATCCGGTATTAGGCGGGACTAAAACAAGAATTGTTGATTGTTTTTACGAGAAATATCTCTTTAATTTGATGACGTACAAATCATATTATTTATTTATTTATTTATCAATTTAAATACATTACAGAGTTTTACACTCCAAATAGTACAAACATACTTAAAAATACGTGGTAAAAACTAGTTATCCTATGTACCTACTAATGCTCTAATAATAATCTACTCAACCTACTTAGTCCATTAGAGAATAGGTCAATGTCAGAGTAGTTCTTGTCATAGATAGCTACTAAACGGTCTGTAAAGCAGTCAAAACCGTAATTTGTCCTGTGATTGTTCATGTGAAAAAGTTGTCTTGAACGTGTTGGTCGACTCGGATCATGAAAGTATATGTGTGTTAATAAATAGTCGCTATCTATATGGTTATTTAGTAACTTATACAAGAAAAGCAACATTGCATCCTCACGTCGCCTTTTCAATGATTTCAAACCTATCAACTGAATTCTAACTTCGTACGGTATATTTTTGTATGGATGTCTGTGTTTGTAGAGAAGGAATTTAGCAAATTTATTTTGTGTATTTTCGACTCTTTGTTCATGACCAGAGTATCGTGGAGCCCAAATTATACTATTATACTCCATAATTGATCTCACAAGACTATTGTACAGACAGGTGATTGCTTTGGTGTCATAAATATGTCTACATGTTCTACTTATAAGTAAACTCCCAAATTTGTTGTAGTGGAACGACCACAAAAGAAACCGTGTTGTTCTGGCGCAATGAAAACCTTATACGTTCTGAATAGTTCATCGGTTAGAATTAACTCAAGTACTTTACCAGGGATTGAAATTAATGATATTCCCCGATAGTTCCCTATTTCATTTTTTGAACCAGACTTGAAAATTGGAAAGATTGTCGATTCTTTCCAGAAAGTTGGAAAACATGAGCGATCAAATGAACTCTGGAAGACACGGCGAAGAGGCTCAGCTATCGTGTTCGCGCACGTTTTTTAAAAACATAGGAGCTACACCATCTGGGCCTGGGCTTTAACTAACATCGAGTGACAACAATTTTGACAAAATCTTCTCAGTGGTAAATATATGCTGTTCAAGTATGTCAAAGAACTTCTCCGTCACGCTAGAGCTTCCCAGTTTCGGCTCATCGGCGTAACAGCTCTCGAAGTGGTCAGCAAAAGCATTTACAATATCAGATGGCGTTTCCTTGATCTATTCCAGTGTTTTAGGGATTCCATGATTTTTCTTTAAATTGTTTACATAGGACCAGAAATGTTTGATATTGGTTGGAATATAGTGTTCAGTGTTCGACACATACAACATATAACATATATCTATTAAGTATTTGGATTCTCGTCTTATATTTGAGTACTTGTCATAATCTTCTTGCAAGCCAGTTGTCTTATATCTCTTGTACATTTTGTTCTTCTTGTTGATCAATGATTTAAGTTCCGGAGTGTACCATTTTGGAAACTTATCCGCTTTAACGATCTTCTTAGGGATGTATCTGTCAATTAATGTATAAATTATGTTGTAAAGATTATCAACCATACTGTCCATGTCACCTTGCAAAATTATGTCCCAATTTGTTTCTGCCAATGCTTTGTTTATTTCTTCATATCTGGCCTTACCAAATTCATGTACAGGGACTTTTTTTAAGTGTCTCACCCGATTGGCGATTTTCCTGCTGACTATCATAAAAAACAAATTACATATTTCGGAATGATTTTCGATAAGGAAGCCGAATTTAATGTCAAAAAATACATAGATTTACAAATTTGACAGATGAGACGCCATTTTGAATTTTCTTAAATGGCAACCCCCATAAATAACCACACGATTGGATTGCATTTGGCGATCCGATTCTAAAACTATATAGTTGTTGGCACTTATTTTCAGCCGTTTCGGAAATACGGGCGTTCCTAATTTGCCTCCATCGATTTTGTCTTTTAAGTGTCTCACCCCTTTAATAAATATACCTCCTAAGGTGAACACCCTAATTTTTTTCACAGTGACACAATTTCGCGTGAGCAAGCGATCTACGCTATAGTCAAATCCGACAGATGTCAAAAAGTGACAGATACGACGCCATCTTGAATTTTTTTAAATGGCAACCCTCGTAAATAACTAGACGATTGGATTGCATTTGGCGATCCGATTCTAAAACTATATAGTTGTTGGCACTTATTTTCAGCCGTTTCGGAAATACGGGCGTTCCTAATTTGCCTCGTGTGGTTATTTATGGGGGTTGCCATTTAAGAAAATTCAAAATGGCGTCGTATCTGTCACTTTTTGTCATCTGCCGGATTTGACTATAGCGTAGATCGCTTGCTCACGCGAAATTATGTCACTGTGAAAAAAATTAGGGTGTTCACCTTAGAAGGTCTATTTATTAAAGGGGTGAGACACTTAAAAGACAAAATCGATGGAGGCAAATTAGGAACCCCCGTATTTCCGAAACGGCTGAAAATAAGTATCAACAACCATATAGTTTTAGAATCGGATCGCCAAATGCAATTCAATCGTGTGGTTATTTATAAGGGCTGCCATTTAAAAAAATTCAAGATGGCGTCGTATCTGTCACTTTTTGACATCTGTCGGATTTGACTATAGCGTAGATCGCTTGCTCACGCGAAATTGTGTCACTGTGAAAAAAATTAGGGTGTTCACCTTAGAAGGTCTATTTATTTAAGGGGTGAGACACTTAAAAGACAAAATCGATGGAGGCAAATTAGGAACCCCCGTATTTCCGAAACGGCTGAAAATAAGTATCAACAACTATATAGTTTTAGAATCGGATCGCCAAATGCAATTCAATCGTGTGGTTATTTATAAGGACTGCCATTTAAAAAAATTCAAGATGGCGT
Organism: Polydrusus tereticollis; assembly: GCA_963920685.1. Lineage (NCBI taxonomy): Eukaryota > Metazoa > Arthropoda > Insecta > Coleoptera > Curculionidae > Polydrusus > Polydrusus tereticollis. The sequence continues at coordinate 28,595,454 of OY987336.1, forward strand.
CGTATATGTCACTTTTTGACATCTGTCGGATTTGACTATAGCGTAGATCGCTTGCTCACGCGAAATTGTGTCACTGTGAAAAAAATTAGGGTGTTCACCTTAGAAGGTCTATTTATTAAACGGGTGAGACACTTAAAAGACAAAATCGATGGAGGCAAATTAGGAACGCCCGTATTTCCGAAACGGCTGAAAATAAGTGTCAACAACTATATAGTTTTAGAATCGGATCGCCAAATGCAATCCAATCGTGTAGTTATTTATGGGGGTTGCCATTTAAGAAAATTCAAAATGGAGTCTCATCTGTCAAATTTGTAAATCTATGTATTTTTTGACATTAAATTCGGCTTCCTTATCAAAAATCATTGAGAAATATGTAATTTGTTTTTTATGATAGTCAGCAGGAAAATCGCCAATCGGGTGAGACACTTAAAAAAATGTCCCTGTACAGTTATGTTGCTGTGAGTTTTCAAGCACGGGGTTATAGAGAGCCTAAAAATAGTAAAAAGCGCAGGATGATATTGGTCCAATCTGCTAAGAGGTTGGTTGCAACGTTTCACCATTATGTTCTCAAAACCATCGCATAAAATCAAATCTAAATATCTGCCATCGCAATTGGTGACCACATTTAACTGGTGAAGTCCAGATAATAGATATTGCTAAGCAAAATTTCCGCAGCAGAACTACCAATTCTGGATGGAATGAATGCCCCTTCCTGGTGGTCCCATTGTATCTCTGGGAGATTGAAGTCGCCACATATAAAGAACCTTGCGTTTTCGAAGGTTGCACGATGTGATTCCATAGTATCTTATTATTTAAGTAGGAGAGGAGTAGGTAGGTACTAAACAGTAAATATCGGTAAACAGCTTCAGAATATATTTTAGTAATGATATAAGTAGGGTCAATTAGGGTAAATCGAGGGGTCAATACAAATGTATCCCTAAAGGACCCAGTATAAACCTTATGGATATTGGCTTTATGTAGAGTGGAAAGGTCGAAATGTCTGTTTTCATAATAGTTCAGGTTAGTTAGTTCTTTAAGCTTGATGATCATATAAATCGAGTTACACGTCACAAAGTCACGTTTTCTTGCTGAAATAAACACCCTAATGATGTTGACAGACTCAACACTGATATAAGGTTCATCCAAAACATACTATTAAAATAAAGCGCTTGCATAAAGGTCGGTTTTAGCCTAACACCTCCGTTTTGTGATTGTTCTACATGTGCAGACAAAAGTGCTGCAAAAGTTTATAATCGCCCATTGCCATACTCAACAGAGGACGTTTTTAAATGACCCAAAAAAGACACAAAGTTGTCAGGTATTAAAGCCTGTTTACATCAGGAAATTGCAGGTGCAATGAAATAAAAAAAAATGCCTGTACGCATGCGCATTTACGACTTTGCAATCAGCTATTGCAATTTGCTTTGCATTTTTTTTTAACTTTTGAAAGGGACCTTGCTTCGATACCATAATCTATGGGCGCCCATCAGAAAAACATTAACTACGAATAATATCGATGTCACAAAAACATCGAATTCGAAACATCGATTTGTTTAAATTAATATCGATGGTTGACATTTTTATATACCTGCTTAAAAATGTAATTTATATGTTCTTATGTATTTTATAAAATTATGTTCTTCCAGCTTGCCCTAATTAATCCAATACTAAATCACATCACCCAATCAGTATCCTCAATTCTCTGCAAATTCACGATTTGAAAGAAAAAAAACCTACAACTGGGGTATAACCAAACGAGACCATTTCAAAAAGCATTATGTTTTACAGTAGGAAATGGAAATTGACAACACTCTCCATTTGTCGAGACCAAAGATGCAAGTATGGAAAATACTGAAAAAAAAATACAATACAAAAATTTTAACTTTTACTAGGTAACCTGAACTAACCATATAACTTTTTTAACAAATAAAATAGAAGCAATGTTTCTTTTTAGTCTATTCAGCATTTAATTGCTTTTCTCTTGGTATATGGAGTTGAATGCAAACAAATGTAAAATGTTAACCGTATCAAGGAAAAAATATAACTTACTATTTGATTATGTGATTAATGGGACCAGTCTAGGGAAATCATAATAAGAATCGAGAGAGCGCGTGCTTCTTTTAATAAAATGAGGACCTTGCTATGCAACATGAAGCTTAATCTCCAACTACGCACGCGCATCCTGAAGTGTTACGTGTTCACCACTTTAATGTACGGTGTTGAGGCCTGGACTCTGACTGACGCTGCCTGTAAGCGCCTAGAAGCGTTTGAGATGTGGTGCTATCGACGAATGCTTCGAATATCCTGGACACACCACGTAACAAATGCGACAGTTCTCCAACGTATGACCAAAGGAACAGAAGTGATGAGGACGGTCAAAGAAAGAAAATGCTCATACTTCGGTCATATAATGCGTAACGACAAGTATGGCATTCTGCAGCTTATTATGCAGGGTAAGATAGATGGCAAGAGAGGACCCGGAAGACGCAGAATATCATGGCTTCGTAATTTGAGACAATGGACCGGAAGAACATCTGCCGATTTGTTCCGAGCTGCAGTCGACAAGATTAAATGGGCCAGAATGATCGCCAACGTCCACTGAGGATATGGCACAGCAAGAAGAAGATTAATGATGTAACCTTGGATATAGTAGATCAAATGAAGGATTTAGGTATTTACATTGATAAGGAACTTCGATTTGATTACCATATAAATTATATAAAGAATAGAGCCTTTAAGATGTACGCTGAGGGATTTAAGTGATATTAATTGTTTCAAGTCCATCTACTGTTCTTTTGTAAGGTCTGTACTAGAATATGCTAGTCCTGTATGGTCTCCTTATTATAATGTTTATATTGAATTGTTAGATAAAGTGCAGCGTAGGTTTATTCGATTAATTGCTTTTAAGTTGGGTTTGCCTGTTGAATATATTAATTATAAAGATATTGAAAACTTATTAAATTTACAACCCCTACAAACCAGGCGAACTCAGTTTGATATGTAGGACTCTGGACCATTTTCGGTGCTAGACAACAAAGACCTATCGAATATTCTTATACTAGGAATTTGTTTAGTCTACGTTAATGTAAACATACGACAAGTTGAAAGGAAAAGAACTAGGGAGAGTAGTCGATATACAACGGAGACGAGAGATTGTCATAAAGTCGTTGGGTTAGGTTCTTTATTTGTAGTATTTTCGGTGTTTTATTAAAAATCAGTGCACAATAACTTTTGTTTTAATTTATTATCTTACAGATATTTTAACATTATTTAGGATTGTCAACAGTATCATAAGTTGTCCCAAGTTATTAAGTCAGGTGTCATTGCATGTACCTCAGAGGACGATGCGTGTTCATGAAGTATTTTTTGTTCAATTTCATCGCACTAATTATGGTATGCTTAGTCCTCTGACGAGACTTTGCAGACATGCGAATGATTACTGTGATAGTAAGGACCTCTTCAATGTTACATTGAGCTTTTTTAAGTTATCCCTTAAGAGGTTGGAATAGTGATTTTCTAATAAAAAAGTATTTTGTTATATATTAAAATTATTTTCTGATATATTACCAATCAATCAATAATAAACTTTATTAGGTACATGACCCAAAAGACTAACGACCGAAGTCTTCCCGCCAATTTCACTTTTACATATATTTTTACAATACATTCATTAAAAAAAAAAATACAATAGTACAATGTTTAGTTTTGCAGCTCTAATAGGGATTCATATAGGGTTTGAGAACGTAGCTTACGTTTTGAAGGGATGGTAGGGTTTCTGATGTGGATAAGTGGGTTCATAGCAGTGGCGGCTCGTCGTATAAAGCAACTGAGGCCGGGCCTTACATGTAAAATTAATAAATTATCGTTTTTTAACTAATTTCCAATCAATAAAAGTATCAAAACAAGAGAACATTGAATTACCATCAAAGTTCAACATATTATCTTTTAAATTTAGCGCGCACCCCATCCAACATTAATTTTAAACACTGAAATCGTTGCCCGACCGCATAAAAAGAAAATTGTAATCCCAAAAACTTTAGCTTCCTTTACGTCACAAATCGCTTATAAAACGCTATGCTCTCCAACCCGGCACCTCCACCGCTTTAATTGTGCACAAGAGCAATAATAGCCAAATTTTGCAGACGAGTGAGGCCCACTTATTTGGGCCTATATCGTATTATTTTTACAGTAGCTTGCAATGGCTTGCATATTGCCAAATGTTGATTGAACAAGGACACTTATTGACTTATTTACTTTTTTAACTAATTTCCAATCAATAAAAGTATCAAAACAAGAGAACATTGAATTACCATCAAAGTTCAACATATTATCTTTTAAATTTAGCGCGCACCCCATCCAACATTAATTTTAAACACTGAAATCGTTGCCCGACCGCATAAAAAGAAAATTGTAATCCCAAAAACTTTAGCTTCCTTTACGTCACAAATCGCTTATAAAACGCTATGCTCTCCAACCCGGCACCTCCACCGCTTTAATTGTGCACAAGAGGAATAATAGCCAAATTTTGCAGACGAGTGAGGCCCACTTATTTGGGCCTATATCGTATTATTTTTACAGTAGCTTGCATATTGCCAAATGTTGATTAAACAAGGACACTTATTGACTTATTTACTTATTATTTAAATTTTTTATTTTTAAAAACATAAAAAAATAAGTTAGAAATGATTGATAAATGTTTTCATTGTTCTATAAGATATTATTAATAAATATGCAATTAAATCCCAATAACAAAAAACAGATAAAAATTAAAGATTACAGGTGGGTGCCTAGTGCCTATTTGAAACTTGGCAATGTTTTATTGTTAACAGGCTCATCTATCTTATCTTCTCGTAGAATCAGGTGTTGGACATAGAGAAAGATATTTTATATTGTCTCTGGTGTTGGCTTATTAGATTTAATTAGATCGTTGGAAAATCCCTTTGCCGTTAGGTTACGAGTTACGACGCGTGCCATTCGTTTGTGATTGTTAACCTATCGTGATTTTAGATTTTCGAGGCAGGTCTGCGGGTTAAAATACTGACACCTAATTAATTTGTTTTCTTGTTGTGTTGGTGCACAATTACTGCACATACCGACTCCTAGAGTCGGTTGTGGTTGGTGATAGAAGGTAAGGTAAGGCAAGAGCCCTTTACATCAGGTGAGTAAGCCGATTTGCTTTTTATTTTAATAATTAATACAGTATTGCCATTGCCAAGCCAAGGTCCAGGGTTTCGGCTGGTTTCGTTTTATAAAATTATTTTTTTTTGTGCTTTGTGCCTATTTTAATTTAAATTATGAATCCCTCTCACGATATTGTTTTGTCTTTGCTTGAAACCCCTTTCTCGCGACGACCTGAGATAGAAAAACGGCAAATTTTGGAGAGTCGACCAACACCAAAAATTTCGGCAATATTTAACTATAAGAGACAGGGTAAGCAATATTCAAGAGCTTTTCAGGTAACTTGGTACGAAACCTATAAGTGGCTGTGCGGAAGTATTTATAAGGAAAGCTTATATTGTTGGTCTTGTATTTTATTAGGCAGCGTAAAAAACAATTGGAGTTCAGGGGGTGGGTATTCTGATTTTAAAAAATTTTCACGGGCGGTAAAATCACACGAAAGTTCCAAAGAACATATTAAGAATTCTGTGGCGCTTACGAGAGTAGAGCAAAATAGGGACACAATAGCGAATGCACTGAGGGAAATTGACCCTGACCTTGCAAATTGAATATTTTTCTCGTGAAACCTAGTATTTCAAAATAATTATATTGCTGGTTGAATTCCTAACTATTCATTTTAAGCCAATGACCTTGAAATCGCGAAAATTTTTCGCCTGCGCCGCTATTTTGTAGCCTCATCCCCTTATACACCCACGAGCCGCCACTGGTTTATAGCATTTAGATTTTGGGGATTATTTACGAATTTAATGTTTAGGTTGTGAATGCTTTCTAAAATAAGTACAATTTGGGTTTGTTGGTATAAAAATACGTTGGAAGGGTTGTGAAGGGGGTTAATGGGGTGTCTCATCTTGGTTATTGTTCCTAGACTGCTTCTTTCACCAATTTCAATGTTGTGGAGGCTTGGTCTTCGCGCATTGCAAAACAGCACATGTCCATATTCAAGGATTGGCCTGCAGATCATGGCATAAATTCGGGCTCCAGTCAAGGTATTGATCCCTCAGTTTTTGTACGTCATAGATCGAAAGTGTTTGGCTCTGGACAACATCCTTTTTTTGGCATCTTGGGTATGTAGTTTGAAATTTAACTTTCGGTCAATAATAATGCCGAGGTATTTGCATGAATCGCCGGGCTGTATGATGTGGTTGAACATTGCAATTGTTGGTGAAGCAATAGATGTTTTATGATGAAATATTATCAATTTTGACTTCTGGGGGTTAGGCATAATGCGCCACTTCTGCATCCAGATTGTGGTAATGTTGTAGAGCCTTTGGATATTGGAGATCGTTTTTGTAAGGGTATTATCATGAGAAATGATCAGCAGTATCGTCAGCAAATTGCAACATATATTGCTTTGTATCAATATAATTTGGATCTGCATGTACAAATCATGGCAGTAAATATTGTACAGATATGGAGATAGGGGAGAGCCCTGAGGGAGCCCTTGCTCTGGTGTAAAGCCTTCGGACAAGGAGTTATTTATGCGGACTCTTAGTTTGCATTCACTTAGTTTAGGTAGTTTTTAAGAAGACAGATAAGGTAGATGAGACAATTAATGGTCAAAGGCCTTGCTTATGTCCAAAAAAAACGCAGCAGAATGCCGATTCTCTTTGTAGGATGATTGAACATTCGAAGTAAGTATTAATAAAGGGTGTATGGTTACCTTTGCTTCACTAAAACCAAACTGGTAGCATGGTATATTATGTCCAATCGCTAGCTCAAGCCTTCTCTTCAGGATGATTTCAAAATGCTTCGCCACCACAGAAAGGAGAGTAATAGGACAATAATTTTATGCTAGAGTATGATTCATGTTTGGTTTAGGAATCGTTATGATGATACCCTCTTTCCACTCCGGGGGAAAGAATGACTTTATTAAACAAAAATTGAATATTCGCATCAGATATATATGTACTTTTGGATCTAAGTCACGAAATAGCTCTCTCGGAATGTTATCTGAACCCGGTGATGTGTTGCGTCCTTTCATTAGTGCTTAGTAGTATTCTTCTTCTTTAATAGGTGGTACGTCCTGAAGAGCAGGTGCTTCACTGAAAAAACGACTTGTCCATGAATTAATGAATCTTTCATGGTCGGCATCAAGAATTGGATTGTTACTAATTTTAAAAGTTTGCTTAAAGTGTTTACCAAATATATCGGCCTTATCCAGATTCTTCCATTTTCATGTAGACAATTTATTGATGTACCTATTGCTTTTGTATTTTGAGAGTTTGCGAATTTGTTGCCAGTAGTTTTTGCCTTGTGCATTATTGATTTTATTACAGGCGTCCAAATATTTTGATGTTCGATATTGCTCTATTAATTTGTGAATGTTTTTGTTTAAATTATTAAGTATATTGTACTTTTATTTGCCTGTCCTGTGAATTTTTAAATTATCTATAAAGCTGTTTTTTTCTTTTAATTAGGAGTAGAATACTTATATGGAGGTAATGTATGGGAGTAGTATTTTGTATTGGACTGAGGTGTATTGTCTGTGATGGGTTTTGAGAGAAGGTTGTGAAATTCGGAGATTTTGTGAAAATTATTTTGTTCATGCATTCTTGGTTCTATATATATCCAAATAATTTCCTGTTTACTTCTGTAATGTTGCACCTATAGAAGTTGAATCTTGCAGTTTCAGCTTCAGTATTAGGAACTGCTTGTAGATTCAGAGCGAATTCGATGGCCATATGGTCAGATCCTAAGTCGGGGGTGAGTTTTACATAAAAAATATTTTGTCTAATGTTTCTTGTGCAGAAGAATAAGTCAGGTGTGCTGTCGTCTTTTGCATTCTGAATGTCGGTGGAGTGGTGATTTGAATGAAGTCGGAGTTATTTAAGAAGTTTTCTATTTGTTTATTTTTTCTGTTATTAGGATTGAAATCACCAATTATGATTGCATACTGGTACCTACTGTGATGCTTTTACAAATGGGAAACCGTTAATGAACATTTATTATTTATTTATTTATGACTTATTGCGAAAAATTTGGTTAATAATATAAGAATACCAGATATAGGTAGGTATTTCAAAAAAGGAACGAAATAAATAAATAAATACGAATTGTTTAGTGCTCGGTTTACTGCAATTAATACAACTGGTTGTTAAAATGTTTGTTTCGTTTACTTGCTTGATGCGTAAACGATTACGCAATGCAATTATTTGCAGAAGTAATACGTTGCAAGACATTTTTTGCACCTAATGTACCTAAACATGCTTTTACAATACTTAATATTGTGTATTTCAAACAAGACAATTAACTATGGGATCAACAATATGACCTACCTAATCTGGTCCGATTCCTCATCATCACTGTACTCAGTTTTTATTTTTAGTCCTAACATTTTTCGTTTTTCTTGATTAAAAAGTACTTATTCCTGTTGTATCGCGGCATGAATTATTGCTGTTTTCCCACAAATCAAACAAGTTCAACAAACTAATTCAAGTGTAACGCCAACTTATTGGTGTCGGGTAAATGGAACACAGACGGCACAAATTACTAAATTAAATTTTACAAAATTTTAAATCTACCGACTGCTTGCAATATTTATTTAGTGTCGGTTCTTCTGTCAGAAACATGAAATGTAGGTTATTTTCAACCATGTCTTCTCTTTCATTCTTTATCGTAGCAAACAGCCAGCCAGACAAGCCTTAATGCTGGCTGCACCTAGGTAAGACTTAAAACTAAACCTATTTTACATTTAAGTTTTCGTTTATACCTATATGGTAAAAGATATTTATTTTTAGAATCCTATGAATATACAAAGATTTTATATTGGATTCCTTAAAAAAATATAATCATATTTATAATCCCTATTTATTTGCATTTTTATTCATTGTTATTATTATTTTTTTTTCAATATATTCTTTTAGATGTTTGTTAAATGTTACTTTATTTTTTATGCCTTTAAACTTTGAGGAATTTTGTTGTACTCAATTCATCCATTATGAGTTATAGCACTTTTACTCCTTGTTGTGCTAGTAGAATTAAAAAAAAAATTGATTTTTAGAACGATTATAATAATTGTGTATACCTATCTGTTGTTTTAATAAAGCTGATGTTTGTCAAAATAAATTTGTTTACTATTTTCTGTATTATACCGGGTGTTGCATCGTCGAGCGGGACATAGGAAATCCCATGAAATTTTAAATGGGGTCAATTATTGGCTTCCCTAATTATTTTAGAGAAAAATTCTATTTAGGTTTATTAAAGAGCACTAAAACCCACATTCAAAAGAATAACTTTAGATATTTTTGATGAGCCCGTTTACGGGTTATCGCCGATTTCTTTTTAACTATTTCTCCTTTTTATGGCCCCGTATTTGTGTGCTTTATTGTTATAAAGACTCGTACATCGAAAATATTAAAGGTGTATTTATGAGTACAAATTAATCTGAATAAAACTAAAATAAATGATCCAATTACAAGGTTAATTATGACATTTTACATGTTTCAATGTTTTACTAATTAATAGGTAGGTACTATTAAATCGTTAGAACTTTAGGATTTAAGAAGATGTTCAAATATTCCTCCATTGACTGCTAGACAATAACCGAGGCGATCATAAAATTCTCTTCTTACATTCGCTAGTTGGTAAACTGAAATTCTATTGCATTCGGCAGAAATAGCATTTTTTAACTCGTCTAGATTTGGGTATTTTTTATCTTTGTATATCCTGTTTTTTAAATGGCCCCAGAGAAAGAAATCATTTGGCGATAAATCAGGAGACCTGGCTGGCCAACTTACTGTATGATTTAAGCCAATAACATTTCCATTAAAAGCACGGTTTAAATATTCCCGGACAGCCAGGGTACTATGTGCCGGGCAGCGATCCATTTGGTACCAAACTTCCTGATTTTCCCTGGCGGCATCATGTAAAGTAGGTAAAATATGATCTTTAAGTAGTTCCAAAAAATATTCTGCATTTAAATTTCGTGTAAGAAATAATGGCCCAATAATATTTTCTCCGAAAATCCCAGCCCATACATTAACTTTTTGTGGATATTCCGTCCTTGTTTCCACAAACCTGTGTTGGTTTTCTTTGCTCCAATATCGATAATTTTGAACATTGGGTTCATTGTTTAAGGTAAATGTGCATTCGTCAGTAAAACAAATGTTTTTTAAAAATTCCCTATCCATGTTTGCTCTTTCCATCATACCAAAACTCCTGTCGTCGTATTTCGTCCCTATCTCTTAGCTCTTGGTGCTTTTCATATTTGTATGAATAATATTTATGTCGTTTCAAAGCTCGTAACGCTGTGGTGTGATCTAATCCTATGTCATCCTCAAGTTTCCTTGTGCTGATCTTCCCATCATTTTCTTCCACGCACAATAAAACTTGCAAGTCCCTATCATTTCTTGCATCTCTTCTTTGTTCCTGCCTTTCTTCACATCTGCAGTTCTTTATAACAGTGCCTTTTGTCTCAAATTTCTTGATAATCCTTTCGACTGTAGATTTTGCAGGTATCGGTCTATTCGGATACAGAGCAGCAAACTTGTCAGACACATTTTGATAACTATTTCCTTGATAATACCATTTAATCATCAATATTTTTTCTTCAGAAGTGTAATTCATGGCTAATATTTTCGATGTACGAGTTTTTATAACAATAAAGCACACATTTCAAAATGACAACTTTATTTGACAGTCATCTTTTACCTTGACTGGTGCCCGCAAATACGGGGCCATAAAAAGGAGAAATAGTTAAAAAGAAATCGGCGATAACCCGTAAACGGGCTCATCCGGCAACATGGCTTGTTCCGATAGCATGCCAAAAATTGAGGTCCGCGAAAAAAGCAATTATTTTTGCTGTAAAACCAAAAAGTTTAGTGCTTTAACGTGCATAAATTGTGGAAAAGCCTTTCATTTTGCTTGTGCAACCAGAGATTGGTCAAAAAAGCTGATTTTTCTTGATGAAAGTCGAGTGAAATGTTGTGAAAACGTGCCTAGGTTAGAAGAAAGCGCGGGAGAAAACCTGCCTGAAAAACAAGAAAAGATTAACCTCTTGCAACAGCTGGTAACTCAACTGCAAATTAGTAACCAGATACTGGTAGAAAATAAAAAACTGCTGGAAGAAAAAGTGGAAAACCTTCAAGAAAAAATGAGTCAGAATAACTCTAAGAAAAAGTCGGGTAAACAGCCATCTCCATCATCCATACTTATCCCTGGTAAGTGGGAAATCACCAAAGCACCGGCAACACTGTACCAGAACATTGACTTTGACAGCGGCAAGACCACAGAGATGGATTGTCGTGGACATGATCACAGTATAGAAGGGCAGGCAGTAAGCCTAGTGGGAAGATCAACAATGCTGCAACCCACGATACAATCTCCTTGTGTCGTAAAGCAACCCACAAATCAAGGTATTCAAGAATTGAGGCATGCAAACGTGAAAGGTTCTGACCAGTCTGACCACGAAAATCTGAGGGCGGAAAAGACACATAGAAACGAAAAACAACAGAAAACTCAAAATCCTCCCGAAACTCAGGAGAACAATAATTTCACGACTGTAACCTATAAGAAGAAAACAAAGACACAGAAACATCGACCAAGCCCTATCATGGGGAGTAAGTTACAGTGCCCCCTTCAATCATCCGATCGTGGAACCTGCCTCTTCATTTCGGGGTTAGCAGCTAGTACAACCCCTGAGGAAGTCAAAAACTACATTGAAGAAAAGACGAAAACACCGGTGTATGTGACAAAAATGCAAACCAAAACTGCGAAAATAAAAAGCAGTTTCAAAGTGGAAATCCCATCACACATCAAGAACCAAGTGATGGCTTCAGATATGTGGCCCCAGGGAACCATTGTGAATTATTTTCTACGACTAAGACAGAGCCCAGAAAAAAGGGTCAACAAAACTCAACTCAAACATCACAACCAAGCCAAAATAAACTAAATATATTCCACATGAATGTTCAGAGTCTGCGAAACAAGACAGCAGAACTCGAAGTAGTCCTCAACTCTGAAGCCACAAATCAGCATATTCTCTGTCTATCAGAGACGTGGCTCTCACCTGAAGAGGAAGATTTTGTCAAACTGGAGGGTTATCATCTCTCTGCAGCATACTCCCGGACTAAGATCAAACATGGTGGTGTCTGCATTTTTGTGAAGAATGGGATGAGTGACTTTGAAGAGTTAAAGGACTTTAAGGAATATTGCATTGAGGGTCAAATTGAATTGTGCGCACTGGTGAATAGGACCGAAAAGTTGTTAATTTTCTGTGTCTACAGGTCCTGCAGGGGTAGCTGTGATATTTTTTTCGATGTCTTTGAGGGTCTGTGCAGAGAGGTATGTACGGTTTTTTTAAATTACAGGGTCATATGGGCAGGTGACCTTAATATCAACTTATCACCTACAGTTGTTTATGATGATAACAAAAACAAGCTTTTAGATTTACTCAACTCCTATAATTATGAACAAACTATCTTTGATATTACAAGACCAAATAGTGAAAGAATATCCTGTATCGATCATCTCTTTCCAAACTTCTGCAATTTCGAAAATAACAAAGTAATCCAGACCGTAGTCAGCGATCATTATTCTCAAATAATAAGTATACCATTAATAATAAATAATAATAAAAACACATGTCACAATGAAATTAAAATTGGGCGGTTCTTTTCTAAAAATAACATTGAGAGGTTTCGTGAGGAGCTTGGGCGCTGCCACTGGAATGACATCTATAATGAGCTGGATGTTGATGGAGCTCTCTCTCGCTTTGAAGTGGTCATCTCTCAAAAACTAAATCTAATATTTCCAGTTAAAAAAAGAAAACGTAAAAGTAGACCTACACAAAGCTGGATAACGACTGGCATCAAAACCTCGAGTGCAAATAAAAGAGTACTCTTTCAAAAGTTAAGAGCTGGTGAAATTAATAAAGAATATTATAAAGGATATTCAAACATTCTCAAACAAGTCATAAAAAAGGCCAAACAACTAAGTAACAAAAATTTTATACAAAACTCTGATAACAAAACAATAGCAACCTGGAATCTAATTAAAAAAGTAACTGAGACAACTACCAACAAAAGGGATACCATCCTAGACCACTTTGAGTATAGATGTGAGATAGAGTTCCTGAACAGTGTGAACGACTTCTTTTTAAATGCTTGCCCAGATGTAATGAAGCAGGGGGAACCGCATCCTCATGACGATGAGGCACCACTGTGTGGCGGCGGTCTAGTCTTCCGGCCGGTGACACCCCGGGAAATTATTGAAATCATCAGGAAACTAAAAAATAAAAAATCCACTGGCTATGATGAAGTACCAATAAGTCTTGCAAAAGCAACTGCAGAAATCATCGCTAATCCATTGGCTCATATAGTAAACCTGTCTCTCCGCAAAGGTATTTTCCCATCTAACCTAAAAAATGCTTTACTTAAACCCATTCACAAAAAAGGTCGCTTTGATGAACTGAAAAACTATAGACCCATCTCATTGTTGTCCAACTTCAGTAAAATCTTTGAAAGAGTTATTTATGACAGACTTCTGCAATTTCTTGAGACAAATTCATTATTGACTGAAAAACAGAATGGATTTCGGAGGGGAAAATCAACGATAAGGGCAATTTACATGGCACTGGATCGAATCCTAGAGTCTCGCAACAATAACAACGTAACTATGGCTGTCTGCCTCGACCTTTCAAAAGCTTTCGACAGTGTAGATCATGGTCTGCTCTGTCGGAAGCTTGAGAAAATGGGAGTTCGCAATATGGCACTGCAACTAATCAGGTCATACTTATCAAACAGAAAACAATGTGTGATAGAACAGAATGAATTGGGGGAATTAAAAAAATCAAACTTCTCAATAATAAAAAAAGGTGTGCCACAGGGTTCGATCCTGGGTCCTCTTCTTTACCTAATATATACAAATGAGGTTGCAGACCTATTGGACAATAATGAGGTGGTACTTTTTGCAGATGACACCTCTGTGATTTGCTGTGAAAGGACAAAGGAATCATGTATAGGAAATGTTCAGGAGTCACTCTTATCTCTTCAAGATTGGTTTACTAAAAATAATCTACAGCTAAATGTAGCAAAAACACAAATTATCAACTTCAATCTTAAGCCTGACAGAATATTGATTGACTACAATGACACCACGATCACAACAAAGGACAAGGTCACATTCCTCGGGGTGCTGCTGGATGAAAGGCTGGACTGGCGGGCGCACATTGATCAACTGGCAGGAAACATGAGCAGATATTGCTATGCGTTAAGAGTCATCAGAGACTCGGCTGGATGCTCTGCCGCCCTGACGGCTTGCCATGCATATGTACAGTCGAGGGTTAGGTATGGTGTGGTTTTCTGGGGGGCTGTCTCAGAGGCTGAGAGGATCCTTCTGTTACAAAAGCGATGTCTAAGAACAATTTTTCAAAAAAAAAGAACAGAGAGCTGTAAAAATCTTTTCATTGAACATAATGTCCCTACAGTCTTTAACATCTATATCCTTGAATGTATAAAATTTATTTCTGAAAACCAAGATATATTTGAAGGATTGAGGTCAGATCACGGCCATTACACACGCTTTAAAGAGGACCTAAAAACTGATATTGCTCACTATTCATATATCTTAAAAAATGTCAAACATAGTATTTTAAAGGTTTGGAATACTCTGCCTCCTGATTTTCGAAGGCAGCCGCCTCGGAGAATGAGGCATAGCCTCAAACTGCTCTTGAACTCAAAAGCTTATTACAGTCTGGTAGAATTCTTCTCCGACAACCAAGTAAAGACTCTAGTAAATTAAAACACATTCTTATAATACATAGTTGTCTTTTAATTTTATTTACATTAAACATAAGGTGGGAAAGGGAATAAAGATGCATAGGTGCCTATGCTGCCTCTCTGTGGGGACTCTGGGAGACTCTGAATCCGAGTTTTAAATGTCCAACTGAAATCGTAATGTATTGTGTTTGGAGTAGGTATAATGTATACGTCTGTTTATTTATTTATTTGTGTTCGCTATTTTAACTGTCATGTAACTAGTATGTAGGTATATATGTAAGCGACTTGCGATTGTAGATCGTATGATTAAGTTTTAAGTATTGAATTGACGGGATCAACACCCTAGGGGTAGAAATGTAGTAGGAATGCAATGTAAAAATTTATATTGATGTAAACCTCTATATATGGATCGAATAAAGAGTCTAATCTAATCTAATCATCAAAAATATCTAAAGTTATTCTTTTGAATGTGGGTTTTAGTGCTCTTTAATAAACCTAAATAGAATTTTTCTCTAAAATAATTAGGGAAGCCAATAATTGACCCCATTTAAAATTACATGGGATTTCCCATGTCCCGCTCGACGATGCAACACCCGGTATATATTTTTTGATATAAAATTATGACGTTTATATTGAAGTATTTTGTTTCATTATAAATGAGTTCAGTATTTGTATCATATGGATAATTATTTTATACTTTAATAATTTTATTTTGACATCTTTGCAATTTATCTAAATTATATTTTTTAGTTTCTCCCCATATAGACGCTAAATTAGTTAAATTGATATGTACATAACTTTTGTAGCAAATAGAGTCACTCAGATTCAGCATAATATGTCAAAGGATTGTGACTGGCTACACGTTAGATCAGAAGAAAATCCAGCTGACCGTCTTTCTAGGGGAATTTCTGCAGAATCATTGTCACGTAGTGAATTATGGTGGAATGGTCTGAGGTTCATTCTATGCCTGAGATACCTGAAGATTTACCAGAACAAATAAGTAGTGATGACTCATTCTACATGTGTTCAGGAAAGTTTTGACATTGACTTCAATAAATATTCTTCTTTGCTAAAATTGCAACGAATTTTTGCGTATTGTTTAAGGTTTATTGAACGACTAAAAAATAAAGAATTTCCTGTTGGTCCACTAAGAGCATCAGAACTAAATGCCGCCCTTAATCATTTAGTCAAGGTGTCTCAAATTCAGTCATTTTCTAAAGATTATAATCTTTTAAGAAACAATCGCCCTGCATTAACTTCAAACAATATTTCATGTTTGAAGCCTTATTGCGATGAAATGGGATTAATTAGAGTCGGGGGCAGAATTCAAAATGCTCGAGTATCTAATGATCAAAAACACCCAATTATATTACATAACAAACATTACCTAACAACACTAATTATGAATAATTTACACATCTCCTTGTTACATTGCGGTCCGCAACAGTTATTGTATACAATTCGCGAAAGATTTTGGCCCATTTCTGGATGCAGAATAGCTAGAACAGTAGTTAGGCGTTGTGTTAAATGTTTTAAAGCAGATCCAACTGTAATAAATTATTCTATGGGAAATCTTCCGGAATATCGCGTATCTGCATTTCAACCAGTCTTTACTTATACTGGAGTTGATTACGCGGGTCCCATCTTGGTGAGGGATAGAAAAACAAGAAATCCTAAGATACTTAAGGGGTATAGTATATGTATTTTTATATGCATGAACACCAAGTGTGTTCATTTAGAAGTTGTCAGTGATTTGATTAGTGAGGCTTTTCGTGCAGTTCCTAAACGAATTGTTGCAAGAAGAGGTAAGTCTCTGCATATTTACTCTGACAATGGAACTAATTTTGTGGGCGCTAACTCAACTTTTCAAAAATTTTTACGTTTGAATTTTGATAAACTAGTTTCCGAGTTATCGTCTGAGGGAATTACCTGGCATTTTATGCCACCTAGAGCACCCAATTTCGGAGGTTTATGGGAGGCTGGTGTTAAAAGTATTAAATTTTATTTGAAGCGTGTTGTCGGTGACACTAGTCTTACTTTCGAAGATCTGAGCACTGTTTTAACTTAAATAGAAGGAGTACTGAACTCTAGACCATTGACTCCTCTATCATCGGACCCACAAGATATGACACCGCTCACACCAGCACATTTTTTGATGGGAAAACCGTTAACTTCGCTACCAGAGACTGAATATACCAATGTACCTGCAAATCGACTTCGTATGTTCCAACACTTACAACGCATAGTTCAACAGTTCTGGAAACGCTGGAATAAGGAATATATTTCCGAGTTACAATCGAGAATAAAATGGAAGAAGAATTTTCCAAATTTGCTAAAGGTTGGTAGTTTGGTACTTATAAAAGAAGACAATGTGCCAGTTTGTAAATGGAAGACTGGACGTGTTATTGAATTGCATCCCGGTTTCGATAATGTATCTCGTGTGGTGAGTTTACAGTGCGGTGATCATTCCATCTGTAAACGCGCTGTTACAAAATTGTGCGTGTTACCAGTCGAACCTAATGAGACATGATGTTTAAAACGTTTTAATATGTTTGTAGTTAATATGTTGTTTGTCTTTGTTTATTGAAATAAGTATTTCAAGGCGGGCGGCATGTTCCGTTATAAACCATACATTTTATGAAGCACGCCCACCTGTATAAGATGACGAATATAGATGACGAAGGTGAGCTGTTTGTTGAGATGTCGATGTCAGAGAAGAATCGAATTGACAGAGATTTTTAAGTATTAAAAAATGTAACACCATTTTCAAAGAAAAATAGATAAGTCTTATTGTTGAAGTATGGTGTTTTAATAGAAGAAGATACAGTCCACTACTTTGAAGGAACAATATTTATTACCAAAATGTCTAGCGCTTTGTCTTATTCCCATCCCTTCTCTAACAGCACGTATAGCCCGTTCTAAATCTGCAACGCTCCATGAGCCCCTATTTGTTTGTCTTGGTCTAGAATGTGGCATCTATAACCAAACACTTTATTAAGAACAAGATACAAACCGGCCGGATAGCCCCGCTCAGTCTGGGCGGGCATACCCGATTTGTTAATTTTTCATAAAGTATTTTTTATCCAAAGAGGATAGCAAGAATATCAAAAAATTAATGTGTGACAATAAAATATGATTAATGATCTTCAATTTAATATATAAAAATAGTTATTTAATATAGAAAGACAGAACACCCAAACATGTTCGATACATCAAACTACCCAGAACAAAATAAGTTCAATATAGTTAAAAGTAAATCCGTATTGGGTAGGATGAAGGATGAATTTCCAGGTGATTACATCGGAAGAGCTAAAAAGTTTATCCCCTTACATATAGACCCTTTAGTTTATATAATAAATAAAATATTAGAAACTGGTTATTTTCCAGATATACTTAAAATCGCAGTGGTAAAACCAATTTTTAAAAAAGGAAATAAATGTGACGTGAACAATTATCGGCCGATATCTTTAATATCTAGCGTGGCCAAAATAGTGGAAAAAATAATTAAATCTAAAATAAACAATTTTCTTAATAAATATAATATAATTTCAAATAGACAATTTGGTTTTAAAGAGCAAATATCGACTGAAAATGCAATATGTTACCTAACTAATAATATATAAGTATAAATCTTTAGATGAAAAGAAACCGGCAATAGGTGTTTTCCTAGATTTGGCTCAGGCCTTTGACACGGTTAATCATCAAGAGTTAATTGACAGTGTCGAGAGAATGGGCTTTCATGGAGTCGCATTAAATCTTGTACGGTCATATCTTAAGAATCGGGTGCAGTATGTTAACATCGACGGATTTCTGAGTGATCCTGACTCAGTTAAATGGGGAGTTCCTCAGGGGACAGTCCTCGGCCCACTATTTTTCAACATTTATATAAACAGCCTCCTTAATTTAAATATTAAAGGAACAATTACTTCATTTGCGGATGACACTGTCATTTTCTTTACCGGCCAAACATGGCAAGAGGTAAAAAATATAGCTGAAAGAGACCTTAAAACGGTTAAAATGTAGTTAGACTATAAGATGTTGTCTCTTAATTTTAGTAAGTCCAAATTTATTGCCTTTAGCAGTTATCAAACAAATATAAATTTCAATAGTTTAAAAATTAACGTCGATGGCAAGGAATTTGTTATCGAAGAAGTAAACAATATAAGATATTTGGGCATTGAAATTGATAAATATCTGCGATGGGATGTTCATGTTAACACGCTCATTAAAAAGCTCAGAGTTATACTATTATAGTTATACTATATAAATTTAAACAATTAAGTAAAGTTCTTCATAGACAAGGTCTTAAAATAATTTACCATGCATTAATTGAATCACACTTGCAATATGGACTGGTAGGATGGGGTGGGATATTGAATACCCATCTAAAAAATCTAAAAATATTGCAAAAATATTTTTTGAAAATATATAATAAGCAAAATAGAATGTTTCCCACCAATATTTTAAATTCCACTAGCCAGGTCTTTGATATTAGACAACTTTATTTCTATAAAATAGGCATCCTGCAACACAAAGAAAAAACCAATTTACAAAATATAGATCACAAATATAATACAAGGTATAAAAATCAATCTGAAACCAAAGTAGAAATGGCTTATAAATCGATAGGCAAAGATCGTTTTACTTCATTGCTCCTCGGATATATTCACAGTTACCCTTAATTGTCAAAAATTAAGTAAAAAAAAAAGTATTTATAGATTTAAACTAGAATTCAAAAATTGGGTCTATTCCAAGTCTAGACAAGAGGTTCATAATCTAATTAACTTAAAATGTAATTGATTAATATTTCTATAAGCTTGTTAACTAGATTTAGTTTCTTTTATTGCATTGTTTCTTGATTACCTACAACAAAAAAAAATAAGGAACACAAAGACAAATCAAAATAATTTGTAATAATTATAATAATATACTTTTAAAATTACTTATTGTAAGAAACTTAATTAAAGATAAAAATACACATGTACCTATGTACAATAATCTAATACTAAATATACCTAGTCATCATTGCTTTTCAAAAATTACTTTCTATAACGGACTAAACTCACATACAGAGAGCAGTTGATGTCTCGTGAGTGTCCACCTCCCTTATTTCCAAAATATGAAACAAAAGCTAAATTTAATTTTATTTATTTTTTCAAAAAATAAAATTTATACTAGATTTATATAAATATAAATTGCATAATATTATTACTAACTGTATTGTATTGTAATTGGCTGTATATTCTTTTTTGGAAATAAAAAGTTCAAAGTAAAAAGTTCAAAGTAATGTAACTTAGAATGCCTTGAAGTATTCTGTTTTAATATTTAAATTTGTATTGCCCAAGTATGTTATGTATAATTTTAAAATAATGCGGTACCTTGAAGAAGAAAGTGTTCCGGTGATAAAGGACAGGTAGAAGATGGGGTGGCAAGATAAGACCTTAAACGAGTTGGTTTTAAAATTTCAAGACATCGCGCAACCTTCAAAACAAGAAAGGGGAAAGAACGAAGTGAAGGACGATGAGACTCGAGGTAGGGTGAACTTATAGTGGGGGAAAGTGCATAAAACCGAACGTCTTGCGTGAAGCTCTTCAGTATGAAACTTTTAGTGACGGCAGTTATCATTGAAAAATGTGCTCCAACGGTAGTAGTTTTTCGGATCTGTTGGGTGTTGCCACCCAAGATTTCTTGGATGTTGGAAGTAACATCGATCTTCTGACACCGGGCGCCTTTGTGCAAGACTTCCCCGAGTTGAGTCTAGTTAATGATGGTATGGGTTCAATAATGGATCAAGCCTGTGCCGATTTATTGGAGGCCATTGAAAAGCGTCAAGCAGCGGAGGAGCCGAAGATCAACATCATAAGCAACACGGTCGTCCAAAAAGCCCAGGCGAAGCCGTCAAAATTAAAGAGGCTACTAACGGGCGGACCAAGAAGCAAGGGTGAATTTTATTCTAATGCAGCTCAAGATGAGCGGCCGAAGAAGAAATTTACCTTTAGGCGCCCACCAGTACCTTTCCCTGGTGGATTCAAGATGCCAACGCCTCCACCGCCAGCCGCAGCGACTATTCCGGAGGATGTGACTCCTGAGGTGGTTGTAATAGATGGTCCACATAGCAGAACACCATTGCCGCCGCCACCATCGCCTCCACCAACAGCCCCTAGGACGCCATCGCCACCACCGCCGCCGCCACCATCGCCTCCACCAACAGCCCCAAGGACGCCATCGCCACCACCGCCGCCGCCGCCAACCACTGAGCCTCTATCACCAATAATCGGGATCGGTAAGGGTTGCAAGTGGTTGGGTAAGAAAGCGCCGCGAAAAAATTTGAAGCGGTGCTTTGAGGCGGCTAGTACTGGATCATCATCTACATCGTCTTTAGCTTCTCCACCGGATTGGTTAAATGAATTTTCCGCAAGTCAAAAGTGTGTGCTAGAGGACGCTTATAATGTGCGGAGTAAACTTTTAAGTGAACTCAAATCCCGGGAAAGTGACGTGGACACATATGAGAGACAGATTTTAAACCTACAAAAAAAGTTAGATGTGGCAAAAAGTGAGGTGGGACAATTTCGAAAAAAACTGTTATAGATAATTTTAGTGTTAAGTTAGAATAAGTTATGTATAATATTGTACAGTGAGGACATAAAGTCTGGAAAACTACCTTTTGCAAGTAAACGAAGCACCTGAATAAAAAACGCTCGGACACGTCGATTTTATTTAATTGTCTTCTATCTTCTAAGATTTTTGAGATATATACAGGGTGCTTCAAGAAAGCTGGGCAGCTGTTAACTTCTTTTTTTTTAATGGAACACCCTGTATATTATTGCATTTTTGGATTCTACGGACAATTCTAAGTATATTTTATATAGGATATCCTAATCCATTGTAAAATGTCTGTAAGTGCCCGAAAAAATTATTTAAAGATAAAATCATATGCAGGCGCTATAATTTACAGTTTTGAAAATATTTACAAAATAGAGGTTGGAATCGATTCTCCTGAATAAAAGAAATAATTTTGCACTATAATTTTTTTTTGCAAAATGTCTGTAAGTGCCCGAAAAAAATTAATTAAAGTTAAAATACAAATTAGAAATCGATTATTGATATTAAAGTAAATATTTTTTACGCTATGACATTTTGTCGTTAACTGTGGGGAGTTGCTCGAAATAAAATTACAAGATGGGATAATTTAATAAAAAAAAAAAAAAGCTTAACTTGTTAACTTTGCATTGAAATATTGTATTTGTATTAAACACAATATTACACACACTAGGTCACAACTAAACTACGATAAGTCTTTCTGTGGCCCTGAAAAGGGCCGGGTAGCACAGGGAAGGTGTAAGGGCCTAATTCCTAGGCACCTCACCATAGGCTACCAAGATCGAGAGGGGTGAAGCTCGATAAGGCTGGGGGGATCGGGGACGGCGGCCTGTGCTTCAATGTTTACAGGCAACTAAAAATATAAATCTGTCTAGGCTGGGTTTTGTGTCGTGGACGTGAACTCTCACTCGATTACAAAGTATTTCTTACCTTCAAATTTGTCAATGAATGCCTCTAAACCCCATTCTATGAGTTTAAATTTATACTCTGCCATAATGAGATTCCTATAAAAGTAGCTAAATGAATACGTAAATAAATCAATATTCCTTTGCTTGCAGGAAATTTCAGAAATCGAAACATTTTTTTTTATTAAGGGCCTCTTAAAAATTTACAGAAAACTATTTCCCAATTTAAAGGAACGGAAATAGAAGTTAAGTAACTCCATAGATAATCTCACAAAAAAATAATCAGCAAATGTTTTCTTTAAATGATATAGGTAACCAATCCCACAGATAATTAATTTCATTTTTAAATTTTTGGGCATTGCTTCGGTTACAACTGTTTAAAGGTTAAACATGGCGGCATAGCGGTAAAGGAAAGCAAAGGAATATCCCAATTATTAGTTATGATGATCATTAGGTATAGCGAAAATATGATACATTAATTCTACGAAACAGAATAAATGTTGTAATACCTACCTTCTATTTTTGGAGGATTATTCCTATGATAACACTTTAACCCGAGAAGCTGTAACTACACAGTAGATTCGCGATTAGCGAAATTCAAATGGCGATAAGGATTGCTGCGGACTGCATTGAAACGTGTTAAATCGTCTTGAGCACCTGCTTCTCGGGGTAGGTCGGAGAGAAACATACGCTTTCGGCAATGGTCGGAGGTTTCAAAAAATCAAACGGCTTTCTGGCTATTCCGAATTTAGATAAGGGTTATACAGCAATCTAATGGGCATTATATATTATTTTATTAATATTTTTTCTAATACCTACAATAAGGTATAGTTATAGGGATAATAAGATTATTTAATAAAAGAATTACTATTGTGATAGCATATTATTTCTGTTAAGGTACCTAATAGTTACAGTATTAATTATGATAATGACAGCAAAATTATCTGCATAACGCTCTATTAGACAAGATCTTTAGCAGCAATTAGGTCAACTAATAGTGTGTATTGACATATCGTATTACAGCTATTAAAGTTAATTATATTCGAAAATCTAATAGCATGAATTTTCTTAGTGTGGGGAAGAGGGTTAGGGTGGGTCAGGGTTCGAGCGGTCGCATAGGAAAGAGAATAGGACTTATCGTAGTCCTTCTACGGAGTGGTTGAGTCCGCAGGACCGGCGTCCATATCAACTTCAAAATGCCACCAAGTTGTGGAATCCGCCGGACCGCTAAAGTCATCGCTGACTTCTACCGGTCCCGCATCCGATGTGGAGTCCGGTCCAGTGGACTCAACATTTGCAACTCGCCTCGATGTCTGTTGCGTCGATTAACATTAACAGTCTCATCGCTTAACAGCGACGAGCCGCGGCTTGCAGGTCTTTCTTGGGCCATGTCCAAGATGTATATGAATTAATTGTGAAGCTGAACTAGTATTTATATGCTAACATTGTAGTGGGGGATAATAATATTTGAATGTTCTGTCATCGTTTATATAGTAAGATTTCGGAGTGGGAATGATAGTGGGGGTTAAATCGGCGCTGTAAATGTCGTGCTAACTATGAGTTTCGAGAGAAACAGAGGCCCCATATGACAACGCCTCTGTTTGTGTACACCAGCCAAAGACCAATCTTTCATTGTGTACTCCAGCTATACAATTTAAGCAAACCACCCCATTTTACGTGGAAATGAACATGGCTTGCATAAACGTTATAAGCTCTCCCAACTTGTCTTACTTGTTATAAAATTTACCTTCTATTACAAATAAAACAAACCCTTTGAGGTGTTATCAAAAACAATCTCGCGTCACAAACGAAACACTTCTCGCGGTTTCGCAAATTTCTGCCGATCCTATGCGTCGAATGTGTTTGGTAGTGGATATATTCTGGTGTTCCATGACAAGCTGTAGCATAGCACGCCAAGCACAACAGTACATAGCCCCCAACACGCACATACGATAACATGCGGCAGTACTTCTCCCAGATGTTGAGCTGGAATATTAACATCCCGATTAACGAAATTGACATTTAACAACTAACTACCCTCAAGTCTTTATGTGGCCCTCCGAAGAGGACCTGGGGAAGAGGGTTAGGGTGGGTCAGGGTTCGGGCGGTCGCATAGGAAAGAGAATAAGACTTATCGTAGTCCTTCTACGAAGTGGTTGAGTCCGCAGGACCGGCGTCCATATCAGCTTCAAAATCCCACCAAGATGTGGAATCCGCCGGACCGCTAAAGTCATCGCTGACTTCTACCGGTCCCGCATCCGATGTGGAGTCCGGTCCAGTGGACTCAACATTTGCAACTCGCTTCGATGGTGGTGGTCTTTTGCGTCGATTAACATTAACAATAACAGTGTCATCGCTAAACAGCGACGAGCCACGGCTTGCAGGTCTTTCTTGGGGTCTGTTGGGTCGAGGAACATAAACAGTCTCATCGCTAAACAGCGACGAGCCGCGGCTTGCAGGTCTTTCTTGGGCCATGTCCAAGATGTATATGAATTAATTGTGAAGCTGCTATATATGCTAACATTGTAGTGAGGGATAATATTATTTGAATGTTCTGTCATCGTTCATATAGTAAGATTTTATGTCGTGCTAACTATGAGTTTTGAGAGGAACAGAGGCCCCATATGACAACGCCTCTGTTTGTGTACACCAGCCAAAGACCAATCTTTCATTGTGTACTCCAGCTATACAATTTAAGCAAACCACCCCCATTTTACGTGGAAATGAACATGGCTTGCATAAACGTTATAAGCTTTCCCAACTTGTCCTACTTGTAATAAAAGTTACCATCTATTACAAATAAGACAAACCCTTTGAGGCGTTATCAAAAACAACCTCGCATCACAAACGAAGCACCTCTCGTGGTTTCGTAAGTTCCTACCGATCCTATGCGTCGAATGTGTTTGGAAGTGGATATCCTCAGGTGTTCCATGACGAGCCGTGGCATAGCACGCCAAACACAACAAGTGATAACCCCCAACACGCACATAGGACAACATGCGGCAGTAAACTTCACCCAGATGTTGGGCTGGAATATTAACATTCCAATTGACAAAGTTTCTGTGTTATGGCGTGTGTCTGTGTGCTTGCCCAATGGTATTATAAAATAAAACCATAGAAATACTAAATATCTAAGTTTATTATTATAATTATTATTATTATAAAGTTATAAAGAGAAACTACAAAATTTAGATTAAAATATAGATTTGCTAGTAACTGAACCGTTTAAGATATTATAACTAAAGAATGAGTCGTGAATAACCCACGCATAAACTTTAGTGTCTTTGAAAAATTTACTGGTTCGTGTTTGAAACTCCAATTTCACATCTACGGTGGACGATTTGATAGCTTCTGGCTGATGACTGCAATCAACGATGAAAATGGGGTTGTCAATATAATCGACGAAATTTAACATTGGGTCGACCATTTCTCGTCCGTAGTAGCTACTTTGGAAATTCGCATAGGTGTAGTAAGCTGTAGCATATAATTTTTTTCCAAATTCTAAATTCCACCGTTCAAATGGGTAAACAGTAGAATTAAGGTATACTCTTATGTCACTTATATTGACTGTAGTAAACTGAGTGGCATCTTTGGCTTTATTGTCGCAATAAGTACTATTCTGAAAACCAATAATCAAATATCTCGGTTTTTTAAGACTCGTGCTAGTCCTTAAAGCCCACACGTCTGATGACGTTTGTCGCAAAGCAGGTAGTTCGTAAAGATCCCATTTACGATATGCCATTGGAATATTGGCGCTATTTACACCTTTATTCATGCGAGACATTATCTTAAGCTTTTGACGTTCATCTGGAATTATATGATGAATTTTCCATTCGATTTTATCAATACCAATGTCTGCTTCCACTTCGCCGACATAACAATTGATAATTAAAATAAGCTCTTGCTTAACATTAAAAATTCCTTTCGTATAATCCTCTGCAAAACCCATAAGATACTTTAGCGGGAGCTTTCCGGAAAATACATGGCTTGTGGCATCAACAAGAGCTTGAATATTTTCATTTAGACCCCATCCACAAACCATTAGAGAATTGTTTTGTAAGGCGCCGAAGGATGCCATCGTTTTCAGTGTTGTAGTAATACCTGGTTTTCGGACAACTGCGACTTGTTCACCGCCCATTTCATACCGATTTTCGTCGAAAAGGAAGGCTATAGCATTATTCGATAATTAACATTTCTTTGTTACATCTTTAGGTGTGAACTTTCCTTCGATGTATATGTAACTTTCGGACACATCCAAAACTACGTCTTGAAAGTGTACAGGAATACGAATTTCATCAGAGTTCTTAAATGTTGGTGAACCATATGGTTTATAAGTATGTTCCTGTAAACTTATTATGGAGTTCTCGAAGATGGGTTCGGTGAACACCTCGATTTTTTCACTGGTAGCCGTCATTTTCTAGATTTTCGTACTTTCAAACCAATTGATCGTAAAAAACTGTAATATCCACGGGAAAGCTTCTGCTGCTGCTGCCGCCGATAAGGTGCTTTCGATCTAATAACTGGATTACGAATGAGCTTGGTTTGCCTACTTTGTTTACTTTTATTATGTTTAACTGAATCTTTCACGGTATGCAACAAACGTAGTTGAGTGTTAAAGCAGAAACCCATACTTATGCTATTTTCTTTAACTCCAATTTAATAATTATCTTCTCCCCTCGAAAATCAATTAGATCTCCGTCGTCATCCAAGATTCGCAGACTGATGTTGTCTATGAACTGACGTCCTTCGGGTATAATCGGCATATAAATAATATTCTGCGGCTCTTTCGTAATTTTATAACCTGCTTCCACGTCAATATCAAATTCAAATAGGATGTGGCACTTCGATGAGTTCAGGAATGCACCAGAAATTATATTACAATCAACCCGAATAATGCGTACTTTCATAATATCCACATTGTACAGTGACTGATGCTTTTCATTATTTCTTAACACTGTAGCGTCAAACCCCAACATTTTGGCAATACTTTTGTCACCCCGCAAATCAATGTCATAATTCGATTTCATCTCACATTGTAATGCATTATTGTTGGCTGTTAACCCTTAATTACGGACATCCATTTTTTATACACTGACACGGACAGGGAGTCTGACAGACTCCTATTAAAAAATATACGGTTATAAAAAAATTAAAGGTTTATACAGTATTTTTTTTTCAATAAATAATGCATAGGGTATTCCAAAAGTATATACAACATATTATACAGTGAGGACATAAAGTCTGGAAAACTATCTTTTGCAAGTAAACGAAGCACCTGAATAAAAACGCTCGGACACGTCGATTTTATTTAATTGTCTTCTATCTTCCAAGATTTCTGAGATATATACAGGGTGCTTCAAGAAAGCTGGGCAGCTATTAACTTCTTTTTTTTTAATGGAACACCCTGTATGTTATTACATTTTTGGATTCTACGGACAATTCTAAGTATATTTCATATAGGATGTCCTATACCTAAATTCAATTGTTTTTAAAATATTGCCAGTTGAAATTATACATTTTTTCATTAAGAGAAAAACCATGATACAACGTAAAATCTAGGAGAAATGTAGTAACTTGATGTCACTTTGACTCGTTGTCACTATGACAACTGTGCCAATTTTTAACATACTGTAGGACAGTTCTGTTACTGTCAAGTTATTAAAAATGCTCTCAGAGCGAGAAAGAATGGAAATTCTGATGGTGTTTGGCTGGGGAGATCGCCAAAGACATTTGGGCGAAGTTTGTGAACTTTTTAGTAACACATATCCAGAGCGCGGACAAGAAATTACGATATCTACAGTCAGCAAAATTGTCAATAAATTCCTTGAACATGGTTGTGTAAAAGATCTTCCCAGGACAGGTAGGCCGAAACTAGATGATAATAAGAAATTAGATGTTTTACTCAGTTATAACGAAAATCCACATTTACCTACAAGTCAAGCAGCATCAGATTTGTCCATTGTTCAAACATCGGTAAAAAATATTTTAAACAAGGCAAAGTATCATCCATACAAAATAAGATTAACACATGAATTAAATGAAGACGACTATGACCGCCGAATTCAGTTTTGCGAAAATATGCAAGAGCGGTGCAATATAGATCCATTTTTTTGTAGAAATATTTTATTTTCCGATGAAGCTACCTTTTTTCTTAATGGTACTGCCAACCGACAAAACTGTGGATACTGGTCCACAGAGAATACTCATTGGGCTCGTGGCTCATACGCAACATCCCGAAAAAATCAATGTTTGGGCTGGAATATTTCAAGACAGGATTATAGGTCCGTATTTTTTCGACGTTAACTTAAACGGCGAAATTTATCTTGACTTTCTGCAACTAGAGTTGATTCCTGCCTTAGTTCAACTGTATTCAGGTAATGAGCCTGATATACCAACTCCAACTATGTGGTTTTAACAAGATGGAGCACCACCTCACTACGCGCTTACTGTTCGGCAGTATCTCAATGAGATATTTCCTAACAGGTGGATAGGACGTCGTGGCCCCGTAGAATGGCCGGCCAGGTCTCCGGATTTGACTTCCCTAGATTATTTTCTGTGGGGATATTTAAAAACCAAAGTTTATTTCAACAGACCTCCTAATATCGATGCGCTGAAAAATCGTATAAGAGATGAAATTCGACAAATCCCACCTTTTTTCATTCGAAACGTGCAACAAGAGTTCATCGATCGGTTAGGATATTGCCAGGAAGTTAACGGACAACAGTTTCAGCATTTGTTACGTTAAAATGTGTCATTTAAGTTATTGTCAATAAAAATTCAGTAAACTAGTAAGGTGTGTTTTATTTTAAAAACAATTGAATTTAGGTATAGGATATCCTATATAAAATATACTTAGAATTGTCCGTAGAATCCAAAAATGCAATAATATACATGGTATTCCATTAAAAAAAAAGAAGTTAACAGCTGCCCAGCTTTCTTGAAGCACCCTGTATATATCTCAGAAATCTTAGAAGATAGAAGACAATTAAATAAAATCGACGTGTCCGAGCGTTTTTTATTCAGGTGCTTCGTTTACTTGCAAAAGGTAGTTTTCCAGACTTTATGTCCTCACTGTATATTAAATCTTATGAACTGAAATACAATTATTATTATTATTATATTACACTTAGTTTTAAAGGTGTTGAAAATGTCTTCCGTTCACTTGCTGCAAGTAACCTAGTCGTAAATAAAATCCATTTCTTGCATTTTAAATAACCTCTGGTGTAATAAGTTCACACTCATAACTTATTCGTTCTTTATTTACTTCAATACTTTCGGGTTTTGTCTTAAAAACTTAACTTTTTAAGTAACGCCCCACAGGAAAAAATCAAGTGGGGTAATATCCGGACGCCTCGGTGGCCATTCTATTGAACCGGTGAACCCCTTCTGCCAATACATCTATTTGGAAACATTTGGTTTAGATAATCACGAGCAGGCCTCGCATAATGAGGAGGTCCCCATCTTTTTGAAATCAGATATCCGCACTTGGCACTCGTGGATTCAAAGCATTGGGAAACAAAATTGCTTAATTTGGAACAAGTTCTTGATGTATAAATATAAAAAGTATATACAACATATATATTAAATTAAAAAAAAAAAAAGTTAGATAAATGAACAATATACAAAATCCTTTATTTTTAAAGATGTTCAAACACAGTACTAATAATTATTATACTCTACTTCTTTAAAACATTTAAAAGCGAGTGGCAATAAAAAAAAAATGTAAACCCAATGGTAAAACAAAGCTAAAAAAAAATAAAAGCACATTCTCAACTCAAGTAGTAAAAATATCTGCAGGTAAGACGTAAATACCCTATTTATACAACATTTACCAGAGCACTGCAGGCAAATAGGTTTACTGCATTTTATGCAAGTGTATGCCGTTTTTCTTTTTAATTTATAGGGACATATATAACAATATTTTCTGGTTTGAAGACGTTCTTCGTGCACTGTTTGTGCCTCTTCCGGCATGTGCAAAACACGGCGTATTAAGGTTTTTAATTCCCTATTTGTCTGCAGTTTTTTTAATCTATGACGTAAATGATTTTCTACCAACTGATCTGCTAATGTCTTAACAAAATCGAATCGATTCATGTCATTTCCCGGAAATAAAGAATACATTATATACGAGTTCACACTACTTATGTCCAAAAGTTTGTAAAAAATTGTCATAGGCCACCTCCTAGTGCGTCGACTGCATGAATATTTCGCACATCCACTCCACCTTTTGTGTTGTTATAAAATATATTTATTTCAGGTTTACCAGTCTCCGAATCAGTTGACTTAGAATGGTGCATAGAAGATAGAAGAATAACGGCTTTATTTTTTTTGGTTGTACGCGAAATAATTGTCAAATTTTTTGTAAATCCGTAAATCGTATCACCCACATTGCGGTCTTTTCTAGGCTGTAACTCAGGGGCAATTTCTCTCTTATTTTTTTTTCAGTGTTCCAACAAATGTCAGCTGATTTTTTAATAAATGTTCAGTGAGTTCCAAAGACGAAAACCAATTATCTGCTGTGATGTTTCTATTTGACTTATACAAGGGTTTGGCAAGTCTGACAACTGCTTGAGATGGCTTATTTAGCTTCTTTTTTTCATTTGATAATCCACGACCGTCACTGTCTCTGCCTGCATAAATGTATGCATTATAAAAATATTGTGTTCGTGCATCTGTAAGAACCATGATTTTTAAGCCATACTTTTCGGGTTTAGATGGAATCTCCCCCTAAATCCAACCAACATTTCGTCTACGCAAGCTGTAGCCCCGATTATATAGGATTTTTTGCAATTTTCGACGAATTTACCAAATACTTCACTAATTGCAGCTGTTGGATCATCGTTCTTTCGTTCATCCCTGTCTTCAGAATTGTCAAATCGAAATGCCGATAATAAAATTGAGAAACGTTCTTGAGACATCACAGCTCGAAATATATCTCGGCCTCTACCATCCGTGGCAAAAATACTTCTTATATCTTCATTATTAGATTTGAAAATGGCAGTATACAAAAGTAATCCCAAAAAAAGCGTGCAATTCGTTGACTGTAATATTTAATTCAATTCAATTCAAATAATTTATTGTGTACATTTTCTTTTTTTTTTTTATACAGAAACAACACAAAAGGACAAGGTACATAAAAATGATACAAACACCATGCCCTACATATTTACAATTAAAAAATTTGATCGACTACACATTAATATTAGTAATTCACTAAATATATATTATCACTTGGGTGCATTAAAGCATATATGAATATAAATTATACATAACATGAAGAATCAGAAAAACAGAAAGGCCCGGGTGAACCTGTTACATCTTATTAGAACGAATTTAAATCGACATTGCGTTTAAAACTGTCATTCGAGATCTCGGCCTTTAAACTACTCTTTAATGTCGAAATAGAGACACTTCGAAAATCCAGCAGATTGTTACAGACCAGAGGAGCACAAAACGAAAAACTAGCCCGAAACGCTGACGTTTTGTGTCTCGGGGTATCAAAACGATAATCAATACCCCTTAAGTCTCTATTGTGCACGTCGACCCGTCTTTTTAACTTAGTGGCCAAATACTTTGGGACGCCAGAATTACGGATTCTCTGAACGAAACAGGCATAGTGAACAAAACGGGATTCATTAAGCTTAAGCAGTTTGAGTTCACGGATATACGGTGTTACATGAGCGAACCTGGGTACAGGCGCTATAAAGCGGACAGCATGATTAAACATCCTCTGCAGCTGGTTGCGAGCGCCATTCGTGATGCAAGGACCATAGACAACATCACAGAAGTTGAAATGGGACAACACCAAGGAAACAATAAGTGTTTTCTTCGTTTCGGAATCAAGGAGATCCCTAAATGGGAAGAGGCATTTAAGGCTAAGATAGGCCTTCTGACAGATAAGGCCAACATGTCTGTCGAACTTGAGGTGAGAATCAATAATCAGTCCAAGATTTCTGGCTGATTTTACCGTGGAAATTGGATCACCACAAATACTCAAGGAAAGTTCACGGCAGGATTGCAAAACCTGCGGAGAACCAACCATAAGATGCACCGTTTTAGATGGATTAAGAACCAGACCACTTCTGTCAGCCCATGACTTCACAAGGCCCAAGTCCGTATTAATAAGAGAGCATGCTTGATCCTTGTCCCTTGGTGGAAACTGAAAGATAAGCTGGATATCATCAGCGAACATATGAATCTCACACTGTTCCGGGACATTCACCAGATCAGCTATTAGAATTGAGAACAGGAGAGGGCCCAAGACAGATCCCTGGGGAACCCCAGAATATAGTTCTTTCAATGCTGATATGGAAGAGGAATCAAGATCATCCAACATAGTCAACTGTAATCGTTGTTTTAAGTAACTAGCTAACCAGTCATTAGTTTTGTTCTGAATCCCATAGTGATTGAGTTTAGCCAACAAACAGTCAAAGTTAACCGTATCAAATGCCTTGGACATATCCAGCAGAATTACCGAAGTTTTTGATTTTCAAATCCGTGCAAGCACTGATCAACGATAGAACAGAGGCTGGTGCATGCCCCAAACCCCTTCCTAAATTCAGACTGCCTATTGGGCAAAATAGAATTTTGTTCCAAGAACAATGATAACTGGTGGTGAAGGACAGATTCGGCTATTTTGAGAGGTACGGAGAGCAAACTTATTGGTCGGAGATCACCAAAGTTATTTATTCTGGTCTGTTTCTTCGCTATCGGCTTAACAATTGCGACTTTCCAAACATCCGGAACTATTCCAGTCTCAAAAGATACATTGATTATATGTTATGCTAGTTCAGGTTTATTCTGACGTTTATACTTTGTACACATTACAGCTAATTTTTTATTTGTCCATATTATTATGTCACATATTTCGGCAGAAAACAACATATTGAAACATTCATTCTCTTGGATTAGTTTTGTCTTCTGCTTCTATACGCATTAATGGCAAACGCATAATATTGTGAGATGGTGTACGAACATTTCTCACAGGTTCTTTAGTACTCCATTTAAATAATATATTTTTTCCATACAAGTAAGATATTTTATCTTCATTCGTTCTAGCTGTTCCGTTACCTTCAAATTCACCATCACTTCCACTGTCGCTATCAGGACACTTGCTATTTTCATTTTGGTTGTTGGGTATATAATCAGCGTCATCATCACTAGCTTCTTGTTCACTTGCAGACTCATGATCACTTTCTATGTATACGTCATCACCAATTTCAGCATCACTATTGTCACTTCCTGCATCATTATACCAAGCCAACGCTAAGTCTTCAAAGTTTCGGTCAAGAACATTCACCCGCTGTCGCTGTATATTAGCCATAGTGGTTTACAACTTATATTATTATATTACACTAATACTGACACGGAGTCGGTCAGACTCCCAAACTCGCGTAACTCGAAAAAATAGATTTTCACGACCTTCCCACTTTAACACGTCGCGTCGCAAAGCACTGAATCTGTGTAAGGTACATAAAGCGGCAGCAGCGGCGAACAATTGTGGTGGGAGTAACAGCGAGAACTACGTAGTACAGAGTCAGTCAGACTCCGTGTCCGTAGTTAAGGGTTAACGAAAGTATTTCATCACTATCGTCGCGGGTTGACTCTTTTAGAGATGTCAACATAGCTTGACCGATTTCATCAATTTCATATGCTCCTGGTGGAATGGTCAGTAGATGTGATATTTTTTCATCCTTCATTATGTAACCAATAAAGGAACTGTTGTTTTCATCAATGTTAAAAATTGAATTATATGTGTAAAATCCAACAAGTGCAAGACCATATTTACTTGTTGTACTCAGTTCAATGGGTGGATAAAAGTCGCCGCTAAAGACGCTCGAGGATCCTGTTAGCGTGAATGTATGCGACATGACTGACGTTAAGTAGCTATCTGTGATGGTTTTTATTATGATTTGCAGCAGCTCAATGGGTTTAATACACTAGCGCTTTTTTTTTCTTTTCATCTGATGTCGTGTTAATCGAATTTTCAGCTGTTATATTCACATCACTAATTTTGCAGTAACAACGAAATAATTTTCGAGGCAATGGCCCATCACCCACATCCTTGTTGGAATCGTCACTGTCGCTATTGTAATGTTCATAGCAAAACTGATATTTCATCATATTCTCGTTACTTTTCAGGTCATTTGACAGCTTATCCCAAACTGGAGCAATTTCATTTGGCGCCATCGAAATCATTACTTCCTTCGGTACGTTTTCTAATTCTTCGGCAGTCATTCTCAACAATCCACCCACATGTTTAAACACATTAAGTGAGTGCAAGATCTTCAAACACAGATGGCCACACCAAACTGAATCGAATTCTTGCTGACGATCGTATGTATAGTAAATGTTTTTCGACGCGTTCGAACCTGTTTGCAGATATCTCACCAATTCGGTAGGTGGTAGAAAATCACCAAAGCTATCATAGTATGTTACTTCAGAGCTGACTTTTCGATATGCCACCCAATGCGTCCCTACCCCCGATGCGCTATCCAAATTAATAAACGCTGCTTCATACCGTCGGTGCAGGTAATGAATCTCGCATATAAACTCCCCTAAAGTGTGGTATCTTTAGTTTTAAAACATACTTTTCCAGATCGACATTTGATAGCGGTCTATTGGGTAGAGACTCAATTAGTTGTTTGACATATTCCTATGGTTCATAAACAATCCCATACCTGAACGATATGGTTTCAGATATAATCCATTTCCGCGTAGTTTTAAAGTAGCACCTGTCTTTTCTGCATTTGCCTTCTTCACGTCCTTGATGGCACGAACAATACCTGCAGCGCCACCAGCTAAGGAGCCTAAGGCTGACAGACCAGCAAATATTGGTATTAATGGTAATACTCTACCAGTTTTAGGAATCGGAATAATTCTAGGCGTGCGGACTTTTCGTTTACCACCTGCTGCTTTTACTGATTTACGGGCTGCTGTACCGGCTATTTTCGATGCTTTGAGAATATTTTTATCAAACATTTTCCTTCCACCACCTCTTAACAACTCTGCTCGAATCGGACGTCGAACAGCAGAACCAAAAGCTACTTTCTGCACACGCACCCGCTTTCCAGCACGTCGCTTACCAGCTCTCCGCTTTCTCTTAGCAACTTTTGAGCGACTCTTCCTTTTGCTCGATATATCATAATATTTGTTACCAACCAAGCAGCAGCCTTTTCACCAACGCTAGCGTCTATAGATTTCGCTCGTTTCCAAGCACTTTGTTCCAACTCGTAATCTGCTCGGTGTCGCTTACTTATATCGTCTCTATTATTTAAATAAACTAAATCGTGCTTCTTGCACGCCACATCCAAAGGATTGATTCCTTGGTCACCTCTTGTGACACGTTTAATAACTTTTGTTCCGGGACCGCAATACTGATAACCAGGGATATGCAACTCGACTGGTAGGTTACTA
Source organism: Polydrusus tereticollis (assembly GCA_963920685.1). Taxonomy (NCBI): domain Eukaryota; kingdom Metazoa; phylum Arthropoda; class Insecta; order Coleoptera; family Curculionidae; genus Polydrusus; species Polydrusus tereticollis. The sequence continues at coordinate 28,631,269 of OY987336.1, forward strand.
GGAATTAACAATTCATTTTCCAGTCTTAGTCTGTAAACGAGACGGTCTACTTCGTCCGATGATCAGTATCTGAATGACCATTTAAGTGAAAAGTTTGCTATAAAGTAGTACCTATTTTATCAATATGCGGATAGTACATTTGAAACAAAAATTTTCCATCGACAATCTCGACGAAAAAGTTGGATGTGGACATGGAGAGAGATTATTAAGGAAACACGGTCCCTTGCTTCCATCATCCATTCGTGGAATAATAATTGGACCGTCGAATTGTGGCAAAACCAATGTTATGATTTCACTATACTTACTCACCCCTTGGGATTACGTTTTGAAAATGTTTATATCTACTCCAAGTCACTGTATCAACCAAAATATGAATATTTAAAGAAAATTCTTACACCCATTAAAGGTCTTGGTTATTATGCTTTCAGCGATGCCACGAATATCATGGAACCCTCAGATGCAAGACCCAATTCAATATTTATATCTGATGATGCTATGTGTGAAAAGCAGGATGTTATACGAACATATTTCTGTATGGGACGTCACAAAAATGTGGATGCCTTTTATTTGGCTCAAACATATTCACGTGTTCCGAAGCAGCTTGTGCGAGACAATGCCAACTTTATCATTATGTTTAAACAAGATGAAATGAATATGAGACACGTATTTTCTGACCACGTATCACCCGACCTCAATTTTGCCCAATTTCAGGAAATGTACTTGAAATGTTGGGATAATAAGTATGTATTTTTGGTTATCGGTAAAGATAGTGATGTGAATTCGGGAAGATATCGCAAGGGGCTTGATAGCTATATATTTGTTTAACAATAACGAATGCACTCATTTCATTGTTGTTCGGTAGTTTGTCAACACCATGATTGAAGAAATTGACTTAAAACGGAAACTAGTGAAAACGATCAATGCTGTTCGAAAAAAATTTAAACAATTCAAGGCTGCCAAGACACAAAGTGCGCTTGACTTGGATAAATTTTACGAACCAATCACTAAACCACTAACATCTATATCTAATGTAGTAAAGCAACGCCAGCAGCAGCAACCCAAAACCCAAGGAAAGCAATATAGTCGTAGTACTAGCACAATGGAGGAGCCTGAGGAAATATCCGATCACATATTATTCATCATTTCAATCGGCTACACCGCGGATAAGCCGAAAAGCTCACATCGATACAATACCGAAACGTGATACCAATGTTACATTGTTTGAGACTTAACTAGACTACTTAAATGGATTAAAAAATAAACCATCCCAATACGATACCATTTATGGTGTACATTTTGGTAAAAAGCCGAATAACCTTAAAAGATATATTGGTAACCTAGAAGTGCGTTTTCCAAATGGCAGAATTACTTTATATAAAAACGGAAAAAATGTTGCTTTATTTGATGGAACGCCTCAACTTTACGATTTGCTTTTTTTAAGAAATCCACCATTTCTAACACAACACGATGAAATCGATGCTGGTGTGCTACAGAACTACAAGGATATTTTAGAACTAACTAGTGCAGCATATGAAAATTATGACAAAAATAAGGGTCTACGAGAAACCAGATTAATGAAATATTTGTATATTATAAAACCCCTACTGATGCCGGACCCTAAATCAGGTGGTGCTGTTGTAAAAAATAACATCGCTAAAAAAATAAAAACAACCCAACAAGAAATTATTTTCTTCCAAATCACCTCAATACATTTATTGAAATAAACCAAAGGAGTTGGTTGATCACTTAAGATTGCTGTGGAGTTCAAAAGTAGCTGGTAATACTGGGCATGACAATGAGAATATGTCAATTGTTGAGGAACTTCGCGAAGAACAAATAATATATTAAATTATGTACCTTGTTTCCTTTGCTCAGTGTCTAATGAGACGTGTTCGCTTCGCTACAAAATATGGGGGCAAGCAGAGGAAAAATTGAAATTGTTAGTGAACTGCAACGGACTGATAGAAAAAACTTTATTAGAAGACGCACGATTATTAAAGGATACAAGGATTTATGCCAAATAGATTTAGCGGAAATGCAACAATATGCTGATGAAAACGATGGTTATCGCTACATCCTTGTATGCATCAATTGTTACTCCAAATTTGTGTACACCAGAGCAATCAAAAACAAGACCGGTGCTGAAGTGCCCAATGCAATGAAGAGTATAATTGAAGAGGCATCGTATACATCAGACAATTTACAAAGTGATCAGGGAAAAGAATTCTATAATAGTCGTTTGGAAACACTTATGAAAAAAATTTAATATAAATCATTATTCTACATTTACCACGAAAAAGGCGGCAATTGTTGAACGTGTGATAAGAACTTTAAAAAATAATTTATATAAGCAATTTTCAATTAGAGGTTCCTACAAGTGGGTGGAATTGTTAGTATCAGTAACAAGTGTCTTTAATAATACAATACATCACACCATTGGCATGAAGCCTACAAATGTGCTAGAAGATACACAAATTAGGGCATACGATTATTTAAAGGTTAAACCGAAAAAATATAAATTTCGTCTAGGCGATATAGTTCGAATCAGTAAATACAAAACCATATTTGAAAAGAGGTATACACCTTCATGGTCAACGGAACTGTTTAAAATTGTAAAAAGTAACATTACCAATCCACCCACCTACATACTGGAATCGTTAGAAGGTGAACCGATTAAAGGTTGTTTCTATGAAGCTGAACTGCAAAAGACAACCAGTCCAGGTGTTTATTTGGTTGAAAAAATTCTTAGAAAACGTCAGAAAAATCACATCGATCAATTGTTTGTAAAATGATTGGGTTTCCCTAGTCAATTTAATTCTTGGATAGATAAGTCTGATATTGTTTAAGTACTTAATGTAGTTTATAAAATATTTTTCCAGAAAATAGATAACACTTATTGTAAAATTAGCACATGTATCTTTTATTTTATTATTTCCCTTCCCAGATTGGTTTAAATAATAAGATAAATAAACAATCAAATCGGTTTATTATCATAAAAGCATTACAATAAAGACCTTAAGAACTAAACTTATGTAATTGTTATAACAATACAATTACCAAAGTATTTTGTTACTTTTTCCTTCTATTTATCATGATAAAACCTTCGGTCTACTTTCCTAATGTAAATTCTGGATGAAAATTGCTATCAACTTTTTCTTTATTTTTCTGTACTTTCTCCTTTAAATGATTTATTTCTTCATTCAATACCGCGAATTTCCGAGAAATATCTCTATTCAATCCTATGATTTCTCGCTCAAAAAATTGTATAACATCCTTACTAATTTCGTCAGCAACTTGTATGCGCATATCCGATTCTTTCTTAACAATTAAAGCAGTTAATTCTGCGCGCAGGAGATCACGTTGAGTAAGAACATAGTCTTGAGTAGCAGCGTCATTCTGCTTCTTAGGTGGCGCGACATTCTCTAGGGACTTTCCTTGCATATCATACTGATCATCGAGAGTAAGTCTGAATCCATTTCCTGTTGGTCCGCGTACCAACCGACATTTATCGTTAGCTTTTTTACGTCCAAATTTATCAACAGTGCTGTTACTTCGACTCATCTTCAAGTTAAACTAAACTAAGTATTTGTTTTTTTATCATTCTACTTATATAACTTTAAAAGGTTACAGATCTTACAGAAAAATAAAACAACTTTAAAATATTATAAACATTTATTTATAATACAATTTTACACTAAATAAAGTATTTTGTTTCAAAAATTCATATCTATAACCTCTAAATTTGTCAATTGCCTATTTTCTCTTGGCTCTCATGTGTTACGACTTTTGGAGTATGTGGATGATTTGGAAGAGTTTTTTCTTTAATATTATCAATTTTCTTTTCCAACTCGATAAGTGTGCTATATAATTTGGGTATTAGGTCTGCATTAAGTATAGAAGATACGTCGGAATTAAGCTTATTAATTTCCTTAAGAACATAGTCTTTGTTGGCTGCATCATTAGCATTTGCTTGCTTAGCTTCGTTTTTCCCTAGCCGCTCGTTTAATTTATTTACTTTTTCATCCAACCCTACGTATTTCCGATCAAAAAACTGCTTTATTTCCTTATTAACTAAATCCGTTAATTGAAATTGAAGCTGACGAATTATATTGACAACATATTCTTGAGTAGCAGCATCATTGTCCTTCTTAGGTGATGCGACATTCTCTAGGGATTTTCCTTGCATATCATACTGATCATCGAGAGTAAGCCTGGATCCATTTCCAGGTGGTCCACGTATAAGATCGACCGTTTTCATTAAATTTCTTACGCCCAAATTTATCAATTGTGTCGTTAACACGACCCATTACAACTTCTCACTAACCCTATTTTTATTTTATTCCTACTTATATATAATGGTAATTGCTATATTATGGCGAATTAAAAAAAACAATATTTTGACTACAAATAATTTATTTAGGATTGATTAAATGTTTTTCAATGTTACAATTTGCTACCCATCAGCTTTATTGGTATTGGCTGTGTCTGCTCCATCATCATTGTTTGCCCATTGTTTCATCGCCATTATTTGTACCATCGTTGCATCCAGTCTTGGGAACTGTATTAAACATCTCACCATAATTGATATCGTCGGGATCCACGAAATCAAGCATATTAAATTTTGTTACCAAATCAGTTGGTAGATCTGGTATATGAATGACAAACTTGGCAAGATCATTATCAATCATTTCAGCACAAAATTCACTAAGGTTTATGGATCCGTAGAGATATTGTCCACATAGATGCGCACCAGCCATAAAATTGATTGCATCACGCACATACTTTCTGTACTGACAGCCACTTAAATCCAAACAGGAACCATCAAAAATTGAAAACTGTAGTATATCTTGAGCAATACGTCTTAATTTGCATGCTAACCAACTTATATACGTATCTTGTTTTTCAGCAACATTGTCACACACCTACAATAGAATAATGAGATTGTGATTGTGTTTTATGATACTAGGTATTACACTTTTATTATATTAAAATATTCTTTACACAATATTGTTTACTCTAAACACCCAAAATTTAATAATGCTCTAGTATTACCCCCAGAAAAAACATGTGAGCTTTGTCCCAAATATGTTAGGGTAAATTTATCACTTGATTTATTCATTATGTCAATAGTTGCCTCTGATAATGTTTCAGCAACACGCTTGTGTAAGAAACTTTGAAATGTTACATTATGTGTTGTATCATATAAAGTAACCGCAATACTTTTACAAACACGTGTTGAAACAAATATTATCTGTTTTATAATACAAATTTTTCGCACTGTTAGGGTTGAAATTTTTCGGTGCTCGAAAAATTCAACATCTTTGTTTATCATATTATTAATTTCAGCCAGAGTCTGCTGTGAAAGACTTATTATTGAAATATGTAATAAAATACCTTTAATAACTTTCACAAAACACACCACAAACACAATACTTCTATTTCAAGGCAACAACAAGCATATGCCTGTATGACTATGGTCTTCCTTTCGAAAGAGCTCCATATTTATAATATCCAATTTCAAAGTCATAGGAGGGGGAATATTACCAGAAACAACGCATGCTCAAGGTCAAGGTGATTTTACACCTGTTGAAAGTCAAGGTCAAAGCCAAGGGCAAGGTCAAGTTCAAGGCCGGGTTAGTCAAGGTCAAGGCAGGGTTACTCAAGGTCAAGGTCATAAAAAGTGGAGGGGGGATCCGCAGTTCTCTCAAACTTTGACTACTCATATTATTATGATTGCAATATCGCCTGCAACGCTGTCTCTAGTCGTGTCTCTGATGCTGGTTTCTCAGTTGAAGTTTGGCCTGGCGGAAATTGGAGGCTTATTACTATTGTACAAATTGCGTGGGTGCTTTGCGCATCCCTGGAAGTTCGCTAGGTGATCCCCGCCGCAATTTGCACATTTTGACTGTTCCTGCGTGAAATTTTTACACTCCAAACTGAAATGACTTTTTGCGCACTAGCACCTGATGGGTGCCGTACATTTAAATTGCGATTGCAATATTTGACTTCGATCTCTGGGATTCGACCCTAATCTTCAAGCAATCCAAATCCGTTTATTAACCTGAACCAATATTTTTCAATTAACCCTTCCACGCGCAATTTGCTTCCACCTGCTCAGTTTCTATATTTTTAAATTACGTATATCATATGTCAACCGCCGATATTTTAATTTTCATATAGCAATAATTATTGTGAAAATAATTGTCATAATAATACTAATAATAATAATAATAAATATCTTTATTTCAGATCATGACCACAATGAACAAAAAATTAAATGACATCAAATTACAGTTCAACATAATTTTACCCAATTACAGATCAAGAAAGACACCTAAACTATAAGATTCCATATTAAACATGTTTTGTGAGTTAATTTCTTTAATTCTATTTGGCAAAGCATTGAACAATTTTAAACACATGTAATGTGGGCATTTATCAGTCAATGTTAGACGATGTATTGGATATGAAACATCCTTAATCGTGGTTTACTCTTAGATTAAAAAGTGCCCTGGGTTTGAAGAAAAACATCAGACATTCATTAATATACACTTTATATACAGTTATTATATTTAGATTTTTAAATGCACTTCTGCAGCTGCCCCTGTACTCTATCTTTCTCAAAATTTTAACTAAACATAATAAGCAATGAATGTTGTTTAAAGTGCATGCCACAACTCCGTATGTAAATGAAACGTCACCGATCCGTTTTTATTTGAGATATCTGACAAATGGCAGTAAATCACCAAACAGTCGGTTTAGAAAAACATTAGAAGTCTTGGGATAAGAAATTCAAAACGATTTCAGTGCTATGTAACTCTAACTTGTCAAGTAATGCAGGTTAAGTAACGTTCAAATCTGGACCATTACCCATGGTATAAAAGTATAATTATATAAAATGAAAGCCAATTTTTCGCATTTCTTTAATACAAGGCAAAATACACTTTATTGAGGCTAGTTACCTTCTATACAGTGTGTATCAGCCAAATGGATGAAATTCGATAATAAATACATGGGGGCGTGTCCGAAAAAACGCTCGGACACGTCGATTGGTATTTCTAGTTGCGCATCTTTTCCAATAAAAACTTTTTATACAGGGTGTGCCATGTAACAGTGGCCAATACTAACTTTCTTATTTTAAATGCAACACCCTGTATATTATTCAATTTTTGGATTCTTCAGAAAATTTTAGACATATTTCATGTACAATATCCTATACCTATCTTCAACTGTTTCGGAAATTATAAGTGTTTTCAGATTTATTGCAAAAATTAACAACACACTAAAAAACTAATAAGTAATACTGTTTATTTCTTAATAATGTTAAAACAAAAAAAAATATTAATGTAGGAGATGTTGAAAATGCTTGCCGCGAACGTCTTGGCAACATCCTAATCTGAAATAGAAATTTCTCCTAACGTTACTGAACATCTCAGTCTTATATCGGCCAAGAAAAAAGTCCACAAACGTTTCTACTTATTCACAACATATTAGTTTCGCCGGGATGCCAAAAAAGGTGTTGACGTAAATAGAGTTATTAACTGAATCACAATGATTCCATTTAAACATATTAACGTCCTCTGGATAGTTACGCCAGAGAAGGTGCATTTTTAAATAACTTTTTCGAACTCTTTCAACTAATATGAACTGACTACATTAAAACTTTCATTCCCCTGAATTCTTATGCCGAAGAAGGTGTCTGTTTAAATTTCTTTTAAACATAGTTTGATAGGCACATTGACTGCATTGAAACATATTGACTTCCCCAGGATCCTTATGCTGAAGAAGGTGATTGTTTAAATATTTTTTAAACTTAGTTTGATATGCACATTGAGTGCATATAAACATATTGACTTCCCCTGGATCTTTATGCCGAAGAAAATGTGTTTTCATATAAGATTTATGCTTAGTTTGAAAGGCACATTGAGTGCATTTAAACATATTGACTTCCCCTGAATCCTTATGCTGAAGAAGGTGTCTGTTTAAAATATATTTGAACTTGGTTTGATAGGCACATTGACTGCATTTAAACATATTGACTTCCCCGGGATGCTTATGCCGAAGAAGATGTACATTTAAATCACGTTTAAACTTACTTTGATAGGCACATTGACTGCATTTAAACATATTGACTTCCCCTGAATCCTTATGCCGAAGAAGGTGTATGTTTAAGTCATGTTTAAACTTACTTTGGTAGGTACATTGACTGCATTTAAACATATTGATTTCCTCTGAATCCTTATGCCGAAGAAAGTGTCTGTTTAAACTACTTTTTAGCTTAGTTTGATAGGCACACTGACTGCATTTAAACATACTGACTTCCCCTGAATTCTTATGCCGAAGAAGGTGTCTGTTTAAACTACCTTTAAGCTTAGTTTGATAGGCACATTGACTGCATTGAAACATATTGACTTTCCCAGGATCCTTATGCTGAAGAAGGTGATTGTTTAAATATTTTTTAAACTTAGTTTGATATGCACATTGAGTGCATATAAACATATTGACTTCCCCTGGATCTTTATGCCGAAGAAAATGTGTTTTCATATAAGATTTATGCTTAGTTTGAAAGGCACATTGAGTGCATTTAAACATATTGACTTCCCCTGAATCCTTATGCTGAAGAAGGTGTCTGTTTAAAATATATTTGAACTTGGTTTGATAGGCACATTGACTGCATTTAAACATATTGACTTCCCCGGGATGCTTATGCCGAAGAAAATGTACATTTAAATCACGTTTAAACTTACTTTGATAGGCACATTGACTGCATTTAAACATATTGACTTCCCCTGAATCCTTATGCCGAAGAAGATGTATGTTTAAGTCACGTTTAAACTTACTTTGGTAGGTACATTGACTGCATTTAAACATTTTGACTTCTCCCGGATCCTTATGCCGAAGAAAGTGACTGTTTAAACTACTTCTTGTCTTAGTCTGATAGGCACATTGACTGCATTTAAAGATATTGACTTCCCCCGGATCCTTATGCCGAAGAAAGTGAGTGCTTAAACTACTTTTTGTCTTAGTTTGATAGACACATTGAGTACATTTATACATATTAACTTTCGCTGGATCCATGTGCCGGAGAATGTGCACCTTTAAATGGTCTTTTCGAATGCTGTGATAGTCGCATTGATCGCATTTAAACATATTGGCTTCCCCTGGATTCTTATGCCGAAGAAGGTGTAGGTTCAAAAAAGATTTATACTTAGTTTGCCAGGCACATTGAGTGCACTTAAACATATTGACTTCCCCTGGATGCGTACGTCGAAGAAGGTGTCTATTTAAATTTCTTTTAAACTTAGTTTGATAGGCACATTGACTGCATTTAAACATATTGACTTCCCCTGGATCCTTATGCCGAAGAAGGTGACTGTTTAAATTTCTTTTAAACTTAGTTTGAAAGTCACACTGATCGCATTTAAACATATTGACTTCCCCTGGATGCTTATGTCGAATAAGGTGTGTGTTTAAATCTCTTTTAAACATAGTTTGATAGGCACATTGACTGCATTTAAACATATTGACTTCCCCTGAATCCTTATGCCGAAGAAGGTGACTGTTTAAATTTCTTTTAAACTTAGTTTGAAAGTCACACTGATCGCATTTAAACTTATTGACTTCCCCTGGATGCTTATGTCGAATAAGGTGTGTGTTTAAATCTCTTTCAAACATAGTTTGATAGGCACATTGAGTGCACTTAAGCATATTAACTTCCCCTGAATGCTTACGTCGAAGAAGGTGTCTATTTAAATTTCTTTTAAACTTAGTTTGAAAGGCACACTGATCGCATTTAAACATATTGACTTCTCCTGGATCCTTATGCCGAAGAAGGTGACTGTTTAAATTCCTTTTAAACTTAGTTTGAAAATTACACTGACCACATTTAAACAAACTAACTTTCGCTGGATCCTTATAGAGACGCTGCTTCCGTAAATGTCTTTGTCGAAAGAACACCGAGTCATTCTCAATGTTTACATTAAGCTTGTGACCAACTCGTTGCTGATGAATCTGGAGTCTGCAATTTTGATGTTCGACGATGCTGTAATAGAGAAAAAAATACATTAATCGTACGAGCTAATTTTTTAGTAATATGACCATATAAAGAAACATTTCTTTAAATGTCTCGCCAAATAGGTAATTTTCCAATCAGCTATATAAAAAAAATTAAATCTTCAGAAAGAGGGCCACATGTTCCCAAGAGAACATTTGCCTGTTTAGAACTCAACTATGCAAGTTATTACAATAAAAAAATAAACAAATACATATTATTTACAAAGAAAAAAGCTACCTTGACATAGATACGAGATAATGATAAAGCGGTGCCTCTCGTGAAACGGGGCCGGTGTCTATCCCGGTTTTATAGTATGCACAGGGTTTACCCGTAGATTTTGTCACCCACCTACAGGGGTTATTATGAAAGATACAAAAAAATGGTAAATACAAACATTTTATATTTTTTCTCAAATAGTCTGATTTTGTTATCACGGAAATTTAAAAAAAAATGTCATAAGTGACAAAATTTGACAGGAGCTCGGCTTTTTTAAATAAAATATCATATGTATATTATTAGGTACTTAAAACTTTTTTTTCAAATATAATATGAATGCCTTCGAATAAAATATATACTTTTATTAGGTTATAATATCTTTCGATATAGCCACCTTGGTTTATAATAATAATAATAATAATTATGTCTTTATTATTATTTAAGAAAAAGGGAATTATAAAAGGTGAAGTTGAAGCAAAGCTCCCTCACTTAACCTAATATTCTAAACTATGACGTAAGTAGTAATCACTAAGAGAACAATAAACGAATGGGAACTTTGTTGTAGTTTAAGGAGACTTGATAACTGAATAATCTTTCAAACAGAGTGGTTTTGTGCAACGGAGGAGTGATAGTAGATTTATTCCGAAGATCCAAGGCATGAGAGTCGTATCTAAGTTTTATTTTTTGATATAAATAGTCCGGTCATTTTTTAACGATTATTTTATTAAACATTATTAGGCTATGGAACATTTTTCTCTCTCTCATGTTAAGCCATCCTATTTCTCTCATTGTAGCACTCACCCCTCTATCATATTTTCTTATTCCACCTATCATACGTATACAGCAGTTCTGAATAATCTGAATACGTCTGGCATCCGTCTGCAAGAGACACGGGCCGTACAATGCATCACAAAAAGTGAATTGAGATAAGACCAGGCTATCACATAACGATTTTCTGAGATCAGGATTCAGAAGGTGCCTTTGGTAGTATAAAAGTTTTAAATTTGCAAGTGCCTTTTTTATACAGTTATTGATATGTTCGGTAAACCTCAGGTTTACGTCAAGTAGCAATCCAAAGATTCTAGCAATGGTTAAACAGGATAAGGTTTGACCACCAAGAACAACGCGAAACATGTTTCGATATTGCTCCCTGCTCTGAGCAGGACCAAACAGAAGTAACTGACACTTTTTAGGATTTAGTTCGGGACAATGTTGCGTAGAGATTTTTAGCAGACGATCTAGGTCAGCTGATAGCCTGTCAATAGCCTCAAGAATGTTTTCAGGGCGAAAGAATAAGTACATACAGCTGGGATCGTCCGCATACATGTGCGCAGTGGCGTATCCCAAATTATCGATAAGCTGAGAGGCATAGGGTGAAAAATAAGGGGTCCAGTATCGATCCCTGAGGAACGCCACATGAGACCTCCACACCACCCGAGAGTTCCGAGTTGAGTTTTACAGACTGTGTCCTTCTTGTAAGGTAACTTTGAATTAGTTGACATGCACTATCATCAAAGCCAAGAAATCTCAGGATAGCCAATAGGAGCTGATGGTTTAATCTGCCAAAGGCCTTAGAGTAGTCGAGCAAAGCCAAAGCAGTAAGTTCTCCGCGATATGCCGCCTCCAGAACATCATCAGTAATCTTAAGAAGAGCTGTGGCCCAACTATGGTCTCTACGAAAGCCAGATTGAACATCTAGCAATAACATGTGTGATCGAATATACTCACGAATCTGACCCTCCAACACCCTTTCCAAGACCTTCGACAGGCTAGGTAGTATGCTTATTGGTCTGAGTTTTCTTAAGTCTTATAGAAAAAAAGACTAATTCTATTGAGGCTGCAAATTTTCGTCCAATAAATTTGTTAACTGCTATTGAAAAGATATTGGAAAGGATTGTCTATAATCAGGTGCTGGAATATGTTGAAAACAATAAACTGTTGACAGAAAAACAATCAGGCTTTCGCAAGGGGCATAGTTGTGAAACGGCAATTCAGTGTGTCTTGGATGAATAGAAAAACGAGGTTGATAGTGGATATAGTACGATTGCAGTTTTCCTTGACTTGCAGAGAGCTTTTGAGACAATTGATAGTGATAGATTGTTATTTAAACTTAAATGTATGGGTTTTAAGGATACGGTACATGGGTGGTTTCAAAACTATCTTGAAAACAGGAAACAGAGCGTGTATATGAATGGAAGATACTCGCATGAAATTTTAAATGAGCATGGCGTACGACAAGGAAGTATTTTGGGACCCCTGCTGTTTATTCTGTACATAAACGATGTGGTTCGGGTTGTCAACACAGTTAATATGCACTTATTTACAGATGATACGTTGGTATATTTTTCATCAAGGGATATAAAACTTTTGGTTGATACTATTAATATCGCTTTGGACAGTATTTACAGGTATACTTGCAATAATTTATTGAAAATTAACGGGTCAAAAATTAAATTTATTTTAATAGGGACTAATAAGGTCAGGAGTGAATTTACTTCCAGCAATTATACTTTGAGTATTAGAGATTATAAAATTAAACGGGTCCAAAAAATTAAATCTTTGGGGTGATTATGGATGAAAAATTAAATTTTAAGGATCATGCCAACTATATTGTTTCTAAAATTAGTTACTACGTAAATTATTTGGCTAGATGCTCTTCGTACTTATCAATGTGGTCGAAACTGATTGTTTTTAACACATTGACCTTGCCACATTTTAATTATTGTTCCTCGATTGTTTACTTGTTAAATCAAGATGAAATATCTAGGTTACAGAAACTTCAGAATAGAGCAATGAGACTAATTCTTTCTTGCAATAAGTATACCTCTGTCAAATTAATGTTGGAATGTTTACGGTGGTTTCCCGTTCTGGAACATGTTAAGTATAATGTACTGGTATTTATTTTTAAAATAAAGATTGGCCTTGCACCCTCATACCTCGCAAATAAGTTATTGTATAACAATGAAGTTCATCGATAGAATACCAGGCAACAGAATCATTTTTTCATTCATCCAAGAAATAAAAACTTTGGGCAAAATTCGACTTTTCATAGGGGACTTGACACATTCAACAAATTACCTAATGATATTAAAAGCGCCACATCTGTTTTTATGTTCAAGAAACAGTTAAAGCATAGACCAACCTACCAAGACGTATCATCTTACGGGTAATTTTACCGCTCTAAATAGGCAATAAGGGTGCATGCGCTAGGGCAGAAACCTCGAAAATTAAATTATTTCCCATTTATAAGAAACGAGCCATCTCGTCAGACAACCTTACCAAAGCTCTGCCGTTTGCGTGCAACTCGGGGAATTTAGGAAGAAATTGGATGTTGCCGCATTGTGCAAGTTGCCTAAAATAAATAGGAATAGATGATGTAATTCTGATAATTTTGTTATATTAGTTTAATTAAGTCATGTTTTTTTTTCGTTTTTGGTTATAATAATATGTATCTACATACTATTATTTATTTTATAACTTGATATGCTACCATCAGCTACAACCAAATATGTTACCTTTATCAGGTATTTTTATCTTTTAATCGCGTAACAAAAGTTTTGATGTATGCGTCCCATCCAGTTTTCCATGTTCTGTAATTTTTTCAATAAAACAATATAAATATTTCAAGACAAGACGTACCTATTCATTGATAATAGTAGTAATAGTACACATTTTGTACATGCAAACTATTTACCTACTTTAAGAATAAACCATTGTCATCTAGATGATCAGCAGGGATAGTTTTATACAGTAGAAGATGGTGATTACAAGTAGTAAATGCAACAAATTTACAAAAAATAGTGAAACATCAAAATAAGATTATAAACAATATCGAACTACAAAATAGCCAAGATCATATTGAACCACCATAATAGTACGTCTTTTTTTAGGTACAGGGACATTCTTTTAAGTGTCTCACCCGATTGGAGATTTTCCTGCTGACTACTTATATTGAAAAACAAATTACATATTTCTTTATAATTTTCCGCAAGGAAGCCAAATTTGATGTCAAAAAATATATATTTCTCATAAAACAGGATAGTACCGATGTTTGTTTACGTTTTTTCTGGCGTGCCAATCCTCGATCCTGTCTCAACGTTGCCAGGTTTCTCGCAAGGATTTCCTAGTGCTTATTTGCATATTATTCCATTACTATGATGCCGTTCAGAACCATGATATTTCCCTGTTGTGTCAGTAAAGAGCTTAAACTTAGGATTTACTGCTGCGTAATTTGTCATACCATTGTCCACAAGTCTTGCTGGGAGCGGAAAAAAAACTGGATTCATATTGATCAACATCAAATATACTGCTCAAAGTCGTGTTCCGATAAAGCTAAAAGTGAGGATTTTTCTTTTGATATAATAAAAGAACTTCAAGCGGAAAATTTGCAGCTTAAGACTGATATTGAACTAAAGGACAAACAATACAAGGATCTAAAAAGAAGATCGGCTGCATTCGAGGATGATGTTTTTGATATGGAAGGGCACTATAAAAAGGAACTGGATGAAAAGTCAAAAATTATAAAAGACTTACAGACTGAACTGGATGAAATTAATAGTTCCATAAATCAAACAAAGTCCTTGGGGAATGTACAGTCTACAACAACATATTCTCAAACGCCTTCCTGTTTCAACAAGCATGTTCACACCCAAACCCATACTACAACAACCTCAGAAGCTCAGACTGAAATTGATGACTATACCATGGAAGAAGCGTTTTACCGGTATGCACTCATTCACGTACATAAGGAGTGCTCTACTCAGACCGATTTTGTGGACAATTGTGTCAAGAATTCGAATCCTCAGACTGAAACATCAATGTCGAATCATAAACATTCCTTCAAAAATAAGCCTCAACTTGTAATTGTTGGGGACTCCATGGTAAAGGGCTGTGCAACACTTTTTAAGACAGGTACTAATGCTGGTTTTGATATAAATACACAGTACAGGTCAAAAACTTCAATCGAAGAAATGTGCGAAATGGCCAGGACTTTTCTAAGGAATTTGGACAAAAAGGACTTTTTGATAATGTTTACTGGCCCCGGTGACAGCATCTGCGGAAGATCTGTAAATACAAATGCGCTGAGAGACCTCATCTTGAGTGCTTGCTAAAACTAACGTGTTAATAGTGGGTTCGGCGTATATGCATCCTAGTAGGCATATCTTAAATAGACTAATATCCCATCAAAACAACTCTGTTGAACAAGTAGTCCTCTCAACGGGTTCTGCAGAATTTGTAAACGCAGACGAATTCAACTTAAACTATTCGTTTATGAACTCATCTAGCAGTTACGCGAAGAAATATAATTTGGTGAATTTTATGTGTGAATCTCTTATAGTGCCAGGTGCTCTTGCTGTTGAGCAGCAGTCGCAGTTTATGAGGAGGGTACAGGCATTACGTTCAGATAACAGCAACAGCACTCCTGTTCCTTTGACAGCGAATGATGTTATACTTGATCGTCAGCGAACTACTGGTACAAACATAAACTCTGGAACATATAGTTATACAGCGAGGAATGACACACGTGGTCATCTGCTTTTTCGAGAGCGATGCTATACAACGACAGCGTGACGGTGCGGTCAGAAGAGGAGTCTGGCATATCAACATCCAATCCATACGCAACAAGATTTTGGAGCTGGAGGTATTTCTCAAGTTTAATAGTAATATAGATATTCTTTGTATAAATGAACATTGGCTTAATAGCGACGAACTTGACTCCTTAAGAATTGAGGGCTTTTTTCTTGTTTCTTGTTTCTGTAGAGTGAGGAGAGCGCATGGGGGGGTGTGTATATGGGCGCGGGATGGGATAGAGTGTATCAGTCTGGACACCAAGCTCACGGACATCTGTGCTGAACTCGACTGTGAGGTTTCGGGAATATTACTTCGGGATTTTTTAATTTATACCGTTTACCGCTCACCTCTGGGTGATTTTGACAGCTTTCTAGCCAGGCTGGACTCGATGTTATGCAAAACCAGGCCTAGTGATAAGATTATTATAACCGGGGATTTTAATGTAAAGCTCAATAAAGCCAACGATTCTTCTAGGCTCGAGTTGTGTAATCTCTTTAATGTGTATGGTCTGCGTTCGACAGTGACTGAGAACACAAGACTTGACAACTGCCTTGACAATATTTTTACGAACCTTCCAAGTGAGGAATATGTGGTATTGGTTTCTGATCCCGCTCTCTCGGATCACTTTGGAATTCTCTTGACATTTAATATTGATTCTGGGATAAAGCCTAAATCTAACATCCGTATTAACTATAGCCCTGTGACCGGCTTGGGACTTTTTAGCTTGTACAATTATGTTGAGAAAATATCTTGGGATTTTATCAAAAACGGTAACTCCCGGGATATAGAGTGTCTCTTTAAAACATTTATCGAAATACTGGCTGGGGCCTGTGAAAAGTCTTTTCAGCTTAAATCTAAAAAATTGAATACGGCTATTGGGTCTCGTGTCGGCAAGTGGTATGATGATTCCCAGAGGGAGATGAGAGGGCGGCTTCAGTTTCTTGTGGGACTGAGTAGAGCCAATTCTCAATTGGTGAGTAAGGACTATGTTAGAGAATATAGAAAACTGTATAGAAATACCATCAGTAGGAAAAAAATACGGGCCAATGATGAGTTCATTAAATCCTCCTCCAATGCGTCTCAAGCTATGTGGAAGGTCATAAAGTCCAACAATGGCAATATTTGCGATAAGCCCACTAACTGTCTTAATGCCAATGATTTTAATGATTTTTTTGTTGAAATTTCAAACAACATACTTAGTAAACTCTCAGTATCAAATCAACATCCTGCCGATTATCTAAAAAAAACAGAAATAACATCAACTTTTAGTTTTCGCGAAGTTACCTATAATGATGATAGACCTGTAATGACAAACTTAAAAGACAGTGCCTGTAGGGATCACTTTGACTTCAACTCCAAAACAATCAAAACTCTTAAAAACCTTATAGTATATCCCATTACAGGTCTAATAAATATGTCAATATCGGAAAGTGTGTTTCCGGATTGTCTTAAGATCGCCAAAGTTATCCCAATATATAAGAAGGGACCCAAGGATGATCCATCTAACTATAGGCCAATTTCTCTGGTGCCAATCTTTGCGAAAATTTATGAGGCAATTCTTAAATCTCAGATCGAGGAGTTTTTTGAGGAAAATTCATTGTTTGCCCCTGAACAGTTTGGGTTTAGGAAACACCATACTACTAGTGGGGCAGTTGGAAGCTTTTGTCGATGTGTGGCGGGGGGCTTTGAGGGCGGTCTTCATTCTCTTGCCTCCTTTCACGATCTGACGAAGGCTTTTGATTGCGTTTCGCATCACGTGTTATTTAGGAAGCTTGAATCTACAATTTCGATGTCGAAAGCATACAACTTATTAAGTCCTATTTAACCAACAGAGGCCAATATGTCACGTTTAATGGCCATCGCTCCCAAAGTAAGATCATTGGCTGTGGCGTTCCCCAGGGATCGGTTCTCGGACCAATCCTCTTCCTTATTTTTATAAATGACTTACCAAAGTGCTCTAATGGCGCTGACTTCTTTTTATATGCAGATGATACTACCTCCTTGGTCTCCAATAAAAGCGAGGTCGCTGTGATCGCGGATGCTGAGCGCACACGGTATCGCATTGATGACTGGTTTCTATCAAATAAACTTTGTGTGAATGTCAGCAAAACCCAGTCTCTCCTTTTTTTCTTAAAGCATATCGACGCGGAATTGCACGAGTTGGACCCTGTCACTTTCTTGGGAGTCACCTTGGACTCGAAGTTAACTTGGGAGGCGCATGTGAACGTTCTATCGTATAAGCTGTCGAAAATAATTTATCTCTTGCGTAACTTGGGATATTCTGTGTCTCGCTTAACTGTTAGAGTCGCATACTTCAGTTACTTTCACTCCCGAATGTCATACTCCATTATCAACTGGGGTCATTCAGCGCACACTGTCAGGATATTTGCCCTGCAGCGGAGATGCATAAGGCTTATTGCGGGTCTTGCATACCGCGATTGCTGTAGGCAGCACTTTGTTAACTTGAATATCCTCACCCTTCCCTGTGTCTACATTTTGGAGTGCCTGCTTTATGTTAGGGAGAACCTGCAACTGTACAGGAAACAGTCAGACGTTCACCAATATAAGACCCGCAACCGTGGACTGCTCGTGCCCGAGTTTCGCAGACTTGCTAGAACGAGGGACGGCATGTCCTATTACGAAATAAAATTTTTTAATCATCTGCCTACTGAAGTGGTGACACTGGAACCACTTGCATTTAAAAGGAGAATAAAACATTTTTTAATAAGTAAGGCTTTTTACTCTTTTGAGGAATACTTTCAGTGCCAATCTTCCCTTTAATGTCTGTCAGATTTTATCCTATATTATGCCTATGTTTAATTTTGTTTAGTGTTCACTTATTATGTAACTTTTATTATTGTGTAACTTTTATTTTTAACCTAGTATTAGATCTTATGACCTATGTAAATGTACTCTGTGCATGTTAACATCAATAAATGAATAAATAAAAAATATAGGTTCACAAATTTGAAAGATACGACGATATATTGGATTTTTTAAATGGAAGCCCTTATCCATAACCTCATGGGTGCATTGCATTTCGCGATTCGATTTTGAGTTGTAAAACCCAATTGTTTTTACAGTTACATAATCTCCCGTGGCCGAGCTATTTACGCTATAAGCAAATACGACAGATGTCAAAAAGTGACAGATACGACGCCATTTTGAATTTTTAAAACACGAATGAAAAATAGGTATGGTCTAAAAATAATTATCAACAACAGTTACTGTATGTTTTTGAAATCTGATCGCGAAATGACATTTAAAAAAATTTTAAATGGCGTCGTATTTGTTACTTTTCAACACCTCTTGTATTTGATAATAGCGTAAATAGGTTGGACACGGGAATAAATTATGTATCTGTAAAAACAATTGGGTTTCACAACTCAAAACATATATTTCTAAAGTGGTAATAATTACAGAACCAAATCAACAACGTTGAAACCTCTTATCTCCAGAATAAATGAAAATAAATATTAACAACTTTTTTTTTGTGAAATCGAATCGCGAAATGCAATCCACTTGCGAGGTTAGGGATGAAGGTTTTCATTTAAAAAAATCCAATATGGCGTCGTATCTGTCAAACTCGTGAACCTATATATTTTTTAACATCAAATTTGGCTTCCTTGCGGAAAATCATTGAGGATTGTGTAATTTGTATTTTATTATATTCAACAGGGAAACCACGAATCGGGTGACACTTCATGAATGAAAGTGCCTTATTGTTCAAGAGATATCATAAGAGATAAATCTTATTGACAAAGCATGATAACTTATACAACTGAGTTACAACACATGACTTAAAAAATTAGGAGTTCGGCATCGACAACGGATACATAGCTAAGGTACAATCAAAAGTTAATCACCTTTTTTAACTTCATAACGGAAGTGCAGTTAATTTTAAATATTATTGATGTTTAAGTTTTTACACTTCACCCACATAAAAAATTTTAAGCTAAAATGGTAATAAAAGTACCAACAAAACATACATATACTTAACAGTTGATATAAACTACACTTTAGAATAACAAGCGATAATCTAAATAAAACCATTAATAAAAATTTCAAAAAGTAAGATTACATATCATTTTGTGTAAAAAATTCGTCTATATTATAAAATGCTCTTGACAATAGCTTGGCCTTTAATTTCTTACAAAACAGTTTAAGGTTTTGGCTATTTCTTGTCTCCAAGCTCAGGTGGTTATATATCTTTATCCCATAATAAATGAAGGAGTCCCTAATGAGGCTCAGGCGAGGAATTGGTAGAGGTATATTGTCCGTCTGTCTTGTAAAATGAATCTGCTGGTGATTAGGAAAATGAGTTTTTATGGATAAGGTATGCAGTTTCTAAGATAAGTAAGCATGCAAGGGTTAATATACAGTATTGCCCGAAAAAAACAGTACCTACTGAACTTGTAATCGTATTATATATTTAAAAAATACATATTATTGACACTTTATTATATGTTCTAAGTGTGCACCTCCTCGTTCAAGACAGACTTCATAACGATGTTCTAAGTTTCTGGTCATGATATTGAATAAGGGTTGTCTCAGAGCTGCGAAGAAGACTCTAACGGCATCCTTTAATTCATCGATGGTTTGTGGTGCCCGTTTGAAAACGGCATTTTTAGCCATGCCCCAAATGTATGCGTCTGGAGGTGTGAGGTCTGGAGAATGTGAAGGATAAGGGAAGTCAGTAAATCGTGAAATGAATTTGCCTGGAAAATGTTCTTGAAGAAATTGACGAATTGCGGCAGCAGTATGGCAAGTTGCCCCGTCCTGCTGAAAAAATTGGTTTCGAAATGCCAAGTTACGTGCACGACAGAATTGACGTAGATCAGGGATAAATCGTGTTAAAATGTGTCTGTACCTCTGTTGATTAAGTGTGACTTGCCTACCATTCTCTTCGATGAAGTACGGACCAATGATTCCGTGTCCGGACACAGCACACCAGACACTCACTTTTGCACTATGTAAAGGAACCTCTTGAACCTTATCGGGTCTGGCAAAGCCCAGAAATCGATTTGTGCGACGATTCACATAGCCTGACAAGTGAAAGTGTGCTTCGTCTGAAAACCAAACATTTTTCAAAAATTCAGGATTTTCATACTGTAACGCGAGAATTCTGGCGCAATATTCCACTCTACTGCGATAATCCCGAGGATGTAGTTGTTGATGTACCTGAATCACATACGAAAATGCACCCAGCTCCTTCAGGATTCTTTGAAAGGAAGTTCATTTTAAATCAAGTTGTAACGCTGTCCTTGCCTGGCTGGCTTTCGGATTTTGTAAGATTTGCTCAAAAACACGTTCATGGTTATTGTTGTTGTTAACTGTCCTGGGACGCCCCGAGTTTCCTTTTCGTTGGCACAATACACTACCCGTATTTCTGAACTTTTCAATAACCTTCAAAATTACAGCATTACTTGGAGAACGTTTATTAAACCGTTGTGTGAATTGATCAGACACGTATAGCAAACTTGCACCATTATGTCGGCCCATTCCGTATGAGCGAAAATAATGCTCTACCAGAAACACTTTCTCCTCTGTACTTAACACCATTTTTAACAATTAGGCCCTACTAATTACTTCTTTGAGGTATACTTGACAGGTCTATACTAGCTAACTTGAGTGTGACAGCGCACGCATAAAAACACCGCCAACTTAGTTTCAGTACTGTTTATTTCGGGCATATCTGTATTATTGAAGATGAAAAGTGGCTTGCAATGAGCTCTAGGATGGGTATTGCATAATGTCCCTGTACTTTATTAATTTTATACGAATATCTGAGCCTGAAAAAAACAAGATTTATACACACCGTGGTAATTAACTATGTAAGTAAGTACTAACTAAAACGATAAAAATAAAACCATTATCGAATACTTTTCCGGTTCGCCCTCTTCTTCTCTTAAACACAGAAGTAGCGTAGTGATTTGTACTATTTTGAACAAAGCGCTAACTTTTAGTTTTTGAGAAGGACAATTATATTTTTCAAATATATTAATGTTTATTTTTGAAAAAGCAACGATGTAATAAGAAACATTTAAGGTTATAAGTGATAGAATTTCACTAAAAAAAAAATGCATATATCCATAAACATAAACATAATTCTTGTGAATCATATTATACGTACACCATATTTAAAAAGGGAAATATCTGACGAATTGCTGTTTTTGTATTTAGATTTCTAATTTGTACCTAAATAATTAATAAATTTTAGAATATTTTACTGAATAAATACATCTAAATCTCTTAAATATAAACACAATAATGTTTATTCAAAAACTAATCACGATGAAGAGAAATTCGATTAAATGCATTTCATAGTATAACACAAAATTGGCGGCTAAATTAATACAAATTATTCCAAACCCAGGTCAAACTATTAAATTCAGCAAATACACGCGGAATCGATCCTTTTTTCGGTTTGCAAGTGCAAGCAAGGCGCGGCAACATCAAATTAAGGAACGCTTCAACACGGTTGTCAAAGCTATTTATAGCAATTTCTGTAATGTTGATTAAATATCTTTTTTGAGAATATTTTTTTCTAAAATCCTTATAACACCCTTAGAAGGACGAATTTGGCTTTGTACCCAAGCTATTGTAAATTTAAACAATAAAATGTATGCATTTAAAAATATTTTGAGTATTGCTATTCAATTACAACCATCCGGAATTCAACCACGGTGAGCACAATCTGGCAACTGCCTGCAAACCACGTGCGTTTCATGCTACACTCAGGTGGAATTAATGGACGACAGTAGCGACTTTTTACTACTGGTTTTTGCGGTCCAAACTAAATTTACGCATACATGTCTAGAGGTCCATTCGCATGAGCGGTAAATTGAAAGCATTACATGATCAGTCTATGTAGGTTGGTCTATGGTTAAAGTCATATTTATTATCACAACAGTGTTCTAATTTCCGGATTTTCCGGTGCATATATTATATATATATATATTCTGATCATATCAGTGGAAAATTGTAAGCTTTTTGTTTTCGTTTATGTTTTTATTATTCTTGTATAGGTTTATTGTTTCCTTTGTTTGTTATTTATAGGAGCTAATTTTATCATAAATTTTATAATTTATTTGTTATAGTTACTTCGTTTTATTCTTACTAATATTTTAACTAGTGTTTGTATGTTTTGTTATTTATATCACAAGCAACATCGAATAGTTTGATAAACGTTTACTAAACTAAAATTTCGTTTATTTTTGGTAATGGTATTGTTTTTAAACGTATATAATAAACGAAAATTTTTGAATACGTATAATAAACATATATGATCTACTACATTATAAAACTACTTTGGATAATCCTCTCGATTTTAGTACTACTATGGTGAAATTTAACTCCCTGTCTATTTCATACAATTATTTAAAGAATTTAAATAATTAATTACACAATTTTCTGTTATTTGTTTATACCCAATTTTTCGTAATGGTTTTATAGACGAAAACTATTGTCATTTATTACACGTTTTACATAAATATATTAATAGCATGGAACATTACCCTTAAATAAAAGTATTTAATAAACTCTTTTTTAATTCTGCAGATCAATGATTATTTGCATTGCCCGTAAGTTATATTATATTATAAATATATGGTGGAATGCCCCTGTCCATTCCAGACAATTATTATGTGAAGAATTTGAATAATTAATTACACAATTTTCTATTTTTTGTTTATAACCAATTTTTCGTTATGGTTTTATAAACGAACAGTATTGTCGTTTATTACACGTTTTCCATAAATCATATTATTAACATGGAATATTATATTATTACTTTTTAACTCTGTAGGTCAATTAGGTACCTGTACTGCCGATAAGTTAAATAATATGATTAAATGGTTAACAAATCGCAGTGCTTTACGTAGTCCACATGACCTTAGTTACGCCAATCCCGAACGAATCCAGCTCGCTGGCACAAGAAGGCTGGGAGCAGGTACAGAGTCGATCAACCTTAAAGCCGGCTACTCATGCTGTGTATTTTAAGATTGTGATTGTGAGCGCATCGCATAGTGCATACGAACAAAACGCCAGGTGTCAGCCATCTTGCATCATTTTTAATAATTGTGAAATTTATTGACTTTTGTGGGAATTTTGCAACAAGTGAATAACTTCAACTTGATTGGGTAAGTAATATTGTTATTCTTTGGCCATAAATAAACTCTAAATACCGCAATTTTGTTCTAGAAACACTTTTTTTCGTCCAAGGTCACAAGATTAATTATGGTCCTTTCTGAAAGCCCTTTATCGAGCTGTTTAGTGCCATCGTATTCGCTCACCTTCATATATTATTTACTTTTATGAGTTGGGTAGGTAGGTACCTATATTTTTCCATTACAGGCATGCCAAAAATGTTATGTAAACGGCATATTCGTCGAAAAGTTTATTTAACACATCGGAACCAGGCAAGTCCTTAGATATTTGTTTTTCTGTATACAGATGCTGTTAAGCTAGCATTTGCTGGAAGAGAATCTACAGTCGATTTAAGCGACCAGGTGGTGATAAGAGCAGTGCAAGACTGGCTGAAACTGTCCAAAAGTCGCTACACTTACAATAGCGCTACAAAATGACATGTATCAAAAGTACCTACTTAATAAAGATTTCCTTTAATTCTATAGGTTTATCATTTATTTTGTAATATAATTATAGACATTGATGAAATACAGAAATAATACGTTTTTTAGCAATATTTATTATGACATTGTGATAAACGTTTATAAAAGATTTGCCAATAACGAAAAAAATACTTTATTTCAGCAGAAATTAAAACGTTTAAAACACGTTTTCATTTAATCAGGTTTGGTATATGCAAAAAATAAACGTTTCTAATAAAGGTACAATAGAAGTCTACAATATACGTATATGATATATTTTATGGAACATAAATATATACATTTACGAAATACGAAAATCATACGTTTCTTAGTAACATTTATTATAGGAATATGATTGGCGTTTATAACATATTTATCTGTGACAAAAAAAAAAACATTTATTCGGCGGACATTCGAACGTTTATTGAACGTTATGATTAACTAAAATTAAACGTTTCGTTCAGACAAAATAAAAACGTATATTAAACCATTCAGTGTTGCTTGGGATGTGTACATATTTATTATTTTTGTAAACTTAAAAAAAAAATCATAGCTTTTTAGAGTTAGGTTTTAATACTTTGTCTAGATGGTCCATGTATAGTACAACTTTGTAACTAGCAGTTTTAGCTAAATAAAGGATTTAATAATAATATATCTGTAATATTAATGAAAAACTTTGACGTTCAATAACTTTTTTCCGAAACACCCTGTATTTGCAAGGTATATGGCAACAACCTAAATAATTGCCGAGTAGTTGGGACAATCAATTATACCACCGCGAACCGTTTCTATAAGAAAATTATAAAATTGTCGATTTGACACGGCGATCCATACACACAAACTTGTATGTGCGACGCCGTAAACATACGAGTATGCAGCAATCTTAAATTTTGTTTTAGTATCTCTTATAAGAAAAAAGTAATATTATGAATAGTGACGCCGGGTGTAATAGAGTACCTAAATTTAAGCAAAGTATACCTGTTTTTACTTCTTTCGGATTCGTCCTCCTTAATGTCTAGTTCTTCATGTTTAATTTTCCAATCCCCATGCATCTGATCAGTTCCTGCGTCATCCTCTTCAACTTTGACCTCTGCTTCGGTTTGATCAGGAAATATTTGTTTGCCCCTGTAAAACATAAAATGATCCGGTTTTAGGCGGGACTAAAACAAGAATTGTTGATTGTTTTTGTCAGAAATATCTTTCTAATTTGGTGACATATAAATCATATTATTTAAGTAGGAGAGGAGAGGTAGGTACTAAACAGTAAATTTCGATAAACAGCTTTAGAATATATTTTAATAATGATATAAGTAGGGTCAATTAAACCAATTAGAATAAATCGAGGGGTAAATACGAATTTAACCCTAAAGGACCCCTCATAAACCTTATGGATATTGGCTTTATGTGAAGTGGAAAGGTCGAAATGTTTGCTTTCATATTAGTTCAGGTTAGTTAGTTCTTTAAACTTGATGATCATATAAATAGAGTTACACGTCACAAAGTCACGTTTTTTTGCTTAAAATAAACACCATTATGATGTTGACAGACTCAACACTGATATAAGGTTCATCATTATTATGGGGCGTGGAGTCACACACTGGTTGACTTCCACAATCACCTGCAAAACATACTATTGAAATGAAGCGCTTGCATAAATTTTTGAACGCCCGCAAGAAGGTCGGTTTTCAGTCAAACACCTCGGTTTTGTGACCGTTTTATATGTGCAGACAAAAGTGCTGCAAAAGTTTATAATCGCCCATTGCCATACTCAACAGACGACGTTTCTAAATGACCCAAAAAAGAGACAAAGTTGTCACGTATTAAAGCCTGTTTACATCAGGAAATTGCAGATGCAATGCAATAAAAAATTGCCTGTACGCATGCGCATTTACGACTTTGCAATCAGCTATTGCAATTTTCTTTGCATTTTTTTTTAACTTTTTAAAGGGACCTCGCTTCGATACCATAATCTAGGGGCGCTCATCAGAAAAACATTATCGACGAATAATAACGATGTCACAAAAACATCGAATTCGAAACATCGATTTGTTTAAATTACCTAATATCGATAAGTTGACATTTTTATATACCTGCTTGAAAATGTAATTTATATGTTCTTACGTATTTTATAAAATTATGTTCTTCCAGCTTGCCCTAATTAATCCAATAATAAATTGCATCACCCAATCAGTATCCTCAATTCTCTGCAAATTCATGATTTGAAAAAAAAAAAAAACTGCAACTAGGGTATAACCGAGGGTATAACCAAATGGAACCTTTACCATTTCAAAAAGCATGTTGTTTTATAGTAGGAAATGGAAATTGACAACACTCTCCATTTGTCGAGACTAAAGATGCAAGTATGCAAAAAATTGAAAAAAAAATACAATACAAAAATTTTAACTTTTACTAACCTGAACTAACCATATAACTTTTGTAATAAAGAAAATAGAAGCAATGTTTCTTTTTAGTCTATTCAGCAATTAATTGCTTTTCTCTTGGTACCTATAAGAAAACCAGATATATTTCAAAAAAGGAACGAAATAAATAAATAAATACGAATTGTTTAGTGCTCGGTTTATTGGAATTACCTAGTACAAGTGTTTGTTAAAATGTTTGTGTCGTTTACTTGCTTGATACGTAAACGATTACGCAATGCAATTATGCAATTCTTTGCAGAAGCAATACGTTGCAAGACATTTTTTGCAGGTACATAATGTAAACATGCTTTTACAATACTTAATATTGTGTAGTTCAAACAAGACAATTAACTAGATATGGGATCAACAATATGACCTACCTAATCTGGTCCGATTCCTCATCGTCACTGTACTCAGTTTTTATTTTTATTCCTAATATTCTTCCTTCTTCTTGATTAAAAAATATTTCTGTTGTATCGCGGCATGGATTATTGCTGTTTTCCCACAAATCATTCATGCTCAACAAACTAATTTAGGTGTAACGCCAATTTATTTGTGTCTCGGGTAAATGGAACACAGACGGCACAAATTATCAAATATTTTACAAAATTTAATAATCTACCGACTGCTTGCAATATTTATTTAGTGCTGGTTCTTTAGCAATGAACTAGTAAGTAATAGTTCATTGTTCTTTAGTCAAAAACATCAAATGTAGGTTATTTCCAACCATGTCTTCCCTTTCATTCTTTATCGGACCAAACAGCCAGCCAGACAAGCCTTAATGCTGGATTGCACCAGAAAAAATTTTATTAGCGGAATATCGAAAAATCTTTTATTTCATACTGTATTGTAAAACACACCTTTACATATTTGAATTTAGTCCAGAAAATAAGGTTTTACAGCAATGTATAATATATATAAGTATAATATAAGTCCGGTAATAGTATATTATTTAACGAGCGTATAATGTAGGCCATAATAAAACGAGGATGAAGTTTACGGCACGAGCCAAAGGCGAGTGTTGTAAATCATCCGAGTGTATTATGGTTCATTATACGCGAGTCAAATACTATACTTTATCTACAACCATCCATTTATACAGTGCCTGAAAAAAAGTTGAGTTCATATGGGAAACTTTTTTCGCTTTTTTATTTTTTGAAAATCAAGAATACAACTTTTTGAGGAAATAAAAAGTAAACATGTTTGTCTTATGAATTCAGTTTTTTAGCTAGCGTTTGTTTAAGAAAAGGAATGTAAAGTATTAATAAAACAAATTTCTTAAAAATTCAAAATTTAATTAACATTTAACGTAACTGTTATTCGTAGGTCTATTGTAATTTTATGATTTACTTATTTATAAAATTAATTGTAAGATTAGGGCAGTTATTAAAATTTATTGTAGAGGGTGTAGTAACAATACTAATGTCAGTGGTGGCATTAGTAATGGAAAAATTATCATGGGAAGAATTGTCGGCATCAGCAGTGGCAGACTGCACAGATGGACGTAGATGTGATGGAGTAGAAGTAAGAGTATTAATGTTAGAATTGGGAATGATTTGCCTTAAAATTTTGTTAGCAGTGTCAGTTTTGTCCCGCTAAACATGAAACATTCTTGAAATATTTCATGTTTGCAGAAGTATCGCAAAAATGAAACATTTCATTTATGTATGTCAGAAATGTTCCAGAATCGTTTTCTTTTTGATTTTGATCTGTCATTTCAATGGTTCAGTTATGGCGTTCTTTTATGTTTTTGTCACGGCAAAAATATTTTTATGCAACATCAAGTACTTTAAATTGGTACCAAAAATGTTGTGGAAAAAGCATTTATTTATTTTGTGCGTATAGTGTATTGTAAATAGAACCGAAAATTTAATTGTATCTACTGCCACTCTACCGTGGTTGTATTTTCCTCTGACGGAAGAACTTCATAACCAGTAAATTAAACCAATAATTTCGAAACCTAGTGGCCTTAACAGATTTCTAGGGGACATAAAATCAAAATAACTGACCAAATGCTATCCAAATTAACCAGAATCCGATAAAACTGCCAGGTAATGAAAATATAGTAGTAACCACCACGGTCCACGGCGGCGGGTCAATAGACACACCAACCAATGTAGTGATGCTGAGTCAGAGTGCTTTTACTGCTTTTTATTTGGATTTGATACAAATTTAAAAAAAAAACAATATAACTACCACAATGAGTCAAGCAGTGCAGGTGTTTACTACTGCAAACAAAAATAATTGTGATAATGGTGATAATTTGGTAAGTAGGTACCTAGTTATATATTTTAGAGTCAACAATCTAACCTAAAAATCCAACGTTTTCCAATTTTTCCTCCAATTTGTTGTTAATAACACTATTATGCCAATGGGTATGAAACAGTATTATTTTATCTATATATTTAAGTTTCGTATAAAAGTTCCCAGTTTATTACTTATTTGTTGTGAAAGTGACCTTTAGAAGGCACATTATTAAGAAATATTTGGTGATTCGTCGTTAGTCATTACATTATTTACGAATTTTGTAGCATGTATTTTTTTTATATTTCTGTAGCGTACTGACGGAATAAATAAGTAAATAATTAAATAATTGTGGGATTTATTTTTAAGAAAATTTTGATCATTTACTTTTAGGATGAAACTTTGAAAGGAACAGAAGATCCAAAAAAATGGAAAATTTAATATTAATAAGGTTCTAAAATCTAGGTATTATTGTTTTGGATAAGGTTTTGATGCGGCTGTATTTTGTATTCAAACTTTATTGTAAATATTCCCATGTTCTGAAAATAAATTTTGTGATTTACATTTAATTTTGTGAATTATTTAGGGGTTCACTTGCAACGTTTGGTAACATTCTCGAAGAGTAAATTTGAAATATTGCATACAAATTAAATTGCAACATTTCGTAAATATTTTTTTTTTATGTTTCAATGTGATATGTTTGTAACATTGCGAAATGTTTCCTTGGTACGTTTCAATGAAACATTTCTGAGGTAGGACATTTACAGTTACATAAACATTTCTCAAACATTTATCTGCAGTTTAGTGATACGTTTCAACGTTTAAATGTATGTTTATGAAACATCTCTGGAACTAAAAATTGTTTAGCGGGGTTCTTCTGCGAATCTGCAATATTTATAACCTTCCGCTACGGAAGTTGATTTCCAGCCTCCGTGGCGTTTTAGAGCTGTCATACTTGCCCCTGCATCAACGTACAATGTGGCTGACGAACGACGAAGGCAGTGACCAGTATATTTTTCTGGATTACCGATTTTTAAAAAACTTGCAATTTCTCTACCCATTTTTGCAAACTTGTTTATACCGATAACTTGTTTTGTACATTTTCCATTTTGAAAATTCATAAAAAAATAATTCGATACATCTGGCAGTCTTAAATCTGCATATTTCTTAACGATATTGACCATTTTCATATGACGTCACAGCAAATAAACACAAGTGTTTACCAAGTTTTCTTACAGTTTACCTTGACTCTTGACCGTAATTTAAGATCTGTGTTCGTGTAAAGTGCCCTAAATAAAAATGCCGACGTGTTGTTTAGTGGTAAATTGTGGGATGAGGGGAAATAGGGACAATGTACGTTTTTTTAGAGTTCCTGCAGTTCCTCAAAACGCTGGAGAAAACCTCACTCAACTCTCACAAAAACGGCGTGAAATGTGGATAATGGCTTTAAAAAGGGGCCCCTTAAGTGACAGCTAGTGAAAGTATGGGAGAATTTGCTCCAGACATTTTATAAGTGGTAATATTTGATTTTTGGTATGATGGCCTAATAAAATGATCTGATGTAAACATTTGTAGGAGCTCCAGCCGAATTGGTAAACAAAGACAACCCTGACTGGATCCTGAATCAAAATATGGGTACTTTAATCCAAAAGAGGCAACTCAGACTCGAATTGACAAAAATGAGAGAGCTCAGAAACGTAAACGAGCAAAGTTTCAGGTAGGTGTATTATTGTAAATAGTAGGTAGTACTAGGATTGATTGTATTATGATGTAGACATAGTGTTGATTAAGGTTGAAGTTTTTTTTTATTAAGTTATATGTATTCTTGTAGATAGAATAACAGATTGAGGCACCAGACGAAGCTACTCCGGGAAACATTTTCTGACATCGAAAGCTTTCTACTGGTCTGATACATTTTTTCCTGGTGATGAACTTGATTTTATAAATCGTTTTAATTTATTAGATTGTATATTGTGTACTATTTTAATTGCAAATTTTAAATTTTTGAATGTATTAGTTCAGTATTTTTACAATGTATTAATTTGACTTTTATATGTTTAAAAAACAGTACACAGCATAAATAAACTACCTAAATGAACATAAAACTGTGGGTTTAGGCCCAAATGAAATATCTCAAAACTATTTTTTTTTATGAAAAAATATATGAACTCACCCCTGAGCTCTACGAAAATCATTCTATCACAACTATATTTTATCCTTTCGATAAATTAACTCATAACGAAAATATGAAGGGCTTATAAAAGGTGGGTGTCCTTTAGATTAAAGAAGAAGAGGGTCAATTTACACCGAAATCTTTCGATTCATTAAAAAATAGGATACTAGGGTGAAGAGGTGAAGACCCACTTAATCTTTAACAATAATAATTCTAATAACCCGTAAAAGTGTTGAAATAAGACACACTTTACACATTGTACCTAGAATGTATTACATATGAGGGGTCTATTTTCAAAGTGTACCTACAATCTCCACTTTTTAGGAAAAAATGGTAGATGGCGTTTCTAATCTAAATTTTTGCAATGAACTCGCATAAATATGTAAATCGTATCAAAACGAACAGTATCCAATAAAATTTTAGTGTTAAAAATTGGAAGTAGTTTCAAACCGTACAATCTCCGAATCCGGTATACTTTACAAAGTGTACAATCTCCAATACATTTGTAACGTATGCGACAGGAGTTAATTTCAAAACGAACATGATTCGCCTAGTAAGAATTTAGATGGTTAGGCCAGGTAAGGCATTTTGTTTTAGTATTCTTCTGTTCTTTAAACCGTAAAGTGCTAGTACAAATTTATTTATTTGTGAAAATTAATTAATAATAATATAGGTACTGGTCTTTCAAATAAAAATAATGGAAGTAAATGTGACTCCTGTTAATGAAAGCAAAGCTAGAAAAAGAAAACGAGTTCCAACCGAATGGAAAAGGACCCAGCAAAAATTAGTAAGGTAGGTAATTGACATTATTTATTTTTTTAAATATTTTTATTACAAACAAATTCCATTTTTAGGTATGGCCCACGTGGCCTTCCAGTTTATCCTGTTTGCCGGCATCAAACTGGGGCTTTGCAATGCAGTACATTAACAATGAATGAAATCCAGAAATTTCATAAGAAATTTTACGAAAAAAAAGAAAAAGTTTTTCAAGATAATTTTATACTAAAGTTTTGTAATAGCGAACCTGTTAAGCGCAGAAGACCAAAAAATTGTTAGCACAATCAAAAAGTATTTCAATCTCAGTTTTTCGTCATTAAATCAGCAGAAACGTTTAACTCCTGTGTGCAAAAGGGCTTTTATGGAGATTTTAGGATTTTCTAGGCCCAGAATTGACACTGTCACTCACCAAAAACTTTTATAAGACTTCTTTACCAGCGAGCGAAAATCGAGGTGGGGATAGAAAACTGGGGAAATTTCAAGACAAAAAAGATTCTGTTATGAATTTTATTAATAAATTTAAGGGTATAGAAGCCCATTACTGTCGTGGGCAAAGCAAGCGAATGTACCTTGACTCGTCACTTAATATTAAGAAAATGTGGGAAATCTATAGCAAAGATACCCTGCCAAAAATACCATATAGAAACATATAAAAAAAATATATAGTATTCTATAGGTTTTAATAATATTATTAATCTGCAAATACATAGGATCTATAGGAATAGACTCATCATATGAAACAGTAATTTCCTACTACGCTATGAGGATTGATGTGCTGTACGTAGTTGTTTTTAATAGGAAGCAATAAATTTTTCTAGGAATATGCTATAGTGTTCCAACATTAACCAACGAGTCTTGATAACCCTCAACCAGCTCACATCCGATGGTTGTTGACATGACTTAATTGGAAAGTACGTGTCTAATGAAACAGTAATTTCCTATTAGGCTAACAGGATTAAAGTGCCTTACCAGGTTGTTTCCAATGAGAAACTTTATGTACTTCCAGGAAAATGCTGTATCGTAGCAATAGGTTCCAATATCAACCTATGGGTCTCGACAAGCATCAGTAAACGACAATCAATAGTTGTTGGAAAGGCTTAATAGGATATTACTTTTCTATAGAATAATAATTTCCTATTAGGCTATGAAGCTTTAAACTGTTATACCACATTGCTTCCAATAGGAAGCCATATGTTCTTCTAGGAATATGCTATAGCGGGCCAATATGTTCCAATATTATCCTGTGGTAGGCTATGGGTATCACTAAACGGAATCCAATAGTTGCTGGCCAGGCTTAATAGGAAATTACTTTTCTATAGAATAGTAATTTCCTATTAGGCTATGAGAGGGTTAAAGTGTTATACCAGATTGCTTCCAATAGGAAGCTATATGTTCTTCTAGGAATATGCTAAAGCGCGGCAATATGTTCCAATATTATCCTGTGGTAGGCTATGGATCTTGACAGGTATCACTAAACGGGATCCAATAGTTGTTGGCAAGGCTTAATAGGAAATTACTTTTCTATAGAATGGTAATTTCCTATTAGTAGGCTATAAGGGTTAAAGTGTTATACCAGATTGCTTCCAATAGGGAGCTATATGTTCTTCTAGGAATATGCTAAAGCGGGACAATATGTTCCAATAGTATCCTGTGGTATGCTATGGGTCTTGATAGGTATCACTAAACGGAATCCAATAGTTGCTGGCAAGGCTTAATAGGAAATTACTTTTCCATAGAATAGTAATTTCCTATTAGGCTATGAGGGTTAAAGTGTTATACCAGATTGCTTCCAATAGGAAGCTATATGTTCATCCAGTAATATGCTAAAGCGCGGCAATATGTTCCAATATTATCCTGTAGTAGGCTATGGGTCTTGATAGGTATCACTAAACGAGCAGATCCAATAGTTGTTGGCAAAGCTTAATAGGAAATTACTATTCTATAGAATAGTAATTTCCTATTAGGCTATGAAGCTTTAAACTGTTATACCACATTGCTTCCAATAGGAAGCTATATGTTCTTCTAGGAATATGCTAAAGCGGGGCAATATGTTCCAATATTATCCTGTAGTACTTGTAGTAGGCTATGGGTCTTGATAGGTATCACTAAATGGGATCCAATAGTTGTTGGCAAGGCTTAATAGGAAATTTTCTATAGAATAGTAATTTCCTATTAGGCTATGAGGGTTAAAGTGTTATACAGATTGCTTCCAATAGGAAGCTATATGTTCATCCATTAATATGCTAAAGCGCGGCAATATGTTCCAATATTATCCTGTAGTAGGCTATGGGCCTTGATAGGTATCACTAAACGAGCAGATCCAATAGTTGTTGGCAAGGCTTAATAGGAAATTACTTTTCTATAGAATGGTAATTTCCTATTAGTAGGCTATAATCCACAAATTCTGTCTATGAAGGAATTTGTATAAAAACCAAAAAAATCTGAAAACTGATAAGGTATAAACAACATCGACATAAAGTGCGTTTCATCTAGAAGAGCCGTTGAATATCTTTAAATCTACTGAATATATAGCCCATTTCACCTAGAGGTGTCAGTCATCCACTATGTCGTGCTCTTCTTGCAAGAATGACCTTACTGATAAAGAAATCAAGTATAAAATCAACTGTGATTTCTGCAATGCTACTCATTGTCTATCATGTTCCCAGTTCTCAATCTCGGAAGCTCAAGTCACCCAGATGAAGACTCGAGTTATGCTATATGCCTGTCAAAACTGTTCTGATGTAATCAAAAATTCAGCAAAAGGATCATCAGGTAAACTTACGAGTGAATTACAGAGGGCATTCGACTCAGTAAATGCTCAACTATCTAAGAAAATCTCTCAAAAAATTGACAGTCTCAACACTTCCCTCCAAAACAAAATGACAGAACTACATTCCAGCTTCTCTACGAAAGAATCCATCTATAAAACTGAAATAGAGAATGTAACCAAAATCATCAGCCTACTAAAGTCAGATGTCAGCAAGCTCGAAACATCAAATAATAATGTGCTGAAACTAAAACAAGATGTAGTGACAGCGAGAACAGTTGTTACTCCCGATGCTGACTCATATGAGATGAGGCTAAAGAAACTGGAGGTCTTAAACAAGGAGCTGTCTGAAAAACTTAACAAATTGGAAAGGGAACTCCTGGTTCTAAAAAATTCTCCTCAAAATAAATCACAGTCTTGACCTGGCTTCAAACCAACTAATACCGGGCGTCAGCTCATGAATGTGGAGCCCAGTGAAGATCAAACACCACCGCTTAACAGTTTTAAGGAAAACCTTACACCAAGTGCCACCCTATCCCAGCGTAGTAGAGATCCGTTAATACTGGGTACTGGTGCAATGGGGGGTTCCTCATCTTTTTCGGCTGGCGAGAGACGTCAATGGCTATACCTAGGGAGATGCGACCCTGCTACTACTGAAAACCAAATAACTGATTATATGGAGAAACAACTAGAAATTACAAATGTCAAATGTTTCATATTAGATAAAAATGAGGATGTTGCGTCCTTTAAGATCGGTGTCAAGGAGTCCTTAATAAAAGGTTTACTAGAACCTAACCTCTGGCCTGCGGGAACAGCGGTAAAAGAATTTCGCCCTCGTCGTCCTCGAGCTTCCATGCACGCAGCAAATTTTCAGCAGCAGGGTGCAGGAGGTCATCATTACTAGTAAATAGCGCTACCATAGTATATCAAAATGTTAGAGGCCTCAGGACTAAACTTAAAGACTTTCTGTGTTCAGCACTCACTGAACAATATTCTATCATCGCTGTTACAGAAACCTGGCTTGACCCCGCTATAAATGATGCTGAAATTCTTGATTCCAGCTATGCAATTTACAGAACTGACCGCAATAGCAGTAACAGTACAAAAAGTCGTGGCGGTGGTGTACTGATTGCTGTCAATAATAATTATAGATCTCACCGCCTCAACATTAATAACCCATCAGTTGAAGAGATATGGATTTCTGTAAAGATCGGCGAGGATACCTTTTGCATTGGTTGTGTTTACATTCCCCCTGCAATGGACATAGATGTCTACGAGTCTCATATGTTATCTGTGACAAATGCTTGTGACTTATCGGAAAATAT
Source organism: Polydrusus tereticollis (assembly GCA_963920685.1). NCBI lineage: Eukaryota > Metazoa > Arthropoda > Insecta > Coleoptera > Curculionidae > Polydrusus > Polydrusus tereticollis. The sequence continues at coordinate 28,667,425 of OY987336.1, forward strand.
TTTAGTTATGGGTGACTATAATCTGTCCAACATCGCATGGTCAACGGGTGTTGATCAACCAGGACTTTTACCAAACAATGCTATTTCTTCTAGAGAATCTCTAGTTTGTGACACTTTTACGTTTTTAGGACTGTCTCAATTCAACGGAGTGTTCAATGATCACAATTCAATCCTTGACCTCTGTTTTGCCAACTTTGACCTTACTTCAACTACAAAGTGTAATGGATTGGTTAATTGTGATCCCTATCACCCGGCACTTGAGCTGTCAATTAACTATGATAGAAAATTATACTTAAACTCGGCAGATTATTTTTACTATGATTTCAAAAACGCTGACTTTGTCGCAATAAACAACTACTTTCTATTATACAATTGGCACTCAATGTTGGATAATGATCTTGATGTTACTGTTGATAATTTTTATGATATTGTATTTAACTGTATAGATATGTTTGTACCAAAAAAGAGATCAAGTTCGAACCACAGATTTCCCGCCTGGTTCTCACCTACACTTAAACAACTTATAACACGTAAAAAATTGGCTCATAAGAAGTATAAACAGTCGAAAACTGATGCTGACTATAATAAATTTGTTCTGTTGAGAAATGAATGTAAATCTCTAACTCGGGTATGCTATAATACTTATATTACCAACTCAGAAGATGCTATAACTAACAATCCTCAATTCTTTTGGAAATATATCCGGTCACAATCTAATCATGGTGCTATTCCAAAACAGATGTTTCTCGAGGAAGACAGTGCTGACAACGGCCACGATATTGCAAATCTCTTTGCTCGTTATTTTTCCTCGGTATACGACCCCATTGATGAGAATATTGATGGTGTGGATTCTCCCGAGGGGTCTATATCGATTTCTAACGTCATCGTCAAGCCTACGGAAGTAGAAACAGCTCTGACTAACCTTGATGTTAATAAGGGTGCAGGCCCAGACAATATACCTAATAGTTTATTAAAATTCTGTTCCCATTCTCTTTATCTGCCACTTTACTACATCTTTTCTAATTCTTTAGGCTCTGGAATCTTCCCCAGCAGGTGGAAATTGTCACACGTTTGTCCTGTCTTTAAGTCAGGTAATAAAAATGAAATTAACAACTATAGACCAATCTGCATCCTCTCAGCTATTCCCAAGCTCTTCGAACACTGTGTAGAGAGAGTCCTTAAGGCTGTTTTTGAGCCAATCATTGTCAATCAGCAGCATGGTTTTATTTCAGGCCGGTCTGTGGAAACTAATCTATTTCTTTTTTCAAACTACCTTCATAACTCATTCAGCAACAGCCTTGAATGTCACGCAATTTACACAGATTTCAGCAAGGCTTTCGACAAAGTCAACCATGCCATTCTAACTTCCAAACTCTCCAGACTTGGGTTGTCTGGTCAACTGCTCGCATGGATTGTGTCTTACCTGAATGACAGGACGCAGCAGGTCATAGTAGAGGGCTTCCATTCTGAACCGTTTAATGCAACATCGGGAGTTCCCCAAGGCTCCCACCTGGGCCCCCTACTATTTAATCTGTTTATTAATGATCTTGCCCCCCGACTGTCTTCCAACTGCCTGCTGTTTGCGGATGACTTAAAACTCTTTAAACAGATTTCATCTGCACCCGACATAACAACTCTCCAAAGTGATATTGACATAATATTTTCTTGGTGTGAAAGTAACAGAATGTCATTGAATGCTAGCAAATGTCAGTTTATGAGATTCAGTAGGTTGATGAGTTATGCCCCCGTTCATTACTCTGTCAATGGTGTTCCACTTGTTGAGGTATCTGTGATCAAGGATCTTGGAGTCCTTTTAGATAGCAAACTATCATTCTCACATCACTTTGAGAGCATCATTGGCAGGGCTAATAGAATGCTGGGATTTATAAAGAGATCGTGTAGGGACTTTACAAATATTAATGTGTTAAAATTGTTATATGTTTCTCTTGTTAGATCAATTTTAGAATTTTCAAACATAGTTTGGTCACCATATTTCCATGTTCACATTAATAGACTTGAAAACGTTCAACATAAATTCATTAAATTCTCCAAATATCATTTGTTTCGCTCTGGTATCAACTTAAATGATAACCAGACTATGGCCTACCTGAATGTAAGTTCGCTTGCTTGTAGGAGGGAGTATTACGACGTTTGCTTTTTTTTCAAAGTATTAAATAATATCATTGAAAGTCCAGATTGTCTCAGTCTATTTTCATTTCATGTGCCTGCATACCAAACTCGTGCTCACTCCCTCCTGCATGTCCCTCATTGCCGTACATGGTATTTGTTATACAGCCCTATAAATAGAGTCTCAACCACCGTCAATAAGTATTGTGATAGTCTTGACATCGTTGGTGCCTCCCTAAGCACCTTTAAATCCTCTGCTAGAAGGGTCATTTTAAGTTAAGCGTCTAAATATGTACTGTTAATTAAGATTAAACTTGTAAATGTTGATAACGTTAATAAATAAAATAAAATAAAAAATAAAATAAAATATAAGGGTTAAAGTGTTATACCAGATTGCTTCCAATAGGGAGCTATATGTTCTTCTAGGAATATGCTAAAACGGGGCAATATATTCCAATATTATCCTGTAGTAGGCTTTGGTTCTTAATAGGTATCACCAAACGGCATTAAATAGTTGTTGGCAATAAGGCTCGATATGTATGTTAGGGTGGCCTTCACCTCGTCCACTGCTACCTTTCAGATTGTGGTTTTGGCAAGGCTTAATAGTAAATTACTTTTATATAGGATAGCAGGCCAATATGTTCCTATATTAACCGATTGGAGGCTATCTGTCTTGATAAGCATCATTAAACGACATTCTAGTTGCTGGTAAGTTCACAATAGGAAAATACCTAGTTATATTGACTATAGTAATTTCCTGTTAAGCAGAATTGAGTCGAATACTGAAATCCGGTATTCGAATCCTGAATACTGTATTCGAATAATCAAGATTCGAATACAAAGAAAAAAAGTATTTGAGTACCTGGATTCATTTACATATGAATACTTCATGAATATTTAAACTAAAAAAACATATGCGGCATATAAAGCTCGATTATTTATGTAGTTAATTTATAAAAACAGGATTTGAATAGGTGGGTATTCGAATACTGGGATTCAAGAACAGTATTCAGAATACCGAGTACTGAGCAAAAAAGGATTTAGTCGAATACCAAATACACAAATGTATTCTGAAGAGGATTTAGAATACCGGGTATTCGAATACTACCCAAGTCTGAGCAATGCGTTTCTACAGGTCTTACTGAGCTAAATTATGTAGTTGCTGGCAATATGTTTCAATAGGAAAGCATATCTTCCTTTAATATTATTAACAATAGTACCAGTCGCAATGCAGTTAAATCGAATAAAAATAAAAACTTAATTTTAAAATTAAAATTTATTTTTGCAAATTTTATACATTTGTAGTTTTATATACAAGTTTTTGAACAGGCTGTATATATAAATATCGGGTGTCCGCGAAAGGTGGTTCGCCCCTATAACTTTTTTGGTTTGAAGAATGTTATGAAATTTGAATACGACCTAAAACTGCATTTTTCGACGGGTGACTCAATTCTATAGCAGTTCCGGTTAAACCGGAAGTAACAAACTTTCGATTTTTAAATGGAACACACTTAAATGACCACATTGTATACAGGGTATTTCCATACTCGATGGTACGTTAGACATTTATTGAGAACCGGCGATACGTTTTATTTGAAAATTTGGTTGTCCAGATATACGACCATGGTCTATCGTTCTAAAATATTTTCAGCAATACGGCGTTGCCGCTTCTGCCCAAAACAGATGGCAACATAGTTATTTTAAATGGAACACCCTATATATTATTAAATTTTCAGATTCTACATAAAATTATAATTATTTTTTATTAAATGCATTATTAGTCAACACTTAATAGTTTTTTAGATATTGACTTTTGAAAAATGGCATTTTTGAATTTTGACAGCTTCTAGCATTCTAACTGTATGTCTTAGAGCAAAACGGCTCACGTGTTCCTATCTTTAAATTTTATTATCTTCCCAAAATTGTCAACTTCCGGTTAAACAGGATGTAACTCGAAAACAGGAAATTAATTACTTCCGGTTTAACCGGAAGTTGACACTTTTGGGAAGATAATAAAATTTAAGGATAGGAACATGTAAGCCGTTCTAAGATATACAGTTAGAATGCTACAAGCTGTCAAAGTTCAAAAATGCCATTTTTCAAAAGTCAATATCTAAAAAACTATTAAGTGTAGACTAATAATGCATTTAATAAAAAATAATTATAATTTGGCTCTGGCTCTGTGTTGAAAAGTTTCTTAAATACCAAACAATGAGTCTTATATTTAAAATTAGAAAGGGGTTGGCACCTAATTACTTATCTCAAAAGCTTTTTACCGAGTCAGTTCATTCATACCCAACAAGAAACAAGGAAAACTTTTATGTCACAACAAAGAATAAAAGTAGCTCAGAAAATTCGGTTTATCATAAGGGTTTAATTGCTTTCAACTCTATACCTTTAGATATAAAAAATATAGCAAACCTTAACCGATTTAAAATTGCACTGAAACAACATCTTCAGGGAGAATGATACAATTCAATGAATTTTAAATAGTGGACTTTATTTGGTGACTGGGCAATGTTTTTAAACTTTTTGAATGTTATGTATGGAATAAATGTTGAGTGGGGACATTTTATATTATCATTTTATTGTGTAATTTTGTATGGTGTGATTTTATATTTTATATTGTGTAATTTTATATCGATAGCTCAAGAAAACCAGATACCCAGGAGCATTAGTATGTAATGTAGTTTTGACTTTAATGAAATGCAGTGTTTGCTGTAGATTTAATTTATCATTGTACAGTGTATTAGCCAATGATTGCTAAAAAAAAGGATTATTATTAAAGTAAAGCCACTGTGGCTCTAAACGAAATAAGATGTGGTGCCCCAAGTTGACCCACAAACGCCAATAAGACAAACCACCACTGTACTTTACATGTCAAGTTACAAGTCTTCTTCTCTTATTGTGATGTTTTCTTCATGTGCCTTATCAATATCGCCATTAGTGTGTGGAGCTGTCTTGCCTAAAATGTAAAAAAACGACAATTGTTACTAACACAACATTAACAACTTTTAAAAATCCACAACGCATTTCAAATTTAGGAAATTAGCTATTATCTTTTTATATTTTTTTTATATTAAAATCTTAAGAATGAATATAGATAGTTAGGTATATCGTGCTCCATGTTAGTATATTCTATTAAATACCATATTTCTCCACCAACAATAAAATATTTGTTTGGCTATAATATAATAATAGGTTTATTTTTATTAGAACTGAAGGATCAATAGATTGGTAAGAAATAACTAAAAATTTAAAATTATCCCATTAATGGATTCTACTTGAAAATTCATTACAAAGAATTGCAATAAAGACAAGACAAACTAATATGTAAAATAAAACCAAATTATACTTAGTTATGTCATGTATAATGAAAAATATGACGTTATATACGGCCGTTTCGTAGTCAACTACATCTTCAAGACGCTGACAAAAGTGAGACTAAACTAAAACATAAATTATATATTTATATACAGGGTGTCCTCCCGTAACTTATGGGCCATAGAGCAACTGGAGATATACTAGACCTCAAACTGACTGATTAAGTCATATAATTTATTTTTCAAAATGTTGGAAGAAAAATCATAGATTTACTTCTGTAACTAGAGCCTGTTAGTGTGAAACTTAAAAAATTTCTACAAATTCTTACTCCTCACTCATAAATACATAATAATTCCAGCTTTCAAAATTCGATACATTGAATGTTTTCATATTATGGCTTATTTTCGAAAATAAACTTTCACTTTCAACACCCTGTATCTCTAGAACAGGTAACATTTCGAAAAAACCTTATATGACTTAATCGGTCTAGTTTGATGTTAAATACCTGTAGTTGCTCTATGGCCTATAAATTATGGGACACCCTGTATATTGTATTGAAGATGTAGTTGCACTACGAAAATGCTGTAACGCCATATTTTTCATTACACGTCATATCTAATATCTAATGTATAATTTCGATTTATTTTGCATAATTTAAAATGTACTGTCACAAAGTAATTAACTGACGAATCAGTTAATTCTATTATAATAGTTTGTCTTTTATTGCAATATAAAATTAAAATAATAAATGTATATATTACCTCTCAATAAACGATTCATATCATTAATTTTGGCTGTAATATACTGGGAAGTCTTGGCCAGTTCGGACAACAGCTTAAAATCATCTGTCCCTTTTTTTTCCAGGAAGTATTTATGAGCATCTAAAAAAAATGTCTTTACTGTTACAGTCGAATTTACTTTAAAGCTTGGCAGATATAGGGTTTATAATGCAGGATCTTATAACAGATATAAATACAAAAAAAAAATATAAAGTTTTATGACTTATAACTTACCATAAATTGCTGCCATTTTTGTCGGATCCAATTTTGGTTTGGACGGACCCTTCGTTCTATTCGAGCTCTTGCCGGTAACTGAACTGTTTTTTAGCGCCTCTATTCCAAAAACATACACCACTAACATTCGGACAAATAATGAACTCGTTTTCTGGTTAACGCAGTCGTTAAAAGCCGTTTTGGTAACCGTAATATTATGACCAATATATATATCCTGGAAATTTCATTTAGGTTAGATACATTGAATAAAGAAAATTATGGATTGCAGTACATATTATGATATACTAAAATATTTTGTTTATAAGAATTCACTATAATGTCTATTATTTTTTATAAATCTAGTTTTCATTCAATTGTGCAAGCAGCAAGCAAGTGACTTTAGGACTATAAGCATATATTTATATAGCTACACACCAGATGCCTACTGTAATGGAACAAAGTGTCATCAAACGATTGCGGTCGACCGCTTGTAATATTTGAGAATATTAGGTCAAAGCGCTTTATTTTGCCAAATCGGTCTGGTATTTCTTGAAACAAGTCGCCCCGCTCGAAAACTTGGGAGACTTTTATGACCCACTTTTTAACATTGGAGTAGTCATCTGTCTAGTTACTTAGATCTGTGCTACAAGTAAACTAAAACCAACGTTTTATTTTACATTTTGACTACTGTCTAAATAGTTGTTATGAATATTAATGTGACCACAATTTAAAAAAGCAACTACAGGATCTAGCTAAGTTAGAATCTGCTTTTACAAGTATACCTCTGTACCCGGGACCATCTCTCCAACAGATGGTTTGATTGTCTCAGCAGGTATTCCATTTGTCAAATTAGTACCATCTAGAGATTAGATCAATATATTTCTTATTTATTATTTTAGCACTACATGATTTTTCAGAATTCTTAAATTGGGTTACTTTTTTTAAATTTATTTTTGTATTAAAAACAGGGCTGCAACGAATCACGATTTTTTTGAAAAAATCAAGAAATTCATTTTTTCGATTAAATCATGATTTTTTTGATTTTTATCAATTTATACTGATTTTTTCCTTAAATATGGCAATAATGAACTTTACAATCACTTATTTTCATTATTTTGTTTCTATTCACCCAAAAATATTTGTCTAGATTTACAGCTAGAAAATTTCCTCGGCGATATATTCCTGTCGGAACAAGAAAATTCGTTCGTCTTTATAATGTGCGGACATAATACATAATGTACCTATGTAAACACTATCACTTAGTTTTAAATAAACTATCCCTTTTTTTAAATTTCCTGATGAGTTATTTGCTTCGGCGACTTGTTTTTACAGCAATTTATAATTTGATTTAAATCACCATTAAAATTGAAAAAATCAGTTGATTTACATCGTCACAACCCTGATTAAAAATATGCAGTGCCCAAGATATGGGGGGCATCTATGGGGTCCTTGGATATGGTACGAGATATATATATATATATATAGTAATTACATACCTTACTGTACCATCTTTGTGAAATTTTCAAGATCTTGTGATATAGGTATATTTCTCATAATTTGTAAAAGTCAAAAATCATTAATATTGTCCTTAAATACAAACAAAACACAAATTATTAATCCAAAAAATAGCTTATTGTAGTAGGTAAGTGCAAAGTTAAGAATTTAATTAAAAGATAAGTAATACATAACTGAATTATGAAGTTATGTTATTAAATTTGGCAATAAAAAATCAGGGTCTTAATAGAAAAAATAAATTTTGATGGTGATCGCTTCGAAATGAAAAAGTTTTGTTACTTGTGCTCTAACTTTAATTATAATGCAGGATTAAAATAAAATTTAAAATTCACAATTTCAGTTCTTGTATAATAACGCGCAACTTTTTCCCCAATCAAATTTGTATGTTACCATAATCCAGATCCTCACAGACGCCCTCCTTATCTTGGGCACCCTGTATATTATAATATACTAGTCTACACTTTTCACCTTTACAAGACAGCCCATCCCTTATGATGTACCAAACTGATAACTGTTATATTAGGCCAGATAAATAAATGGAAAAAGAGGGCATATAAGGTTGGGTTGTTGAGAAAAAAACACTTAAATACCTAAATGTAATAAATAAGTCTAAAAATGAATCTGTTTAGGATTAATATTTCTAAAACTGATGCGTTCATCAGGTAAAGTAAAAATACGACGTGAAAGCTAAAAATGATACTTAAACAGAACCAATTTTTAATTCATATGCTTAATTAGAATACCTAATTCTTACCATTAAATTTATTGATAACAATTTCTTGCAGATTTATGTTTAATCGTCTAATATCTTCTATCTCTTTCTGCAGAAGTTTGATTTCTTTAGAGTCTAAACTTTCAGTTTGACAACCTTTGTCTTTTTTCTTTGGACTGCTATCAACTGGACTAACCCGACTAGGTAGTGAGTACTCTTTTAAAATTGATTGTTCAAGAGGCTTCTGTTGAAGGGCAGAAAAGGTTTTGTTATTTAATAATACACAATAAATCTAATTACTATAAAAATTATATATCAATTGAAAATTTTCAAAATGCCAGTAAGAAAAAAGTACCACTTACAAACTGGTTTAGAGGCCGACTTTTTATTATTCTTTTTCTGCTTCCTTCTATCTCACTTTCACTGTCATCACTTTGACTTAACAAAAAAGTTTTGGGGGTTAATTTAACTCTTTTTTGAGTAATAAGTTTATTCAGCTCCTCTAGAGTGTCTAAAAAATAAAAGACTTATAGGTACCTACTATAAAATATGTATGCGCAATATTTTGATAAAAAAAATAAATGCTGACTGCATGCAGTAAGGTAGAAAAGATGTGCAAAATCTTCTTTAAGACTTTGATTAGGTAGAGGTACCTAATTGTTTATTCATTATAATTTTAAAGTTGCAAACTATCAATAAAAAGTATAGGTATACAGGTTACTTACCTTTGAAATAAATAATATTCGCCAAATAATGGTTTCCGTCCTTCCATTCTACCTTGTATTTTAGATTATAATTTATGTTATATTTATCAAATTTTAAAATTTTAGAAGTGCTGACCACTTCGAATTTGTCATCATCAACGAAACGTACATAAGCGTACGAAATATCTTTATTCATTGTAAAAACCAAAAGTATCTAAAAATATTTCAGACATTTACAAAAAAATAAAATAATACACATATGCATGCACCTATAGGTACCTATACAGGGTGTTACAAATTCGAGGCTAAGTACAGGGATCTCCGAAACTATGAGAGATACAAAGTCGGTTAAATGGGGCAAAGTTCTGAAATATGGAGCTCAAGAAAATGCCGCTATAAAAATTTAAAAGTTCCGACTACCTTCGGAGATATCAGAAAATAAACGAAAATTAGCAAATTCGTTTTTATTTTTTCCTGATTACATTTGTTGAAATAATTTCAAACAAATGTCACATTTTCATTGCCACTTTTTCTCCTCTACAAGATGACATAATTAGTTTTTAATTCCAACGTTTCGTTGGCGGGCAACCATCATCAACTTCATTTTTTCGAATACGGACTAGGTATATCTATAAGTAGGTACTCTGTCAAGAAAAGATTTCAAAGTTGAAATATGGCAAAACTTTAAACGCGATTTTGTCGAAAAGTTGTTTTTGTTACATGAACCCTATAATTCCAAGCAAGGGATATGTTTTAACGTTTTGGACATACAATATGAAAAAGGTGTATAATGAAAAATAGTAATTTTGTCCAAGAATTCTTTATTTAAATCATTAGATACAAATGAAAAAAATAGAATGAAGATACTTTTTTCTTAATTCTTGACACGTTGGTTTTGCTTACGCACTAACTTTTATTAAAATTAAACTTTTCTGAAAAATAATTAATCAATAAAAAAGTTTACTATTGCTTACTTTTAGATTTTTCAGGCGAGATTTTGCCGGCCAACCATTGTTGTGAAATAAATCATTTCAATAAATCTTTTTTTTTTAAATTTCATTTCATAATTTATGCATATGAAACTACACTCTGCTATTTCAATAAATTCAGAAAAAAACACTATATTAACTACACTAGAATGGATAAAAATTCGTCACAGCTGATTAACCAATATCCCAAAAACTCTGCCCAAACATATAAATCCAGTTACAATTTTTTGAATTAAGTGTACTCTACCTAATTTTGTTCAAATAGCACAAACATTATTGTATGTCCGGACATACAATATTTACATCTTACTACTTATAGGTATATACCTACCTTTCATACTGTGTGTGCACTTATTGTTATAGGGACGACATAACTTGCATAAGTACGACTTTAGTAAAGAGAGGAGATACTACCTATATTATGTTAATGTGATTTATAAGACCTACAATATTTGTGCAGGACGTGTAGATGCATGATGGCCCAGAATATCTGAAACCTAGATGGAATTATCTCAAAATCCACAAAATGTGGACATATACCTACTAAGTATATTTGCACTTTAAACCATCGTTGTGGTTGCATGTCCAGCTGCCGGTAAACACAATATCGATACGCGGATTCCTGAACGAGAACATAAAACGGGTACAAAAGTAACTAGTATTTGCAATAAATGCCATGTACTTTAGGTATTAGATAAATACTCATCACTTAGTAACGAGAAAATATTAATTTTACACCACTATAGAACACAGAACAAAAAAGTATCTATAGAATGGATCACCATTATATCAATCATTGAGCAATCTCCAATAATCATCCCCCTATTCTTAAGCATTCTACAGTCGTCACTACGAAAAGGTCCCCAATCTCTATATGTGCATATATAGGTATTACTGGTTTATATCTGTGCCCCTGAATCCCCTAATATTCATTTGGCCCCATGCGCCCAAAACTAGGTACCTATATGGCATAATATGCCGGTTTAGTTTATACCAAGCAAGGAAATTAAAGGAATTATGAAGGAAACTACTTACCTACCAATCCTCTGTGAGAAAAGCCACAGTACCTACACGGAATATTCTCTTCTAGTTTATGGAGAAAGCTACATATAGATTAGACAAGCTATATACTAAGCAAACAAAATACTTTTTTGTTCCGTGACAAAAACTATATACAAGAAAAAAGCACAAAATAAGAAGACAAAAAAACGGCGTCCCTTCTAGTCGATTTTAGAAGAGAAAGATAAGATAAGATGGCTGAGCGCAGTCGCAGTGTTGCCACCATTCTGGTCTGAAAACAAATTTCCCATTCGACTTATTTCTTAAAAAATTACAAATTTCTAAATTTAAAGAATTAATAGAAAATATATACTGCTGTTTTTTAATGTTTTTCCGATATTATTATCCACTTTTTCATAAATGGGTGATTAACACATTTCCACGCTTAATTATTCGCGCGCGGCTTGTTTCCCAAACATTAGTCGCATGCTCTAAAATGATGCCTTATTATTGTGATACTTGAGATACTTCTATTAATTAATTAGTGAAATGAAATCATTAATCATTCCGTTTTTAACAGGTCTAATAATTTTGTTTCCCTTTCTGTGAATTTGTAAAAATTTGGAAATCTACCAGCTGCTGGCAACATAGGCCGGGCAACGTGACGTCTTACCGAGGCGTCACAGAATAAGGGTATAAACAGAAGTCCCTAACTATACACTAGTAGTTCTCTGGTATAATCACGATACACTAGTGGGTATATAATCATAAATAAAGTATTATAACTCAAAACTAATCACATCCACTTGTAATAATAATGGTAGTGGTAGGTACCTACCTACAAATGATTCAAGTTTCCTTAATTCACTTGTAAGGTCTGTGCTTGTAAGAATGTTATCCTACTTTAACTAACATGATTAGAAAAAGATGACATTACGCCGCTGGCGATCTAACTAATTTGTTTAACGTAATTACTCGATTAATTGTCTAGGCAAATTCCACCACCATACAGGTACTCTGTGAACAAAATACAGGAAACTGGAAACTGTCAAAGAGACTTTGAAACTGTCATCCATCTGTCCTTAAGATAACCTCTATTTGAAAACGTTTTTTTTTGGCTCTGGTGAATGCCGGATGCGGCACGTGTGAAAATCTGTAAAGGGTTTTTTCGACATCAAGTTGAATAAAGCAAAAATTTGTGATTTGAGAACATACGAAAACTCAGCCTGGTAAGTCTGGAATTAAACTAAACCCGCTTCTGCTTGCTTGCATGCATTTTGCTTTTATTAATCGCTTTGCCTATAGTGAAAAACTAATCTAAAAATCTAGCTCGAACCACATGGGTACCAACAGTGGGGGCCCCGAGGGGACCCCCAGAAAAACTACGCGATACTCGTATAGGGATACAGGTCCATTTTTAGTAATAGTGGAGGAATCAGACAAAAATATAGGCAATCTTCATCCAATGAGTATAGGGAGACTACTTAAGAGATATAATGTACAAGGAGTTGAAAAAACACTGAGAAAAGGAAGAAATAGGGTAGGCATACAATTCAATTCGTCGAAAAACGCAAATGAATTTTTGAGCCACCAAATGGTCACAGAAAAAAAACTCGAGGCCTATGTGCCAGCTAATTTGGTCACCTGTAAGGGGTTAGCCAGAGGAGTGAGCAACGGAATAACCATCGAAGAAATTATTAATGAAGCAAAGTCATCAACTCCAATAGTCGAGGCAAGAAGAATTAAAAAAAGGACACACACTAATGGAGAGGAAGTATTCGAAGACACAGAGACTGTCATCCTGACATTTGAAGGTAAGAGACTTCCCCGAACTGTGGAGATTGATTACTTCGATGTAAAAATTAGCGTATATATACCGCCAGTCATGTTATGCTATAACTGCCTGAGATACGGACATACAGCCAAACAATGCCGGAGCAAGCCAAGATGCCCTAGATGTTCCCAAGAACATAAGGAAGAAGAATGTGAATCCAACACAATCATCTGCATACACTGTAAGGAGGATCATAAGGCCACGGACAGGAGATGCCCAGAATTCAATAGGCAAAAGAATATTAAACGAGTTATGGTAGAGGACAATATTTCGTACTACGAAGCAAGACAAAAATGCCCAAAAAATTATGGTGATATACAAGAATCACCAAGGACACCAAGATACACAGGGGATCACAGAGATTTTCCAGCATTAAGAACCAAAGAACCAGAAATGATATCCGTCAGACAAAGGCACCTATACGTGGCACCAGAAACGCCAAGAACATCATATGCACATGCAGCAAATAGTCCAAAGAAAAGGAAACCTTCATCTCCAATCTCAGGATATGATAAGGAAGAACATAGGAAAATACTGTTTCCAAGCTCAGCTAGAACCCCAGTAAGTCCAATTCTAGGATCTCGCAGTCCCTCACCAGGGGCCTTTACTACAGTTATAAGCGAAGGAGAAATCCTTAGTCTCACAGAAGTAGTGAAAAGTGTCTTAGAACCATCTAGACTATCGCAAGAAATCAAGGAAGCCGTAATCCAAGAATTTGAAAGAAACGCTCAGGTAGTGATAGGGGGAGAGAAATCAAAAATTGATGATGAACCTCAAAGTCATACAATGGAATATTAGAAGCGCAATTAGCAACCATGCAGACCTAATCTATATTATTAGAACTGAAAAACCAGACATCATACTGTTAAACGAGACCTGGTTAAAGAACAACAACCATCTCAGTATAAAACACTACACAGTACTAAGGAAAGATCGAATAGACGGTAAGGGAGGAGTTGCGGTGCTTATAAACACCGCTACTCCATATAGCAATATAGATATTTCAATAAATATGGATTGGAGAGTACAACTTATGGGGATCAAGGTTAAAAATCTATCAATTTACACAGGGTATTGCCCGCCAGATATCAACATGTCCGCAGACGATGTAGAACACATTATAGCCAAACTGCAAGAACCATTTATCTTAATGGGAGATTTTAACGGTCAACATAATAGGTGGGGATCATCAAACAACAACCAAACAGGGAGAAATATTAACGCCAAAATATTTGAGCACAATTTGCTGGTAGTAAATACAAAAAAAGCCACTCGACTAACTCCACCTAATCAAAGTATAAGTTGCCCAGATATCACAATAATTACACCTGACTTAGGACCATACCACCACTGGAATGTCATAGAAATCCTCGGAATGAGTGATCACCTACCGACCTCCTTAACATTAAGCCATAACAACAGTGAAGTTATTCAAAACAACCCAATATGTAAGTGGAATGTAAAAAAAGCCAACTGGGATGGCTACTATCTAAGATTCAACAGGGAATTTAACGTCGACCCTAGTTACGAAAATCTCAAGCAAATGATTGAGGTAGCAGCGCAAGATACCATACCAACAACAATATATAAACCCAATCAGAAAAAGTTCACCCCAAAGCCAAAGTGGTGGGACAACCAATGCGAACAAGCAGTAAAAGACAGAGCCAAAGCCCTAAGGGAATACAAAGATAATATGACAATGGAAAATTTTTGTAACTACAAGAGAATAGCAGCCAAAACAAGGAAGATTATTAAGCATAGGAAAAAAGAAAACTTTATAAGTTTCACAGAAACTCTAAGCAGAGAGACACCCATAGGGAAAATTTGGAAGATAATAAGAAAATTTGCAAATAACGACAAGGAGCCAAGACATGCCTCAGATAACGAGGAATGGATGGATCATCTACTCAACAACCTAGCACCACCCTATACCCAACCCGACAACGTGCAGGAGGCAAGGATTTATAACAATCAATACTATGAGGAAATCACAATAGAAGAGCTAGAACACACACTAACATCCAAAAAAGACTCCACTCCAGGCATGGACAACATAACATACACAATGATGAAAAACACCCCGCTGCTCTTCAAAATGCACATTAAAAATTTGTTCAACAGAATACTAGCACAGGAAATCGACATACCAAAGGATTGGAAAAAACACCTTATTATCCCGATTATAAAACCCAACAAAAACCCTACAGAATTTACATCCTATAGACCCATTGCATTGACATCATGTATGGGGAAAACACTAGAGAACATATTAAAATCCAGGATTGAACACAAGCTGGAAAATCAAAACTATTTCACCCAAAATCAAAATGGGTTCAGAAAAGGGAGAGGTACTATCGAAAATCTGGTCTGCTTAACAAATACAATATACCAAGCATTTGCGGAAAATGAAATAACTATTTGTGTGTTCATAGATCTAAAGGCGGCATATGATAATGTTAACCTAGAAAAGCTAGAGGATTACATGAACGAAGCTCATTTAGACAAATGGTCCATAAGAACCATCATTAATTTGCTGAAAAAGAGAGAAGTATATGTAAGGTCACCAAGCAGTGGAAGCATAAATGGCCCACAATTAGCCCACAAGGGTCTACCGCAGGGATCGCCAATAAGCCCAATCCTATTTAATATATACACCAAGAACCTCAGCAACTTAATGGAAGAAACTGTACATATACTACAATATGCAGATGATATAGTCATATACACGACAAGCAAGAAAATCCCTATGGCCTTGCAGAAAATCCAAAACACCATGAACAGGATATCAGATTGGCTAGGAGAAAATGGGCTGCATATCTCAACGGATAAAACAAAGGCGATGCTGCTGTCAAAAGGCAATAGACAGAACCCCCAGACAAGATTAGTAATGGAGAACAAATATATAGAGTGGGTTAGAGAATATAAATACCTTGGGATGATACTCGATAGAAAACTAAACTGGAACAAACACATAGAAGAAGTATGCAAGAAAGCTCAAAAAGGCATCAATATAATGATGGCAGTGTCTAGAACATGGTGGGGAGCAGAAAACATCATCCTACACAACATATATAAGGGCATAGTACGATCACATCTGGATTATGGCTGCCAAGCCATGTACAGGTCTTCTCAAAGCAACTGGGGAAAACTTGACAGAATTCAGTATAAGGCACTAAGAGCCATCACAGGATGCATGAAAAGCACGCCAATTAACTCGCTACTATCGGAAGCGGGGGAGATGCCCCTAAGAATCAGAAGGAATCTGCTGTGTACCAAGTTTGTAGCTAAAAGAATTGCTCTAACAGGAGATGAAATAGGTGAAAAATTAACCCAATTATACATTTCATATAATGAAGACACCAGCTATTGGACAAGGATGAACATACCAGCTATCATCGAAGGAATTGATGGGGTACTCACATACACGAGCTCGATTGAAAAGACAGGAAACCTCCCATGTTTTGAAATATCATATCACACACAGCTAAAAAACATCGAGATGGTTGATTCAGAGATAGAGAAAAACAGCCCGCAAGCGAGAGTAGATATGGAGCACCTCCTTAACACAAAATTTCATGGCTATGAAAAAATATACACAGACGCTTCTCTAGACCCACGAAGTGGAGAGTGTGGAATTGGTGTTTTTAATCAAACCAAAAACAGCCACATTTATGGAAGATGTAAAAGACACACCTCAATCTGCTCAGCTGAAGTAACAGCAATAAAAGTGGCTTTAAGCTCCTTAGGCGAAGACACCATCAGAGCAGTTATAGTGACGGACTCAAAGAGTGCCATACAGAGTATACAGAAAAAGGGTATTAACAGACAAGCGGACTTAAACTCCCTAAAAACAAAACAGCTGTACCTAGAGTTAAGGGAAAGAGGTATGAGAATAAAATTCGTATGGGTACCCAGCCACTCGGGTATACCAGGGAATGAAAAAGCGGACCAGCTAGCAAGTAAAGGAAGAACAGACTCAGCCAATTATGTGACTAGGAAGTTACACTTCACGGAAGTTATAAAGGTCCTAAAAGACGAATCCTGGAAGGAGTGGGAGACTTTGTATAGGAGTACAGGGAGACAAAAGGGAACATCATACTACAACATGGTAAAAACACCATACAAAATACCCTGGTTTAGGAATGTTAAAAAATCTTCAAGGAAAAACATTAGCCTACTATGTAGAATGAGAACGTCGCACTGCTTAACTCCGGTGCACTTAAACAAAATAGGGATCAAACCAGACAGCTTATGTGACTGTGGAGAAGTGGGAGATTTAAATCACATCATCTTTAACTGTAATGTAAGAAGAAGGGAAGGACAGAAGTTATATGAAGAGCTAGCCAAAACTCTAACGGCACCCATTCAAATAAAGGACGTATTAATAAGACCCACGGGGAAGGAAGCTAAATTGGTTTTAACATACCTAAATAAACACAACATCAAGCTATAATCACGTAAATGTTGAGAACATATATAAATGAACCAACAGTAGTGGTCTAACGGTAAATAATATGAAACACGCTTGCATATGAGCTTTGCATGGTAGTGATTAGTGTAGGGAATGATATGTTTTAAGTTTGATAAGCAAAAAATACAAGGTTATATAATATTACAGGAAGAACAGCGACCATTCAGAGGATCAGCGAGATCAGAATTAAGACAAAAGCTAGATACAATAGGCTGCAAGCAGAAGGGATGGGTAATAGTATTCCAGACGCCGGCAAAGGCATCTGCGGTACAAAAGACAATAAACGCGAAAAATAAATTCCATAGCTGGCTGATTGTCGCTAAGACAGGTGGCCATTGCAACTAAGACTAAGACTAAGATAACCTCTATTTTTATGTAGTTCTGGTTGGGGTATTTTTACAAAATAAATATTAAATTTCCAATTAATCAATTGATAAATACTGTGCTTGTTTATTTAAAAGAATTCGCTTATTAGCTAATTAAGCCATATGTCTCAACCATCTCAAGAAGGAGCCGCTGATGTCTCGGAAAAAATTAAAAGTGTTAAAAAAATACTTAAAACTTTTGGTCAATCTTCGCGAACCACAGAATGGCGTGCCAAAGCTAATGTTAGCAGTCGTTGCTCGTCTAGATCCGACGTTAATGTTAATTGTTTTAAACATTATTCTTACGATCAAAATTTGTCATCATCATCAGAGGTGCTAAGCAGTAATAAAATCCAGACAAGTACAGAAACTGCAGAAAGTAATAATAAGTTACATTTTATCACAGAGGAGAGAGAAGAGGCTAACGTCGCTAATAGTGCAACTTCACCCTCCAATTCTGAAGGTAATCTTGAAATATCTTCAGACAGCTCCAGCAATGATTATTGTAATGCCCAAAATAGTTTTGAAAGTAAAGAGTCTAATTGTAGTAATATCACAAATTCCACACATGATCATATTGACTATGCTTATTCTGACCAAGAATATGGCAGCACTGAAAATATCAATCTCTTAGGCAATACCCCAAACTCGACACCCACAGTAGACCCAACAGATATTATTTTTATTCAGTCAAATATAACAGTGTTTGATATCAAAACTATGATAACTGCTCTTGCTCTTCGCCACTCTTTATCAAAAGAAGCAATTAGTGATATAATTTACATGATCGAGACTTGTGCTGCAAAAAAAATTCCTGTTAGCAACTATCTTATAGATAAACAGCTCTCGTCACCTGAGGAAGTGGTTAGATATCACTTTTATTGTTGTAACTGTAAAAATGTCTTAAAAAGTACATCACAAAAGTGTCTAGTCAATGAATGTATTATATGTTTTTCTTGTCAAAAATCAAATTCACTTACTAACAGTTCAACTAATTACTTTATAACACTTGATTTAGAATATCAATTTAAAACATTTTTCCAGTCACCATTTATACAAAATTACTTTGCAAATAATTTAACACATAAGTCCAGCCAAGTTTTCAACAATTCAATTTCAGACATTTATGATGGTAATTTGTATAAAGTTCTGAAAAAGAAATATAATTTTGATTTTTCATATTCATTTAATACCGATGGGGCACCAATATTCCCTTCTTCTAAGGTTTTAATGTGGCCGATCCAATTAACCGTTAATGAATTGCCACCAGAAAAACGTTTCCATAATATAATTTTAGGTGGTTTTTGGTTGGGTAAGTGCGAACCAAATATGAATGTATTTTTAAAGTTTTTAGTTGAAGATACTCAAAAAATAGCATGTAAGGGAGTTCACTGGTCACACAGTGACGGCACTGAATTTACATCAAAAATATTTCCGCTACTTATTTGCGTTGATTCTGTTGCAAGGCCCATGCTTCAAAATGTAACTCAATTTAATGGCTTCTATGGATGTTTTATCTGCTATCACCCTGGAAAAGTTGTAAATAGGCAAGTCAGATATTCTTTAGATGTTCCACCTTACCGTATTAGAGAACCAAACGAAGTTGTTATTGATATGAAAGCTGCCCTTATATCTGGCAGTAGAATCCGAGGTGTGAAAGGTCCATCAGTTCTCATCAATTTTCCAGGTTTTAATATAGTTTGGGGGTATCCTATAGATTATATGCACGCTGTTTGTTTGGGTGTGGTTAGACAATTATGGGAGCTTTGGACAACCTTTGGAAAACCGTATTATATTGGATCTCCGTCATGTTTAAGAGAGATTAATGTTCGCCTACTAAACATTCATGTTCCAAATGAGATCCATAGATTAACTAGATCTATATCTGAGAAGGCCAAGTGGAAAGCCACGGAATGGAGGTCTTGGCTACTTTTTTATAGTGTCGCTTGTCTTAATAAAATATTACCTGACAAATATCTGAAGCATTTATGTCTGCTACAACGGTCTATTTATCTGTTGCTTCAAAGAGAGATTTTGTACTCTGATTTAACTATAGCAGAGGAATGCTTAAAACATTTTGTGCAAGATTTTGAAATGCTCTACACCAGTTTGGCAATGACTTTCAATGTGCATTTACTGACCCACTTAGTAGATAGTGTAAAAAATTGTGGACCTTTGTGGGCGACCTCAAATTTTCACTATGAACACGGTATAGGAAATCTTAAAAAATATGTTAACGGTCCAAACGCAGTTGATCAGCAAATTGTATATAAAAGTATGAAAAAAAATATTTTATATCAGTTAATAGATTCAAGAAAAATTTCTTCAAATTGTAATATATTTTTAAAAAAAGTAATATTTTTTAACAAAACTGATAGCAAACTTGAAGTTCAGCTTCAAGGAGCAGGGTGGAATGAGAAATATGACGACCACACCTCTGTGACAGCATATAATCGATTTCTAGTTAATAATAATATTCAATATTCAACTGAGAAATATGCTTTAAACAAAAAAAATAACAATTTTTTAGTAGAAATAGATAATGGCGTATTTGCAAAAATAATAGAAATTTTTAGTTTTCCCATAGAGAACAGAATAATTCTTAAAGTAGAAATAGTTACTTGCAAAAAATTTTTAATTAGAGGGATTCCTGTTGAAAAGTGCTGGGCTGTTGTTTTTAACCCATCCCCATCTGTACCAAAACTTATTAGTATACCTGTTAGTAAGATTATTAATAAATGTTTTTTTTTTCAAATTAATGAGATAGACTGCTATATTTGTAAGTTTCCAAATCTAGTAGAGGTGCAGTAAAGTAAACTGAAACGTTTATTTATATTAGTATAGGAATGTCAAATCATTCGCAGAGGTGGTCCTGGCTCCAATTGTAATTTATTGATGATGATATTTTTATGTTTTGGAATCCTTTCTTCAGTTCTTCATAAATTTTTTGAAAAAATTGTCAATTTAAATTATAAATTAAAAAAATTAAAACAACTATATGTATATGATTGTTTATTAACTTTTTAATTTTCTGTTGTGTTTTAAACTATATATAGTCCATGTCGTAATTGTAATATGTGTTAGTGAAAGTTGAATATGATTGCTTTTTAAATTTGTCAATGAGTTTGTCACACTAAGGTAACGCTTTTAGAAAGGAAAGAAAAAATTTTTTGTTTGAGACTTTTAAACTCATTTCGTTACATCTTTTCAATTTTTTTTTAATTGTGTTAATTAATCAAATTGTCCAAAAAAAGACCTCATACCCAAGAAAAGAATTGCATAAAAGATATATTATATTAAGGTCTAAGAGTCTCAAGAACGAATATTTTAAATTTATATACACTCTAGTATATCATCTATACACATATATGGTAGGTACAATAGTATTATTTTAGTAAAATACCAAGTCTGTTTTTTTTTTTTAACAAGAACACGACCCTATATATTTTTACAAATAAACCTTGGCTTTAAATATATAACCATGTTGTTAAAAAATAAAATATTATTTTACATAATTAAACTGCCTGGGATGTGATTTTTAAAAGAGTTTAAACAAAATTTATGAATATAAATATATCTTTTTCATTTTTTTTTTTAAATTAAGTTAATTAATCAAATGATTTCTACGTGTTACAGTTGATGTTAATTATCTAATCTGATGAAGGCCTAATTAAAGGTCGTAACGTTATAAAAAAAACCCGCAATATATCCATGTGACACCATCTATAGATGTTTTTGTCCAAAAAAAAACTTACCCAAGAAAAGAATTGTATAAACAATAAATTTAAAATTATATTGTTTCCACACAGCGTGTACGTTCCCGGATCCATGGACAAACTGTATAATGTATATACCATTTTCGCGCAATCGGCTATAGCTATAAATATGCAAATTTAATGAAGCTGTGACACCCTGTATTTATATCTTTAAGTTTGACTTGTTAAATGCTATCTTGTCGACTTAAATGTTGCAAATAAAATGTAGTGGATAATAAATAGGGTATTTTTTATTTATTTTATTCATTGCAACAAACTAACAACGTTTTTTTAAAGAAATGTCTTAATAGAAGTGATGCTTCGTCCAAATACTTTTAATAATTATTGTATGATGAAATAAGTCCTCGATGTATGTCTTTAGGGCGAGAAATTAGGATAATTCGAAATGATTCGAAATTTTTTTATTCAATTTAGAGTGTAGAAACATTGAGCATATTCACGGCTATCCAAAAGAATAATGTATTTAGTATGAAACATCATAGAATTTATATCCATAGTTTCTGTATGTAGTTCCATTTTAGAGAATATAGAAACCATATCATATTCATAACCATCCCCCCATATAAAATGTTAATTTGATATGACATATTCACACCTATCAAAAATAATAAAATATTTAGTATGAAAGTTCCTTTTAATACTCATAGAGTTTCTGTATGTAGTTCCATTTTAGAGAATATAGAAACCAGATCATATTCATAACCATCCCCCCATATAAAATGTTAGTTTGGTATGACATATTCACACCTATCAAAAATAATAAAATATTTAGTATGAAAGTTCCTTTTAATACTCATAGAGTTTCTGTATGTAGTTCCATTTTAGAGAATATAGGAATCAGATCATATTCATAACCATCCCCCATATAAAATGTTAGTTTGATATGACACATTCACACCTATCAAAAATAATAAAATATTTAGTATGAAAGTTCCTTTTAATACTCATAGAGTTTCTGTATGTAGTTCCATTTTAGAGAATATAGAAACCAGATCATATTCATAACCATCCCCCCATATAAAAAGTTAGTTTGATATGACTTATTCACACCTATCAAAAATAATAAAATATTTAGTATGAAAGTTCCTTTTAATACTCATAGAGTTTCTGTATGTAGTTCCATTTTAGAGAATATAGCAACCAGATCATATTCATAACCATCCTCCCATATAAAATGTTAGTTTGATATGACATATTCACACCTATCAAAAATAATAAAATATTTAGTATGCAAGTTCCTTTTAATACTCGTAGAGTGTCTGTATGTAGTTCCATTTTAGAGAATATAGGAATCAGCTCACATTCATAACCATCCCCCCATATAAAGTGTTAATTTGATAAGACATATAAACACCTATCCAAAATAATAAAATATTTAGTATGAAAGTTCCTTTTAATACTCATAGAGTTTCTGTATGTAGTTCCATTTTAGAGAATATAAAAACCAGATCATATTCATAATCATCCCCCCATATAAAATGTTAATTTGATATGACATATTCACACCTATCAAAAATAATAAAATATTTAGTATGAAAGTTCCTTTTAATACTCATAGAGTTTCTGTATGTAGTTCCATTTTAGAGAATATAGAAACCAGATCATATTCATGACCATCCCCCCATATAAAATGTTAGTTTGATATGACTTATTCACACCTATCAAAAATAATAAAATATTTAGTATGAAAGTTCCTTTTAATACTCATAGAGTTTCTGTATGTAGTTCCATTTTAGAGAATATAAAAACCAGATCATATTCATAATCATCCCCCCATATAAAATGTTAATTTGATATGACATATTCACACCTATCAAAAATAATAAAATATTTAGTATGAAAGTTCCTTTTAATACTCATAGAGTTTCTGTATGTAGTTCCATTTTAGAGAATATAAAAACCAGATCATATTCATAATCATCCCCCCATATAAAATGTTAATTTGATATGACATATTCACACCTATCAAAAATAATAAAATATTTAGTATGAAAGTTCCTTTTAATACTCATAGAGTTTCTGTATGTAGTTCCATTTTAGAGAATATAGAAACCAGATCATATTCATGACCATCCCCCCATATAAAATGTTAGTTTGATATGACTTATTCACACCTATCAAAAATAATAAAATATTTAGTATGAAAGTTCCTTTTAATACTCATAGAGTTTCTGTATGTAGTTCCATTTTAGAGAATATAGAAACCAGATCATATTCATAATCATCCCCCCATATAAAATGTTAATTTGATATGACATATTCACACCTATCAAAAATAATAAAATATTTAGTATGAAAGTTCCTTTTAATACTCATAGAGTTTCTGAATGTAGTTCCATTTTAGAGAATATAGGAACCAGATCATATTCATAACCATCCCCCCATATAAAATGTTAGTTTGATATGACATATTCACACCTATCAAAAATAATAAAATATTTAGTATGCAAGTTCCTTTTAATACTCGTAGAGTGTCTGTATGTAGTTCCATTTTAGAGAATATAGGAATCAGCTCACATTCATAACCATCCCCCCATATAAAGTGTTAATTTGATAAGACATATAAACACCTATCCAAAATAATAAAATATTTAGTATGAAAGTTCCTTTTAATACTCATAGAGTTTCTGTATGTAGTTCCATTTTAGAGAATATAAAAACCAGATCATATTCATAATCATCCCCCCATATAAAATGTTAATTTGATATGACATATTCACACCTATCAAAAATAATAAAATATTTAGTATGAAAGTTCCTTTTAATACTCATAGAGTTTCTGTATGTAGTTCCATTTTAGAGAATATAGAAACCAGATCATATTCATAACCATCCCCCCATATAAAATGTTAGTTTGATATGACTTATTCACACCTATCAAAAATAATAAAATATTTAGTATGAAAGTTCCTTTTAATACTCATAGAGTTTCTGTATGTAGTTCCATTTTAGAGAATATAGGAACCAGAACATATTCATAACCATCCTCCCATATAAAATGTTAGTTTGATATGACATATTCACACCTATCAAAAATAATAAAATATTTAGTATGCAAGTTCCTTTTAATACTCATAGAGTTTCTGTATGTAGTTCCATTTTAGAGAATATAGGAACCAGATCATATTCATAACCATCCTCCCATATAAAATGTTAGTTTGATATGACATATTCACACCTATCAAAAATAATAAAATATTTAGTATGCAAGTTCCTTTTAATACTCATAGAGTTTCTGTATGTAGTTCCATTTTAGAGAATATAGAAACCAGATCATATTCATAACCATCCCCCCATATAAAATGTTAGTTTGATATGACATATTCACACCTATCAAAAATAATAAAATATTTAATATGAGAGTTCCATACAATACCCATAGAGTTTCTGTATGTATTTCCATTTTAGGAACTTTAAAAACAAAATCATATTCATTCTTGTCACGATTTATAGAGAATGTTTCATTTTTGGCCTATTAAAAGTTATAGAAAGTAAAACTAGCAGTAAGTGAGAAAATACCTATTAACTACTATGGAGTTTTAACAGGTATTTTCGTTTTTAAAACTATACAGATTAGGGTCACATTAATGCTTATTAAGACATATTAGCACATTTATTGTAAATGCTCATTCACAATTTTAGAACAACTTGCTTGTAAACAAGTATAAATTCTTATTAAAACCATTCAGAATTTACGTAATAAATACTATTAATAAATTATCTACCATTAAACACATATAGAATCCTATTTAAGACTTATGTGTCAAAATTCACCTACCTATACAGAACTAGGCTTACATTTACGTTCCGTTAAAAACCTATTGAACCTGAATAGTTTTTTAAAAGTTTAAATGCGCCATTTTTGGCAGGGTAATAAAGATGTCCCTGTGAAACACAGTTATTTTAGAAACATATTTACCAAGGAATATAATTTGGGGTTTTGGTCTCCGCGTACAGATGTGCTCTACATGTTTGCAACTGAGTGAAAAAATTAAAACATGTAAAAATGAGGAAGCGAAAACTACGTTGATAATCGAGAAAAGAGTGCATAAGTTAAGGGCACAAGCCTGTTTTTATCTTTTGCGTGAAGCATGAGAAGGTGTTGCTATATTTTCCTTTGATTGCGAAAAAAATCAGGTCTTGCCTAAGTTACCCGACCAGCAGGCATATTATACCCGCCAAATAAATATGTTTAACTTTACCGTGGTACGAGGAACATCGAAATCTAAACTCAATTGCTTTTGCTGGACAGAGAATGAATACCCAAAAGGCTCAAATGAGATTACTTCCTGCATTTACCATGTTCTTAAAACCTCAGATTTTGATGGAGTTCATACAATAATATTTATGTGTGATGGTTATGGCGGCAAAATAAAAATACCACTCTAATTTCCAAGTGTTGTAGTTGGTTGTCTGAACAAAATTTGATTAAAATATTTGAGGTCGTTTTTCCTGTCCGAGGACACTCTTTCATTCCCCCAGATAGAGTGTTTGGGCACATTGAAACGGATGTTCGGAAGAAAGAAGTAATTTTGGAACCAAAAGAATATTTAGATATTTTTTTCAAAATACGGGTCTGTCTTGAAAGTAGGGAAGGAAGTTCAGATTTTTAACTGGAAAGACGAAACAAACAAGCATACTAAACCTCCTGGACAGTGGCACTTTGCTTTCCCTAAAATGAAGCGAATGATAATAACAAAAAATTCAACAGGCTCGTGTTAGTGTTAGTTCGTGGTGAAATGAATTACAAAAGTGATGTTGGAATGGAAAATCAATTACCAAAAAGAACAAAAGTTTCAGCGGAATGAAACCATCTATAATCCCTACACAAAATGTTACCAGCGAAAATAAGAAAGAAGATGGTAACAAACTTTTGACCTCACATTACGGCGAAGACTGGAAAACTAAAGAGGCTTTAAAGTTTTACAGATACGTTTTGGATGGTGCTTCTAGTGAAGAACAGGAGATAGAGGTTCTTTGTGAACAAGTTTAGGAAGAAACTCATGTTGTCGTATAGGTAATAGTTTTTGTGTATCTATGTCTTTAAAAATGTACCTATATAACTAATAGTATTATATCCTAAAAGCAATTATAAAGATAATTTTTCATATTAACTTGTGTTGCTTTATATTCAAAGTGACCAATCTCCCTTTATTGGTTTCAAAACGTACAAACTCCATCCTTTTTTTTTAATTTACACGGTAAGCGTCGCGTATTTTATGGTGACAAATTAGGTGTTATCTCCCAAAGTCATTACTGACAACATAAAAAAAAAGTAATTTTAAAACAGTTAAAATATTCATTTAATACGTTTTTTTTTAGTTTTTAAAAAATTTGACGGAAGGGAGATTGTACACTTTGAAACTAGACCCCTCATATTTAATATATTCTTGCTTTACCTTTGTAGCTAGAAATTTAACATCTGGTGCTTCGTTGATAAATTTATTTATTTCTTCTCCAGTGAAAGCTTTCGATTTTTTTGGCTAATGGCCCTCCGATTCTCTTTTCAATAAAGCATGTAGTTTTGTGTAGGATTCTATTTTGATATTATGTTTAATATAAAGGGTGCTTTTCAGCATAGAATAGTAAGTCCACAAAGAGGACAACTTATACTTTTTGGCCAATCCTTTAAAATATACCAACAGAGTATCTTCAAAAAACGAGGTAGTTTTATTCGTTAAACGCCAATCCATAAATTGTTTATATGCTATTTCGTAATTATTCCTAGACTTTTTTGGAAGCAAATCCAATGCAGCTGCTTGTGCTGCCGCGCGTATTTCTGGTGGGGTGTTCGGTAGTTCATTTTCACCTCGATTTTTAAAATCAATTATTACCAATTATTACTAAAGCTAAAACACGCATAAAATACAGGCGAAACTTTAACATTTACGTCAACACATACTTATGTTGACACTTCTGGTTTCCATAGTAACCGGACGGAAGAGCAATGCGATGCGTCTCCGTCGCGTCCGACGCCTACTCCGGCAAGTGAAATTATAGCACAAGCACGGGGGTCTTCGAGAGATTTTGGTCAGATATTTCGCCGTACTGATTTTTAGCTATAATGAGATTAATTTTATGTTATAATGAAGCCAAAACACTAGCGGTGAGTTGGAATACGGCTGATGTCTCATACGTCTTCGTAAGTATTATATAAACCACAACACGCTATGGCGATTTTGGTTTTTAAAATTTACTATTGTGGCTTCATAACACTTGTTGTTTTATGATAATTACACTTATTGTATTATGGATAGCATAATGCTCTTATTATCAGAAGTATTATGCACCTATTATTAAATGGTTGTAGATAAAATTTTTTTACCGGACTAGTCTTGTAAAATTTTTTAACGGACTGACATTTGTAAGTTTTAGTTTAATCAATGTCAAACACACAATGTTTCCACCAGTAAATATAAGCACTTTTCAAATATACGACGCAGAATAAAACTTCATTATAATTTCAAAACATAATTATAATTTTCAACAGAACAGTATGAAA
The DNA here is from genome assembly GCA_963920685.1 of Polydrusus tereticollis. NCBI lineage: Eukaryota > Metazoa > Arthropoda > Insecta > Coleoptera > Curculionidae > Polydrusus > Polydrusus tereticollis. Next base: position 28,695,735 of record OY987336.1, read on the forward strand.
TAATAGTTATTTATGTATCTAGGGAATTATAATGGTCTTAATTACCGAGGGCAAAGTTTACGTCCCGAGGGCCTTTGGCCCGAGGGACAGCAATTGCCCGAGGTAATTGAGACCCTTATAATTCCAGTGATACATTGATAATTTTATTTCTGACCGATTTTAGTAACATTTTGTTCATTTATAAAGTGGAATAAATGTTTCAATAGATGACAATCAAATTGACATTAGATGTCAATCGTTTGATTTTATGTCAAATTTTTCTTAATATCCCAAGGGAGTTATGACCCTTATAATTCCCGCGTAACTAAGACGTTATAAGCTAATAATATACCGGTCAGAAATAAAATATTGTACGTCATTCGTCCGGCAAATCCTTTACAGTAAGTATTCGTTTCAAAATTCCAGACTCGGCTCCTTCGTCGCCTCGTCTCGAAACATTTCACTCATACTGTAAAAGTTGATTTACCGGACTTATAACGTAAAAACCTATTTTGGGCGATCGGATGTGCATGTCCCATAACCTTAAAATCGATTTTGGCATACGTCACGTGACCACTGGTGTGGCGGGAAAGTTGAACAAACGAATATGAAATCATCAGAAATCCGATTAGTTGATGAGATATCGAAAAAATTTCAAGAATAAAAAGTGTTTAAAATTCCATCAGAACCTTAAATACAATGTTTGAGATATCTACTTGAAAAACAAAATCGAATTTTTTTTAAATATTTTTTTACTGAGTTAAAAATTTCCATATTTTTCCTTTCTAATAGCTTCATTAAAGTAAAACTGACTTCTATTGAACACAACTAGAAATATTTTTTTGTTTTTCTGACAATTTGGAGCAATAATTCAAAAAATTCGTTTACACTTGGATGCCAGCTGTTGCAATAGTCTATTTCTAATTACCTTATCGAAATAATCTGTGATATTAAGAAATCCTTAAATTCATTAATCCAAAACAAATTTTATTTATAACCGTAAAAAAAAATTTTGAATTTAACAGATAAACTTTAAAAAAATCTAAAAATTAATAAAATTAAAATTTAATGAGTCAAATAAACAACAATTTATACATATACAAAACAAGAGATTGACAAAGTAGGCGTTGAAATTAAGACAAGACACTTCTAATAGGAATCTGCCATTTTGTTCTACATAAATGTATTATTATTTTGACAACGTTTTTCCCGTATATACAAACCGAAATTTGTGCAAGTGTTACAAAATCGAGACTATGATGCGCGTTTTGACTTTTGTGCATGGTTTCAGGGTATGGTCGAAAAAAACTTTAATTTTCCAAGGACAATTTTATTTTCAGATGAAGCTACTTTTACTTCTAACGGCACCGTGGGTTCGCAAAATTGTAGGTACTGGGCCGCTGAAAACCAAGGATTTGTTATTCAGTGTAAAGATCAGTATAGTTTTAAAGTAAATGTGTGGTGCGGAATTTTAGATACGAAAATTGTGGGACCCTTTTTTCTACGTGGTAATTTAAATGCTGCTAGGTACTTATTATTATTACAGAATGAACTGTCAGGCTTCCTAGATAATCTTCCATTAATGCAAAGAAGGCATCTGTACTTTCATCAAGATGGCGCTAGTGTTCACTCCACTATTGAAGTAAGGAACTGGTTAAATGAGAAGTTTGGCAATCAGTGGATAGGCCAATTCGCAGAAAATCCCTGGCCCGCCAAATCCCCCTACCTTTCACCCTTATGACTTTTTTTGTGGGGTACTTAAAAAACCAGGTTTACAAAAAGCGGCCCTTTAGAAATGTTGAATATTTGGAACAAATTATGAGAGACTGTGTAGATCTAATAACTCCCGAGATGCTCAGAAATGTTTCAAAAGAAATGGTATCTCGAACAATATTATGTAGGTATGAATCGAAATGGCGGTCATACAGAGTTTTAATACTCGGTTAAATTTTTTAATTTAAGTTAATTTTGGTGTTATTAGTATTAACAAAATTATTTAGTACTTATTACTAATATAGTCTTTTGACTCAAATTGTTGTTTATTTGACCTAATAAAATAATTTTAATTTTATTAATTTTTAGACTTTTTTTAAGTTTATCTGCACAATTCAAAATTCTGTTTTACGGTTATAAATAAAATGTGGTTTGGATTAATGAATTTAAGGATTTCTTAACATCACAGATTATTTCGATATAAAAAATATCGACAAGGTTATTAGAAATGGACTATTGCAACAGCTGCATGGCATCCAACTGTAAACGAATTTTTTGAATTATTGTTCCAAATTGTCAGAAAACCAAAGAATATTTCTAGTTGTGTTCAACAGAAGTCAGTTTTACTTTAATGAAGCTATTAGAAAGGAAAAATATGGAAAATTTTAATTCGGTAAAAAATATTTACAAAAAAATTCGATTTTATGTTTTTTCAAGTAGATATCCCAAACATTGTATGTAAGGTTCTAATGGAATTCTAAACACTTTTTATTCTCGGAATTTTTTCGATATCTCATCAACTAATCTGATTTCTGATAATTTCATATTCGTTTCTTCAACTTTCCCGCCATACTAATGGTCACGTGACGTATACCATTAAGGTTATGGGACATGCACATCCGATCCCCAGAAAAGATTTTTCGATATTCCGCTAGTAAAATTTTTTCCCATATATTGCGAACTCTTTGCCGGTCACTGTATATATATGTCTGGAATTCAATTAAAATTTTGAAAAATGTTAAAAATTAAAGAGTTTAATGTATTAAACAAACGTACATTTAGTTGTCTAGACAATTACGTGTCACATCGCTCTTTGGAAGCAGTACTGTACCTACTGCCGAGAACACCATATTATCTTGCTTTCCTTGCCCCCTCATGCAAGCCATCGGCTGCAGCCACTGGATAGAAGCTTCTTTGGTCCCCTAAAAACCGCTTATTCTGCTGAAGCGGACAACTGGATGACAAGTAATCCTGGGCAAGTTAAAAACCAGAGGCACATACGTAAGCTTTTTGGGCGCGCATACTCAAGAGTGGCGACTATTTCAATAGCTCAAAACGGTTATAAAAGCACAGGGATTTATCCATATTCAGATATTTTTAGTGATGATGATTTTAGGCCCTTGGAGGTTACAGACAAAGTTTTGACAATACCACAGGAAGATAGCTCAGACGATAGTGATGTTCCGCTGAATTTAGTTCAACAAAAACGAATAAAAGATAAAAATATCGATAAACTGAAGAATTTCAAATCAAGTAAGAGCGGGAGTGGAAAACAAAATGAGCCAGAAGCCTCAAATCAAATCAAATCAAAATGTGCTTTATTGTTAAAAGATATTGATCTTGTTCACAAAGCTTTCTTAAAATAAACTATTACAATCAATTAGATGATAATAGAAAATATAGTCAATAGGTTGTTAGTATTATATAAAACAAACAATAAATCTACTTTAGCAACCAACAACAACAAATTTTAAAGATGCGAGAAAGACGTTGTGGTGTACTTGCTTACACTGTTTTTATTTTGTTTTATTTTACGTCGTTTGGTATTTTATGATTGTTATATACCTTTGACAGTGAATGTAACTGTAACTGAGGAAACGGAAGTTAATAAAAAAAAATGATTACAACTGACAAGAATGTTTTATTATTTTTGAATGATGTAAAAACTTCATTTATATAAAGAACAATTTATATTTTAATATAAACCCCCACATAATTGGTGACCCCGGACGTTTTTTGAACAGTTTTGAAACCCTCAAAATTATAATTATATAAGAAGAAAAAGCAAGACTTTAGGAGGTTTAATATATATTTTCCAAAAAAGAAGAAGAATCCGCAGTTGCTGAGTTCCATTGAGTTCCACAATCCAACCAATTGATACAAAATTATCAAAGAAAACGAAATAAGAAGAATTACATCGCTCAAATTACCATAATTTCCGCAATTTTTATCAATCACTAAAAATAAATAAAGCAAAATATTTATTGGGTGAGTATAGTGCATTGCATGAGCTTATCCTCTTTAAAAATTTATTAAAAATTCAGATATATTAATTATTTTTAATATTACAGATGAAAATCCAATTACAGGTAAAGACACTGTCATTGCTGTCAAGGAAAATATAGCATCTATCAAATTACCACCTTTTTGGATTACAAAACCTGAGATATGGTTTATTCAAATAGAGGCTCAATTTACAATTTCCCGAATTACTTCTGACAAAACAAAATATTTTTTAGTAATTGCCAATTTGCCGTTAGATATAGTATCTAATATTTATGATATTATTTCTAACCCCCCTGAACAAAATATGTATTTAAAACTTAAAGAAACTTTAATTAACAGGTTAACGTCAAGTGCAGAGAAACGATTAGACGACCTTCTATCTGGTTCTGAGATAGGTGACCGCAAACCGTCAGATTTTTATCGTGATATGCTGCATATTGTTGGTGGTTCACAAATGGTTAGCCAAGATTTATTACTTAAACTGTGGAAACGACGTTTACCGAAAACGATTTTAGTAGCACTAACAGTGTCTGGTAAGGAACTTGTCAATGAGCTTCTGGACATAGCCGACAAAATATGGGAAACTTATCGACCATCTTTAAATTTTCAAAATATTTCTGTATTTCAAAATCAAAGCTCTACTAGTCAATCAGTTTCTCAAACAATTAATTCATCTGATTCATCAAAAGAGCTTATTAAAGCGTTTTCTGATTTTTCAATTAATTGTCAAAATATTCTTCATTCCATTGCACAAAAACAACAGTCCATGGAATTACAAATTAATTCTTTTCAAACGCAAATATCATCTTTAATTCAATCTTCAAATTCTAAAGAAAATCAAATAAATTCATGTTCTTGCCAAAATCGATCTAGAAGTCGATCACGTTCTTCTTCATCTGTCAAAAACTCGATATGTTTTTATCACGAAAAATACAAAAAGAATGCTATAAAATGTGGGGGCCCATGGTGTCTTTTATATGAAACTTTTAAATCCAATCAGTTTCCAAAAAACGAATAAACGTTTCGACAGCCACTAATAGACCAACGAGGACTACAAGCAGACGACTTTTCATACAAGACCAGACTAACAAACTACAATTTTTGATAGACACTGGTGCAGATGTTTCTGTGGTTCCTCGCGATTTTTTTTTGGATCATAATAAAGATAGTGATTCTTTTCTTACAGCAGTTAATGGTTCATCTATTTCTACTTATGGAAAGAAAGCACTAAAAGTAAATCTCAATCTTAGACGAAACTTTCCTTATCTTGTGAGAGCATATCATCAAATACCAGTAGCAGAAGAAGATATTTTTAAAACAGCTATAACAACACCTTTTGGTCTTTTCGAATTTCAAAGGATGCCTTTTGGTTTGCGAAATGCTGCCCAAACTTTTCAAAGATCCATCAATGAAATCACTCAAGGTTTAGACTTCATTTTGATTTATTTTTTTTTATTAACTTCCCTTTCCTCAGTTACAGTTACATTCACTGTCAAAGGTAACAATCATAAAATACCAAACGACGTAAAATAAAACAAAATAAAATCAGTGTAAGCAAGTACACCACAAATACTGCAAGTTTTTTGTCAAATCCCACGAGATTGTTGACACTTTCCCGATTACGATTAATTTACGTGAACCATTTGCTAACATTAAACCAACAACAGTACGCAGTCATAATAGAGAAAAGCCATTTGTTTCTTAAGATCTATCGAATTCAAATTATATTTTTCTTAAAATTGAAGGCAAGAGGCCATCTCTTTCATCCATTTATGAAGGTCCTTTCAAAGTTATTCGAAGATTTGCAAAAACTTTTGTAATTTTAAAAAATAATAAAGAAGTAGTTGTTAGCATTGACAGGGTTAAACCAGCTTTTCTTTTAATAGAACACGACGAAATACCTTGTTCTCAGAAAAATAAAAAAAAAGTCAGTTTTACAATAAATTCATTGGATACTTAGTTTATTTTTTTTTACTAATTTTCGGATGTTTATTGGAGGGGGGAGTATTTGTGGTGTACTTGCTTACACTGATTTTATTTTGTTTTATTTTACGTCGTTTGGTATTTTATGATTGTTACCTTTGACAGTGAATGTAACTGTAACTGAGGAAACGGAAGTTAATAAAAAAAATTATTACAACTGACAAGAATGTTTTATTATTTTTGAATTGATATAAAAACTTCATTTATATAAAGAACAATTTATGTTTTAATATAAACCCCCACAGACGTCTTTAATTTCTTTAATTAAAATAGACAGAACAATAATTTAAAGAAGTAGTCCATGCTTTCAGTTGAGTTGATAATATGAAGCAAAGTAGACACAGTCCTCCTGCACAAATTGGTGGAGGAAGACTGCGTCCACTCTACCTCAGAACAACAATTGTACAACCAATGAAATTAATATTAAAACAAAAAAATATTTAACGGTATAAACAAAATCTGATAGAGAATAAGTAAAATTCTAAACATTTAAAGAAACACAACCAAGAACAAAAATAAATGCACAGCAGAATAGAACCATTAGAAACCCTTACCAAAGCACTACAGACACTCCTGAAGGCTGTAGCAAGGTCCTGTAATAAGTTGTCTTCTAAAGATCTTCCAAAAGTTTTAGTATCCAAGATGAGTTAGGGTTTTACGACTATTCATTCCGATGCTTTCCAACATTAAAGAATTTTCTGTTAGAGCTGTCCTTGGAATAGGAAGGGGTGTATCATTACAGTTACGCTTGTCATATTCAAATTCAAAATGTGCCCTATATTATCGCAAGAACAAATATTCTCATTGACAAGGGTATAATTACAAAAGACTATTAAGTATTATTACTATCATTAATTATTATTATCAATAAATATGCCTTATTGCAAATGGAACATCAGACTCGCATACAAAGCAGGCAAGCACTCAAAATATACAAATACATAAACCACTAAAACTAGGTACTAGTTAAAAGAATATTAGTATGAAGAAGTTCATCGCACGAAAACAATAAAAAAGAAAAAATAAATAAATACAAATATGACAATGTCATTATCTCAATATAAAAACAGACAGACTTAGACTAGCGAGAATCGTTCCATCAAAGCGTATTGTTGAAATATTCGGTCAAAGGGCCTTCCTAAGCAGTATTGGTTTCACTAATCGTCTAAAATGTTCCATTGACTGAATTGCCCTAATACAGTTTGGTAGATGATTGTATAGTTTCTTAGCATTATAAAATACGGAGTTTTTGACCAAGGTGGAGCGGGGAATGGGAAGCGGTACCATTCCAGCCTGCCTGGTAGTATAATGTCTACTATAACTTGGCGGCCGCTGGTCCTTATATGTATCAAGGAAACCGTTTCCAGTATATATACACTATTGGCAAGCATTTATCTTACATGCGGAGGTTTTCAGTGTGATAAAACGGTATAGGCAAAGGCTCGAGAGAAATAAAGACAGACAAAATCATGCTCTAGCCGATTCCCCTTCCACCGACCAATACGCTTTTATGGTAGAGGGGAACACTAGCGGGCACGGTAGGTGGGCGACGGGCGACGGCAGTATCGTATCAGCCAGATATTGGAGCAGTAGTGATTGTCAATCGCATTTTGTGCGATGTTTTACGACGTCGTTTTTTTGCGGTCATGTTTATTACTGGTAGTTCTATTAATACATACAACTAACAGTAATTTTAAGGTGTTTAAATTTTTATCGGCCTTAAGCATAAAAGTAAAATAAAACCTGTTATTCAAAAAAAAAATAAACTCATGAACATTCTTAAAAAGAAATAAAATTAATGGTAATTCTAATTAAAAAATAACTTTAAACAATAAGTATTCTTAAAATGGTATAAAACTAAAAAAGTCATTTTAATAAATGCTCGAAGACATTGCCTTGCTGGGCTACGCAATACCCGAGCCGATCATAAAACTCCGTCCTAACATTCGACAATACCTCCGGTGTTATGGAATTAGTAATGTCGAATATTTTTGCTCTTAGGTCAACTAAATTTACAGGCCTCTCATGTGGATACTTGTAAATTAGTTGAGTTAAGTGGCCCCACAAAAAAAATTCGAGGGGAGTCAAATCCGGTGACCTTGCCGGCCATGGTATGGTACCTCTGCCACAAATAAGCCGTTCAGGAAATGTCATACTCAAAAACTCCTGAACTCGCCTTGCATTGTGAGCAGGGCAACCATCCTGCTGAAACCAAATTTCTTCGAAATTAACATTCAAGGCACGCACAGCTGGTATTATTTCCTCTTGCAGCATCTGCAAATATTTTTCCCCATTTAAGTTGCCGTCAATGACAAAAGGTCCTACAATATTGTCGCCCAAAATACCCGCCCAACAGTTTAATTTTTGGGGATATTGTGTCTGCAAAGGCGCACTTAAATGTTTATTTTCCCGTGACCAATATCTGGCGACTGCAGGATTATGATAACCATGAAGAGAAAATGATGATTCATCCGTAAACAGAATATTTTTTAAAAAATCTTCATTGCCCAACAACACCTTCGGCACTTTCAGCTTTGGAATACCATAAAACTATATTAATTTTCTGTTCACGCGAATACATTTCTTTTAAATATTAATTTACTCCTTACTATGCAAAAGACTCTGTGAATATGAGCCTTGCCGTAGCCGCCCCCACCAGTCCTTACAAGTCTTGCATAGTACCGCCACCCGCGAAAGCAAAGGGCAGGGTTTCGATCAACCAGTAAAAATGAAATTATTTATGTTGTCTTCCCCAATAAAATATTAAAAACTTAGGTTCGAAAAGTCTACGTGACAACGTCGCAAAATCCAGCAGTTCCGAGGCCGCGCGAAAGGAATACTCTCGTTTGTTCTCGTCGTATTGGAAGGGGAATAGGGAAAATCGCTGTCGTTCTCTTTTTAATCTTAGGCATTTTATAACCATACTATTCTATTGCATTAAAATTAGCCTGCAAAGTTTTACTTTGCCGATAGTGTATAAAAAGTAAAAGGTCAGTATTCCATGCCTAATAAGCAGAGATCTACAGTGGTCTCTCGAACCTGCATGACACATATACCTCAAAGCACGTTTTTGTAACACAAAGACTGCATTTGTTAGATATTGGCTGGAGTTTCCCCAAAAGGCAACGCCATACCTAATATAACAAGCATCAGTGTTAATATTTTGTCGGTCCCTAAAGCTAGTTTCTAATACAACTGTTGTCTCGCCTTCGCAAATTTATCCGCTTCCCAAGGCGCCTACCGAAACTCAACAACAAGAAAGGCGGTCACAGAAATCAGAACTTATGACGGATTTAAAAATGCCCTATTAGAAAAAGAATACACTTCAAAGATAACTAGAAGTGTCAAACGAAAAGTGTTAGCAAAAGAAGAGAAGTCAAGAAAAGAAAAAGGAAATACTATGAAACGAAATAAGTTATGGACTTGAAGCGCGCTGCCCTAGTTGCAATGTGGCGAAGAATGGGGACGACTGAATTATGTGTTCACAGTGTAACCGTTGGTAGCACGTGTTCCAGTTATGAAAAGCAGGGACCCTTTTTATGCGACTTTTGTATCAATTAAATAATGCGCACTCTTGCCCGCGCCTCACTCGCACTCTTTTACGACTGGGCGGATAAGAGGGCGCAATTGCGTTTTTTCCTTAGTTTAGCCTCAGCAGAAAAAATATTATTGCGTTTTATTTTTTTACTGTTCCATTATACAGGGTGTCCCAGAATATGTGGGCAATCTCCCGGATTTGGATACAATATGAAAAAATAATATGACAAGTTCCCATAAAAAAATTTCCTACAGGCCCTCCCTACTGAGATATAAGCCCCTGAAGGACGCCTCTGGAAATCGGTTTATCTTGAATAATTCTTAAATTACTTGGTGTAATTTAATAATTTTTCAGTATGATGGTTGCTAGGTAAGTCTCCTCAAAATGAACCATTTTAATTTTATTCGGCTTATTTAGTTTTCCAGGGACGGACTAGCTTTAACAGAATAATGCTTATTTTTTTTTCATCCTGTATGATAGAGGCATATCAATAATACTATTGAACAGCTGAAACCTTAAACTAAAAAAAAAGTACTCTTCATCGACATCGATAAAGTAAACCGTTTACGAGAAAAAAATTTTTGTTCCATATGCCTTTTTTTATGAAATATTCGATAAATACCTTATTTTTACTGATTCATTTTGTACGTCGGTTCAACATGAGCTCCTTCTACTGCAATGCATTCCCTACATCTTTTAATTGTAGATTGTTGGATCCTCCACAATGCGCCAACATTATTCCTTATTTCGCGACAATGGAAGTTAATCAGTTCCAATAAGTGTTCCCGATTTTGTATTGGATTGGCGTATAATAAACATTTTAGATAGCCCCACAAAAAAAAATCTAATGGATTTAGGTCTGGTGATCGAGGAGGCCAAGCCACTGGTCCTCCCCTTCCTATCCATTGATTTTCGAAGACCCTGTTTAGGTGTTCTCAGACTACTAGACTAAAATGTGGCGGAGCCCCATCATGCATGAACCACATATTATGTCGTAGTTGCAGAGGTAGATCTTCTAAAAGTTCTGGCAGATTGTTTTGAAGAAATTCCAAATACCTTTCTCCATTTAACTTTCTTGGCAATACAAATGGTCCAATTAAGTGTTGTCTGATAATTCCGGCCCACACGTTGATGGGTTCAAATTGGTGCTGATGATGCGTTACAATAGAAGCATGGGGATTTTCCTCTGCCCATAAATGTAAATTATGAGAATTTATGATGCCGTTTTTGGAAAACCCAGCTTCGTCCGTGAAGAGAACTAAACCAATGAAATTTGCATCGTTTCTGTGCCGATCTAAAACCCAGTTACAAAATTCCATCCTTCGCGGAAAGTCTTTAGGAAGAAGCGCGTGGACTTTTTGAAGGTGGTATGGATGTAACTGTTGCTCTGTAAGGATTCTAAAGACCATTGATTTTGAACAATCAAATTCGGCAGCCAATTTTCGAACACTTGCAGCAGAATCTACTTCTACGGCATTAAGGATGTTTTCTTCAAGACCATCAACGCGATGGTTTTGATTTCCACAATTGTGACTGGCTTTGTCAAACTTTCCTAAAATTATTTACGACCTAAATACTTTAAATCAAATCTTTATCATCCGATAAGTACAAATACATTACATGATGCAAGCCCATACATTAAATGCATGTCGGCATATTCCTTAAACGTAAATTCCATACCAAAACGAAGCAGAAGAAATAAGATCAAAAACTTAAACACACTCAATTTCCAACTGATACTGTCGTAGTTATTATTTATTTTAACTGGTACATATCAACTAAACCATATCAACAAAATAAGGTATCTATCGAATATTTCATAAAAAAAGGCATATGGAACAAAATTTTTTTTCTCGTAAACGGTTTACTTTATCGATGTCGATGAAGAGTACTTTTTTTTTAGTTTAAGGTTTCAGCTATTCAATAGTATTATTGATATGCCTCTATCATACAGGATGCAAAAAAAATAAGCATTATTCTGTTAAAGCTAGTCCGTCCCTGGAAAACTAAATAAGCCGAATAAGATTAAAACGGTTCATTTTGAGGAGACTTACTTAGCAACCATCATACTGAACAATTATTAAATTACACCAAGTACTTTAAGAATTATTCAAGATAAACCGATTTCCTGAGGCGTCCTTCAGGGGCTGATATCTCAGTAGGGAGGGCCTGTAGGAAATTTTTTTATGGGAACTTGTCATATTATTTTTTCATATTGTATCCAAATCCGGAAGATTGCCCACATATTCTGGGACACCCTGTATACTAGCGTGGGTAATTTTGCTATTTTAATATATTTTAAATATCCTTTTTGTTCCCAGTCTTTGTAATAAATTATTATTCCTTAAGTGCGTACTCTTACCCGATATTCCCCTACGCTATAATCAACAAATGTCAAAAAGGTCTATTTATTAAAGGGACGAGACACCTAAAAGACAAAATCGATGAAGGAGATTTAGGAACCCCCATATTTCCAAAACGGCTAAAAATAAATATCAACAATTATGTGTTTGAAATCGGATCGCCAAATGCAATTCACTCGTATGGTTATTTATGAAGGTTGCAATTTAAAAAAATTTAATATGGTATCATATCTGTCAACTAACCTATATATTTTTTGACAATAAATTTGGCTTCCTTGTCGAAAACCATTGAGAAATATGTATGTTGTTTCTTATTATAGTCAGCAGGAAAATCGCCAAGAGAGTGAGACACTTAAAAAAATTTAAGTCGATAAAAGTCGCACAGGTCGCAGAGGAAACCCTAGAGCAGCAGGCGTACGCGATAAGAAATCCTTCCAAGTTAATAAGTAAGATTTTCGTCCACTTCGATCATATTTCTGGGTGCATACGCAAACGGAAGCGTGAGCGCGCAATATTCCGTTTAGCAAGACTACGGTGTGCATCTGGAGAAAATGGCGACTTGCTTCTTTAAGCTTAGTTCATATAGATTCGAGTTGCGAATACGAATTTCGCATCCAAAAAATTACCTCTGCCATCCCATTTCATATACTTTACTTTACTTTACTTTACTTCACATATACTTTATTGTCGGAAATTCTAAGAATTCATCGACGAAGCGATTTTATTGTAACAATAATATAATAATTTGATAATTATATCTAATTATAATTATACTGGGCATGACAATATAAAGAAATATGCCTACCTAATCGAAAAAATGTATTTCTAAAACACTAAAATCTGATAATAAAAATACCTGGCAATCTGTAAGTACATAAAAATACAAATACAAAAATCAAAGTCGAAAATGTAAAACAGCATCCAAAATAAATAAATGAAAATAAAATTGTAAAAATTAAAATACGAAAACAAATATGTAATTTAGATTAATTAATAGGTATTTGATTAAAAACATTTTCAAAATTCCTCATCGTAAAATTCGTCCAAGCTGTAATATGCCTTCCGTAGTAAAACACTCTTTATACCCTCCTGCGGAACTGAAGATATGGCAATTGTCTACACTCGATACTCAAGTAGTTGTAGATCTTGAGACTTTCATAGATTATTGACCGTTTGATCAAAGTGAGCCTAGGTATAGAAAGGCGTATATTTTGGTTTTGTCGCGCGTTATATTTGTGTGATTTTGATGCGTTGTCAAGTTAATTAAAGTATTTTTTGTTAAGCAGAGAAACAGTTTCTAAGATAAATAAACATGTTAATGTTAAAATGCCATGTCTGACAAATAATGGTCTACAGTGGTCTCTACTTCTCATCCTGCACAAATTACCTAATAGCTCTTTTTTGCAACACAAAGATGCTACTTAAAAGTTGCTGGTTACAGAAGCCTCAGAATACTATACCATATCGAATATATGATTCAAATAAAGAAGAATAAACCATTCTTGCCGTGGAAGTGTCCAGTTTAGAGGACACCACCCTAATTGCAAAACATCCCGATGATAACTTGCTACTCAGCCCAATTATGTGCTCCTCAAACCTCAACCGTTATCGATAGAGATACCCAAGAAGTTAACTACCGTTTTGTTTTCAATTTCATCATTTTCTATATGAAGGCTGATGTTGTTAAAACCAAAAGTTAGTATTTTGGTTTTATTAATATTGAGGCAGAGAGAATTTGAGTCACACCATTCCTTAACCCTGCACAGATCATCATTTATGGTCCTTTCCAGAAGTTCGACACTACTTGAACGACACAAAAGAGTAGAGTCGTCGGCAAACAGCGTAAAGCCTCCCTGTATGTTTCAGCGTGTTATGTCGGCAACCTCGCCGTCAATGATACATAAATATATTTGTTCTAGCAAAACAAAAATTGCTTCACTGGTACTTTTGTTGCTTGAAAGCCAAACTGAACCGAGCTGAGGATATTAAATCTTAAAAGAAATTCAACTAGCCTTCCCTTGACAAGCTTCTCCACCACCTTCGAGAGAGTAGCAAGCAGTGAGATGGGGCGGTAGTTTGAGGGATCGTCTGTTTCACCTCCTTTATGAAGGGGCACCACAATAGCCAATCCCAAACATGATGGAAACTCCCCAGTCTCAAAAGATTCATTGATGGCGTCGACGAGGGCACAGAGGGCGGATTCTGGAATATTTTCCTATATTCTAATAGAAATATTATCATACCCAGCAGACTTCTTATTTTTTATTTGAGAAAATATTTCTTTCAATGCATTAAGATTGATACAAATGAAAGGTATGTGGGATATATATGTATCTCAGCTAGAGAGTCAAGTGGATCTGTTTGACAAGAAATATTTGATGTTATTTTTGATGCTATTGAGCAGTAGAAATTATTATTATTATTATTATTATCGAAGTATGCAGCAGGCGGTTTACAACCGATAAGCTGCAATTTAGTCATAAGGTGCTGTCAGTTTAGTGCTTGATTCTGAAGGTCGTCCAATCCATTCTTGAAACTATTGACGCTAGGTGCAGTCACCACACTATCTGGTAAGCTATTCCACTTCGCGACCACTCGATTCACCATAAAGTTTTTCCTACACAGCCTATTACACCGCTCAGTGGCAAGTTTGAGAGAGTGGCCCCGAAGCCTATCATTGTGATTTCTATGAAAGAAATCGAATTCAACGGCATAATAGTTTTGTAAAATCTTGAAAGTTTCTATTAGGTCGCCTCTCTGACGCCTAGCCGCCAGTGTCGTTAGTCCAAGTGTTGCTAAACGCTCTTCATATGTCTTGTTACGAAGGGTGTTAGGTAATTTTGTTGCTCTCCTTTGGGTTCTCTCTAGCAGGTCCAAGTCCTTAGCAAGGTATGGGCACCATACCACTGCTGCGAAGTCGAGAATAGGTCTTATGTACATTTTGTATATGGTTAGGAACATCTTTTCAGTGATGTTCCGGAAGGCGCGTCGTATGAGGTATACAATAGAGTTGACCTTTTTAGTTACTTTAGTAACTTGTTTCTCCCATTTTAAGTCGGAGCAGATGGTAACCCCCAGGTCATTCTGGCTCTCAACCGAAGCCAGTTTTATGTTGTCATAGTAATAACTCAGCCTAGGGTTGTTCCCCCCAATGTGCAACACACAACATTTCGATACGTTTAGCTGTATTAGCCACTTGTCTATCCAGGATTTTAAGGTGGCCATGTCCTCCATTAATTCTCCGTGGTGGGTGCTGGGGTCACAGAAGATCTTGGAGTCGTCAGCAAAAAGGCTCAGGCTACAAAGCATACCGTCAGAAATATCCGAAATGTAGACCAGAAATAATAGCGGCCCCAGAACCGACCCCTGTGGGACACCGCTTGTGACTGTTCAAAATGTTAGGATCTAAATTTATAGAATTCTGCAACGGCCTGTGACATCTCAAATCATTAATAATTGACCAATTATCTTTTGTTTTGTTGCCAGCCTTAGAAATTCTATCATTATAATAACTTTTTTTAGCACACCTAATTATATGTTTATACAGACGCCTGTAATTATTAAAATAGTTCACAAAAGTATCATTAATTAAGTTAAATTTTCGTATATAATGAAGGCATCGCAAATTCCTTGCAGATGTTTTAATCCCCTTTGTCCCATGGCTTTTTATTTTTTGGTCTTATTTTTTTTAATAGGAATAGATGCGAATTTCGTTGGTGTTTTAAGAATATTTTAGTGTTTTTATTTTTCAACGTTTTGAACGGTTGGCAAAATATTGGCCGACCGGAACTACATAACCTGGAGCCTCAACGTAAATTTTTAATTATTTTTACCTCTTTCTCCTGTGATTTCTACGTTTTCATTATGATTGTAATCACAAATCTAATAAATATCACGAAACTTAAAAAACACCTAACAACTGTATAAATCCTGTATAAATCCACCAAAACATAAAATAAAAATAAGAAATGACCTTCAAGTTGGCTATCTTTAAATTTTACTTTATTCTTATTTATGTAAAAATGGAGCTGCGCATGCCCGATCAGATTTGATTGTCAGTTTTTTGAGTTTTTGTAGTTGAGTTGTAAAATATTAATATCTGTTTTGAGAATAATATCAACCTTGGTTTTCCTTGGAATTATTGGATTTGAAAGCGTTCATTTGCTTGAATTTCAACTTCTAAACTTTGCAAAAATACCTAGAACCCGATGTGTTGACAGTCCTTAATTTATTATTTTTTATTTGCTGTATAAATGTTAACTAATTCCGTTATCTTATTTCTTATTTGTCTGTATAAATCCGACATGTCCTTGTCTGTAATCTATCATAAATCCAGCTAACGTTCAAATCTTACACATGGTATAAAAGTATAATTGAATCGCTTATTTCAGAAACAACCCAAGTCACTTTTTGCTACTTTTCAGGAAATGAAAAAAACGTCTCATTGGTTTATAAAATAAAACTTTAATGTTAATTTATTTCAAAATGATAACTGTGCATAAGTTCGTCATAAGTTTATGAAAAATTAACCACATTTACTTGGTTTTCCTGTCTGAAATGGATTTTGAAAATTGTGACTTGGGTTCTTTCTGTACTAAATAAAAAATATTTTATGGTGGAAAAATCCTTTATTGTTAATTAACTAAAATACTGAACTGCATTTAAATTATTTTGTTTTCTTAGGTTGCTTAACTTTATAATTTTCAATAATATTAGTATAAAACATCTTGTTTTCTTCATCAACCCATCGTACCAGAAGTTTCAGGTGTCCTATTTTGGAAGCCAATATGGGAAGATTTTCTTTGTAGGCTTTCTCGTTCACCGGAAGTGTAAAATTGTTACAAGATTTGCTTGGAAGCTTAAGGTTGGAGAATGTTTGCCATGTGAAACCATTAACATACTCACATGCTTTGACCACTCCAGACTTTTCATGTACCAAATGATGGAATTTAGACACTGTAAATGCCACTTTTTTATTTCTTGGACTGTTTGTAGTTTCTAAGGAGATACATGACATTTTGTAGTGTTTTGGCCACCAGTCCTTAAAATTCAAAATATCTCCATTCATTACTTCTTTGACAGTAAAGGAATTTTTGGCACTAGACAATATTATAATTTCGGTGTATTGGTGAATATTATAAATCCTGTCATATTTTTTTAGTTTCCTTTTTATAACCCCAAAGACGCGATCACAGGGCAAGAACGAATGGCCCCTAACGGGATAAAACTGTTCGATTTTATTAAAACGTTTCGATTCTTGAAGTCCCATGCACATTCTTATTAGGGTGTGGTTCTTATTTTGTCCTGGACAGTTATCACAAAATAAGCGCAACTCAGTTGAACTACTCGAAATATGGTTTGTAATATAATCCAGCAAAAATGAGCAGACTTCATTCGGGCCCTTAGCTGCAGTTCCTTCATGATATACATAAAAAAACGATTTTTCTGTTTTTAAGTCAGTTATACAAAATACACTGACACTTAATTGCGACAAATAAAATAAATCCTGCACAGGGACTTCTGGAAGTTGTAAATTCTGCATATAATCAAACGCCAGGGCCGCTAAATCGTTGCGTTGCTTACATTCTTCTTTAGTTGATTTTAATGCATTATAAAATTTTTTGGCCCTTCTTTCATGTACCATTTTTTCGGCAGCAGCTACCCGTTTTGCTTCGTCTCCTAAAATAGGACTTCTAAGTTTAAGAGCGAGATCTTCACAAGTCACACAAGTATCGACTTGTGGTCTTCCAAAATGAAGTTGAAAATTTTCGTTAAAAAATTTTATGTAGTAACTGTATTTAACGGGCGAGTTAGGAAACTTTTTCTTAAATAGCTCAAACATTATTTTTACATTAAGTTTAGAGTCAAGATATTTAAATTCTCTTCCGGAATAGTGGGATTCTTTAACCGGAAAAGAAAGGATATGACTCCTGACTTCTTCTCGATAAATTTCATCTACTGCGTTTCCTTTGGTATTCTGGCCTCTTTTATCACTTGGCACATCGCCATGAACCAATAGCCCTTTCAATCTCTTGATTCTTTGTTTAGTAGCTCCGTGAATTTGTAGAAAAGCGCCTAAACAGACTTTAATTTTCTTTCCATTATGTAATACAAAATGACGGAAGGACTTCAACTTTTCACGACCAGTTCCCGTGCGCTTTCGTTTAGAACGAACATCAGTTACTTCTAGTAACCCCTGTAGAAATACATCTTGCATGTCCTTGCTTGGAATAGAATAAAATGTGGTAAAAATCTTTGTTCGGGCTTCGCAATTTATTTTTTCGAAGCACTTCATATGACATCTAAAACAAAATTTCGTGTTAAAATTATACAGCACATATTTCGTAGCGAAAAACTTACTTGCAAGGATTGCCCACAACTTTTCTTTGTACCGTATTGCCTTTATAATTAACATATTCTTCCCCTTTAACTCTTGCACTTTTTATTACATTCCTCTTATATTTTTTAGGATTTTTTTTGGCCTTTTCGTCGTTTTTGAGGTGGTTCATCTAGACCCTCCATCTTACACACAACAATAAAAACAATAGAAATTTTAAGGTTATGTTATCTATATCGTTTATTTGAGAAACAACCCAAGTCGACGACTTGGGTTCTTTCTGTAATAAACAATACATTACATAGCGCTTGAAAACACATTTGCAAAATGCCTACTTGAGTTCTTTCAGCACCAAACGACGCGTAAAATATTTAATAAAGTGAAGATGTGTCTAACTCAAAAATGACAAAAAGTGACTTGGGTTGTTTTTGAAATAAGCGATTCAATTATATGAAGTGAAAACCAATTTTTCGCATTTCTTTAATACAAGGCAAAAATACACTTTATTCAGGTTAGTTACCTTTTATTCATAGTCTTACATACATAAAGTGGGTCTAAAATATTTTAACAATTGGCCAAGAAAAAAGATGAACAAATGTATCTACTTATTCACAACATATTAACTTCGCCGGGATGCCAATTGATGTCAATAGAGTTATTAACTTGATAATCACAATGGTCCCATATAAACATATTAACGTTCTCTGGATACTTACGCCGGAGAAGGTGCACTTTTAAAAACCTTTCTCGGATTTTTTCAACTAAAATGAACTGACTACGTTAAAACTTTTAATATACTAGCTTACCCTGGATCCTAATGCCGAAGAAGGTGTCTGTTAAAATAAGATTTATACCTAGTTTAAAATGCACATTGACTTCATTTAAAGTATATCGACTTCCCCAGGATTCTTATGCGAAAGAAGGTGTCTGTTAAAATAGGATTTTTGCCTAGCTTAAAAGGCACATTGACTTCATCTAAAATATATTGACTTTCCCTGGATCTTTATGCCGAAGAAAATGTGTTTTTAAATAAGATTTACACTCAGTTTGAAAGGCACATTCAGTGCATTTAAACATTTTGACTTCCCCTGAATTATGTCAAAAAAGGTGGCAGTTTAAAGCCCTTTTAAACATTTAACTTCAAAATTTACATTAAACATTTAGACATTCACTGCATTTAAAGTATATCGACTTCCCCAGAATCCTTATGCCGACAAAAATGTATGTTTAAGGCACGTTTAAACTTACTTTGATAGGCACATTCACTGCATTTAAACATATTGACTTCCCCTGGATTCTTATGCCGAAGGAGATGACTGTTTAAAGCACGTTTATACTTACTTTCAAAGGCACATTGACTGCATTTAAACATATTGACTTCCCCGGGATGCTTATGTCGAATAAGGTGTCTGTTTAAATCGTTTTTAGACTTAGTTTGATAGGCGCATTGACTGCATTTAAACATTTTGACTTCCCCTGGCTCCTTATGCCGAAGAAAGTGACTATTTAAATGGCTTTTAAACTTAGTTTGATAGAAACAATGAGTGCATTTAAACATATTGACTTCCCCTGGATTCTTATGCCGAAGGAGATGACTGTTTAAAGCACCTTTATACTTACTTTGATAGGCACATTCACTGCATTTAAACATATTGACTTCCCCTGAATTCTTATGCCGAAGAAGGTGATTGTTTAAATCTCTTTTAAACTTAGTTTGATAGATACATTCAGTACATTTATACATATTAACATTCGCTGGATCCATGTGCCGGAGAATGTGCGCCTTTAAACTGTCTTTTCGAATGCTGTGATAGTCGCATTGACCGCATTTATACGTAATAACCTCCTCTGGATCTTTGTGCTGATGTTTGTTTAAAAACTTTTTAAACTTAGTTTGAAAATCACACTGACCACATTTAGACAAACTAACTTTCGAAGAGAGAAGGTGTTTATGTAAATTATAGTTATACTCAGTTTGAATGTCATACTGATCGCATTTAATCATGTTAACCCTTGCTGGGTGCTGATTAATCTGGAGTCTGCAATTTTGATGTTCGGCAATGCTGTAATAAATAAAAACATTCTATTAATCGTACGAGCTAATTTTGTAGTAATATTAACATATATAGAAACCTTTGTTTAAATGTCTCGCCCACTAGGTGATTTTCCTATCACCTAGGTACATAAAAAAATTAAATTTTCAGAAAGAGCGCTACATTTCCAAGAGAACATTTGCCTGTTTAGAACTCAACTATGCAAGTTTATACAATATAAAATAAACAAACAAATATTATTTACCAAAAAAAAAGCTACCTTGACATAGATACGAGATCATGATAAAGCGGTGCCTATCGTGAGACGGGGCCGGTGCCTATTCCGGTTTTATCGGATACACAGGCTTTCCCCGTATATTTTGCCACCCACCTACAGTGGGTATTATAAAAAAATACAAAAAAATTGTAAATACAAACATATAATATTTTTTCTTAAATAGTCACATTTTGTTATCAGGAAAATTTGACAGGAGGTAATTGAATTAAACTCCGTAGTTCGAATGCGGTAATTAATCAAGGACTCAATTACTTTTAGGGTAGTTCTATTTCTAGAAAGCCGTTGAATTATTTATAGAACTAATTGAATTAAACGCAGTAATTCGAATGCGGTAATTCATCAAGGAATCAACTACTTTTAGGTAGTTCAATTACTAAAAAGTAATTGAATTATTTATAAAAGCACTTAAATTAAACTCAGTAGTTCGAATGCGATAATTAATCAAGGAATCGACTACTTTTAGGTAGCTCAATTACTAGAAAGTAACTGAATTATTTATAAGAGTAATTGAATTAAACGCAGTAATTCGAATGCGGTAATTCATCAAGGAATCAACTACTTTTAGGTAGTTCAATTACTAAAAAATAATTGAATTATTTATAAAAGCACTTAAATTAAACTCAGTAGTTCCAATGCGATAATTAATCAAGGAATCGACTACTTTTAGGTAGCTCAATTACTAGAAAGTAACTGAATTATTTATAAGAGTAATTGAATTAAACTCAGTAATTCGAATGCGGTAATTAATTAACGAATCAATTACTTTTAGGGTAATTTGGTTACTGGAAAATAATTAAATAATTTATGAAAGTAATTAAATTAAGCTCAGTAGTTCGAATGCAGTAATTGATCAAGGGATCAATTACTTTTAGGGTAGTTCAATTTAGGTATAGAAAGTAATTGAATAATTTATAAAATAAATTGAATTAAACTCAGCTAGAGAGTAATTAAATTATTTATAGACGTAATTGAATTAAACTCAGTAATTCGAATGCGGTAATTCATCAATGAATCAATTACTTTTAAGGTAGTTAAATTACTAGAAAGTAATTGAATTATTTATAAAAGTAATTGAATTAAACTCAGTAATTAGAATGCGGTAATTCATCAAGGAATCAATTACTTTTAGGTAGTTCAATTACTAAAAAGCAATTAAATTGTTTATAAAACTAATTGAATTAAACTCAGTAGTTCGAATGCGGTAATTAATTAAGGAATCAATTACTTTAAGGGTAATTTGGTTACTGGTATATAATAATTTATGAAAGTAATTCAATTAAGCTCAGTAGTTCGAATGCAGTAATTGATCAAGGGATCAATTACTTTTAGGGTAGTTCAATTTATAGAAAGTAATTAAATAATTTATGAAAGTAATTGAATTAAACTCAGTAGTTCGAATGCGCTTGATTAAGGAATCAATTAATTTTAGGGTAGTCCAATTACTGGAAACTAATTGAATTATTTATAAAAGTAATTGAATTAAGTTCAGCAATTCGAATGCGGTAATTCATAAAGGAATCAATTACTTTTAGGTAGCTCAATTACTAGAAAGTAACTGAATTATTTATAAGAGTAATTGAATTAAACTCAGTAGTTCGAATGCGCTAGTTGATCAAGGAATCAGTTACTTTTAGAGCAGTTCAATTACTTGAAAGTAATTGAATTATTTATAAAAGTAATTGAATTACGCTTAGCAGTTCGAATGCGGTAATTCATCAAGGAATCAATTACTTTTAGGTAGTTCAATTACCAGAAAGTAACTGAATTATTTATAAAAGTAATTGAATTCAACTTAATAATTCGAATGAAGTAATTGATCAAGGAATCAATTACTTTTAGGATAGTTCAATTTATAGAAAGTAATTGAATAATTTATAAAATTAATTGAATTAAACTCAGTTGTTCGAATGCGGTAATTAATCAAGGACTGAATTACTTTTAGGATAGTTCTATTTCTAGAAGATAATCGAATTATTTATAGAAGTAATTGAATTAAACTCAGTAATTCGAATGCGGTAATTCATTAAGGAATCAATTACTTTTAGGTAGTTCAATTACTAGAAAGTAACTGAATTATTTATAAAAGTAATTGAATTAAGCTCTGTAGTTCGAATGCAGTAATTGATCAAGGAATCAATTACTTTTAGGGTACTTCAATTTATAGAAAGTAATTGAATAATTTATAAAAGAAATTAAATTAAACTCAGCTGTTCGAATGCGATAATTAATCAAGGACTTAATTACTTTTAGGATAGTTCTATTTCTAGAAAGTAATTGAATTATTCATAGACGTAATTGAATTAAACTCAGTAATTCGAATGCGGTAATTCATCAAGGAATCAATTACTTTTAGGGTAGTTTAATTACTAGAAAGTAATTGATCTATTTATAAAAGTTATTAAATTACATTCAGTAATTCGAATGCGGTTGATTAATCAATCAACTACTTTAAGGGTAGTTTAAGATGGCGACGGAAGATGATCCTGCAAATGCAGTCAAGTCAATAATTTATTTTGAGTGCCACAAAACGCGACAGAGTAGTTACTGTGTGTGCGTAAATTGTGGGAAAGTATACCATAAATCGTGTGCCGATAGAGATTACGCGAAAAAAGTGAAATTTATTGACGAAACCCGACTTACGTGCTGTGCTGTAAGCACGATCTAACCTCGAAATGCAGCGATGAGGTGGAAATATTAAAAATATTAGTAGCGGAGCTACAAGACAAAAATCGTCTTCTGGAGGAAAACGCAGCACTTCCGAGGGAGAAAATAAGGTATTTGGAATGAAAACGAGAAATTTTTCAACCACCAAAAAAAACAAGGTGAAATTCGCGCGGGAAACCAGAAACAAGAAGTTAAAGATAATACAAAGCACAGAACAGAAATGGATGCAAAGTCGACGCCCACACCAGCCACTGTCTGTGCAATTTTGACTAAAAAGTTCACCAACAACCGAACTATTGTACCTTTGAAAATTAACGACAGTGAGATAGTCCCACAAAGACGTATAAAACAGCTAGGACTAACAATCGATGACCGTTTATTCTTTAAACCCCATATATCGGAAACCCTGAAAACAGGCTTTGCAGCGATGCAAAGCCTTTATCCTATCCTCTCAAAAAATTCCTTCCTATCTCCTTACAATAAATTACTTATTTACAGACAAATAATACGACCTGTAATAACATACGGAGCCCCCGTATGGTGTAGCGCCTCGGATACTCAGCTGCATAGGCTGCTGAGATTCGAGAATAAAATCCTCCGATGTGTGACGTCATCTAACAGATACATCATCATCGCGGATCTACATCATATGGCGAGAATTGACAATATAATAGACCACATACGTGACATCTCAAACAACTTCTACATGTACAAACTAACAAAATCACCACTGACAAGAAACGTTACAGATAGACGCTTTGACAATGATGAACAGACCACGCACCAACCACTATACTAAAAACTACCTATATACCATCTCCCATTGGCAAATGAACAACAACAACAATAGTAAACGTAGACAAACATTATAAAATGCAAGCAAACGGAAAAAACAAATTTTTTACATGTACGGTAAAACGTGCATGGAACAGACGAACGTAAAAACAGACTAAAACAATGAAAGCATGCACTAAGGCTGAATCTATGCTGCAATCCACGGAAAACAGTGTGGATTCGGCCCGAAATACATGCCTACAGACTCTGACGATGCCAGTGGGAGGAGACTTACACCGACATACTCACAAGAACCGCCCCCAAATCATGGCCATTCTCCACCGTCGTGACGGTTAGGCAGAGGTCCCGCTGCATGCTTCAAATGTCCCGCTATGGGCGGGCATCAAATGTCGTACCTGAGAGATTTTGACTGGGTTTTTTAGTATTTTTCCCAGAATGCTCTGCCATTGGTAAACCAATTTACTTAATAAATGCTAGGGAAATTGTATGCACCATTTAGCGATCCATACTAAGGAACACCCGTTAAGGCACCGAGCCGGAACGCGAGTGGCTAGATCAGGATTTAAATTTCAGTGCGCGACCAAAAGGCCCTGTACATCGGCCGCCTGGCTCTGCCAGATCCTTGGGCGCATTTTGGGCCGTACGATTACGGCCCATATGCGCCCAAATCATGTAATTAGTCGTTAGCTGGAATTATAAAAAGAAATAGGCAAATATATGATTTTAAAATGACCAGCCACAGAAACAAACACAGATATCGAACAACCAGTCGATGCCCATGTAGCAAAAGCCCGAAGCAACAAAGAAGAAGAATTTCAACTTTTCAATCCAAGACGTCAAAGACATTCACACAAAAATACTGTAGATAACACGATGTCCCCTTTTAAAACCAAGAACAGAAATGTAACAAAAAGGAAAAAACCACATATTGGTGAGCGAGCGGACGAAGATGACTTTCAAGCCGCGGGAACAGACAACAAGAAAATATGGTTATTTGTTTCAAAAGTCAAAGGTGTTAGCGAGGACACAGTAAGGAAGTACATAGATAAAAGCACGAAGACAGATGCCAGCGACATTCAGGTAAAACTTTGCATACCTAAAATTCAAGGAAGTAAGAAACAACGTTTCATGGTCGGTGTAAATCCTGATCTCAAAGAGATAGTATATAAACCTGACTTTTGGTCAAAAGGTCGAGTGACTTTTGAGCGTTTCAACTTCGGTCTGGGACGAAATTTTCTGGACGAGTAGATGTAGGCTATGCAGAAGTTACAGAAAATGCATTTCCTAGCCAACAAAAATTAGCAAACAGATGCGATCATCATAAAAGAGCGACAAGACCAGCTCGTGAAACACACACAAACAAATTAGACCCTCAAGGAAAACAGTATATTTCAGTTTTGCATCAGAATGTATGCTCTCTAATGGAACAAACTTAAAGAGGTTGAAGCCTTCACACAAGAACACACAAACTACGACTCTCTGTGCTTTTCGGAACACTTCCTGAAAAATAATGAAAAGTCTCACTAAAGCCGGCGTCCCATGCATACGATTTCCGACGATACGATGATCCGACAGTGCTCTCATTGGTAGACATCAATTTTGGGGGCAAATTTCATCCGAATATTTTTAACAATCTACGATGCATCGTACGAGTTAAATTTAGCTTAACTTTTGTCCGATGTCAGATGATTTTTAACCACACTTTTCTCGGTTTATTGTCTGTTTGACATGTTTATTCATTATTAATTTCGGTGGCATAATATCAAAAAAAAGTGTGTTCTATTGTGATTACTTATGTTGGATTTTGAGGAGAGGAACGGAAGCAAACGCATGTGATGGCGGTTAGAAAACGACTACTCTTTATTCTTAAGGTTAGTTTTTAGTTAAACGTTCCTGGTGGGAACAACCAAAAGTATATCAAACATACCTAGTTGGTAAAGAAACTTATAGATGGCGCGAGAGGTGTGGTATTTTAATTTTTGATACAGTTTTCCAACAACTTAAACCACAGAAAACTGTAAACTATCTTAAACCAAGTAGTCCAAGTACTTAAGTAAGGTTAAGTTAATGAAAAATGTATTCTTCTTTTTGACACTCTTAATAGAGATTTTAGACACGACAACGGATCCATGGGATATGTAAAATATTTTCGTACGAATACCAAATTGTTCTCGGATATCGGACGTCGGAAATCGTATGCATGGGACGCCGGCTTTATTATCAACGGATATAACACTGCGTCATGGTATGCCAGAAAAGAGCACCTCCATGGTGGCGTCGCGATCTTGGTTAAAAACAGTATTGCTCGTGTTAAAAGACTTGACTTGGTGGAACAGACAGTGGAAATGCAATGCGAGGTGGCAGCCGTCGAAATAAATTGCTTGAACCTGATAATCATACCTATCGCCCCCTGGTGGCAATTTTAACACGTTTTTAGAACAAATAAACAAAAGTTTAGAAATTTTGGAAAGTAGCACGTATCACGTGATTATTACAGGCGACTTTAATGTAGATTTTAACGTAAATAGTAGTAGGAAGTGGAATTTTATAGACATTTTAAATTGTTTTGGGTATACCCACTGAACAAATATTTGTAAATACTAGACAAAATGCTTGTCTAGACAACATATTGGTAAATTTTAAGGATATTTTGGACTTTCAAACCAATGTACTGCAGGCTGTGATATCGGACCACTTGGCAGTGGAAATTAAGGTCACAAATGCAAAAAAAAATGCCCATATTCAAATGTCAGACTATTTTCAGCCGATAACCGATATAGGTACAGGGTTATCCAACCAAGACTAGACAAGGCGATTTTTTGACTTTTCCTGTACTTTTATAAAAAAACTGAAATAGCCATCTTAAGTCATTTTCTCCCGCGAATTCGAATATCTTCAGCAAAAAACAATTGAACATCAAACAAAAGTACTAGGGGTCACTTTGATATTTTTTTAAATGGGATGCCGTATTTTTAATGAGCTTATCCGATTTCTCATATAAATTTTGATCTAAAATGTTGGATTTTTAATTCAAAAACGCCTTTTTTCTTCAGTTTTAAATTCGGAAAATGTTAAAAATAAAAAAAAAAAAAAATAATAAAAATAAATTAAAAATCCAACATTTTAGATTAAAATTTATATGAGAAATCGGATAAGCTCATTAAAAATACGGCATCCCATTTAAAAAAATATCAAAGTGACCCCTAGTACTTTTGTTTGATGTTCAATTGTTTTTTGCTGAAGATATTCGAATTCGCGGGAGAAAATGACTTAAGATGGCTATTTCAGTTTTTTTATAAAAGTACAGGAAAAGTCAAAAAATCGCCTTGTCTAGTCTTGGTTGGATAACCCTGTACAAATAAACCATATAATATACTAAGTAGTACTGACTGGCCTTTTGTAAAAGAAAATACGCATGCTAACGAAAAATGTAATAAATTTATGAAAATTTTCTGCGAAAATTATAATCATCCTGTTAAAAAATATGTTTCTAGAAGTGATCAAAACGTAAGATGGTATAATCAAACATTGGGTAAAATGAGGGAGCATCTGGGTTTATTGAGCGACCTTTATAAAAACACCAGGCTGCCCGGGGTGGCTGAAATTAGAAATCGGTATAGACAAAACTATCGAAAGGAGATAAAAAATTCAAAAATTAAAGCAAATTCAGATTTTATAAATAGCTCTGAAAATAAAGTAAAAGCGGCATGAAAAATTATAAACGACAATAGAAAAGTCTGTAAAAAAACAAGAGAATCAAATAACATAAGTGCTGATAATTTCAATTATTTCTTTGCCAGTGTGGCTGAGAGAAGTCTGGATGGCTTGCCGCAGGCAAACGTTCAGCCTGACTTCTATCTCCAAGTCCAAAACTACCCAGCCACTCGGGACGTTTTCTGTTTTAAAGAGGTAACTTTTATTGAGGTAAGGGACGCCATAAATAATCTAAAACCAAAAGCTAGTAAGGATATTTACGGATATAACGTCATTTTATTAAAAAAACTTAAGGATATTTTGATTGTACCATTAACCTATCTGATAAATGGCTGTATCAGCGAGGGTATTTTTCCAGATATGTTTAAGAGGTCCAAGGTAATCCCAATTCACAAAAAGGGTAATACTGAAGATTTAACAAACTATCGCCCGATAGCTCTGGTGCCTGTACTCTCAAAGGTTTTCGAACTCCTATTAAAGCAGCAGATGTATAACTACTTTGAAATAAATAAAATCCTAACCCCAAGTCAATTTGGATTTTGTATATCAAAATCGACAACTTCAGCAATCTTATCTCTTTTGGAATGTGTTGTCGAGGGCTTTGAGGAGGTATGATATGCACGTGGGGGCTGTCCTGTGCGACCTCTCGAAGGCCTTCGACTGTATAGACCATGAGATATTGCTCCTAAAACTGAGACACTACGGACTTAGTAAGCGGGCTGTTGGGCTCATGGCTAGTTATCTAAGGGGCAGGGTGCAGGAGACTTTCTCTGGTGGCAGGCTATCGGGTAGTCTGGGGGTTGAGTACGGTGTCCCACAGGGATCAATCCTGGGTCCCCTTTTATTTTTAATTTATATAAACGACATTGAAACACCTACTGATGCTAAACTAGTTGTCTTTGCCGATGACACAACAGCTGTAATAAAAAACGTGCAATTAAATTCCCTTACACGCTGGGCATTGAGAGATGGTTCAACACAAATAGGTTATCCCTGAACATAAATAAAACCGAGAAAATTATCTTCACTCTGAAAAGTCCAAATGATGAAATCCCTCGTACCCAAAATTTTCAAACAGACTCTGTCAGATTATTAGGTGTCCATCTAGACAACACCCTAGTTTTCGATTCTCACATCGATCAGTTAGCAAAAAAGCTATCCTCTGCTGTATACTGCCTAAAACAATTGAAGTCCGCAGTCGAGCATAGGGTCCTTTCAATGGCCTATCATAGCCTGTTTCACTCGCACTGTTCCTACGCTATTCTTGCATGGGGACATTGTGCACAAGCAAATAAAATTTTTACACTTCAAAGAAGGGCTATTAGAGCTATCGAGGGTCTACACTACAGAGCAGACGCTAAGTGCTAATTTCAAAAATTAAAAATTTTAACCCTGCCTTGTGCTTTTATTTTTGCAATTACGATTTTTCTTTCGATCAAAATTCACATGATACTAGAAAATAAGCAGACATTAGCATAGATAACCTACGGCTGAAAAAGTCGCGCATAAGTACAAATTACTACGGACCAAAATTTTTTAATAAACTCCCAAATATTTATTAGACAGATCTTTTTACAGCATACAGGAATTCCTAAATACTACTGTGATCATTTAGATTATCTCACCGTCTTCTGTCCTCTTCTTTTAAATGTATGTATTTGTGTACTGTTGTGACTACAATTTTAATATCAATTTTAATTTTAATGTATTTTAATGCCTAGTATTTTTTAAGATGCAATTGTACTTCTTTGAATATTGACGATTGTAAAAAAAGTTTTATTTTTGTTAGCATGAATAAAGTTCAGGTTAGTTCAGGTTAGTTTACTAGAAAGTAATTGAATTATTTATAAAAGTAATTTAATTAAATTAATTAATTGATCAAGGAATCAATTATTTTTAGGGTAGTTCAATTACTAGAAACTAATTAAATTAGTTATAAAAGTAACTAAATTAAACTTGGTAGTTCGAATGCGGTAATTAATCAAGGAACCAATTATTTTTAGGTATTTCAATTACTAGAAAGCAATTGAATTATTTATAAAAGTAATTGTTACTAGCTGGAATATGTTTTAATGCTTCACTGAAAGAGGTTGTCAAATTTGAAGTAATCTGAAGGGTGTTCACTGCGATTGTTTGAATATTCTGCGATGGTAATGTAAATTTACGATCTGTTAATTTTCTTAATCTTATATTTAGTTTACTATCATGTTTTTCGGCCTGGCCTATTCTAAACGCTAATGTTGGAACATGCTTATGTACAATGCTGATTGAATGTTCTTAGCTTCATCTCAAGGTATGATGTCAGTATTTTTATGCCTACTTTAAAGACTGTCAAGGACTTCATTAGGGATTTCTTTGGTTGACTGTACAGTAGAGTTGGTAGTTCTAGTTAGGATGCCATTAACCAAATATCCATGTTCTAAATTGTGTTTTTTTTGCGATCCTAAGATCCTGGACTTGAATCAGATCGCGGTCTTTTTTGTGAGTTAGCTTGTACCAAATACATTACTTCCTCATTAAAAAATTCATTATTGACCTCTTTATTTATTTATGTAACAAAACATCTTATAACTGTTATACTCTGAGGGTGATATTAAACAACTTAGATTTCGCGGTAGCAAGGATCTTACTATACCCTAATAGAGTCGCATCTTCGCTATAAAATCTGTTTTTGGGATTCATGCTCCCAATATTTATTTCACTCTATGTTTGTTCTGCAAAATACCTACATCCTTTCTTTTAAGCTTACCTATTCCTCATTCTGAACAAATCAAGAAATCCTTAATACATGGCGGTAAGAAAGTTTTCAATCATCTACCGCTCTCCTTGAGAAGGCAACAATGTTTTTTTAAAGAGGTTTAAAAGCCTGACTAAGCGTTTCTTAATTGAGGGAGCTTACTACACTTTGGATGCCATTGTTAGTGATCCATCACTTTATTAATTATTTTAGTGAATATGCTAAGTTTGTTTTAACCGTTTTTTTTTGTCGCTACCTTTATATTTCCATATGTACCGGGACATTCTTTTAAGTGTCTATAATAAAGAACAAACTACACATTTCTCAATGATTTTCGACAAGAAAGCCAAATTTAATGTCAAAAAATATATAGGTTCACAAATTTGACAGATACGACGCAATTTTGAATTTCTTTAAATGGCAACCCTTGTAAATTTTGGGGCGAGACAGTTAAAAGACAAAATCGATGAAGGCAATTTAGGAACGCTCCGTATTTCCGAAACGGCTGAAACTAAATATCAACAACTATATGCTTTTTAAATCGGACCGCGAAATGCAATTCACTCGTGCAGTATTTATGAGAGTTGTCATCACAAATCACCGAAATAAATTTAGATACGCAACTGGACTCTTAGAACTGTCAAAAACTAATTGGCGCTGATGTCCTGGTATTTGCGATCCGAAACACGCAAGAAAGAAAGGAATCTGTCGGGGCAACTATGGGTAAAAATAAAGAATACTGTTTTACCAACTTTTGATAAAATCTGTTTTATCGGTAGATATTGGTGCCGCTTTAAAATTTAAAATATTCCTTGGTTTAAATATTCATTATTTTCTGCTTTCATTTTTAGTTCAGGGATACACGTTATTTGTAACTCTTATTTTTAAGTTTGGAGTAAATACCTTATTGGTAAAGTAACAAATAACGTATATCTAAAAGCTCAAATAGAAAGCAGCAAAAAAGGAATTATTTAAATCAAGCAATACATACCTATTTAAAAAAATCCAGCTGACTAAAATAAAGCGAAATAGGTAATAAAACATTATTTTTATAATAAAAAATTATCGGATCTCTTTTTGGCAAGCGGTGTCGCATGCCATGTTTATTTAAACAATTTGGAACACAACATTATTTAGGTTTTAACGGAGGTGCGTAGTCTTCCATAACGGAAATAAATACGCAAACTTTAACTAAACAAACCGAAAACACACTAAAACTAAACAAAAAGTCAAAAAAAACTATCAAAAATCACGCTAATAGTATACACAGAGACCGAACGATCACAAACGGCATTAGAATAATTCAACAACACTTAAATGAAAATCGAGAATAGAAAATTGACAATACACTTCAAATTCTTGACAACAACGAAATCTGGGAGGGTGCTTCTTCTCGATCGCAAATCGCAAATGAACGTGGCGCCCTCATACGAACTTAACTTAACCAAATTGTGCGATGCCACTACCGACGCCATCTACGAAATGCGATCCAAACAAAATAATAATGTTTGGCGGGAACGCCCAGCTTACGTATCTAAATTTATTTCGGTGATTTGTGGTTGTCATTTAAAAAAATTCAAATCGGCCTCGTATCTGTCATTTTTTGACATCTGTCGTATTCGATTATAGCGTAAATAGCTTGGCAACAGGAAATTATGTTACTGTGAAAAAAATCGGGGTTTTCAGCTTAAAAGGTCTATTTATTAAAGGGATGAGACGCTTAAAAGACAAAATCTACGAAGGCAATTTAGAAATTCCCATATTTCCGAAACAGCTAAAAATAATTATCAACAAGTATATGTTTTTGAAATTGGACGGCGAAATGCAATTCACTCGTGTGGTTATTTATGAGGGTTGCTATTTAAAAAAATCAAAATGGCGTTGTATCTGTCAAATTTGTGAATTTATATATTTTTTGACAATAAATTTGGATTCCTTGTCGAAAATCATTGAGAAATATCCGATTTGTTTTTTATTATAGTCAGCAAGAAAATCGCCAATCGGGTTAGTATTATTTTAGTTTTATTTATTGACATTTGTTTAGGACCTTCAAATTGTGTTTGTATTTCTTGTATTTACTAATAATGACTTTACTCTGTCAACAAGAATATAGTTCCTCAGATAATAAAGCCTTTTGAGTTTGAACGTCATCACTCATCATTATTCCACTCACCAAACTTATTAATCACTGCATCATGGAGTCTGTTTTTCCAAACATACTTAAGCATGCACAGGTATGCCCCATATTTAAGAAGGGAGATCCATCCGACATTGCCAACTATAGACCCATATACCTATTACCAATTTTCTCTAAAATCTTTGAAAAATCAGAATATCAAATTTTTTTGAAATAAATAGCCTTTTTTATGACTGTCAGTTTGGATTCCGTAAAAACCTGAACACCACATTGGGGATATTGGATCTTGTTTCCCACATTCAAAAAAGTTTTGAGGCACGTGGCTATCTTCCAGCAGCTTCTGTGACCTTAGCAAGGCCTTCGATTGTGTGTCCCACGAAGTTCTCTGTAAAAAGCTAAAGTGTTACAACTTTGATAACAACAGCATATCCTTATTAGAAAGTTACCTCTCAGGTCGTCATCAGGTAGTGCGCATGGCTAGGGTTGAATCAGCTAAAAGGGACATTTGCATTGGGGTACCCCAGGGTTCTGTCTTTGGGGCCCCTATTATTTCTAATTTATATAAATGACCGACCTCTAGCGGACCAAGGATGGCCGCACTATACCATTTTTGCTAATACTACAATCTCGTGTACTGCGGCAGAGCTGTGCGATGCTTTGGAGAGTTCTAGGGAGGCATTGGTGAGGGCGGAGCGCTGGTTCACCGATAATCAACTAATCCTAAATGCAACCAAAACTCAATCTCTAATCTTCTCAACGAGACCAGCCCCAGATCAGACTGTTGGACAATATGTTAGGTTCCTGGGCGTACTTCTTGACTCGGGCCTACGCTGGGACGCCCACACTGATGCATGCTGTTCAAGGTTGGCATCAAATATCTTTTTATTACCTGGTCTGGCCGACTGCGTGTCTATGAGGGTGCTGAAGCAAGCATAATATTCACTTTGTCACACCCATATAACGTATGCAATCATTGCGTGGGGTCACAGTTCCGGGGCAGGAAGAGTCTTTCGACTGCAACGCAGAGCGGTCCGCATAGTGGCCGGCTTGCCCTATAGGGCTGACTGCGCAGATGCGTTTGATAGTCTTGGGATTCTAACTCTGCCCTCCCTTTTTATCTACGACAGTCTTATCTACATAAAAAATAACGTCGCCCAGTACCCTTCTCATAGAGATCAGCATGACTATAATACGCGATACCGACGCAACCTGATTTCTAGCTACCAACGTCTTGAAAGGTGCAGGGACAGCCCCGGCTGCCTGTCAATACATTTTTTTAATAAACTTCCTGATGCAATCAAAGATCTACCTGTTAACAAGTTTAAGAATAGAGTTAAAAGTTTTCTAATCAGTCAGACATTCTATAGCTATGAGGATTACCTCAATCATGAGTTTGATCGACTTTAGATATTGTATCATTGCTTGTTTAGTGTTGATCTATCTTAGGCCAACCAATTTTTTTTTCTTTTTTAAATTTTGATATACACTTGTAAAGTCTTTTAAATTGTACCTATGTACCTAATCTTATCTATGTACGTCTTCATGTATTTTTTTTATCTTATTTTAGCAATTTATGATTAGTCTGATTAGGTGAAATTTTAATATTCTCCTTAAGTAATTCTAAGATTTTATATTTATACCCATTGACTTGTGTAAATACTTTGTATACTGACACGAAAAAAATATTTGTATTTGTATTTGCATTTGTATTTGAAGCGACCTCCCTGAGGCCGTGTTCCCCAACAAGTATAATCTCCAAAGATTCAACATAAGCGTGAATCGTTTCCTGCGCACACGCACCGCTCGCAGAGCGCCATAAAGCATTTATCCTGCCGTGTTGCGCCTAACATAAAAAAAATGCATAAATAATAATTTTTTTTATAAATAATATGAAAAACAAATTGTGGACAAACTGAGGACCGATCCCTGGCCAGATCTTAAAACTGAACCAAACGATTTGCATACAAAAATAAGTATTACTAAGGAATTGAAAAGCAATGGAAATTATTTTACAAAATATATGGAAGAACTACGGCGACTTTTCTCAATATTAGTGTCTTAACAGGATGAACTCATTTTTTGAAGCTTATTTATAACATTTTCAGGGCGCAAACCCACGCAATTTTAACACTACGTTAAAATAAAACTATGGTCCATGTTTTTGTTTTAAAGGCGATTCTTCAAAATTAATAATATTGAAAATTCGTAATTTTTTGGCAGTTTCCGTGGCATAAAAAACTATATGGGGTGGCCCACTCTCAACGCAGGATTTCATAGCATCCAAACTACTCAACTTTTTAATATTTTTCAAAAACAGGGTCATAAGGAGACATTAGGCCTACAGTTTAAAATCATTTTGAAATATAATAGTTTCTGAGATATCGAGTTTTGAAAAATGATATTTTTGAACTTTGACAGCTTCTAGCTTTCTAACGGTACGCCTTAGAGCAAACGGCTTGCATGTCCCTATCTTACTTTTGTTTTGCATTTCATAAGTTTAATCATCTATGTTAAGTTTTCGGTTTTAAATTGTTAAAATATATATGTAGACTCTCACCTTAAACATTAATTACTAATTAAGTTACCTGTAATAGCCAAAATTTTCATTATGTTTAGTTTCAAACCTTTGTTGATGTTTATATTCCAGGAATGTTTTGTATCTTGCAAGACGTAGCCAAGTGGATTGATTTCTTCTGTTCCTTGTTTGATACTACTTGCAGACAGGTTAGATTTCAAATCTTTGTTCTAATTGATTGGTAATTGATAAACTTTTCAAGTTATCAATAGAAATAACTTCTCGTATTTAAGTTGTGGGTTAAATGTCTCGGCTGTTGTAAATCAGCTGTTTTAAGAAAAATCGATAACAGACTGACAGTTTCTGTGCATTTTCACGGCCACGTCTGGTTAATTCTTGCGGTCGTGATTGATTGACTTCGGTCGCCGTTAGTTTTCTATGTTATTAAAAGAGGTTAGTTTTCATAGATAGGGTTGCTTTTTTTAATTTGTCAACGTTTTTGTTTTGGTAACTATGTACGTTGAAGAGGGAATGTTATCGGCCCTTTCGATCATGGACACTGGAAGTTAAAGCACGTTTGTGGAAATAGCTCCCTAAGTTTAGTTTTTGGGCAGGGCAGGCTATTATTGTAGTGCCGATAAAGCATCCACAAATGTTTTAAAAAGGGTATGGCTTTATAGTTTGCCTATTCTTTGGGCGGAATGCCGATTTAAAATGCCTTAATGAACTTCAACAGCGGTCATAGACGCCATTTGGTAAATTGAAACCCTCGTTAGTTATTTGAGGTAGGTTTAAACTTTAGTATCTAATTACCCTCGTTGGGTGTTATGAAAGATTTTTTTTTCATGTTGTATATCTAAAATTCGATTTTAGGTTTTTTTTTTTTTGGTAGGGGCTAAAAGTCCGAGTACAAACTAGAGTACTAGTTTTCTTTAGTTGGAACTGCCTGGACGCGGGACGTGCCCTTTGCCGTGTACTATTGGAATTCTTGGAGACTAGCTGTGTAGCAGTATCCACGTTAGCTGTTTCAGGGACCATGTGTGTATTTACTGAAGATTGGGTCTTCAGGAAATATGGTAGCACGTAAAGTTGCAGCTAAGTATCATTACCCTGTGTTCACTTCTCTTTAAAAAGTAGTCAACCTAGAATCTTAATATTTTGCATTTGCGTATTGTTTGATATACAGTGTTTTAATAAAGTTTTGCGCCCATGTTATGTACAGAGCTTGTGCAATGTAAACGTGTAGCGTATGTCGACATAGCGTTAAGACGTCACAAGAGTCTCTAGTAGTTCAGAACGTTACGTAGTCTGTTACAGCTACTTTTGTTGTAAATATAGTTACAATTTATTATTATAAAGTGAATATTTTTGTTTCCCGGCTAAAGGCCATTTGTTTCTTCTAAATTTACCACTTGTAACGTTAACATTTTAACTTATCTATGCCCGAGTGGCTAGAATACTTATTGAGTAACCCCAGGCACTCGTAAGATATTGTATTATACTCTAACAGAGATTTTATGGTAAATTTAGTTAGTTGTGAGAGGTTTTTGCACAGACCTTGTGGAAATTCCAAGTCTGAGGCAATGTCCTGGATGTAGGTCTATGTGGCTGCCAGATCAGACTAAACAGTCGTTTTTTTTTACAGTGTAGGTCTGACAGTTGCCGTCTTGTGCAAGACCCTTCAAACAGGGCTTGACTTTTATCGATAACTTTGTAAATTTAAACCTCAGAACTTTTATTTTCAAACCTAGTACATACTAACACTTTAATATTTCATTTCACTTATTTATCTTTTAACTTTAAGTCCACCAAAGTAAGAGGAGCTTGCATTTATAAATCCAAGTAGCCAAGCCGACTTTAAGAATAAATATCTGTATTGGCCTTTGCGAAAATTTGGCTTTTATTTTAAATAGAGTGACTTTGAGGGACTTGAGTGAATGAGAGCTTATAATAAGCTAATGTATCCTGATTGTGACATAAGTAAGTGTTTTTTTTTCCTAGTTTGTTTTTTCTGAGGCCAAACACTAGAACATTTAAAGGCTTTTAAGTAAATTAAAACTAAGGTGGCGCCTTCAGGATTTGACTATAACTT
Source organism: Polydrusus tereticollis (assembly GCA_963920685.1). NCBI lineage: Eukaryota > Metazoa > Arthropoda > Insecta > Coleoptera > Curculionidae > Polydrusus > Polydrusus tereticollis. The sequence goes on from OY987336.1 coordinate 28,732,919, forward strand.
ACTTCTATAAGAGTGCTAAACCTCTCAATCTAGAGACAAAATAGCGAACCTACCCTGAGTTGAGCTAGCCAAGGGGTATCTGAAGAACATCCTCCAGGGCGTAGGGTTGCCAGAGTAAGGGTGGATAGGTTGCCTTGTTGCAGTATACTTTAGGTTACCCTAAGGAGAATACTGGCACCCAAGAATTGTTTTAGGGCGTAATATTTTTGTGTACACTTAATTTTATTTTTATTACACTTTTTTATTATCTCCCCAAAAATGTAAACTTTTGTAAACCGGATGCGACTCGAAAGCCGGAAATATGGTACTTCCGGATTAACCGAAATAGTATATTAAAGTACATGTTTTATAAAGCATCATCTTATAGCACGCGTCCATGTTAAAAAACGAGCCGCTTGCGGCGAGTTTTTTAACGGGACAAGTGCTCTAACTGCTTTATAAAACACGTACTTTATACTATTTTTTCTATTTTGTATTTTTTTCAATAAGAAAATACATATTTAAAAAGAAAATCAACCCTTCAAATTTTGTAAATTTGTGTGTCTAAATTCTATGTTGGTAATACTCTAAATTTCTTTTTATCATAGTAGCCTTGACAATAAATAATATTTTCTTTGTGTCATTGTCACGAAATTTGTGATTTAATATTTCATAGAGTTGTTCATAATTATAATTAAAAAAATATGGAGCATGATAATCTAAGTTTAACTCCCCCTGAGTTAAGGGATATTGCTAATAAAACGATAAATCAACTTTTACCAGAGAAATCCCGAAAACTTTCTTTTCTCATGGATAACAATAACAGGAAACGTCAGACGTCAACAGAATAAAACATTTAAATATAACCAATGCCAACTTTTAAAAAATAAAATTCGGAGTTCGAAATGGATATATTTCGAACTCGCTAGCGCGTTCGAAATATCTATTTTTCGAGACAAAATTAGAAAAACTTATATTTTAAGGAAGGTAATCAAAAAGTAAGATAGGGACATGTAAGCCATTTTGCTATGTGGCGTACCGTTAGAAAGCTAGAAGCTGTCAAAGTTCAAAAATGTCATTTTTTAAAACTTGGTATCTCAGAAACTATTAAGTTTAGACTTATGATGCACTTACTAAAAAATAATAGTTATTTTATGTAGAATCCAAAAATATTGTAAGATATAAATATAAAAATATAACTTTGCTATGGATCTTTTTCTTGGGACATCCGGTATATTTCAAAATAATTTGAAACTGTAGGCCTAATGTCTCCCTATGACCCTGTTTTTGAAAAATATTAAAAAGTTGAGTAGTTTAGATGCTATGGAAGCCTGCGTTGAGAGTGGGCCACCCTGTATATCTGTAATATTAATAAAAAAAACTTCCAATTTCTTTTAGAGAAAGTTGTTTAAAAATGATGGGAGGATTGAATAAATTCAATATGAATGTAAAAAATAATATCTTCTTATCAAATATTCCAGTTTATAGGAAGATTTTAAGGTTTAGCACACTATTAAAAATTTTTAAATTCTAAATATAGATTTTACGTCTGTCGAGAAGCGCTTCATAATTTCTCGAAAATCTAACATATCTAAAATTTTCAGGTATAGGAAAATGTATTGTAATTATTAATTAAGTACCAAAAAGGGACCTGTTTCGATTTTCAATCAAGCAGAGAAAATATTTGTCATTTTCCAAACCTGCCCAAAAACTATAGGCTTCCAAAGGCAAAGGTTTTCTACAAAATCAGAAAGTTTCAATCGATTATATCCAGTGGTGTGGGCGCCACGTGGCACCAGTATTTAATTTTGTTTTCGGCTTTGACGTTCAATAACTTTTTTCCGAAACACCCTGTATTTGCAAGGTATATGGGAACAACCTCCATAATTGTCAAGTTGTTGGGACAATCAATTATACCACCGCGAACCGTTTCTATAAGAAAATTATAAAATTGTCGATTTGACACGGCGATCCATACACACAAACTTGTATGTGCGACGTCGTAAACATACGATTATGTAGCAATCTAAAATTTTGTTCTAGTATCTCTTATAAGAAAAAAGTAGTATTATGTACAGTGGCGCCTGGTATAATAGGGTACCTAAACTTAGGCAAAGTATACCTGTTTTTACTTGTATCAGATTCGTCCTCCTTCATGTCTAGTTCTTCGTGTTTAATTTTCCAATCCCCATGCATCTGATCAGTTCCTGCGTCATCCTCTTCAACTTTGACCTCCGCTTCGGTTTGGTCAGGAAATATTTGTTTGCCCCTGTAAAACATGAAATGATCCCTTTTTAGGCGGGACAAACACAAGATTTGTTGATAGTTTTTACGACAAATATCTCTCTAATCCGTATACCTGGGTTATATTTTGGTGATGTATAAATCAAATTATTTAAGTAGGAGAGGAGTAGGTAGGTAACAGTAAATATAGATAAAAAGCATCAGAATATATTTTAATAATGATATAGGTAAGTAGGGTCAGTTAGGGTCAATCGAGGGGTAAATACAAATTTATCCCTAAATGGAATCAGTATAAACTTTATGGATATTGGCTTTATGTGGAGTGGTAACGGCAAAATGTTTGCTATCATATTAGCTTAGGTTAGTTAGTTGTTCAAGCTTGATGATCATATAACTCGACTTAGACGTCACAAAGTCACGTTTTCTTGCTAAAATAAACACCCTTATGATGTTAACAGACTTAACACTGATATGGGTTATTATCACAATATCTGCAAAATCAATGTCCCTCTGTAATAACTTTTCTTCTTCATTAATTTCAGATTTTTTTTTTTGTTAAAAAGGTATAGGTTGGATGTCCTTATCTGAACAAAATACCATAAATGTGTTAAAAGCTTTGTTCCTCTACAAAAACGATTTATGAAGTACACACAAACTTGTATGTGCGACGCCGTAAACATACGAATATGTAGCAATCTAAAATTTTGTTTTAGTATCTCTTATAAGAAAAAAGTAATATTATGTACAGTGGCGCCTGGTATAATATGGTACCTAAACTTAAGCAAAGTGTGGTGTACTTGCTTACACTGATTTTATTTTGTTTTATTTTACGTCGTTTGGTATTTTATGATTGTTACCTTTGACAGTGAATGTAACTGTAACTGAGGAAACGGAAGTTAATAAAAAATGATTACAACTGACAAGAATGTTTTATTATTTTTGAATGATATAAAAACTTCATTTATATAAAGAACAATTTATATTTTAATATAAACCCCCACATAATTGGTGACCGGCGGTTGCACATATATTCTTACCGTCATTGAAAGATTTACTAGGTGGACAGAGGCATACCCTCTGTCAAATATTTCGGCACAAACGATAGCTAAAACCCTTTTTATTCATTATTTCTCACGTTTTGGTATACCACACACAATTACAAGTGACCAAGGTACACAATTTGAATCAATGTTATTTACAGAATTTAGCAAGTTTTTTGGTTCTCACAAAATTCATACGACAACTTATCATCTACAAAGCAATGGAATGTTAGAAAGATATCATAGAACGTTAGAAGCAGCACTAACTGCTAGAGGAAGTACAACTCGTTGGAAAGATGAACTACCTCTAGTTCTTTTGGGCCTCAGAGCATCAGTAAAGGAAGATCTTCAATGTTCTTCTGCTGAGCTTGTATATGGTCAACCTTTGCGATTGCCTGGAGAGTTTTTTGTCAAATCCCACGAGATTGTTGACACTTTCCCGATTATGATTAATTTACGTGAATCATTTGCTAACATTAAACCAACAACAGTACGCAGTCATAATAGAGAAAAACCATTTGTTTCTCAAGATCTATCGAATTCAAATTATATTTTTCTTAAAATTGAAGGCAAGAGGCCATCTCTTTCATCCATTTATGAAGGTCCTTTCAAAGTTATTCGAAGATTTGCAAAAACTTTTGTAATTTTAAAAAATAATAAAGAAGTAGTTGTTAGCATTGACAGGGTTAAACCAGCTTTTCTTTTAATAGAACACGACGAAATACCTTGTTCTCAGAAAAATAAAAAAAAAGTCAGTTTTACAATAAATTCATTGGATACTTAGTTTATTTTTTTTTTACTTATTTTCGGATGTTTATTGGAGGGGGGAGTATTTGTGGTGTACTTGCTTACACTGATTTTATTTTGTTTTATTTTACGTCGTTTGGTATTTTATGATTGTTAACTTTGACAGTGAATGTAACTGTAACTGAGGAAACGGAAGTTAATAAAAAATGATTACAACTGACAAGAATATTTTATTATTTTTGAATGATATAAAAACTTCATTTATATAAAGAACAATTTATATTTTAATATAAACCCCCACACAAAGTATACCTGTTTTTACTTGTTTCAGATTCGTCCTTGATGTCTAGTTCTTCGTGTTTAATTTTCCACTCCCCATACATCCGATCAGTTCCTGCGTCATCCTCTTCAACTTTGACCTCTGCTTCGGTTTGGTCAGGAAATATTTGTTTGCCCCTGTAAAACATAAAATGATCCTTTTTTAGGCAGGACTAAAACAAGAATTGTTGATTGTTTTTACGAGAAACATCTCTTAAATTTGGTGACGTTCAAATCATATTATTTACCTAAGTAGGAGAGGAGTAGGTAGGTACTAAACAGTAAATATCGGTAAACAGCTTCAGAATATATTTTAATATTGATATAAGTAGGGTCAATTAGGGTAAATCGAGGGGTCAATACAAATTTATCCCTAAAGGACCCAGTATAAACCTTATGGATATTGGCTTAATGTAGAGTGGAAAGGTCGAAATGTCTGTTTTAATATTAGTTCAGGTTAGTTAGTTCTTTAAGCTTGATGATCATATAAATCGAGTTACACGTCACAAAGTCACGTTTTCTTGCTAAAATAAACACCCTAATGATGTTGACAGACTCAACACTAATATAAGTCGGTTTTAGCCAAACACCTCGGTTTTGTGACCGTTTTACATGTGCAGAAAAAAGTGCTGCAAAAGTTTATAATCGCCCATTGCCATACTCAACAGAGGACGTTTTTAAATGACCCAAAAAAAGAGATAAAGTTGTCAGGTATTAAAGCCTGTCTACTTCAGGAAATTGCAGGTGCAATGAAATAAAAAAATGCCTGTACGCATGCGCATTTACGACTTTGCAATTTGCTTTGCATTTTTTTTTTAACTTTTGAAAGGGACCTTGCTTCGATACCATAATCTATGGGCGCTCATCAGAAAAACATTAACTACTAATAATATCGATGTCACAAAAACATCGAATTCGAAACATCAATTTGTTTAAACTAATATCGATGGTATATAATATAATATATACCTGCTTGAAAATGTAATTTATATGTTCTTATGTATTTTATAAAATTATGTTCTTCCAGCTTGCCCTAATTAATCCAATAATAAATCACATCACCCAATCAGTATCCTCAATTCTCTGCAAATTCACGATTTGAAAGAAAAAAAACCTACACCTGGGGTATAACCAAATGGGACCTTTACCATTTCAAAAAGCATGTTGCTTTACAATAGGAAATGGAAATTGACAACATTTGTCGAGACCAAAGATGCAAGTATGCAAAAAACTGAAAAAAAAAATACAATACAATTCAATTCAATTGAAAATAGCTTTATTGTCATAAAAATATAAAATTTTACAAAATACAAAATACAAAATAGTTTATTAATGCAAATTACATAGGTATAATGTTTACACAGGTCAGAAAATGGTCAAAATATTTATTATATTATAAATCACCTTACATGTGAACATCCGTCAATTAAAATGAGTATTAGGACTAAAATTTCCACATAAAATTTATACATTAAAATGTCAACACAGGTTTACATATCAAAATTATCCATAAAATTCATACATTAGAATGACAACACAGGTTTATACGTTAAAATTATATCTACTCATATCAAAGTTCAAAAACTCATTTACACTATAGAATATATTTCTAGTTAAAAACAATTTTAGTTCTTTTCTAAAACACCTGTGTTCTAGAATTCTAACAGCAACAGGCAATTTACTGAACAGCTTCACAGCCATAAAATCTGGTCTGCTTTGACACTTAGCCAGTCTGCAATAAATAGGCACTATGTTTTGTCTAGTTCTGGTATGATGGTCATGAACGTCCCCATGTGTCGTGAAACTGCTCTCATGTTTCTTTATGAAGAGTAAGTTTTCCATTATAAATACCGCCGGAAAGGTGAGGATGCCTAGTTGATGGAAAGCATTCCTACAATCCTCGCGGAACCCAAGGTGTGCCAGAATTCTAATGGCTTTTCTCTGCAGTCCGAACACCCTGTCCGCAGACGACGCCCCGCCCCACACCGCAATAGCATATGTCATTACTGAATGAAACAGAGCATGATAAGCAGCCAGGAGTGTCCCGCCAGACACGCAGTCCACCAAACTTCTCAGCAAGAACACACAACCTCTCAGTCTTGCCAGACACTGTTAGCATGAACATCCCATTTCAGCTTTGAATCCAGATGCACTCCCAGAAACTTGGCACTCTCCTGGTTTTCTACTCCTCCAAGGTCGCGCAGGGTAAAAATCATGTGTTGTGTTTTATGAACATTTAACAGCAGTTCGTTGGTTGCAAACCACTCTTCTGCCCTTGACTGTGCCTCCCGCATCACGGCTTCAATTTCTTCAAGCTGCTGTCCTTGCAGACTGAGTGTCGTGTCGTCAGCGAAGAGAGTGTACCCCGCAGTGGGCTCCTGTGATGGTAGGTCATTTACATAAATTAAGAAAAGAATGGGTCCCAATACACAATTGACAAAGCAAATAAAATAACTAAAATATATAACACAGAATTAAACGATTAAACAAATAAAGGCATAAACAACACAGCTGACAGACAATCAAAATGTATACAATAAATACACTAACCACTGGTCAAGCCAAGCTGTCATTAAAAAGCTCCTCAAGAGAATAACACGCCCTAGTAAAAAAGTAAGAGGCAGATCTCTCACTTGTTCCCGAAACCTCCCGACAAACAGAATCTCTAGTCAATCAAGCTGGAGGAAAAATATTCGTGTAAACTATGATATGCCCTAGTTAACAGGTGTTTCCTTACGGTTCTACGAAATAGAATTATGGAATTCAAAGTTTAATTTCGGTAGGAAGGTGATTAAATATTTTCCGACTTTGATATATCAAGGATCTTTTAGTAAAGGTAGAGGTTGGTATGGGTAATGGTAAGTCGTGGGTCTGTCGCGTATGATGATTAGGTTTCATCTTCAAACGCCTATTTTTGTTTTTAAAGACGAGGCTGACTGTCCCCTATATGAAAAGGGAGGTTAAGGTTAATATTTTTTGGGATATGAACAATGGTCTGCAGGAGTCCCTGGGTCTAGCTTTACATAAATATCTCACTGCACGTTTTTGCAAAATAAATATTGTTTCGAACAGTCCCTGATTACATAGCCCCCAAAATGCGACCCCATATCGAATTACCGATTCAACCAGTGCATAGTAAACACCTTTTGCAGTCGACATACCTAATTCTCTAACAACCGTCCGAACTGCAAAACACGTCGAAGCAAGACTCCCAAAAATCTTAACTTTTACTAACCATATAACTTTTTTAACAAAGAAAATAGAAGCAATATTTCTTTTTAGTTTATTCAGCATTTAATTGCTTTTCTCTTGGTACCTATATGGAGTTGAATGCAAACAAATGTAAAATTTTAACAGTATCAAGGAAAAAATATAACTTACTATTTGATTATGTGATTAATGATGTAAGCTTGGATAGAATAGATCAAATGAAGGATTTAGGTATTTATATTGATAAGGAACTTCGATTTGATTACCATATAAATTATATAAAGAATAGAGCTTTTAAGATGTTGGGATTTGTGACTTGTACGCTAAGGGATTTAAGTGATATTAATTGTTTCAAGTCCCTCTACTGTTCCTTTGTAAGGTCTGTACTAGAATATGCTAGACCTGTATGGTCTCCTTATTATAATGTTTATATTTAATTGTTAGATAAAGTTCAGCGTAGGTTTATTCGATTAATTGCTTTTAAGTTGGGTTTGCCTGTTGAATATATTAGGTAGGTAATTATAAAGATATTGAAAACTTATTAAATTTACAACCCCTACAAACCAGGCGAACTCAGTTTGATATTCTAACATTAGGTATTTAAGATTGTCAACAGTATCATAAGTTGTCCCGAGTTATTAAGTCAGGTGTCATTGCATGTACCTCAAAGGACGATGCGTGTTCATGAAGTATTTTTTCTTCAATTTCATCGCACTAATTATGGAATGTTTAGTCCTCTGATGAGACTTAGCAGGCATGCGAATGATTATCAATCAATCAATCAAATATGCTTTATTATCCAAAGATTAAAAAATCTCATTGACAAAGTCAACATTTATAAAAACAAAATTTATACATATATATATCTAAAATTAGGAAATACATAGTTGCAAAAGAGCTAACAAGTCAAAATAGAAAAACAAAAAAAAAATATATATTATTATTAGACCACCAAGCATAGTCAACCATAACACAAAATAGGAAAAAGAAAAAAAATAAAAAAAAATACTAAATGTACACAATGTAAAAAAGTCATACAACACAGGAAAATCAATTATTTTAAAATATATAATGGACATAAAAACACAGAAAAAGTATAAAATTCAAACACACTTAGAATAATTATCTTCGCAGTTTACAATAAGTCACTATAATATTCCTCCAAGGTATAATAGGCCTTGCCCTGCAAAAGTACTTTAACCGCGCGGTTAAAGTGTTTATCACCCACAATATTTCTATACTCGCTCGGCAAGTGATTATAGATCTTAAGGCTTTCATATATCAGTGAGTTCTTGGTAAGAGCACTCTTTGGTGTTGGTAGTCTTAGTTTATCCCTATTTCTTGTGTTACTCCCATTGAGATTCTGTACATTCCCATATTTCCTATGAAGCAGAGAGACTGTTTCCAAGATAAAAACACAACAAAATGTTAATATACCCTCACGAAGAAAAAATGGCCTGCAATGTTCACGTGGCTTCAATTTACACAGACATCTTAAAGCCCGTTTTTGCAGTATAAATACCGATTGTAGTAATTGCTGAGTACTGAAACCCCAAAATGCCACCCCATATCTCAGGTTTGACTCTATAAGAGAATAATAGACTGATCTTGCCATATCATGCCCCAAGTTGTGACTTATCAATCTGACAGCATAACACGCTGAAGCCAGCTTTTTATTGAGAGCAGTGATATGTTCTGAAAATCTAAGTTTTGAGTCAATCCTTATACCAAGAAACTTCGCAAAAGTTTTACTCTCTATGACATTATTGTCTAATCTTAATTCGTCCATAGTACATTTAAATGTTAGTACGTTTGTTTTATTAATATTCAAAGTCAGGTAGTTGGCATCACACCACTGCTTAATCCTACCAATATGACTAGAAACTCTAGCTGTTAAATCTTGGGTGTTGCGATCCAGCCAAAGAATTGTGGTGTCATCCGCAAACAGAGTGAAATGACCAGTGACATCAATGCTAGTTAAATCATTTATGTATAGAAGGAATAGAAGGGGCCCCAATACTGAGCCTTGAGGCACACCATGCGGATTACCGGAAAAGCCGAAAATCAGACATCATTCTGTAGGATCATTGTCCAAACGAGAAATAAATAAAATTATAGGTTTGGACTTTGACGAAAAAACACAAGAGATAAGAACATATTATATAAACAAATATAAACCCAAAAAAATTGTAAACAATCCGGAACAACTGGCGAATTTAAACAAGGATGCACAACTAGATAAAAATCTTAGTGATAACAATGGGCAGCAAATACAGGGTTCAACAAAAGTAGCGGATTTTTCGAACGAAATAATCAATGAAGATGTCTTTACACCAAAGCGTACTATGATCAGAACACCACCCGATACAAACAATCACAAACATTTTATCACTGAACAAGTCTCTAACAAGAGGTCAAGGTCTGAATTAAGCCCGGAAATGGTACAATCTTTTAAAAAAAGACAATTAGAATGTGAGCCACCTCAAAATGAAAGTGAAAAAACAAAACTTTCTGAAGACTTTATCTCACAAATGTTTGGTCATTTAGATAAAATTAATGAAATTGCAAACAAAACAAATGCACGACTGTCCAATGTTGATCAAGCAAGCCTTAAAGAAGTGCATAACAACATACACAAGCTTGTAACACTCATAGTTTTCAAGCACAGTTCCCTGGAAAAAGAAAACATGATACTAAAAAACGAGTTAACTATAAGGAATTTAGCTAGTAGACTAAACAACGACACGACGACAGATAACCAAAATGACAAAATGGATAATGAAGATAGAAGAAAAACGTTTGCGGATATTTTAACAAAAAATGTAAATACGAACAATAAAAGTAAACACACTGCTGCTACCAACACCTTCGCTTCTACTGATGAACAAAGTGAGCCCTGGAGAACACCTACAACAACAAAAAGGCACGAGACTATTATTCGGATAGCAAACATAATGGATCCGAAAGAAGCTCTCAAACAGTTTAAAGAAGAAGTAAAAAATACAGATGTAGGAAGAGGTTTTAAAAGTGTTAAACAGACTAAGAATGGGGCAATAATTATCGAAAGTTATGACAAAAAACAACAGGATAAATTAAAAGCAGCCGTACAAGAAAAAGGCAACATACAAATAAAAGAATCACTAAACAACAACCCAATGTTTATGGTAACTGGGATTGAAAAAGGTCTGTCACATGAAGAATTTATTCAGGAAATAGAAAGGTTAAACCATGAAATTGTGCAAGAACTTGGCTATAGTGTGAGCGATAAAATACAAGTAATTACAAAAAAGCAGTGTCGCAATGCAACAAAAGAAAATTGGATTCTTCAAGCTCCCCCTGCTATTTCAAAATGGTTTCTTAAGAGAGGTAAAATATTTTTTGACTTAACAACTGTTTATGTGCAAGAACATTTCAATCTATCACAGTGTTTTAATTGTAGTGGTTTTGGTCACGTATCAAAGTACTGTTCAGAGAAGCAGTGCTGTCACAAGTGTGGAGAAGAACACAAAGGAGCAGACTGTAAACAAGAGGATTTTAAATGCCCAAACTGCACAAAGCTAAAATTTAACGACCTAAACCACTCAGCTAGAGATAAAACTTGCCCTGCGTACAAAAGAAGATTAAATGTATTTAGAAATGATATTAATTACAGTGATTTTTTATAAAAGAAAAACCAACATCAGCCACAAAACCCAATAAGTGTGACAAAAGTGTAGGGACTGCGAACACAAAAACAATAACTCATAAAAACTCAAATGAATGTAGTATAATTCATCAAAATGTACAGTCATTAGGAAATTCTGTAGATAGTATAAGTAACATGTTAAAAAATAATTCTTCTTGTAATTTGCTATGTTTAACAGAACATTGGAAGAATCAGGAAGAACTAAAAATGCTAGCTATCAAAGACTTTACCTTAGCAAGTTATTTCTGTCGAGAACATGGAGAACATGGTGGGAGCGCTATATATGTGCATAAATCTGTAATTTTTAAGCCAAGACACAAATTGTCTCATTTGTCTATAAAAAACATCTTAGAATGCGCGGCGGTAGAGTGTAAGTTTGAGAAAGAACAGCTTTTAGTTTTGTCAGTCTACAGACCAGATAAATCAGGTAGTGTAGAAATGTTTCTGGACTGTCTGGAAAAAATACTATTAGATATTTTTTTAGAAAAAAAGAAAACGGTTCTTTTAGGCGACTTTAATATTGAAATGCTTAAACCTAATGGAAATAGAACTAAGTTTATATCATTAATGTCATCTTTTAATATGGAACAAACTATATTCGAAAATACAAGGATAACGTCACATTCAGCTAGCTGTATCGACAACATATTTGCAAATTGTCATTACCTAAATACCTCAGTCTTACACACTTTTATATCGGACCACACTGCTCAGAAAATCGTATTACCTTTGCAGAAACCTCCCGGTTATAAAACACAATTTAAACGAATTTTTTCAGAACAAAATAAAAAAAACTTTTTGAACTGCCTTAAAGAACAAAACTGGAATGAGGTTTATGAAAATGAAAGAACTGATGTTAATATACAGTGGAATGCTTTCATGAATCTTTTTTGCAGACTTTTTAATCAATCTTTTCCACTGAAACCGATAAAACATTTCAATGTAAAAAAAACACCTGAAGACAATGATCAAATTAAGGCTTGTAAACACAGACTAGATATCCTTTTAACTTTATCCAGGCATGATAATCATTATAAAACAGAATATAAGAAGGTAAAAAAGGAATACGACGCTCTTCTAAAAGCAGTAAGGTCTCAAACATATGACTTAAAATTAAATCGTTCTGATAATAAGACAAAATGCATGTGGTCAATCTGTAATGAGATTTTGGGTAAGGACAACTCTAAGTGCGATATTGAAATGAATGGCGATCCTACTGAAATTGCAAATCAGTTTAATGAATATATGTTGAACATTGTTCAAAAGCTTCTAGATAAGTTAGAGAGTAAGCCTTTCCATTGTAATATATCTGTAAATAATCAGTCAATGTTTTTGAGGCCGGTAACACCTAGCGAGATCTGTGATTATGCCAGACAGATTAAAAATAAACACAGTAGCGGCATTGACGAGGTACCATCTAGTATTGTAAAAATGTCTGTGCCACATATTAAATATGTATTGTGCCATTTGATAAATCACTCCTTTAAAGAAGGCATCTTTCCGGATCAGCTTAAGACAGCCTTAATAAAGCCATTATTTAAGAAAGGGGACCCGGAGCTTATAAATAATTACAGACCAATCAGCCTTCTGCCTGGGTTTTCAAAAATATTCGAATTAGCCATGTGTAAAAGACTAATAGATTTTTTTAAAAAATGCAATTTATTTAACAGCCATCAGCACGGGTACACATCTAACAAATCAACAGAAACCGCAATTTTCCAGTTCACAAAGGCAATTTTAAAACATTTAGAGGACAACAAAATGGCTCTAGGTATCTGCTTGGATCTGTCGAAAGCATATGACTGTGTAGATAGGGAGTTACTTATAGAAAAATTAGATCGGTATGGGGTAAGAGGTCAGGTGCTAAAGCTGTTTGATTCATATTTATCGAATAGGAAACAAAAGGTAAAAATAACAAAAAATGGATCTACATATTTCTCAGATAATAAGGAAAATAAATTAGGAATAGCACAAGGCAGCATTCTTGGCCCAATACTTTTCGTTATTTTTGTAAATGACCTATATTTCATTAGAAATTCTTACTATGAAAGTATGATATGCTATGCTGATGACACAAATTTACTTATAAGTGGTGAAAGTATTAATGAATTGACTGAGAAAGGTAATGAATTTTTTTCAAAGGCTAATGACTGGTTTGTAAGAAATAAATTGATATTAAATAAAGAAAAAACAAACCTAATTATGTTTAGAACAAAGCTTTGTAAAACCCAAAAACCGCCTCATATTAAAATACTTGATGAAAATGTTAACACTGCGGAAAGCACAAAATTTTTAGGTCTGAACATTGATGAGTTTCTTGATTGGTCTAGGCATATTGCTGATTTGTTAAATAAATTAAATTCAGTTTGTTATGGAATTACGAGTCGTAAGCAACTACATGAATTATAAAACATTGAAAATTATGTATTTTGCAAACTTTCAATCTCGTATAAAGTATGGTATTATATTTTGGGGAAGAAGTAGCCAGACACAGAAAGTATTTGTAGTTCAAAAACGTGTTCTCCGTTGTATGAAAAAAATGCATTTTAGAGAAAGCTGTAGAGGCGTATTTCAAGCCGAAGGTATTTTAACTGTACATGCTTTGTATATCTTTGAAGCAATAATTTTCTTTTTTAAAAACAGAGCAAGTTTTGAACTGCAGGTATTTCATGTGTATAACACAAGGACAGTAAATGTGGATTACCCAATTCACCGTTTAACATTGACTGAGAAGAGTCCTTACTACATGTGCCTGAAATTTTTTAATAAATTACCAAATGATATAAAAGTCATTACATGTCAGAAAACTTTTAAAACCTCTGTAAAAAAATTGTTAATTGAGTTAGAACCCTATTCTATTGATGACTTTTTAAATAATTAGGAAAGGGTGGACTAAGCAGGTATAGGGTAAGATAATGATTATTGTAAGTAGGTTTATTAATTTTCTTTTCGTTTTCTTTTTTGACGCCATTTCTTTTGTGTTGGGTATGTTAATTATGATGTATTGTTAACACAATTTGAAAAATAAAGATTATTATTATTATTATTATTATTATTACTAAGCACTCCCGAGTTTACCCCTTGATACCTAACAATTTGTTCCCTTTCCATCAAATAAAAAGCGATCCATTTCAGAAAAATCCCCCTAAATCCATAAAGTTGAAGTTTCTCCAACAGTATTCCACGATTCACGCAGTCAAATGCTTTAGAAAAATCGCAGAATACTGCCGCAGCAACATCTCCCTCATTTAATCCCAGATACAGTTTTTCCAGGAAGCTGAATATTGCATCCCCTGTAGTTTTCGAATTCTGAAACCCCCACTGAGAACCATTTAGTAATTTGTGTTTAGTAATAAAAGAAATCATTCTTAGCTTTACGAGTTTTTCCAATATTTTAGACAACGTAGGAAGCAAAGATATAGGTCGATAACACGATGGATCCTCATACTCCCCACCTTTGAACAATGGTATATAACCATTGCCTTTTTAAGGCATGAGGGAAATATGCCCTCATCAAATGAAGCGTTGATGACTCGTACAAGTGTGTTCACTGCATTGTCTGGTAAATTTTCAAATACCCTGACTGACATATCATCTATACCAGCAGAATTTTTTTTTTTATATCTTTAAAAATAGTCTTTATTTCTCCAATATCGGTGTGCCACAAGTAAAATGTCTCCAACACAGATGCATGTTGGAGATACGACATTGGATCAGCTTGCGGATGCAAATCAGTTACTAAACTTTGAGCAATGGAGCAATAGTACCCATTAAGCGTATCAGAACCTAAATCTGTCTGTACTGATGATGGGTTGGATTTTCCTCTTAAATCGTTTACAATTTTCAAACCTTCCTTTACCCTGTTTCCCGACTCACCCAGTCTACCCGCATAATATTTTTCCTTTGCTACCCTGATAACCCGCCTGTAAATTCTTTTGTAAGTGTTAAAATAGTTTATCAAAAAATCCGAGGGGTAAAACTTTCTAAAGTTATGCAGGCATCTCAAGTTTTTAGAGGATACTTTAATTCCTTTGGTAATCCATGGTTTTTGGCGCTTCTTTCTTAGTTGTTTTAGGGGAAAACTAACATTAAAAATATCCGTCAATCTATTATTAAAACTCTCCAGCGGATCGGAAGT
Organism: Polydrusus tereticollis; assembly: GCA_963920685.1. Classification (NCBI taxonomy): domain Eukaryota; kingdom Metazoa; phylum Arthropoda; class Insecta; order Coleoptera; family Curculionidae; genus Polydrusus; species Polydrusus tereticollis. Next base: position 28,748,280 of record OY987336.1, read on the forward strand.
TTGCAATACCCACTCCCAGTTAATACCCTCCGATTTTAGTGTACTGTGATAGTAAGGGCTTCTTCAATGTTACATTGAGCTTCTTTAAGTTATCCCTTAAGAGGTTGGAATAGTGATTTTCTAATAAAAAAGTATTTTGTTATATATTAAAATTATTTTCTGATACCTATATTAAATTTGAAATTTTTTTGTAATTTATTTTCCATAATACACATACTTATGTAGGTATATTTGTTTTAAATTTTATTAATTGTAATTTGAATATGGGAAACCGTTAATAAACATTTATTATTTATTTATTTATGACTTATTGCGAAAAACTTGGTTAATAATATAAGAAAACCAGATATATTTCAAAAAAGGAACGAAATAAATAAATAAATACGAATAGTTTAGTCCTCAGTTTATTGCAATTAGTACAACTGGTTGTTAAAATGTTTGTATCGTTTACTTGCTTGATGCGTAAACGATTACGCAATGCAATTCTTTGTAGAAGTAATACGTTGCAAGACATTTTTTGCACCTAATGTATCTAAACATGCTTTTATAATACTTAATATTGTGTATTTCAAACAAGACAATTAACTATGGGATCAACAATATGACCTACCTAATCTGGTCCGATTCCTCATCATCACTGTACTCAGTTTTTATTTTTAGTCCTAACATTTTTCGTTTTTCTTGATTAAAAAGTATTTCTGTTGTATCGCGGCATGAATTAGGTAATTGCTGTTTTGCCACAAATCACACGTGTTCAACAAACTAAATTCGGGTGTAACGCCAACTTATTGGTGTCGGGTAAATGGAACACAGACGGCAAAAATTATTAAATTAAATTTTACAAAATTTAAATCTACCGACTCCTTGAAATGTTTATATTTATTATGGTTTGATTCTTCAGTCAAAAACATCAAATCTAGGTTATTTCCAACCATGTCTTCTCTTTCATTCTTTATCAGAGCAAACAGCCAGCCAGACAAACTGTAATGCTGGTTTGTACCAGTATATTTAAGTAAGACTTAAAACTACACCTATATTAGATTTAAGTTATCGTTTACACGAACGTCGGCGCCGGCATAAGTTCTTTTGCACAAATTAGACATCTTACGCAGGAAAAAAAAAACTATTTACAATACTTGATAAGCGATCGTTTCTTGTTTTTAGAGATTTAAAATTATCTGGAGTTTTCGACACGTGTGCAGTGTCGTATCCACGAGGGTAGAGGATATATCCCCCAAATTAGGGGTTGGCAAGAAACATCGATGTTTACTTTCCAACATCGACGTTCATTTTACATATCGATATAACATCTCAACTCGACCTCCGAACGTGTAGTATCAAGTCTATAGGGAATTCTAAAAGCGGCGCTAGGATTTCATACGGGGTCAGTACTAGTAGTCCACAGATTACGGAATAAAATATTCTTTCTGTGATGTATGTCAATATTCTTATTTTAGCGAATTCCATTGGTAAGGAAAGTGCGGCACGAGTGCAAGACTTGAAAACCATTGGACATCTTAGTGCAAGTATTTGTAAACCATTGGGAAAAAAGTGCAATCAGTTCCGCAGGTGCTCTTGGAGACCGTGCTACACCGGAACTGGATGAAAATATAAAAAAATACAGTGTTTTGATTTTTTTCATCTTTAAAATACTACTTTCTCTCAAATTTTGTCCAGTGGTAAGTAAAATCAATGAGGATTGAGGAGTATTATCATCAATTTTATCGGAAAAGTGCAATTAAGGTCTAATCTGAAAACCATCGGTACTCAAATAGTGCAATGGTGCAGTTTCAGTGGCATACTGGTGCCGCACTCCTTTTACTAATGAAAATCGTTATATAAGTGTGCCGACAGCACCCTAAAGTAAAGTTCATATAGATGCGAATCACGAATTGCGAATAATGCTCCGATTGGCCAATTGCAAATATTATTTTAGCGGTAAGTGTCAGAACGAAGTTTTAAGATTTTGTTAATTTGCTAGATTTAAAATCTGGGGGGGGGGCGGAGAATCTTGAATGCCTTTTATTATTTTAAGAGTATTCGTGCGATTTTTCGTACGCCCATCATGCGCCCTTCTATCCGACCGCATAGCTGTTTTGCACAATTCCTATAACCTTATTATTTTTAGGTTTAATTGTTAGGTATTTTTTAAGTTTTGTAATATTTTTTATATATTTGTGATTATATTATTATATAATCATAATAAAAACGCAGAAATAAATAAATAAAGGTAAAACTAATTGAAAATTTACGTCGAGGCTCGAGGTTATATAAATCCGTTCGGCCAATATTTTGCCAACAATTCAAAACTAAAAACACTAAAATATCCTTAAAACACCAACGAAATTCGCATCTATATGAAATTGGATGGCAGAGGTAATTTTTTGGATTAATACCTTCTAAAGACTAACTAATTTGCAAAATGCGTTAATTTAAATCAAATCATATTTTATGAGTTGGAACTTTTTGCCGGTCTCTGTACATTTAGCTAATAAGTCAAAACTTGGTAATGAGACGTAGGTTTTCAACCACAACAACTTTTACTAATTACTTTTTATCCTATCTTTACACATAAGGGTACTTTTGTTCTTAGCTTTTTCCATATTTTTCTAAATTGTGAACACCCGATATATAAATTTGAAAAAATAATATGCTTTTTGGTCGTTTGAGAACAAAGAACAAGCAGGAGTTTTTATGAAAAATAACTTTTTCTGATAAACCCACAAATAAAAAAGTTTTTCGTCTTCGATAGTCAATCCGTGGACACACTGTATATTGTGCGACATTTATCGACTTAAATTTGCACATTGAATTAGATCTTCATCTTTAACTCCTTTTTTTTATCGTACTTCTGTTCAGAACAACTTCTTGGATAGGTTTGGGTGCTGACAATTTTATTGTTTTGGCTGCTTTGTTGATTGTATGCTTATATGTAACGCTTTTCTTATTTTCCTAATGACATTTTTATAATTTTCTAGTGTAGATTGTTTTTCTTAAGGTGGGAAGTCGCGTGGAAGTCTATATATGTAACTTGATGTGGTGCGTGAGTGTGTGACTAAGTAATAAGTATATTGTTCGAAACGTTCGACTATTTCTGTATTTGTTCAGGGACATTAGACCTTGTAAGCTGAAACCCCCATTTTTTTTTTCACACTAACATAATTTTCCGCGACCAAGCTATTTATATACGCTATAATCAACAAATGTCAAAAATGTTTATTTATTAAAAGGGGTGAGACACTTAAAAGACAAAATCGATTAAGGCGATTTAGGAACCCCCGTATTTCCAAAACGGCTCAAAATAAATATCAACAATTATATGTGTTTGAAACCGGATCGCCAAATGTAATTCACCCGTATGGTTATTTACGAGGGTTGCCATTTAAAAAAATTTAATATGGCATCGTATCTGTCAAATATGTCAACTAACCTATATATTTTTTGACAATGAATTTGGCTTCCTTGTCGAAACCCATTGAGAAATATGTATGTTATTTTTTATTATAGTCAGCAGGAAAACCGCCAAGAGCGTGAGACACTTAAAAAAATTTAAGTCGATAAAAGTCGCACAATATATATACAGTGGTACACTCTACCTTGTAATTTAATATTATTAAATTTGGGTCCATGGACAAGATAAATCACATTAAGTGAACATATGGGTAGCTTTTGTTAGGTGTAAGAGAATACAAAGAAGAAAAAAGATGCAAAGTCGGTAAAGTCGGGGCTAATAAGACTGTGTGTGAATCTGGGGAAATTTTTAGTAATACGTAATTTTGTAATTCGTATGACGTTCCAACCGTTTATCTACGGTACAACAGTTCACTGTCACGGGGCAATTTTAAAAATAAGACTGGTCGACTGGGAAAACCCACAAAAAATGAGCAGAGAAAACCCTAGAGCAACGGGCGTACTCGATAAGAAACCCTGGGAAGTTACCTAATAAGTAAGACTTTCGTCCACTTCGATTATATTTCTAGGTGCATACGCAAACGGAAACGTGAGCGCGCAATATTCCGTTTAGCAAGACTACGGTGTGCATCCGGAGAAAATGGCGAACCGCTTCTTTAAGCTTAGTTCATATAAATGCGAGTTGCGAATTCGAATTTCGCATCCAAAAAATTACCTCTGCCATCCCATTTCATAAAGATGCGAATTTCGTTGGTGTTTTAAGAATATTTTAGTGTTTTTAGTTTTCAACGTTTTGAACGGTTGGCAAAATAATTGCCGAACGGAACTACATAACCTCGAGCTTCAACGTAAATTCTTAATTACTTTTACCTTTATTTAAGTATTTATTTCTCCTGTGATTTTTACGTTTTATAATCACAAATCTACAAAAAATATCACAAAACTTAAAAAAACTCTTCGATTGTTGGCAGAGTTGTTTAAGATAGCCATACATCCCTGGTTATCTTCATATATAAACATTGGTTCACAATAATCTAAGTCTTTAACAAGTTTAATTAACCACAAACCTTCTGATACGGCACTACAAAGCGCTACTAGGTCTGCCTCTGTGCTTGATAGAGACACACTGCTGTTTTCGTGTTGCGTACATTGGTGTGTTATTAAACAGTCTAGACACAAATCCCGAAACAGATTTACGGTCATGAACATCTCCTGCCCAATCTGCGCCGACAAAACAAGTTAAACTTAAATTTTTATTTTCTCAGATTTTCTCTCTTAAACTCTAAACCTAACTGTTGCGTTCCTTTCAAATATCTAAGACTTGCCTTTAAATAATTCCATGTTGTATCAGAGGCAGTGGCGACTCGTGGGTGTATAAGGGGGCGAGGCTACAAAATAGCGCCGCAGACGAAAATTTTTCGCGATATCAAGGTCATTGGCTTAAAATGAATAGTTAGGAATTCAATCAGCAATATAATTATTTTGAAATACTAGGTTTCACGAGAAAAATATTCAATTTGCAAGGTCAGGGTCAATTTCTCTCAGTGCATCCGCTATTGTGTCTCTATTCTGCTCTACTCTCGTAAGCGCCACAGGATTCTTAATATGTTCTTTGGAACTTTCGTGTGATTTTACCGCGCGTGAAAATTTGTTTAAATCAGAATACCCACCCCCTGAACTCCAATTGTTTTTTACGCTGCCTAATAAAATACAAGGCCAACAATATAAGCTTTCCTTATAAATACTTCCGCACAGCCACTTATAGGTTTCGTACCAAGTTACCTGAAAAACTCTTAAATAAATATTGCTTACCCTGTCTCTTATCGTTAAATATTGCCGAAATTTTTGTTGTCGGACGACTACATAATATCTGTCTTTTTTCCGTTTCGTTTCTCCTTAAAAATAGCGTTTCAATGACTGAGAGAATAATATCATGAACAGGATTTATATTTTTTTAAAACGATAAAATTTAGCGTTTAATAATTAATAACCTTGAAAATATAACCTTAATTTGCCGAACACGAAATTATAAATTGCCCAAACAAACACTGCTAATACTTCTCCATTACCGGCATCGCACTTGTATCCTGACTACCCTGCACAGTCACAACTCACAACAATATTAACATAAAATAAACTAATAAAATATGACAATTTGTAATTTTCCTAAATTAAACCAAGACACACAGTTCACACACCTGCTACGATATAAGTCGGGCGCCGGGTAATCACAGAATTCGCAGAATAAAACATGTGATTTAAACAGTGAATCAGCAACCAGCCAAGCTAGGATTTTATAGCCTCAATGAGAGAAACAAACGCGAAATGACCCCCGGGTAAGAGAGAGACAGACCAAACAAAAGACGTTGAGATTTTCGTATGAGGCTTGCCAAAATAGGTACGAACACTCGGAGCAGTGAAGCTAAAATTATTTAGCCTCTCGGCCGTCGACGAAAATTTACAGAATAAAATAGTCGCTTATAGCGCGGCGCTCGGTAAAGCAGTATGAAAATTATTTTTCATATGGAATTTATATTTGAAAATTTATAAATTTACAACAAACATATTTGTATTTTTTTAGAGGAGTTTGGGAGATTGAGGGTGAGGCGCAGCCTCAGAGGTCTACCCTGAGGAGCCGCCACTGATCAGAGGCTTTCTTTTGATACCTACTAAAATTATTTAATGCATAACAAATGTCGGGTCTGGAGCCTACCATTAGGTACATTAGACACCCTATCAACTCTCGGTATGGTTTCTTCGATAACTCGTCAGGGTTGTTACAAAAATCAATAATTAATTTCGGTTCAATAGGAATGGCTGAAATTTTACATTCTTCCATTTTAAATCGTTTCAACAAGTTCCTTACATAATTTTCTTGACATATTCTCACAATACCCTTATCTCTCTCATAGTTTACCTCTAAACCCAGAAAATTCTTTAATTCACCTTTATCTACCATTTTAAAGTGTGTCATTAATTTTGATTTTATTTTGTTTATTAAAACTTTACCTGTTCCAGAGATTATGATGTCGTCCATGTATATTAACAAATAAACCACATCAGTAGATTTGTTCATGTAATACTTACAAACAATAGTCACTATCCGATCTTGCGAAACCTATGTCTAATAAATAGGAATTAATTTTATCATTCCAACACTTACTTGATTGTTTTAACCCGTATAATGATTTTTTAAGCATTAACACTTTACCCTTGTCGCACTTAACACCTTCAGGACGTATAAAAACATTTTCACTTATCGTACCATTTAAAAATGCCGTTTTCACATCGAGTTGACAAAAATAAAACTTAAATTGATTTCCTATTACTAGTAAAATCCTAACTGTTGACATTTTAACCACAGGCGAATAGATGTTCTCATATTCTTCATTATTTTCTTGTAAAAAACCTCTAACTACCAGTCTGGCCTTATATCTATCATTTTTGTTCTCTTCTGAATTTTTGTAAAAAGAAACCCATCTTGTGTCAATCATATTTTCATTTTAAGGCATTTCTACCGTTTCCCAAGTTTCATTTTCATAAATTGAATTTAGTTCCGTACCTATCTATAGCACTTAACCATAATTTATTGTCCGATCTAGTTTTTATTTCATTAAAAGTTTTATGAACATCTTCAACCAAAGATGTCGCATCAAACGCCATTTAAAGCTCAAAGTCATCATATTTAGCAGGAGTCTTAATACTTCGTTTGTTTATTTTATGAAAATCTCTTTCCTTAACTTTATTATTTGAAAATTCGTTCTCAGTCCATTCATCTAAACTGTTCACCCTATCATTGTTATCGCCCTTATTCTTACTTTCTATGCTTTCCTTTTCAATTTCTTCTGTTTCCGTTTCATTATTTACCTGAATTAACCCCTTCTTAAACCAAAACCTGCTCTCGTTAAACTCAATTAACATCTCTAGAAATAACAATTTTTTGTTTCTCTATGCTCCATAGCCTATACCCATAGTGGTGGAGATCCAGTTTTCGAAAGTGGAATGATGAAATCGAGTTTTTTTTCCCCCAGTCGATCAAGTAGGATCCCCCCGTTATTCCGACATGATTTATCGGTATATCGGGAGGGTCGGGGAGGGGGAGGGCGCCCATTAAATCTCCCTGCAAACGGTTTTTCTCGGAAAACCCGGCCGGGTTTGATCGTACAAGAAAAAACATACGTAGCAAAATTGAAGAGCTTGACAGAACTCGTTACGTTTCTCAACTTGTCGCTCGCGCGGGCGGGCTAGATATGAACTCGAGAAAATTAAAAAATTAATAAACCAATAGAAAATTTCCTACCCTTTCTTTTGAGTCCGGCTAGAACCTCCTAACCCTCTCCGTTCTCCCGCTATGCAGCAAAGACTTTGCCGGCCCTTAGCTTCCTTCCTAATTATCGAATCAGGTCCTTGCAGGCCTCAAATTAAAGCTAAAAAAAAATTCCGTCCCGTGGCAAAAAAAATTTTGTCCCCCACCCCCCTTCTTCATGCCTAAAAATGCAAGTGAAAAAATTGACATTTCTTATTTTGCGCGCCAAGCGCTCATTTCTAAAAAAAAAAATATTTTGCGAATGCAATCTTTTAGGTAATAAAAAAACGCGTAAATTGAACCCTCGCTGCTTGCGCTATCTCAATTAGAACACGCGTAATAAGCGCTTGAATAACCTTCGTTTCCCGCCCATAACTCCCCTCCTAATTGTCCCCCCCCTCCCCCCTTTCCGGCCCATCAAAGTGCTTGATATTACCTTTTTATTCATAAAAAAATCGAGGCCCCAACTCCACTCCCTTCCGAGAAATAATTAATTGAATTTTTTTTTTTTGCACATTCAAATCGCGATATTTTGCAAACCAATTGACATGCCGGTTTCTCATTGGAACGAGCTTACGAGTTCTGTCAAGTTCTTCAATTTTGCAACGTATGTTTTTTCTTGTACGATCAAACCCGACCGAGTTTTCCGAGAAAAACCGTTTGCAGGGAGATTTAAAGGGCGCCCTCCCCCTCCCCGACCCTCCGGATATACCGATAAATCATGTTAGAATAACGGAAGGATCCTACTTGATCGACCGAGAAAAAAAAAACTTGATTTTATCATTCCACTTTCGAGCCGTTGATTCCGCCGGATCCCCGCCACTACCAGTTATATACCTATGAATGTATAATTTTAAGAATTCTCGTACTTTTAGTCCGTATGTAAAATTGAATACGTGTCATCTTACCCTTAACGCAAGATTCACAAAAACTTGTGTCATTAATCTTTAAACCCTTATCTATCCCTTCAACCATATCAGACCTTAACAATTTCCTTCAAGCCACTTAATCCTATATGTGCAACTCTCCTATGACACTTTACATTATTCATTATCATAATTTTCAACATTTAGGCACTGAAACGAAGAGAGCTTAAATGAAATCTCATACAAATAACCTCTTGTCCCTATTCCCAGAATCTCATCTTTAATATCTTTATTAATTTATCTTCGCCTTTTTCAAATAAAACTTTGACGTTTGACATTTCCAATCTTTTGACAGGTTTTTCCTTAAATCCGGTATATACAAAACCTTCTGAATTATACATTTTATCCCTTCATTATTCACTTAACTGTACACTTGGATATTTCCGATCCCTACAGCCAACAAGAAACTTGAATCTTTTGCTATTGCAACTTTTAATCTTTCTTGTTAACCATGTGATCAGTACACCCTGAATCAATATAAAACTTTTAAATCATTACAATATGTTTGCTTATAAGTTTCTTGAACATTTCTATCACTCATGAAGCACACATTCTTATCACTATTATTGCCATTATAAACATTTTCACCGTTATTTTGCAAATCCTGATTAGCAGATTGTTCATTTTCTGCATGATTACTGCGATAAAAATTATTAAATCTACCCCTACCTTGGTATCCTCCATTCTGTCCTCTAAAACCTTTGTTACCTCTACAGCAATTCCCTCGGTTACCACTGTATAATCCACCCGAGTATCCATCCTGGTTTCCTTGGAATAATCCTCTGTAAACTCCTTGACCTTGATTTTCAGGGCAATTTCTTTTATAATGTCCCCCTTTACCGCATTTAAAACAACTACGTTGTAACATAAAAGCTGTTGCAGTAGCACCTTCATTGTCTTTCACAGTTTTCAAACTTATTTTTCGTTTTTCATTTTCTGCCAGTAGTTTATCTTTCATGATTTCATATGTCACACCTGGTAAATTCTCAATTGCAGTCATAAATGTATCATATCAGCTTGGTAAGCTCAAGAGAAAATTACAAGCTAAATCCTCATCTTTAATCTCTACAGTTGCTGATTTTAGTTGCCATAATGTGTTTTCAAATTCTTCTACAAATTTAACTGGACAATCATTCTCTTTAAGGTTCATACTCAAAAATTTCCTCTTTAAAAACAGTTGCGCAAGGGCCTAGCGACACCTAAAGCACCGGTTCCCGTCAGATCACCGAAGTTAAGCGGTGTCGAGCGCGGCTAGTACTTGGATGGGTGACCGCTTGGGAAACACCGCGTGCTGTTGTCTTAGGGAAGAGTGTAAAATGAATCGACATCAAAACCATCCTATTCACGCCGGACAGGCCGGATGAGATCGGATATCTCGTAGGATGAAGGTGCCGTTTCACACTCCCCAGTCGGTAGACCGCACGATTAAAAACCGTACGGTCGATGACCGGTTCTAGATGGCCTCAGATACGCCGACGAACCGTAAAAAAGTAAAAAAAAAAAAAATAAAAAAAAAACAGTTGCCCTGGCAATCCTCAATTTTCATATTTATTTTTCAGCACTGTCCACATTTTGTAAGCAGTTTTACACTCTTTTAAGCTTTCTATCTCTGAATCTTCTATGCACTGTACTAAAAGAGATTTTGCCTTGTTATCTTTTTTCTTCTTAGCTGTATCATCTTCCAATGCTACCTCACTTCGTACATAAGTTAATACGTCGTGTTCTGCCAGTATTAATTCTATTCTAAATTGCCATGTATGGTAATTGTTTCCATTTAGTGGTTCTATGCTTAATTTCTTCTCCATTTTACTTTTCTTTTGTACCAAAACTGAACGCCTTTTTTACCTTTACCGGCAAATATTCTTAACCACACACAGAAAATGGGCTCTTCCACTATTCCGCACAAACTGTATTGAACTTTTTACTTTTGACTTTATTTATGCTTTACCGCATTCCCCATAGCCTGGAACCGATCTGGGCCCATAACCTGATGTAAATTAAAACTTCCTGCACTCTTTATTTAAACTTTCTATTTATATGTACTTATAAAACACAGTGAAATATGAGGAAATAACATTACTGAACTAAATATATTCTAACGACCATCTTTCAACCAACTAACTTCCCTTCGTATTTTCAAGATGGGTCATCCCAATCAGTGCTGCCAAAATATTTTAGTGTCACAGAACAAAGTCCACAGAATAAATGGAATCTAACATTACATACATAAAGTGGGTCTAAAACATTTTAAAAATTGGCCAAGAAAAAAGACCGACAAACGTTTCTACTTATTCACAACATATTAACTTCGCCAGGATGCAAAAGAAGGTATTGACGTAAATAGAAATATTAACTTGATAATTACAATGATTCCATATAAACATATTAACGTACTCTGGATACTTACGCCGGAGAAGGTGCATTTTTAAAAACATTTCTCGAATTTTTTCAACTAAAATGAACTGACTACATTAAAACTTACAATATACTAACTTCCCCTGGATCCTTATGCCGAAGAAGGTGTCTGTTTAAATAAAATGTATGCCTAGTTTAAAAGGCACATCGACTTCATCTAAAATATATTGATATCCCCAGGATCCTTATGCCGAAGAAAATGTGTTTTTAATTAAGATTTACGCTTAGTTTGAAAGGCACATTCAGTGCATCTAAACATTTTGACTTTCCCTGGATCCTAATGCCGAGGAAAGTCACTGTTCAAACTACTTATTGTCTTAGTCTAATGGGTACATTGTCTGCATTTAAACATATTGACTTCCCCGGATCCATATGCAGAAGGTGACTGTTTATACTACTCTCTGTCTTAGTTTGATCAGACTCATTGAGTACATTTATACATATTAACTCATGTGAGAGAATGTGCACCTTTAAACTGTCTTTTCGAATGCTGTGATAGTCGCATTAATCGCATTTAAACATATTGACTTCTCCTCGATGCTTACGTCTAAGGTGTTTGTTTAAATCGTTTTTAATCCTAGTTTGGTAGGCACATTGACTGCATTTAAACATATTGACCTCCCCTGGATCCTTATGCCGAAGAAGGTGACTGTTTATATTCCTTTTAAACTTAGTTTGATAGGCACATTGACTGCATTGAAACATATTGACTTCTCCTGGATCCTTATGCTGAAGAAGGTGACGGTTGAAATTACTTTTCGACTTACTTCGATAGACACATTGACTACATTTAAACATATTGACCTCCCCTGGATCCTTATGCCGAAGAAGGTGTATGTTTATATATCTTTTAAACTTAGTTTGATAGGCACATTCAGTGCATTTAAACATATTGACTTCCCCTGGATCCTTATGCCGAAGAAGGTGTCTTTTTAAATTCCTTTTAAACTTATTTTCATAGGCACACTGATCGCATTTAAAGATATTGACTTCCCCTGAATCCTTATGCCGAAGAAGGTGTATGTTTAAATCACCTATAAAATTAGTTTGATAGGCACATTGACTGCATTTAAACATATTGACCTCCCCTGGATCCTTATGCCGAAGAAGGTGACTGTTTATATTCCTTTTAAACTTAGTTTGATAGGCACATTGACTGCATTGAAACATATTGACTTCTCCTGGATCCTTATGCTGAAGAAGGTGACGGTTGAAATTACTTTTCGACTTACTTCGATAGACACATTGACTACATTTAAACATATTGACCTCCCCTGGATCCTTATGCCGAAGAAGGTGTATGTTTATATATCTTTTAAACTTAGTTTGATAGGCACATTCAGTGCATTTAAACATATTGACTTCCCCTGGATCCTTATGCCGAAGAAGGTGTCTTTTTAAATTCCTTTTAAACTTATTTTCATAGGCACACTGATCGCATTTAAAGATATTGACTTCCCCTGAATCCTTATGCCGAAGAAGGTGTATGTTTAAATCACCTATAAAATTAGTTTGATAGGCACATTGACTGCATTTAAACATGTTGACTTCCCCTGGATGCTTATGTCGACGAAGATGTATCTTTAAATCTCCTTTAAACTTAGTTTGATGGGCACATTGAGCGCACTTAAACATATTGACTTCCCCTGAATCCTTGTGCCGAAGAAGGTGACTGTTTAAATCTTTTTTAAACTTAGTTTGATAGACACATTCAGTACATTTATACATATTAACTTTCGCTGGATCCATGTGCCGGATAATGTGCACCTTTAAACTGTGTTTTCGAATGCTGTGATAGTCGCATTGATCGCATTTATACATAGTAACCTCCCCTGGATCTTTGTGCTGGCGAAGATGTTTGTTTAAAAGCTTTTTAAACTTAGTTTGAAAATCACACTGATTACATTTAAACAAACTAACTTTTGGTGGGTTTCTATACTGGAGAAGCTCTTTACGTAAATTATACTTATACTCAGTTTGAATGCCATACTGATCGCATTTAATCATGTCAACCTTCGCTGGTTGCTGATGAATCTGGAGACTGCAATTTTGATGTTCGGCAATGCTGTAATAGAGAAGAACATTATATTAATCGCACGAGCTAATTTTTTAGAAATATTAACATATACAGAAACATTTCTTTAAATGTCTCGCCCAATAGGTGATTTTCCTATCACCTACATAAAAAAATTTAATCTTCAGAAAGAGCGCTACATTTCCAAGAGAACATTTGCCTGTTTTGAACTTAACTATGCAAGCTTATACAATATAAAATAAACAAACAAATATTATTTACCAAAAAAAAGCTACCTTGACATAGATACGAGATCATGATAAAGCGGCGCCTCTCGTAAAACGGGGCCGGTGCCTATTATCGGATACACAGGCTTTCCCATATATTTTGCCACCCACCTACAGTGGTTATTATAAAAAATACAAACAAATGGTAAATACAAGCATTTAAAAAGAAAAGATATTTCTTTTTAAATATAATCTGAATGATTTACTAAAAAGCAATTGAGTTATTTATAAAAGTAACTGAATTAAACTCAGTAGTTCAGGTTAGTTAATTGAGTTAAATTCAGTAGTTCGAATGCGCTAATTGATCAAGGAATTAATTACTTTTAGGGTATTTCAATGACTAGAAAGTAATTGAATTACTTATAAAAGTAAATGAATTACTTATAAAAGTAATAGAATTAAACTTAGTAACTCAAATGCGATAATTAATCAAGGAATTAATTACTTTTAGGTAGTTCAATTCATAGGTATCGTAACTATAGATCCGACACGCCATTCATATATGCTATAAAATTGTGATGCCAAAATCGTTTGGTGGCGAGACGCCGTGAGGAGCTACGTGGGGTCGGGAGTGGGGATTACTCTGAATTTACAGATGCATGCGACAAAACCACAGAACAATAAAGGTTAGGTTGACAAAACTCCAGGAAAACCCACAGAGAAACGCTGTCACAAATCCGAGTATTGCCGAGTCGATGCGGATGGCCACGATAATGATGGGATCTGGGCAGATTCTTTTTGCTGCGTTGCCATACTACAGATTTTTTACAAGGTTTTAGGGAATGTTATATATTTCCCACATCATGTTATTCTAGTAAATCATAGAAGTTCATACTTTTAACAGAGTAAGCCCAGAAAACTACGTTTTCTGTGGCGTAAGTCTGGCAAACCAAGTGGAGGGGAGCAGCTTGAATGTTGATTTACTTTACACTGGAATACAATGATGACAACACGTTTATTTGTTATTGTTCGGTCTAACAGTTACGAGGTCTATGGTTCAATTACTAAAAAGTAATTGAATTATTTATAAGAGAAATTAAATTTAATTCAGTTGTTCGAATGCGGTAATTTATCAAGGACTCAATTACTTTTAGGGTACTTCTAGTTCTAGAAAGTAAATGAATTATTTATAAAGAAATTCAATTAAACTCAGTGGTTCGAATGCGGTAATTAATCAAGGACTAAGTTACTTTTAGGTAGTTCAATTACTAGAAAGAAATTGAATTATTTATAGAAGTAATTGAATTAAACTCAGGAATTTGAAAGCGGTAATTCATCAAGGAATCAATTACTTTTAGGTAGTTTAATTACTAGAAAGTAACTGAATTATTTATAAGAGTAATTGAATTAAACTCAGTAGTTCGAATGCGGTAATTCATCAAGGAATCAACTACTTTTAGGAAGTTCAATTACTAGAAAGTAACTGAATTATTTATAAAAGTCATTGAATTAAACTCAATAATTTAAATGCGGTAACTGATAAGGTAATCAATTACTTCTAGGGTAGTTCAATTACTGGAAAGTAATTGAATTATTTATAAAAGTAATTGAATTAAACTCAGTAGTTTGAATGCGGTAATTAATCAAGGAATCAATTACTTTTAGGTAGTTCAATTCCAAGAAAGTAACTGAATTATTTATAAAAGTAATCGAATTAAACCCGGTAGGTAGTTCGAATGCGGTAATTCATCAAGGAATCAATTACTTTCAGGGCAGTTCAATTTCTAGAAAGTGATTGAATTATTTATAAAAGTAATTATTACTAGCTGGAATATGTTTTAATGCTTCACTGAAAGAGGTTGTTAAATTTGAAATAATCTGAGGCGTGTTCACTGCGATTGTTTGAATATTCTGCGATGTTAATGTAAATTTACTGTCTGCTAATTTCCTTAATCTTATATTTACTGTCTGCTTATGCACAATTCTGATTGAATATTCTTAGCTTCATCTCGAGGTATAATGTCAGTATTTTTATGCCTACTTTGAAGACTATCAAGGACTTAATTAGGGATATATTCGGTTGACCGTATACTCCATTCCACACTAATTCGTTGATTTCCCGACCGCAATAAAATTTAAACCCAGCCATAAATAAGTGCCATTTGAAAGGGTGCAGGTCCTGATTACCTACTAATTTCAATAGTTTAGGTTAGTTATTTTCAACAAAACAACAAATATAAAATAATAGGTAAGTATTTTTATTTTAATCATGTAATTAAATCGCTATTAATATTTATACAAAAATACTAATCTACAATATTATAATATGATCTATGCCTAAACTAATTATTAAGGGCCTTACGTTACTATTAATTATGTTATTATATTGGTATATTAGGTAGGTTAATGGCGAATTGCAGGTGTTCAATATAAAGCAGAGAATTTTCATCTTAGTTCATCAGTCGTTTGGTGTTTGTCAAGCTGTGCGTTAAAGGTATTTTCGTGTGTGTTATCGAGCATCCAAAATATGTCAGATCTGTGTGAAACTTCAGATAATATTGCTTCCGGAAGTTATGGTGTAACGAAGAAAAAACATTTATCACTTGATGCCAAAAACATCATAAAGAACGTTTACTGTACCCTTTTAAAAAGAGGGTATGACCGGAGTGCAAGTTTTAGTGAAACGAGTATTTTGACCAAAGTTGCATTAACGACAGTAAAAGATATAGTGACCAAACCCATCCAGCCAAGGAAAAAACGGTGTGACAGCGGAAAATTAAGAAGCATCGAAGAAGCTGAAAAAGACTATTCGGAGGAAAATTTATGACATGTACAGTAAACAAATAGTCCCAACAATAGATACGCTAAAAAAGGTACTTACAGCAGACGAAACCGACATTTCATGTGGCAGGACAAGCCTTTGGAGAATAGTAAAAGCAATGGGTTTCAAATATCGTACCATTGACAAACGACAAGTACTAATGGAATCGCAGCGTTTACAAGTATGGCGTAGAGATTATTTCAATCTTATCAGACAATATAGGGAAGAAAATCGTTCAATTATATACTTGGACGAAACTTGGTTTGATACCCACGACACTCCTAAAAAAGGTTGGAGCGATTCAACAATCAAATGTTAAACTAAAGCTCCCTCAAACAAAGGACAAAGAATTACGATATTACATGCAGGTTCAGAAAATGGATCTATTCCGAACGCTCTTTTATTACCTGCGAAGAAAATTGCCAATTCATCTTTGGATTACCATCAAGACACGGATGCTACATTGTTTAAAGATTGGTTTCAGAATCGTCTGCCTCCGAATTTGCCCAAAAACAGTGTTATTGTGATGGACAACGCTAGTTACCACAGTCGCCAACTAAGTAAAGTGCCGAATTCAAATAATACAAAAGTGGAAATTCAAAACTATATGATGAAAAATAATATATATTTTGAGGAAACCTATACAAAAAAGGACCTTTTAAATGTTCTAAAAACATTCAATATTGAAAAAGACTATATCTCTGACAATCTCGCAAGTGCTAATGGTCACACAGTTTTACGCCTCTCTCCGTATTACTGTATTTTTAACCCAATAGAACTTATATGGAGCCAGTTAAAGACGATGATTAGAAGAGAAAACACATCCCCTACACTAAGTACTTCTGTTATAGAATTAATTAAAAAATGTGAAAATAATATCCCAGTAGAAAGTTGGAAGAATTTTGTGAGACACGTGATCCAAGTCGAAGATTACTATTACATAATTAATAGTAACGTAAGGCCCTTAATAATTAGTTTAGGCATAGATGAAGACGATAATGATAGTGAAATAGAGCTAAATATAGAGTAGGTTAAGTTAAATATTGTATTATTATAATATTGTAGATTAGTATTTTTGTATAAATATTAATAGCTATTTAATTACATGATTAAAATAAAGATACTTACCTATTATTTTATATTTGTTGTTTTGTTGAAAACAGCTAACCTAAACTATTGAAATTGAAAAAAGCGTCAATTAACCTAAAAACAAATAAATTAACCTTGAAAAGCGACAGTGAGCAAATTATAGAACTGGCATTGAACAATAAAGAGGTAAAACATGCGGAAATATCGGAAAACCCAGGTAGCGATGTAAATAATATAGAATGTAACGAAATTGTAAATAGTAATGTAAATAATATTTATCTACTTTCATTTAGTAATATGAATTTTACAGTTCTGTAAATCGTTTTGTAATGGCATCTATTACAGCACTAGTGCTGTAATAGATGTCATTACAGCACTAGTGCTGTAATAGATGCCCTTACAAAACGATTTTTAATAGCAGGTGCATTTTTATTTTTAAAAATGCCTTTTGCCAAATATTTTTATTCATAGATGAAAGTAGATAAAATTTTGTACAATATTCTTGTTGTAAATTCATATAACTACACTCGATGTTTGATTAAACTCGGCTGACGCCTCGTTTAACAACTTTAACATCTCGTGTTGTAATATGAATCTTTACAACACTTATATCGTAAATAACTATTTTATGGAAGAGTTATCATGCGGATTTGAAGTCGATTTAGAAGATGATTCTTCGAAAAATGCGAAAATTACCTTGTGCAATGATGTTTTTAATTGAGAAAAACTTAGTAAAATGTGAAATTAATTTGAAAAAATGTAAGTGAAGCAAAAATAAACTATGTCCCGAACTATAATTTTCTATTAAAGAACGGACTTGAAGTAAATAAAATTTATAGTGAAAATTCAACTTTCTATGCAGAACTGCAAAATTACGGACTCAATACTAAAAAACTTTTCGCTGGAACGTGTATCGCGTATAAACTCGATAGAGAGGCATCAATTAATGACTGTGTAAATAGAACCGATTAATTCGAAACTTTAGTGATTTTAGAAAACGATAACTTTCATAAGACTTATGACATTAATAAAAATTTAAGTGATAACGAATTTTAAGGTGTAAGCAATTTAGTTTATGAATTTGAAGACATATTTGCCTGGAGTATGGACGACCTTGGAAGAACACATTTGGTGAAGCATCGTATAGATACAACAGACGACATTCCAGTGGTATCCAGACCCACAAAGAAAGGAGAATAATCAACGACCAAGTAGAAGAAATGTTAGCCAATGAAATTATAAGAAAGTCTTTAAGTCCATATTCAAGCCCAGTGGTTCTTGTGCCAGAGAAAGATGGATATATGAGATTCTGTGTTAACTACAAAAAGTTGAATGAGAAAACGGTAAAAAACGATATCCCTTACCAGTTATCGACGATATTTTGACCTATTTAGAAGGAGCTCAGTATTTCTCAACTTTGGACATGTTTTCCGGATACTGGCAAGTGGAAATTGAAAAAAAAGATAAGCACAAAACGGCGTTTGTCACAACAGATGGCTTATTTGAATTGAACAGACTGAGTTTTGGACTAACGACAGCCCCTAGCACTTTTCAACAACTAGCTGATGCAATCTTAGGTGATTTAAAATGGAATGGAGCAATGGAGTTTTCTAGGACTAGCCAACTATTATAGAAAATCGTGTGATGGCCAGGCCGTTGTACAACATTCTTAAAAAAGGAAAACAATTTTTATGGAAGTCAGAGCAAGAAAATGCATTTCAGTCAATCAAGCAAAAGTTGATTTCAC
Organism: Polydrusus tereticollis; assembly: GCA_963920685.1. Taxonomy (NCBI): domain Eukaryota; kingdom Metazoa; phylum Arthropoda; class Insecta; order Coleoptera; family Curculionidae; genus Polydrusus; species Polydrusus tereticollis. The sequence goes on from OY987336.1 coordinate 28,767,236, forward strand.
CACCAGTCCCGACTCATTACCTACCAGAAGCAGAAAAGGAAATTTACGTCAATGCATCGGACTTAGAAATCTCAGCGATACTACTTCAAAAAGTAGAAGAGGAAATGCACCCAATCTGCTACATTTCAAGGACGCTCACGAAAGCAGAGAAAAATTATGGAGTAGGAGAAAAAGAAGGTCTCGCCATAGTATGGAGTTTGACGTATCTGAGAAGCTATATATGGGGACAGCACATCAAAATTTTTTCTGATCACCAACCACTGTGTCATTTACAAAACATTAAAAACGTAACAGGAAGATTGGCAAGATGGAGTTGTAAACTGCAAGAATTCGACTATGAAATCATTCATAAAACAGGAAAATGTAACCAGGACGCTGATTGTCTCTCCAGACAACCCTGTTTTACAGCTACGAGGTCAGACGAAGATAACGCTAATGAGATACCTACATTTTTACTACCCTTGGTAGACATCAAAGAATTTCAAGATGAAGATCCTGTCTTCGCCGACCTATTGCAAGCAGTCCGAAATCAAAACTATGGCAATTCACATTTGCAGCGTCGTGCAAAAAACTTCAAAGTCACAGATGGAGTTTTGTACAAGAAATCAGTAGTGCCGCACGAGGCAGACAAGTTAGTCATTCCACAGGGACTCAAAGCACAACTTATGCAGCAACTACATAGTGAACCCTTATCAGGACACCTAGGCTTTGGTAGAACCTATGACAAAGTAAGCAAGCGGTTTTATTGGGATAGGATGCACCTAGATACCAAAAAGTTCATTAGAGGATGTCCAGATTGTTGATTGGGAAAGTGTCACGTGGTACTTTTTTGCTATACGCACGGCACTGTCTCTGCAAGATGAGAGAGCCCATGGCAGGGCGGAAGTGGGGTGCAGCGGCCGTGCGTGTTGGCCGGCTACGGAGTCGGGAAACTTAGCGTTTGAACGTCAAGAATGTCGGAAGCCTGAGAGCAGCCAGCGAAGTAGCCCCCAAATAAAACCGACGCCTCGAGGCACTTCACCCCGTGATGGCAAGGGAACTATAAGGTAGGACTGGGTTAATCCATTAGTTTAATTGTTTTTAGTGTTTTAACATAAATAAAAAGCTGCAATAATTATGATGACTATCTTTTAATCAAGCCCTCGGTGCCCCTCGTGACAATATTAACACTACGTTAAAATAAAACTATCGTCCATGTGTTTGTTTTATAGGCGACCCTTCAAAATTAATATTATTGGAAATGCGTGATTTTTTGGCAGTTCCTTGTGGCATAAAAACCTATATCTGTAATATTAATGAAAAACTTCAAGTTTTTCTCGTGAAAGTTGTTTAAAAATTATGGGGGGATTGAATAAATCCAATATGAATGTAGAAAAACAATACCTTCGCATCAAATATTTCAGTTTAAAGGGAAAATTAAACTTTTGGCACATTGTATTAAAATTTTTTAAATTCTAAATATAGATTTTAACGTCTTTCGAGGAGCGCTTCATAATTTCTCGAAAATCTAACATTTTTAAAATTTTCAGGTATAGGAAAATGTATTGTACAAAAAATATTTAAGATGTTCTATCTAGTGACCTAAACCTCATTTTGATCAGTCTTTTCGTATTCAAGCTATTAAGTACCAAAAAGCGGCCTATTTTGATTTTCAATCGAGCAGAAAAAATATTTGTCATTTCCCGAACCTGCTTAAAAACTACAGGCTTCCGAAGGCAAAGGTTCTCTACAAAATCAGAAAGTTTCAATTGATTATTATTCATTTTAGTTTCTCTTATAAGAAAAAAGCAATATGCATAGTGGCGCCCAGTATAATAAGGTACCTAAAGGCAATTAGGCAATCCAACGATGTGTCAAATTACGATTTAAATAACACAAAAAAAAAACACATATTGAACAACAATAACTTAATAAAATACACAAAACCAAAATCGCGGTTCACACGTCAAACTGACATACAAGCAAAAATAAAGGTTAGTTTGCCGTTGACGGCCATATTGAAAGCACTTTATGACTCAAATATGACCGTGGCAGGCAAACATAACCTGGTTTGGATTGCCTAATTGTGACCGAACTACTTCTTCTATCAATCAGATTGTGCTTAGTATGAATTTGTTTGTTAAGAGTTGCTTGATTTAACTACCCGAATATAATTATGTTCTGTGTTATGAGCACCTGGAAAGGGAGCAGCGAAAACAATATAATAAATTAATGATTTCAGTTGTTGGTTTGTATAAAAAGAGAAAAAAAAAACATTGGGATAAGAATTTCCATTGTTAAGGCTTTTTTTGTGTCTTGTGGAATTTTGACCTTAATATTTTTATCTATACTTTGGTTCTTGAATGTTTCTTTACGTCAGGTCTAAAATCTTTAAGATCAATTAATTTTTCGTTTAGTTTTTACACCTTATCATTTCCGAAAAACGTACAATTAGCATTTCTTGCCTTGATGAGTGTGTGCGCCTTGTTATCTGGCTGGAAGTATTAGTGATGCAGTCGCATGGCGCCTCAGATACGTTAAATCATAACGTAGGTGGTGCCTCTCTACTTCTCTAGTGCCTCTCAACTGTATTTTAGTGCACTATTAAACTTGACTGATAATAGGTAAAGGTAAATAGTCTTTTGGGAGTTTGTAAGTCGAGTCTGTCTGGTCTTGCTCTTGTCTGTGAGTTGGTGATTTCAGGGTTTGTCGATACGTCTGTAGTTGGAATTCGGAAACGTTGATGCAGCATCCGATTCATCGTGTAACGGGTGACATTTGCGATCAATTTCAGAGCCCTGTTTTGAATGACCTGGAACTTATTCAGCTCAGCTCTGCTTATGTTGCATCACGAGGGCGTACCATAAGACATAACCGGCCTGAACAGCACCTTGTAGAGGTTAACTTTGCTGCGATGACCAAGTCTACTCCGCCCGTGAAGCAGGGGGTAGATGGAGCCTACTTGGCACAATGCAAGCTTGACTCTATTGACCGAGTTCAACCTCCAATTCAGTTTCTGGTCAAAGATAAGTCCCAGGTATTTGACCTCCTGGCACCAGTTCAACCCGATTTAATTGACCCTGAGCCTGGTTTCAGGCCTTCGTAATCGACTTCTTGTAAAGAAAATGACCTTCGTTTTGGCGGGATTCAAACGAATATTCCAATTCGAAAGCCATATGGCGCTATATCCGGGTGACGATAAGCCACGGTTGTTTAGAGGTAGTCGTAATTGCAGTATCGTCAGCGAACAGATATAGCTGGTTCTACCTATCGCGAAAAATGTCATGTGTATATATATTATACAGCATCGGGAAGAGAGGTGACCCTTGCGGCACTCCCGCCCTAATGTTCTTCGTCAAGGAGAGTGCGTTCTCTGACGAGACTGCAAAACTTCTATTCTCAAGAAAAGAAGCTACGACCTTGACGAGGTAGTTCGGCGCTCCCAGCCTTATCATCTTCAGTATGAGACCGTTATGCCAGACCTTATCAAAGGCTTTACTAACGTCAAAGAAAATTGCTTCCGTATATGGGCTCGTCTGTTGAAGCCCTTTAAAATGATTGAAGCTAGACGTGTTGTCTGCCTGACTGTGCAATGTTCGGCTCTGAATCCAAACTGTTTATCATGCAGCACATTTCGCTCAAAAACAAAGTCGTTTAAGCGACGAATAATTATCTCAATTATTTTACCCAGGCTTGACAGCAGACTGATGGGTCTGTAACTTGTCGGTGCCGTGGGGTCCTTACCTTTTTTGTGTATAAGGATAACTTTTGCATGTTTCCATGCACTCGGAAAGTGACCTTCTTTAATTATCGCCTGAGACAAATTTACTATTTTCCCTAAAGCTCTGTCCGGTAGGTTTCGCAACGCCGCATTCTTTGAACCGTCGAAACCCGCGGCTTATTTCCTATTCAACAAGTTAACAAGGGACTTTACCTCGTTTAGCGTAACCTAAGGAAGCAACTTAACGGGGTGGTTGATTGTCTTGGATTGGATTTTCACTGATTGGTCATAGAGTTTGTCTGCTAGCAATTCAGCTTTATCCTTTGCGTCCGTCAGAACTTGATCCGTTCCCTGATATTTCAGGTATGACATCGGGACTCTAACGCCTCCGATTAAAGTTTTGGTTATTCTGAAGACAGAATTATCTTTGATGCTAATTCACTGACCACATTTCATCCTCAAATTGGGGCCCTTGCGGTGGATTTGGGACGTTCCCAGTGCCATCGCTACCCAATTTTTTATTATCTTGTTGCCCCCACTTAAATGTATTTTTGGCGCGGTGCTCTTGTTGCGGTTGTTGTCATTGTGGGTTATGTGGAGTGGAGCATTTTTGCGTAAATTGTTGGGTGCCTCGGCTCGGACAACCCATATAGTTGGCCGGGTGATCATCCCAGCAATTCGCGCAATTTATTTTCATCTGTTTGATTATTTTAGCATATTGATGTTTATTTGGAAAAGTACAGGACCGTAATTAAACTAAATTTAAAACTTGAGATGTCGCGATTTAAGTATTGTAAAAACAAGGAGTCTAACAATTGGTTTTGCCTAGTGTGTAAAAATTTCTTCCTTCCGAGTTGTTGGAAAAGAACCAACAACTATGTTACTGTTAACGACAATTTAATATTCTGCTCCTGACAAGGTTGATAAAAATCATGATTTTTTTATTTAAAAAAAAAATTACCAGCTTTTACAAATATTATTATTTTTAAATATTTCTAACTGCTTATATTTCGTCCGCGCAGTATTGCAAGTTTGCCGCTTTGTCGAAACTTGTAATAACTGACAGAAAACGCCCGCCTATATAAACGATACGCACTTATTTTAGTTATCAGCAATAATTGCTTTAGGGGTTAATCTATCAAAACATTTGAACTCATGACAAGCCGGGGCAGAAAGGAATTTAGTGTTTGGCAGCATTTTATAAAAAAGAAAGTGGTGGGCAAACTAGGTTGTAGAGCAGTATCTATGTAAAAAGTGTGGTAAAGAATTGCAAGGTCTAGTGGACAGACTAAAAAGTCATTGGGAAACCTGCAAAAGTGAAACTAGTGATATCAGCAGTGGTCTCGAAACTCTGCATGGTGATTGTCAGTCACAGCCTGGAACTAGCCAGAGTGAAATTATCCAGTTGGCAAATAAACAGAAAAGCGATAACTGTGAAAAGGGAAGTGTAGGTGGACGTAAAAATAGTGGAAGTAGCGGTCACTTGGATTCTTTTGTTGTGCGAACTCGACGAGATAAGAAAAAATAATTGGACAGACAAATAGCCAAAGCCGTTTACGCAACAAATTGCAGTTTTAGAGCTATAGAAAACAAAGGTTCGAAAGGCCATAGAAATGCTAAGACCTGGTTACTTTCCACCATCTAGATTTCAATTATCATCAACGCTCTTGAATGAAATATTTGACGAAGAAAAATCTAATTGTTTTAACAAGTTATCTGGACAATCTGTTTGCATGTCCTTAGATGTATGGTCCAATATAAATAATGAGCCGATAATCTGTGTCCTTTTAACTGCAGAGGATGGAAACAGTGTTCTTTTCGAAAGCATAGATACATGTGGTCATCCCCATACAGCTGACTATCTTGCCGAATTGGCTATTAACTCAATAAATAAGTGCAAAAATGAATATAACTGTAAAGTTACCAGTATTGCTACAGATAATTCGAGCAACATGGTCAGTATGAAGAAAAAAATTACCGAGTCGTCCAATTACCCTATAATTACATATGGTTGTTCGGCACACTTACGTAGTTTGCTCTGCAAAGATTTAGAAGCATCGCAGATAAAAGAACATATAATACATATTGTGAAATACTTCAGAAATACCCATTTGCCAAATGCTTGGTATAAAGAAAAAAGGGACAAGAAATTGGTCTTACCTCAGGATGTTCGATGGAATACATTTCATAGTTTTGTAAGTGAAATCTCATAGAAATTTATTGACCACGTAAGTATTGGCGTCGATGAGAAATTTGATGTTTTTATTGACAGATTAGGTGAGGCATATTTGTAATCCTTTCCTGAAGGAACGTATCGTGTTCGGTCTGACCAAGCAAATAATATTAGTTGGTTTAATAATTCACTCAGGGACATAAGGGCAACTTTAAGATTTCTGAATGACCGAACTAAAATGAGTGGGCTGGAACAAGATCGATTTGAGTTAAAAAAATTTAAAAACAGATATAAGCAAGCTCTTCAAGCAGCTAAGGTTAGCTCCAATGATAGGTTAAGCAGCTAAGGTTAGCTCCAATGATAGGTTGATAAATACAGCTAAAACCACTGTAAAAAGAATGTGGCAAGTTATTGATCAGTTTCGGGGAAAAACAACCAATAGAGATATAGATACAAATTCTAATTTAACACCTCAGGAATTTAATAATTATTTTGTGGACATCGCTCATAACTTGTAACTGATATGACCCCATTTGATAATCTGGAGGGCATCGGTTTGGGTTGTGATAAGTTTACTTTTACTGATGTATCTTATATAGAGGTGCGAGATGTTATTGGCAGCCTTATCAATAAAAATAGTTCTGACTTGTATGGCTTCAATGTAAGAATGGTTAAAACTATAAAAAATATCATTTACATCCCGTTAGCAAAACTGATCAATCAGTGCTTCCATTGAAGTACTTTTCCAAGTAAATTGAAGAAGGCCATAGTGGCACCAATTTTTAAGGCTGGTGATAATACCTCGCCATCAAATTATAGGCCTATTTCCTTACTCCCGATATTTTTAAAGGTGATGGAGAAGTGTATGGCAACTAGAATAGCAAGCTTTTTTGAAATCAATAATCTTTTCACTCCGACTCAGTTTGGCTTCAGGGCGAATAGAGGTACGGTCCCGGGGATACTCAATCTGGTCTCCAACATAATGGAGTCATTTGAGGACCTTGAGTATCGTGCCACGACTTTCTGCGACCTTAGTAAAGCCTTTGACTGCGTCACGCATGACATTCTCCTCCGTAAACTTGAATATTATAACTTCCACCACGATAGTATAAAATTGCTTCAGTCATACTTAGATAATAGGACTCAGGCTGTTCGGGTCGGGGGTGTGTCGTCCGGGGAGAGGTTTGTTGACATCGGAGTTCCACAGGGATCGGTACTGGGGTCACTATTATTCATCATCTACATCAATGATCTTCCAATCAGTGATCCGGTGGCTGACTTTACTCTATTCGCTGACGATACATCTGTGTTCTGTAACGGGGTTTCACTGGATTTGACTATGGAAATGTTACGTGTGGCGCGGTCAAGAACGGAGGAATGGTTTAAGGCTAATAGACAAATACATATGCGAGATGTTACACGTGGCGACATCTTGTAGCAATCGAGCTATCCACCCAACCAGACCAGCGAGGTCTTAGAGAAGACCAAACGCTGGAATGGATCCCGCATAAGCAGGTATCTAAAGTCAGGTGGCACTGAAAGCCAATCGTCGGTTTCTGTGAACCGAAAATGTGATATTAAAGAAAGATGTTTGTCCCTTTTCTTTCCGTCAGACCCAATCCTTGGACGCGTTTTGGTTGGGCGGATAGCTCGATTGCTACGAGATGTCGCCACGTGTAACATCTCGCATATGTATTTATACATTATGTGTTAAAAACACTGTAAGGTCCCTTTCCTTTTCGTCAGACTCTATAGCCTTGCCGATGAGCCGTAATACGGCGAAACGCGTCCAAGGATTGGGTCTGACGGAAAGAAAAGGGACAAACATCTTTCTTTAATTTTTACATTTTAAGTGTTAAAATTTTAAAACTCTTTTTTAATTTAATCATGATTTTAAAAAAAATCATACTGATTAAAATCATGATTTTAATCCTGATTTTAATCATCTCAACCCTGGCTCCAGACAATGTAGTGAAAAGATAGCTGATAACGATCCTGATAACACTGTTGATAATCTCCGCAACACAATAGTTAATCTACAGACCCAAGTAGATGAGAAAACAAAACATATAAAACGATTAAAGAGAGAGTCTGTTAGTTTTGTGAATGAAGCATCAGATAATGAGGTTCAACTTCTTGCTGATATTGAGAAACCAGTTCAAATAATTAAACAACAGAAGCAAAAAAATAAAGAGTTGACTATTACCTCGAATCCTGTATAGGAGCTAGAGACTGCAGCAAAGCAGACCGATTCAACTTTGTTTTGACTCTAACAGTCAAACTGAATCAAATGGTTGTGACATTAGTACACAAACCAAATCAAGTAAAATGTCTGAAACTGATTCTCAAACCAATCAATATAATGAACTAATTGTGTCGGAAAACAACAAAGAAAGGATAAGACTTTTTCTTGAAGACTGCAAACTCAAATGTGATATCAACGAACTTAACTCGCTAAATCGTAGTATGATAACAAGTATGGAAGTATTATCCACAGAGAAGGATATGTTTGCCAAAAAACGAACTGAGGACTTAACAAACACAGAACAAAAATATATTGACGATAACCTATAAGTGTAAGGAAAATACTCACCGATGCTACTTGTGCTGAGGATATCTATCAAACTGAAAATCAAGGCAACGCAGGTTTAACTTTGAGCTTAATTACAGGTGAGACAAATTTTTTACAAATAGAAACTAGAAAGAACGAAACAGTACCGGGTTGGGACTCCCGACTTAAATTCAAATTTTACTATTCTGTCAATTAAGAAATAAAAGTGCATAAAAGTGCAGAGTTTTTTTTATCTATGTCAAAGAATTAAATTTACCGGAACTAATCTGCCTAACTGAGCATCATATAAAACCCGGAGAAGCTGTTATTGTTCCCGGGTATACTGTTGTATCTTGTTTCATAAGGAGTACCTATTCATAGAATGGGGGGCTCTGCCATCTTGGCTAGAGAGGATTTAACTTATACAAGTCTTGATAAATTTGACAATCTTAATAGCGAAAAAAATTTTGAACTTTTGTGTGTATACCTCGACACTCAAAATATAGATGACCTTTGGGCAATCCTAATATATTTTGTGAAAATCTATTTAATGTACTGAACGCTTTACCAAAGAAATCCGGAATTATTTTGACAGGCGATTTTAATATAGACGCTAAGAAGGAATCACAGGATTTGCTTAAACTAAAATGTGTGTTTCTTTCATTTGATCTACGAATACACATACACTTCTCTACACGAATTTATAAAGCGTAACAATCATTGATTATTTCTGTACTAACCTAAAGGATCAGGTGATTTCTGTTGAGACTAACTCATGACTGATTTAGATCTTACCCGCTGGGACGAAAACAGGTAGTTCAAGTACTAGATCCAAAAGGTAACAGTTCGTTTTCATACTAGGGACATCACTGATGGAGTTCCACAGGGCCCGTCCTGGGTCCACTGTTGTTTTTATTTTACATAAACAATATTGCATGGGTAGACTTTAGTGGTTCATTTACTCTGTTTTCTGACGATACCTCTGTCTGCTGGACTGAGACCAAATTAGAAAACTTGCAAAACATAATCAATAGAGATTTAACTTTAATTAAAAAATGGTTTGATGCAAACAAATAAGCAATAAATATAAGTAAAACTAAGCATATGGCGAGGCATATGGTATTTCTAAATAAAGGTCCTCTATCACTGAGACTTGGAACTCACGTGGGGCAAAGGGTGTCGGATTATAAGTTTCTGGGATTAATGGTCCATCAGGGCTTAAAATAGGATGCACATTTTAAGAGACTATCCAAAAATTTGGCATTGGCTCTTTTTGCTTTAAGAACTGTGGCCCTTGAATTAAATAATGAGCAAATTACTCTGGAAGTACACTACGCATTGTTTCAATCCCATCTTCAATACTGTTTGATTTTGTGGGGCTACATTTCTGTAAGCCGAATACAGTCTCTCTTACTGATTCAAAAACGAGCAATGAGAATCATATGTAACAGAGACACACTTGCGCATGGTAAGCCACTGTTATTATATTAATTTACTCATGTTCGAAACACTAACTTACTTACATAGACACGAAGGCGAGACAAGGAATAACATACATAACTATCCCCCAAGATCCAGAAATAACTTAACTGTCCCTCAGTCTCGAAGTGAACTATCTAAGAACACAATCTATCACTTACGAAAGATACTTTACAACGGTAACCCCTGATCATAAGACAGCTAAGTGCTAAGCAATTCAGTAGCAGAATTAAAAAATGTTTATTACTGAGCGCTAATTATTCCCTTGCTGAGTTTACTAATAATACGGTTTCTTTGCTGTAAGCAGCATAGCTTCCTTGCTTGCTTTGTGTTGTATTTTAAATTCTGTTTCTTCATTTATTTAATGCTCAATATTTTGTTTAGTCAGTGTTGTTTGTACAATCACTGTATGTTTATTATACATTTAACATTAGTATTATGCATGGATATGTTATGCATGTGATGTGTTATATATACAGGGTGTTATGGAAATGACTTATTATTTTTTAACCCGTAAATCTATAGGTCGAGCCGAATTGGGGAAAAATTGCGTTAAATGGCGCTCGAAGCTAGAAATTCGAGAAAAATGCCTTCAAAAATTTAGCTCAAAACACCTACGCGCCAATGATCAAACAGCTGATTCGTACTACTTGTCAAAAAAAAAATTGTTGACAAAAATCTGACAGTTACTGTCAGATATTGTCTTTAGATATCGTCAGCCCAAAACATGTGTTTTGAGCAGTGTTGCCACATTTACTACATCAGTTTCATCAGATAACCTTTTTTGAATATTTAATTTTTTCTACTTAACTTTAATATGCTTTAGTTTCTACCCTATTACACGAAAAATTGTCTACGTATTGCTCTAGTTTTATTTGTACATACCTTGAAATAAAAAACATATCGGCAAGAAATCCACGTTATACCGTTACCATTTCAAATGATTCTAGCGGGACATTTATTCACTTTAACAACACATTAACTGTTCGGGACATTATCAAGTTATTAGCTCTTTAATTCTGTGTTATTAATACAAGAAATTACTAGTTATAGACTTAATACTTTATAACAAAATCCGGATTGAAAACAACGCGTTTTGGACGGTGGCATTACTGCCCCGCCAGACACACGTTTGATACGGTTATGTAAATCAGCCAATCAGATGCGGTCAAGCGCTCGCTAAGCCGATTGGTCGTCATTTTCAATTGGCGCGCGATTTAAATGAGTTAATTTAAAAAATGTTATGAAATGATATCAATTTAGGAATTTCTAGGTGTTAGAATAGGATAGCAGCATACATATTTAATGTTACAGATGAGTCTTGAGTTTTAATACTTTAGAAAGGCAATATCCATAAAAAAATAAAACGACCATTTTTGAGAGGGCCCTCGGAAAAAAATGTTGACCCACTTTGTTGCACTCGCATTGTTTAAGAAGGCTTGTGCATTACTAGTCGTAACTAATATTTACTGACCACAAACTATTCAAAAAAAGTTTTATATTGGCACTATTTGCTCTAAAAAAATGTATAAGTAGAATGCAGAGTTGTATACCTACCCACTCAAATAAAAGTATTTAAATGTATTGTAAATATCAAGGGCTTGGTATCTAAGTTATCCAATATTTTTATAATGTAATTGCCTTTTAAGTAGGGCCACCGAATCGTGTTTAGTGCAGGTATGGATAAAGTATTAGTTTATTTAAAATTAACGGTTTAGACTATCTAACTAAAATTTTACACCTTTCCTTTGGTATGTGTATCCACGTAGATTTTTCAGATGGGTAGTAGGGACCACTTTAGTTTAAAATAGCCTGAAACCCTTCAGGAACCTCGAAGCACTTGTAAGCCCTTTTTGCTAATAATTTTTAGAAAGTAATTGATTGAACAGCTCAATTTTTTGTTTTCAAAAAAAGGACCTCAAGGCAAATCACAGATAGGGCTTACAAGCCCTCAAGGTCTAATTTTGGCAGTGAATGCTTCAACCCGAGATGTGGGAAATGTTTAAAAATAATAAGCGAATTAACAATAGTTCTTTATTTTATGATTCACAAACTGTTAAGGAAAACAAGCAATAAAAAATGGTCCTAAACCAAGTTATTCCTGAACTCTAGTGGAAATTTTACGCCCGGATTGTCAGTTCAGTCAGTACTTCTGCTTTTGCCAACCATTTTCTTATGGTGCGTTTTCACGTTCATGCAATTTGCGCAAATAGGTTTGTACCTGCAAATTTGCACAAGTAAATTGTTGTGTGAAAACCAAAATCGTTAACTTGCACCAGCCAGAATTCAACAGAATTCAATAGGATTCAATGACTCAGTTCATTTGCGCAAATTGGCATGACAAGTCTACTTGCGCAAGTTGCACCGAGCGTGAAGACGCACCATTACAGTTAAACTTGATTGCAAAACACCTGGAAAAGTTCAAAAAACAATAGGGGCAAAAAACTTGACTAACTGGAGAAGCTAGAAATAGGACGAGCCATGGGGAGCCCCATTCTTACTTGTATGAACGATGTGTTTACATTCAAGTCCCATTTAGTCTTTAATTATCTTATTTAATTTTTCGTTTACAACAACCGGAAGGTCAGGGCTATCTGTCTATATTTTCATCTTCACTTCTATTCTTTTCTGTGTTATAAGTTAGGTGACCTTTGACCTACACCTACTGGAGCCTCATTTCTCTTTTTATTTTAGTCGTGGATTGCTCGTTACTTGTTAAGGTATGTTTTACACCCTTGCAGTTTATGTATTGCGTTTCTTTAGTTTTTTCATGTTCTTCTTTTAGGGTAGGAACGCTTTCTTTGTTTTAAATGAAAAATTGTTGTATCAAGCTTTTTCTGTATAACCTCTTCATGTCTTGTCGTTACTTGTAAGGCCTTAAACCTGTTGATTGTCCTAAAAAAAAACGTTAAAAGGTTGTAAGAAACATATCATTTCACTTATCGCACATTAAAGAATAGTCTCCTAGTTGTAATGAATTATATTAACATTACCTATTTTCTGACTTTTACAATACGGGAGACATTTTGACAGCCATAAGCGATTGTGGTATTTACTCTTGCTTTGAAATGGGAATCCTCCAGATTGGAAGGACCTTTAGAACCCTTCTCTTATTAAGTCTCATCATAATCTGTACCTACAAGTAAAAAATACTAATTATCAAAAAATAAATACATTTTTGTAGTATTTTCTTTAAAGTATCAGTATGAGTAGACTGTTATTTAGTTAACAATAGTATTTCTACGCAGGACTTGAAGAAACAACACAAATGTTCTGCAATAGGTAGGAATGGATCTCTTCATGTCTGCTGTACGTCCAGTACAAATGTTCTGACTTACCCCCGGGAAAATCAAAACTTTTTAGTTTACTGTCCGCGCGATTTATAAATTTTATTTATTTATTTTTCATAGTATAAATTTAGACCAAAGAAAGAATGTGAGAGTTTACTGATTTGTCTTGGGGCGATAAGTACCTACCTATCTATTTTTTTGTTTTTTTTTTACATATGGATGTGTCTTGTTTTCCTTTATAAAATTTAAAAATATTGTTTTTTAAATTTTATTTATTGTACTTTACTTTGTCAATCAGAAAAGTACCCCTTTTGGTAATAAAGCACATTTAACATAAAGCACATTCATCCCGAGTGTAGGTTATAGTATATTAATATTAAGATTTAATCATTAATAAAATAATAAAATTAAAATACCTTCCAAGAATACACTCTCAGGATAATTTAATATTTCTGATATCATCTTGCTGCATCCAATATCTCTAGGATTGATACTGAGAAACGTAGAAGTGAAGACCCTAAAACAAAAAATAAGTACCTGCCATCTGTTTATGCCCCTACTTGTTAAATTATTGTTTATTTTTGAAATTCCATTCAGATGATATTGATTAGGATTTAATTTTGGAGCAAGTCGCAGGTTAATTATATTGAACGCTTTCCGGATCGCGATCCGCCTAGTGAACGAACATTGGTATCGGTGACTCAGCAACTTAGGGACCATGGAACCTTTCACGGCTTTGGTGCTGCATGCGACAGAGGACGACCCCGAGCTGCAAATACGTTACACTACAATCTTAAACGCAGTGGAAAATAATCCCAGTTTAAGTACCCGGCGTATAACAACGCAAGTCGGGCGAGCGTCGAATTATATTACTTGGTGTACTCTTAATGAAGAACAACTCCACCCTTACCATTTACAAAAAGTACAAGCTCTGCTTCCGCAGGACTATGCTTCCCGTCGGAAATACTGCAGGTGGTTCGCGCAGAAAAGTTAGGACGAGCTCGATTGGTTCCGAAATGTGCTGTTCACAGACGAAGCTGGCTTTACTCGAAACGGAATTTTCAATCAGCACAATACTCGTATGGAGCAGGGAAAATCCTCACGCGTACCGTGAAACGCACCATCAACGGCAGTTCACTTTAAATGTTTGGGCAGGGATAGTCGAAAATCACCTTATAGGGCCCTACATCTTGTCGGCACGATTAAACGATGAAGGATACTTGGACTTTTTACGTAACCATTTACCAGGTTTGTTGAAGATGTTCCTCTTGCAGTAAGGGAAAATATGTGGCTTTTACATGATGGAGCTCCATGTCACAATGCGGGAATCGTTAATCAATATTTGAATGAAAAGTTTCAAAACAGATAGTACTGCTACATTTTTATACGACCAGTGGCGTAAAAACCGCCCCCGCAGGCAGGGGGGGGGGCGCAGCAAAGCCAGAGGCGCCCTCAAATCCCTTATTTCATCATTGTCACAACATTAAAATTAAAAATAAACAATAATGAATGAGAAATAATGTAATATGTGAGTAGATATAAAATAAGGGTAACGTAGTAAATGATAATTAACAATTTCAATAATTTATTATTATACCCCAATAACAGTACCTACATTATTTTAAAATTTCATTATTTTTACAACAAAAAATTGTTTTCTACAATACTTTATATCTTTCTATATTAAACAACGCTTACAAATGACAATATTTTTTACTATGGTGTAAGTGTGAAGGATTCAGACAGGTGCCAAATAGCAGGGCGCTTTCAAAATTTTGCGGGGGAGCGCACATACCCTTAGTTACGCCACTGTATACGACTATCTAATTTATTGTAAACTAGAGAAATAATTCCTCCTTTTTTTGGTAACTTCTTACAATTAGAATCTAGTATTTTACTATCTAACTGTGTTAGAATAAAATACAGCAAATTTTTCTATATAACTCAGTGCTCCTCGAGAGGCATATAGCCCGGACAGTACCTGTTTCTGGCAATATTTGTTTAATCCTTATTGTATAACGCATTTTGCGGTGGTTTGAGAATATTCTCATCCATTTATGTTTATATTCTAAACAAATTTGATCCCAGAGCCAGAAAAACCACTACACGAAGTTTCACCTTACATCATTTATATTAAAGCCAATAATTGAAAAGTCTGAATTATTATAGAATCTCAGATTATTTCTTCCCAAACAACACTAGCAAGTTCTTGGATTCTACATCCCAGAAAGAATCCCATTCAGACTTCATAGCAGGTATATCAAGTGTGTGTACTAGTGTACTGTAGGTGTACGTACTAGGCCCGGTACTGTACCTATTATACAATTGTGACATACCTACACTAGGAAACGATTCTATAGCTACTTTGCTGATGTTACTGTTATTTTAGCAGTTGCAACCAGATTAATGATGGGACAAAATTAAATGGGACCCAATTAGTACATAATATTTTTGACCTTAAAGTTATTCAGCATAAACAATAACTTAATACTCAATTTAAACACATCTATGTACTTAGATGTCACCTTAGACCCTGAGCTATGATGGAGGGCAGATGTCAAGAAAAATAATTCCAAGAGGACATAAACTTCACCACCATGTAATCTCCCTTCTATAATTTTTTGATTTAAAGTGTGATAAAAATATGGAGTTGTATTTAAAACTAGCACTTAGAAGTATAATGCAACTTTAAAATTCAAAATGATTTGGATAAACCCTAGGTTATACTAGAAGTAACAATATACATTTCTAAAAGTTAGTTGGACCAATTATTAAAAGTTAAGAAATGTAAAATATTACATTTTTATTATTGTATTGGCAGTACTCAAAGGTTCGAACTTCGACGTAAAAAAAAAATTGCTAAAGATTGTAACAAAATGAATACAAGTAAAGCCGGCTTCAAGGAAGAAGATGATGACGACCCAACAGAACCATTACACGGAGAAAATAGTATTCAGTTTGATGGATAATCATCTTTACATTATTGACAACAACGTAAATAGCTATAGAGACAAAAAAGTGTTCTGTACAATACTGTAGAAAGGGAAAAAATAAACTGCATTTTATTGGTAGAGACAAAAACCACAGAATCCACCAACTGCAAGGACATGTGATAACTAATACTCGGGTTTGGAAGTATGGCACAAGTGCACCCTTCACTAAAAATGAAGAAAGCTAAAACACCCCAAATAAACAATTTTTTAAACGAATGCGTGCATGTTCCCATCCCTTTCCAAAATGATCAATTACACATATTTTTGGTTTATATGCATCCAACCTCTCGAATTGAGAAAACTATAATTGTAAAAGCATTACTAAACAAATATTCCATAATTATTGGTGATTTTAATGTAAACAAAGAAAATAAAAACAAATTAATGGTTATAGAATATGTACATCCTAATAATACAATAATAACTTAATCGTCATAAGTTGGCTAAACAGATGTCAAGAAATGAACGAGGCAAAAGAAAAAAATTTCTACCATAAAGTGAAGAAACTAACAAGGTACAGGACAGCGCTAACTGTTCCAGCAATCACTGAAGATGGCGCCACGTTTGTAACGGATTCAAAGAAAACCAAAGTTTTCTAAAACATTACCAGAAACACTACAGCACTGAGCCAAGCCCAAACTTTGACAACGACAACTTCAGAACAGTTGAGGAATGGTTTCACGAGTATTTTAACAACTCAAACATCAACTCTCAAGAATTCAGTCAATGAGGGCGAATATTTTAAAATATTACACCATCAAAAGAATACTTAACCAGTATAAGACAAAATACCATGGATACTTTTGTAAAAAAAACTTGACTACCCAATTTATAAGAATATTATAAGACTATACATATAACTTCTGCCTATCAAGCAAAACGTTTCTAGAAAAATGGAAAAAAGAGGTTAGAATAAATCGAGGCATCAATATACCAAAACCAAATACTGACCATAATTGCACAAAAAATTACAGATCCATCACTATATTACTAGTGCTCGGTAAACTTCTTGATAAAATTGTCAAAAACTTACTACAAAATATAACATTCCAACAAATACCTTTGTACCAGTTTGGCTTTAAACCTAAGTGTTCCACCATTTACACACGGTTTATACTAATTTCCAACAGACAAAGCGAAAAACACAACAACAAAAAATCTGCAGCACTGTTTCTGGACATTAAAAGGCTTTTGATAATGTCTGGCACACGTGTCTATTATTGAAACTCAAACAACTTCAGATTCCAGACACTCTCATTTGGCTCCTAAAACTATCTTGAAAACCATAAATTATCTATTAGAATTAACACTTCACAGTCGGAAGAATTTGTACCCCAACAAGGATTGCCCCAGGGATCACCACTATCACCTCTTTTGTACAACCTGTATTGCTGCGACCTCACTCCAATTCAAAATCCAGACTTCTACCTGCGGCCGCTTGCCGATGATACAGAGCGGTTATAGCTCATGGAAGAAACATATACATAGACAATAGAGCCTACAAAACTAAGTCAACTAGGTATACACTAAAATGGTTCAAGAAAAGACTACTTGTGAATCCAATAAAATCGCATTTTATAATTTTCAGCCATAAAATATCTCCAACATCCCCAAGAATAACACAGATACCACTCAAGTTGATCCAGCACCCTCCGCAAAATACTTAGGTATTAATATTGATCTCAAAGTTAACTTTAATAGCCACTCTAGAATAACAAAGAGCAGGCCACGTCTAGAGCAAAACACTTCAGAATACTCAATTACAAAAACAGAGGAATTGCCACGTGTCCAGATTTATAAAACCATATGCCGACCAACTATCGAATATGGACACATCCTTCTCGCTAATGATCGACAACCAGTCTGGACAAACATCAGCAAAGCAGAGCCCATCTTGACTAACACATACCCAATAAACCTCAGAAAGTCAACGCACAAAAAATGTGGCTTACAAAGGAAGACTTTAAGGAAATTCAAAAGAACCGATGGAAATTATCTTAGTGGACACAGTAAGAAACTCTCGAAGGAAAAAACCTCAAAACTTGCGCGTAAAAACTTACTTACAAATCGAGTGGTCTATGCCTGGAACCAATTGGACGAGGTCACTGTCTCTTCAAGCTCCATAAACAGCTTCAAAAACAGGCTGGACCAGAACCTGAAGTCTATCAATACTACATTAGTCCATTATTATTATTATCTGTGATATCCTGGTTAAGATGTGCTACCAACCTGTGATATAGCCTGTGATAGCAAAGTCAAGTTTGATACGAGTCGTTTTTTAATACAAAGAGCAACCAGAGTAGTCCCATCGGCATGCGCCGTCTACTAAGTACTCTGTAATAATAATAATAATAAATTATCTTAGTGATCAATACCAAAATAACAGAACCAAAACATACTTAGTAATAGCCAGAAGAAACTATGAGCACAACTTGCTCAGTAACACCAAGCAATTCTATTCATACATAGGTCGTACCTTAAATTTCAAAGCATGAAATCTTTAGCATAGTAGGTCAGGTAACAAACGCACCACTTCAAACAGACCACGAGATCTCCTCACAACAATTTCACAGCGTTTCTACCAAGTCGAGTACAAATGATGTTATGCGAACATTGTCCTCTGAAAACCGTGCGAATACTTGCAAATCTTCACAACCAACACTAACGAACAACTAAGAGGTCACACGAAGAAGTAAAAAAAGGAGAGGAGCTTTTGCCTGATTAGAAAAAATTTCCTGTCGAATCGTGTTGTGTACAAATGGAACACACTAAATGCGGACACACTCTCTGCTTCAAACAAAACCCTTTTCAAGAATAGGCCGGATGTGAACATGACCACTCTAGTCCACTACCTCTGACAATATTGTCTGACGGGTGTTGTAACAATGCCTATACTTACATAAAAAGGAAACAAAGAATTGGCTGTAAACTACAGGCCAATATGTCTGATCAACGCAATATGCAAGTGCATGGAAAAGATTATCGCAAAATAATTAAGATTTCCTCCTAGTCAACACATATCATACCAGCTCAACAGCACGGCTTTCTTCTGAAAAATCTACATTGACCAACCTATTAACAAGACTTAATGAATGGACACTAGCTGATAATAACCATGAACCGATCAATGTGAATTATCTTGCCTTCGAAAAGGCCTTTAACAAAATACCTACCAGACTATATAATTTACAAGATTGTCTACTTTGAAATCGGAGGAAGTAGTATATTAAAAGGGAAAAGGAAGTATATCAAAATCTATGAAACCACTCAAGATTAACCCTGAACATGCCGCTGCAGCTATTACGGAAGCTATAGCTGCTGAGAACACAAACCTAAATATAACCCAAAAAACTTATCAAATCAAGCTATAAAGAGCAGTAATAAAACTAGCTCCGGATTGGCAGCGGCCTAAGCAATCATGGTTATATGTGGGAAACTTGAGAGTAGATTCTACTATTGATGATCTCACAAATCACTTAAAGAACAATAATATATCTGTGATGACCTGTGAGAATTTAAATTCTAAAAATAAGCATCTTTTAAGATTTAACTATAAAATAAAACTGTATATTTATAATGTTGATTTTTTTTTGTTTACCCTGCATAGTAATGAATGTTAAAAGTGGTTTTATAAATTTACAAAGAGTAGGACTTTTAAATGTGCCTATACATACCTAAACTTTTATTTTTTTAATAAAAAATGAAAATTTTAAATGTACTAACAGAGTATCTTAATAATAATAATATTATTATTATTAAGATTCTTTCCGTGAGCTTATTATTATTAATTTAACGCACCAGACCAGCGGCTTAGGTGGGGCTAAAATATTGCATATTTTTAACTTGGGTGTGTGACTGACTGTCCTGTACTTACCTCACTTCTTACTTTCAATTAAATCACAATTTTCTATGTCATATTCTGCCTTTGGTTGATTGAAGACATCTACGAGATCAATTATTGTCCTTGACATAGCTAGTTTCTGCTAAAGCTAAAAGTATATTGTATCTTTCATTTTTTTTAATTTACCATTACACGGAGGTCAAAAACTAGTTTCAGATATTGAAAATCGTATACATGGGGCAGATCTCCAATTATATAACTATCATTAACCGATAAAATAAAGATTTATTTACAATTTAAAACTGTATTTTTATGTTATACGACGTAAGGTGAATTATTTGCGGTATGGTTTTCTGTGAACTGGAAAAATAAAATTTAAAAATTGTTGCATACCTACCTTTATAAAATTGCATTGCATTTAAAATGGAGTGTAATAGAAGCATTTCGTTCCTTCTTCCGAGATCGTGTTCTACAGTAAAAAAGCTCACGGAAAGAACAATCTAAATTCAACAAATAACGTTACGGTTATGTTCTTTCTCTTCTTCTGTGACTTCTGTTCTTCTTGGTAATGATAATAGCTGGCTGATTGTCGTCAAGACAGGTGGCCATTGCAATTAAGAATAATAATTACGGTATCCAATCCAGTCCTCTTAACTGGACACACAACATTTAAACACGATAGTCCAGGGGGCGGGAAATGTGATTTGTTGCTGTTCTGTGATTGGGTACTGAGCAGTTCAAAGTCAATGGCTCCATATGTGGCTTCATAAATTTGTTTTTAATATCATTTCTTATTATTCATTTACTTGCAACGGCATAAAATTTGTTTGCGTTTTGCTGCTGGAGTGTATAGTTGTTGAATAATGTGATACACATGTGATGGGAATGTTTTGTGATGTGATAGTTTATCTGTGTAAATTTCCAGACATAGGGCTTGTTGTTGGTATCTACGATTTTTACTCAGCGAAGTATTATGATAGCAATACAATTTCATGGGGTGAGTAAAAACTATACCTATTGAATAAGGCTTGTTTAATTGAAATCGCAGTATAGTTTTTGATTTAATCTTTTTTAAAAAACCTAAAAAAAAGATTTTCCCGAATACTTGGCAACGTCGCAAGGTAATTAGCTGTCTGTAGAAATTCCGCCAATTTGTCATGTCAAAAACACGTGTTTAGGGGTAATGAACTTTCATAGAGGCACAGATGGTCCGGTTTTAAGGAATTTTACAAAATTCAAAATACTTCCGATTTTAGAAAAAAAAAAACTATCAAGTGTAACTCTAGGCCACCCCAGGAGTGGCCCCTTAAAATATAATAAGTCATTTCCATAACACCCTGTATATATACAGTATGTCCACGGATGGGGTTTACAAGAGGACAAATGGACTAAAAATTGAAAGATACGAAAAAAATCCACTCTTAATGAATGTGTTTTCTACACAACAAACCGAAGTAGAACAATTCATTAAAAGGTTTACCTATGTAAAAATTATTTCCCAAAAAGTATTCGCTGGCACACCTCTGACTGGTGAACCTAGTTAAAATAATACCTAATGACACTTAAGGTGACAGGTACTTGTTGTCAATGTCTTTATTTAATGAAGTTATTAATTAAGTAGAAATGCTATCTACTGAACAAAGAGTTTTTATAATACAATGTTATGGGGATGGTCAAGTTTCATACCGCTACGTCATGGAACAATTTACCGAGAAATTTGTAGGAATCCCAATAACTAGGATGACAATCTGCAAGTTAATAAAAATGTTCCAGAGAATTGGTTCGGTTTTGGATCTCGAAAAAAAAGAGAAGAAATACGACCATGATGATGCTGCTACAGCCTTAGTTCTTCAATCTGTTGAAGAAAATCCTATGACGTCCCTTAGAAATCGTGTTACTCAGTTGGAAGTTGTGAAAAAAAGTCAAATTCAGAAGATCCTTAAAACAAATAAATTGTATCCGTATAAACCGCACTTTAATCAAATATTGGAAAAGGGAGATGACGCGAAACGACTTGATTTTTGCTTGTGGATAGGAGACAAAATTTTAAGTGAAAATGTTGATTTTTATAAATGTATCATGTTTTCTGATGAAAGTACATTTTCTACCAATGGAACCGTTGCAACCCAGCACGTTAGGTACTGGTCTTTAGAAAATCCCGAATTCAGAATGATGACGAGAAGACAATATTTCACAAAAGTGAACGTGTGGTGCGCGATATCCATCTATGGCATCATTGGGCCATATTTTTTTGATAACACGTGCAATAGATTATCATATTTAGAAATGCTGGATATATTTTTCAATGATGAACTCGAAAATCTACCATTAAATTTTCGACAAAATATGTATTTTCAGCAAGATGGTTGTCCAGCCCATTTCGCTCGTGAGGTTAGAGAATGGCTTGAACGCAGATTTGGTCCAAGGTGGATTGGCAGGAATGGCCCAGTTTTGTGGCCCCTAAGAAGCCCCGACTTAACCTTGGCGGATATGTTTTTATGGGGCCGTTTAAAACAAATTGTTTTTGCTACCGCAGTACCAAATGATATTGAAGTGCTGAAGGGCAGAATTATCCAGGCTGTCCAATCGATATCTCAGGAAGAAATCAGAAATTCTTTTACTTATTTGAGAAAGCAATTAGAAAAATGTGTCAAGTATGGGGGGTGGAGCTTTTGAATTATGAAATCGTTATCGTATTCTTTTCATGTTAATAAAAATGTTCGTATTATTATTATTATAATTACTTCATTAAATAAAGACATTGACAACAAGTATCACCTATTCATTATTCAAGTAAAAACGTTTATTAAGAGTGACTTTTTTTCGTATCTTTCAAAATAAAGTATGTTTACTCTTAAGCAAAATAACATTTTTGCAGTTTTTACCCACCCTGTATAAAAAAATTGAAGTTTCTTATGATGAATCGTATTTTCTAGACAAGCAAAAACGTTTATTAAGAGTGACTTTTTTTCGTATCCTTCAATTTTTAGTCCATTTGTCCTCTTGTAAACCCCATCCGTGGGCATACTGTATATTATTGTCATTCTGTAAAGTACCGCACTTTGTAAGTTATACACCTTTAATGGGTTATTATACAGACCATGTAATGTAATAGATCAATAAAATTGAATTGAATTGAATTAACTTAAGCAAAGTAGGTATAGGTACCTGTTTTTACTTGTTTCAGATTCGTCCTCCTTAATGTCTAGTTCTTCGTGTTTAATTTTCCAATCCCCATACATCTGATCAGTTCCTGTTTCACCCTCTTCAACTTTGACCTCTGCTTCGGTTTGGTCAGGAAATATTTGATTGCCTCTGTAAAACATAAAATGATCCCTTTTTAGGCAGGACAAAAACTAGAACTGTTGATTGATTTTTCGAGAAATATCTCTCTACTCCGTATACCTGGGGCATTACGACTTTGCAATGAGCTATTGCAATTTTCTTTGCATGTTTTTTTTTTAACTTTTTAAAGGGACCTCGGTAACATAATCTATGGGCGCTCATCGGAAAATTATTATCGACGAATAATATGGATGTCACCAAAAATGCAGTCTGAGAGTACCTCATCCCTTCTGCCTGTTTCAATTTTTTGAAGGATTAGGGGAGCTAGGTCTGGAACTCGGTCTGGAATAGACTGAACATAAGATGGCGTCAAGTGAAGTCGTGCTGATAGAGGACGTGAAGAAATATTGCAAATACTGCAAGAAATCAGTAGGTTCGGCGGGTGTTTCGTGTAATTTTTGTAATGTAGTGTTCCATGCATCATGTGCAATAAGAATCACGGGTCTGAGGGTCGTAAGTGGCTCAAGACTGTTAATTGCATGCGGTCTCTGCTCCAAAAAAGAAGCGGGAAACCAAACTGACAGAAGAGGATGATTGCTGAGCTAAAAGAGAAGGTAATCCTACTTAGGGAAAACGCGGACCTCTTAAGAGATAAGCTAAAAAAATCGGCTAAGAAAATACAGGTAAAAAATGTAAACATCAAAGATGGCGAACCCTCAGAAATCAAACAGGCTGATAATGGCGAGACATCTGCCACTGTAACTGTCAGGGTCACACCACCCAAAAAGACGGCGCCTACACCAACCTTGGCGACGTTGTTGCTGCCGAAGCGCAGAAAGAAGAATCTGAAAACACGTTGACAACCGTGACAGATCTTGTCGTAAACAAAGACAAAAAAGAAAGTAAAGAAACTGAGACTAGTGAGACTGTCCAACTGGGATCTAAAACGGGCAAATCCCGAGAAGAAAATGATGATAATTGAAAACAACCCCGTTCCAGGAGGAACAGAGGACGGGGTCATAGAGGTGAAGCCAAAATTGGGGCCGGTGAAAGTATCGGTGGAAATAAGGAAATCAAAAGCAAGATCAAGGGAGCAACAAAGAGAATCTAGATTTATGTAGGTAGAATCATAGGTAAAGACGTAACAGAGCAAGACCTAAAGGAGTACATGAGTGACACTGAAGGCCATGAAGAAATACTTGGGATCCTCCTTGGCTTTGAGTCAGGCATCAGCCTTTAACTCCCTTTCTTTAATCGGTGGAATCATGTTGTCAAGAAGCTAAATGGTAAAGGTAGTAACTCTGCTTTCAGTGTTGGCATCCCAGAAGCATTGCTTAGTGAGATTTTCGTAGCATCTTACTGGCCGAAAGGAGTCATTCTGAGGGAGTTTGAGTTGAGGGATATTTTTTTAGCCAGGAAGAGACTGGAACAGAGGGCACAAGCTCCCTTGAGGGAAGATGTGAACCTATAAATCTGGTCTTTCACCAAAATGTTAGGTCACTAGGAAACTGTCTAGCTGAGCTCGACTCTTGTTTGGAGGAGATGAAGTGTCCTTTTGTTTGTCTTACTGAACATTGGCTAAATGAGGATCAATTAAAAGTATCTGTATTAAGAAATTATGAACTGGTTGCTGCCCATTGTCGCAGGGCAGGAAGGTATGGAGGTTCCGCAGTTTTTGCCTCTTTTATATCATGCAAACGTTTTAATGAAGGCGATCATCTGTCCGAGGACGAGGTTTTTGAGTGTGCAGGGTCATGGTGTCAGTTCAACAATTTTAAGTGTGTTGTGATTGCCGTGTATCGATCGCCTTCGAGTGATTTTGAAGAATTTCTACAAAAATTTGCATGTCTTTTATCTATACTCTACAACAAAAATTGTATATTTTTTATTGTGGGCGATTTCAATATTGATTTCTTATGTAACAAGAAGCCTGTTACTGACTTTGTGAATATTCTTACTAGTTTTAACTGTGATATTACGGTAAGGCAACCTACTAGAATAACAGAGCATTCCTCTACGTGTATTGACAACATTGTGACAAATTTTTCAGGTGCATGGGCTAGCGAGGCGCTGGAGACTGGTATATCTGACCACATGAGTCAAATATTAGCATGTGACATAGTTGTCAATTCTAAACCACAAAAGATTGTGAAACGGGTTTTTAGGGATGATAGCATCATTGGTTTTGGTAATGCTTTGTCTGACGAAACTTGGGCTGAGATTTTTCTTGCTTCAAACATCAATACAGCTTTTCAAGCCTTCATGAACATCTTCTTGTTTCATTTTGAAGTGTTTTTCTCCCAAATTACAGTACATAAAAAGTCACTGAGGTGTTTTCTCTATAATAAACCTAAAGTTCTGGAGTTAAAGAACCAGCTTATACTCAACCAGACCCTAGCACGTCGTGATCCCGCATACAAGCCCATTTTTAACAGAGTAAAATTCCTCTATGGTGAGCTGCTACAGAAAACAAAGAAAAACTTTTATAGTAATAAGATTGCCGGATCACATAACAAATCAAAAGCCATGTGGGAAACTGTTAAAGAGCTGACCGGCACAAGTGGAGTGAGCGAATTTGAGGCGGAGGATTACAACGTAGCTGCAAATAATTTTAATGACTTTTTCGCCAATCATGCAAAAACACTAATATTGGGCAATCAAAACTTGGGTCAACCTCAGGGTTTCCTGCAAGCTATCCCGTTCCATGTTCGCTCATTCTTCTTGGAGCCTACCAATCCGGAGGAGGTTGTGTTGATGATCAGTAGTATGAAGAATAAGAAAAGTGTAGGTGTGGATGATGTTCCAGTGTCAATACTAAAAAGGTGTATGTATCAAATTACATGTCCATTATCATTTCTTATAAACTTATCCTTTGAGACTGGAATGTTTCCTGATGATCTGAAGTTGGCAGTAGTAAGACCCTTATTTAAGAAAGGTGACCCTAAGCAACTAACAAATTACAGACCTATTAGTCTTTTGACCTGTTTCTCTAAAGTTTTTGAGTATGCTATGAATAAAAGACTTAAATGTTTTTTTGTAAAGTTTGATTTGTTTTCACATAGTCAGCATGCATATCTAGAATCAAGGTCAATCGACACTGCTCTTTTTAGCTTTACAAATAGGATCATAGAAGCTTTGGACTCAGGGGGGCTGTCGTGCGGACTCTTTGTTGACTTGTCCAAGGCTTTCGACTGCATAGACCATAACATCTTGCTGGAGAAATTATATAGGTATGGGGTCCGTGATACAGCCTTGACATGGTTTAAGTCTTACCTTAGTAATCGTAAGCAGTCAGTACTTTTACAGACCAGCAATGGTAAGGTGCAGTTAGGCTTTGTGGGGCTGTCGATGGGGGTTCCGCAGGAGAGCATCCTTGGCCCTTTGCTTTTCATTATCTTTATTAATGATATACAGAATATTATACTGGATAATTCCAATGAATTTATTTAGAATTTCGCTGATGATACCAATTTTATAGTCTTAGGGAACACTTTCGAAAATTTAGTAGATAGAGGCAATCTGATCATAAATCGGACTGAGCAGTATTTCAGCGAAAATAAATTATTGTTGAACAGGGAAAAAACAAATTGTATCCTCTTCAATAGAAACAGAGGCTTGAACCTGCCAGCGTCGGTACAACTGGGCGACCATGAGGTACAGTGCAGTGATACTGCCAAGTTTCTGGGTGTTCATATAAGCAACTCGTTAGACTGGTCAGTGCATAATGATTACTTGTGTAAGAGGCTGTCATCTGTTTTGTACGCATTAAGAGTTTTGTCAGGTAGTTTAGAGTTAGATGCTTTGAAGTGCGTTTATTATGCAAATTTCTACTCTGTGGTAAAGTTTGGCATTGAAATATGGGGTTGCTCACCTGATTTTCCTAGGGTATTTATTCTCCAGAAAAGGGCCATAAGGATTTTATTTGGCACGAACTTTCGCGAGTCATGCAGGGGAGTTTTTAAGCGGAATAGATTTTTAACACTTCCAAGCATCTACATATACGAGTGTATTAGGTTTCTAATAATGCATCCGTCGGACTTTAGTCCCTATGAAAGATATCATGTGTATGACACCAGAAACAAAGGGGATTTTGATTATCCAATACATAAACGAGCCGTCTATGAGAAAGGAGCCCTTTATCAAGCAATCAAGCTGTTTAATCAGCTTCCTTTACGCATTAAAGAACTGAGATATGCAAAGGGTGACTTTTTAAATAAGTTGAGTCAGTAGGTACCTTTGTAGTATTGAACCATACACAATAAATGAGTTCCTGCAACAATCTAATAACGAAGGGAGGCTCTAATCTCACAGACGGTCAGTCGCCAGAGGTTTTTAGTTAGTTTCAAATGTAACTCGAAGGCATTAAGCCGCAAGTTTTGTTTGTCCTTTTTTAGTTAGGTGTTTTCTTTTATCTTTAATGTTACATGTTACCTTGTCTAAGTATTTTAATCTAAATTTTAATTTTTTAAATTTGCTTGTAAACCGCATTTTCTTTGTGACCTGTTTCTCAGACTTTCTGTAACACTCTGTAGAAATAAAAACTTTATTTATTTATTTATTTATTTAAAAACATCGATTTGTTTATATTAATATCAATGGTTGACATTTTCATATACCTGCTTGAAAATGTAATTTATATGTTCTCGGGTATTTTATAAAATTATGTTCTTCGAGCTTGCCCTAATTAATCCAATAATAAATCTCATCACCCAATCAGTATCCTCAATTTTCTGTAAATTCACAATTTGAAAAATAAAACCTGCAACTGATATACCTATAACCAAATGACACCTTTACCATTTTAAAAAGCATGTTGTTTTACAGTAGGAAATGGAAATTAACAACACTCTCCATTTGTCGGGACAAAAGATATATGCAAAAAACTGAAAAAACCTAGAATACAAAAATTTTAGAAAACCAGATATATTTTAAAAAAGCAATTATTGTTTTAAAATTTAACTAAACTAACCTCACCTTTACTTCCTTACAAGAACCTATTCAATTTTTAAGATTTAAGAAGTAGTCCATATTCTGTGGCGAGATTGTAAATAGAAATAAAGGTCTGTCTTTACCACCAAATAATTATTTGGTGGTAAAGACAGACCTCGAGACAGACCTTTATTTCTATTCAATTTTTGTTTTCACTGAAAACTGCGCAATTTAATATGCATTGCATAAAGTTAAAACAGGCGCTATTTTTATGTCATATAGCATGCAGTTCTTGTGTGAAATTACGGGTACCAACCGAGGTAGCAACTTAACAAAATTCAAAATATCCAGTGATCCCTGCGAAGCAAAGCCAAGCCAAGCTAAACTAAAATATTTCGTTATTTGCAAACATGTTCAGTAATCAGCAGTGGTTGCTTTTCAGTTTACAAATATAATTAAAGTGGAGTATAAACACGGAATAAATAAATAAATAAATACAAATTGTTTAATGCTCGGTTAATTGCTATTAGTACAACTGGTTGTTAAAATGTTTGCATCGTTTACTTGCCTGATACGTAACGGACTACGCAATGCAATTCTTTGCAGAAGCAATACGTTGCAAGACATTTTTTTCACCTAATGTAAACACATGCTTCTACAATAATACTAAATATTGTGTAGTTCAAACAAGACAATTAACTATGGGATCAACAATATGACCTACCTAATCTGCTCCGACTCCTCAACGTCACTGTACTCAGTTTTTATTTTTAGTCCTAACATTTTTCGTTTTTCTTGATTAAAAAGTATTTCTGTTGTATCGCGGCATGAATTATTGCTGTTTTCCCACAAATCACACATGTTCAACAAACTAATTTAGGTGTAACGCCAACTTATTGGTGTCTCGGGTAAATGGAACACAGACGGCACAAATTACCAAATTAAATTTTACAAAATTTAAATCTACCGAATGCTTGCAATATTTATTCGGTATTTTTTAGACAAAAACATCAAATCTAGGTTATTTCCAACAATAACTTCTCTTGCATTCTTTATCGGAGCAAACAACCAGCCAGACAAACCTTAATGCTGGCTTGCACCGGTATATTTAAGTCAGACGTAAAACTACGCCTATTTTACATATTATATTTCGTTTACGCGAACGTCGGCATAAGAAGTTGTTATGCACAAATTAGACATCTTACGCAAGAAAACAAAACTATTTACAATACTTGATAAGCGATCGATTTTTTTATCTGGAGTTTTTCAGCACGTGTGCAGTGTCGTATATACGAGGGGAGGGGATATGTGCTCCACATTAGGGGTGGGCAAGAAACATAAATATTTCATTTCCAGCATCGACGTTCATTTTACCTATCGATATAAAATCTCAACTCAACCTCCCAACGCAACGTGAAGTATCAAGTCTAGGAAATTCTAACAACGGCGCTACGAGTTCAGTCAGTGTCAGAGTGTCAGTAGTCTACAGATTACGAAATAAAATATTCTTTTCTGTAATATATGTCAGTCTTATTTTCGCGAATTCCGTTGGAAAAAAAAGTGCGGCAAGAGTGCAAAATTTGAAAACCATTGGACATTTTAGTGCAAGTATTTGTAAACCATTGGATAATGCACAGAGTGCAATCAGTTCCGCAGGTGCTCTTGGAGACCGTGCTGCACCGAAACTGGATGAAAATATAAAAAAATACAGTGTTTTGATTTTCTCGATCTTTAAAATACTATATTGTCTCAAATTTGTGTGGTAGAAGTGGTAAATAAAATCAATGAGGATTGAGGAGTTTTTTCATCAACTTTGTTGGAAAAATGCACTTAAGGTCTAATCTGGAAACCATTATGGTACTCAAATAGTGCAACACCTTTTGTGCACTAGTGCAGTTTCAGAGTGGCATACCGGTGCAGCACTTCTTTTGTCGATGACATTCGCTATTATTTGTAGTAGCACCGCATAGAGACCTGCGGGCGCACCCAGCGTAAAAATGTAAGTGTGCCGACAGCATCCCAAAGTAAAGTTCATATAGGTTCGCATTATGAATTGCAAATAATGCTCCGATTGGTCAATTGCAAATATTATTTTGGCGGTAAGTGTCAGAACGAAGTTTTAAGATTTTGCTAATTTGCAAGATTTAAAATCTGGGGGGCGAGAATCTTGAATGACTTTCGTGCGATTTTTCTTACGCCCATCAAGCGCCCTTGTATCCGACCGCATAGCTGTTTTGCACAATTTCTGTAACCTTATTTTTAGGTCTAAATGTTAGGTACTTTTTATAGATTTGTGATTATAATCATAATAAAAACGTAAGAATCATAGGAGAAATAGATAAATAAAGGTAAAACTAATTAAAAATTTACGTTACTGACTTTGCATCTTTTTTCTTCTTTGTATTCTCTTACACCTAATAAAAGCTACCCATATGTTCACTTAATGTAATTTATATTGTCCATTTCATTTACTCAAATTTAATAATAATAAATTACAAGGTAGGGTGTACCACTGTATATATATTGTGCGACTTTTATCGACTTAAATTTGGACATTGAGTTAGATCTTCATCTTTAACTCCTTTTCCTTATTGTACTTCTGTTCAGAACAACTTCTTGGGTGGGTTTGGGTGCTGACAATTTTATTGTTTTGGCTGCTTTGTTGATTGTATGCTTATATGTAACGCTTTTCTTATTTTCGTAATGATATTTTTATAATTTTCTAGTGCAGCTTGTTTTTTTTAAGGTGGGAGCCAGAGTGTGTGATAAGTATATTGTTCGAAACGTCCGACTGTTTTTGTATTTGTACAGGGACATTTTTTTAAGTGTCTCACTCTGTGCTTAGCGATTTTCCTGCTGAATATAATAAAAAACAATACATGATTTTTGACAAGGAAGCCAAATTCATTGTCAAAAAATATATAGGTTCACAAATTTGACAGATACGATGACATATTAAATTTTTTTTAAATGGCAACCCTTATAAATAACCATACGAGTGAATTGCATTTGGCGATCAGATTTTAAAAACATATAGTTGTTGATATTTATTTTTAGCCGTTTTGGAAATACAGGGGTCGCCTTCATCGATTTTGTCTTTTAAAAAGTGTCTCACCCCTTTATATAATAAATATACCTTTTTGACATCTGTTGATTATCGCATATATAAATAGCTTGGTCGCGGGAAATTATGTTACTGTGAAAAAAATTGGGGTTTTCAGTTTAAAGTGCCTTCGAGAGATAGAAGATGATCCTTCAACTAGCAGTGCAACTTCAAGCAAGTGCATTAACTCAGTGGCGGCTCGTGAACTCTATTTGTAGGTGTGCTGCATAGATAAAAAGAAATAACGCGGCAGGGAAAAACTTTTTTTGGACCACGCCCATTTATAAAAATTTTAAATTATAAATTTTGCCACGACTTTTACCCGCAGTTTTAATATTTAAATCGGGCATAGGGCGACCACGGTTTTCCACAACTAATAAAATTGTTTTTTATACGTAAGTTTTAGTGGGTCTCTGCTATTGATGCTGCCAGATTTAAAGTACATTTTGCGGCGCAAAAATTTTTGAGTGCCACGCCCTTTTTTGTTGACGAATCTTGCTTTTCAAGTAGGAAAATTGACAATACCTAGATAAAAATATTAACATATCTATAGGCAAATCTTGTAATCACTTTGTCATTAAAATTGTCTATTCGGAGATAAACTTTTTTTAATAGATGGCATGGAAAGAACTGTTAAACGATATGATCTTCGGTCATTGAACTTCTAAGAAACGTTTTGATTCATTTCAGTTTATAGCTTTTTCCTCTACTTATACTAGATTTTTCAATAATAATATCTGGTAATGGTTTACCTTTTGCTTTTAACTGTACCTTTTCTTCGTATGAATATTTAAAAAATCTCTTCACATTAATTAAATTGAAGACCACTTCCACAGTACACTACACAGTTAATAATTGTCACAGCAATAGACAAAAACCACCCTCGCATTCAATTATTATTGTTTTTAAGTTCAACTTGCCGTATATACTAAACAGTCGCTTAAAAATTCGTTCGATACTATTCAATACCGTATCCCGCAAACCGCACTGCGCTGGACTAAATTCAGCGAACTCTCCAGTTAAATCACGACAATATTACGGCTTTATTTTAGACCGTTACGGGGGAAGCGGAGTGCCGCGCAGGTGTTGGAAGGAGCTCACCGACCCCGATCGTGTTGCCCAGATCAAAAATAATTCAGCGACAGGGAGTCGGTAGGATATTCCATTGGTCGACTTTACTTAGGCGATCGCCGCGGTATGTACAGTCCGCCACACACATGAGTCTAGAGCTGGCAAAACAATCCGAGCAAGAATTAATACAATTATTATTACTTTTCTTCATTGTTTAAAGGATTTTGCATCTTAATCAACTATATATCCATACTATATTCAACGTGTGGAAGCTCTGCTTCCCCGTGATTTTCTGCCAAGGTTTGATTTTAGTGGGTGGTTGCTGCATACAAGTAGCACATAACAACAATTTTTTACCAAACATTTTTCGGGCAGACGATAATCCTCATAAAATTAGAGAAGGTCGTTTTCAGCAACCAGATAGGATCATGTTCGTTCTTTAAATCAGTCGGGGACTATTAATTTCTATTTGTATACAGGTAAGCTTCTCAGCGGAACTTAGCATAGGTTTAATGCTGAATCTTCAAATTCGTAGCTTGTAGAGGTAGGAGAGGTGGTAGACAGCAGCAGAGAAGTGTGTATTTTAAATTATTTAGTGATCGTTTTCGATCAGTATATTGTGGGAAGGCTGGGTAGGAGTGAGCCAGTCTCTCGGTAGTCTGTATGATTTGAGTGGATGTGTGATTGTATGATCAGAGGATTTAGGGAAACGTCCGTCCGTTTGTAGTAGTTGATAATAAGTTTGTCAATATGTTCAGCAGTTGTCGGCGTTTGTAGGTCATTATGTAGCGTATGTATCATCGTGAAGCGTTAGTCATAATTCTGAGTACTTTGTTCTGGAATGTCTGAATTTTTTGAATGTTGACTTGGATACGGTGCACCAGGAGGCGACACCGTAAATAAGCACAGGTCTAATAATAGTCTTGTACAGCAATGTCTTTGTTCGTCCAGTCTACTTCCACTACTGATGAGAGAGTAGATGGGGCTCAGTTGACCATTCGCTTTTTTTAAGCGTTGGTCTACGTTATCGGTACAAGCCAGCCTCTTATCGAAAGACAGACCAGATATTTGATATTATTACACCCGTCAATTCTGGTGTTTTTGACTTGGAGTCTGGTTTGGGGAAATTTACATGTTGACCTCGAAAAGTAGATGGCTTTAGCGTCATTTAGGCGAGCTTTCCATTTCTCTAACCACGCCTCGATAAGTTTTATGTGGCGTTGCAGCTTTGTGCCTACCAACCTTGGCTGTTTGGCGGTAATCGCGGTATCGTCAGCAAACAGGTATAGTTGTGTTTGAGGGTTTGCAGCAGCAGTTTTCGATGAATGTATGGGGCAGGGATCATTATCATTGGCGACTCTCTTACTGGAACATACTTTTTACCACCTCGATTAAATGGAAACTCCTATACGCAGTCTCTATTTGAAGAACTTGGCGATCTGTTAGAAGACGTACCTTTACAAATAAGAACTAATATGTGGTTCATGCACGACGGCGACCCAGCTTATTTTAGCCTAGTTGCTCGTCAATACCTCGACAACACTTTTCCTAATTGCTGGATTGGACGCGCAAGTCCCCAAGGTTGACCAGCTCGCAGTCCCGACTTGAATCCTCTAGACAATTATTTATGGGGTCACCTAAAGTCTCTTGTATACAAGACGCCTGTACTAAATAAAAACGACTTAAGAATTCGAATTATTGAAAGTTGCAATGCGATAGGAATAATGCAGACATTTTCGAACGTGTGAGAGAATCAATGGTGAGACGATTGCAATCGTGCGTTTTATCAGAAGGTGGCCATATTGTCAATATTTGCTTGATTAACTGTTGCATTTTATTTTGTATCATTATTTAAAGAAATTATGTTTTAGTTTAAATGTTTTAATTAACTTTGAATCACATAGCTGTTTTTGTTTGTACATTCAATAAAGTGGTTTTTATCTTTTCTCTCCAAAACGAGGCAAGATACGAAAACAATTCAAGGAACAAAAAAGTTGAATTATCAGTTGGATAATCCGAAAAAAATATCAAAATTAGAAAAAAGTCAGTGGCGTACATATTCTGTCAGTGATATTCGTTAATGTACTCCTCGGGACGCCACTGTGCTTAATAAATTTAATCTAGTTAGGGTCAATTAAGCCCCTTATCATTATGAATCACGGTACCGAATTTCAATAAAATCGGGAAAAGGATATTTAAAGAAATTATAAAAAAACGATTTTTTTAAAACTTTTAACACCCTGTATATCAAAAACGGGGCAACTCCGGACACATGTTCACATAAACTTTTTCTCTTAAATTATCTTAAGAAATCACCCTCTTAAGTTACGTACCGTGCTTCTGAAACACCCTGTATAAATAAAATTTGTCAAATTGTCTAAATAAAGGACTGTTAAAGAAAATGTATTGGGTTTTTTTTTCAAAGTAATTTGCGAGTGTTTCTGTATAACCTGATATAGCGAAGCGTTAAGAAGATTTTTAAATGGTAGGTAGGAAATATTTAAGACTGACAGACACTATTAAAGTGTTTGTCGATAATGAGCCAAAATATTAAATTTCTAGCATACTGTACAGGGTGTTTCCTCAAATCTTTACAGCTTCTAGCGACTTTATTATTCCAGATACCCACTAAACATTTTATCATAACTTTAACGTTTTTTTTTATATTGCAAAATTACAACGTTACGTTTATAAAATGTACGCAGCAACGTTAATGCAACAGTATATATAACTCTTATGTCATGGTCAGCAACGTAACATGTTACATTTTAAGTTACTAAATAACATTGACATTACATTAATGTTATGTAGCATGGTTGTACCACGTGACATATTTTAAACGTAGTATCAACGAAAATTTAGCATCTTTAAGCAACATTAACGTAACATAGAAATTTTGTTTAAGAAACATTTGGTTTACATATTATTTACGTTATTGTAACTTTACATTTTTAAAAACTGAATATTATTGTTATGTTTAAAACACAAGTAACGAACATTTATTAATAGTTTATTTAACGTTAAATGTTTTAACGTTGCGTAAATGTTTCTAGGTATAGGGAATACACAATTTCATTTTTAGATAAATATTTTACTTAAAATACTATTTTCTTAAATTGGGCTTATCAATCTAATCAAAACACATAAATATATGAAAAAACTGAAATTACATTTAAATATTCTGGTGGGTCTTAAAACTTAGTCAATTATGGAAAGTTTTAATAAATTTAAAGTCTGATACAAAGCCACATTAAAAAAATAGTACTAAATAAAATATTTGTCTAGAAATAAAATTCAATAATAAAGTCCTTTGATTAGATGAAGCATTTTATTCATTAATTATCTACAAATGAAGTAGATATATTATTTTGTTATAGCTTCGACCTTTGTTTTCTTTGTTTCGAAAAACGAAACTAGTCCGCGACCACTATAGAGAATTCTTGGTCGGTCATTCCATGGAATGACCCTTTTACAGCATCTGTAAACAAAACGAAACTAAAATGTAACTTTTTGACCATATCAGATATAAGTATACTAAAAGTTGTAAGCTTCTTTCAAACCTATTGTCAAGTGTAAATAAATAAAAAAAAATACGTGTCAAAAAATTTTTGGTTTTTAAGTTATAACCATAAAGCTGGATTTATAAACTCGAAAAGTTGGTGAGGTTGAAGTTGTGATCAAGTTTGTGAGGTTAGATATTCCGAACTCAGAGCATAAAAATTGGTTATCTCGAACTTCCCGGGAAGTTTTCGAATCTTACATGAGCTTTACATCAACAACATGAACGAGTGTATAAATGGAACTGAGTGTTCCCTTTAGTTTAAATTGAACTCATATTTCCACCACCAGCTGAACCTCAACCTCGCCAACTTTTCGAGTTTATAAATCCACCTTAAAATTAGCATAACTTTGTTTATTAAAAAGTGGAGTAGACATGGGTGTATTTTTATATCCCTTAAACATTTAGAAGAATAAATTCAAAAACTTATAGCATAAACGTATTGGGTCTAGTTGTAGGTACCGGGTGGCCAAATAAGAATGGCCCTCGGCAGCATCATAAAAAAAAAAACAGCCCAAGCAAAGTTACCTGTTTTTATATCAAACAAATTTTGATATTCTCCCACCATTTGGTTTTGGAAGATAAGCTTAAATACGTATACGTAACAAAAAAGATTCGGCATACCCTAAGGATCAAAACATATATATTTTCAGGACCTCCTAATTTGGTAACATAACGAGAAATACCTCATTTTCTATTTGACCACGTTCCTTAGTGGACATCTTACGAGCTTAAAAAAATAATTTTCAGAGATTTCTCTAGCCAGTATATTGACGATATTTTTTTCCTACAACTGTAAGGTTATAATGGTCTTATTTGGCTACCCGGTACATATTCAGTTCACTTTCAAGGTTTAATCCGAGAATTAGCCACTAACCAGTGCTTATTCTACCATTAAACTGAAGATTGATAATCATAACTGTAGTGTTTTTTATCATTTAATTAATAATTGTAAAATTATCAACGTCAAATACCGTTCTTTAGGTTTGAGTTATGCACAAAACTAAAAACCAAAATTTAGACTTTTGCCACAAACCTAAATATTTATTTATTCATTATCACAATTTAATTTAATTCGGTTAAAAAATAAAAATATAGCTCGCCAATAACAATATCTACAAGAAAAAAACAAGTACAATTTTAGAAAAATCATGAATAACGAGCTCTCTATGTACCTAATAAAGTTTTTAATTATAATGTAGGTACCTACATCAATTAATTGTAGCTTAAATAATTGTAGCTTACATAATTGTTGGCTAGGTATAAAATGATAAAATTGACCTCCATTTTGGTTATGTAAAATGGTCACTTCAAGTGCCACAAAAATGAATTTTACAATTTAACATAGGCCCTACCAACTTTCTTATTTAAATCAATTTAATAAAAACCATCTAAAACTTACCTTTTCAATAGAATCCACTATCCATATCGCTAAACAGAAAGTAAAAGAAAATTGAAAATAGGAAACACAAAACACAAAACTTTACGACCCGGCAAGTTGCAAATAAAAGAATGGCGTCATCGCGTCATCCTCCTACAAAGTGAAAATAATTATATTTTGTAAATGTAATTTCTACATGAAAATTACGATAACAATGTAACGTATACAAAATACATAACGGTTGCAAACAAGTAACAATAATTTTAACATTAATGGAATGTTAACACAAATCCAAATATTAGGTAACGAAATATGTACATAAAAGAAACGTTGTCAATAAAACATTTCAAATTTTAAAATAAGGTACATTATTAAAACAAAATAAAAACGTAACAGAGAAATATTAAGTCGTCTACCAAAAATAAACGTTACGAAACGTTATTGTAATGTGTGATGTTTAGTGGGTAGGAAAAAGCAGGTGCTGGTAGGATAATTTTTATGTCATCCAGTGGCACCGATGCCACGTCCGGAACAACAGGAAACACAAAGTGGCGTTCATCTTTTAAACTTCTCATGAAATTAATTTCTACATCGTTTTCACGATCATTTTTTTAGCAACTTTGTCCTATATAAAATACTGCTATTTTTGTTTTGAACAGCACTAGCACGAAATCGTTAAGTATGGGTTCTCTATGCAGTTCTTCAAATCCAGAAGGATCTTATGTCGGTGGCCATTCTATATCATCATCCGAATCTCCCTCTATAGAGCTTAAATCTGCAACTTCGTCCTTTGGTACGTGACTTTTTAGACTTCCTTGCCCCCGCTTTTGGAAAGCCTTTGTACTGTTTTGGGGAAATAAACAGGTTTCCTGGTATGTCATTAGTGTCTTGAGTGAAAGTATGTGCAACATTTTAAATTGGCGATTATTCAACGTTAAGTGGAGTTAATCCTCTTAATGGTTGTGGAACTTCGTTTAGAGGTGTTAATTTTTCCTCTCTCGCTGTATTTTCTGTTCCAATTGGTTCTGGTTACATCAGTTCATCAGCTTCAGTGGGAAAGTCACGGTAAGTCACGTAGCTAACGAGAAAATCATCATCGGAAAAAACATTACGGTCGAACGGGTAAATGCCCCTTTTCTTGAATCCCGATATGATATTCGCAGGCGTCATAGATCTTTGGTGGGCAACGCCAACACAGCTGGTAACTTCATAAATACTCATTGGATTCCCAGGGTTACGAAGCAACCAAGAGTCGACTGCTGCGTTATAATGGGATTTGAACGAATAATATACAGATACGTCAAGGGGTTGTAA
Source organism: Polydrusus tereticollis (assembly GCA_963920685.1). Classification (NCBI taxonomy): domain Eukaryota; kingdom Metazoa; phylum Arthropoda; class Insecta; order Coleoptera; family Curculionidae; genus Polydrusus; species Polydrusus tereticollis. The sequence continues at coordinate 28,805,905 of OY987336.1, forward strand.
CTTATTACTACAGACTACAGTGTGGTGGTAAAGGTCACTATGGTAACTCCACTGTCTTTAGCTAAGTTTAAGGTTTCGATTGTCAAATGACTTTCATGGTTGTCATATATAAGGACACTTGGATTATCCTTTGATGAATTGCTATGACTTATGAAATGCCATACTTGCATTACTAAGGGAAAAAGCTCACTAGTCATCCACCCACTTATGGAGACTAAACCTGATATTCCTGGGGGAGCGCCGGTAATCATATGTATCTTAAAGTGTCTCCGGGAAAAAATCATAGCTGGAGGTAAGCTGTTTCCGCTGGCACTAATTATGCAGCATGTTATGACAAGCGTTCCTCTTTCACCACTTGTACACCGACTAACTTGTTTTTGACCTTAAGGTGGCAATAGTTTTTTTGGTTTTTGTACTGTGGTTGTTGCCGTTTCGTCGGGATTGAATATAAGACATCCATCGGCAAATTTGTCAGAACGTCTGAAGATCTCTTCTATTAAATGAGGTGGCTCTGGATACTGCATCCTTCTGGTTGACGAATGCTAATCTGTGGATGACGTTTCAAAAATCCCTACATCCAGTCAATACCTGCTCTCTTCTTAGCTTCCCAGCTGTCTGGCATCGTAATTTTATTAATACTTGCCATTTCATATGCTAGTTCGCGAAAGTCCTTTGTTGATTTTCCATAACACATTTTGGAGCACATTATCATATATTCCTTTAAAGATGTTTCTTGTTCGTGTGAAAATACCAGGCGACATTGATAGTTTGGAGTCATACGAGTAGGTACATTTGGATGTTCACGTGCTTTTTCTACGTATCTAAAGAGCGTCTGATACTTAACGTGATATTGTAAAGCAGCTTCTCTAAGTAAAACTTTACGTCCAGTTATATTACCTCTCAAAACTGCTTCAACAGCCTGTCTCATCGAGTCTTCTGAAAACATTCCCTTATAGCTTTTCCTCTTTCGCTATAACTAAAATGAAATTGAAGAGCACAAAACAAGCTGTAATAGGTTTAGTTTAGTATTTAAAAATCAAAAGTTATTGCAGACAATAATCTGCAAATTGAAAAATTACGTATGGGCCAAAATGAGACATGGTTCATGGTGGCCCATAAATTCTGTCTCAAGCTGGCCCAAAGCACATGCCGAATAAATTTTATAGGTTAAAAAACAACAAATTGATGCAGAACAAATCTCTTTATAGGATAGTTTACCTTAATAGTAATACTAATTAATAGAAAAAAAGTACTTACTATTTTCAGTGTTCCTAACTTCTAAATTCCCAGTAGAATGTATGCAAAATATTTAGGGTAGGGTGGGCCACCATGAGACGTGGGCCACGATGAGACATTCTAATATTTCCGTTTAGGTATAGGGTGTGGCCATCTATTGGTCCTATGACTAACTATGCTGCATGAGCCGGTTTATTACTAACATTTCTGGCGCAGCGCGATCAGTTACAACAGAGCTTTGGTCGGAAGTTTACGTTTGCTTGGTCAATTTTTTGGCGCGCATATATTACGATTTTCGGTTCTGTCGCAAAAAACAAAGTTGAAGGTAAGATATAAATGGTAATTTTAAGGTTGACTAATTGGCTTACTTTTAAACAAAGTAGATTTATAAAAACTTTAATTGTACTAAATAAAAACGAACTTTTTCCCAACACGTGTAAATGGGCTACCATGAGACATATTCTTGGGGTCACCTTGAGACACTGTCTCATGGTGGCCCATGGGCAAAAGTAGTTAGTTTTTTTTTTAATTGAGTATTTTGGGGTTTCTTAGATGTCCAGAGGCCGCACCAGAAAGAGCAAAAAAGGAACGTTTTCAGAAGAAAATATGAGGACGGCGGTTCGGCAGGTTTTAGTCGGAGAAGGTGGAGTAAAATTGTCACTTCGAGAAGCAGCAAAACAAAATAACTTATCTTTCCAAACGTTGCAGAGATATGTTAAAAAGGAAGCAAATAAGACAAATCCTGATGAATATATTCCAATGAAGAGCAATTATAAACACCGCCTAATTTTTAGTGAGGAAGAAGAAAAAGACTTAGTTCACTACGTTATTAAATGCTCAAAAATGTGCTATGGGAAAACAACGAAGGACACTCGGGTTTTGGCTTACGAAATGGCGAAAATTAACTTAAAAACTATACCAGAAAGTTGGGAAAAAAATAAATCTGCAGGTGTTGACTGGCTACAAGGATTCTTAAAACGACACAACAAAGAGTTAAGTATACGACAGCCCGAAGGTTGTAGCCTTTCGAGAGCATCCTCTTTTAATGAATATAACGTCAATTTATTTTTTGACAATCTTGAAAAAGCATATCGTCGCTCCGAAAAATTTTCCGATGGTAGCCGCATCTATAATCTCGATGAGACGGGTACAACCACTGTACAAAAACCAAAAAAGGTTTTATCATCAAAAGGAACCAAGCAAGTCAGTCAATGCACCAGTGGAGAACGTGGGGTATTAGTAACAACTTGTTGCATAATAAGCGCCACTGGAAACACACTTCCACCTGTTATGGTGTTTCCAAGAAAAAAATTTAAACTTCACATGTTGAAAGGAGCACCGTCCGGTACATTGGGTCTCGCATCTCCTTCGGGCTGGATGAATGGGGAGCTCTTTCCATCTGTAATGAAGCACTTTATCCAATACAGTGGATCTTCTAAAGAAAACCCGACTATTCTAATATTTGATAACCACGAGAGCCACCTTACTATTGAAACGCTCAACGTAGCAAAGGATAATGGGGTTATAATAGTCACACTACCCCCACATTGCAGCCATAAGCTGCAGCCTTTGGATACATCGGTGTTCGCGTCATTCAAGGCGAACTATAATGCTGCTATCGATTCATGGCTCTTGCATCATCCAGGGACACCATTATCAATTTACGATATTGCTGGATGTGTAGGTGTAGCATTTGAACGTTCGATGACCCCATCGAATATTACGTCTGGGTTTAAAAAAACCGGCATATACCCATTCGATAGAAATGTATTTACGCCTGATGATTTTTTGAGTAGTTTTGTCACTGATAGAGAATTTGTAAATGCAGGAACGTCAGATTCGCTCAATAGTGATAACCAAGTTGCATCAACGTCGTCAGAAATACCTCGTTTCGTAAGTAAACCGTCTGATAACAATTCATTACAAACTTTTGTAAGTCCCGAAACATTTAAAGGATATCCTAAAGCAGGTGAAAGAAAACTGAATAACAGCCGACGTAAAAAAGTCACCAGTTGCATTCCTACCGACACTCCTGAAAAAGAAAGAATCGAAATTAGAGATATGGAGAAAAAAGAAAAAAGAGAAAAACAAGAAGCCAAAAAAGAAGCTGCCACAAAAAATATATTTGCAAAAAAAAGAAAACCTATCCCAAAAGATATCATATCTTCCGATGAAGAAGAGGAACAAATGTCACTCGCCGATTCCGACGAAGATGCAGACTGGATTCCCGAAGATGAACCTACAGCATTTGAAGAACTTGACAAAGACCCAGAACCCGACGATTTTGTGTTGGTCAAATTCAAAGCTAAAAGTAACGTATTCTATGTTGGAAAAGTGGTGAAACTGGAAAAATTAACTAACGACATTGAAGTCAATTTTCTAAGAAAATCTGCTAAATTCGAGGGGCATTTTATATTTCCACCTGAACCTGATGTAGCGCTGGTTTCACTTGCAGATATAAAACTAATTTTACCATCGCCATCTCTTCTGGGAAATACGAAAAGGCTCCAATCATACCACAAATTTGAGATCAATTTTAGTAATTTAAATATGCGCTAAAACAGTATTTAAACATATTTTCGGTATTTTTAGTTTTAATGCCAGTATTTTTTAACAGACTTTTACGTATTTTAATCATTCTTTGTTCCAAAAGTTGAGTTACATTAATAATTTCGTAGAAATGTGTTTGTTTTTTTAAATTTTAATATTGTCTCATAGTGCCCCATGTTATGGGCCACTATGAGACATGCTAAGAAAAATAAAAATGTTCGTATTTCTTCGAAAAAACATATTTTTTTTACATTTTCCCATCGATTTATACGAATGTGTGGTTACTGATGGGAGATAAAATATTTTGTTACATAATTTTTTAAAAATTACTGTGATAATAGAATTTATCTTTTTCCGTCTCATGGTGGCCCACCCTCCCCTACTTTTAAAGGGTGTTTTTTTTAGAGGCGGAGAACTTTAAATTGAAATAAAACACAAATGGTTTTTTTAATATCCATGAAATTGTCTTTATTTGAAAGATAAGTTTTTGGCATTAATGTTTGAATATGATTTCGGGCATGTGGCCGCCGCGGCTTGCGCGTACATGGCGTAATCTGGAGGTAAAATTTTCACACTCTTCGCAGTACAGCAGGCTGTATTTCGGCAATAACGCGTCAAATGTTGGCTTCCAAGCGCTCAATTGTTTCAGGTTTATTGGCGTAGACACGCGATTTGACATATCCCCAAAGAAAATAGTCTAATGGCGTTAAATCGCATGAACGAGGTGGCCAGTTAAAAGGCCCATTTCGTGAAATTAACCGTTGGTCAGATGTTTCTTGCAATAAATTAATTGTATTGCGCGCTGTGTGGCATGTGGCGCGGTCCTGCTGAAACCACATGTCTGCAACATTAACACCTTCCAAGTGAGGCACGAAAAAGTTAGTAATCATGTCTCTGTACCGGTCACCATTCACTGTAACGTTTTGACCATCAGCATTTTTAAAAACATAAGGACCAATGATTCCACCGGCCCATAAAGCGCACCAAACGGTGAGTTTTTCTGGATGTAATGGTGTTTCGACAAAGGCCTGTGGATTATCACCGCTCCAAATCCGGCAATTCTGCTTGTTGACATAGCTATTTAACCAAAAGTGTGCTTCATCACTGAACAAAATTTTGAAATGAAATTGTGGATCAATGGCAATGTTCCCTTCAGCGCATCCACCAAATGTACGGCGCGTACGATGATCGTGTGGCTTCAATTGCTGCACAAGTTGAATCTTATAAGCACGTAAACCAAGATGTTTACTCAAAATTTTCCATAAAGTGGATGGACACAGGTTTAATTGTTGAGCACGAGGACGAATTGACACATTTGGATCATCATTAACACTACGCTGCACTGCAGCAATTCTTTGTTGTGTACGCACTGTACGACGTCTCACGGGATGCCTATTATCGTTTAGAGTAAACGTAGTACGAAAACAGTCCACAGTTTCTCGAATTAATCGCTCTGAAGGACGATTATGAGCACCATAAAACTCACGTAATGCCCGATATGTTTCTCGAATGAAACCGTGTCTTTCAAAATAAATTTGAACAATTTGCAGACGTTGCTCCGGCGTAAGTCTATTCATGATGATTTGCCAAAGTAACTTCAAAACAACCGAGAAGTGTCAAATCGTCTGTCACAGAAAACAGTGTTGCCAATTTTAAGTTCTCCGCCTCTAAAAAAAAACACCCAATAGCTGAACAACAACACGTCACCCAAGCGTCCAAACGAACAACTAAAATAAAATGCTGCCGGTATAAAAATGTGAAGGTGTACTAATACGATTATATTTAAAAAAGAAAACTGGAATGTTTCACTGTGACCCACCCTCCCCTACTTTTTTTTAATGGAACATTCTATATAATATTATGTGTTTATTGGATAGCGCTTAAAATTCTCTTTTCAAAAATATATAAGTTGCCTATAATTACTTGATCCATTGTTGAAATACCCGCTATTAAAAAATCAAAATATTACTAATTTACTATATGAAATAAATCACAGTAACCATTGGAAAACAAAGCTATCAAATGACATTACTGGCGGCATGCGACATGGAACATTTAGTTGTCAATTCGTTTTTAAATTTTGATAATATTAAGTCGCAAAATAGGTTATACTGAAGAGGAAAAGAGGGAAATAATTTATTTCTTTTATAAGAATAATAAAAATGCCAGTGCAGCACAAGCTGATTATCGAGTTTTTCACCCAGGTATGCCGGTGCCGTCAAGAGGCACTTTCTAAAACATAGAAAGATTTTAGGATTCACAAAAATTTGCAAAGGAAAAAAGGATTTGTGAAGATAAATGAGGACGAAGAATTAGAGATTTTATTATATTTTCAAGGTAAATAACTAATTAGGACTTTAAATTTTCTAAAATTAATTTAAATGGGTGTTTGTAGAAAATCCTACTTTTTCAACTGACGAAGCCAGTAAATATTTCAATAGGTCTAAAAAGAAAATTAGTACTACTCTTCGTAAATATGGATATCATCCATACAAAATTTTACCTGTTTGGAAGTTGACGGAGGAACAAAAATTTAGTAGGTAAAATTTCTGCAGAGACATGCTACAAAGGAAAGTAAGAGATAACGATTTTTTTAAAAAGATATTATGGAGCGATGAAGCTATTTTTTCCATGGCTGGGATGTTTAACAGACGAAATTGTCATTTTAGAATACCCCCGCGGAATGTGTGAAATTAAATTCCAAGGCCGAAGGGCAGTTACTGTTCATGTCTGGTGCGGCATTCTCAATACTCAAGTTATAGGTCCTATTTTTTACGAATTTAATTTAAATGGTGAAAGATATTTAGAGTTCCTTGAGAACGAGATAGAAAATTATTTGGAAAATTTGCCTATTCGTCAGTATAATGACATAATCTGGCATCAAGATGGAGCGCCACCCCATAATGTCTTGGTTGTCCGCAATTTTCTCGACAATCGATATACCTTATGGATCGGTATAGAAGTGGCAGCATTGGATGGCCACCCAATAGCCCTGATTTAACAATTTTAGATTATTTCTTTTGGGGTTGCGTGAAAAACGCAGTTTATAAAGAACGAAGCGCATCGTTGAAGGAGTTAAGAATTAAAAATTTAAATTGCATAAATAATTTAGTCGAGGAAAGGCCGCATTTTATTATGAATGCTACTGATAAAATAGAAGATCATTACCCAAAGTGCCTAAATAATACTGACGGGCATATAGAAAGTTTGTAAAAACTTTATATTGTTAATTTTAAATCAAATTTTTTATTGTTTAAATTGTTGATTATTTTAATGGTTACTCTGATTTATTTCATATAGTAAATTAGTAATATTTTGATTTTTTAATAGCGGATATTTCAACAATGGATGAAGTAAATATAGGCAACTTATATATTTTTGAAAAGAGAATTTTAAGCGCTATCTAATAAACACATAATATATAGGGTGTTCCATTAAAAAAAAGTATACAATAAATCAAAAAGTTCACTAGTGATGCTCAATTGTTTCTTTAAATAGTAAATTCGGACGGTTTGGATAATACGCTACAATTTTTATCTCAACAATTTTTTTCTATTTGGAATAACAAAGTCGCTAGAAGCTGTCAAAATTTGAGGAAACACCCTGTACAATGGCGATTTATCATTATATGGGGGGTACGGGTGGGCACCTAGATGTTGAGCATCGATGTTTCGTTCCTAATTGAGATTTTAGTCGCATTCAAAATTTTTTTTTATTTTCCTGTACGAATACAAAAACAGTCGCACAATATAAAATACAGCGGCACACTCTACGTTGTAATTTAATATTATTAAATTTGAGATCATGGACAAGATAAATCACATTAAGTGAACATATACCGGGTGTTGCATCGTCGAGCGGGACATAGGAAATCCCATGTAATTTTAAATGGGGTCAATTATTGGCTTCCCTAATTATTTTAGAGAAAAATTCTATTTAGGTTTATTAAAGAGCACTAAAACCCACATTCAAAAGAATAACTTTAGATATTTTTGATGAGCCCGTTTACGGGTTATCGCCGATTTCTTTTTAACTATTTCTCCTTTTTATGGCCCCGTATTTGCGGGCACCAGTCAAGGTAAAAGATGACTGTCAAATAAAGTTGTCATTTTGAAATGTGTGCTTTATTGTTATAAAAACTCGTACATCGAAAATATTAAAGGTGTATTTATGAGTACAAATTAATCTGAATAAAACTAAAATAAAGTATCCAATTACAAGGTTAATTATGACATTTTACATGTTTCAATATTTTACTAATTAATAGGTAATTAATAACTCTTCTTTGTTCCTGCCTTTCTTCACATCTGCAGTTATTTATAACAGTGCCTTTTGTCTCAAATTTCTTGATAGTCCTTTCGACTGTAGATTTTGCAGGTATCGGTCTATTCGGATACAGAGCAGCAAACATGTCTGACACATTTTGATAACTATTTCCTTGATAATACCATTTAATCATCAATATTTTTTCTTCAGAAGTGTAATTCATGGCTAATATTTTCGATGTACGAGTTTTTATAACAATAAAGCACACATTTCAAAATGACAACTTTATTTGACAGTCATCTTTTACCTTGACTGGTGCCCGCAAATACGAGGCCATAAAAAGGAGAAATAGTTAAAAAGAAATCGGCGATAACCCGTAAACGGGCTCATCAAAAATATCTAAAGATATTCTTTTGCATGTGGGTTTTAGTGCTCTTTAATACACCTAAATAGAATTTTTCCCTAAAATAATTAGGGAAGCCAATAATTGACCCCATTTTAAATTACATGGGATTTCCTATGTCCCGCTCGACGATGCAACACCCGGTATGTAGCTTTTATTAGGTGTCCACCAACTCATATAGTTTATATATTTTACAATACCTACATAATATATCATATGTCACACCCCGATATCTTAATTCCCATATAGCAATAATTATTGCGAAAATAAATAATTGTAAGTGTGGCTCTATTCGATTTTGATACCGATCATGTGGATATGTTTTGGTCATGTCGTTTAAATATTCCACCTGAAGTTCTTTGCAAAACTGGCGATGGTGTATTTGCTCTAGTGAGAATATCTCCATATTTTATTGTCGCTTTGGAGAACAAAGGACGGATACATTCTAATTGCACTACACATAATAAGCAATAAATGTTGTTAAACGGGCATGCCACAACTCATAGCGCTCCGCATGTAGCAGACACTTGTTGGTTGAAACGTCACCGATCCGTTTTTATTAAAGAAATCCGCGAGCTAGATTTAAAAATTATTAAAATGACAACGAATCACCAAACTGTCGGTTTAGGAAAATATTACAAGTCTTGTGACAAGAAACTCAAAATGATTTCAGTAGGACCAAAATGTAGCTCTACTTTTCTACTTTGCCAAGGAATGCAGACACAAGGAAGGTTGACAAAAACTTAAATGGATAATGGCGAATTTATACAGACAAATAACAAATAAGAATAAAATAAGGACTGTCAACACATCTGCTTGTAGGCATTTTGGCAAATTTTAGAAGATGAAATTCAAGTAAATAAACGCTTTCAAATCCAATAATACCAAGGAAAACAAAAATTAATAATATTTTCAAAACAGATAATTATATTTTACAATTTTAACCACAAAAACCCAAAAATTAAATTAGATCGGGCATGCGCAGCTCCTTTTTTACATAAGAATAAAATAAAAGCTAAAGATAGCCAACTTGAAGGCGTTTCTTATTTTCATGTTATGTTATTTGTCTGTATAAATCTACCATAAATCCAGCTAACGTACAAATCTTACACATGGTATACAAATAAATAATTATATGAAGTGAAAACCAATTTTTCGCATTTCTTTAATACAAGGCAAAATACACTTTATCTAGGTTAGTTACCTTTTATTGTGTGTCTAAAACCTTTTAACAATTGGCCAAGAAAAAAGATGAACAAACGTTTCTACTTATTCAAAACATATTAACTTCGCCGGAATGCCAAAGAAGGTATTCGACGTAAATAGAAATATTAACTTGATAATCACAAAGATGTTGGAATAATTATTATTCTTATTATATCAATGTAAATTCAGCCTTAGCTTAGATATATGTGGCGCCATCTGCTTTGTTTTTTCACTTGCCATCTTGTCAATTTGAAATAAAAGTTAGTTCTTTTGCTGATCACTCAGAAACAAGTCGTTTTATTTAATAGGTTATGGGCCCAGATACCCAGAAACCGGCGTGTTAACGATTTTGGAGTGCAAAATGACCACGAATTATATTGCAAGTGTGCCTAAACTCAGGGGGCGTGAAAATTACGCGGAGTGGGCTTTCGCAGTCGAAAATTTTTTGATTCTCGATGACCTGAAAAAGTGTATCGTGGGAGGTGAAACGGATACCGGGAAAATTAGTCAAGCACGTGCAAAGTTAATACTAACTATCGATTCGTCGCTTTTTATACACATTGCTGCTGAAGAGTTGTGGAAAAAGTTAAAGACTTTGTACGACGATGCTGGTTTCGCGCGTAGAATTTCCTTGTTGAGGTCGTTAATTTCGGCGCGGTTAGAAAATATGGACAGTATGGCGTCGTACGTTAACCACGTGATCGAAACGGCTCATCGTTTACGAGGTACTGGATTCCAGATAAACGAAGAATGGGTTGGATCGCTGCTTTTGGCAGGACTTCCAAAAAGATATTTACCAATGATCATGGCTATTGAACATAGTGGAATACAAATCACCGCCGATACCATAAAAATGAAATTGCTGGAAATGGAAGATGATGGTAATGCAGCGACCGGACATATTGGTTGCGGTAGTGCATTCATCGGAAAATAAGGAGGTCGCTACAATCGCAAGTTTGGTAGCAACAAGTTTGGCAAGAGTAGCAACACTGAACGTCAAACATTACGTCAACCTGACCACAGGCATGAAAAGGTTGGCGACACTGATCGACAGACACGTCAATCAGGTGACTTTGACAGAAGAGAAGTTCGATGTTATCGATGTAAACAAATAGGCCATTTCAAAAGTAATTGTCCGAAAAACAATGCAAATGTTTTCAGCGCAGTATTCTTGGGTGGACAGTCATTTAAAAAACCGAATGGTATTTGGATTCGGGTGCAAGTGCACACATTACTGCAAACAAACATTGGATTTGCGAAATGTCAACTGTTGCTGCACTGAGTGAAATAGTTGTTGCGGATAAATCCAAAGTTCTTGTGGAAGGTATGGGAAATTTAAATATTTCCACAGTAGTAGGCAACAAAACCTATGATATTTTAGTAAAGGATGTTTTGTATGTGCCTAAAGTAGCAACAAACTTATTATCTGTTAGCCAATTAATCAAAAATGGCAACAGAGTAGTATTTGGCAGTAATGAGGGATGTAAAATCTTTAATAAAAATGGTCAGTTGATTGGAACCGCAAGTTTGGTGGATAATATTTACAAGCTAGATGTAAATATTGAACACAGTTTTTTAGCAACAGTGTCAAGCGAAACATGGCACCGTAGATTGGGACATTTAAATGAAAATTATTTGCGTAAGATGTCGAATGGTGCTGTTGACGGTATGCTGTGTAAAGGTGCAAAAGTAAACAAACATACTTGTGTGACATGCAATGAAGGTAAACAGTGCAGGTTACCTTTTCCTGATACAAGTACTCCTTCTAGTGCTATTTTAGAGCTCATTCACACAGATTTATGTGGGCCGATGGAAGTTGCTTCACTTGGAGGGGCTAAATATTTCCTTACATTTGAAGATGATTTCAGTAAGATGGCATTTGTGTATTTATTGCCATCAAAGGATAAAGCTTTTGAGTATTTCAAAATCTTTAAAAGTTTAGTAGAAAATCAGACTGAAAAGAAAATCAAGATATTACGCAGTGATAATGGTGGTGAATACTGTGGCTCAGTTTTTGAAAATTATTTGAAACAAATGGGTATTGTGCATCAAAAGAGTATACCATATACACCAGAACAAAATGGTTCTTCAGAACGATTAAATCGAACCCTGGTTGAACGAGCTCGTTGCATGTTGTTTGATGCAAATCTAGATAAGAAATTCTGGGGTGAAGCTATTAATACTGCTGTGTATGTAAGAAATAGATGTACAGTTTCCAGTTTGGGAAATAAAACTCCATTTGAAATATGGTATAATAAAAAACCCGATATCAGTAACATTAGGATATTTGGCAGTACTGTTATGGCTCATGTACCCAAGCAAAGTCGATTAAAGTGGGACAAGAAGTCAATGAAAACAATACTGGTTGGTTACAGTGAGACAAGTAAAGGGTATCGGCTTTACTATCCTGAAACCAACAAGGTTATAGTAAGTCGAGATGTTGAAATTTAGGAAAAGGTTAAAGATGAAGTTTCAATAGAGGTACCAACGTCAGTGGGGGTCTCAGAAGGTGCGAAGAGGCAGCCTGATATTGAGTCAGACCCAGAACCTGATGAAAATAAATGATTGATTCTAGTACAGATTTTACCTTTACCAGTTTTGAACAAACAAGCAGTGATGAAGAGTTTGTAAGTCATAGTATACCAAACACAGAAGTAACAAGAACTTCCCTGAGGAAACCAAAACCAAAGGACTTCAGTGATTATGTTACTTACATGTGTGTTGGAAATTCTGATGAAGGAGATCCACTTACAGTAGAAGAAGCTGTCTTAAGGCCAGATGGTGAGATGTGGAAGAAGGCTATGAGAGAAGAACTAGACAGTTTTGAAGAGAATGAAGCATGGGAAGTGACGGACTATCCAGAGAAGGCATCAGTGGTAAAATGTAAGTGGGTATTAAAAAAAAGAGGGATTGTGATGGTGTAGTGCGTTATCGTGATCGGTTAGTTGCGAAAGGTTTCTCACAACGTCCAGGAATAGACTTTGATGAGACTTTTGCGCCAGTTGTGAGACACTCTAGCTTAAGATTGTTATTTGCCTTAGCAGTTAAGTTAGGTTTAAGTATTACGCATCTTGACATCAAGACTGCATTTTTAAACGGTTTTCTTGATGAAGAAGTTTACATGCAGGCTCCAGAAGGTTTTGTATACAAACAAGGTTTGCATAATAAGTGTTTAAGATTAAAGAAGGCTATTTACGGTCTCAAACAGGCCTCAAGAGCCTGGAATGATCGCATTAACGGTGTTTTATTGAGTTTGGACTATAAAAGATCCAAACATGAGCCTTGTTTATATACAAAGTTTGCAAATAACTTCACTACCATTGTATCCTTGTATGTTGACGATTTCTTTATTTTTTCAAATAGTGAATAAGAGACTGATAATTTAAAACAAGAGTTAAGTGCTAGATTTAAGATAAATAATTTAGGAAAGATAAGAGAGTGTTTAGGTATGGAAGTAAATTATGATGAGGATAAAGGGAACATTGTTTTAAGCCAGAAAAATTATATTTTGGATTTATTGAATAAATTTAATATGTTAGATGCTAAGACAGTGAATACGCCTATGGAGGCCAAACCATTTTTCGATGATAATGAGACTGATAAAGATATTATGAGTAAATACCCTTATCAAAAGTTAATAGGGTCATTAATGTATTTATCTATCTTGACAAGACCTGATATATCTTTTGCGGTGAGCTTCTTAGTCAATTTAATAACTCTTACAATGAAAGTCATTGGAAATGTGCCAAGCGGGTGTTGAGATATCTTAAGGGTTTTGTAAATTATTGTTTAAAGTATAGTAAACACGATGAGACTGAGTTACAGGGTTTTGTAGATGCCGATTGGGCTAGTAACGTAAAGGATCGTAGATCCTACACTGGATATGTTTTTAAATTTTGTGGCACTGTCATCTCGTGGGAAAGCTCAAAACAAAAGACAGTAGCTCTTAGTAGTACTGAGGCAGAATACATGTCTCTTTCCGAGGCTACAAAAGAGGGTATTCATTTAAGGGGCTTATTACAGGAATTAACCGGACATGTGTTCTGTGTCGGCCTATTCAATGATAATCAGAGTGCATCATAAGCGGACCAAACATATAGACATTCGTTATCATTTCATAAGAGATGCGAGAGCTGATAGAATTATTGATGTAAACTATTTGTCAACTGAAAAGATGCAAGCGGATATATTAGTTGTTTATAATAAACATTTAAAGTTAGTCAACCTATTAGGTATAGTAAATTTTAAATTTAATTGATAATTCACCTCACTTTTATTGAACCAATCAAAACGCTCATTTTCATAGCAACCACCTTGGTAACGGTCGTCTTACCCGATAAGACTACCGCTAGCTCGAAAAGACGCTTTCGAAAAGACGCTTGTAGCTTTTTTACTTAAATAAAAAATTAGTAACACCTCTAACTTTTATATTTACCTTTATCAGACGGCCTTCATTTTTATGTTCAGTAAATTATCCAATAAAATACACCTCTAGAGGCGGTTTCTTATCTTCATACCTTCGTTTTTCACTCGAAAATCGATTTTCCAAGAAAATTTTCACTCAATGTAATTTTTACTTATAATCGAAGATAAGACCCTCGAGCTAAAGCTCTCGGGATCATATCAGATTATAAGTAAAAATTACATTTCGTAAAAATTTGTCAGAAAATCGATTTCTTGTTAAAAACATTGGTATTACCGATAAGACGCCTCCTCTATCGGTGTATTACTGTTGATAAGTGGGGGTGTTGGAATAATTATTATTCTTATTATATCAATGTAAATTCAGCCTTAGCTTAGATATATGTGGCGCCATCTGCTTTGTTTTTCCACTTGTCATCTTGTCAATTTGAAATAAAAGTTAGTTCTGTTGCTGATCACTCAGAAACAAGTCGTTTTATTTAATAAAAGATCCCATATATATAAACATATTAACGTACTCTGGATACTTGCGCCGGAGAAGGTGCATTTTTAAAAACCTTTTTCGAATTTTTTCAACTAACATGAACTGACTACATTAAAACTTATACTAACTTCCTCTGGATCCTAATGCCGAAAGTGTCTGTTAAAATAAGATTTATACCTAGTTTGAAAGGCACAGTGACTTCATTCAAAGTATATCGACTTGCCCAGGATTCTTATGCCAAAGAAGGTGATTGTTTAAATATTTTTTAAGCTTAGTTTTATAGGCACATTGAGTGCATATAAACATACTGACTTCCGCTGGATTTGTATGCTGAAGAAAATGTGTTTTTAAATAAGATTTACGCTTAGTTTGAAAGGCACGAAGAGTGCACTACTTAAGCATTTTGACTTCCCCTGAATCTTTATGCCGAAGCAGGTGTATGTTTAAGTAACGATTAAACTTATGTTAATAGGAACATTGATCACATTTAAACATTTTGACTTCCCTGTATCCTTATGCCGAAGAAAGTGACTGTTTAAACTACTTTTTATCTTAGTCTAATAGGTACATTGTCTGCATTTAAACATATTGACTTTCCCGGATACTTATGCAGAAGGTGTCTGTTTAAACTACACTTTCTCTTAGTTTGATAGACACATTAAGTACATTTATAGTATACGACATATTAACTTTCGCTGGATCCATGTCGCATTGATCGCATTTAAACATATTGACTTCCCCTGGATGCTTACGTCTACGAAGGTGTCCATTTAAATAGTTTTTAAACTTAGTTTGATAGGTACATTGACTGCATTTAAACATATTGACTTCCCCTAGATATTTATGCCGAAGAAGGTGACTGTTTAAATTCCTTTCAAACTTAGTTTGATGGGCACACTAATCGCATTTAAACATATTGACTTCCCCTGAATCCTTATGCCGTACAAGGTGTAGGTTAAAATCACCTTTAAAATTAGTTTGATAGGCACATTGACTGCATTTAAGCCTTATGCCGAAGAAGGTGACGATATAAACTACTTTTAAACTTAGTTTGACAGGTAGGTACATTGACTGCATTTAAAGTATATTGACTTCCCCTGGATCCTTATGCTGAAGAAAATGTGTTTTCAAATAAGACTTCTGCTTAGTTTGAAAGGAACATTGAGTGCATTTAAACATTTTGACCTCCCCTGGATGCAGATGTCGAACAAGGTGTTTCTTTAAATACCTTTTAAACTTAGCTTGATAGGCACATTGAGCGCATTTAAACATATTGACTTCCCCTGAATCCTTATGCAGAAGAAGGTGTAGGTTTAAGTCACATTTAAAATTAGTTTGATAGACACATTGACTGCATTGAAACCTTTTGACTTCCCCTGGATCCTTATGCTGAAGAAAATGTGTTTTCAAATAAGACTTCTGCTTAGTTTGAAAGGAACATTGAGAGCATTTAAACATATTGACTTCCCCTGGATGCTTATGTCGAACAAGGTGTTTCGTTAAATCTCTTTTAAACTTAGTTTGATAGGCACAATGAGAGCATTTAAACATATTGACTTCTCCTGAATCCTTATGCCGAAGAAGATGTTGGTTTAAATCACTTTTAAAATTAGTTTGATAGGCACATTGACTGCATTTAAACATTTTGACTTCCCCTGGATGCGTATGTCGACCAAGGTGTTTCTTTAAATCTCTTTTAAACTTAGTTTGATAGGCACAATGAGCGCATTTAAACATATCGACTTCCCCTGAATCCTTATGCCGAAGAAAGTGTAGGTTTAATTCACCTTTAAAATTAGTTTGATAGGCACATTGACCGCATTTAAGCATTTTGACTTCCCCTGGATACTTATGCCGAAGAAGGTGACTGTTTAATCTCGTTTTAAAATTAGTTTGATAGGCACATTGACTGCATTTAAACATATCGACTTCCCCTGGATGCTTATGTCGAACAAGGTGTCTCTTTAAATACCCTTTAAACTCAGTTTGATAGGCACACTGATCGCATTTAAACAAACTAACTTTCGCTGGATCCTTATAGAGACGGTGCTCAATGTTTACATTAAGTTTGTGACCAACTCGTTGCTGATGAATCTTGAGTTTGCAATTTTGATGTTCGGCAATGCTGTAATAGAGAAGAACATTACATTAATTGTACAAGCTAATTTTTTAGGAATAATACCGTAGACAGGGACACTTCTTTGAATGTCTCGCCCAATAGGTGTTTTTCCAATCAACTACATACAAAAATGAAATCTTCAGAAACAGCACTACATGTTCCCAAGAGAACATTTGCCTGTTTAGAATTCAACTATGCAAGTTCTTACAATATAAAATAGACAAACAGATATTATTTACTAACAAAAAAGCTCCTTCGACATAGATACGAGATCATAAAGTGGTGCCTCTCGTGAAACGGGGCCAGTGCCTATTCCGGTTTTACCGGATACAGGTTTTTCCGGTATATTTTGCCACCCACATACAGTGGTGTCACATTTTGTTATCAGGAAAATTCAAAAAATGTCGTACACGTCAAAATTTGACAGGAGGTCGGTTTTTTTAAAAGAAATATCATATGTATAATATTAGGTACCTACTCGAAAAGATCTTTTTTTTTTGCAAATATAATATGCATGATGTCAATTAAAATATATAATTTTTTATGTTATATTATCTTTCGATATAGCCCCCTTGGTTTATTTAACATTTGAGAATATTTCTCCTAAATTAACTGTAAATGGCTTCTTGAATAAGACGTGGCTAATTTCTATTCAGAATTATAATCTCTTCACGTATCCCCTCTTCTAAAATTACCACATAAATTTTAACAAGTTAAAATGGGATTCATTATTACAAATTTGAAATGCGGTGATTGATCAAGGAATCAATTATTTATTGGGGTTCTTCAATTACTAAAAATTATTGTATTATGTATAAAAGTAATTGAATTAAACTCAGTAATTCGAATGCGGTAATTAATTACGGAATCAATTACTTTTAGGGCAGTTCAATTACTACAAAATAATTAAATAATTTATTAAAGTAATCGAATTAAACTCAGTACTTCGAATGCGCTAATTAATCAAGAACTCAATTACTTTTAGGGTAGTTTAATTACTAGAAAGTAATTGAATAGATTATAAAAGTAATTGAATTAAACTCAGTAGTTTGAATGCGCTAATTGATCAAGGAATTAATTACTTTTAGGTTATTTAAATTACTAGAAAGTAACTGAATTATTTATAGAAAAAATGGAATTAAACTCACTAGGTCGAATGCGCTAATTGATTAAGAAATCAATTACTTTTAGGGTAGTTCAATTACTGGAAAGTATTTAAATAATTTATTAAAGTAATCGAATTAATCTGAGGCGATTGTTTGAATATTCTGCGATGGTAATGTAAATTTACGGTTTGCTAATTTCCTTAATCTTATATTTAGTTTACTATGTGCTTATGCACAATGCTGATTGACTGTTCTTAGCTTCATCTCGAGGTATGATGTCAGTATTTTTATGCCTACTTTGAAGACCATCAAGGACTTCATTAGGGATTTCTTCGGTTGACTGTACAGTAGAGTTGGTAGTTCTAGTTAGGATGCCACTGACCAAATATCCATGTTCTAAATTGTGTTTTTTTTATTTATAATCGCGGTCTTTTTTGTGCGTTAGCTTGTACCAAATAAATACTTTACTTTCTCATTAAAAATCTCATTATCGACCTATTTATTTATTTATATTACAAAATTTCTTCTAACTGTTATGCTCTGAGGGTAATATTAAACAATTTAGATTTCACCGTAGCCAGGAGCTGTGCCCTAATAGTCGCATCTTCGCTATGAAATCTGTTTTTGGGGTTCATGCTCCCAATATTTGTGTTTGTTCTGCAAAAGACCTGCATCCTTTCTCTTAAGCTTACCTATTCCTCGTTCTAAACAAATCAAGAAATCCTTAATATTAGGTGGTAAGAAAGTTTTGAATCATCTACCGCTCTCATTGGGGGTAAGGCAACAATGTTCAAAGAGGTTTAAAAACCTGACTAAGCATTATTTAATTAAGGGAGCTTACTACACTTTGGATGCATTTTTTACTGATCCATCGTTCAGTGATTATTTTAGTAAATATGCTAAGTATGTTTTAAACGTTGTTTCTTTTTTGCCCTTATGCTGTTCATTACCTCCATATTTCCATATGTACATATGATTAACAGCCTGGGTATACTGTGTCATATGGGGAATGTAGGTCTGTTAAGATTGTATACATGTTCTATATAATTTCAGTTTTATTTATTGACATTTGTTTAGGACCTTCAGATTGTGTTTGTGTTTATCGTATTTACTAATAATGATTTTACTTTGTGAACAACAATATTGTTCTTCAGGCAATAAAGTACTTTTGAGTTTGAGTTTGAACGTCATCACTCTGGAACGACCTCTCTGAGGCCGTGTTCCCCAACGAGTATAATCTCCAAAGATTCAACACCAGCGTGAATCGTTTCCTGTGCACACGCACCGCACGCAGAGCGCCATAAAGCATTTATCCTGCCGTGCTGCGCCTAACATATAAAAAAATTGTATTTTAAAAGAAATAAATAATTAAAAGGCAATAAATAATAACTTTCCTTATAAATATGAAAAACAAATCGTGGACAAACTGAGGACCGATTGTAGCAATTTTAAAATTGCAACTATTGACTTTGTGGGGAATGTTCGACTTACCTTTGATTCTTACGGTCTAATTTTTACAAAGTGCATCTTCTATAGTTATTTGACTTAAAAATTGTTATTTAGTTGTATCATCTTTGTTTACAAAACATTAGTCAGAATATGGGGCGAACGCACTACTTCTGCTTTTCTGTGGTTTGATGGCGCCAGACGCCGCACATAGGTTGACCATGTATTTGCGTTTCAAGTCTCCGTCAAGTCGCAGAATGCCCATTTCTTACTCTTGGCAATTTTTGGTAAAAATAAAGTTTATTAGAAATATTTTCTATATTTTATTATTAAAGTTATGTTCTGGTAGAAGCCCAGACTCTCTTATCGTTCTGATCGTTCGTAGTGTGTCTCTGTTCTCTTTTTTTTTTGTTGAGTTATGTTAAGTTGGCAATACTTACTGTGTCAACTGATTGTTGAAGGAGAAGGGGTTTCTTCGGCGTTCTCGGGGCCTGTAATTTCACTTTCTTAAAATCCTTCAGATAAGGACAAGCCAGCCGCCGCGCGCCGTCAGGCCATTTTTTTGTGGCAAAAGGCCACGAGGTCCCACCACCCTTTTGGAGGCGAGCTTCTTAATTTCTTTTGTTTCTTGGGTTGTTGTTTGTGGGATTTCAGTAGGTAATTTTCTTTTTTATTATTTTTAGCCGTTTTTTCTGCAGTTCGGCACCTATGTAGGGAAACCACATAATTAACGTACCACATGGAATTCTAAGGCCCACATGTTTACCTAAGGTACTGCAGCTAAGCTTGTAAAAGTCTAATTCCGCCTGGCCTTTCACAAGAAACCACATGGGGCCATACTGGTATATGGAACTAGCCGCCTAAAAGGATCCATCATAGCTGCCCAAACCAGATGGCTTTGGTATTTAGTAACTATAATTAGTTTTTTTTTTTCACTCTTCCCCGAGGTTATACATAAATTTTATTTTAATTCCTTGCGTCCGGAAAGGCTGTCTTTTCATTCATTCCTTCTTTTTATAATTGAAACTAAGCTAAATTTTAAACAATTTGACTAATCATAAAATTAACCTAATTTTTTTTTTATCAATAAAAACTCTATTGTTTGTGTGGGAAAACCTTGGTTTTATTTATTGCATAGATTTTCAATAGTATCTGACATTCGGTATACTTTTCCTGGTTTGGACTTCGATCAAACCAGGTTGCGCCCAAGGCAAACCAACGACGAAGGGAAGGTGTAAGAATAAACAACGGACCACGATCTAGTGCCTTCACATAAAGAGCTACCGTAAGCAGATAGTGACGACCTGTTGTCCATGACAAAAGGTTGCCACTGTCATACGATCCCGGGCGTCGCAACCAACGGCCCTAATAACTGAATCAAACAATTTGCATAAGAAAATTAGTATTACTAAGAAATTGGGAAACAATGGAAAACATATTACAAAACGTATGGAAGAACTACGACGGCGATTTTTCTCAATATTAGTGTCTTAACAGGATGAACACATTTTTTGAAACTTATTTATAACATTTTCAGGGCGCAAATTCACGCAATTTTAACACTATGTTAAAATAAAGCTATCGTCCATGTGTTTGTTTCTTAGGCGATTCTTCAAAATTAATAATATTGAAAATTCGTGATTTTTTGACAGTTTTCGTGGCATAAAACTATACAGTGTGTCTATAAAGTCTGGAAACGGCTTAATACCATCAAAATTTATTGACCGACTTAAACCAAATTTGATACAGTTGTGTAAGAGGATCTGACGCACCGACTAACTATATTGGCGTTGTTGCCAGCTTTTTAGTTTGTCTAGAATTCGAACGAATTTTATATTTTTAAATGTAACGCCCTGTATATTTTTTCATTTATAGTTTTTACTTTAAATTTGTTATACTTTTGGTAAAACATACTTTGCTCCTAATATCAGTAGTTTTTGAAATAACGAGTACAATTTAGAAAAAATATATTTTTTATATTAAATGTTCAAACTGTTTTCCCTGTACAGCTTGACAGTGTGCTAATTGAAAATCAAATTTTTTAATTGTGTTGTAAATCATTTGTGGCGTTATTAATTCAAATTCGTCCAAAATTCGACGCTGCAAATCGGCCAAATCTTCAAGTTTTGTGGTATAAACTCTGTTCTTCAAGTGTCCCCATAAAAAGTAGTCGTTGGGCGACAAATCAGGGGACCTAGGTGGCCACTCGATTGCACCCCCTCTACCTCTATTCGAAAAAGTATTGTTCAAAAATTCGCGCACGTTTCGACCAAAATGAGGAGGAGCTCCGTTTTGTTGGAAGAATGTACTTGCATAATTTGGACCCATCACATTTCGTATAGTAGGCACTATTTGCGTTTCCAATAGCTCAAGGTAAAGTTGTGATGTCAAATTTCCATCAATAAAAAATGGACCGATCTTGTGGTTACCCAGAAGCCCAGCCAACACATTCAATTTTCCAGAGCGCTGTGTATGACCTTCTTTCATCCAGTGGGGATTTTTATTTGCCCAAAACCTACAGTTGTGTCTATTGACTTTACCATTTAACATAAATGTTGCTTCGTTCGAATATACTATAAATTTGAAAAACTGGTTATTTTGGTCAAACCTTGACATCATAATATCACAAAATTCCGAGCAAAATTCAATTCTTCGCTTATAATCATCTTCATCATCTTCCGATAACTCTTGAACTACATGTATTTTAAATGGGTGATATATTTATGTTTTATTAAAACACTATGAACGGATTTGAAGCAGGTCACTTACTTGAGAAATTTTTCTTAATAAAGAAACAGGGGTTTCAACATGTTGTAAAATTTCTAAACTTTTCTCTTCATCTACTACTGCTGGTCGTCCTGATCGTCGCCTATCTCTACAATTTCCAGTTTCTTCGAGCCGACCGTGTTTAGAACACGTGGTACCAGTATTTAATTTTGATTTCGGCATTGACGTTCTAACTCTCTTTTTCGAAACACCCTGTATTTGCAAGGTACCTATATGGCAACAGCCTAAATAATTGCCGAGTAGTTGGGACAATCAATTATTATACCACCGCGAACCAGATCAGAAAGTTATAGAATTGTCGATTTGACAAGGCGATCCATACACACAAACTTATATGTGCGACGCCGTAAACATACGAGTATGTAGCAATCTTAAATTTTGTTTTAGTATCTCTTATAAGAAAAAGGTAATATTATGTATAATGGCGCCTGGTATAATAGCTTAAGCAAAGTATACCTGTTTTTACTTGTTTCAGATTCGTCCTCCTTAATGTCTAGTTCTTCGTGTTTAATTTTCCAATCTCCATACATCTGATCAGTTCCTGCGTCATCGACTTCAACTTTGACCTCTGCTTCGGTTTGATCAGAAAATGTTTGTTTGCCCCTGTAAAACATAAAATGATCCCCTTTTAGGCAGGACAAAAACAAGAATTGTTGATTGCTTTTACGAGAAACATCTCTCTAATCCGTATACCTGGGTCATATTTTGGTGATGTATAAATCATATTACTTAAGTAGGAGAGGAGAAGGTGCTTAACAGTAAATATCGATAAACAGCACCAGAATATATTTTAATAATGATATAAGTAGGGTCAATTAGGGTAGATCGAGGGGTAAATACAAATGTATCCCTAAAGGACCCTTATGGATATTGACTTTATGTAGAGTCGAAAGGGCAAAATGTCTGCTTAGTTCAGGTTAGTTAGTTCTTTAAGCTTGATGATCCTATAAATCGATTTACACGTCACAAAGTCACGTTTTCTTGCCTAAAATAAACACCCTTATAATGTTGACAGAATCAACACAGATATAAGGTTTATCATTCTTATGGGGTGTGGAGCCACACACAGGAAATAACCGCACAGAAAAAGGCGCACTGTTATGTAAGCGCACAAGAAATATCCGCACGTGAAAAAATGCGCACATGGAACCACAAATCGTCTATAGTTTTTCTAACTCGGTTTTCTAAAGGAGCAAACACATTCAATATTATATTACGTGCCAAAAAACTCAGATACACACACACACATAATAATTACTTTTTTGTTCGTTTTTTATGCTTTCAAAATAAAACACACCGAGTTACTGTACGAATTAAGCCAAGCCACACTATTCGGCGACGGAACGTTTGACAAAGCACCTGCTATGTTTTACCAACTCTATACTTTCCATGCCAAAGTAGGAAATTCGTATCCACCATGTGTGTACATACTGCTGACAAAGAAGAATGAAGCAACATACTTGGAGATGTTTAATATTTTAAAAAACTTAGTTCCAAATATGGCGCCTGAGAAGATACTTTTAGACTCCGAGAAGGCTTGCATGAATGCTGCAAGACGAACTTTTCCAGAAGCCGAAATTAAAAGTTGCTATTTTCATTTGTGCCAAAGCATCATAAGGAAAATTAATGCAGAATCCAAATTATGATCAATCGCCAAATGTTACTGAGAGAGTGAATAGGGTGTTAAAAACAATGCTATCAGCGTTTATTTCTGATAATCAGAGAATTTGGAATAATAATTTAGCTGGGCTAGCTTGTGCGGTAAATACTGCTGTTCACGAGGTGACAGGACGCATACCATATTTTATTAATTTTGGTAAAGATATGATACTTTACGGTAGTGAATATAATAGGACAGGAGATATTTAGGATTCAATTGATGATGAATCAGTTCAACATAATAGTTTGGTTAAAAGAGTAGAAGCTTTAGCCAAATTAAGGGAATCTGTTAATAAGAAATTACAAGCTCACGTAAGGTCAAGAGACCAGTATAATCTTAGGCGTCGCGATGTTCATTTTCAGTTAGAAGATTTAGTTTGGAAAAGACGATTTGCATTAACTGACGCTGGAAATTATTTTTCGTCTAAACTTGCTGGAAAATTTGAAGCACCTTTTAAGATAATTAAAAAGATTGGATATTGTATATATGAATTAGAGGATATGAATGGGAAGTCCAAGGGAAATTGGCATGTACAAGATTTAAAACCTTATTATGGTTCAGATGACAACTAATTTGAATAGATAACTACAGGGTTAATGTGTGCTTTTATATTTAAAAAAAAAAATTAGTTCATAATTACTTCATAATTTTTTTCCCCTTTGGGAAAGGGGGTGACTGTTACAGTTTAAAAATTGCATTTCATAAGTTTGGTTATCTATGTTAGCTTTTCTGTTTTAATTTGTTAAAATACATATGTAGACTCTCACCTTAGACATTAATTAATAATTTAATTACCTGTAATAGCCAAAATTTTTATTATGTTTAGTTTCAAACTTCTGTTGATGTTTATATTCCAGTAATGTTTTGTATCTTGTAAGACATAGCCAAGTGGATTGATTTCTTCTGTTCCTTGTTTAATACTACTTGCAGACAGGTTTTATTTCAAATATTTGTTTTTGTTAATTAGTAATTGATAAACTTTTCAAGTTATCAATAGAAATAACTTCTTGTATTTGAGATGTAGGTTAAATGTCTCGGCTGTTGTAAATTAGCTGTTTTTAAGAAAATCGATAATAGGTCAGTGTCAAGACTGATAGTTTCTGTGCATTTTCACGGCGACGTCTGGTTAATTTTTGCTTGGTTGCGTGGGTTGACTTCGGTCGCCGTTAGTTTTCTATGGTGTAAAAGAGGTTAGCTTTCATAGATAGATTTGACTAACTTTTGTCGTCGTTTGTTTTGGTAACTATGTACGTTGAAGAGGGAATATTATCGGCCCTTTCGACAAGGGACGATTGAAGGAAAGCAGGTTTGTGGAAATAGCTTCCTAAGTTTAGTTTTTTTGGGCAGGGCAGGCTATTGTAGTACCGATAAAACATCCACAAATGTTTTAAAAAGGGTATGGCTTTGTAGTGTAGTATTTATGTAGGTTCGCGCCATTTATCCAAATGTAATTACGCGCCTTTACGCCATGCGCCCTCGGGTGACGGCCAGGGTAAGAAAAGTGACGTGACGTTTAGCGGGAGAGAGATTTAGAGGTTAAGTTCGATTCTATGGAAGCGAAGAGAAAAAGGTTGTTGTTTAAGTTATGTTTTGTTTACTGTGGAAAAATTAGAAAAAGTAAAGAAATATTAATGTATTTAGAAATAAAGGTCTGTCTTTATCACCAAATAACTTTATTTGCCCCTCTAGGGTAGAAAACAAGGGTTATAAAAATACATAAAATGACGATGAATTAAATTAAATTTCTTAATGCATGTGTTGTACTAGTTTCGACTTTAAAACTTAATGTATTTAAATGTATTATAATAAATAAATATAATAAAAATTAATGTATTTAATTTGGGTTTGTTCCCGGACAACCAGTACTACAGTTTATTAAAAGTGGGATTTGAACACAAGACAGATGATTACAGATTTGTAAGTGCAGTTTAGTTATGGCACATGCAGAACATAATAATTTAAGAGATTTCTCACGTACGACAAATGGTGATGAGTTTGAAAGGTTTTATGAGGCCCGTATGTCCGGTCTTGATGCTAACAGACCAGCAGTTGATGGGGTGCACCAGCCCGAAACATGTCTTCGGTCTCAGGGACAAAATGAGGCCAGAGACTCCAAATAAAGAACATCATCCAACCCACCAGTGGACGTAAATATGTTACTTGGTTCAACGAATAATTTAATGCAACAGAATGTAGCTGTCATGCAAATATTAGCGTCGCAAAGAAACGATCAGCGAAGTTATAGGACATACACCTAGTATGCTATTATTTGGTATTAATCAAAAAGGACATGTTTCTGATAGCGTACGTGTTTATTTAGAA
The DNA here is from genome assembly GCA_963920685.1 of Polydrusus tereticollis. Taxonomy (NCBI): domain Eukaryota; kingdom Metazoa; phylum Arthropoda; class Insecta; order Coleoptera; family Curculionidae; genus Polydrusus; species Polydrusus tereticollis. Next base: position 28,831,912 of record OY987336.1, read on the forward strand.
AACCAAGATAATTTAGAACGAAACTGATTGTTCGTGAGGGAAGAAGCAGCTAAAAATATTGTTAGGTGTCAGAAGTATAACAAGAAATATTATGATGAAAAGCATAAGCCTTCTCACAAGTATAATGTCCGTGATTATGTCATGATCATCAATACGGATATATCAGCTGGAAATAATAAAAAGTTAATTCCAAAATATCGAGGTCCATACGTTGTATAAGCTGTGTTGGATAATGATAGGTATGTAATAGGGGATATTGATGGGTTTCAACTTACCCAAATACCTTATGAGGGGGTAGCAGCTCCTTCAAGAATGAAACCTTGGATGGAAGACTAGCTTATGATTTGGAGTAGGTACTTATTTTATTCTATTTTAGTACTTACCCAATTGCGACAATTATTATATCCTAACTTAACTTATGAAACTTGTTATGTATTATGTCTTATGGAACCTATGTTCTGTTTATGAAACCTTATGACTTTATTATGTACTTGATTATGTTTAAGTAAGCTACGAATTTGGCGTTTATGTAAGCCAGTTAAGGGTTAGTTAAGTTTTATGTCAAATCTTATGTAATTATTAATGTTTACCTGATTGAGGTCAATCAGATTTATCAGGATAGGCCGAACTGTAGTATTTATGTAGGTTCGCGCCATTTCTTCAAATGTAATTACGCGCCTTTACGCCATGCGCCCTCTGGTGACGGCCAGGGTAAGAAAAGTGACGTGACGTTTAGCGGGAGAGAGATTTAGAGGTTAAGTTAGATTCTATGGAAGCGAAGAGAAAAGATTGTTGTTTAAGTTATGTTTTGTTTACTGTGGAAAATTAGAAAAAGTAAAGAAATATTAATGTATTTTATTTCGGTTTGTCCCCGGACAACCAGTACTACAGTAGTTTGCCTATTCTTTGGGCGAAATGCCGATTTAAAATGCTTTGCTGAACTTTAACAAGCGGTCCTAGAGGTCATTTGGTAAATTGGAACCCTCGTCAGTTATTTGAGAGTTTTTTTTGGTAGTCGTGTACTATTGGAATTCTTGGAGAGTAGCAATGTAGCAGTATCCACATTAGCTGTTTGAGAGACCATGGGTAGCACGTAAAGTTGCAGCTAAGTATTATTACCCTGTGATCATTTCTCTTTAAAAAGTAGTCAACCTAAAATCTTAATATTTTGCATTTGCGTATTGTTCGATATACAGTGTTTTGATAAAGTTTTGCGTCCATGTTATGTACAGAGCTTGTGCTTTAGCTGCGTTCGGGATGGTCGACGGATTTGGAGTGGAGTGAGAGTGGATTTTTATCATGTGACATTAGAACTTTAGGAGTGAATCCGTCAAACCCGAACGCTTTGGAGCCGTGGTGGAACCCAAACATAACCTGACAAAATTATACCTATTGCTTAAGTGATTTAGTGTTAAAAATTGTTTGGGTTAAAATATTTCAAAGCTGTTGAATATGTCATACTATTATTCCGGTTTTAAAATTCATACAAGAAGAGTATTTTGAAGACTCTAAAGAGGAAGGACAGCTAGTTGAAAAAGTGGAAAATTTTGCCGAACAATAAATACGTGAAGGTGCCGAAAATTCAAATCAAATCGAAAACAAACCGCAACTTAGCCTCTACCTAACACACAACTAGTGGAAATACGCATGCCCACTCCAAAAGTTCTTCCCTGCGACACCGAACTTTTGGAGTGCGCACTTTTCACTCTTTATTCGATACCCAAACGCACAAAGATTTACTCTTTTCACTCCAAATTTAATACCCGAACGGACGGAGTGCGCTTGGGTACTTGTGGAGTGAAAAGAGTGCCATCCCGAACGCAGCTTTTGTAAACGTCTAGCGTATGTCGACATAGCGTTAAGACGTCACAAGAGTATCTAGTAGTTTAAAACGTTAGGTAGTCTGTTACAGCTAATTTTGTTGTAAATATAGTTAAAATTTATTATTATAAAGTAAATATTTTTATTTCCCGGCTAAAGGCCATTTGTTTCTTCTAAATTAAACACTTGTAACTTTTTTTTTAACTTATCTACGCCCGAGTGGCTAGTATACTTATCGAGTAACCACAGGAACTCGTAAGATTTTGTATTATACTTTAAGAATGCTCTTACAGTAGATTTAGTTAGTTATGAGAGGTTCTTGCACAGACCTTGCGGAAATTCCAAGTCTGGGCAGGTGTATTTTGATTCATAATTCATGATGCCCTGGATGTAGGTCTATGTGTCTGCCAGACTAGACTAAACAGTCATTTTTACGGTGTAGGTCTGACAGTTGCCGTCTTGTGCAAGACCCTGTCAAACAGGGTTTGACTTTTTGCTTTCTTTTTTCAATAACTTTGTAAGTTTAAACCTTCAGAACTTTTATTGTCAAACCTAGTACTATACTATACTAAAAATAAATATCTGTATTGGCCTCTGCTAAAATTTGGCTTTTATTTTAAATAGAGTGACTTTTAGGGACTTGAGTGAATGAGAGCTTATAAGAAGCTAATGTATACCGATTCTGACATAAGTGTTTTTTTTCCTAGTTTTTTTTTTTTTCTGAGGCTAAACACTAAAATATTTAAAGGCTTTTAAGTAAAATAAAACTAAGGTGGCGCCTTCAGGATTTGACTTTAACTTACTTATAAGAGTGCTAGACCACTCAAACTAGAAACAAAATAGCGAACCTACCCTGAGTTAGGCTAGCTAAGGGGTAAGTTTTAGGGATTGCTGTCTAAAGTACATCCTCCAGAGCGTAGGGTTGCCAGAGTAAGGGTGGATAGGTTGCCTTGTCGTATTTTATTTTAGGTTATCCTAAGGTGAATACTGGCACCCGGATATTGTTTGGCGTTAATTTTTTATAACAATATATACAAGGTGCCGCAGGAAAAAGTCCACAATTCCATCCTAGAACATGGAACCATTACGATGCAGCTCTTGATGAATCGCCAAGAACAACTAATTGTTGCGAAGGGTTTCACAATGCCCTTAACTCTATATTTCATTGCAGCCATCCGAGTATGTGGACTCCTTTCAATGGAATAAGAAGAGACTTAGCGTGCCACAAGCAACATTAGTGAACTCTCAAGCTAACCAACTGGAACCTACTAAAAAGAAATACAGACAACTTTACGCGCTTGTAGCCACTTCACTTCAAAAATATCATGAAACAGAGGACAAGTTATCTTACTTAAGGAGAATAGCTAGTCTACAGTAGGTAATATTTCTGTTTGTTTTTTATACCTATTAGGTATGATATATGTATGTATATTAGATAATAGGTATAAACATTGTGTGTTCCATAATATATGTAAATTTGTTGTTTTTCAAATCCCTACCTATTAATTAATATAATAAAATATTTGCGTTTCGTTCCATGTGCGCATTTATACACGTGAGATTTTTTCCGTGTACGCATTTTTCCACGTACGGATATTTCTTGTGCGCTTACATAACAGTGCGCTTTTTTCTGTGTGCTTATTTCCTGTGCGCTTTCTTTCGGGATTCGTGCAAAACATACTATTAAAATGAAGCGTTTCATAAATTTTTGAACGCCGGCAAGAAGGGCGGTTTTTAGCTAAACACCCCGGTGCTGTGACCGTTTTACATGTGCAGACAAAAGTCTATAAATAGATTTTGAAAAATTTCAAAATTTTTGCTAAAAATATTTTGCTAGTTAATGCTACTTTAGGAAAGAATCGCCCATTGCTAGAGGACGTTTTTAAATGACCCAAAAAGGAGATAAAGTTGTCAGGTATTAATACCTGTTTACATCAGAAAATTGCAGGTGCAATGCATGAAAAAATTGCTTGTACGCATGCGCACTTGCGACATTGCAATCAGCAGAATAAACATATCTACGTGACCTCGGACCTCGCTTCGATACCATAATCTAGGGGCGCTCATCAGAAAAACATTATCGACGAATAATATCGATGTCACAAAAGCATCGAAATCGAAACATCGATTTGTTTAATTTAATATCGATGTTTGACATTTTTATATACCTGCTTGAAATTGTCATTTTTGTAAGTTCTTAGGTGTTTTATAAAATTATGTTCTTCCAGCTTGCCCTAATGACCAATAATAATACACATCACCCAATCAGTATCCTCAATTCTTTGTAAATTCCCGATTTGAAAGAAAAAAAAAACTGCAACTGAGGTATAACCAAATAAGACCTTTGCCATTTCAAAAAGCATGATTCTTTACATAGGAAATGGAAATTGACAACACTCTCTATTTGTCGAGACCAAAGATATATGCAAAAAACTAAAAAAAATACAATACAAAAATTTCAACTTTAAAATAATTTTCATTTCATCAATCATTTTTCTCTCACTGAAAGCTGCGCAATTTAGTATGCATTACATACAATACAGTGAGGACCTAAAGTCCGTCCTCCCCCTCTAACTTCTAAACCGTTCGGCATATTTTGAACGATAATATTTGAGTAAGTCTTGCATTTTTTGACATACCAATGACAGCTTTAAATGTCAAAATGACAGCTGGGTCCGCTTTTGGAATATTTTTTTAAATGGAAAGGGGGTTCCAATGACACCTCATATTGAAGGTCTTTTAATGCTTAAAACATTCTCCAATTTAAAAAACATTTGGTTCAGTATTTTCTAAATAGAAATCAATAATATCGGTTTCTACGTTATGACTACCACTGTTTATAACACACTTTTTTTTACCTATTAGTTGTATATTGATTTTTGCTGTCATACTGTTTTTAAATGTCTGATTGACAGAAAATATTCTTAGCTCGAAATTGTCTTAAATGGCTCGTTCTTTACAAGATAAATTTGAAGCGATTATTATTTTTGGCGAAGCTAACCGAAATTACCATGCTGCTGTTCGTATGTTCAATGAACGATATCCGGAACGCCAAATATGCGCAAAAATTTTTGCGAAAACTAATCTTAAAATTTCAAGAAACTGGTACGGTGAAAGACGCTCCAAGGTCTGGAAGGCCAAAAATAGTGGAAGATGTGAAAGTCCAAGTCTTAGCTGAAATGGTTGTTACTCCCCAACAGCCAACGAAACACGTGGCTGAGGCATGCAATGTTTCTCGTAGTTCTGTCAAAAGAATTTTGAAAATCCATAAATTTCACCCATATAAAATGAAAATTATACACGAATTAACAGAAGATGATCCAGATAGACGAATAGAATTTTGCGAAATTATGTCAGAAAGAATCGTACGGAATAATAACTATTTGCGGAATATTTGTTTTAGCGACGAAAGTACTTTTTTCTTACATGGAAGGGTTAATACCCAAAACCGTAGGTACTGGAGTGATGAAAACCCCCAAGTTTTTCGGGAGGGACACACTCAGTTTCCCCAGAAAATAAATGTTTGGGCAGGCATTTTGGGTAATCACATTATAGGCCCCATTTTTCTGGAATATAATCTTAATGGCCCCAGGTACTTGAATATGTTGCAACATACAATTACTCCACTTATTGATGATGTTGTTGCCCAAAACCCACATGAGTTTCAAGAGGTTATATTTCAACAAGACGGTGCCCCGCCACACTATTTCAGGCAAGTCAGAAATTACCTGGACGAATCTTATGAAAATAGGTGGATTGGTCGTCGAGGTCCGACAGAATGGCCAGCTAGATCGCCAGACATAACGCCTCTAGATTTTTTTCTTTGGGGCATACGTTAAAACTGAGGCTTATAAAACGGCTCCAGGCTCATTAGATGAACTTAGGCAGCGAATTACAGATGTTTGTTCAAGAATAACGCCACAGGTGCTGCACAATGTCCGAGAGGAATTTACCAATAGAATATTTACGAGAATATTTATTTGTCAGGAGGTCCATGGTGGTCATTTTCAACAATTTGTTGAAGTAACCACTATTTTGTAGATGTGTGCCTTTATCTTTTATTTAAAATACTTATAATTAATAAATTTCATTTAATACTGAACCAAATGTTTTTTAAATTGGAGAATGTTAAAAGACCTTCAAAATGAGGTGTCATTGGAACCCCCTTTCCATTTAAAAAAATATTCCAAAAGCGGACCCAGCTGTCATTTTGACATTTAAAGCTGTCATTGGTAATATTGGTATGTCAAAAAATGCAGACTTACTCAAATATTATCGTTCAAAATTTCATTAAAATCTACCGAAGGGTTTAGAAGTTAGAGGGGGGGGACTTTAGGTCCTCACTGTATACAGGGTCGTTGGTATGTATGGAAACGGTCGATTATTTCTTAAAATTGCCGACTTACTTGCTGATTACTTCCAGTCGGTATATGTCAGGGAGGGTGGTCCGCCATGCTATGACAGCGAGCAGTTACCTCAGACAAACATATGCTTGAGCAGTGTAAGGTTGGACAGTGATGTGGTCTTTCATAAATTAATTAATCTTGATATCAATAAAGGCCCAGGGCCTGATAAAATACCTCCTCTCTTTTTAAAAAACTGTAGTCCAACACTCTCACTTCCTTTGAGCTACATATATAATTTTTCCGTTATGTCTGGTGGGGTTCCTCAGTTGTGAAAGTCGGCTTTTGTTACTGCTCTGTTTAAGGGAGGAGATAGGACTGATATAAATAACTATCGCCCAATATCGGGCCTAAACTGTTTAGCCAAAGTTTTGGAATCAATAATAAGTGATGAAATTTTTTTGAATTTTAACAATGTCATTTCAAGTCACCAACATGGATTTTTTCCTGGGAGATCATGTCAGACCAACTTGATACTGTACTCTAATTTTTTGAGTGGATCACTTGACGAGGGCACACAGGTCGATGCTATTTATTTCGATTTTAAAAAAGCTTTTGATAGCGTAGATCATTCGATATTGCTGAAAAAGTTACATTTTTATGGAATATGCAATCCCTTGTTATCTTGGATTGAGAACTACCGCTGTGGCCGCGTCCAGTTTGTGAAATTTAATAACTTTCTGTCTAAAAATATAAATGTATGTTCTGGAGTTCCCCAGGGATCTCATCTGGGACCCATATTGTTCTTGATTTTTATCAATGATTTGTCCCTAATATTTAAAGATTGTAATTATCTGTTTTTTGCAGATGACCTGAAGATTTATCGCCAAATACGTGATACTAACGATTTTGTTTCTTTACAAAATGAGGTTTCCAAGTTGTCTGTGTGGTGTAAGGAAAACAAAATGATTTTGAATATTTCCAAATGTAAGGTAATATCATTCACAAGGAAAAGAGTACCTATGTTAAAAGCCTATCACATGGATAATTTGGAATTACCTAGAACTAATTTAGTAAATGACCTTGGGGTGCTGTTTGACGCCGAGTTGCGTTTCACTCAGCATATTGATAGTGTTGTTGCTAAGGCATATAGAATGACTGGGTTCTTGATGAGGCAGTGTTGGGAATTCAAGGACATCGAAGTACTAAAAACGGTGTATTGCGCTTTGGTTAGAAGTGGCTTGGAATATTGCTCTATAGTGTGGTCACCTTATTATCAGGTTCATATTAAGCGAATCGAGCGTGTCCAATCAAAATTTGCAAATTTCCTGCTCTTTAAGTTAAACATGGATAGGGACCGACTGACATATGCTGAGCGTAATGCACTGCTAGGCCTGGATAGTTTGGAGGTCAGAAGGACCAAGCTTTCAATGTCACTGGGGCACAAAACTCTTAACAATATAATAAATTGTCCTGATATTCTGGCCCTGATTAATTTCAGAGTGCCTTCTCGCCCAACAAGGCAATGCACACAATTCTCGCCAAACTATGGGCGAACCGATGTTGGAAAGAATTGTTGTATTAACTGTATTGTCAATAGTCTAAATATTTTTTTACCAAATGATTTCAATATGCAATGTAGTAGCGACACATTTAAAAGGAAAGTGAACTATTACGTACTTCGGAAGACATAGTGTTGCGTGCATGGCTTTTCCTGTTATTTTATTTTATTTTATTGCCTATATCGGACTACCTCTATCTTTGTTTGATTGTAATTGTAGTGTATTGTAATGATTGTATATGTATTTCTTTTTATACACCTGTGCCATTTGGAGTCTGTGACTCTGTTGTGTATTTGTAAACAGATAAATAAATAAATAAATAAAATAAATAAAAATAAAACAGTCAGTAAAAAATATTTTAGATAAAAGTTTTAGGGTTCTTTAAGGTGTATTAGAATCTTAAAAAATAAGTATACACGTGAAGTCAGAAAACCGTATAAGAACAAAATTACTTTTTTTTAAATGGCACACCCTATATCTTAGAATATTTCTGGATTTAACATAAAATAACAATTATTTTTTAATACGGGCATTAAAAGTATAAACTTAATAGTTTTCGAGATATCGACTTTTGAAAAATGAAATTTTTAAACTTTGACAGCTTCTAGCTTTTTAACGGTATGTCTCAGAGTAAAACGGTTTACATGTCCCTATCTTAGTTTCTTATTATCTTCCTAAAAGCATCAACTTCCGGTTAAACCGGATGTAAGTCAAAAGCCGGAAATACAGTACTTCCGGTTTAACCGGAAGTTGATGTTTTTGAGAAGATAATAAAAAAGTAAGATAGGGACATGTAAGCCGTTTTACTCTAAAACGTATCGTTAGAAAGCTGGAAGCTGTCAAAGTTCAAAAATTTCATTTTTCAAAAGTCGATATCTCGGAAACTATTAGGTTTAGACTTATAATGCACTTATTAAAAAATAATTGTTATTTTATGTTAAATCCAAAAATATTCGAACATATAGGGTGTTCCATTTAAAAAAAGGTAACTTTGCTTCCCTACGGTTTTCTGACTCATCCTGTATACTTTTTTTTTTTAATTCTAATACACCTTAAAAAACCCTAAAACTTTTATCTAAAATATTTTTGCTAACTGTTATACTTTAAGAAATAATTGACCGTTTCCTTACATACCAACGACCCTGTATATAAATTACAGGTAATATCACTTGAGGAATATACAGAATGAAATACAGAATAAAACAAGCTAATAAAAATAAATTGTTCAAGAAATTAAAATATCTAGACATAATACAAATAAAATGCAGATAAAATAACAAATACAAACAAAAGACTGATAAAACAAAACGGAGTAAATTGCAAAATATAACAAGAGAATAAAAGGACAAGAGAATTTTAAATTTCCATCACAGGCATGCTTAAAAATTCTTCCACAGAGTAGAATGCTTTGCTGATGAGAAATGCCTTGAACCTTTCTTTTAAAAGGCCAATAGGTAGATTTCTCTGATGGTATGAGAGTTTATTGTAGAAGTGAATCCCAAAGAACCCAGGGCCATCTTGACACCTTTTAAGTCGTTAATAGTTTGGCACAAGATTGGAGTTGTGACGAGTACTATGGTCATGTAGCGAACTATGAGTGGCATAATTATCGATGTGCGATCTGACATAGAGTAGAGTTTCTAAGATAAAATAGAGATGGTAGCGTCAGTATTCTATTACGAATAAAAGCCTGATGACAATCCTCTCCGTACCCCAGACCACAAACCACCCGAAGAGCCCTCCCTTGCAAAGAAGACACCAATGCAGCTCCACTACTATGTCCCCAAACCACTATGTTATAGTTATTATGTGAATGGATAGTAGCAAAATAGCGCAACCCCCTGTCCAGATAAATACCCAAAAACCTCACTGGGTCAGCTTAATAGACCTCTGGGATATCTCTGGTTGCAAATATTATCCACTGTGTTTCATCCTGACTTAAGAAAAGTTTGTTTGCCACAAACCATTGTTCAGCTCTTTCCTGTGCCAGCCTCGAACACTCCCAGGCATTTTCCACTTCCCTGTCAACACGACATGCAATGGTTGTGTCATCTGCAAACAGGGTATACCTACTTCATGGTGGGATCTATATTTGGTAGGTCATTAATATAGATTATAAAAACTAGTAGTCCCAATACAGATCCCTGTGGTACCCCACCCTTACATCCCTGCTCTCAGAAAACCAAGCAGAAAACACACCAGCAACACAGACCCTCTGACATCTTCCCTCTAGATAGCTTCTAATGAGGGCCAGGCCACTATCACCAAAGTTATAGCGCCGTAACTTACCCAAAAGTACATCGTGGCTAACACAGTCAAAAGCCTTACTGAGGTCACAGAAAATGGCCGATGTAAATGCAGAGTTGTGAAAGGCCTTAATTATATAAGACACCAGGTCCATGACACCCAGTGAGGTTCCCAGACCCTTTCTAAAACCAAACTGTTTGTTGTTGAATAGGTTATTGTGTTCAAATAAATCATTCACTCTGGCTGCTATATATTTCTCAACAATTTTAGGAAATACAGAAAGCAGAGAAATAGGCCTGTAGTTTGTAGCGTCATGTCTGTCACCTTTTTTAAATATCTGAACTACTGTAGCCTGATTAAGAGCAAGAGGAAAAGTACACTCATGAAAACATAGGTTGATTAGTTTTGTTAAAGGACCTACAATTATGTTTTTAATGGTCTTTATTAGGGGTATGTTAAAGCCATAAGAGTCTCTTGAGGATTTATTTTTCAATGAATTTATTATGTCTCGAACCTCATTAATTGAATCTTCAGAAAATTTAAAGTTTTCTGCTGGGAAGTGTTTAATATTATCTAGTGCATTCATAGCAGAAACTCCAACTCTACTCTGCAAGTCTTCGGCAAGTCTGATGCAATGCCTACAAGGAAGTTATTTAACAAATCAGGGCCCATGTTACAATCCCTTCCACTGCTGCCAGATGTGTAACCACGGTATTTATTTATTATTTCCCACATTGTTTTTGTGGGACATGCTGAGTTCTTGATGAACTGATCATTTGCTGAACATTTAGCTTTTTTTATTTCAGATCTATAGAGATTTAAAGTTATTTCTATGATATTTAAATTCATCAGATGGAAAGTGTTTGAGAAGATCATTTGACATGTTCAGGTGTTCCCTCATATCCCTGAGAGTCTGTGTATACCAATTGAGAGGTCGTGCCTGATTTTCTGGTTCTACATGTTTTTTCACAGAAAGACTGAAGATAGCTTTCAGATATTAAAGTTAGGAATGTGGAAAACTTAGCATTCACATTTGTACTGTTGTCACCCAAAAATCCCCAATCCACCTGTTCGACCAAATTGTAAAACCAGAACTTATCCTTCTGAGTGATAGGTGTAAATCTAACTTTCTCATTTTTGGTTTCAACAGCACACAATGGCACAAATTCCACCATTTCAGCTAGATGATCTGAAAGCCCTGTATTCCAAATGAAGGAACCAAATTCAAGGTCATTAAAATTTAAAAAGATGTTATCTAGGCAATGTATTCCCCTTGTAGGATTGTATATCATTTGCTCTAGTCCGAATGTCCCTAGGTAGGAGAGAGTAAAGAGAAGTGAATGACCCTTCGTCTGTATTGAAATGGACATTGAAATCCCCTGACAAAACATCTTTTGACTCACACCAAGCATAACCATAGCACGCTCTATAATTAGCAAAAAAGTGTCAAGATAACCCGAAGGGGGTCTATATAAATTAATAATGCAAGGCGTAAAGTTTGTAAGCGTGGAATCGCTCATGAATTAAGTTGCGGGTCGTCTACTATCATGCGGTTTTTCAAATAAATTTAAGCCCTATGGTTCTTTTGAGTCAGCTCGGTGAGTCGACTCTTTTAGGTGAGCCAGAGTCATAGAGCTGTCTCTTCGAAACGAGTCATTTATCTCATCTCTAGTGTGGAATCACGGATACCAACTTAAAAAAAAATCAAAATATCCAGTGATCTATGCGAAGAAAAGTCAAGCCAAGCTAAACCAAACTATTTCGTTATTTGCAAACGTGTTCAGTAATCGGCAGTGGTTGCTTTTTAGTTTAAAAATATGATTTCAGTAGAGTATAAACACAGAAGAAATAAATATAAATTGTTTAATGCTCGGTTTATTGCCTGATACGTAAACGATTACGCAATGCAATTTTTTGCACAAGCAATACGTTGCAAGACATTTTTTGCACCTATTGTAAACACATGCTTTTACAATATTTAACATTGTTGAGTTCAAACAAGACAATCAACTATGGGATCAACAAAATAACCTACCTAATCTGGTCCGGTTCCTCGTCACTGTACTCAGTTTTTATTTTTAGTCCTAATATTTTTCGTTGTTCTTGATTAAAAATTATTTCCGTTGTATCGCGGCATGGCTTATTGCTGTTTTCCCACAAATCACACATGTTCAAAAAACGAATTCAGGTGTAACGCCTACTTATTGGTGTCTCGGGTAAATGGAACACACACGCCACAAATTACCAAATTAAATTTTACAGAATTTAAATCTGCGGACTGCTTGCAATATTTAATTTAATCTAGGTTATTTCCAACTGTCTTCTCTTTTATTCTTTATCGGAGCAAACAGCCAGCCAAACAAACCTCAATGCTGGTTTGCACCAGAGTATTTAAGTAAGACTACGCCTATTTTAAATTTAATTTCGTCTACACGGACAATGGCATATGAAGTTGTTTTACACAAATTAGACATCTTACATTAGAAAAAAAAATAAATAAATTGTTAACAATACTTACCTGATAGTGATCGTTTTTCATTTCCGATGGATTTGAAATTTTCTGGATTTTTTCAACACGTGTGTATAGTGACGTATCCGGGGGAAGGGGATACATCCCCACATTAGAGGTGGGCAAAAAACACCAATGTTTTATTTATATATCGATATAAAATATCAGCTCAACCTTCGAACCGTGCAGCATCAAGTCTGTAGGAAATTCTAAAAACGGCGCTGAGTTCAGTCAGTGTCAGTAGTCCACAGATTACGGAATAAAATATTATGTTCTGTGATATGTCGGTAGTTTTACTCCATTGGTAAAAAAAAGTGCGGCAGGAGTGGAAAATATGAAAACCATTGGACATTTCAGTGCAAGTATTTGTAAACCATTGGGAAACCGGTGCAACAAGTGTTGCACCAAGTGCAATCAGTTTCGTACGTGCTGCACTGAAACTGGATGAAAACGTCAAAAAATAGTGTTTTGATTTTTCCATCTTTAAAATAGGTACTATTTTATCTCAAATTTTGTCCAGTGGTAAGTAAAATCAATAAGGATTGAGGAGTACTATCATCAAATTTATCGGAGAAGTGCATTCAAGGTCTAATCTGAAAACCATTGGTACGTACTCAAATAGTGCAACACTTTTTGTGCACTGGTGCAGTTTCAGTGGCATACCGGTGCCGCACTTCTTTTACCAATGGAATTCGCTATTATTCGTAATAGCACAGTATAGAGACCAGCGGGCATACTTAGCGTAAAAATCTAAGTGTGTCGACAGTATCCTAAAGGAAAGTTGATTTAGATGCGAATCACGAATTACGAATGCTCCGATTGGTTAATTCTAAAAAGATTTAAAATCTGAAGTAGCGGCGGATTCAGGGGGGGGGGGGGCGAATGGGGGTTCGCACCCCCCTGAGCCTTAATCGCGGCTTAAGTCGCAAAGCCGATATATACGACATACGCATATTCCAGAGAAATAAATATAAGGAAAGGCTTATAGTCAGTCAACTTTACATGCTTAATTATTAATTATCCTAATATAAAACAAGCTAATACCTAATATAAACAAATCTATTGTTATGTATTCGGTATTATTGCTTTTAAAAATTAACAAATCTGAAAATTGTGTTACCGCGGTACATATGTATTGTATTGATAACTGCAGAGTGCCGATGCCGCCGGAACGGATTGAAGGAGCAGGATCCGCGTATTTTTAACTCGCCGAATACTGAGAAACACTGCAAATACTAACCTGAATTAACCTTTATTGTTCTGTGCTACAAATTCCAGCCCGCCGGGAACCCCCGGCCACCCGTAGAACAGGAAAACACGTAAACAGGCGTTACTCGCGTTAGTAAAGCTGTTGGAATTTTTATTTCTTAATTGTAGCTCTATTATTTTATTAATTTATTGGTGTCGAGTGAGTGAGTTATTGTTTGGATGTTAAGTTTCACAATTACCTCATAATATGAGTGCTAATGAAAATAAAAAAAGAAAGGCAGGGACAATTGACAGCTTTTTTAAACAAATTAAAAATTTTGAAAATAAGCATGATGGTAGTGAACCAGTTGAAACTGGAAGTACATTTTAATTGTAATGATCTTAGGTTTATTAGTAGTGAAAACAGTAATATAAATATCATTCATGTTAATATCCGAGGGATAAGAACAAACTTTAATAACTTGCTGCTACTACTTAGTTCTTTAGAAGTGGATTTCGATATCATCATACTGTCTGAAACGCATATTGTACAAAATGTAAACGAATTTAAAATACCACATTACTCAATTTTCTGCAATAAAAGCACAGTTAATTGGTGTGATGGCACCATTATTTTTGCTAAAAATTACCTTGTTCAAAAAAGTCAAATTATTTGTGTAGACAATATGAAATTTTTACGTGTTGAAATTATAAAACAGCATAAAAAGTATAGTGTTATTGCAAACTATAGACTGCCTTCTCTGGATCCAGAGATAAATATTGGGGAATCTTGCATAAATTATTTTCTGAAAAACAATTTTCCGCATGCAGCGTAGAGATTTTTGCGGGAGATACCAATATTAACATTTTGGATTCAAAAATTAGGTACGTCAACGAATATCTAAGTTGCCTATCTAGCTTTGGGTATTTCCCATATATAAACAGTGCAACCAGAGCTACATCATCTACGTGTTTGGATACTTTTTTTGTTAAAGGGTCAAACAGCTGCGGAGGTTTAATTATTGACAGTGATATAACTGATCATTTTCCTATCATTTTAAATATACATTCTAGTGCCAATTGTGAAAATGCGCCCCAACGAATAGTACGCAGGAGGATTGACAGAGCCAGTTTGTGTAATATTCTCTAAAAAGGGAATCATGGGATGGCATTCTGAAAAAAACGTCAAGCAGTGTAATTGCACAAAAACTAAGTGATACCATAAAAACTCATATTTCTAATGCCACAACGGTTGTACACATTGCAAGCTAAAAGAGATGCCTAAAGCCATGGATAACACCTGGTTTGGTGAACTGTATCCGTCAAAGAAACATTCTAAAGAAAGAATCTTTTTTAACAGCGGAATCATTACAAAGATACATCGACTATCGTAACAACCTGTCAAAATTGTAACAAAAGCCAAAACTGATTTTTACAAAAACAAAATTAACAACAAATTAAATGATCCAAGAGCGCTCTGGAAGGTAATGAATGAGGCCACCAGTGAGTCAGTCGATGATGAAAAGGTAAACGCAATAAGAACTAGTAACAATGAAATCACCACGGACTCTAATGTAATTGCAAAAGAATTCAATTGTTTTTTTAGTTCAATTGGTATAAATCTAGCAAAAAAAAATAAATAAGCACAAAAACATAAATGGGTTACAAAAGAGAACAAATAATAACACAATATTTTTTAAGCCTGTTACTGAAACTGATATGGTCTGTATTATTAAAGATTTAAAGAACTTAAGCTCGTGTGGAGAGGATGGAATAACAACTGAAATTATAAAGGACAACCATCAGAACCTAATAAAACCACTTGTACATCTAATAAACTCCATCTTAACCACAGGTGAGTACCCCGATGTATTTAAAATGTCAGTTATAATTCCGCTATTTAAAAACGGGGACAAAACCGATTTCAATAATTATAGGCCGATAGCGTTAACAAGTGTGCTTAATAAAATTACTGAAATGAGACTTACTGATATTATAGAAAAAAACAACATTTTATCGAAAAACCAATTTGGGTTTAAGACAGGATGTTCTACAGAACATGCACTGCATGAAGTTACCTCATTCATTGCGGAGAGCTTTAATATGCATCAAAAGCCGATTGCAGTATTTTTAGACTTAAAAAAGGCGTTTGATACGGTGGACCACAGTATTTTGCTTGAGGCTTTGAATTATATTGGGGTAAGGGGTTTGGGAAATAAACTATTTAAATCATATCTATCTGGACGTGTACAAAAAGTTAAGATTAAATATATTTACAGTGATTCTACCGATGTACGCGTTGGTGTGCCTCAGGGAACAGTACTTGGTCCTGTTTTGTTTTTAATTTATGTCAACAGCCTTCTGCAATGTCAGGACGTAGGAAAACGAATATGTTTTGCAGACGACCCAGTTTTGCTGATCAGAGCACCGACCTGGCTTCTAGCATACCAAATAGCTGAAAAAGCATTACATAAAATTGAATGTTGGCTTGATGAAAACCAAATTACATTAAATACAGATAAAACCGTTTTTATTGATTTTTCCATGAACTTAAGAGGAGCCTCAGATAGTAATACACTTCTGCTGCATGATGCTTCTTGTTCCTTACAACCTAATGATTGCAATTGTGCTACTGTTATCAAGCGGACTGGTTCTGTTAAATACCTCGGTGTGTATATTGATAAATTTTTAAAGTGGGATGTGCATATTAATTATGTAACAGCCAAGATCAGGAAAACAATTTTCAAATTTTATGAGTTAAGAAATATTTTATCATTAGGTCTATTAAAATTGGTTTACTGTGCACTGGTTGAGTCTCTCTTGTGCTACGGTATTGTCTGTTGGGGTGTAGCTTCCGAATCTGCTCTTGAACCCTTATAATTGTTGCCCAAAAATACATCCTAAAAGTAATGTTCTTTAAACCCAAAAGGTATCCAACTGATGAGCTCTTTAAAGTTTCCAAACAACTTAAAATAAGAGAACTTTTTTGCTATCGTCTTATCATCTTTTCTATACAAAATCAACTTTTTAAAAAAATAATTGACCATTCAATAGTGACTAGAGCAGTGAGTCGATAGAACTCTATATACCATTTCAACATTTTAGCGTCACGCAAAGACATTTGAACTATATAGGTCCTATTATAATTAATATTATCCCTAAAGTGTTGTGTAACAAAGGAATGAAACATTCTGATAAACTTCGAATCAAGGAATGGCTGATTGGCAACTTCCATATTTTGTCTACAAAAATCTCCTGGCTTAAGACCATCTAAAAAAAAAATTGTTTTTTTCTTTTTTTTCTTTGTTTTTCTTTTGTTATTGTCATGTATTTACTTCAAATAAACCGCCATTCAATCTCCGGAAATATATCTATCTCTTTTTATGTCAGGAATATAAAAGGCATTAGTGTTGTGGAACTCGATCTTGGGAAACGGCTATAAATAGCGCGTTTCTCAAGACAGAGCTCAGTTGGTGTCGTACCTTGCAAGTGGCAAGACGTGCTGGGCCTTTGTCACTGGCTAAAAGCGGCATGGAGGTTTTATTTGGGGGGAAGTCCCTTGGGAAACCTCAAGTTAAGTTTGGCGTGCTGATGTAGCACCGGTGAAGGGCGCCGTAGTCGAACCCGATACTGCGAGGGTGCAGTGGTTCCTAGCCGTTCCGCGGCGTTTGTACCTAGGTACAAGCAGGTCCGAAAGAAGAAATATAGTGAAGAGGAAGATGGACAATTTTAACGTATGGATGCCAGCAACGTATGAATGGGACCTTCAGTCAAAAGTTTTCCACCTGGGCATAATTCTCTCCAGGTCGGCAACCAAGTGGTGTGCGACGGATACCGACATGGCCGACGGTGCCGCTATTGGATTGGAGGCGCGCCGGACGCCATCGCCCTGGGTGACGCGTACGAGGGGTTGGACCTGGGGCATACCTTGCTCCAGGTGGAGAAGCCAAGAAAACCGTGTGGCGAAGAAGATTCAAAGAAGAATAAAGTTATGAAGTACAAAACCGCCGATGCCAGGACTGGATGATGGGTGCCAGTCCTCCAACGTCGAGTGCCACTACGGAGAAGACCTGTACGAGTATATGCCACCTGGGCATAACCTGCACCAGGTCGGCAAGAAGCCAAAACCACGTGGCAGAGTGAAATAAAGATGTTTTAAAGTTAAAGAAGTACGAGACCGCCGATGCCAGGCCTGGATGACCGTTGCCAGTCCTCCAGCGTCGAGGGCCACTACCAAGAAGACCTGCACGAGTGTATACCGCCTGGGCATAACCTGCACCAGGTCGGCAAGCAGCAGAAACCACGTGGCAAAATAAATTCAAGATGATTAAGTACGAGACCGCCGATGCCAGGACTGGATGTCAGTTGCCAGCCCTCCAGCGTCGTGTGCCACTACCGAGAAGACCTGTACGAGTGGATACCACCTGGGCATAACCTGCACCAGGTCGGCAAGCCGTAAAAACCACGTGGCAAAGTGAAAATTCCGCCAGCCCAGACGGCAGAAGGCGAAGATGCTCTATCCTACCGAGGCCGCCCCTAAGCCGCTGCTTGGGTGCGGTTTCAAACTGCCCTACACAATATGCCGCCCCTGAGAAAACGACTGTAAGCTAGCCGAGGTACTAAGAACTTCCAGGGATAGGCCCCTCGAAGGAGGAAGCGAAGGCATCATTGTGCCAGGACATTAGGATGCGCGTACAGAGTTAGTTGTTTGATGTTGTTTGTCTGTCACCGAGCGCTCGTGTCCTTTGTTCCTTACCGTTTTTCCGTGTGCCTCTCATAAATGTAAATCTGTTAAATGCTGTGATATTAGATATTAAACAAGTGACCAACAGTTTAAGAGTTTTATTAAAATATATAAGCAGCAAATATAACAATTGGCGACGAGAGTTGTGATCGTTCGTGTCGAAAAAGTACCCACGAGGACGCCGTGAAACAAAGATGGCCGCGCCCAGTGGAATCGTTGGCAGAGTAAATGAATTCCGACCAAACGAGCACGATTGGATAATTTATGAAGAGAGGCTCGAGCAATATTTGTTGGCAAATGGCATAGCTGATGAAAAATTGAAAGCAGCGACATTGTTAAGCTTGGTAGGTGACGAAACATACAAACTGCTCCGTGATCTGTCATTTCCGAGCGCGCCTAAAGATAAGCCGTACGAGGAAATAAAAAAACTGCTACGAGAACAGTACTGCCCTCAAGTGTCAATATTCAGAGAACGCGTAAAGTTCAGGAGCGGCTGTGGAAAGATTTGTCCAACGTTGCCAGATATAACTTTATTTACACTGGTCTGCAACCAACATTGCACAATTTGTATTTGTGGATTGCATTTTACGTAACCCGATTTTATTAAATTTTAATCTGGATTATAATAAAAATAGGGTATGTAATAAGGAATGGGAAATTAGAAAATAAAAGACGAATATTTACCACCTTTTTGATTCCAATTCGGTATATGCTAGATCGTATATGCTAGATATAAAAAAATTGTAATAATTATAGACTTATATTGGTTAAACAGCGCTAACACGGCATCTAATCCACCTTTTTGGTTTCAATTCGCCTTTTTCAAGTTCACCGGCCAATTATTTACCAGCCCTTTTTGAGCGATCTACTTTAAAAAAAAATAAAAGAGTTATAAAAAACTAAAAAAAAAGTCATAAAGAAAAAGTGCACGAAACGGGAATCGATCCCGCGACCTATGGCATCCAACCCAGACGCTATATCCACAGTACCACTGAATTGCTTACAGACTTCAGTTAATCTAGTAACCGTAGAATAAAAGCCAGCGTATCGAAAGGAGCCGATGTGGCAACGTTGGACAAATCTTTCCACAGCCGCTCCTTAAAGTTCTACGACGCAAGACAAGTAGAGGAGGAGTCAGTGCGCGAGTGGTACGTCAGATTGCGAAAGTTGGCGGTAAATTGCAAGTTCGGCAATCAACTCTGTGACATATTAAAGGACAGATTTGTCACGGGAATGAAAAAGGGGAAAATCCTGGATCGCTTATGTGAGGAAGATGAAACCAAAAATTTACAGGCAATGGTGGAAATAGCCTTGAAGAAGGAATCTTCCATGCAAGCAGAAGTTAAGGTAAACTTTTTAGGAAATCCCAAGTCAAGAGTTGGCAACGTCGCAACCAGTTCACGTCGAAGCAATAGGCCACAAAACAGCCAGCCCGTCAGCTGTAAATTGGAATGGAAATGGAAACGTCAAACATCAAACTCGAAGGGGAGGAGTCAACAATCAAACATGGCAACCAAAACAAACAAATAATAACAGTGATGGTCAAAAAGTGAAAATATTGTGTAAAGTGCGCGGTAAAAATCACCAAAATCGTTGTAAGTACAGTGAATATACATGCAATCATTGTAATAAAGTAGGACATTTAGAAAATGTTTGCCGATTAAAGGTTAAACAGCATAATTTGATTGAGGTTGCCTCGAATGAATCAATGATTTTTGACGAAAAGGATATGCTAGCATTAAATTCAATTTCAAATATTAACGATGACGATTTTAGAATCGATATTTTGATTAATGAACATCCTTTGAATATTTTAATTGATTCAGGAGCAGCAATCTCAACGATAAATTATAATTTCTTTAAAAAAAATTTTAATTGTAAACTGTTGACTGATGATTTATTGGTAAGAGGCTTTCACGGACAATATTCTAGACCATTAGGTTATTTCAGGGCCATTGTAACTTATAAAAATGTTAAGAAACACATAAAATTTTATATTTTTGATTGTGATAGGTAAAGACTTCTTAAAAATTTTTAATATGAAGTTTGAAATGGTTGATATTAAACAAATACATTCTTTGGAAAATGAAATTATTAATAAATTTCCTAAGATATTTTCAGGTCAAATAGGTAAATATAAATATTGTAAAATTACTTTACCTGTAAAGCCAGATGCACGACCAGTGTTTTTCAGAGCTCGACCTGTACCATTTGCATATCGGCAGCCTATCGAAGACGAGTTAAAAAGGTTAACTCAAGAGGGCATTATAGAACCAGTAATGACAAGTGCTTGGGGTACGCCTATAGTTCCAGTGATGAAGCCAGACGGAAGCTTGAGGATTTGTGGAGATTATAAGTCTACCATCAACAAGTATTTCGAAAATGTGCGTTATCCACTACCAAGAATTGAAGAAGTTTTTCAATCATTGAATGGAGGGGTAATTTTCACTAAACTGGATTTGAGCAAAGCGTACGCTCAATTTGAGCTAGACCAAGAAGCACAGGAATTAACGTCATGGTCAACACATAAAGGACTTTTTAAAATGGTACGTATGCCTTATGGTATTTCACCAGCAAGTGCAATTTTTCAAGAAAAATTGGAACAACTATTTCAAGGTCTACCTAGGGTATGTAATTATTTAGATGATATTATAATAACAGGTTCAGATATCACTAATCATATGGAAAATTTAAATAAGGTGTTAACAAAATTGAATGAAGCAGGTTTAACTGTAAATAAGGATAAATGTCAATTTTTTAAGAAAGAAATAGAATACTTAGGACATAAAATTTCAAAGGACGGATTAAAAAAGTCAGAAATCAAAATAAATGCTATTTTAAAAGCACCTGCTCCACAGTCTGTAAGTCAAGTTAGATCATTTACAGGGCTAGTTAACTATTATAGCAAATTTGTTCCACATTTAGCAGAAATTTTAAACCCAATATATAAATTATTCCATAAAGATAGAAAATTTGATTGGAACCTGGAGTGTCAACGAGCATTCGAATCGATTAAAGAAATAATAGCTAAAGATATGACATTAACACATTTTGATCCCAATAAAACTTCTATTTTAGTAACAGATGCTTCAACAGAAGGACTATCAGCTATATTATTTCAACAAGAAGGAAAAGAAGAAAGACCAGTAGCATGTGTCTCTAGAACACTAATGCCCAGTGAGAAATCATATGCAGTTTTAGATTTGGAGTCTGCAGCCATAATATTTGGTCTAAAACGATTTAATCAATATTTGCAAGGACGAAAATTTATACTCAGAGGCGACCATAAACCACTTATAGGATTGTATGGAGAAAATAAAAGTATCCCACAGAGACATCGAGATCGACTTCAAAGATGGGCTTTATTTTTGTCAGGTTATAACTACACCATGCAACATATAGCTGGAAAACATAATTATTTTGCTGATTTTCTCTCAAGAAGACCTTTAAAAACTACAACTTTATTGGATGAAGATATTTCATACCTGAATTTTGTAGAAGAACTAAAGGATTGGCCCATTGATAACATTAGAGTAGCAAATGAGTCCAAAAAGTGCAAAGAAATACAAAAAGTTATGAAATGTGTCAGGGAATCAAAATGGCCAATTAAAAAGGAAATAGAAAAAGATTTAATCCCATATTTCGACAGAAAAGATGAACTATGGATAGAGAAGGATTGTTTATTATGGGGGCATAGAGGTGATCACAGTTGCACTAAGGAAGGCGTTACTAGACGAACTGCACACTGGACACCTTGGAATTGTTAAGACAAAAACCACAGGAAAAAGTCCGGCACACATGATGTTTGGAAGAAATTTAAGAACCAGATTGGATTGCTTAAAAGGATATGTCACAGAACCGAAAGAATCGACTCAGGAGCCCCAGAAGAAAGGGAGGAAAAGTCCAGGAAAAGAGTAAAAAGAAGCAAAGAATTTGAAGAGGGAGGTGCAGTTTGGACAAGGGACTATAGAGAGGTCAATAAGAAGCTTTGGACTGAGGCCCGAATAGAGAAAAGATTAGGAAGAAGTGTACCTATACCTTTGTCGAACCAACGAAAGAAAGCTATGGAAGCGACATGTTAACCAACTTAGGCCAAGAACAATAGAACAATTAGACATGCCTCTGGCAAGCACCAGCCCAAGCTGCTCCCGGTGGGACTTGCCGGGTATGACATTGGTACAGGGCGAGGCATTGAATAGAAAGATCGCTTTGCATGTAATTAAAAATGATAATAGTAATTTAAATCCTCAGAGTAGAGAGATGAGTGAGAATGGTAGGTCAAAACAAAAAGTGTTAATAAGTGAGAATGAGTATATTGTAAATTTCAAGAATACGGGTTATGAATGCAATGAATTGTTAAACAGTATACCAGGTCCTTCGGGACAAGCCTTTGTAAACCCTGAGGACATTCTCGATAGCATAAGCAAAAATTTATCAATATTTGAACTAAATAATTCTGACGAGACAGAACAAGATTTATTCTTAGATTGTGAAGTCTCGGCAGAACCTCTAGGGAATATTAAAATTAAAACAAATGATGATAAACAAACAACACCTATTAAAGACACCCCTAAAAGAAAAGGTAAAATGCCTCTAAGATTTAAAGATTACAAAGTATTTTAAGGGTGGAGGTATTGTCATGTATTTACTTCAAATAAACCGCCATTCAATCTCCGGAAATATATCTATCTCTTTTTATGTCAGGAATATAAAAGGCATTAGGATGCGCGTAAAGAGTTAGTTGTTTGAAGTTGTTTGTCTGTCACCGAGCGCTCGTGTCCTTTGTTCCTTACCGTTTTTCCGTGTGCCTCTCATAAATGTAAATCTGTTAAATGCTGTGATATTAGATATTAAACAAGTGACCAACAGTTTAAGAGTTTTATTAAAATATATAAGCAGCAAATATAACAGTTATGTTATTTGATACTCTTTTATGCTGTTTTACTCTACTACTAGTAGTGATATAAGATATATAGATATTAAGAGAACGTTTAATTTTCTGTATATCATTTGGAAAACACACACATATCTTCGGATACACGTTGTTTCCTAAATGATGTATACATTGTTGTAATTGTATTGGATTTGTGAAATTCGAAATTTGAGTTTTAGGAAAAAAGTTATTTTTCATTAAACGTTTATGTTTCTGCATAGTCTAAAAGTTAAAATAAAAGTCAATGTCAAAATTTTGCAGTCGTATGTCGTATGCTAGGTTTTTCAAAAAATATGAATTTGATATAATATGATTGACGATAAGCTCGAGTCGCCCCCCCCCCCCCCTCAGCAAAATCCTGGATCCGCTACTGATCTGGAGGGCGGGAATCTTGAATGACTTTCAATATTTTACAAATATTCGTGCGATTTCTCTTACGCCCATCATGCGCACTTGTATCCGACCGCATAGCTGTTCCTATGACCTTACTTTGTGAGGAGTTGATATCGCAATGGGGGGTTGCCGGTAGTGGAGTTCCGCAGGGATCTATCCTTGGGCCACTTCTCTTTAATATCTTTGCGGCTGATCTTGTAAAACATATTAAAAATACTAAATACCATATGTACGCTGATGATCTACAAATTTATTTGCCCTCACCGGTCATTTGCCTCAATGATACAATTTACTTAATTAATGAGGATCTCACTAGGATCTCACGTTGGGCTTCGAGTAACTCACTATTCATAAATCCAGTTAAATCACAGGCCATTTTGTATTCTCGGTCTGACATTGATCTCTCTCACTTACACGTTAGAATCGGAGGGGAAATCGTGGAATGGGCCAGTGAGGTAAAAAACCTTGGCTTATATATGGATTCAAAATTGTCCTTCAACACTCATATAAATAACATCTGTCAAAAATCTTATTTCAAACTTAAATCCATTTATGAATATCGGAACACCCTTCCTTGTAAGACGAAAAAAATATTAACTGAAAGCTTGATTCTTTCCATACCAAACTACCTTGATATTGTTTATGGGCCTTTTCTTACAAATTACAATAAGTATAGAATACAAAAGGTACAGAACTCCTGCGTTAGGTATGTACAGGGCTTGTCCAGGAGGGATCATGTCAGTCAACATGTTGTTAGCACTTACCAATGTAATATGGCACAGAGGCGGTATGTTCACCTGAGTAGTCTTATTTATAAAGTTATAAAAACTAATGAGCCTCTTTATTTAACTGAACTGATGGTAGTAAGAAGAGACATCCATCAGGTGAACACACGGTTCAGGGACGCAGTCTCTATACCCCGTCATAGAACGGAATTTTTTAAATCATGCTTTTTATATTTGTCAGCAGTTGTATTCAATTCGTTGCCACGTAACTTCAAATTGTTAAGTATGCCTACGTTTAAATTTAAAATCAAAAAATTTGTTTGTGATAATTTATTGTTTCTCTAGTTTTAAGAGTTGTTGTCTTTTCGACATATTTTTTTTGTCTGGTGGATATTAAAATACGCTATGCGGTACTCTCCACCTTTGTAATCAAAATTTTTTTTTTTTGTGCTACAATAAGGATTTTTTATTTTTTTTTTTATTTTTTTTATTTTAAGTTTAATTGTTAAGTATTTTTTTTTTGTTTTGTGGTATTTTTTATTGATTTGTGATTTTAATCATAATAAAAACGTAGAATACACAGGAGAAATAAATAAATAAAGGTAAAACTAACTAAAATTTTACGTTGAGGCTCGAGGTTATGTAGTTTCGTTCGGCCAATGTGTTGCCAACCGCTTAAAATGTTGAGAACTAAAAACACCACCGAAATTCGCATCTATATGAAATGGGACAGCAGAGGTAATTTTTCGGATGCGAAATTCGTATTTGCAACCCGCATCTATGTGAACAAAGCTTGAGGAAGCGATTCGCCATTTTCTCCGGATGCACACCGTCAGGAACGGCTATTTCGGGAACTCGGCTCCTAAAATTGCGCATGCGCGAGTCGGCCACCTGTCACTTTCACGTTGGCGCCGCAAAATTTAAATTAGAAATAAATGATAATGGTTGGATAATAATTAATAATAATAATAATTATAGACTTATATTGGTTAAACAGCGCTAACACGGCATCTAATCCACCTTTTTGGTTCCAATTCGCCTTTTTCATGTCTCTTTTACACGACGTATATTTGGCAACGTCGCGGAGCCGAGTTCCCGAAATAGCCGTTCCTCACACCGTCAGTCTCGCTAAACGGATTATTGCGCGCTCACGCTTCCGTTTGCGTATGCACCCAGAGATATGATCGAAGTGGGTGAAAATCTTATTTATTTACTTCACAAAGGATTTCTTATCGAGTTGGTACGCCTGATGGTCTAGGGTATCCTCTTTTAATTTTTTTTGGGTTTCTCCTGTCGACCTGTCTTATTTTTATAATTGCCCTGTGACAATGATAACTGCGTTGTACGTAACGGTTGGCGTATTGGACTTCCCTAAGCGCTAAAGAACCTGGTGAAAATGCTGCCACGCCATTGGTTGAAATTACTGTCAAGCTACTACTGTTACTAAATTAACTTAATATTGTTACCTAGTTAGTTTGTGGTGTAGTGTATATAGAGTTTAGGTGGCATATATAGGTCGCAGGATCGATTTCCACTTTGGGCACGGACTTTTTTAGTGTTTTCATGACTTTTTTTTAGTTTTTTTATGACTCTTAGTCTTTTTTAAAGTACATCGAATCAAAAAGGGCTGGTAAATAATTGGCCGGTGAACTTGAAAAAGGCGAATTGGAACCAAAAAGGTGGATTAGATGCCGTGTTAGCGCTGTTTAACCAATATAAGTCTATAAAAGGGGCAAACAATTAATAATAATATTCCCCGGTGAACTTGAAAAAGGCGAATTGGAACCAAAAAGGTGGATTAGATGCCGTGTTAGCGCTGTTTAACCAATATAAGTCTATAAAAGAGCTCGACAGTAATTTCAACCAATGGCGTGGCAGCATTTTCAATTTCAATCAATGGCGTGGCAGCAATTTCACCAGGTTCTGTAGCGCTTAGGCAAGTCCAATACGCTAACGGTTGGAGCGTCATACGAATTACACACGTCATACAAACGTAGTACGAAATTTCCTGGCAGACCTGCAACAGTAACCACGCCGGAGTTAGAAGAGGCTACACTTTGAAAGATGATCCTTTAACTATAGTGCCAGGAAGGTAGCAGTAACTTCAAACCAGTACATTAACTGTTTGGAGGGTTTTGCATCTTTATCAACTATACTTATCCAACGTGTGCAAGCTCTGCTTCCCCGTGATATTCAGCCAAGGTTTGATTTTAGTAAGTGGTTGCTGCATACAGTAGCACATAACAACAATTTTTTACCGAACAGTTTATTTACTGATGAGGCCGCTTTTTCTAGAGGTCTTTTTCAGCAACAATTTTCGGTGAATGTATGGACAGCCATCATTATCATTGGCGACTATCTTACTGGACCATACTTATTACCACCTCGATTGAATGGAAGCTCCTATACGCAGTTTCTATCTGACGTTCTGTTAGAAGACGTACTGCTACAAATAAGAACTAATATGTGGTTCTTGCACGACGGCGCCCCAGCTTATTCTAGCTTAGTTGCTCGTCAATACCTCGACAACACTTTTCCTATTTGCTGGATTGGACGCGCAGGTCCCCAAGGTTGGCCAGCTCGCAGTCCCGACTTGAATCCCCTAGGTCTAGACTATTATTTACAGGATCACCTGAAGTTTCTTTTATACAAGACGCCTGTACTAAATGAAAACGACTTCTTAAGAATTCGAATTATTGAAAGTTGCAATGCGATACCAATAATGCAGGCATTTTTGAGCGTGTAAAAGAATCAATGGTGAGACAATTGCAATCATGCGTTTTATCAGAAGGTGGCCTTTTCAACATTCGCCTTGATTAACTGTTTAAACTTTTTTTTATATCATTATTTAAAAAAATTATTTTATTTTTAATTTAAATGTTTTAATTAACTTTCAAATAGGTACATATAGGTAATTGCTTTGAATAAAGGACTGTTAAACAAAAAAAATTGTGTTAGGGTTTCTTGTTCAAAATAATTTGCGAGTGTTTCTGTATAAACTGATATAGCGAAGGGTTAAGATTTTTAAATGGTAGGATATATATTTAAGACTGACAGACACTATTAATTTGATTGTCAAAATTTGTCGAGCAGTTCAAGGGAAGTTTTCTGGCTATTGTAATCCTAAGTTGTCCTTTAATTATGGATTTCACAACTTACCAGATTAACATGATTAGAGCCTATTTTCGAACTGGGGTACTAGTTTCAGGAATTTAGAAATACAATGATGGTTTGTTTGGACGATCTTTGAGAGTATGGGAAGTACCCTCAAAAATCGTCCTACCAAGAAGAAAGTACAGAAGAAGTTGAATGACGCTCGTCAAGGTGTGGAACAAGGGTCTTTCTTATGAACCATAAGATGCAATCATATCAACCCCTTTTGTTGGCAGACGACCCCAAACATCTTCCGCGTTATCGTTGTATTTTATTGTATAATTTGCTAAATCTTATAATATTTCAAGGATGCGTGGAAAAAAAAATTGTTAGTACTTACACAATAAAACTTGAACATAAAGCATCAATTTCTTGATGAAGCAATATAGTGTTTATATTTAAATAAATAATTTTGTGATAAAAGGAATAAATATTTTCTGGAAATCTTTCACTTTCATATAAGAAATTATTCTGCTCTTAATAAAATTTTCACGAGATTTAAGTGTTCATTTAATAGTTTTTTTGTTTTGGTGTGTGTGTTGCTGTTTGGTCGAAAGGTGCGCAAATTTTTGAACAAAACTTTTCCGAATACGTGGATCGGTATAGGGGGTATAATCGAGTGGCCACCTAGGTCCCCTGATTTGTCGCCTAATGACAACTTTTTATAGGGAGACTTGAAGAACAAAGTTTATACCACAATACCTCAAAATTTGGCTGATTTAATGTGCCTGTCGATAATGAGTCCAACATATTAAATTTCTGGCATACTGTATCGTGGCGATTTATCATTATATAGGCGGCACGGGTGGGCACATCGATCTTTCCTAATTAAGATTTTAGTCGCATTAAACATTTTTTTTTATTTTTCTGTACAAATGCAAAAACAGTCGCACAATATTAAATACAGTGACACACTCTGCGTTGTAATTAAATATTATTAAATTTGAGACCATGGACAAGATAAATCACATTAAGTGAACATATTACAGCTTTTATTAGGTGTCCACCAACTCATAGTTGATAGGGGTAACCGGGGGAACGGTGACCTCCGGGGTAATAGGAGCCATCTCAAATATCGCGGTATAATTTTTACACAAACAGGACACAGTTGCGCCATCTCCTTATGGGCAGCTCAACTAGTTAACCAAGAACAGGCCGGCGATTTCTTAAATTAAAGCGGTCAGCATGACATTTCAGTTTTGGTATCGCAGTATGTAAGGAACGTTTAAATTGACAGGTTCGAAATTCAGATTATTGTTTTAATTTTTCGGAAACTGTTTGTTGTGTATTCTTTTGTTATTAATAGACTTCGGTGAAAACAATCGTAAGTAGCAATTTCTTTAATTTTAGTATTTCTTCGTTATTGTTATTATAACATGTGTTTTTTGGGGTTATCGTGGCCGGCCACTGTGGGGTAATGGGAGCCGGCCACTATTACCCCAGTATTAAAAACACCAATTTTTCATTGGAAAATAAAATCATTATTTCAAACATAATGAAGGATACGTTGAGATAGTTAATATGTTATTTAGGTGCCATCAACGACCTATCGCAGGCAAACTGAAAAAGGGAAACAAAACAGTGATGCTGGACCTTCTCTAGGACGCAAACCGGTATTTTCAGTAGATGAAGAAAATTTTTTAGCAAAGCATGTTATTCATCTTTCAAAGAAATCAAAAGATGTGCCTATGAATATGTTGTAAAAAATCACCTGCCTTGTCCTTTTAATAAAAATTCAAAAAGTGCCGATGACGATTGGCTGTGGGAATTCATGAAAAGAAATCCCTCAATTGCTCTTCGTAAGCCGGAAGCAACATCAATAAATCGAATAACAGCTCTTAGTAAGGAAGAAGTCGCCATTTTTTTTTTAATAATTTAAACCAATTGCAAGTAAAGTATAATTTCAAGGCCCATAGAATTTTCAACACTGATGAGACATCTACTCGTCGCTAATTTAAATATTTGGCCACCTATTATAGAAGGCTAAAATTAGAAAGGTAGAAAAAAAAGTATACACCATCGCACGATACAATTCCACCTTCGGTAATAGATACAGAGATACCCTCTTCGAAAACAGAAGTCTCTTCTGAATTTTCAGTTTCAGATAAATATGACTCTGATCCTGAAATGTGGTAACATTTTCTCACATGGACATTGATAAAGATATTTCACCTACAAATAAATTAACACCTGACCGTATTACTGATGAGATATCGGTTGGAGGAAAAATAAAGGAGCCTTCAAGGTGTTGGGCTCTTGAAAATAAAATCCCGCACACAGCAGTCAACCCAATTGTTAACAGGTGGTTTAACTGATCTGCCCAGGGACAGTAGAACTCTTCTGCAGATGTCGAAAACAGTGGTAATAAATTTTGGTACTATAGAGTAAAATAATGTTTACAGAATATGCTATTTAATATTGACCAGTCCATTGAATATTGAAGTGCTCGAAATTTTTAATAAAAATTGCCTAGTTGCTAAACATTCCACCACAAGTTGTAGTAATTTACTATGGTACAAGTGGGCCTAGCAGTCACATATATTTCACAAAACAGATAATAAGCCGGCAAATCAATGAAAAAAACAATAAAAATTAAATGTGAACCACGGGCAACAGCTGTTAAAAGTCAAAAAGTAACATATGCCAGCCAGCGGGTCGGTCACGAAGGTGATTTTTTTTTACCGACAAGTCGGTTAAGGTCAACTGCAAGCACGTATCCAGGGGGGGGCGGGCCCCCCCCCCGAAATTTGAAAATAAGGATTTAAGTTTTAAGGTGTGATTCGCTTTGCTCTGAATTAATTAAAATAAGTCCACATTTTTGAATAATTTTCGTCCTTGGGCCCCCCCCCCCCCCCCGAAACGAATTTCTGGATACGGGCCTGGTCAACTGTTAGTGTATTTTTTTGCACAACCGGTCGGCGGCAATCTAGTTTACGTAGCATTTATGATTGAAGTATGAAGTGAGTAGAAGGTTATTACAAATATTTTAACTTGCGACTCATGGTCCAAAGTGGAAATGTTTTAGAAATTCCTCCAACCACGCCACTTTTCAAACCTTATAGGGAGATAATTTGGCAGCGATTTGTTAAAATTGCTGTTTCTTTTTATTATTCTGGTGTTTTTTTTTTAAGAAAACGCAAGATAATGCTTTTAATAGTTACTTACTAATTATGTGAAACAAATGACTGCTTTACTGTTTTTACAAAAAATATAATTAAAAAAAAATTAGCACATTCCGAATAAATACTACCCACTAAGCAAGAAAACATACAAGCGACGTTAAAAACGTGTTACCTACCTTCCTAACATGTAACGTTAGCAAACAAGTGGAAACGATGAATTATTTAACGTGACAGAGAC
Organism: Polydrusus tereticollis; assembly: GCA_963920685.1. Lineage (NCBI taxonomy): Eukaryota > Metazoa > Arthropoda > Insecta > Coleoptera > Curculionidae > Polydrusus > Polydrusus tereticollis. Next base: position 28,862,890 of record OY987336.1, read on the forward strand.
GCTATACTTCACACTATAACACGTTACACAAAAGTCTCCTCGGTAACACAAATAAAACATTCTTTTAACACTGAAGTAACATTATAAATAAAACATCTTGGTAACACAAACAAAACGTTATTGTAATGGCGATAGCTAGTTACCAAGATGAACCTTTATATAACGTCAACATTTTGATGTTTTATTTGAGCAAATTAAACGTTTTGAAACACAATTTAGTATCATAACTATGTAAAAAAAAACAACGTTTATAATCTGATGCAAAAACGGTTTAATTACAGTTTTCTTGGCATCTTATAGATTTGTATGTAACGTTATTTTAACTTTATTGGTACTTCATAACTTCATTCACAGTATTCACATTATTTTAGTTATTACAAAAAGGAATGCAGAGCCCAACGGTAAAGCAATATGTTATTGAATATAGCCATTGCTTTAATGTTGGGCAATGTACTACTCTTTATAATAAAAACATATATCTAAAACGGTTTATATTTCAACGGTTTCCATAGCCACATTTCATTGCTTTATATTCTTATAAGTAATTACGACAGTATTAGACAAGTACATACCTAAATAAAATGCCTGAAAGAAATATCTAAATGTTATTGCTTCCAGGTTTCTAATGTGTGCTTTCGTATATACCTTTATGCCATTTTTCCAGACCAACTGAAGATGTGAAAAGCGTAATAAAACAATTAATTTTTTCTACGACCATTGAACAATACAGGTGTAACATATGCAATTTTGATAAAGTTATGTTAGTAATAATCCACAGAGTGAGTTATAGCAGTTGTGATATGAGCTCATAACCGAACAGTCCTGTCATCATAACCCAACAGTCTTGTCAGTCTTCGACCAATCATAATGTCGATTAAATTGATTCATATCCATACAGTTTTAAGCGAATAGCGTATTTAAACAAAAGGTCGCGGCTGCCATGGAACACCAATGTTCTGTCAAAAGGTAAATTGTCAAGGAATATTTTTGTGACAGTAATTATTTTATTACATATTAGTCAGTTTATTCTTATAAATAAATGAGTTTAAGTGACGAAGAGGACATTATTTGCACACCACCAAATATTCTGCAAGCAGCTACAACTACATCTCAAGAATTATTACCAGAAATATCCCGAAAAAAGTATGAAATAATGTATAATGAGTATATGGGATGGCGAAGCTAAAAAAACGTAAAGTCTTTCTCCGAAAACGTTTTACTGGCTTATTTTGGAGAGCTGGCAAACAAGTATAAAGCTTCAACAACAATATTCTATGCTAAAAACTACTCTGGTAATTAGCAATAATGTTGATATTAGCAAGTATGGCAAATTGCGGGCATTTTTGAAGCGAAAATCAGAAGGTTACATTCCGAAAAAGGCCAAAGTTTTTACACCTAAAGAGATAAATAAATTTATAAAGGATGCACCTGACAAGATTTACCTTGCAACATAGGTAAGAAATTTATTAAGTTGACAGAATATAAGAAGTAAGAATATTTTAAACAATTTATTTATTTGATTTTTAACAAAATTTTAAACACAAATTAAAAATGGGAATTTAATTCAATAACTTTTAATTTAATTTTAGGTAGCACTAATTATGGGAATAATGGGAGCCTGTAGATCTCAGGAATTATATTTAATGAACATTAAATATATTCAGGACCTCGGTTCAGCGCTAATGGTAACGATTCCCAATACAAAAACAAAAATAAGCCGACGCTTTACTATTACTGGAGATTTATATAATATTTGTAAGAATTATATAAGCCTTCGCCCCAAAAATGCAGCCATTTCCTCATTTTTTATTAATCACCAAGCAGGCAAATGCACAAGTCAAAGAATCGGAATTAATAAATTTGGAGCAATGGGCAAAAAAGTGGCTGAATACTTGAAGTTACACAATCCTAACCTTTATACAGGGCATTGTTTCAGAAGGTCATCTACTACACTATTAGTAGATGCGGGCGGTGATATTACAGCGCTTAAGAGACACGGGGGTTGGAAGTCAACCGCCGTTGCGAAAGGCTATATAGACGATTCATTGCAAAACAAATTAAATACAGCCAATCTAATTGCTAATTCTGTAAATTATGGTGTACCATCTTCGTCGTTTTCAGCATCAACACTTAATGTAGAAAAAATGATAACCACAGAAGAAAAGGTTAGTTTTGGCTTAAGTACAAATACAAACCCAACATTAAGTTTTGCTCATTGTTCAAATATTACAATAAATTTTAATAATTGTAAAGAGGTATTAAAATAAATACTACATATACACACAACGACTTTGTGTTAAGTCGATGGTTACACATTATAAAAAATCAAAATATGCTTTATTGTCATAAAGTATTATTTTTATCGACAAAGCCTTTTTTTAAAATTAAATTACCAATAAAATATAATAATATAGTAAAACTTAAAATATCGGAATAAAAAAAAATGCAAATATTTATGACAGAGTATCACCAAAATATTCATCCAGAGTATAATAAGCTTTTTCCAATAATAAATTTTTAACATTTTTTTTTAAACATTTTAAGATTTGATATTTTCTTAATAAAATCTGGAAGATAATTAAAAATTTGTTTAGAATCATAAATTATGGATTTTTTTACAAGACTTTGAAGAAGGAATAGGTAAACATATTATTAAAGGTTTGTCTTGTATTATAAATATGTGAATTAATACTATTTCTATGCTTTTTATGAATCAAACAAACTGTTTCCAATATAAAAATGGAAGTTAGTGTTAAAATATTTTGTGACATAAATAGAGTTTTACAAGAATCTCTAGATCTAGCTTTGCGCAAATATCTGATAGCTCTTTTTTGTAAAATAAAAATTGAATTTAAAAGATATTGGCTTGAATTTCCCCAGAAACAAATTCCATATCTCAAAAGAGATTCTATTAAAGCAAAATAAACATTTCGAAGAACCGCCATATTCATTTCATGAGAAAGTACTTATTATGTATTGTCTTTATTTTTCATCTAAATCTATGTAAGGGAGAAGGGAGAGTGGGGGATTTGTGCGCAGTGGGCAATTGTGCGCATGGCGTTTCCCGCGTAAATATCGAAAACTAACGATTCCGGCAAGTGCCGCCACCTAGCAGATGTAATTCAGGTTGAGTAGCGTGGCGAGATCGGCTTCATTTCGTTTACTGTAAGCACGCCATGAACATATCTATGTACAATTATTTTGTTATAATTTTGGAGGTGCGTGAAATAAGAAGGTATAGGTAAGCCGAGAATTCATTTCATATTATTTTGTAGCATACATGGTCCTATTTAGAGTAGTTTTAGGCACCTTTTGATGTCAAATAAATCTTTGTAGACATCTTTTTTCTCTGTAGGGACGTTATTTTAACTGGTGACGTACCGTGGGGGTAATTGTACGCAATACTGCGCACAATTACCCATCAATGTCTGAAATAAGGATTTTAAAAAGCGTGAATATATAGTTTCTTTTTTATTTCTAGATGCCACGAAATTACAAACGTAAGACTCGGAAGAACTCCTGGGATCCTGAAACATTGAAAATAGCATTAAACGAAATAAATAATGGCAGACAGATAAGAGAAGTTGGACGTGCATTTAATATACCAGAGTCGACGTTAAGAAAACAAAGAAACTCAGAAACCCCTCAAGCAACACGGCTTGGTCGCAAGTCAGTATTTCCTCCTGAAATTGAGGTGCAACTAAAAGACTACGTGCTAACACTTGCCAAACTGTTTTATGGCTTAACGCCAACAGACCTTCGTCTGCTAGAGCATTTAAATATGCAGAAGAACACAACATCAAACATGGTTTCTCTATTGAAAAACACCCTCTAGCGCCAGTCTGAGAAACTTAAAAATAATTTCCAGCAATTTCTCATGACCACTTTACCTAATATATTTTTTTTCCGCAAGCCATACGACTAACACTTTCTGAGATACGGTCGACAGCCATTCTTAGTGGGACACCCGGTACATGAGATTATTGTGCTAAGAAAACTTTCATTTCCTCATTGGGGATAATAGTGGTCGTATATGTCACTAGTTGGGGTAACGATAGCCATGTAGGGTTTTCCTTTTTTTTCCTGTAAAACAAGTTTTATTTTTTGTTTACTTTTGAATAAAGATTTAAGTGAAAGATGACCTATTTCAATCATGTCTTTATGTTTGAAGGGCTTTAGAAAAAAATAGCAAAAAAAAACTTAAATAAAGCTTAGGGGGCCACCATTCCCCCGCTCTCCCCTACAATTTTGCAATACCTATATCATATGTCGCAACCCGATATTTCAATTTTCATATAGCAATAATTTTTTCGAAAATAAATAATTGTCAGTGTGGCGCTATTCGATTTTGATACCAATCACGTGGATTTGTTATAGTCATGTCGGTTAAATATTCCGCGTGAAGTTCTTTGCAAAACTGGCGAGTGTTTCTGCTCCAGTGAAAATATTTCCATATTTTATTGTCGCTTTGGAGAACAAAGGACGCATATATTCTGATTGCACTAAACATGAAAAGCAATCAGTGTTGCCAAAAGTGCATGCCTCAACTCATAGCGCTTCACATCTAGCAGACACTTAAGGCCGATTCATAAAACTTTTCGTCGCTGTTCCCGCTCGTCGCCGCCGTTCCCGTCGCAATTTAACCTAAGGGGAAACAGTGTATACGTTCAGAAAAGCCGCCACCGCTCCCGTTGGTAGTTCTGAATTGGCCAATTTTTAAATCGCGTCGTTCCCACTGACCTTGGTCGTTCGTCGTTCCCACTTCTGGCCAATGAGAAGAAAGAAATTTTCGATCATATGGTTTGAAGTATTGAAAGAAGAGATTTTAGGGTTAGAGTACTTAGAGTGTTTTGCTGTTTTGTGGATTTTACTACAAAAAAAAAACATTAATAACATATAATAAGGTACTAACATCACGCTTTTTAAAATAAAATACAATTCTTAACTTTGTTTCCCAACCTCAAACCTTCTTTTGTTATTGCGGCGCAGTTCGTAGTTCGACTTTTTTATAAATACCTATCCAACGGCGGCGACGAGCGGGAGCAGTGACAACGAACGGGAACAGCGACGAAAAGTTTTATAAATCGACCTTTATTGGTTGTAACGTCACCGATTTTAATCGAGAAATCGGTGAGCGATTTAAAAATTATTAAAATGACAATACATCACCAAACTGTCGGTTTAGAAAAATATTACAAGTCTTGTGACATGAAACTCAAAATGATTTCAGTAGAACCAAAATATAGCTCTAACTTGCCAACGAATGCAGATACAAGAAAGGCTGACAAAAACTTAAATGGATAATAGCGAATTTATACCGACAAATAACAAATAATAAAATAAGGACTGTCAACACGTCCGCTTGAAGGCATTTTTGCAAATATTAGAAGTTGAAATTCAAGTAAATAAACGCTTTTAAATCCAATAATACCAAGGAAAACAAAGGTTAATAATATTCTCAAAACAGATAATAATATTTTACAATTGTAACAATAAAGATAAAATAAAAACTGAAAATCGAATCAGATCGGGCATGCGCAGCTCCATTTTTACATAAGAATAAAATAAAAGTTAAAAGATAGTCAAGTTGAAGGTTATTTCTTATTTTAATTTGATGTTATTTGTCTGTATAAATCTACCATAAATTCAGCTAACGTTCAAATTTTACAAATGGTATAAAAGTATAATAAAATTATATGAAGTGAAAACCAATTTCAGGCATTTCTTTAATATAAGGCAAAATACACTTTATTCAGGTTAGTTACCTTTTATTTATAGTCTTACATACATGAAGTTTGTTTAAAATATATTAACAAATGGCCAATAAACAAGTTCAACAAACGTTTTTACAATAGAGAACAACGGCCAGACACAATCGCAAACGCGTAAACGTATACGATTCTTCTTTTCATACGTCATTTTACACAAAGAAATAAGTACGGGATAAGAATTACGGCACCGACGCGCAAAAACCTTGACCGACGCGTACCGACCACACACACAAGTGAAAATGACAGCCTGCCATTGGTATCTTCTGATTGGCCAGGTCTAGACAATCGACCCGGCAAATTTGATCGTCGGTACCTCTCGCAACTATTCGGGAGGACTCGGCCCTACACGTCTCGGTTCATGTCACGTATACGGGGTCCGTGAAGAACCGTCACTCTACGTGACACGCAAACGTGCGGGATATGATGCGTATCGAAATTTGCAGACTGAGCATGCGCACGTAAACGTTTACGTGTTACTTTTGCTGCTTGCGGGTTTGCCGTTGTTCTCCATTCACAACATATTAACTTCGTCGGGATGTCAAAAAAGGTATTGACGTAAATAGAGTTATTAACTTGATCATCACAACGATTCCATATAAACATTAACGTACTGTGGATACTTACGCCGGAGAAGGTGCTTTATTAAATAACTTTCTCGAATTTTTCCAACTAACATGAAATAACTACATTAACATACTAACTTCCCCTGGATGTTTAAGCCGAAGAAAATGTGTTTTTAAATAAGATTTATGCTTAGTTTGAAAGGCACATTGAGTGCATTTAAACATTTTCACTTCCCCTGGGCCTTTATGCCGAAGAAAATGTGTGTTTAAATAGTTATTTACCTAACAAGTGCGGAAAGTGGTCCTTTACCGCACGCGACGGCAGTTGCACGAACGACGCGAAGCGGAGTTCGGGCAAGCCGTTAAGGGCGGTAAAGACACTTTACGCACGTGGTAGGTACACAATTTTTCCTTCGAGCAATAATATTTGGAACAAAAATCAAATTTAAAAGAAAAAATTTATAAAAAGTAACAAATATTAATTGTTAAAAGCTATAAATATTTTTATATTATGCATTGCGCGAATGCAAGTACATCAATTGCATTTTTTGAATAAAATTAATACAGTGCGGTAAAGAATCTTTACAGCACTGAGTGCGGTAAAGAATCTTTACCGCACCGGTAAAAAAAAGAAGTATATTACAAAATTAATACAAAAAGAAACAATATTTTTTAAAAATATTTATTACATACAAACATTATAATATAAAAATATAGCTAACGATAAATATTAAAATTAAATGTACAATTTGTAGCGCAATGCAAATTAAGTGCTGAGCGAGCTTGATTTTGTTCATCAGATGTAGTTGAGCAGTTTTTGTAAATTACAGAAGCGTTATTTTCTTGCGCCATGCATGGTACAGTAGATTGTTGTGACCTGAAAATTGCTAAAGGTGTAGGCGTTGGGTTGTTTCGTGTTGATAGACCAGGAGCATCCTCTAAAGTCTCTGTCACTGCTACTGACGTTGATGTTAAAGTTGAACACTGCTCAGTGCTTCTATTTGGGGTACTAAAGCTTTGCAGAATGTTTTGAGCAATCCTTTTTTTATTTTGCAAGGAATCTTCTATGTACGACTCTGCTACAGAGGTGGATTTCCATCCACCGTGCCTCTTAATGTTTGTTATGTTGCTGCCAGATTCTGCAAGCATAGTTGCCGATGATCTTCTAAAGCAGTGCCCGGTATACATCTCTGGATTGGATAGATGTAAAAATCCAGCAATATTTGCTGGCATTTTTCCGATAGTGTTAATGCCCACGCATTGTTGTGAGCATTTTCCAGCTTTATATTGTATAAAAAAACGTCTATGCGGGGTGGCACCAGGGCGCAAAGCTACATATTTTCTGAATAAGCCTAGGTAACTTATTCTTATATTTCCAGGATCGCAGACGACAAATTTTCGTGAAATATTTGTCTTTGTCGCCTTTATTGATACAACCAGCAAATCTTCTTTATCTTCAACGTCATCAACCGTTAATTTCATTAATTCTTCACGGCGACAGGCGCCTGCAATACCGAAAATGGCAGCTACCTTAATCATAAGGTAAACTTCATTGGGTGCTTCGATTAGAAACTGCTCTGTCTGTTCTTTTTCCAAAACCTTGGATTTTTTAGGCTTATAACCTACATTTAGTCGCTTTATGTATGACGTTAACTTATAGAATCTTTGAATATCAATGTTTTCCTTTACTTGTAACGTTAGTTTTAACATAGAAAACTTTGACCATAAGCTTGAAGGTGAATATTTTTTCGATATTTTATAAAAATATGCCAAAAGTACCTCTTCGTTAATTCCTGACGCTTTTTTTTCTTTGCACCATGTTTGTAATTGTTCATATTCTTTATTGTACCGGTCCTGGGACTTTTGTGGAATTAAAGAGCCGATTGCTGCATTCGCTGCTTCAGATATTTCTTCATCGGAGCTCTCCATCTCTCAAGAATAAACGTTATACCACAGCTTTATATTAGAAAATGAAAAATTTGAACCACGAAACACGCGAAATTAACTGAACTGTTTAGATGGTATCTACAGACGCGAAATATAATAATGAGTTGTTGCTATGGGAATACAATGCAATGCAGTCGAGCAGATTTTGACTAATACCATCTAGATCAGACGTTTAATCAAATTCCTGTCATAAAAATTATGACATAAAATTATTTATAATATTTTAGGTACAGGGTGTTTCATTATATAAGTAGAGAAGAAACGTATAAAAGTATGAGACCAAAAATAGGTACCTAGTAAAAATATTCGTAATGATGTGATACTTATCGCCGTTAGTTGTGGTTAGCATCATAATGTAGTAAATTAAATAGAACATATTACGCATATAATAAAATTTATAAGAGTGCGGTAAAGAAATTTTACCGCACTGAGTGCGGTAAAGTACTACTTACGACACGAAAATGAGTGCTGTAAAGTGTACTTTACCGCACGCGAGTAGGAAATAGTTATTTACCTAACAAGTGCGGAAAGTGGTCCTTTACCGCACGCGACGGCAGTTGCACGAACGACGCGAAGCGGAGTTCGGGCAAGCCGTTAAGGGCGGTAAAGACACTTTACGCACGTGGTAGGTACACAATTTTTCCTTCGAGCAATAATATTTGGAACAAAAATCAAATTTAAAAGAAAAAATTTATAAAAAGTAACAAATATTAATTGTTAAAAGCTATAAATATTTTTATATTATGCATTGCGCGAATGCAAGTACATCAATTGCATTTTTTGAATAAAATTAATACAGTGCGGTAAAGAATCTTTACAGCACTGAGTGCGGTAAAGAATCTTTACCGCACCGGTAAAAAAAAGAAGTATATTACAAAATTAATACAAAAAGAAACAATATTTTTTAAAAATATTTATTACATACAAACATTATAATATAAAAATATAGCTAACGATAAATATTAAAATTAAATGTACAATTTGTAGCGCAATGCAAATTAAGTGCTGAGCGAGCTTGATTTTGTTCATCAGATGTAGTTGAGCAGTTTTTGTAAATTACAGAAGCGTTATTTTCTTGCGCCATGCATGGTACAGTAGATTGTTGTGACCTGAAAATTGCTAAAGGTGTAGGCGTTGGGTTGTTTCGTGTTGATAGACCAGGAGCATCCTCTAAAGTCTCTGTCACTGCTACTGACGTTGATGTTAAAGTTGAACACTGCTCAGTGCTTCTATTTGGGGTACTAAAGCTTTGCAGAATGTTTTGAGCAATCCTTTTTTTATTTTGCAAGGAATCTTCTATGTACGACTCTGCTACAGAGGTGGATTTCCATCCACCGTGCCTCTTAATGTTTGTTATGTTGCTGCCAGATTCTGCAAGCATAGTTGCCGATGATCTTCTAAAGCAGTGCCCGGTATACATCTCTGGATTGGATAGATGTAAAAATCCAGCAATATTTGCTGGCATTTTTCCGATAGTGTTAATGCCCACGCATTGTTGTGAGCATTTTCCAGCTTTATATTGTATAAAAAAACGTCTATGCGGGGTGGCACCAGGGCGCAAAGCTACATATTTTCTGAATAAGCCTAGGTAACTTATTCTTATATTTCCAGGATCGCAGACGACAAATTTTCGTGAAATATTTGTCTTTGTCGCCTTTATTGATACAACCAGCAAATCTTCTTTATCTTCAACGTCATCAACCGTTAATTTCATTAATTCTTCACGGCGACAGGCGCCTGCAATACCGAAAATGGCAGCTACCTTAATCATAAGGTAAACTTCATTGGGTGCTTCGATTAGAAACTGCTCTGTCTGTTCTTTTTCCAAAACCTTGGATTTTTTAGGCTTATAACCTACATTTAGTCGCTTTATGTATGACGTTAACTTATAGAATCTTTGAATATCAATGTTTTCCTTTACTTGTAACGTTAGTTTTAACATAGAAAACTTTGACCATAAGCTTGAAGGTGAATATTTTTTCGATATTTTATAAAAATATGCCAAAAGTACCTCTTCGTTAATTCCTGACGCTTTTTTTTCTTTGCACCATGTTTGTAATTGTTCATATTCTTTATTGTACCGGTCCTGGGACTTTTGTGGAATTAAAGAGCCGATTGCTGCATTCGCTGCTTCAGATATTTCTTCATCGGAGCTCTCCATCTCTCAAGAATAAACGTTATACCACAGCTTTATATTAGAAAATGAAAAATTTGAACCACGAAACACGCGAAATTAACTGAACTGTTTAGATGGTATCTACAGACGCGAAATATAATAATGAGTTGTTGCTATGGGAATACAATGCAATGCAGTCGAGCAGATTTTGACTAATACCATCTAGATCAGACGTTTAATCAAATTCCTGTCATAAAAATTATGACATAAAATTATTTATAATATTTTAGGTACAGGGTGTTTCATTATATAAGTAGAGAAGAAACGTATAAAAGTATGAGACCAAAAATAGGTACCTAGTAAAAATATTCGTAATGATGTGATACTTATCGCCGTTAGTTGTGGTTAGCATCATAATGTAGTAAATTAAATAGAACATATTACGCATATAATAAAATTTATAAGAGTGCGGTAAAGAAATTTTACCGCACTGAGTGCGGTAAAGTACTACTTACGACACGAAAATGAGTGCTGTAAAGTGTACTTTACCGCACGCGAGTAGGAAAATACATTTACGCTTAGTTTGAAAGGCACACTGAGTGCATTTAAACATTTTGACTTCCCCTGGATCTTTATGCCGAAGAAAATGTGATTTTAAATAAGTGTTACGCTTAGTTTGAAAGGCACATTGACTGCATTTAAACATTTTGACTTCCTCTGGATTCTTATGCCGAAGAAGATGTAAGTTTAAATCACGTTTAAACTTACTTTGATAGGCACATTGACTGCATTTAAACATATTGAGTTCCCCTGAATCCTTATGCCGAAGAAGGTGTATCTTTAAGTAACGATTAAACTTACTTTGATAGGCACATTGACTGCATTTAAACATATTTACTTCCCCTGAATCCTTATGCCGAGTAAGGTGACGGTTGAAATTACTTCTCGACTTACTTTGATATACACATTGACTACATTTAAACATAAAGACTTCCCCTGGATTGTTATGCCCAAGAAGATGACTGTTTAAAGCACTTTTAAACTTACTTTGATAGGTACATTGACCACATTTAAACATTTTGACTTCTCCTGGATCCTTATCTCGATCCTTATGCCGAGGAAGGTGACTGTTTAAATTTCTTTTATACTTAGTTTGATAGGCACACTGATCGCATTTAAACATATTGACTTCCCCCGGATCCTTATGCCAAAGAAGGTGACTGTTTAAACTACTTTTTGTCTTAGTTTGATAGACACATTGAGTACATTTATGCATATTAACTTTTGCTGGATCCATGTGCCGGAGAATGTGCACCTTTAAATGGTCTTTTCGAATGCTGTGATAGTCGCATTGATCGCATTTAAACATATCGACTTCCCCGGGATCCTTATGCCGAAGAAGGTGTAGGTTCAAAACAGATTTATACTTAGTTTGCCAGGCACAATGAGTGCATTTAAACATATTAACTTTCGCTGGATTCATGTGCCGGAGAATGTGCACCTTTAAACGGTCTTTCCAAATGCTGTGATAGTCGCATTGATCGCATTTAAACATATTGACTTCTCCAGGATTCTTATGCCGAATAAGGTGACGGTTGAAATTACTTTTAAACTTAGTGTGAAAGGCACACTGATCGCATTTAAACATATTAACTTTCCCTGGATCCTTATGCTGAAAAAGGTGACGAGTTAAATTCCTTTTAAACATAGTTTGATAGGCACATTGACTGCATTTAAACATATTGACTTCCCGTGGATCCTTATGCCGAAGAAGGTGATTGTTTAAACTCCTTTTAAACTTAGTTTGATAGGCACACTGATCGCAATTAAACATATTGACTTCCCCTGGATCCTTATGCCGAAGAAGGTGACTGTTTAAATTCCTTTTAAACTTAGTGTGATAGGCACATTGACTGCATTCAAACATTTTGCCTATCCCAGGATGCTTATGTCGAACACTGTGTCTATTGAAACCTCTTTTAAACTCAGTTTGATAGGCACACTGAGTGCATTTAAACATATTGACTTCCCTTGAATCCTTATGTCGAAGAAGGTGACTATTTAAATCTTTTTTAAACTTAGTTTGATAAACACATTGAGTACATTTATACATATTAACTTTCGCTGGATCCATGTGCCGGAGGATGTGCACCCTTAAATGGTCTTTTCGAATGCTGTGATATTTGCATTGATCGCATTTAAACATATTGACTTTCCCGGGATCCTTATGCCGAAGAAGGTGCAGTTTCAAAAAATATTTATACTTAGTTTGCCAGGCACATTGAGTGCATTTAAACATATTAACTTTAGCTGGATCCATGTGCCCGAGAATGTGCACCTTTAAATTTTCTTTTCGAATGCTGTGATAGTCACATTGATCGCATTTAAACATATTGACTTCCCCTGAATCCTTATGCCGAAGAAGGTGTGTGTTCAAGTCATGTTTAAACTTACTTTGATAGGCACATTGACTGCATTTAAACATATTGACTTCCGCTGGATCCTTATGCTGAAGAAGGTGACGGGTTAAATTTGTTTTAAACTTAGTTTGATAGGCACACTGATCGCATTTAAACATATTGACTTCCCCTGGATGCTTATGTCGCACAAGGTGTCTCTTTGGACCTCTTTTAATCTTAGTTTGAGAATTACACTGACCACATTTAAACGAATTAACTTTCGGTGGGTTCCCATACTGTAGAAGCTCTTTACGTAAATTATACTTGTACTCAGTTTGAATGCCATACTGATCGCATTTAATTATGTTAACCTTCGCTGTTTGCTGATGAATCTGGAGTCTGCAATTTTGATGTTCGGCAATGCTGTAATAAAGAAGAACATTACATTAATCGCACGAGCTAATTTTTTTAGTAATATTACCATATACAGAAACATTTCTTTAAATGTCTCGCCTAATAGGTGATTTTCCAATCAGCTACATAAAAAAATTAAATCTTCAGAAAGAGCGCTACATGTTCCCAAGAGAACATTTGCCTGTTTAGAACTTAACTATGCAATATACAATATAAAATAAACAAATTAATATTATTTACCAAAAAAAAAGCTACCTCGACATAGATACGAGAACATGATAAAGCGGTGCCTCTCGTAAAACGGGGCCGGTGCCTATTCCAGTTTTATCGTATACACAGGCTTTTCCCGTATATTTTGCCACCCGCCTATAGTGGTTATTATAAAAAATACAAAAAAAAATGGTAAATACAAACATTTTATATTTTTTGTGACAGGAGGTCCGCTTTTTGAAATGAAATATCATATGTATATTATTAGGTACTCAAAAAGATCTTTTTTTGCCAATATAATATGAATGATTTCTATTAAAATATATACTTTTATTATGTTATATTATCTTTCACTTTAGATACAGCTTGATTTATTTAACATTTGGGAACTAAATTAACTGTGAATGGCTTCTTGAATAAAATGTGGCTAATCCCAATTTAGAATTATCATCTCTTCACGTATCCTCTCTTCTTAAATTACAACATATATTCTAACAAGTTAAAATTGTATTCATTATTACAAATTTGAAATGCGGTGATTGATCAATGAATCAATTATTGATTGGGGTAGTTCAATTACTGGAAAGTGATTCAATAAAATATAAAATAATTGAATTAATTATAATAATAATAATAAACAATCTTTATTTTAAAGGTATGTTACATAAAGATACAACATAAAACAAAATAGTGTCAACAAAAAAAGAAATAAATATCCAAAACAAAAAATTCCTAATTCTACAAATTTCTGACAGATTCAAAATATTCAATGAAATTGTAAGACTCTATAGTTACCAGCAACTTAAATATTTTCTTTTATAACTTATTATTATTATCAATTGCCTTTATAGTTGCTGGCAAATAATTAAAGAACTTTACACAGTTATAGAATGCTCCTTTTTCAGTGATTGTTAATCTATGCCTAGGATTATTGTAGTTTGTATGTCTGGATGGATATGTTGTTGTGGAGCACTATTTCTAAATAATTCTCTATTTTTGTAGAACAATATTATACATTCTTATAATATATACAGCAGTTACAGTTAACAATTTTTCCCTGAATTTGCCTCGACATGATTCTCTAAATTTTAGCCCTAACATAACTTTTAATGCCCTTTTTTGACACAAAAATAATTTTATTACGTCCTTGCTAGCTATTCCCATACTGAAATGTACAATATCGGACGTAAACCTCAAAATTCGAATGATATATAACCTTCTTAGTTTGAAAATCTATGTATCTTGCTAAGACACGAAGACTGTATCAAACTACATTCAATTCTTGTTTAATGTAATTGATGTGGTGCTCCCAGGACCAAACATCATCCAAAATAACCCCTTGGAATTTTGCTTTCTCAGTTAAACTTAAGGAGTGATTGCCAATTTCTATTATTTGTTGTTCTCCTATACGAGATCTATTTGTTTTTTAATATTAATGTGTTAGTTTTATTATTGTTTAATATTAATTTGTTTTTTTTGCAAACCAATCACTTGCACCCAAGCTTGCACCCATCATAATATTTTTAATTTTTTCTGCAACAAGCATCACATCATTGTCACTCACCATTATATTTGTATCATCTGGCTAATTCGTTATTTTACACCGACCATTACAGCTTTTAGATATTTCTGTTATGCTATTCATATACAGGGTGGTCATTTGAAAACGAAACAAAGCCAATCTTCGGCACCCCAGGTTTAAAGAAAAAACGCTCGGTCCCGTCGATTTCTGATTATAGGGGGACACTTTTTTTTTGGCATTTTCGCCCCCTAAAAGTCAAACCCCTAGCGGGGGCGACAGCTACCCCCAAAATTTTAAATATAATAGGGGGTCGAGTGATACCTTGTTTTAAAGGTATTTTTATGTAGAGTATAATCCCAGAGTTTAACATCGCTACTATTTACCTAGCCTGTATAGTGGCTCACCAAAAGTACAAAAACAGGTTGCTTTTACCTTTTTTATTACAAAAAGAATTCTTACAGGTGAGTCCAGGAAATGCTGCCCCTGGGCCCCCACGCAATAGTAGAGATTTTGTTCACAATGCTCGCGTACATTTTGAAACATCTGTGGGGTGATTTGACGACATTCATCAATTATCCGTTGGTGTTCCAAAGTTGTTGGCTGGGTGGCATAAATTTTAGTTTTTAAGTGGGCCCATAAAAGAAAATCTAACGGACTAAGATCCGGAGAACGTGAGGGTCACTCAATACTTCCTCTCCTTCCAATCCATTGTCCTGGAAACGTTAGTTTCAAATCGTGACGATCAGTGAGTGCAAAGTGGGGTGGCGCACCGTCTTGTTGGAATATTAAGTGGTTTTCCATGTACTGATCATTATTCTCAATTATTTCTACTAACGCTGGATAAATAATAGCGTTTTGTAATAATTCCAGATACATTTCGCCTGTTAAATTGCCAGGTAAAAAAAGGAGCCTATTATAGGGTTACCAAAAATGCCAGCCCAAACATTCAGTTTTTCTGGATGTTGCGTATCCACCTCACGAAATATTATGGGATTTAAATCAGACCAATAACGACAGTTATTATTATTATTATTAACTACGACAGTAGGCGGAGAGTCCGATGAGACTGTCGTTTTTACTTTAAAGTTTTAGGTGTTCAAAAGTCGCTAAGTTTTATGGTGGCAATTAACCAATTGGTTTTATATCACATGTCGGTTACATCACTGGTCCAGCATAGAATACACACACATGTGACAGTGGATCACACACCTGAAGACATCGTAGAATTATAATCATTGGCTTGTAGGTAGTGCACAAGTTCGCGGTTGATATTTTTTAGGTCTTCATCCACTCGGTTTTTAAAGGAGTTTGTTGAGAGGGCGCTGGCAGTGACCTGGTTCAGACCGTTCCAGACATAATATACTATCCTGTTGCTTAGGAAGTTTCTTCGACAGAGCTTTGAAAACCTTTCTTTGGAGAGTTTATGATTGTGCCCTCTGAGATGGTTTTGCTCACTGCGTTGAAAGATGTTTAGTGGAACATTATAGTAGCCTGCTAGAATTTTGTGTGTTATGATTAGGTCTCCCCTTTGTCGTCTCTCTCTCAATGTGGATATACTGAGTTGTATGCAACGCTCTTTGTAGGGAAGATTTTTCAATTCGGGGGGTATTTTTGTAACACGGCGTTGAACACGTTCGAGTAGCTCGATATCTTTTGCATAGTATGGGTTCCAAGATGAAACAGCAAACTCAAGAGTTGGTCTTATGTAGGACTTATATAGGCGAAGTATTGTAGCGGCAGAGTGGTTCTTAAATGCTTTTTGGATGAGATATATGAGTGAGTTTGCTCTTTTTACTACTTTAGCGATGTGACGTTCCCACTTGAGGTCCTTAGAAATTATTACACCAAGATCTTTTTGTTGATCAACCGAGGTAAGTGAATTTCCTCCTAGGAAGTAGGTAACACCAGGATTATTTGGTCCAATATGCAGGACAGTGCACTTATTTGCATTCAACGACATAAGCCATTTGTTGGTCCACCATTCAATTTGAAGGAGGTCATCCTGCAGGATTCTCGCACTGTTCAGTGGGTTGTGATAAAGTTTGGTGTCATCGGCAAAAAAGCAAATGTTCGACCGAATGTCGTTTGACATATCACTAATATACAGTAGAAACAAAAGTGGACCAAGAACTGAACCCTGGGGCACTCCACTCTTCACCAGTCTCTCGTCCGACAGAGATCCACCAACTCTAACCTGGAATTTACGCTTTGTCAAGAAGTTTGTAATCCAGCGCAGCAACGTTCCTCTTACCCCAAAGTGCTCTAGTTTGTAGAGTAGTCGCTCGAAAGGAACTTTATCGAATGCCTTTTCAAAGTCTAGGTAGATGGTATCCACGGGTTGCCCATTGTCATGATCCAAGGTCCAGTTGTTGAGGCATGATAGTAGGTTTGTGTCAATGGATCGTCTTGGGAGAAAACCGTGTTGTGATGCTGGTATTACCCCATTTTGTAGAAGGAAGGTGGTAAGTTGCCTTACAATGATCTTCTCCATGCATTTCGACAGCGTTGATGTTAGGCTGATTGGTCGGAAGTTCTCTGGAAGATATCGATCACCTTTCTTATAGATGGGCGTAACTGTTGCATGATTCCAAGCGTCAGGCACAAACCCAGTAGCCAAAGCGTCTGACATTGCTGCCGCCAACATAAAGACTTGGAGCAACTTTTCAGGAATACCGGCGGGATACCATCGACCCCGGGTGAAGCGTTATTCTTAAAGCTGGTTATTGCGTCAAGCACTCCTTCTGGCGTAAAGTTGATTGTGTCCAAGGAGTTTTGTTTTCGTTGATGATTTGGGAGCGTAGGTAGTGACGATTCACCGTACCGTTTAGGGAAAAAGAGCATTCGTCAGAAAAACATACGTTGAAAAGAAAGTTCTGATCATTTATTGCCCATTCACTCATGATTTCACAAAATTGCAAGCGCCTATCAAAATCGTCTTCGTTAAGTTTTTGTACCAGATGTATTTTGTAAGGATAAAACTTGTATTTTTTTAATATCGTTTGAATGCTGGTTCTTTTAACACTAGATGCTGTCACCAGCTTTTTTGTACTCAGTATGGGATCTTAAACAACATGCCCTAAAATCGCCACCTCTGTAGCGTCATTTACTACTGGATTTTCCACTTCACGTTTTTTGTTAGCTACTGACCCCGTCTCCCGAGATATTTGCACCAATTCCAAAATGTACTTTCGATGGACTTGTTGATTTTGATGTTGATGATTAAACAGTTGGGCAGTTCTATTAGCACATTCATTGTTCATGCCCTAAGTGTGTTATATTTTTAAAATCAGCTGTTCTTGGAGATTACAGATCTGAACTAAAATATAGGGGTTTCCATTAAAAAAACATCGTCGAAAATGTCATATTTACTACAAGAGTTACCCTGTATTATAAATTTATATGTCAAAATATGCGCACTTAAAAATTGTTATATACGTGTCCGAGAATTTTTACGAAAGGTTTTTGGATTATTAAATAATAAATTTGTTCCTTACGTTATGTACAGGGTCTTCCAACGAGGACTGACCAGGGGCTCATTTTTGAGCTTCCTTGTATTTAAAGAAAAATCCAAAATAGCCAATCGATGTACTTTTTCCTGCAGAATTCAAAAATGAAACCAAAAATTTATTTGAACCAGAAACAAAAGAGTTACGCTATAGATAAGGTGTTTTTTAAATGGAACATAGCTTGTTTTATACGATTTTTGGAACGAGTGATTTTTTTTTGTCCGTTCTGATTAAAATATTTAATATTGTGACAGCTATTTTTATTAAATTTTAATGTTTTATCAATTTAACTTTAACCTGTTTGAAACATACACTAGGTAATAAAGGTATAATCACCTTTGAATCCTTCAAAGTCAAAAAATTTGACAAATTTACTATAATATTGCCGAAATGAAATATTCATTAGATGAGAGATTGCAGATTGTTATCTTGTTCTACAAATGCCAAGAAAATGCAAGAGAAGCAAGGAGAAGATTTATTGCAAATTTTCACAGAAATATATCCGTCAATACTATTCTAAGGATAAAGAACCTATGTGAGGAAAATAAAACATTACATGACAGAAAATTAAATCCAGAAAGTAATAGAAATCGAGACCGTGCCATTGTGAATTAAGGTCGATTTATAAAACTTTTCGTCGCTGTTCCCGTTCGTTGTCACTGCTCCCGCTCGTCGCCGCCGTTGGATAGGTATTCATAAAAAAGTCGGACTACGAACTGCGCCGCAATAACAAAAGAAGGTTTGAGGTTGGTAAACAAAGTTAAGAATTGTATTTTATTTTAAAAAGCGTGATGTTAGTACCTTATTATATGTTATTAATGTTTTTTTTTGTAGTAAAATCCACAAAACAGCAAAACACTCCAAGTACTCTAACCCTAAAATCTCTTCTTTCAATACTTCAAACCATATGATCGAAAATTTCTTTCTTCTCATTGGCCAGAAGTGGGAACGACGAACGACCGAGGTCAGTGGGAACGACGCGATTTAAAAATTGGCCAATTCAGAACTACCAACGGGAGCGGTGGCGGCTTTTCTGAACGTATACACTGTTTCCCCTTAGGTTAAATTGCGACGGGAACGGCGGCGACGAGCGGGAACAGCGACGAAAAGTTTTATGAATCGGCCTTTATTTTTGACTGAATCCAACCAAATCAATTTCGGACGCAGTTCGGGACGTTCAATACGGCGGCGGTGTAAGACGCAGAAGAGTTACCCAAGGAACTGTTCACAGGACTTTAAGAAATCATAAATTTAAGTCTTATCATATCCTTCCACTTCAACATCTAACACCGGCACAAAAAGAACTTCGCTTCCAATTTGTTTCCCAAATTGTGATTCGGAAAGAAAACGAAGACCCTAATTTATTCAGAAATATCTTATGGACTGACGAAGCCACATTCACAACATCGGGGGTTTTCAATAGACATAATAATCATCACTGGGCCGTTGGAAATCCAAGAAAATTTCAGACAATTAAATTTCAAGGAAGGACTTCAACCCATGTTTGGTGTGGCATAAAAAATAATAGAATTTTGGGACCAATATTTTTTAACGGGACTTTAAATGGACAGAGATACTACGAGTTCTTAGAAAACGAAATTGAGAACTTTTTGTAAGATTTACCATTGGAAGAATATCAAAATTTAATTTGGCAACATGATGGGGCCCCTCCGCATGCCGTGCGTGAGGTTACTCGATATTTAAACCGACGCCATGAAGAATGGATTGGTAGAAATGGAACCTATGCTTGGCCACCCAATAGTCCCGATTTGTCAATATTAGACACATTTCTTTGGGGCCATTTAAAGAACGTGGTATACAAGCAGCGAAACCACGATATTGAAGAGATCATGCAAAAAATTGTGAATGAAATAAATCGCCCTAACCAGGAAAATCACAGTATAACAGCAAGTTTGGAAAGGCTACAAAGAGGTTATCGCACATGTTTCGAGAACAACGGAGGTCACATTGAACAATTAAATTATTAATGTTTTTTTTTAAATTAGTATAGAGTTGGATTTCTTTTTCTGTCATGTAATGTTTTATTTTCCTCAAATAGGTTCTTTATCCTTAGAATAGTATTGACGGATATATTTCTGTGAAAATTTGCAATAAATCTTCTCCTTGCTTCTCTTGCATTTTCTTGGCATTTGTAGAACTACAAGATAACAATCTGCAATCTCTCATCTAATGAATATTTCATTTCGGCAATATTATAGTAAATTTGTCAAATTTTTTGACTTTGAAGGATTCAAAGGTGATTATACCTTTATTACCTAGTGTATGTTTCAAACAGGTTAAAGTTAAATTATACTGGATAAAACATTAAAATTTAATAAAAATAGCTGTCACAATATTAAATATTTTAATCAGAACGGACAAAAAAATCACTCGTTCCAAAAATCGTATAAAAAAAGCTTTGTTCCATTTAAAAAACACCTTATCCATAGCGTAACTCTTTTGTTTCTGGTTCAAATAAATTTTTGGTTTCATTTTTGAATTCTGCAGGAAAAAGTACATCAATTGGCTATTTTGGATTTTTCTTTAAATACAAGGAAGCTCAAAAATAAGCCCCTGTTCAGTCCTCGTTGGAAGACCCTGTACACACTGTATAACAAAAATAATTGGTCCCAAAATACTACCCTGTGGTAATCCAATATCGATGGTCCTGTTTTATTAACACTTGTTTCCTTCTAAATAAGTAAGATTTAATTAGATCTAGGGCTGTTTCTCTGATACCGTAGGAATCTAACTTCTTAAACAATATGTTAAAACTCAATGTGTCGTAACCCTTTGATAAATCCAAAAAGAGCCCTAGTATATAATGGATAAATTGGAGTCCTGCAGTTTCTGTTGACTTTCCCTTTATATGTACCCATGTTGCTGATCACCTAACAAATTATTCGATACAACAAATTCAAGCAAACGTTCAGATATCACACTTTGAAACACCTTAGAAAATGTTGGAAGCAAGCTTATTGGCCTGTAATTATCTATTACTGATTCATCGTCCTTTTTAAAGATTGGCACAAGTGCATTTTTAGGCCTGTCCGGGAATATGCCGAACTTCATAACGTATTTTATCAAGTTAGATGCTATTTCATCATATCCACAACTTTGCATACTTTTAGTTTTTGAACCACTTTAAAAATTTCTTTAGCGGTAGTAGGGCGCATTTTTAATAAGTTTTCGTTGTACTCTATATCAGAACTAAATGGTACATCATCCAAGCTCTGAAGCAGAGACGTAGGTAGCAGCATTTGTAAAAAAGTTATTAAAAGATCATTTGCAACAACGGTTAGATCCCCCTTACCTTTAATTTGCGCTTTAGATATAATTTTACCTTTTATTTGATTAACAACACAGCATTAACTTTTCGATATATTGTCAAAACTTTTCATATTATGTGCAAAATAGGATTCTTTGGACTCGCATTATAAGTTATAATATTCTTTTTTTTTAGAGTTGTTTCTGTTTCTTCTATCAAAAAAAGTGGTTTTGGCTTTTGTAATGCTTGGAGTTAATTTTTGAGCTGTGTGGTCTGGGATAAATGAATGCAAACCGTGACACTGAACTTTTAGGTACTTTAATTACTAAAAACTAACTGAATTATATATAAACGTAATTGAATTAAACTCAGTAATTTGAATGCAGTAATTCATCAAGAAATCAATTACTTTTAGGTAGTTCAATGGCTGGAAAATAATTGAATTGTTTATGAAAGTAATTGAATTAAACTCAGTGGTTCGAATGCACTTGATCAAGGAATGAATTACTTTTAGAGTGTTTCAAGTACTAGACAGTAATGGAATTATTTATAAAAGTAAAGGGTTGAAACACGTGTCAGGAAACTGAATTAAATTGTCGATGGTTAAAGTGCAAAACCTCGTAAGTCGATTTTTATAAATTTTACAGGAGGGGCGAAAAACGGTTAAACTCTTAAATTGAAAAGTTTGAAAAAGTATTTTTATTAAATTGTTGTGATATGCTGAGGCATTTTATGATGATATACATAATTTTTTATAATTTTGGCTGATTGAAAAAAAAATGTACTTACGAGGTTTTGACTTTTAATATTTAAACTTTTTGGAAAAACTTACGAGGTTTTAAAAACAGAAATTAATTTTTTAACAACAATAATTAAATAATATGTTGGTTAAATAAATAAAACGACATAATTTACCAACCCCGTTTATTTAGATATTACAAAAAAATCTTATGAATCTGAGCATAGGTTATTATTTTTCTTGACTAATAAGGCTGTCATAAAATGGTCTGTAGTCCTCTGGAATAAACTTTTTTAATTCCTGGAGGTGTTGGAATTTGTCCGGTTTTATCTTTAGCGGATTAGTATACAACAACGGAACCGTGATATCGATGTCTTGATTTTTTTTCCTACGCCTTGTAAGTTGAGTCCAAGCGTCTTGATAATTTATTTTAAATTCAATGGTGCCATCAACTCGATTTGCTAAGCATCTTAGATCGGTCACTTTCGGATCATGAGTCTTATTCCCTGGACGAATAGAAGTATAGGAGTTTAACACAGAATATTTTTTAAAAAAGGTGTGAGGAATATAATGAACTTCATACTGATTTTTTATCTTAGCAGTTTTTGCTATTTGGACATAACACCCGGGCACATAAACCTCCCGATTTTTTAATTTTCTTTCGATACAAGCGTGTATGGAGTCGCACTCCATTTGAGTGTGTCCTTTTTCGAGGTAATATTGGTATATTTCCAAGTGTTTTGTTTCGACCAATGCCGATAATGCGTTAGATAAATTCACGTTCCTATTCTGGTACCCACATCCATCACTAAAGATAATAACAGATTTAGTTTCTTCTGTCGCGTACTTATTAATATAATCTATAATAACTGACGCGAATTCGTTGGAAGTGACACCTCCTGCTGCCTCGGGCCAAATATAACAATCTCCCTTGCCCGATATCATATTAAAGAAAGTGAAGTTAAGAAAGGTTCTGATTTTTGAACTCCTCTCGAAAAGTGGTGTGATTTATTGCTTGAAAATTCTGCCTTGAGCATTCTGCAGAGTAGAACCGGTAAAACTCATTTAGATTTTGCCATTGTGTTTCTAGGTATAATTTAGTAGTATCTTTCCTACAATAATGGCTTTCCATTTGTGGAAGGGTTCGAAGGAACCTAATAAGATACTCTTTGTCCTTTGAGAGTTGTTTATTTCTTCGAAGGTTCTCAGCTGGTTTCCGAATCGCTGCCTGTTGATTGCCAGGTGGGACATTCTCAGTAATATTTTGACTAACCCAACTTTTGATACTCCATTCTCCTATGCAGAGCGTCCCCATAAACATTTTCTTGCACACCCGTTTTCGTGCATTTTCTTTCTTAAGGTAAAATATGTACGCAACCTGTCTTTGTTTTCCCTGTATGTCTAAAAAAAATCCTGATTAAAAAAAAGAAAAAAAAAAGGTAAGGATCAATTGTATTACCTGTCCGATGACATTTTGGAGCCGCTGTATTTACAAGTCCTCTTATGTAGACTCTCTTCTCATTCCAGGTTAGATTCGCCCAAAACTCATCGAATATTGCTTCTCTCTCCAGTTCTGTAAAGGCTTGACAAAAAAATTGGTTAGATGTTGTAGATAGTTTATATTTGCAAGCAGGCCCCATCTTTCTTTCTTCCCTTTGCATTTTTGTATACGTTCTTTCTTTCTTGAAACGTTTAAACGATACATAATTTTCGCCCTTCATTCTTTTGTCTTTATTTTTATTTTTCTCACTATTTGAAGCATTATTTACGAATTTTCTTTTTGATCTAATTCTCTTTCGACCTCTTGATGTTTCTAGCTGTTCATTTATTAGATTTTCTTGTACAACTTCTTGAGGTTCTTCCGCATATTCTTCGGATTCTCTCTGTTCAGAATGATTTGATGGCACATACTCAGATCCACTATCTTGAAAAGGTTCACTTCTATTACTTCGTGCATCATTATCACTGTTGCTATAACTATAATGTAAAGGTTAAATAAATCCCACATGTGACATCAAAACCTCTTAAGTAGCAGATCTTTGCCTAAACAATGCTAACTTTAAATATCAAAACCTCGTAAGTCGAATTAGGAGATTTCTGCATTACTACCTTACAAATAAATTTTACGAGGTTTCGGCAGATGGCGCCAGGGGTCCGTAAAATTAATAATTGACTTACGAGCTTTTGTGGGCTTAAAGATTATGATTTTTTGTAACTGTTTATCACATAAAAGTAAAATGGGAAAAAATCGACTTACGAGGTTTTGAACTTTAACCATCGTTGTGAAATATAACAAGAACGACTTTAATTTTCTCTACTATGGAATATCTATTTCACCAAGCATGTAGCCCATCACATATCAATTATATAAAAGTAATTGTGATCAGCTGGAATATGTTTTAATGCTTCACTGAAAGAGGTTGTTAATTTTGGAGTCATCTGAGGCGTGTTCACTGCGATTGTTTGAATATTCTGCGATGGTAATGTAAATTTACGATCTGTTAATTTTCCTAATCTTGTATTTAGTTTACTATCATGTTTTTCGGCTTGACCTATTCTAAATGCTAATGTTGTAACGTGCTTATGCACAATGCTGATTAAATGTTCTTAGCTTCATCTCGAGGTATGATGTCAGTATTTTTATGCCTACTTTAAAGACTGTCAAGGACTTCATTAGGGATTTCTTCGGTTGACTGTACGGTAGAGTTGGTAGTTCTAGTTAGGATGCCAGACCAAATATTCATGTTCCAAATTGTGTTTTTTCTTATTTTGTTGCGATCCTAAGAACCTGGACTTGAATCAGATCGCGGTAATTTTGTGAGTTAGCTTGTACCAAATACATTACTTCCTTAATAAATTATCACCTCCTTAATTCAAATAATAATATTTCGACGGCGAATTTAAACCTATAAAATATTATTTAAAATCGTTTCTAGTGACTTTTTCTAAAATGTTGGCTTAGCCTAAAGTGCTGTACTGAGAAGCGGTTCCTTTGACACCATCGCAACCGCGCATATATTCGGTCACGTAAACCATCAATCGTCATTGGATGGGTTAAAGTGAGGTGGCTCCCACGTGATTCCTGTATACGAACCCTGATTGGCCCGACAATCAGGAGAGAAACGGAAAACCGCCAATTTGCATCATTTTCGGCTTTTAGCAAGACACTCGTCTCTAGACCATTAATCTTGAGCTACGTCACTTTAACCTCAGATAAACTGAGGCCCTTTATAATTTAACTTAATAAATCTGCTCTTATGTACTAAAGTTAAAAATTAAAAGTTGATTAATATACAGTTTGTTATACAATAAGCTGTTTTACTTCGAGTTTAACATAATCTGAACCAGTAGTTTTACCTACAAAATACACCGACTAAAGCGTGCCAATTTGGTCTTTAGTCAAAAATTAAATGTGCGTTTAAGAAATAACCCTATTCGCATCAGCGTTTTATAATTAAGGGAGCTTACTACACTTTGGATGCATTTTTTAATGATCCATCAATTCCATGATTATTTTAGTGAATATCCTAAGTTTGTTTCAACCATTGTTTTTATGCTGTACATTACCTCCATACTTCCATATGTACAGTGACGGAAATAAAATTTCATACACCTATTTTTCCCTGATGTGATGTCGGCTTTTGTATACCTCGAGCACCTGGAAATGGACTTCACAAATTGTTATCGGTGTCATCAGATTTGAAAATTATGTTATTTCATTTTAACAAATTTTGTGAACATGAATCAACTCGAGAAGGCGAGATTAATTGCTTTACTCGAAGACGGTGTTTCTCTACAAAGAATAGCTGAGCAACTTGGGAAACCAAGAAGCACTATACAAAGCCTCAGAACTAAATGGGAAAATACAGAAGAAACATTTCAAACGAAAATCAAAATAATGATCTAATAGATTTTTCGCGAAACAATCCATTTCATACGGCTGCAGAAGCACACAACCAAACTAATTTTCCTGGGACAGTAAGAACGGCGAGAAATCGTATAAGGAAAAATTCGGAATTGAGAAATAAGGTAGCTGCTAGAAAACCGTTTTTGACCGATATGAATAAAGAGCAAAGAATGGGGTTTGCGCTGGAATATTTACCGCAAGGTATGGATTTTTGGGGAAAGGTAGTATTTACCGACGAGAAGACTTTTCAGTCTTATTATAACGGGCAGATTAGAGTGTATAGGCCGCCAAATACACGGTACGAAGAAAGATATACCCAACATGTTAAAACAAGTGGAAGATTTTCAGTTAATGTTTGGGGGTATATGACTTCCAGAGGGCTAGGAATATGCCACCGAATTCGAGGAAGATTTAATACTTAAGCTTATATACACATCCTTCAAAATGTTATGTTGCCATCGGTAAACAATATATTTCAACAAGAAAATTTTATATACCAGCATGACAACTGCCCCGTCTATACAGCAAGGAGAGTTTCGGACTGGATACGGGAAAATAACATTCCATTGTTACATTGGCCCTCAAAAGTCCCCGATATAAATAAAATCGAAAACGTTTGGGGATATATCGTGAGAGAAATTAACAAGGACAATGATTTCCATCCTCAAAACAGTGATGATTTGTGAAATAAAATTGAAGAAGCCTGGAATACCTACAATTTTCATCACGATCAAATGCTGGTGGCATCAATGCCCAGACGATTAAACTTATTAGTGGAAAAAAATGGTGCCGCTTTAAAATATTAAACCAATGCTTTTTTTTAATATTTGAATAATCTGTTTTATTTAATTTTGAAGTCTTGTTTTGTATATTATTATCTTGATTTTCGTTTGGAACTTTTCTTCTGCCACTTCCAGCCCTTCTATTCAATGATCCTGTATTTTCGCATTTAGTTCTGAGGCTTTGTATAGTGCTTCTTGGTTTCCCAACTTGCACAACTATCTAGGAATACTTTCCTCGACTAAATAATGTTATTTATAGCCTTTTTTCTATCATTACTGAAATAAAAAATACAAGGCATTGAAGTGAGATAATGTCCAGTTTACCAAAATATTTAAAAATGGCATAAAATGTTAACCTCAGTGTACGAAATTTTATTTCCGTCACTGTACATATGATTAACAGCCTGGTATGTTCTGTATAATTTCAGTTTTATTTATTGATATTTGTTTAGGATCTTCAAGTTGTGTTTGTGTTTATTGTATTTACTAATAATAACTTTACTTTGTCAACAAGAATATTGTTCTTCAGACAATAAAGTACTTTTAAGTTTCAGTTTGAACGTCATCACTCTGAAACGACCTCACTAAGGCCGTGTTTCCCAACGAGTATAATCTCCAAAGATTCAACACCAGCGTGAATCGTTTCCTGTGCACACTCACCGCTCGCAGAGCGCCATAGAGCATTTATCCTGCCGTGCTACTCTATCATAAAAAAAAAATGTATTTCAAAAGAAATTACATTTCTCTAAAAGAAAAAATGGCAAAAATAATAATTTTCCTTATAAATTTATTTTATAACACAAACTGTGGACAAACTGAGGACCGAACCCGGGCCAACGGCGTCAAACGAACCGCTCTAATAACTGAGCCAAACGATTTGCATAAGAAAATTAGTATTACTAAGGAATTGGGAAGCAATGGAAATTATATTACAAAATGTATGGAAGAACTACGGCGATTTTTCTCAATATCAGTGTCTTAACAGGATGAACACATCTTTTAAAACTTATTTATAACATTTTCAGGGTGCAAAACCATGCAATATTAACACTATGTTAAATTAAAATGATCGTCCATGTGTTTGTTTTTTAGGCGATTCTTCAAAATTAATAATATTGGAAATTCGTGATTTTTTGGCAGCTTTCTTGGCATAATAATAAGCCATATATCTGTAATATTATTGAGAAACTTCAATTTTTTTTAGTGAAAGTTGTTTGAAAACGAATTAAGTAAAATAATATATCCAATATAAATGTAAAAAAACAAATACTATCAAATATTTTAGTTTAAAGGGAAACTGGTAATTTTTAGCACACTGTAGTAAAAAATTTTTAATTCTGAATATACATTTTACGTCTTTTGAGGAGCGCTTCATAATTTCTCGAAAATATAACATTTCTATAATTTTCAGGTATAGCAAAATGTATTGTAAAAAAAATTTAAGATGGTCAATCTAATGACCTAAACCTCAATTTGATCCGTCTTTTCGTGTTCAAACTATTTAAGTACCAAAACGGAGCCTGCTGCAATTTTCAATCGAGCACAGAAAGAAAATATTCGTAATTTCCCGAACCTGCTCAAAAACTATAGGCTTCCGAAGGCAAAAGTTCTCTACAAAATCAGACAGTTTCAATCAATTATATCCAGGGGTGTGGGCGCCACGTGCAACCAGTATTTACGAACCGTTTATATAATAAAATTAAAAAATTGTCGATTTGACACGGCGATCTATACAAACAAACTTGTATGTGCGACCCGTCGTAAACATACGAATATGTAGCAATCTATAATTTTGTTTTAGAAAAAGTTATAAGAAAAATAGAAATAAAGGTCTGTCTTTACCACCAAATAACTTTATTTGCCCCTCTAGGGTAGAAAACAAGAGGGTTAGAAAATACATAAAATGATGAAGAATTAAAATAAATTTCTTAACGTTGTACTAGTTTCGACTTTAGGGAAAGTCATCTTCAGCAACTAATCATTTAAGACATTTTGTTATGAAAAGTAGTTAAAACAGTTGGGAGAACAATTGGTGATTCAACAATAAATTATATTGAAATGCAGATTATGCAACCATTGGAATAGACAGCAGCTTATTATAAGAGCGATGTATCTCTATGCAATGGTAGGAGATGATTTAAACGCAAGTAGGATTAAAGGCCTTAATCATAATATAGTGACTTAAGAATGTTGAAGTTGGAACATGTTGTAAAAGAAGAAGTTTTAATATGTCAATTCATTCTTAGTTTAAAATGAAACTGACTTAGTGAGGGGACATGTTTATTGTTGTGGTGGATTAGATTATATGTAAATTAAATTAAATGAAATTGCTTCTATTTAAATTGTCAAAACGAAACTATGTCATTTCTTGTAAAAATTTTGGGAATACATCTGAAAGGAGAAAATTTCAAATTTTAGAAAATCTTGGAGAACAATAAGATATATCTAATCTCATAACTTAACAGTTTGTTATATATGTTATAATATTATTATTATTAATTATGTACTCACCAAGTGGTCATTATTCACATGTTGTATTATTAAAATAAAATAAAAATGTTTGTAAATTAAATCATTATAAGTATTACTAAGGGAAATTCCCGGTTTTAATTTTCTTCCTGTTACCAGGTGAAGAAATCATTTGTTTAATTAAATTTATCATTAAAAGTTAAAGCGTGCTATTCAAGGCGAATGACGTTGCAAAATGGTGAGTACCTAGAGTTGGTACTACAAAGTACACATTTAATTTTCTTTTTTATGCGTTTTTTAAATCATGTTTCCGGTAATCAACTGTCAAATCCATCTCCATCATCATCCAAATCTTATAAGAAAAAAGTAATATGTATAGTGACGCCTGGTATAATAGGGTACCTAAACTTAAGCAAAGTATACCTGTTTTTACTTGTTTCAGATTCGTCCTCCTTGATGTCTAGTTCTTCGTTTTTAATTTTCCAATCCCCATACATCTGATTAGTTCCTGCGTCATCCTCTTCAACTTTGACCTGATTAGTTTCTGCGTCACCCTCTTTATCTTT
Source organism: Polydrusus tereticollis (assembly GCA_963920685.1). Taxonomy (NCBI): domain Eukaryota; kingdom Metazoa; phylum Arthropoda; class Insecta; order Coleoptera; family Curculionidae; genus Polydrusus; species Polydrusus tereticollis. The sequence continues at coordinate 28,893,069 of OY987336.1, forward strand.
GACCTGATTAGTTCCTGCGTCACCCTCTTCAACTTTGAGCTCTGCTTCGGTTTGGTCAGGAAATATTTGTTTGATCCTGTAAAATATAAAATGATCCCTTTTTAGGCAGGACATAAACAAGAATTGTTGATTGTTTTTACGACGAATATATCTTTACTCCGTATACCTGGGTCATATATTGTTGTTGTATAAATCAAATTATTTAAGTAGGAGAGGAGTAGGTAGGTACTGAACAGTAAATATCGATAAACAGCATCAGAATATATTTTAATAATGACATAAGTAGGGTCGATTAGGGTAAATCGAAGGGTAAATACAAATTTAACCCTAAAGGATCCAGTACAAACCTTATAGATATCGGTTTTATGTGGAGTGGAAAGGGCAAAACGTCTGCTTCCATATTAGGTCAGATTAGTTGGTACTTCAAGCTTGATGATCATATAAACCGATTTACACGTCACAAAGTCGCTTTTTTTTGCTTAAAATAAACACCCTTATGATGTTGACAGACTCATTTATTTATTTAATTTATTACAAACTCTACAGATTTGACAATCCAATTACAGAGTAGGAATACCAATTGGGTACTAGATTTACTAAAAGTGTTGTAATGCCGTATAATTGTAATTATTACGATCCATAAAATACCAACATTTTTTTTATAATATGTATTGATAATTATCTGGTTGCCTAACCACAATGAATTGATGTTGTAGAATTAAAAAATGAAGTTACCTGCGTTCAAACAAAATTCGGTTAAGGTCAAAGATCGGTCAATAATGGATTTCAATGGCTTATTATTGACCATGGTCAATAATGACTTATAAGGTAGAGAAAAACGATTTCTAGCGTTAATAATCGGTCAATAATGGCGATGTTATAGGTTAGTAGTGGAAAATAGTATATTATTAACCAAGGTTTAGACAGCCATCATTATTGCCCGAGCGGCGAGTTTAAATCACGAGGAGCGAAGCGACGAGGGATTTAAGACGCGAGGGCTATAATAAGCTGTCTAAACCGTGGTTAATATATTATTTTTTCCACTACTACAAACTTTTATATGACATTTATCTTTATAGTATTAATAATTATAAAAAATTATAGGTAGGTATAAGTATATTTTTTAATCAAGTTACCTGCGCTTTGGAATTGGCAAAATATTTTGTTGTTTTGTCAGGTGGCTTTGTCAATGTCAATTTGTGTTCATTTGTGTCATCAGATTTCACGAGTTTTGCGTTTTTTTTAAAAATGAGCAAAGAAAATGTTAGTGATAATATTATGTGTACACCTAACGAATTAAGGATGGAAGCAGAAAAAATGTTGATTGTATCGATATTTTACAATATCAAGTAATCTAATATGTATTGATAATTATCTGGTTGCCTAACCACAATGAATTGATGTTGTAGAATTAAAAAATCAAGTTACCTGCGTTCAAACAAAATTCGGTTAAGGTCAAAGATCGGTCAATAATGGATTTCAATGGCTTATTATTGACCATGGTCAATAATGACTTATAAGGTAGAGAAACGATTTCTAGCGTTAATAATCGGTCAATAATGGTGATGTTATAGGTTAGTAGTGGAAAAAAATTATTTGTGCGTGTAGCTTCTTATAAAATGTTAAAGGTTTTCTTGTAGTATAATATGAGAACATTGAAGTTTATTCGTGATAAAATAACGGGGCCATCAACTCCGTTATTTAACAATTTGTGCAGGTATATTGTAGAAATAAATGATCTCCGTTTTTTCAAATCTGGCAAATTATAATTCTGTCTTAATTCCACTTTGGGGATTGTTATATCATATACTCCAGTTCCTTTAAAATTCAGGTAGCTAAGAAGTTTATTTTGTATTCGTTCCACGCTATATTTATGAACTTTGTATTTTGGACTCTACACAATTCAGGCATAAAATACGAGCTAAAATACCTCTAACGTATGAAACGTAAAGTAGTTTTATGCATTTTAGATTTCTAAACGGTCTGCAATTTCTAACAATAAATCCGTACATTTGAGAAGCTTTGCTTGTTATATTAGAGAAAGTTTAAACGGAATTTAGAGTCAAATGTGACCCCGAGGTCCAGTAAGCTTTCAACTCGCGTCAAAGCCCTTTCATTCATCCTTATGATGTTGACAGACTCATTACTGATATGTTTATCATTCTTATAGGGCGTGGAGCCACACTGGCCGACTTGGACAATCACGTACAAAACGTACTATTAAAATGAAGCGCTCGCATCAATTTTTGAACGCCAGCAAGAAGGTTGGTTTTCAGCCAAACTCCTTGGTTTTGTGACCGTTTTACATGTGCAGACAAAAGTGCTGAAAAACTTTATAATCGCCCGTTGCCATACTCAACAAAGGACGTTTTTAAATGACCCAAAAAAGAGACAAAGTTGTCAGGTATTAAAGCCTGTTTACATCAGGAAATTGCAGGTGCAATGCAATAAAAAATTGTCTGTACGCATGCGCATTTACGACTTTGCAACCAGCTACAAAGAGTAACACAACCAATTTTCCACCAGCTCACGTTCATACTTTATACGATGCTTTAAACTATTGCTAGAAACAACCTATCTTCAGCTTTTGCTAAAAAACAGAGGCTACGGGGTTCATTCAGAAGTTTTGGAAATTTTGTACCTAGTTAAATTGGCAAGAAAATTCTAGTTGTCACCAGTTCACGTTTATACTTTATACGATGCTTTAAAATATTGCTCGAACATATCTAAGAAACAGAGGCTACGGGGTTCATTCAAAAGTTTGGAAATTTTATATTCAAAGTTAGGAAAAAATGAATGAATGAATTTATTGAACCCCGTAGCCTCTGTTTTTTGGAAAGTGCCAAAGATATGTTACTTCTAGCGATATTTTAAAGCATCGCATAAAGTATAAACGTGAACTGGTGAAAACTAAGAATTTTCTCCTAACTTTGAATCGAGCTTTGAATATAAAATTTTTGAAACTTTTGAATGAACCCCGTAGCCTATGTTTTTTGGCTAATCCTATATACATGTTATATCCACTTATATTAGGAAGCATCTGACAAAGTTTAAACAATTATTGTCTTTTAGCTTTATTAATACGATCAAAATAAATAAAAGGCGATACGGTACACTCCGCGTCAAAAATTTACTTAATCGGCCGCTGGCCGCTAGTTTTAGGTTGGTAGCGGTCTTTTATACCTCGTCTATGGTAGCGGCCATAATATAGGAAACCGAATATACATATCTATGTGACCTCGGACCTTGCTTCGATACCATAATCTAGGGGCGCTTATCAGAGAAAGATTATTGACGAATAATATCAATGTCACAAAAACATCGATTTGTTTAAATTAATATCGATGGTTGACATTTTTATATACCTGCTTGAGAATGTAATTAATTAATAATGTTCTTCCAGCTTGCCCTAATTAATCCAATAATAAATCTCATCACCAAATCAGTATCCTCAATACTCTGTAAATTCACGATTTGAAAGAAAAAAAAACCTGCAACTGAGGTATAACCCCAGAAACCAATATAGTTTACAATTTTGTGGTATAACCACATTATCATTTCAAAAAGCATGTTTAGGAAATAGAAATTGACAATACTCTCCTCGACACTCTCCATTTGTCGAGACCGAAGATATAGCCAAAAAATTGAAAAAAAATACAATACAAAAATTTTAACTTTAAAACCATATTACTTTTGTTACAAAAAAAATAGAAACAATGTTTTTTTTTAGTCTATTCAGCATTTAATTTCTTTTCTCTTAGTACCTAAGTACTTACTTATATTTTTTTATTTTTATTTTGTTTCTATTTTATTTCTTTATTTCATTTGAGGATCACAAATGTAACATACATACGTCAAAATATGGTAAAACAATAATCAGTCTGCAGGAAAAAAAAATTTTTTCACTCAGAAACCAGATTAAGTATACCAATAATAAATTTAAAATTTAAAACTACCAATAATAAGGTTTTGATACGTGACAACATGTAAACACACAAATTTAAAATTCAAAATGTAAAGTTTACAATAGCAGATACATTATACAATAACTACGAGAAATGCGACATATATACTCTTCAGGCCGGAAATTTGTTTCATTTTTTTTCGAAGCTAAGAAACGGCAATTATGGATATTATAATTATAGATTTGTTTGTGAGTGGTAAACAGGTGGATGTTCTTTTTGACATAGAGGAGGTTCTCTAGGATGTACAGAGAAGGAAAAGTACGAATGTTCAAATCTCTGAAGGACGGTCTACAGTCTTCCTTGAAGCCCAAGCCACCCATCAGTCTAACTGCTCCTCTCTGCAAACCAAACAGACGCTGAGAGCCAGAACCGTGCCCCCATGCAAGAACGACATAAGAAAGATGGGAGTGGAATACAGCGAAATATGCAGTTTTTAGTATAGCGTGGGACACATTGTCTGCAAGACTGTGAAGCAGATATGACTTATTGCGAAAAATTTGGTAAATAATATAAGAAAACCAGCAATATTTCAAAAAGGAGAAAAAAAATTGCAATTATTGTTTTAAAATCACCTCACTGATACTTCCTTACAAGAAGCACTTCTATTTTTGTTTTCACTGAAAAATACGCAATTTAATATGCATTGCATCAACTTAGAACAGGCGCTATTGTTAGGTATATCACATAGCATGCAATTTTTGTGTGAAATCACAGGTACTAACTTAACAAAATGCAAAATATCCAGTGATCCATGCGAAGGAAAGCCAAGCCAAGCTAAACCAAAATATTTCGTTATTTGCAAATGTGTTCAGTACTTAATCAGTAGTGGTTCAGTTTAAAAATATCATTCCAGTAGAGTATAAACAAGGAAGAAATATTATTTATTTAACAATTTTTATTGGACAAAATATCCAAAAGGCTATCGACCGAAGTCTTTCAGGAAGAAATAAATAAATACAAATTGTTTATTGCTTGGTTTACTGCTATTAGTACAACTGGTTGGTAAAAGTTTGCATCGTTTATTTGCTTGATACGTAAACGATTACGCAATGCAATTCTTTGCAGAAGCAATACGTTGCAAGACATTTTTTGCACCTAATGCGAGGTAAACATGCTTTTACAATACCTAATATTGTGGAGTTCAAACAAGACAATTAACTATAAGATCAACCAAATGACCTACCTAATCTGCTCCGGTTCCTCATCGTCACTGTACTCAGTTTTTATTTTTAGTCCTAACATTTTTCCTTTTTCTTTATTAAAATGTATTTGTTGTATCGCGGCATGAATTATTGCTGTTTCCCACAAATCACAAATGTCCAACAAACTAATTCAGGTGTAACGCCAACTTATTGGTGTCTCGGGTAAATGGAACACAGACGGCACAAATTACCAAATTAAATTTTACAAAACTTAAATCTACCGACTGCTTGCAATATTTATTTGGTGCCGGTTCTTAGTCAAAAACATCAAATCTAGGTTATTTCCAACCATGTCTTCAATCCATTCTTTATCGGAGCAAACAGCCAGCCAAACAAACCTTAATGCTGGTTTGCACCAGCTTATCTAAATAAGTCTTAAAGTTACACCCATTTTAAATTAAAATTCTCGTTTACACGGACGTCGACGTAAATTGTTTCGCACAAATTAGACATTTTACACTAGAAAAGAAAGATATTTACAATACCGGATGAATGAACGTTTTTCGTTTTTAAAAGAATTTGAAATATTCTGGATTTTTTCGACGTGCGCAATGGCGTATTCACGGGGGCGAGGGGATGTATCCTCACATTAGAGGTGGGCAGAAAACATCGATGTTTATTTTACATATCGATATGAAATCTTAACTCAACCTCCGAACGGTGTAGTATCAGGTCTGTAGGAAATTCTAAAAACAGCGCTACGAGTTCAGTCAGTGTCAGTAGACCACAGATTACAAAATAAATTACTCCTTTTTGTGATCTGCGTCAAGTTATTCGTAATAGCACAGCATAAAGAGACCAGCAGGCGTACTCAGCGTAAAAATGTAAGTGTGCCGACAGCATTCTAAAAAAAGTATCAGAACAAAGTTTTGACATTTCGTTAATTCGCAAGATTTAAAATCTGGGGGCCGGAATCTTAACTCTTTATAGGGTACTGGTACATATCTGTACCACCGACGTTTCCAGCGATCCTATAAACGACATCCCACTGGACGCTAATTCTCGAACTTAAGAGAAGTGATCGTTCCCCCGAGAGAAGTGATAGTTCACATCGTATGGTCATTCTCTTGATGTTCCTGCGCCGTATTCTTGAAACCGTGCGATGATGGCCGACCGTGTGATCTGCTAACACAGCGTTGCCGATAATATGTTTGGACTGAAATCTAATTTCTATGGATAAACTGCTAACTTCATCGTTTTGACCATGTGTTAAAAACATGTTTTGTTATTGTTGGCTTGGTGCTTTACTTTCGTCTCGTATGCGTCTAGTTTTACTTTTAAGTTTAAGCTGGTTTTCAAAAGTCGTTTTTAAAGGATTGTGCTAACTATGGCTTATACCGAAAATAAGGTAAGGGCTGGTCCAATCAACGGAACACAGAAAGACATTTTAGTGGAGTTTATGAAGCAACACCAAGATCTCCAAAGCGGTAAATTTACAAAAGAATTTACTTTTAAAAAAGCCCAAAACCTTTGGAACGAAATAGCTCAACAATTAAATGCTGTTCCAGGAGGGGCCCATAAAGAGTGGAAGATGTGGCGTAAAGTAAGTTTGTATTTAAGATGTAAAAAATTAAGCATTTACCCCTAATATTTTTTATTTTAGACATGGCAGGATTTAAAAAAAAATGTGAAGCTAAAAGTTACAAAAGACAAAAAATATCTACATGGTACAGGAGGAGGTCCAGAAATTGTCACCACTTTGGACGATACAGAGAATTCCATCCTGGATATGATTCCAAAGGTGTCAACATTTGGAGAAACGAGTGTTGTCATACCAAACACTTATTTTGATTTTGTTGGGGTATGCACTTACTGCCTTGCTTTTCATAACTAGTTTTTAATATTTTACTTTACAGAATGAAGTAGTCGTAGATGACGATGGAATCATCAAACAAAATACAGATTATGTTGAAAAGTTGGACAAATCAGTACAGGTACAAATATAAGTATTATACATTATTTTTATTAATGATCCTAGCGGCCTATATTAAACATAATGCAAAAGTTATTTTATATATTTTCAGGATCAATATGAAATGGATCATGGATATGCTTTGGAGCATGTACAAGTAACCAGTACACCTCTGACTAAGAAGTTTAAAGTCGTTTCAAAGACCAGAAGGCTTGAGAATTCCTTGAAAAATTGTCAGAACTTGGTCAAAGTAGAGGAAGGAAAAAAGTTCATTATGGAGAACTATTATAAGGAGAAAGTTAGGTTTTATCAAGATAAAATAAAATATCAAAAAGAAAAATTAATATTATTAAAGGAATGTAATGAACTAAAGCAAGAATCTAATTTAGTCAAAAAAGAGATTTTAAAAGAAATGGTAACTATAAAAAATTTAATATCAAAATAAGACATTTGAAGTAGTAATCTATAATTTTATTTTTATATCTGTGGAAGTGTTTTTTGTATTTGTTGTTTAAAAATTACTGTTACTTAGTCCTTTAAGTGATTTTGTGCACAAAAATGTTAATTGTAGTAATAAGTTTTGAAGATTTTGCAATGTATGATGAAAAAATATGTGGAGATATTTTTTTGTATTTGTAGTTTAAAAATTATTGTTTGTGATTAAATACCAAATACCTACCTAATAAAAAGTAAGTTAATATTTATTACTTAGTCATTTAGGTGATATGGAGTTCGTGGAATTTGGGCACAAGAATAATAATATGTTTATTGTAGTAATAAGTTTTAAGGACCTGTTCAATAAAAGGTTATAAAATAAATAAATTTAAATGATGAAACCATTATGTTTCCTTTTCCTCATAGATAGAAACTATGTTGACTGATGAATGATACAAAAAAAGTTTAAATAAAAGTTTATTTAAATATATTACAAATTATCTTATACCCAGGTAGTACATCAAAAAAACATTAGTATACAAATATTTTTAATGGATCACCTTCATATATTGTTTCCATTAAAATGGTTGGTAGCAATTTGTTGCTGCAATTGCCGTGCCAGAGCTAGATCTGGATTTACAGCTCCAACTGGTTCAGGAGGTACGTCATTAATATAAATCCCAAAGTCTACATTTTCAATATCTTCAGGTTCAGGCAAATTAGCTCTGACACACATATTGTGTAGTACTACACATGCATTAATTATAGCACCTGCTTTTGGTGGCATGTAGTGCAGCACCCTGTGTTTTAATAAACACCGAAATCTATTTTTCATTGTCCCATTACACCTTTCAATGCTGCTTCTAACACTCTTGTGTCTAGCTTGAAACCTTTCTTCGGCATTGTTATTAGGCTCCCTTTCGAGTGGTGTCATGATCCAAGGCCTGAGAGGGTACCCTATATGCAAAAAACTATTTATCAATGCATCTAATAACCTAATAAGAAATTATCTAAATCCAATTTTTAATCACTAACCTGAATCAGCGAGGAGAAAGAAAGGGTTGTGTTGATTATTTCTATAAATTGCTTCCAAAATATTGCCTATACGAGATTGCCTCCAAATATGGGCATCATGGCTACTTCCAGGAAAACGAGCATCCACATCTAAAATGTTAAGGTTCTCATCACATATCTGCAACAAAAAAAAATAGTAATAAGTTAATGATACCCATAGATTAACAATGTGGTAAAGTTAATTACATTTTACAAAAATAAAATTATAACATGCAGAATATCTTACCAACTGGACATTAACAGAATGATATCCTTTTCTATTCACATATATATGTTCTGGGTGATCTGGTCCTCGGGGTGCTACTATTGCCACATGAGTGCAATCTATAATTCCAACGACTCCGGGAAATTGATATTTTTGATAAAATCTATGATAAAAAGGTCAGTTACAGGTACAGTAGTAATTTAACAAACAAACACAATTTCCTAGCTACGTTACCTTAATCTTTGTTCTTCCAATTCTTGCATATTTTGAGGAAATTTAACCCATTCATTTAAAATTTCTGGCCTATTTAAGGCTAAGGCTACTTCACTGATACACCTGCTAACAGTAGGTTGGCTTACTGCAGTAAAAATACTACTACCAGTAATTTCTTGGTAGCTGCCGGTTGCAAAGAATCTTAAAGCAATGAACACCTAAAAACAGTTATAATATATGAATAGATAATATATTATTATGTATTATACGTAGGTATACCACCCTTAATTTCTACAATGTATCTGATATACTTGCCTTCGTTTGTATATTTACAGCAGATGCTCGTGTAGGACCTTGCAGAAAAGGTGTCAGTTCTTGAATTAAATTTCTTGTTAAGTCATTATTTAAACGAAAAAGTTTTGTGAAATTAATTTCACTTAATGCAAAAGCATCTTCACGTGCATAAAATCTTCTAATCGGCTGATTTGCTTGTTCTTCTGCATCTTCTAAATCATTAATTACAGCTAAAAGAGCACCGACTCCATCCATTACACTAGGTACTATATTTGGGTACGTGGGTATAATTAGTTTGTATATATATTAGGAAGTAGACAAAGAAATATTATATTATTACAATAATATCACGATACACCTATCGTAAATAATATAATATTATTTTTGGTAAAACGTTACGATGATTCGATGATTATTTCAAATTTGAAGGTTATAAAAACAAAAAGCTGTGGTTTGCGCATACTCCAAAAAATGTTCTCTCACACGATTGTCAGTTCTCATGCCTAGACCCAGTAGAATAGCGTTCGCACACTTTTTGTGCGATGGGAACGATCACAGGCTTCGAGAATGCAGTATATTTGAAAGTTAGGAGAACCCCGCCCACTTTTCCTACACGATCACTGATCGCCGGTTTCGAGAATTGGCGTCCTGCTCGATACCGCTAAGCATGATAAATTTATCTACAAACACGCATTGGTTCTTATTTTTACCATATTTACTCTCAGCGCCATCTGATAGTTAAAAGTCGTCCTTCGGGCCAAAAAGTGGTACATATTTATACCATTAGTTACTACCGCGTAGACGACAGGTTTTTTCGATGTTGGGGCTAGTTTTTACAATTTTTTCCTAAGAATACAGAGAAGATATATATAACGACAGTAAGTATATAATACTATACATATTTTATACAGGATTTTTACAATTTATTTGCTTAGTTGCTTCATAGTAGTTCATAATTTATAAAAATACGCACATTAGGGATTTTTAGGTTAGAATTGTGTATTGAGATTTTTCTAAATAGTTTTTAAATTAGGATATTTGGGTTTTAATTATAGCATACTTTGGTTTGATATACATTTGCCTTATTATTGATACTAGGCACGTTTCTCTGTTATCTTCGGCTAACGTAATTTTTGGAAATAATTTGGGTGGTACACATTTGTACCAATGAATATGCATTCATGCTCTATACCTATATGTACCGCCTAATATTTATGTTTTGTAGATCTATTATAAAAATTTTTTGAATAGGCCTTTCAGTGCAGTGTTACATTTTTCTTAGTAATAATTTTTGTTCATTTCAGATTGTGCCTTTTCACAGTTCATCTTGAACAAAAAATATTGGACAAATCATTTAATTTTTTTCTACTTGTTACTAGAAAAGACTGTTTTTTTTTCGAGGGTAACCAATATCTTCTCCTGATTTTTATGTTTTTGCCAAAGACTTTATTGCTGTTTTTAGTTCCATTTTATAATTAGTTAGGTTTCTTTTGATTGAACCTACAATAAATACTTAGAGTAAGTTTTAAGTCTTGTTGAGTGTCATATTTTGGCAACTAAAACCGTTATTTCATTTTTAACTAATGAATGATGAACGTTTAGTGGTGGTTTATAAAAGAAAAACCTGCGTTATTTGTACTATTTTCTAAATAAAGGCACATTACAAAAATATAAAAGTGTATCTTTCTAATATGGCAAGTTTTCAGTTTTTGTCTTAGAAAACTCTATTTTCTAAGTGGTACGTAAATGTACCACTAAACACACATTTTTTTTTCAGGAACGTTCATTGGTACACATAGATACCACCCTATTGCAAAAAAACTATAGTGTTTTTTAACTTTTTTTGTTCGGTAGTACAATATAAACCCCTAAATAAAAAGGCCTATCTAAAAAAAAAGTTTAAAAAGGGTTCTGCCCTATAAAGGGTTAAATGACTTTCAATTTTACGAATATTCGTGCGATTTTTCTTACGCCCATTATGCACGCTTGTATCCGACCGCACAGCTGTTTTGAACAATTCCTATAACCTTATTTTTAAGCTTAATGTTAAGTATTTTTTTCAAGTTTTGTGATATTTTTTATAGATTTGGGATTATAATCTTAATAAAAACGTAGAAGTCATAGAAGAAATAAATAAATAAATGTAAAACTAACTATCAATTTACGTTGATACGAAATTCGCATCTATATGAAACAGGACGGCAGAGGTAATTTTTCGGATGCGAAATATTCTTATTCGCAACTCTCAACTCTATGAACTAATTGAAAAACACAAACTTAAAATAAGTTCGTGTATAGAGTTGTCCCTTATACTTTCCGTCAACCCCAATCCTTGGACGCGTTTCGCCGTTTATGGCTCTTCAGCAACTTTACTATATGTACTTAATGCCAGCACAAGCTCCGCCCACAGACAGCGGTATGAAACCGTACGCGGCGTCAGCACGTTCTCCTAAATGTACTGCATGCTAGCACTCCGTTTGGTGATTTCAGAATTATCTATACCATGCGGTTTAAATTTGTAACGGCTCGCCATTTGCAATAAGTGCAATACGTTTTTTTTATGACTAGCGGTGCCACTTTAACACCAATTAGATTTTCTCGGTTATATTAAATTGTGAAAATGTGTGAAGAACAAATAAGGAAGTATATTAATTTAAATGATGAAGATGTATTATCTCTGGCGTCCAGGCCCGGATTTAGAAATTTGCCACCCCTAGGCAGTTGCGAAAATTGCCGCCCCCCGCCCTACGAAACTTTTTCAATGGTGGAATAAATTTGGTTCGGAAAGTTTTTCAATAAATGAAATGCACCTTTCTAAGAGCAGATTTTTTATTTTAATGTTGGTACGCGTGCTAACGAAATAGGCGGGAAATTCAATTCCCACGAATATAACAAGTTTTCAAATTTTATCTCAAAATTTGCCGCCCTTCAATTCTTGCCGCCCGAGGCAACTGCCCACTATAAGTGCATGGTAAATCCGGGCCTGGTGGCGTCATTCAATATAGTTTATCGGAATTTAAAGCGTGTGTAAGAACGAACTTAAACAGAAATACAGCAAATGAGACAACATTGTGCAATGTAATAGATGGATAGAACAGTTTAGCGAATCTACAAAATCGCGATGGATTGTAAGAAATTCTTAGCCAAATTTAAAGACAATGGTGTATCGAAAATCATTTGTGTGTCACCATTCTAATTTTAAAAAAATTAAAGACGATGACCGAGTTCGTAGTCATACACGGGTAAAAGGAAAAGGATGCGAGGCATCTATTGAACGATAGTAATTTGAAGAATGGTCTCTCAGCTGTAATAAATGTAATTTTACAAGTTTTTATAAATTATTACTAACCTACCTCTAAATAAAACTATTAATTATATATAATAATTTGTTAATATATTATATAGTTCCATGATTATAACTAGTTTTTCCTAACTTAATAATAATTAAAATAATATAGTTTAATCATTACACGCAAATAGTTAGAGCGACGCGACGCCAAAATATTGCGTGCTAGCGTGCAGTACATTTGGAAGAACCTGCTGACTAGTGCTGACCCCGCGTACGATTTCATACCTCTACGATAACGTAGCTACATAGGCGGAACTTGTGCTGGCATTAAGTACATATAGTAAAGTCGCCTCCGGGTCTTACGAAAAGGGCTTTAACACAGAAATGCAAATATACAGATGAGAGTGGCAACCACACGTATGAACTAAGCTTAAAGAAGCGATTCGCCATTTTCTCCGGATGCATACCGTTAGCCTTACTAAACGGATTATTGCGCGCTCACGCTCCCGTTTGCGTATGCACCCAGAAATATGATCGAAGTGGACGAAAACCTTACCTATTAACTTTAAAGGGTTACTTATCGAGTACGCCTGTTGACCTAGGGTTTCCTCTGTACCATTTTTTTTTTGGTCCCCGGTCGACCTGCCTTATTTTTAAAATTGCCCCGTGACAGTGAATTGTTGTACCGTAGTTGAACGGTTGGAACGTCATACGAATTACAAAATTACGTATTATTAAAAATTTTCCCAGATTCACACACAGAGTCTTATTAGCCAACGCTTTACTGACTTTGCATCTTTTTTCTTCTTTGTATTTTCTTACACCCAATTAAAGCTACCTATATGTTCACTTAATGCGATTTATCTCGTCCATGGTCTTAAATTTAATATTAAATTACAACGTGTGCCAGTGTATTGTATATCTTGCGACTGTTTTTGTATTTGTATCTCACCCGATTGGCGATTTTCCTGCAGTCTAATAGAAAACAAATTACATATTTCTCGATGATTTTCGACAAACAGAATTATAGGACCATATTTTTTTAATGAACATTTAAACGGACGTAATTATTTACATTTTTTGCAACAGACATTGCCAAGAATATTGGCAGAAGTCGACTATGATGAACGTCAAAATATGTGACTTCAACAATATGGTGCCCTCCCCACATTTATCATGAAGCAAGAGAATATTTGGATCAGCACTATCCTCAAAGATGGATTGGCCGCGGAGGTTTTGTTGCATGGCCACCAAGGTTTTGTGATCTTACCCCGTTAGATTTTTTCCTGTGGGGCTACACAAAAGATAGGGTGTAGGTCACACCACCTACGAAAAGGCAGGACATGGAGAATGGGATTAGGGATATCTCTCAAACAATAACACCAGGCATGTTATCCAATGTCCGAGGAAATATCACAAAAGATTGACTAGTGTATTGAACAAAGACATTTATTCGAACATGTATTCAGAATAAACTGATTTGGGGAAGGGACAGTTATAACAAAATTTCTATATTTTCATTTATTTTCCATGGCTACTGTGATCCATTGACAAAAGATTCTATAACGAGGACATTAAATCTCAAAATACCAAAATATTTCAAAAACTATTAGAGATAGGGAAAGGACGCTCTTCACGAAAGTTGAAGAGTTTATGACGAGCTATAAGATGACAGAAAAATATATAGGGTGTTCTATTTAATAAAAGTGATATTTTTCAATTAGAAGTTTTCTGACTTAGGTCCTAGAAAGAAAACACCCTGTAAATGAGATGTCAAATATTTCATAGTGAATATGTTTTTTTGACTTTATTTAGTAAGTATAAAAATTATGAATCGCTTAGAGTCAAAATTTAAATAGCATTTTCACCACGAGATGCTTGCAAAAAAAAATTTTCATTATAAGTCGAATTATCTTAAAAACCATAACTTTTTCGTATATTAAACCATTAATAAAAATTTATGAAATGATACGTAGAATTAATAAATGTATTCAAATATAGGGTGTCCCATTAAAAAAAATGTAACTATGACACCCTACTTTTTGGGCGCGCTCTGTATAATTTAAAATATTTTTAAAATGTGGCAGATATCCAACCATACCTTAACACAAAAGCGTATTATCAACAAATCTGATCTTTAAGGCATAAAGTTACTCCGCGCAATCGTTGACTCACCCGGTAGGTACAGAAGAATAAAAAAATATTTTTTTAAATAAATGTGACTAAGATCTTACATAAGAAAAGAACATCGATGTGCCCACCCGTGCCTCCCATATAATGATAAATCGCCATGGTACAGTATGCTAGGAATTTAATTTTTTGGACTCATTATCGACAAAAACATTAATAGTGTCTGTCAATCTTAAATATATCCTACCATTTCAAAATCTTCTTAACTCTTCGCTATATCAGTGTATACCGAAAAACTCGCAAATTATTGTGAACAAGAAGCCCTGATACAATTTGTTTAACAGTCCTTTATTCAGACAATTTGACAAATTTTGTATATACAGGGTGTTTCAGAAGCACGGTACGTAACTTAAGGGGTGATTTCTTACGATATTTTAAGAGAAAAAGTTTATATGAACGTGTGTCCGGAGTTGCCCGTTTTTGATATACAGGGTGTTAAAGTTTAAAAAAAAAACGGTTTTTTATAATTTCTTTAAATATCTAATTTCCGATTTTATTAAAACTTCGTACCGTTATTCATTATGATAAAGGGCTTAATTGGCCCTGACTAGTTTAAATTTATTAAGTCCAGTGGCGTCCTAGGGGTGCTTAACGAATATTATTGACAAACAAATGTGCGCCACTGACTTTTATTCTAATTTCGATATCTTTTTCGGATTTACCAACTAATAATACAACTTTATTGATCCCTGAATTGTTTTCGCATCTTGCTTCGTTTTCGAGAAAAAAAATAAACACAACTTCCCACTTGACATATTTTGAGAAAAAATGTTATTTTTACGTGAAAATGGTAATGTTATTTCCCTTTACCAAAAACTTCGTTTTAAAAACGCGATTTTTTTTAATACTGTTATTTTAATGTAATTTTTGTTCACGTTGTTATTTGTGTAACATTTTTACATTAATTTTATGTAAATAAAAGTAACGTTACTTATAAAGCATTCAATTTGCGTTATGTTTTATAACGTCGAAATAAGTAACCTATTTTTCACTTTATCTTAACATTTTTAAATTTCGCGCCTAAAACCCAGCGATCGGCGATTGTCACGTCTCTCATAGACGTTTGACGTGTCGTTGTGTTGTGAGTGTATAGTGGAAGGAGCAGTTGGTGAAAATTTTGGATAGCATCGAATCTCTTTTAAGTTTTGTGAGTTTTCGTTTATTGTAAGCGTAAGTTGTTCTTAATTTTATGGTTTAGTCTTTATGAAATAACTGTTGTTTATTCTTTATATATTTCACGACTTATTTTGTTCTTTACCACAAGCGTTTGAAGGGCAAAATGGCGTCTCGTGAATTTTATTGTCATTACAAAAAAAAAATGCTAAAAGGATCCCTTTAATGTAATAAAAATACCAGCCTTTTGAAGTTAATTCCAAATATAAAACAAGATACGCCACTCTATTTTTTCCTTTAATTGAATAGTTCTCTAGATTCTACACTTTAACCTCTACAAAAAATGATTATTGTAGTTCTTTACTTATTGTGGACCCTTGAACATGTTTCTTATGTAATGTAATATCTCGTGTAATTAGGTTGTTGGAACAATATTTAAAAAATGTTTCGTTTTTAATTTAGAAATAGCGCAAGTTCAGTTTGGAGAAACTACTGAGTACTCGATGGAAAAAATAATAATGGACCACAGGTATGGCGCGAACCGTTTGAAGAAACAAAAAAAAAATGAAAACTAATATATACTATATAGCTACTAGATTTTAAATTAAAATAAGTTAAAATTCGTAAATTGTATACGGTAACCTAAGGCAACCTGAAAAAATAAAAGTTCATAACTTGAATGTTTTGTTGTTTATTTATAAGTATCCAAATAATAATGTATGAAATAATACGCTACTTTCCTGAGGAAAAACTTAGTTCTATAAGTTAAAAATATGTTACAAAAACGCAGAATTGTACCATAATATAATACGTTATAAAAACGTTAAAATTAGTAACGTTATTTTTACCAACATCAGAACACCGTAACATTAAGCGTGTTTTACACATTGAAAACACGTTTATTCGTATTCTAACGTTTTTCAGTCTGACGTAAAATTATACATGAAATTCACGTTTTCTTGCCAAGTGGGTTTATTGCATGTACAAAAAAAAATACCTATGTATTTCAAAGATAATTAAAATGTAAGGTAAAAGTAAGTTTTGATGTCTAGTTTACCTGTGGGCACATCGATGTTTTTTACTTAATTAAGATTTTAGTCGCATTAAATACCTATTTTTTTTATTTTTCTGTACAGAAACAGTCGCACAATATAAAATACAGTGGCACACTCTACGTTGTAATATATTATTATTACATTTGAGACCATGAACAAGATAAATCACATTAAATGAACATATAGGTAGCTTTTATTAGGTGTCCACCAACCCATAGTTTATATATTTTACAATACCTATATCACATGTCACACCCCGATATTTAAATTTCATACAGCAATAATGATAAATCCAGAGGTAACGTTCAAATCTGGAAAATTACACATGGTATAAAAGTATAATTATATGAAGTGAAACCCAATTTTTCGCATTTCTTTAATACAAAGCAAAATACACTTTATTTAGACTAGTTACCTTTTATTTAGTCTTACATACATAAAGCGTGTGTCTAAAATATTTTAAGAATCTTCCATGAAAACAGTTCAACAAATGTTTCTACTTATTCACAACATATTAACTTCGCCGGGATGCCAAAAAAGGTATTGACGTAAATAGTTATTAACTTGATAATCACAATGATCCCATATAAACATATTAACGTAATCTGTACACTTACGCCGGAGAAGGTGCATTTTTAAATAACTTTTTCGAATTCTTTTAACTAACATGAACTGACTACATTAAAACTTTCAACATACTAACTTCCCACTGGATCTTTATGCCAAAGAAGGTGCCTGTTAAAATAAGATTTATACCTAGTTTAAAAGGCACATTGAGCGCATTTAAACATATCGAATTCTCCTGGATGCTTACGTCGAAGAACGTGTCTGTTTAAATCTCTTTTAAACTTAGTTTGACAGCCAAATTGACTGCATTTAAAGTATATTGACTTCCCCTGGACCCTTATGCTGAAGAAAATGTGTTTTCAAATAAGACTTCTGCTTAGTTTGAAAGGCACATTGAGTGCATTTAAGCATTTTGACTTCTCCTGGATTCTTATGCTGAACAAAGTGTATGTTTAAGTTATGTTTAAACATAGTTTGATAGGTACATTGACTGCATTTAAACATATTGATTTCCTCTGGATCCTTATGCTGCAGAAAGTGTCTTTTTAAACTACTTTTTAACTTAGTTTGATAGGCACATTGACTGCATTTAAACATACTGACTTCCTCTGGATTCTTATGCCGAAGAAGATGACTGTTTAAAGCACGTTTAAACTTACTTTGATAGACACATTGACCACATTTAAACATTTCGACTTCCCCTGGATCCTTATGCTGCAGAATATGTATGTTTAAGTCATGTTTAAACTTAGTTTGATAGGCACATTGACTGCATTTAAACATATTGACTTCCCCTGGATCCTTATGCTGAAGAAAATGTGTTTTCAAATAAGATTTCTGCTTAGTTTGAAAGGCACATTGAGTGCATTTAAACATTTTGATTTCTCCTGGATTCTTATGCCGAAGAAAGTGTATGTTTAATGCACGTTTAAACTTACTTTGATAGGCACATTCACTGCATTTAAACATATTGACTTCCCCTGAATCCTTATGCCGAAGAATGTGTATGTTTAAGTCATGTTTAATCTTAGTTTGATAGGCACATTGACTGCATTTAAACATATTGATTTCCTCTGGATCCATATGCTGAAGAAAGTGTCTGTTTAAACTACTTTTTAACTTAGTTTGATAGGAACATTGACTACATTTAAACATATTGACTTCCTCTGGATTCTTATGCCGAAGAAGGTGACTGTTTAAATCCTTTTTAAACTTACTTTTATAGGCACATTGACTGCATTTAAACATAATGACTTCCTCTGGATTCTTATGCCGAAGGAGATGACTGTTAAAAGCACGTTTAAACTTACTTTGATAGACACATTGACCACATTTAAACATTTCAACTTCCCCCGGATCCTTATGCCGAAGAATGTGTCTGGTTAAGTCATGTTTAAACTTAGTTTGATAGGCACATTGACTGCATTTAAACATATTGACTTCCCCTGGATCCTTATGCTGAAGAAAGTGAGTGTTTAAACTACTTTTTAACTTAGTTTGATAAGCACATTGATTGCATTTAAACATATTGATTTCCTCTGGATCCTTATGTCGAAGGAGATGACTGTTTAAAGCACCTTTATACTTACTTTGATAGACACATTGACCACATTTAAACATTTTGACTTCCCCTGGATCCTTATGCCGAAGAAAGTGACTGTTTAAACTACTTTTTGTCCTAGTTTGAAAGTCACACTGATTACATTTAAACAAGCTAATTTTCCCTGGGTTCTTATACTGGAGAAGGTGTTTACCCAAATTATATTTATACCCAGTTAGAATGTTATACTGATCACTTTTAAACAAATTAGCTTTCGCTGGATCCTTCTGGAGACGATGCTTGCGTAAACTTCTTTGCCGAAATAACACTGAGTCATTCTTAATGTTTACATTAAGTTTGTGACCAACTTGTTGATGACACTGCTGATTAATCTGGAGTTTGCAATTTTGATGTTCGGCAATGCTGTAATAGAGAAACACATTATACTAATCGTATGAGTTAATTTTTTACTAATATTACCATATACAGGGGCATTTCTTTAAATGGCTCGCCCAGTAGGTTAGTTTTTAATCAGCTACATAAAAAAATTAAATCTCCAGAAGGAGCGCTACATGTTCCATGTTCCTAAGAGCACAATTGCCTGTTAATATAAAATGCCAATATAAAATAAACAAATAAATATCATTTGCCAAAAAAAAGCTACCTCGACATAGATACGAGATCATGATAATGCCGTGCCTTTCGTGAAACGGGACCAGTGCCTATTTCGGCTTTATAGTATGCAAAGGGATATCCCGTATATTTTTTGCCGCCCACCTACAGGGGTTATTATAAAAATAAATATACAAAAAAATGGTAAATACTAATATTTAATATTTTTTCTCGAATTTTGTTATCAGAAAAATTTAAAAAATGTCGTAAGTGACAGAAATTGACAGGAGTTAGGTTTTTTTTAATAAAATTCCATGTATATGACAGTCTGCCGTCCTCAATGAAAAAGCGGTAGCTACATAAAAGCTTAAATCGAGAAAACTAGCTTTAAAGTTTAAAACAGGGTTGAGATGATTAAAATCAATTGATTAAAATGACGATTTCGATCAGCATGATTTTTTTTTAATCATGATTAATTTAAAAAAGAGTTTTAAAACTTTTACACTTAAAATGTATTTGTTCATACAAAAAATAAAACCCAGACGCATTTTTATGTGGTGTTATTCATTATTTTATTTTAATAATCGAAGAGAACAGCTGGTTATTACAAAAATAAAACTTTAAAAAAATTAAAAAATTAACACTAAAAAAACCTTTTTAATACAAAAAAATACTTAATTTAAACAAAAAAAAATATAAAAAAACCTAAGTGTTATTTATAATGCTTAAATAGAAATACTAGTTTAGCTGCTTTGTCACTGCCAAGTCTGTTTCTTATATCTAAATGTACGAATCCATAAGTAGAAAACATCCTTTCGATATCAGCAGACGATGCACAGGCACACAAAACAGAAATTACTATAGGGAGCACTTTCTTAATTTCTGAAACATCTTCTTGAGATCTCCATCACTGTACTGCTGTTACATTTTTAATTATTTCCTCTGAAAACAGAGTTTTGTGAGAAGGGCCCGACTTAGCTTCCAACTTAATTAGTAATGGTAATAATCCTGTGTCTGCAAAATATTTGGAAACAATGTGTAGAGTATTTCTCTTTTCTTCAGCTAGTAATGGATATTCTTCTTTGTTTATTGTAGGATCCAAAATATACGCCAAAAAGTGAAAGGGGGTTAGAGCTTGAACATATCTTTTCTTAAATAATTGATATTGACGCAAGCTTCTTTCTTCTTCAAATTCAAAACTGTCAAAAATAGCCAGTAACTTTTTCCATATGTAAACTGCTCGAAATAAAAATGCACCTTTTTGTTGCATTGCATCCAGTGCTAAAGAAATTGGTTTCAGCAACTGTAGGAAATCTTCAGCCATCCTTTTAATATAGATATCTGAAACTTTTTTTAAAATCACTGGATCAATTTGATCTTTATGCTCTTCACATATTAATAACAATTTTGGCCACTCGTGAAAGTGTATTCCATCGAACATCCTGAGGTAAGACCAATTTCTTGCTCCCTTTTTCTTTATACCAAGCATTTGGCAAATGGGTATTTCTGAAGTATTTCACAATATGTACTATATGTTCTTTTATCTGCGATGCTTCTAAATCTTTGGTGAGCAAACTAAGTAAATGTGCCGAACAACCATATGTAATTATAGGGTAATTGGACCACTCGGTAATTTTTTTCTTCATACTGACCATGGTGCTCGCATTATCTGTAATAATACTGGTAACTACAGTTATATTCATTTTTGCACTTATTTATTGAGTTAATAGCCAATTCGGCAAGATAGTCAGCTGTATGGGGATGACCAGATGTATCTATGCGTTCTAAAAGAACACTATTTCCATCCTCTGCAGTCAAAACGACACAGATTATCGGCTTATTATGTATATTGGACCATCCATCTAAGTGCAAACAGATTGTCCAGATAACTTGTTAAAACAATTAGATTTTTCTTCTTCAAATATTTCATTCAAGAGCGTTGATGATAACTGAAATCTAGATGATGGAAGGTGACCAGGTCTTAGCATTTCTATGGCCCTTCGAACCTCTTTATTTTCTATAGCTCTAAAACTGCAATTTGTTGCGTAAACGGCTTTGGCTATTTGTCTGTCCAATTCTTTTTTCTTATCTTGTCCAGATCGCACCACAAAAGAATGCAAATAACCGCTACTTCCACTATTTTCACGTTCACCTACACTTCCCTTTTCACAGTTATCGCTTTTCTGTTTCTTTGCCAACTGGATAATTTCACTCTGGCTAGTTCCAGGCTGTGACTGACAGTCACCATGCAGAGTTTCAAGTTTCAAGACCACTGCTGATATCACTAGTTTCACTTTTGCAGGTTTCCCCATGACTTTTTAGTCTGTCCACTAGACCTTGCAATTCTTTATCACACTTTTTACATACTGCTCTACAACCTAGTTTGCCCACCACTTTCTTTTTTATAAAATGCTGCCAAACACTAAATTCCTTTCTGCCCCGGCTTGTCATGAGTTCAAATGTTTTGATAGATTAACCCCTAAAGCAAAACTATTACTGATAACTAAAATAAGTGCGTATCGTTTATATAGCC
The DNA here is from genome assembly GCA_963920685.1 of Polydrusus tereticollis. Lineage (NCBI taxonomy): Eukaryota > Metazoa > Arthropoda > Insecta > Coleoptera > Curculionidae > Polydrusus > Polydrusus tereticollis. Next base: position 28,915,268 of record OY987336.1, read on the forward strand.
GGGCGCTTTCTGCCAGTTATTACAAGTTTCGACAAAGCGGCAAACTTCCAATACTGCGCGGACGAAATTTTCACGTTAATACAAGTTTCGACAAAGGCGCAAACTTGCAAAAACTACGCGAACGAAATTTGCATGTTAAAACTTCTCCAGTTTTGCTTCGTATCTGTACTATTCCTGCCTAAAAATATTTGTTTACTTAACAAAACCAAATATAAGCAGTTAGAAATATTTAAAAATAATAATATTTGTAAAAGCTGGTAAATTTTTTTAAAAAATCAATAAAATCATGATTTTTATCAACCCTGGTTTAAACCGTAAAATCTTTTACTAAATCGTTTTTTTATTCGAAAAAATGTGAATAAGTGCTCTGTGTCAAACAAAAACTTGATGTAAATGCAAATTTGGTGTGATATTATCTATTTGAGATAAAGTTTCACTTACCGCCTTTTAATTATGCAAGATTCATTATAACGGGAATTTGTATTTTAAAATATTGCAGTATCTGCATGATAGGTTCAGATTATTTTATTATACACACACTTTAAGTCGAAAAACTTTATTTTTCAAAAAATACATATTTATAAACCAGTTTAAAACCAATCAAAAAAATTATCAGAAATTTATGATTTAAATTTCTTCTTCTTCTTCTTCTTCATGTCCATTTAATGGTGGTAAATTATTTCAAAATATTTTCCGGTTTTCTGGCATCAAAGTACTAAGTTCTTTTAATATTAAATCTCTTTCATCTGAAGGAAAACCGTGAGGCCCGGGATTGGAAATGAGCGGCTTCAGCAACTGTTTTTTTTTCATTGCCTTCGGTATTAGAACGTCCAAGGGTTGTAAAGGATAATCAAAACTATTTCGGTAGTGAAGTATAAACTTCCCACGCTCAGCAACCACCTGCACCATGTCTGAGAGATAAGATCGGTTGTTTGGATCTTTTTTTAGTTTTTGTTGAGATGAAACTGTCCCATTTAAAGAAGTCGTTGTACTTCATTTCCTTAATTTCTACGTTGCCCTTACAGGCACCTGCAACTGCACCCACAAAATCTGCTAAGAGTATATTTTTGATTTCCGTTTCATCGATAGTTCCACTTGGTGGTGAAAGCTGTCCGCCGACATAAATGTGTGTCCTGGCTCAAAATAATTAGATGTTATTGGCTGATATTTCATCTGAGTTGACCATCCTTACTAAAAATGTTAAACAACGACGAATTTTTATTCTGGCTGGCGCAGTTATCCAACCATATAATGATATTATTACATCGCGACGAAATTTAAAAAAAAGCATAAAAAGTGCTAATTAAATCGTCTTTCGATCGCTTGCTTACGGCTTCGTGCTACACTATTGCGAACGGCTTTTCTGTTTTAGAAATTTTTCCTAGAGAAACAAACGTTTCATTATAAAGTATCAGACGTTTTAAGAAAATTACATTCTTAAACATGTCCATTCTTGGTAACATTACAATTTTTTGCAAATCGGCAGAAACACACGCTGTGTCACTGACAAACTTCTGGTCAACATGTTCTCGGTATAGTTTTCGGGAGTCACTGGCGCGGTTGATGTTTTTTCCATAGTACACACGATTTGCAGGAATCTTCTAATTTGTCCTTATTATGTCCATGCAACTTCAATGTCTCACATACGTCGCATTCCTCGTGCCCAAGCTTGACTAAACGAAATGCGTTCTGCTTTAATCTTTCTTCTATAAGTTTCGTAGGAGACCTTGATTTCAGGATATTTTATTTTAAAGTCGTTGTATATTAGAGTCGCAGTTATATCGCTGCTTAGGTATACTCCATTCCACAATAATTCGTTGATTTCCCGACCGCAATAAAATTTAAACCCAGCCATAAATAAGTGCCTTTTGAAAGGGTACAGGTCCTGATTACCTACTAATTTCAATAGTTTAGGTTAGTTATTTTCAACAAAACAACAAATATAAAATAATAGGTAAGTATCTTTATTTTAATCATGTAATTAAATCGCTATTAATATTTATACAAAAGTACTAATCTACAATATTATATAATGATCTATACCTAAACTAATTATTAAGGGTCTTACGTTACTATTAATTATGTTATTATATTGGTATATTAGGTAGGTTAATGGCAAATTGCAGGTGTTCAATATAAAGCAGAGTCTTTTCATCTTAGTTCATCAGTCGTTTGGTGTTTGTCAAGCTGTGCGTTATAGTAGTTTTCCTATTCAGTGCGCAAAGTTATGTTTTCCCGCACGCGAAAGCAGTTAGACGAACGACGCGAAGCGGAGTTCGGATAAGCTTTAAGTGCGGGAAAACTACTTTGCGCACGTGTTAGGAACAATATTTTTTCTACGAGTGAAATAACTATATATTTTTTTAATTTTAAATTTTTATTGACATCAAAAACAACTATTTTTTTAATTTTAAATTTTTATTGACATCAATAATTGCAAACTAGCCATGTTGGCGGCTTCTAGGACATCTTCTGGAAGTTCTTCTTCAGTGATATCCATTTTTAAAACAGTTTTTTTTATTTTAAATAGGTGAAAATGCAAGTGAAAATTTTGAAGAAGACCTCTAAACTGACATGAAAGCGTTGTATGACAATGTATTTTGGTTGCTAAGGGAACAAACCGCATTTGACACAAAAATACTTGATTTTTTTTAACTTGAACAAAATTAGAGGAAAATATAATAATGCAGATTTCAAAAAAATTTTGAGCCGCACGGCACAATACTTCGGTATAGTTTATAAGGCAACACATAAACCACCTGTCAACTTTGTCTTGTTACAATATTTTTGTATAAATATCTAAAAAAATTATAAAATATAAGAAAACAACGCGTCTATAATATGGTAATTTTGCTTTAAAATAAGTGTGCGGGAAAAAAATTTCCCGCACAGTGTGCGGGAAAGTGCTACTTTGCGTATGCAAAAGTGTGCGCAAAGTAGCTTCTTTGCGGTCACCCGTAGAAAAAAGGTATTTTCGTGTGTGTTATCAAGCATCCAAAATATGTCAGATCTGTGTGAAACTTCAGATAATATTGCTTCCGGAAGTTATGGTGTAACGAAGAAAAAACATGTATCATGTTGACGACCCAATGTACAAATTGTATTGAACATGGTAATATATATATTCTATTCTATTCTATTCTATATTCACTTGATGCCAAAAACATCATAAAGAACGTTTACTGTATCTACCCTTTTAGAAAAAGGGTATGACCGGAGTGCAAGTTTTAGTGAAACGAGTATATTGACCAAAGTTGCATTAACGACAGTAAAAGATATAGTGACCAAACCCATCCAGCCAAGGAAAAAACGGTGTGACAGCGGAAAATTGAGAAGCATCGAAGAAGCTGATAAAGACTTGATTCGGAGGAAAATGTATGGTATGTACAGTAAACAAATAGTCCCAACAATAGATACGCTAAAAAAGGTACCTACTTACAGCAGACGAAACCGACATTTCATGTGGCAGGACAAGCCTTTGGAGAATAGTAAAAGCAATGGGTTTCAAATATCGTACCAATGACAAACGACAAGTTTTAATGGAATCGCAGCGGTTACAAGTATGGCGTAGAGATTATTTGAATCTTATCAGACAATACAGGGAAGAAAATCGTTCAATTACATACTTGGACGAAACTTGGTTTGATACCCACGACACTCCTAAAAAAGGTTGGAGCGATTCAACAATTATAATAATTACCCATATAAAACTGTCGATGAGCGTGCCAACCAGCGAAATCTACCTGGCCCCAGCTGGCATCACTGTTTATATTACTGAAATAAAATGAAATAAGGGGCACTGCTTTGCACAGGAACGGATTTTGTAGTGAAATGAAACGCCATAGCAATACCTTATAGTAGCATTGTTTATTATGTTTATTTTTACCATTAGTTGTCGCACGCATTTAGGTAAAAGTAATAATAACAATTAATACACCTACTTAAAAAATATATTTACATATATACAGATACACAGAAGGTTTAATTGTAATTATAAAACGTTTTAATCTATTCCTAATTCAGTCTTGCTATCACTATCATCCACTTTTATAATAAGAGGATGCATTTCGTTTTTTTGTGTAGTTATATAATAGTCTTCAATTTTTTAGATATGGTTAACCGAATTTTTCCAATTTTCATCTGGAATTTCACCGAAAACTTTCTTTATTAGCTCCATTACACTGCCACTAAGAGCAGGTGTGCTATTTTCAGTTCTCATTTTCGATTTAATTTGATGACACATGTGTTAAATAAGGTTAAAAAATACAATAATAGGGTGGCAGTTGCAACACAGTGTGCCTCTAACACTTCTAACATCTGTTTTTTACTATACGTTTCCTCGAAGTACAAGTCATTTTTTAACATGAACTCCTTTATTGCGGATCTTGTGCTCGATGCATTCGGTACTTTTCCAGTTGCCGGCTGTGATAGCTTGCATTGTCCATCACAATAACACTGTGTTCTGGTACATTTGAAAGCAAACTGTCTTTAAACCAGCTTTCAATCTTCATGACAGTCCAGACTTGAATCCTTTATATTTTTTGCCGACAGTAATAAACAATTAGGGATCCATCCATTCTCCCAACCTGCATGAATTATTGTTATTCGTTCTCCTTTATTTAAAAGGGCTTTATTTCGGCATTTTTCAGTTAAATCAACCCATCTCTTGCAAAGCGCGGTGAAGACTTGTCCTGCTACACGATATCGTTGTATCGTCAGTTGTTAACCGCGTTTTTAAAGGATCTAACCTGAGCACAACATTTTCTCGATTCATTTGGTATATTTTCCTGCGAATAACATCTCTGTCACAATCATCTACGCACTTCATTTTTCCGGTATCTTTGCGAAATTTTCTTTTAAAATGCCCTTTTAGCATAATATCTTGTACAGTCGATAATGGAACTTTGGTCATTTCACTGGTATTTTTAATGGCAATTACATTAGGGTGGCCGCTCTTTAATAACGATTCACATACATTTTTCACGATCACTTTGGCGTCAGAAGATAAATGCTTCCTGGAATGTTTAGAGTAGCTAGATATCGCATTAGCTGAAGATTTCCGAGGTCTCCACATACTTTTAATATTAACTTGTTGCACACTGTTTCAAAGTAAAATAGACAGGTACTAATCTATTTCGAATATTATGTTTACTATTTATAAAGGGTGTCCCAAAATGTACGCACATTTTAAATATCGTGGCATTTCGTTTTTGTCATAGTAGGCTTCTGAAAATTTGATAGCTGTCATGTAATTTATTGCAATTAATAGTCATGGAACGCTACACGGTAGAACAGCGCGTTGTTATCGTGAAAACGTATTATAAATGTGGATAATGTTATGCGGAAACATTTCGTAGAGTGCGTATTTTTTTTATTTATTTATTTTTTTTATTTTAGTCCACCTGAGGTCTTATAATAATAATAATAATAATATTTATTTCCACAAAAAAAAAATTTGGAAGAAATAGTGCACCAAAACATACGACAGTGCAAAGATTGATCAAGAAATTTGAGCAAAGTGGTTCAGTTAGAAACATAAAATCAACAGGGCGGCCGCGTACTGCTCGATCTATTGAAAATATTGCAGCAGTGTCGGAAAGTGTTGGTGAGAATCCAGGCACGTCGATTCGCCGTCGGTCACAGCAAGTGAACATTACCAAAAGCAGTATGCAGCGATTTCTTACAAAAGTTTGCATTTGCATGCCTATAAAATCCAATTGACCCAAGAATTGAAGCCAGCAGATCACAGGTTGCGCCGTGAATTTGTTAATTGGATTTTGGAAAACGAGGCAAATGACGGAGATTTTTCGAAGAAAATCCTGTTTAGTAATAAGGCACATTTTCAATTAGATGGATACGTTCATAAGCAGAATTGTCGACTTTGAGAGGAAGAGAATCCTTGTGTTATTCACGAAAAACCAATGCATCCTCTACGAGTCACCGTTTGATGCGGTTTTTAATTCGGCGGAATAATTGGGCCTTACTTCTTTGAAGACGAGGCTCGAACTGCACTAACAGTGAATGGCGAACGTTATCGTGCAATGTTAGAAGAGTTTCTGTGGGCTGAATTAGACCGAATTAATGTGGAAAACTTATGGTTTCAACAGGACGGAGCGACCTGTCACACTGCGCGTGAAACAATGGACTCGTTACGACTGAAATTTCCTGGTCGTGTCATATCTCGCAATGGTGATCAGAATTGGCCACCACGATCCTGTGATATCACACCGTGCGACTTCTTTCTCTGGGGCAATTCCTGACTTGAAGAACGAAATTTAACGCGTCATTGATGAAATTCGTCCACAAATATGTGAAAATGTTATCAATAATTTCATCAAAAGGGCAAGAGCCAGCCAGTAAAGCCGCGGTGGACATTTGTCGGATATTGTGTTTCACACTTAATCGTGATATGTATTCTTTTTATCCCAGTAAAGCTTTGACATATTGCAAGAAATAAATGTGTTTTGTTAACAAATAAAAATGTGCGTTCATAAGGGTTTTATAAGCCATATAAACAGGTACCTGTAACTAAAAATTTTTGAGAAATATTCTTATAATTAAGTTGTTTCTAGAAAACCTTAATTAGACAGTTTATTGATTTTGATAACAAATCAAGTAATGTACATGTCTATTGTTATTATAATCTGGCATTAATAATAAATGTGGGTTAATATGTCTCCGCGAAAGCGAAAGCCGAGTTTATGAGGGATTTTATTGCAGTCATTAAACCAAACGAAATATGTTGTAAAGTACTTTACGCTTGTAGTAAATGTATCGATATCGTCAAAAATAGGGCCAAAGGATCAATTGGTGAGCTGAAGACCCAACTGCTAAATGCGTTAGAGTCTCTGGGCGCCCAACCCTTTAAGAAAATCGGTAAAAAAATGGACATGCTCGATGCCTCCCTTTAGAATAAACTGATTGAACTTGATGGCCAAAGATCAAGCCTTGCAGTAAGCGGGCAAGCGGAAATGAAAGAGGTTACCAAAAATACTGACTCCTTGAAAGCTGCTATTAACAGGCTCGAAACATCCATATCTAATGCTAATCTTCCGAAAATTAAGCAACGCGACGCAGGTGAAGTGTCTCATTTTACTTCTGAGATTGTGCCACGCGACGTAAGACTAGAAGAACTTGAACGTAAAAACAATGAACTAACTAGAAAAATAGCGAAATTGGAAAAGGAATCTTCTCAGCCAGATTCCGGACCCAGAAAAATTAATCAGTCAATCAATCGTCAACCTGAGAGTGTGGAACCGAGGATGGAACCTAGATCAACTCACCATCGGCGCTCGAGAGCTTCAGTTTACGCAGAAAACTTTCCGCAGCATGGAGTAGAAGGACATCTTCGCTAGTAAATAGCGTTACCTTAATCTATTAAAACGTTAGAGGCCTCAAAACCAAACTTAAAGACTTTCTTTGTGCAGCTCACGCTGAAACTTATTCCATCATCGTTCTTACAGAAACCTGGCTAGACCAAACGATCAATGATGCTGAATTTATTGATTCCAGCTACGCAATTTACAGAACCGATCGAAACAGTAATAATAGCACTAAGAGTCGTGGCGGAGGTGTTCTCATTGCTGTCAATAATAATCTTAAATCTCACCGCCTTGACATTAACAATCCAACAGTTGAAGAAATATAGGTTTCAGTAAAAATCGGCGATATTACCTATTGATTGGCTGTGTCTATCTTCCCCTCGCAATGGACATCTCTGTTTATGTTTATTTATACATATTAATTCTGTAACAAGTGCTGGTGAATTATTGGACAATATTCTAGTTATAGGTGACTATATTGTATCCAATATCACATGGTCACCCGATCACCGTCAGTCTGGTTTCTTACCAAACAATGCTACTTCCATTAAAGAAACGCTGTTATGTGTCACTTTTAAAACTTTTAGGATTGTCTCAGCTCATTGGGGTGATTAATGATCGCAACACAATCTTAGATCTTTGTTTTGCCAACTTTGGCCTTACTTCAGTTAAAAAAATGCAATGGCTTAGTAGATTGTGATCCTTATCGCCCATCTTTGGAACTCTCAATTGACTGTAGTATAATAGTATATTTAAACTCGCCTGATTGCTTTTATTATGATTTTAAAAATGCTCATTTTGACGTCATCAATAACTATTTTGTATCATACAATTGACACTCAATTTTGGATGTGAATTTGGATGTTACTGTTGATAACTTTTATTATGTCCCTTTCAATTGCAATGAGTTGTTTGTCCCGAAAAAAAAGCAGTCTCTAATCAAAGATATCACTTGGTTCTCATCCGCACTTAAAGACCTTATAACACGTAAGGAATTAGCTCATAAGGTATAAACAGGGATCAAACACTGAAGCAGATTACAATACATTTGACCTGCTGAGAAGTGAATGTAAAACTCTAACTCAAGAATGTTATGATGCTTATGTTACTGATGCAGAAAATGATATAATCAATAATACTCAATTCTTCTGGAAATATATCCGGTCACAGTCCAATCATGGTGCTATTCCAAATGAGATGATTCTTGAGGGTGACAGAGCCGATAACGGCCAAGGTATCACGAATATCTTTGCTCATTATTTTTCCTCGGTTTATAACCCCATTGATACTAATAGTGCTGGTGTTGATTCTTCCTGAAGGTCTGTATCTATTTCTAGTGTTACTGATGTAGAAACAGCTCTCGCCAGGCTTCATATTAATAAGGGTGCTGGTCCAGACAATATACCCAATAGATTACTAAAATACTGCTCCAATTCTCTTTACCTACCCCTTTACTACATCTTTTCTAGATCTCTAGGCTCTGGAGTATTTCCTAAGAGATGGAAATTGTCGTACGTTTCCTCCATCTTGATGTTAGGTTACAAAAATGAAATTAACAATTATAGATCAATTAGCATTCTATCAGCTATTTCCAAGCTGTCCGAACACTGTGTTGAGAAAGTGTCTTTGAGCCACTCATAGCCAATCAGCAGCATGGTTTTTGTTTCAGGGAGATCTGTGGATACCAATCTGTTCATATTTTCAAATTACTTAGCTAGTATAGCTGCTTTGCAAGGAGTCACGAATGTCGCGCAATTTATACCGATTTTAGCAAGGCATTCGATAAAGTTTACCACACCATTCTTATATCTAAACTATCAAGTCTTGGAGTGTCTGGTCAACTGCTATCTTACCTGTACGACAGGGAGCAACAGGTCAAGGAGGATGACCACCTTTCTAACCCTTTTAAGACAATATCGGGGGTTGCCCAAGGTTCATACTTGGGCCCCCTTTTATTTAGTTTGTTTATTAACAACCTTGCACACCTATTATCATTAAATTTCTTGTTGTTTGCTGATGACTTAAAGCTATTTAGACAGATGTCATCTTCATTCGATACGAAAGCCTTACAAAACGATGTTGACATAGTTTTTTCTTGGTGTGAACGTAATTGAATGTCACTTAATACTGATAAATGTAAGTTCATAAGATTTAGTAGGTTGATGAGTACTGTCCCTCTCCAATATTCAGTCAATAGCATCACTCTGATTCTCGGAAAATGTATTGTAAACAAAAATATTTAAGATGCTCTATCTAATAACCTATATAAACCTCATATTGATCCGTCTTTTCGTGTTTAAGCTATTAAGTACCAAAACGGGGCCTGTTTCGGTTTTCAATCCAGCAGAGAAAATATTTGTCACTTTCCGAACCTGCCCAAAAACTATAGGCTTCCGAAGGCAAAAGTTCTCTACAAAATCAGACAGTTTTAATCGATTATATCCAGGGACGTGGGCGCCACGTGGCACCAGTATTTATAAACCGTTCATATAAGAAAATTAAAAAATCGTCGATTTGACATGGCGATCCATACAGACAAACTTGTTTGTGCGACGTAGTAAAAACATACGAATTTGTAGCAATCTAAAATTTTGTGTTGACATCTCTTATAAGAAAAAAGTAATATGTATACTGGCGCCTGGTATAATAGGGTACATAAACTTAAGCAAAGTATACCTGTTTTTACTTGTTTCAGATTCGTCCTCCTTGATGTCTAGTTCTTCGGGTTTAATTTTCCAATCCCCATACATCTGATCAGTTCCTGCTTCGCCCTCTTCAACTTTGACCTCTGCTTCGGTTTGGTCAGGAAACATTTCATTGCCCCTGTAAAACATAAAATGATCCCTTTTTAGGCGGGACATAAACAAGCATTGCTAATTGTTTTTACGACAAATATATCTCTACTCCGTTCACCTGGGTTATATTTTGGTAATGTATAAATCAAATTATTTAGATAGGTACTAAAAAGCAAATATCCATAAACAGCATCAGAATATATATATATATATTAGGGTAAATTGAGGGGTAAATACAAATTTAACCCTAAAGGACCCAGTATAAACCTTATGGATATTGGCTTTATGAGGTGTGGAAAGGGCAAAATGTCTGCTATCATATTAGTTCAGGTTAGTTAGTTCTTTAAGCTTGATGATCATATAAATCGATTTACGCGCCACAAAGTCACGTTTACTTGCTTAAAATAAACACCCTTATAATGTTGACAGACTCAATACTGATATAAGGTTTATCATTCTTATGGGGTGTGGAGTCACACACTGGCTGACTTCCACAATCACGTGCAAAACATACTATTAAAAGGAAGCGCTTGCCTAAATTTTTGAACGCCGGCAAGAAGGTCGGTTTTCAGTCATGGTTTTGTGACCGTTTTATATGTGCAGACAAAAGTGCTACAAAAGTTTATAGTCGCCCATTGATATACTCAACAGAGGAAGTTTTTATATAACACAAAAAAGAGACAAAGTTGTCACGTATTAAAGTCTGTTTGCATCAGGAAATTACAGGTGCAATGCAATAAGAAATTGCATGTACGCATGCGCATTTGCCACGTTGCAATCAGCTATTGCAATTTTCTTTTTCTTTCTCTTTTAACTTGAACATGTGTAGCGGTCTCTTATACCTCGTCCAAGGTAGCGGCCATAATATAGGAAACCGAATATACATATCTACGTGAGTTACGTGACCTCGCCCAACCAGCAATTTCATATTTTATAATGGTCGCGAGAACGTTTTCGACAAAAAAATTATAAAACAACTGTTCCCTCAGGAACGTTTTTAATGCGTTTCTACAACAGCTATAAATGTAAAATTGGCACCATTTTATAAAATACTTCAGTAACCGTTTTTATTTTGTAAAGCCTTTTGCGAACACTACATAACAATTTTATAAACATTTCTGCAATTCTGAAAAAATTTCAACAAAAGCATTATAAAACAGTTTTATTAAAACTTTTTACATCGCACTATAAAATATACTTGCATATTACTTTTTAAAACAATTAAATTACAGTTTTATAAAAGGTTTTTAGTAGTTTTAGGTAAACGTTATAAAATGAAAATGCAACATGAAATAACAACAATAAAATAAAAAAGCTTTTTAAATTTATTTTAAATGCTGCACGAAGCAATTTTGTATTGGACAAAGGAAAAATATAATTAACGTCGCCAACTATTTATTTACAAGAAGTAAGAGGCCATTTTATTTATTTTAATTCCATTCTTGATATTATTTATTCGTTGATTGTGATGCAGAGACCAAGTTTTTACTGCGAATTAAATTTTATTAAGGAATATATAGCATATTCCTAACAAAATATAAGCAGGCCCCGTATTTATTAATGTTTAAGGGAAATGTTTGAAACATAAAACAATAAGCTTTGTCGATTTGGTAATTTTCTTCAGAAAAGCTTAAGTCAATTTGTTCTTGGCATCATTATTTCATAATTTTTATATATTTACCAGCTGTAAATATTAACATAAATGAGATATTTGGTATTTTTATGTTCCCCAACGCTCTCATTCAATAATGGCGTCCTCTTATAAAATAATTTTGTATTAATAGCAAGCATATTAAGATAATTAAGCTACTCCGCAATCCCTATAAAACATTTAAAATATATTTATGCTTTAAAACTGAGGGTGCTGCGACAGGACCGAACTGTTTTAAAACTAAATATAAACTAAGAGAGTGTTGTCTATCTTAATCATATAAAGATAGAACGAAATATCATTTCATTGATTAATAAATACAAAAATAAATAGTAGAGGCTTAGTGATTATTTCGGTATCCAGATGACCTCGTGAACCGTGAAGGTCCAAGCGTATGATGCGCCGATTAAAATTCTGTCTCCACCATATATGATCATCATTGGTATCATCATCGAGTGGGATGTTAATTCATAAGTAGTAAGTAATTTTGTATTCCTCGTGTTCTTTAATAAAAGAATTGGGCACTATTGTACGCTACACCGCTAATTTTCATTTATTTTAACTTATTGCACAATAATCTTTTACTAGTATTTATACATAAAACATATCAACAAATTATTTTTACTGACGATTCACCAGACGATCCTCGAACAATGGTGGCAGGTTTGAGAACCCTCTATCTATATAACCCACGCTTACCAAAAGATCCCCCCCTCCCCTATTCAATTTCTATGGAAGCCTGGATTCATTTAAAAAATATTTGTTTGTGTCTGTAGTGTACTCGACTAGTTCTCATGATATCTTTGTTTTTATAGTGGAAATGACATAAGGATAAAGAGCACCACTGATATATTTCTACATATAATGGATCATGGATTGCTTGAAAAACATTATAAAATTACTATAGGTACCTACTTCTTTTAAAAAGTAATGTCACTCAAATTTGTCCCTGTTCGGCTCCCAGAGGTCATATTCTATATAGTACGTACTGTGAATGAAAGGGAAGAACATGCGAATATTTTCTGCCGCTATAAAACTAATTTCCTCCACTGCTCGGGGGTAACATGAGAAAAATAGTGAAAATTTCGATAATAAAGTAAAAATCGTTATAGGTTCATAAAAGTCGAGATATAAACAGACCTATAAAAAAGATCACAACTTAAACAGGAAATACCTCGGAAACTAAGCAGTTCTCCAAAGTCCACATTTCTATAAGACAGAAATCCTAAAAATTTCGTTAATTTTGACAATAAAATATAAATTAATCATTCTTTAAAGAAAATATAGGACGGAAAGAAAGTAGTGATAATTAAGCGATTTTTTTTTCGTTATGATACTGGCTGCTCTAAAAAAAACTTTCCTTCTGTCCTACACCCCGATTTAAAAAAATTCACCCTTGGAGGGGGCAATTTCAAGCTCTATGTGGATTGTTAGAGCTCTCCCCCTGTCACAACTCTTTCCTTATTATCACTTTAAATGACCTATACATTACTTATTATTCCCCTCTAAATACGAAATACCACGATAAAACGACTAAAAAAAGGTGGTTTTGCCTGTCTGTGGGGGGGAAGCAAGAAGGTAAAAAGATTTCCGTTATTTTTCCGTTTTCTGCCCCCTTGAAAATGGAAGGGGCGGGTGTGTGGTAGAAAGTACTTTTTAACAAATCAAACAAGAAAGCACTAGCAGCAGGGACATATAATTAGGCGGGAATATTGCTACTTGGCAACTTTTTTGCTAGAAGACAACTTTTTGGCGACACCTATAAAATAAATTAGTTATTTTGTGTACATTTTATCTTCTTTATGATAAATGTATTGTTATTTGATGGTAAAAATGACCGGCTTACCGCCTAAAATAACTTAATAATTAACATATAACCTATAAAATCGACGGCAAAATTTTTTCGTTTCATTTCAGTCGTGTTTTATGTTAAAATTGATAAAAAAGCCTGTCCTTGGTTTTCCGTTTCAGATACGCTGCTACTTGCATTAGGAGAAGTATAAGTGGTATTTGACGATTGATCCAAAGCACTGAGGCAGTTAATGTATTTCATTGTTTTATTAACCTCTGCCGTATTATTAATATCAACACCAATGTTCTTACTACACATATCATATTTTCATAATACATCTTTAATCTCCTTCGAAAAGCACCACTTTTCTTAGTTTTTTTCCTTTCATATTCGACATTTTTAATGTTTATGTTTAGTTTAGGACCCAAAAGTGACAAAAAATCTGTACTCTAGCCTAACCTAACATCAGGTGACTTAGGGACGGTATAAAATTAGTGGTCTTAAATATATCTTATTATGTACCTAGTTGGCGACAGCAAATGTATATTCATGAGAACAATTTCATTTTATAAGAGATTTACTTTTGTTTCTATATTGTAGTAGAATTGCCATATTATAAAATAGTTATAAAGTGATCACTAAAATAACAATTTACTTTTAAAGGCGAATTGCTTTTAGACGTACTTTATTATAACTGTTTTTTTAAAGGCACAGGAAGCAACTATAAAACAATTTTAAAATATGCTTATAACAAAATTAAAAATGTCGCCGAAATGTACTATAAAGTTACTATAAAATAATTATATTTTATAGGTTAAAATGTTTTTAAAGTTGTTCATTGAAACATTTCTGCCAGGGTTGGGCAAAATTTGATGTTTATTAAAAATTCATTATTATCATTAATTTTTTTGATTTTTTTATTTTTATTGATTTTATTAAAAATTTAACATTTTTCTCTCTTTTCAAATTAATACAAATTATTTTAATGTCGGTCTAACAATATAGTAGGTCTAAATTCTACCCAAAATATTGTCAGAACGCGCTTCTTGCAAGAAAATTCCTGTCGCGACTTGATTCTTTCCCGATCTATAAATTGCCGTGGCCCAATATGTCTCGCGTATTTTGATGTTGATTGTTCAAGGGAGTGGAAGTAAATAGTTTTTTTCTTTAGTAATTTTTTCTTGGATATTTATTAAGTGTCTAAGTAAAAAAAAACCAATGGCTGGAAGAAAAGAAGACAGCATATGGCAGTTTTATGTTAAAAGAACAGAACCAAATAAATCAGGGTGTAGAACGATTTGTAAAAACCGCAAAAAAGAAATTCAAGGGATAGTTAAAAGACTTAAAACACACTACGATTTTTGTAATAAGGAGCAAGAAACTAATACAGGTAAATAAATAATATTTTATTTATTATTTAATTTTCAAAGTAAACCAAATAAAAAAAAATAATTTTGACAAAAACAATTATTTTTTTATTAATTTAATTTTGAAATAAAAATCGGGCGTGTCCTTAGTTTATTAACAAAAATAGGCATTTGGCATAAATTATTTTTCTTCTTTTCAGGCACTCAAATGTTGCTTGACAGTTCTGTAAGTTTTGCTGCTAGTACATCGTCTGCCTCAAGTTCCACGACAGACTTGTCAGATCTTAGAAAATCTCCTTCAACAGTAACACCAACGACTTTTAAGTCGTTCCAATTGAAGAAAAAAAATCAAAAATCAACCTAGTATGAGTGGTTTCGTTATGCGGACATCAACAGCTGATAAACATAAAATGGACAAACAAATAGCGAAGGCAATTTTTGCTACCAATTCGAGCTTTAGATGCATTGAAAACTCAGAAGTAAAAAAAGCTATTGAGTTATTAAGACCTGATTATACGCCGCCATCACGAAAAACGGTAGCAACCAGCCTTTTAGAGGAAACTTATGAGGAGGAAAAAGCAAAATGTTTTTCTTCTCTGTCAGAACAGTGTGTGAATATGTCCCTTGATGGGTGGTCAAACGTCCACAACGAGCCAGTAATCTGTGCAACAATAACAACTGAAGATGGACGAGCGTTTCTTTACAAAACTATTGATACTTGGGGAAAACCTCATACTTCAGAATGTTTGACTGAAATAGTTTTTGACCTAATTTCTTCGTGTGAATCAAAATATCAGTGCATGGTAAAATCTTTTGTGACAGACAATGCAGCAAATATGGCCCTCATGAGAAAAACTTTGCAAGAAAAAACAGACTAAAGAGTTATAACATATGGCTGCTCCGCACATATTTTGAATTTTCTGTGCAAGGACTTACAAGTACAAAACGTTAAAGAACATGTAGTCCAAAATGTTAAGTATTTTCGCAATAATCATCTGGCCAGAGCAAAATTCAGTCAAACAGGTTTTTAGTACTTCCAAGTGATGTGCGATGGAGTAGCATGGCTGACTGCTCAGAGATGTACGTCACTCAGTGGAACATAATATTAAAAATCTGTGAGGAAAATAAAAAGGAGATTGATGCGACCATTTATCAAAAGGTTTCAAATATTGGGCTTAAACATGCAGCACAAGAATATTTAAACATTTTAAAACCTATATCAGTTGCTCTTGATATTTTGCAGAGAAAAAATGCTACTATCTCAGATGCTGTCGAGCAGTGGAAACATTTACAACATATCTTCGAGGATGTTGTAGAATTATCTTTACAAAAAACACAACATTTCAATTTAATTATTATGAAACAATGTCTAGTGAATTATCATAATAAAAAAAATATTATCAAATAGTTATTTATGTATCTAGGGCAGCGGTTCTCAAACTTTTTTGGTGACGGAACCCTTTTGGGAAGCAAAATACTTGATGGAACCCTACAATAAAACAATAGTTTTTAAAAGTGTATTCTTTATTAATAAGCATAATAAAAGTACAATGTAACAGTTACTAATTATTACTTACTTTACCACATGGCAAGTACATTAATAGAAGATATTAAAAAAGAAAAAATCTAACTAATGGGAGGTATGAAACTGTTTTTTATTTTTCATCAATTGGTTGATATCAGGTTTGATAGAAGACAGTTGAAGTCTCATATCAGGTTCGACGTCCAGTCTATTGCGATATTTTGTTTTCGTGGCTGCATAGGTTGAGAATCCTGTTTCGCACAAATATGTTGTTGGGAACGGGAGAAGAATATTCAGAGCCATTTTGCCAAGCATTGGATATTCATCACGGATTCTGCACCAAAAATCGTTGAGAGGCGTCGTTTTGAACAGTGACTCCATACTTGTGTCTGATGACATTTCTAAAAGAGATTCATATATCTCGTTTGACATACTTTCGGGCTTTTCCAAGTTGGGTAAAAAAGGATTATGAATCCATGAATTCAGTTTCATTTTTGTATTCTGTTCTTCGGGAAAATACTTTTCAAAAGATGCGCGCATCGAACTGAGATATTGGACCAATTCTTCAAACACATCATCTTGAAACATTTCTGAGTCGTTATCGCTAACAAACTCACTGAGTGACGTAAAGCTTTCTATTTCTTTCTTACCAACGCAAATAATCCAAAAATCTAATTTTCTTTTGAAGGCAGTTATTTTATTATTGGCCTGAAACACTGTTGTCTGTTTACCTTGCAATGATAAATTCAATTCGTTCAGTTTTTGAAAGATATCCGCCATAAAAGACAATCAGAACAACCAAGTTTTATCATACAAACGGTCCTTCAAATTAAAAGAAGTATCTGCTGAAAGAAACATTTGTAACTCGGCTCTAAGTTCAAATAGCCTTGTTAAAGTTTTACCCCGAGACAGCCATCGCACTTCCGTATGGAGCAGCAGTGTTTTATGTTTGCTGCCATAATCTTCACACAATAATGAGAACAATCGGGATTGTAGTGGTCGTGATTTGATAAAATTAATTATTTTTACCGCTTCATCCATAACTAATTTTAGATTTGACGGCATTTGCTTCATCGCAAGTGCTTGTCTATGCAGAATACAATGGCTGGAACTACACTTAGGCGCTTTATTTTTTATTCGTGACACTGCTCCTGCTGTTTTACCTGTCATCGCCTTGGCCCCATCTGTACAAATGTCAATGCAATTGTTCCAACTGAGATTATTTTCGTCAAGAAATATATTTATTTTATTAAAAATTTCTTCCCCGGTAGTGTTTGTGAGCAGCGGTGAACACATAAGCATGTCTTCTTCAAAAGAACTTTCATATGGATATCTCACGATAACCAGCAAGATAGCCAAACTAGCGACATCAGTTGACTCGTCCATTTGCAAGGCGAATCGTGTTTTTTGTAGACGTGTAACTAGTTCTTGTTTGACGTAGCTTGCCAGATCATGGATTCGCCGTGAAACAGTATCGTTTGATAGCGGCACAGTAGAAAGATGCTTTGCAGATTTTTCATCGAGCATACATTTTGTTATGTCTAATACACATGGCTTTATTAAATTCTCAGCGATAGTGTGCGCTTCACCTGCTTGTGCAATGCGATAGCTAACTAAATATGATGCCTTCGTGGCCTTTTCGTTGATAGTTTTTGTTACACGCATCATATTTTTTTGACTTTCCAATAACTGATCTTTTTTACGAACAAAAAATTCTTTATTCTTGTCTTTAGACTCGGGGTGTACAGTTTGTAAATGTCGGCGCAATTTGGCAGGTGCCATGGAACTATTAGGAAGCAGTTTACTACATAGCATGCAGAGAGGTGAGCCGTTGGAATCAACAAATCCGAAACTGATATATGATTCATCATACTTCCTTTTTTTCGTCTTTGAAACCGTCGAGCTTGATGTCGTGGCATCATCGTCTGGATCGGTGATTGCTATATTCTCCGCGCGTACTGCTTTTGAACATTCAGCGTCATTAGAAGATGTTGTTGCAACACGTTTAACACCTTTAAGCCAACGTTCCATTCTTCTTTATTTATAATGTTACACGTCAGGATGGTGGGGTCTAAATAATGCACAATCGTTACTGCGTATAAGTGACTAAGTTTAGTACAATGAAGAAATGTATAAAACTGAGACAACAGAATACAGCAGGCAGTAGAACAATGAACACTAGTTTCTCGCTAGCGAGCTTGTAAGTAGGTAGGTAGGAACTTATCGCTCCGAACGCTAATCGTCAACTGACTGACGAGGCGCGACGCGCGATCGCCGCTTTTATACTTAGTCCTAGACTCGATCTCCAATATTCTCGAAAATACTCGAGTCGGCGCCTTTGATAAACAAAAAGCAAAAATAAAAAGAGAAATATAAAAATTGCGTTGTAAACAATTCAGAGGCGGCTTTTATCAAAGGGACTGCGCGCTCACAAGTATACAAGTATACATGTTGATACCAAACTTATGAGATATTGTACCAGCTATTGTAACACATGTTTATACAAATACAAATAAATAAATAAATATACCTACGCGCGGCCGCGGAGTCAAAACGTTCGACCAGAGAGAGGCGCTTTGATTTTTTTTCTAAATTCTTGAGGAACCCCTACAGAGGTATCGCGGAACCCTAGGGTTCCGCGGAACACACTTAGAGTATAGCTGATCTAGGGAATTATAATGGTCTTAATTACCGAGGGCAAAGTTTACGTCCCGAGGGCCTTTGGCCCGAGGGACAGCAATTGCCCGAGATAATTGAGACCCTTATAATTCCAGTGATACATAGATAATTTTATTTCTGACCGATTTTAGTAACATTTTGTTCATTTTTAAAGTGGAATAAATGTTTCAATAGATGAAAATCAAATTGACATTAGATGTCAATCGTTTGATTTTATGTCAAATTTTTCTTAATATCCCAAGGGAGTTATGACCCTTATAATTCCCGCGTAACTAAGACGTTATAAGCTAATAATATACCGGTCAGAAATAAAATATATTATGTTTTTGGACGAAATAATAAAAAACGTAAATGGAATACAGTGGTGGTTATCACAAAATGATGAGCCTGAAATCGCACAACAGCTGCCAGTAATCAAACAGTTCCTGTGCGCAACTGCTTCCTCAGCATCAGTAGAACGAGTGTTTAGCACTTTTGGCTTTGTACACTCTGATATTAGGAACAGGATGGGTGTAGAAAAAGGAGGAAAATTAGTATTTTTGTTTAAACTATACAACGAAAACAAAAATACAGAAACATAAAGTTTATATGTATTATACAGTGTGGCCCAAATTGGGCCTACATGTATGGGGATCTTGGAAACTATAGAAGATAGAGAAACGGTTAAATGGGGAAAGTTGTTGACAATTATATTTCTAACTGAAAACCGTTTAGTACGCGGCCCTATCTTTTTTGGTTTTTGAAATATGTTGAAAAAACCAAAAAGATGTATTTTCGAAAATATGCTGTAGATTTCTTATTATTCACTATTTTGGCAATATGTAAAAACATTTTTAAAGCAACTTTTTAAGAAGATTTCAGTTCTGCAATTTAATTTTGAACACGACGTTTCATTTATTTTATACCATCATCAGGTTAATTTTTTCTTATGGGCGCCATATTGTATTTTATACTTAAAAGGTAGCTTATGACGTCCGCTTTTCAACGATGTATTATTTGTTGGAAAATAAGTGAAATTGACTTGAAAAACAAAGAAAATTAATTTTCGCAACACGTCAAATTTGAGAAGAACACATTAGGCAGGGTTAAATTTGTTTAAAATATCATAATATTATAATACATTATTTTATTTTTTCCTTATGGTTAAAAATCTCATATTAACATTTCAAATAAAGAAAACTAAAAACGCAATGAATAATAATTATTGTTTTGAAAAGAAAATAAGAAAAAATATCTAACTTAGGTACTATACTTATTCGAAATGTTGGCCGTTTTTATTAATACATTTTTGACACTTTTTTAACACAGTATTGATGACCCTGCGAAGCGTGTTGCCATTTATGCTCGTAAACACATTCCTCACTCTCTCTTCTAATTCTTGTACAGATTCCGGGGGTTCAAACTCATATACTTCATTTTTTACATAACCCCATAAATAAAAATCGAGAGGAGTTATATCAGGGGATCTAGCAGGCCAATTAACTGGTCCGCCGTTTGAAATTAATTTGTCATCAAATATCTGTCTTAAGAGAGTTTGAACTTCCCGAACATTATGTGCGGGACAACCGTCTTGCTGAAACCAAATATTATTCAATTGATCTTGAGGAACTCTTGCTCTAATTGCCGGTAATATTTGATCTTTTAACAGCTCCAAGTATCTTTGGCCATTCAACGTATGATTATAAAAGAATGGTCCTATAAGTCTGTTGTCTAAAATGTAAGGAGAAAAGTAAAGCTGGGTTACTTAATACCTGCTATGTATTTAGCAAGCTAGGTGACATTACTTACCATACATACCACACCATACATTAAAACCAAATCGGGTTTGCAGTCTTCGTTGAGCCAATTGGTGAGGGTTTTCTGTTGCCCAAAAATGATGGTTATGTCTATTAAATACCCCGCAGTTGGTAAAATGTGATTCATCGGTCCAAATTACAAGACACTGAAATCATGATTTTGTTCGCATTGATTCACATACCAATTTGAAAACTGCATTCTTCTTGGATAATCCGTTTCTCGTAAACCCTGAACTATAGTTGGCTTGTATGGTCAATATTTATTTTCCTTAAGGACTCTTTGTATGGTACTTCGCGGGGTTGGTAAGTCTCTTGCCGACGCTCTTGTAGATGATGTCGGAGCGGCATTAAAATAGGCTCTGACATTTTCGTCGCGCTCGTTATTACCTGCTTTTTCGTAACTCTTGGGCCGCGGTTTTTCAAAACTTCCATGGTTTCTCAGGTTCATAACAATTTTTGGAAAAAGTCTGACACTTGGCTGCGGTATTTCAGGAAAATTTTCAAAATACCTTTCTAATGCAAGGTTTGCATTTCTGTTGCAATGAATGTAACATTCTAGCAAATCAAATTTTTCTTCGTGAGAAAAACGCAATGCCATTTTCTTTTAAATTCAGAATACACAAATAAATCGTTATTATTAGATAATAATAATAAAAACTATTATACTTTTACTCGTTCTGACAAGTAATATTTTTGTTTCATTTTCAAACGGTAGTGGTTGGTCATAGGCTACTGGATTTTATTTTTGATTCATAGGTTATTGTAATATTGTTGATTGAAACAGTGCAAGCAGTGTTTTGTGAATACTACAAAATGTAAACCTTTTAATTGGTATTCAATTTAGGGAGTTATAGTGCAGTTGTCAAATTTGACGTGTTGCGAAAATTAATTTTCTTTATTTTTCAAGTCAATTTCATTTATTTTCCAACAAATAATACATCGTTGAAAAGCGGACGTCATAAGCTACCTTTTAAGTATAAAATACAATATGGCGCCCATAAGAAAAAATGAACCTGATGATGGTATAAAATAAATGAAACGTCGTGTTCAAAATTAAATTGCAGAACTGAAATCTACTTAAAAAGTTGCTTTAAAAATGTTTTTACAGATTGCCAAAATAGTGAATAATAAGAAATCTACAGCATATTTTCGAAAATACATCTTTTTGATTTTTTCTACATATTTCAAAAACCAAAAAAGATAGGGCCGCGTACTAAACGGTTTTCAGTTAGAAATATAATTGTCAAAAACTTTCCCCATTTAACCGTTTCTCTATCTTCTATAGTTTCCAAGATCCCCATACATGTAGGCCCAATTTGGGCCACACTGTATACCTACTACCTTTTTATTTTTTAAAAGCGCGAGTTCTATATACTATTGACTTTTGAAAATATTTTTTTAATATGTTATATTGTTCATTGTTCTGAATTAAAAATAAATAGTTTCATTAAATCATGATTTTTTTTAAATAGTGATTTAAAAAAAAAATCAAGTGATTTAAATCACTTGATTTAAATCAGCCCAACCCTGATTTCTCCAATCATTTTATGACTGTTTTATAAGATATTTTATAATTCTGTTATATAAACGTTATGGTGATAAACTTATAAAGCACATTAGCTGCCTACAACAGAATAGTGTTTATTGCAGCTCTTATGTGATTGATTAGCATTTTGGAAGTATTAATAAAATACCAATAAAATCAAATTAGCTTTAAATTATTATGGATGGTTGACATTTTTATATACCTGCTTGAAAATATAATTTATATGTTCTTCCGTATTTTATAAAATCATATTCTTCCAGCTTGCCCTAAATAATCCAATAATAAATCTCATCGCCCAATCAGTATCCTCAATTCTCTGTAAGTTTACGAGTTGAAAAAAAAACCTGCAACTGGGCATTTCTACGAGAACTGTACAATTATTGTTGTAATTTTCTTCTAGTGTTAAAACGCGGTATTTATGCTTTTTATTTTTTTTTTGCAACCATGAAGTTTACACTTACTGTTCTTCAAATTAAATGATAAATGGTGGATTTTATTATAAAACAACAAAATTACGACTTTGTTTATTTCTAAAAGTCCAGTCCCCTAGCTGTAATTACTCTCTTTTATTTTTGAAAGTCCGTAATATAAATAGGTATTCTTTAAAAGTGATATATTTGTATATTTCATTTAATTACTACAGCCGTTAGTACCCAGTTAATACATTTTAATAGTTTAAATTTACAATAATCTTGTTGCTATAACAACAAACTTAATAACATGCTTATTCTTGTCAAATTCCCCTGCCACTATTAAAAAATTCCCGCCCGTGATTTAAAAAAAAAATCAAGTGATTTAAATCACTTGATTTAAATCAGCCCAACCCTGATTTCTCCAATCATTTTATGACTGTTTTATAAGATATTTTATAATTCTGTTATATAAATGTTATGGTGATAAACTTATAAAGCACATTAGCTGCCTACAACAGAATAGTGTTTATTGCAGCTCTTATGTGATTGATTAGCATTTTGGAAGTATTAATAAAATACCAATAAAATCAAATTAGCTTTAAATTATTATGGATGGTTGACATTTTTATATACCTGCTTGAAAATATAATTTATATGTTCTTCCGTATTTTATAAAATCATATTCTTCCAGCTTGCCCTAAATAATCCAATAATAAATCTCATCGCCCAATCAGTATCCTCAATTCTCTGTAAGTTTACGAGTTGAAAAAAAAACCTGCAACTGGGCATTTCTACGAGAACTGTACAATTATTGTTGTAATTTTCTTCTAGTGTTAAAACGCGGTATTTATGTTTTTTATTTTTTTTTTGCAACCATGAAGTTTACACTTACTGTTCTTCAAATTAAATGATAAATGGTGGATTTTATTATAAAACAACAAAATTACGACTTTGTTTATTTCTAAAAGTCCAGTCCCCTAGCTGTAATTACTCTCTTTTATTTTTGAAAGTCCGTAATATAAATAGGTATTCTTTAAAAGTGATATATTTGTATATTTCATTTAATTACTACAGCCGTTAGTACCCAGTTAATACATTTTAATAGTTTAAATTTACAATAATCTTGTTGCTATAACAACAAACTTAATAACATGCTTATTCTTGTCAAATTCCCCTGCCACTATTAAAAAATTCCCGCCCGTTTTACTATCGATAGTAGGCAACATCCGCAGTGTGATTTAGTACCAGTTGGTGGCCAGGGGCGTGTCACTAAAATACAAGAGTAGGGCAACAAGCAATTTGTGGGCCAGTTCATATCAGGGGGGCGGGAGAGTTTGACATATCTGCTAGTAACTTTTGGTTTTCTTATTTCGAGTTACGATTTCATTAACAATCTCCGCTAATCGAATATTTTTAATAAGTTTTGATGATTTAATTGGATATGTAATTAATTTAAGTTCATACTATCATCATTTTCGGTTAAAATCTTACAAAAACATTAAAAAGCTAGTGTTTCTTTTTTGCAACACTGATTTATTTTATGACAATAATGACAGTTTACTTCTCGTCTGGTCTTCTGACGCGTTTGTGATTTTTTCCACGACTTTTTTTCTTTATAAAATGGGTTTAATTTCATCTTGGAATCAATTATTGGCGCTTTTTGGTAAGTTTATAGTGATATTTAAGTCCTTAGTTTATTTTTTCATGATCAAGTAAGTTCCTTCTTGGGGGTATTTTTTAGCTGAAATTTCGCTGTCGACCATGCTTTGGGATTGATGATTTTTGGAAGTATATTTATTGTAAGTATTATACTAAAGTATTTGATAAGTATATTTTTGGATTCACAACTTTCTAATAATGAACTTTTGAAGTGTGTCTGGGTAAAAATGGTATTAATTAGTTCCTTCCTTATTTTTTAAAACTGGTGAATCACTTCTGTTTACCTACCTTGCTTGCAGTTAAATTATTAGTATTTTTAAATACACCTACACCATCCCTTATGTTTGACAGCTTGTAGTAATCTTTATTTTTCTGTAGCTTGTAGTTTCTAATAAGTGTCTGTGAATGTATCAAAATACTGATATTACATGCATAATATAGTCGCCCACTAACTGAAATAAATACTTATAGGTACGTATCTCACTTAAGTACTTACTGCATTGCCTTCTATAAAACACAAATTTAGAAAATGTTTTTCGTATACATACTATTAAATTAGTCTGTGTCTAGGTACAGGACAAACGTTTTGTTGGATATATGTATACCGTTATTGATATTCTTTAGTATACTTATGTTTAGGTTACTTAGTTCGGTTTACTTTCAAAAATACAGTTTAACCTGAGATGAACTGGAGAATGAAGTTAACTATAATATGTGGTATGGATAGGTATGAATTTGAAATGAAATTTACTGGAATATGTTCCTTTAATTGGGTTTTACTTGTTTTCTTACAGTATGGGGTTATAAGTAGAATAGTGTCCTCGAATGTAGTCCTTGAGAGTGTAAGCCTTTACATGTATGTGTCTCGGGGAGGGTACAGCTGATACCAGCATTACTACATTGCACCTGCGATGCAATTTAACTGGCCAATATTTCTCTTCTTTCGTACCTATTGTACCTTATATCCTAATTGAAAAATAAAATAATTCTGTTTTAGTCTAACCACACTCCTAGGCTTCCTTAGCTGTAATTATCAGTGAGAAAATCTCATTTCTTAAAAATATTATGACTAGTGTTGTATATTGTATTCTTGAATCATATGTAGGTATATTTTTAATTTAAATATTCTAAATAAATATATTTATTTCTGACCGGTATATTATTAGCTTATAACGTCTTAGTTACGCGGGAATTATAAGGGTCATAACTCCCTTTGGATATTAAGAAAAATTTGACATAAAATCAAACGATTGACATCTAATGTCAATTTGATTGTCATCTATTGAAACATTTATTCCACTTTAAAAATGAACAAAATGTTACTAAAATCGGTCAGAAATAAAATTATCTATGTACCACTGGAATTATAAGGGTCTCAATTACCTCGGGCAATTGCTGTCCCTCGGGCCAAAGGCCCTCGGAACGTAAACTTTGCCCTCGGTAATTAAGACCATTATAATTCCCTAGATACATAAATAACTATTTGATCATATTTTTTTTTATTATGATAATTCACTAGACATTGTTTCATAATAATTAAACAAACAGTAATAAAAGCAATTAATGTGTAATAAACTTTAAGGTTTTTATTCAATTTGGTTGTAACATTACTATATAATTGTATTTCAGAAGATAGACATCTTTCAGAGAGTGTAGACGTGTATTTGTGGTCTGCATTTTATATTCGGTGTTTTTACAGTTTTTACGGTTTCTTATTCTGCTAAACAAAATTAAATTTGGTATGAATGACGATAGTGATGGTGACAAAAGCAAAAGCGATAAAAAGTCAAAATCGGGGAATGCTAGTCAACAAAAACAAAGAAGTTTTTCGCTGGGATCTTTTCAGCTTAAGGACGAATCCAAAGTGACTTTAAAATCTATAAAAAATTGTTCTAGTAAACATATTAACGATGAAGATAAACAAACAAATGATGCTGATAAGGGAACGACGAGTACGATTCTACCAGGTACGGTCAATATTGTGCAAAATTATAAACCCGATATTTTCGACATTTCAGTAGAAAATGTAGATGACAATGTTTTTAAACCAAGGAAATCAATTGCAAGGTCCCCACCCGCTGCTGGGCATATAAATGTAAATATTTTAGAAGACGAAAACAATATTAAAAGAGTTAGATCTGAATCACAAAGTCCAGATGTGGAGCATAAGAGATACTGTGAGCAAACTACAGTACTGAACAACAAAGAAACCGCTGAAAATTATTACGACTCCCCCGTAGAATTACATGAGCTAGAGACAATAATGGAACTCCTAGATTCTATTAAAAAAGCCTCAAGCAAAAGGGTTAATGGGACATTGGAATTTACAGAAGTGGAACATAACATAATAGATGAAGCTTCTTTTACGTTACTTAAACACTTAACAAGAATGGTGCATCGCAATGGGAAACTGGAAGCTACCAACATTACTTTAAAAAATAAACTCTCTTCAAAAAAAGATATTCAAACTGCCCCTCAAGCTACTTACAGTGCCACCTTAAAATCATACCCTCTCATACAAGAGTCCAACAGAACCAACTTACACAATCAACAAGGAACCACAGCAGAAAATAAAGTATGGGTTACTCCTTCAAAAACAAACAAACAAAAACTAGAAACCATTATTAGAGTACAGGATGAGCAGGATTCGAAAAAAGTTTTACAAAAAATAAAGTGTAATATTAATATAGATGATATAGGTGGCAAGCTTAAAAACGTAAGAACAATTAAAGGAGGCGCAGTGATACTTGAAACCCATGATAAAACCCAACAAAAAAAGTTATTAGATGTGCTAAAACAAAAACAAGAGTTACAAATGAAGGAAATCAGCAACAATCCAATGATGTTATTTACGGGAATAGAAACGGGCTATACATCTGAAGATTTTTTATCTGAACTTATAAAGCAAAATTCAGATTTGCAAGCAAAATTTGGAAATGAAGTTCAAGAAAAAATAAAATTGGTAACTAGGCGAAAATGCAGAAATCCTAATAGGGAAAATTGGATAATGCAAACGACTCCTGATATTTTTAAATATTTTATGAAATCCGTGGATCTACATTTTGATTTGACCAAACTTTATGTCTATGAATACTTTAATTTAGCGATGTGCTTTAAGTGCTGCTCTTTTGGACACGTTGCGAAACACTGTAATGGTAATGCCATTTGTCATAAATGTGGCAACAATAGTCATAGCTTGTGACTACAAATTGGGGAAACTTGAAGCTTTTCCAAAAAGTAGCACTCGCTGACGGCAGCTTTTCACCGGAGAGCGGTGTTGGTCCTGGGTTAGGAATACTTACACTTTTTTGTAGGGCGCCACCCAGTTTTTTGTTGTTAATAGAGTAGATAGAGCTTCAAACTGGGAAATGAGCTCTATAAGGTGAGGTGGTGAAAATTAAAATAAATCTTAAACATTGGGATAGCTTTCAATCAGTCTTTAATAGTAAGTAAATTAGTGACGTTAAGGGGGGTTAATTATGTACAAAAAAAAGGCGAACATAACATTATCATTATCCTGAGACGATTGCGGTTTAAGTATGATTATTAAGTATTTCTGTATTAATTGAGATTTAAAAATGCAACGTATTCTGATGTAAAAGTAACTTAAAAGTTATGCATTGAAGCTAAAAAAAATTCGACGCTAAGTACCTAGTATATTCTTTGGCCAAAGATATATCCCTTTTATGTACATTTATATACAATCATATTACCGAAAAAATTAAAAAAACGTAGGTAATGAGGAACGATCAGAAGACTTGCTTACATTGCTAGATTATTAAATGAAAAATGATTACTTCGAGATGTCGACACGGGCAACATCCCGCTTATGCACCCTTATAAAAAATGATTAAGTAAGTGAAGTAAAATGGTTACGGTGTATTGTAAAATCGTTAAGAAATAATAACGGAAAGAACTGGCCTTAGGTCCATTGATGCTTTGGCTGGAACAACAGCTTCTGGACGGCAACGGTGTTGGTAGCCTTACCACATGACTCCGTCTAGGAACCGGGTCTTGCAACGCAGCTGATTGCAGACCTATGGGAGTCCATTGATGAAACTGAAGGGAGCTTTACTAAGTTCCTGGATTGAACTAGTCCCTGAGATGAACAATTCTAAATGGGTCCAAAACCACAGGCACAATAACGCCTAGTTATTAAACCTAGCGTGAAACCCTGCAAGTAACAACGAAAATAACCAAAAAGTTCTAAAAACTCAAACATTAGGACATCTTACCTCTTTACTGAGGGTGCACTACCACCATTTCGGATTCACAACACGGCAAAAACAATATCTGGACATTTATACTAAAAATCCACTTAAAATTATGGGAAGTGTTCCCGAAACTACCTTTACATGGTGCCAAAAAACTCTCAAAAAAACTTCGAGCATTAAAAATGAACGTGATTCTCCGATGCTCGACAAAGAAAATCCACACCAATTCCGCGGGGAGCTAAATCGTACCTTCCCATGGTACTGCGCGAACGTCCACCCGTCACTTATTATCTGCAACGCCCATAACTGGTACTACCTATTAAACTATTGTAGGGTGAATGCGCTGGACTTTGGGAATATGAATAATTGTTAATAATTTAGCATTTAAAAATTAAAAATGCTACACTGCCTCCCTCCAAAAAGAAAAAAATTAAGGATTTGCAACCCTTAAATTTTTTTTTTTTTTTATATTCTCCTGCTGTTAAGGCCCATGATGTGGCCATATGATGCCATGATACCATGTTGTCAGATTGCCAAACTTTTAGTACTTTGATAACTGTCGCGTATCACTCGTCCGCAAGGGAGGTCAAGATTGGTATGTCAAAATCAGTAAGTTACGAATCGGATTAATGTGGTAAATAGGTAGGTCTCTTAAAAGTTGACAACTAAGGAGGAAATAAGTTCAATTTGACATATTAACTAGCATTAACTCTATACACACTATATACACTAAAATAACCTAAGGACGAACGAAGCCGTACTTATAACAATAAAATCCATTAAAAATTCTCTAAAATTTTTCTTTATGGAATTTTCTGATTTTTAACCGTCCTGAGCCATGTAACATCTTGGTTTAAACAGCAAACCTACGTTACGTCAGGCAAGGTTGAAAGAACTGAAGTTGCGGCTATGTCCTGGTGCATCAGTTCTAACTTGCGTTAAAGTTATGATTTAAATATCAAGATAGGAAGTTTTAAATTTACATTCTTTGTGTCTTTTCTTTAGGGTAAACTGAAGATGAATTAACTAAAAATAGGTATAATACTATTATATAATATATATAATATTACAGTATATAAAATATATTTTTTTTTCTCATAAGATAAGGATAAAGTAAGATAAATTTTAGGAGATAAGAGAATCTTGATCATCTCCTGAATCATCCGGAGAGTCACGGTAAGGTAACAAGTCTTTTACGTGCCACCTGCCGGCCTTAGAGCTGTCTACATTTTTCAATTCATAGACTAAGGGAGATAGTTTTTTGGAGACAATAGATAAGATATGCTTAGGACTGAGTTTCGCCGCAAACTTATCCGCGGCGCTGGACAACACCTTGTTCGGACGCCATACTTTTTCACCAACAGTAAAACTTACATCCCGTTTCCGAAGATTGTAAGATTTTGTATTTCGTTCATACGCTGCGTGCAATCTCCGGCGTATATCGACAAACAAGTTGCGAAACTCACCCAAATTTTCAGCATATGTATTTCGGTCGCCAGGTAAAATTTCTATAGATTGGTCTGGAGGAAAATTATCATAATATTCACCAGATAACGGGACATGTCGCCCAAACATAAGATATGCAGGTGGGAAACCAGTTACCTCGTGAATTGAAGTATTAATTGCTTGCCTAATTTCAGCTATATGTAAATCCCAATCACCATGTTGATCTATATAACAGCGGATAGCAGTAGTAATGGTTTTATTACTTCTCTCAACAAAGTTGCACTGCGGCGAGTAAAAGGGAGTAAACCACTGTTTAACTTTATATTTTTTACATAGATCTTTGAGCCGATTACTAGTAAAATTTGTGGCATTATCAGAGATGAGGATCTGAGGTACGCCAAATATAAGGAAAATTTGATTTTCCAGGATGTCTATAATAAAATCGGATTTAGAAGACTTAAGCGGAAAAATAAAAGTGTATTTAGAAAACCAATCAGCAGCTACAAGTAGCCACTTACTACCTCTCTTTGAGCGCGGAAAGGGACCTATAAAATCAAGAGAAATTATTTGGCCAGGCAAGTCGACTACTTTTTCTTTCCCCATCGTACCAATCTTGGGTAAATTAGAATGTTTTTGTGCGCCGCACACTAAACATCCACGAATAAATTTTAAAACATTCGATCTCATTTGAGGCCAATAATACAACTCCTGTACCCGATGCAAGGTTTTTCGAAAACCAAAATGTCCACTAGTGGGAGGTACGTGGCAATCTTTGATAATGTTTAAACGCTGACCCTTGGGAACCAAGAGTTTCCACTCTCGCTTGTTAAAAGTATAAGGAGAACGACAAGAAATGAATTTTTGCACCATATCATCGTCAACTCGCCATTGAGGGTAATTTTCAGGTGACTTACGAATTTTGTCACGAAGAGAAACATACCAGGGATCTAGGGAAGTGATGTCAATGGATAATAAAGATACTTGTGGAGTTAAATTTTGTGAGATAGATGGACTATCAATATTCGTATTATTAGAAAAACAAGAAGGTATCCGACTTAAGGCATCTGGCACCAGGTGCATGGAGCCTTTTCTATGCTGTAAATCGAATGTATGCTGTCTCAATCTAAGCAACCAACGACTGAGTTTACCAGAAGGAATTTGTAAGTTGTAAAGCCAGAGCAAGCTGAAATGGTCTGTGATCACGGTAAATCGAGTACCCTCTATCCAAGGTCTGAACTTTTCAATGCAGAATATTACCGCTAAACATTCCCGTTCAGTTACTGAATAATTCCTTTCTGCTCGAGACAAGGTACGGCTCGCATAAGCAATTACTTTTTCTTCACCATCAATAAACTGAGTCAACATACCACCTATTCCCACATCTGAAGCGTCGGCTTGAACATAAAACTTTTGATTAAAATCTGGTTGGGCCAGAATAGGTGCGCTAACCAGCTTCTGCTTAATATACAAAAAGGCTTCTTCCGCTTCGTCATTCCAACTAACCGCTTGTTTTTTCTTTTTGCCTTTAAGAAGAGCATTTAAGGGACTTACAAGGGAAGAAAAATCTTTTATAAACCGTCGATACCACGAACACATTCCGATAAATCGCTTAATTTCTGTCGAAGTACAAGGGCGAGGGTAGTTCACCATACACTCGACCTTACTAGGATCGGTAGCTAAGGAATTGTTACCAACTATGAAACCTAAGTATCTTAAAGACGTTTTAAAAAATTGACATTTCTCAAGGTTAATGGTAAGTCCTGCGTCTGTAAGTAATTTCTTGGCAGTGTTTAATAAGTCAACATGATGTTCCCATGTAGGAGAACAAAGCAAAATATCATCAAGGTACGAAAATATGTGCGGTTCATACTTAGGGCCAAAAATTGAGTCCACTAGTCTTTGTTGTGTCTGCGCCGCATTGCACAGGCCAAAAGGTACAACGGTAAACTGGAACTGTCCACGACCGATTACAGAAAAAGCAGTTTTCTCTTTGGAAGCATCATCCAACGGAATTTGCCAGAATGCTTTTCGCAAATCAATGGAAGAGATAAACTTAGCATTACGTAAATTATTTAAAATACGGTCAACATGAGGCAAGGGAAAGCTGTCATGCTTAGTCAAGTTGTTAAGAAAACGCCCGTCAAAGCAGAATCTATATTCACCATTTGGTTTTTTAACGAGTAACGTAGGAGAGCTCCATGGACTTTGCGATTCCTCAACAACTCCCAATTTTATCATGGAGTCTAACTCTTTATTTAAAATTTCTTGCATATAAGGGGAAAGCAAATAGGGTTTTTTCTTAAACGGCAAACTATCGCCGGTATCGATAGTAAGTTTAATTTTATTGGTCCTCCCCAACTTATCCTTACTATCAATTTCTCTATACGAATCCAAGACTTTTTGGGCCTCTAATCTTTGAGTTTGCGTTAAGTCGTCCAAGGTACAAAGTTTAGGAATACGAGAATCTTTAGGTAATTTTGAAGTGGTATTAATATTAAAATCGTTACAACGAATTAGCCAACTATTATTCTTAAAATCAACCAGTAACCCAAAGCTTCTAGCGAAATCAGCCCCGAATATAAAAGAATGAGTCACTGAAGGAACAACTAAAACTTTAATAAGTTTGCAGGAATTATCGATAAAAATTGGCAAGTCGGCAACACCGCTTATTTTTTGAGAAACTCCATCAGCTGTAACAATATTTCGGTCTGAGATTGGATTTATCTTAATTTTAAATTGTTTCAATATCTTTAGTCCTTCTGCTCCTGCTATAGAGGAATTAGCCCCTGAATCAAATAAAACACCTATATCCTGATCAAACAATTTAACCAAAAGATAGGGCCTGTTATCAGATTCTGTATTTAAAAATAAGGGGAGTGCTTCAGAAATTCTATCGGCCTTGACTTTATAAAACTTAGAAACGACATTTAGCCAACCTGTCCAATCCGCCTTATTGAAAAAACTATGCCTAAACTTATGAGTGGCCCTGTTATAAGAAGCGGCAATGTCTCGACCACCAGTAGACATTGAGCAAATTAGTTTTTTGTACACCTTGGGCACGACGAAATTCTGACATTTGGTTCTCCACATTTATAACAAAAGGTTTTTCTTTTCTCCCTACAAACACTATACGTATGATTGGGTAGACGACAGTTAAAACAAACCACTTTATTTTTATTAGCAAAATCTTTTTTGCTCTCCTCCATTACATCTAGACTGTTGTCCGTAACCTCTGATTGAAATAAGTTCGTCCTAGGGTTAGGCTTATTAAATTTGGAAATTTTATGACTGCCCTGATTAGATCCTGAAGAATGAGTACTATCCAAATAAGAAATCTGTTGCGTAGATTTACGTGAGGTAATATAGGAAGCTTCCTCAAGCTTTCTACACAGAGCGAGTAACGTTGCCACAGAATCAACTGTTTGTAAGGCAAGTTGACTAACATATTCAGGTAACAAATTTTTTTTTAATATATTTTAATTTTGTGACCTCCGCAGGACAAGCAGCTAAGCGACTAAAAAGATTTTCTAATTGAGCAACATAAATCGTTACCGATTCATTTTTCCTCTGTCTTCTTTGTCTGATCGCTTCCCAAGTCTCGTCATCAGCAAATGGCGATAAAAAATCTTTTTTTAATTGTTGAACTAAGGAATTCCAAGTTGAGACTGTCGACTTAATACTTCGATACCAAATAAACGCGTCCCCAATAAAAAATTCTACGGCCGAATTAAATAACTGCTCGTCGGTAGCTTCACGCGCTTGCGCTAGGTCCGTTACACGTTCCAGAAAATAAAATATCCTCTTAGGATCGCCATTAAATTTAATTCCCCATGTCGATATTGGTTGTTTATTCGCAGAACAGGAAATAACTGGGTTTAGGTTAACAATGGGAGTGGTGGTCATCTGAGGGAACACAGAGGCAGTTCCAGGTGATGACGGATCTACAATAATTTTATCATCCAAGTCTGCTTCCAACTTAATACATGAGGCATACGACTCGTTTTTAAATTTAACAATATCGTCCGGATCAATGTCAGGAATTATAATACGCTTAACGCGCCCGATAAGGTGATTGATTCTGGATTTAATGCGCGAGAAACCGGAATCAGTGATGGTTCCCTCAAAATCTGTTATTGCATCCGAAATAGAAAGAATACTACGATTAATTGCTTGTTCTTCTAATATAAAATCATATGCATAAGCTTCCGAGTTTATCTGACTACCTGGTCGACCACTAGCTACCTCTTTTCTTAAAAGTTTTCCCAAAATTTTTCTTTTCTCTCCTACATTACGGCTAGAAATTACCGCACGTATTGCAAGCTCATAGTCGAGTTCGTAATCGAGGAGATGATTGCAACTGAAGGAAAGATCCATTATATTTCAAAAAAATATCCAAATTAAACTAGGAAAATACAAGAAACTTCGGTTTGGAAATTACTTGAAACGACCAGCCAGAAGGTATGACAACCACCGGAATATAGAAAATATTTAAAAAATAAAATATAAAAAAAACGCAGAAAAATTAAATCTCGAAATAACCGGTATATTACAAAATATCCACCCGGTATAGTGAGTCAAGTGAAACCCTATTTTTAGGACCACCTGTAAGAGAAATAATTAATGTGACTACACTAGGCTTAAGTAATTTGATAAAGTTTCAAAAATAACGAACCCGCTGGTAATAAATTTTAATTCACTATTAAAAAATAAATGCTTGAAAATGGTTTTAATAATGTTCCAAGGTGCACAGCTTGTAAATAATACAAAATACTGCTTCGCTTAAAGACTTCGATCGCCTTATCTGCATTAAAATAAAAAACTCGGTACTCTTTTTTGTCTCAACACGGACTTGTGCCGTCTGAAATTATTGATTTCGGAAACGTATTTTATTTAATTTTATTCTTTATTAAACCAAATTAATATAATATTATCTTTTCGGTAAAAATAATTTGAACCAATTACTTAGATTAATAACTTACGGTGACCTTTTTATTTTTAAAAAATAGATCAACCAACCTAATAACGTTTGTCAGTCCGCAGGTAGGCAAGCGACAGAAAAACAGAATTAGAGAAAATAATAAAATTGTTCCGCAATCCGGGGTAGTTTTTGAAAAGGAATTTATGGGGTGCACTAATATACACTCAATACTACTTTAGATAACTTGAAATATAATTAAAGGACGACTAGATTGAAGCCTATCTCAATAGAAAAGTAAGGAAAAATTCTGGAAAAGTGCAAGCAGTCGGGCCCCGCGTTAATGGGCGCTATTTTATGTGACTACAAATTGGGGAAACTTGAAGCTTTTCCAAAAAGTAGCACTCGCTGACGGCAGCTTTTCACCGGAGAGCGGTGTTGGTCCTGGGTTAGGAATACTTACACTTTTTTGTAGGGCGCCACCCAGTTTTTTGTTGTTAATAGAGTAGATAGAGCTTCAAACTGGGAAATGAGCTCTATAAGGTGAGGTGGTGAAAATTAAAATAAATCTTAAACATTGGGATAGCTTTCAATCAGTCTTTAATAGTAAGTAAATTAGTGACGTTAAGGGGGGTTAATTATGTACAAAAAAAAGGCGAACATAACATTATCATTATCCTGAGACGATTGCGGTTTAAGTATGATTATTAAGTATTTCTGTATTAATTGAGATTTAAAAATGCAACGTATTCTGATGTAAAAGTAACTTAAAAGTTAGGCATTGAAGCTAAAAAAAATTCGACGCTAAGTACCTAGTATATTCTTTGGCCAAAGATATATCCCTTTTATGTACATTTATATACAATCATATTACCGAAAAAATTAAAAAAACGTAGGTAATGAGGAACGATCAGAAGACTTGCTTACATTGCTAGATTATTAAATGAAAAATGATTACTTCGAGATGTCGACACGGGCAACATCCCGCTTATGCACCCTTATAAAAAATGATTAAGTAAGTGAAGTAAAATGGTTACGGTGTATTGTAAAATCGTTAAGAAATAATAACGGAAAGAACTGGCCTTAGGTCCATTGATGCTTTGGCTGGAACAACAGCTTCTGGACGGCAACGGTGTTGGTAGCCTTACCACATGACTCCGTCTAGGAACCGGGTCTTGCAACGCAGCTGATTGCAGACCTATGGGAGTCCATTGATGAAACTGAAGGGAGCTTTACTAAGTTCCTGGATTGAACTAGTCCCTGAGATGAACAATTCTAAATGGGTCCAAAACCACAGGCACAATAACGCCTAGTTATTAAACCTAGCGTGAAACCCTGCAAGTAACAACGAAAATAACCAAAAAGTTCTAAAAACTCAAACATTAGGACATCTTACCTCTTTACTGAGGGTGCACTACCACCATTTCGGATTCACAACACGGCAAAAACAATATCTGGACATTTATACTAAAAATCCACTTAAAATTATGGGAAGTGTTCCCGAAACTACCTTTACATGGTGCCAAAAAACTCTCAAAAAAACTTCGAGCATTAAAAATGAACGTGATTCTCCGATGCTCGACAAAGAAAATCCACACCAATTCCGCGGGGAGCTAAATCGTACCTTCCCATGGTACTGCGCGAACGTCCACCCGTCACTTATTATCTGCAACGCCCATAACTGGTACTACCTATTAAACTATTGTAGGGTGAATGCGCTGGACTTTGGGAATATGAATAATTGTTAATAATTTAGCATTTAAAAATTAAAAATGCTACAAGCTCCATGGACTGCACTCAAGAACTAAACTGTCCAAATTGTGAGAAACTCAAACTTCCGGATAGAAAACACTCTGCTCGTGATACATGTTGCCCGGCTTACCAGAAAAAAATGAACCAGTATAGACAATATATTAATTACGATGGATAATAATTCCAAACGCAAATCTCTTCAAATATATTATCAGAATGTTAGAGGGCTGAGAACAAAAACTACAGAAGTGCTGACCAACACCGCCGATCTGAACTATGACATCATAACACTAACCGAGACATGATTGCATGATGGTATCTATAACAATGAACTTCTTGCCGACGATTATGCAGTGTATAGGTGTGACAGAAACAGCCAACAGACAATGAAAACAAGGGGGGGAGGAGTGCTTTGTGCTGTGCAAAAAAATCTTATATCACAAGAGTTGAACTTAAACATAATAAAAGGAGTGGAAATGGTAGGAGTAAAAGTAGATTTATCTGTAAAACCTCTCGTGATATTAGTTGTATATATAGTACCTAATAGTAAATTGCAGGTCTATGAAAATTTATTTAACTACTTGGAATTGCTGTTAATTAATCATGATTACAATTTCTTAATAGTTGGCGATGTAAATATAGCACATTTTAACTCTAATACCGGCTTATGTTTTCAAAGTTTCTGCAATCTGACAAAAGGAACGCAATTTAACAATGTAAAAAATGTAAATAATAGAACGCTAGACGTAGTTATCTGTAATTTTACCTGTGTTGTAAAAAAATGTTCTGATCCTATCGTAAGCGAAGACCTCCATCATCCCGCCCTAGATATTACGGTAATCTTTTCTGAAAGTATCCGCCCTTGTAACCCAAGTAATATTTCCTACTACGATTTTGCAAATGCTAACTACTTAGGCCTATGCAATGCACTAAGAACTATTAATTGGGATGCCGTGAAAAGGTCTACAGACGTAAATATTGCCTTAGATCATTTTTATAATATTCTATATGACATTTTCGACCAGTTTATTCCAAAAAAAAATTACCAAAAAACGCAAATATCCACCTTGGTTTACTAAAGAAATTATCACTGATATAAAATCAAAAGAACGCAATTTAAAAATATTTAAAAAAACTCAATTGCCACAATGTTTGGCCGACTATAAGCATCTTAGGTCTAAAATTAAAAAAGATATAAAAACAGCCTACAAGGAATACCTCGCTGGATGTGAAAATTCTATACAAGGAGACTCTAAACAATTTTGGAACTTTGTCAAATCTAAAAAAGACACTAACCACGGTATCCCGAAAGATATGTTTTTAGGTGATCAAAAATACTCGGGCGAAAAAAATGTAGCCGAAGCTTTTGCTCTATATTTTCAATCAGTTTATGATCGAAATAATATACAGGAAGGTATGCAAATCGATGAGGATCAGGAATCTGTGTTTAATTTATTGCCTATTTCCGAAAATGAGCTCGATAAAGCAATATCAACTTTGAAAAATAAGAAAACCTTAGGTACTGATAACATACCTAGATTTATTTTAAAAGCTTGTAAAGACTTGTTAATTAAACCGTTGTTACATATTTTCAATCTGTCAATAAAAACTAAATTATTTCCAAATAAACTAAAAATTGCTCGTATCTCACCGATTTATAAATCTAACAATAGATCAATTGTAAACAACTACCGTCCCATTTCAATTTTATCTAACATTGCCATAATTTTTGAAAATATAATAAGTAAAAGAATAAATTTTCATGTCAAAGAAAAATTATCCAAATACCAGTATGGCTTCCGTTCATGCCGATCTACAGTAGGAAACCTTATTGATTTTGTCGAGTATACTACAGATGCCTTGGCGGAAGGTACCCAAATTGACACTGTGTACATTGACTTCGCAAAGGCATTCGATAAAGTAAACCATAATCTAATTATATCTAAATTTAAAAAATTTTCCCTCTCATTAAACTGGTCTCTATTTATAAAATCTTATCTAACAGACAGATTAAATTATGTATCAATCAAGGGTTGCAATTCGTCCAATTTCACTGCGTCGTCTGGAATTCCACAAGGATCCAATTTAGGACCTTTATTATTTTTGTTATTTATTGATGATGCGGTTAATATTATCAAACATTCTCAAATTCTTCTTTTTGCAGACGACGTAAAATTATTTTTAAAAATCATTAGTATCAAAGACTGCAAGAATTTACAAAGAGATGTAGACGCATTGTATATTTGGTCCAAAATAAATAATCTGCCTTTTAATATTGACAAATGTAACCACATGAGGTTTTCCTATTCTAAAAAACTGATAAACTTTTCCTACTTAATAAACGGTAATGTTATAGAAACAGTTTCACAAAAAAAAGACTTAGGAGTTTTATTTGATGACAAATTATCCTTCAATGCTCACATAGAATCAATTGTAAAACAATCTTATAAAAATCTCGGTTTTATTTTGCGTAACTCAAAATCTTTTAAATCTGAGAAAACTCTTAAAGTTCTTTTTAATAGTCTAGTTAGATCAAAACTTGAATATGCTAGTGTTGTTTGGTGTCCTTTCTATGTCAAATACATTCAAATGATTGAAAAAGTACAAAAAAAGTTTATCCGTTTATCCGATTTTATACTGAAAAAAAATCATGATAACAATTATCCTGTTAATTTAAAACGCTATAACCTAATGACCCTCCATAATAAGAAAATCTTCAGCAGTATTATTTACTTGTACAATATATTTAATAACTTAGCTATAGACAACACAACGATACAAATTGTTAGTTTAAGTATACCCAACAGAACCAGGTCACGTGGTTATAGAACTTTTTCTAGTAAACTTGTCAGAACCAATTATCAAAAAAAATCTCCTGTTAGTTATATGGTTGTGAATTATAATAACAATCAAATATACTGTGATATTTTTAGTGGGAAAAAAGGACCATTTATAAACAATCTTAAAAAAAGAATGTTGAATATCTTGAATATAGTTGAGTATTAGTAAAATATTTTGCTAATTTTAGGATTTTTTATAATGAGATTTTAGATATTAAGTCGCTCTTGGGCGACACAAATTTAATCACTACATTTGTAAGTGGGTTAATGATATTTAAGTATCAACCTGTAAATTGTAGTTCAAATAAATAAATAAATAAATATTTTTAAATTGGTTAGAAATTATTACAAGCTGCTCACATTTACTTATTAAGCGAGCAGCTTGTGTATTCCTGCCAAACATATATTTTTTGAAATCCAACTGTAATATTACAGTCAAATCGAATCAAAACTTAAATTTATTTAAAAATTATAATGTATTTTCAAATATTCCCGCGCATTCTTCAGTCGGTATGTTAAACTTCTATATTGCCATCATGACATTATCGGTAAAATATAATTATATTTTGCCGGTGGGTTAGTCATACAGCTGGTTCATAGATGGCCCATGTTTCGAAACTTTAACATTGTTGTAACTATGAAGGGCTTTAGGAAGGAGACCGATCGAATATGGCCGAATTTTAAATTTATGTCCCTGTTTTTCGTTACTTCGCTGGTTGGCCGTCGAGGGCGCCACTGCACGCTTGTAGGCTATTTTTTGCAGGTTTTGATAGGCGAGTGCAGTATTTTTTTCGAATATCTTGAAAAATAAGCTTTGGAATCATTTTTTTGCGTTATTAATAAAAACAATGAGTGGCGTACAATGTTCTACAAGTAACGTTTGCTTCGTGCCGGGGTGTAAAACTGGATATTCGTCTCACAAAAAATCGTGGTGAGAAAAATCCTAGTCTCTTTCATGCCCCTAAGGTAAGTAAAAACCACAAAAGGTTCACAATATTGTTTATTAATAATGTCTTCTTATTAGGATCCTGAAACATTTGAAAACTGGCGAATAATAATTATTCCTAGAGCAGACAAAATATTCGGTGTAAAGGATGCTGTTTGTTCGTTGCACTTTCGAGAAGAGGACATTTTGCGTTTTTACGAAACTAAACTCCCTGATGGTACCATTAATAGAATTCAGAGAGGAAAGCCAACATTAAAGAATGGGTCATTACCAACGGCATTTCCTAATCTGCCTTCTTATTTGTCAAATAAGAAAAAAAGGCGAAAACCACCATGTGAGCGAACCGAGGCGCCAAAAATAAAAAAAAATGAAAAATATTCACTGTCAAGTAGATAATTTAAATTCAGTTGGAGTTGAAATTCCAGAACGTACCTTAGAGGAAATTCCTAATAAGCCACTTGTCGATAATGGAATAGATGCAGCATTCGCCTTGTTTGAAAATTTAAAAAATAGTTTAAACATCATTGGCACTCCAAATATGCAATGGACGGGTATATTTATTCCTGGAAAAAATGAAGTACTTTTTGCTGAATGGGATGATAGCTATACCACCAAAAAAAAAATTGTGATACGCCAGGATATGTCTTTTAAGGTAGGTATTACATTTTGTTTTGGTTAATTGTCATTCATAGTTGTGATAGATACTATAGAATCGATCATTAATCATATATTTCTATTAAATATTTAGGTAGGTAATAACTTGCGAGGTACATACCGTGCGAGCAAAAAATATTTTCATCCAAGGGGGCTTGGACTAAATCACAATTATAAAATCTAGGTAAAAGTTATGTCAAAATCATATTGTGACATGATATTATGCTAAACAGTACGGCCTTAGATGCATGAAAATAATTTTTGCTAACGCGGTATTACTATGCACATTGTATATTATGGTATCCATTATTTATTTCTTGAATGATTTAAGGTTTTCAATTTAAATAAAAAATGTATATAGTAACGTGGAGATTGTGTAATTATTTCCTTTCCAAATAAAAAGTTGTTTGAGTGTCTATATAGACCGCCAGTATTTGAAAAAATTAATCTTGGTAATAATAATAGTGTCTTAGAATGCAATACGCCCTTTTACATGCTAGAATTATGTATCTAGGGAGTATCCCGCACCCGCCTCCCACACATATCTCGGTCTGTAGACTGTTTAAACTAACTAATTTCGATAAAACAGTTAATTCTCCCATAAGAACCCATGAAATTTGCGCCTACAATGGAACAATGCGATCCTGGCGGCAGTTTTTGAAGCAATGCAAAAGTGGGACCGGAATCGATGTATTGCGATCGGTCTCCTTCCTAAAGCCCTCCATAGTTGTAACATTTCTCTAGCCTTTATTAGGGGTATGAAGCTTTTTATTGGGCGTACGCCAACGTAGGCATTTTGAGGGGACCCCGATTTCTGGTAAGGGACGAGGTAAAGCGTCAATCAAGCTGTCATCTCATATGAAACCGAACTCGAGTGCTGCT
Source organism: Polydrusus tereticollis (assembly GCA_963920685.1). NCBI lineage: Eukaryota > Metazoa > Arthropoda > Insecta > Coleoptera > Curculionidae > Polydrusus > Polydrusus tereticollis. The sequence goes on from OY987336.1 coordinate 28,957,459, forward strand.
ATCTCTATCTATTAATAAGAGTGACCCAATGGTGCTGGTCTTTACTACTCCAAGACATGAGTTCAGAGTGGTACAGGACTGATTCACTTCGTCGGTCCATTCAGTTCGTAGTCTGGTCAGATAAGCATGTCATTTTGTAAAGCTGTTTCTTTCTAATACGTATTATCGGTAACTAGTGTTCGTTCTAATTAGGTACTCCGAGATCTGATTTTAAACTAGCACTGAGTTAAGCGAATTGTTCATTATCGAGAATATATACTATATATTTATATATTCAAGAAGGGTGACAAATATAACCCTAAAAACTACAGACCTATTAGTCTAACCTGCAGCTTGTGTAAGGCAAGATCATAGTGAGGGAATTGACAGCCTTCTTGTTGGAAAACAATACTATACCTAAAACGCAGCATGGATTTCTCCCTCAACGATCAACAATTACTAACTTGCTGACTTGTATAAATAACTGAACCTCAGATATAGACTCGGGGGAATCAATCGATGTTATTTACTTAGACTATGAAAAGGAGTTTGACAAAGTTCCAATAGAAAGACTGTTATACAAACTTGAGCACTTTGGAGCCTGTGGAAGGTTGCTACGGTGGATCGCCTGCTTCCACAGGAATAGAACATATACGGTTCGTGCAAATGGAGTTTCATCTGCCAGTCACGCAGTACTCAGTGCCACTCAGTGGCGTGCCTCAGGGCTCAGTTCTGGGGCCCCTACTGTTTATTACTTACATCAGTGATCTATCTTTGGAAGTGACCTCACCCATTTTGTATTTTGCAGATGGCACGAAATTGTACTGTAACACCTCGTGTAACACCAAAAACAGTGGACAGCTCAGGCGAGACCTGGAGATCCTGTCAGAATGGACAAATAAGTGGAAGTTGAGACTCAACGATAAAAAGTGCACAGTTCTGTATTTGGGAAGAAACAACCCAAATCTACAATACACACTTAACAACAGTACCTTACAAGCAGTCAAGTTGCAGAAAGACCTGGGTGTGCTTCTGTCCAATGATTTGAAATGGGAATCGCACATTGCTTCTGTTGTTAAAAAAGCGAATTCTCTAATCTACCTAATTCAGAGAGCCTTCTCCAACACATCTGTAGAAATTATGGCGAAATTACACAGAACGTACGTTCGACCTAAATTGGAGTATGCTTGTTCAGTTTGGAGCCCTTATTACATCAAGGACATTGTACTGTTGGAGAGAGTACAAAGGAAGATAACTAGAATACCAGAGGCCACTAAAGACCTACCATACCCCGTGAGATTAAACCAATTTGGCATACCAACATTAAAAGAGAGACGAGAATGAGGAGACATGATAGAAGTATATAAAATACTCTCTGGACACTATAGCCCAATGATACAACTTTCCGTATTTCATGCCAGCCGAACCAGAGAGTTGAGAGGTCACACCAAAAAACTAAAGAAGGAAAAATGTGCCTTGCTGCTGCGGAAAAACTTCATTACAAACAGAATTGTGTACAGGTGGAACAGCCTACAAGAAGAAACGGTTTCTGCTCCTAATGTCAACACATTTAAAAAGAGACTTAACAGAGAAAACTCCAGACTCAATAACCAATTGGTGCATTATCTTTGATTGTATGTCTGATATCTGTGATAAACCTCAAAAAACTATCCAAACATTTTTGAATAATTCCTAGAAATAACGGCAACTTAAAATAAATATTAAAGCAATAAACTTATCGGCATTGACCGCCTTTATTGCAAATAATAATAATAATAAAATAATAATAAAACCATAGGTAAGTATAGCTTTTGTTACAAAAAAAATAGAAACAATGCTTTTTTTTAGTCTATTCAGCATTTCGAGCAGCATTTAATTCTTCTTCTCTTGGAATATGACTTATTGCAAAAAACTTGGTAAATAATATAAGAAAACCAGCAATATTTCAAAAAGGAGAAAAAAAATTTGCAATTAATGTTTTAGAATCACCTCACCGGTACCTACTTCCTCACAAGTAATTCAATTTTTGTTTTCACTGAAAATTGCGCAATTTAATATGCATTGCATCAACTTAAAACAGGCGCTATTTTGTCACATGCAATTTTTGTGTGAAATCAGAGGTAGGTACCAACTTAAAAAAATTCAAAATATCCAGTGATTTATTTCTATTCAATTTTTGTTTTCACTGAAAACTGCGCAATTTAATATGCATTGCATAAAGTTAAAACAGGCGCTATTTTTATGTCATATAGCATGCAGTTCTTGTGTGAAATTACGGGTACCAACCGAGGTAGCAACTTAACAAAATTCAAAATATCCAGTGATCCATGGGAAGCAAAGCCAAGGCAAGCTAAACCAAAATTATTAAGTATTCAGTAATCAACAGTAAAAATATTTTACCATTTCGGTAGAGTATAAACCCAGAAGAAATAAATAAATACAAATTGTTTAATGCTTGGTTTATTGCTATTAGTAGGTACAACTGGTTGTTAAAAATAAATGTTTGCATCGTTTGCTTGCTTGATACGTAAACGATTACGCAATACAATTCCTTGCAGAAGCAATACGTTGGAAGACTTTTTTGCACCTAATGTAAACATGCTTTTACAATAGGTACCTAATATTGTGTAGTTCAAACAAGACAATTAACTATGGGATCAACAATATGACCTACCTAATCTGGTCCGGTTCCTCATCGTCACTGTACTCAGTTTTTATTTTTATTCCTAATATTTTTCGTTCTTCTTGATTAACAAATATTTCTGTTGTATCGCGGCATGGATTATTGCTGTTATCACACATGTTCAACAAACAAATTCAGGTGTAACGTCAACTTATTGGTGTCTCGGGTAAATGAAACACAGACGGCACAAATTACTAAATTAAATTTTACAAAATTCAAATCTACCGACTGCTTGCAATATTTATTTGGTGTTTGTTCTTTAGTCAACAACATCAAATCTAGGTTATTTCCAACCATGTCTTCTCTCTCATTCTTTATCGGTGCAAACAGCCAGCCAAATAAACTTTAATGCTGGCTTGCACCAGCATTTTTAAGTAGGACTTAAGACTTAAATTCTTGTTTACATGGACGTCTCCGTAAGAAGTTGTTTTGCACAAATTAGACTTACACTAGAAAAGAAATATGTTAACAATACCTTATAAATGATCGTTTTTTGTTTTCAAAAGGATTTGAAATTTTCTGTATTTTTTCGACAAGGGTGCAGTGTCGTATCCACGGGAGGAAGTAAACATCGATGTTTATTTTATATATCGATATAAAATCTCAACTCGACTTCCGAACGGTTTAGTCTCAGTAGAGGTGGGAAGTTCGATTCTTTTTGGTGACTCAATTCATTTGATTCATTCAGTTAAAAAGATTCGTTCAGTAAGATTCGTTCTTAAATGATTCACTTACCTACTTTTAAATAATTTTACGTTTTAAACGCGAAAATGCTAAATCGATGTTTGTTTAAATAACAGTCAGTCGTTTGTTATGAAGATTGTTACCATAAGTGGTAACAAAATACCCAAATGTAGAGCCGAATGTTTACGTTCTTGAAATGTCTTCAATGAATAATAAATAGATTCCTATCCAAAAATAATATTCTTCTCTTGTTTTCTTGTTTATTAAAATTTGTTCAACCATTTGTACAGTTACACTATAAAAAAATAATCAAATAAATACCAAACAAATCAAATATTTCATCCCATACATTTATCTCTTTTCCTTCTACTGTACTTTGCGTATCTAATTAAACTGCTGTCTTTCTCTACATCATGAAAATGGAAGACAGCATCCCGCATCGCCGAGCGACGGCCGTCAGGCCCACTCTCGAGCTCGATCGTTCGAACTGCGGACTTGCGAACGAGTGAATTACTGAACTGGTGAATCGCTTTTTCGAGTTTCGGGTAAAGTGAACGAAATGCGACTTTGATTCATCAATTCTTTGACTTGGTGAATCAAAAAAGAATCGAATCTTTTAGGAACGATGAATTAATTCTTTCGAGTCAGTGAAGTGATTCGTTCGTTTTGAACGAATCGTTCGTGAACGACACACCTCTAAGTCTCAGGTCTGTAGGAAATTCTAAAAACGGCGCTACGAGTTCAGTCAGTGTCAGTAGTCCATAGATTAGGGAATAAAATATCCTTTTCTGTGATATATTTCAGTAGCCTTAACGAGGCTACATTAAAAGTCACCGGGGACTTGGCGCTTAAACTATTAATACCTATTATTTCTTTTGTGCTATTAAATTCTCTTTAAAATTATTTATTTCGGCGAGGTGTTATTTTGCTTTGCATTATATTGCATTGTGTGTGTAGTGTTTGTAAGCGAAATAATATTTTTTACGAGATTTGCAAATCTGTAAATTCGGCGAGGTTTGTACGAACCATTCATCATGGATTCAAGCTCAAGAGACGAGCCATCAACATCATATACAATATGTACTCTTTGTTCAAAGAAATTCGGTTGCGTAAAATTAGTGAACCGTCACAAACAACGTATAGGTACATAAAATTGTTGCTGTTTCAAAGGAATGTAGAATCATTTGTCCAATGTGTGAAGAAAGAAATGAACTTAGAAGTCATGAGATGTTACGAAAGCATCTTGAAGAGAAACATGGTATAAGTAATGAATTAGTAACATTAAGGTTTGTCAGCATGCAAGATTACGAGTTGTGGAAACAAGCAGAGAAAATTGAAACCAGTTACTCAGTACAGCGAACAAATGATCACAAGGAAGTTAGGTTTATTTGCAACAGAAGTGATTCTAAAGGTAATGTTAAACTGAAAATGTTTTTAGAGGTAGTACAATTGACCCAGTGATCAACATTTTTTTAGGATATATAGTAAAATATAATAAAAGAACTGAGAAATCCGGTGGAACCATCAAAATTCAAGGAATGTGTCCTTCGCAGTTGATTTGTAGGTTGTATCATAATGGGACTATATCCGTAAGTTTTTGGAAGACACATGCAGGCCATGACAATGAGTTAAGAAGTTTACATCTTTCTACATCGGAAAAACATATCATTGTTGAAAAATTGAAGTCTGGTGTACCTGTCAATAGAATTTTGGAAGATGCTAGGAAAACAGAAGACCCAGAAAAATTTCACATATGTATAGGGTGATCCATTTAAAGAAAATACACTTTTCGTGTTTCCTTGTATACTGATCATTTTTCAAATTATCTTTATACAGTAATTTAAAAAAAATAGTATCTTTTCAGTACCTACATAACCATACTTTTAAATTTTTTGGGACACTTAAAATAAAAAAGTTCAAGGGGGGCGACATTATAGGGGATCACCCTGTACATAGGTACCTACTTATTTAGTCGTATGACAGGCATTTTTTTATTAAACGAAAATGCCACTCCTAAATAGGAATACATAGAAATCACGCAGTGGCTTTTCCGGACAACCATACAAGGCTGTCCATTAAATTCTTACCTTCCTTTAGCAATTTTACAGATTTTTGAAGAAATACCTAATATTTTGAAAAGCGAGCCAGTCGAAGATGGTACGACACTGTTACTGTGATTTTTTATTTAAACAAAAATGTAAATATATAAGTATATAAATAAACAAACCTAATTTTAGAAACCTATTTTGAGTTATTACTTGCCTTCTTCCCCTAATCCACCGCCTCACCCTTATAATAATATATGCAATTAAAAATTATTTTTATATCTTAACTTTTAATATTTATTTTATTCTATGGCAAAAAATTAAAATCATGTCCAATGGCTTAAAAGTCAATTGGCAAACACAATTTTTTTTGCTGAAAGCTATATTTTTAAGCCATTAAGGGAGAAATACAAAATAAAAGAAGTTGCAAAGTCAAAGTTTTGATTTTTTAAGAACGAGAAAGAAAATATATAAGTTAGGTTAGGTAAACAAACAGCTGATGAGCTCCCAAATCGAGTATTAAGTTTGAATCGACCGCGAAATGACCCAAAAATGTTAGCCAATCACAGCAGACGTCCCCGGTGACTTTTAATGTAGCCTGTCTTAACGTTGTGCTACTCTTTGTCTTAACTAAGAATTCACATGCATCCGTGATCAAGGACATCCGTATGCGTATAACGGATAGGTCAATTTGACATCATCCGAATGGAGACGCGTGATACGGACGTAACTGAATTAATAGAAACTTGAAAACTATGTCAAATAAAAAATGCCAGATAGTCGCATCTATTCCTAATATTAAATTTGTTACATAATCTCAGCACAAATACCAAAAAAACACGACTTAAAACTCTCCACTCAAATATTTTAGTATTCTAACCAAACATTTTAAATCAATACGTCAAAACACGGATAAAAGTTAAAATCAACTTTTGTGCGTGATGACCTTGATGGGCCAGCCACAGAACAATAAAGGTTAGCTGTCAGCTCCCTAAACAGATATGTTTGATTGGCTATTGATGATCACGTGGTAACAACGCATCCGTGATCACGGATTGTAGATAGCACAGCATAAAGAGACCAGCAGGCGTACTCAGCGTAAAAAAGTAAGCGTGCCGACAGCATCCTAAAGTAAAGTTCATATAAACTGCTGGACAATTCAAGCGGACCGAGCTAATTGTTAGGTGAACTTTGGAGTAAAATATTTTACGAACGAATTAAGCTATCGATTCGCGGTTTGCAAAATTTAAAAGAGAATTTAATTCTTAATATGCACATTTTTCTCGATTTTTTTTTTACTTCTAACCTTTAACTGTCTACAGGGTTCAAAGAGAAGTATGTTTTTTTTACCAAAGTTTCTAAGTACCGGATCTCCACAAAAATAATTTTAAATTATTTTAGATGGCATTTTCTTGGTCTCCTATTTATAGAGAACAAAATAAATTCTCAAATTTTTGATATCCCTCTTTGTTCATGAAATTTCGATTTTTTTCTCAATCCCTGTAAATTTCAGGTATTTTTGTCATTAGGCCTTACAATGTTTTGTAAGAACGGGCTTTCGTAAGTGATTATCACTTCTTAGGACCACCTCTTTTGCAACGAGTACATTTTAATTGCTTGCGTTTCGTCGTGACCAGTGGCGTACCCATAATCGGTTTTAATTAATTTTTTTTTTCATTTTATATGCCTCCATTTCCACCATCGTGTGTTTCGTGCCAGGATAACGTTGCAGTAGGTACCATGGTAACACCATTGTTAATTCAGGAGATGTCATTAAGTCACATAATTATTTTTAAAAATGACACGATTGTCCCGAACCGAACGCGCAAATGTTTTAAGATTGCTTAATGAAGGCCTGGCAGTTAAGGCTGTAGCCAATATGTATAATGTTGGGAAGGCCACAATAGGCCGGAATAGAAAAATACCAGTGCGAGCAGAGAGGAACCTCCTACGAGAAACTCGACGTAGACGGACCCTGAACTCTAGGGTCCTCAATGAAAATATGCGGCGACATATCTACTGGTATTGTGGTTTCCGATAGGACATTGAGGAGGAGGCTAAACTACAATAACTTAAGGTATACTAACAAAGAAAAAATACTGTAGAATGATTATCTTTCCTGTTCGTAGAGCAAGAAGGCGCGCAAAATGTACGCGGCTTTTGCAGCAGCACCGTCATCAGAGGCAAGCGTGGGCAGCTACGCATATAAGGTGGGGTGCAGAATGGCAAAATTGTATGTTTTGCGATGAGACAAGATTTAATCTGATCCATTCAGATGGAAGGGTTCTTGTTTGGAGGCAACCTGGGGAAAGATACATTGAGGAAAATATGGCTCCTCAAGAAGCTTTTGGCGGAGGGGGTATTACCGTATGGGCAGGAGTAATGCACAATGGAAAAACGGATCTTTTTATTTTGAAAAGAACCGTAAATGCCGAAATTTATATGAATGAAATTTTAAGAAACATCGTGCTGCCGTTTGCGGAAAACTTTGGGCCCGGTTTTCTCTTTGTTGATGACAACGCAAGGCCACACAGGGCACGGATTGTTCAAGAACTTTTGGAGGAAAGCAATATTAATCAATTAAACTTGCCTTCAAAATCTCCCGATCTAAACATTATTGAGCATGTGTGGTCTTCTTTAAAGTTGCGTGTACGATCAAGGGAAAATGCACCTCAAACATTGGCAGAGCTTGCCGTAGCAATACGGGAGGAATGGGAAAACATACCATAACAACTTATCAATAACCTGGCCAGAAGTATGCCTCGGCGGTGCCAGGAGGTTCTCAACCTTCGGGGAGGAGCCACCCGGTATTAGTTTTCTCATTAGCCGTTTAATCAGTAGAGAGTTAAGGAAGACTAATCATGTAAGCATATCAGTACCTAATGAACATTATTTAAAATATCTTATTTGCTAATAATTAATTGTTCCGTTAATAATAAAAAGATTCGTTTTATAACTGTGTAATTTTTGGAAAAGTGGATCGGATAAATATTGTTTCATTTTGCCTCCGCGTATTACAATTTTGTTACTTTTATTATTTGTCCTAAATATGTTTGTCAAAAAAATATGTATTTTGTGTTATCGGTATTTTATAATGATGTTTATAAGGATATGTAAGAAAGGTTTATTAAAAAATTAATTAGGAACAGTTATACACTTATTTGTACATCCTGTATACGCGCTTTTGAAGTTTAAATCATTTCACATATGATGTTCAAGGATGACGTTTCAACCCACTAGTGATTACTACCGATTATGGGTACGCCACTGGTCACGACGAAACGCAAGAAATTAAAATGTACTCGTTGCAAAAGAGGTGGTCCTAAGAAGTTATAATCACTTACCAAAACTTGTTCTTACAAAACATTGTAAGGCCTAATGACAAAAATACCTGAAATTTACAGGGGTTGAGAAAAAAATCGAAATTTCATGAACAAAGAGAGATATCAAAAATTTGAGAATTTATTTTGTTCTCTATAAATAGGAGACCAAGAAAATGCCATCCAAAATAATTTTAAATTATTTTTGTGGAAATCCGGTACTTAGAAACTTTGGTAAAAAAAACATACTTCTCTTTGAACCCTGTAGACAGTTAAAGGTTAGAAGTAAAAAAAAATCGGGAAAAATGTGCATATTAAGAATTAAATTCTCTTTCAAATTTTGCAAACCGCGCATCGATAGCTTTATTCGTTCGTAACATATTTTACTCCAAAGTTCACCTAACAATTAGCTCGGTCCGCTTGAATTGTCCAGCAGTTTAGATGCGAATCACGAATTGCGAATAATGCACCGATTGGTCAATTCCAAATATTATTTTGGCGGTAAAAGTACCAGAATGAAGTTTTGAGATTTTGCTGGAGGGCGGGAATCCTGAATGACTTTCAATATTTTACGAATATTCGTGCTATTTTTCTTATGCCCATCATGCGCCCTTCTATCCGACCGCACAGCTGTTTTGAACAATTCCTATAACCTTATTTTTAGGTTAAAATGTTAGGTATTTTTTCAAGTTTTGTAATATTTTTTATAGATTTGTGATTATAAACATAATGAAAACGTAGTAGTCAGAGGAGAAATAAATAAATAAAGGTAAAACTAACTAAAAATTTACGTTCGAGGCTCGAGGTTATGTAGTTTCGTTGGGCAAATATCCGAGAAGAGCTAACAAACGAAAAGCGACAATATGACATTCGGCGAAATCAATGTAGTGGGAGGTAACCCGGACAACTGTCATAAGTTTAAGCCGGCCCGCCCGTTGGTCCGGTAGTCGATGAGTCATCGTTATCGAGTTTAGTTGTCTCTTTTGTTGAAAGAAGTGTATTGTTTAACTGTTTATTTTTGTGAGTGCTGTGCTATTATAAAACTATGACTGGTAATACCTGTGCGTTTCGAGGGTGTCACTTAAAAGAGGGTCAAGGAATAAGCATGTTTTCATTTTAAAAGGATCGTGAACAGTAAGTACATTTGCACCGCTATGATACATTTGTTTATATTTGTTTTGTTGTATTTATCTGCTGTATTTTATTACGTGAAAGGTATATGGAAAAGACCTGCCATTATTTATTATGTTATTCAAGTGAAGTTGATATTAAATTTATAAAAACAAGTACCTTTTTAAGGAAAGGCGACGGGAAGGAAAAAATATCTAACTAATGTAAAAAAACATGTTTTCATTTTCCTAACAGATCTTGTGTTTTTTTGAAAACATGAACTTATTTTCATTTAGTAGTTTTTATCGAATAATATCATATTTCTACGTGTAGATCATGTACGTAAAATAGGTAAAGAGTAAGTAGTAATAGATACATTATAAAAAAGTCATAGGGTTTTCCGAAATATACAACTTATTTTGTTTAAACAAGATAAAATATCATATTATCTACCTACTGTTTAAATTCTATAAGTACCTATAATTATTGTCCATGTACCTATCGAAGAATTGAAAAATAGCAGATTTACCTATAAAAAATATCCAACATACTCTTTACAAAAAGAAAATGGTTTGTAGCATTATAGGAGTGGGCTAAGAAACAATTTCTACCTGCATACATATCAAACTAAAACTGCATAATGGATCAGAATGCTAAAAAAGAATTTAAAAGGCAAACTAAAATAGCACTTTTGTTATATATCATGTTTAATATAACCAAAACTCAAAATTTGCCAAACATTTACTTAAATTTTACGCAGTGCCTAATAGTAATCCAGAGATTTATAATTATAATAAAAATATCACAATAAACCTTTTAAATTATGACCCTTATTTGTTACGTAAATTTAAGAACTAATAGACCTAGATATAACATTGTTTATTTTAGTTTTAGGATTGTTGATTAAAAATGTAAGAAACGGTAACAAAACTGCTGTTCAATATTTCAAAAGAAATAAAGGGATACATAAGAAAATCCTGTTTTTCTACTTCTGTATTAGTAAGAACCTACTTACGCACTGTTTACTTTATCCGTAAAACTTTAATTACACACACTATATTGTAGGAAGCCAAGCTGTGCGTAAGACCAGTTACGTAATATTATAATGTCTGCATTAACAAGGGCAATTTTCGCTAACGCTCGTACCGTAATTTTCAAAATCGTGGGTAATAGGCTTCTTACCACTCTTGGTATGTAAGTAATATACTATTTCATTTCCTTTCTTAAATCTACTATGAGTAAGTAACGCACAATTAATAAAACATTTCAAAAATATTTTTATTTTATTTAATTTTTTTTTGATTTTACGAAATTTGCTGGAAAGCCAATTACATGAAACACAGAAGATATCATGAAAAAATTACCTCTTACTAGGTACCCACATTTTTATTTCAGTGTAAAGCATTTTCTTCATCGTTTTAGTGCTTCTTTTAGTGTAATAACCCGGATAACTGTCAAAATTTCAAGGTGAAGGACACATAATTTGGTCCCCATTTGATCAATGCTAAACTCGGGATTTTGTCGCTTCTCGTTTGTTGACTTCTCTCGGCCAATGTTTTGCCAACCGTTCAAAATGTTGAACGTTGAACACTAAAAACACCAACGCGATTGTTGTTAGGTGTCTGTTATTTTAGATAATGTAAAATTTGAGGATTTTTCGCGTAAAATGTAGTTTCCTTGTGAAAATACTTAGCAAGTAGTAAAATTATTAACTATTTACGCCACATTCTGGTAAAGTTACACGTTACTGTAAAATGGCTAATAATTTAGCTAGACAATTCAAGGATTGTAGAAATTTTCGTAAATCTTTAAATATCAACTGCCAATTAAACTTACTGACATTTCTGTTTTTGTTTATTAATTTATGGCAATCACTTCCCTTTCCGAAAATATACTATATATTTATTTAAGCCGTTCTTCGGTTCTTTTTCGTTCGAAAATTCACAAACTGGCAGGGTGTCCCATTCACAGAATCGAAAAAATTTTCAGTAATTTTGAAATTTACCAGTATTTGAAATTCTTGATACACCATGCATCAAACTTCACAAAAACTCAATTTTCTTTTTCACTGAACCCTCAGCCTAAATATTTTAAATATTTAAAACATTTTTCAAATAATTTTTTCTGTATCTTGAGCTTTCTGGCATCGGCTATTAGTGAATTTTAAATGAAATTCAAAGACTCAAAATTATAATTACCGACTTTGTATTTTAATTTAATAATGTCTAAACACATACTTTTGACCGTGTTAAAATCTGATACATTTTAGCTGAGTTCAGTGAAATCACGTGACAATCTTAAGTCGTATAATATAAAGGTCGCGCGAATTAAACAAATGCTAATTATCAGAAGAAGTACAATATACCACCAAATTGGTACATAAACTAATTTCCTACGATTTTTTTTTAGATTTAAATGGGAAAACAATTTTCGATGTCGCAATGGAGAAGCAAATTAAGATTATCCTGTTGATGGGCACTAGCCCGTCCCACGTTTTTCTTGAAAGTGTTATTTTATTTTAGTTTGTAGGTTGTTTTTTACCAGATATGATCCAAACTTTAAGGTTCATTTCGTACACATCTGTTAAAGCACTTTTTTCTTATTCACAGAAGATGAATGATTTTTTTAAATGATTTCTTGTTGTTTATTCAAAGTAGGAAAAACGTCCATTATTTTGTGGCCCCGTTAGAGAATTTCTAATAATTATTCTCTTACTTAATTTACAGGAATATTAGAGATTCTCGCTTTATTTAGGTTAGGTATCATTGGAGATTATCTGTCACAAACTTTACAATGTCAAAGCTGGCGTTTTTATTTTAATAAAATACATACATATTTATTTCTAGTTAAAATTATTTTATTTCGTAATGCCTTCGTATTAACCTGTTTTCTTTACAGATCCCGGAGTTCATGTAAATGAAAAGGTATAACAGTTTGAACAATTTGATTATTAACAACATTAGGTACATCGATTTAAAAAAAAATTAAATTTAAACACTAGCAATCAAAAAAGCCTTAAAAATTCGATGTAATGTTGTTAATAATCAAATTGAAATACCTTCAGGTGCCAATCTAATACTTAATAGTCTGATAACTTAGATGTAAATACCTATATAATCACACCTGTAACTTAGTTGTACCTTTGGCCAATAATACCTGAAAATTAAGGACCAAAATACCCCTTAATCTGTCTCTGTCAATCCACTTTATCTCACACGTGTCAGGCAACTGAATTATAATTGCGAAATATAACCAGCAAGACTTTAATTTCCTCTGGATCTATGTGCCGAAGAAAGTGTATGTTTAATGCACGTTTAAACTTATTTTGATATGCACATTCACTGCATTTAAACATATTGACTTCTCCTGGATGCTTACGTCGAGAAGGTGTCTGTTTAAATATCTTTTAAACTTAGCTTAATAGGCACATTGACTGCATTTAAACTATATTGACTTCCCCTGGATCATTATGCTGAAGAAAATGTGTTTTCAAATAGGACTTCTGCTTAGTTTGAAAGGCACATTGAGTGCATTTATACATTTTGACTTCTCCTGGATTCCTATGCTGAAGAAAGTGTATGTTTAATGCACGTTTAAACTTACTTTGATAGGCACATTCACTGCATTTAAACATATTGACTTCCCCTGAATCCTTATGCCGAAGAATGTGTATGTTCAAGTCTTGTTTAAACTTACTTTGATAGGCACATTGACTGCATTTAAACATATTGACTTCCTCTGGATCCTTATGCTGAAGAAAGTGTCTGTTTAAAGTACTTTTTAACTTAGCTTGATAGGCACATTGACTGCATTTAAACATATTGACTTCCTCTGGATTCTTATGCTGAAGAAAATGTGTTTTCAAATAGTACTTCTGCTTGGTTTGAAAGGCACATTGAGTGCATTTATACATTTTGACTTCTCCTGGATTCTTATGCCGAAGAAGGTGTATGTTTAATGCACGTTTAAACTTACTTTGATAGACACATTGACCACATTAAAACATTTCAACTTCCCTCGGATCCTTATGCCGAAGAATGTGTCTGGTTAAGTCATGTTTAAACTTAGTTTGATAGGCACATTGACTGCATTTAAACATATTGACTTCCCCTGGATCCTTATGCTGAAGAAAGTGAGTGTTTAAACTACTTTTTAACTTAGTTTGATAAGCACATTGATTGCATTTAAACATATTGATTTCCTCTGGATCCTTATGTCGAAGGAGATGACTGTTTAAAGCACCTTTATACTTACTTTGATAGACACATTGACCACATTTAAACATTTTGACTTCCCCTGGATCCTTATGCCGAAGAAAGTGACTGTTTAAACTACTTTTTGTCCTAGTTTGAAAGTCACACTGATTACATTTAAACAAGCTAATTTTCCCTGGGTTCTTATACTGGAGAAGGTGTTTACCCAAATTATATTTATACCCAGTTAGAATGTTATACTGATCACTTTTAAACAAATTAGCTTTCGCTGGATCCTTCTGGAGACGATGCTTGCGTAAACTTCTTTGCCGAAATAACACTGAGTCATTCTTAATGTTTACATTAAGTTTGTGACCAACTTGTTGATGACACTGCTGATTAATCTGGAGTTTGCAATTTTGATGTTCGGCAATGCTGTAATAGAGAAACACATTATACTAATCGTATGAGTTAATTTTTTACTAATATTACCATATACAGGGGCATTTCTTTAAATGGCTCGCCCAGTAGGTTAGTTTTTAATCAGCTACATAAAAAAATTAAATCTCCAGAAGGAGCGCTACATGTTCCATGTTCCTAAGAGCACAATTGCCTGTTAATATAAAATGCCAATATAAAATAAACAAATAAATATCATTTGCCAAAAAAAAGCTACCTCGACATAGATACGAGATCATGATAATGCCGTGCCTTTCGTGAAACGGGACCAGTGCCTATTTCGGCTTTATAGTATGCAAAGGGATATCCCGTATATTTTTTGCCGCCCACCTACAGGGGTTATTATAAAAATAAATATACAAAAAAATGGTAAATAGTAATATTTAATATTTTTTCTCAAATTTTGTTATCAGAAAAATTAAAAAATGTCGTAAGTGACAGAAATTGACAGGAGTTAGGTTTTTTTTAATAAAATTCCATGTATATGACAGTCTGCCGTCCTCAATGAAAAAGCGGTAGCTACATAAAAGCTTAAATCGAGAAAACTAGCTTTAAAGTTTAAAACAGGGTTGAGATGATTAAAATCAATTGATTAAAATGACGATTTCGATCAGCATGATTTTTTTTTTAATCATGATTAATTTAAAAAAGAGTTTTAAAACTTTTACACTTAAAATGTATTTGTTCATACAAAAAATAAAACCCAGACGCATTTTTGTGTGGTGTTATTCATTATTTTATTTTAATAATCGAAGAGAACAGCTGGTTATTACAAAAATAAAACTTTAAAAAAATTAAAAAATTAACACTAAAAAAACCTTTTTAATACAAAAAAATACTTAATTTAAACAAAAAAAAATATAAAAAAACCTAAGTGTTATAATGCTTAAATAGAAATACCAGTTTAGCTGCTTTGTCACTGCCAAGTCTGTTTCTTATATCTGAATGTACGAATCCATACGTAGAAAACATCCTTTCGATATCAGCAGACGATGCACAGGCACACAAAACAGAAATTACTATAGGGAGCACTTGCTTAATTTCTGAAACATCTTCTTGAGATCTCCACCACTGTACTGCTGTTACATTTTTAATTATTTGCTCTGAAAACAGAGTTTTGTGAGAAGGGTCCGACTTAGCTTCCAACTTAATTAGTAATGGTAATAATCCTGTGTCTGCAAAATATTTGGAAACAATGTGTTGTAGAGCATCTCTCTTTTCTTCAGCTAGTAATGGATATTCTTCTTTGTTTATTGTAGGATCCAAAATATACGCCAAAAAGTGAAAGGGGGTTAGAGCTTGAACATATCTTTTCTTAAATAATTGATATTGACGCAAGCTTCTTTCTTCTTCAAATTCAAAACTGTCAAAAATAGCCAGTAACTTTTTCCATATGTAAACTGCTCGAAATAAAAATGCACCTTTTTGTTGCATTGCATCCAGTGCTAAAGAAATTGGTTTCAGCAACTGTAGGAAATCTTCAGCCATCCTTTTAATATAGATATCTGAAACTTTTTTTAAAATCACTGGATCAATTTGATCTTTATGCTCTTCACATATTAATAACAATTTTGGCCACTCGTGAAAGTGTATTCCATCGAACATCCTGAGGTAAGACCAATTTCTTGCTCCCTTTTTCTTTATACCAAGCATTTGGCAAATGGGTATTTCTGAAGTATTTCACAATATGTACTATATGTTCTTTTATCTGCGATGCTTCTAAATCTTTGGTGAGCAAACTAAGTAAATGTGCCGAACAACCATATGTAATTATAGGGTAATTGGACCACTCGGTAATTTTTTTCTTCATACTGACCATGGTGCTCGCATTATCTGTAATAATACTGGTAACTACAGTTATATTCATTTTTGCACTTATTTATTGAGTTAATAGCCAATTCGGCAAGATAGTCAGCTGTATGGGGATGACCAGATGTATCTATGCGTTCTAAGAGAACACTATTTCCATCCTCTGCAGTCAAAACGACACAGATTATCGGCTTATTATGTATATTGGACCATCCATCTAAGTGCAAACAGATTGTCCAGATAACTTGTTAAAACAATTAGATTTTTCTTCTTCAAATATTTCATTCACGAGCGTTGATGATAACTGAAATCTAGATGATGGAAGGTAACCAGGTCTTAGCATTTCTATGGCCCTTCGAACCTCTTTATTTTCTATAGCTCTAAAACTGCAATTTGTTGCGTAAACGGCTTTGGCTATTTGTCTGTCCAATTCTTTTTTCTTATCTTGTCCAAAGCGCACCACAAAAGAATGCAAATAACCGCTACTTCCACTATTTTCACGTTCACCTACACTTCCCTTTTCACAGTTATCGCTTTTCTGTTTCTTTGCCAACTGGATAATTTCACTCTGGCTAGTTCCAGGCTGTGACTGACAGTCACCATGCAGAGTTTCAAGTTTCAAGACCACTGCTGATATCACTAGTTTCACTTTTGCAGGTTTCCCAATGACTTTTTAGTCTGTCCACTAGACCTTGCAATTCTTTATCACACTTCTTACATACTGCTCTACAACCTAGTTTGCCCACCACTTTCTTTTTCATAAAATGCTGCCAAACACTAAATTCCTTTCTGCCCCGGCTTGTCATGAGTTCAAATGTTTTGATAGATTAACCCCTAAAGCGAAACTATTACTGATAACTAAAATAAGTGCGTATCGTTTATATAGCCGGGCGCTTTCTGCCAGTTATTACAAGTTTCGACAAAGCGGCAAACTTCCAATACTGCGCGTGACGAAATTTTCACGTTAATACAAGTTTCGACAAAGGCGCAAACTTGCAAAAACTACGCGAACGAAATTTGCATGTTAAAACTTCTCCAGTTTTGCTTCGTATCTGTACTATTCCTGCCTAAAAATATTTGTTTACTTAACGAAACCAAATATAAGCAGTTAGAAATATTTAAAAATAATAATATTTGTAAAAGCTGGTAAATTTTTTTAAAAAATCAATAAAATCATGATTTTTATCAACCCTGGTTTAAAACGTAAAATCTTTTACTAAATCGTTTTTTTATTCGAAAAAATGTGAATAAGTGCTCTGTGTCAAAACAAAAACTTGATGTAAATGCAAATTTGGTGTGATATTATCTATTTGAGATAAAGTTTCACTTACCGCCTTTTAATTATGCAAGATTCATTATAACGGGAATTTGTATTTTAAAATATTGCAGTATCTGCATGATAGGTTCAGATTATTTTATTATACACACACTTTAAGTCGAAAAACTTTATTTTTCAAAAAATACATATTTATAAACCAGTTTAAAACCAATCAAAAAAATTATCAGAAATTTATGATTTAAATTTCTTCTTCTTCTTCTTCTTCTTCTTCTTCATGTCCATTTAATGGTGGTAAATTATTTCAAAATATTTTCCTTTTTTCTAGCATCAAAGTACTAAGTTCTTTTAATATTAAATCCCTTTTATCTGAAGGAAAACCGTGAGGCCCGGGATTGGAAATGAGCGGCTTCAGCAACTGTTTTTTTTTCATTGCCTTCGGTATTAGAACGTCCAAGGGTTGTAAAGGATAATCAAAACTATTTCGGTAGTGAAGTATAAACTTCCCACGCTCAGCAACCACCTGCACCATGTCTGAGAGATAAGATCGGTTGTTTGGATCTTTTTTTAGTTTTTGTTGAGAGATGAAACTGTCCCATTTAAAGAAGTCGTTGTACTTCATTTCCTTAATTTCTACGTTGCCCTTACAGGCACCTGCAACTGCATCCACAAAATCTGCTAAGAGTATATTTTTGATTTCCGTTTCATCGATAGTTCCACTTGGTGGTGAAAGCTGTCCGCCGACATAAATGTGTGTCCTGGCTCAAAATAATTAAATGTGATGTTATTGGCTGATATTTCATCTGAGTTGACCATCCTTACCAAAAATGTTAAACAACGACGAATTTTTATTCTGGCTGGCGCAGTTATCCAACCATATAATGATATTATTACATCGCGATGAAATTTAAAAAAAAGCATAAAAAGTGCTAATTAAATCGTCTTTCGATCGCTTGCTTACGGCTTCGTGCTACACTATTGCGAACGGCTTTTCTGTTTTAGAAATTTTTCCGAGAGAAACAAACGTTTCATTATAAAGTATCAGACGTTTTAAGAAAATTACATTCTTAAACATGTCCATTCTTGGTAACATTACAATTTTTTGCAAATCGGGAGAAACACACGCTGTGTCACTGACAAACTTCTGGTCAACATGTTCCTCGGTATAGTTTTCGGGAGTCACTGGCGCGGTTGATGTTTTTTCCATAGTACAAACGATTTGCAGGAATCTTCTAATTTGTCCTTATCATGTCCATGCAACTTCAATGTCTCACATACGT
Organism: Polydrusus tereticollis; assembly: GCA_963920685.1. Lineage (NCBI taxonomy): Eukaryota > Metazoa > Arthropoda > Insecta > Coleoptera > Curculionidae > Polydrusus > Polydrusus tereticollis. The sequence continues at coordinate 28,976,297 of OY987336.1, forward strand.
CGCATTCCTCGTGCCCAAGCTTGACTAAACGAAATGCGTTTTGCTTTAATCTTTCTTCTATAAGTTTCGTATGAGACCTTGATTTCAGGATATTTTATTTTGAAGTCGTTGTATATTAGAGTCGCAGTTATATCGCTGCTTAGTTATACTCCATTCCACAATAATTCGTTGATTTCCCGACCGCAATAAAATTTAAACCCAGCCATAAATAAGTGCCTTTTGAAAGGGTACAGGTCCTGATTACCTACTAATTTCAATAGTTTAAGTTAGTTATTTTCAACAAAACAACAAATATAAAATAATAGGTAAGTATCTTTATTTTAATCATGTAATTAAATCGCTATTAATATTTATACAAAGTACTAATCTACAATATTATAATATGATCTATACCTAAACTAATTATTAAGGGTCTTACGTTACTATTAATTATGTTATTATATTGGTATATTAGGTAGGTTAATGGCAAATTGCAGGTGTTCAATATAAAGCAGAGTCTTTTCATCTTAGTTCATCAGTCGTTTGGTGTTTGTCAAGCTGTGCGTTAAAGGTATTTTCGTGTGTGTTATCAAGCATCCAAAATATGTCAGATCTGTGTGAAACTTCAGATAATATTGCTTTCGGAAGTTATGGTGTAACGAAGAAAAAACATGTATCACTTGATGCCAAAAACATCATAAAGAACGTTTACTGTACCCTTTTAGAAAAAGGGTATGACCGGAGTGCAAGTTTTAGTGAAACGAGTATATTGACCAAAGTTGCATTAACGACAGTAAAAGATATAGTGACCAAACCCATCCAGCCAAGGAAAAAACGGTGTGACAGCGGAAAATTGAGAAGTATCGAAGAAGCTGATAAAGACTTGATTCGGAGGAAAATGTATGGTATGTACAGTAAACAAATAGTCCCAACAATAGATACGCTAAAAAAGGTACTTACAGCAGACGAAACCGACATTTCATGTGGCAGGACAAGCCTTTGGAGAATAGTAAAAGCAATGGGTTTTAAATATCGTACCAATGACAAACGACAAGTTAAAAAACAATACCAAACACAAAGTCTAAGTCTCATAAAAATAAAATATATTAAACGGTTACATGTTTCGCCCGTTAGGGCATCATCAGACCTACAAGAAGAACAATTAAAATTAAAACAAAAATATATAAGACTAACTTAACAAAAAACAAACCTTAACCACTAACAATCGTACTACAAATAACAATTAAAAAAATTAAAAAACTGCTGGATAGTCTGCGCGTGGCTAAACAACTCCGACCCAGATCCGAGCGGAACTAAACCAAGTGCAGGTACCACACTGAATTAGCCCACTGGGCAAAGGTCATCTAATCCCAACCGAAAGAAGAGAAGAAGAAGAGAACTAAGAAGGTGACCGTAACGACAGATAGCATTGACTTAAAATGCGAACAGCTGACTGAACTGTTGTTGACAAAAATAATAAAATTAAATAAGATTATTGAAGACTAAATGGGGCTCGAATGTAAAAACATCATTCACACAAGTAATAATGGGACTTTTCATAGCTCGTCCTATCTCCAGCTTTTCAAGTAAGTCCAGTTTCTTGCCTTTATAACATTCGTGAACTAGTTCAACATTTTCAGGTGTTTTGCAATTATGTTTAGCTGAAAGGAGATGTTGAACTAGTTCACGAATGTTATAAAGGCAAGAAACTGGACTTACTTGAAAAGCTGGAGATAGGACGAGCTAAGAAAAGTCCCATTATTACTTGTGTGAATGATGTTTTTACATTCGAGCCCCATTTAGTCTTCAATAACCTTATTTAATTTTATTATTTTTGTCAACAACAGTTCAGTCAGCTGTTCGCATTTTAAGTCAATGCTATCTGTCGTTACGGTCACCTTCTTAGTTCTCTTCTTCTTCTCTTCTTTCGGTTGGGATTAGATGACCTTTGCCTAGTGGGCTAATTCAGTGTGGTACCTGCACTTGGTTTAGTTCCGCTCGGATCTGGGTCGGAGTTGTTTAGCCACGCGCAGACTATCCAGCAGTTTTTTAATTTTTTTAATTGTTATTTGTAGTACGATTGTTAGTGGTTAAGGTTTGTTTTTTGTTAAGTTAGTCTTATATATTTTTGTTTTAATTTTAATTGTTCTTCTTGTAGGTCTGATGATGCCCTAACGGGCGAAACATGTAACCGTTTAATATATTTTATTTTTATGAGACTTAGACTTTGTGTTTGGTATTGTTTTTTATTTTCTATAAAAGTCTCTTGGAGAAAATGGACGCTTTCTTTGATTTAAACGACAAGTTTTAATGGAATCGCAGCGGTTACAAGTATGGCGTAGAGATTATTTGAATCTTATCAGACAATACAGGGAAGAAAATCGTTCAATTACATACTTGGACGAAACTTGGTTTGATACCCACGACACTCCTAAAAAAGGTTAGAGCGATTCAACAATTATAATAATTACCCATATAAAACTGTCGATGAGCGTGCCAACCAGCGAAATCTACCTGGCCCCAGCTGGCATCACTGTTTATATTACTGAAATGAAATGAAATAAGGGGCACTGCTTTGCACAGGAACGGATTTTGTAGTGAAATGAAACGCCATAGCAATACCTTATAGTAGCATTGTTTATTATGTTTATTTTTACCATTAGTTGTCGCACGCATTTAGGTAAAAGTAATAATAACAATTAATACACCTACTTAAAAAATATATTTACATATATACAGATACACAGAAGGTTTAATTGTAATTATAAAACGTTTTAATCTTTTCCTAATTCAGTCTTGCTATCACTATCATCCACTTTTATAATAAGAGGATGCATTTCGTTTTGTTGTGTAGTTATATAATAGTCTTCAATTTTTTAGATATGGTTAACCGAATTTTTCCAATTTTCATCTGGAATTTCACCGAAAACTTTCTTTATTAGCTCCATTACACTGCCACTAAAACTCTGGTTTCCTCGAAAGCGGTAGCGGCAAATTGCGACCGTAATAATGCGACGAATGACGTCAGATTGCGGTGAAAAAATCAGGGTTCTTTATTGCGGCAATGAAATGTGTAAACTCAGAAAGCGTCGTCAGTACCGGTTTGCGTTGAAGACGAGTGACATGGACGATCTCGATGTTGCTCTTTTAGTAGTGCTAGATGGCGAGGAATCAGAGGAAGAAGAAGAGAATCATAGAAGAAGTGAATCTGACCTTTTTAAAAAAAGAACGGCAGAGGGTGCATACCAAATTTTGATTTGTCGCCATCTATATACTAACGAAAATAAGTTCAGGGAATATTTTCGTTTGACGCCGGTCTTATTTGATTACGTCTTAGGATATATAAAAGACGATCTTGGTTCAATACCAACAAATCGTGTTCAAAATCCATTGACACCTGAGCAAAAATTATGCCTGCTTCTAAGGTATGTATTTCCATTAACTAGTAATTACATCAAACACAAAAGTAACACATATGTCTTATTAGTCTTATATATACTTTTATTTCCAGAAATGCTTATACATGTGTTTGAAAAATTTACATATTTATAAAGTAGTTTTGGTTAGGCTCCGCCATTACTAAAGTAGCGGACGGTCCTATTGGAGTTATAAAATCCTCGGTAACAAATGTACTGTTTGATGTAGAGCTACCTGCTGATGATGGTCCATGCCCATAGTCAGGACTTGCCAATACTGATAGATGTTCAATCTCTGCATTTCCTACTAAATTTCCAATTTGCATTCGGAGCCTAGCCTGAACGACTTTTGGCAACTTTTTATTTATTTTTGCCATTGCTGCAAAGAATAAATCATTTTCATCTTGCTTTTCCATCTTTTGTGGATCTTGCTTTTCAGCTATTTGTTTTAATATCTTCAAACGTTCATCGGCAGTTGTGGATTTAGTTGTACATTTACGTTTGGTAACTCTTGGAGTTTTTACAATTTCAGCTTCGGCTTCTTGGATATCTGAAATATCGTTGCTAGATTCCTCTGCGGTAATAAGTAATTCAGACTGTTCTTGCTCCATGTTGTTGCCCTCTTTGCTACAATGAGCCGTGCTGCTTTCCACACTCTTTTGAGATTTAGACTGCCCTATGTTGCTGAGAGTGCTAAAAATAAAATAAAAAATATTTTATTATCAGTAAAATAAGGAAACATATATTTACCTTCTTTTGCCCGAAGAGATACTATCCAAGAATGACAGCTGGTCCGATCTTTTCTTCGCTGCTTCCCCAGATGAACCCGTGCTAGGTTTGCCTCGCCTTTTTATGTAGTAATCTCTTACATATCCCCATCTCTTGCTGCAATCATTATCTATAAATATAAAAACAAAAACAATGAGGTACTTAAGTGTCTTGAATTACTAGATGTTAATTTTTTTGGTTTTTGGCTACAGGAGAATCCTTTCGATCATTGGCGTTTCAGTTTAGAATATGCCATTCATGGATTAGTATAATAATAAGGCAGGTTGCTGAATCCATTGTTACAAGAATGCTCACTTTGGTAATGCCACAACCAACAGAGGAAATGTTCAAAACAATATCTAGGAAATATAGATCTCTTTGGGATTTTCCGAACTGTGTTGGAGCAATTGATGGTAAACACGTTCGGATAAAGGCTCCGAAAAATAGTGGTTCCACTTTTTTTAATTACAAGGAGTTTTATTCAGTGGTTATGTTGGCAATTGTAGATGCAGATAATAAATTTGTTGCAGTAGACATAGGATCGTACGGGAGAGAAGGAGATGCAGGTAAATTCACTATATTGAACGTAATTTTTAATTTTTCTGATAAAACAAATTTGATTTTAGGCATATATTTGAAAAGCAGATTTGGACAAAAGATTCTGAAAAAAGAATTTAATATTCCACCACCACAACCACTGCCTGGTATGAATATCCTGGTGCCCCATGTCATTCTCGGGGATGAGGCATTTGCTCTTCATGAACATCTTATGAAACCATATCCAAGAAATCAATCAGTGACTGATAAAACTAAAGCAATATATAATTACCGACTTTCTCGAGCTCGAAGGACAACTGAAAACGCCTTTGGCATTCTTTGTGCATTTTTTCGAATATTTTTCCAACCTATTGCTACGCATCCGGAAACCACGGATAAACTAATAATGTGTGCCTGTATTTTATTTAATCTTCTGCGAGAAGCAAATATACTTCCGACATCAACTAATAGTAGAGGGACATATCCACTACCTACAGAAAATTTACTTCCACTAATTCACAACAACGTACGTGGGGCAAATATAGCAGTCCAAATTCGTGAGACATTTAAAACATATTTGAATGGACCCGGTGCTGTAGCATGGCAGGAAGAGCATTACCGAGAAAACTAATCACAGCAATGTAAAATATTATAAATAAATATTTTGTATGGTAGCGAGAAGTTGTATTATTGTATTACCTGTTATTTGAAGTATCTGGGCTATTTCATTCCATAAACTCTGTTTAAGTTGGGTTTTTCTGTAATCTTTACATTGAATATTATACAAACATTCATGACTTCTCACAAAATCTATCAATATTTCGTCCTGCTCCCTTGTCCATTCAGTGTGTTTTAGTCCAGAACACATTATGCTGAAAAAAACACCATAAACATATAAATAACATAAACTTAATAAAATAACATAAACTTAATAAAATAACGTAAACTTAACATATAAACAACATAAACTTAATAAAATATCTTAAAGTTATTATAAAACAAAACATAAATACCTATTTTATCAGTTTTATAATAAAGAATACGAAATCACTACACATCACCACCGTAATAAATCGTTGACGAACTGTTTCCCGCCGCATTGGCTACCGCATCCACTATGCCGGCACCGTCATATTGCGTTGCGGTAGCTACCAACGCTTCCTTGGAAACCACTGCTGCCCGGTGTACATGGTACAGTTTTCTATGACGTCATTTGCCGCATTATTGCGGTCGTAATTTGACGGTGCCGCTTTCGAGGAAACCAAGCCTTAAGAGCAGGTGTGCTATTTTCAGTTTTCATTTTCGATTTAATTTGATGACACATGTGTTAAATAAGGTTAAAAAATACAATAATAGGGTGGCAGTCGCAACACAGTGTGCCTCTAACACTTCTAACAGCTGTTTTTTACTATACGTTTCCTCGAAGTACAAGTCATTTTTTAACATGAACTCCTTTATTGCGGATCTTGTGCTCGATGCATTCGGTACTTTTCCAGTTGCCGGCTGTGATAGCTTGCATTGTCCATCACAATAACACTATGTTCTGGTACATTTGAAAGCAAACTGTCTTTAAACCAGCTTTCAATCTTCATGACAGTCCAGACTTGAATCCTTTATATTTTTTGCCGACAGTAATAAACAATTAGGGATCCATCCATTCTCCCAACCTGCATGAATTATTGTTATTCGTTCTCCTTTATTTAAAAGGGCTTTATTTCGGCATTTTTCAGTTAAATCAACCCATCTCTTGCAAAGCGCGGTGAAGACTTGTCCTGCTACACGATATCGTTGTATCGTCAGTTGTTAACCGCGTTTTTAAAGGATCTAACCTGAGCACAACATTTTCTCGATACATTTGGTATATTTTCCTGCGAATAACATCTTTGCCACAATCATCTACGCACTTCATTTTTCCGGTATCTTTGCGAAATTTTCTTTTAAAATGCCCTTTTAGCATAATATCTTGTACCGTCGATAATGGAACTTTGGTCATTTCACTGGTATTTTTAATGGCAATTACATTAGGGTGGCCGCTCTTTAATAACGATTCACATACATTTTTCACGATCACTTTGGCGTCAGAAGATAAATGCTTCCTGGAATGTTTAGAGTAGCTAGATATCGCATTAGCTGAAGATTTCCGAGGTCTCCACACACTTTTAATATTAACTTGTTGCACACTGTTTCAAAGTAAAATAGACAGGTACTAATCTATTTCGAATATTATGTTTACTATTTATAAAGGGTGTCCCAAAATGTACGCACATTTTAAATATCGTGGCATTTCGTTTTTGTCATAGTAGGCTTCTGAAAATTTGATAGCTGTCATGTAATTTATTGCAATTAATAGTCATGGGACGCTACACGGTAGAACAGCGCGTTGTTATCGTGAAAACGTATTATAAATGTGGATAATGTTATGCGGAAACATTTCGTAGAGTGCGAGCCGTATTTTTTTTATTTACTTATTTTTTTTATTTTAGTCCACCTGAGGTCTTATAATAATAATAATAATAATATTTATTTCCACAAAAAAAAAATTTGGAAGAAATAGTGCACCAAAACATACGACAGTGCAAAGATTGATCAAGAAATTTGAGCAAAGTGGTTCAGTTAGAAACATAAAATCAACAGGGCGGCCGCGTACTGCTCGATCTATTGAAAATATTGCAGCAGTGTCGGAAAGTGTTGGTGAGAATCCAGGCACGTCGATTCGCCGTCGGTCACAGCAAGTGAACATTACCAAAAGCAGTATGCAGCGATTTCTTACAAAAGTTTGCATTTGCATGCCTATAAAATCCAATTGACCCAAGAATTGACGCCAGCAGATCATGGGTTGCGCCGTAAATTTGTTAATTGGATTCTGGAAAACGAGGCAAATGACGGAGATTTTTCGAAGAAAATCCTGTTTAGTAATAAGGCACATTTTCAATTAGATGGATACGTTCATAAGCAGAATTGTCGACTTTGAGGGGAAGAGAATCCTTGTGTTATTCACGAAAAACCAATGCATCCTCTACGAGTCACCGTTTGATGCGGTTTTTAATTCGGCGGAATAATTGGGCTTTACTTCTTTGAAGACGAGGCTGGAACTGCACTAACAGTGAATGGCGAACGTTATCGTGCAATGTTAGAAGAGTTTCTGTGGGCTGAATTAGACCGAATTAATGTGGAAAACTTATGGTTTCAACAGGACGAGCGACCTGTCACACTGCGCGTGAAACAATGAACTCGTTACGACTGAAATTTCCTGGTCGTGTCATATCTCGCAATGGTGATCAGAATTGGCCACCACGATCCTGTGATATAACACCGTGCGACTTCTTTCTCTGGGGCAATTCCTGACTTGAAGAACGAAATTTAACGCGTCATTGATGAAATTCGTCCACAAATATGTGAAAATGTTATCAATAATTTCGTCAAAAGGGCCTGCCAGCAAAGCCGCGGTGGACATTTGTCGGATATTGTGTTTCACACTTAATCGTGATATGTATTATTTTTATCCCAGTAAAGCTTTGACATATTGCAAGAAATAAATGTGTTTTGTTAACAAATAAAAATGTGCGTTAATAAGGGTTTTATAAGCCATATAAACAGGTAGCTGTAACTAAAAATTTTTGAGAAATATTCTTATAATTAAGTTGTTTCTAGAAAACCTTAATAAGACAGGTTATTAATTTTGATAACAAATCAAGTAATGAACATGTCTATTGTTATTATAAACTGGCATTAATAATAAATGTGGGTTAATATGTCTCTGCGAAAGCGAAAGCCGAGTTTATGAGGGGTTTTATTGCAGTCATTAAACCAAACGAAATATGTTGGAAAGTACTTTACGCTTGTAGTAAATGTATCGATATCGTCAAAAATAGGGACAAAGGATCAATTGGTGAGCTAAAGACCCAACTGCTAAATGCGTTAGAGTCTCTGGGCGCCCAACCCTTTAAGAAAATCGGTCAAAAAATGGATATGCTCGATGCCTCCCTTTAGAATAAACTGATTGAACTTGATGGCCAAAGATCAAGCCTTGCAGTAAGCGGGCAAGCGGAAATGAAAGAGGTTACCAAAAATACTGACTCCTTGAAAGCTGCTATTAACAGGCTCGAAACACCCAAATCTAATGCTAATCTTCCGAAAATTAAGCAACGCGACGCAGGTGAAGTGTTTCATTTTACTTCTGAGATTGTGCTACGCGACGTAAGAATAGAAGAACTTGAACGTAAAAACAATGAACTAACTAGAAAAATAGCCAAATTGGAAAAGGAATCTTCTCAGTCAGATTTCGGACCCAGAAAAATTAATCAGTCAATCAATCGTCAACCTGAGAGTGTGGAACCGAGGATGGAACCTAGATCAACTCACCCTCGGTGCTCGAGAGCTTCAGTTCACGCAGCAAACTTTCCGCAGCATGGAGTAGAAGGACATCTTCGCTAGTAAATAGCGTTACCTTAATCTATCAAAACGTTAGAGGCCTCAAAACCAAACTTAAAGACTTTCTTTGTGCAGCTCACGCTGAAACCTATTCCATCATCGTTCTTACAGAAACCTGGCTAGACCAAACGATCAATGATGCTGAATTTATTGATTCCAGCTACGCAATTTACAGAACCGATCGAAACAGTAATAATAGCACTAAGAGTCGTGGCGGAGGTGTTCTCATTGCTGTCAATAATAATCTTAAATCTCACCGCCTTGACATTAACAATCCAACAGTTGAAGAAATATAGGTTTCAGTAAAAATCGGCGATATTACCTATTGATTGGCTGTGTCTATCTTCCCCTCGCAATGGACATCTCTGTTTATGTTTATTTATACATATTAATTCTGTAACAAGTGCTGGTGAATTATTGGACAATATTCTAGTTATAGGTGACTATATTGTATCCAATATCACATGGTCACCCGATCACCGTCAGTCTGGTTTCTTACCAAACAATGCTACTTCCATTAAAGAAACGCTGTTATGTGTCACTTTTAAAACTTTTAGGATTGTCTCAGCTCATTGGGGTGATTAATGATCGCAACACAATCTTAGATCTTTGTTTTGCCAACTTTGGCCTTACTTCAGTTAAAAAAATGCAATGGCTTAGTAGATTGTGATCCTTATCGCCCATCTTTGGAACTCTCAATTGACTGTAGTATAATAGTATATTTAAACTCGCCTGATTGCTTTTATTATGATTTTAAAAATGCTCATTTTGACGTCATCAATAACTATTTTGTATCATACAATTGGCACTCAATTTTGGATGTGAATTTGGATGTTACTGTTGATAACTTTTATTATGTCCCTTTCAATTGCAATGAGTTGTTTGTCCCGGAAAAAAAGCAGTCTCTAATCAAAGATATCACTTGGTTCTCATCCGCACTTAAAGACCTTATAACACGTAAGGAATTAGCTCATAAGGTATAAACAGGGATCAAACACTGAAGCAAATTACAATACATTTGACCTGCTGAAAAGTGAATGTAAAACTCTAACTCAAGAATGTTATGATGCTTATGTTGCTGATGCAGAAAATGATATAATCAATAATACTCAATTCTTCTGGAAATATATCCGGTCACAGTCCAATCATGGTGCTATTCCAAATGAGATGATTCTTGAGGGTGACAGAGCCGATAACGGCCAAGGTATCACGAATATCTTTGCTCAATATTTTTCCTCGGTTTATAACCCCATTGATACTAATAGTGCTGGTGTTGATTCTTCCTGAAGGTCTGTATCTATTTCTAGTGTTACTGATGTGGAAACAGCTCTCGCCAGGCTTCATATTAATAAGGGTGCTGGTCCAGACAATATACCCAATAGATTACTAAAATACTGCTCCAATTCTCTTTACCTACCCCTTTACTACATCTTTTCTAGTTCTCTAGACTCTGGAGTATTTCCTAAGAGATGGAAATTGTCGTACGTTTCCTCCATCTTGATGTTAGGTAACAAAAATGAAATTAACAATTATAGATCAATTAGCATTCTATCAGCTATTTCCAAGCTGTCCGAACACTGTGTTGAGAAAGTGGCTTTGAGCCACTCATAGTCAATCAGCAGCATGGTTTTTATTTCAGGGAGATCTGTGGATACCAATCTGTTCATATTTTCAAATTACTTAGCTGGTATAGCTGTTTTGCAAGGAGTCACGAATGTCGCACAATTTATACCGATTTTAGCAAGGCATTCGATAAAGTTTACCACACCATTCTTATATCTAAACTATCAAGTCTTGGAGTGTCTGGTCAACTGCTATCTTACCTGTACGACAGGGAGCAACAGGTCAAGGATGATGACCACCTTTCTAACCCTTTTAAGACAATATCGGGGGTTGCCCAAGGTTCATACTTGGGCCCCCTTTTATTTAGTTTGTTTATTAACAACCTTGCACACCTATTATCATTAAATTTCTTGTTGTTTGCTGATGACTTAAAGCTATTTAGACAGATGTCATCTTCATTCGATACGAAAGCCTTACAAAACGATGTTGACATAGTTTTTTCTTGGTGTGAACGTAATAGAATGTCACTTAATACTGATAAATGTAAGTTCATAAGATTTAGTAGGTTGATGAGTACTGTCCCTCTCCAATATTCAGTCAATAGCATCCCTCTTATTCTCGGAAAATGTATTGTAAACAAAAATATTTAAGATGCTCTATCTAATAACCTAAACCTCATATTGATCCGTCTTTTCGTGTTTAAGCTATTAAGTACCAAAACGGGGCCTGTTTCGGTTTTCAATCCAGCAGAGAAAATATTTGTCACTTTCCGAACCTGCCCAAAAACTATAGGCTTCCGAAGGCAAAAGTTCTCTACAAAATCAGACAGTTTTAATCGATTATATCCAGGGACGTGGGCGCCACGTGGCACCAGTATTTATAAACCGTTCATATAAGAAAATTAAAAAATCGTCGATTTGACATGGCGATCCATACAGACAAACTTGTATGTGCATGCGACGTAGTAAAAACATACGAATTTGTGTTGACATCTCTTATAAGAAAAAAGTAATATGTATACTGGCGCCTGGTATAATAGGGTACATAAACCTAAGCAAAGTATACCTGTTTTTACTTGTTTCAGATTCGTCCTCCTTGATGTCTAGTTCTTCGGGTTTAATTTTCCAATCCCCATACATCTGATCAGTTCCTGCTTCGCCCTCTTCAACTTTGACCTCTGCTTCGGTTTGGTCAGGAAACATTTCATTGCCCCTGTAAAACATAAAATGATCCCTTTTTAGGCGGGATATAAACAAGCATTGCCAATTGTTTTTACGACAAATATATCTCTACTCCGTTCACCTGGGTTATATTTTGGTAATGTATAAATCAAATTATTTAGATAGGTACTAAAAAGCAAATATCCATAAACAGCATCAGAATATATATTAATGATATAAGTAAGGTCAATTAAGCCAATTAGGGTAAATTGAGGGGTAAATACAAATTTAACCCTAAAGGACCCAGTATAAACCTTATGGATATTTGGCTTTATGAGGTGTGGAAAGGGCAAAATGTCTGCTATCATATTAGTTCAGGTTAGTTAGTTCTTTAAGCTTGATGATCATATAAATCGATTTAGGCGCCACAAAGTCACGTTTACTTGCTTAAAATAAACACCCTTATAATGTTGACAGACTCAATACTGATATAAGGTTTATCATTCTTATGGGGTGTGGAGTCACACACTGGCTGACTTCCACAATCACGTGCAAAACATACTATTAAAAGGAAGCGCTTGCCTAAATTTTTGAACGCCGGCAAGAAGGTCGGTTTTCAGTCATGGTTTTGTGACCGTTTTATATGTGCAGACAAAAGTGCTACAAAAGTTTATAGTCGCCCATTGATATACTCAACAGAGGAAGTTTTTAAATAACACAAAAAAGAGACAAAGTTGTCACGTATTAAAGTCTGTTTGCATCAGGAAATTACAGGTGCAATGCAATAAGAAATTGCATGTACGCATGCGCATTTGCCACGTTGCAATCAGCTATTGCAATTTTCTTTTTCTTTCTCTTTTAACTTGAACATGTGTAGCGGTCTCTTATACCTCGTCCAAGGTAGCGGCCATAATATAGGAAACCGAATATACATATCTACGTGAGTTACGTGACCTCGCCCAACCAGCAATTTCATATTTTATAATGGTCGCGAGAACGTTTTCGACAAAAAAATTATAAAACAACTGTTCCCTCAGGAACGTTTTTAATGCGTTTCTACAACAGCTATAAATGTAAAATTGGCACCATTTTATAAAATACTTCAGTAACCGTTTTTATTTTGTAAAGCCTTTTGCGAACACTACATAACAATTTTATAAACATTTCTGCAATTCTGAAAAAATTTCAACACCAGCATTATAAAACAGTTTTATTAAAACTTTTTACATCGCACTATAAAATATACTTGCATATTACATTTTTAAAACAATTAAATTACAGTTTTATAAAAGGTTTTTAGTAGTTTCAGGTAAACGTTATAAAATGAAAATGCAACATGAAATAACAACAATAAAATAAAAAAGCTTTTTAAATTTATTTTAAATGCTGCACGAAGCAATTTTGTATTGGACAAAGGAAAAATATAATTAACGTCGCCAACTATTTACAAGAAGTAAGAGGCCATTTTATTTATTTTAATTCCATTCTTGATATTAATTATTCGTTGATTGTGATGCAGAGACCAAGTTTTTACTGCGAATTAAATTTTATTAAGGAATATATAGCATATTCCTAACAAAATATAAGCAGGCCCCGTATTTATTAATGTTTAAGGGAAATGTTTGAAACATAAAACAATAAGCTTTGTCGATTTGGTAATTTTCTTCAGAAAAGCTTAAGTCAATTTGTTCTTGGCATCATTATTTCATAATTTTTATATATTTACCAGCTGTAAATATTAACATAAATGAGATATTTGGTATTGTTATGTTCCCCAACGCTCTCATTCAATAATGGCGTCCTCTTATAAAATAATTTTGTATTAATAGCAAGCATATTAAGATAATTAAGCTACTCCGCAATCCCTATAAAACATTTAAAATATATTTATGCTTTAAAACTGAGGGTGCTGCGACAGGACCGAACTGTTTTAAAACTAAATATAAACTAAGAGAGTGTTGTCTATCTTAATCATATAAAGATAGAACGAAATATCATTTCATTGATTAATAAATACAAAAATAAATACAAATAGTAGAGGCTTAGTGATTATTTCGGTATCCAGATGACCTCGTGAACCGTGAAGGTCCAAGCGTATGATGCGCCGATTAAAATTCTGTCTCCACCATATATGATCATCATTGGTATCATCATCGAGTGGGATGTTAATTCATAAGTAGTAAGTAATTTTGTATTCCTCGTGTTCTTTAATAAAAGAATTGGGCACTATTGTACGCTACACCGCTAATTTTCATTTATTTTAACTTATTGCACAATAATCTTTTACTAGTATTTATACATAAAACATATCAACAAATTATTTTTACTGACGATTCACCAGACGATCCTCGAACAATGGTGGCAGGTTTGAGAACCCTCTATCTATATAACCCACGCTTACCAAAAGATCCCCCCTCCCCTATTCAATTTCTATGGAAGCCTGGATTCATTTAAAAAATATTTGTTTGTGTCTGTAGTGTACTCGACTAGTTCTCATGATATCTTTGTTTTTATAGTGGAAATGACATAAGGATAAAGAGCACCACTGATATATTTCTACATATAATGGATCATGGATTGCTTGAAAAACATTATAAAATTACTATAGGTACCTACTTCTTTTAAAAAGTAATGTCACTCAAATTTGTCCCTGTTCGGCTCCCAGAGGTCATATTCTATATAGTACGTACTGTGAATGAAAGGGAAGAACATGCGAATATTTTCTGCCGCTATAAAACTAATTTCCTCCACTGCTCGGGGGTAACATGAGAAAAATAGTGAAAATTTCGATAATAAAGTAAAAATCGTTATAGGTTCATAAAAGTCGAGATATAAACAGACCTATAAAAAAGATCACAACTTAAACAGGAAATACCTCGGAAACTAAGCAGTTCTCCAAAGTCCACATTTCTATAAGACAGAAATCCTAAAAATTTCGTTAATTTTGACAATAAAATATAAATTAATCATTCTTTAAAGAAAATATAGGACGGAAAGAAAGTAGTGATAATTAAGCGATTTTTTTTTCGTTATGATACTGGCTGCTCTAAAAAAAACTTTCCTTCTGTCCTACACCCCGATTTAAAAAAATTCACCCTTGGAGGGGGCAATTTCAAGCTCTATGTGGATTGTTAGAGCTCTCCCCCTGTCACAACTCTTTCCTTATTATCACTTTAAATGACCTATACATTACTTATTATTCCCCTCTAAATACGAAATACCACGATAAAACGACTAAAAAAAGGTGGTTTTGCCTGTCTGTGGGGGGGAAGCAAGAAGGTAAAAAGATTTCCGTTATTTTTCCGTTTTCTGCCCCCTTGAAAATGGAAGGGGCGGGTGTGTGGTAGAAAGTACTTTTTAACAAATCAAACAAGAAAGCACTAGCAGCAGGGACAACGTAAACATCTGATTGTTGTCTATATAATTAGGCGGGAATATTGCTACTTGGCAACTTTTTTGCTAGAAGACAACTTTTTGGCGACACCTATAAAATAAATTAGTTATTTTGTGTACATTTTATCTTCTTTATGATAAATGTATTGTTATTTGATGGTAAAAATGACCGGCTTACCGCCTAAAATAACTTAATAATTAACATATAACCTATAAAATCGACGGCAAAATTTTTTCGTTTCATTTCAGTCGTGTTTTATGTTAAAATTGATAAAAAAGCCTGTCCTTGGTTTTCCGTTTCAGATACGCTGCTACTTGCATTAGGAGAAGTATAAGTGGTATTTGACGATTGATCCAAAGCACTGAGGCAGTTAATGTATTTCATTGTTTTATTAACGTCTGCCGTATTATTAATATCAACACCAATGTTCTTACTACACATCATATTTTCATAATACATCTTTAATCTCCTTCGAAAAGCACCACTTTTCTTAGTTTTCTTCCTTTCATATTCGACATTTTTAATGTTTATGTTTAGTTTAGGACCCAAAAGTGACAAAAAATCTGTACTCTAGCCTAACCTAACATCAGGTGACTTAGGGACGGTATAAAGTTAGTGGTCTTAAATATATCTTATTATGTACCTAGTTGGCGACAGCAAATGTATATTCATGAGAACAATTTAATTTTATAAGAGATTTACTTTTGTTTCTATATTGTAGTAGAATTGCCATATTATAGAATAGTTATAAAGTGATCACTAAAATAACAATTTACTTTTAAAGGCGAATTGCTTTTAGACGTACTTTATTATAACTGTTTTTTTAAAGTCACAGGAAGCAACTATAAAACAATTTTAAAATATGCTTATAACAAAATTAAAAATGTCGCCGAAATGTACTATAAAGTTACTATAAAATAATTATATTTTATAGGTTAAAATGTTTTTAAAGTTGTTTATTGAAACATTTCTGCCAGGGTTGGGCAAAATTTGATTTTTATTAAAATTATTATCATTAATTTTTTTGATTTTTTTATTTTTATTGATTTTATTAAAAATTTAACATTTTTCTCTCTTTTCAAATTAATACAAATTATTTTAATGTCGGTCTAACAATATAGTAGGTCTAAATTCTACCCAAAATATTGTCAGAACGCGCTTCTTGCAAGAAAATTCCTGTCGCGACTTGATTCTTTCCCGATCTATAAATTGCCGTGGCCCAATATGTCTCGCGTATTTTGATGTTGATTGTTCAAGGGAGTGAAAGTAAATAGTTTTTTTCTTTAGTAATTTTTTCTTGGATATTTATTAAGTGTCTAAGTAAAAAAAAACCAATGGCTGGAAGAAAAGAAGACAGCATATGGCAGTTTTATGTTAATAGAACAGAACCAAATAAATCAGGGTGTAGAACGATTTGTAAAAACCGCAAAAAAGAAATTCAAGGGATAGTTAAAAGACTTAAAACATACTACGATTTTTGTAATAAGGAGCAAGAAACTAATACAGGTAAATAAATAATATTTTATTTATTATTTAATTTTCAAAGTAAACCAAATAAAAAAAAATAATTTTGACAAAAACAATTATTTTTTTATTAATTTAATTTTGAAATAAAAATCGGGCGTGTCCTTAGTTTATTAACAAAAATAGGCATTTGGCATAAATTATTTTTCTTCTTTTCAGGCACTCAAATGTTGCTTGACAGTTCTGTAAGTTTTGCTGCTAGTACATCGTCTGCCTCAAGTTCCACGACAGACTTGTCAGATCTTAGAAAATCTCCTTCAACAGTAACACCAACGACTTTTAAGTCGTTCCAATTGAAGAAAAAAAATCAAAAATCAACCTAGTATGAGTGGTTTCGTTATGCGGACATCAACAGCTGATAAACATAAAATGGACAAACAAATAGCGAAGGCAATTTTTGCTACCAATTCGAGCTTTAGATGCATTGAAAACTCAGAAGTAAAAAAAGCTATTGAGTTATTAAGCCCTGGTTATACACCGCCATCACGAAAAACTGTAGCAACCAGCCTTTTAGAGCAAATTTATGAGGAGGAAAAAGCGAAATGTTTTTCTTCTCTGTCAGAACAGTGTGTGAATATGTCCCTTGATGGGTGGTCAAACGTCCACAACGAGCCAGTAATCTGTGCAACAATAACAACTGAAGATGGACGAGCGTTTCTTTACGAAACTATTGATACTTCGGGGAAACCTCATACTTCAGAATATTTGACTGAAATAGTTTTTGACCTAATTTCTTCGTGTGAATCAAAATATCAGTGCATGGTAAAATCTTTTGTGACAGACAATGCAGCAAATATGGCCCTCATGAGAAAAACTTTGCAAGAAAAAACAGACTAAAGAGTTATAACATATGGCTGCTCCGCACATATTTTGAATTTTCTGTGCAAGGACTTACAAGTACAAAACGTTAAAGAACATGTAGTCCAAAATGTTAAGTATTTTCGCAATAATCATCTGGCCAGAGCAAAATTCAGTCAAACAGGTTTTTAGTACTTCCAAGTGATGTGCGATGGAGTAGCATGGCTGACTGCTCAGAGATGTACGTCACTCAGTGGAACATAATATTAAAAATCTGTGAGGAAAATAAAAAGGAGATTGATGCGACCATTTATCAAAAGGTTTCAAATATTGGGCTTAAACATGCAGCACAAGAATATTTAAACATTTTAAAACCTATATCAGTTGCTCTTGATATTTTGCAGAGAAAAAATGCTACTATCTCAGATGCTGTCGAGCAGTGGAAACATTTACAACATATCTTCGAGGATGTTGTAGAATTATCTTTACAAAAAACACAACATTTCAATTTAATTATTATGAAACAATGTCTAGTGAATTATCATAATAAAAAAAATATTATCAAATAGTTATTTATGTATCTAGGGAATTATAATGGTCTTAATTACCGAGGGCAAAGTTTACGTCCCGAGGGCCTTTGGCCCGAGGGACAGCAATTGCCCGAGATAATTGAGACCCTTATAATTCCAGTGATACATAGATAATTTTATTTCTGACCGATTTTAGTAACATTTTGTTCATTTTTAAAGTGGAATAAATGTTTCAATAGATGACAATCAAATTGACATTAGATGTCAATCGTTTGATTTTATGTCAAATTTTTCTTAATATCCCAAGGGAGTTATGACCCTTATAATTCCCGCGTAACTAAGACGTTATAAGCTAATAATATACCGGTCAGAAATAAAATATATTATGTTTTTGGACGAAATAATAAAAAACGTAAATGGAATACAGTGGTGGTTATCACAAAATGATGAGCCTGAAATCGCACAACAGCTGCCAGTAATCAAACAGTTCCTGTGCGCAACTGCTTCCTCAGCATCAGTAGAACGAGTGTTTAGCACTTTTGGCTTTGTACACTCTGATATTAGGAACAGGATGGGTGTAGAAAAAGGAGGAAAATTAGTATTTTTGTTTAAACTATACAACGAAAACAAAAATACAGAAACATAAAGTTTATATGTATTATACAGTGTGGCCCAAATTGGGCCTACATGTATGGGGATCTTGGAAACTATAGAAGATAGAGAAACGGTTAAATGGGGAAAGTTGTTGACAATTATATTTCTAACTGAAAACCGTTTAGTACGCGGCCCTATCTTTTTTGGTTTTTGAAATATGTTGAAAAAACCAAAAAGATGTATTTTCGAAAATATGCTGTAGATTTCTTATTATTCACTATTTTGGCAATATGTAAAAACATTTTTAAAGCAACTTTTTAAGAAGATTTCAGTTCTGCAATTTAATTTTGAACACGACGTTTCATTTATTTTATACCATCATCAGGTTCATTTTTTCTTATGGGCGCCATATTGTATTTTATACTTAAAAGGTAGCTTATGACGTCCGCTTTTCAACGATGTATTATTTGTTGGAAAATAAGTGAAATTGACTTGAAAAACAAAGAAAATTAATTTTCGCAACACGTCAAATTTGAGAAGAACACATTAGGCAGGGTTAAATTTGTTTAAAATATCATAATATTATAATACATTATTTTATTTTTTCCTTATGGTTAAAAATCTCATATTAACATTTCAAATAAAGAAAACTAAAAACGCAATGAATAATAATTATTGTTTTGAAAAGAAAATAAGAAAAAATATCTAACTTAGGTACTATACTTATTCGAAATGTTGGCCGTTTTTATTAATACATTTTTGACACTTTTTTAACACAGTATTGATGACCCTGCGAAGCGTGTTGCCATTTATGCTCGTAAACACATTCCTCACTCTCTCTTCTAATTCTTGTACAGATTCCGGGGGTTCAAACTCATATACTTCATTTTTTACATAACCCCATAAATAAAAATCGAGAGGAGTTATATCAGGGGATCTAGCAGGCCAATTAACTGGTCCGCCGTTTGAAATTAATTTGTCATCAAATATCTGTCTTAAGAGAGTTTGAACTTCCCGAACATTATGTGCGGGACAACCGTCTTGTTGAAACCAAATATTATTCAATTGATCTTGAGGAACTCTTGCTCTAATTGCCGGTAATATTTGATCTTTTAACAGCTCCAAGTATCTTTGGCCATTCAACGTATGATTATAAAAGAATGGTCCTATAAGTCTGTTGTCTAAAATGTAAGGAGAAAAGTAAAGCTGGGTTACTTAATACCTGCTATGTATTTAGCAAGCTAGGTGACATTACTTACCATACATACCACACCATACATTAAAACCAAATCGGGTTTGCAGTCTTCGTTGAGCCAATTGGTGAGGGTTTTCTGTTGCCCAAAAATGATGGTTATGTCTATTAAATACCCCGCAGTTGGTAAAATGTGATTCATCGGTCCAAATTACAAGACACTGAAATCATGATTTTGTTCGCATTGATTCACATACCAATTTGAAAACTGCATTCTTCTTGGATAATCCGTTTCTCGTAAACCCTGAACTATAGTTGGCTTGTATGGTCAATATTTATTTTCCTTAAGGACTCTTTGTATGGTACTTCGCGGGGTTGGTAAGTCTCTTGCCGACGCTCTTGTAGATGATGTCGGAGCGGCATTAAAATAGGCTCTGACATTTTCGTCGCGCTCGTTATTACCTGCTTTTTCGTAACTCTTGGGCCGCGGTTTTTCAAAACTTCCATGGTTTCTCAGGTTCATAACAATTTTTGGAAAAAGTCTGACACTTGGCTGCGGTATTTCAGGAAAATTTTCAAAATACCTTTCTAATGCAAGGTTTGCATTTCTGTTGCAATGAATGTAACATTCTAGCAAATCAAATTTTTCTTCGTGAGAAAAACGCAATGCCATTTTCTTTTAAATTCAGAATACACAAATAAATCGTTATTATTAGATAATAATAATAAAAACTATTATACTTTTACTCGTTCTGACAAGTAATATTTTTGTTTCATTTTCAAACGGTAGTGGTTGGTCATAGGCTACTGGATTTTATTTTTGATTCATAGGTTATTGTAATATTGTTGATTGAAACAGTGCAAGCAGTGTTTTGTGAATACTACAAAATGTAAACCTTTTAATTGGTATTCAATTTAGGGAGTTATAGTGCAGTTGTCAAATTTGACGTGTTGCGAAAATTAATTTTCTTTATTTTTCAAGTCAATTTCATTTATTTTCCAACAAATAATACATCGTTGAAAAGCGGACGTCATAAGCTACCTTTTAAGTATAAAATACAATATGGCGCCCATAAGAAAAAATAAACCTGATGATGGTATAAAATAAATGAAACGTCGTGTTCAAAATTAAATTGCAGAACTGAAATCTACTTAAAAAGTTGCTTTAAAAATGTTTTTACAGATTGCCAAAATAGTGAATAATAAGAAATCTACAGCATATTTTCGAAAATACATCTTTTTGATTTTTTCTACATATTTCAAAAACCAAAAAAGATAGGGCCGCGTACTAAACGGTTTTCAGTTAGAAATATAATTGTCAAAAACTTTCCCCATTTAACCGTTTCTCTATCTTCTATAGTTTCCAAGATCCCCATACATGTAGGCCCAATTTGGGCCACACTGTATACCTACTACCTTTTTATTTTTTAAAAGCGCGAGTTCTATATACTATTGACTTTTGAAAATATTTTTTTAATATGTTATATTGTTCATTGTTCTGAATTAAAAATAAATAGTTTCATTAAATCATGATTTTTTTTAAATAGTGATTTAAAAAAAAAATCAAGTGATTTAAATCACTTGATTTAAATCAGCCCAACCCTGATTTCTCCAATCATTTTATGACTGTTTTATAAGATATTTTATAATTCTGTTATATAAACGTTATGGTGATAAACTTATAAAGCACATTAGCTGCCTACAACAGAATAGTGTTTATTGCAGCTCTTATGTGATTGATTAGCATTTTGGAAGTATTAATAAAATACCAATAAAATCAAATTAGCTTTAAATTATTATGGATGGTTGACATTTTTATATACCTGCTTGAAAATATAATTTATATGTTCTTCCGTATTTTATAAAATCATATTCTTCCAGCTTGCCCTAAATAATCCAATAATAAATCTCATCGCCCAATCAGTATCCTCAATTCTCTGTAAGTTTACGAGTTGAAAAAAAAACCTGCAACTGGGCATTTCTACGAGAACTGTACAATTATTGTTGTAATTTTCTTCTAGTGTTAAAACGCGGTATTTATGTTTTTTATTTTTTTTTTGCAACCATGAAGTTTACACTTACTGTTCTTCAAATTAAATGATAAATGGTGGATTTTATTATAAAACAACAAAATTACGACTTTGTTTATTTCTAAAAGTCCAGTCCCCTAGCTGTAATTACTCTCTTTTATTTTTGAAAGTCCGTAATATAAATAGGTATTCTTTAAAAGTGATATATTTGTATATTTCATTTAATTACTACAGCCGTTAGTACCCAGTTAATACATTTTAATAGTTTAAA
Organism: Polydrusus tereticollis; assembly: GCA_963920685.1. Taxonomy (NCBI): domain Eukaryota; kingdom Metazoa; phylum Arthropoda; class Insecta; order Coleoptera; family Curculionidae; genus Polydrusus; species Polydrusus tereticollis. Next base: position 28,998,484 of record OY987336.1, read on the forward strand.
TTTACAATAATCTTGTTGCTATAACAACAAACTTAATAACATGCTTATTCTTGTCAAATTCCCCTGCCACTATTAAAAAATTCCCGCCCGTGATTTAAAAAAAAAATCAAGTGATTTAAATCACTTGATTTAAATCAGCCCAACCCTGATTTCTCCAATCATTTTATGACTGTTTTATAAGATATTTTATAATTCTGTTATATAAATGTTATGGTGATAAACTTATAAAGCACATTAGCTGCCTACAACAGAATAGTGTTTATTGCAGCTCTTATGTGATTGATTAGCATTTTGGAAGTATTAATAAAATACCAATAAAATCAAATTAGCTTTAAATTATTATGGATGGTTGACATTTTTATATACCTGCTTGAAAATATAATTTATATGTTCTTCCGTATTTTATAAAATCATATTCTTCCAGCTTGCCCTAAATAATCCAATAATAAATCTCATCGCCCAATCAGTATCCTCAATTCTCTGTAAGTTTACGAGTTGAAAAAAAAACCTGCAACTGGGCATTTCTACGAGAACTGTACAATTATTGTTGTAATTTTCTTCTAGTGTTAAAACGCGGTATTTATGTTTTTTATTTTTTTTTTGCAACCATGAAGTTTACACTTACTGTTCTTCAAATTAAATGATAAATGGTGGATTTTATTATAAAACAACAAAATTACGACTTTGTTTATTTCTAAAAGTCCAGTCCCCTAGCTGTAATTACTCTCTTTTATTTTTGAAAGTCCGTAATATAAATAGGTATTCTTTAAAAGTGATATATTTGTATATTTCATTTAATTACTACAGCCGTTAGTACCCAGTTAATACATTTTAATAGTTTAAATTTACAATAATCTTGTTGCTATAACAACAAACTTAATAACATGCTTATTCTTGTCAAATTCCCCTGCCACTATTAAAAAATTCCCGCCCGTTTTACTATCGATAGTAGGCAACATCCGCAGTGTGATTTAGTACCAGTTGGTGGCCAGGGGCGTGTCACTAAAATACAAGAGTAGGGCAACAAGCAATTTGTGGGCCAGTTCATATCAGGGGGGCGGGAGAGTTTGACATATCTGCTAGTAACTTTTGGTTTTCTTATTTCGAGTTACGATTTCATTAACAATCTCCGCTAATCGAATATTTTTAATAAGTTTTGATGATTTAATTGGATATGTAATTAATTTAAGTTCATACTATCATCATTTTCGGTTAAAATCTTACAAAAACATTAAAAAGCTAGTGTTTCTTTTTTGCAACACTGATTTATTTTATGACAATAATGACAGTTTACTTCTCGTCTGGTCTTCTGACGCGTTTGTGATTTTTTCCACGACTTTTTTTCTTTATAAAATGGGTTTAATTTCATCTTGGAATCAATTATTGGCGCTTTTTGGTAAGTTTATAGTGATATTTAAGTCCTTAGTTTATTTTTTCATGATCAAGTAAGTTCCTTCTTGGGGGTATTTTTTAGCTGAAATTTCGCTGTCGACCATGCTTTGGGATTGATGATTTTTGGAAGTATATTTATTGTAAGTATTATACTAAAGTATTTGATAAGTATATTTTTGGATTCACAACTTTCTAATAATGAACTTTTGAAGTGTGTCTGGGTAAAAATGGTATTAATTAGTTCCTTCCTTATTTTTTAAAACTGGTGAATCACTTCTGTTTACCTACCTTGCTTGCAGTTAAATTATTAGTATTTTTAAATACACCTACACCATCCCTTATGTTTGACAGCTTGTAGTAATCTTTATTTTTCTGTAGCTTGTAGTTTCTAATAAGTGTCTGTGAATGTATCAAAATACTGATATTACATGCATAATATAGTCGCCCACTAACTGAAATAAATACTTATAGGTACGTATCTCACTTAAGTACTTACTGCATTGCCTTCTATAAAACACAAATTTAGAAAATGTTTTTCGTATACATACTATTAAATTAGTCTGTGTCTAGGTACAGGACAAACGTTTTGTTGGATATATGTATACCGTTATTGATATTCTTTAGTATACTTATGTTTAGGTTACTTAGTTCGGTTTACTTTCAAAAATACAGTTTAACCTGAGATGAACTGGAGAATGAAGTTAACTATAATATGTGGTATGGATAGGTATGAATTTGAAATGAAATTTACTGGAATATGTTCCTTTAATTGGGTTTTACTTGTTTTCTTACAGTATGGGGTTATAAGTAGAATAGTGTCCTCGAATGTAGTCCTTGAGAGTGTAAGCCTTTACATGTATGTGTCTCGGGGAGGGTACAGCTGATACCAGCATTACTACATTGCACCTGCGATGCAATTTAACTGGCCAATATTTCTCTTCTTTCGTACCTATTGTACCTTATATCCTAATTGAAAAATAAAATAATTCTGTTTTAGTCTAACCACACTCCTAGGCTTCCTTAGCTGTAATTATCAGTGAGAAAATCTCATTTCTTAAAAATATTATGACTAGTGTTGTATATTGTATTCTTGAATCATATGTAGGTATATTTTTAATTTAAATATTCTAAATAAATATATTTATTTCTGACCGGTATATTATTAGCTTATAACGTCTTAGTTACGCGGGAATTATAAGGGTCATAACTCCCTTTGGATATTAAGAAAAATTTGACATAAAATCAAACGATTGACATCTAATGTCAATTTGATTGTCATCTATTGAAACATTTATTCCACTTTAAAAATGAACAAAATGTTACTAAAATCGGTCAGAAATAAAATTATCTATGTACCACTGGAATTATAAGGGTCTCAATTACCTCGGGCAATTGCTGTCCCTCGGGCCAAAGGCCCTCGGGACGTAAACTTTGCCCTCGGTAATTAAGACCATTATAATTCCCTAGATACATAAATAACTATTTGATCATATTTTTTTTTATTATGATAATTCACTAGACATTGTTTCATAATAATTAAACAAACAGTAATAAAAGCAATTAATGTGTAATAAACTTTAAGGTTTTTATTCAATTTGGTTGTAACATTACTATATAATTGTATTTCAGAAGATAGACATCTTTCAGAGAGTGTAGACGTGTATTTGTGGTCTGCATTTTATATTCGGTGTTTTTACAGTTTTTACGGTTTCTTATTCTGCTAAACAAAATTAAATTTGGTATGAATGACGATAGTGATGGTGACAAAAGCAAAAGCGATAAAAAGTCAAAATCGGGGAATGCTAGTCAACAAAAACAAAGAAGTTTTTCGCTGGGATCTTTTCAGCTTAAGGACGAATCCAAAGTGACTTTAAAATCTATAAAAAATTGTTCTAGTAAACATATTAACGATCAAGATAAACAAACAAATGATGCTGATAAGGGAACGACGAGTACGATTCTACCAGGTACGGTCAATATTGTGCAAAATTATAAACCCGATATTTTCGACATTTCAGTAGAAAATGTAGATGACAATGTTTTTAAACCAAGGAAATCAATTGCAAGGTCCCCACCCGCTGCTGGGCATATAAATGTAAATATTTTAGAAGACGAAAACAATATTAAAAGAGTTAGATCTGAATCACAAAGTCCAGATGTGGAGCATAAGAGATACTGTGAGCAAACTACAGTACTGAACAACAAAGAAACCGCTGAAAATTATTACGACTCCCCCGTAGAATTAAATGAGCTAGAGACAATAATGGAACTCCTAGATTCTATTAAAAAAGCCTCAAGCAAAAGGGTTAATGGGACATTGGAATTTACAGAAGTGGAACATAACATAATAGATGAAGCTTCTTTTACGTTACTTAAACACTTAACAAGAATGGTGCATCGCAATGGGAAACTGGAAGCTACCAACATTACTTTAAAAAATAAACTCTCTTCAAAAAAAGATATTCAAACTGCCCCTCAAGCTACTTACAGTGCCACCTTAAAATCATACCCTCTCATACAAGAGTCCAACAGAACCAACTTACACAATCAACAAGGAACCACAGCAGAAAATAAAGTATGGGTTACTCCTTCAAAAACAAACAAACAAAAACTAGAAACCATTATTAGAGTACAGGATGAGCAGGATTCGAAAAAAGTTTTACAAAAAATAAAGTGTAATATTAATATAGATGATATAGGTGGCAAGCTTAAAAACGTAAGAACAATTAAAGGAGGCGCAGTGATACTTGAAACCCATGATAAAACCCAACAAAAAAAGTTATTAGATGTGCTAAAACAAAAACAAGAGTTACAAATGAAGGAAATCAGCAACAATCCAATGATGTTATTTACGGGAATAGAAACGGGCTATACATCTGAAGATTTTTTATCTGAACTTATAAAGCAAAATTCAGATTTGCAAGCAAAATTTGGAAATGAAGTTCAAGAAAAAATAAAATTGGTAACTAGGCGAAAATGCAGAAATCCTAATAGGGAAAATTGGATAATGCAAACGACTCCTGATATTTTTAAATATTTTATGAAATCCGTGGATCTACATTTTGATTTGACCAAACTTTATGTCTATGAATACTTTAATTTAGCGATGTGCTTTAAGTGCTGCTCTTTTGGACACGTTGCGAAACACTGTAATGGTAATGCCATTTGTCATAAATGTGGCAACAATAGTCATAGCTCCATGGACTGCACTCAAGAACTAAACTGTCCAAATTGTGAGAAACTCAAACTTCCGGATAGAAAACACTCTGCTCGTGATACATGTTGCCCGGCTTACCAGAAAAAAATGAACCAGTATAGACAATATATTAATTACGATGGATAATAATTCCAAACGCAAATCTCTTCAAATATATTATCAGAATGTTAGAGGGCTGAGAACAAAAACTACAGAAGTGCTGACCAACACCGCCGATCTGAACTATGACATCATAACACTAACCGAGACATGGTTGCATGATGGTATCTATAACAATGAACTTCTTGCCGACGATTATGCAGTGTATAGGTGTGACAGAAACAGCCAACAGACAATGAAAACAAGGGGGGGAGGAGTGCTTTGTGCTGTGCAAAAAAATCTTATATCACAAGAGTTGAACTTAAACATAATAAAAGGAGTGGAAATGGTAGGAGTAAAAGTAGATTTATCTGTAAAACCTCTCGTGATATTAGTTGTATATATAGTACCTAATAGTAAATTGCAGGTCTATGAAAATTTATTTAACTACTTGGAATTGCTGTTAATTAATCATGATTACAATTTCTTAATAGTTGGCGATGTAAATATAGCACATTTTAACTCTAATACCGGCTTATGTTTTCAAAGTTTCTGCAATCTGACAAAAGGAACGCAATTTAACAATGTAAAAAATGTAAATAATAGAACGCTAGACGTAGTTATCTGTAATTTTACCTGTGTTGTAAAAAAATGTTCTGATCCTATCGTAAGCGAAGACCTCCATCATCCCGCCCTAGATATTACGGTAATCTTTTCTGAAAGTATCCGCCCTTGTAACCCAAGTAATATTTCCTACTACGATTTTGCAAATGCTAACTACTTAGGCCTATGCAATGCACTAAGAACTATTAATTGGGATGCCGTGAAAAGGTCTACAGACGTAAATATTGCCTTAGATCATTTTTATAATATTCTATATGACATTTTCGACCAGTTTATTCCAAAAAAAATTACCAAAAAACGCAAATATCCACCTTGGTTTACTAAAGAAATTATCACTGATATAAAATCAAAAGAACGCAATTTAAAAATATTTAAAAAAACTCAATTGCCACAATGTTTGGCCGACTATAAGCATCTTAGGTCTAAAATTAAAAAAGATATAAAAACAGCCTACAAGGAATACCTCGCTGGATGTGAAAATTCTATACAAGGAGACTCTAAACAATTTTGGAACTTTGTCAAATCTAAAAAAGACACTAACCACGGTATCCCGAAAGATATGTTTTTAGGTGATCAAAAATACTCGGGCGAAAAAAATGTAGCCGAAGCTTTTGCTCTATATTTTCAATCAGTTTATGATCGAAATAATATACAGGAAGGTATGCAAATCGATGAGGATCAGGAATCTGTGTTTAATTTATTGCCTATTTCCGAAAATGAGCTCGATAAAGCAATATCAACTTTGAAAAATAAGAAAACCTTAGGTACTGATAACATACCTAGATTTATTTTAAAAGCTTGTAAAGACTTGTTAATTAAACCGTTGTTACATATTTTCAATCTGTCAATAAAAACTAAATTATTTCCAAATAAACTAAAAATTGCTCGTATCTCACCGATTTATAAATCTAACAATAGATCAATTGTAAACAACTACCGTCCCATTTCAATTTTATCTAACATTGCCATAATTTTTGAAAATATAATAAGTAAAAGAATAAATTTTCATGTCAAAGAAAAATTATCCAAATACCAGTATGGCTTCCGTTCATGCCGATCTACAGTAGGAAACCTTATTGATTTTGTCGAGTATACTACAGATGCCTTGGCGGAAGGTACCCAAATTGACACTGTGTACATTGACTTCGCAAAGGCATTCGATAAAGTAAACCATAATCTAATTATATCTAAATTTAAAAAATTTTCCCTCTCATTAAACTGGTCTCTATTTATAAAATCTTATCTAACAGACAGATTAAATTATGTATCAATCAAGGGTTGCAATTCGTCCAATTTCACTGCGTCGTCTGGAATTCCACAAGGATCCAATTTAGGACCTTTATTATTTTTGTTATTTATTGATGATGCGGTTAATATTATCAAACATTCTCAAATTCTTCTTTTTGCAGACGACGTAAAATTATTTTTAAAAATCATTAGTATCAAAGACTGCAAGAATTTACAAAGAGATGTAGACGCATTGTATATTTGGTCCAAAATAAATAATCTGCCTTTTAATATTGACAAATGTAACCACATGAGGTTTTCCTATTCTAAAAAACTGATAAACTTTTCCTACTTAATAAACGGTAATGTTATAGAAACAGTTTCACAAAAAAAAGACTTAGGAGTTTTATTTGATGACAAATTATCCTTCAATGCTCACATAGAATCAATTGTAAAACAATCTTATAAAAATCTCGGTTTTATTTTGCGTAACTCAAAATCTTTTAAATCTGAGAAAACTCTTAAAGTTCTTTTTAATAGTTTAGTTAGATCAAAACTTGAATATGCTAGTGTTGTTTGGTGTCCTTTCTATGTCAAATACATTCAAATGATTGAAAAAGTACAAAAAAAGTTTATCCGTTTATCCGATTTTATACTGAAAAAAAATCATGATAACAATTATCCTGTTAATTTAAAACGCTATAACCTAATGACCCTCCATAATAAGAAAATCTTCAGCAGTATTATTTACTTGTACAATATATTTAATAACTTAGCTATAGACAACACAACTATACAAATTGTTAGTTTAAGTATACCCAACAGAACCAGGTCACGTGGTTATAGAACTTTTTCTAGTAAACTTGTCAGAACCAATTATCAAAAAAAATCTCCTGTTAGTTATATGGTTGTGAATTATAATAACAATCAAATATACTGTGATATTTTTAGTGGGAAAAAAGGACCATTTATAAACAATCTTAAAAAAAGAATGTTGAATATCTTGAATATAGTTGAGTATTAGTAAAATATTTTGCTAATTTTAGGATTTTTTATAATGAGATTTTAGATATTAAGTCGCTCTTGGGCGACACAAATTTAATCACTACATTTGTAAGTGGGTTAATGATATTTAAGTATCAACCTGTAAATTGTAGTTCAAATAAATAAATAAATACATATTTTTAAATTGGTTAGAAATTATTACAAGCTGCTCACATTTACTTATTAAGCGAGCAGCTTGTGTATTCCTGCCAAACATATATTTTTTGAAATCCAACTGTAATATTACAGTCAAATCGAATCAAAACTTAAATTTTTTAAAAATTATAATGTATTTTCAAATATTCCCGCGCATTCTTCAGTCGGTATGTTAAACTTCTATATTGCCATCATGACATTATCGGTAAAATATAATTATATTTTGCCGGTGGGTTAGTCATACAGCTGGTTCATAGATGGCCCATGTTTCGAAACTTTAACATTGTTGTAACTATGAAGGGCTTTAGGAAGGAGACCGATCGAATATGGCCGAATTTTAAATTTATGTCCCTGTTTTTCGTTACTTCGCTGGTTGGCCGTCGAGGGCGCCACTGCACGCTTGTAGGCTATTTTTTGCAGGTTTTGATAGGCGAGTGCGGTATTTTTTTCGAATATCTTGAAAAATAAGCTTTGGAATCATTTTTTTGCGTTATTAATAAAAACAATGAGTGGCGTACAATGTTCTACAAGTAACGTTTGCTTCGTGCCGGGGTGTAAAACTGGATATTCGTCTCACAAAAAATCGTGGTGAGAAAAATCCTAGTCTCTTTCATGCCCCTAAGGTAAGTAAAAACCACAAAAGGTTCACAATATTGTTTATTAATAATGTCTTCTTATTAGGATCCTGAAACATTTGAAAACTGGCGAATAATAATTATTCCTAGAGCAGACAAAATATTCGGTGTAAAGGATGCTGTTTGTTCGTTGCACTTTCGAGAAGAGGACATTTTGCGTTTTTACGAAACTAAACTCCCTGATGGTACCATTAATAGAATTCAGAGAGGAAAGCCAACATTAAAGAATGGGTCATTACCAACGGCATTTCCTAATCTGCCTTCTTATTTGTCAAATAAGAAAAAAAGGCGAAAACCACCATGTGAGCGAACCGAGGCGCCAAAAATAAAAAAAAATGAAAAATATTCACTGTCAAGTAGATAATTTAAATTCAGTTGGAGTTGAAATTCCAGAACGTACCTTAGAGGAAATTCCTAATAAGCCACTTGTCGATAATGGAATAGATGCAGCATTCGCCTTGTTTGAAAATTTAAAAAATAGTTTAAACATCATTGGCACTCCAAATATGCAATGGACGGGTATATTTATTCCTGGAAAAAATGAAGTACTTTTTGCTGAATGGGATGATAGCTATACCACCAAAAAAAAAATTGTGATACGCCAGGATATGTCTTTTAAGGTAGGTATTACATTTTGTTTTGGTTAATTGTCATTCATAGTTGTGATAGATACTATAGAATCGATCATTAATCATATATTTCTATTAAATATTTAGGTAGGTAATAACTTGCGAGGTACATACCGTGCGAGCAAAAAATATTTTCATCCAAGGGGGCTTGGACTAAATCACAATTATAAAATCTAGGTAAAAGTTATGTCAAAATCATATTGTGACATGATATTATGCTAAACAGTACGGCCTTAGATGCATGAAAATAATTTTTGCTAACGCGGTATTACTATGCACATTGTATATTATGGTATCCATTATTTATTTCTTGAATGATTTAAGGTTTTCAATTTAAATAAAAAATGTATATAGTAACGTGGAGATTGTGTAATTATTTCCTTTCCAAATAAAAAGTTGTTTGAGTGTCTATATAGACCGCCAGTATTTGAAAAAATTAATCTTGGTAATAATAATAGTGTCTTAGAATGCAATACGCCCTTTTACATGCTAGAATTATGTATCTAGGGAGTATCCCGCACCCGCCTCCCACACATATCTCGGTCTGTAGACTGTTTAAACTAACTAATTTCGATAAAACAGTTAATTCTCCCATAAGAACCCATGAAATTTGCGCCTACAATGGAACAATGCGATCCTGGCGGCAGTTTTTGAAGCAATGCAAAAGTGGGACCGGAATCGATGTATTGCGATCGGTCTCCTTCCTAAAGCCCTCCATAGTTGTAACATTTCTCTAGCCTTTATTAGGGGTATGAAGCTTTTCATTGGGCGTACGCCAACGTAGGCATTTTGAGGGGACCCCGATTTCTGGTAAGGGACGAGGTAAAGCGTCAATCAAGCTGTCATCTCATATGAAACCGAACTCGAGTGCTGCTATCTCTATCTATTAATAAGAGTGACCCAATGGTGCTGGTCTTTACTACTCCAAGACATGAGTTCAGAGTGGTACAGGACTGATTCACTTCGTCGGTCCATTCAGTTCGTAGTCTGGTCAGATAAGCATGTCATTTTGTAAAGCTGTTTCTTTCTAATACGTATTATCGGTAACTAGTGTTCGTTCTAATTAGGTACTTCGAGATCTGATTTTAAACTAGCACTGAGTTAAGCGAATTGTTCATTATCGAGAATATATACTATATATTTATATATTCAAGAAGGGTGACAAATATAACCCTGAAAACTACAGACCTATTAGTCTAACCTACAGCTTGTGTAAGGCAAGATCATAGTGAGGGAATTGACAGCCTTCTTTTTGGAAAACAATACTATACCTAAAACGCAGCATGGATTTCTCCCTCAACGATCAACAATTACTAACTTGCTGACTTGTATAAATAACTGGACCTCAGATATAGACTCGGGGGAATCAATCGATGTTATTTACTTAGACTATGAAAAGGAGTTTGACAAAGTTCCAATAGAAAGACTGTTATACAAACTTGAGCACTTTGGAGCCTGTGGAAGGTTGCTACGGTGGATCGCCTGCTTCCACAGGAATAGAACATATACGGTTCGTGCAAATGGAGTTTCATCTGCCAGTCACGCAGTACTCAGTGCCACTCAGTGGCGTGCCTCAGGGCTCAGTTCTGGGGCCCCTACTGTTTATTACTTACATCAGTGATCTATCTTTGGAAGTGACCTCACCCATTTTGTATTTTGCAGATGGCACGAAATTGTACTGTAACACCTCGTGTAACACCAAAAACAGTGGACAGCTCAGGCGAGACCTGGAGATCCTGTCAGAATGGACAAATAAGTGGAAGTTGAGACTCAACGATAAAAAGTGCACAGTTCTGTATTTGGGAAGAAACAACCCAAATCTACAATACACACTTAACAACAGTACCTTACAAGCAGTCAAGTTGCAGAAAGACCTGGGTGTGCTTCTGTCCAATGATTTGAAATGGGAATCGCACATTGCTTCTGTTGTTAAAAAAGCGAATTTTCTAATCTACCTAATTCAGAGAGCCTTCTCCAACACATCTGTAGAAATGATGGCGAAATTACACAGAACGTACGTTCGACCTAAATTGGAGTATGCTTGTTCAGTTTGGAGCCCTTATTACATCAAGGACATTGTACTGTTGGAGAGAGTACAAAGGAAGATAACTAGAATACCAGAGGCCACTAAAGACCTACCATACCCCGTGAGATTAAACCAATTTGGCATACCAACATTAAAAGAGAGACGAGAATGAGGAGACATGATAGAAGTATATAAAATACTCTCTGGACACTATAGCCCAATGATACAACTTTCCGTATTTCATGCCAGCCGAACCACGGAGTTGAGAGGTCACACCAAAAAACTAAAGAAGGAAAAATGTGCCTTGCTGCTGCGGAAAAACTTCATTACAAACAGAATTGTGTACAGGTGGAACAGCCTACAAGAAGAAACGGTTTCTGCTCCTAATGTCAACACATTTAAAAAGAGACTTAACAGAGAAAACTCCAGACTCAATAACCAATTGGTGCATTATCTTTGATTGTATGTCTGATATCTGTGATAAACCTCAAAAAACTATCCAAACATTTTTGAATAATTCCTAGAAATAACGGCAACTTAAAATAAATATTAAAGCAATAAACTTATCGGCATTGACCGCCTTTATTGCAAATAATAATAATAATAAAATAATAATAAAACCATAGGTAAGTATAGCTTTTGTTACAAAAAAAATAGAAACAATGCTTTTTTTTAGTCTATTCAGCATTTCGAGCAGCATTTAATTCTTCTTCTCTTGGAATATGACTTATTGCAAAAAACTTGGTAAATAATATAAGAAAACCAGCAATATTTCAAAAAGGAGAAAAAAAATTTGCAATTAATGTTTTAGAATCACCTCACCGGTACCTACTTCCTCACAAGTAATTCAATTTTTGTTTTCACTGAAAATTGCGCAATTTAATATGCATTGCATCAACTTAAAACAGGCGCTATTTTGTCACATGCAATTTTTGTGTGAAATCAGAGGTAGGTACCAACTTAAAAAAATTCAAAATATCCAGTGATCCATGGGAAGCAAAGCCAAGGCAAGCTAAACCAAAATTATTAAGTATTCAGTAATCAACAGTAAAAATATTTTACCATTTCGGTAGAGTATAAACACAGAAGAAATAAATAAATACAAATTGTTTAATGCTTGGTTTATTGCTATTAGTAGGTACAACTGGTTGTTAAAAATAAATGTTTGCATCGTTTGCTTGCTTGATACGTAAACGATTACGCAATACAATTCCTTGCAGAAGCAATACGTTGGAAGACTTTTTTGCACCTAATGTAAACATGCTTTTACAATAGGTACCTAATATTGTGGAGTTCAAACAAGACAATTAACTATGGGATCAACAATATGACCTACCTAATCTGGTCCGGTTCCTCATCGTCACTGTACTCAGTTTTTATTTTTATTCCTAATATTTTTCGTTCTTCTTGATTAACAAATATTTCTGTTGTATCGCGGCATGGATTATTGCTGTTATCACACATGTTCAACAAACAAATTCAGGTGTAACGTCAACTTATTGGTGTCTCGGGTAAATGAAACACAGACGGCACAAATTACTAAATTAAATTTTACAAAATTCAAATCTACCGACTGCTTGCAATATTTATTTGGTGTTTGTTCTTTAGTCAACAACATCAAATCTAGGTTATTTCCAACCATGTTTTCTCTCTCATTCTTTATCGGTGCAAACAGCCAGCCAAATAAACTTTAATGCTGGCTTGCACCAGCATTTTTAAGTAGGACTTAAGACTTAAATTCTTGTTTACATGGACGTCTCCGTAAGAAGTTGTTTTGCACAAATTAGACTTACACTAGAAAAGAAATATGTTAACAATACCTTATAAATGATCGTTTTTTGTTTTCAAAAGGATTTGAAATTTTCTGTATTTTTTCGACAAGGGTGCAGTGTCGTATCCACGGGAGGAAGTAAACATCGATGTTTATTTTATATATCGATATAAAATCTCAACTCGACTTCCGAACGGTTTAGTCTCAGGTCTGTAGGAAATTCTAAAAACGGCGCTACGAGTTCAGTCAGTGTCAGTAGTCCATAGATTAGGGAATAAAATATCCTTTTCTGTGATATATTTCAGTAGCCTTAACGAGGCTACATTAAAAGTCACCGGGGACTTGGCGCTTAAACTATTAATACCTATTATTTCTTTTGTGCTATTAAATTCTCTTTAAAATTATTTATTTCGGCGAGGTGTTATTTTGCTTTGCATTATATTGCATTGTGTGTGTAGTGTTTGTAAGCGAAATAATATTTTTTACGAGATTTGCAAATCTGTAAATTCGGCGAGGTTTGTACGAACCATTCATCATGGATTCAAGCTCAAGAGACGAGCCATCAACATCATATACAATATGTACTCTTTGTTCAAAGAAATTCGGTTGCGTAAAATTAGTGAACCGTCACAAACAACGTATAGGTACATAAAATTGTTGCTGTTTCAAAGGAATGTAGAATCATTTGTCCAATGTGTGAAGAAAGAAATGAACTTAGAAGTCATGAGATGTTACGAAAGCATCTTGAAGAGAAACATGGTATAAGTAATGAATTAGTAACATTAAGGTTTGTCAGCATGCAAGATTACGAGTTGTGGAAACAAGCAGAGAAAATTGAAACCAGTTACTCAGTACAGCGAACAAATGATCACAAGGAAGTTAGGTTTATTTGCAACAGAAGTGATTCTAAAGGTAATGTTAAACTGAAAATGTTTTTAGAGGTAGTACAATTGACCCAGTGATCAACATTTTTTTAGGATATATAGTAAAATATAATAAAAGAACTGAGAAATCCGGTGGAACCATCAAAATTCAAGGAATGTGTCCTTCGCAGTTGATTTGTAGGTTGTATCATAATGGGACTATATCTGTAAGTTTTTGGAAGACACATGCAGGCCATGACAATGAGTTAAGAAGTTTACATCTTTCTACATCAGAAAAACATATCATTGTTGAAAAATTGAAGTCTGGTGTACCTGTCAATAGAATTTTGGAAGATGCTAGGAAAACAGAAGACCCAGAAAAATTTCACATATGTATAGGGTGATCCATTTAAAGAAAATACACTTTTCGTGTTTCCTTGTATACTGATCATTTTTCAAATTATCTTTATACAGTAATTTAAAAAAAATAGTATCTTTTCAGTACCTACATAACCATACTTTTAAATTTTTTGGGACACTTAAAATAAAAAAGTTCAAGGGGGGCGACATTATAGGGGATCACCCTGTACATAGGTACCTACTTATTTAGTCGTATGACAGGCATTTTTTTATTAAACGAAAATGCCACTCCTAAATAGGAATACATAGAAATCACGCAGTGGCTTTTCCGGACAACCATACAAGGCTGTCCATTAAATTCTTACCTTCCTTTAGCAATTTTACAGATTTTTGAAGAAATACCTAATATTTTGAAAAGCGAGCCAGTCGAAGATGGTACGACACTGTTACTGTGATTTTTTATTTAAACAAAAATGTAAATATATAAGTATATAAATAAACAAACCTAATTTTAGAAACCTATTTTGAGTTATTACTTGCCTTCTTCCCCTAATCCACCGCCTCACCCTTATAATAATATATGCAATTAAAAATTATTTTTATATCTTAACTTTTAATATTTATTTTATTCTATGGCAAAAAATTAAAATCATGTCCAATGGCTTAAAAGTCAATTGGCAAACACAATTTTTTTTGCTGAAAGCTATATTTTTAAGCCATTAAGGGAGAAATACAAAATAAAAGAAGTTGCAAAGTCAAAGTTTTGATTTTTTAAGAACGAGAAAGAAAATATATAAGTTAGGTTAGGTAAACAAACAGCTGATGAGCTCCCAAATCGAGTATTAAGTTTGAATCGACCGCGAAATGACCCAAAAATGTTAGCCAATCACAGCAGACGTCCCCGGTGACTTTTAATGTAGCCTGTCTTAACGTTGTGCTACTCTTTGTCTTAACTAAGAATTCACATGCATCCGTGATCAAGGACATCCGTATGCGTATAACGGATAGGTCAATTTGACATCATCCGAATGGAGACGCGTGATACGGACGTAACTGAATTAATAGAAACTTGAAAACTATGTCAAATAAAAAATGCCAGATAGTCGCATATATCTATTCCTAATATTAAATTTGTTACATAATCTCAGCACAAATACCAAAAAAACACGACTTAAAACTCTCCACTCAAATATTTTAGTATTCTAACCAAACATTTTAAATCAATACGTCAAAACACGGATAAAAGTTAAAATCAACTTTTGTGCGTGATGACCTTGATGGGCCAGCCACAGAACAATAAAGGTTAGCTGTCAGCTCCCTAAACAGATATGTTTGATTGGCTATTGATGATCACGTGGTAACAACGCATCCGTGATCACGGATTGTAGATAGCACAGCATAAAGAGACCAGCAGGCGTACTCAGCGTAAAAAAGTAAGCGTGCCGACAGCATCCTAAAGTAAAGTTCATATAAACTGCTGGACAATTCAAGCGGACCGAGCTAATTGTTAGGTGAACTTTGGAGTAAAATATTTTACGAACGAATTAAGCTATCGATGCGCGGTTTGCAAAATTTAAAAGAGAATTTAATTCTTAATATGCACATTTTTCTCGATTTTTTTTTTACTTCTAACCTTTAACTGTCTACAGGGTTCAAAGAGAAGTATGTTTTTTTTACCAAAGTTTCTAAGTACCGGATCTCCACAAAAATAATTTTAAATTATTTAAGATGGCATTTTCTTGGTCTCCTATTTATAGAGAACAAAATAAATTCTCAAATTTTTGATATCCCTCTTTGTTCATGAAATTTCGATTTTTTTCTCAACCCCTGTAAATTTCAGGTATTTTTGTCATTAGGCCTTACAATGTTTTGTAAGAACGGGCTTTGGTAAGTGATTATCACTTCTTAGGACCACCTCTTTTGCAACGAGTACATTTTAATTGCTTGCGTTTCGTCGTGACCAGTGGCGTACCCATAATCGGTTTTAATTAATTTTTTTTTTCATTTTATATGCCTCCATTTCCACCATCGTGTGTTTCGTGCCAGGATAACGTTGCAGTAGGTACCATGGTAACACCATTGTTAATTCAGGAGATGTCATTAAGTCACATAATTATTTTTAAAAATGACACGATTGTCCCGAACCGAACGCGCAAATGTTTTAAGATTGCTTAATGAAGGCCTGGCAGTTAAGGCTGTAGCCAATATGTATAATGTTGGGAAGGCCACAATAGGCCGGAATAGAAAAATACCAGTGCGAGCAGAGAGGAACCTCCTACGAGAAACTCGACGTAGACGGACCCTGAACTCTAGGGTCCTCAATGAAAATATGCGGCGACATATCTACTGGTATTGTGGTTTCCGATACGACATTGAGGAGGAGGCTAAACTACAATAACTTAAGGTATACTAACAAAGAAAAAATACTGTAGAATGATTATCTTTCCTGTTTGTAGAGCAAGAAGGCGCGCAAAATGTACGCGGCTTTTGCAGCAGCACCGTCATCAGAGGCAAGCGTGGGCAGCTACGCATATAAGGTGGGGTGCAGAATGGCAAAATTGTATGTTTTGCGATGAGACAAGATTTAATCTGATCCATTCAGATGGAAGGGTTCTTGTTTGGAGGCAACCTGGGGAAAGATACATTGAGGAAAATATGGCTCCTCAAGAAGCTTTTGGCGGAGGGGGTATTACCGTATGGGCAGGAGTAATGCACAATGGAAAAACGGATCTTTTTATTTTGAAAAGAACCGTAAATGCCGAAATTTATATGAATGAAATTTTAAGAAACATCGTGCTGCCGTTTGCGGAAAACTTTGGGCCCGGTTTTCTCTTTGTTGATGACAACGCAAGGCCACACAGGGCACGGATTGTTCAAGAACTTTTGGAGGAAAGCAATATTAATCAATTAAACTTGCCTTCAAAATCTCCCGATCTAAACATTATTGAGCATGTGTGGTCTTCTTTAAAGTTGCGTGTACGATCAAGGGAAAATGCACCTCAAACATTGGCAGAGCTTGCCGTAGCAATACGGGAGGAATGGGAAAACATACCACAACAACTTATCAATAACCTGGCCAGAAGTATGCCTCGGCGGTGCCAGGAGGTTCTCAACCTTCGGGGAGGAGCCACCCGGTATTAGTTTTCTCATTAGCCGTTTAATCAGTAGAGAGTTAAGGAAGACTAATCATGTAAGCATATCAGTACCTAATGACATTATTTAAAATATCTTATTTGCTAATAATTAATTGTTCCGTTAATAATAAAAAGATTCGTTTTATAACTGTGTAATTTTTGGAAAAGTGGATCGGATAAATCTTGTTTCATTTTGCCTCCGCGTATTACAATTTTGTTACTTTTATTATTTGTCCTAAATATGTTTGTCAAAAAAATATGTATTTTGTGTTATCGGTATTTTATAATGATGTTTATAAGGATATGTAAGAAAGGTTTATTAAAAAATTAATTAGGAACAGTTATACACTTATTTGTACATCCTGTATACGCGCTTTTGAAGTTTAAATCATTTCACGGATGATGTTCAAGGATGACGTTTCAACCCACTAGTGATTACTACCGATTATGGGTACGCCACTGGTCACGACGAAACGCAAGAAATTAAAATGTACTCGTTGCAAAAGAGGTGGTCCTAAGAAGTTATAATCACTTACCAAAACTTGTTCTTACAAAACATTGTAAGGCCTAATGACAAAAATACCTGAAATTTACAGGGGTTGAGAAAAAAATCGAAATTTCATGAACAAAGAGAGATATCAAAAATTTGAGAATTTATTTTGTTCTCTATAAATAGGAGACCAAGAAAATGCCATCCAAAATAATTTTAAATTATTTTTGTGGAAATCCGGTACTTAGAAACTTTGGTAAAAAAAACATACTTCTCTTTGAACCCTGTAGACAGTTAAAGGTTAGAAGTAAAAAAAAATCGGGAAAAATGTGCATATTAAGAATTAAATTCTCTTTCAAATTTTGCAAACCGCGCATCGATAGCTTTATTCGTTCGTAACATATTTTACTCCAAAGTTCACCTAACAATTAGCTCGGTCCGCTTGAATTGTCCAGCAGTTTAGATGCGAATCACGAATTGCGAATAATGCACCGATTGGTCAATTCCAAATATTATTTTGGCGGTAAAAGTACCAGAATGAAGTTTTGAGATTTTGCTGGAGGGCGGGAATCCTGAATGACTTTCAATATTTTACGAATATTCGTGCTATTTTTCTTATGCCCATCATGCGCCCTTCTATCCGACCGCACAGCTGTTTTGAACAATTCCTATAACCTTATTTTTAGGTTAAAATGTTAGGTATTTTTTCAAGTTTTGTAATATTTTTTATAGATTTGTGATTATAAACATAATGAAAACGTAGTAGTCAGAGGAGAAATAAATAAATAAAGGTAAAACTAACTAAAAATTTACGTTCGAGGCTCGAGGTTATGTAGTTTCGTTGGGCAAATATCCGAGAAGAGCTAACAAACGAAAAGCGACAATATGACATTCGGCGAAATCAATGTAGTGGGAGGTAACCCGGACAACTGTCATAAGTTTAAGCCGGCCCGCCCGTTGGTCCGGTAGTCGATGAGTCATCGTTATCGAGTTTAGTTGTCTCTTTTGTTGAAAGAAGTGTATTGTTTAACTGTTTATTTTTGTGAGTGCTGTGCTATTATAAAACTATGACTGGTAATACCTGTGCGTTTCGAGGGTGTCACTTAAAAGAGGGTCAAGGAATAAGCATGTTTTCATTTTAAAAGGATCGTGAACAGTAAGTACATTTGCACCGCTATGATACATTTGTTTATATTTGTTTTGTTGTATTTATCTGCTGTATTTTATTACGTGAAAGGTATATGGAAAAGACCTGCCATTATTTATTATGTTATTCAAGTGAAGTTGATATTAAATTTATAAAAACAAGTACCTTTTTAAGGAAAGGCGACGGGAAGGAAAAAATATCTAACTAATGTAAAAAAACATGTTTTCATTTTCCTAACAGATCTTGTGTTTTTTTGAAAACATGAACTTATTTTCATTTAGTAGTTTTTATCGAATAATATCATATTTCTACGTGTAGATCATGTACGTAAAATAGGTAAAGAGTAAGTAGTAATAGATACATTATAAAAAAGTCATAGGGTTTTCCGAAATATACAACTTATTTTGTTTAAACAAGATAAAATATCATATTATCTACCTACTGTTTAAATTCTATAAGTACCTATAATTATTGTCCATGTACCTATCGAAGAATTGAAAAATAGCAGATTTACCTATAAAAAATATCCAACATACTCTTTACAAAAAGAAAATGGTTTGTAGCATTATAGGAGTGGGCTAAGAAACAATTTCTACCTGCATACATATCAAACTAAAACTGCATAATGGATCAGAATGCTAAAAAAGAATTTAAAAGGCAAACTAAAATAGCACTTTTGTTATATATCATGTTTAATATAACCAAAACTCAAAATTTGCCAAACATTTACTTAAATTTTACGCAGTGCCTAATAGTAATCCAGAGATTTATAATTATAATAAAAATATCACAATAAACCTTTTAAATTATGACCCTTATTTGTTACGTAAATTTAAGAACTAATAAGACCTAGATATAACATTGTTTATTTTAGTTTTAGGATTGTTGATTAAAAATGTAAGAAACGGTAACAAAACTGCTGTTCAATATTTCAAAAGAAATAAAGGGATACATAAGAAAATACTGTTTTTCTACTTCTGTATTAGTAAGAACCTACTTACGCACTGTTTACTTTATCCGTAAAACTTTAATTATACACACTATATTGTAGGAAGCCAAGCTGTGCGTAAGACCAGTTACGTAATATTATAATGTCTGCATTAACAAGGGCAATTTTCGCTAACGCTCGTACCGTAATTTTCGAAATCGTGGGTAATAGGCTTCTTACCACTCTTGGTATGTAAGTAATATACTATTTCATTTCCTTTCTTAAATCTACTATGAGTAAGTAACGCACAATTAATAAAACATTTCAAAAATATTTTTATTTTATTTAATTTTTTTTTGATTTTACGAAATTTGCTGGAAAGCCAATTACATGAAACACAGAAGATATCATGAAAAAATTACCTCTTACTAGGTACCCACATTTTTATTTCAGTGTAAAGCATTTTTTTCATCGTTTTAGTGCTTCTTTTAGTGTAATAACCCGGATAACTGTCAAAATTTCAAGGTGAAGGACACATAATTTGGTCCCCATTTGATCAATGCTAAACTCGGGATTTTGTCGCTTCTCGTTTGTTGACTTCTCTCGGCCAATGTTTTGCCAACCGTTCAAAATGTTGAACGTTGAACACTAAAAACACCAACGCGATTGTTGTTAGGTGTCTGTTATTTTAGATAATGTAAAATTTGAGGATTTTTCGCGTAAAATGTAGTTTCCTTGTGAAAATACTTAGCAAGTAGTAAAATTATTAACTATTTACGCCACATTCTGGTAAAGTTACACGTTACTGTAAAATGGCTAATAATTTAGCTAGACAATTCAAGGATTGTAGAAATTTTCGTAAATCTTTAAATATCAACTGCCAATTAAACTTACTGACATTTCTGTTTTTGTTTATTAATTTATGGCAATCACTTCCCTTTCCGAAAATATACTATATTTTTCGTTCGAAAATTCACAAACTGGCAGGGTGTCCCATTCACAGAATAGAAAAAATTTTCAGTAATTTTGAAATTTACCAGTATTTGAAATTCTTGATACACCATGCATCAAACTTCACAAAAACTCAATTTTCTTTTTCACTGAACCCTCAGCCTAAATATTTTAAATATTTAAAACATTTTTCAAATAATTTTTTATGTATCTTGAGCTTTCTGGCATCGGCTATTAGTGAATTTTAAATGAAATTCAAAGACACAAAATTATAATTACCGACTTTGTATTTTAATTTAATAATGTCTAAACACATACTTTTGACCGTGTTAAAATCTGATACATTTTAGCCGAGTTCAGTGAAATCACGTGACAATCTTAAGTCGTATAATATAAAGGTCGCGTGATTTAAACAAATGCTAATTATCAGAAGAAGTACAATATACCACCAAATTGGTACGTAAACTAATTTCCTACGATTTTTTTTTAGATTTAAATGGGAAAACAATTTTCGATGTCGCAATGGAGAAGCAAATTAAGATTATCCTGTTGATGGGCACTAGCCCGTCCCACGTTTTTCTTGAAAGTGTTATTTTATTTTAGTTTGTAGGTTGTTTTTTACCAGATATGATCCAAACTTTAAGGTTCATTTCGTACACATCTGTTAAAGCACTTTTTTCTTATTCACAGAAGATGAATGATTTTTTTAAATGATTTCTTGTTGTTTATTCAAAGTAGGAAAAACGTCCATTATTTTGTGGCCCCGTTAGAGAATTTCTAATAATTATTCTCTTACTTAATTTACAGGAATATTAGAGATTCTCGCTTTATTTAGGTTAGGTATCATTGGAGATTATCTGTCACAAACTTTACAATGTCAAAGCTGGCGTTTATATTTTAATAAAATACATACATATTTATTTCTAGTTAAAATTATTTTATTTCGTAATGCCTTCGTATTAACCTGTTTTCTTTACAGATCCCGGAGTTCATGTAAATGAAAAGGTATAACAGTTTGAACAATTTGATTATTAACAACATTAGGTACATCGATTTAAAAAAAAATTAAATTTAAACACTAGCAATCAAAAAAGCCTTAAAAATTCGATGTAATGTTGTTAATAATCAAATTGAAATACCTTCAGGTGCCAATCTAATACTTAATAGTCTGATAACTTAGATGTAAATACCTATATAATCACACCTGTAACTTAGTTGTACCTTTGGCCAATAATACCTGAAAATTAAGGACCAAAATACCCCTTAATCTGTCTCTGTCAATCCACTTTATCTCACACGTGTCAGGCAACTGAATTATAATTGCGAAATATAACCAGCAAGACTTTAATTTCCTCTGGATCTATGTGCCGAAGAAAGTGTATGTTTAATGCACGTTTAAACTTATTTTGATATGCACATTCACTGCATTTAAACATATTGACTTCTCCTGGATGCTTACGTCGAGAAGGTGTCTGTTTAAATATCTTTTAAACTTAGCTTGATAGGCACATTGACTGCATTTAAACTATATTGACTTCCCCTGGATCATTATGCTGAAGAAAATGTGTTTTCAAATAGGACTTCTGCTTAGTTTGAAAGGCACATTGAGTGCATTTATACATTTTGACTTCTCCTGGATTCCTATGCTGAAGAAAGTGTATGTTTAATGCACGTTTAAACTTACTTTGATAGGCACATTCACTGCATTTAAACATATTGACTTCCCCTGAATCCTTATGCCGAAGAAGGTGACTGTTTAAATTTCTTTTAAACTTAGTTTGAAAGTCACACTGATCGCATTTAAACATATTGACTTCCTCTGGATCCTTATGCCGAAGAAGGTGTATGTTTAATGCACGTTTAAACTTACTTTGATAGACACATTGACCACATTTAAACATTTCAACTTCCCCCGGATCCTTATGCCGAAGAATGTGTCTGGTTAAGTCATGTTTAAACTTAGTTTGATAGGCACATTGACTGCATTTAAACATATTGACTTCCCCTGGATCCTTATGCTGAAGAAAGTGAGTGTTTAAACTACTTTTTAACTTAGTTTGATAAGCACATTGATTGCATTTAAACATATTGACTTCCGCTGGATCCTTATGCTGAAGAAGGTGACGGGTTAAATTTGTTTTAAACTTACTTTGATAGACACATTGACCACATTTAAACATTTTGACTTCCCCTGGATCCTTATGCCGAAGAAAGTGACTGTTTAAACTACTTTTTGTCCTAGTTTGAAAGTCACACTGATTACATTTAAACAAGCTAATTTTCCCTGGGTTCTTATACTGGAGAAGGTGTTTACCCAAATTATATTTATACCCAGTTAGAATGTTATACTGATCACTTTTAAACAAATTAGCTTTCGCTGGATCCTTCTGGAGACGATGCTTGCGTAAACTTCTTTGCCGAAATAACACTGAGTCATTCTTAATGTTTACATTAAGTTTGTGACCAACTTGTTGATGACACTGCTGATTAATCTGGAGTTTGCAATTTTGATGTTCGGCAATGCTGTAATAGAGAAACACATTATACTAATCGTATGAGTTAATTTTTTACTAATATTACCATATACAGGGGCATTTCTTTAAATGGCTCGCCCAGTAGGTTAGTTTTTAATCAGCTACATAAAAAAATTAAATCTCCAGAAGGAGCGCTACATGTTCCATGTTCCTAAGAGCACAATTGCCTGTTAATATAAAATGCCAATATAAAATAAACAAATAAATATCATTTGCCAAAAAAAAGCTACCTCGACATAGATACGAGATCATGATAATGCCGTGCCTTTCGTGAAACGGGACCAGTGCCTATTTCGGCTTTATAGTATGCACAGGGTTTTCCCGTATATTTTTTGCCGCCCACCTACAGGGGTTATTATAAAAATAAATATACAAAAAAATGGTAAATACTAATATTTAATATTTTTTCTCAAATTTTGTTATCAGAAAAATTTAAAAAATGTCGTAAGTGACAGGAGTTAGGTTTTTTTTAATAAAATTCCATGTATATGACAGTCTGCCGTCCTCAATGAAAAAGCGGTAGCTACATAAAAGCTTAAATCGAGAAAACTAGCTTTAAAGTTTAAAACAGGGTTGAGATGATTAAAATCAATTGATTAAAATGACGATTTCGATCAGCATGATTTTTTTTTTAATCATGATTAATTTAAAAAAGAGTTTTAAAACTTTTACACTTAAAATGTATTTGTTCATACAAAAAATAAAACCCAGACGCATTTTATGTGGTGTTATTCATTATTTTATTTTAATAATCGAAGAGAACAGCTGGTTATTACAAAAATAAAACTTTAAAAAAATTAAAAAATTAACACTAAAAAAACCTTTTTAATACAAAAAAATACTTAATTTAAACAAAAAAAAATATAAAAAAACCTAAGTGTTATAATGCTTAAATAGAAATACTAGTTTAGCTGCTTTGTCACTGCCAAGTCTGTTTCTTATATCTAAATGTACGAATCCATAAGTAGAAAACATCCTTTCGATATCAGCAGACGATGCACAGGCACACAAAACAGAAATTACTATAGGGAGCACTTTCTTAATTTCTGAAACATCTTCTTGAGATCTCCATCACTGTACTGCTGTTACATTTTTAATTATTTCCTCTGAAAACAGAGTTTTGTGAGAAGGGCCCGACTTAGCTTCCAACTTAATTAGTAATGGTAATAATCCTGTGTCTGCAAAATATTTGGAACAATGTGTAGAGCATCTCTCTTTTCTTCAGCTAGTAATAGATATTCTTCTTTGTTTATTGTAGGATCCAAAATATACGCCAAAAAGTGAAAGGGGGTTAGAGCTTGAACATATCTTTTCTTAAATAATTGATATTGACGCAAGCTTCTTTCTTCTTCAAATTCAAAACTGTCAAAAATAGCCAGTAACTTTTTCCATATGTAAACTGCTCGAAATAAAAATGCACCTTTTTGTTGCATTGCATCCAGTGCTAAAGAAATTGGTTTCAGCAACTGTAGGAAATCTTCAGCCATCCTTTTAATATAGATATCTGAAACTTTTTTTAAAATCACTGGATCAATTTGATCTTTATGCTCTTCACATATTAATAACAATTTTGGCCACTCGTGAAAGTGTATTCCATCGAACATCCTGAGGTAAGACCAATTTCTTGCTCCCTTTTTCTTTATACCAAGCATTTGGCAAATGGGTATTTCTGAAGTATTTCACAATATGTACTATATGTTCTTTTATCTGCGATGCTTCTAAATCTTTGGTGAGCAAACTAAGTAAATGTGCCGAACAACCATATGTAATTATAGGGTAATTGGACCACTCGGTAATTTTTTTCTTCATACTGACCATGGTGCTCGCATTATCTGTAATAATACTGGTAACTACAGTTATATTCATTTTTGCACTTATTTATTGAGTTAATAGCCAATTCGGCAAGATAGTCAGCTGTATGGGGATGACCAGATGTATCTATGCGTTCTAAAAGAACACTATTTCCATCCTCTGCAGTCAAAACGACACAGATTATCGGCTTATTATGTATATTGGACCATCCATCTAAGTGCAAACAGATTGTCCAGATAACTTGTTAAAACAATTAGATTTTTCTTCTTCAAATATTTCATTCAAGAGCGTTGATGATAACTGAAATCTAGATGATGGAAGGTAACCAGGTCTTAGCATTTCTATGGCCCTTCGAACCTCTTTATTTTCTATAGCTCTAAAACTGCAATTTGTTGCGTAAACGGCTTTGGCTATTTGTCTGTCCAATTCTTTTTTCTTATCTTGTCCAGATCGCACCACAAAAGAATGCAAATAACCGCTACTTCCACTATTTTCACGTTCACCTACACTTTCCCTTTTCACAGTTATCGCTTTTCTGTTTCTTTGCCAACTGGATAATTTCACTCTGGCTAGTTCCAGGCTGTGACTGACAGTCACCATGCAGAGTTTCAAGTTTCAAGACCACTGCTGATATCACTAGTTTCACTTTTGCAGGTTTCCCAATGACTTTTTAGTCTGTCCATTAGACCTTGCAATTCTTTATCACACTTTTTACATACTGCTCTACAACCTAGTTTGCCCACCACTTTCTTTTTTATAAAATGCTGCCAACACTAAATTTCTTTCTGTCCCGGCTTGTCATGAGTTCAAATGTTTTGATAGATTAACCCCTAAAGCAAAACTATTACTGATAACTAAAATAAGTGCGTATCGTTTATATAGCCGGGCGCTTTCTGCCAGTTATTACAAGTTTCGACAAAGCGGCAAACTTTCAATACTGCGCGGACGAAATTTTCACGTTAATACAAGTTTCGACAAAGGCGCAAACTTGCAAAAACTACGCGAACGAAATTTGCATGTTAAAACTCCTTCAGTTTTGCTTCGTATCTGTACTATTCCTGCCTAAAAATATTTGTTTACATAACGAAACCAAATATAAGCAGTTAGAAATATTTAAAAATAATAATATTTGTAAAAGCTGGTAAATTTTTTTAAAAAATCAATAAAATCATGATTTTTATCAACCCTGGTTTAAAACGTAAAATCTTTTACTAAATCGTTTTTTTATTCGAAAAAGTGTGAATAGGTGCTCTGTGTCAAAACAAAAACTTGATGTAAATGCAAATTTGGTGTGATATTATCTATTTGAGATAAAGTTTCACTTACCGCCTTTTAATTATGCAAGATTCATTATAACGGGAATTTGTATTTTAAAATATTGCAGTATCTGCATGATAGGTTCAGATTATTTTATTATACACACACTTTAAGTCGAAAAACTTTATTTTTCAAAAAATACATATTTATAAACCAGTTTAAAACCAATCAAAAAAATTATCAGAAATTTATGATTTAAATTTCTTCTTCTTCTTAAATTATTTCAAAATATTTTCCTGTTTTCTGGCATCAAAGTACTAAGTTCTTTTAATATTAAATCCCTTTTATCTGAAGGAAAACCGTGAGGCCCGGGATTGGAAATGAGCGGCTTCAGCAACTGTTTTTTTTTCATTGCCTTCGGCATTAGAACGTCCAAGGGTTGTAAAGGATAATCAAAACTATTTCGGTAGTAAAGTATAAACTTCCCACGCTCAGCAACCACCTGCACCATGTCTGAGAGATAAGATCGGTTGTTTGGATCTGGTTTTTGTTGAGAGATGAAACTGTCCCATTTAAAGAAGTGGTTGTACTTCATTTCCTTAATTTCTACGTTGCCCTTACAGGCACCTGCAACTGCATCCACAAAATCTGCTAAGAGTATATTTTTGATTTCCGTTTCATCGATAGTTCCAATTGGTGGTGAAAGCTGTCCGCCGACATAAATGTGTGTCCTGGCTCAAAATAATTAAATGTGATGTTATTGGCTGATATTTCATCTGAGTTGACCATCCTTACTAAAAATGTTAAACAACGACGAATTTTTATTCTGGCTGGCGCAGTTATCCAACCATATAATGATATTATTACAACGCGATGAAATTTAAAAAAAAGCATAAAAAGTGCTAATTAAATCGTCTTTCGATCGCTTGCTTACGGCTTCGTGCTACACTATTGCGAACGGCTTTTCTGTTTTAGAAATTTTTCCGAGAGAAACAAACGTTTCATTATAAAGTATCAGACGTTTTAAGAAAATTACATTCTTAAACATGTCCATTCTTGGTAACATTACAATTTTTTGCAAATCGGGAGAAACACACGCTGTGTCACTGACAAACTTCTGGTCAACATGTTTCTCGGTATAGTTTTCGGGAGTCACTGGCGCGGTTGATGTTTTTTCCATAGTACACACGATTTGCAGGAATCTTCTAATTTGTCCTTATCATGCCCATGCAACTTCAATGTCTCACATACGTCGCATTCCTCGTGCCCAAGCTTGACTAAACGAAATGCGTTTTGCTTTAATCTTTCTTCTATAAGTTTCGTATGAGACCTTGATTTCAGGATATTTTATTTTAAAGTCGTTGTATATTAGAGTCGCAGTTATATCGCTGCTTAGGTATACTCCATTCCACAATAATTCGTTGATTTCCCGACCGCAATAAAATTTAAACCCAGCCATAAATAAGTGCCTTTTGAAAGGGTACAGGTCCTGATTACCTACTAATTTCAATAGTTTAGGTTAGTTATTTTCAACAAAACAACAAATATAAAATAATAGGTAAGTATCTTTATTTTAATCATGTAATTAAACCGCTATTAATATTTTTTTTTTTTTTTTTTTTTTTTTTTTATGATAAGGCACAGCACTACAGGATAAATCCTTTATGGCGCTCTAGGAGCGGTGCGTGTGCGCAGGAAACGATTCACGTTGGTCTTGAATCTTTGGAGACTATACTCGTTGGGGAAGACGATCTCAGGGAGGTCGTTCCAGAGTGATGACGTTCTCCAGATGAAAGAATTTTGAAACAGTGTCGTTCGAGGGACACTAAGCTGAACCACGTACTGGTGGGCTGCAGTGGCTCGTCGCGTATTTCTACCATGCACCGCTCTGGGTGGTATCAAGCGGGCAACCTCAGTTGAACACTTGCCATGAAAATATTTGTAAAATAGACTCAAGTCGCCAACCTGCCTTCGATGTTCAAGGCTTTCCAGGTTGTTTGTCAGACTATGGTCACCGATCAAGCGAATGGCTCTTCTTTGAATGGAATCTAGCAATCTCAGTGTATGTTTAGGAGCAGAGCCCCAAATATGCGAACAGTACTCCAGTGATGGTCGAATTTGGGCTTTATAGAGCATCAAAAGTTGTTGGGGTGTATAGAGGTTCTTTGTTCGGAAAAGTACTCCAAGCTTCTGCGAGGCTGCCTTAGCAATGGCCGCAACGTGGCCATGCCAAGACATATGACTATCCAGATTAACGCCCAATAAATGAATTGATGAAGCCAAGGGAATTGAGTGTCCCGCCATAACTATATCCGGTTCTTCAACATTAACTTTTTTAGAAAAAACTGCCGCCTGGGTCTTTTTAGCGTTAAATTCTACTTGGTTACTGTCACCCCAAGACAAAATTTCTTCCAGGTCTTTGTTCAGATGTGAGACCTCTTGCTGCCTATAGAGATGTGCATTAGCAGCCGATGTCCGAGCATCCAAAGTAAAAGTTGAAACAAGTGTGCTGTCATCAGCGAAGCTATATATAGGATTTTTAGTTTTTTCCAAAAGATCGTTAATGTATAGTAAGAAAAGGGTGGGCGACAATATAGAACCTTGAGGGACTCCGGCGTTGATGTTAAATGTGTCTGAAAGAAAGCCGTCCATCGCCACTCGCAGAGAACGGTCTTTAAGAAAGCTCGACAGCCATGAACAAAATTGAACCGGCATTCCGTATGCTCTCACTTTAGTTAGAAGCCCCTCATGCCATACTCGGTCAAAAGCCTTGGAAATGTCCAGTGCTACCGCCCGGGACTCCCCATGGTGTTCTATTGCGTTGTTCCAAACATGAGTAACATAAGCGAGAAGGTCTCCTGTTGATCTAGACTTACGGAATCCATACTGGCGGTCACTAATAATGTTGAAGCCTTCCAGGTATTTTAGTAATTTTTCGTTGATAGCCTTCTCCATAACTTTTGATATAACCGAGAGCAATGCGACTGGACGATAGTTGTTTGGCAAGGTCTTCTTGCCTTTTTTGGGTATGGGCTGGACTCTCGCAGTTTTCCAGCAAGAAGGAAATATTCCTTTTTTGTAGGATAAGTTAAAAAGCCTACAAAATACCGGTGTCAGTTCGTCAGCGCATTTCTTAATTACAATGACTGGAATATCGTCAGGACCAGAAGCCTTTTTAGTGTCGAGACTCCCCAAGATTCGCTTAACATGGCGGTGGCGAAAGACAATCTCGGGCATTCTCGATTCTACAGGGGTAATGTTCGGTGGAGTACTTCCCTGAAAATTTACCGTTGAATGTGAAGAGAATAGTTCCGCCAGTAAGTTTGCTTTTTCCTGTGCTTTGGTCGCAATGGTGCCATCAGAACGTGTTAGAGGTGGAATGGTTGACTTGGTAAAGTTCTGACTGACGGCCTTAGCTACCGACCAAAATGATTTTGAGCCGCTAGGACATTCAAGAAGTTTGTCTCTGATCCTCTGGTTGTGTGCTTCTTTGCTTTGGTTTATCGTTTGCTTGCATTGGTTTCGAGCGTTAACAAAGATGGTACGATTTTCGGCGGTAGGATTTTTACGCCATTGTCGGTAGAAATAATTTTTTGATTTAACAGCTCGTTCGCAATTTTTGGTAAACCAAGGCTTGCCGTTAGAAGGGCACTTTTTTGAGAAAGGGATGAAGGCTTCCATACCAGTAAGGATAACCTCCGATATTTCTGTTGCACAGATGGATGGATCATCAGAGGTAAAACAAACGTCCCGCCAAGGAAAGGTTCGAAAATGGTCCCTTAGGTCCTCCCACTTAGCTGATGTATAATGCCATATCTTGCGTGGTTTAGGAGGCTCTTCAGCACTAATTGGTAGTTTGTTCAGTGCCGAAATAAGGTTGTGGTCAGAAGTTCCTAACGGCGGCTTCACGGTGACAGTGTACAAGTCGGGGTTTGAAGTTAAGAAAATATCCAACAAACTAGCAAAATCACCATCTCGGTCTGGAATCCGAGTTGGTTCAGCCACCAGCTGGGTGAGGCCAGAGCTGATGGCAAAGGATTCGGCTTCACGACCTTGTTCGTCAGTCATGTTTGAGTATTTGAGCCAGTTGACATTATGAATGTTGAAGTCGCCAAGGATGACAACTTCGGAATTGGGATGGTGATTTATACAAAAGTACTAATCTACAATATTATAATATGATCTATACCTAAACTAATTATTAAGGGTCTTACGTTACTATTAATTATGTTATTATATTGGTATATTAGGTAGGTTAATGGCAAATTGCAGGTGTTCAATATAAAGCAGAGTCTTTTCATCTTAGTTCATCAGTCGTTTGGTGTTTGTCAAGCTGTGCGTTAAAGGTATGTTCGTGTGTGTTATCAAGCATCCAAAATATGTCAGATCTGTGTGAAACTTCAGATAATATTGCTTCCGGAAGTTATGGTGTAACGAAGAAAAAACATGTATCATGTTGACGACCCAATGTACAAATTGTATTGAACATGGTAATATATATATTCTATTCTATTCTATTCTATATTCACTTGATGCCAAAAACATCATAAAGAACGTTTACTGTACCCTTTTAGAAAAAGGGTATGACCGGAGTGCAAGTTTTAGTGAAACGAGTATATTGACCAAAGTTGCATTAACGACAGTAAAAGATATAGTGACCAAACCCATCCAGCCAAGGAAAAAACGGTGTGACAGCGGAAAATTGAGAAGCATCGAAGAAGCTGATAAAGACTTGATTCGGAGGAAAATGTATGGTATGTACAGTAAACAAATAGTCCCAACAATAGATACGCTAAAAAAGGTACTTACAGCAGACGAAACCGACATTTCATGTGGCAGGACAAGCCTTTGGAGAATAGTAAAAGCAATGGGTTTTAAATATCGTACCAATGACAAACGACAAGTTTTAATGGAATCGCAGCGGTTACAAGTATGGCGTAGAGATTATTTGAATCTTATCAGACAATACAGGGAAGAAAATCGTTCAATTACATACTTGGACGAAACTTGGTTTGATACCCACGACACTCCTAAAAAAGGTTGGAGCGATTCAACAATTATAATAATTACCCATATAAAACTGTCGATGAGCGTGCCAACCAGCGAAATCTACCTGGCCCCAGCTGGCATCACTGTTTATATTACTGAAATAAAATGAAATAAGGGGCACTGCTTTGCACAGGAACGGATTTTGTAGTGAAATGAAACGCCATAGCAATACCTTATAGTAGCATTGTTTATTATGTTTATTTTTACCATTAGTTGTCGCACGCATTTAGGTAAAAGTAATAATAACAATTAATACACCTACTTAAAAAACATATTTACATATATACAGATACACAGAAGGTTTAATTGTAATTATAAAACGTTTTAATCTATTCCTAATTCAGTCTTGCTATCACTATCATCCACTTTTATAATAAGAGGATGCATTTCGTTTTTTTGTGTAGTTATATAATAGTCTTCAATTTTTTAGATATGGTTAACCGAATTTTTTCAATTTTCATCTGGAATTTCACCGAAAACTTTCTTTATTAGCTCCATTATACTGCCACTAAGAGCAGGTGTGCTATTTTCAGTTCTCATTTTCGATTTAATTTGATGACACATGTGTTAAATAAGGTTAAAAAATACAATAATAGGGTGGCAGTCGCAACACAGTGTGCCTCTAACACTTCTAACAGCTGTTTTTTACTATACGTTTCCTCGAAGTACAAGTCATTTTTTAACATGAACTCCTTTATTGCGGATCTTGTGCTCGATGCATTCGGTACTTTTCCAGTTACCGGCTGTGATAGCTTGCATTGTCCATCACAATAACACTGTGTTCTGGTACATTTGAAAGCAAACTGTCTTTAAACCAGCTTTCAATCTTCATGACAGTCCAGACTTGAATCCTTTATATTTTTTGCCGACAGTAATAAACAATTAGGGATCCATCCATTCTCCCAACCTGCATGAATTATTGTTATTCGTTCTCCTTTATTTAAAAGGGCTTTATTTCGGCATTTTTCAGTTAAATCAACCCATCTCTTGCAAAGCGCGGTGAAGACTTGTCCTGCTACACGATATCGTTGTATCGTCAGTTGTTAACCGCGTTTTTAAAGGATCTAACCTGAGCACAACATTTTCTCGATACATTTGGTATATTTTCCTGCGAATAACATCTTTGTCACAATCATCTACGCACTTCATTTTTCCGGTATCTTTGCGAAATTTTCTTTTAAAATGCCCTTTTAGCATAATATCTTGTACCGTCGATAATGGAACTTTGGTCATTTCACTGGTATTTTTAATGGCAATTACAGTAGGGTGGCCGCTCTTTAATAACGATTCACATACATTTTTCACGATCACTTTGGCGTCAGAAGATAAATGCTTCCTGGAATGTTTAGAGTAGCTAGATATCGCATTAGCTGAAGATTTCCGAGGTCTCCACATACTTTTAATATTAACTTGTTGCACACTGTTTCAAAGTAAAATAGACAGGTACTAATCTATTTCGAATATTATGTTTACTATTTATAAAGGGTGTCCCAAAATGTACGCACATTTTAAATATCGTGGCATTTCGTTTTTGTCATAATAGGCTTCTGAAAATTTGATAGCTGTCATGTAATTTATTGCAATTAATAGTCATGGAACGCTACACGGTAGAACAGCGCGTTGTTATCGTGAAAACGTATTATAAATGTGGATAATGTTATGCGGAAACATTTCGTAGAGTGCGAGCCGTATTTTTTTTATTTATTTATTTTTTTTATTTTAGTCCACCTGAGGTCTTATAATAATAATAATAATAATATTTATTTCCACAAAAAAAAAATTTGGAAGAAATAGTGCACCAAAACATACGACAGTGCAAAGATTGATCAAGAAATTTGAGCAAAGTGGTTCAGTTAGAAACATAAAATCAACAGGGCGGCCGCGTACTGCTCGATCTATTGAAAATATTGCAGCAGTGTCGGAAAGTGTTGGTGAGAATCCAGGCACGTCGATTCGCCGTCGGTCACAGCAAGTGAACATTACCAAAAGCAGTATGCAGCGATTTCTTACAAAAGTTTGCATTTGCATGCCTATAAAATCCAATTGACCCAAGAATTGAAGCCAGCAGATCACAGGTTGCGCCGTGAATTTGTTAATTGGATTTTGGAAAACGAGGCAAATGACGGAGATTTTTCGAAGAAAATCCTGTTTAGTAATAAGGCACATTTTCAATTAGATGGATACGTTCATAAGCAGAATTGTCGACTTTGAGAGGAAGAGAATCCTTGTGTTATTCACGAAAAACCAATGCATCCTCTACGAGTCACCGTTTGATGCGGTTTTTAATTCGGCGGAATGATTGGGCCTTACTTCTTTGAAGACGAGGCTCGAACTGCACTAACAGTGCAATGTTAGAAGAGTTTCTGTGGGCTGAATTAGACCGAATTAATGTGGAATGGTTTCAACAGGACGGAGCGACCTGTCACACTGCGCGTGAAACAATGGACTCGTTACGACTGAAATTTCCTGGTCGTGTCATATCTCGCAATGGTGATCAGAATTGGCCACCACGATCCTATTTCCTAAGAGATGGAAAATGTCGTACGTTTCCTCCATCTTTATAAGTTAGGTAACAAAAATGAAATTAATAATTATGGATCAATTCGCATTCTATCCGCTATTTCCAAGCTGTTCTAACAATGTGTTGAGAAAGTGTCTTTGAGCCACTCTTAGTCAATCAGCAGCATGGTTTTATTTCAAGGAGATCTGTGGATACCAATCTGTTCATATTTTCAAATTACTTGTTTAGCTGCTTTGCAAGGGACCACGAATGTCACGCGATTTATACCGATTTTAGCAAGGCATTCGATAAAGTTTACCACACCATTCTTATATCTAAACACTCAAATCTTGGAGTGTCCGGTCAACTGCTATCGTGGATTGTCTTAACTGTACGACAGGGAGCAACAGGTCAAGGTGGATGACTACCGTTCTGGCGCTTTTAAGGTTCTCACTTAGGCTCTCTTTTATTTAGTTTGTTTATTAACAACCTTGCACACCTATTATCATTGACTTGCCTGTTGTTTGCTGATGACTTAAAGCTATTTAAGCAGATCTCATCTTCATTCGATATGAGAGCCTTACAAAACGATGTTGACATAATTTTTTCTTGGTGTGGACGTAATAGAATGTCACTTAATACTGATAAATGTCAGTTCATAAGATTTAGTAGGTTAATGAGTACTGTCTCTCTACAATATTTAATCAATAGCATCCCTCTGGTTAAAGTCTCCCATGTAAAAGATTTCCGAGTTCTTTTGGACAGCAACTTATTCTTCTCACATCACTTTGAGAACATTATAGGTACGGCAAATAGAATGTTGGGTTTTATAAAGAGGTCATGTAACGACATCACAAATATAAATGTATAGTTCGCCTTACGAGTCTGTGGCTACGACGGCTGAGGAGGCAGGGGGGTAAAAGGCATAAAAAGTCAGGTTTTAACTGTAGCGGGATAGGCCTTGTTTCATATTAATATTTTATAAGTTATATATTTTATCGAATTAATTTATTTTATTTTGTATATACAAAACCAATTGGAACACAAAAACTATCGAGGTCGGCATTGTGACGCAGCAGTTAAATTAAAATTATAAAAATGTATTCATAATAACTTTCACGGATCTATTTTTTAAAATTAGCATTTTATATAGTGATGATAAGAAAACACTTACCTGTTTATCATTATATTTTATTTCGTGTAAATTTGATAAAATTTTAGAGCCTTGATTTCGTAATTTGAGATACAAAAATTGGATCAATTGCTGGTAAAATACAATATTCACACTCCTTCTCTATGACATGCTGGACACATTTCATCCATATACCACTGTCGTTTACTTCATCAACGGCTGTCCTTATATTTCGAAGTACAAAAGCATTGTCGGTTGGGGATTGGTTATATTCTCTTAGTTTGTTCTTGACTGCAGCCCAAATCATCACAATTAATACACAGTAATAGGGGGGAGGCGTAAAATAGTATGACCATGTGCTTCGCATATTTTGTCGATTACATATTCCCTTTTAAAGTTCTTTTTTTTTATAGCTTCCAATTGTAGCAATTTTAAAATTGCCACTATGGACTTTGTGGGGAATGTTCGACTTACTTTTGATTCTTACGGTCGTATTTCTACAAAATGCATCTTCTATATTTATTTCATTTAAAAAGTGTTATTAGGTTGTATCATCCTTGTTTATAGAACGTTAGTCAGAGTATGGGGCGAACGCACTACTCCTGCTTTTCTGTGGTTTGATGGTGCCAGGCGCCGCACATAGGTTGACCATGTATTTCCGTTTTTTGTCTCCGTCAAGTCGCAGAACGCCAATTTTTACTTTTGGAAATTTTATGTATAAACAAAGTTGTTTGGAAATATTCTCTTGATTTCGTTATTTAATTTGTTCTGCTAAAAACCCAGATTCTCCTATCGTTTGGATCTTTTGTAGTGTGTCTCTGTTCTCTTCTTTTTTTTGTTGGTGTTAGATTAAGTTGGCAAAACTTTGTGTCAGTTGATTGTTAAAGAGAAGGGGTTTCCTTGGAGTTCTCGGGGCCTTTAAATTTACTTTTTGAAAATCCTTCAGACCAGAAGGTCAAGCCAGCCGCCGTTAGGCCATTATTTCTGGCAAAAGACCACGAGGTCTCACTCTCCTTTTAGAGGTAAGCTTCTTTTATTCCTTTTTTTTTTGGTTTGTTGTTTTGTTGGGCTTCGATGGGTAATTCTCCTTTTCATTATTTTTAGGGGTTTTTGTCGGCTTCGACTGATTTGCCGTTTTCCTGCCGTTTGGCGTTTGAGTAGGTTAGAGAACCAAATGGGATTTTAACAGGCATACGATAGCCCTTGAGCAACCAGGTTCCAGTTTGCCCACGCTAAGTTGAATTGAATTAATTGATAAGCTATATATGGACTAAATTCCACCTAGCCGACCATGGGTAGCTTTCAGGAACCACATGGGCCATGCCCCTTTAAGCTGCCCCAGCAGAAGCGAGGGATTAACAGGCTTGTATAAAGCGAAGCTTAATTTAATACATATAGCCATTTCAATTTAATTAATTCGTCGTAACATTTAAATTACTTGCTATTTAATTAATAACTTTTTCCAAATGTAAAGCCATCTTAACAAAGGCAACATTTTTATAACCATACACCATCAAAAGATTTACAAGATTCTAGAATCTTCCCCGAGGTTATAAGTACACAATTTTTATTTTAAATCCTTGCGTCCGGAAAGGCTGTTTTTTTCTCCTTCCTTGTTTTATAATTCAAGCTAAATTTAACAATTTGATGATCATACAGCTGGCATAAACCTTTTTTTTTTATAATAAAAACTTTATTATTTGTGTGGGAAATATTTGAGTTTTATTTATTGCATAGATTTCCAATAGCGCTGTATACGGACCACGACTTAGTGCCTCCACATAAAGAGCTACCGTCAGCAGATAGTGACAACTTGTTGTCCATGACAAAGGGTCGCCACTGCTATACAATAACACCCTTTTTGTAGCCTTTTGAGGAATTTCCATATTTCTACTTTCCAAGAATTTAAGAATTTCATCCTTGTTCGTGCTACCGTTAGGAACTTTCTTTTGTAGACGTGAATGATAGGATTGTCCATAACAATGACAGAGTTACGGGATAGATTTGGAACCAATTGTTTAATAAACCACTTTTTGAATAGGCTGGCGGTCATACAGTGGCGTAGCCAGCATTTTGGGGCGGAGGGGGCGAACTAGCGGAGGGGCGCAAATCGTGGAGCTAAAGCGCCGCAGGCAAAAAATTTTTGAGACCACGCCCTCGTAGGAATTCACATTTATGCTCCCTCGGGACCAGGGGTCTGGCCAAAATGAAGTTAAAATCCGCTATTTATAAAAAAAATAAATTTATTGTGATGAGACGCTCTCAAAACCGTCCTATTAAGTTTATTACTATCACACTTCTTTACTAAAAATAAAGTAAGACCGATCTTGTTTTTTAAGAATTATTTTTTAAGTGGTAAGGGGCGCCAGGTCAAGGGGGCCGGGGGAGCGATCGCCCCCCTTCGCCCCCCTGTGGCTACGCCACTGCGGTCATATCTTTATGATAGTCAGTCGATGAGTGCTTTATATTTTTGGCCGACAATAATAAAGCGTTAGGAACAAAACTCTTATTACTGCCTGCGTGTAATATGATTACTCGTTTACCGCGAGAACAAGGTTCATTTAGTGTGCACTTATTACTGTCATCCACCCAACTATATTTAACAAGACCGTGGGTGTCGAACCAAGTTTCATCAAGGTACACTATCTGAATCTCCCTTTTCAGTTGGCGATATACCTTAATTTTACGTAAATATTCTTGCCGCCATGCTACGATACGGGACGATTCCATCGTAACCATTATTTTTTTCAATTTCTTGTACTTGAAGCCGCAATCTAGCAAAACACTACATAAGGTGTCCAAAGATTTTTATTCATAATCAGGATAATCCCGTAATTTATCCTGAATCATTTCTAATGTCGGAACTTTGATTTTTTGGTAAAATTGATATACAACTCGGCGTATAACTTCTTTGTCACCATTATCAACTTTTATAAGCTTCTGATTAGCTCCTTTTCGCTTGATGGAATGATCGATGATAACATCTGCTCTAATTACTGTGTAAATTGTAGTTCTAGCAAGTTTAGTGAGCTCACAAATCCCTTTTAAAATTCCGTTCTATGACTTCCACTATTTAAGCAGGTGTAAATTTTTAAAATAAGTCTCCAATTCGAATGATAGTTAAAGGAAAGTCTTCTCCACAAGAAAAATGCAATTTCATTTATTGAAATGTATGATGCATTTCGGTAATGTATAGTATAGTATTTTTCTTGTGGAGAAGACTTTCCTTTAACTATCATTCGAATATATTTACACTCCACTTATGGACTTCTACCAAACTATAAGTCTCCAAGTTTGAACATAATAGTCTTTGTTACAAAATTCTGACGGCTCCGCCATGGAATCGGTTTTCACATTGACCGTTTCATTATAAGAAGCATCCAAAGGTCTCCATAGCGCCATTTTGATTAAATATTTATAACAACAGCAACAATGGTAACAACAATAAAACAATTTAGAAAAACACGACACTCAATAACAACAGTAACAACAGCAACGGCCAACAACAACAAAATAACTATGAAAACACTACACTCGGGCACACTCGTAAGACACTCGCCAAAATTTTCAATATAAAAGAATAAACTAACTTTACTTCATTTTAATAATTAAACCACACCACTGTCCATTATTAGTGGCAACAGGTAATAAAAAAACGCAGTGGAACACACATTTTTTGGCCATTATTTTATTCATGTGTCCACCACAATTATTTCATCGACTAGAAGCGGCCCCTGGGAAGACGTGCACGGGAAAAAATTCATACGCGGTCTAATCATCATAAAATTAGGCCATTTTTATTTCAAATTTATTGATAAACTTAGCAGACCCGGTACATGACTCTTTTTTTTATTCGCATTCCTTCCATAGCCACAGAACCCTAAGCTGGACTATACTTCGGTTGCTATATGTTTCTTGTGCGAGATCAATTTTGGAGTTTTCAAACATTTTCTAATTCATGTAAATAGACTGAAAAGTGTTCAATATAAATTGAAAAAATTTTCTCGGTACCATTTATTTAAAACAGGTAAATATCTAAGTTGTGATCAAATTATGTCATACCTGAATCTAAACACTTGCGTCCGGAAAGGCTGTTTTTTTCTCCTTCCTTGTTTTATAATTCAAGCTAAATTTAACAATCTGATGATCATACAGCTGGCATAAACCTTTTTTTTTATAATAAAAACTTTATTATTTGTGTGGGAAATATTTGAGTTTTATTTATTGCATAGATTTCCAATAGCGCTGTATACGGACCACGACTTAGTGCCTCCACATAAAGAGCTACCGTCAGCAGATAGTGACAACTTGTTGTCCATGACAAAGGGTCGCCACTGCTATACAATAACACCCTTTTTGTAGCCTTTTGAGGAATTTCCATATTTCTACTTTCCAAGAATTTAAGAATTTCATCCTTGTTCGTGCTACCGTTAGGAACTTTCTTTTGTAGACGTGAATGATAGGATTGTCCATAACAATGACAGAGTTACGGGATAGATTTGGAACCAATTGTTTAATAAACCACTTTTTGAATAGGCTGGCGGTCATACAGTGGCGTAGCCAGCATTTTGGGGCGGAGGGGGCGAACTAGCGGAGGGGCGCAAATCGTGGAGCTAAAGCGCCGCAGGCAAAAAATTTTTGAGACCACGCCCTCGTAGGAATTCACATTTATGCTCCCTCGGGACCAGGGGTCTGTCCAAAATGAAGTTAAAATCCGCTATTTATAAAAAAAATAAATTTATTGTGATGAGACGCTCTCAAAACCGTCCTATTAAGTTTATTACTATCACACTTCTTTACTAAAAATAAAGTAAGACCGATCTTGTTTTTTAAGAATTATTTTTTAAGTGGTAAGGGGCGCCAGGTCAAGGGGGCCGGGGGGGCGATCGCCCCCCTTCGCCCCCCTGTGGCTACGCCACTGCGGTCATATCTTTATGATAGTCAGTCGATGAGTGCTTTATATTTTTGGCCGACAATAATAAAGCGTTAGGAACAAAACTCTTATTACTGCCTGCGTGTAATATGATTACTCGTTTACCGCGAGAACAAGGTTCATTTAGTGTTCACTTATTACTGTCATCCACCCAACTATATTTAACAAGACCGTGGGTGTCGAACCAAGTTTCATCAAGGTACACTATCTGAATCTCCCTTTTCAGTTGGCGATATACCTTAATTTTACGTAAATATTCTTGCCGCCATGCTACGATACGGGACGATTCCATCGTAACCATTATTTTTTTCAATTTCTTGTACTTGAAGCCGCAATCTAGCAAAACACTACATAAGGTGTCCAAAGATTTTTATTCATAATCAGGATAATCCCGTAATTTATCCTGAATCATTTCTAATGTCGGAACTTTGATTTTTTGGTAAAATTGATATACAACTCGGCGTATAACTTCTTTGTCACCATTATCAACTTTTATAAGCTTCTGATTAGCTCCTTTTCGCTTGATGGAATGATCGATGATAACATCTGCTCTAATTACTGTGTAAATTGTAGTTCTAGCAAGTTTAGTGAGCTCACAAATCCCTTTTAAAATTTCGTTTTATGACTTCCACTATTTAAGCAGGTGTAAATTTTTAAAATAAGTCTCCAATTCGAATGATAGTTAAAGGAAAGTCTTCTCCACAAGAAAAATGCAATTTCATTTATTGAAATGTATGATGCATTTCGGTAATGTATAGTATAGTATTTTTCTTGTGGAGAAGACTTTCCTTTAACTATCATTCGAATATATTTACACTCCACTTATGGACTTCTACCAAACTATAAGTCTCCAAGTTTGAACATAATAGTCTTTGTTACAAAATTCTGACGGCTCCGCCATGGAATCGGTTTTCACATTGACCGTTTCATTATAAGAAGCATTCAAAGGTCTCCATAGCGCCATTTTGATTAAATATTTATAACAACAGCAACAATGGTAACAACAATAAAACAATTTAGAAAAACACGACACTCAATAACAACAGTAACAACAGCAACGGCCAACAACAACAAAATAACTATGAAAACACTACACTCGGGCACACTCGTAAGACACTCGCCAAAATTTTCAATATAAAAGAATAAACTAACTTTACTTCCTTTTAATAATTAAACCACACCACTGTCCATTATTAGTGGCAACAGGTAATAAAAAAACGCAGTGGAACACACATTTTTTGGCCATTATTTTATTCATGTGTCCACCACAATTATTTCATCGACTAGAAGCGGCCCCTGGGAAGACGTGCGCGGGAAAAAATTCATACGCGGTCTAATCATCATAAAATTAGGCCATTTTTATTTCAAATTTATTGATAAACTTAGCAGACCCGGTACATGACTCTTTTTTTTATTCGCATTCCTTCCATAGCCACAGAACCCTAAGCTGGACTATACTTCGGTTGCTATATGTTTCTTGTGCGAGATCAATTTTGGAGTTTTCAAACATTTTCTAATTCATGTAAATAGACTGAAGTGTTCAGTATAAATTGAAAAAATTTTCTCGGTACCATTTATTTAAAACAGGTAAATATCTAAGTTGTGATCAAATTATGTCATACCTGAATCTAAACACTCTTGCTTGGTAGTTTTACGACGTTTGCTTTGCTTTAAAAGTCTTAAACAATGTCATTAAAAGTTCAGAATGTCTTAGCTTAGTTTCTTTTCACATCCCTTCATATCAAACTCGTAACCAATCCCTCCTGCATGTCACCTACTGTCGAACGTGGTAGTTATTCCACGGTCCAATAAGTAGGATTTCTACCAGTGTAAACCAATAGACAGCCTAAGTCTGACGTCACAAGGGGCGTGACTTTTAAAAATCTTTCCAAACAAAAATAATTTGCATTGAAAATCCCATAAGAGATTTTTAAAAGCAGTGCTGTGAGTTTAGAAACGATAAATAAGGAATTTCTTCAATTTATTCATATTTTTGGTGATATGATTGACCCATTTACAGCCACAGATAGAGGTAAGTGTGTCCTGAAAATATTTAATCGCCATCTGAAAAAGTTTGAGGTTATGTTATTGTTGTTTACATTATTGTTTATTAAGACATAATTGTTAGTTTTTTGTGAAATAAAGCTTGTGGTAGTGTTTATTTATTAATATAAAGTAGACCCAGTCTATAGCCTAAATAATTTATATTATAGATTCAATATTGGCTGAAGTGGTTACGTATTTTGTTACCCGAACAGAAAATTTTCAAGTTTGTGGTATTCCCTGCAAAGATAAAAGAAAGGAAAGCTCGGCCATCACTTATAAGGTACCTAATAGAGCAAATATTATTATGTTAAAAAGGGGTAAATGCTTTGGAGTCAAACCATGTCCTATGGATGCAATTTGATTCAGGTCAGAGAAGTTCACACTATGATGAAAGACAACAGTTATAATATTGTGGTAATAAAATATCACCAACTGCATTATTTGTATACTACTACCTATCAATCCCTGATAAGAAGTGCCTTCGAAATGCCCAAAAAACTAAATCCAGCGAAGTTAAAACAGCTGAGCTATATCCCAGTAAGCCTTATTCATGCAGCTATGGATCATCAGATTGATCAGCAATTTTAGTAATACTGTAGACCTTAACAACATTTGATGTACCTACTGAAATTATAAAAATTTAAACAAATATTTATTGTTATTTTTATTACATTGTTTTATAATCTACATAATATATATTTCAAATTGATTGTATTAGGTATAGCATTGATATCCCTGTGCATACATAAGGATAGGTATGAGAATAGTTGTAACTAAAGCGTACTAAAAGTTTTTAAAGGTTTTTTTGAAATTTCTTCCAAATCTCGTATCAAAACATAATTTTCTGCTTTTAACGATGCTCCTAAAGCATGAGTCAATATCTTCAGTAACATCTGTCTGCTCACTTCTTTTCTAAAAATAATTTAATATAATGTTGGCCTTGCTTTTCTATTAAAAGTTATATTAAACTATTAAATGTTCACATTTTTTACTTTAGTTTTTAGGAACGTGAATACATTTTGTATAATAAAAGCTATAACATACCTTTTTTCTGGAGATGTAATGCTAAATTGCCTTTTAGCGCTGAACTCAAATATTGTAGCCCTATTCTTTCTGTCATTGTGCCCAAAATGGCAGGTACAAACCAAAGAATGTTGGGAAGGTTCTCTGCTCTATCTTGACTTCTACCATTGTAAAGCAAATAATGGTTCAACTCCAAGGCATTTATCCCTTTTTAACATAATAATTGTTCTATTATGTACCTTATAAGATGCTTATAGGTGATGACCAGGCATTCCTCTCTTCTATCTTTACAGGGAATACAACAAACTTGAAAATTTTCTGTTCGGGTAACAAAATATGTAACCACTTTAGCCAATATTGAATCTATAATATAAATTATTTAGGCTATAGACTGGGTCTACTTCATATTAATAAATAAATACGACCACAAGCTTTATTTTACAAAAAACTAACAATTATGTCCTAATAAACAATAATGTAAACAACAATAACATAACCTCAAACTTTTTCAGATGGCGATTAAATATTTTCAGGAAACACTTACCTCTATCTCTGGCTGTAAATGGGTCAATCATATCACCAAAAATATGAATAAATTGAAGAAATTCCTTATTTATCGTTTCTAAACTCACAGCACTGGTTTTAAAAATCTCTTATGGGATTTTCAATGCAAATTATTTTTGTTTGGAAATATTTTTTAAAACACGCCCCTTGTGACGTCAACACTTAGGCTGTCTATTTTATAATAGGCTAGACTGATATGACTGATAGGACTAACTTTAAATTCTCTGCTAAGAAGATTATTTTAGGTTAGGATAAGGTACAAGACGTACCTGTAAAATTTTATAACATATCTTGTAAATGTTGATACGTAAATAAATAAATGAATAAATATAATAGGGTAGGTACCTAAACTTAAGCAAAGTATACCTGTTTTTACTTGTTTCAGATTCTTCCTCCTTAATGTCTAGTTCTTCCTGTTTAATTTTCCAATCCCCATTCATCTGATCAGTTTCTGCTTCACCCTCTTCAACTTTGACCTCTACTTCGGTTTGGTCAGGAAATATTTGTTTGTCTCTGTAAAGCATAAAATTATCCCTTTTTAGGCAGGACAAAAACAGGAATTGTTAATCGCTTTTAGGAGAAAGATATTTCTACTCTCGTTTCTACTCCATATACCTGGGTCATATTTTGGTAATGTATAAATCAAATTATTTAAGTAGGAGAGGAGTAGGTACCTATACTAAACAGTAAATATCGATAAGCAACGTCAGAATATATTTTATTAATGACATAAGTAGGGTTAATTAGGCCAATTAGGGTAAATCAAGAGGTAAATACGAATTTAATCCTAAAGGACCCAGTATAAACCTTATGGATACTGGTTTTATGTGGAGTGGAAAGGGCAGAATGTCTGCTTTCATATTAGTTCAGGTTAGTTAGATCTTTAAGCTTGATAATCATATAAATTGAATTACACATCACAGGTCACGTTTCTTTGCTTAAAATACACACCCTTAAGATGTTGACAGACTCAATACTGATATGTATAAGGTTCATCATTCTTATGGGTTTTGGAGACACACACTGGCACAATCATGTGCAAAACATACTATTAAAATGAAGTGCTGCAAGAGTCTATTAATAAACTTTGCGAAATTTCAAACATTTTG
Organism: Polydrusus tereticollis; assembly: GCA_963920685.1. Classification (NCBI taxonomy): domain Eukaryota; kingdom Metazoa; phylum Arthropoda; class Insecta; order Coleoptera; family Curculionidae; genus Polydrusus; species Polydrusus tereticollis. The sequence continues at coordinate 29,043,115 of OY987336.1, forward strand.
TTTAAAATATTTTGCAAGCTATAATGCTACTTTAAAACATAATCCGTCATTGCCATACTCAACAGCATCGGTTTAGCAGTTAAGAAAGTACCTACCTACTTACCTATACGGGTGATTGTATGAATACTGAGTAATATTGAGTTACTTTTATGCCCTTAAGAAGAAGTTCACCTTAGTTTTGTAAACCCGCATTTTTTTCTCTAATGATGGTAATAAACCATTTGCAACTAGTTAATACTTTAAAATTTTTCTATTTTCGGTAAAATAACGTTTTTCTAAAAATATTCATCCACGGGAATTACCAAATGGTCATGGGAATGATTAAAACACGCATTAAGTTCAAAAAATATATATTATAATAAGTAGGTATATATTTTAAACAAAAGTTTACATTTAAAAATATAATTAAAAGAAACACGTTTTTTTATTTTAAACATTGGTCGAAATTGTTTGTCACATCTTTGCACTAACAGCAACAAAAATTGGCTTATACTAAAGCAATAACATCTTAAAAGTTTAATGAGGAACACATTTTATTTTTAGTTTAAGTGGATTCAAAAATATTAATTTGTTTTTTAAATTTATAATATATTCGGTTACCTTTTACTACTAAACTTGGTTCTGAAAGAACTTCTAAAATTTGTTCCTGTTTTATGTAACTTAATTCTTCCTCTGACTCAAGCTTAAATAAACTACTATTTTCACCATCACATACTCTTAAAAATGCAACTTTTATTTCTCCATCATCCTCAAAGTTTGATCTACATACTGCAACATATCTGTAATTAATATTTTTAAGAGATGACAGTGATACTAGTAAATATGTGCCCGTGTGAACGTTTGAGGGCGGTTTTGAACTAGTTGGTTGTTCATCTTCACTGTAAATGTCATCCACTGATAATTTTTGGTTTTGTGATAAACATGCCAATGGATTGCTTTTTAAAACTCGGGAAAGAGGTAAATCATCTTCAGACTCTGAAGAAGATGAAGAATGATTAAATTGAAGAGGTTCATATGTGAGAGTTCCCAAATGAAAATGTTTACAGTATTCCAAACATTCATAGCATGATAAGCTGCGTAACCAGAGTTTGTTCGTGTTACTAATAGAAGTTACCTGATGAACAGTCATTGTCCCTTTAAAGGGTAAAATGGGAATATTTGACAAAATGTTTGTAAAATGCTCAATATCTTGGAGCGAAACGATAAAAAAATGTACACCTGGACAAGCCTTAATGAGAATAATATTAAAAAGGGTGATCAAATCTGGAATATCTTTGCCTTGAGCCACTACCTTATCAGCTGTTCTTTTGCAAACTCCCCCTATGCCATCAGGGGCCCCTTTGCCATGCCCGGCCTCATGATAATTCCAAAACACAGATTTTAACTGGGGGTAACATTTCATAAGCTTGTTAGTCAAATAGGAAAACATAGTTTTGTTACGGTACTGAGTTGCCGGACTGTCACTTAAAAAACTAATTTTTGTTATACCCTTTTTAACATATTCATCAATTATGGGGTTCAAATGAGCCCATATACCCCCTACTCCATGTTGTAAAGATTCAGACAAAGTACAGTAACTTTTGGGCTTAACTGCCCCCTCTATCTTTTCATAGACCACCACAGTATGCAAAGATATTTGCTGTCTAGAGCCTCCAAAATGAAAAGCCTGTGTTTCCTCAGCGTATTTCAAGGCATAGTTTTCACTAAAGTCGCAATGAATAAGAATTTCAGAATCAGTAAGACCTTTTTTAAAATTTGTCATGGTGGTGTGCTGATGTAGAATTTTAGCTTCATGGTCCATAAATTTTTTTATCTTTTCATTAAAAATTTTTAAAAGGTCAACGGTTTTAATTTGTTGAGGTTGCTTTGATATTTTATGGGCTTCTTTGAAAGAATTTGACTTTTTATCAAAATATTTTTGCTTTACATTAATCCATTGAAAGTACTGAATAGAATCATTTTTATTAAATTCGTTTACATGAGGCCTAGACAAAGTACAAATTTCGCATTGCCTTAACAAACACTTTTCATTTTTGTTGCTGCAGCAAATATCTTTAACAATATCTGAGGGAGTTTTCCCTAGAAGTATGTTGTTAGTGTAAAGGCTTTGAACCATAAGCTCCATGTTGGCATGAGTTAAACATTTGCACGTGTCTCTGTCAGCTAGTTTCATTGCTTGAATCCAAAAAGGCCGAGAAGTACAAAAAAATTTATAACTTACTTTAATGACTGGATTTTCTTTTAAAAATTGTTGATACAAACTTAGTAATGTATCAGAAAGATATCGCTTTTGCATAGTTACTTTTTTATTTGTTACAAATTCTTTTTTTCCGGGACAGACTCTACTATTATTTTCTAATTCAAGAAAGTCTTGAATTTTCTTTCTTAAAGTCAAAGCAAGTTTCTGTCTAGAGCTAGTTTTTCTTTCAAAAATTGTTACATCTCTTTTAAACATAGGAGATTTTCTATACTTAATGGCAGAAGAGAGTTTGGTTTCCATTTTGTATTTTTTAATAACCTTTCCATGCAACAGTTTTTTAAAAACCTGCTTTGACTTGTCAGTTTTTAATGTTTTATAGCTTTCTACAAGTTGTTTCTGAACAACTTCTCCAAAGAGAAGGTCGCGTTTAACCTCCTCAGCCTTTTTAGGATTAGACTTACTTTGTTCCAACAAATTGTTAATTTTGGTAGTAGGACTGTCATTTACATTTGTGCTTCTGCAGCTATATTTTTGTAATTTTTCCTGTAACCGCTTACACCTCTTTTTGTAACGATGTAGCCTTTTTTTCATAGTTTGGTGTTTTTGTTCTTCACTTCGTTTTTTTCTAAATCTTCTTACCCTGTTTCGCTGCGCCACACGTCTACCAGCCTCTAGTTTTCTTGATATTCTTCTTACCGGAATTTCTTCATCAGACTGTGGAGGAGTGTTATCATTTAAAACCCTTTCAAGTTCTCTTTTAGCTTCCTTTTTCTTTGCACGATGCACCATAGAGTTTTCCTTCCACCTTTTTCGTTGATTTCGTTGTTCACGAGGGGTCATTTCATTGATACTTTTTTTCATTTTCGCCTCTTTCTGCCGCAAGTACTTCTGCCTTTCCTTTTCTTTTTGTTGTTCCCTTTTAACAGGGTCTTCACGAGTTTCTTTTCTTCTTTTTCTTTCACGTTCCCTCTTATCTCTTAAAACTTCCTCCCTGGATTTTTTTGGACCCATTCTTCTGGCCTGAAACAAAAATATAATAATACTTAAAGAAATTCGTCATTCCCGTTGCTATGTGTCATTCCCGTGTCATAAAATTCACACGGGAATGCTGACACGGGAATGATGATTTTAGCTTATTTTTAACTTTTCGTAAATATAAACTTTTAAAATTTATACAATCTAACTCTAGTTGAAAAATGTTCATGTCAAATTACAATAAAAATATAGAAAACTAAAATTAGCTAAAGAACAAAAATACTTTTTACTTACCACGGGAATGCCTCTCGAACCTGTTACAGCTTGCAAAATCAAAAATATTCTTAGGTTAATACGTATAACATACCCTTGCGAAAGCTCAGTTGATACTGACTAAGGTGCGGCCAAATCAATACCAGCTCAACAGAGTCGAATTATTATCCCCACCAGTTTAATGGTGCGATAAGTGACGACATGGGAATGACGCACAAACGGGGAGGACAATTTTTATTGCAAAATATTCAAACTTTGTATGAAGTTTTAATTTAAAATTATAATTGATTTATGTACACAAATGTAAACAAATTATTTTAGAAGGTTCATTATAAAATAAAATTGATTTTAGGTCGATTATTTTGACCTAGAGTACAATGACACGTAGTGGGGGACCTACACGGGAATGATGTTTATGACAATTTTTATTTGGTTTTTTATAATTATCATTTTTAAAAATTGTTGCTTAAAAAAACCGCCCGGAGCGTATCTTAATAATAAAAACATCTATCTAAAAATAATAATGTAGGATCATATTTAAATTTATTTTTCTTTTTCTGACCTGGGGACATTAAATTACTCAGTATTCGTACAATCACCCATACACGAGATTCGGCAAAACTAGGGCGTGCCGCTATATGAAATTACTACTAAAATGTTTACTCATTTTACAAAAGGACGTTTTTAAATGACCCAAAAAAGAGACAAAGTTGACAGGTATTACGATAATATTTAATATTGTAGAGTTGCAAACAAGACAACCAACTATACTATCAACAAAATTACCTACCTGATCTGGTCTGTTTCATCATCGTCACTGTACTCAGTTTTTATTTTTAGTCCTAATATTTTTCGCTTTTCTTGATTAGCAAAAAATACTTTTGTTGTATCGCGGCATGGATTATTGCTGTTTTCCCACAAATCCCACATGTTCAACAAACTAATTCAGGTGTAACGCCAACTTATTAATGTCTCGGGTAAATGGAACACAGACGGCACAAATTACCAAATTAAATTTTACAAAATTCATCAACCAACATCAAATCTAGGTTATTTCCAACCATGTCTTCTCTCTCTCTTCTAGTTTCGATGGCCACTTGTTTCTCAACATTCAGCCAGATGTCTTCTCATTCATTCTGTATCGGAGCAAACCAACCTTAATGCTGGCTTGCGCCAGTACATTTAAGTAAGACTTAAAAGTACGCCTATTTTAAATTCAAGTTTTCGTTTACACGGACGACAGCGTAAAAAGTTGTTATGCACAAATTAGACATTTTACACTAGAAAAGAAAACGATTACAATACCTGATAAGTGATCGTTTTCAAAAGGATTTAAAAATTTTGTGCAGTGGCGTATCCACAAATTATATAAGAGCGGGCGTACTCAGAGTAAAAACGTAAGTATGCCGACAGCATCCTTAAGCAAGGTTCATATTGATGCGAACTACAAATTGCGAATAAAGCTCCGATTGGTCAATATGAAATATTATTTTGGCGGTAAAAGTGTCAGAACGAAGTTAAAAAATTTTGCTAATTCGCAGGATTTAAAATCTGGGGGCGGGAATCTTGAATGGCTTTTAATATTTTAATTTTTCTTACGCCCATCATGCGCCCCTGTATCTGACCGCACAGCTGTTTTAAACAATTCATAATAACCTTATTTTTAAGTTTTGTGGTATTTTTTATAGACTTGTGATTATAATCATAATAAAAACGTAGAAATCACAGGACAAATAAATTAATAAAGGTAAAACTAATTAAAAATTTACGTTGAGGCTCGAGGCTATGTAGATTCGTTCGGCCAATGTTTTGCCAACTGATCATTTTCATATAACGCCACAGGGTCGGCAGCCATCTTGCTTGGAGGACAAGCAAAATAAATAAACACAAGCGTTTGGGGTATAAGTTCAAGTTTTTATTAGTTTGCCTTGAAATTTTAGATCTCTGTTCGTTCTGCCCTGAATAAAATGCCGTCCTATTGATAAGGGGTAAATTGTGAGATGAGGGGAAACGAAAACAATGTACGATCTCTTGGAATTCCTGCAGTTCTTCAAAACGCTGGAGAAAGCCTTCATCGACTCTCACAAGAACGGCGTGAAATGCCCATAAGCTAGCTTTAAAAAGAGGACCTTTAAATGAGCCAATTAAAGTATTTGATTATTAAATATAAAATATTTAATTTAATTAATTTTTTGTATTTCAAATCTTCACCTATCTGCAAGCGTTTCCGAGATAATGACAGTTCAAAAATAAAAAACTAACCTAATTATAATTATTCCCAGTGGCGTAACTAGCCCTCTGACCTGGGGGTGGCCTAGGGTTGGCCTGTTATTGTGACTTGTAGTGGCGGCTCGTGTAGACGCGGGCCGGCGGAGAGCTCGCCGAAGGCGAAATGCGCCGCAGACGAAATGCGCCGCAGACGAAATTTTTTTGGACCACACCCAAATTTTAACAAATTTGGTCAATAATCAACAGTAATATCACAGGACCTCGTTTTTTTATCGGTTAGATTTTTTAGCTGTCACGAAAACTTTTTTTGGAATTCTTTGGAGTTGAATTTGGACATGTTTATTCTGATTAGATCCCGAGAGCGAAGCTCGAGGGATTTAATTTTTGAACAAACAAGCCCAAAGTTCAATGAGTATTGCCAAAAAAGTTTGAGTGAAAAATGGAAAATTTAACCAATAAAAAAATGATGGTCGAGTGATATTTGGCAAGATTATTTATTATAATTTATATAGATTATAATTATAAATTGATGCTATATTTGCGAGGCGAGTAGCGAGCTTACAAAGTCAGCCTTTTTCTGGGGGGGGGGGCCTAGCGACGTCTGGGGGGGGGGGGCGGCCCCCCTGTAGTTACGCGCCCGATTATTCCTACCTAATACCCACCAGTTGAGTCAAGGTGTTTTCATGACAGCGACCTAAGAGGTGTCAATTTTGAGTTCCTGTTTACTTTTTTGTTGTCTGATTCCTAATTTGTTTACACTATATGGTTCATCTGAATGAGAAACAATGAGTTGAAATTTTAGTACTGAGCGGTTACGGAAATATGAAGAGATCGCAAGATCAGGTTTGTCAATTTTTCAATGAATTATATTCAAATAGACCTCCAATAAATCAGTCAACGGTGTATCGAGTGGTAAAGAAATTTCGAGAAGCAGGCAGTGTTAGGGAAGCCGCTAGATCAGGTCGACCTAAAACAGCAACCGGGGAAGACAAAGCTTTGGATATCATGCGCTCAATACATGAAAATCCAACACAATCATCCAGGCCAATGGCAATGGATTTTAATGTGTCTCATCAGTCAGTGAAAAAATTGTTTAAGCAGAAGAAGTTGCATCTCTACCTACAAGACAAAGTTGGTGCACGAGTTAAACGAGGACGATTTTGATTGAGCTGAATTTTGTGAGCTGATGATGGAAAGATGCAATAACGATAATAACTTCGTAACAAATATCATTTTCTCGGATAAAGCTGTTTTTCATTAAAATGGCATTGTTAATAGACAAATTATCGTTATTGGTCTGCTGAGAATACTCACTAGTTCCAGGAAGGTCCCCCAATAACACTTAAAATTTTATAAATAGTCATATCTTTTTTAAATATTTTTGCAAATATTTAAGTAATATTAAACAAATATTTTAAAATTAAGTTATATTGCGTTAGTCATGTGCTCTTTACCTATAAACTATATTAATTAATATTATCATAGACCAACCTACCTACCTACCAAGACATATCATCTTAGGGGTAATTTTACTGCTCTAAATAGGCAATTAGGGTGCATGCGCTAGGGCAGAAACCTCGAAAATTAAATTATTTCCCAATTATAAGAAACGAGCCATCTCGTCAGACAACCTTACCAAAGCTCTGCCGTTTGGGTGGGACTCGGGGAATTTAGGAAGAAATTGGATGTTGCCGCGTTGTGCAAGTTGCCTAAAATAAATAGAAATAGATGATGCAATTTTGATAATTTTGTTATATTAGTTTAATTAAGTCATGTTTCTTTTTCTGTTCTTGGTTATAATAATATGTATCTACATACCATTATTTATTTTATAACTTGATAAGTATGCTACCATCAGCTATACAACCAAATATGTTACCTTTATCAGGTATTTTTATTTTTTAATCACGTAACAAAAGTTTTGATGTACCTATGCGTCCCATCCAGTTTTCCATATTCTGTAATTTTTTAAATAAAACAATATAGATATTCATTGATAATAGTAGTAATAGTACAAATTTTGTACATGCAAACTATTTACCTACTTTAAGAATAAACCATTGTCATCTAGATGATCAGCAGGGATAGTTTTATACAGTAGAAGATGGTGATTACAAGTAGTAAATGCAACAAATTTACAAAAAATAGTGAAACATCAGAATAAGATTATAAACAATATCGAACTACAAAATAGCCAAGATCATATTGAACCACCATAATAGTACGTCTCTTTTTAGGTACAGGGACATTATTTTAAGTGTCTCACCCGATTGGAGATTTTCCTGCTGACTACTTATATTGAAAAACAGATTACATATTTCTTTATAATTTTCCGCAAGGAAGCCAAATTTTATGTAAAAAAATATATTATAGGTTCACAAATTTGAAAGATACATTGGATTTTTTAAATGAAAGCCCTTATCGATAACCTCACGGGTGCGTTGCATTTAGCGATTCGATTTTGAGTTGTAAAACCCAATTGTTTTTACAGTTATATAATCTCCCGTGGCCGAGCTATTTACGCTATAATCAAATACGACAGATGTCAAAAAGTGACAGATACGACGCCATTTTGAATTTTTAAAATGGCAACCCTCATCCATAACCACACGAATGAAAAATAGGTATGGTTAAAAATAGTTATCAACAACTGTATGTTTTTGAAATCTGATCGCGAAATGACATTTAAAAAAATTTTAAATGGCGTCGTATTTGTCACTTTTCAACATCTGTTGTATTTGATAATAGCGTAAATAGGTTGGACACGGGAATAAATTATGTAACTTTAAAGACAATAATTGAGTTTCACAACTCAAAACATATATTTCTAAAGTGGTAATAATTACAGAACCAAATCAACAACGTTGAAACCTCTTATCTCCAGAATAAATAAAAATAAATATTGGCAACTTTTTTTTTGTAAAATCGAATCGCGAAATGCAATCCACTTGCTAGGTTATGGATGAGGGTTTTCATTAAAAAAAAATCCAATATGGCGTCGTATCTGTCAAACTTGCGAACCTATATAATTTTTGACATCAAATTTGGCTTCCTTGCGGAAAATCATTGAGGAATGTGTAATTTGTTTTTTATTATATTTAACAGGGAAACCGCGAATCGGGTGACACTTCATGAATGAAAAGGCCTTATTGTCCAAGAGGTATCATAAGAGATATATCTTATTGACAAAGCATGATAACTTATACAACTGAGCTACAACACATGACTTAAAAAATTAGGAGTCCGGCATCGACAATGGATACATAGCTAAGGCACAATCAAAAGTTAATCACCTCTTTTAACTTCATAACGGAAGTGCCATTAATTTTAAATATTATTGATGTTTAAGTTTTTACACTGCACCCACATAAAAAATTTTAGGCTAAAATGGTAATAAAAGTACCAACAAAACATACATATAAGTAACAGTTGATATAAACTACAATTTAGAATAACAAGCGATAATCTAAATAAAACCATTATTAAAAATTTGAAAAAGTAAGATTACATATCATTTTGTGTAAAAAAATTCGTCTATATTATAAAATGCTCTTGACAATAGCTTGGCCTTTAATTTCTTACGTAACAGTTTAAAGTTTTGGCTATTTCTTGTCTCTAAGCTCAGGTGGTTATATTATATCTTTATCCCATTACACTGGGGAACAGCAAAAATGTTTCCGAGACCAAAATAGCAAAATCTTACTTATTTTATTATACTATAACTAACAATCTGTCTTGCAAAAGTCTCAGTTGGCTCCGGTTCTATAGATCCATGCTAATTATGATAATTACCTACCTGCCCGTAATGTATGGGAAAACTCGATTATTAAATGAGAAGTAAACCTGGATTTATTATAGCAGGTGTACTTTATAAGTTAAAAACGTATATAACATAAATCCTAAATTGTTAGTTAGTTGTATTTCAACCACTAGTTGATCGAGGGCTGTTCGTATTTGAGAAATTAGAGAGTTTTGAGCAACATGTCGCGAGCTTGTTTAAAAAAACCGGATCATTTTTGTTATATATGTGGTGAAGTGACTTTTGTGAAACAAAAACGTACACTTAGCTCTTTAATACAAAAGGCTTACCACTTGTATTTTGGCTGTCAAATTGGAGACCAGGATAAAAATTGGGCTCTCCATATCTGCTGCTACAAATGTGCGTCCAACATTCGCGGCTGGCTAAGTGGGAAAAAGCGTAAGATGCCCTTTGCTGTTCCTATGATCTGGCGAGAACCGAAAGACCACTTACTGACTGTTACTTTTGTTTGACACCTCCCATCAAAGAAGGCCTATCGGCGAAAAAAAGGTCTGCGATACAGTATCCAAATTTACAATCCACCATACGCCCAATGCCTCATAGTGACGAGTTGCCTGTACCTAATCCACCTCAGGAATATATTCTTAATTCTGATGATGATCCAATGGATTCAAACGGTAGTGTACTGGAAAATGTCGCCGGCCCATCAACCTCGCAAGACTCCGATTTTGTCTGTTAACTTCCCAGTAAAAAGCCTCACAAAATAAGTCAAAGTGAATTAAGTGACCTTGTAAGGGATTTGAAATTGCCTAAGAAAAAATCCGAACTATTTGCCTCTCGATTGCGAATGGGACAGTCGAGCACGATCGGATCACTACATAAAGGTGCCGTGTTTTTAGTTATTTAAAAGAAAATTTCCATAGAATCAGTGACACTAAAATTAAAGAGGGCATATTTGTGGGTCCCCAGATTAGGAAACTTTTCGGAGATGCGCAATTCGATTCCATACTTGAACGCAAGAAATGCCTTTAAAATGGTTTAATAGGTATTTTTTAGTTGCTTGGATGTAGTTCAATAAAAAAAAAATAGGTTTCGTTCAGAATCTTTTGTCAATGGATCACAGTAGCCATAGAAAACAAAAGAGAATAATGGCAGTGGATGACATTAAGAATCAGATCAATGTAAAAATTAAGCCTTTTTACTGTAAAGTTTATTGTCCAGTCATTTTATAAGTTGGTACTCAAAATGAATTTTTCAAAACACGAATTAATCGATATGATTTATGTTTTGGGCGAGGCAGATAAAAATTGTCTTTTTGCTAAACGACTATACAGGATGAAATATATCGAGCGGCGAACACCCAGTCCTCAAAGTTTTCAAAATTTAATGGAAAGGTTTGATTCAACAGGCAGTGTGGAACATTCAAAACGTAAAGTTGTTAATAGAATAGCTACAAATGGTGAGAAAGAACTCGAAATACTTTTACACGTCCAGGAGAATCCCCTAGTTAGTAGCCGTAAATTAGCTTCGCTCGGTGATACGTCACAGTCAACGGCAAACCGAAAAACATGCAAGTATAAATATCATTCGTACCATATTGAGTTACATCAGGAACTTTACGATGAAGATTTTTAAAGGCGTGTAACTTACTGCCAATGGTTACGTATCCAAATTGAGATAAACCGAGAACACCAAAACCATTGGTCGGTTAATGTGTGGTGCGGCATACTTCACAACAGAATTATAGGACCATATTTTTTTAATGAACATTTAAACGAACGTAATTATTTATATTTCTTGCAACAGACATTGCCAAGATTATTGGCAGAAGTCGACTATGATGAACGCCAAAATATGTGGCTCCAACAAGATGATGCCCCTCCCCACCTTTATCATGAAGCAAGATAATATTTGGATCAGCACTATCCTCAAAGATGGATTGGCCGAGGAGGTTTTGTTGCATGGCCACCAAGGTTTTGTGATCTTACCCCGTTAGATTTTTTCCTGTGGGGCTACACAAAAGATAGGGTGTATGTCACACCACCTACGAAAAGGCAGAACATGGAGAATAGGATTAGGGATATCTCTCAAACAATAACACCAGCATCATCAAAATGATTGACAAGTGTATTGAACAAGGACATTTATTCGAACAATTATTAAGAATAAACTGATTTGGGGAAGGGACAGTTTAAACAAAATTTCTATATTTTCATTTCTTTTCCATGGCTACTGTGATCCATTGACAAAAGATGCTATAATGAGGACATTAAATCTCAAATTACCAAAATATTTCAAAAACTATTAGAGATAGGGAAAGGACGTTCTTCACGAAAGTTGAAGAGTTTATGACGAGCTATAAGATGACAGAAAAATATATAGGGTGTCCATTTAATAAAAGTGATATTTTTCAATTAGAAGTTCTCTGACTTTGGTCCTAGAAAGAAAACACCCTGTAAATGAGATGTCAAATATTTCATAGTGAATATGTTTTTTTTTTAAATTTATTTAGTAAGTATAAAAATTATGAATAGCTTAGTCAAAATTTAAATAGCATTTTTACAACAACGAGATGCTTGCAAATGCAAACTTTTCATTATAAGTCGAATCATCTTAAAAACTATAACTTTTTCGTATATTAAACCATTAATAAAAATTTATGAAATAATACGTAGAATTAATAAATGTATCCAAATATAGGGTGTCCCATTAAAAAAAATGTAACTTTATGACACCCTACTTTTTGGGCGCACTCTGTATAATTCAAAATATTTTTAAAATGTGCCAGATATCCAACCATACCTTAAAGCGAAAGCTTATTATCGACAAATCTTATCTTCAAGGCATAAAATTACTCCGCGCAATCGTTGACTCACCCGGTACGGAAGAATAAAAAAAATATTTTTTTAAATAAATGTGACTAAGATCTTAAATAAGAAAAGAACATCGATGGGCACGGGTGGGCACATAATCATATAATGATAAATCGCCCTGGTACAGTATGCTAGAAATTCAATTATTTGGACTCATTATCGACAAATACATTAATAGTGTCTGTTAGTCTTAAATATATCCTACCATTTAAAAATCTTCTTAACCCTTCGCTATATCAGTGTATACAGAAAAACTCGCAAATTATTTTGAACAAGAAGCCCTTATACATACTTATAATATAATACCACTGGTGTCCCGGGATAATGTGTAAAATATTCATGAGTAAGAAAGAATGTCGGTAATATTCGGTAAGGAAATATTACACCAAAGCTCAGCGAATTTATCAGGAACGTTATCCAAACAGAGTACTGTCATGTTCCAAAACACTTAGACAGCCCCACACAAGATTGAGCAAGACGTAGTACGAAACTTCCTGGCAGACCTGCAACAGTAACCAAGCCCGAGTTAGAAGAGGCTATACTTTGAAAGATAGAAGATGATCCTTCAACTAGTGCCAGGAAGGTAGCGGTGCAACTTCAAACAAGTGCATTAACTGTTTGGAGGGTTCTGCGTCTTTATCAACTATACCCATACCATATTCAACGTGTGCAAACTCTGCTTCCCCGTGATTTTTAGCAAAGGTTTGATTTTAGTAGGTGGTTGCTGCATACAGTAGCACATAACATTTTATTTACTGATGAGGCCTCTTTTTCAAGAGGCCATTATGAATTTTTATAAGGAACATTTTTCGGGCAGACGATAATCCTCATAAAATTAGAGAATGTCGTTTTCAGCAATAATTTTCGGTGAATGTTAATAGAATTACTGGATTGGACGCGCAGGTCTCCAAGGTTGGCCAGCTCGCAGTCTCGACTTAAATCCTCTAGACTATTATTTACGGAGTCATCCAAAGTCTTTTGAATACAAGACGACTGTACTAGATGAAAACGACTTAAAAATTCGAATTATTGAAAGTTGCAATGCGATACGAATAATGCAGGCATTTTTGAACGTGTAAGAGAATCACAGGTGAGACGATTGCAATCGTGCGTTTTATCAGAAGGTGGCCATTTTGAATATTTGCCTTGATTAACTGTTACATTTTTTTTGTATTAATATTTAAAAAAATAATTTTATTTTAAATTTAAATGTTTAGATATACAAGAACAATTCAGGGAACTAAGAAGTTGTATTACTAGTTGGTAAATCCGAAAAAATATCAAAATTAAAAAAAGTCAGTGGCGTACATTCTTTTGTCAATAATATTCTTTAAGGTGTTTTCTGCGACGCTAGTGGACTTAATAATTTTAATCTAGTTAGGGTTACTTAAGCCCCTCATCATTATAAATTACGGTACCAAATTTCAATAAAATTGGAAATTAGATATTTAAATAAATTATAAAACGATTAAAAAAAAAACTTTAAACACTCGTATATCAGTAACGGGGCAACTCCGGACACATGTTCATAAAAACTTTTTCTCTTAGAATATCATATGGAATCACCTCCTTAACTTACGTACCGTCCTTTTGAAACATCCTGTATAAACAAAATTTGTCAAATTGTCTGAATAAAGGACTGTTAAAGAAAATGTATCAGGGTTTTTTCTACAATAATTTGCGAGTGTTTCTGTATAAACTGATATAGCGAAGGGTTAAGAAGATTTTTAAATGGTAGGAAATATTTAAGACTGACAGACACTATTAAAATGTTTGTCGATAATGAGTCCAAAATATTAACTTTCTAGCATACTGTATTTTTTTCATAATTAAGATTTTAGTCGCATTAAATACCGTCAACCGGAGTGAAGTCGATAAGTGGGGGTGAAGTCGATCAATGTGGTATTCACAGACATTTTCTTGCGCATGGCGAATACGAACGTATAATCAGGTGATTTCTTGTCGGTAGGTTATTTGCCGAGTATAGAGCTAATGTGATCGCGTGAGTGGTAAATGTAACAATTAAAGGTAGGTTTGACTTGAAAAATTAAGAACTAATTATGCAAGAAATGTTTTAAATAAATTATCTAAATTCATTTACTTGTTGAACTACATTCGTAACAATCACTGTTACATGAAGGTATGTAGTCGATAAACAATAAATTTAAGAAGAGTTGTATACAACAATAATTAATAATTTCATTATGAGAGCGGTTCAAAAAAAATATTTTTTTAAGACATAAATAGTGGGTCAATTCGATCGAGTTTTATTTAACGGTTTCACAGGGTTATGTTACATTGAAGATGGAAAATTATTGTGTAACACGCGCCAGCATTCAAATTTTACAGTGGCCATATTCCTAAAGTCAATGGCGTACACAATTTTTTTTTAGGGTTTTAAATGTGCAACATATGTTTGTAAAAAACATATGTAAATATATATATAGATGGATGAATGTATGTTTAAAAATAAACTGTGACTACAAATAATATTTAATTCTAAATTATAACTCGAAAATATCAAAAAAAGCTTGGTGCTTATGGCAAGAGAAATTATGACCCCATATATTTACAAAGGGCCTTGGATTCAGTGCGCCAAGAAAAATATATCATGAGAACAGCAGCAGATTTTTATGGAGTACCGTACTCGACGCTAAACGACCACTACCACAACAGGCATCCCTTGCAATATGGGGGACAACCAGCCCTTGACAAAATGTCAGAAAATGTAATAATTAATGCACTTCAAACATGCGCTGAGTGGGGATTCCCCCTAAAACCCATTAATATTCGGCGCATTATACAACAATTTTTAAATAAACGTGGCATCATTGAAAGGCGAATCGAACGTAACTTACCTGGAAAGGGTTGGTTTAAAGGTTTCATGAGAAGACATCCTCAGCTGACAATAAAGATGGCAGAAAATACAAAGCGAGTAAGAGCAGCTGTAACTTATGAATCTGTTGAGGGGTATTTTAGAAACTTGGCAAATAAGGTGAAGGATATGCCCCCACAGAATTGGGTAAATTATGATGAAACCAATTTTGTGGACGACCCTGGAACTACGAAAGTAGTTATGAAGAAAGGCAGCAAGCATGCTTACAGAACATTGGATTCTTCCAAGACTAGTACAACTGCAATGTTTTCCATTGCTGGTGATGGAACACGCCTTCCACCATATGTGATGTACAGAGCAAAACATATTTATGAAGGCTGGAAGGAAGGCGAAATGGAAGGCGCCGTATACAATCGTTCGAGCAGAGGCTGGTTTGATTCGGAACTTTTTGAACATTGGTTTAGGGTTGTAGCACTACCTTACTTTAGAAAATTAGAAGGACCGAAATTGCTTATCGGGGACAATCTGAAGAGTCATCTCACCATTAGCGTAGTTCAGGATTGCAAAAATAATAATATTAACTTTGTGTTGCTTCCTCCGAATTCGACGCACATGCTACAGCCCCTCGATGTAGCTTATTTTCGCCCACTTAAAGCGTCGTGGAGACAAACATTGGAGGAATGGAAACTAAAGAACAGAAGGGTATTGCCAAAAACATTATTTCTGAGGATGCTTAAAAATGCTGTTGAATCACTTGGAGATCGAAAAGCCAACAATGCAAGAGCTGGATTTAAAGCATGAGTTATGTCACACCCTATCCAAGGATAATGCTGATTCAACATATTGTTATCTCGATGCAAGCCAAGCATCCCATTCGCTTTTAATGTTTTAATGTTCTTTTCCACATTTAGTCTAGAGTCAGATTTTATTCGAGTAACTGCTTTTATTTTAACCATTGTTAATTATAAATCGACTTATGTATTTCTAGTAAAATAAAGTTGTTTTTAAAAAGGGACTTGCGTGATTCAATCGTATAACTGGCGCAGTCGGAACGGATTTGATAGGATTGATTGTATCGCACAAATCAATTTCGGTAACGATTAAACTGTCAAAACGAACTTTGTGATTTTGTGACTAGTGGAGGTGATCGTACAGAGTGGCTTTCAGGACATAGAAAACCCCATCCATAGCGGACTGAACATCTCACCATCTACCAGCCAAGGATCTCGGGAAAGGGCTCTACAAATCGACCCTTTTCGCAGAAGTGGATTGATTGGTTCCAGACAAAAATTGCTGGCCCACAACAACCCTTTTATAAGTAGAAATGAAAACGAACCAGGCAGCCCTTCTAGTTATGTAAGTGCATTTTATAAATGTCAACTGACGATTTAATTGATTCTTTAAGAAACTTAAAGATAAACCCTTCAACTGACTCTGACTCCGCTTCCTGTCCTATTGTACCGGAAGTGTCACTCGAAATAAGTAATATAATTAATCTTTTGTGTCAAAGTAGCGAGACAGCTACAAATCTTGAAAGTACCACTTTCTCTCAAGAGATTTGCTCCGCAGGACCAAACTCTAATTTAGTTTTAGAAGATAATTTAATAACACAAGCAGAAATACAAAATACTAATATGCCTAACATATTTAAGCCTGGATATTTAAATTGTGTTCCAACTTTTGATGGTAATGCAACAGAATTAAATAGATATTTAGCAATATGTGAAACAATAATAAACAATTTTTATGATGCTAATAACCCCGCAGATTTTCAAAATATTTACTTGCTAAACTCTTTAATTGGTAAACTAACCGGCAATGCTAGACTAGTAATAAACATTCAAAACGTTACCACTTGGGCAGATCTAAAGAATACCCTTTATAGGAATTTCGCGGATCGTCGAGACGAAACCTGTCTCAATAGAGATTTAGTTATGTTAAAACAATTACCTAACGAGACACCCCAAAATTTTTATGATAAGTGTTTAGAAATATTAAACTTATTATGCAGCTTTATAGACGCGCATGACAATGCAAGTGCAGCAAACGTAAAGCGTGAACTGTATAAAAAATTAGCATTAAAAACATTTTTATCTGGACTAAGAGAACCCCTAGGGACCACCATACGCAGTATGCGTCCAGAATCTTTAACAGACGCTATTCAATATGTTATCCAAGAAGGTAATATTAGATATTTGCAATCAAACCAAACGTCACAGTTTAAAAATAATTCAAATAGACCAAACAATAACCTGTCTGTACGTCCGACAAATTTTAATTTCAATAATCAAAATTCGCAATGGTCTCATGTCACCAAACCATTCAATACACAACCAAATAACTATCAATTTAGATCGAACTTTCCTTCTCAACCTATACAAATTAGGCAAAACCCTAATTATAGACCACAGCAAAAGTTCTTCACCAACTCGCAAGTTTTTGGAAGACCACAAAATGCTTTTAAACCCGACCCAAATAAACCATTACCTAAGCCAACACCAATGACCGTGTGTACCAGGGAAACGTCGAAATTTAAACCCAATAATAATAACAAACCTAATTATAACAATAACGCTCAACCTTCTACGTCTTATCAACAGTACCGTCCCTCACAAAACTATAGACCCCCGCAATTTGCATTCGAAGAATTGTATAATACGGAAGCTAACCCACTCTATACAGAATATAACCCAAACAACGAATATAGTGCTGAATATGTAAACCCTGACCTACCTTATGAATCTCAATATTGTGTCTGTCAAGGAAATGACGAACAATATTACGAACCACCTAATACTTCCCATCAATGTATGTCAAATGACGACAATACTGAACCGGATTTTCAGGAACCTCCGCAGGAGAACAACCAAATTTGACACCTCAAATTATTTCTCTAAATACGTCAAATACAAGTGAATTATCTTATATAATATTTCCCGAACATAACCTAAAGTTTTTGATCGATTCAGGATCAACAAAATCATTTATTGATCCAAATTTAGCCTTCAAATATTTTCCAAATTGTATCAGAGACGACCCATTTATTGTATCCACTGTTTTTCAGAAATCTGCACATAAACACAGTGCAATGATCCCTTCTTCCAAAATTTTTAAATTACCGGAAAATCTAAACTTAAAATTTTACCTTTTTAAATTTCACAATATATTCGATGGATTAATTGGTATCGATAATTTAAAAATACTACAAGCAAATTTAAATTATGACCAAGGATTTTTAATCACACCGTATACGAAAATAAAATTATCCTTTCATAAAACCCAAACAGAGCTAAATTGTATAACTATCGCACCTAGATGCCAACAAATTATTAAGGTAAAAACAACAATAAAAAAAGGTAAATTAAATACTAACGCCGACGCGTTATCGCGAATCGAAATTCACACTAAAGAAACAAAAGATAATTTTGATTTAGGTGACTATACAAACCAAGTGACACAATTTACCTTGCCAAACGACCCAACTACATCTAATAATACAATTAATACACCTACAGAGAACGATAACGAAAATATAGATCAAATGTCTACACTTGTCCAAGTTGACGACCGATCAGCTGACGATGACGTCACAATTCACTCGAACGATGAAGAAAACCCTATTGTAGGTATACCAATCGTAGAAACCCCCGTAAATTATGGCGCTAATCAAATAATTATACAAGATGTATTGCATTCACCCGCGAGACCAAGAACAAAAATATTATTTGAAAAGAAACGCAGAATAACTATTCAAATTTCTAAAAATAATTTTGAACAAGACATAATAAATTTTGTTAAAGAAAATATTATCCCAGATAAGCAATATTACCTATACTTCGAAAATCTTAATACATACGAACCTTTTTGTGAAGTAGTTAGAAAAAATTTTAAATGGCCCTCAATCAAATTTAAACGTTGCCTAGTAAAACTTGTCGATGTAATAGAAAAACAAGATATCCCCGAAATAATAAAAAATGACCACGAAGGTAAATCCAACCATAGAGGCATAGACGAAACAGAACAAAAAATAAAAAATAAGTATTACTGGCCAAATTTGAAAAACTCTATACAAACCTTTATCAATGATTGTGAAATATGTCAAGTAAGTAAATACGACAGACACCCTGTCAAAATACAAATGAACATTACACCAACAGCAATAAAACCATTCGAAATAATTCATTTAGATACTTATACTTTCGAACAGACAAAATTCTTAACAATAATAGATAGCTTTTCAAAGTATACCCAAGCATATCCCCTAACATCTCTAGTCTCTACTGAAATCGTAGATAATCTTTTATTCTACTTCTCACATCATAAAATACCACAACAAATAATCGTTGACAATGGTACCGAGTTTAAAAATACAGTAGTTACAGAATTATTACAACTGCATAAAATAAAAATTCATTTTACTTCTCCTAATCACCCACAGTCCAACGGACAAATAGAACGAATACATTCGACACTTTCAGAACATATCAGATTACTTAATAATCAAAAATTTAATAAAACACCGATCACCCAAAAAATGATTTACGCAATTTTAGCATATAATAATACAATACATTCCTCAACGAAGCTTAAACCCACCGATATTATTAATGGTCATTTAACTAATGATAACCCTTTTGATATAAATATAGAACAGTTATTACTTAGCGATTATATAAGCGATCATAAGGAAAGAACTAAACTACTATATTCCCAAATCAACGAGAAATTAATATCGAACAAGGAAAAAATTATCGGAAAAATTAATGAAAATCGTGAATCCCCCGAAATATTTACACCCGATCAAAACGTTTACTTGAAAAAGCATATTCGACAGAAAAATGCCGATAAATTCGAGAAACCAACTAAATTAGTTTCTATTAATACGAAACGTAAAACTGCAAAAACAAATCTTAAAGAAAAGGTCCACCTAAGTAATATTAAACGCCCACTTAGGAAACGGTACAGCTTCACTAACTAGAACTTTATCTCTCTTTTCAGCTTACTTCGACTTACATTCGGATACGAAGAAAAGATTACGATAAGAAAATTAACTGATAACCCCGGTAAAATTCCCTTTAAATTAGGAACAACTAAAGTGCAAGAATATACTTACACACTTATTCATTATTACGATATTAATCCAATAATTATTGAAATTAATAAATTACATATAAAATCTAAAAATATATCGATGACAATTAGTGGTCACCCAGAATATGAACGCGATGCTTCAAATTATCTAAAAATATTAAAATTAATACAAGATAGAGTTGAAACAAAAATAAAGGAAATAATTCCACACCCAGACCGCATTAAACGAGGTTTAATTAACGCATTAGGCTCCATCTTTAAATCTATATCAGGTAACTTAGACGCCTCTGACGGAGAGCGATATGAAAAACTTATTGCCGAATTGCAAAATAACCAAAAGAGATTGGCTACAAATATTTTGAAAGAGAATTCGATATCTTTAAGTATAATAAAAAAATTCAATGATACTATTCAACAAATTAGTCACAATGAAAAACTGTTGGAATCCAAATTAAACCAAATAGGCTTATTCGTGCAAAAAACTACCTATAGAGAAAACGCAAATATTATTAAAGATGTTTTAAATCAAATAATAAACGTCTACGAAATAATAGACTCCACCTTACAGGATATAGAAAATTCAATTGCTTTTGCTAAGCTTAAAGTTATGCATCCTAGCATTGTAAAAACCGAAGATCTTTATTTTGAATTATTAAAAACCCAAAAACAAGTAGGCCTTAAACGTATGCCTTTAGAAGTCACACTCGAAAATACTTTAAATTTTGAAAATATAATAAATCTAGAATGTTTTATTTTAAATAATAGGATAACATATCTATTGTACATCCCGATAGTATATCCCGAACAATTTGATTATTTACACCTCTATTCCATTCCTATCCTTAGAAAGAGTCTGTTTAAGGTAATAATACCGCGAAACAAATTTTTGATTAAAAACAAACTGCACTACGCATACCAAAGTAAAGAATGCCGAAAAATCAAGGACCAGTCCTATATCTGTAATAAAATGGATCTTCAAGAAATTTCAGCAAATAGCCCATGCACCGTCAAACTTTTAGAGTCACCAAAAGCCACCTCCACTTGCAAACAAATCGAAGCAAAAATCACTCAACCGATCTGTAAACAACTGGATATCGCCAATCAATGGATTTGTATCTTACCTAAAGAAGACATTGTCAAATTAACCTGTAATCAACAGGAAGAAAGCAAAAAGCTGTATGGTACCTACCTGTTCCAAATCCCGAATGGATGCCAAATTAATGTCAATCAAGAATCAATAATCAATAATCAAAGACAAATCGCAAACAGCAGCCAACCCATACTGTTTCCTGATTTCGATGACGAAACCAACGTCCTACCAACCCTAAACCTTAGTTTCCACATCCAAGATGTTAAATTGGACGGACTTTACGAATTAGAAAACCAAATTCAGGAAAATCAAGCCGACCTGTTCTTCAGCAATATTTCTGAATCACCCAGTATATGGACAATACTAATTTACATAATCTTAATAATTGGTATTGTATACTTCTGCTATAAGAAGAAATGGTATTTTAAACTGAAGCCAAGACGCAAGTCAGCCGACGAAAAAGAAGCCTTGGAACTTCAAGACGTTCAACTACCCCGTTAGCCGTGAAGTTGAATCTTCGAGGGGAGGAGTTATGTCACACCCTATCCAAGGATAATGCTGATTCAACATATTGTTATCTCGATGCAAGCCAAGCATCCCATTCGCTTTTAATGTTTTAATGTTCTTTTCCACATTTAGTCTAGAGTCAGATTTTATTCGAGTAACTGCTTTTATTTTAACCATTGTTAATTATAAATCGACTTATGTATTTCTAGTAAAATAAAGTTGTTTTTAAAAAGGGACTTGCGTGATTCAATCGTATAACTCATGTGGACTCATACCATTTAACCCTGAGACGGTTCTCCGAAACATAAAAAGGAAAGAGTCCTCGAATCTACAAGCAGAATCTTCAATGACCGAAGTTCTGGTAGATCACCTGAGTCAATTAAAAACTGGAAATAATGATGCTCCAAAGATGGGGAAACGAATCAACATAGACCCTGAAAAAAGCGTGACTGGGGTAAATTTGAGAAGAGGGAAAAGAACTCTCATGAAGAATTAAAAAAATGTAAAAGGCAATTTAACGACACCGATGATGAAGACGAGCCTTTTGACCTAGACGTTTTGGAGCCAGAGGAACATGGCATTATTGGCGAGGAAGATTATGAAATTGGTGAAGCTTCCACTACATCAGAAAATATTCCCGAAAATGCTCCCGACAACGGCGGCAACTTCCAAGTGGGAGATTTAGTCATTGTACGCTAAAACACTAACAAAAGAGACCGCCTCTATGTTGCTCAAATAATGGAGTTTGATGAGAGTGACATTGCAATAATTAATGCATTACGTAAAAAGTCTGTGTTTTTTACGTTCCCGAATATAGCCGATGAATCGGTGGTCAGTAAAGATCAAATTGTTAGAAAAGTAAATTTGGCGTCAGTGAAACGGGGCGGACACAACTTTAGCCTAACACAAGATGAAGAAGTGACCACACAATAATAATTTTTTTTGTTGTAGGTATTTACTTTGTTGTAGAGCTCATATTTTTAATAATATTTTAAAAAGTCATATATTATTATTATTTTATGTTCAAGTTTATATTTCTTTAAGAATAATAAGTGTTCCTCACAAATAAAGTTTTATTTTCATATTTTGCGCATTTTATTCAACTAAGATATTGCAATATACAAATTATAATAATATATACAGGGTGTTATGGAAATGACTTATTATATTTTAAGGGGCCACTCCTGAGGTGGTCTAGAGTTACACTTGATAGTTTTTTTTTTCTAAAATCGGAAGTATTTTGAATTTTGTAAAATACCTTAAAACCGGACTATGTGCGCCTTCCATGATAGTTCAATGCCCCTGTGTAATAACTGGATTGCCATGTAAGGGCCGTAGCCTCGTAGGGTGGTTCGAACTCAGGTTACATGGGGGAGAACAGAGAAAACCCTCTTATACGTCTTTAGTGTTTTATTACTTCTCTAATAATAATGTACATCAATAAAATTAATTACAATAAACCCAAGTATGACCTGGTTCCATTGCTGTTTGTTATTGTATTGTTTATTAAATATTATAATAACTAACTTTAGATATAAACTAAGTAGAGAATGCTGCGTTGGATACTTTTGCAATAACTGACCCTATTAACCAATTGAAATTACTTAATGTGCCTAAAGTATCCATCACACCTGAACACATGTGTTTTTGACAAGACAAACTGCTGGAATGGTAATTGTTTAGTTTAGTGCAATTAATGTTGAATTTTGTGCTAAAATTTCGTATATAGACTAATTGAGGGTAGCTGATCACAATTTTCCTTTTGCGTTTTTACGGCAAATGCACTGGTTTTGAGAAAAAAAAAATGTTAAAGTTTTTCACTTACAGGTTAGGGTATTCTTTCCTTTCAATTTCCTAGATTTTATGGTTTTCCCTTCAAAATATGTGATAAAACTTTCACCAAACTATCTGTTCATAAAATAAGAACAACATTTTAGCAAAAAAACAATGGAAAAGGCACAAATTTAATTAAATTCGTTGTTAATACGCCGACAAAGTAGAAGCGTCTCTTTGCAGATTCATTGCACTCACGTTGCCAGATTGTTCTTCTTTTTCTTGTAATTATTAATGGCTTCCATCCAGGAGAATGATATGCTAGCTCGAGCCAATAGGATTCATTCAATTAATAAAAATGAATTGAAAAGTATAGGCAATTTATAATACACTAACAATCTGACAACATGGGTGCAGTTTGCTTCTGCTTTTTTGGCCAGCTGTCAGTGAGCTGTCTCCCGTCTTTTTCCAGATAACGTAGAGTTTTCTGTTCGCTTACAAGTTATCCCGTTTTTCAGAGTTTCCTTGTGGCATATTTCGTTTATTTCAACTCGGAAGTGTATACTATGACTCCGACAAGTAATATTTTATTGGAAATACCAACATTTTAGGATTACATGCAAAATAACATACCGGTGAGTTAGAAAAACTTTAACATTTTTTTTCTCAAAACCAGTGCATTTGCCGCCTAAACGCAAAAGGAAAATTGTGATCAGCTACCCTTAATTAGCCTATATACGAAATTTTAGCGAAAAATTCAACATTTGCACTAAAGTAAACAATTACCCAAATCAGCTGTTTGGGTCATTGGCGCGTAGGTGTTTTGGACCTAAATTTTTGAAGGCATTTTTCTCGAATTTCTAGCTTCGAGCGCCATTTATAGCAATTTTTCCCCAATTCGTCTCGACCTATATATTTACGGGTTAAAAAATAATAAGTCATTTCCATAACACCCTGTATATATACACATCTATTTTTAATTTTTGGAGATCGACTTAACCCGAGAAAACGCTAAAGTCACGTACGCACACTTTGTTACCAGTGATCGATTTCACCCCAAACCTCGGGGGGAAGTCGACTGCTCTTTAACGAAAAAAAAAAAAAAAACTATGAATCCGATTGGCATCATTTCAGAAGATATTGATACCATAATTAATAAGGAATTTATATTTGCAATGTCATTAAATTATATTATTGCATTTCGGAGTAATTGCAAAAACACCGCGATTTCTAATCGATTTCTGATCGATTTCACTCCGGTTGACGGTATTTTTTTTTATTTTACTGTACAGAAAGTCGCACAATATAAAATACAGTGGTACACCCTACGTTGTCATATATTATTATTACATTTGAGACCATGGACAAGATAAATCACATTAAGTGAACATATAGGTAGCTTTTATTAGGTGCATGTCCACCAACTCATAGTTTATATATTTTACAATACCTATATCACATGTCACACCCCGATATTTAAATTTCATACAGCAATAAAGATAAATCCAGAGGTAACGTTCAAATCTGGAAAATTACACATGGTATAAAAGTATAATTATATGAAGTGAAACCCAATTTTTCGCATTTCTTTAATACAAAGCAAAATACACTTTATTTAGATTAGTTACCTTTTATTTAGTCTTACATACATAAAGCGTGTGTCTAAAATATTTTAAGAATCTTCCATGAAAACAGTTCAACAAATGTTTCTACTTATTCACAAAATATTAACGTCGCCGGGATGCCAAAAAAGGTATTGACGTAAATAGTTATTAACTTGATAATCACAATGATCCCATATAAACATATTATCGTACTCTGGACACTTACGCCGGAGAAGGTGCATTTTTAAATAACTTTTTCGAATTCTGTTAACTAACATGAACTGACTACATTAAAAGTTTCAACATACTAACTTCCCACTGGATCTTTATGCCAAAGAAGGTGCCTGTTAAAATAAGATTTATACCTAGTTTAAAAGGCACATTGAGCGCATTTAAACATATTGACTACTCCTGGATGCTTACGTCGAAGAACGTGTCTGTGTAAATCTCTTTTAAACTTAGTTTGACAGCCAAACTGACTGCATTTAAAGTATATTGACTTCTCCTGGATCCTTATGCTGAAGAAAGTGTATGTTTAAGTTATGTTTAAACTTAGTTTGATAGGTACATTGACTGCATTTAAACATATTGACTTCCTCTGGATTCTTATGCCGAAGGAGATGACTGTTTAAATCACGTTTAAACTTACTTTGATAGGCACATTGACTGCATTTAAACATATTGACTACTCCTGGATGCTTACGTCGAAGAACGTGTCTGTGTAAATCTCTTTTAAACTTAGTTTGACAGCCAAACTGACTGCATTTAAAGTATATTGACTTCTCCTGGATCCTTATGCTGAAGAAAGTGTATGTTTAAGTTATGTTTAAACTTAGTTTGATAGGTACATTGACTGCATTTAAACATATTGACTTCCTCTGGATTCTTATGCCGAAGGAGATGACTGTTTAAATCACGTTTAAACTTACTTTGATAGGCACATTGACTGCATTTAAACATATTGACTACTCCTGGATGCTTACGTCGAAGAACGTGTCTGTGTAAATCTCTTTTAAACTTAGTTTGACAGCCAAACTGACTGCATTTAAAGTATATTGACTTCTCCTGGATCCTTATGCTGAAGAAAGTGTATGTTTAAGTTATGTTTAAACTTAGTTTGATAGGTACATTGACTGCATTTAAACATATTGACTTCCTCTGGATTCTTATGCCGAAGGAGATGACTGTTTAAATCACGTTTAAACTTACTTTGATAGACACATTGACCACATTTAAACATTTCGACTTCCCCTGGATCCTTATGCTGAAGAATGTGTATGTTTAAGTCATGTTTAAACTTAGTCTGATAAGCACATTGACTGCATTAAAACATATTGACTTCCCCTGGATCCTTATGCTGAAGAATGTGTATGTTTAAGTCATGTTTAAACTTAGTCTGATAAGCACATTGACTGCATTAAAACATATTGACTTCCCCTGGATCCTTATGCTGAAGAAAATGTGTTTTCAAATAAGATTTCTGCTTAGTTTGAAAGGCGCATTGAGTGCATTTAAACATTTTGATTTCTTCTGGATTCTTATGCCGAAGAAGGTGTATATTTAATGCAGGTTTAAACTTACTTTGATAGGCACATTCACTGCATTTAAACATATTGACTTCCCCTGAATCCTTATGCCGAAGAATGTGTATGTTTAAATAATGTTTAATCTTAGTTTGATAGGCACATTGACTGCATTTAAACATATTGATTTCCTCTGGATCCATATGCTGAAGAAAGTGTCTGTTTAAACTGCTTTTCAACTTAGTTTGATAGGCACATTGACTGCATTTAAACATATTGACTTCCTCTGGATTCTTATGCCGAAGAAGGTGAATGTTTAAATCCTTTTTAAACTTACTTTTATAGGCACATTGACTGCATTTAAACATAATGACTTCCTCTGGATTCTTATGCCGAAGGAGATGACTGTTAAAAGCACGTTTAAACTTACTTTGATAGACACATTGACCACATTTAAACATTTCAACTTCACCCGGATCCTTATGCCCAAGAATGTGTCTGTTTAAGTCATGTTTAAACTTAGTTTGATAGGCACATTGACTGCATTTAAACATATTGACTTCCCCTGGATCCTTATGCTGAAGAAAATGTGTTTTCAAATAAGATTTCTGCTTAGTTTGAAAGGCGCATTGAGTGCATTTAAACATTTCGACTTCCCCTGGATCCTTATGCTGAAGAAAGTGAGTGTTTAAACTACTTTTTAACTTAGTTTGATAGGCACATTGATTGCATTTAAACATATTGATTTCCTCTGGATTCTTATGCCGAAGGAGATGACTGTTTAAAGCACCTTTATACTTACTTTGATAGACACATTGACCACATTTAAACATTTTGACTTCGCCTGGATCCTTATGCCGAAGAAAGTGACTGTTTAAACTCCTTTTTGTCCTAGTTTGAAAGTCACACTGACCACATTTAAACAAGCTAATTTTCCCTGGGTTCTTATACTGGAGAAGGTGTTTACCCAAATTATATTTATACCCAGTTAGAATGTTATACTGATCGCTTTTAAACAAATTAGCTTTCGCTGGATCCTTCTGGAGACGATGCTTGCGTAAATTTCTTTGCCGAAATAACACTGAGTCATTCTTAATATTTACATTAAGTTTGTGACCAACTTGTTGATGGCACTGCTGATTAATCTGGAGTTCGCAATTTTGATGTTCGGCAATGCTGTAATAGAGAAACACATTATACTAATCGTATGAGTTAATTTTTTACTAATATTACCATATACAGGGGCATTTCTTTAAATGTCTCGCCTAGTAGGTTAGTTGCCAATCAGCTACATAAAAAAATTAAATCTCCAGAAGGAGCGCTACATGTTCCTAAGAGCACAATTGCCTGTTAATATAAAATGCCAATATAAAATAAACAAATAAATATCATTTGCCAAAAAAAAGCTACCTCGACATAGATACGAGATCATGATAATGCCGTGCCTTTCGTGAAACGGGACCAGTGCCTATTTCGGCTTTATAGTATGCAAAGGGATATCCCGTATATTTTTTGCCGCCCACCTACAGGGGTTATTATAAAAACAAATATACAAAAAAATGGTAAATACTAATATTTAATATTTTTTCTCAAATTTTGTTATCAGAAAAATTTTAAAAATGTCGTAAATGGCAAAACTTGACAGGAGTTAGGTTTTTTTTTAATAAAATACCATGTATATGACAGTCTGCCGTCCTCAATGAAAAAGCGGTATCTACATGAAAGCTTAAATCGAGAAAACGAGCTTTAAAGTTTAAAACGTAAAACCTTTTATTAAATCGTTTTTTTATTCGGAAAAATGTGAATAAGTACTCTGTGTCAAAACAAACACTTGATGTAAATGCAAATTTGGTGTGATATTATCTATTTGAGATTAAGTTTCACTTACCGCCTTTTAATTATGCAAAATTCATAATACCGGAAATTTGTATTTTAAAATATTGCAGTATCTGCATGATAGGTTTAGATTATTTTATTATACACACACTTTAAGTCGATTTTTCAAAAAATACATATTTATAAACCAGTTTAAAATAATCAAAAAAATTATCAGAAATTTATGATTTAAATTTCTTCTTCTTCATCATGAGATTATTCAGAGCCAGTCTAGTTTGGAACCATATACCAACTAGCTGGTCGGCAACCAGGGTAATTTATATACCCAAGGTGGGCCGCACTCGCTCAGACCAATCAGTCTGACTTCATTTCTGTTAAAGAGCCTCGAGAAAATACTGGACAGGCACATCACGACTGAGTTACGGGGGGAAGAGGTCAGATTTAGGGCCTCCAAGGGGTGCCCACAGGGAGGCGTTCTATCGCCCCTTCTGTGGTCACTTCTGGTGGATGACCTGCTAGCCATACTCTCCCTGTGGGGGATCAGTCTGCAGGCATATGCAGATGATCTGGTCATATTAATTAAAGGAACGTCTGAGGACCGAATATCTGACATTCTTCAAGAAATTCTCAATATCATATATCAATGGTGCCTGAGAGAGGAAATGTCAACAAATCCTCACTAAACGGTAATTGTGCCATTCACCAGGAAAAGAAGGCTGGATAATCTAAGACCGCCTTCTTTACAAGGAGAGAGCATACCGTTTGCCAACGAGGCCAAGTATCTAGGGGTAACACTGGACAAAACGCTAAGTTGGAACTCCCATATGGAGAAGATTATCCGCAAGGCCAGTCTGTCTCTATGGACATGTCGCAGGATTTGCGGTAAATCCTGGGGTATGGCACCGAAGCAGTTATACTGGCTGTACGTAACTGTCATACGACCAATGATAACGTACGGCTCTGTAGCCTGGTGGAATAAGGGCCAACAACGATTGGCCCAAGCAAAATTAGCCGGACTACAAAGACAGGCATGCCTTGCGATCACTGGAGCTATTCGCACCACACCAACGGCAGCCATGGAGGTTCTATTAGGACTAATTCCTCTCCATCTATACTTAGAGAAGGAAGCCAAATGGGCAACCTACAGAATGCATCAAGCAGCAACCAACAAACCGCGGTTGTGCATGCTAGAGGATACCGGAATTCTGGCGGACATTATGACCAGCAGCACTCTGGAAATGCCCTCAGATATCATGACAAAAGTACCCAATGACGAACTGCCCTGTAATGTCGTTTATCCCAGTAGGGAGGAATGGGACAGCAATAGTGGGACTTTGCTTAGTTCGGAATTTGGATTATACACAGACGGCTCCAAAAGTAATGAAGGGGTTGGAGCCGGTGTATACGGCAAAAGTCCGAAAATAAAGCTGACAATCAGTCTGGGATCCATGGCGACCATATTCCAGGCTGAGGTTCACGCCATTGAAATGTGTGCAAGGCTGCTGACAAATCGACCGTACGCACACAGGGAAATCAAGATATTCTCTGACAGTCAAGCCGCTCTAAAAGCCCTTGAATCGAGATGGTGCAATTCAAAGACGGTGTGGAGCTGTCGCGAAGCACTATTCGAACTAAGTCTCAATAATAGAATTACCCTAGTATGGATTTCGGGACACATGGGTCTAGAGGGCAACGAGGCTGCTGACAAGCTCGCTAAGAGTGGAGCGGCAACGAAATTCCCGGGACCCGAACCGGCAATTGATATATCCCATGCTACCGCCAAGATAAAGATCCTGGCCGAAGCAACAGATAAGTGGAGAAGGCATTGGTTGAGCTTACCAGGCCTAAGGCACTCAAAGGCATTCATAAACAGCCATAGAAATCAACAGCTAACTGACAAACTACTAGAGCTTAATAGGACGCATCTTAAAGCCCTAGTGGGACTGTATACCGGCCACTGCAGACTGCGCCACCATATGCACAAAATTGGACTGGCGCAAGATGAGGAGTGCCGACTCTGCATGGAAGATGCAGAAACAGCGGAGCACGTACTGCGCGCCTGCCCTGCAGCAGCAAGAACCAGATTCGCCCTATTTGGCGAGGTGACACTACTGTCGGAAGACATGAAGAATGTCTCCCCAATACAATTATTAGCTTTATTAAGAAGATAGATCTATTGTGAGAAATATAAATAAGGTGTGAGCCACAATAGATCATTTGGTCGCAGTGGAGATTTAATTGTATCCCACTCACTTTCAACCTAACCTAACCTAACCTACAGGCACCTGCAACTGCATCCACAAAATCTGCTAAGTCGTATATTTTTGATTTCCGTTTCATCGATAGTTCCACTTGGTGGTGAAAGCTGTCTGCCGACATAAATGTGTGTCCTGGCTCAAAATAATTAAATGTGATGTTATTGGCTGATATTGCATCTGAGTTGACCATCCTTACTAAACCTAACAACGACCAATTTTTATTCTGGCTGGCGCAGTTATCCAACCATATAATGATATTATTACATCTCGATGAAATTTAAAAAAAAGCATAAAAAGTGCTAATTAAATCCGGTAAGTATAGTTTTCGGGAGTCACTGGCGCGGTTGATGTTTTTTCCATAGTACACACGATTTGCAGGAATCTTCTAATTTGTCCTTATCATGTCCATGCAACTTAAATGTCTCACATACGTCGCATTCCTCGTGCCCAAGCTTACTAAACGAAATGCGTTTTGCTTTAATCTTTCTTCTATAAGTTTCGTATGAGACCTTGATTTCAGGATATTTAAGTCGTTGTATATTAGAGTCGCAGTTATATTGCTGCTTAGGTATACTCCATTCCACAATAATTCGTTGATTTCCCGACCGCAATACAATTTAAACCCAGCCATAAATAGGTGCCTTTTGAAAGGGTACAGGTCCTGATTACCTATACTTTTAATAGTTTAGGTTAGTGATTTTCAACAAAACAACAAATATAAAATAAGAGGTAAGTATCTTTATTTTAATCATGTAATTAAATAGCTATTAATATTTATACAAAAATACTAATCTACAATATTATAATATCATCTATGCCTAAACTAATTATTAAGGGCCTTACGTTACTATTATGTTATTATATTGGTATATTAGGTAGGCTAATGGCAAATTGCCGGTGTTCAATATAAAGAGTCTTTTCATCTTAGTTTATCAGTCGTTTGGTGTTTGTCAAGCTGTGCGTTAAAGGTATTTTCGTGTGTGTTATCGAGCATCCAAAATATGTCAGATCTGTGTGAAACTTCAGATAATATTGCTTCCGGAAGTTATGGTGTAACGAAGAAAAAGCATTTATCACTTGATGCCAAAAACATCATAAAGGACGTTTACTGTACCCTTTTAGAAAAAGGGTATGACCGAAGTGCAAGTTTTAGTGAAACGAGCATTTTGACCAAAGTTGCATTAACGACAGTAAAAGATATAGTGACCAAACCCATCCAGCCAAGGGAAAAACGGTGTGACAGCGGAAAATTGAGAAGCATCGAAGAAGCTGATAAAGCCTTGATTCGGAGGAAAATTTATGACATGTACAGTAAACAAATAGTCCCAACAATAGATACGCTCAAGAAGGTACTTACAGCAGACGAAACCGACATTTCATGTGGCAGGACAAGCCTTTGGAGAATAGTAAAAGCAATGGGTTTTAAATATCGTACCATTGACAAACGACAAGTACTAATGGAATCGCAGCGGTTACAAGTATGGCGTAGAGATTATTTGAACCTTATCAGACAACATAGGGAAGAAAATTGTTCAATTATATACTTGGACGAAACCTGGTTTGATACCCACGACACTCCTAAAAAAGGTTGGAGCGATTCAACAATCAAATGTCAAACTAAAGCTCCCTCAAACAAAGGACAAAAAATTACGATATTACATGCAGGTTCAGAAAATGGATTTATTCCGAACGCTCTATTATTATCTGCGAAGAAAATTGCCTATTCATCTTTGGATTACCATCAAGACACGGATGCTACATTGTTTGAAGATTGGTTTCAGAATCGTCTGCTTTCGAATGTACCCAAAAATAGTGTTATTGTGATGGACAACGCTAGTTACCACAGTCGCCAACTAAGTAAAGTGCCGAATTCAAATATTACAAAAGTGGAAATTCAAAACTATAAGATGGAAAATAATATATATTGAAAGGAAACCTATACAAAAAAGGACCTTTAAAATGTTTTAAAAACATTCAATATTGAAAAAGAATATATCTCTGACAATCTCGCAAGTGCTAATGGTCACACAGTTTTACGCCTCCCTCCGTATTACTGTATTTTTAACCCAATAGAACATATATGGAAGCCAGTTAAAGACGATGATTAGAAGAGAAAACACATCCCCTACACTAAGTAGTTCTGTTATAGAATTAATTAAAAAATTTAAAGAAATAGTCCATTCTCGAAGTGGAGTTGAAATATAGGGAAAAGGGGAAAGAAAGTCAAAAAGTCTTTCTCCACTAATTTAAATTAAATCCAGCTAAAAGAGTAAATAAATTTCATTGAGGATAAAGCAAAGCTTTATAGTCATTGGTAAATTTTTTGAAACTCGTGGAGTCTACCGTCTCTTTCATCTACAGGTATCGGTTATCTACCATGTCATGTTCAATTGTGAAAAAAATTTTACTGATAAATAAGTCAAATATAATATTAACTGTGACTTTTGTGAAGCAACGCATTGTGTCTCATGTTCCCAATTTTCAATCTCCGAAGTCCAGGTTACACAAATTAAAGCTAGAATTATGTTGTAAAGTCCATCCGAACATATTTTATTTGACCTAATAACTGCATTAATAATTTTATTATATTGTAAAGACCCAAAGAAACCCCGTTACCTGTTCGAGTGCCAAACCTACGTTTTTAAATAATTTCTTGGTAAAATTACCCATATAAAACTGTCGATGAGCGTGCCAACCAGCGAAATCTACCTGGCCCCAGCTGGCATCACTGTTTATATTACTGAAATGAAATGAAATAACGGGCACTGCTTTGCACAGGAACGGATTTTGTAGTTAAATGAAACGCCATAGCAATACCTTATAGTAGCAATGTTTATTATGTTTATTTTTACCATTACTTGTATTATATGTATATTAATTTGTTATATTAAGTACAAAACTAGTGTGAAAAGTTTTCGTGCGGAAAAGGGAAAAGTTTTCGCACGCATTTAGGTAAAAGTAATAATAACAATTACTATACCTACTTAAAAAATATATTTACATATATACAGATACACAGAAGGTTTAATTGTAATTATAAAACGTTTTAATTTATTCCTAATTCAGTCTCGCTATCACTATCATCCACATTTATAATAAGATAATGTATTTCGTTTTGTTGTGTAGTTATATAATAATCTTCAATTTTTGAGACATGGTTAACCGAATTTTTCCAATTTTCATCTGGAATTTCACCGAAAACTTTCTTTATTAGCTCCATTACACTGCCACTAAGAGCAGGTGTGCTATTTTCAGTTCTCATTTTCGATTTAATTTGATGCCACATGTGTTGAATAAGGTTAAAAAAATACAATAATAGGGTGGCAGTCGCAACACAGTGTGACCCATTTCTTCCGCCATTTTATCACACACATACTCTTTTATAGTACTAAATGCCTTTAACACTTCAACAGCTGTTTTTTACTATACGTTTCCTCAAAGTACAAGTCATTTTTTAACATGAACTCCTTTATTGCGGATCTTGTGCTCGATGCATTCGGTACTTTTTTCAGTTGCCGGCTGTGGTAGCTTGCATTGTCCATCACAATAACACTGTGTTCTGGTACATTTGAAAGCAAACTGTCTTTAAACCAGCTTTCAATCTTCATGACAGTCCAGACTTAAATCATTTATATATTTTGCCGACAGTAATAAACAATTAGGGATCCATCCATTCTCCCAACCTGCATAAATTATTGTTATTCGTTTTCCTTTATTTGAAAAGGCTTTATTTCGGCATTTTTCAGTTAAATCAACCCATCTTTTGCAAAGCGCGGTGAAGACTTGTCCTGCTACACGATATCGTTGTATCGTCAGTTGTTAACCGCGTTTTTAAAGAATCTAACGTGGGCACAACATTTTCTCGATACATTTGGTATATTTTCCTGCGAATAACATCTTTGTCACAACCATCTATGCACTTCATTTTTCCGGTATCTTTGCGAAATTTTCTTTTAAAATGTCCTTTTAGCATAATATCTTGTACCGTCGATAATGGAACTTTGGTCATTTCACTGGTATTTTTAATGGCAATTGCATTAGGGTGGCCGCTCTTTAATAACGATTCACATACATTTTTCACGATCTTTGGCGTCAGAAGATAAATGCTTCCTGGAATGTTTAGAGTAGCTAGATATCGCATTAGCTGAAGATTTCCGGGGTCTCCACATACTTTTAATATTAACTTGTTGCACACTGTTTCAAAGTAAAATAGACAGGTACTAATCTATTTCAAATATTATGTTTACTATTTATAAAGGGTGTCCCAAAATGTACGCACATTTTAAATATCGTGGCATTTCGTTTTTGTCATAGTAGGCTTCTGAAAATTTGATAGCTGTCATGTAATTTATTGCAATTAATAGTCATGGAACGCTACACGGTAGAACAGCGCGTTGTTATCGTGAAAACGTATTATAAATGTGGAGAATGTTATGCGGAAACAGTTCGTAAAGTGCGAGCCGTATTTTTTTTATTTATTTATTTTTTTTATTTTAGTCCACCTGAGGTCTTATAATAATAATAATAATATTATTTATTTCCACAAAAAAAAATTTGGAAGAAATAGTGCACCAAAACATACGACAGTGCAAAGATTGATCAAGAAATTTGAGCAAAGTGGTTCAGTTGGAAACATAAAATCAACAGGGCGGCCGCGTACTGCTCGATCTATTGAAAATATTGCAGCAGTGTCGGAAAGTGTTGGCGAGAATCCAGGCACGTCGATTCGCCGTCGGTCACAGCAAGTGAACATTACCAAAAGCAGTATGCAGCGAATTCTTACAAAAGGTTGCATTTGCATGCCTATAAAATCCAATTGACCCAAGAATTGAAGCCAGCAGATCATGGGTTGCACCGTAAATTTGTTAATTGGATTCTGGAAAACGAGGCAAATGACGGAGATTTTTCGAAGAAAATCCTGTTCAGTAATGAGGCACATTTTCAATTAGATGGATACGTCCATAAGCAGAATTGTCGACTTTGAGGGGAAGAGAATCCTTGTGTTATTCACGAAAAACCAATGCATCCTCTACGAGTCACCGTTTGGTGAGGTTTTTGGTTCGGCGGAATAATTGGGCTTTACTTCTTTGAAGACGAGGCTGGAACTGCACTAACAGTGAATGGCGAACGTTATCGTGCAATGTTAGAAGAGTTTCTGTGGGCTGAATTAGACCGAATTAATGTGGAAAACTTATGGTTTCAACAGGACGGAGCGACCTGTCACACTGCGCGTGAAACAATGGTCTAGTTACGACTGAAATTTCCTGGTCGTGTCATATCTCGCAATGGTGATCAGAATTGGCCACAACGATCCTGCTATATAACACCGTGGGACTTCTTTCTCTGGGGTTTTCTTAAATCTTATGTTTATGCCAATAAACCAGCCGCAATTCCTGACTTGAAGAACGAAATTTAACGCGTCATTGATGAAATTCGTCCACAAATATGTGCAAATGTTGTCAATAATTTCGTCAAAAGGGCAAGGGCCTGCCAGTAAAGCCGCGGTGGACATTTGTCGGATATTGTGTTTCACACTTAATCGTGATATGTATTCTTTCTATCCCAGTAAAGTTTTGACACATTGCAAGAAATAAATGTGTTTTG
Organism: Polydrusus tereticollis; assembly: GCA_963920685.1. Lineage (NCBI taxonomy): Eukaryota > Metazoa > Arthropoda > Insecta > Coleoptera > Curculionidae > Polydrusus > Polydrusus tereticollis. The sequence continues at coordinate 29,079,547 of OY987336.1, forward strand.
TTAACAAATAAAAATGTGCGTTCATAAGGGTTTTATAAGCTATATAAACAGGTACCTGTAACTAAAAATTTTTGAGAAATATTCTTATAATTAAGTTGTTTCTAGAAAACCTTAATTAGACATTTTATTGATTTTGATAACAAATCAAGTAATGTACATGTATATTGTTATTATAAACTGGCATTAAAAATAAATGTGGGTTAATACGTCTCTGCCAAAGCGAAAGCCGAGTTTATGAGGGATTTTATTGCAGTCATTAAACCAAACGAAATATGTTGGGAAGTACTTTACGCTTGTAGTAAATGTATCGATATCGTCAAAAAATCTCGCAATGGTGATCAGAATTGGCCACAACGATCCTGCTATATAACACCGTGGGACTTCTTTCTCTGGGGTTTTCTTAAATCTTATGTTTATGCCAATAAACCAGCCGCAATTCCTGACTTGAAGAACGAAATTTAACGCGTCATTGATGAAATTCGTCCACAAATATGTGCAAATGTTGTCAATAATTTCGTCAAAAGGGCAAGGGCCTGCCAGTAAAGCCGCGGTGGACATTTGTCGGATATTGTGTTTCACACTTAATCGTGATATGTATTCTTTCTATCCCAGTAAAGTTTTGACACATTGCAAGAAATAAATGTGTTTTGTTAACAAATAAAAATGTGCGTTCATAAGGGTTTTATAAGCTATATAAACAGGTACCTGTAACTAAAAATTTTTGAGAAATATTCTTATAATTAAGTTGTTTCTAGAAAACCTTAATTAGACATTTTATTGATTTTGATAACAAATCAAGTAATGTACATGTATATTGTTATTATAAACTGGCATTAAAAATAAATGTGGGTTAATACGTCTCTGCCAAAGCGAAAGCCGAGTTTATGAGGGATTTTATTGCAGTCATTAAACCAAACGAAATATGTTGGGAAGTACTTTACGCTTGTAGTAAATGTATCGATATCGTCAAAAATAGGGCCAAAGGATTAATTGGTGAGCTGAAGACCCAACTGCTAAATGCGTTAGAGTCTCTGGGCGTCCAACCCTTTAAGAAAATCGATCAAAAAATGGACATGCTCGATGCCTGCCTTCAGAATAAACTGATTGAACTTGATGGCCAAAAATCAAGCCTTGCAGTAAGCGGGCAAGCGGAAATAAAAGAGGTTACCAAAAATACTGACTCCTTGAAAGCTGCTATTAACAGGCTCGAAACACCCAAATCTAATGCTAATCTTCCGAAAATTAAGCAACGCGACGCAGGTGAAGTGTCTTATTTTACTTCTGATATTGTGCCACGCGACGTAAGACTAGAAGAACTTGAACGTAAAAACAATGAACTAACTAGAAAAATAGCCAAATTGGAAAAGGAATCTTCTCAGCCAGATTTCGGACCCAGAAAAATTAATCAGTCAATCAATCGTCAACCTGAGAGTGTGGAACCGAGGATGGAACCTAGATCAACTCACCATCGGCGCTCGAGAGCTTCAGTTTACGCAGAAAACTTTCCGCAGCATGGAGTAGAAGGACATCTTCGCTAGTAAATAGCGTTACCTTAATCTATCAAAACGTTAGAGGCCTCAAAACCAAACTTAAAGACTTTCTTTGTGCAGCTCACGCTGAAACTTATTCCATCATCGTTCTTACAGAAACCTGGCTAGACCAAACGATCAATGATGCTGAATTTATTGATTCCAGCTACGCAATTTACAGAACCGATCGAACCAGTAATAATAGCACTAAGAGTCGTGGCGGATGTGTTCTCATTGCTGTCAATAATAATCTTAAATCTCACCGCCTTGACATTAACAATCCAACAGTGGAAGAGATATGGGTTTCAGTAAAAATCGGCGATATTACCTATTGATTGGCTGTGTCAATCTTCCCCTCGCAATGGACATCTCTGTTTATGAGAGTAATATTAATTCTTTAAGTAGGTACTAAAAAGCAAATATCCATAAACAGCATCAGAATATATATTAATGATATAAGTAAGGTCAATTAAGCCAATTAGGGTAAATTGAGGGGTAAATACAAATTTAACCCTAAAGGACCCAGTATAAACCTTATGGATATTGGCTTTATGTGGAGTGGAAAGGGCAAAATGTCTGCTTTCATATTAGTTCAGGTTAGTTAGTTCTTTAAGCTTGATGATCATATAAATCGATTTACGCGCCACAAAGTCACGTTTACTTGCTTAAAATAAACACCCTTATAATGTTGACAGACTCAATACTATATAAGGTTTATCATTCTTATGGGGTGTGGAGTCACACACTGGCTGACTTCCACAATCACGTGCAAAACATACTATTAAAAGGAAGCGCTTGCATACATTTTTGAACGCCGGCAAGAAGGTCGGTTTTCAGTCAAACACCTTGGTTTTGTGACCTTTTTTTTTATATGTGCATTATATACGTCTCTGCCAAAGCGAAAGCCGAGTTTATGAGGGATTTTATTGCAGTCATTAAACCAAACGAAATATGTTGGGAAGTACTTTACGCTTGTAGTAAATGTATCGATATCGTCAAAAATAGGACCAAAGGAATAATTGGTGAGCTGAAGACCCAACTGCTAAATGCGTTAGAGTCTCTGGGCGTCCAACCCTTTAAGAAAATCGGTCAAAAAATGGACATGCTCGATGCCTGCCTTCAGAATAAACTGATTGAACTTGATGGCCAAAAATCAAGCCTTGCAGTAAGCGGGCAAGCGGAAATAAAAGAGGTTACCAAAAATACTGACTCCTTGAAAGCTGCTATTAACAGGCTCGAAACACCCAAATCTAATGCTAATCTTCCGAAAATTAAGCAACGCGACGCAGGTGAAGTGTCTCATTTTACTTCTGATATTGTGCCACGCGACGTAAGACTAGAAGAACTTGAACGTAAAAACAATGAACTAACTAGAAAAATAGTCAAATTGGAAAAGGAATCTTCTCAGCCAGATTTCGGACCCAGAAAAATTAATCAGTCAATCAATCGTCAACCTGAGAGTGTGGAACCGAGGATGGAACCTAGATCAACTCACCATCGGCGCGCGAGAGCTTCAGTTTACGCAGAAAACTTTCCGCAGCATGGAGTAGAAGGACATCTTCGCTAGTAAATAGCGTTACCTTAATCTATCAAAACGTTAGAGGCCTCAAAACCAAACTTAAAGACTTTCTTTGTGCAGCTCACGCTGAAACTTATTCCATCATCGTTCTTACAGAAACCTGGCTAGACCAAACAATTAATGATGCTGAATTTATTGATTCCAGCTACGCAATTTACAGAACCGATCGAACCAGTAATAATAGCACTAAGAGTCGTGGCGGATGTGTTCTAATTGCTGTCAATAATAATCTTAAATCTCACCGCCTTGACATTAACAATCCAACAGTTGAAGAGATATGGGTTTCAGTAAAAATCGGCGATATTACCTATTGATTGGCTGTGTATATCTTCCCCTCGCAATGGACATCTCTGTTTATGAGAGTAATATTAATTCTGTAACAAGTGCTGGTGAATTATTGGACAATATTCTAGTTATAGGTGACTATATTGTATCCAATATCACATGGTCACCCGATCACCATCAGCCTGGTTTCTTACCAAACAATGCTACTTCCATTAAAGAAACGCTGTTATGTGTCTCTTTTATGCTTTTAGGATTGTCTCAGCTCATTGGGGTGATTAATGATCGCAACACAATCTTAGATCTTTGTTTTGCCAACTTTGGCCTTACTTCAGTTAAAAAAATGCAATGGCTTAGTAGATTGTGATCCTTATCACCCATCTTTGGAACTCTCAATTGACTGTAGTAGAATAGTATATTTAAACTCGCCTGATTGCTTTTATTATGATTTTAAAAATGCTCATTTTGACGTCATCAATAACTATTTTGTATCATACAATTGGCACTCAATTTTGGATGTGAATTTGGATGTTACTGTTGATAACTTTTATTATGTCCCTTTCAATTGCAATGAGTTGTTTGTCCCGAAAAAAAAGCAGTCTCTAATCACAGATATCACTTGGTTCTCATCCGCACTTAAATACCTTATAACACGTAAGGAATTAGCTCATAAGGTATAAACAGGGATCAAACACTGAAGCAGATTACTTACTTACTTCTTTATTGTTTCCAGAAATAATACAATTCCATAACAATGAAGATCTGTCTAGGCTAAGTGTTAGTAGGTACCTAATAATACTAAATAAAAGGAAATATACAATTAATAATAAAATAAAAAGAAATGCGTGTGTTGGAAAAAGGCGCGTACTGGAAATAAATGTATAAAATTATAAATAAAATTCCATTAAGGCAATTATAGAAAAATAGGGTAATTTTATTCGTTCCTCAGGAAAGCGCGTAACTTAAGTATGCTAAACATGGCATTAAAAGTATCTTTGGCTAAGTCAGGCGTCAATCCATCAAGAACTTGAGCGAAATCAAAAATATTATTTGGCCAATTAGGTGGGCGTAGGTGGCTATAAAGTGGGCATTTAAAAAACACATGTTCGAAAGTTTCAAACTCGTACATATTGCAAACAGAACAAACTTCTTCTTGGTTTATCCGGTAGGATATTCCTTTGCAAATAAGTTTACAGTAAAATTTGGTGCACATGCGCGTTTGTGCTAATAATTTGAGAATATAAAAAGGGCAGTTAAAGTGAAGGTATTTTGCTGCAGTGCAGGACAAGTTAAAGGAGTTATAAAAGAGAGTGTAAGCGGAATCTTTAGCTATTCTCAAATCTGTCTGAAAACACCGATCTCGATATGTTTCTAAGATAATTTTCCGGTTAGTTTGTAAGATATGGGGGTTCAGGGACCAGAAGCTAGAAAGTCCATTAGATTCGAAGAGCGATTTAATTTGGAAAACCCAGTTGTACTTCAGACCAGGATTAAGAGGAAGTAGTTGTATTTGACGTTTCAAACAGATTTTGGGCAGTCTACTGTTATTCATAAAAAGTATTTTAATTAAAAAATTCAAGGTCAATCTGAACATAAAATAGGAAAGATGGATAGAGCCAGTTTCAAGTCTAATCAGCGCTGAAGAAGTATTTCGTGGTAGCATTATCAGCGATTTGTAAAAAGAGGTCTGAATACTCCCCAAAATGTCTGCATATCTGATACCCCAAACAGGAAGACAGCTGGAAAATGAGTTTAAAATAGTGGTTTGAAATAATTTTTTATTGCAAAAAAAGGTGCCGGGTTTTGATCCTGAGGTCAGACTCATTAATGCACCTGCAGCTTGTTTCGCCTTCAAAACTATTGATTCGGTCATTTTTCTAAAGCATCCTGAAGAAGAGAAAACAACTCCAAGGTAGGTAAATTCGCTAACAATTTCCAAAACATTATTGTTAATTTTAAAATTAAAATTCCCGGTATAGGGCTTCCCTGGACGGTTGAAACACATTATTTTACATTTTAATTCATTTACCTTTAAATGGTTATTCGAGTGTACGATTCCAAAATTTGAAGTTTTCGCTGAAGGTCAATCTCAGATGAACCCAGAATAACAAAGTCGTCAGCATATAGAAGCAATAGCACATTATTAAGCGCGTCGATGCTAAGACCCAGAGCAGAGCGATCCGCAAAATATTCCTCGATATCAGAGATAAAAAGATTGAACAAGGTCGGACTCAACTGAAGCAGATTACAATATATTTGACCTGCTGAGAAGTGAATGTAAAACTCTAACTCAAGAATGTTATGATGCTTATGTTGCTGATGCAGAAAATGATATAATCAATAATACTCAGTTCTTCTGGAAATATATCCGGTCACAGTCTAATCATGGTGCTATTCCAAATGAGATGATTCTTGAGGGTGACAGAGCCGATAACGGCCAAGGTACCACGAATATCTTTGCTCATTATTTTTCCTCGGTTTATAACCCCATCGATACTAATAGTGCTGGTGTTGATTCTTCCTGAAGGTCTGTATCTATTTCTAGTGTTACTGATGTGGAAACAGCTCTCGCCAGGCTTGATATTAATAAGGGTGCTGGTCCAGACAATATATCCAATAGATTACTAAAATACTGCTCCAATTCTGTTTATCTTCCCCTTTACTACATCTTCTCTAGATCTCTAGGCTCTGGAGTATTTCCTAAGAGATGGAAATTGTCTTGATGTTAGGTAACAAAAATGAAATTAACAATTATAGATCAATTAGCATTCTATCAGCTATTTCCAAGCTGTTCGAACACTGTGTTGAGAAAGTGTCTTTTAGCCACTCATAGTCAATCAGCAGCATGGTTTTTGTTTCAGGGAGATCTGTGGATATCAATCTGTTCATATTTTCAAATTACTTAGCTAGTATATAGCTGCTTTGCAAGGGGTCACGAATGTCGCGCAATTTATACCGATTTTAGCGAAGCATTCGATAAAGTTTGCCACACCATTCTTATATCTAAACTCTCAAGTCTTGAACTGTCTGGTCAACTGCTATCTTACCTGTACGACAGGAAGCAACAAGTCACGGAGGTTGCCCAAGGTTCATACTTGGGCCCCCTTTTATTTAGTTTGTTTACTAACAATCTTGCACACCTATTATTATTAAATTTCTTGTTGTTTGCTGATGACTTAAAGCTATTTAGACAGATGTCATCTTCATTCGATATGAAAGCCTTACAAAACGATGTTGACATAGTTTTTTCTTGGTGTGAACGTAATAGAATGTCACTTAATACTGTAAAATGTCAGTTTATAAGATTTAGTAGGTTGATGAGTACTGTCCCTCTCCAATAATTCAATCAATAGCATCCCTCTGGTTCTCGGAAAATGTATTGTAAACAAAAATATTTAAGATGCTCTATCTAATAACCTAAACCTCATATTGATCCGTCTTTTCGTGTTCAAGCTATTAAGTACCAAAACGGGGCCTGTTTTGATTTTCAATCGAGCAGAGAAAATATTTGTCACTTCCCGAAACTGCCCAAAAACTATAGGCTTCCGAAGGCAAAAGTTCTCTACAAAATCGGACAGTTTTAATCGATTATATCCAGAGGTGTGGGCGCCACGTGGCACAGTATTTACAAACCGTTCATATAAGAAAATTAAAAAATTGTCGATTTGACATGGCGATCCATACAGACAAACTTGTATGTGCGACGTAGTAAAAACATACGAATTTGTAGCAATCTAAAATTTTGTTTTGGCATCTCTTATAAGAAAAAAGTAATATGTATAGTGGCGCCTGGTATAATAGGGAACATAAACTTAAGCAAAGTATACCTGTTTTTACTTGTTTCAGATTCGTCCTCCTTGATGTCTAGTTCTTCGGGTTTAATTTTCCAATCCCCATACATCTGATCAGTTCCTGCTTCACCCTCTTCAACTTTGACCTCTGCTTTCGTTTGGTCAGGAAGCATTTGTTCGCTCCTGTAAAACATAAAATGATCTCTTTTTAGGCGGGACATAAACAAGAATTGTTAATTGTTTTTACGACAAATATATCTCTACTCCGTATACCTGGGTTATACTTTGGTAATGTATAAATCAAATTATTTAAGTAGGTACTAAAAAGCAAATATCCATAAACAGCATCAAAATATATATTAATGATATAAGTAAGGTCAATTAAGCCAATTAGGGTAAATTGAGGGGTAAATACAAATTTAACCCTAAAGGACCCAGTATAAACCTTATGGATATTGGGTTTATGTGGAGTGGAAAGGGCAAAATGTCTGCTTTCATATTAGTTTAGGTTAGTTAGTTCTTTAAGCTTGATGATCATATAAATCGATTTACGCGCCACCAAGTCACGTTTACTTGCTTAAAATAAACACCCTTATAATGTTGACAGACTCAATACTGATATAAGGTTTATCATTCTTATGGGGTGTGGAGTCACACACTGGCTGACTTCCACAATCACGTGCAAAACATACTATTAAAAGGAAGCGCTTGCATAAATTTTTGAACGCCGGCAAGAAGGTCGGTTTTCAGTCATGGTTTTGTGGCCGTTTTATATGTGCAGACAAAAGTGCTACAAAAGTTTATAGTTGCCCATTGATATACTCAACAGAGGAAGTTTTTAAATAACACAAAAAAGAGACAAAGTTGTCACGTATTAAAGTCTGTTTGCATCAGGAAATTACAGGTGCAATGCAATAAGAAATTGCATGTACGCATGCGCATTTGCGACTTTGCAATCGGCTATTGCAATTTTCTTTGATTTTTTTTTCTTTTTCTTTTAACTTGAACATGTGTAGCGGTCTCTTATACCTCGTCCAAGGTAGCGGCCATAATATAGGAAACCGAATATACATATCTACGTGAGTTACGTGACCTCGCCCAACCAGCAATTTCATATTTTATAATGGTCGCGAGAACGTTTTCGACAAAAAAATTATAAAACAACTGTTCCCTCAGGAACGTTTTTAATGCGTTTCTACAACAGCTATAAATGTAAAATTGGCACCATTTTATAAAATACTTCAGTAACCGTTTTTATTTTGTAAAGCCTTTTGCGAACACTACATAACAATTTTATAAACATTTCTGCAATTCTGAAAAAATTTCAACACCAGCATTATAAAACAGTTTTATTAAAACTTTTTACATCGCACTATAAAATATACTTGCATATTACATTTTTAAAACAATTAAATTACAGTTTTATAAAAGGTTTTTAGTAGTTTCAGGTAAACGTTATAAAATGAAAATGCAACATGAAATAACAACAATAAAATAAAAAAGCTTTTTAAATTTATTTTAAATGCTGCACGAAGCAATTTTGTATTGGACAAAGGAAAAATATAATTAACGTCGCCAACTATTTACAAGAAGTAAGAGGCCATTTTATTTATTTTAATTCCATTCTTGATATTATTTATTCGTTGATTGTGATGCAGAGACCAAGTTTTTACTGCGAATTAAATTTTATTAAGGAATATATAGCATATTACTAACAAAATATAAGCAGGCCCCGTATTTATTAATGTTTAAGGAAATGTTTGAAACATAAAACAATTAGCTTTGTCGATTTGGTAATTTTCTTTAGAAAAGCTTAAGTCAATTTGTTCTTGGCATCATTTTTCATAATTTTTATATATTTACCAGCTGTAAATATTAACATAAATGAGATATTTGGTATTTTTATTTTCCCGAACGCTCTCATTCAATAATGGCGTCTTCTTATAAAATAATTTTGTATTAATAGCAAGCATATTAAGATAATTAAGCTACTCCGCAATCCCTATAAAACATTTAAAATATATATATGCTTTAAAACTGAGGGTACTGCGACAGGACCGAACTGTTTTAAAACTAAATATAAACTAAGAGAGTGTTGTCTATCTTAATCATATAAAGATAGAACGAAATATCATTTCATTGATTAATAAATACAAATAGTAGAGGCTTAGTGATTATTTCGGTATTCAGATGACCTCGTGAACCTTGAAGGTTCTAGCGCAGGGATGCACAGACTTATAGGGAACAGGGGCAACTCGGGAAAAATATAAGCCAAGGACGGGCCACTACAAACAATACTTATTAACACAAAAAAATTTTATTTTTAAAGAGTATGAAATACAATGATAAAAATAAAAGAACCTTCAAAAATGTTTGTTGTAATTATGTAATCGTAAGGTAATCTAATCATTACAGTGTAATATTTCATGTTTTATTATTTTGATGCATGACATTGCATTGAACTAACAAGTTTTTTACATTTGGCTCCACATTACTTGTCGCCACACGTAAAATTGCTTCCAAATTTTCACTTGCCAGACGGTTTCGGTTTTTCGTTTTGTTTAGTTTCATCACTGAAAACGTTTGTTTACAAATATACGTCGATCCAAATAAGCTTGCGCATTTCCAAGGTTACTTGCTTCACTTCTTTAATTTTAAATTTATTTGATGTCAATGCGCCAATCAACGAAATTAAAAGGAACAAAATTAACCCCCCCCCCCCCCCCCGGCTAACAAATGTTATTAAAAAAATGATATTCCTTAAAAACAAAGCGTTTAACAAGTTTAAAAAGACAAAACTTCCAGATCATTGGAACTATTATAAACAAATTAAAAATGAAACAACTAATGCTATAAATAGGGGAAAAAAGGGTTATACGGAATTTGGCTTAGACAGATATAAAAATGACGGCAAAACTATATGGAAAAAATTCTCAGATCTAGACATATACAAGAAAAAAAGACAATATGTTTTACCTAATAATATAAATAAACCTAATGAAATAAACAATTAATTTTTGCAGTTTTCGAATTATACCATGCCTGATCAAAATATTATAAACCAATACTTGTCTACTTTAAAAACAAACCTTGCTGACTTATTTTCATTCTCCTTGGTGGATCAAAACATGGTTCATAAATATCTATTAGAAATAAAATCTAAGGCAGTGGGCCATGATGGTTTAAATATCGACATTCTATTACTATGCTGCCCATACATTTTACCTTTCCTTGTAAATATACATATTTAATAGTTGTCTTCTGAAAAACTGCTTTCCAGAATCTTGGAAAATATCAAGAGTTATTCCACTTCCCAAGAAGAGTAAGGATGATGGCTATTGTGATTTGAGACCAATTTCAATTTTGTCGCCACTTTCAAAAGTCTTGGAAGAAATCATGGCTACACAAATAAGGGCGCATATAAACAGTTATAATATTCTGCCCGAACGACAGTCTGGTTTTAGGCGGGGACACAGCTGTGCAACGTGCCTGCTTGATGTTGTTGATGACATAATAAAAGAAATAGATTGCGGTAAGTGATCCACATTACTACTTTTAGACTATTACAAGGCTTTTGATAAAATAAATCATGATATTCTGTTTGCCATTCTGCACCATATTGGCTTTTCAGAGCATTCCCTGCAGTTAATTAAAAATTATCTGACAGATCGAGCTCAATTTGTAGAGACTGCTGCTGGGGTTTCTGATATGGGGAGGATATACTGTGGGGTTCCTCAGGGTTCTGTCCTGGGTTCCTTGCTTTTTTGTATTTATACATTCAATGTAGTAGGCAGCTTAAAATATTGTTCACCATATTTTATACGCCGACGATAGTCAGCTTCGCTATTCTTTTTTTCCAACAGAGCTTAATAATGCTAATACACCGATCAATGACGATTTAAAGAGTTTAGTAAATTTTTCCAATCAACATCAGTTATCTATAAATCCGTCAAAATCACAAGTGTTGATCTTTGGCAAAAATAAAAAAGAAATTGCAAGTACTATTAAAATATCTATAAACAATGTAGATTTATCCTGTACTAATGTTGCGCGTAATTTAGGTCTAAAAATGGATAATGAATTACGTTTTTCCTCTGTCAGTAAATGCATGGGTAGAGCATATGCTAGCTTGAAAATGTTGTATCCCCATCGACATGCTTTGCCGTCGGAACAGATGGTTTGAAATGTCTTTATGTTGTATCTTTCTTTACATGGAAACCGCTCTTCCTAAATTTTTGAGTTATGTGTCTTTATTGTTCTGTGGTTGGTGGTTTGTGGAGAGATTATCAACAGGTAAGTTTTTCAAATCTATTGGATATTCTTTATTTAAATAACTTTTAAAGCACATGGAAAACGTGTCTTTATTGTTAGTCTATCCCCTGATGCCTACTAATTCTTAAGCAATCAATTTATTACTCAAATTTCGTGATAAGTGTTCGATATTAGGGTTTGCAACATAACCTAAAAATATAGGACGCTTGTTTTTTGTTTGCCGGCAAATTAAAATTTTTAATCATTCAAAAGTCAATCCTCTGGCATCCATCTCCTGAAAATGTATTTAAATATTCTGTCCCCTGGTATGCCAGGGCATTAACGGTTAGAACCGGGTATTGATATTTTCCTATTGACTCTTAGTTTATTTTATTATATTAATTAGGGCGAGAAATTATGGGAAAAAAGAAGCAGAGTAGGGAAGAGTGCCTTAGAAAAAAGCGAGATGCTGAAAGGAGACGTTACCAGAAAATTAAAAACAATTATGTTGGATGGGAGATTCAAAAAGAGAAAGAGCGAAAAAAATATTTAAAGAAGAAGGCCGATGAAACAAGAAAGTTAAAGAAGAATATGAGTCAAAGGGAACTCCAGTTAAAGTGGAGATATTGGCGCGAGAAAGCTAGGGAGAGCCGGCGAAGAAAACGCGTGTAACAAAAAGTTCAGTCATTTCTGCGTGAAAATAGTCCTCCAGCCAGCCATGTTGGAAGTGAGGATGAAGGTTTCATGTTCAGAGAGAGCCAAATGCACCAATTATAAATAATTCAAATGGCTCTAGTAAAATTCAGGATCTATTAAAAGATAATTTATATAAATCAAAATATCTAAGTGAGTCCACTTCAAATAAATCAGCCAACAAAAAAATCGTTGAATCCCCCATATGTTGAGATCAAATCTAAATTCAAATTTAAGAAGTTTACTTTTGAGTCCTGTAACTAGCTTCAGCTCTACTCCTTTATCGTCCTTTTCTTCTCGAGAAGAAACCACAAATAAACATAGACGACGACAACAAATAAGACGTGATAGGAGTAAGCTATACAGACAAAATCTACGATTAAGAGCACAAGTTCGTTCTCTCCAGCTCCAACTTAATAGGAAGCGTGTAAATGAATACCGACTAAAAAAACGCCAGTCTGTAATTTAAAACGGAGATCAAACTCCATCTCCTAACTCTAAGGTTAGGCAATTAATTGATAGAATTAAGTTCTTTTTCGTGTTAAAACATTACATTTATCCACGCATTTATCTTTTTGATACATACTTACTAAATATATAGTTATTTCATTATGTTAGCTCCCTTAATAGACATGTAACTTTTGCTTTACTGGTCTAAATAAAGAAAATATATATGTTTTTTAAAATTTTGTCAATTCCCAGGCTTTATCAGTCCCGTTAATAAAAAATAGCAATAAACAATAGCAAAAAGGAAAACAAGCTCTGTTAATATATAATATACTTATATATAATGTGACCACTGAAATAAGTAAGCTAAATACAAAAAAAAATTAAAATTTAGAGGTTTAAAAATATATTTTATCCACTAGCAAATTGTACACTTTCGGTATATTGACCCAACTGAGGGATAACCAAATGGAACCTTTACCATTTCAAAAAGCATGTTTTTTACATAGGAAATGGAAATTGACAACACTCCCCATTTGTCGAGACCAAAGATATAGGCAAAAAATTTAAAAAAAAATACAATACAAAAATTTTAACTTTAAAACCATACCTAGATATAACTTTTGTTAGAAAAAAAATAGAAACAATGTTTTTTTTAGTCTATTCAGCATTTCGAGCAGCATTTAATTCTTTTTCTCTTGGAATATGACTTATTGCGAAAAATTTGGTAAATAATATAAGAAAACCAGCATTATTTCAAAAAGGAGAAAAAAAATTTGCAATTAAGTGGCTGGTCTACAGAGTATTGGTAATGTCACTCAAGATAGGCAAACTAAATATGTCCAAACCGAAGACAATGTGTCAGGTGATAAGAATAGAAAAAGTTTACATACATGTAAAAGAGTAATAGTTTTGACGGACACTTATGGAAAATTTATACCGGGTGTTGCATCGTCGAGCGGGACATAGGAAATCCTATGTAATTTTAAATGGGGTCAATTATTGGCTTCCCTAATTATTTTAGAGAAAAATTCTATTTAGGTTTATTAAAGAGCACTAAAACCCACATTCAAAAGAATAACTTTAGATATTTTTGATGAGCCCGTTTACGGGTTATCGCCGATTTCTTTTTAACTATTTCTCCTTTTTATGTCCCCGTATTTGCGGGCACCAGTCAAGGTAAAAGATAACTGTCAAATAAAGTTGTCATTTTGAAATGTGTGCTTTATTGTTATAAAAATTCGTACATCGAAAATATTAGCCATGAATTACACTTCTGAAGAAAAAATATTGATGATTAAATGGTATTATCAAGGAAATAGTTATTAAAATGTGTCAGACATGTTTGCTGCTCTGTATCCGAATAGACCGATACCTGCAAAATCTACAGTCGAAAGGACTATCAAGAAATTTGAGACAAAAGGCACTGTAATAAATAACTGCAGATGTGAAGAAAGGCAGGAACAAAGAAGAGATGCAAGAAATGATAGGGACTTGCAAGTTTTATTGTGCGTGGAAGAAAATGATGGGAAGATCAGCACAAGGAAACTTGAGGATGACATAGGATTAGATCACACCACAGCGTTACGAGGTTTGAAACGACATAAATATTATTCATACAAATATGAAAAGCACCAAGAGCTAAGAGATAGGGACGAAATACGACGACAGGAGTTTTGTTTTGGTATGATGGAAAGAGCAAGCATGGATAGGGAATTTTTAAAAAACATTTGTTTCACTGACGAATGCACATTTACCTTAAACAATGAACCCAATGTTTAAAATTATCGATATTGGAGCAAAGAAAACCAACATTGTGGAAACAAGGACGCAATATCCACAAAAAGTTAATGTATGGGCTGGGATTTTCGGAGAAAATATTATCGGGCCATTATTTCTTACACGAAATTTAAATGCAGAATATTTTTTGGAACTACTTGAAGATCATATTTTACCTACTTTACATGATGCCGCCAGGGAAAATCAGGAAGTTTGGTACCAAATGGATGGCTGCCCGGCACATAGTACCCTGGCTGTCCGGGAATATTTAAACCGTGCTTTTAATGGAAATGTTATTGGCTTAAATCATACAGTAAATTGGCCAGCCAGGTCTCCTGATTTATCGCCAAATGATTTCTTTCTCTGGGGCCATTTAAAAAACAGGATATACAAAGATAAAAATACCCAAATCTAGACGAGTTAAAAAATGCTATTTCTGCCGAATGCAATAGAATTTCAGTTTACCAACTAGCGAATGTAAGAAGAGAATTTTATGATCGCCTCGGTTATTGTCTAGCAGTCAATGGAGGAATATTTGAACATTTTCTTAAATCCTAAAGTTCTAACAATTTAATAGTACCTACCTATTAATTAATTTTGTAATTGGATACTTTATTTTAGTTTTATTCAGATTAATTTGTACTCATAAATACACCTTTAATATTTTCGATGTACGAGTTTTTATAACAATAAAGCACACATTTCAAAATGACAACTTTATTTGACAGTCATCTTTTACCTTGACTGGTGCCCGCAAATACGGGGCCATAAAAAGAAGAAATAGTTAAAAAGAAATCGGCGATAACCCGTAAACGGGCTCATCAAAAATATCTAAAGTTATTCTTTTGAATGTGGGTTTTAGTGCTCTTACTTAAACCTAAATAGAATTTTTCTCTAAAATAATTAGGGAAGCCAATAATTGACCTCATTTAAAATTACATGGGATTTCCTATGTCCCGCTCGACGATGCAACACCCGGTATATAATCCATTAAAAAAACAGTTTGGTATGCAAGTAAGTCTGCAGGTAATATGCAGACCAGGGGCAAGTTTTAAAAACTTAATTACGGACGTCGACTGCTACTTAAATGGTCTTACAGAAAATGATTATGTCGTGGTTCTGGCGGGATTTCCTGAAGTTAGAACGTTAAAGGACTTAACTACTTTGGCAAACAAATGCTTTTTCACAAATCTTCTGATCTGTACCTCACCGGCTAAGTGTAGAAATGGTGAACAGCTTGACAATATGCAAAATATAAAAGATTTTTTGCTTTATTATGTAGGTAAACTGCAGCTATTTGCAGATAATATTGATATTATTGACTTCTCTACCACATTTAATTATTTATGTTATATTCACGACAAACCGTTTTTAAATACCCTAGGGTTGCGAAAATTAGCTGCTGTTATTTCCAGAAGGGTCGATTAATCTAGTAAAGGTATCAAAAAAGGCAACTTAAATCATGTAAAACACTTAATCGGCGAGCCAGACAGTTGTCAATTGAATGGTTATCAGCCTGTTGCTATTTCTGACAACGCTGTGAGCCCCACAAATACTTTTTTAGACAACGATCTGCAAGACGACCGACCTCCAGCAAGAATTTAAAACCTGATATATTGACTGTATTTCTCTTAAATATACAATCGGTTAGAAATAAAATAGATGAACTTTACGTGACATTAGAATTAAATAATAAACCATGTTTTGTTCTGCTAACAGAGCATTGGTTAAAAGTGAACGAACCTTGTTATATTCCAGACTATAATGTAACATCAATTTACTGTTGAAGGGGCTCGTCGCATGGGGGAACGTTAACACTGGTTCATACAAGAATATGCAAACATTTTTTAATTGAAAACGTAGATAAATTTGATAATTTTTTGGTAGAAAATGAGTTTGAATTTTCAATAATATACGTAAAAGCATATAATTTGTATATTGTTTGTATTTACAGCCCTCCAGGCCGTAATGTTGGTGTTTTTTTGGAACTCTTGACCAAACTTCCAGTTCACTCAAAACTGATACTTGCGGGTGATTTTAATATAAATTTTGCTGAAACTGAATCATTAACAACACAGTCACTTAACATTTTTGTTTCATTAAACTTTAAAATGCATGTTTGTGAACCAACTCGGATAACAAAATTCTCTGCTACAACCATAGATTATCTTTGTACAAATTTCGATGATAGTAATATTAAGTGCACTACTGACGCTTCAGCATTATCGGATCACGAGGCTGTGATATTTTCCTATTCTGCAAACTCAGGTGTGAGTTGCAAAAGAAACCGACATGGTAGAATCTTTAGGAAGGGAAATTATAATAGATTTAAGGAATCATGTAATATTGAATTATGGAACAATGTTTTGAGATCGGAAAAGCCACTTGAGTGTTTTCATAATATTTTAATAAATGTTTTCAATAAGGCTTTCCCACTTCAAAACATAAAAGTAAGGGAAAAAAACCCTGGCTCACTTCTGGCATTAAAACGTCGGCAAGGAATCTAAGATCGCTACATACCATACGAAAGTTTTATAGTGAACATGACTTTTTTATAAAATATTTTAATTTTAAAGTATAAGCAAATTTATAGAAAACTTATCAAAAAAGCTAAGGATCTCTATTATAAAAGAAACTTTGAAAATACAAAGAACAAAACTAGAAAAACCTGGGAAATCATTAATAATTTAAGGGGCAAAAAGAACATATTACGAAAAAATGTAGAGATAGATCCTAATATTTTAAATGATTTTTACTGTACAATTGGGGAAAAATTAACTTCACACTTAAGACCTAAAAAAGAGCCTCTTGAGTATCTAAGAGGTGTTCATATTAGTAATGGATTCTTAATTGATGTTGCTGATGCAAATGAGGTAAAGCAAGTTTTTAAGGAATTAAAAAATAAGTGTTCTGCAGGATATGATGAAATTTCCGTAAAAATAATGGAGAATTTGCCTGAGACGGGCCTTGCATGCGCTTGCACACTCCATTAATGAATCATTTAGGACAGCCGAGTTTCCATCATGCCTTAAGCGAGCGGTTGTTATTCCATTGTTTAAGGGAGGTAATTCTACTGATCCCTCCTGTTTCCGACCGATTTCTCTCTTGTCAACACTCTCAAAAGTAATTGAAAAACTAGTCAAAAAAAGGATAATGAGATTTTTGGAGGATCAGGGCATTCTGAGTCCTGTTCAATTTGGCTTTGTATAGAGTAAAAGTACAGATGACGCTATATTTTCCTTGCTCCACGATATTTACTTTAACATAAATAGTGGTGAGGCGGTTGCGGCTATATTTGGTGATTTTTCGAAAGCTTTCTATTGTGTGGACCATGAAATATTGCTGCAAAAGTTACATTGCTATGGTTTTGATCAGCTAACACTTAAGTGGTTTTCATCCTATCTCCATAAAAGAGGGCAAGTGGTAAGGGTAGGCTCAACATGCTCTGATACCTCCATCGTTACGAGAGGAGTGCCTCAGGGCTCGGTGTTGGGACCGGTCTTGTTTCTCCTATATTTGAATGATTTGGCATTTTTGGATATTCAGAGCGCGTTTACACTATTTGCAGATGACACTAGTCTCCTGTGGCATGGTGAAAATAAAAACGATTTAAAGTTGGTTGTTGACAGTGATCTACGTGAGGTTAAAAAATGGTGCGATACAAACTTATTATGTTTTAATATTAACAAAACAAATATAATGACTTTTGGTTTTAGTTTTAATGAGATAAATCTTGATGATCAACAAATTCAAAATAAAGCACTTAAGTACTAAGTTTTCGGGTCTAACGTTAGATAATAAACTGAAATTTAAGGAGCAAATAAATGTATTAAGCAAAAAATTGGCAGCTGGCTGTTATGCAATAAGGATAGTCTGTAATGAACTTAGTAACTCAACCGCTAAAATGGTATATCATTCCTTGTTTGAATCGCTCTTGCGTTATGGTATTGTTTTTTAGGGATTTGCAAACTGCCTGCAGTTGCTAAACTCCATAGTTGTGTTGCAGAAAAGAGCAATTCGACATTTGTGCAGAGCAAATAACCGTGAATTTATTTAGAGCAGAAAGAATTTTAACTGTGCCGTCTTTATTCATTTTGGAAACTGTTTGCCTTTTGCATAAAAGATGTTCTAGATCAGATATTGAGGAATTTAAGTACAGTACTAGAACCATCATACGAAATTTTCGACTACCCATTCCTAAGACCACTCTTGTGAAACAGTCGGTCTTCTATGAGAGTAAAAAGATTTTTAATCATTTAAGTAATGAGCTGAAATCAATTTTAAACTTCGGCCAGCTTCGGAAAAATGTCAAAGACATCTTATTGCAGAACGCTTACAACAGTCTGGATGAATATTACAGTGACGTTTTATAGTTGGTTTGTGTTAATTTTATTGCTTGTATGGGTGCGAGGGGCCATCCACTGGTCGCATTACTGGTACAAATTGGCCCGCATTACTTTGCATTAATGTGCATTACGCTGCATTACACTTCATTACTTTGCATTACACTGCATTACTCCGCATTACCCTGCATTACTTCGCATTACCTCGAATTATCCTGCATTAAACCCACATTACTTTAAATACGTTATGATTATGACTGACAAAAGTAACTTTTTCAATAGTTTGTATCGCAGGGGATCAAAATACCTTTTAACTGCAACACGTAAGTAAAATTTGTAACATCTTAAAATATATAGGAAATACAAGCGGATAAGAAAATTCGGTTAAAATGAATAAGATGACTAATTTGCCAACTTCGCAAAATCGTTGGCCATCGTCTTCGCGGCTTATTATTAAAAGGTTATGTTTTATTTAACTTCTGTGTAGCTTTCCTGAGAGATGTGATTCCCGCATTTGTGTGTGAATTAATTATGTTCATTTGTGATAATTAAGGATATTTCCAAAATATGAAGTAAATAGTACATGCTAGATGTAATAAGGATATTCCTACCTATCTTCAAATTTTGAATAAAAGACAAAAAGAAATGCTGTTTTTTTTTCAAGTTCAAGGGATATTCATTTGAAGTTTATTTTCGCATTCGCCGTAAAAATTTTACTTCATTAACATTATTAGAAGAAAATAACTTTTAAGTTTAATCAATTGTATGCTCGACTTTATGGTAAACGTGGAAGATAAAAAATAGCGAGATGAGCATGTACAGGGTTATCCAACCAAGACTAGACAAGGCGATTTTTTGACTTTTCCTGTACTTTTATAAAAAAACTGAAATAGCCATCTTAAGTCATTTTCTCCCGCGAATTCGAATATCTTCAGCAAAAAACAATTGAACATCAAACAAAAGTACTAGGGGTCACTTTGATATTTTTTTAAATGGGATGCCGTATTTTTAATGAGCTTATCCGATTTCTCATATAAATTTTGATCTAAAATGTTGGATTTTTAATTCAAAAACGCCTTTTTTCTTCAGTTTTAAATTCGGAAAATGTTCGTCTACCGTAAGATTAATACCTGATATTTCATTATTTGTAATTAATTCGTGAAAAATATATAGAAATTTGAAACTTGATTATTTTGTCTAACTGACGGACGCTTTAAAGCAGGTTAAAGGGTGAACAGGTGAAACGGGTATCCATCTATCAGGTATTAATCTTACGATAGACGAACATTTTCCGAATTTAAAACTGAAGAAAAAATACGTTTTTGAATTACAGATCCAACATTTTAGATCAAAATTTATATGAGAAATCGGATAAGCTCATTAAAAATACGGCATCCCATTTAAAAAAATATCAAAGTGACCCCTAGTACTTTTGTTTGATGTTCAATTGTTTTTTGCTGAAGATATTCGAATTCGCGGGAGAAAATGACTTAAGATGGCTATTTCAGTTTTTTTATAAAAGTACAGGAAAAGTCAAAAAATCGCCTTGTCCAGTCTTGGTTGGATAACCCTGTACAGTGTTATCCTTTTAGCTTGTCCCACTTTTAAGAGTCTGTAACTTTTTTGTTTTTTGAGTTAGCGCGATCATTCAAAAAACAGGATGTAGCATTGTTAGCCAAGTTTTTATGGGTTTTGTCAAAAATGACAGTAGGTGTCACATGTCAAATTTAAAAGCAAAAGTTTTATTTTTTTACATGGGACACTCTGTATATTAGAAGCGTATTAGATGGTCCCTTTTCTTCTATTTACAAATATATAACACACAAATGCATTCTTCTCTTAATTCTTAATAATGACAAAAATATGTAAAAATAATATCTCAAGTTAGCTGATTTTTACAAAAAGATTTTGCTACAAAATTCAGAACGAGAATAACAATGAAAATGACAAACTGAGATATAAATGAAGACAAAATTCATAGCAACAAAACTGTTGCATAGGTATCTTGATGCCTTTTAACAATATTATCTTTATATATTTTTGTCAATGTTTGATGTACTTAATTAAGAGAATAATGCATGTGTGTGTTCAGGGCCGTAGCTAGGCGTTACCCATGGGGGGGGGTTTAGGTAAGAAAACTCTGGCAATTTCTTAGAATTATTATTAAAATTTACGGTGGTTAACAAGCTAGAACTGAACATTCGTTGTTATGGGGGGGGTTTGAACCCCCTAAACCCCCCCCTTATCTACGGCTCTGTGTGTGTTATATATTTGAGAGGGAAGAAAAGGGACCATCTAATGCACTTCTAATATACAGTGTCCCATTTTAAAAAAATAACATTTTGCTTCTATATGTGACACTTACTGTCATTCTTGACAAAACCCATAAATACTTGGCTAACAATTCTACATCCTGTTTTTGGAATGAACGCGCTAACTCAAAAAAACAAAAAAGTTACAGGCTCTTACAAGTGGGACAAATTGAAATGATGTACACTGTACACTGCTGTAACACTGAACACTGAAAACAATATTTTATACACCGAAAAAAAGTTACGACGACAACGATTTTACACAGATAGGTAAATTTGAAGGTTAATTAAAAAAAATTATATTTTTGCTGATATTTTTGCATTTTCCTTTTACATCAAGCTTTGACGTTGGCGTAAATATTTAAAGTAAACGTAGGTACAACGCTCGGTACAACGTAACACATGATGTGAAATGGGAGGTGGAAATATATTCAAAAGAATTAAAATATAGGTAGGTACTAAAAATAAGAAAAATACATCAAAAATTATGACGTATTACAGAAGCGTTTTAAAAAAAATATATTATTAAAAACAGATTTTAAAAATTTAGGAAAACGTTGATGGGCGTTAGGTACTCTGCATTACTCCGCATTACACAAACTTTAGAGAAAACTGCATTACTGGTACACATTTCCGAGTAGCGGATGGCCCCTCGTATGGGTGTATGTGCAATGCATACATGTATGTATGTGTATGTTATATATTTTTATGATATGTTTTTGTTTTTATTTTATTTTTACTTATATTTTAAGGACTTTTTATACTCGCTTTGTTTATAGGAATTTAGTTTTCTTTAACAATAAAGTATATTGAAAACTGCGCAATTTAATATGCACTGCATCAACTTAGAACAGGCGCTATTTTGTCACATGCAATTTTTGTGTGAAATCACAGGTAGGTACCAACTTAAAAAAATTCAAAATATCCAGTGATCCATGGGAAGCAAAGCTAAGCCAAGCTAAACCAAAATTATTCGTTACTTGCAAACGTGTTCAGTATTTAGTACTCAGCAGTAAAAATATTTCAGTAGAGTATAAACACAAAAGAAATAAATAAATACAAATTGTGTATTTATTTATTTATTTATTAATTAACGGGCAATGCCCAATTTCACAAAAAATACAATAAAGTAAAGTCATA
The DNA here is from genome assembly GCA_963920685.1 of Polydrusus tereticollis. Lineage (NCBI taxonomy): Eukaryota > Metazoa > Arthropoda > Insecta > Coleoptera > Curculionidae > Polydrusus > Polydrusus tereticollis. The sequence goes on from OY987336.1 coordinate 29,101,693, forward strand.
TTTGTAACACAGAGTTACATACCTACATACTAATAAGTAATTATTATTGAAACAAAAGAACAGGAATTGATCATGTACGGAAGTGCAAAACAAAAAAGAAGAACAAAAAAAGAAAAAAAATTATTTATTTATTTAAGATTTTCGAAAAATTGGAGATTCGAGATTTCAAATTGAGTCGCGAAGCTGCTTCATAAACACGGAATTGGTTGAGAAAAAATCGAGTGCAGGATGCTCATTGGCTAGTCTACTCGACCTGGATATAAAGGTATTTTGGCCATAGTTAGTTCTGTGTGCAGGTATTGAGAAGGTATACGTTAATCTTGTTTCCCTTGAAGGAACATGAAAACCTATTTTATTCAGCAGAAGCGGGGAGTTATATTTATTGTTTAATATATTGTACAGAATTTTAAGACCCTTAGAATTCCGACGCTCTTCAAGGGTTCTTAAGTTGAATGTTAGATTCCAACTGAGAGTAAGTTAGTTCAGGCATGTTAAGTTTAAAAGCTATGTACCTTAGAAATTTATGCTGAACTCTTTCTATATTAAGAATGTGAGTATTATATCGGGGATTCCAGACACTAGAGGCATATTCGAGGTGACTTCTTATTAATGAGCAGTAAAGTTGTTTAATAGCATTTGTGTTGGTAAACTCGGAAGTAACTCGCTTTACAAAACCGAGAAGTTGTAGTGACTTTGATATTACGGATTGTATATGAGGGACAAAAGTAAATTTTGAATCGATAAGTACGCCTAGATCCTTAATTAGAGGGATACTGGAAAGTGGAGTATCTCCAATGAAGTAGGCCTGCCGAAGCGCTTCTCTGGATTTGTGGAAAATGACCAAATGGCACTTTGATACATTCAACTCCATACCATTGTTATCACACCAGGTTACTAAGTGGTTCAAGTCGGACTGAAGTTTTAGGCAGTCATTTGAAGAGGACACCTCTATGTATAATTTTAAATCATCCGCAAAGAAGAGAAACTGACTATGCTCAAAGCAAGATCCCAAGTCGTTTATAAACAAGTTGAAGAGAAGGGGTCCCAAATGTGAGCCCTGGGGAACGCCGGATGGAACCTGAATACTTTTTGAGTAAAAGTTGTTAAATCGAACGGTCTGGGAACGACCTGTCAAGTAACTCTGAATCCAGCAGAGCAATGTACCACCCACACCGACACCCTCCAACTTGGATAAAAGAACAGAGTGGTTTACCCTATCGAACGCCTGTGTAGACAGAATGAACCTGAGAGCCCCTCTCCAAGGCATCGGAGACATAGTCAGCATAGGCAAGCAGATTGAGCTCGGTATTTTTGCCAGTTTGGAAACCGAATTGTCTAGGGATAATGTATTGGCCCAACACCGAGGTCAAAAAATTGGTTAGAATATGTTCGAATACCTTCAGAATGACACTCAAGATACTAATTGGTCGATAATTTGTTATCAACGATTGATTACCGGACTTGTGGATTGGCGTTAAGTAACTCAGCTTCCAGAACTCTGGGAAAGTCCCCGATGAGAGAGAGAGAGGTCAAATATTTTGTGCAAGGGGCGCGCCAAGACAAAACTGCAGTGTTTTAGCAGTGATGGTGGTAAGCCATCAGGACCGGGCCCCTTGTTTATGTCCAATGTGTTTAAATGCAAATATATATCAGAGATTGATATCGTATAATTAGTGACAGTATTGTTGTTAAATGAAGAGTGTGGCTGATGTTGATTAGGGCAAGGCTTGCTACTATAAACTTGAGAAAAATAATCTGCAAACATATTGGCTATATCTAATCCTGAATCACTGCAATTACCACTGTACTCAAACTCGCAAGGGGCGTCACGATTCTTTCTTTTAGAGTTAACGAAGTTCCAGAACTGTTTTGGATTGGTGGTTAAACAATTTTCTGTATAAGTAATAAAAGTGCTATTGGATTCTGCCAGCAGTCTCTTGCAAAGCAAGCGTAATCTAGAGAATTCACGGTAATCACATTGAAGTCTCGATATTTTGTAACGTTTATGTGCTTTCTTTTTATCTATTATGTGTTGCTTAAGCTCTGGTGAGTACCACCACCACCTGGGAAATTTACCAGAGGAAATTCGTTTGAGAGGGACATACATTTCGATTGCTGAATAAATAAGGTTATAAAATATATTTACCGTATCGTCCAGGTCACGTTGAGCCAGTAGAGCATCCCAACATATACTTCCTAAAGAATCGTTGATCAGATTATAATTTGCCGATTTGAAATCCCTATAATAGCCATCGTTTAAAAGAGAACTGTTCGTTTTGTTAAAGTTAAATGGCAAAATAATGTCCAGTGGTGGATGATAGTTATCCTGCGGCAACATGCAATCGTCCGTCTCGCGAACCACACAGCTGTCGTCTTGAAAAAGGACCAGATCCAAGATTGAGTTGGAAATGTTCATGCTTTTGCAGGTTTTTTGTCGCAATAACAGGAATGCCAAGTCAATATATCACAAAGAGATTCGTTTCACCTTGGGCTCTTCGGTTTGCTAGTTGGACATGAACAGCCTTTTCTTGCTCACGTTGCTTGGGCGTCAGGTCAGAGTGTATATAGATTTTACTGCCTTGAAGCTTTGAGCGATTCCTCAGTAAAGAGAGCACTTCTTGCTGACTAGACAGCGTCACTCTGACAGGTCTACAACCATTCTTGTTCGTCTTACCAAGTCTGCTTACTTTAATTGTTTCTGGAGGGTTTTCTGTTAGGGTTCTAAGCAATTTGGGGATCTCGGATGCATCTTTACCCTCGGGTAGGTTAAATACCATTAGATTGTTTCCTCTTGCCTGACGATCTTGTAGCTCACTGTAGAATTCGTCGCCTGAGGGGGATGAAGCAGGCGGGGTTGATTGAGCTGATTTTAACTTATTGACCTCATCAGTCAATTGGCTTAGGGCTTTGATAAGTTTTGGCACATTTAACAATCCGGCTTGACAGTCCTCACAAAAGAATTTCAGAGTTCTTTTGGATTTAAGCTCCATTACTCTAATTTCCGACGCTCACAAATCGCAACACTCAGCTCTCCGGTGAACATGCCGGTTACATCCATCACAGGACAAAAGGGCAGAAGAATCATTTTCCACGGAATCGCATGCCAGGCAGCGCATATCGATAGCCTGTTATGACGTTTTAAAGTGAGGGTGGCACACAAAAGAATTCACAGTTCCGGCCTCGTTAGATTGACAGCGCGGCACACAAAATCGAGCACAATTCCGGCCTGCTAATTCTAGAGTTTTTTTTTTTCTTTTTATAGATGTTTAATCCGACCAACGTTTTTATGTGGCGATAAGGACGCTGGCTAGGTCACAATTTACTAATTTACGGAAAAACCCGAAAAAATTAGCTACGTGGAATATCTTTTACAGTTTTCAGAAGGGCCGATAACATTAGTTGACCGAAATCCAATATTTTTTAGTCGTTTAAACTAGCGATTTCTTTGTGTATAGCCGGAGCACGATGAGGCGATGTTTACTCTGCGAGAAAATTTCAATTAATGCTCGGTTTATTGCTATTAGTACAACTGGTTGTTAAAAATAAATGTTTGCATCGTTTGCTTGCTTGATACGTAAACGATTACGCAATGCAATTCCTTGCAGAAGCAATACGTTGCAAGGCTTTTTGCACCTAATGTAAACGTGCTTTTACAATAGGTACCTACCTAATATTGTGTAGTTCAAACAAGACAATTAACTATGGGATCAACAATATGACCTACCTAATCTGGTCCGGTTCCTCATCGTTACTGTACTCAGTTTTTATTTTTATTCCTAATATTTTTCGTTCTTCTTGATTAAAAAATATTTCTGTTGTATCGCGGCATGGATTATTGCTGTTTTCCCACAAATTACACATGATCAACAACGCCAACTTATTGGTGTCTCGGGTAAATGAAACACAGATGGCACAAAGGACCTAATTAAATTTTACAAAATTCAAATCTACCGACTGCTTGCAATATTTATTTGGTGTTTGTTCTTTAGTCAACATGTCAACAACATCAAATCTAGGTTATTTCCAGCCATGTCTTCTCTTTCATTCTTTATCGGTGCAAGTAGCCAGCCAAATAAACTTTAATGCTACCTTGCACCAGTATTTTTAAGTAAGACTTAAGACTTAAATTCTCGTTTACACGGACGTCGCCATAAGTCGTTTTGCACAAATTAGACTTACACTAGAAAAGAAAACTGTTTACACTACCTAATAAATTATCGTTTCTTGTTTCCAAAAAGATTTGAAATTTTCTATATTTTTTCGACAAGTGTGCAGTGGCGTACCCACGGGGGGGAGGGGAGTATAGTAGTATGTAGAGGTGGGCAAGAAACATCGATGTTTATTTTACATATCGATATAAAATCTCAACTGAACCTCCGAGCGGTGTAGTCTCAGGTCTGTAGGAAATTCTAAAAACGGCGCTACGAGTTCAGTCAGTGTCAGTAGTCCATAGATTACGGAATAAAATATCCTTTTCTGTGATATATTTCAGTAGTCTTATTCGTAGATAGCACAGCATAGAGACCAGCAGGCGTACTCAGCGTAAAAAAGTAAGCGTGCCGACAGCATCCTAATGTAAAGTCCATATAGATGCGAATCACGAATTGCGAATAATGCACCGATTGGTCAATTCCAAATATTATTTTGGCGGTAAAAGTACCAGAACGAAGTTTTGAAATTTTGCTGGAGGGCGGGAATCTTGAATGACTTTCAATATTTTTCGAATATTCGTGCTATTTTTCTTACGCCCATCATGCGCCCTTCTATCCGACAGCACAGCTGTTTTAACAATTCCTATAACCTTATTTTTAGGTTTAAATGTTGGGTATTTTTTCAAGTTTTGTAATATTTTTTATAGATTTGTGATTATAAACATAATAAAAACGTAGAAATCAGAGGAGAAATAAATAAATAAAGGTAAAACTAACTAAAAATTTACGTTGAGGCTCGAGGTTATGTAGTTTCGTTGGGCAAATGTCCGAGAAGAGCTAACAAACGAAAAGCGACAATATGACATTTGGCGAAATCAATGTAGTGGGAGGTAACCCGGACAACTGTCATAAGTTTAAGCCGGCCCGTTAGTCGATGAGTTATTGTTATCGAGTTTAGTTGTATTTTTTGTTGAAAGAAGTGTATTGTTTAACTGTTTATTTTTGTGAGTGCTGTGCTATTATAAAACTATGACTGGTAATACCTGTGCGTTTCGAGGGTGTCACTTAAAAGAAGGCCAAGGAATAAGCATGTTTTCATTTTAAAAGGATCCTGAACAGTAAGTACATTTGCACCGCTATGGTACATTTGTTTATATTTGTTTTGTTGTATTTATCTGCTGTATTTAATTACGTGAAAGGTATATGGAAAAGACCTACGCATTATTTATTAATTAAAGTGAAGTTGATATTAAATGTATGAAAACCTTTTTAAGGAAAGGCGACGGGAAGGAAAAAATATCAAACTAATGTAAAAGAACATGTTTTCATTTTCCTAACAGATCTTGTGTTTCTTTGAAAAATATTCCTGAAAGCACATGAACTTATTTTCATTTAGTAGTTTTTATCGAATAATATCATATTTCTACGCGTAGATCAGGTAGGTAAAATAAGTAAAGAGTAAGAAGTATAAAAAAGGCATAGGGTTTTCCGAAATTTACAACTTATTTTGTTTAAACAAAATAAAATATCATATTATCTACCTACCGTTTAAATTCTAAGTACCTATAATTATTGTCCATGTACCTATCGAACAATTGAAAAATAGCAGATTTACCTGTAAAAATATCCACATACTCCTTACAAAAAGAAATAAATGGTTTGTAGCATTATAGGAGTGGGCTAAGAAACAATTTCTACCTGCATACATATCAAATTAAAGCCGCATAATGGATCAGAATGCTAAAAAGTAATTTAAAAGGCAAATTAAAATAGCACTTTGTTATAATATATCATGTTTAATATAACCAAAACTCAAAATTTGCCAAACATTTACTTAAATTTTACGCAGTGCCTAATAGTAATCCAGAAATTTACAATTATAATAAAAGTATCACAATAAACCTTTTAAATTATGACCCTTATTTGTTACGTAAATTTAAGGACTAATATAATACCTAGTTATAACATTGTTTATTTTAGTGCAGGTTAGTTTTAGTTTTAGGATTGTTGATTAAAAATGTAAGAAACGGTAACATAACTGCTGTTCAATATTTGAAAAGAAATAAATTAAGGGATACATAAGAAAATACTGTTTTTTTACTTCTGTATTAGTAAGAACCTACTTACGCACTGTCTACTTTATCCGTAAAACTTTAATTACACACACTATATTGTAGGAAGCCAAGCTGTGCGTAAGACCAGCTACGTAATATTATAATGTCTGCATTAACAAGGGCAATTTTCGCTAACGCTCGTGCCGTAATTTTCGAAATCGTGTGTAATAAGCTTCTTACCACTCTTGGTATGTAATATACTATTTCATTTCCTTTCTAAAATGTACTATGAGTAAGTAACGCACAATTAATAAAACATTTCAAAAATATTTTTATTTTATTTAATTTTTTTTTGATTTTACGAAATTTGCTGGAAAGCCAATTACATGAAACACAGAAGATATCATGAAAAAATTACCTCTTACTAGGTACCCACATTTTTATTTCAGTGTAAATCATTTTCTTAGTCGTTTTAGTGCTTCTTTTAGTGTAATAACCCGGATAACTGTCAAAATTTCAAGGTGAAGGATATATAATTTGGTCCCCATTTGATCAATGCTAAACTCGGGATTTTGTCGCTTCTCGTTTGTTGACTCTTCTCGGCCAATGTTTTGCCAACCGTTGAAAATGTTGAACGTTGAACACTAAAAACACCAACGAGATTGTTGTTAGGTGTCTGTTATTTTAGATTTAATGTAAAATTTGAGGATTTTTCGCGTAAAATGTAGTTTCTTTGTGAAAATACTTAGCAAGTAGTAAAATTACTAACTATTTACGCCACATTCTGGTAAAGTTACACGTTACTGTAAAATGGCTAATAATTTAGCTAGACAATTCAAGGATTGTAGAAATTTTCGTAAAGCTGGGTCAAATTTTTAAATATCAACTGCCAATTAAACTTACTGACATTTCTGTTTTTGTTTATTAATTTATGGCAATCACTTCTCTTTCCGAAAATACACTATATATTTATTTAAGCCGTTCTTCGGTTCTTTTTGGTTCGAAAATTCACAAACTTGCAGGGTGTCCCATTGACAGAATAGAAAAAATGTTCAGTAATTTTGATATTTACCAGTATTTGAAATTCTTGATACACCATGCATCAAACTTCACAAAAATTCAATTTCCTTTTTCACTGAACCCTCAGCCTAAATATTTTAAATATTTAAAAACATTTTTCAAATAATTTTTTATGTATCTTGAGCTTTCTGGCATCGGCTATTAGTGAATTTTAAATGAAATTCAAATACTCAAAATTATAATTTCCGACTTTGTATTTTAATTTAATAATGTCTAAACAAATGCTAATTATCAGAAGAAGTACCATATACCACCATATTGGTACGTAAACTAATTTCCTACGATTTTCTTTTTAAATTTAAATGGGAAAACAATTTTCGATGACGCAATGGAGAAGCAAATTAAGATTATCCTGTTGATGGGCACTAGCCCGTCCCACATTTTTCTTGAAAGTGTTATTTTATTTTAGTTTGTAGGTTGTTTTTTACCAGATATGATCCAAACTTTAAGGTTAATTTCGTACACATCTGTTAAAGCACTATTTTCTTATTCACCAAAGATGAATGATTTTTTTAAATGATTTCTTGTTGTTTATTCAAAGTAGAAAAAACGTCCATTATTTTGGGGCCCCGTTAGAGAATTTCTAATAATTATTCTCTTACTTAATTTACACGAATATTAGAGATTCTCGCTTTATTTAGGTTAGGTATCATTGGAGATTATCTGTCACAAACTTTACAATGTCAAAGCTGGCGTTCTTTGTTTTAATAAAATACATACATATTTATTTCTAGTTATGATTATTCTATTTTCTCATGCCTTCGTATTAACCTGTTTTCTTTACAGATCCCAGATTGCATGTAAATGAAAAGGTATAACAGTTTGAACAATTTGATTATTATTACATCGATTTAAAAAAAAAATTAAATTTAAACATTAGCAATCAAAAAAGCCTTAAAAATTCGATGTAATGTTGTTAATAATCAAATTGAAATACCTTCAGGTGCCAATCTAATACTTAATAGTCTGATAACTTAAGATAAATATACAATAAACACTGTCAGTAATTATTAACGAAAAAACCCATAATTATATACCTACACAATATCATTTTCTTAATTTTATTACTTAGATGTAAATACCTATATAATCACACCTGTAGTTGTACCTTTGGCCAATACCTGAAAATTAAGGACCAAAATAACCCATAACCTGTCTGTCAATTCACTTTATCTCCTTAATTTTATTTTAATGGCATGTTGACATGTTTACCATTACTATTATTTACTATTACCACCTATTACTTAGATATTAACTTTGTAACTACACGTAGAATTTAGTATTGTCTTGTACCCCTTCGATAATGATCCGCAAGGGTCGAAACACGTGTCAGGCAACTGAATTATAACTGTGAAATATAACAAGCAAGACTTTAATTTCCTCTGGATCTTTATGCCGAAGAAAGTGTATGTTTAATGCACGTTTAAACTTACTTTGATATGCACATTCACTGCATTTAAATACATTGACTTCTCCTGGATGCTTACGTCGAAGAAGGTGTCTGTTTAAATATCTTTTCAACTTAGCTAACTATAAACTAATATAACTAACTAAACTATATTGACTTCCCCTGGATCATTATGCTGAAGAAAATGTGTTTTCAAATAGGACTTCTGCTTAGTTTGAAAGGCACATTGAGTGCATTTAAACATTTTGACTTCTCCTGGATTCTTATGCCGAAGAAAGTGTATGTTTCTTACTGCCCGTAAGTTAGCTAAAGTAAAAATGGAAAATGAAAAAAACAGGAAGAAATCAGAACGTTATAAGCAGAAATACTATAGATTAAAAAATAAAATAAATATTTCAAAACATAAAAGTCCTGAATCACCCGGTACTAAGGTAGAAAATATTTTAAATGTTGGTGACAGAAATCAAATAAAGCGAAAACTTTTGTTAGGCGAGGTCTTATCGGCACAAATTCAAAGCAACAAGGAAAAATGTGTTAATTTGCAAGAAAAACAAGCACTGTCTGAAATTGTTTCTGGTCCTCTTTTTAAGAAGTACAAGTTAATGTCAGCGGCACCTGTAAGTCCTCATAACCAAAGAAAAGTTATGAAGTCCTCCAAAGGTAAGGTTTTAAAAGATAAAACTATGAGAAGAAGTGTTGCTGCGAGACTGAAAGAAGCAGTTACACGTTTTCTTGAAGATGACGAAAATTCAATGATAACACCTGGTACGAATTCAACAATATCCAGAGGCGGTAAAAAAAAACAGAAAAGATATCTAAATTCAAGCCTATGGAAACTACACAAAAAGTTTGTATCTCAGACCAACGCAAAAATTTCTTTCACAACATTCTACCGTGTGAAACCATTTTGGATAGTCAACCCACAACTTTCAAGCCGCGACACGTGCTTGTGTGTTAAACACGAAAATTTTAAATTTATTTTACAGAAGTTGCGGCAATATAATATTATTGAAGCCAATTCTTTATCCGGAGTAGCAGAAAGCTTGTGTTGCAATACTACTTTGCAGGCTTGTATGTACAGAACATGCGCGCAATGTAAACCAAAAACTATTATTAATAAGGAGTTAAATCTGGATTTTTCAACCACAATATTTTACTATCAATGGCTAAGAAGTGCAGAAACCAGAACTATAAAGGGAAAAGAGGTTGTCGTAAAATTGACTTCTAAGCAACGAGTTTGCTGTACAGTTGAGAAGCTAGTGGAGACATTCGAAAGCGAAATTCCCAAAATACTACCGCATTCTTACCGTGTTTGGCACCAACTGAATTTTTCCAAAACCTTAAAGACAACCATGACTCCGAATGAAGTTATTTTGGTGATAGACTTTTCAGAAAATTATAATTTAAAATATTCCAAAGAGATTCAGAGCGTTCATTTTGGTGCCTCTAAAGGTCAGCTGAGCTTGCACACAGGGGCGTTATACTACAAAAATACTGATGAACAAATATCATGTCAAACATTTTGCTCTGTTTCTTCATGTTTGAGGCATGATGCTTGTGCTATATGGGCCCATCTTCAACCAGTTATAAAGTTGATAAAGAAGTGCGTAGTCGGTGCTAAAATATTACATGTAGTAAGCGACGGACCGACGACACAGTACAGGAACAAGAGTAACTTTTTTTTATTTACTCATTTTTGTAATGAAGCCGGATTCTCAAATGCAACCTGGAACTTCAGTGAAAGCGGCCACGGGAAAAGCATAGCTGATGGTGTGGGAGGTGTCATAAAAAGAACAGCTGACAAAAATGTAGCCCAGGGCCATGACGTATCTTGTATCGATGATTTCGTACAGTGCCTTGCAGGACTGAAGTGTGAAATTTTTTTGATAAATGAAAACTCAATTATTACAGTTGACAAAATACTTGAAGGTCAAAAATTGTCATCTCTTCCAAATACAATGAAGCTTCATCAACTCTTCTGGAAAAAATCCACTAAATCCCAATTGCATTTAAGAGATTTGTCTTGCGTAGAATGTAGAAACGAAGCAGATTGTCCGCATTATACTCTGACTCCAGGAATATTTCAGTTTATACATACAGCTGTTGAAGCCAGTAATAGTATCCTTTCAAAAAAAAACTTTTTAGCTATTTTAGGTTGTTATATTACATTTATCCTTAATAATATACTAGATGCATCTAACACTGACATTCCAGGAACGTCAAGTGCAGATCAAAATCAATTCAATACCGTCCAAAAAATACAAGAGGTTAACTGGGTAGCAGTTATTTTTGATGATATATGGTATCCTGGATATATTATCAATCGTGCTGGTGAAATGCTGACTATTAAGTTCATGCAGCGCTCTAAGAATTTGTATTTTTGGCCTAGCAAAGATGATATTCATACTATCAATGAAGCAGAAATCCTTTGCCTACTGGATTCTCCGACAAAAATTTCCACCAGACTGTTTAAAATCCCAAAATCTGATGACATAGACTGTCTAAGAGATCAAATTATAAACGATTCTGAGCTTAAATAATTTGTCTTATTAGGAATAATATGTTGTGTTAATCATATTTAGTTTGTTATTAAAATTTAATATTATTTCGTTTTTAATGAAACTAGTTTTTCCGTTTGCTCATGTGACCAAAATAATAAATGATTTTGTTATAATACTTTCAGAGAGAGCTTAATTTCTTATTAAGCGTATGCATGTTTACATTACCGTCCCGTTAGTCACATTACCATCTCACTACTCACATTTCCGTCACACGCATAACTATTGAATATAGTTCAAAATATTATCCTTAACCTTCTCATTTTTTAGATCCATACCTGTAGTGTAATATATATACATAATGTAAAATAAATTCCATGCGAATCGTATAGTAGGTTTTGCTGTTATGCGAAAGTAAAGTGTAATTTTTGGACCTATTATTATAATTTTCAAGTTTAGCTCATTTGTAAAACTATCTGTATGCAGCAATTATTTAAAACCTTTATTTTTCCGTTCATTTCTTCAAAGTATATAAAATAAGTTGATTTTGTAGTATTGTAGCAGTATGTGAAAAAAGTTAGTTAGTCTTATCTATGCGTGACGGAAATGTTTATACTTGGGACTTTCTCGTAAATATAGCCGCGTTAAAAAAAATCGGCTGGGTGTTATTCATTGCCGCTCCATAAATTGATTCTATACTAATAACTTTATTTATAAACAAAAAAATTATACCCTAAATCCAAACTTCATTTTTGAAAATCAGGTACCTCAGGATATTAAAATTTATTGAAAAATACCCATGAACATTGACTGCATTTAAACACACTGACTTTCCCTGGATCCTTATGTCGAAGAAGGCGACATTATAAAGTCCTTTTAAACTTAGTTTGATAGGCACATTAACTGCATTTATAGCATATTGACTTCCCCTGGATCCTAATGCTGAAGGAAATGTGTTTTCAAATAAGCTTTCTGCTTAGTTTGAAAGGCGCATTTAAACATTTCCACTTCCCCTGAATTCTTATGCCGAAGAAGATGTATATTTAATTCACGTTTAAACTTATTTTGATAGGCACATTCACTGCATTTAAACATATTCACTTCCCCTGAATCCTTATGCCGAAGAAGGTGTGTGTTTAAGTCATGTTTAAACTTACTTTGATAGGCACATTGACTGCATTTAAACATATTGACTTCCCGTGAATCCGAAGAAAATGTCTGTTTAAACTACTTTTTAACTTAGTTTGATAGGCACATTGACTGCACTTAAACATATTGAGTTCCTCTGGATTCTTATGCCGAAGGATATGAATGTTTAAAGCACCTTTAAACTTACTTTGATAGACACATTGACCACATTTAAACATTTTGACTTCCCCTGGATCCTTATGCCGAAGAAAGTGACTGTTTAAACTACTTTTTGTCTTAGTTTGATAAGCACATTGACTGCATTTAAACATATTGACTTCTCCTGAATCTTTATGCCGAAGAAAGTGTCTGGTTAAAGTACTTTTTATCTTAGTTTGATAGGCACATTGACTGCATTTAAACATATTGATTTCCCCTGGATTCTTATGCCGAAGAAGATGTACGTTTAAATCACGTTTAAACTTACTTTCGTAGGCACATTGACTGCATTTAAACATATTGACTTCCTGTGAATCCTTATGCCGAAGAAAATGTCTGTTTAAACTACCTTTAAACTTAGTTTGATAGGCACATTGACTGCATTTAAACATATTGAGTTCCCCTGGATTCTTATGCAGAAGAAAGTGACTGTTTAAACTACTTTTTGTCTTAGTTTGATAAGCACATTGACTGCATTTAAACATATTGACTTCTTCTGAATCTTTATGCCGAAGAAAGTGTCTGGTTAAAGTACTTTTTGTCTTAGTTTGATAGGCACATTGACTGCATTTAAACATATTGATTTCCCCTGGATTCTTATGCCGAAGAAGATGTACGTTTAAATCACGTTTAAACTTACTTTCATAGGCACATTGACTGCATTTAAACATATTGACTTCCCGTGAATCCTTATGCCGAAGAAAATGTCTGTTTAAACTACTTTTTAACTTAGTTTGATAGGCACATTGACTGCATTTAAACATGTTGAGTTCCCCTGGATTCTTATGCCGAAGAAAGTGACTGTGTAAACTACTTTTTGTCTTAGTTTGATAAGCACATTGACTGCATTTAAACATATTGACTTCCCGTGAATCCTTATGCCGAAGAAAATGTCTGTTTAAACTACTTTTTAACTTAGTTTGATAGGCACATTGACTGCATTTAAACATATTGAGTTCCCCTGGATTCTTATGCCGAAGAAAGTGACTGTTTAATCTACTTTTTATCTTAGTTTGATAGACACATTGACTGCATTGAAACATTTTGACTTCCCCTGGATTCTTATGCCGAAGCAAGTGACTGTTTAAACTATTTTTTGTCTTAGTTTGATAAGCACATTGACTGCATTTAAACATATTGACTTCCCGTGAATCCTTATGCCGAAGAAAATGTCTGTTTAATCTACTTTTTATCTTAGTTTGATAGACACATTGACTGCATTGAAACATTTTGACTTCCCCTGGATTCTTATGCCGAAGCAAGTGACTGTTTAAATTATTTTTTGTCTTAGTTTGATAAGCACATTGACTGCATTTAAACATATTGACTTCCCGTGAATCCTTATGCCGAAGAAAATGTCTGTTTAAACTACTTTTTAACTTAGTTTGATAGGCACATTGACTGCATTTAAACATATTGATTTCCCCTGGATTCTTATGCCGAAGAAGATGTACGTTTAAATCACGTTTAAACTTACTTTGATAGGCACATTGACCACATTTAAACAAACTAACTTTCCCTGGGTTCTTATGCTGGAGTAGGTGTTTACGTAAATTATATTTATACCTAGTTAGAATGTTATGCTGATCGCTTTTAAACAACTTAGCTTTCGTTGGATCCTGATGGAGACGGTGCTTGCGTAAATTTCTTTGCCGAAATAACACTGAGTCATTCTCAATGTTTACATTAAGTTTGTGGCCATCTCGTTGCTGATGAATCTGGAGTCTGCAATTTTGATGTTCGGCAATGCTGTAATAGAGAAAAACATTATATTAATCGTACGAGTTAACTTTTTAGTAATGTTAACATATCCAGGGGCATTTCTTTAAATGTCTCGCCCAGTAGCTGATTTTCCAATCAGTTAAAATTAAAATTAAATCTCCAGAAGGAGCAATATATGTTCCTAACAGCACACTTGCCTCTTACAAAATAACTTATTTACTTACTTAATGTTTTATATTAAATCATAGTCATACAATTTAAATGGCCATCGCCCGGGATCCTTCAGCCTTAGAATATAACATATAATTGTATACTAATTTTGTAAAAAATGTAAAAGCATAAAAAAGACATAAAAATGTAAAAATGTAAAAAAAATAAAAAAAAAATTTTGATTTGTACAGGGTCTTCCAACGAGGACTGAACAGGGGCTCATTTTTGAGCTTCCTTGTATTTAAAGAAAAATCCAAAATAGCCAATCGATGTACTTTTTCCTGCAGAATTCAAAAATGAAACAATGAAAATTTATTTGAACCAGAAACAAAAGAGTTACGCTATGGATAAGGTGTTTTTTAAATGGAACATAGCTTTTTTTGTACGATTTTTGGAACGAGTGATTTTTTTTTGTCCGTTCTGATTAAAATATTTAATATTGTGACAGCTATTTTTATTAAATTTTAATGTTTTATCCAGTATAATTTAACTTTAACCTGTTTGAAACATACACTAGGTAATAAAGGTATAATCACCTTAGAATCCTTCAAAGCCAAAAAATTTGACAATCTTACTATAATATTGCCAAAATGAAATATTCATTAGATGAGAGATTGCAGATTGTTATCTTGTTCTACAAATGCCAAGAAAATGCAAGAGAAGCAAGGAGAAGATTTATTGCAAATTTTCACAGAAATATTTCCGTCAATACTATCCTAAGGCCCGGTACTTTCACGTCCGAATATCTTTATTTTCCAAATAACTGCTATAGTTTCAAGTGTGTCGACAATTGTTTCCATAGATATTATTCGACGAATAGCGCTATCCGTAGATGAAAATATCTATTCTAAGGATAAAGAACCTATTTGAGGAAAATAAAACATTACATGACAGAAAAAGAAATCCAGAAAGGAATAGAAATCGAGACCGTGCCATTGTGAATTATTTTCGACTGAATCCAACCAAATCAATTTCGGACGCAGCTCGGGACGTTCAATACGGCGGCGGTGTAAGACGCAGAAGAGTTACCCAAGGAACTGTTCACAGGACTTTAAGAAATCATAAATTTAAGTCTTATCATATCCTTCCACTTCAACATCTAACACCGGCACACAAAGAACTTCGCTTCCAATTTGTTTCCCAAATTGTGATTCGGAAAGAAAACGAAGACCCTAATTTATTCAGAAAATAAATATCTTATGGACTGACGAAGCCACATTCACAACATCGGGGGTTTTCAATAGACATAATAATCATCAGTGGGCCGTTGGAAATCCAAGAAAATTTCAGACAATTAAATTTCAAGGAAGGACTTCAATCCATGTTTGGTGTGGCATAAAAAATAATAGAATTTTGGGACCCAATATTTTTTAACGGGACTTTAAATGGACAAAGATACTACGAGTTCTTAGAAAACGAAATTAAGAACTTTTTGGAAGATTTACCAATGGAAGAATATCAAAATTTAATTTGGCAACATGATGGGGCCCCTCCGCATGCCGTGCGTGAGGTTACTCAATATTTAAACGGACGCCATGAAGAATGGATTGGTAGAAATGGAACCTATGCTTGGCCACCCAATGGTCCCGATTTGTCAATAGTAGACACATTTCTTTGGGGCCATTTAAAGAACGTGGTATACAAGCAGCGAAACCACGATATTGAAGAGATCATGCAGAAAATTGTGAATGAAATAAATCGCCTTAACCAGGAAAATCACAGTATAACAGCAAGTTTGGAAAGGCTACAAAGAGGTTATCGCACATGTTTCGAGAACAACGGAGGTCACATTGAACAATTAAATTATTATGTACATATATAATATATGTTTTTTTTTTAAATTAGTATAGAGTTGGATTTCTTTTTCTGTCATGTAATGTTTTATTTTTCTCAAATAGGTTCTTTATCCTTAGAATAGTATTGACGGATATATTTCTGTGAAAATTTGCAATAAATCTTCTCCTTGCTTCTCTTGCGTTTTCTTGGCATTTGTAGAACAAGATAACAATCTGCAATCTCTCATCTAATGAATATTTCATTTCGGCAATATTATAGTAAATTTGTCAAATTTTTTGACTTTGAAGGATTCAAAGGTGATTATACCTTTAGTAGTAGTATAGTATATTTCAATATATGATCCAATACAATAATTACAAAAAAACTATCATATAAGGTACCCTTCAAGGGTGTAGATCGTGTCAAGTATAATAACAGTAAGAAATTTAAAACCAGAAATTATTAAAAAGTTACAACATTAAAATATTAAAGTTTATAATTACAATTACAATTACAATGACAATTTAAAATCACAATGACAATTTAAAATCAGGAAGCATTAAGACAGGCAATTTATGAAATATGCTGGAAGTAGACTTTCAAAGATCTCGGAAATCCTTTTCCTCCAAGAACTCAGCAACACTAAAGTAACATTTTTTAACTAGAAATTTTTTTAGCTTTGCTTTTTGTTGTTTAGCGTTTAATGTTTTAAAAGATGTAGGTAAAATATTCCAAATTTTGACTAGCATGTATACTATGTTTTTCTGTAAGTAAGAGAAATTGGCTCGATCAGGATATAAAAGGTCCTTGTTTCTAGTATCATATATGTGATCATGTTGAAAATCCTTCAAGGCAAAGTCATTCCTAATTGCAAACATTATACATTCATAGATGTAAAGACTATACAGAGTTAAGATGTTGTTATTAATAAATGCCTCCCTACAAGAGTCTAGTTGTTTTATTTTAAAGATTGTACTTATGCATCTTTTTTGTAGTATAAAAATCCTTCCACTGTCAACAGAGTTTCCCCAGAACATTATTCCATATGCAACTCGAGACTGGACAAAAGCATGATATGCCGACAGAGCCGCAGGGATGTTAATGTTATTGGCAATCACAGAGATGGTATAGCAATATCTCGCAACATCTCCAGCCAATAGATTCACGTGTGCCTTCCAGTCTAGCCGTTTATCAAGATTCACTCCCAGGAATGGCAAGCTTTCAGCCGAGTCAATTTCATTATCTAGAAATTTAATGTTAAGTTCCTGTTCTTTCCTAGCCCCGAAAGTTAAAAGCTTAGTTTTATTAATATTTAGGAGCAGATTGTTGGAAGTAAACCAGTCATTTAGATTATTTAGTGTTATTTCGATGTGATTCTTACACTCGTCTAGATTATCTGCCTTATATAGCACAGAGACATCATCCGCAAAGAGTACAAAGTTTGCTGTTGGACATTAACTTTACTCCCCTCTCATTAATGTCGATTACTCTCTGGGTTCTGCTTGAGAGGTATGATTCAAACAGCTGCAGCGAAGGCCTTGGAGAGATCCAAACACAATGTTGCAGTTGCTTTTTTTTCATTTAATGATTGACTTATTGTTTTTAATGCTTCAAAAATCGCTGTTAATGTAGACTTGCCCTTACGAAAGCCATATTGTTGGTTTGCAAGAATTTGGTTTGCCTCAATAAAGCAAATAAGACGATCAAATAATATTTTCTCAAATATTTTATTAATGTTTGACAGCAAAGATATCGGTCTATAATTGTTAAAATCATCTTTCTCCTTTTTTTTGTATATAGGTCTCACCAAAGCCTCCTTTAACAGCTCAGGATACACCCCATTTGAGAAGACTAAGTTTACTATGTGAGTAAGGGGTGATGTTATTAGTACAGCCACAGTTTTAATCAGTTTGACGCGAATCTCATCATATCCAACTGACTTTTTATTTTTTAAGTTTGTTATGTAGTTAAATACTTCCTGTTCTAATACTGGCTCTAGGAAGATACTGCTTTGATTTGTTTTGATTGAAGAGAATTGTATTGTTTTGTTTTTATTAATGACCGGGCACGCCGTAATAAAAAAATTGTTGAAATCATTTAGCAAATCATGTTCTTTTTTATTGGGAAATGAATTAAAAGTTGGAATGTTCTGAGTGCTATTACTGGTTAATTTTTTAATAAGAGACCATGTTGCTTTAGATTTGTTTTCTGAATTTATGATTATTGAGTGATTGTGCAGGATTTTAGCTTTTTTTATTAATGTTTTTAATATTTTCGAATAGGCTTTATAATGTTGCTCAGAGATTATTCCCAGCAGATAATTTTCATATAGCTTACGTTTATTTTTACATGAAATTTTTATGCCATTGGTTATCCATGATCTTGACTGTTTACTGGTCTTGCAGCTCCTGAGAGGAAACACCATATCAATTCTCGACTTTATAGTATTAATAAAAGTGGTATATGCTTTGTTTACATCAGCTTCTGTCAACACGTCATGCCATGCACAATCCTGCAAACTCGGAAAAAATTGTTCACATTTGCTATTGGAGAATATTCTTTTCTGAACCCCTGCCATCTTCCCCTCTACAAGCGCAACATTCAAACCAATACACTGGGCTTTATGGTCAGAAAGGCCAGAGAAAATGACTTCATTATCATAGAATTGATCAAAATTGGTAAAAATATTGTCCAGCAGAGAGGCAGTAGTCTTTGTGACTCTTGTAGATTGAAATATTAAAATATTTTATTACCTAGTGTATGTTTCAAACAGGTTAAAGTTAAATTATACTGGATAAAACATTAAAATTTAATAAAAATAGCTGTCACAATATTAAATATTTTAATCAGAACGGACAAAAAAAAAATCACTCGTTCCAAAAATCGTATAAAAAAAAGCTATGTTCCATTTAAACAACACCTTATCCATAGCGTAACTCTTTTGTTTCTGGTTAAAATAAATTTTTGGTTACATTTTTGAATTCTGCAGGAAAAAGTACATCGATTGGCTACTTTGGATTTTTCTTTAAATACAAGGAAGCTCAAAAATGATCCCCTGTTCAGTCCTCGTTGGAAGACCCTGTACACACCTAACAGTTAAAAAAAATTGACAGGTTAAAATGTTAAAATCTAATTCATAGGGTATAATAGCTCAATAGTTGTTCCAATGTGGTATTACTTGGTTCGACATTTCGTGGGTTATCGATGGGGGAACACGCTAAAGACAGTAATGTTCAGGTTATGTTGTTTTTTTGCAAACATTCTTGATAGTTTGTTCCCTTTTTCTTCGATGGGCTGTTAGCATGTTACAGAGCTCGTACAGTAGTTAATTTGGGGGGTTGTGGATCGGATTGTTGGGGTGACGTATCTTGGTAATTTTCCTCAGCGCTGTTTCTCCGACTTTTAGGTTTCTCAATGCAGGTGACTTCCATGTAAGCAGAAGTTGATGGTCATATTCTATTATTTGTTGGCAGATAAGTTTATATGCAGGGCTTTCATTTCAAAACTAGCCACCCGGAATAACTTTTAAAATACTTGAAGAAGAATTTAACAAAAAAAAACGTCAACTTAGATTTACTGGGTGATTATCCGTTTTTCAATCAGAAATTTTTTGTCCAATTATACCCTTAGAACCTAAAAAAGCTAAATTTTCAACTTTTATAAGTTGTTAAAAAAGCAGCAAATTCCTTAGATGTAAACATTCAGATAAATACGTAAAAAAATTAAATGTGTTTGATAGCAAATGTTAGTTTTGCCACATTTTAAAACGATTTAGTTTTGAAATTGATTTCGTTGTGTATTGACCATCGAATTTCGACGACAATGGTTTACTCGTTACAAGAGAGAATTGAACTAATTTTAATTTACGGGGAAGAACAGCGCTGTGCACGTAGAACAGCCCGGGTGTTTAATCAAAGGTATCCAGACAAAAATGTTAGGCACCAATATGTATTAAATTTGATTAATAAATTTCAAGAAACTGGACAAGTAGAAATTTTAGGTCATTTTGCCATAAATCCCTAAACACCCATACCGAAAGTCTCAAGATTAACAAACGTTTCAGTCGGCTCTGTGCATAAAGCCTTACGATTCAATACATTTTTCCCTTACAAAATACAACTTTTACAACAGTTAGGGGAGGATGACTATGACAGAAGAATGGAATTTTGTGAATTAATGAGTGAAAGGGCAAATGCAGATCCTAATTTAATTAAAAACATTTGCTTTAGTGACGAGTCAACTTTCTTATTAAATGGGTTTGTTAATAAACAGAATTGCAGATATTGGGACAATGAAAATCCACATATTTTTCGTGAAGAGCATACACAATTTCCTCAGAAAATAAATGTATGGGCCGGAATTCTTGGAAATAAAACTATTGGTCCGATATTTATGGAAGAAAATTTAACCGGTGAACTGTATTTAAATGTATTAGAAAATGTGATAGATCCTCTTATAACTGACTCTCTGGAAAATCAAATTGATGAAGATGGAAATTTATTACTAGATGAAGAAAATTTATTTTTTAACAGGACGGAGCCCCTCCACATTATGCTATGCTGTGCGAAATTGGCTTAATGGCAGATTTCCAGGCAAATGGATTGGAAGAAGGGGCGCTATAGAATGGCCAGCGAGATCACCATACTTAACGCCCCTTGACTTTTTCTTATGGGGACATCTAAAGACAATAGTATACAAAACTCAACCAGAAAATATTCCTGATCTTAGGCGTAGAATAGGGTAGGCCTGTGAACACATTACCCAAGAGACATTCCAAAACGTGCGCGAGGAGTTCGAGCAGCGGCTTTACGATTGCCTTGCCAATAATGGTGGGCATTTTGAACATCTGTTAAAATAAGTAAGTAAAATTTTACTAAAATATCAAGGTTAACTTTTTAAATTTTAAAAGGGCATAACTTGGAAACAAATAATCCGCTTTTAAAAAATGAAGCACCAAAAGACTGCTAATGAAAAGGGCTTTCAAGTGAACTATCACTCAATACCCCTTACCAATTGAAATTTTGTATGTGCCTTTCGCCCCTCGTTAGGGGTTGAAACTACAGAGTCGCAAATACATGTAAAACATGTCCCCCAGTAAATCTAAGTTGACGTGTTTTTTTGTTAAATTCTTCTTCAAATTTAAAAAGTAATTCCGGGTGGCTAGTTTTAAAATGAAAGCCGTGTATATTACATGCAGTAGTTCTTGAAATTCATTGAGTTTTAAGGGTAAGACTTGAGAAATGCTTAGCTCTGCTTATGATTGATTTTTTTACAATTGCAATATGACCATTGTCTATGACCATGAATGAACTCTTCGGACCTAAAATTATTTACACGGACAACAAGCCGTCGGTCATTCAATCAACTTTTTAAAAGGTAGACAAGTTGTTTTGAACAGTTGCTAAGATGTAAGTTATAGAGGAGTTCCATATGTTGTAGTGTAAGAACAAAATATATATTATTATATAAATATATTTATTAGTTTCTTGTCGTATTCGCACACTCAGTATATTTATTATTATTACACCTAACATGTAGACCTAAGGTAATTAAGGTTATTTATTTTATAATTAGTATAACAAGTAAAATAAGCACTTTTGTAATGGGTACATTTTTGATATCAGAAAATAGACATTCTTTTTACTCGAAAGAAGAGAGTTTGATTTATCGTAAAAGGGGGTATTAAAACCCCCGTAACTCCCTTCGTTACATGGCGATCCTGTCTACGAACCAAATTTTGAGCATTTGAATATCGGCGAAATGGGCAAGACACAGAGCAAAGAAGAAATAATAATAGCACAAGCAGGGAATAGCGGTGGCCAAACTTACAGCCCCAGTACCCATGGTTTTGGCTCTATCCAAGATATCCTAAGTACATGCATTATTGTGTTGTTGGCAATTTTCTTTGGCTGGTGTATATTTAGAAGAGTCACAAAAGCGATGGTACAGAGAATGCGTGTAGAAATTCGGGAAGAAACCGGGAGAAGCCGAGAAACAGTTTAAATAAGAAGAGGAACATTTTAAGTTTTTAGGTTACAATAAAAATATGGTTTTTGAGATACAAGGAACATGGTAAATTTAGTGGACAAAAAATGGGATGTCGGTACCTACTGAATTCATATATTTACTCGATGAAGTCAAAGTATTCAAGAGGAATTTAGTGAAGGACAATACGGAAATACGGCAAAAAGAGAAATATAATCTACGTAAGCTAATTAAATTTAAAAATTATACATTAGAATTAAGAACTATTAGGGAAACATTTAATAAAAAATCAAACGAGCCTAAGTTAATTAATACAGTTAGGGAATATATTCAGCAGATAGAACAATATTTAAAAGCTTGTCGAGATGTTTTACAATCTAGGTTAGGGGATATCACGATAGCGGGGATAGAAAGCGAAATTTTGGTTTCCTCTGACTCAGATTCAGAACATTCTTTTTTTTTTCATCCGGTATTACAACGCATTCTTCATTTTTGTTCTTATGAAAATATTTTATTACTTCATGTCTAGCCGGTATGCAAGTATAATTCTCATATTTCGAGTGAATAGACGTTAATATTTGTTTATTATTTACATTAAATGAAAAAAGAAAGTTTTCGTAGTCTAACTTTGCCAAGTATCGCATAAAAAAATCTGTTCCAATCAAACCATGCACATTGTCCTCCAAACTGTCGATCAGCAAAAACTCGTGACATACTTTTGCACCATTTATATCTAATAATAAATTTGTCGAACCTTGCGAAATGATTGTCCCAGAGACCCCGTTAATTTTTATTTTCTTTAAACAATTAATTTTTTCCGTTTTGTCTATGACGTTTTTAAAAATGACACTTATTGAAGCTCCGGTATCAAGTAAAAATTTTAATTTTTTATTTTTATATTTTACATAAATAAAATTAAGTCCGTTAGTATTAAATATAAATGGGTCAGGAAAATTTGTATTTTTATTTAGATGGGTCTCGAAAAAATGTTTCGCTATTATTACCGTTGGTATTATCCAATTCTTCAGAGTTCATGTAATACCCCTTTTGATTTGAATTATTACCAAAGAATCGTCCTCTAGTATACTGTCCCCGTGGTGAATACCAATTAGTATTAGAGCGAGCACCTCTCCCTCTAAAATTAGTATTACCTTGCTGACCACGCGAAAAATGCCCCCTAAAATTGTTAGTGGTAGCAGACGCACTATCTAGAATCGAAACTACATCAGAAGAACTGAAGCAAATGGCAAACAGCGTGTGCAACACAATGTTTGTTATGACAAGGCAACAAGCTAAGAAAGAATTAAATAAGCAGAGTTTTGACAGTTCCGTACACGAACGGCTTGATCACCCAGGAATGGTGGAACTTTTAAAACCGCAGAAAAATTCTTGTGAAACTTGTATTTCAGAATTAGAATTTAATAATTTATCAAAAAATTATGATTATTGTACAAGCCATATAATTTTTTCAGAAAAAGAAAATGCTTTAAAAATTAAGAATTCTCGATCGACGTTCGCAGGCAGTGCATCGTTAAGAGAACTTAAGAATATTTGCATAAAATATAAGGTACCAGAAATATATATTTTAAAAAATAATAATAATGCTCAATGCAATCAATAAATATTATAGGTAGGGATCCCTCAGAATTAAAAATGGCTAATATAAAAATTTCAATTATAAAAGATGTACAAAAAATATCTAATATAGAAATGCGGCAAATAATATTAAATGATTTCCACATTCTACCGAGCGGCGGTCATCCAGGCATTAACAGAATGTATAATAACATAAAAAAGTACTATTTTGGCCAAGTTTGCATTCAGATGTTAGCGATTTTGTAAAACGTTGTGATCATTGTCAAAGGTTTAAACATTCTAGGCCTAATATTGAGCCGATGTCAATAACCACAACTGCTTCTTCCGCTTTTCAAAAATTATTTTTAGACCTGGTAGGACCTTTGCCGGAAGACATATTATACGGAAATAAATATATATTAACATTGCAGTGCGAGTTATCGAAATTTGTCGATGGTTACCCTATCCAAAATAAAGAAGCAAAAACGATTGCAAAATCTTTCGTGGATAACTTTATCTTAAGATATGGGATACCTGAGACAATTGTGTCAGATCAAGGTACAGAATTAATAGCTACAACTCTGAAGGAAGCTTGCAAAATTTTACAAATTAAACAACTTGCATCAACAGCTTACCATCACCAAACACTAGCGTCGTTGGAAAATACACACAAAAATCTAGGCGCTTATTTACGAATACAAACAGCAGAACACCCGGACAGTTGGAGTTCATGGGTTCAGTTCTAGTGTTTTGCATTCAACAATACTGTTCACACTAACACAAAATACACTCCATATGAACTTGTGTTTGCTAAGCAATGCAAACTCCCTTCAAATATCGACACGGGTACTGAACCATTGTACAATTTCGATAACTACCCACTAGAACTAAAATATAGACTACAGAAAGCTTGGGATGATGCCAAAAATAACCTCATTCAGTCAAAAATACAACGGGAAAAAAGTCACGATTCTACAGTTAACGCGAAAACTTATAAAAAAGGCGACAAAGTTTAGTAAAAAATGAAACCGGGAATAAACTCGAACAAATTTTTAACGGTCCGTATGTGGTAGTAGAAGATAAATCACCAAATATTGTTATTTTAGTAAGAAATAAAATCAACGAAATTCACAAAAATAGAGCTAAATTGTACAATACTAGTAACCCGAATTTGTAAAGATAGATACGCTAAACATTTTTTTCTTGGTTTTTTTTTCGCCGTAGGAGGTGTAGTGTAAGAACAAAATATATATTATTATATAAATATATTTATTAGTTTCTTGTCGTATTCGTACACTCAGTATATTTATTATTATTAAACCTAACATGTAGACCTAAGGTAATTAAGGTAATTAAGGTTATTTATTTTATAATTAGTATAACAAGTAAAATAAGCACTTTTGTAATGGGTACATTTTTGATATCAGAAAATAGACATTCTTTTTACTCGAAAGAAGAGAGTTTGATTTATCGTAAAAGATGGTATTAAAACCCCCGTAACTCCCTTCGTTACAATGTCAAACACTATCAAACGCTTAATACTGGAAAAAGCGTGATGGGTCGATAATCAAATGGGATTGATAGGTTGGTATTTGGATTTGCGATAGCCACAAGTATGCCTTTCT
The DNA here is from genome assembly GCA_963920685.1 of Polydrusus tereticollis. Classification (NCBI taxonomy): domain Eukaryota; kingdom Metazoa; phylum Arthropoda; class Insecta; order Coleoptera; family Curculionidae; genus Polydrusus; species Polydrusus tereticollis. The sequence goes on from OY987336.1 coordinate 29,127,124, forward strand.
TCCATTCCTGTGGAAAGTATCCTTGCTTAAGGCAGAAGTTATAAATTTTAATGATGCATTTGTTAAAATATAAAATAAACAAATAAATACTATTTTCCAAAAAAAAAGTTAGCTTCAGAATAAACTGATTGAACTTAATGGCCAAAGATTAAGCCTTGCAGTAAGCGAATCGCTCTTTAAAGCGGAAATGAAAGAGATTACCAAAAATATTGGCTCCTTGAAAGCTGATATTAACAAGCTCGAAACACCCAAATCCAATGCTAATCTTCCGAACATTAAGCAACGCGACGCAGGTCGAGTGACTGATTTTACTTCTGAGATTGTGTCACGCGACGTAAGACTGGAAGAACTGGAACGTAAAAACAATGAACTATCTAGAAAAATAGACAAATTGGAGAAGAAACTTCAGGCTCTCAAACAATCCGTTCTTGATCCATCACAATCTTCTCAGCCAGATTTCGGACCGAGATCAGTAAATCAATCGTCAGCCTGAGAGTGTGGGACCGAGGATGGAACCTAGACCAACTCACCCCGCAACCAAATCACTAAGTATATGGAAAAACGGCTCGAAATTTCCGATGGTAAATGCTTTATCTTGGATAAAAATGAAGATGTTGCTTTCTTAAAGATCGGTGTCAAGGAATCTTTAATAAAAGGGCTTATGGAACCTAACCTTTGGCCTGCGGGTACTGCAGTAAAGGAGTTTTGCCCTCGGCGTTCGAGAGCTTCAGTTCACGCAGCAAACTTTCGGCAGCATGGAGTAAAAGGACATCTTCACTAGTAAATAGCGTTACCTTAATCTACCAAAACGTTGGAGGCTCAAAACCAAACTTAGACTTTCTTTGTGCAGCTCACGCTGAAACTTATTCCATCATCGCTCTTACATAAAGCTGGCTAGACCCTACGATCAATGATGCTGAATTTCCTTATTCCAGCTATGTAATTTACAGAACTGATCGAAATAGTAATAATAGCACTAAGAGTCGTGGCGGAGGTGTTCTCATTGCTGTCAATATTAATCTTAAATTTCACAGTCTTGACATTAACAATCCAACAGTTGAAAAGATATGGGTTTCAGTAAAAATCGACTATATTACCTATTGCATTGACTGTGTCTATCTTCCCCCCGCAATGGACATCTCTGTTTATGAGAGTAATATTAATTCTGTAACAAGTGCTGGTGAATTATCGGACAATGTTCTAGTTATGGGTTACTTTAATCTATCCAATATCACATGGTCACCCGATCACCATCAGCCTGGTTTCTTACCAAACAATGCTACTTCCATTAAAGAAACGCTGTTATGTGACACTTTTATGTTTTTAGGATTGTCTTAGCTCAATGGGGTGATTAATTATCGCAACACAATCTTAGATCTTTGCTTTGCCAACTTTGGCCTTACTTCAGTTAAAAATGAAATGGGTTAGTAGATTGTGATCCTTATCACCCAGCTTTGGAGCTCTCAATTGACTGTAGTAGAATAATATACTTAAACTCGCCTGATTGCTTTTATTATGATTTTAAAAATGCTGGTTTTGACGCCATCAATAACTATTTTGTATCATACAAATGGCAATCAATTTTAGATGTGAATTGGGATGTTACTGTTGATAACTTTTATTCTGTCGCTTTCAATTGCAATGATTTATTTGTACCGAAAAAAAGAAGCAGTTTCTAATCACAGACATCCCACTTGGTTCTCATTCGCACTTAAAGACCTTATAACACGCTCATAAGAGTTAAAAACAATCAAACACTGAAGCAGATTACAATGCATTTGACCTGCTGAGAAGTGAATGTAAAACTCTAACATAGGAATGTTATGATGCTTATGTTGCTGATGCAGAAAATGCTATAGCCAATAATACTCAGTTCTTCTGGAAATATATCCGACAACAGTCCAATCATGGTGTTATTTCAAATGAGATGTTTCTTGAGGGTGACAGAGCCGATAAGGTATCCCGAATCTCTTTGCTCGTTATTTTTCCTTAGTTTATAACCCCATCGATAACAATGGTGCTGGTGTTGATGCTTCTGGAAGGTCTGTATTTATTTCTAGTGTTACCATTAAACCTACTGATTTGGAAACAGCTCTCGCCAAGCTTGATATTAATAAGGGCGCTGGTCCAGACCCCTTTACTACTAGATGTCTAGGCTCTGGAGTATTTCCTAAGAGATCGAAATTGTCATACGTTTCCTCCATCTTTATGTTAGGTAACAAAAATTAATAAAACAATTCTATACATATTGAAAATTTTAATGACATTATTAAGGAAACATCTAATACTAAGTATCTTGGCATTGTTATTGACAAGCATTTGAAATGGGATCATCATGTCTTGTATCTTACGAAGAATTTGAGAAAATTGATTCACAACTTTTATGTACTGAGAGAAATTTTAAACAAACTTATAACTTCAGTTTATAGAGCCATTGTTGAATCATTAATACGTTATGGTATAGTTGTGTGGGGTGGTCTATATCAGAACTCTCTAAGACAGTTGAACATTGTTCAGAACTATATACTTAAAGTAATAAACAGAAAAGGTAAGCGATTTTCAACTGAACAACTGTATACTCTTGAGATATTAAATGTTAGGACATTATACATCTTGGAAATTTGTTCTTTTATTTATAAGAATGATAATCTTAAGAGTTATGTAAATCATATATATGAAACGCGAAACAAGACAGACAAACATATTCAAATACCAAAAAGCAACAAAAACATAAGTCTTAGGTTTGTCAATTACTTGGCACCCAAAATCTACAACATTATTCCTACAGAGTTGAAGGTCACAGGAAAAATTAAACTGTTTAGAAAAAAATGTAGAGTGTATATTGCGGAAAATCTGGAACTATTTAAGGTATTGTTTTAGAATAGGTTATGGACATTCTTGAACATGTTTGGTTTGTAAATTTTTCTTTCTCCTTTCGTATGTTTGGGGGAAAAAATACTATTTTTGTTTTATTTTATTTTTTTCTTTTTTCTTTTTTCTTTTTTCTCTTCCTCTTCTCTTTTTCATCTTTGTTTTTGTCTGTGGTAAGCCGTTCTGTATATTACGCTTACTGCATTAATCACTAGCTTATAGATATAACCAGAATTTATATAGTTGTTCTCTTTTGCACATACAGATGTTAGGTCATCTAGGTGCGTATTTAAAAAAAAAACATTTATTCATAAGTATTATATTCTATTTTTGCACCAAAATATATACTTTTTGTAATAATTTTGTACCTACATTGTGAAACTCCATTCCTTTTATAATACTTTTGGCTAAATAAAATGATTTTTGATTTGATTTTTTGATTTGATTTGATATACCAATTAGCATTCTAGTTGAGAATTGGGTGAAAGTTGAGAAAGTTCTCACAGGTGTCTTTGAGCCACTCATTGTCAATCAGCAGCATGGTTTTATTTCAGGGAGATCTGTGGATACCAATCTGTTCATATTTTCAAATTACTTGGATAGCTCCTTTGCAAGGGGTCACGAATGTCACAAAATTTATAGAGATTTTAGCAAGGCATTGGATAAAGTTGACCACACTCTTCCTATATCTAAACTCTCAAGTCTTGGAGTGTCTGGTCAACTACTATCGTGGATTGTGTCTTACCTGTACGACAGGGAGCAACAGGTCAAGGTGGATGACCACCTTTCTGACTCTTTTAAGACAATATGAGGGGTTCCCCAAGGTTCTCACTTGAGCCCCCTTTAATTTAGTTTGTTTATTAACAACCTTGCACACCTATTATCATCGAATTGCTTGGTGATGGCTGATGACTTAAACTTAAAGCTATTTAGACAGATCTCATCTTTATTCGATATGACAAAAAAAAGCAAAAAAAAAGTAGCGAGCGATCCACCAACCGGTACATAAAACCTGCAAGGCCATACAACATGTACTACCAGAACGTCAGGGGCTTAAACACTAAAGTTGAAGAATTTCTGAAGAAATCTGTTTCTAATAGTGAGTATGACACAGTGTGCCTGAGTGAGACATGGCTTTCATGCAAGGTCAGAGATTCTGAACTTTTTCCTGATGAATATGTAGTAATACGAAATGATAGACAGGAACACAGAGGTGGTGGAGTAGCAGTTGCCATTCGAAAAGAAATGAGAGTAGCTACATTGGACTTAAGTGGCCTATTGCAAACTGTACCTACTATTAACTGTGTTGGATGTAGGATTGTTCTTGATTCTGTTTCTGTTATTTTACTCTTATTCTATATTCCGCCTACTTGTACCTTGGACGACTATCTTGGGGTGTTTGAATTTATTGAGTCATGGGAGCTTGTCTATGGTAAAAACTTGGTAGTGGTTGGTGACCCCAATATCCCAAATTTTCATATGATACATCATATCAGTGACCCAAAATGTGACCTAGCAAGTAACTTTATGGATTTGTTTTCGTTTAGGCAGTACAATGACATTCCTAATGTTAACGGACGGTACTTAGATTTAGTATTTTCAAACTTTAACTGCATAGTAAGTAGGGATGATTGTCCTATGGTGAATGAGGATGCCCATCATCCGGCATTATCAGTAGATCTTAAGCTCGAGGAAGATCGATCCAGTGGCTTTACCATAAATATGCAAGGCCAGTTAGATGCTTCAATTTCAAAAAGGCGAATTTTAATGCTCTTTATGGTGAACTGCTTGATGTCGACTGGCGAGAGCTGGATCAGTATATGGATACAGACATGTGCTGTGAAAGGTTTTATGAGATATTATATAATATATTTGATCGGTCAGTGCCACTGTTTAAAAGGAAATCAAAAGCAAGATCAAGGGAGCAACAAAGAAAATCTGGATCTATGTAGGTAGAATCATAGGTAAAGACGTAACAGAGCAAGACCTTAAGGAGTACATAAGTGACACTGAAGGCCATGAAGAAATAATTGTCAAGAAGCTAAATGGTAAAGGTAGTAACTCTGCTTTCACTGTTGGCATCCCAGAAGCATTGCTCAGAGAGATTTTCGTAGCATCTTACTGGCCAAAAGGAGTTATTCTGAGGGAGTTTGGTTGAGGGATATTTTTTTAGCCAAAAGGAGACTGGAACAGAAGACACAAGCTCCCTTGAGGGAAGATGTGAACTTATAAATCTGGTCTTTCACCAAAATGTTAGGTCACTAGGAAACTGTCTAGCTGAGGTCGACTCTTGTTTGGAGGAGATGAAGTGTCCTTTTGTTTGTCTTACTGAACATTGGGTAAATGAGGATTAATTAAAAGTATCTGTATTAAGAAATTATGAACTGGTGGCTGCCCATTGTCGCAGGGCAGGAAGGTATGGAGGTTCCGCAGTGTTTGCCTCTCCTTTTATGTCATGTAAACGTTTTAATGAGGCCGATCATCTGTCTGAGGACGAGGTTTTTGAGTGTGCAGGGTCATGGTGTCAGTTCAACAATTTTAAGTGTGTTGTGATTGCTGTGTATCGTTCGCCTTCGAGTGATTTGTATGTCTCTTATCTATACTCTACAACAAAAATTGTATATTTTTTATTGCGGGCGATTTCAATATTGATTTTTTATGTAACACGAAGCCTGTTACTAACTTTGTGAATATTCTTACTAGTTTTAACTGTGTTATTACGGTAAGGCAACCCACTAGAATAACAGAGCATTCCTCTACATGTATTGACAACATTGTGACACATTTTTCAGGTGCATGGGCTAGCGAGGTGCTGGAGACTGGTGTATCTGACCACATGAGTCAAATATTAGCATGTGACATAGTTGTCAATTCTAAACCACAAAAGATAGTGGAACGGGGTTTTAGGGCGGATAGCATCATTGGTTTTTGTAATTCTTTGTCTGACGAAACTTGGGCTGAGATTTTTCTTGCTTCAATACAGCTTTTCAAGCCTTCATAAACATCTTCTAGTTTCATTTTTAAGTGTTTCTCCCCAAATTACAGTAAATAAAAAGTAACTGAGGTGTTTTCTCTATAATAAGCCTGAAGTTCTCGAGTTAAAGAACCAGCTTATACTCTACCAGACCCTAGCACGTCGTGATCCCGCATATAAGCCCATTTTTAACAGAGTAAAATTCCTCAATGGTGAGCTGCTACAGAAAACAAAAGAAAACTTTTATAGTAGGTAATAAGATTGCCGGATCACATAACAAATCAAAAACCATGTGGCAAACTGTCAAAGAGCTGACGGGCACAAGTGGAGTGAGCGAATTTGAGGCGAAGGATTACAACGTAGCTGCAAATAATTTTAATGACTTTTTCGCCAATCATGCAAAAACACTAATATTGGGTAATCAAAACTTGGGTCAACCTCAGGGTTTCCTGCAAGCTATCCCGTTCCATGTTCGCTCATTCTTCTTGGAGCCTACCACCCCGGAGGAGGTTGTAATAATGATCAGTAGTATGAAGAACAAGAAAAGTGTAGGTGTGGATGAAGTTCCAGTGTCAAGTTTTTGAATATGCCATGAATAAAAGACTTAAATGTTTTTTTGTAAAGTTTGATTTGTTTTCACATAGTCAGCATGCATATCTAGAATCAAAGTCAATCGACACTGCTCTTTTTAGCTTTACAAATAGGATCATAGAAGCTTTGGACTCAGGGGGGCTGTCGTGCGGACTCTTTGTTGACTTGTCCAAGGCTTTCGACTGCATAGACCATAACATCTTGCTGGAGAAATTATATTGGTATGGGGTCCGTAATACAGCCTTGACATGGTTTAAGTTTTACCTTAGTAATCGTAAGCAGTCAGTACTCTTACAGACCAGCAATGGTAAGGTGCAGTCGGGTTTCGTGGGGCTGTCGATGGGGGTTCCACAGGGGAGCATCCTTGGCCCTTTGCTTTTCATTATCTTTATTAATGATATCCAGAATATTATACTGGATAATTCCAATGAATTTGTTTTGAATTTCGCTGATGATACCAATTTTATAGTCTTAGGGAACTCTTTCGAAAATTTAGTAGATAAAGGCAATCTGATCATAAATCGGACTGAGCAGTATTTCAGCGGAAATAAATTATTGTTTAACCGGGAAAAAACAAATTGTATCCTCTTTAATAGAAACAGGGCCTTGAACCTGCCAGCGTCGGTACAACTGGGCGACCATGAGGTACAGTGCAGTGATACTGTCAAGTTTCTAGGCGTTCATATAAGCATCTCTTTAGACTGGTCAGTGCATATTGATTACTTGTGTAAGAGGCTATCATCTGTTTTGTACGAATTAAGAGTTTTGTTAGGTAGTTTGGAGTTAGATGCTTTAAAGTGCGTTTATTATGCAAATTTCTACTCTGTGGTGAAGTTTGGCATTGAAATATGGGTTTGCTCACCTGATTTCCTTAGGGTATTTATTCTCCAGAAAAGGGCCATAAGAATTTTATTTGGCATGAACTTTCGGGAGTCATGCAGGGGAGTTTTTAAGCAGAATAAATTTTTAACACTTCCAAGCATCTACATATATACGAGTGTATTAGGTTTCTTATAATGCATCCGTCGGACTTTCGTCCCTATGAAAGATATCATGTGTATGACACCAGAAACAAAGGGGATTTTGATTATCCAATACATAAACGAGCCGTCTATGAGAAAGGAGCCCTTTATCAAGCAATCAAGCTGTGTAATCAGCTTCCTTTACGCATTAAAGAACTGAGATATGCAAAAGGTGAGTTTTTAAATGAGTTGAGTTAGTACCTATGTAGTATTGAACCATACACAATAAATGAGTTCCTGCAACAATCTAATAACGAAGGGAGGCTCTAATCTCACAGACTGTCAGTCGCCAGAGGTTTTTAGTTAGTTTCAAATGGAACTCGAAGGCATCAAGCCGCAAGTTTTGTTTGTCTTTTTTAGTTGGGTGTATTCTTTTTATCTTTAATGTTTCATGTTACCTTGTCTAAGTATTTTAATTTAAATTTTAAATTTTAATTTGCTTGTAAAACGCACTTTTTTTGTGACCTGTTTCTCAGACTTTGTAACACTCTGTAAAAATAAAAACTTTATTTATTTATTTAAAAACAACGGTCGATCTTTTCCGATCTGGTACAACGGTGATATTATAGCCAACTTAAAGTATAAGCATAACATCTTTAAAAAATTTAAAAAAACTAATAATCCCTTGTACTACAACCGATTTAAAGAAATAAGGGCAAGGACCAATCAAATGATCAAATATTCTTATCGCTTGTATATTCTAAACACCGAAAGAAATATTAGGGATGATCCCAGGAATTTCTGGAGGTACATTCAGCAAAAAAAGAACACTTGTGCTATACCTGGGGAAATGCCATACAACGGGGTACAGTTTAATAACCCGAAGAATATTGTTTCTGCTTTTGCAAACTACTTCGAGAGTGTTTATAGTCCAATTAGTAATCCCCATAACCCTTCAACTCTGAATCTAAACCACATGGAAATATCCTCACCCACTGTTACTAAAGCCGATATCATTGAGATAACGAAAGGCCTTAAGCCAAAATTGTCAAGTGGTCCCGACTCTGTTCCAAGTTTTTTCATTAAGGATACTATAAATGTCTTGGCAGCTCCATTATGCAAAATATTTAACCTTTCATTAAGTCAGCAACGATATCCCAAACGATGGAAAGTATCTAAGAAATGTCCAGTATTTAAAAATGGGAAAAGAGAACAAGTCGAGAACTATAGACCCGTTTCTCTTATTTGTGGGTTTCAAAGATTTATAAAATGACGTTATACCGACACATAATGCATAAGATTGAACCGCTATTATCAGTTCATCAACACGGCTTCTTGGCGGGTCGATCAACGACCACCTGGCTTGCTTTTCCAATTTTGCACCTAAAGTAGTTGATTCTAGAGTTGATGTGGTCTTTACCGACTTCACAAAGGCCTTTGACAGGATATGCCACAAAAGATTATTACTTAAATTACAAGAGTTTGGCCTGACAAAAAATTTTATACATTTTATTGTTTTAGAACATATTTGGAAAACAGAATGCAGTATGTTCAGTACAATGGGTTTAGATCGCAGCTATTTGGAGCAACTTCAGAGGTTCCTCAGGGATCAAACCTGGGGCCACTCCTATAGCTTATATTCATAAACGATATATAGTACGCCTGAATCTATAGTAGAAGCGTTTTCCCAACACTTCGAATCATGTTATACTGATCACCCGAATATCAAAATACCTCTAACGCACCTTAAGCACTTGGATGCTACACTCACACTACATGGTTTCACCGAGGAAGAGATTTTAACTAAAATTAATTATGTGGATGTAAACAAGAGTTCAGGACCTGACGGCTTACCTCCCGTCTTTGTGAAAGGGTGCGCAGCATCACTGGCCAGACCCTTGTGTATTTTCTTCCAAAAGTCATTCGATGCAGCCCACTTTCCTACACAGTGGAAAAAATCTATCCTGTTCCCCATTTTCAAGTCTGGTTTAAAGACCGATGTTGGAAATTATAGAGGGATTTTCTTGTTATCTGTAATACCCAAAATATTTTAGGCCATATTAACAGACGAAATATTTGAATCCTTTAAGCGACGTCTGGTTCCAGAACATGGATTTTTTAAAGGGCGGTCAACTGCCACCAACTTGACTCTCTTTCAGGATTACCTCATTCAAAACATAGAAAAGGGATCCCAAATTGGCGTCATTTACACCGACATTTCTAAAGCTTTTGACAGTGTCTGTCATGCTCTGTTGTTGGAAAAGCTGAAACATACGGAATGGAAGGCTGTTACCTGGATTTCATCAAGTCCTACCTGACTGAACGAAAACAATATGTCGGGATTAACATCAAGAGAGATCGTGGTTAAATCCGGAGTACCCCAGGGAGCACATTTGGGACCAATACTATTCCTGCTCTTTGTCAACGATGTTACTATCAACTTTCAAAAATGCAAATGTCTTTTGTACGCGGATGATCCCAAGTTCTATTACGTCGTAAATTCCTTGAAGGATTGCGAGGTGATTCAGTCTGAAATGAACAAGTTGGTCCACTGGTGCGAGGAGAACTACCTTAACCTTAACGTCGGAAAATGTAAAATTATGAGTTTTTATCGTCGTAAGGAACCAATACTTTTGCAATATTTATTTGATGGGGAAAATCTTCAAAATGTTACCAAGATGAACGATTTGGGAGTTACCTTCGATCGAGAGGTAACCTTCAACGAGCACATTTCTAATGTTGCCCTTAAAAGTTATAGAATGCTGGGTTTTTTGTCTAGAAACTGTAACCATATCTATGATATTTCCGCTATAAAATGTCTTTACAACTCCCTTGTTCGCAGCATCATGGAATATGGTAGTATAGTTTGGTCACCATCTTACCAATGTCATGCAAATCGTCTAGAAGCAGTCCAGAACAAATTTGCTAAATTTCTTCTATACAAATACAGATTCCCATACAAAAATTTACCGTATAGTACTAGGATACAGCTAGTTGGGTTGGACAGTCTTGAAAATCGACGAAAGAATGCCATGGTGCTCTTTTTGCATAAAATTGTTAATGGTAAAATAGACTGCGCCGAATTACTTTGCAATGTTGATTTTCGCGTCCCACAGAGATATACTCGTAGTAGGCAGCTCTTTCAGGAACCGCCTCATCGGACTAATTATGGATTTCACAGCTGTGTGGATTGATTAGTAAAGAATTATAACTTCAGTTTCCTGGACTACGACCTATTTCACCAGTCATTCTAAACTTTTAGGAAGAACATTTTAAAATTTTAATCTGTTGTTTTTTTGCCTTATCTATTTTGTGTTTTTTCTTTTTTATACAAAATCGCTAATGTAGAAAATTTTATACCATTTGGAGATATATTTCTCTGTAGAGTATTGTGTAGAATAAATAAATAAAAATAAATAAATAAATTATTCAAAATGTAATTGATGTGGAGTACTAAATATTTGCTGATGATCTGAAATTGTACGTTTCGGTTAGGTCTTACACTGACTGCGAAAAATTGCAGAATAATGTCAATGCAATTAATAACTGGTGTGTTGGTAATGGACTCTTACTCAATGCTAAAAAATGCGCCATATTGACGATTAGTCGGAGAACATCACCACTGAATTTTGACTACGTCATTGATGGGGAGAGATTGAAAAGAGTGGAGAATGTCAAAGACTTGGGCGTCATTGTGGATTCAAAACTGAATTTCAATGATCACATCACTAAGGCAGTTGCAGAAGCTATGCAAATGCTTGGTTTTATCATTCCAAATTGTAACTGTTTTAGAGATATAAAAACACTTAAGGTTTTATATCTAACGTTGGTAAGAAGCAGGCTTGAGTATGGGTCACTTATATGGGCACCTGCTTACAATAAATATGTGATAGCTGTTGAACAGGTTCAGAGAAAGTTCATGAAATATTTGGCCTTAAAAACGGATGGGGTATACCCACAAATCGGTATAGATAATAATGTCCTTTTGGCTAGGCTTAATTTGGAAAAACGTAGAGATATTCAAAAGGTATTGTTCTTGCATAAACTTGTTAATGATAAAGTCTTCTGTCCTTACTTGTTGGGTGAATTAAACTTTAATGTACATAGAATTGCTAATAGGCATAGCAATTATTTCTACTTATCAGCAGCAAACACTAATGTGATGTATGTGTCACCCGTGCATAAGATGTGTTCGACTTATAATAAAATATCGCACACATGCGACTTGAGCATGAATTACAACCAGTTCCTTTGCTTGTCTTCAAATTCTCTGTGATATGTAGTGTAACAATCTTTTTGTGCTTGTTACAACGTTAGTAGATAGCCCGAGTTTTTATCAAATTTTGACCAATTTAGATAATTAAATTTTTTTAAAAATTTTTGAATACGCCCCTGTCTAAAAGGTTTTAGGTCCAGGCAGGTTTTCTTAATACAATAACCTACGTATAGGCAACCCATAAAATGACGATGTGTATGACCAGCTGTCGGAATATCACTTGCACACCCAGATGGTGTTATGCGATCTTTTACATTTCAGGGATGACTGCCGTTTTTTCGACGTTACCTAACCTAGTTTTTTAATGCAATTAGTTTCGGGTCAAACTTGCATCTATTTTTCTGGCTTCTTTTGGTTAAAATGAGTAGATTCCCGTTTTCAAAGTTCAAAGTGCCCTGCAGATTTGCTTGTCAATTGCCGGAAGTCACATGGGTTTTCGAAGCAGTACGAGTCACGAGTAGGAAGTTGTTTTTTTGTTAGAGAGTCTATTTAAGGACTTTACGGCGTTGTGCTTCGGTCTGTTCTTTCTATATACCGGTCCAGAAGACTTGAACAGCAGGTGACGAAGATAAAATGGCGGTTTTGTGTTAATAGTTTGCATTTTAAATGTGTCGGCAAGGCCGGATCGGAATTTAACATAGAAGCTGTCCTTTTGAGCCTTAAATGGGATTGTTCGTCACCTAGCCCAATGGAAGCCCGGCCATCTGGTGAGTAATATTTTTTGGTTTCACAAAATGGCGTCCTAATGTTCACGTTTTATTTTAGGCTTCTTTTGACTTCTTTTAAGTTCTTCTGACTTCTTTTGACTTCTTTTAAGTTCTTCTGACTTCATTTGACTTCTTTTAAGTTCTTTTAACTTCGTTTACCTTCTACTTCGTTTACCGTCTACTTCTTTTACCCTCTACCTCTTTTAGCTTCTAGCTCTTTTATCTTCTACCTTATTATTTTCTACTTTTTTATTTTTCCACGTTCTTGACTACCTTCCCTCATATTTTCTACATGGATTTATCCATGTGTTGGAAGTGCTTTAGTTAGTGCTCGTAACCTGGAGTCTTCCTCTTAATTCTTTACCCTGCTATGGACCCCATGTCTGGAATGGAGGATGTATGTTATTGGAGAGGCCAAGGCGAGTGGGGGTGTCAGTTTGGAAGAAGTTCCTGTTTCGGTGCATGTGCCGGTCACCCCGACGTGCTGTATGGTCAACCGTCCACATTGATCTGATGCTGGAGATTGACGCATAATCCGCCGTGCCTGTCTGCTAGAGTTCCTGCCTTACATGAGCTAAGTAGCACTTTTTTCTCCTTGATTACTGTACTAACACCACCCCCGACTAATTTTTACTAAAATTCATAAAATATAATACCAAAAAACCCTTCTTTTGAATTTGAATAAGTAAATTTCAGGTGTCTAATAATTCAGGTTAATTTCACCTCCATACTTCAGTTGAATCACTCGTAAGGTACTACTAATGGGCCAAGAGCCACCTTTTTAGGTAATATTGCTAAAATACCCCTTTTTTAATCACTTGTAACGTTTTCACTGGCACAATGCCACACTCACCGGACTTAACTTTTTAATTTGATCACTAAAAGTCAATTTGTTAACCCTTAACTTAATTTCCTATGTTATAAACTTTTTATGTGGTGATTTGGTAGACTGTATTATATTTTTATATTCTTCCCTCTGTATATTTTTATGTATAGTTGTATAATTACCCTAGCTTCGCTTAAGACTGTTGTAAATTCCTGTAGATTTCGCTTAAAGTGGATGGGTCACTCCAGTAATGTATATATTACCTACACTGCTTATCTAGTATCATACGAAAAATTAGTTTTCAATTTAAAACCGAAACCTCCCTCGTCAAGGAATGCTTGAGTGGTTGGTCTATTTATTGTAAATTCATTTGTATATTAATTCCTAGTAGGTTTTATGATTATCTAGCTGGAACATGCTAGTTTTGATTTATGAAACTAAATTTTACTCGTCAAGCAGTCTAAGATGGTTATTTTAATTATCTTAAATTGAGATTTACATTAAACAATAAACGTAAGTCTTACTTCCTAACAGAAGTAGCAGTTAAAGGTTTAATTTTTAAGTGTAAAACTAGAACTTCCTCAGGAAGTATGCATTTTCACTCTAATTAATTTTGGGTAATCAATTTTAAATCTTGCCTAAGCTATATTGGAGTTATTATCTCCTGTAAAGTTATTGAGATATGATTATATCTGTAATTTCTTTATTTTTGCTTAATGTTATTAAGATATCCCTATAGAGTATTGAGATATTTCTATAGCTGTCATTTTCTCTATTTTGACTTAATTTTATTAGGATATCCCTATGAAGTTGTTGAGATATTCCTATATCGGTAACTTCTTCATTGGACTTAATCTTGTAATGGATATATCTATATCTGTTTTGAGCGGGTTAATAAGAGACTGATAATCCCGGTCTTGAATACATTACTTACTGACCCAGAAATTTTAGTTACCATCAGTATGTATTTTTTGTCATTCTAGGTTTTGGCTATATCTATTAGTTAGACTTAGCTAGATAATCTTTATCTTCACCCCTAAGCTATTTAGTTGGGAACATAACTAAAGTTTTAAGTTTCTCAATTCTATTTTGGAATAGGGCATGGTAAATGTCTTTATTAATATAACCTGGAAGTGATATTACTAATTATGAATTGATTCTAAATTCTATCTCACTTTAAATTCTGGCGTAGTGAATGCTATAATGGACTTTATATTAACTTTACCCTAAATGCTGCTTTACTTTGAATTTTGGCAAAAGGGTAAATGTCTTTAATTATATAACCTTGAAGTTATCATAAATTTCTCAAGGGATTTTAACCAAATTTTGGGGCATCGTAAGTGCTTCAATCGACCTTGCCTTGACTTTACTATAAATGATATTTTATTTTCAATTTTGGCATATTGAGTGCTATAATTTGATTTAGCTTAAATTAAATTTAAATTCTGTTTTATTTTGGTCACTACCTTTAAAGTAATTACACTTTAATTATGTTCAAAGCTTTTAGTTAGTATTTGACTCCTTTTATATTGGGTGTTTAGAAAGAATCCTCACTTCTTATTCTGTTTAATTTCCTACGATCTAATATATCTTTTAGTGGAGCTGACTAGCTCATTTCATAACTTTTTCTATGTTATTTTTTATATCTTCTTTCTCTGATTTAGTTGCTTAGCCTTTTATTCAAATCCTTTTTCCATGTTATGTTTATTTCTTCCTATATGAATAAAATTGGTGTTTGTTGGAAAATATTATTCTTTTATTAATAAAAATAGGAATTGATTAAAATAATTGTTTTATTCATACTGCTTTCTCTTTCAGGGCTAGGGAACTAAATATTCTAATTACTCTTTTCTTTATAATCTTTTTCAACCCCTTTGGTTGATGGCGCCCAAAAATCTTATCTGAATTAAATCTACGACCTTAGCTCTCAAGCGAATTAAAAAACTGAGTGGCCGTGGTGACCCAAGTAATTAATTAATAAAAATATAACAAGAACAACATTTTGAGATCAAGAAAGACAAGTTAAATAATATAAAGTAAAGAATTTTTTTTTTTTATAATTTTTTATTTTTTATTAATTATTACAGTAGTGTATTTAGAAACTGTGATAGTCATGTAATGATAATACCTATTCTAAATGTATATTTGTAAAATGTATGTTATATTGTAAACTATCAGCCCTGTAAATTACATTGTTGGGCTTGTTGAAATAAATAAATAAATGACAGTCTTACAAAACGATGTAGTAAATGCCAGTTCATAAGATTTAGTGGGTTGATGAGTATTGTCTCCCTCCAATATTTATTCAATAGCATCCCTCTGGTTGAAGTCTCCCATCTAAAAGATCTTGGAGTTCCTTTGGACAGCAAATTATTCTTCTCACATCACTTTGAGAACGTTATAGGTAGGGCAAATAGAATGTTGGGTTTTATAAAGAGGTCATGTTCACAAATATAAATATACTTCGGTTGCTATACCTATATTTCTTATGTGAGATCAATTTTGGAGTTTTCAAACATAGTTTGGTCACCGTATTTTCTAATTCATGTGAATAGACTGGAAAATGTCCAGTATAAATTCAGAACATTTCCTAGATACCATTTATTTAAAACAGGTATAAATTTAAGTTGTGATTAAACTATGTCATACCTGAATCTAAACAGTCTCTTGCTTGCAGAAGGGAGTTTTATGACGTTTGCTTTGCTTTAAAAGTCTTAAACAATATCATTAAAAGTTCAGAATGTCTTGGCTTATTTTCTTTTCAGGTTCCTTCATATCAAACTCGTAACCAATCCCTCCTGCGTGTCCCCTACTGTCCCAACGTGGTATTTATTCCACAGTCCAATAAATAAGATTTCTACTAGTGTAAACCAATTTTATAACAGGCTAGACTGTTTTGGTGTATCTATGACAAACTTTAAATCTCTATGCTTTAAATCCTCTGCTAGGAGGGTTATTTTAGGTAAGAGTAAAGTACAAGAAGTACCTGTAAAATTTCATAATATATCTTGTAAATGTTGATACGTAAATAAATAAAAGAATAAAAAAAAAGTAGTATGTATAGTGGCGCCTAGTATAATAGGGTATCTAAACTTAAGCAAAGTATACCTGTTTTTACTTGTTTCAGATTCTTCCTCCTTAATGTCTAGTTCTTCGTGTTTAATTTTCCAATCTCCATACATCTGATCAGTTCCTGCTTCACCCTCTTCAAGTTTGACCTCTACTTCGGTTGGGTCAGAAAATATTTGTTTGCCCCTGTAAAACATAAAATGATCCATTTTTAGGTGGGACAACAACAAGAATTGTTGATTGTTTTTAGGAGAAATATCTCTTTACTCCCTATACCTGGGTCATATTTTGATAATGTATTTATAAATCAAATTATTTAAGTAGGAGAGGAGTATTAGTTAGGTATTAAACAGTAAATATTAATAAACATCATATTATATAGTCATCAGTATATATTTTAATATTCGATATTTACTACGTTTCCATGCGATTCAGATCGAATTGAATCCGGATTTGGGATCGAAAAATCGTCGCGTTTCCATGAAGTGAATCGAAACAGGATTCAACCCAAACTCGATCCTATTTGGATTCCCTCTTCAGGGCTGCGTTCATAAACGAGCGAGCAAAGTAACACTTTACTCTGTAATGGAATTAGTTGACATTTGAAACGGAGCCCATTGTAACCCGTGATTTGTGAACGCTTATGGTATAGTCGTGACGTGACACGTCTCTTCGGTGTATAACATAACCTGAAATTCGACTATGATGAACCAAAAAAACCAATGTAAATTTATAATTATTGGCAACTTCATTAGCTGCAAAATACCATTTATTGGATGATATTGATATATAGTAGGTTATAGGTTATAGGTTATAAAAACTCCATTTTCTTTAACTTTTTTGAAGTGCGCAAACTCGGTCAAAATTACCAAGCTCTTGACCGCGGTGAGAAATGTACACTTTGGGAATGTCAAAGTGAGTTTATGAACGCTCGGAAAGTAGTCACAGAGTAACAAAAATTGCATTTATGAACGATGCTTGTCACAAAAATGTAAGAAATGTGTACTCTGTAACATTTATGAACGCACCCCTGTTTGTAAATTTATTTGACGTATAACAAGAAATAAAGAAGATTATTATTAGACATAACCACATTTTGTGGAAAACTTT
Source organism: Polydrusus tereticollis (assembly GCA_963920685.1). Lineage (NCBI taxonomy): Eukaryota > Metazoa > Arthropoda > Insecta > Coleoptera > Curculionidae > Polydrusus > Polydrusus tereticollis. The sequence continues at coordinate 29,144,510 of OY987336.1, forward strand.
GTTATTGTTGTTTTTTTTTTCAATTTGTTTTGTACTTAAAAGTAGTGCAGTAAAATGAATATAAACCATTTTTTGTTAATGGCCCTTGCTGGATTTTACCTTGGGATATGTGTTTATTTCCATAATGCACATGAGTATGAGCGTAAGAGGAAGAAATCGCAAAATATGTTTTTTCTACACCTGCAAAAGACAGCAGTTAGCTTTCAAGGAAAAATAGTTAAAAAAAAACGCAAATCCCCACGGTTTTGGGTTAAAACTAGAAGCAGTGACTGGTGGGAAAGAATTGTCAAAAATGAATTTTTAGAAGAAGATTGGCTCGAGAACTTCAGATGTGGCTCTTCAACATTTAAATTTCTTTGCCAAAGACTAGACAAACATTTAAAGCCCAAAGATAATACTGTACGAAAACCATTGTCAGTTGAGAAAAAAGTAGCAATTACCCTTTATAAATTTGCCTCGTGTGCCGAGTACAGAGTTATTGCCAATCAGTTTGGTACACATAAGTGCATTGTTCACAAATGTGTATATCAAGTGACTGATGCAATTTTAGCAGAATTGAAAGAAGAGTATTTATCAATGCCTAATGAACACGAATGTATGGATATATCTGCATCGTTTCAAGAAATGTGTGGCATTCCTGGTATACTTGGAGCAATTGATGGAACTCATATCCCCATATTACCACCTAAAGATGGTTACAGAGACTTTCTGAACAGGAAAGGTTGGCCTTCTTACAATGTTCTAGCTGTAGTAGATAACATGTATAGGTAAGTATTTTTGACTTATAATGAAAGTATTTTGAAGGACGTGAATGAATTGTTCTTTTAGGTTCTTATTGTTGTACGTTAATAACTATTTGTATACTTAATACATTTTAAAAATTATTTATAAACTGACTAGCGTTTTTACATAAATTATATTTTTTTAGGTTCAGGTATGCTACCTGCAAACATCCAGGCAGCGCGCATGATGCTAAAGTCCTAAAAGATAGTATGTTATATACAAATCACCTGCAGCTTATACCCCAACATTATGACGAGATCAATGGTACTGAAATTCCTTATTTTCTTCTTGGTGACCCTGCATACCCTCTTCTACCTTGGCTAATCAAAGGATACAAAGGAAATATTACTCCAGAAGAAGAGTCATTTAATGTATATCATAGTCTTGGGAGAGTTGTAGTAGAGAATGCCTTTGGCCGATTAAAATCACGGTTTCGTTGCTTGTGTAAACGCCTGGACATTAGTTATAAGTTCGTTCCAAAGGTAGTAGTAGCATGTATTATTTTGCATAATATATTTGAAACCCGGAAAGAAATATTTGTAGAAAAGTGGCGGGAATCTGTAGAAACTGCAGAACTAATGTTTCCTCAACCTGCCAGAAATGTTGGACGAAATTTTGACGATCTTAATGCTGCTGTCATAAGGGATACCTTAAAAAACTTTATGTTGCAATATCCATTAAGAAAATCTAAATTGTTTTAAGTCTTTGTATAATTTACTTTTATGGTTTTAAGTGTTTTCTTATATTTTACTATGTATATTATACGGTACGAAAGAATGAAATGTTAATTGCTTATGATATTTATACCTAATTTCGAAATTTACTAGATAAACTCACCATTAAAGCCTTAAATTGTAAAGCCTTACTACAGTGTGGAGGAGTATCTTAGTGATGCTTTCTAGGTGAGGTACTCAAACAATATGTTAGTTAATTGTAGTATTGTTTTAAATTTTATCAACTTGTCATTATTATTATGTCCTTATTGTAATATGTACTGAAATTTTAGTGTCATTTTTTTGCTTACTTTTTTTAGATTTAAGTTGCTTTGTCAATGAGATAAATATCTTTGGACAATAAAGCTTTTTTGATTTGATTTTGATTTGAAACACAATGCCTCCGCAGAATTATTTATTTTAACGTATAAAAATAAACTAGTCACCTACACAAATATATGTTTTATTTTTAATTTTAACATAAAAAGAAATTAAGCAGATTTTTTTGATTTCGGGTGAACCTCAGGCTCACTGTCAGAATCTACATCGGCCTCGTGCTGCTGCTGTGGTTGTCTGGACACCGGCAAATTTGGTTGGTACACCTGCGGTTGAGGGAAAAATATAGGTAACTGCTGTGGTGTCTGCGATTTTAAAATTGTTTCTATAGAAGATGTTAATGTGGTTAAGATGTTTTTTAGGTCTTCTGCTCTCCTTTTGCCTTCAACTTCATCTTGCTTTCTTTGGAATTCAAAGAATTCTTTCATCTGCTCTCTTTGGAAAGTGTAAAATTCTGAGTTTTTTTCACTGCTTCCGAAGGTTTTTCTTTTGAGAGATTTCGTAATGCCCTTACTGGTGGATGGTTGACATTCTGCATCACTAGTTCTAGCACTGGTTGATGGTGAAGCCAAAAAGTCTGCCAGTTCTTGCTGCGAAATATCATCACTGACAACTACATCAACTGTGTCAGTACTTTGTGTAGACCACTTAGTAGCCTCTAATTGTGGCGAAGAGCTTCCTGGTTGCGAGTCATTTAACACACTATCAATACCTGACATCTGTGAGGCTGGTCTAGAACCCAAAATTTCATCGAGAAGGTAAAAATATTGGCACTCGCTTCTAGACTCTCCACTTTTCTTATTGCTTTTAATAGTTTTATAATATAATGTTTTTAATGCTTTCCACTTGTTTTTAATTTGGTCGATATTTTTTGTTAATATATTTTTTTTAACCATCTCACTGTGGATCAGTTTAAAAATTTCGGTATTTCGAAATTTTTTTCCATCAAAAAGCTCAGTAATTTTTTTCTCTATGAAGATTTCCAACATAGCCTGAAATTTCTGCTATTTTCAGGTGTACTCATTATGAAATACTTGCAAAACCAAAACTAAAAAGATAAACTTTCGTTTTCTATGATAAAAGTAAGGTTATTTATTTTTCAACATTTGACATTTCGTGCACCACTGCGCAAGACAAGAAGACATATTGAAATAGGATCTAAATTGCCTGTTTCCATGTTACTCGATCGTGTTTGGATCCACATTCGATCCCACAATTTTGCGGTATCGACCTTGAAACTCGATCCGTATTGAATACTATTTTTCGGGTGTTTCCATGACTAGATTGAATCCACAAAGTGGATTCAATCCGAACTCAATACCGCATGGAAACGTAGTAATTGTCTACCAATTTGAAGTTTTGCTGCGAGCACCAAAAATCAACTTAATTTTTTTCTTAAAAGAAAGAGCAATTAGACTAATAGAAAATGCTTTGAGTATGACATCATGTAGGCAGCTGTTTAGAAAACTTTTTTTGATGTTTTAATTTTCGATACTCTAAGTCTCTTGCATAATTATAATTTAAAAGAATATTTGCAAAAAAGGAGTGATGTACCTACATAACCATACCACTAGATTTAGTCAAAATATTACAGTGCCACAGTCTAGCAGCTCACTGACACACATTCTCTCTTCCACCAAGGAAATAACCTATATAACAGAATACCCACACATATAAAGAATTTACCTATCAATAAATTTCAAAATGTACTAAGAACACATCTTGTAAATTCTACAAACTATTCATTAAATGATTTTTTAAATAATTTAGTTCTCTTGGTGCAATTATTAGTATCTTGCTGCAGTTTAAGTTAAGTTAAGTTTAGTTTTAGCCCAGTTAAAGTTTTGTATATAAATTATCCTATATAATTACTGTTATAGGTTTAAGTTAATATTGTACAGGGTCTTCCAACGAGGACTGAACAGGGGCTCATTTTTGAGCTTCCTTGTATTTAAAGAAAAATCCAAAATAGCCAATCGATGTACTTTTTCCTGCAGAATTCAAAAATGAAACAAAAAATTTATTTGAACCAGAAACAACAGAGTTACGCTATGGATAAGGTGTTTTTTAAATGGAACATAGCTTTTTTTATACGATTTTTGGAACAAGTGATTTTTTTTTTGTCCGTTCTGATTAAAATATTTAATATTGTGACAGCTATTTTTAATTAATTTTAATGTTTTATCCAGTATAATTTAACTTTAACCTGTTTGAAACATACACTAGGTAATAAAGGTATAATCACCTTTGAATCCTTCAAAGTCAAAAAATTTGACAAATTTACTATAATATTGCCGAAATGAAATATTCATTAGATGAGAGATTGCAGATTGTTATCTTGTTCTACAAATGCCAAGAAAATGCAAGAGAAGCAAGGAGAAGATTTATTGCAAATTTTCACAGAAATATATCCGTCAATACTATTCTAAGGATAAAGAACCTATTTGAGGAAAATAAAACATTACATGACAGAAAAAGAAATCCAACTCTATACTAATTTAAAAAAAAAAACATTAATAATTTAATTGTTCAATGTGACCTCCGTTGTTCTCGAAACATGTGCGATAACCTCTTTGTAGCCTTTCCAAACTTGCTGTTATACTGTGATTTTCCTGGTTAAGGCGATTTATTTCATTCACAATTTTCTGCATGATCTCTTCAATATCGTGGTTTCGCTGCTTGTATACCACGTTCTTTAAATGGACCCAAAGAAATGTGTCTAATATTGACAAATCGGGACTATTGGGTGGCCAAGCATAGGTTCCATTTCTACCAATCCATTCTTCATGGCGTCCGTTTAAATATTGAGTAACCTCACGCACGGCATGCGGAGAGGCCCCATCATGTTGCCAAATTAAATTTTGATATTCTTCCAATGGTAAATCTTCCAAAAAGTTCTCAATTTCGTTTTCTAAGAACTCGTAGTATCTCTGTCCATTTAACCCTTTGTGTCCCAAGGTATTGTTTTTTTTATTTCTTTGCTTTTGCCTTTAAGTTAGGGGTCAATATACCCACAAAAATTTTATTTTAATTTTTAGTAAATACTAGGGGGGATGGGGGGGGGGGGGGCGTGGGACCGACAGGTCCCGTTGGGACTAATGAAAATACGTCTTCCATTATATTCGATAAAAATCAAGAGTGTTGAACGATACAGTACCTATATTATTAAAAGTAACGATACACAAAAGTAAAAAATTTTTTTTTGGTAAACAGATTAATTGGTTAAACAGAAATGTCATGATAATCAATGAAGCAATTCTTTTTTTCATTGACACAAAGAAAAACTCCGCACAAACTGCACCTCTTTGCACTTTTGTTGAAATTAGTTGTTCTGATCGTTAAGCCTGAGGTGACACTTCTTCTAAATTCTAAGAGTGGAATTTCCTCTTCAGGATTTAATTTCTCAAAAACAATGTAGCTGTTTACAAAAACCATATCCAAAATTCCAAAAAAACAGCCTATGCCACCATTGCTTTGAAATATTATATTTTCTACTGTAGATGCGCCAAGCATTGTTAAAAAATAATCTGTAGCTGTCTGACAAGTCAGGAAATGTTCTTCTACTGCACCTTCTGGCAAATCGTACTCTGGAGTAGCGGTTGTGACTTCTCTCTTCTTCCATTTTCTTTCGATTCGATTTCTTTCCTTCGCTTTCTTGTTATCTGTACATTCTTTTACTTTCGTATTTTCTCTTCTTTCATGGCTCAAATTGATATTTAAATTCACATTTTCTGCAGTTTCTTCTTCCAAATTGATATTAGGATTTAGTGCGACGTGGTCCTCTTCATCATCAGTTTCTTCTTGGCCTGTGTCGTACTCGTTATCCAAAGAAAGCTCTTCGAGCTCCAAAACGGCAGCTTCCGCTGCTTCCAGCAGCTCATTATCATTAAGATACACAGACCTATTTCGCCAATCCATTATTACTAGTCTTTTCTGAAAAACAACAATAATAAAACAATGTAGAGTATGGTTCTCTTTTGGGCAATAAAATTTGTTTTGATAACGATACGAAAGAGATGTAAAAATACATCTATAAAGGTAAGAAAATTACTGGTGGATGGGGATTTTTTTTTACTATTTACGGACACTAACCTCTTACTTGATATATATGTATACATTTTTTAAATAAAACCTACATTTTTTGTAATTAATATCTAAAACTACAAGTAACAATATTTTTATAAAATATTTTTATCTCTATGTATTACACAAAAAGTATACCCCGGTAAATCCCGACGGGACATATAAGTTCCAAACAAAATAATCGAATTTTCTCTAAGTTGTTTTAATATTCTGCCCAAATACTTTATTTTACAACAGACTATGTCTACAAATGTATCAATTTTACAAAACTCTACTTACCACGCCTTAAAAACACACAGAATATAAAATAAACAAATTTGGCACGTCTAATACCTTCCACAACAGGTGACACACTAATACATTTAAAGGTTATGCTCTAAAATGACGCGAGTTCCCCGCAAATCAAATAGGAATATCATATCAGCATGGGTACCCAGAAGTCCCGACAATCCGATAGCGCTTTGAATACCATGCATATTAATTCAATGAGCGGTAAAATGTGTGAGACTTTAAAGTCCCGTCGGTACACAAAGAGTTAAAGTCCCGTTAAAAAATATTGGTCCCAAAATTCTATTATTTTTTATGCCACACCAAACATGGATTGAAGTCCTTCCTTGAAATTTAATTGTCTGAAATTTTCTTGGATTTCCAACGGCCTAGTGATGATTATTATGTCTATTGAAAACCCCCGATGTTGTGAATGTGGCTTCGTCAGTCCATAAGATATTTCTGAATAAATTAGGGTCTTCGTTTTTTTTCCGAATCACAATTTGGGAAACAAATTGGAAGCGAAGTTCTTTTTGTGCCGGTGTTAGATGTTGAAGTGGAAGGATATGATAAGACTTAAATTTATGATTTCTTAAGTCCTGTGAACAGTTCCTTGGGTAACTCTTCTGCGTCTTACACCGCCGCCGTATTGAACGTCCCGAACTGCGTCCGAAATTGATTTGGTTGGATTCAGTCGAAAATAATTCACAATGGCACGGTCTCGATTTCTATTCCTTTCTGGATTTCTTTTTCTGTCATGTAATGTTTTATTTTCCTCAAATAGGTTCTTTATCCTTAGAATAGTATTGACGGATATATTTCTGTGAAAATTTGCAATAAATCTTCTCCTTGCTTCTCTTGCAATTTCTTGGCATTTGTAGGACAAGATAACAATCTGCAATCTCTCATCTAATGAATATTTCATTTCGGCAATATTAGGTATAGTAAATTTGTCAAATTTTTTGACTTTGAAGGATTCAAAGGTGATTATACCAATACACTGGGCTTTATGGTCAGAAAGGCCAGAGAAAATGACTTCATTATCATAGAATTGATCAAAATTGGTAAAAATATTGTCCAGCAGAGAGGCAGTAGTCTTTGTGACTCTTGTAGATTGAAATATTAAAATATTTTATTACCTAGTGTATGTTTCAAACAGGTTAAAGTTAAATTATACTGGATAAAACATTAAAATTTAATAAAAATAGCTGTCACAATATTAAATATTTTAATCAGAACGGACAAAAAAAAAAATCACTTATTCCAAAAATCGTATAAAAAAAGCTATGTTCCATTTAAAAAACACCTTATTCATAGCGTAACTCTTTTGTTTCTGGTTCAAATAAATTTTTGTTTCATTTTTGAATTTTGCAGGGAAAAGTACATCGATTGGCTATTTTGGATTTTCCTTTAAATACAAGGAAGCTCAAAAATGAGCCCCTGTTCAGTCCTCGTTGGAAGACCCTGTACCCTTGATTGATTTGATAAAATAATGATATCAGTAGGGTCAATTAGGCCAATAAGGGTAAATCGAGGGGTAAATCAAGGAATAAACACAAATTTAACCCTAAAGGACCCAGTAAAAACGTTATGGATATAGGCTTTATGTGGAGTGGAAAGAGCAAAATGTCTGCTTTAATATTAGTTCAGGTAAGTTAGTTCTTTGAGCTTGATAATCATATAAATTGAATTGCACATTACAATGTCACGACTTCTTGCTTAAAATAAACTTATGATGATGACAGACTTGATACTTATATAAGGTTCATCATTCTTATGGGTTGTGGCACTGCCGTCTCCATGGGTGGTTGTGGAGACACACACTGGCCGACTTGCACAATCACATGCAAAACATACATACTATTAAAATGAAGCGCTTGCATACATTTTTGAATGCTGGCAAGTTGGTCGGTTTTCAGCCAAACACCTTGATATTGTGACTATTTTACATGTGCAGACAAAAGTACTGCATAATGGTCTATAAAAAGATTTTGAAAATTTTCAAAATTTTTGTTTAAAATATTTTGCTAGCTAATGCTACTTTAGAAACTAATCCGTCATTGCCATACTCAACAGCATCGGTTTAGCAGTCAAGTAGGTACCTACCTACCTACACGAGATTCGGCAAAACTAGGGCGCTCGCTGGGGCGTGCCGCTATATGAAATTGTTACTAAAATGCCCGCTCATTCTACAAGAGGACGTTTTTAAATGACCCAAAAAAGAGACAAAGTTACTAGTACGGTACTTACCTATTATGATATATTTATTATTGTTGAGTTGCAAACAAGACAACCAACTATGGGATCAACAAAATTACCTACCTAATCTGGCCTGTTTCATCATCGTCACTGGATTCAGTTTTTATTTTAAGTCCTAATATTTTTCCTTTTTCTTGATTAGCAAATACTTCTGTTGTATCGCGGCATGGATTATTGCTGTTTTCCCACAAATCACACATGTTCAACAAACTAATTCAGGTGTAACGCCAACTCATAGGTGTCTCGGGTAAATTGAACACCGGCACAATTTACTAAATTTGCAAAATTTAAATCTATCTGCTGTTTGAACATCCAATCTAGGTTATTTCCACCCATGTCTTCTCTCTCATTTTTTATAGGAGCAAACAGCCAGCCAACCAAACCTTAATGCTGCTTTGTTTGCACTAGTGTATTTAAGTAAGACTTAAAACTACGGCTGTTTTAAATTTAAGTTTTTGTTTGCACAGACGTCGGCGTAAGAAGTTATTTTGCACAAGTTAGACATCTTACGCTACCGTAAAAGGGGGATACTTGGGACTAAGGGGTAATTTGGGACAAAACTTTACGTTCACGTTGCCGGTGCCGTAGCCACTTCCGTTTTGAAGTTAACCTCAAAATTTAATAACAGGTGGTTAGCACATGGTGTGTGTGTAAAAATATAAATAATTAGTGTGATTACCTCTAATTGGGCTACCAGAAGAGAATATTTAAAGGTAAGACTAAAAACTGTTTAAAATATAGTGCGAATAACTCTAACTAAGAAACATAGAGCAAAAGTAAATAAACATGTTTTATTATCTCAAGCTATTACGTTGATATCTTTTACATAGGATAGGCCTTAAATACAACACTTAAAATGACAAATTAAATTTTTTTTATACAAAAATATCAAAAAGTCACCTGATCGGGGTAACTTTGGACACTTGTCCCATGTTACCCAGTCTGTCCCATGTTACCCAGATACATATGTCTTCATATTTTCTTCTTGTTCTAGGAGATAAGTAGCTATGCCTAGAACGCATAGGAGGAAATTAGGCTGCAGAAAATATCACGATTTCGACGAGGAAAATATGAGACTTGCCATTAATGATGTAAGGTCAGGAACAGCTGTGAGAACCGCGGCTCGAAGGTGGAAAGTGACCAAATCCACTTTGTATAGAAGGAGCAAAAATATTCAGTCACGCAAATATGGAAGACCGACAGTTTTAGGAATCGGTGATGAACAAGAATTAATAAATGGTATAACAATAGCAGCGGAGTGGGGGTTTCCACTAACATCATTTGATACAAGATGTATAGTTAAAATGTTTTTAGACCAACAAGGAGTGATCGAGGCTCGATTCAAAAATAACTTGCCTGGTCCAGATTGGATAAAATCTTTTTTACAACGGCATAAGGGTGTATTGTCAACCAGACTATGTGAAAATGTTAAACGGGCCAGAGCTGAAGTAGACGAGAACATTTTAAAAGAATATTTTAAAAATTTAGAAAAGTCAGCTCAGGGAATACCGCCTCATTTAATTATCAATTATGATGAAACGAATCTCACCGACGATCCAGGACGTGTAAAGGCAATCGTAAGGAGAGGTTTTAAACGACCTGAAAGAATACAAGACACAAGTAAAAGCAGCACATCGGTGATGTTTGCTGGAACTGCTTCAGGCATTCTTCTTCCTTGCTATGTGGTTTATAAAGCCGAGCACCTCTATAATACTTGGAAAGAAAACGGACCACGAGGAACACGATATAATCGCTCGAAAAGCGGGTGGTTTGATGGAGTTATATTTGCGGACTGGTTTCTGACTGTTGCCTTGAAATATTTTCAACGGTTTGATAAGGAACAGCCGAAAATGTTAATTGGCGATAATTTAGCTTCGCATGTGTCTATAAATGTTATAAATATTTGCAAGGAATATAACATAAAATTTGTGCTGTTTCCTCCAAACAGCACGCACCTCTGCCAACCACTAGATGTGGCGGTGTTCCGCCCATTAAAAATATACTGGCGACAAGTTTTATCAACTTGGAAAGAAACACACAAAGGATGCATTCCAAAGGACACTTTTCCACGCCTTTTAAACGAAACACTGGAAAAATTAAATGAAAACATTGAGCAGACTTTAATATCTGGTTTCAGAGCTACAGGGATATTTCCTATCAATCAGGATGAAGTATTAAAACGCATTCCTCGGAAAGTTGAAAATAACCAACCACTGGGCACAGGTGAAATATGGGGTGAAACCTTTGCGCGTATGCTATCTGCGAAAAGGGCAACTAACATTAATAAAATTAAAAAAAAAGAAGCTAAATGCGAGACCTGGAGTTAGCCTAGGGGCTTCAGATGAAAGTAGTAGTGAGGATGAAAATAATAACGATGATATTTCGCTACATGATACTGACAGTTTAATAGGTCCTGAAGATTTTGAAGACATCGAAGAAACACAAGACCCTCAACCCTCGGAAATTCCTGAAGATTTTACAGACCAAAACGAGCTACACAGCTACAGAGAAAATGGGCAACTTACGAAAAGTGAAAACGAAGAAATTTGCGGCATTAAAGAACCAGAAGCAGATGTAATAAAAATAGGAGATTTTATTGTGTGTAGATTTGTGTTTGAGGCCTCAAAGAACAAAACTGTCAAAAAATATTTTATAGGTCTTGTAGAGGCTGTTAGTTGTGAACCTGGAAAATTTCAGTGTAATTTTCTACGAAAAAATACAAAAAATAATAAGTTTTTTATCTATCCAAACATAGAGGATAAGTGCGAAATTGATAAATCCACAATTGTTAAAGTGTTTAAAGATGTTAATGTTTCTCGAAGTCGTTACTATTTTAAAGAATTAGAAAGTACTGATTGGTTGAATTAAAGTTTAACTAAACAATATCTATGTTTGCAATAATGCAATAATGTCGTTTTCTTTTTAGTTCCTAGGAACATGTGTTTTCCGTTTTCTGTTAAGTTCCTATGAGTTTTAGTTTTGTTCCTAATATAATAAATAGGTAAATACCTACCTATTTGTTCGTTTGTATTTTTACAATTTTGTAAAAATAAATGTTAAGAAAAAATTGACTATTATTTCATTCATAATCAAGTTGTAAAACATATTGATCCCTTTTAGGGCCGTTAGAAGCCCAATAATTTGATAAAAATACCTCTCAAAGGCCAATCTAGTCTGTAAATAGTATAATTTTACATTTCTAGTGTCCCAAGTATGCCAGCGAATGTGTAACTTGAGCTATTGCTTAAAATATTATATCTGTCTCATGTTACCCCAACAGGGGGATACTTGGGACAAAATATATATATATTTTTTTTGGAACTGCTTGTAACTTAAGAACCAAACAAAATGCATGAAATGCTCCTTACATATATGGGGCATGTTTATGTTACATGTATTTCCCATATATTAGATATGCAGGATGCGTGGTTCACGTTAAAGATTAAAAAAAGGAAAAATATGTCCCATTTATCCCCCTTTTACGGTACCTTTACAATTTACAATACCTGATAAGGGATCGTTTTTCGTTTTGATATGATCGAAGTTGACAAAAACCTTACTTATTTACTTTAAAGGATTTCTTATCGGGTACGCCTGCTGGTCTAGGGTTTCCTCTGTTCATTTTTTTAGGGTTTCCCCTGTCGGCCTGACTTAATTTTAAAATTGTGACAGGAAACTGTTGTACCGTAGTTAAACGCTTGGAACGTCATACGAATAACAAAATAACGTATTATTAAAAATTTCCCCAGTAATAAAAGCTACCTATATGTTCTTGTCCATGGTCTCAAATTTAATAATATTAATAACAACGTGTGCCAGTGTATTTTATATTCTGCAACTGTTGTATTTGTACAGAAAAATTAAAACAATGTTTTTTAAAATAAACGTGACTCAGCTAAAACCTTAATTACGAAAATCGATTATTTATAATCTTTTTAAATATCCTTTTCCCGATCATAATAAAATTTGGATTGCATACGAAACATTTAAAGTTATATATTTGATAAATCATCAATATACCCAAGTTTAATATCAGACAATACTCTTAAGTTTTTGGCTTTATCGATATCGTTCCAAAAATCCGCGTTAACATCCCGCTGTTGAAAGGAGCAATTAACTATGTCTTTTTAGCATTTAGTTTAAAAACTATATATTTCCTACTGTAAATATGTAATCACAAATTCCCCGTAAATCAGAATTGATGTCTGCCTCAATCTTTACCATAAATAACCGGATCAAACGAGTGAATGAACTCTGTATCGTCAGCGTAGAAATAAGTCGAGGAAAATTTAGTCACTTGACCCATATCAAATGTATACAGGGTGTTACTTAATGATGTGGCGTAATTTCAAGGGAATATTCCTGAACCAAATTCAAATAGAAAAGTTCATATAAACATGCGTCCAGAAGAGTATGGTTTTCAAGATACAGGGTGTCAAAGTTTAAAAAAAAAATTGTTTTTTTATTAATATCTAAATTAAATGATCCTTTTACCGATTTTGTTGAAATCTGGCAGGGTTATTCATTGTAATAAGACGCTAAGCTGGCACTAACTAAAAGAAAATTATAAGTTCCAGTGGCGTCTCGGGGGGCAGTGTCACGAATAATATTGACAAAAAAAACGTACGCTACTGAGTTTTTTGACAAATTTAAATTTTTTTCAGATTGGGCATCTACAAATACAACTTTTTTGTCTCTTAATATCTCCTCGTATATTACTTCCTTTTCGAGGAAAAAAATAAAAACCACTTCATTGCATGTCGGAAAATTGTTAAAATAAAATCAAGTTAACTTTGATCGTTCAGTATATTTATTTCTAAGCCATTTTTTAAAATCTAACAAACGAAAAGTAATGACGATTTACAAGAAATGTTGGAAATGACTACCTCCCGCTTCTATGCAGGCTTCTGCTCTCCTTCTCATCGAGCGACGAACTCTTTCGAAAATTCCATTAGTGTTACGAATGGTTTCACACCCGTCAATAATTCTATTCCTTAGTTGTTCTTCTGTCTCGATTGGTGTAACATAAACTAATGCTTTTAGGTGCCCCCACAAATAGAAATCTAGGCTATTTAAGTCAGGCGATCTAGGTGGCCAGAATTGTGGTCCTCCACGACCTATCCAACGATTTTGATAAGCTCCATTGCAATACTCACGAGCCAATATGCTAAAGTGGGCAGGAGCACCGTCATGCATGAACCAATGTTGTTGACGTAAATATAAAGGAACATTTTCAAGAAGCAGAAGCAAATCATTTTGTAGCAAATGACTGTAAGATTGTCCGTTAAGACGTAGTGGTAAAAAAAAAGGTCCAATCAAATAGTCATCTAAGATACCGATCCAAACGTTGACAGAAAATTGTTCCTGAACATTTGACTCTGTAATAGCATGAGGATTTTCTTGGGCCCATTTATGATTATTATGGAAATTAATTATTGCATTTCTGGAAAAATGGGCTTCGTCCGTAAACATAATGATGGAATCAAAGTGAGGATTTTCTTTGATGATACCATCTACAAAATTGCGTACGCGGTTCAAATCTCTTGGCAGAAGTGCCTGAACTCTTTGTACGTGATAAGGATACAACAGGGAATCTCTTAAAATTCCCCATGCCATTTTATAACAAATATTTAATTCCCTACCTATTTTTCGGGTACTAGTTGCAGGATTCTCTTCGACCGCATGTAGGACAGCCTCCTCAACTGCGGGAGTTCGAATTGTACGAGGTCTTCCCTCTGAGGTATTACGTTTAAAACTGCCAGATTCAGTCAGACGACGATGAATGTTTATGAATATTTGTCTACATGGAAGGACACGGTCAGGATACCTTTCTTGATAGAGCCGCCGGGCCTCCGCCGAATTACCATTGGCAAGACCATAAAGGAAATGCATTTGTGTCATCTCCAAATTAGAATAATTATTTGCCATTTTTTGAATAGCACAATTAGGGTAAGGTATACAGTTGTTGGCCTCGATACAGTCGTTGACCACTTAACTTTAAAATTTAATAGTAAGCCTTCAGTTTATATTTCTGTACATTTATAAATTTTATGACAGTCAGGCAGCCCTGTAGATTTAGTTCTATTTAATAGAATTTGCCATACAACATCAGTCTTGGCTTTGTTACCATTAACAAGAAACACGTGTTCAAGTTGTGTGAAAAATTTGGTGATTTCTTTAAATTTCCTTGGATTGGACTCCTACAAAGTAAGTTACAATTTGTTTTAAATTACTTATTTCTTCTGTGCGTGCATTTTTTATAGAATATTAAGGTATGAGACATTAAAATTAGACCTTTTTCGGCATTATAACCTAAAAAATAAATTAAATGTAGGACGGCCAACTACTGAATTCATAAAAATCAACATTTTTAGTTGTTGGCCGCGGGGGCCAATAACTAAAAATTAGTACAAATATAAATTTAGTAACCCAAGGTGTGTTTTGCTTTATTTTTTGATTGGAGTGACATTTGTTTTGCCTATTAAGCATTATTTTCCTATTTTCCAGTTATTGGCCGGGGGGCCAACAACTAGAATAGACGGCCAACGACTGAACGTACTCGCGTCAAAAAGTGTTTTGTCTATTTCTCAGTTTGATTTTTTGAAAAAATGACCAAGTACACTGAAGAACAAATTCAAAAAGCGCTAAAAGCCATTGATAATGGAATGCACATTAGGAAAGCTGCTATCGAATTCAAAATACCACGTGCCACCTTACAATTTAGAAGAAGTAATAGGTTTAAAAAAACTGGACATGGTCCTGCCCCAGCTCTTACCGAAGATGAAGAAGCTACACTTGTGGAGTGGATATTCGAATGCCATAGAAAGGGATTCCCAAGAAGAAAGGACGATGTTTTATACTCTGTAAAGCATTTTCTAGATATGAAGCCAAGGAAAAATCCGTTTATAAATAACTGTCCGGGGAACGGATGGTACAAATCATTTCTAAGCAGACATCCAGAACTGGCTACATGAATAATAGCTGAATTTGTTACAAAAGCTAGTTCAAATATCCAAATAATTTAAAAAAGTGGTTTAGCGAAATAGAGGGATATTTAAAGGAAAAAGGATATTTCCATATTCTGGAGGATCCATCCAGAGTATTTAATGGAGATGAAACACACTTCTATTTGTGTTCAAAAAACTCCAAAGTACTAGCCCCAAGGGGTACATCTAATGTATATGAGATGAGATAGGGGCAAATAAATTAAGAACATCCGAACAAGCTCAGTCTGATTCTTTGAAAGATTCCTTAGACTGGCCAATGACACCTCAAAGAAAGGGAAAAAGACAAACAGATCATGATCCATATGTGTTAACTTCGACGCGATAGAAAAAAATAAAAACAGACAAAGAAGAAACAAAAAGGCAAAACGAAACAGAAAAAGAAGCCAGCAAACAAAAAAGGGCAGAAAACAAATTACAAAAGGAAAATACAAAAAAAACAAAAAAACCTCAAAGAAGGTAAGCAAAAGAAAAATAGCGTTCTATCAAAGGCTCCAATAATATCGGCCCCAATACAAACTTTATTTCTTAAGACAATCCCCGAAGAAAAGGAACCTCTCTTCATTACTCCGCTTCCATCAACGGTTTCTCCTCCACGTGTTCCTTTTCAACAAATTGAAAAAGTTAGTGAGGCGTCCAGAATTTTATTTGCCCAATCTCCTAAAATTAGAGTCATATATGAGACATAACTTTAAACGAACCCCATAAAATTACTCAAGAAAATATTTTAGAACAAATGGGATTAATTCAAAGTCAAAATTGTATTTTAACTCAAGGAATATGCTATAGCTGTATATTTAACTTTACTCAACAATTGAATGGTTTAAAATATCATTCTTGCATAAGAGCATATCATTTTAAGTGTCTAAAAAAAATTTGACTTGCACAAATCGAATTCCCCAATTTTTGAATGTTTAACCTGTTTAAAAAGAAAAAGTTAAATATTGTTGTTTTTTCTTACTTAGGTTTTATTTTTGAGTAAGTTTTTGTTACTTGTTATTATTTATGTTTACTAAATATTGGCATTTTAACAACAGCTAACAACTGGTTTTCTCCAGGCCAATAACTGACTTTGAGGGCCAACTATTGTACATTTCATGTATTATATTTTTAAATATATTTTCTTTGTTAATGGGTTGATCTTTTGTAATTTAAATAAAAACGTTTTAAAATATCATAATATGTACTTATTTTTAGTATAAAACAAATGAAATCTACTTTTTAACTTTGAAATTAGAAATTAAATTGTTGACTGAACTCCTTAAGGGGCCAACAACTGTATACCTTACCCTATTAACCTTTTGACCAGAGGAAAAATAATAACAAACTGTTACCGAAAGTCAAAACCATTATGTTCATATTAACAAAACAACATTTCCTAGCAACGATCAAAGTTAACTTGATTTTATTTTAACAATTTTCCGACATGCAATGAAGTCGTTTTTATTTTTTTCCTCGAAAAGGAAGTAATATACGAAAAGATATTAATAGACAAAAAAGTTGTACTTGTAGATGCCCAATCTGAAAAAAATTAAAATTTTTCAAAAAACTCAGTAGCGTACATTTTTTTTGTCAATATTATTGGTGACACTGCCCCCCGAGACGCCACTGGAACTTATAATTTTCTTTTAGTTAGTGCCAACTTAGCGTCTTATTACAATGAATAACCCTGCCATTTTGGTGACACTGCCCCCCGAGACGTCACTGGAACTTATAATTTTCTTTTAGTTAGTGCCAACTTAGCGTCTTATTACAATAAATAACCCTGCCAGATTTCAACAAAATCGGTAAAAGGATCATTTATATATTAATAAAAAAACAATTTTTTTTTAAAACTTTGACACCCTGTATCTTGAAAACCAGACTCTTCAGGACACATGTTTATATGAACTTTTCTATTTGAATTTGGTTCAGGAATACTCCCTTGAAATTACGCCACATCATTAAGTAACACCCTGTATAACAAGAATAAAAGCGACCCGAGACTGGAATACCCCAAGGAACACATCGGCGACACCTGATGTTCCCGATGATACTCTCACGAACTGTCGTCTACCATCCAGATAATGCCGGAAAAATGAATGAGCGCGATCTTCAAGGCTAAAATAATGAATTTTGCAAATAATAGTCTGTGATCCACGCTGTGGCCCACACAGCACACTTTCTTTCAGAAATATCTCTGATATAATTCAAATGTTTCAAAAACATAAGAGAGATATCGATATATTCAATAACATGTACCTACTAGCGTAAATTACTCCAGGCGCTATTTGAATAACGTTTCTTTCATATCAATATTATTTGTGAAATATTTCATTACAGCCAAAATGACAGTTGACACAGCCTACCTTTGACGGACCAGATGTAGAAAAACCAGCTTGTTCCACTTACGTACGGGTTCCCCTTATTTTGTGTTGTGTTTGTGTAATGTTCAAGATTTGTTCAAGGCATTGCTGTTTAGGAGTGAAGTGTGCTAAAAATTGTTGATTTAAATATGACGCAGGGGCGTGCGGTGAGTTATGAAGAAGGGGAAGCACCGCCGGTAGGCCCGCCGGAGGCGAAAAATTTTTTGAGGACCACGCCCAAATATTGGCAATTTTTCGACGTTTAAATACAGGTAGAATACTGTCATGTAGGTACTGTCGAAAATGTGTGATTATGTACCTATGATTTTTTAATATTTCTTCTATTTTCTAAATGGCTAGGTACCTATGTTTTTTTTTATTAATTTTTACGTAATTTGCCCGTCGAAAACCAATTCTTTAGTGACCCAACCCTGCCTAAGAGTCGTTAAAAACAAGTTAACAAAATTTCATAACAAAAACTAATACAGAAAACTATCTATACATTTTTACTTTGAATTCACAGTTTGATTTAATTTTAAACGGATTTTTTAGCCGCCTTCACTTCTGTCTTTAAATTAAAATCTGGTGTAGGCCTACCTGTTGCAATAATATTCCTTTTTTCATCAAAGAAAAGCGTTGAAAATCCTTTTTCCAATAACTTGCATACAGAACAGATACACTTTACATTTCCCGAACTCGATGGGCCGGCAATTGGTTGCTCCATGACATAATAAATCAAGAAGTAAGATAAACAAAGTCAAGTCTCAAGTCAGAGATCCTCTACCGTGTAGCGCGTATTCCTGGCGAAAAATCGCGACAAACAATCGTAAGTGCCGAGTACGAACACGTGGAAACTAAATATTTTGGCGGCTTCGTTCCGGCGCCGCATCGCGGCGAAGGAAATACCGAAGTCTAACGATTTACCCTTTACTTGGCACGGCAGACCATATTAATTATTACTCGTATACGCGTATAGAGTATAGTATACACGTATTGAGATCACTTCGATTTTTCGATACATTTAATATTGCGTTGGTCAGGGATGCATACAGGGCCGGATTTGGTTTGGAAATTAGATATAAATAAATACTTGGGTATTTTAATTGTATGGATAGGTATAGATTAATATAAAATTTGTTTTGTCTTATGTCTTATGAAAGCGGTAGAGGAAGCAGTGCTTCCATCGCTTCCATGGACCGCACGCTCCTGATATGACGTCAGAAGGTCGGCGGCCATTTTGCCTGGCGGACAAACAAAGTAACTAAAGACTTGTTTGGGTTACACATTTAAGTTTTCTTTACAGGATTCCTTGAATCTTGACCCTAATTTGAGATCTCTGCTCGTTGTGCTAATAATTAAAGTGCCCTAAATAAATAAGCAGACCTTGTGTTCAGTGGTAAATTGTAGGATGAGGGGAAATAGGGATAATGTATGATCTTTTAGAATTCCCGCAGTACTTCAGAACGCTCTAAAAAAACTTAATCGACTGTTACAAGAACGGCGTGAAATGTGGATAAAAGCTTTGAAAAGGGGCCCTCTAAGTGACAGCCAATTAAAGTATGGAAGAATTTGCTCCAGACATTTTATAAGTGGTAATATTTGATTTTGGGTATAATGACCTAATAAAATGATCGGTTGTAAACATTTTTAGTACCCTAGCAAAATTAGCAAACAAAGAAACCCTGACTGGATCTCTAATTAAAATAGGGCTACTTTAATCCAAAGGAAGCAATTCAGACCCAAGTTAACAGACATGAGAGAGCTCAGAAACGCAACCGAGCAAAGAATCAGGTAGCTGTATTATTGTAAATAGTAAGTAGTACCTAGTAGGATTGATTGTATTATGACGTAGACATAGTGTTGATTTAGGTTAAAGTTTTTTTTTTTAAGTAACGTATTCTTGTAGGTAGAACAATAGATTGAAGCACCTGACAAAGATACTCCGCCGAGAAGTAGTAGAGAGGAAGAAAATGTGGAAATTAAAAAAAACTTCACATGTTGCTACAGAGACTAAATTAAGTAGGTACTTATGACTAATTTGTGCAAGATTTTCAAAAGACTGTTTTAATAGTAATGTCAGGATATACAGTTTATTAGAGAAGCGGTTAAAGAAATGTGAAATAAACGAAAACTCTATCTACTCATTGTGATTTTTTATTTATTCATATATGTTTCTGTCTCTAAAAGACAATACAGGATCTACCAATGAGGCAATATAAGGAAAGAGAAAAACATTTTCTGGCATCAAAAGCTACCTACTCGTCTCGACAAATTTTTGCCATATGATGAACTTGATTTTATATAACATTTTAAATATAATATTATACTAATTAGGAAAATATTTCCTAGCCATCTGATGTAAAAACCTTATACTATAAGGCCGTATTTGGCTAACACAGTTAGCGCTACAATACTAAATTGATTGCTTAAAACTACCAAGAAAGGAAGACCTTTCTGTTGGTAGGATGCTGCTACCTATGGACCGGTTTCGAACTTATTGGTTCTCGTCAGCATAGGGTAAGCGCAGACATACCTAACAACAGAAAGGCCTCAAGTCTTTATAACCAGTTTTATCGTCCTGCTCAGGCAGTGAACGACAAGTGGCGCCATCTCTTAGAAGTTTTAAGCAATCAGGAGAGAGGACTATACCATTAGGTATAGTAAAAACTAAAAATCTTTAAAAATCCTTACTTGTCAGATGGAGTAGAATAAATATAATATACTAATTAGGAAAATATTTCCTAGCCATCTGATGTAAAAACCTTATACTATAAGGCCGTATTTGGCTAACACAGTTAGCGCTATAATACTAAATTGATTGCTTAACTGTTTTTACATCAGATGGCTAGGAAATATTTTCCTAATTAGTATATTATATTTATTCTACTCCATCTGACAAGTAAGGATTTTTAAAGATTTATAACATTTTAATTTGTTAAATTGTTAATTCTGTATTGTGTGTACTGTGTACTATTTAAAAACTGCGCGTTTAAACCCTAGGGAAATGGTAACACAGTTATCCAAAACCCAAACCTTAGGGGAGAGCAGGTAGAATTCGTACGGAGGGAGCATTTGTACAACAGTCATATCTACACTATTCTACATGTTCACGCGTTTGTATTTATCTGTGTGTGAGTCCCGCTCATGGGCAAAGGCTAACAGCTAAGTAGGGTGGCAGTGTCATGGTAAACTTCGTTGGGACAAGTTGATAAGTGTTTTCGCACCGCGTAAGTAATTTTTCGATGCATCTTTGAAAACATTCATTCGTAATAAGTTTTGCTCAAATTGTTAAAGTAATTTATAATAGTTTTTGAATGAGTGCCTTAGATTAATATGTAAACATTAATTTTGGGATAACCTCAACCGTTATTTTTATTTTGAATTTATTTTTTAATTGTTTTGGTGGGGGTACTTTGGTACAGTTATGAGTGGGGAGGATTCGTACTGTACGAATGAACCCCGCGTGAGTTCAGGTTAGTTAGAATGATTGGTATGTGAATAACCCGGGGAAAACCCCTTAATATATACAATATTCTGAAACTGGTCAAAATTGCCTATTTTGAATCATTTTTAATTGCAAAAATATTTCAAATGCTTTTGAAAAGACTGGGATATGGCCATTCATCAAGTCCAATTCAAATTCATCAAGTCGAATTTCAGTGACGAAGAATTTGCAGCTGTGCAAGTTTAGCATTCCGATTGTATAGCAGTCGCAGATGACAACATGCAACAAATTATACCCGAAGAAATAACTCTTACTCAGCAAGATCTATTGCCGCCTGCATCACCATCTACATCATCTGTGGGATTAATAACTCCAGAAATGATCCGACCTTACCCTAAAGTGGATAGGAATGCATCTAAAAAGACGAAGAAAGGAAAACTGCCAGGAAAATCAAGGATATATACAGACACGCCCGAAAAAAATAGACTAATAGAAATAGAAAGATCAAGAGACGAAAAAACAAGAGCAAGAGAGAAGATAAAAGGCTAAGGAGATGAAACGCGCGTTAAATTTGCTATAATACACAAACAAAGAAACCAAACCAAAGAAACAGCAGAAAACTATAGACTGATAGTGAAGATGAGACCGATATAAGTTTAAGAGAAAGTTCTTGTTCTCCCTACGAAGAGATGTCTGAAAGATCTGATATTAAGATCGAAATTCCAGTTATGATGGAAAACATTAAAGAGAAAAGCTTTGTGTTAGTGAAGTTCGAAAAGAAAAAGACTGTGTTACATTATATTGGACAGGTGGTAACAAAATACAACCCCATGAAATATAAAGTTTCATTTCTGAGGAAGAAGGAACAGTTTACTTATCAGTCATGGTTTGTGTATTGCCGCCACCCAAATCTGCTTCTACCGCAAAAACAGCTAATATCTTAAGATATAAAATAGATCTAACTATGTATAATGTGCAATAGTAGATCCGTTATGTGTAACTATGGCATGTGCCCCAAATGGTTAATCTTAATGTTGATTTTATGACTTAGATTTTAACAAGGTATTTATAAAACAATATATTGTTAATTATTACTATGTTTAAGGTTTATTCTGTTTTAATTTTAATCTCAATAAATGTTTAATTTCATATAAATAGCCTTTTCAATTACTGTGTACGGAGGCTCCCCACTATGTACGAATGTACCCTACTCTATGTACGAAGCTACCCCGCGTGTGGGGTGCTTTCGTACGATTTCCATTTTTTGGGAAACTCATCATAGCTTTGCCATGTATCAACACTGAGCTACATTATTATTAAAGCGAGATATGTAGGTAATTCAGCAGCATTGAAATTATTTTGAAATAGCTATTTATAGTTTCCCCAGTAGCACAACAATATTGGTAAAATATTATATTAACATATTGGCCCAACGATGGAAACGTCACATTTTTTTTTAATGGCCCAATGTATATTTTCATTATGAATCCGATATTGAAGATAAATATTGTCCCAATATTACGATTCAATAAATGCGTAATGTTTATTTTAGATATCGTGCCAATATTTATTGTTCAGATTGTCACAATATATACTTTATATATAGCACCAATATACTTTTTTAACATATACAGTATGTCCACGGATAGACATCCCCATAGGACTAATGGACCAAAAATTTCGTTTTTCGACAAAAAGTCATTCTTGATAAAAAGTTCTGCATCTCGAAGAAATGTAGCCTACGAGGAGATTTTTTGATTTTTTTATACAGGGTACCCAAAAAATAAAAAAACATGAAATACCATCAAGAATAAATTAACTTTACTTATCGTTTTAAAGTAAAATCGTAAATAAAAAAAGGTTTTAAATCATATTCAATTCTGAGTTGGGGATTTTCTCTACTCCAGCATCATATTAATACGTGTAGGTATTATTTTTACTGAACAATCTCTAATTTTACCTTTTTTACCTATCCCACCTAATGCAGGTATCCTATAAAAATCTGATAAAACGTCATGATATTATTGTAATGTTATGAAGTTGTCAAAAATTTCATTTTAAAATATTAAAAGAAATATGCTGTCCGTTGAACAAAAAATATTTTTGGTCCAGTGTTATGGTACCGGTGTAAACTCTTACAATTATGTACAAGAAAGGTTTTTAGAAAAGTTTCCTGGAGTTTATGTTTCGACGTATGCAATTAGACAATTAATCAAGAAATTCAAACACACGGGGTCGGTGGAAAACTTAAAAAGGAAGAAGAAACTGTTTGATGAGGATGATGCAGCTACCGTTGTGGTCTTACAATCTGTTGAGGAGAACCCACTTGTCTCACTAAGGAAACGAGCTTAACATTTGCTTATTGTCCAAAAAAGTCAAATCCAAATAATTTTAAAACAAAATAAGTTTCACCCATTCAAACCGCATTTTAATCATGCTTTAGAAGATGGAGACCATGCGAAACGACTGGATTTTTGTTTATGGGTAGGGGACAAAATTTTAAATGAAAATAACCAATTTCACAAACTTATTTTATTCACTGATGAATCGACTTTTTCAACAAATGGTACAGTGGCTTCCCAGCACGTACGATACTGGAGCACAGAAAATCCCCAATTTAGAATTCCTGCCCATCGCCAATATTTTAAAAAAGTTAATGTATGGTGTGGAATTTCGTATTTTGGAATAATAGGTCCGTTTTTTTTTGAGAACACGTGCAATATGAATTCATACATGGAAATGCTACAAACCTTTTTTTCGGATAAGTTAGATGAGCTGCCATTGCAGTACAGGGGACAAATGTACTTTCAGCAAGATGGGTGCCCAGCGCATTGTGCACGCAAAGTTACAGAGTGGCTTAACATGAAATTTGGAAATCGATGGATTGGCCGGTACGGTCCAGTTATGTGGCCTGCAAGGAGTCCTGACCTCACGATTTCAGACGCGTACCTTTGGGGCCGTTTAAAGCAATTAACTTTTCAGCAACCCATTGAATGTAATGTTGATATTTTGAAACAGAGGATTTTACAGTCAGTACAAATGATTTCCCTCGAGGAGGTAAGAAGAAGTTATGATCACATTAGAAGGCAATTTGAACAATGCGTCGAAAACGGGAGAGGCGTATTTGAATAAATAATAGTTCTTGCTTTGCAATGCAGTTCTTTTTGTTGTGCAATGTTTTTGTTTAATACGTTTATTATGTAAGCACTGAATATGATTTAAAACCTTTTTTTATTTGCGATTTTACTTTAAAACGATAAGTAAAGTTAATTTATTATTGATGGTATTTCATGTTTTTTTATTTTTTGGGTACCCTGTATAAAAAAATCAAAAAATCTCCTCGTACCCAGTAAACACAAGGAGAACATTCACATTCTTAGAATGTTTTGTAATATGTCCTTGAAGAGATAAACATTCTAAGTATATTCAGGGCACGCATATTCTTTTCATGATATTCTTAGAATATTCTAAAAATGTTCAAATTAAATATACTTTCGCAGTATATAAATAGAATATCCTTGGAACTGTTATTGTGGAATATTCTTGGAATATTTCTATTAGAATATTCTTTATACATCTATTGCATGCATATTCTTTTTGATAATGTTCTTCGAATATTCTATGAATGTTCAAAATAAATATACTTTCATAGTATCTAAATAGAATATCCTTGGAAATGTCCTTGCGGAATATTCTTGGAATATTTCATAAACGACTAAATCAGGCCTCTTGTACGTCCAAATGGCGTAACGCGTCCTAATTTGAATTTGCTGCACAAAATGTGTCAATGTCAATTTTGACTAATCGTACGACGCAATTACTGGAATGTATTTTTTTCTTGTTTTTTTTTTTTGTAATCGTGTTCCCTTACAAGTCAGAAACTAACAACGGAGTTAACATAATATCCTGCTCACATTTGAATTTGGCGCGCAACTTATTTCAACGTATGTCATTTGCATTTTGACAGTTTGGCGTTCCCCAATCCAATGACACCATTTTGGATTGTTTTATTTGGCGTGTTGGGCGTGGAACAATTCGTGATTTTGCTGGAAAACGTGGATTTTCGAATTTTTTGTCCGATTGATTGCAAAATTTTTGTGATCATTATATTTGTGAATTAGTTTAAAGCGACTGTTAAGAGGTAAGTGTTAAAAGCTTAAGTATATCTGCATGATCTTTCTAAAAATACAATTTTACCCACTGTTTCCATATTCGCCTGTTTTTCTCTTGTTAAAATGTATATTTTTAAAGTGCCAAGCATACGTTGGAAATACCCAGAAGCAAATAATGGGTAAAAAAAACCATCTACGTACATAGTACCAAGGAGCATACAAACCTAACCTAAATTTGAGTAAGTCCGGTTTTACAGCAGTGTCACCAGAAGTGCCAGGGTTATCGATCGAGATAACCGATATCCTCGGACTCCGGGTTAAAACGTACCCGCGCTTTCACGGTCTTTTAAATTAACTCTTCTTTAGACTGGAAATGTCGGGAAACCGAAAAAGAGAGGGATTCAGCTACAGTTTTAAAAGAAGGGAAAGAAAAAAACGCGTGGCATCTTTGTTAGCAGCTTGTGCTGATGATTATTTATCAACAGATGTCCCGAGATTGAGACATATAGGATCGCCTATACTGACAAGAGAGGTCTCAACTTCTAAGGACAATGACAATAATTCAGTCGGCTTGGCTACAGTTACAACCGCTTCAATTTCTCAGTTCAATGAAATACTATCTCTTCCTAATACAAATCAGTGTAAAGTGAATGTTGTGTGGCCCTATATTACCGACACAGGGTTAGATCAGCCAAACAAACAAATGATTAATTATTATCAGAATGATAGTAGGAATTCTTCTCAGCCTGGAGATCCAAATTTGTCAGTTGCATTGGCTTCTTGGGCTGTAGAAAACAATATAACACAAAGAGCTTTGCGCAGTTTATTAACAGTTTTAAAAAGTGATAATTTTTCAAGGTCTGAGTATTTAAATTTGCCTTCGGATCCAAGATCGCTGCTACATACCCCTAGAGTTACCGAAATTACTGAGATGGGACCAGGAAAATATTTTTATTTTGGAATAAAAAACTCCATACAAAAATTGTGTGATCATTATAATGTTAAGGTACTGCCTAAGGATACCACAATAAAAATATTGGTGAATGTAGATGGTGTTCCACTTTTTAAAAGTTCAGATGATTCATTTTGGCCCATTCTTATTTTAATCAAAGGCATTAAAAATGTGTCAACAAATGTTGTTTGTTGTGCGATCTACCTGGGAAAGAGGAAGGCACCAGCAAATGAATACTTGTTTGATTTTGTACAGGAAGCCAGGGATTTGTGTCTCAATGGAATTTTAATTAACAACCTAAAGTGTAACTTTCAAGTTGAAATGTTAATTTGCGATTTGCCTGCAAAATCTTATGTTTTATCGATAAAAGGACATAATGGATATTTCAGTTGCACCAAATGTACATTAGAAGGAGACTATCAAAATAGCTTATTTTTTTCGGAAACAGTATTTTCTAAAAGGACAGATCACTCTTTTAGAAACAAAAGTCAACAGGAGCATCATCTCGAAAGAAGTATTTTGGAAGATATTCCTAATTTCAACATGATTGACAATGTTCCAATAGACTATATGCACTGTGTTTTACTTGGTGTAATGAAAAGGCTACTTTGCCAAAAAACGTTTGGTGGGTTTTTGGGCGGCCACCATATAAATTAAGAGCGGCAGTAGTTAATCAAATTTCAGAGAAACTTTTAAACTTAAAAAAATTTATTCCGTCAGAATTTTCTCGCAAGACAAGGCCAATAAATGAGTGTAAAAGATATAAAGCGACAGAGTTTAGATTACAACTCTTATACACTGGCATAATTGTTTTTAAAAAAACAGTTCCTTCGAAATATTATAAGAATTTTCTATGTCTTAGTCTGGCAATAAGGATTCTTTGTTCTAAAAAATTTTGTGAAGATAAGGTCCTCTTAAATTATGCGGATGAACTTCTAAAACATTTTGTTTTGTCATGCAAAACACTTTACAGACCTGATTTTGTAACTCACAATGTACATAATCTTCTCCATCTAACAGACCCAAGTAACACAGACTTCTTTAAGCGATCTATGAGATGTTCTATTTAGATCCTTATGTGAAGTCCCAATGTGCTGTCCCAGGGATATCTTTAGGAGTTAACTATCTGAAATTCTTGGGGACCTCTTGGAAAGATATCTTAAAGTCGTCCACTACGGGATGCTAAAAGGCAATACCTGCATAGATTTCTTTGGGACATCTTAAAGAAATCCTAAAAAGAAGTACCGATGTTACTCACAATGGAATTTCCTAAAGTGCTCTCTGCGATATCTTATTGTTACTTTCCTTTTCATAGAAATAATAGAAACTCCCTGGGATTACCTACGCAGGACTTTGTTGGGATTTTAGTTTTGTTTATGATGGTATATCCTAAAGTGCTCTCTGCGATATCTTATTGTTACTTTCCTATTCATAGAAATAATAGGACCTCTCTAGGATTACCTACGCAGGACGTTGTTGGGACCTTAGTTTTGTTCTTAATAGGTAACGTGCTCTGCTCTATGATAATTTTTGGTATATTATAACTAATAAAATTCCGCCAATAATGATAATCATAATAATAATAATAATCTATATATAATTTATTCCCAAAAAATGTTACACCCTGTATATAGATCGAAGCGGTTCCCGGTGTATATTGCCTTATATTGATATTTTTTAACGGTACCTATGTTATTTTATTGCCGTATTTTACAGCCTGAATTTTCGTGTAGTTTTGTTGTATGATTTGTATTTAAAAATATTTGTGATGTGGGCAGCTTTTTATTGGGAGTTTAAAAAAATACCGACAAAAATATATTACCCTATATAAAATTTTCTTTCTCTATTTGTTTAAAATAGCAGTCTACAGCGATTATACCTATAGAATCTATTGTCGCATGAAGGGGTCTTTGAAACATTTGTTTACCATATGTTCTTTCGAAATAGTACACAGTCAGTGTGGACAACTTATAGGTACACAGTGGCGGATCTATAATTCAATATTAGGGTGTGTTAAAGTTGGCGTCTATTACATTAAAAACAAATTTTAGGTATTTTGTCATACTGTATATTGTATATAGTTTGAGGCGTCTGATATCATTCTGAAAAACAAATTTGCTTGTTGTTGTTTTAGTTTTTTAAACAGTTCCTCCATAAGTCGCTGGCAAGGTCTTTCTATGTCCTATTCATGAGGTTCATAATCTGTTGAATTATTTTTTAAATCGCGGCCATCTAAATTATTTAAAATTACATCAATTTTTTTACTTATTTTTCTTCTTTGGCATTGCTAATGGAAAGAAATAGTTTTGTTAATATATCGTGATTCTGATGTTTAATTATTTTTTTAGCAAAACGATAATAACCAGCACATAAAAATACAAATATTTTCCAATTTAATCGACGTGTAGGTATAGTACAAATTTAGATCAAAATTTTTCTTTCTAAAAATGTCTTGTGTTTTGGCTTCATTTACCTCGCACCATGTATATACAGGGTAACAAGGTCTTGTTTTCGTTATTACTGAATTTATTTTTATTCCATATTAGTATGTTCACGTACGACGCTAGGGCGCACTTTCCCAACGCCTAAAATTTCAGTTCATTGGCGATAGTTGAAAAGAAGAATTTAGAGAAGAATAGTTATCTCTTTCGACATATATATTTTTGAAATCTTTAGATAATATGTCGTTAATTATTTTTTTGTTTTCAGCAATATTGCTTTTATTATTATTTATTTTATATATAGCTATTACAGAATTATTTGTCATATATAAGATTCCATTTTTTGGTTACGTATATATGAAAATCCTTTTTTGTAAAAAAATGTAAGGGAAGCGGGAGCACGTATACCTATATGGAAGAAATATTTAAAACATGTTTTAATTGTTGAGATTGCACGTCTATGGATTGGTCGAGTATTTTTTGGGGTTTTTAGGTAATAGTAATTTACGATCGGAAAGATCTTCGGCACTAATAAACATAAAAAAAAACTCTCAATTATGAAGTTGGGGAGGACTTTCTACTTACTTCAATTATTTCAAGCTTATACTTGGTGTAGTGCGAAGTGTTTCATACTATTTTTTTGAATTTTTGTGATAGCTGTTCATCTGTTTACACTTACAGAAGGTAATATTAGAATTATAACATTTTTCCTTATTGCTCGTTTTGGAACTTTATTCTGGTATTTATATATTTTTATAGGTATAATTGAGCAAAACATATTTGTTATGTACTTTTACAGATATTGAATCACTCAAAAAAGACGTTTCATCAATTAAAAAAGATATTACGGAGGGAATGGGAGCACTTTTCCTTCGCTTAAATAATATTGAAGATGCTCTTCAGACTCAGCAAGTGGTAGGGAAAAATTTTTCCACGGCAATGTGGCGGTGGCAATCTATGTTTTCCTTAAAGGACAAAGAAGACCTACGAAAATGCACGCAATTATTTGAAACCGGCGAGGCAAATATTCAAGAAGAATTGGTACGCATTTCATAATTATTATTTTCAATAAAATTTTGCAAAATGTAGATATTGGGGTTAAGTGTTAGCATATTAGCATATATTATTTAATTGTATGTATTTTTAGGTAACCTATCTTAAGGGAATTGGGGGATCTGGGCCCAAAGACCATCATACACGAATGTTTAAGGCCATATTTACCAATAGTTTGGGGTTAAAGTGTTCCTGGAAAGGCCTGCGAGGGAACATTAAAATTGAAGATTTACTAGTAATCAAAATATGCATGAGTAAGTAAAACATGATACCTAATTCTTCAATTTATTGATATGTACGATTTTTTAAATTAATTTTAATGAATAGATAAAATAAATTACTGAAAGTAGATAGATAGGTAGGTACCTACTAAATACTAAAATTGAACTTTAAGATGAACGGCTCAGTTAAGATCAATTCAGTATCAAAATTTCTAGGTGTATTGTCACAGGTCTGGAAAACGACAGAAAAGGAGTTCGAAGTATTTTCTCAGGATTGGCTCAGACACTGTACCCAACGAAAAAAAGGGAGGATTTGCAAAAATCAAAAGTCCAAAAGTCCAAGTCATCCCTTAATCAAATTACAGCCTATATTATATATATTTCTTTAAATTTGGCATAGGCTAACTTTTTTATTTGACGATATAAAGAGATAAGCAAATTTTGAGGAATTAGTCCAACTAAGAAAAATACTATATACAGTGTGTCTACTTAAGTTGGAACCATATCAAAAACTTTTTTATTGTTGGTTTTATGAAAAAAATTATTACTGATAAAAAGTTGTGCATGGTCCAAAACTTAAAATTCAACCATTAGATATCAATTTTTTTAAGCCGTATACGGGGTTTGTCAAACAATATCAAATTTACTTAAGAGTAAAGTACCTTTATTTTTTTACAATACAGAAGAATGTTATAAAGTAAAGTTATTTTTAATTATAAGTTATATTCAGATATGCAATTATAGCCATTTAGCATAAAAATGAAGGTTTGGTGATTATTTACTAATCATTCCGTATTCATTATTCTGGCTTGATACAATTTATACATTTTATGCTAAATGGCTGTAATTGCATATCTGCATATAACTTATAATTAAAGATAACTTTACTTTATAACATTCTTCTGTATTGTAAAAAATAAAGGTACTTTACTCTTGAGAAAGATTGATATTTTTTGACACACCTCGTATACGGCTTAAAAAAATTGAAATCTGTTGCTTGTTTGAATCATCCTGTATACTCAAAAAATAATTGTAAACTGTGCATCTTAACATTTTCTAAAACTTTTGTATTTAGCGTTATTTGGTAATTCCCGAAACAAATGAGATAACGAACTTTACTCTAGGGTTGACTCACCCTGTACATATTTAAAGTAATAATATTGTGTAAATTCTTATTTTTATAAATATTCTATTGTAATTTAACTTTTATATTTAATTAATTAATGATTTAATAAAGGGCTAGCTACGAGCTAGATACGTGTTTGACACTATTATAGGTAGGTAAGATTTAATATTTTGAATAATTCAGTATTGTAAAGATACATAAGAGACTATATCTTGTAAAACAAAACATGTTCTGTGAGTGTAAGACAGATTTTAAATGATAGAGAGCAAGTGTAATGTTGAAAATTCAAATAAAATTTGGCAATAATTAAAAAAAGCGTTTTATTTTATTTTATAGAATTTCCAGATATGACCCATTCAGGAGTTCTTGACAATATTCCCAGAACTTCCTAAATATATCGTACATGTTACCTCTATGGGAACTCACCGAGATAGTCTAAGGATTTCTTTGCGACATCTATAGCACTTCTTATAGATATCTTAATAAGTATACTATTAAGGTTTAATTTAGGATGTCCCAGGGATGTACTTTCTAGGACGTCTATGAGAATATTCTAAATATGTCACAATTACTATGTCCCAGGGATATCCTCGTTGCGATGAAAATAAGAAATTCGCATTAGGAGTTCTCGGCGACCTCTAAAAGACTTCTTAAAGTAGCTCCCAGAAATAGCTTTTCTAGGATGTTTTTGAGAACTTCTTAAACACTTCCTACTGAGTACCTCCCTAGTACTTCTTCTTTGTGATTAAAAATAGAAATTCGCATTAGGATATCCCTGAGGCGGACATTTGGAGGTAATAGGAACCTCTTGGCGAGCTCCCTAATAAGTTACAAAAGGCGTCACATTCTCCTAAAAGTTTCTCGCCAAGATATCTATAGGATGTCTTTGTGCTGCTTGGGGACTGTGTTAGACTTTTCGGTCCTTTGGACAACTCTAGTGCGTTTCCTTTTGAGAATTTTATGCCACAACTTACAAAGCAAGTCAGAAAGTCTGCATACCCCCTACAGCAGGTGATTCGGAGATTTACGGAACAGGAAGAATCATTTTCAAAATTTTCTGAACCTATCGAGACAAACCAAATGAAAAAAATATTTGAGCACTCTAATGGACCATTGATTAATGAGTGTGGATGTCCACAATATAAAGTTCTTCAATTTGAACATTATCGTTTAAGCGCTGCAAAGTTTGCAGACTCATTTGTTGCCTTAAACAATAATAAAATAGTGGAAATTAGAAATTTTGTTACTTACCAAAATCAAATTGCAATTTTAGGTTATTCATACTCAAAAGCCAAACCATTTTTTACTCAACCAACTAATTCAGAAAATTTTGGAATTAGTTATATTAAAAAAACACAAAATGATTTGGAAGTTCATTCAATAGAATTAATTGAGCAAAAACTGATGGTTTTACCTTATGAAAACAGTTTAGTTTGTATCCCATTAGCACATTTTTAAATTAAGTAATAGTGTAGTACCCTTATTGTGTCTTTTTTTTTGTTGACAGTGATATTTCATTTTGCCCTTAAAATTTAAAATTTTTTTAAAATCATAACTTTAAAAGATTAAGGTGGCAGTCAATTTTTCAGGAGCCCTTTAATTAATATACAAAAGTCGCCAATTTTTAAGCTTATCTTACTTTTGTTAATACCTAGATTTAAAGTTAAGGATATAGGGCGGATTAGATTTTTTAAATTTTTATTTATTAATTTTGTGTCGACAGTTCACTGTCAATCACAATTACATAAACTTAATTAATAAGTGTTTTACCAAAATAAGTTCAAACAATATTAATATATCGTTTATTGTATTTTGTATTGCTTAGTAATGTATAGAGTATATATGGGCCGATAAAAAACTGAAATGTTTTATTTTTTCAATAACTTTTTTATTATAAATGGTTACAGATTGAAGCTAAGTGTTTATATTACTTACTTCATATTACTTTAGTATCGTAGGCACCATGGTTTGGCACATAGTCAATTTCTTAAAAGAGGATTCAGTAGAAGCTGTCCCAACTTCATGGTATATGTCTGAAAAGTTGGCCTGCTATTGGCCTCCAAGGGGAACAAAAATTGATCAAATCCTCAAATATATTAAACATCTCCATTCACCTTTAGGGACATGGTCACTACATTCGGCAACTCTTCTGGGGACATATGGTAAGATTTTTCTCTTTATATTTTAGAAAAACACTAACTATTCTATTAAAAAAAAAGTATATTTTATATATTTCACCTATCAGAGCATTTGTGACATTAGGGGCACCAGAATTAGTAACCTTGTCCGCCAGCTGCCTACCAATACTAGTAAAATACTTGTTGAAAGTGTTTGCCATTTCTTTTTTTCCAGATACTATTACTATGTTATTGGAGTCAAAAATATTTTTTATTTCGGACTTTACCAACTTTTTTATTTAATTTGAAAATGAATGTGCTCATGCGCAAACGTATGTTTCTCTGTATTGATTTTTAAAACAATACGTTTATAGAGCTTATTGAAAAATTAAAATATAAGTTTATTTTTAGAAACTTGGTATATTTTGTTTTTTTTAGTGGTTTTTAATTTTTTTCTTTGTTTTTGAAAAAAAAAATAGGTACCTAGTTAAAGAGATAGGGATTTCTAAAAAGTATTGACAATGACAAAACAATTTCTGATTCTATTCTATTTCTTTATAAACAAAAAACACCATCATACATGGATTTTAATATTTTATTATATTTCTTTATCGTTTTTTGCGTGATCTTTAGATCCCCTCCCCTCCCGACGCCCTTGTCATGTGCTGTATAGGTAAACAAACCATTACTTTACATCATAATTTTTTTTAGATGTTTTTGATATTGCGCAAAAGAAGGTCGAAAAAGCCAAAAGTACTAGTGACATTTCGTCCGCAAATGAGGTGACTAAAGCCATTCAACCCAAAAGAAACCGAAAGAAAAATCGTAAATATTTTGAAGAGGATGAATCTTCAGCAGTAGAATCTGATTCTGATCCGGAGGCGTACTTCCCTTCTTTGAAAAGAAAAAATGTCGGAATTAGTAAGTTCTTCCTTTTTCTTAACTGTGTCAGACTTAAAAACGTGTGCCCTATTTAAACTCTTAATTTAAATTTAATTTGAATAAGCAGGCCTAATACAAATTTAAATGATTATTTATATAAAGATAAATTACGATATATTTTAGAGTTTAGATCAAGAAGCTTGACACCGAAACCACCAAAAAATCTAATGAGCAATCCACCATTTAGAAGATCTTCAAGTTTATCACCACAAAGAAAAACAACTAAACCAACAGAAAGGCAAGGTATATATAAATAGACAACAATAACTTACATGATATATATAAATATACAGGGTGTCTCAACGAAAACGAAACCGATACTTTTTTGGAAATATAACATATGTTAAACACTCTCGAAACATGAATTTTGTTTTTGAGAGAGACACTCTTTATTTGTTTATTTTTTTTTTCTTCTGTCATAAACAGAATTAAAAAACCTTTAAAACAAGGTTCCACACGACCCTTGTTCCCAATTTAAATTCTAGGGGAGAAATTCAAATTATATTAGGTATTCTTTTTTCTAGATACACCTTCGACCGATTCTGAAATTCATGAAAACACTATTAATAATACTTTGGATAAGACTGGTCACCGAACAGTTGATAATACCCTCAATGATAATCATCATCATGCTGTCGGGGATACTGGTAAGTACCCATACCTTAGATCAATTTGATTTAAGACCCGAACTAAGAAGGAAAATAAGTAAATTTAAAAGTTTCATTTTAATATCTTGGTTATAAGTATTAAAAATAGTTCTTGTTGTTTTGAAATTCCATCAATACTTTGTGGCTGTCATCAATAACTGTTTTAACAAAAAATTAACTTACGAAATCGACTCTTTTTTCCCTATTTCCTAGTTGGTTGGTTAATGGTGGATTATCGCAAAAATCATTTAATAGCCAATGTTAAATTTGCACCTTTTGGAGCTTGGTTAAATATGACAATTTAATAAAATCATTAGTTTGTAAAATATCTACAAAATGGTTAAAAACACATTTAAAATACTTGCACAGATTTATATTTTAGAATTTAAAAAACTGGTGCTCCAAGAACTGGTAAAGTTGAGCTTACAAATTGGGGCATTGCAATCTTCAGTTGCGACTCTTGTTGATGTTCAAAATTTGCAAATCGTCAGTCATGCCTTACCGAATGCCAATAAATTAAATCAACTGAAACTTATACAAGAGAGGTTGCCAATAACTACCGTGGATAAACTCCATGAATTTGAAAACTGGTTGAAGGAAGAAGAAGGAAATTATAATTTCTTAGTAAGTTAGCCTAGCTTTACTTTAGCCAAAAACTTTTTGCCTTGGCATTAAAAGATGAATTTCTATACCCTTGATATATCTACTATTAAATAATTTATAATATATGACAAAAACTAGTTCCTGACCTTAAAGTATGATCCAATTGTCACGTTTATTAGGTACATCAGGTTTTATGTTTATTTATTTATTTATTCATTTACGTTTACAACATTTCCAGTAAAAGTAAATAACATGTTGTTTACTTTTAGGTGTGTCAGTTTATAGTTTTTGGCGTTTTCTAAATACCGAATGTGTTTTTTTATTATTGTTAATTTTAGGTCATGGAATTTCGACGAATTGGAGGGCACTCATATGCGCAACTAATGCGCAAAATTTTATACAAAACGTTAAGCAATGAAGTAGCCATCAATTTTTCGTGGGATGGCCACAAACAAAAAATGGCTTTCAAAACTTTCCACCTAGCAAGGGCAATTTTAGGTTAGTATAATTGTTAATGGCGGTTAGTGTTTTAAAGGAGTGTTGGGTACAAATTTTATGGAATTTGTAATGCTTGAAATATGAGCTATGAAAGAGGCATTGACCCTGTCGACCCTTATATTTGTTTACTTGATAACCTTTAAGTGCTCCAATGATGCTCTCCCTCAGTATGTCAATATTTTTTTAAAAGTTTTGTTTAAAATCCACTCTTGTTCTACTCTACTGATGAAAACTTGTGAGAGCTACAAAATTCTCTTTATTTTTAATATTTTTAGATGCAGTTAAGATGCACTTCCATCAGGCAATGGAAAATGATATTATTACAGTTTTAAAATTGTGGCTTGTAAAAGCAAAGGAAAGGACAATGAGGGAGTCAAAATTACCGGAGCACAAGTGAAATAAAGTCGAATTACTATAATCATATTATTTGTGAATATAAAGAATAAGTTAATGTACTTAAACCTTATTGTTTTCTAATTATATTTTTTTTTAACTAATCGATTCTTCTCACTTTCCGCCTGTATCGCGTTCCATGGTTTTTGGGATCGTTAACACTCTGTAGCACATCTGAGGAATGCCTTTATTACAACATAAGCCTAAACATTCATAGACTATTCTATGAATATTCCTGATTGTTCCCCAGAATATTGCCCTTAAAATGCAGTAGGAATATTTTTGTTCCTGTAAGAATCCCTACTGGTTCTAAGAAATGTTCCTAGAATATTCTTTAGTATATTCATTAAAACATTATCTCGTACATATGAGGAATATGCCAGGAATTTCTCCAAAAAATATGATGAGCGCTTACTAAGAATATACGATTTCATATTCCAAGCACATTCATATCACGTGAAAACACCGTGCGGTAATCTAACTATAGCATGTTCTATGAATGTGCATAGACCTTTTATAGAATACTCTTAGAATGTTCCAACCTACTAGAGTAATGTTCTTAGCATGTGCTATGAAGGTGTTTGTGTTTAGTGGGTAGGCTACATTTCTTCGAGATGCAGAACTTTTTATCAAGAATGACTTTTTGTCGAAAAACGAAATTTTTGGTCCATTATTCCTATGGGGATGTCTATCCGTGGACATACTGTATATATATATATATAAAATATAATATATAATGTAAATCTATATTGGGCCGTTATAAGAGAATCTGACGTTTCCAACGTTTGACCAATATGTAAGCACAATATTCGATATGCAAACATATTGATTTGCTACTAAGGTCAGATATTGGTATAAAAAATTAAAGACAAAATTGTTTGGTAAGAATTTTTTTAATTATTTTACAATATAATTTGTACAGAAAATAAAACTAAAAAAACTTTAACTCTACAAATGAACGAGAATAAAAATAAAAAAATATCAAAAGTAGGCTGTACCTATATAATATTTCGTAAATAATAAAAGGTTTAAGGATCATGAGTCGGTCTATTTTTCCGTCCGCCTTCTCTGTCCCCGGCACCCGCCAAATATGCTGAAATTGACCTCTCAATTTCCTTATCGGAGGCACTGTTGAATCGTTTTCGGATAGCTCCTAAAAATCGCGCACACGTTTGTAGTCAAATTTATAAGGTAATTATACAGGGTGTCACGAAAAATGAGACTGATCATCTACCAAATTCTTTGGAATAAAATATGTTAAGTTACAAATACAAAAGAATAATGTATAAACTTGCGATGACGCCAAGGCGAAGCTATAATCAAACATCGGCAAATCATATTTGACCAATATTGGTCCAATCCGGTGTGTTCCGAAATTCAAGACCTATCAACAAATACTATGTTTATGTTTAAAAAGTTAAGATTAATTATGGAAATATTTATTTAAATGTACCCATTATAAGTGTAGGTGGATCAACCTTTACCATTCACTTTAGAATTAGATATTAAAATGGTTGAAAACACCAGAAATGATTTGGTAATGTATTAGAGGTTAACGTCAACAAACTGCTGCATGAATATGAATAGGTATTATGAATATCACACAATAATTAATAAAACAACTGAAATACTAGAGTTACTTACCACTTCTATTTGCTTTTCTGTATACACACTTGCAATTCGAGCTGCACTTATTTTCACTAATATTCATAGGCAACAAAAAATAATTTAAGAAAAAGCGCGAGACGCTTGTCGTGATGAGCCGGGCGGCTCGAGTGATTCAAAATGTCTGCCAAGCTGACGGTGCGCTAGCGCCTTGCGGCAATATAAGTAATTAATACGACACTGTGGCGCCAAATGCAAATTCCAGCTATATATAGCATTTAAGGATACAATTTCAATAATAAATAATGAATTAAGCACCAATTTTTAATTTGATTTCAAATCTGCTTTTCGGATGACGGAGTATTTATTATGAATATTGGGGTAATATTGGATAAATATCATATATAGATATAGAAAAAAGGTGCATTTCTTATATATAACCAATATTGGTTAAATATCACATGTAAATATAAATAAAAGTTTACTGACAAATATGTTTTATCAATATTGGATCAATATTGGACAAACATTATATAAAAATATGGGAAAAAGTTACATCTCCTATATGTTACCAATATTGGCACAAATTATATAAATATATTGGGCCAATATACAATATTTTACCAATCTAGAATCAATATTGGGCCAATGTGTTGTGCTACTGGGGTTAGCTTTTATATGACTTAGTGGAAAAAGTGTACGAATCCTACCTGCTCTCCCCTATTATAAACTTAATCTTACCTTGCCGACTACAACCAATAACAAAAGCATTGGGATTTACTTTGCATTGACATTTTGCGCTAAACCAGATTTACATTTAACATTACCACCAGTCTTAAATATTCACTTATTTCCATGTTTTTAGATTTTACACTACAGCATATAAACAAAAGATATAAGCACACACTGGGAAGTTCAAATAAGTATTACGATAGAAATACAGTTGGAACACGAAAAAGTATTTAAGTTTAGGAAGCACAGGTAAGAATTACTAAGTATAGATACTTTTTAGAAATGGTCACAAGTGAATCCTAAAATTACTTGAAACTTATTAAATTACACCAAAAGAGTCTCATAAGTCATTAGCATAAACGGTTATAATCCTTTATTTGTCCACCAGGCAAAATGGCCGACCTGTCAAAGCCAGGTGTTTGAAAGTGGCCAATAACAAGGTGCAGAGGTATTACCTCAAGTTGAGTATATTATGGGACCCTCTCTGTGTTTACTGGAAAAATACAAATTACTTGTATTTTTAAACACACAATATTATATTTCAATTTAACCATATTACTTGTATTAAGAACTATAATAAGTAAATTTCATCCGGATCATAATACCTATATGCTTTTTATAAAAATAGTCTTAATTAACTTGATGATAATATTATCTAAAACTAGTATAGTGGTTTAATAATAAATATATCTTAATTAGGCATAAAATAAAGCAAATTGGTTTTACAGTGAAGTTTTTTTCTTAAGAGTAATTATATAGGTAAGCTCATTTTGGGAATACCTTTTTTTGTTTGTAGGTACCTAGATTAGGAAAATGTATAAATTAAGAAAAAAGCGTACATCAAAGAAAAAAAAAATCAGTTTTTAATTTGCCGTTTTTTCTTAATTTATACTTTTTTCCTAATCTAGGTTTTTACATCATATAATATTATATATTAGAAATTACACTTGGCAACATCGCTTCAAAATACGAAAGCTTGCAAGAAAGTATCCTAAACTTTTTAGTCAGACATATCAAAAATTGATTATATGACACTATGTTGATGTTTGCAACGGACAAATTGCATAACAATTTTAGAATAATAATTATTAGAACAAGCAGTTTCGAAGAAAGGAAAATATTTTAAATTTATACACTATTACCATTTGAAAATACCTTTCGATTAATGTTCTGAAAATCCTAAAGGTATACTTATTACTAAAGGGCGGAATACATGCTTTAAGTGCAGCCAAAATATGCGCATATACAGGGTGGGCCAACAAATAAATTTTCTTTGTAAAGTTACGGAAAAACCTTAATATCTCAAAATGATAGCGAGATACATACGGCAAACATAATATTTTCTGAAAGGGGACACTTTAGGCTTTACGACGGCAAAATAATATACAGGGTGTTGTATTTAAGAAAGTACCATTAAGATGGCGCCGAATAATGACTTGTGTCGAATCCGGAGCTGAAAAAATGTAAATACTGTAAAAGCAACGTGGATAAAGTGGGTGTAAAATGTGCAAAATGTGCAATAAGCTATCATCATTCTTGTGCCCTACGAATAACAGGGTTGACGGTTGTTAGTGGTAGCAAATCTCTGGTTTTGTGCCCAACATGCGAGAAAAGTTCCCGCCAGGACGAGATAAACAAACTTGTCCTTGAAGCTAATGAAGAAATAACCAGGAAAAATGCTGAAATAGCTAAGTTAAATCAACAGGTAACTGACTTACAACGTGATAACGATGCTATACAGGGAGATTTCTCTTGGTTACGCAAGAGGTTGGACCTGATCGAGAAAAGCATGTCTAAAAAATTCGACGATATCAAGAGCATTATCAACGAAAAAAACCAAGAAAAAACTGTTACTATTAAGCCAGTTGCTCACACTGGCAACACTGGTAAGGATCATATTGTCATCGATCCCGCATTAAAATTAAATAAAACGAATAAGACTGAAGTTGCCTCAAAGAATCTGGCATCAACTACCAATGATAAAGAAACAAAAGTTATAGCAACATCGGCAATGACTAGCAACACTGGTGAAACACCGATATCAAACCTAGCAGATCACACTAATGACAGAGACCTGACAGAGGTAAATACAAACAACAGATGATCCTGATCCAAGCCCCACTTTGGAAAGGCCTATAGCAGGCACTTCTAGTAAAATTACTGCAAACCAGGAGGAAAAACCAGATAATGATTGGAAAACAGTAGGAAAGGGGGGAAAGTCATCCCTGATCGTCATAGAAATAATCAACCACCCAATACCAAAAAAACTTTCTCCCAAAGACCTGCTCCAGTTAAGGGAACCAGCGAGATTGCCTCGGCTCTGAAAGTCGCCAAGGCCTACTCATGGATCTTTATCTCTGGCCTCGCAAGGGAGACCAGTCCGGAGGAAGTACAGGAGTACCTGAAGTTCAAAGGCAAGAATGAGTCTATCTGTGAAAAAATAAAGACCAAAAAAGACCACATCTACAGTTCCTTTAAAACGGGAGTACCTGAGGAAGACCGGGAGCAGGTCATTAATGCTTCATTCTGGCCTAGAGGAACAGTAATTAATAAATTTTTAAACCTGAAACGCACAGTGCTTCGACAGAAGTGAAAGACTCACCGAAGCAAGAATTAATCATCTTCTTAAACTACAGTGTTCGATCTATTCGAAATAAAGCTAGCGAACTGGAGGCAAGTCTGGTGAATGGACATATTAACTTCATTGTGATCACGGAGCATTGGCTGTTGGAAGAGGAGATAGAAAGCTACGGCTATAAAGCCATGATTACTGAGAAACTGAGAACACAAGAGGGCGAACCTGCCTTGAGAACATTTTTGTCAATTTCGCCACCGACTCTGCTGCAACGGAAATAGTGGATTATCATATTTCATATCATGTTGGGCAAAAGTTGTGTCTGTCTGTTAACAAGACACACACGAATGCTGCCTACTCCAGGAGAACGTTCAGACCTATCACTGAAAGAGGGCTACATGATTTTTATAATGTGGTGGAGACATGCTCACGCAGGGCCGTAGATAAGGGGGGGGTTTAGGGGGTTGAAACCCCCCCCCCATAACAACGAATGTTCAGTTCTACCTTGTTAACCACCGTAAATTTTAATAATAATTCTAATAAATTGCCAGAGTTTTCTTACCTAAACCCCCCCGCCCCATGGGTAACGCCTAGCTACGGCCCTGCATGCTCATGGTATTTTGTCGATGATATAAATGATAAAATTATATCTATATCTAAAAACCCAGCTAAGACCACGTGGGGTATTATCAACAGTCAAAGGGGTAAATTTACTGCGGATAAAAATAAAAACATCAACCTGAATCCACAGGATTTTAACGTGTTTTACACTAACATTGCACATGATATAATTAATAGCATTTCCAACACAAAAACTGATCCTCTCTCCTACCTGGTGGGCTTGATGATCCCTGATGCTGAGTTCTCTTTCGACGAGGTAAGTTTTAACTTTGTAAGGGATATTATTGACAATCTTAAAAATAAAAATGGCTCGGACATCTACGGGCTCACAGTGCGATTAAGACAGTAAAAAACCTTATTATTTCTCCACTTACAAAGCTGATAAATTTTTGTTTTAAAAACAACTTATTCCCTAAAGTATTAAAAAATGCAATAGTGATACCAATTTATAAAAAGGGCGATGCAACAGACATGGCTAACTATCGGCCCATATCACTTCTGCCAATCCTGTCTAAAGTGGTCGAAAGATGCATGGCTAAGATGATTACTATGCATTTTGAGACGAGTAACCTGTTCTCAGACTGCCAGTACGGTTTTAGGTCTGATAGAAGCACGACGTTGGGCATTTTGGACCTCCTCTCAGGAATAATGGATTCCTTTGAATCTCGGGAATATGACATTGCACTGTTCTATGATCTTAGTAAAGCCTTTGACTGTGTCACCCACGGTATCCTCCTTGAAAAGCTTAAATTCTATAAATTCACTAACAACAGTATATCACTCTTAAAATCCTATCTTGGTGATCCGTGCCAGATAGTGTCAGTCGGAGGAGTGTCTTCAGCAGAAGGGGTAATTGATATTGGAGTACCACAAGGATCTATCCTTGGCCCAATCTTATTTTTAATTTATATTAACGACCTTCCTATTAATGAGACTGTTATGTATGAAGGATGGGTTAACCGAGCCGGCAACGCTGGCAACAGCGGTGGTAGAGGACAGTGTCAGAAAGAGACTGAAAGTGCATTGACGCGCGCGAGAATTACCTCGGTTGTTTCTAATGTAATTCCTAATAAACGTGTTATAAGTATCCGAAGTAGTGTATTATTTAGCCCTTGGCTCCAAATACAACAGAGACAACAGCAAGATACACCCTTTTTGCTGATGACACTACTCCGTCTATACAGGGTAGTGACCTTGGGATTGCTGAGGCGGATGCCGGCTTGGCACAGTCAAGAGCTGCAGATTGGTTCAATGCCAATAGACTTAAGCTGAACGAGAACAAAACACAAAAAATGATTTTCTCCCTAAGAGATACCAATACGGTATCCAACCCTCCGGCGGTTAAGTTCCTGGGCGTGTACCTAGATCCCAAACTTAGATGGGATACCCACACTGAGAGGCTGTCTGGGAGGCTCAGAAGCTGTGTTTTTCTGCTGCGGAGTCTGGCCGGTAGTGTTTCGTTCAGTACGATGATGTCCGCCTACCACGCGCTGTTCCACTCTGTTATGTCATATGGTATAATGGTGTGGGGTGGCGCGGCGTCGGCGGACAGAGTCTTTCGGCTGCAGAGGAGGGCGGTGAGAGTCTTAGCCGACTTCGGTTATCGTGACGATTGCAGGCATGCTTTTAGAGAACATGCCATCCTTACGCTTCCGTCGCTGTACATTCTAGAGAATCTACTCTATGTCAAGCGACGTGAGGATCAGTTTCTAACTCACGAGGATGTCCACCACCACTATATATACTAGAACTAATGGGAATTTAGTAGTATCCTTCTGCCGACAGGGGAGATGCCAGAGTAGACCGGAGTTCATTGCCGTCAAGCTTTTTAATAAAATCCCACCTAACTTAAGGGCCCTGCCATCACAGATATTCAAACGAAAGGTTAAAATTCTCCTACCGAGAGAAGCGTTCTATAGTGTCCAGGATTTCCTGAACTGTGATGGCCGGGTGTTTCTCTGATGGCGTGTATTTGTTTGGCTAGATGGATGGGTGAATGTTGTTGGCCAGGTGTCACAGTGTCTGGTTTTGGTGTATGTCGTTCGTCTTTTTTACTGTATGTAGTATTCACCTGTCTTAATATTTTATTATATTTTATCGTAGTATTTTATTATATTTTAATGTGTTTCAGTAGTATAGGTACTGTATTTTAATATGTTAACGGTCTCACTGGGCCATATCTCTTTTTTTGACTTGTGTAAATGTAAATGTTGACACTAATAAATGATTTGATTTGATTTGATATTCAATTAAAATCGAATTGAAAATAGAGATGTTTGAACAAGTATTCTGGACACCCTGTATAATTAAATCGAAAAGTGAGGACGGTCTAGGATAAACTAGGCCACCATTAGATTACATGTAACTTTGTCAGGGAAATTAAGAAGCAGTTTAAAAAAGTATGTTTTTGACTGATTTTTCTTTCTTTAATTCATAACTTGGCAACGCTGCATTCGATCTGCATACAAATTAAAAGTTAAATACACAACCGATAGAGGCTTTATATGCCCCATAAAAAGGTAGGGTATTCCATTTAACAAAAATATAGTTTTTGGTATTACTCTTTTTTGAGACACCCTGTATTCTTAAAAATCATTTTAGGTTATAGCAGAGGCGAAACGTTATAAGTTTTATTAAGAAAATTTTCCCATAAGTTCAACGGTTTAGCAACTATTGACCAACGCGCCCTTGTTGGCCTACCCTGTATATTCCTCGTTTGCCTTTAAAATAGGTAGTTATATGCATTTTTTGACCAAATATGCATACTGGTATTCAATATTTCTTAATTTATTATAGTAAAATAGGGTAAAG
The DNA here is from genome assembly GCA_963920685.1 of Polydrusus tereticollis. Classification (NCBI taxonomy): domain Eukaryota; kingdom Metazoa; phylum Arthropoda; class Insecta; order Coleoptera; family Curculionidae; genus Polydrusus; species Polydrusus tereticollis. Next base: position 29,189,194 of record OY987336.1, read on the forward strand.
AAATACTGGGTTCTAAAAAAGATGTTTATTAAAAAAAATTGCAAAAGACACCGAAGAAAAATAAAAGTAATTTATTACTAAATATTTTTCAAAACTTTCGACTAAAAAGGATTGTTTTCTATCAGTAAAAATATATTTTTTATACAAAGAGAAGCTTCTTTCAACATCTACTGATGTAATCGGACTATACTGCAACTTAGGTAGTGCAGTACAAGATACAACTTCGTTGGATGGTTTACCTTAATAAATGCTTTTTACTGCAGTTAAGTATTTAAATCCTTCATTCTTTTTTACAGTTACATCCGATTCGTTCCTTACTTCACCTCCTACTTTACCGGGAATGTTGTTATATTTAGCGGAAAAAGTTTTAACAACACTAATTGATTCTCTTAAACTTAAATTTCTACTCTCTAACGAGGATATTATGTCCAGAATAAAACTGAAATTAACCTTAATATAAACAAGATCTTTAACTACACTTGCACTTTTTAACAACTCTTTACTTTGCACAATACACTGCGAAGCGTCATCTAAATCCAAAATTAGTTCTTTAATGGCGTTGAAATGGGTAATTACAGGTTCTAAAGGTAAACTAACTCCTGGTAATCTCTCCTTGTACATCTGCACTCTTAGAGGTGCTTTTAGAAACACTTTTTTTACATTTGAAATTAATTTATTTACTAAAGGATATTCAGTTCTGACGACTTCTGCGACTCGGTTTATTCCATGTAAAAGACAAGTCACATGTACCATATTGGGGTAAAAGATTTTTAAGTTTTGGCCTACTTTTGACGGACGTCAAAGAGTGTGGAGAAGGCCCGGAGAACGATACTCGTAATGTTGTTTCTCTCCTAGAGTGCAATTTGGTGGCGAAGGAGTGATGTTGTGGGCGGCATTTCTTTGGAAGCCCGTACAGACCTCATTACACTTCAGGGGGGTATTAACGCTGATAAATACATTAGACAGTGCTTAGAAGGAAGACATATGGTACCATATTCGCATTTTATAGGAAAAACTTTTAATTGAATGCACAATGCTCGACCGCACATAGCACAAATAACGAGGCAATATTTGAACGATGTTGGCGTTCAAGTATTGGACTGGCCCTCAAGAAGTCCGAATCTGAACACTATTGAGCATAATATGTGGGACACGAGGAAGGAGAGTTAAGCACAACTACGGCGAGTTTCAAACTTTGGTTGCGTTCGCACAGGCACTGCATGAAAAACGACTGGCAGCAGATACCCCAAGACACAGTTGCTGCTTTAATTGAATCTATGCCTGAAAGGATGATTCAGGCTCGTGGAGGAAATATTTGATTTTAATAAAATAATCTTAATACCACTGTTGCCCATGTTATTTTTTTAATTGTTTGTTGCTAATAAAGGATTATTGCAATATTTCCTTTAAACCTGTACGTGTTTTTCCTTTAATGATCCAGATATCGGTATGAATCAAAGAACAAGTTGTTGAGAAAAGATGGGACTTAAGAATGTCGTACAAAGAAACATCAATCAGTTCTTAAAGTTTTCCACAGGATGTTCAGAAATTAAGCGTAAAATGCAATTTTTTGTGCTACCCTGTATGTCAACATACTGTTCGTAAAAACGATATCAGAACATGATGAAGACAACAGCATCCGCAACATGTCAAAAAATTATCAAACTTGGTAAAACAACTTAAAAGTTATTTAAGATTTAATTGAAGCAAAATCTTTTCCGTCCGGTTAATGTTGTGGTCCAGTGTATATTATATGAAGTGAAAATCGATTTTTCGCATTCCTTTAATACAAGGCAAAATACAGTTTATTCAGGTTAGTTACCTTTTATATGGTCTTACAAATCTTAAGTGTGTCTAAAATATTTTAACAATCTACCATGAAAAAAGTTTAACAAATGTTTCTACCTATTCACAGCATATTAACTTTGCCGGAGTGCCAAAGAAAGTATTAACACATTAACGCCGTCTGGATACTTACGCCGAAGAAGGTGCATTTTTAAATTCTTTTAACTAACATGAACGGACTGCATTTAAACTTTCAAATATTAACTTTCCCTGGATCCTTATGCAGAAGAAGGTGTCTGTTAAAATAAGATTTATACCTAGTTTGAAAGGCACATTGACTGCATTTAAAAATATGGACTTCTCCTGGATCCTTATGCTGAAGAAAGTGACTTTTTAAATACCTTTTGAACTTAGTTTGATAGGCACATCGATTGCATTTAAATATATTGACTTCCCCTGGATCCTTATGCCGAAGAAGATGAATGTTTAAATATTTTTTTAACTTAGTTTGATACGCACATTGACTGCATTTAAACACATTAACTTCCCCTGGATCCTTATGCCGAAGAAGGTGATTGTTAAGAGTCCTTCTAAACTTAGTTTGATAGGCACATTGACTGCATTTAAATACGTCGACTTCCCCAGGATTCTTATGGCGAAGAAGGTGATTGTTTAAATATTTTTTAAACTTAGTTTGATAGGCACATTGAGTGCATTTAAACATATTAACTTCCTCTGGATCCTTATGCCGAAGGAAATGAGTTTTCAAATAAAATTTATGCTTAGTTTGAAAAGCACATTGACTGCATTGAAACATATGGACTTCCCCTGGATTCTTATGTCGAAGGAGATGACTGTTTAAAGCACCTTTAAACTTACTTTGATAGGCACATTGACCACATTTAAACATTTCGACTTCTCCTGGATCCTTATGCCGAAGAAGGTGAATGTTTAAACAACTTTTTAACTTAGTTTGATAGGCACACTGACTGCATTTAAACATATTGACTTCCCCCGGGTCCTTATGACGAAGAAGGTGTATGTTTAAATCATTTCTAAAATTAGTTTGATAGACACATTGACTGCATTTATGCATTTTAACTTTCGCTGGATCCATGTGCCGGAGAATGTGCAATCTTAAATTGTCTTTTCTAAGGCTGTGATAGTCACACTGATCGCATTTAAACATATCGACTTCCCCTGGATCTTCATGCCGAAGAAAATGTATGTTTAAATCTATTTTAAACTTAGTTTGATAGGCAGATTGCGTACATTTAATCATATTGACTTCCCCTGGATGGTTATGTCGAAGAAGGTGTCTCTTTAAATCTCTTTTAAACTTAGTTTGATATGCACATTGAGTGCACTCAAGCATATTGACTTCCCCTGGATCCTTATGCCGAAGAAGGTGACTGTTTAAATTCCTTTTAAACTTAGTTTCATAGACACATTGAGTGCATTTAAACATATCGACTTCCCCTGGATGCTTATGTCGAAGAAGGTGTCTGTCTAAATCTCTTTTAAACTTGGTTTGATAGGCGCATTGACTGCATTTGAGCATATCGACTTCCCCTGGATCCTTATGCCGAAGAAGGTGACGGTTTAAATTTCTTTTAAACTTAGTTTGAAAGTCACACTGATCACATTTAAACATATTGGCTTTCGCTGGATCCTTATGAAGACGGTGCTTGCGTAAATTTCTTTGCCGAAATAACACTGAGTCATTCTCAATGTTTACATTAAGTCTGTGGCCAACTTGTTGACGACACTGCTGATTAATCTGGAGTTTGCAATTTTGATGTTCGGCAATGCTGTAATAAAAAAAACATTATATTAATCGTACGAGTTAATTTCTTAGTAATATTACCATATACAGGGCCATTTCTTTAAATGTCTCGCCCAATAGGTAATTTTCCAATCAGCTACATAAAAAAATTAAATCTTCAGAAGGAGCGCTATATGTTCCCAAGAGAACATTTGCCTGGTTAAAACTCAACTATATAAGTTAGTACAATATAAAATAAACAAATAATTATTATTTACCAAAAAAAAGCTACCTTGCGACATAGACCTCATAATAAGGCGGTGCCTCTCGTGAAAATAGAACGTAATTGAATTATTTATAAAAGTAATTGAATTATACTCAGTAATTCGAATGGGGTAATTCATCAAGAAATCAATTACTTTTACGGTATTTTAATTACTAGTGGGGAATTAGTGATTAAAATATTTTTATCATACTGTTAGTAATTATTGGTAATTGTAATTAATGCTTTCTTCGGAGTGTAATGGGCAATTGTAATTGAATTACTTTTTGAGAGTAATTTTGACATCTCTGCCTATAAGGAGTTCATTCGAATAGAAAATCAGTCAATTCTTTTTCATGACATATTAAAGAACCTTGGCCCAAATACTTTCCGAGTGGATAAATTAACATTTAATTTAAATTTAAGAATGTACAGCAAACTTTTGACTTAAAAGCGCGCCGCGGTCACAAATGATACAAGCGAAAACGGCACTGATTTTCACAGGCTTAGCAACAAAACGTCATATTGTAATATGCAATATTACAATCAAAAATAATCACCATAACATCTAGGTATTATAATATTAAGTAGCCGCGTCTCAGCTTTACCCGTACTAATTATTATTTCAACGTCAAAAAGGGCCGTCAACCAAAAGAAATAACGATATTTGTTACGTCTAACAAAAATGGGTCCGCCTAGAAACGTCTTTCTAGCGGCACGCGTCACGCAATAATCTTATCTCTCGTCTGCATTATTAAGCTGCAAATAATATATTTAAAGGAATTTATCCATTTAACGTTAAAAAAAAAACAAAGAGAGCTGAACAAAATAAATACTACAATAATATACTCAGAATTTAAATTCACACAACATTGTCTGCAAACAGCATATTTAAGCCGGAAAGAAATATACCAAAATAGGACTTTCCTGAATAAATTGACAAAAAAATATGCTGTGTGAATCCCTGGACTTGTCCCAAGTTAATTATTGTGACAGTATTTACTGCCTATGCCTAAAAAAAATGGGACATTAGTCGCATACAAAGGCTCCAAAACTCCTGCCCACGTCTACCCAACTAGCAAGGTAGAACTTTAAAAGAAGCAAATTATTTTATAATTTTATTATCGAAGAATAAGAAGAGAAGAATATTTTGTAGCGCATATCGTTAAGATAATTTTTTTCGTTAAGAAAAATTCTTACATCAAATTGTCCTATAACGACTTTTACAACTTTTACTATAAAACAAATGATTCTTGTTTGTTTAAGAATAAATGATTCTTGTTTGTTTAAGAACTTTATAAAAGTATTATAATACGAGATACAATCTTTAAAAATGTATATCTATAAGAATTGCAGCCATAATGTGAAAGAGTCGCATACTTCTTTTAATTAGCGCCTTATAAAATACGTGTATATATACGTGTTTCATTATGGTTATATAAGGCAAATGATAAAATTATTTTTTAACGTGCCGCTTTATAAGATCGTTTTTCCACTACTAACCTATAACATCGCCATTATTGAATTCATAAACATCATTTCTTGTGGTTAGGCAACCAGATAATTATCAATACATATTAGATTATTAGAGACGCCTGATATTGTAAAATATCGATAGGTACAATCAACATTTTTTCTGCTTCCATCCTTAATTCTGGAGGTGTACACATAATAATATCACTAACATTTTTTCGCTCATTTAAAAAAACGGAAAACTCGTGAAATCTGATGACATAAATGAACAAAAATTGACATTGACAAAGCCACCTGACAAAACAACAAAATATTTTGCCAATTCCAAAGCGCAGGTAACTTGATTAAAAAATATACTTATACCTACCTATAATTTTTTATAATTATGTATTAATACTATAAAGATAAATGTCTTATAAAAGTTTGTAGTAGTGGAAAAAATATTATATTAACCACGGTTTAGACAGCTTATAGCCCTCGCGTCTTAAATCACGAGGAGCAATAATGATGGCTGTCTAAACCTTGGTTAATAATATACTATTTATACAGGGTGGGCCAACAATGGCGCGTTGGTCGCTAGATGCTAAACTGTTGAACTTATGAGAAAATTTTCTTAATAAAACTTATAACGTCTCGACTCTGCTATAACCTAAAATTATTTTCAAGTATACAGGGTGTCTCAAAAAAGAGTAACACCAAAAACTATATTTTTATTAAATGGAATACCCTACCTTTTTATGTGGCATATAAAGCCTCTATCGGTTGTGTATTCAACTTTTAATTTGTATGTAGATCGAATGCAGCGTTGCCAAGTTATGAATTAAAGAAAGAAAAATCAGTCAAAAACATACTTTTTTTAAACTGTTATATCTCCGCCACTGCTTCTTAATTTCCCTGACAAAGTTACATGTAATCTAATGCTGGCCTAGTTTTTCCTAGACCGTCCTCACTTTTCGATTTAATTATACTGGGTGTCCAGAATACTTGTTCAAACATCTCTATTTTCAATTCGATTTTAATTGAATTTCTTAAATACAACACCCTGTATATTATTTTGCCTAAAGTGTCCCCTTTCAGAAAATATTATGTCTGCCGTATGTATCTTGCTAAAATTTTGAGATATTAAGGTTTTTCCGTAACTTTACAAAGAAAATTTTAAAAATTGTAGGCGGCATGGCTCCAGGAATCGAAACAATTGTTAGTCATTGGCATAAAAATATTTATAACAATATAATATTATATTTAATATACTTATTTTTTAGGTACAAAATATCAATAAACGCAACATAAATAAATAATTAACATAAACATAATTATTTTAAATAAATTAATTTATTAGATATTCAAACACTCTACCATTTTGCTGTAAACATATATTTAACCTGTCTGTTAAAGATCTATTTACATTTTGTAACATTAAGGGAGTAACTGAATTAAATGTTTCTCTTATTCTTTCCCGCATGTTTGCCGCTGTAGTTGGAGGTGTTCCGTAGACCAGATCTTTAACGTATCACCATAGGAAGAAATCAAGTTTTGTCATATCTGGTGACCTTGGAGGCCACATAACAGGTCCGCGTCTTCCGATCCAACGGCCAGGACATTTTTCATCCAGAGTATTTCGAACTCCAATATTAAAATGAGCAGGCGCCCCATCTAACTGGAACCACATTCTTCTTAATAGTCCTAGTGGTATATTTTCTAGCAGATTATCAAGATCTTCATTTAAAAAATTTTGAAAAATATTCCCATTGAGGTGTCCATCAAAAAAATTACGTCCTATTACGTTGAAAATAGAGATGTTTGAAGTAGTTTGAACAAGTATTCTTGACACCCTGCATAATTAAATCGAAGAGTGAGGACGGTCTAGGAAAAACTAGGCCTTAGATTACATGTAACTTTGTCAGGGAAATTAAGAAGCAGTGGCGGAGATATAACAGTTTAAAAAAAGTATGTTTTTGACTGATTTTTCTTTCTTTAATTCATAACTTGGCAACGCTGCATTCGATCTACATACAAATTAAAAGTTGAATACACAACCGATAGAGGCTTTATATGCCACATACAAATGTAGGGTATGCCATTTAACAAAAATATAGTTTTTGGTACAGTAAAACTTCTCATTTCGGCCACCCGTTAAAAACGGTCACCCCTCTGAACGGTCAGTTTTGGCTTCTTAAAATAAATCTTATAGCATTTTTAATAATAAAAGACCCCTCGAATACCGAAACACTTCTAAAACGGCCACGGTCACATGAATCCGTAACTTTTAAGAAAATTACCTTGAATTTTTACCCTTAATTGCGGTCGTCTCGACCCTTCTGGGAATGTTTGCACCCAGCCGGTACTTTGTTACTGGTACTATTGGAAATACCGGAGAATGATAAAACCTAATTATGTAAATGGGTTTTAAGTACGTACAAATATAATTTGTTAAATCTTAAGATGTTTTCATAAAAGGTAAAATTTTATTCAGTTGCATTTTAACAGCACAATAGTCGATCATGTCTCTGAAACGTAAACGTTTATCTTTTAAACAAAAGTTCGAAATCATCGCGGATAGTGAAAAATATGGTATCAGTGCTCGAAAGATAGCGGAAAAGTTTGGTGTTGGAAGAACGCAAGTAAATGATATTCTAAAAAGTAAAATTGAACTGAAAAAACTTTATGAAGAAGGAGGAGTTAACGCAGATCAAAAACGGAAGTTTCCAAAAACAGACGGACTGGCGATTGACCAAATGGTTTATGAATGGTTTTGCAAAGCAAGAAACAAAAACATTCCAATATCCGGACCACTACTAAAGGAAAAAGCTCTGGAAGTGTCAGAAAATTTGAAAAATTGTGATTTTAAGGCATCAAATGGCTGGTTAGATAGATTCTGCAAAAGACATGACATCAATTTTAAAACAATTTCTGGTGAGTCTGCTGATGTGGATGAAGTGAGTGTTCAAGATTGGTTCACTAAGTTAAAATTAATTATCAAGGATTATGATGATAAAGATATTTTTAATGCAGACGAAACAGGCCTTTATTATCTCGCAATGCCAAACAAAACTTTTGCCTTAAAGAGTGACAAATGTGCTGGAAGAAAATCAGCTAAGCAACGAGTGACAATTCTTTTTTGCAGTAGCATGGATGGTGAGAAGGAGACCCCATTAGTTATAGGAAAAAGCAAAAATCCGCGATGTTTCAAAGGAGCACATGTAGACAAATTACCATTAGAATGGGTCTCCAATAAAAAAGCTTGGATGACAACAGAGATAATGATTTCCTGGCTAAAAAAATTTGACACCAAAATGAAAAAACAAAGAAGAAAAGTACTTTTATTTTTGGATAACGCAAGTTCTTACCCGAAAATACAACTGGAAAATGTTCGAATTGTTTTTCTGCCTCCAAACACTACATCTTACTGCCAGCCATTAGATCAAGGCATCATACAAAATTTTAAAATGATATACAGAAAATATTTGATAAAAAGACTTTTAACTTTTACTAACACCGCTACTGAGGATGCGTTTGAAAAAGCAGAAAAGACCATAAATTTGTCAAGTGCTATGGTATGGATTGTTGCAGCATGGAAAAATGTTTCATCTAAAACGATTAAAAAATGTTTCCAAAAAGCTGGATTTATAGAAACTCTCCAAGAGAATGAGATTTTTGAAGAAGAAGACGATATTCCACTAAGTCAGTTGTTTTCCGGTATCCCAGGAAATCCAAACCTGGAAAATTATCTTCAAATCGACTCAAACATTTCAACGGAAAATCCCAGTATGGAGATGCAGGAAATAATTCAGGAGTTTACCAGCCAATCTGAAACTACCGAAAATGAAGACTGTGAAAGTAAAGAAAACCAGGAGGTTTTTAATTCGTCTTTAAAAAGCATGAGTGAAGTTTGTGAAAAAATAAGAGACGTACAAAATTTTTTATTAGACAAAGAAAATGGCAATTTGGCCATTGATATTTCAAATATCCTAATGAAATGTGAAAATGAAGCAGCAAAAATTAAAATTAAAAATATGAAACAGACTTCCATTGAATCTTTTTTTCACAAAGCATAATTTTTTTTCGTATGTAGTGCACATTTTTAAACATTATTATGTATACATATTATGTAGGAGTTATGAAATAAATAGTTATGTCTATATATTTACAGTTCATATTACATAATAACGTATGTGTTTGTAATTAGCCTTTTATTAATTAATGAAGTTGAATTTTATTCACATGACACATATGTTATATGTAGATATGTAATTTATTTTTTTCCTTCCCCTCAAAAACGGTCACCCCCTCAAACGGTCAATTTGTAATGAAATTTTTAGTGGCCGCTATTGAGAAGTTTTACTGTATTACTCTTTTTTGAGACACCCTGTATTCTTAAAAATAATTTTAGGTTATAGCAGAGGCGAAACGGTATAAGTTTTATTAAGAAAATGTTCCCATAAGTTCAACGGTTTAGCAACTATTGACCGACGCGCCCTTGTTGGCCTACCCTGTAGTTATGTTTAATCTAGAAAAATGCTTAATATTTCATAAATATGTTTTTTTTAGGTTAGGTTTAAATTTATCCCATTTGAAGTTTATTAAAACGTAATAGAACAGAAACACTGGATAGTGCGCATATCCATGTATTTTAGGACAACCATTTGCTGTAACGTTTAATTATGCGTTATATAGTTTTTATCGAAGTTTTAAAAACAGTGTACAATACAAACAAATACAATGGTACAAGTGAATTTTATAAATATTACTTTGGAATCCTAAGATTTATACAAAGACAACTAATCAATCCTTGAATTAATGTTAACCCGAAGTTTTAAAAATGTAAAAAAGTACCTTGTATGGAATTAAATTTTATGTAGGCATCAAAGAAAAGCTCTGATGTTGTAATGTAATATTTATCGAAGTCAAATTTTTGAAGTATAATCTTACCACAATAAAAATTAATAAATAAACTAACCCTCCCAAAATGGACGCAAATGGTTTGGCTCCCTCTATCATGGACAGGCTTACAAACTACATAGTTAATAATTACAATGTGATAATAAACGCAATATTGTGAGTGCCTGGAGGCGAGTTTTGCTCGCCACTGGCATGTTGGTCACTTAGGGCTCCGTTGTATGTAGAAAAACATGTTAATAAAAAAATTTATAACGGTTATTATATTCCAAGTTTTGGCTTAATGAAATCTGGCAACTTATAAAGCGTTGCAACACCAACATCTTGCTTTCACGTTACAAAAAAATTCAAAACGCCGTAATATGCAACACTATAAAACCACTTTATCGTATACAGTTCTAAGTTACACCAGAATATTATTAAACGTTTTTATTTGATATGAAATGGTTGTATTATAATGCACAGGGCCGTCGAGAGAAAATCGGAGCCCGGGGGTAGTAAATCTATGCGCCCCCTGCACCTGTTTTTTGTGCCACACAGTTACAAATTTGTAGTAAGAGTACATTACTAAGATAGTATTAGGAGAGATGAACTTATTAAGTTAATAGTTGTAACGCTCAGATTTCGCCAATAACACTTTTGCCATTTTAGTGACTCTACCTACATACTGGCTTAGAAGTATGTTACTTCTAACACAATTTATTTTGCCTGATAATTTATTAACTACACTTACACACTTACCAGTGATCCTTAGTATTGCTTATTCATGACCCTTAAATATGTTTCTATAGATTTTATCATATTTCCTTGTCAATGCCCTGTTACCTTGTGATTTTTAGTTTGATCGGCTTAAGGTTTCTGTATGGTTCCTTAACTTGGTTTGACTAAATTACTGAAGTACTAGTTAAGTCCTGAAAATCATTGATGTGTATCGACTGTCGACATGTACTGCAACGTCAGATTCTGACCGCAACCAGTAAAAACAAGGATAAAAACATAGGCATTACCAAGCCATAACCCAAATACAAGAAACTTTAATCAAAATAAGTCGGTAATTAAGCCCCAAAATAAAGTTAACAAAACTTTATCGACGATTAAGTGAAACCGAAAGTACACCATCACTAATAAAGAAGTTCACGCCTAAACTTCAAAGAGAAGACGAGCGGGTGAACTAAAACCTACGACAAGTTCAAATGACAACTGTCAACCAAAACGTCAGATAAAAATGATGGGGAATGAAAATAACCTATAATCATTTAAATTAAAAACCAATATTTTGTCAAGGAAAACCCACACAAAACCAGTAATAAATATCCAGAGCTCCATCCCTAAATATAGGCTTCAATCCAAGATGCATCAGAATCCAAAACATCAACAAGTTTTCATCGGTTGTTTAACTACCGGTGTCTTGAAATTGCAGGATAGGGTGGAGAAAATTGGATATTTCAACGACACAAAATACGGATTCAGCTTGGCAGAGTAAAATCCTATTGTCATGTTACAAGGTAACCTTAACAAATGAATACCAGGACGTGTTACAGTAACTTCTATATCAATGATTTTCATCTCCCGGAACTATAGTCTATGGTTGTGACGTATTTCCTGGCAACCATCTTGTTTAAAAAAAAAATTGCACCTTTATTATAAATTAAGATTTCGACGTGGTTTCGGTTTCGAGGCTTTTCGACTTCATGTTGGAACTGAATTGCGATTTTCAGGACTTAACTAGTACTTCAGTAATTTAGTCAAACCAAGTTAAGGAACCATACAGAAACCTTAAGCCGATCAAACTAAAAATCACAAGGTAACAGGGCATTGACAAGGAAATAGGATAAAATCTATAGAAACATATTTAAGGGTCATAAATAAGCAATACTAAGGATCACTGGTAAGTGTGTAAGTGTAGTTAATAAATTATCAGGCAAAATAAATTGTGTTGGAAGTAACATACTTCTAAGCCAGTATGTAGGTAGAGTCACTAAAATGGCAAAAGTGTTATTGGCGAAATCTGAGCGTTACATAGTATCAAGAAATTCAAATACAAATACTAGTAGAACACAATTTATTTTATACTTTCACTATAAACGTCTGACATACATTTAGTCGTAAATCCGGGCCCGAGGGGAATCACCCCCGACCCCCCCCCCCTCTCGCCGGGCCTGATAATGCGCCATGTTTAAATAATGATTTGTTGGATCCGCGACTGCCGCCATCATGTAAAATTACATAAGTCGGAGACGTAAAAATGTAGTCTTAACGTTATTTTGTTAGGTTTGGAAGACTATTCTCTAACGTTATTCTTAAATAAAATAATAACTTAATATTATATATAAAAAATATCGAAATATTAAAAAAAATTATATACAATATTTTTTTTAATTTTAAAGCAAACGTGGCCAAAACTAAAGCGCATCTTTTCTATGCCACAAATACATACATATATTATGAATAAAATTTCCGGCGCAATGAAATTTGAGTTATTAACGCTAATCTTAGATTGTTAAAATCATGGGCTGATCAATTTTTAAATAAGTAGGTACATATTTATAATTTCCGTTGTTATACGCCACTTTTAAAATAATTTTGTTCAAAGATTCTGCACTAAAAAATTAAATATCTCTTTAAATTGCTATATTATCAGACTGCATTATACAAGCACCATGTAATATTTGTGTAAGACTTAAAGTGTTGATAAAATATTGTTGTATACATATTACCAAATACACCCTACAAAACAATTTTATAGTTGTTGCATTAAATTGCTTTAAAAGTGTGGTACACAACTTCTATAGAACTCTTATAATATCAAAATATTTTATAAAAGTAGGCCCTTTTTGATCCCATAAATATCATATAGGGTATTTAACCACGTTATAGGAATTTTAAGCTTCTATAAAATTTATTGTACCGGGTGTCCCACTAAGAATGGCTGTCAGCCGTATCTCAGAAAGTGTTAGTCGTACGGCTTGCGGAAAAAAAATATATTAGGTAAAGTGGTCATGAGAAATTATTAGAAATTATTTTCAAGTTTCTCAGACTGGCGGTAGAGGACGCAACAGTAACGGTAAATATGAATCACGAAGTTTTCTCAAAAGTCGCCTAGTTAAGGTATCCCGAAAATAACATTTTTGTATATTTCGAAGATTTATTAATAAAATTCACCTATAGAACGTGTTCGTCACTTTTTAAATAAAGTGGTGGGGGAAGGTTGAACATTATTTGTAATAAATGCTGATAACTCCGGTCCGGCTTAACATAATTTAGTAAACTTAGTTTTGTTAAAAAGGGCTTTTCTCACTCTATACATCATCTTATGAACTACGGCAATATGTGTTTTACACTAGGCGCTAGGGGGCGCTGTCTTACAACTTCACAAACATTGCGCGTTTTTTCCATAATTGTAAATATAATAGTATATTCAATTTTACCGGATTACAAGGATGATTAAAAGTCTAAGAAGTCAGCGAAAACCGCAAGTTAACATCTATTTTCAATCCGGAGATATCAACAACAATAATCATAATTACGGAACATTATGATTTTATTTTCAAGTTGCCCATTGTAAAGGTTTTTTTAAGAGTCAAACAGGCCTTGGAAAAACAAAATATGAATTGAAACTGTGCGTGTCACCTTTCATTATTACGTCAAAATTTTTGTCGTGCCAACAGTGTTGTGTCGTATTTGATTTTCAAAATGCCTCTGTTACTTGAAGAAGCGGTTGACATCATCGCGGTGTATTTTGAAAGTTTGGGAAATGCAACAATTGCTGAACGGGTTTACGCAGTACGATACCCTCAAAGGCGCCGATACGACAGTAGAATGTTTAATCGTTTAGCTAGCCGTTTTCGTACTACTGGAAGTATTCGTCGCCCTGTATATCGCAGACGCCGCCGAGGTCGAACCGAGCAAAACATTGTAAATGTTTTGGCATAAGTGAAATTTAATCCACAAATTAGTATTAGATTAATTGTTGGAGACTTGGGCGTTACTCGCTCTACTGTGCATAGGATTTTATTAGAAGAAAGGTAAGTAATTATATCTATATGTTATAACTCTTAAATAGTTTAGAATAATGCCAATATTTCTCTTAATAGTTTTCAAGTCAATGTAATAAGTATTTTGTTTTTCTTTAGGCTACATCCCTACCATATTGTGCTCCGCCAGGCTTTGACCCCGCAAAATTATGATAGAAGATTGGATCATTGCTATTGGTTGCTCAATATATGATATTGGAAGATAGAAATCTCCTCTCCAGAATTTTGTGGACTGATGCTACTTTCCATAGTAATGGAGGAGTAAACCGCCATAATATGCATTATTGGTCGCGGGATAATCCCTATTGGATGCGGGAGGTGCAGCATTGGACCGTTTGTATTTAATGAGTCGCTTACTGGGCAAAGATATTTACATTTTCTAAATTACGAACTCCCAATTCTTCTCGAAGATGTGCCCTTGGATATTCGCAGAACTATGGTTTTCCAACACGATGGATGTCCTGCACATTTTGCGGCAAACGTTAGTCAATTTCTTGACGACACATTTCCTGCAAGGTGGATAGGAAGAGGGAGTATATTTCCGTGGCCTGCCGGGTAATATTATACGATATATTGTGATACTGTTAATGAAAGTGGTAATTTCTATTTTAGATCACCTGACTTAACATGCCTAGATTTTTATCTATGGGGGAGATTGAAGGATCTTGTTTTCGTTACCAGATCCACCATAAGGGAAAACATGATAGAAAGGATAATGGACAGCAGCCGCCGTATCCCTATGACAGAGGTGGAAACTGCAGTATTATCAACCAGGGAGAGATTGGAGTCGTGTATACAGAACGATGGGCGACAATTTGAACATTTAGGGCGCCACTGAGAATTATTGTCGTAACGATATATTTGCTTGAAACATACGTACCTTCATATTTTGTTTTTCCAAGGCCTATTTGACTCTTAAAAAAACCTTTACAATGGCAACTTAAAAATAAAATCATAATGTTTCGTAAATATGATTATTGTTCTTGATATCTCCGGATTGAAAATAGATATTAACTTGCGGTTTTCGCTGACTTCTTAGACTTTTAATCATCCTTGTAATCAGGTAAAATTGAATATACTATTATACCTATTTACAATTATGAAAAAAACGCGCAATATTTGTGAAGTTGTAAGACAGCGCCCCCTAGCGCCTAGTGTAAAACACATATTGCCGTAGTTCATAAGATAATTATATACATAATAATGTTAAGTCAGACCGGTGTTATCAGCATTTATTACAAATAATGTTCAACCTTCCCCCACCACTTTATTTCAAATGTGACGAACACGTTCTATAGGTGAATTTTATTAATAAATCTTCGAAATATACAAAAATGTTATTTTCGGGATACCTTAACTAGGCGACTTTTGAGGAAACTTCGTGATTCATATTTACCGTTACTGTTGCGCCCTCTAGCGCCAGTCTGAGAAACTTGAAAATAATTTCCAGCAATTTCTCATGAACACTTTACCTAATATATTTTTTTTCCGCAAGCCATACGACTAACACTTTCTGAGATACGGCCGACAGCCATTCTTAGTGGGACACCCGGTATAGCAGTTTATACTACCTTTAAGGCCTACATACACATACGCGGCCACGGTAGCGGTGGCGGCCGCGGTGGCGATCATATTAGCGGTCGGTCGTATTCACACCAAAGCGGTGAGTGGAGCTGTAAGGTAGTTGCCGTTTACAGATTTTATGTATACGAAAATATATTTTTAAACGTCCAGGTTTCATTTCTATTTCTATAATTTGTTATTATGATAGACGATGTTAAAGAAGAGACATTGTCACTATTAGCTCTTTGTCCCACACTTTGTTTTTAGCCCTTATGCTTTTATAATTTAGATGGGATATTAATTTAACATTTTCTAATAACAATTCTATTATATTATTTGCCATTACTGTCACTTCTCGCAGTCAAAGTTGACACGTTGTATTTGACCGTCACCGCATATCAGAACGCTGCCCTAGGCCGCTTGATCTAGACTTGCCACCGCTGGTATGATTTCATTCATTTATTTCTATGTGTTTAGATTGGCCGCCACCGCTACCGTGGCCGCGTCGGTGTGTGGAAGCCTTTATAAAATTTATTTTGCTAGTTGGGGCACCGTCCAAATATAAAAAGTCCGATCACTTCTTTGAAGTATTGAAAACGCCGGCGGTGACCTCGAATCGCACCGAGAACCGCCTACGAGGGAGATACGGGAGTCATTCAGTTGGAACGGTGGCTTGGCCGCTTGAATATTTTTATACGAGGGAGTTGTGGTAATAAATACTTAACACAAATCGTACCGAAAGTAGCTACTTTAGGAACGATTTTTTTCACTTTCGATACGATTTGTTTACTTTCGGGTCTACTATTGTTACTTTCGGGACGATTTTGGGTTTCTATGTAAACGGCTTTGACAATAACATGAACATTGCACTATATTATGACAGCGCTTGTCACGTATTATATATTTTTTTAACATACAAAACAACTACAGAAAAAATATTGTACGTAACACGATCCAAAAGTGAACTCGCAGGATTTCAGGACTCGCCTACGGCTCGCCCTGGAGTTCCTACTCATCCCGTAAAATATTACTTTCGGAACTTTGTTACGTAAATTACTATTATTTAAATATACCTGTTTGACAGCATAATCAATACATACATGAAAATTCATAGTTAAAATAAATTAACGAAACCTCGGCATGGTGTGTAATATGTCCCACTAAATCTACTTTGCATCTTACTCAAAGGAAGTAAACAATCCTTTTTACTTACCTTATTGGATCTTTAGGGCACCGAAATAACGAAAAACAATTATCAGCACAACAATAAGAAAAACTCTCAAGGTGATTCGCCTCCATCATAAGTAAGCTAATATTATACTAATTATAACGTGGCAGCATACGAAAACTCTTCGCCGAGAGCGCTGTGGATTAAAGTATGCACTTGCAAAAACTAGTCCCCAGCCATACGCCGCTTGAGCGTTGACTCGCTGGGCGCGGGGTAGGGCGTCGGCAGGGGAGAAATTTACAGCGGCAAGAGCAAGTGAGCGGACTTCTTATATTTGGACGGTGGTTGGGGAGTTATGGCCCAAACTTGTGTTTTTTTAAAATGGGACACCCTATATATTATTTATTTGCCTTAACCCTTCTTTTAAGAACTTTTCAAAAATATATAATAGTCAATATTTATTTCTGTAGAAAAGAGATAATTTTAACATTTTTTGTATAGAAAATAAACAACATTATCTATTATACAACTTTATAATATTACATAACTTTATACCAATAATAAAACAAATATTCTAGTTAGTTAAATATATTAGGAAACTCGTGACAATTCGTGGATCATTTATTTAAACTCCAAGCAATTCCCATTTAAATAAGTCCAAATTCGAGAAAATCCGTTGAATGATAACGGCATAATAATAGTTTATTTAAAATGCAATAAAAGCTTCTACCGCTCCTTTATTAGGAGAAATCCGAAAAAGTTCCCGTAATAAAAGTCGTAGTGAAGGGGATCTACTGATTTTAATTATTTATTTGTTTTTCTAGGTTAAGTGACAATTTTTGCCATAAAATAAACTTTTAAAAATAGATGCGCAGTTACGTCCTCTTGCGGCAATTTTTGAAATTTGTAACTATTTTTAATGAATTTTTCTTGGCAATATTTATAATGGTAGCTTTTTTTTCAAATCTGCGAGAGGTATAGTTTCCGAAATATGGCCGCTCCGTACACCCAGTATATTTGTAATATTATTGAAAAACTTTATTTTTTTTAGTTAAAGTTGTTCATAAAATTATGTGTGATTAAATAAATTCAATATAAAGGTAGAAAAACATTTTTTTCCTACCAAATATTTCAGCTTAAAGGAAAGTTTTAATTTTTTGCATGGTATAAAAATTTTTAAAATTCTAAATTACGTCTTTTAAGGAGCGCTTAAAAGTTTTGATCAAAATTTAACCTAAAAATAAATTAAAACCCGATCTAAAAAATAAGTTTTAAGTTTTTCTCGAAAATCTAACATTTCTAAAACTTTTAGGTAGGTATAGCATAATGTATTGTAAAAAAAATATTTGAGATGCATCTAATGGCCTTAACCTTATTTTAATCCGAAGCTATTAAGTACCAAAAAGAGGCCTGTTTCGATTTTTAATCAAGCAAAAAAATATTTGTCATTTTCAAATTGTGTCCAAAAACTATAGGCTTCCGAAGGCAAAGGTTCTCTACAAAATCACAAAGTTTCAATCGATAACCAGTGGTGTGGGCACCACGTGGCACACATATTTAATTTTTTATGTCCTACTCAAATATTATTGTTTCATAATACCATAGTTACCAGACACTTTAAATGGTATATAATACCCGAGATAATACCCTCCCTAGAGCATTAAGGAAGTTTCTAATGCCCTCGAGCATTAAGAGCAATAAATGGGAAAAATCAAAGTAACAACTTTTTATTAACGAAAAAAACTTATTTATTATTTATAAATGGACAGTTATGAAAAGACCCAGTAAAAACGAATTTATCAGCTTTTGATAAGTCAATGTTTTCTATTATTTCGTGATTTTCACTAACAGAAATTGACGATGATTGAACGTTTTTTGATGTTGATGGTCTCGTTGATGGTACTCCAGCTATCAATTTTGAAATTTTGTTTTTAAAAGACATACTGTCTTCCAAATATCCCTCAACCACACCTGAACTTTTCCAACCGCCATGTCTTTTCAACGTGGTCATGTTTACCCCCGCGTCCGCCAACAAAATTGCAGAGGTTCTGCGCAAACAATGACCAGTATATTTGTCCGCATCGCTTAGACCCAGGTATTTTGCAATGGAAGGAATCTTGCCTATGGTGTTCTTCCCAACTGGCTGTGAAAAACAACGACCGTTACGGTAACACAAAAAGAATCTATTGATGTTGCAGTTCGTCGGGCGTAAAGACCAATAAGTTCTCAGTAGCTTTAAACAACCGGTCTCCTTCTCATCAATAATTGAATCGTTTATTTCAGAAAGGGACTAACTAACATTTTCGGCCATTTTCAGTTTTTTAGCTCATTACATTCTTTTAAGATATATGTACCTTTTGGTGCAAAAAGGGACCATCTTCCGTAAATACAATGTCAGTAAATTAAATCTAATTTCAGGCATTTATTTGAGAAAGGTGCCAAGTGACATCAGTTAGTCGCTTTCTCATATAAATGGCTACTAGCGCTACCGAACTTTATGTTCGCATGAGCTGTCAAGTAGAATAAACCTATAAATATTGTAATATAATAATAAATATTAATATATTAATATAATATAATATATATATAATTAATATAATATATATATAATTAATATAATATATATATAATTAATATAATATAATATAATAATAAATATTAACCTATTTCATATTTCAATGACGACGTCAAGCCGATTCCTTAAAAAAATTTCATTTATTTCAGAAAGGTACTGCATTTTTTCAATTTTCTTCTTTTTCCGTCATTATCAAAAAAATTCATGGTTTGCCATAAAAAAATATCTAAACAACTCCGTCTTAAAGTACTTATGTCAAAAAAATAGTATTATCATATTTTTCTAAACTGTCAATAAGTTTTTACTCATTTTCTCAAAAGTAACGAAATGTTCGATAGTACCTTTCTGAAATAAACGATTCAATTGTGAAGACACGCTTTTTATCGGGAATATTAGCTATTACTACGGATCCTCTATCCTCTATATGTTCAACCAACATATTAACTAGCTCTTGGCGGCGGCACCCACCAAATACACCAAATAACAGAGCCACTTTGTACATCAAAAAAGTTGCATTGGGAGCTTCACGGATAAATTTCAGCACATCTTCTCGAGTCAAAATTTTCGATTTCTTCGCTTCATATCCTTTGGATGCTTGCTTTAGATACTGGCCTAACTTGCAATATTTTGCAATGTCTATATTTTTATTAACTATTAATGTCTTCTTTAATAATGAATATTTCGTCCATAGGGAATTAGGAGTGAATGTTCCAGGCCATAATCGATATACATAATTAGTATTTTAATATAATTTAATTTACAACAGCAATTTTAACATACCAATTCCTGGAAATATCCGAGTAGCACCGTCTCGTTGATAATTTTTACATCATTATTTTTTATCCAATCCCCAAACCTTTGATATTCCTTATCATAGGCGTCTTTAGACTTCTTTGGGACAAGATTATCCAAAGCTTTGGCAGCATTCACAGCAATTCTATCCGGAATCAACGGAAAATCCATTATTTTATATGAATTTCAGTTTTGACTTTGACACAGCACAACAATGAACACTTTGTTTCTTTAGCAACTATATAGGTAAAAAACCTTTCGTGATTTTCAATTTTCTTTTAATTTAACTTGGAATTATCTGAAGTAGGACATAAAATATTGTATGTCCCCAGGCATTACTTGATGTCTATACCCTCGGGCCAAAGGCCCTCGACTTTGTAAGATTGTTGCCCTCGGAGGCATAAACATCTTCATAGTGCCCTTAATACATAATAGTTATTTTTTTCCGACTTTGACGTCTAATGATTTTTTTCCAAAACACCCAGTATATTCAAATTTTATCGCACCAGATATCCTAAATAGCTGTGGAGGTGTTGCGAAAATTAAATTAATTCACCAAAAACCTTTTAAGAAAATTTAAAAAATATAAAAATTGTCGTTTTGACCGTACGCACAAAGCAACATTGGAGGCAACACTTTGTTTTAGTATCTCGTATAGGAAAAAAGTAATATGCTTTGTGGCGCCCGGTATAATAGGATATCTGAACTTAAGAAAAGTATACCTACCTGTTTTCACTTGTTTCAGATTCGTCCTCCTTGACGTCTAGTTCTTCGTTTTTAATTTTCCAATCCTCATACATGTGATCAGTAGTTCCTGCTTCACCCTCTTCAACTTTGACTCCTGCTTCTGATTGATCAGGAAATATTTGTTTGTCCCTGTAAAACATCAAATAATCCCTTTTTAGGCGGGACAAAACAAAAATTGTTGATTGTTTCTAGGAGAAATATCTCTTTACTCCCTCTTGGGTCATATTTTGATGATGTATAAATAAAATAATTTAAGTAGGAGAAGAGAACGTATTAAAATCTAAATATCGATAAACAGCATAAGAATATATTTTTATAATGATATAAGTAGGGTTATTTAGGCCAATTAGTGTGAATCGAGGGGTAGATGCAAATTTAACCCTTAAGGGTCCAGTACAAACCCTATGGACATTGGCTTGGTGAGGAGAAGAATGGGCAGAATGTCTGCTTTCATATCTTAAGAAAGAAACAAAGAACGATGAAACGAAAACCGAAGGTGAGATCATAATCCAAAACTTTTCGAACATGAAGGCAAGGCGGCGATGGAAACTTGACACATTTAAAATAGTGGATGTAAAACTCAAAAAATAGCAGGCTTGGCCCTGTCCTAAACTACTATCTAAAAGAAGAAAAAAACATTACTCCTGAACGTTTTCTAACAGAAAACCCTTGCTGCAGATTAAATTAGTTTCTCCGCGTAAATATTTTAAACCACATCAAAGTCTTTAGGCTCAAATAGTTCCACTTGATGACAAGAAAAATCACTATGGACGAAGAGGCAGAAAACAAAGTTGCGCCTACATTGGGGATGGAAGTCAGGATATAAATAGCTGACCGTGCATATTGATGATCTGACCTTTGTTTCGGGTAGTGTGAGTACCTACATGAGGTGAATTGATGTTCGAGTTCAATCCTCTTCTACAGGGTGTTACTTAATGTTATGCACTTGCTTCAATGGGTGATTCTTGATTATAAGTTGAAAAGTTCATATTACCATAGATCTGCAACTGCTTTGTTTTTAAGTTGCAAGACTGTTGCAAATTTGAAAAAGAATCGGTTTTTCCTAATGTTTCAGACCACTCTAGATATTATTTTGAATTCTAGTAGGTACCTGCTATCAAGACATAAATAATATAATATGTTACAAGACCGAAAAATTCTATTTTACACGACAATGCAGCCACGACGAGCCGCTAGGCGAGTACTGGAAGACGCTGAGTCCTGTTAACGTACATTCCGGATGTGTAATATACAATATATCGTTTTCAATCGATACAAGGCCAGTGGCGCACAAGAAAATTCTGATAAAATGGCTTACTATATTTTTGTAAGTTTCAGGCAGTCGGACAACTCTATAGTCAGGAAAATATTTAATAAACTAAAACATTTAGACTAAAAAAATATATTTGAAATAAAAAATTTTAATGGTAGGTAATGATAGAGAGACTGGTAAATTACTTTACCGATCCCTTGTGCTTGCTTTCTGGTTGATTGTATTGGTTTAGTGGACGTAGATTCAAATTATCGCTAGAAATCAAACTGTCTGAAAACTTGGGGAACTGCATCAGTATCCAACTTTGAGATTCTTGGAAGTTTTAAGTCAAAAATCGTCTAGATTAGGACAGATGCTCCATGGTTTATTCCAAATCATATTATAATCTCCAACGACATTTAAATCAATACTGTAAAGGATGAAGTTACCAACTACTCTCATAAATATTCCATTAGATTAGAACATCAAAATAGTCTTGCAAAACGCCTATTGAGGCCACCCCCAAGAAGAAGGTTCTCAACCAACTATGGTACTAACAAAAATTACCTACCTAATCTGACCCGTTTCCTCATCGTCACTGTGCTCAGTTTTTATTTTTAGTCCTAATATTTTTCGTTTTTCTTGATTAAAAAAAACTTCTGCTGTATCGCGCCATGGATTATCGCTGTTTTCCCACAAATCACACATGTTCAGAAACAAATTAATTCAGGTGTAACGCCAACTTACTAGAGTCTTGGGTAAATGAAAGTAATGGAACACACACGGCACAAATTACCAAATTAAATTTCACAAAATTTAAATCTACCCACTTCTTGTAATATTTGTTTGGGTTTGGTTGTTACTGTCAAAAATATCAAATCTAGGTTACCTTCTAGAATGCCTTCTCTTTTATTATCTATAGGGGCAAACATCCAACCAGACAATCCTTAATGCTGGCTTGCACCTGTGCATTTAAGTAAGACTTAGAGCTACGTCTATTTTAAATTTAACTTTTTATTCACACAGACGTCGGAGCAAGTTGTTTTGGACACAGACGTTAAAAAAAAACTCTTAACAATAGTTAAGTGACTATTTTTCGTTTTCTAAATTCAATCTTCTAGATTTTTGGACACTTGTGCAGTGGTGTATCCTATAATAACATAAATCGCGACATTACAGTAGGCTAGTCAGTCTTAAATATATTATACTATTATATTTCTATTTCAGATTATACAGAAGTAGTATACCAGTACGCCACAAATCATTTTACACCAAAAACCCCGATCTAAAAAAAAGCATTTATTTCAAAAAATGTACATTTTTAAAAACAACTAAACATTGTAGGTATTCTTTATATGATAATTCACCCCTCTCCCCTTAGTCTTCTTCCATTGGTTGTTCAACACAAGTAAAACAGATGTGTGTTGTTTGAACATGTTCTTTGCATGCCATTTGCTGGCATGTACCCTGCACTAAATGGTAATGGTTCTGTTCTTTTTCGACAACACAAGACAGTAAGACGCCCCTTCCTCGTAGTTGCACTGCAGTGCTTTTCTACGGAAATATTCGGAATATTTGAAACTTGCAACTGTGACGTTTCAGCGTTCAGTAATGTGCAATTTTTCTCTAATCAGTCATCTCTGTATGTCTGATGGTTTACGGGGTCCCTGCAGAGGTACATTCTTCTCTGGGACACCCTGTATGTAAGTACTTACATTTACGCGTAATATCTAATGCTTTAGTAAATGATATAGTGATAAATATTTCGGTCCTTCTTAAATTAAACTTAGGTACATCAAAGAAAAGGTGTTTACCAGTTTCTAATTTGCCCTTAAAAGAAAACAGTTTGTTTCCTAATTTATACTTTTTTTATCTAATTTTTGAGATATGACGTTATTGCAGCAAGTGAGCGGTAATATAATAATTGTAAATTACACAATTTTAGAATTAAAACAAACTAAATTGCAGTTTCTCTCCGATGAATGTCCTGGGAATTCTGAGGGTATGCTTATTACCCTAATAAGACCCGGTATTTTCACATCCTAATATCATTATTCTCAGAATAATTGCTATACCTAGTTTCAATTGTGTCGACAATTAATTGTTTCCATAAACATAGGTATTCGACGAATTGCGCTATCTGTAGATAAAAGGATCAAACCAAATAGTGTAAGTATAGGATCTATATCCTTAATTGTTTTTCTTTGTTGTACAAAAGTGGTTCATCCGCAAATTGTTTTGTATTTATTTTATTTCTCGTATTTGATGTAAGTACGGTCGATTTCTAAAACTTTTCGCCACCGTATAACCTTATTATAAGGTTTAAGGTTATCACCTACCTCAGCTAGCTCAAGCTCGTGGTCCTTTTAAACCGAGGTGGTTCTTTTAATTGGGGTCATTGCCAGTAAAACTACGATGTGTGCGAGTGTGGCCCCCAAAAGATGTTGCTGTGCAAGCCTATATACAGGGTCGTTGGTATGTATGGAAACGGTCGATGATTTCTTAAAGTAAAACAGCTAAAAAAAAATATCCAACACAAAAGTTTTATGGTTTTGTAAAATCTATTAGAATTAAAAAAAAATAAGTATACAGGATGAGTCAGCAGAAAGCCGTAGAGAAATAAAGTTACTTTTTTTTAATGGAACACCCCATAACTTAGATTAGTTTTGGATTTTACATAAAATTACAGTTATTTTTTATTAAATACATTATAAGTCTAAACTCAGATCGATTCGAGATATCGACTTTTGAAAAATTAAATTTTTTATCTTTGACAGCTTCTACCCACTAAACACAGTAGGTACATTAAAGCAATGTTTTGTAATGTTAATCCAAAGTAGAAATATTAACGTTGTTTTGCAACGTTGTTGTTTGGTCTTGGTAACGTAGGCGAGTCTACAATGTGAATCATTGCTCTAACAACATTTCTTAAATGTATATTCCGTTAATTATTTATTTGTCTTAACGTTACATTTTTGTTACTGATATGTTTTTGGTAAACATGTTATATTTGTTACGTATCTTGCAAATTTAAACATATATAAATAATGTTAACTAATATTGCATAATTGCATTTATGTTCATGAAACATTTAAATATTTCGTTACAATTTTGTTCTCGACACATTTGCTCTCACCAGAAAAAATAAAGGTTAGGTTAATTATGGATAGTTAGTCCCTGCAGTTCTCGTTTTGTCAGTTTGTCTGTACGAACGCTTCTCGTGGTGGCAACCTCCTTTTTGTATTTTGAGTGTCTTAGTTCTAGTGGGAACTGTGCAGATTGCGAAAATGGCTGAATCATCAGTTACCAAAGAAAAGGTAAGTAATAAATATTTACCTAATATCTAGCAATAAAGGCTAGTTCAGGTCGCGGATTTACCAAATTTCATGTTCACGGTTCTAAGGTCAAACGGAAAAATGGCGTCCGACACTTTCCAAGAAAATAAAATATTTTAGGTTGCACCACGACAAAATCTTGTTTTCTAGAACTTTTCATTATGCATGTAGGCACCACAATATAATGCTTATAGCAATAATAAACTGTGCATGCACCTATATATATTTTGGGTTGTATTAAATTTAACCCTTTCCAGCCCAAATTAATTTTTTATTAAAAAAGAAATTTTTGTTGTCAAATTAATATTGCAAATGATGTTTCAATATTATCTATACGTAAAATTTTTGATTTTTGCTAAAATTAACAGAAAAAAACATACGATGCCATATGGAGTCAGTGGGTTAAAAATACAAATATTGTGTGGAAAACTTTAATAAATACAGAGTGTGTTTTAATAAGCCTGTAAATACTATCGTAAATACAACCTTTGTCCATCCTATTAACGAGTATGGAACTCAGGAAAATAATTTTTGTCTTTCGTCAAACATAATGGAGTAGGGGAAGTATGCCTGAGACGGCATACTGGGTGAGATGGCATAGCACGCATTCTTCCTAGATTTTTAATACATTTGGCATCGCTGTAGGCTGCTTCGAGAGGAAGACACGTGACATTTTATCTGTACATGCCAAGACGCCGCTGCGCAAACGTGTTTAGTTCGAATTGATGTTTTGTTGGGTTAAGGTGCGCAGAAAATTAAATTGGCTTTCGTAGAAAGGTCTTTAATCGTCAAAGTGAAAAATCGTAAGGTACGTAACTGA
This sequence comes from Polydrusus tereticollis, assembly GCA_963920685.1. NCBI lineage: Eukaryota > Metazoa > Arthropoda > Insecta > Coleoptera > Curculionidae > Polydrusus > Polydrusus tereticollis. The sequence continues at coordinate 29,215,661 of OY987336.1, forward strand.
ATTTATTTGAATAAGTAAGTTAAGTAGCACGCTAATTTTAATGGTTGACTACTGTTGTTCTTAGAATTATTCAGGAATTTGAAAGGTGATTTTCTAATGCAAAATGGGTAAGATGGCACTGGGCAGGTCAGTCTGAAATAGCATAGTATGCCATCTCATCCTTACCTATTTTTATTCAGTTATATCTATACTTATGCGTTCTATTTTTTCCACAGATATGGGGCGCTATAAACGAAAATCATCAAGGCAATCCTGGGATGAAAATCAAATGCAGCAGGCCATATTAGCAGTCCGAGAAAAGAGAATGGGTTGGCTTTTGGCCTCGAAAACCTACAATGTTCCATTTACGACCCTTCGACGGCGTGCATCTAAGAACAATGGATGGAAAAAAGGATATATGGGCGGACATAAGGTTACCTTTAGTCAAGATTTGGAACATGAAATTGTTGAACACCTTAAGAGTTTAGAAAGCAGTTTTTTCGGTATGACAACAATTGCAGTCAGAAAATTGGCTTACGAAATAGCAGTGGCAAAAAGGATCCCTCATAGATTTTCGCATGAAACTAAAATGGCTGGTTGGGACTGGTTGAGAGGATTTAGGGAAAGAAATCCAGCCATTTCCCTTAGAGTACCTGAAGCAACGTCAGCTGCACGTGCAAGGTCCTTTAATAAACCACAAATTCGAATATATTTTGAAGCATTGACTAAAGTAATAACAGAGAACAATTTCGAACCAAACGAAATATGGAATATAGACGAATCAGGCTTATCCACTGTTCCTGCGCAAAACTGTAAGATCTTCGCTACAAAAGGAAGAAAGCAAGTTGGAGTTTTGACAAGTGCAGAACGTGGTCAACACTTAACAGTGGTCTGTTGTATGAACGCTGTCGGGACTTTCGTGCCGCCAGCATTAATATTCCCTAGGAAAAACATGAAGCAGGAACTAATGGACAATGGTCCTGTAGGAGCTGTAGGATTCACCCAAGAAAACGGATGGATGAATTCTAATGTTTTCACTCAATGGATGAAGCATTTCGTCAAATTTGTTAGGCCAACACCTGAAAAAAAAGTTTTGTTGCTTCTAGATGGACACGGAAGTCATAAAGGCCTCGAAGTTATGGAATTTGCCAAATCTAATGGTATCATATTGTTTTGTTTTCCCCCACATTGCACCCATAGGGTGCAACCACTTGACGTCAGCTTTTATGGGCCTTTAAACACTTATTACAATCAAGCACTAAACAACTGGATTAGAAGTAACCCAGGAAGAACTGTGAACCACTATCAAGTTGCTGGTTTGTTTAAAGAAGCCTACGATAAGGCTGCGACACTAAAAAATGCTCAAAGCGGTTTCTTTTCAACGGGGATTTATCCACTAAACGCAGATATATTTCCGGCTCATTTATTTGCCCCATCAGAGACCACCAATATACCTGAAGTTCCAGATGATCCGAATGTAACAACTGAACTTAACCCAAAGAGCGAGAAGAATCGGCTATTGTATACATCAGCCAATGAAACCCCGTCGTGTTCCAAAGGTATTTCTAACTCACCAACTGTAGAAATACCAGGCTCATCAAGTTCCATTACAGTAGCCGAAATATCACCTCTTCCAGTCGCTAGTCAGATTAAGCGCAAAACTAACAGAAAACCAGGGAAATATGGAATTCTTAACTCTACACCTGAGATAGAAGCCGCTAAACAGATTATTGTTGAAAACAAAGCTAAAGAACTAAAAAAATCTGCTAGAAAAATAAAGCGAAAAGTATTTATTGAAGAGAAAACGAACAGCGAATGTTCGGATGCGTCGGAGATATTTGATGACGACGATGAAGATGATGCAGCTTGTATCTACTGTAATGACCTATACTCAAGATCTCGTTTCAAAGAAAAATGGATCAAATGTCAGCTTTGTGCAAAATGGTCCCATGCCGATTGCGCTGGTATAGATAAGAAGCAAAAACAATACATTTGCGATATTTGTAGACCGTAGTTCTAATGTTTATTTTAGTATGCCATCTTATCCATATGTATCTGGGTGAGATGGCACATGTAACAGTTTTTTTAATTATTTTTTTTAGTTTTCCTAATTAATAAATGCTATATGTAATATTTTATGCCTTTCGTCTTGGTTGTAATTTATCATTTTCTCCAGCTGGAAGTCTTTAAATGTCATTTATAAAAAAAGTGTGGCCCTATTAAAAAATGTATGCCATCTCAGGCATACTTCCCCTATTACATTTCAAGCATGACACCCTTGAATGAGCTATGATGCAATTTTTGCATTATTGAGATGTATATAATTTCGCAGCTTATCAAATCTGTTTCATGACATTACGTCAGCTATTGGTGAAAACCGAGTTTCTTCGGCCCAATACATTCGATAACTTGGCACTCTTTTACTATACCAGAGAGTATGTTTATTTCAAGAAACTGACAAATTTCAGAGTAGGTTGTATTTATTGAATCCCCATTCTTTTGACGAGCATACAGATTAGTTTGCAAGACTATATTGTTGATTATATCATCGTTGAAAAACATTTTAAAATAGCTTAGAGGAGTCAAAACTTCGTTGCCTGAAGACCATTCTACATTACAGTTTTGTTCTATTTTGTCAATATCCTTTTTTTTTCACAAAAACGCACGAGCGCTTGAAACTGTTACTATAGTTTTTATTCCAAAGATTTCAGCTAGCGGTATATTATCTGGATATTTCTTCTTCTATTTGTATATTTGAAATATTCGTCTGATTTTCTTCGGGATCAGGATCCAATACATTTCGAAGTCTAATTAACTGTTCTTCATTATCATCATCATTTTCATCGTCACTAATTTCTAAATCGGATACATATCACCTTCTAATAGGACAAGTAGGTGCTTTTCTTCTTGTTCTGTCAACCCCGCTCTACTCATCCGGAAAGGGAACAAAATCTACAATAATTAATATAGAAAAAAAGTTTATGTCAACACAACAAATTTTTTTAATTTTCAAGGGCCGTAGATAGCTTCTGTATTCTTAGACGGATCATTTTATGGAAGACATATTTTATGAATGATGGTGCCCGAAAAATTTTGATTTCCAGGGGTAGGAGTAAATACCAAATAAAAGACCACTGACGCCAAATGGAGTCATGTGGTTTGACCGCAATATCAAGCCCAAAAAATGTTATACTTTTAAAACTTTTGCAAAAATAACATTGTTAGACACCTTTAGATCTCATCTATATTAATTTAGATTTTAAAAAATCAGTACTTACCTCGTGAATAATCCTGATAAATCAATAAAATCCATGCACTTTACAACTTATACATTTGTCACCGATTTCAAAGCGGGTAAAGAGCCAATTGCTGCTTTTAAGCTACTAGCGCACTCTGTTATCATTACTTAACACTAGATCATAAAACCGGCTTAAAATAAAAACTAGAAATCTGTCTTAGATAACCAATTATACATAAATTCCATATGGCATCATTGGGCTGGAAAGGGTTAAATGTTCATATTATTATTATTGTCTGGAGATTATTATTTAGAAAAACTGTGTTAATAATTTAATTTTTATTGCATCCTTCCCTTCAGACCTTTCAAAAAACTGGCAAGTCATATCTATTCTTTTAAACATTTAAAAAGACTTGTTAAAAGAGGTGTTCAAGAGTCTAGAGTTAAGATTTACTGCAAAAACCTCGTTAGGGATGCCTGCTTTAGTCCTTTGCCAAGTACTATGGCATATTCAGAAGCAAATAATAGACCTAGTATCATGCCATGTAATGATGCACTATCGTCGAATTCACCATGTTATCCTCCCCTGATTTCAGCATGTCCTTTTAGCTTTAACAGTCTGTCTTCCACCCCGCCTTCCACCAGTACCACCTATACCTATTCTGTAAATAATATTTCGAGTAAACAAAATTTAGATATCTTTAAAACTAACCCTAATAGCTGGGCAGTTGACCATAATATATCACATAATGCTTACTCTATAATTTGCTTAGTACTTATGCCTTTTACTGAACCAATTAGACACTAATACAAACTAACCCATAATATTTTATTTCAAAATATAAATAAACATCAGTTTTTATATTATGTGTATTAGCTAAGCACTGCCAATGTTTCGCTGACCGTGACTAAACATACTCATACTATTTAGAATCAATATTTTTTTTCTAGGTGCAGTAGGAGAAGCTTTTCCAAAAATGACGGATAGAGAATTTACAACGGCGGTAGGAGATTGGCTATGGTTCGCCAACCAGCGACAAAAAAAAGATGTAAAAAAATATATATATATACAGTGTGGCCGATTAAGTGTGCAACAAATTATAATTTTTTTATTATTGGTTTCTCAGAAACTTCTATTCTATATAAAAGTTTGTGCATGTCCCATAATCATTTCAGGTGCACTTAGAATGGCTTCAACTGAAATACACTGAGAAAATTCATGCTATTAGATTTTCGAATAGAATTAGGTAACTTTAATAGCAGTAATACAATATGTCAGTACACACTATTATTAATTTGACCTACTTGCTGCTAAAGATCTCGTCTAATAGAGCGTTATGAAGATAATTTTGCTGTCATTATCACTGGTCATTATTTATACTGTAACTATTAGATACTTTTATAGGAATAATATGCTATCGCAATAGAAATTCTTTTATTAGATAATCTTATTATCTCTATGACTATACTTTATTGTAGGTATTAGAAAAAATAATAATAAAATAATATATAATGCCCATTATATTGCTGTATAACCCTTATCTAAATTCGGAATAGCCAGAAAGCCATTTGATTTTTTGAAACCTCCGACCATTACCGAAAGCGTATGTTTCTCTCCGACCTACTCCGTAAAGCTCAAGACGATTTGACTCGTTTCAACGCAGTCCGCAGCGATCCTTAGCGCCATTTGAATTTCGCTAATCGCGAATCTACTGTGTGGTTAAAGCTTCTCGGGTTAAAGTGTTATCCTGTTATCATAAGAAGAATCCTCCAAAAATAGAAGGTAGGTATTACAACAATTATTCTGTTTCGTAGAATTAATGTATCAAATTTTCGCTATACCTAATGATCATCATAACTAATAATTGGGATAATCCTTTCCTTTCCTTTACCGCTATGCCGCCATGTTTAACCTTTAAACAGTTGTAACCGGAGCGATGCCCAAAAGTTTAAAAATGAAATAAATTATCTGTGGGATTGGTTACCTATATCATTTAAAGAAAACATTTGCTGATTATTTTTTGTGAGATTATCTATGGAGTTACTAAACTTCTATTTCCGTTCCTTTAAATTGGAAAATACTTTTCTGTAAATTTTTAAGAGGCCCTTAACATTAGCGCCTTGAGTGACCATATGGTAACACCAAACTTACTTAGGATTCGGATGGTTTCGTGGGTGTTTGGCACGCTAATGAGATGGCGCGCATGTGTCAACTGATTCCCTAAGAGCTGACCAATGTGAAATTGTGAAAATTTAAGCGAATTTAGTGTTGAGAGGTTAGTCGAAGCACAGTATAACGGAACTATACAGTAGCGACACGAGGCGATTTAGACAGACCCAAATTTCTCTGCGCAATGCGCGTAGGGGCCATCTTTTTAGTGACAAATAAGTCAGTCAGAAAGGTAAACAAAGCTTGTGTGGATTGTAGTTTGTTTAGTTTTTGTAAATTTATTGGTTTTTATCGTGCGTTTAAGTGTTTGAAGGTGCTTTGAAGTGTTTGTGCCGAACTTTTGCTGATTTTCGATGGATTCCCAAGAAAAAATAAGGAGCAGATGTGCTTTAAATTGACTTTCTTTCAGTGTAAAAGCGATTTCAACATAAAATATCATATGTTTTTTCAGTGTAATAGAGGACAATAACGTCATCCGCGTCATCCTTCTGTCACTGATAACTGACCCCTGGAGATCAAAGGGACCGACAGCTCGTGTCGCTACTGTATAGTTTCGTTATACTGTGGTCGAAGAGTAAGGAGTAAGGTTCGCGCGTTTTTATAGGATTATCGATTACGAAAAAACTATGGACATTCGCTTAGAGTAAGTAGGTATTGTATAATGGAAAGCGCTTAGATTTTATAGAATTTATAGTTTTAGAACTATTGTTTAAGAACAACTAAATATTTTTTCGTATGATTTGTAATTTTATATAAAAATAGGGTACTGGCAGATAGCTTCCATATGGGTGTAACCATATGGTTACGCTAGGCGCTTAGCATACCTAAATTTTATGTTTTATTTTCAAATAGGGGTTTTCACTTGCAGAAGCTATTGAAATGGCATATAGTGAGGATATTGACGGAGACATTTTTGTAGAGCCTCCGGAACCAAATGTGGATACTGACAAAGATTTCGCGGATGCAGATGAAGGCGGGTAAGTACTGCTAAAATCTATATGCTTTATTAGTACATGTATAATATATAAATATAAGTAGGTACATAAGTATTTACATGGCTATTATGTGCGACACGGGCAGCATTTTTACGTTTCGCCTATACGGCCAGGGCGACAATAAGTCGCCCTCACGTCATAGGGAACGGAATGAACAACGGAGCACTCCTTTTCCTTGTCGCCCTAGCTGTATGGGAAACGTAAATATGCACACGGGCAAGGTGTTTTATGTCAGATGGATAGACAACGCTGTTGTAACGTTGTAACCATGATATCGTCATTCTGTGGTACCAAGGAAGTTACGCAGGTGAAAAGATTTTCGCAGAAAGATAAGCGCAGTATTCAAATTCCGAGACCGCAGCTAATTTTGAAATATAATAATTTTATGGGAGGTACGGACCAAATGGACCAGAATATAGCATGTTCAGACGTGGCAAAAAATGGTATTGGCCGATTTTTACATGGTTACTTGATGCCGCTCTACAAAACAGCTGGGTGTTATACAACAAAGCTAGGAGATGCAAAATTTCGCAATTAACATTAAGAAGGGAAATTGCCAATATTTATTTAAAAAAATATTGAATTCCAAGCAAAGGGGCTGGAAGACCGTCAGATTCACCTTCAGTATCTGTGGGAAGTCGAGTATCTGCGGATCTTAGATTTGACAATACTGGCCATCTAGTTAAACACACGGAGGGAAAGAAAAGAAGAAGATGTGTAATAACACTTCCTGTACATCGGTCGTAAGAACAATGTGTTCAAAATGCGAAATTGGCCTATACCTACTTATTGACTGCTTCGTCCCATTTCATACCCGCTAGTGTATATAATATATTTTTTTATAAGCTAGATTTTATTTTCAGTTTATAAAATGTCTAGATACTATGTAATATACCATACTTATTATATTTATTATTTAACTTGTTCATTTTAAAAAAATTATATCACCTATTTTGCCTATTATAGGTAGGTATACTATTAGATTATATGTATAATTGGGAGTACATGCGCCTAGTGTTACCATATGGTAACGGACTATATTTCAAAAAATATAAGTTGAATGGGATTTCATCCTAATACTTTTTTGTTAGAAGGCCACTCTAAAGAAATAATTTAACATTAAAAACTAAAAAATCGAAAAATCGAAAATTCGGGCGCTAATGGGTTAATAAAAAAAAATGTTTCGATTTCTGAAATTTCCTGCAAGCAAAGGAATATTCATTTATTTACGTATTCATTTAGCTACTTTTATAGGAATCCCATTATGGCAGAGTACAAATTTAAACTGATAGAATGGGGCTTGGGGGCATTCATTGCAAAATTTGAAGGTAAGAAATACTTTGTAATCGAGCGAGAGTTCACGTCCACGACACAAAACCTAGCCTACACAGAATTTGTATTTTTAGTTATTTTTAATTAAACTAATTAGGTGTAAGTGTAAGACGACATAAAAGGTGCCTCAATAAATACTATGATGAAATTTATCAAGATTATAAAAAAAAGTGTTATTTTTTCACAAGCTTTTCCATTTATATGTCAAAGTAACATCCGGCAAACTATGAAATTCATATACAGAACTTATAATTTTGATCAATTTCATCCTGGTATTTCGTTGACTGCTTTGTCATAAGCGTCTAATACGCCATCCATCGTGAAACTACTATTGCTTTGTTTCAAATATTTTATGTTAAGTTATATATTTTGGTTGTTAACATAATAAATAGGTTTTAACTTTAAGAAGTGTTTTTTTTTTACCTTAAACAACGACAACTAAGTATTAAGGCAATGAAAAAAGCAAATAAGGGCAATAAGAAAAGCAAATAGGGACAATAAAGGGCATTAATAAGGGCAAGAAGAAAAGCAAATAAGGACAATAAAGTACATTAATAAGGGCAATAGGTACAGTATATTAATAAAGACTGTAAAAAAGTAAAATAAGGATAATACAACAAGCTATATGAATGCAATAAGAATAACTATATATGGGGACAAAAACTCACTTGTATGGTGGTTATTCTTTTTATGAATACTCACAATAAAAATATTGTATAGCCTCTATTAGAAATCTGTATAAAGGTATTGGAACACTTGTGTTATGGCTAGTTGTTTACATTATAGCCGTTACTAGAAGTCTGTATAAAGGCAACAAAACACTTTTATAATGGCTATTTGTTATTCTTAAAACCCTATTCGGAAATCTAATAGCCTTTATTAGACAAATGTATACTGATTAATAAAAAGCAATATTAAAAATTCCATTAGAAAATCTGATAGTAGCTATTAGATGGTTTCTATTAGACAGAACTTATAACCACTACTTATTAGACACTTGTATTGGATCCTATTTTATACAGAAATCTGAGTAAAGGCTATGCAATTTCTATTAGTGGTTATTAGAAAATTCTCTCAGTGAGGATACGTGGTAGGGCAAAAAATATGAACGTTCAAAACTAAAGTACCCTTTTGTCGAAAAATAAAGAAAAACGGTATTAAGAAAAGTTGTTTATGATTAAATAATATGCCTAAATACAAAGTCATAGTCTTTTAAAAAAAAATAATAAAATTTTCAAAACTTTAAATTAACTCTGTATAATGATTTTTTTTATTTTTAAAGCAACTACAACCAAATCACTTCTAGACAGCTTTCATCAAATTTAAGCGAATTTGTAATAAGTATTTGTTTAGATTTATATTTTTTTAAATAACCAAAAAATTCATGTTTGTTGTAAGGATACTTCAAACAAATTTCGAACTCAAATATTCCTAAAAAAAACTATCCCTAACATGGAAAAATAAATAATAAAATAATCCGCGTATAATGATTTTTGTTATATTCAGCTTTAAGCTGAATTTTGGTTTATATTATTTTACACGACGGGATCGACTTCTATATGGTCTTTAGATTTTTACTATGTAGGTACATTAATATTAGAAGAGAAGAGTATTTAACTTATTTTTACAAATATTTTCGAAATTTGTTTGTTGTATCCTTGCAACAAGCATGAATTTTTTAGGTATTAAAAAAATATAAATCTAAATAAATTTTACCAATTTTCCCCAATTTAATAAAAGCTGTCCGGAAGTGGTTTGATTGTGGTTATTTTAAAAAGGTACTATACCTAAATATGAAAAAATCATTGTTATAATGCTATGACTTGTATTTAGACATATTTTTGAATTGTAAAAACAACTTTGCTTAATAACGTTTTCTCTATGCCTTGAACGATTTTCATATTTTTTGCGCTACCCTGTATCATATTTCAGTTGAAGTCATTCTAAGTGCACCGGAAATGGTTATGGGACATGCACTAACTTTTATCACGAATAAAATTTTCCGAGACACCAATAATAAAGTTTCCCATTTGTAGCACACTAAACTTAATATCGACCACACTGTATAAAAATGCGAATGCGTTGTTTTATTTCTGTTGCAAACTGACATATAAATAACGTTGCCGATACCCAATAAAACCAGTACGGAAACATTGATGTTTTAAAAAATAAACGTTATTTTCAAGTATGCTGTAATGTCAAAATTAAGTAACGTGGACAAAACATTAACGTCACAATCATATAGGTATAAACGTTAGGTGTTTGTCTCTTTTACGTTGCTGAAATGTTATTATTTGTTCTAATGTTAGGTACATTACTCAAACATGATATCTATGTTTTCTAAATAGAATGTTACAAATAATGCAACATTTATAAGGGGGACATAAGAGGTAGCATTGATGTTGAATGTTACATTGCAGTTGCATTTTAAAGAACTTTACTTTGTACTTTTGCTATACATTATCTAACCATTAATGTTACCTTTTTATGTTTAGTGGGAGGTAACCAGGATGAAGTACAAAAAAAAAGGAATAAAATGATTAGAGCAGAAACGGTATAAAGTACCTAGACTCTAATTAGTTTTGATAAAATTGCTTTCTAAAATTCCAGGTAAATGATACGGCTGTACATAAATTTAAGCTTAAAAAAATTAATATTAAAATATACACTGCGTCCATTAATTATGGAATAGGTAAAAAAGTACTCAAATTTTAAACATCCATATCTCCATCAAAATTATATCAATCCACTCAATTTTCGATTTATTAGGTAGGCCGTCCCTTGTACTACTTAGCACAAAGTATTTGACCTTACTTTATGTCTTTTTTATACAGGATGATGGCTAAGATACCAAGCCATGTAAAATGTGCTGATTTTAAAATTAATGTTTGCAAAATACGAAGCAATGGAAATTGAATTTTATTAGTGTACTGGTTACAGCTTTATGTTAGGTACTTACTGTACAAATTACAGCGCAGTGCCGTTCGTGTCAATTAAAAAAAAAATAAAAAAATAAAAAATGGAATAGGTAAAAAAGTATTCGAATTTTAAAATCAATATCTTCATCAATCCATTCAATTTTCAGTTTATTAGGTAGGCTGTCCCTTGAACTACTTAGAACAATGTGTTTGACCTTACTTTATGTCTTTTTTATACAGGATCATGGATAAGATACCAAGCCGTGTAAAATGTGCTGATTTTAAAATTAATGTTTGGAAAATACGAAGCAATGAAAATGGAATTTTATTAGTGTACTGGTTACAGCTTTATGTTAGGTACTTACTGTACAAATTACAGCGCAGTGCCGTTCGTGTTAATTAAAAAAAATAAAAAAATCGTGATATAACACTAACTTAACAATAGTAATAACAATTTAAAGAAACAACTTAATTATAAGAATAAAAATTAATAACGCGTATTTCCTCCACGGGCATTAGTGACAGCTTGACAACGATTTGGCATACTGAGAATCAGATTTCTTATAAAAACCTGATCCATATTTTTCCATATTCTTTGTAGCGTCAATCTCAGCTGAGCCAAAGTTTCTGGTGGGTTAGCTTCTGCACGAACCTCTCTACCCATTCGATCCCATAAATGCTCTATAGGGTTAAGATCTGGGCTTCGAGCTTTCCAATTCATTACGGTAATTCCCGTTTCTGCTAGATATTCCGTTACTATTCTCGCCGTATGTGGACGTGCGTCATCTTGCATAAAAATGAAGTTTTCTCCAATAAAGGGAGCAAAAGGCACAACATGCTCCTGAAGAATTTCCGTAATGTACCTGCCACTAGTTAATCGCTCTACAAATACCAATTCCGTTTTTGCCTCTAGAGATATACTTCCCCAAACCATAATTGATCCACCGCCATAACTAACCCGCTCTTTAAAATTACATTGAGCATAGCGATCACCAGGTCTTCGAAACACTTTTAAACGTCTATCATTGCTGTATAGACAAAAACGGGATTCGTCACTAAATAAAACATTAGCCCATTCATCTTCACCCCATGGCAAATGCTCTTGAGCAAACTGCAATCGTTCACGTCTATGGTGCTGTTCCAGCTTTGGTCCTATCGCTGCTTCGTACGGTTTCAGTTGGACCTCTTTTAAGCGATTAAGTATTGTTTGCTTACATAGTCGAACATTGTGAACGTTTGACAACCGTGCTTGTAGCTTGGTACTTGTTGTAAATCGCTCCCGAACACATTGCATGGTTAAAAACCGATCCTGATTAGCAGTTGTTTTCCTTGGTCGGCCTTGCCCTGCTCTTCTTTGATTCGATCCATATTCTCGATACCGTTTTAAAATTTTTGATATAGCCCCTTGCGTTTTATTCATGATTCTGGCAATATCAGACTGAGACCGGCCCTGCTCAAACAGTCCTCTTGCATAGGAACATTCTTCTGGAGATATGAATCGGATATTGGCATTAATTTAAAAAAAGAAACTAAACAAAAGGCCTTGTCAAGAACTGCCAACAAATTTATAATCTTGATAAATTGACAAGGGCAATTGGTTGACTAGCAACGTAAATCCAAATAGAAGTAAAACGTTTTCAGTCAATATAATTTGCAATATACAGATTTTTTAATTTACACGAACGGCACTGCACTGTAATTTGCACATTTTACACGGCTTGGTATCTTATCCATGATCCTGTATAAAAAAGACATAAAGTTGGGTCAAACACATTGTTCTAAGTAGTTCAAGGGACAGCCTACCTAATAAACTGAAAATTGAATGGATTGATGAAGATATTGATTTTAAAATTCGAGTACTTTTTTACTTATTCCATTTTTTATTTTTTTATTTTTTTTTTAATTGACACGAACGGCACTGCGCTGTAATTTGTACAGTAAGTACCTAACATAAAGCTGTAACCAGTAGTACACTAATAAAATTCAATTTCCATTGCTTCGTATTTTCCAAACATTAATTTTAAAATCAGCACATTTTACATGGCTTGGTATCTTATCCATGATCCTGTATAAAAAAGACATAAAGTAAGGTCAAATACTTTGTGCTAAGTAGTCCAAGGGACGGCCTACCTAATAAATCGAAAATTGAGTGGATTGATATAATTTTGATGGAGATATGGATGTTTAAAATTTGAGTACTTTTTTACCTATTCCATAATTAATGGACGCAGTGTATATAATATACCTGTCTCAGATATACACATTGAGATTTTAGGATTTAAGATATCGTTCTTTAGAATAGCACATTAAGTTTATAATTACAGTTAGGAGATGGCGCCAGGGAGTAGCGTTGGACCAAAGACATTAGAACTATAACGCAAAGACAATAGTTCTAATGTCTTTGCGTTGGACGCACCGAGTAAAGGTGCACGGTACTTTGTTCACTTGTTAAGAATATTAATAAAATATATATTAATAAAGACTAGTATTAATAATAACTCCTGATAAACAACAAGACATGGTGTCAGGTTTGTTTTAATATGATAGTTGTGGTCGGGAGTAAAGTGAAGTAATAATAAATAATAAGAAGTTTAATGTTGAGGTGCTTGTAGTAACCTAACATTCTTCGTTCGTTGTACGTTCGTCGTTTAAGAGAAAATGGAGGGCACGTTTAAGCCGCCAAAAAGCATAATATTTGACAGGAATGTTCATGTAAATGTGGACAACTTTATAAGAAGTTTAACAATATATCTAAATGCAACAGGCTTGCAAGCTAAAGATGATGAAACAAAAGTGGCAATACTACTAAATCATGCAGGAGAAGAAGCACAAAAGAAGTTTCAAACATTTAAACTAACAGATACTGAAAGAAAAGACTTTAAGAAAGTAGTGCAAGCTTTTCAAGAACACTGTAAGTTAATGAGAAATGAAACATATGATCGATATAAATTCTTTACGAGAAATCAACAGGAAGGTGAGAGTTTTGATCATTTTGTGACAGATATAAAAGTATTGGCTTCTGCTTGTAATTTTGGGACGTTAGAGGACTCCTTAATACGTGATAAAATAGTGAGTGGCTTAAGAGACTTATCACTACAAGAAAGACTTTTAAGACAAAGTAAACTGACATTGCAGTTAGCAGAGGAACACTGTCGTGCAGCAGAAATAAGTTCTTATCAAGTAAAGGAACTAAGAAATGACAAAGAAGTTGACATAGTAAGAATAAAAAACAAGGAAGTCACAGAAGCATATAACTGTCTTAAGTGTGGACGTAAGCATACTAGAAGGAACTGTCCGGCATATGGTAAAGTGTGTACAAATTGTGGAAAAAACAATCATTTTGCTGTAGGCTGTAAATTTAAAAATAAGCAGGAACAAGGTAATAAGTATAATAAATTTAATAATAAGGCCAGTGGTAATAAGAAAAATGTTCATGAGGTCGATAACAATAATACTGCAGATAATGATTATGTTTTACCTTTTATTGATAATATAAACCTGTATAATGTTGAAAAGAATAGTTTAGATAGCAAAACTTGGACAGTTGAGGTAAAAATTAATAATCAAAATGTTACTTGTAAGCTTGATACTGGGGCTAGTTGTAATTGCATGCCTTTGAGTACCTTTAATAGCCTGGGGTTTAATAATGATATAATTGATAGGAGTGACCTAACAATAGTAACATATGGTAATAATAAAATTAAAATAGAAGGTAGCGCTGTCCTTGAATGTTCAATAAAAGGATCAAGGTATAATGTTAAATTTTTACTAGTTAAGGAGGCTAGTGTACCAATTTTAGGGTTAAATGCCTGCATAAAATTAGAACTTGTAAAGAAAGTTGATTCGGTGAGGTCTTCTTTTAGAGATAAAACTGATTTTATAGAAAATAATAAGAGTGTTTTTGAGGGAACTGGGAAAATTCCTTTTCAATATAAAATTGTATTAAAAAAGGATGCTAAACCTTTTGTTAGTTTTTGTCGTAGAGTTCCGGACATAGTCAGACCTATATTAAAAAATTGTCTAGATGATCTAGTTAAAAGGGATATTATCTGTGAAATGAATGAACCTACGGAATGGGTCAATAATATAGTAATAGTAGAAAAACCAAATAAAACCATACGTATTTGTTTAGACCCGATGCATCTTAATGACAATATTTGTAGTGACCAGTTTCCTATTCCCACAATAGATGAGTTGGCTGTAAAATTACAAGGCAAAACAATTTTTACAGTGCTAGACTTAAAAGAAGGGTTTTATCATGTACCATTAGATGAAGACAGCATGAAATATACTTGTTTTGTAACACCTTTTGGTAAGTACTGTTTTAAACGACTACCTTTTGGATTGAATGTTAGTCCAGAAGTGTTTCAACGTATTAATGAAAAAATATTTGGAGATCTTAATATAGGAATATATTTTGATGATTTCATAATATCAGCAAATAATGAAGAAATGCATGATAAAATTTTGCTAGATGTAATAAATAGAGCAAAACAATATGGTATAAAATTTAATGAAACTAAAGTTCAGTTTAAAGTAAAAGAAGTAAAATATCTTGGACAAATTTTTTCTGATAAAGGGGTCAAACCAGATCCAAGTTATATTGATGCTATAATGAATATTAATATACCTAATAATAAAAAAGAACTCCTAAGAATTATTGGAATGATGAATTATCTTACAAAGTACATTCCAAATTTATCTGAATTTTTAACGCCATTAAGAGAGCTGATAAAAAATAATGTACGATGGAATTGGACAAGGGATCACACAAATGCTTTAAATAAGATTAAACATTTAATAACTAAAATTCCAAACTTAAAAATATTTGATTCCAATATTCCTATAGAAATACAATCAGATGCAAGTCAATTTGGAATTGGGGGATGTCTACTTCAAAATGGACAGCCAGTAGCTTTCTGTTCGCGTAGCTTAACAGAAACAGAAAGTAGGTACCCACAAATTGATAAAGAATTACTTGCGATATGTTTTACACTAAATAAGTTTCATAATTTTGTGTATGGTAGGAAAATCGTTATTAAAACTGATCATTTACCACTTGTGTCAATTTGTAAAAAGGATTTTTATAAAATCAGTGGGAGATTACAACGTTTAAAATTAAAATTATTAAACTATAATATTGAAGTACAATACTTACCAGGTAAGTTTATGTATATAGCAGATTTGCTATCGAGATCTTTTAAAAAGGAAATAGGTAAGGTAGATTCTGAAATGTCTCTGACAGTTCATTCGTTAGAGGTTGTTTTGCCAATTTCTAATGAGCGATTAAAAGATTTACAGGATAAAACACGAAGAGATGACACGCTGTCTACTGTAAAAAACTATTGTGACAAGGAATGGCCTAAAAATTCAAAAAATCTTGATTCTGAACTTAAAAACTTCTTTAAAATACAAAATGAGTTGTATTTGAAAAATGACTTAATATTCTTTAATGATAGATTGGTGATACCCAAAAGTGTACGTACATTAATGCTTGAAAAATTGCATATTGCACATCTGGGTATGGAAAAAACAAAAGCAAGAGCTAGGAAAATTTTCTATTGGCCAGGCCTAACACGCGATATTGAAAATTATATCTCAAAATGTAATATTTGTTTAAAATTTTCGCGAGTACCTACTAAGGAACCACTAATTCAACATGATAGACCGAATATACCTTTTTATAAAATAGGTGCAGATATTTTAACATGGGGGACATGATTATATTACTATTGTGGATTATTACACAAATTGGATAGAACTAGAAAAACTACAAACTAAAACTGCTAGAGAGATAATAAGTGTATTAAAACGTATTTTCACAACTTTTGGTATTCCCATTGAGGTTATTTCTGATAATAATCCTTTTAATTCTCAATTTTGCTAGGGACTGGGATTTTAAATTAACAACGTCCAGCCCTAGATACCCGAAGTCAAATGGATTATCTGAGAGAGCAGTAGGTATTTGTAAGGGTATGTTAAAAAAATGTAACGAGTCAGGCACTGACATTCATAAAGCGTCACTTGAGTATAGAAATACTCCCCTTGCAGGTATGAATGTGTCACCAGCGGAACTAATGTATAACAGGTTATTACGTACCATGCTGCCAATGTCTGATAAATTTTTGAGGCAAAGTTTAAACGAAGTGGACTTACAAAAGCTTTCTAATAAAAGATTTAGGGATAAATCTCATTATGATAAAACTGCAATTGCACGCTGTGAATTTAAGAAGGGAGATAGTGTCATAATTAGGAAAACTCGAGAAAATTGTTGGGTTCCAGGGGAAATAATTGATGAATCTATAACTCCGCGTTCCTATATAGTAAGGGATAATTTTGGTAAAGTTTTGAGGAGAAACTCTTCCTTTTTAAGACCCTCACCCAATCAGGTTCCTATGTTAAAATCTGATGTTAATGATATACCCAGTGAATTTGGTTCGATACCTGCTTCCCTTGAAGCCTACCAAAGCAATAATTATAATAGGGACTCTAGTATAAATCAGTGCAGTGATACACAATAAGGAACTCTGAATGTTGTGCCTAAAAGTGTAACTAATAATAGCTCATCAAACCGAATGACTAGATCAGGCAGACTTGTTGTAAAGCCTGTTCGTTTTAGGGATTAGTTAGTGGAAGTTGTTTTAGGTTTTAGTTTAAAATAAAAAGGGGGAGATGTCTCAGATATACACATTGAGATTTTAGGATTTAAGATATCGTTCTTTAGAATAGCACATTAAGTTTATAATTACAGTTAGGAGATGGCGCCAGGGAGTAGCGTTGGACGCACCGAGAAAAGGTGCACGGTACTTTGTTCACTTGTTAAGAATATTAATAAAATATATATTAATAAAGACTAGTATTAATAATAACTCCTGATAAACAACAAGACAATACCTGTACTAATTCTGCACAAATTTAAAAATGCATGCCCATTTAAATGTATACATGCCGAAAAATATTGCACGCCAATGGAGAAGACGGGTTTGATTGATTTATTACTTCATATTATTTAAAAATATATTATATCTACTGTGTTTGTCGATAAGATATTAAATCTCTAGCATACTGTACCGTGACAATTTATCATTTTATTATGGGGGCACGGGTGGGCACATTGATATTGAGCATCGATGTTTTTAACTTAATTAAGATTTCAGTCTCATTTATTTTAAAAACAATTTTTTTACTGTTCTGTACAAATATACAAAAACATTCGCACAATATAAAATACAGTGGAACACTCTACCCTTGTAATTTAATAATATTAAATTTAAGACAATGGACAAGATAAATCACATACAGGCAGGGTTGAAAGGATTTAAATCGTGATTTAAATCACTTGATTTTTGTTAAATTTAAATCTTGATTAAAATCAAAATTTCTGATAAGTTATAATTAAGAGAAAATAAAAACTTTCAGTTTTAATTAATGGTTTATTATATCAAAAAAATAAAACCACTGTACCTAAGTAATGTTTATTTTAGGTAATTGTAGTGATTGTACAAAAAAACTAATTTTGCAGCTTCTTTCGTTCTTAATCGATTTCTAAGTTTGGAACGGACTAGACCAAATGTTGAGAAAATTCTCTCGACTGATGCGTAAGAAGCAGCAGCACAAAGTAATTGTCTAGTTATGAAGAACTCTTTTTGAATAATGAGTATATTTTGTTGCGACTTCCACCAATCTATGGGTTTTACATTCTGAAGAATATCAACATGAAACATAATATCAGTGAAAAGGTTCTGATCTGGCAAGAAACTTGACTATGAGTGGTAGTAAACTACTATTTGGATCTAATTCTTTAACAGCTTTTTAAGCAACATTTTTTTCACTCTCTGTTAGTGTTCGCCGAGTTTTTGTTGAGTCAAGAAGATATGCCAACAAATGATATGGGGTTATACACTGTTCAGTTAGAGCCGCGGTGATAAAATTGCATTGGAACTCCCAAACGGATGAAAAGCACGTTATTGTATATTTTCATCCGATTTGATCTTTGCAAAGAGCTCATCCAGGAGCTAAAAAAAAAATGGAAAAAAGGGGGGGAAAAAAATTTGCTCATTTAAACTTGAAATTTGGCAGGGAGCTAGAGTTCGTGTCTGAGAATATGTAAAAATTTTTTTTTGCTCCATGTGTCGCCATCGCTTTATAACAGTTTTTCAAAATTTAAGTGGGCAAAATTTGGTAAAGTAATTCCCACATGGATGAAAATTTGCACACAGGTTCTTTGACACCTACAGAACTTCGAAAAATTATTTTCATTTAAATTTATTGCGGCCAAGACCAGATGTTCCAGAACATGCATGAAAATTTTTACTTTACCATTGAATAATCACATTTTACCGCCTCTTGGGAGCATATCATTTTTTTTTTATATTTTTAAACCAGAGACAAATAAGTTTACGAAACTTCCATCTAAATCTCGCAGAAAATTTACGGAGAACTCCGGGATCAAAATCACGCGTGCTGGCGAGGTTTTTTGTTATTTGGCATAGTTTAGCCAGGCTCATTTTGGATGAAAAGTTTTTTTTTTATTAACATAAATAATAACGATTCATTTCAGTCCGGTTGCATGCATGCGGCTGATTTTTTTTTTAATTTCGGAGTTTGGGTCCATTTAATTGTACTGGAGGTTACGGCAAGGATCAAATCGGATGAAAATATTTTTCCGGTAATTGGGGGGTTGCCTAGATGCCCTCCAGTAATTTTCATCCGTTTGGGAAATGTTTTTTTAAACCGCTGGTCAAAATTTGAAAAAAATATTATAGCCGCTTACCGCCGAGCGCCAGACCCCTACTCGACAACGCGGATTTCGAGAACGACACTCGAACTATAAAAAAAAACGTGCTTTTCCTCCGTTTGGGAGTTCCAAGGCATTTTTGTCACCGCGGCTCTAACTATAACGCCTCCTAAATTTTTGCAGTTGATTTAAAGCTATTGCGATTGAGATAGGCCTAAGTATTGTTAGGTAATCTTCGACTAATTTTTTTAAGTGAATGTTGGAAATTTTTCCTCTTATAATATTGTCAATTTCGTTTTTGTTCTCTTCAGCAATTTTGAGAAGTATGGGCCATGACTTGACGATACCTTCTAAATAGTCGGTAAGCGAATTCCATCTGACATCATTTGGCAATAACTAGTTTCTTGCCTCCATCTTTGGCATATGCTGCAGAGGCAAAATGGTTGTTACGGAAGTATTTGGCAATGAAAACAACATGTTCCTTAATATCAGCGATTTCCAAATCCCTTGTTGACATTGTTATACTATTTGCAGATTTTTAGGTAACCTTTAGAAATTTCCAGCAGAAATCACGCGTGGCGCTGCTTGTAAGACGGCCAATTATCGAATACTGCGAGTTAGGGCGGACGCTAGAGGTGTGACGATATAACTTTTACGGTTAAAAATAACCGGTTATTGAGAAATAACTGTCGCTACCGGTGATTTAATATTGTCTGAAGCAGTTACCAGTTATTGGCGTTACTGCCGAGAATACTCGGGTAATTCCATCGAGCCGAGAGCGGCCGCGCGCCTGCGACGCGTTGCGTTGCCTGCATGGTATTGCCACAGATTAACCTAAGACAGATACGTAAGAGCGGCGATTTAGCGATTCGCACTAGATTTAATGGACACGTGCTGGCCGCATCAATGCATTTATATATTCGGGACGTCTCAGGAGAAAGATTAACCGCACCAATGTGTTTAAAATATGGAATGCTTTTATATTATTATACTGCATACATTTTAATTGTTATTGTATTGAACTAATTTAAATAAAACCTCATGAATTGACAACGAAAATATTTATTTAGACATAATAAACAAAAAATGTTAATATTACAAATGACTCAATATTTTCATTTTCCGCTTCGTTTTATCTGTTTTTTTTTTTTAACTATATATATTACGATTTGCATATTTTAACGTATAAAATATCTTTAATCTAACAAATAATTTAACAATATATATAGTTGAAAAGTTTCTACATGAATGAACAAAAGTGATTTTGCCCATTTGGTTAAGAAAAAAACGGGAAATTCCTTCATTATTTGAAACATCATCAAAAAATTTTAAGAATATGTTTTCTAATTTATAAATATAATGAATAAATTCTTCACTTGGTGATTTTAAGCTTCCAAAAATGCCTTCTTTATCGCCATAAGCTTTTAATTGTAAAAATATTTTATTTTTCTCTAGAGCCTGAGACTGTTTGGAAAATTGGATACAAATATCGCATGAATGTATTCGTAAAGCTTTACTTATTAAATAGCCACAAACATAAATGAATGGATTTTGTGTTGTCATGCTTTCAGTCCGATAGTCATAATCACTTCGGCTTGTTGATGGTACATTGTGAATATCAATTTCAAGGGTCAAGGGATCTGGAAAAAGAAAGATTGCCTTTATGATATGTTTTCATTTTACATTAATTTTGCAAAAGTGCGTCGCAGATTTCCGTATTATATCTTATCCCAATTGCGTTAGGTTAGGTTAAAAAAAGCCCACCTTTATGTGATTACACTTTTTTGTGAAACCCTGTATATGAGAAAACATTTGCCAGAAATACACCTCATGATAAAGTATAAATCAGCATATGAATAAAATTTCGAACTTAATTCGTATAGGAGGTATGGAAACCTGAAGCATTATTGCAGAACCCTGTATATTATCAAACAAAAATTTTGAAAAATACCTTGTACTTTCTGCGATACGTCCTTCACATTAATGGAATTACCTAATAATGGGGCATCCGGAGTTAGTGATACATCTGCAATATAAATACAAATTATCGCTAACTTTTCCATATACCAAACATAGCTTCTTAAAATGTGTTAAATGAATTATTTCTAATTACTTCTTACCTGGTATGACAAGAATCTTTTTAGGCGGTTCCTCAGTAACATCATCCAACGATCGTTTTGGACCACGAAAAATTGATGGTACAGCGTCATTATAAAGCCGCTTCAACCCTGCCGAGGAAACCGACACCCATTTTTTCTCAAAGTGATCTTCACAGATTTTATAATATGTAATATTTTTTTGTAGAAGATCTTTTCTTCCTACTATTTTAGCCCAGATTGCAAACCTACAAATTTAATAGTTTTCGATTTCAATAATTGTGATCATATTATACCTATATTTTTAATAATTTCAAAAAATGAAACCTACAACACTGGTTATTAAATTCCAAAAGTTAGTTGCTTTCCTTCGCCGGATTCATCTCCAGGCGCGTTTCGCTGTATAACAGCTTGTCAGTGAAGCTATAGAATCCGACGAAGGAAAGCAACTAACTTTTGGAATTTAATAACCAGTGTTGTAGGTTTCATTTTTTTAAATTATTAAAAATATAGGTATAATATGATCACAATTATTGAAATCGAAAACTATTAAATTTGTAGGCCTGCAATCTGGGCTAAAATAGTAGGAAGAGAAGATCTTCTACAAAAAAATATTACATATTATAAAATCTGTGAAGATCACTTTGAGAAAAAATGGGTGTCGGTTTCCTCGGCAGGGTTGAAGCCGCTTTATAATGACGCTGTACCATCAATTTTTCGTGGTCCAAAACGATCGTTGGATGATGTTACTGAGGAACCTATATCCTATTTTTTTATGGTCGCTTAAAGGCTACATCTGCCATTATTCACTGGTTATTATGTTAGTTGAATCATCTTTCCAAACAAGAAATAGATCAAAAATACGTTATAGGAATATCTTACCTTAAGCCATCTTTTGGAAACCCAAAAAGTGTCTTTTGTCCACCGCTTCTGGTGAAACAATGCAAATAAACACCTTATGTCCAGACATCTTATTAAAATAACAACCAAAATAACATAGGCACACGTACTACACTCAACAGTTTATTACCGATCGTGTTGCACCCTTCCTTTTTAAGCTCTTTATTTTCTATAAATTACGTTTCTACACTATAACTAATATCTCAACTTAAGCCTAATGTATTACATTTCAACCCAAGATATGATATGAACAGGTTTGGGCGCATACGTATTAATACGGTCCGAAATGCGCCCAAAGAACCGGGCCATAAGCCCGGCGGCCGTTGGAATGGCCTTGGCTACAGTGTTAGAAACCAGATAATTATCTCATCACTCCCGTACCGGCAAGTGCCTTCGCGGGGTATTAAAACATGGTTTTGCCTTTCGGCGTAAAACAGTTCTCACAAACTGTTAGCACATGTTAAAGAATGAAGAAAAAATGGAAAACCAAAGCAAGCACGCTGGGAAAAGTTGAAAAAAACCCAGTCAGATTAACTATCACAGTCCATGCATATATTCGCCCATAGCGAATAATTTAGATGCAAGTAAAACACCATTCTGTTTGGCAGAGAAAGGCATTTAGTTTGGGCGTGTCTTGTTTGTAGGGCGGTCACGTCTGTTAAGTCCGTCTCACCGCCGATTCTCGTGTCAAGTGATGCACTTTGGGGCTGCAGAAACAACGCCGAAAGACCAAGTAATGCCGGAATTTCAGCGCGCTTCTACAGCCTTTTTGTGCATCACTTTATTTGTCGTTGTTTGAGTTTGCATGTTATAGTATGTCGGTATGAGTTGAATTTTATTTGTTTGTCCGTTCGTTTGTTTGTTTATGTTTATTTATCGTTATTGTTGTACGTCTGGCAGTGGGATATTGTATATAGGTAATTTGTAGTATAGCGGTTTATGTTTTGTATGTCCGTCATTGTTGATGCCATGTCGTGCAGGTCCGCGACCGTGACGTATCTATTCGATGACGTCACGCATCGCAGGATCTTATTTTCCAACCTCAGCAATCTTATTTTCCAACCTCAGCAATCGTGTTGCACCGATAGTCGCTAGCACTAAATAAGTCTGTGTACTGTGCACTAAACTGATACCCGTACTATACGACAACAAGCCGGCTTTCTCGGGGGGCGTGGTTTTTACGAGGGTTGAATACGACGCTGCCGCTTACTTACGTATCTGTATTAGGTTAATCTGTGGTATTACACCGCATACGGTTCTTTTAAATAACTGGTAGATAAATAACCGTCTGATATATTTCACTGCACTGATATTTGGATATTTCTTGATACTTTGATATGCTACTTCATGTCGCCGGTCGCCGGTTGCCGTATTCGTCAATGAAGACGAAGGTATGCGTTATATCAAGTATTGGAACTTGATCTTATCACGTATTGTGATTCAGGACGGTAGTTTCATAGTTTAGGAATTCTGTAAATCCCCTACGACCGACGCGTGTTTATGTTGCTTGTTTTGTTTTAAATTGTGGTGTTGTTTATTTATTTTTGTGTTTATTGTTTAATGTTTAACATTGAAATTTAAAGGAATAATATAATAATGTGAGATATTGTGTTATAGGTATGTAATATGTAAACATTTAAAATCTTGCGATTTAAAACAACGTTTTAAATCGCAAGATTATTTTCATTACTTATAGATTTCAGTATATGTTATAGTAATAACAAGACAATTAGTGAGTTTTAATAGTTAAGTGAGATTAAATTAAAATGTCACAACCCAACAAAAGACAAAAAACAAGTAAAATTTGTAATTTTTTTACCGTCATTGGAGATAGGTACACATTTTGCAACATGCAATATATGCAAAAAGAAGTTGTCCTATAAATCAACAAATTCCAATTTAAAAAAAAACATATGTCATCAGCTCATCCGACTGTCAATTTAAATTATTTAATACCAAATATATCTTTTGTCGACACTAACACTACTAACACTGAAACCATACCATCAACATCATCAAATTTTCCATTGTCATCTATTTGTTCTGGATCAACACAATCAACAGGATCTTTAAAAAAATTCGATCAGCCCAAAATTATCTCCATGATTCCTAAAAAACTCAGCGTGCCAGCAAGAAAACGTATCGATGACGAATTGTTACAGCTTTTTACCGCCATTTAGTATAGTTGAGGACAAGGGTTTTAGAGAATTCATTAATGTACTAAATCCCTCATACCAACTTCCTAATAGAAAACTTATCTCTAAAACTTTATTGCCGGGTTCCTATGAGGAATGCTACAACTGCATTGAAATTTTGAAAGGTGCCAAAACAGTTTGTTTGGTATTAACAGATTGTTGGTCTTCTGTGAATGTAGACAGTTTATATTGCTGTAACTGCTTACTTTTTGTATAACAATTTTACCCTTAAGTCAATTTTATTGGAGTGCTCGCTAATGGACGGCCAACACACTAGCAAAAATTTGAGTGAAACAATTTTGAAAATTGCCGCTACCTAGGACATAAATAATAAAATTTTATTGATTGTTTCTGATAATGCCTACAATATATCGAGTGCAATAAAAAAAGAACTAGGGTGGAAGCATTTTGGCTGTTTCGCTCATACTTTAAATTTAGTTGTTAAACATTCTTTGGATAGTCCAGATCTAAATATTATTCTTCAAAAAATTAAAGCAATTGTGGGTCATTTCAAACGCAGCTGTTTATGAAACGAAAAGTTAATAAATTACCAACGACAGACTGGAGGAACGACACTAAAGCTTCTTCAAGAAGTTCCTACCAGATGGAATTCTGCTTTCCACATGTTAGAAAGATTTAACCAGCTAGAAGATGCCATAAAAAGTACTATGGCATTAATTAATCATAATCTTCCTACTTTGACACCTGCTGAATGGACAGTTTCAATACGAATGTGCCAGGTTCTAAAACCATTTAAAAAGGTTACAAAAATTATTAGTGGAGAAAATTATACTACAACTTCCTATGTAATCCCTTTGGTTAATGGTCTGTATGACGTTTGCAAAAATTTAAAAAAGAAACGTTTTGTAGAACTTGTTCAAAGGATTATAGACGATTTGGAAAAAGGTCTCTGTGCACGATTTGGTAATATTGAAAACAGTAATACTTTGGCGGTAAGTTGTTTTTTAGATCCCAGGTTTAAGATGATGGCATTTTCAAATCAAGCATCTGCAGAAAATGCAAAGAAGAAGGTTACCGAAGACCTTACCCATCTTATCTCTCAAGAACGAGATGAGATATACAAAGGTACAACAGGAAGAGTCGGAAAGAAACATGAATCAAGCGGAGCAAGATGACGAATTGCCAATTTGGGCGGCATTTGAAAAAACCGTTGCTAATAATACTCAACCCAAAGGTACTGCTATGTCGCGCGCTATAATTAAGGTACAACGATATTTAGAGGCAGATATTTTGTCAAGACAAGAAGATCCCCTAAAGTGGTGGTGTGAAAACAAATATAATTTTCCATATATTAGTAGAATGGATCAGGAAAGGTGTTGTGCGGTAGCCACCTCAGTGCCATGCGAAAGACTCTTTTTCAAAACTGGTCAAGTGTTGTCCGATAGGAGAAGTCGACTAAGCCCAAATAAAGTGAAACAACTACTATTTTTTGTGTTTTTGGTTTTTAGTTATTGAGACGGAGAATGAAGCCAGATGGCTCCATCTCGTGGTGCTGGTAAAGAACACCAATTCTTAAGCATACCTGCGCCCTCTGACATGGACTTACAAAGCCACAAATATCAGAGGATCTCCTGCAAAGACATTAAGTCACAATTGCAAGAGTCCTCGCTAGGCAGCGCTATACCCAAGCTGGGCGTCGGTTTAGTAACCGAAAAACTTAACAAAAACCAAGGGTTTGCTTTTTCCTTCTGCCAGAACCATCCTCAGACGCGTTTCGCTGTATTACAGCTCGTCAGTGAGACTATAGGTTCTGACAAAAGGAAAAAGCATAGGTGTCTGTTTTAAAACAGAAAAAACGGGATGAGACGGAGAATGAAGCCAGATGGCTCCATCTCGTGGTGCTGGTAAAGAACACCAATTCTTAAGCATACCTGCGCCCTCTGATATGGACTTACAAAGCCACAAATATCAGAGGATCTCCTGCAAAGACATTAAGTCACAATTGCAAGAGTCCTCGCTAGGCAGCGCTATACCCAAGCTGGGCGTCGGTTTAGTAACCGAAAAACTTAACAAAAATCAAGGGTTTGCTTTTTCCTTCTGCCAGAACCATCCTCAGACGCGTTTCGCTGTATTAGAACCTATAGTCTCACTGACGAGCTGTAATACAGCGAAACGCGTCTGAGGATGGTTCTGGCAGAAGGAAAAAGCAAACCCTTGATTTTTGTTAAGTTTTTCGGTTACTAAACCGACGCCCAGCTTGGGTATAGCGCTGCCTAGCGAGGACTCTTGCAATTGTGACTTAATGTCTTTGCAGGAGATCCTCTGATATTTGTGGCTTTGTAAGTCCATGTCAGAGGGCGCAGGTATGCTTAAGAATTGGTGTTCTTTACCAGCACCACGAGATGGAGCCATCTGGCTTCATTCTCCGTCTCATCCCGTTTTTTCTGTTTTAAAACAGACACCTATGCTTTTTCCTTTTGTCAAAACCTATAGTCTCACTGACGAGCTGTAATACAGCGAAACGCGTCTGAGGATGGTTCTGGCAGAAGGAAAAAGCAAACCCTTGATTTTTTTTTTAGTTATTGTCTTAATATTTTTATAAAATATTTAAGTAATGGAAGAAATCGTTTATTTAACACCTTGAAATTACATTAATTGAAAATAACTGGTAACTGTTTAAAATAACAGTTAATCTAAAATAACAATCACCGGTGAACCGGTGATTTCAAAACAACTTATAAGCCCATCTCTAACGGACGCATCTTTATACACTGTGTTCAAAAAGTCCCAGACCGGTCAATTATTTAGAAAATGGCGCACAATATAAAAAAACTTCCGGTATAAAAGTTGTAGGCCTTAAAAAAATCTATAAAACTAGGACACCTTAAATTACACAGGGTGCCTCAAACAGTCATGGTAAACAAAACTTTCATTTTTTTAATTTAATTTAAAAAAAAAGAAAAATTTCTAGGCTAATTTGAATGCATAATTGGTTAAAACATATTCATTTTAACAGTAATATAGATGCTTCCATTAATTTGGTTAAAAATTTGGATCTAAATGGTGAAGCATGGTATTTAAATTTAATTTCTATTAGGTAAATAAATTCATTTCACTTTCTATTTTTTTAGCAAAGGGTGATCATTTTAATTTTGGACATCACTGAAAGCGGCAGACTTAAGAGCCTTCTCATGTTTATAACTACCCACAAGGCTGAGAATGTTGTTTTAGGTTTCTTTGTCTAACTTTAAAATGAATTGGTTCACTTTTTGACGTAGGTATCTGCATTGTAAAAACAAAAACAAATTGTTATTCTGTTCATCATAAATTTAAACCTATATTTAGACCGCATCACCATCATTTTTGCTTCTAATTTATCTAATTTGCATGATTTAGATTTAGAATATTATTGTGAATTGATTGATAATTTGATTATTAAATTTAGTGACAAATAAAGTTGTTAGTTTATTAAAAGGCAAAATCATCTATTTTTTGAACTAAGTGAGATTGGTGCTTGTGAGATATACAGGAATGCAAGAATGTATATATACATCTAAATTTTCTTGACCTACTAAGTACGTGGGTCACTCTCTTTTGATTTTGAGGAAACTTTTCAGTTTTATCTTATAATACTTTTGTATTCTACATAAAATATCAATTATTTTTTAATAAGCACACTATAAGTCTAAACTTAATAGTTTCTGAGATATCGACTTTCGAAAAATTACATTTTTAAACTTTGACAGCTTTTAGCTCTCTAACGGTATATCTTAGAGCAAAACGGCTTACATGTCCCTATCTTACTTTTTAATTATCTTCCCAGAAGTGTAAACTTCCGGTTAAACCGGATGTAACTCGAGAACCGGAAATGTAGTACTTTCGGTTTAACTGGAAGTTTACAAAAAAATTGCGATTTTTGATGTTTTTCAAAAAAATCATGATTTTTTCAACCCTGCATATAGGTAGCTTTTATTAAGTGTCCACCAATTCATAGTTTATATATTTTACAATACCTATATCATGTGTCACACCCTGATATTTTAATTTTCATACAGCAATAATTTTTGCGAAAATAAATAATTGTAAGTGTGGCTCTATTCGATTTTCATACTGATCACGTGGATTTGTTTTGGTCATGTCGTTTAAATATCCCGCGTAAAGTTCTTTGCAAAACTGGCGATGATGTATTTGCTCCAGTGAGAATATTTCCATATTTTCTTGTCGCTTTGGAGAACAAAGGACGGATATATTCTGATTGCACTAAACATAATAAGCAATCAGTGTTGCTATTAGTGCCTGCTACAACTCATAGAGCCCCGCATGAAGCAGATACTTGTTAGTTGTCGTCAGCGACTCGTTGCTATTTGAGAAATCCGTGAGCCAGATTTAAAAATTATTAAAATGACATCAAATCACCAAACTGTTGGTTTAGGAAAATATTACAAGTCTTGTGACACAAAACTCAAAATGATTTCAGTAGGCCAAAATGTAGCTTTAACTTGCCAAAGAATATGGATAAAAGGAAGGTTGACAAAAACTTAAATATATAAATCCAGATAACGTTCAATTCTGGACTATTACACCTGTAATTATATGAAATGAAAACCAGTTTCTCGCAGTTCTTTAATTCAAGGCAAATTACACTTTATTCAGATTAGTTACCTTCTATCTTACATACATAAAGTGTGTCTAAAATATTTTAACTATGGGTCAAGAAAAAAGTTCAACACACGTTTTTACTGATTCACAACATATTAACTTCGTCGGGATGTCAAAGAAGTTATTGACGTATATAGAGTTATTAACTTGATAATTACAATGATCCCATATAAACATATTAACGTATTTAAACCGGAGAAGGTGCATTTTTAAACAACTTTCTCAAATTTTTTCAACTAACATGAACTAACTACAATGAAACTTTCAACATACGAACTTCCCACTGGATCTTTATGCCAAAGAATGTATCTGTTCCGTTTTAAAAAGTGTTCATAAAGCAAACAGGCGCGGCAACAGCGCATAGACAAAACTTGCTAGCGCCAAGAGTTTTTCGTCTTTAGTTTCGTTTTTAGACAAATTAGTAAGAGAGAAAATAAGGGTGATAAAGAATCGACCAGTATCTGTTAAAATAAGATTTATACCTAGTTTAAAAGACACCTCATTTAAACATATTGACTTCCCCTGGATGCTTACGTCGAAGAAGGTGTCTGTTTAAATCTCTTTCAAACTTAGTTTGATATGAACATTGACTGCATTTAAACACACTGACTTCCCCTGGATCCTTATGTCGAAGGTGACAGTTTAAAGTCCTTTTAAACTTAGTTTGATAGGCACATTGACTGCATTTATAGTATATTGACTTCCCCTGGATCCTAATGCTGAAGGAAGTGTGTTTTCAAATAAGATTTCTGCTTAGTTTGAAAGGCGCATTGAGTGCATTTAAACATTTCGACTTCCCCTGGATTCTTATGCCGAAGAAGATGTATATTTAGTTCACGTTTAAACTTATTTTGATAGGCACATTCACTGCATTTAAACATATTCACTTCCCCTGAATCCTTATGCCGAATAAGGTGTGTGTTTAAGTCATGTTTAAACTTACTTTGATAGGCACATTGACTGCATTTAAACATATTGACTTCCCGTGAATCCTTATGCCGAAGAAAATGTCTGTTTAAACTACTTTTTAACTTAGTTTGATAGGCACATTGACTGCATTTAAACATATTGAGTTCCCCTGGATTCTTATGCCGAAGGATATGAATGTTTAAAGCACCTTTAAACTTACTTTGATAGACACATTGACCACATTTAAACATTTTGACTTCCCCTGGATCCTTATGCCGAAGAAAGTGACTGCTTAAACTACTTTTTGTCTTCGTTTGATAAGCACATTGACTACATTTAAACATATTGACTTCTCCTGAATCTTTATGCCGAAGAAAGTGTCTGGTTAAAGTACTTTTTATCTTAGTTTGATAGGCACATTGACTGCATTTAAACATATTGATTTCCCCTGGATTCTTATGCCGAAGAAGATGTACGTTTAAATCACGTTTAAACTTACTTTGATAGGCACATTCACTACATTTAAACATATTGACTTCCCCTGAATTCTTATGCCGAAGAAGGTGTATGTTTAAATCACATTTAAACTTACTTTGATAAACACATTCACCACATTTAAACATTTTGACTTCCCCTGGATTCTTATGCCGAAGCAAGTGACTGTTTAAACTATTTTTTGTCTTAGTTTGATAGGCACATTTACTGCATTTAAACATATTGACTTCCCTCGGATCCTTATGCCGAAGGAGGTGTATGTTTATATATCTTTTAAACTTAGTTTGATAGGCACATTCAGTGCATTTAAACATATTGACTTCCCCTGGATCCTTATGACGAAGAAGGTGACTGTTTAAATTCCATTTAAACTTAGTTTGAAAGTCACACTGACCACATTTAAACAAACTAACTTTCCCTGGGTTCTTATGCTGGAGTAGGTGTTTACGTAAATTATATTTATACCTAGTTAGAATGTTATGCCGATCGTTTTTAAACAAAGTAGCTTTCGTTGGATCCTGATGGAGACGGTGCTTGCGTAAATTTCTTTGCCGAAATAACACCGAGTCATTCTCAACATTAAGTTTGTGACCAACTCGTTGCTGATGAATCTGGAGTCTGCAATTTTGATGTTCGGCAATGCTGTAATAGAGAAAGACGTTATATTAATCGTACGAGTTAACTTCTTAGTAATATTAACAAATCCAGGGACATTTCTTTAAATGTCTCGCCCAGTAGCTGATTTTCGAATCAGCCTTTTTGCCTCTTACAAAATAACTTATTTACTTACTTAATGTTCTATATTAAATCATAGTCATACAATTTAAATGGCCATCGCCCGGTATCCATTAGCCTTAGAATATAACATATAATTGTATACTAATATTGTAAAAAATGTAAAAGCATAAAAAAGACATAAAAATGTAAAAATGTAAAAAAAAATTAAAAAAAAAAATTTTAATTTGTACAGTACAACGTCGATAGTCCGGGCAGATATCGTTCCGGCATATGTCCGGACTATCGAGGTGTCCGGATTACTGGAGTTACTTAAAAAAAATTTTGAAAATGAAAACAACTCAGAATTTGTCAAAACCGTAGTGTTTATTATAAAATCGAATACCTACATATTCTTATAAAATAGAACGAAAGTATACAAAATCTCAAAAAAGAATTTCTGCATACGTACATACACATGTATGTCCCTAACATAATATGCACATAATACATATACATAACGTGTGTAATTAATCTGCGGAAAAATCTACTTTTTTAAAAAATACTTCTCTATTTTAGTTTGAATCACTTTTGATGTAACTAGATGAGTTGCTTTTTCCTTGAGCCTTTTCAGGAGCAATATATCTTCCATGGGAAGATTGTTCTCTTCAGCCCACCTGATAGTTAATGAGAACGCGTTGACAGCGTGTGAATGTTTCACTCTCTCTATATTTACATCAACCTCTGATTCAGAAGGTCCTTCTACATTTTCAATATTGCTCCCTAATGCATCTTGGATAAGCTCTTCTTCAGTTAAATCAATGACATACTCTTTTTCTCCCACAACCCATTTCGTAATGTCCTCGCTGTTTATTATACTATTATCTGGATCCATGATCCTTAAATATTTGGTAATTTGTTTCAAATCTTCTTGACTTATTGGACGAAGTTTCTTTTGAAGCTCTGAGAGTGGAATATTTTAGTCATCGGATTCTTCTCGTTCCGTAATTTCAGGCCACAATGGTGTCCAACTTTTTTAAATATTTTTTGAAGTTATGGGCCTCCAGGATTGATCAAGATTGTTCACTGCATCTTTTAACTTAAACTGCTTTAAAATGGTTATAATCTCTTTACCCTCATGTAAAATAATATGATTAAGAAGGCGTTTCCTATAGGACACCTTTATATTTTGAATTCGATTCTAATCCATTGGCTGTAAAATTGCAGTACAGTTCGGTGGCAAAAACATAATTCTGAAGTTGGGATCGGCATTTACTTCCTCCACAGATGGATGTGATGGTGCATTGTCTATTAGTAACAGAGCTTTAAGCGGCTTGTTAACCGTTGTTAAAAATTTTTTGACTTCAGGTATGAAACATCTTTTGAACCATTCCATAAATAGTGGTCTCGTCATCCATCCTTTGGCAGACCCCTTGTATACGACTGGTAGTAAACTCTCATTTTTAAATGCTCGTCGATTTGCCGCTTTTCCCAAGACTAACAGTGGTAACTTATGGAATCCCGCCGCGTTACAACATGGCATAAATGTTAAACGATCTTTTGATATTTTTTGACCTGGTGCTGATTTTTTATCTTGATGAACCTAAGTTGTATCAGGTAGAGTTCTCCAAAAAATTGCCGACTCATCAGCATTATACACTTGTTCGCTGCATAATTCCATATCTTCAACAACAGATCGAAATGTTTCTTGAAACGGTTGTACAGCGGCAACATCACTAGAAAGTTTTTCGCCGCGGACTTTCAAGAAACGAACTCCATGCCTTAGCTTGAATTTATCTAGCCACCCCTACCCCGGTGCACTTATTACTTGGCTGGGAACAAAATCACATAAAGCTATTTTTTTCGGGGATGTTTAGTTTTTGCCGTCCTACTTAACATACTAAAAGTCCCCACCCCTCCGGGGTGGGCAACCCCCCCAAAACCTCCCCCCACGGTACATTTTTTTGTTTTTTTTTAAATTATCTCCATTATGGTTAATTTTACGAAAAAAAATGAAGAGGGAAAAAAGATACCCCATAAAATTCTACATATATTGAAAAATAATATTTTTAAACAATAGCGTACCACGGAGGCTTGAAAAGTAACATAATATTTTAAAAAAATTAAATATATATTTTGGACACACTTATTCTATTTTTCAATTCTTAATATTAAAGTAACATTTTAAATATTTCTTAAATATAGATGTTTAATACATTGGCGTACTATTATTTTTGAAAATGGGCTTTAAAATGTATCCATTAATATTAAAAATGTATTAAAAAATGCATAGAATGAAGAAAAATATATATTGAACTTTTATAAAAATTTACTTAAAAACTACGAATATTTACCAGTCTTAGACATTGCTGGAGACATTATCTTCGAAAAAACAGTTACTGCAGGCATTGCCTTGACACTGGCCACATAAATTGGAGCAATTTAGGTTTGCTCTTCTGCAGCTGCACATCTTTCTGCAGTCGGTCTTGCAGTTGCAAAAAATCAGTTTCAGGATAAATTCTGGTGCAATTGGCTTATTAGACTGTATAGGCTGTATAGCTTCCCCTTGTTTTTTCCAACCCCAAGTAGTAGGACATATTAAATTACCCATCCATTCTTGAATTTGATGGTAAACTCGCAAACTATGAAAATGTGCAGGATCTGATGTTGAAGGCAGACATGCTAACTCAATATTTTTGTTTAAACTTTGACGTGCTGTGTTCATATTAAACTTTATAAAACGAAGTTCATTTAAGTCTTTTGTTGATTTATTTGCGCCGTAAAGGGACAATAAAAATTCTTCACCGGTCTTTATAACAGCATCCTTTTCTGCATTTGGCTCTAAAAATATACTAACTTTTTGTTGTAGGTCTTTATTTTTTTCTAATAATCTAAATGAAGATAATTTTCCTTTTATTTTCTCCATCCAGATATTGCGTGACAAAATAATATTGCAGATCTCATTGGACCAAGTTTTTCTTGAAGATCTTTTATGTCGGTTAGTTTATGTGGTTTTGATGAGTTACCTGGTCGAAGCATATATACATTGTTCAGTTTTGATTTAAATACTAATAAGATCATCAAATCGGTATCCTCACCTACCAATGTAACAGATTTTTCCAATGTTCTTAATTCAAGAGCCGTGTCCACCATGATTCTGTCTGCGTCGGCTTGTGCTTGAACCACCTGAATACCCGCCGATTTCAAAAATTGACTTAGTTGTAAAATAAAAGAACTTTTGTTGGTTTCATTAGAAAAAAATTGAGCCTGGTTTACTGTTGTTGTGGTTTTTTTCCGAAAAAATAATGTATAAGCAGGATGTTTTTGAATACCTTCTTAATTGTTCATGTTCTTTTGTGGAAAGATCAGTGTTGTATCCATCAAAGACAACAGTGGTATTTTTCCCATAATTATCTTTTATATAATTAACATACTGAATATAAATGTCACCATAAGTTGATGGGAATTGCCAGACAGATTTTATGAATTAAAAAACCCCCGTCTAAAACAAAAACGGTGTTTTCCGGAATTGATTCTAATTGGGCACTTTTTTTGTCAAATAACCCGAGTAATGCTGATTTTTTAGTTTTCTGTAGCAATCCATTGTGGTTTACAGTAATTACAGTATTGTTGTTATTTTGTTCCAGCTCAAGAATAGTTTCGGATTAAGGCACCATGCAACGCTAAGCGCTGTCTTCAAGTGCATGGCCTAATATGTGTCGTTAAGGGCTAGGTTGTTATAAAAAATATTCATATTTTTTTAAAATTTGAGAACAAACTGAAAACAAATACACAGTACTGATTCCCAATTTTGTTTTTGTTATTGGATGTAGGTACCGATAAAATTATTTAATAATTTTTTTAGAAAAATATTATTTCTACTGCGTAAAGGTCAGGACCATCTAAACTAGGATCATAAAATATATCCCTTATTTAGTGTTAAGATCTAGGAATTGTAAAAGTTGAAATATTTGGTAGAAAAAATAACTTTAAAATGTTTTTTTTTACATTTTCAATAATTTAATTCTTTTAAAAGAATTATTTTACTTTTCAAGCCTCCGTGGTACGTTACTGTTTAAAAATATTATTTTTCAATATAGTCAACTTATGTAGAATTTTATGGGGTATCTTTTTTCCCTCTTCACTTTTTTTCGTAAAATTAACCATAATGGAGATAATTTAAAAAAAACCAAAAAAATGTAACGTGGGGGGAGGTTTTGGGGGGGTTGCCCACCCCGGAGGGGTGGGGACTTTTAGTATGTTAAGTAACATCCCCGAAAAAAATAGCTTTATGTGATTTTGTTCCCAGCATACCATGTAAAATTTTATAACTGCACTGGAGTACCCGAACTTGCTAAAAAATCCGTTTACCCTGTTATTTGCTCGTAAAAGTTTTTAACTTTTGCTCGTAAAATTTCTGATGAAATTGGTACGGTACATGCGCACTGCGTTGTTGTAGAAACCAGTTATACAATGCGACTTCAACTTCAGGATGCTTTTCTAATAACTTTCCTTTTGCCTGCAAAGTTATACCGAATAAAGTAAATTCGTTAAATAGTATTTATATTTATTGGTATTCCTACCTGTCCCCTGAAATGATTTTGATATAAAGGTCTAATTTTGTGCTTGTTCTTCTTTATATCAAAAACTGTAGATTTTGGAACAAGAAACTTCTTTGCAATTTGACGTGTACTTTTCCCCTTATCAAGGCAATCTAATATTTTAGATTTTTCTACTAGTGTAAGTGTTTTATGTACTCTTTTGCTTGGAGTCATTATGTGCGTCTAACACACCTAAAAACCAAATGCAGAATGATAGACGCCGCTCGCGGTACTCGCAAAAGTTGAAGTAAGTAATTTCTGTCTGTTCAGACAGGAAAATTCTTGTTCTGCAGCGTTTTAAGTATATAATATTTCGTGCCCGGATTACAGAGGCAAAATCCTCAAAATGCCCCAATAACAAGAGTGCCCGGATTACTGGAGTGTCCGGGCTAGCGAGTGTCCGGACTATCGAAGTTAATTATACTGTACATACCTAACAGTTAAAAAAAAAATGACAGGTTTAAATGTTAAAATCTAATTCATAGGGTATAATAGCTCAATAGTTGTTCCAATGTGGTATTACGTGGTTCGACATTTCGTGGGTTATCGATGGGGGAACACGCTAAAGACAGTAGGGTTGCATAATGCTCAGGTTATGTTGTTTTTTTGCAAACATTCTTGATAGTTCATTCGCTTTTTCTTCGATGGGCTGTTAGCATGTTACAGAGCTCGTACAGTAGTTGATTTGGGGGGTTGTGGATCGGATTGTTGGGGTGACGTATCTTGGTAATTTTCCTCAGCGCTGTCGTTTCTCCGACTTTTAGGTTTCTCAATGCAGGTGACTTCCATGTAAGCAGAAGTTGATGGCCATATTCTATTATTGGTTGGCAGATAAGTTTATATACAGGGCTTTCATTAAAAAACTAGACACCCGGAATAACTTTTAAAATACTTGAAGAAGAATTTAACAAAAAAACACGTCATCTTAGATTTACTGGGGGACATGTTTTACATGTATTTGCGACTCTGTAGTTTCAACCCCTAACGAGGGGCGAAAGGCACATAAAAATTTCAAATGGTAAGGGGTATTGAGTGATAGTTCACTTGAAAGACCTTTTCATTAGCAGTCTTTTGGCGCTTCATTTTTTAAAAGCGGATTATTTGTTTCCAAGGTATGCCCCTTTAAAGTTTAAAAATAAAAATTCGACATTTTAGTGAAAACTATTTAATATTAGCTTTAGAATGAACTCGTGCTTACCTACTTTAATCAAAGGTATCCAGACAAAAATTTTGGGCACCAATATGTATTAAATTTGATTAATAAATTTCAAGAAACTGGAAGTGTACGCAATAAAATTGTGAAGAACCCTAGAGTCTTAAATGCAGCCGCACAAGTAGAAATTTTAGGACATTTTCCCATAGATCCCCAAACATCCATACCGAAAGTCTCAAGATTAACAAACGTTTCAGTCATCTCTGTGCATAAAGCCTTACGATTCAATAAATTTTCCCTTACAAAATACAACTTTTACAACAGTTAGGGGAGGATGACTATGACAGAAGAATGGAATTTTGTGAATTAAAAGGGCAAATGCAGATCCTAATTTAATTAAAAACATTTGCTTTAGTGACGAGTCAACTTTCTTTTTAAATGTGTTTGTTAATAAACACAATTGCAGATATTGGGACAATGAAAATCCACATGTTTTTCGTGAAGAGCATACACAATTTCCTCAGAAAATAAATGTATGGGCCGGAATTCTTGGAAATAAAATTATTGGTCCGATATTTATGGAAGAAAATTTAACTGGTGAACTGTATTTAAATGTATTAGAAAATGTGATAGATCCTCTTATAACTGACTCTCTGGAAAATCAAATTGATAATGGTGGAAATTTATTACTAGATGAAGAAAATTTAATTTTTCAACAGGACGGAGCCTCTCCACATTATGCTATGCCTGTGCGAAATTGGCTTAATGACAGATTTCCAGACAAATGGATTGGAAGAAGGGGCGCTATAGAATGGCCAGCGAGATCACCAGACTTAACGCCCCTTGACTTTTTCTTATGGGGACATCTAAAGACAATAGTATACAAAACTCAACCAGAAAATATTCCTGACCTTAGGCGTAGAATAGGGGAGGCCTGTGATCAGATTACCCAAGAGACATTTCAAAACGTGCGTGAGGAGTTCGAGCAGTTTACGATTGCCTTGCCAATAATGGTGGGCATTTTGAACATCTGTTAAAATAAGTAAGTAAAATTTTACTAAAATATCAAGGTTAACTTTTTAAATTTTAAAAGGGCATAACTTGGAAACAAATAATCCGCTTTTAAAAAATGAAGCACCAAAAGACTGCTAATGAAAAGGGCTTTCAAGTGAACTATCACTCAATACCCCTTACCATTTGAAAGTTTTCATGTGCAAATGTTTTTAATTAAATTAGGATCTGCATTTGCCCTTTCACTCATTAATTCACAAAATTCCATTCTTCTATCATAGTCATCCTCCCCTAACTGTTGTAAAAGTTGTATTTTGTAAGGGAAAAATGTATTGAATCGTAAGGCTTTATGCACAGAGCCGACTGAAACGTTTGTTAATCTTGAGACTTTCGGTATGGATGTTTGGGGATCTATGGCAAAATGACCTAAAATTTCTACTTGTGCGGCTGCATTTAAGACTCTAGGGTTCTTCACAATTTTATTGCGTACACTTCCGGTTTCTTGAAATTTATTAATCGAATTTAATACATATTGGTGCCCAAAATTTTTGTCTGGATACCTTTGATTAAACACCCGGGCTGTTCTACGTGCACAGCGCTGTTCTTCCCCGTAAATTAAAATTAGTTCAATTCTCTCTTGTAGCGAGTAAACCATTATCGTCGAAATTCGATGGTCAATACACAACGAAATCAAGTTCAAAACTAAATCGTTTTAAAATGTGGCAAAACTAACATTAAACAACACAACAACAACAACAATCAAACACCTTTAATTTTTTTACGTATTTATCTGAATGTTTACAGTTTAAGGAATTTGCTGCTTTTTTAACAACTTATAAAAGTTGAAAATTTAGCTTTTTTAGGTTCTAAAAAAAAAACTGAAATTATTCACAAGGACAATAAGCCGTCGGTCATTCAATCAACTTTTTAAAAGGTGGACAAGTTGTTTTGAACAGTTGCTAAGATGTAAGTTATAGAGGAGTTCCATATGTCAAACGCGATGTAGGTCGAGTGACTAATTTTACTTCTGAGATTGTGCCACGCGACGTAAGACTGGAAGAACTGGAACGTAAAAACAATGAACTATCTAGAAAAATAGACAAATTGGAAAAGGAACTTCGGGCTCTCAAACAATCCGTTCTTGATCCATCACAATCTTCTCAGCCAGATTTCGGACCGAGATCAGTAAATCAATCGTCAGCCTGAGAGTGTGGGACCGAGGATGGAATCTAGACTAACTCACCCCGCAATAAAACACATATTAAATACTACCTCTTCCCACCGCACTGGTAGAGATCCGCTAATACTGGGTACCG
The DNA here is from genome assembly GCA_963920685.1 of Polydrusus tereticollis. Lineage (NCBI taxonomy): Eukaryota > Metazoa > Arthropoda > Insecta > Coleoptera > Curculionidae > Polydrusus > Polydrusus tereticollis. The sequence continues at coordinate 29,255,040 of OY987336.1, forward strand.
CGGCAAAAGGTGATTCTTCCTTCTCGCCTGGTGAAAGACGCCAATGGTTATAGCTGAGTCGATGTGACCCCACTACTACAGAGAACCAAATCAATGGTAAATCTTGGATAAAAATTAAGATGTTGCTTTCTTAAAGATCGGTGTCAAGGAATCTTTAATAAAAGGGCTTATGGAACCTAACCTTTGGCCTGCGGGTACTGCCGTAAAGGAATTTTGCCCTCGGCGTTCGAGAGCTTCAGTTCACGCAGCAAACTTTCGGCAGCATGGAGTAGAAAGACATCTTCACTAGTAAATAGCGTTACCTTAATCTACCAAAACGTTGGAGGCTCAAAACCAAACTTAGAGTTTCTTTGTGCAACTCACGCTGAAATTTATTCCATTGTCGTTCTTACAGAAACCTGGCTAGACCCTACGATGAATGATGCTGAATTTCTTGATTCCAGCTATGAAATTTACCGAACTGATCGAAATAGTAATAATAGCACTAAGAGTCGTGGCGGAGGTGTTCTCATTGCTGTCAATATTAATCTTAAATTTCACCGTCTTGACATTAACAATCCAAAAGTTGAAGTTTCAGTAAAAATCGGCTATATTACCTATTGCATTGGCTGTGTCTATCTTCCCCCCGCAATGGACATCTCTGTTTATGAGAGTCATATTAACCCTGTAACAAGTGCTGGTAAATTAACGGACAATGTTCTAGTTATGGGTTACTTTAATCTATCCAATATCACATGGTCACCCGATCACCATCAGCCTGGTTTCTTACCAAACAATGCTACTTCCATTAAAGAAACGCTGTTATGTGACACTTTTATGTTTTTAGGATTGTCTCAGCTCAATGGAGTGATTAATGATCGCAACACAATTTTAGATCTTTGCTTTGCCAACTTTGGCCTAACTTCAATTAAAAAATGCAATGGGTTAGTAGATTGTGATCCTTATCACCCAGCTTTGGAGCTCTCAATTGACTGTAGTAGAATAATATACTTAAACTCGCCTGACAGCTTTTATTATGATTTTAAAAATGCTGATTTTGACGCAATCAATAACTATTTTGTATCATACAATTGGCACTCAATTTTAGATGTGAATTGGGATGTTACTGTTGATAACTTTTATTCTGTCGCTTTCAATTGCAATGATCAGTTTCTAATCACAGATATCCCACTTGGTTCTCATTCGCACTTAAAGACCTTATAACACGTAAGAAATTAGCTCATAAGAGTTAAAAACAATCAAACACTGAAGCAGATTACAGTAAATTTGACCTGATGAGAAGTGAATGTAAAACTCTAACATGGGAATGTTATGATGCTTTTGTTGCTGATGCAGAAAATGCTATAACCAATAATACTGAGTTATTCTGGAAATATATCCGACAACAGTTCAATCATGATGCTATTTCAAATGAGATGTTTCTTGAGGGTGACAGAGCCGATAACGGCCAAGGTATCACGAATATCTTTGCTCTTTATTTTTCCTTAGTTTATAACCCCACCGATAACAATGGTGCTGGTGTTGATTCTTCTGGAAGGTCTGTATTTATTTCTAGTGTTACCATTAAACCTACTGATTTGGAAACAACTCTCGCCAAGCTTTATATTAATAAGGGCGCTGGTCCAGACAATATACCCCTTTACTACATCTGCTCTAGATCTCTAGGCTCTGGAGTATTTCCTAAAAGATGGAAATTGTCATACGTTTCCTCCATCTTTATGTGAGGTAACAAAAATGAAATTAACAATTATAGACCAATTAGCATTCTAGTTGAGAATTGAGTGAAAGTGGAGAAAGTTCTCACAGGTGTCTTTGAGCCACTCATTGTCAATCAGCAGCATGGTTTTATTTCAGGGAGATCTGTGGATGCCAATCTGTTCATATTTTCAAATTACTTGGATAGCTCCTTTGCAAGGGGTCACGAATGTCACAAAATTTATACCGATTCTTTATTTGATATGACAAAAAAAAGCAAAAAACGTAGCGAGCGATCCACCAACCGGTACATAAAGCCTGCAAGGCCATACAACATGTACATACTACCAGAACGTCAGGGGCTTAAACGCTAAAGTTGAAGAATTTTATCAATCCGTTTCTAATAGTGAGTATGACATAGTGTGCCTGAGTGAGACATGGCTTTCATGCAAGGTCAGAGATTCTGAACTTTTTCCTGATGAATATGTAGTAATACGGAATGATAGACAGGAACACAGAGGTGGTGGAGTAGCAGTTGCCATTTGAAAAGAAATGAGTAGCTACATTGGACTTAAGTGGCCTATTGCAAACTGTACCTACTATTAACTGTGTTGGATGTAGGATTGTTCTTGATTCTGTTTCTGTTATTTTACTCTTATTCTATATTCCGCCGACTTGTACCTCAGACGACTATCTTGGTGTGTTTGAATTTATTGAGTCATGGGAGCTTGTCTATGGTAAAAACTTGGTAGTGGTTGGTGACTTCAATATCCCAAATTTGCATATGATACAACACATCATGATCAAAGACGAACGACATACACCAAAACCAGACACACTGTCACACCCGACCAACAACATTCACCTATCCATCTAGCCACACAAATACATACATCAGAGAAACACCCGACCATCACAGTTTAGGAAATCCTGGACACTATAGAACGCTTCTCTCTGTAGGAGAATTTTAACCTTTCGTTTGAATATCTGTGATGGTAGGGCCCTTAAATTAGGCGGGATTTTATTAAAAAGTTTAACGGCAATGAACCCGGTCTACTCTGGCATCTCCCCAGTCGGTAGAATGATACTACTAAATTCCCATTAGTTCTAGCATAGTGGTGGTGGACATCCTCGTGAGTTAGGAACTGATCCTCACGTCACTTGACATAGAGTAGATTCTCTAGAATATACAGCGACGGAAGCTTAAGGATGGCATGTTCTCTGAAAGCATGCCTGCAATGGTCACGATAACCTAAGCCGGCCAAGACTCTCACCGCCCTCCTCTGCAGCCGAAAGACTCTGTCCGCCGACGCCGCGCCACCCCACACCATTATACCATATGACATAACAGAGTGGAACAGCGCATAGTAGGCGGACATCATCGTACCGAACGAAACACTACCGGCCAGACTCCGCAGCAGAAAAACACAGCTTCTGAGCCTCCCAGACAGCCTCTCAGTGTGGGTATCCCATCTAAGTTTGGGATCTAGGTACACGCCTAGGAACTTTTAACCGCCGGAGGGTTGGATATCGTATTGGTATCTCTTGGGAAGAAAATCATTTTTTGTGTTTTGTTCTCGTTCAGCTTAAGTCTATTGGCATTGAACCAATCTGCAGCTCTTGACTGTGCCATGCCGGCATGCGCCTCAGCAATCCCAAGGTCACTACCCCGTATAGACAGAGTAGTGTCATCAGCAAAAAGGGTATATCTTGCTGTTATCTCATTAATAGGAAGGTCGTTATTATAAATTAAAAATAAGATTGGGCCGAGGATAGAGCCTTGTGGTACTCCAATATCAATTACCCCTTCTGCTGAAGACACTCCTCCGACTGACGCTATCTGGCCAAGATAGGATTTTAAGAGTGATATACTGTTGTTAGTGAATTTATAGAATTTAAGCTTTTCAAGAAGGATACCGTGGGTGACATAGTCAAAGGCTTTACTAAGATCATAGAACAGTGCAATGTCATGTTCCCGAGATTCAAAGGAATCCATTATTCCTGAGGAGGTCCAGAATGCCCAGCGTCGTGCTTCTATCAGACCTAAAACCGTACTGACAGTCTGAGAACAGGTTATTCGTCTCAAAATGCATAGTAATAATCTTAGCCATGCATCTTTCGACCACTTTAGACAGGATTGGCAAAAGTGATATAGGCCGATTGTTAGCCATATCTGTTGCATCGCCCTTTTTATAAATTGGTATCACTATTGCATTTTTTAATACTTTAGGGAATAAGTTGTTTTTAAAACATAAATTTATCAGCTTTGTAAGTGAAGAAATATTAAGGTTTTTTACTGTCTTAATCAGACGCACTGTGAGCCCGTAGATGTCCGAGATATTTTTATTTTTAAGATTGTCAATAATGTCCCTTATAAAACTTACCTCGTGGAAAGAGAACTCAGCATCAGGGATCATCAAGCCCACCAGGTAGGAAAGAGGATCAGTTTTTGTGTTGGTAATGCTATTAATTATATTATGTGCAATGTTAGTGTAAAACACGTTAAAATCCTGCGGATTCAGGTTGATGTTTTTATTTTTATCGGCAATAAATTTACCCCTTTGACTGTTGATAATACCCCATATGGTCTTAGCTGGGTTTTTAGATATAGATATAATTTTATCATTTGCCTGTTTTTTTGATTCTCTAATTGCATTCTTATATATGATTTTAAAGTTTTTATACTACATGGTTACCAGGAGTATTGTACTGTTTGCTTACCCCACTGAGAAAGCTTAGATGGTCCCTCATGCTTCGTAGAGTTTCATTAAACCATGGCACGCAATTTGGCTTATCGGCCCTGTTCTGATAGGTTTTTTCGGGGAACGATTGCAGGTATGCCCCCCTCAGCATTTCAGTGAGAATTTCAAATTTGGTATCGATACTAATATTTATATCATCGACAAAATCCCACGAGCATGTCTCCACCACATTATAGAAATCATGTAGCCCTCTTTCAGTGATAGGTCTGAACGTTCTCCTGGAGTAGGCAGCATTCGTGTGTGTCTTGTTAACAGACAGACACAACTTTTGCCCAACATGACCTGAAATATGATAATCCACTATTTCCGTTTTAGCAGAGTCGGTGGCGGAATTGACAAAAATGTTGTCAAGGCAGGTTCGTCGTCTTGTGTTCTCAGTAATCATGGCTTCATAGCCGTAGCTTTCTAAAAGATCGCAGAGGCAGACTCCTTCTCGTTGATCAGTCCCGAATGACACATTGAAGTCACCTGCCAACGCCCACTTGCTGCAAAATAATCTCTAATCTTTCCAGGAAGATGCCAAAGTCTCCCGCCGGCGATCTGTAAATACCAAGCAAGTAAATATTAAAAGGTTTTATAACAATTGAACATAACTCTATACATTTTTCGATCTGCAACTCAGAGAATGTGTCGACCAAATCAAAATCAGTATTCCGGTCTGCTAAAATCAGAGTTCCACCCCCTTTACTTTCACATCTGGCCGAGTAGCTGCCCACTATGTACCCCGGTATGTTAAAGGCTAATATCTCCTCTTCCAGCAGCCAATGCTCCGTGATCACAATGAAGTTAATATGTCCATTGCTTACTTGCCTCCAGTTCGCTAGCTTTATTTCGAATATATCGAACATTGTAGTTTAAGAAGATTAATTCTTGCTTCGCTGAGTCTTTCACTTCTGTCGAAGCACTGTGCGTTTCAGGTTTAAAAATTTATTAATTACTGTTCCTCTAGGCCAGAATGAAGCATTCATGACCTGCTCCCGGTCTGCCTCAGGTACTCCCGTTTTAAAGGAACTGTAGATGTGGTCTTTTTTGGTCTTTATTTTTTCACAGATAGACTCATTCTTGCCTTTGAATTTCAGGTACTCCTGTACTTCCTCCGGACTGGTCTCCCTTGCGAGGCCAGAGATAAAGATCCATGAGTAGGTTTTGGCGACTTTCAGAGCCGAGGCAATCTCGCTGGTTCCCTTAACTGGAGCAGGTCTTTGGGAGAAAGTTTTTTTGGTATTGGGTGGTTGATTATTTCTATGACGATCAGGGATGACTTTCCCCCCTTTTCCTACTGTTTTCCAATCATTAACTGGTTTTTCCTCCTGGTTTGCAGTGATTTTACTAGGAGTGCCTGCTGTGGGGCTTGGATAAGGATCATATGTTGCTTGTTTATATTTATTTACCTCTGTCAGGTCTCTGTCATTAGTGTCATCTGCTAGGTTTGATATCGGTGTTTCAGCAGTGTTGCTAGTCATTGCCGATGTTGCCATAACTTTTGTTTCATTATCATTGGTAGTTGATGCCAGATTTTTTGAGGCAACTTCAGCCTTATTCGTTTTATTTAATTTTAATGCGGGATCGATGACAATATGATCCCTACCAGTGTTGCCAGTGTGAGCAACTGGCTTAGTAATAACAGTTTTTTTTTTGGTTTTTTTCGTTGATAATGCTCTTGATATCGTCGAATTTTTTAGACATGCTTTCCTCGATCAGGTCCAACCGGCCAACCTCTTGCGAAACCAAGAGAAATCTCCCTGTATAGCATCGTTATCACGTTGTAAGTCAGTTACCTGTTGATTTAACTTAGCTATTTCAGCATTTTTCCTGGTTATTTCTTCATTAGCTTCAAGGACAAGTTTGTTTATCTCGTCCTGGCGGGAACTTTTCTCGCATGTTGGGCACAAAACAAGAGATTTGCTACCACTAACAACCGTCAACCCTGTTATTCCTAGGGCACAAGAATGATGATAACTTATTGCACATTTTGCACATTTTACACCCACTTTATCCGCGTTACTTTTACAGTATTTACATTTCAGCTCCGGATTCGACAACAAGTCATCATTCGGCGCCATCGTTATGAACTAACCCGAAGGATATCGTTTCTGCTTTTGCAAACTACTTCGAGAGTGTTTATAGTCCAATTCTTCAACTCTGAATTCAAACCACATGGAAATATCCTCACCCACTGTTACTCAAGCCGATATCATTGAGATAACGAAAGGCCTTAAGCCAAAAATGTCAAGTGATCCTTACTCTGTTCCAAGTTTTCATTAAGGATACTATAAGTATCGTGGCAGCTCCATTATGTAAAATATTTAACCTTTCATTAAGTCAGCAACGATATCCCAAACGATGGAAAGTATCTAAGATATGTCCAGTATTTAAAAATGGGAACAGAGGACAAGTCGAAAACTATAGACCCGTTTCAATTATTTGTGAGTTTTCAAAGATTTATGAAATTACTTCATACCGACACATAATGCATAAGATTGAACCGTTATTATCAGTTCATCAATTCGTTCATCGGGTCGGTCAACGACCACCAACCTGGCTTGCTTTTCCAATTTTGCATCTAAAGTAGTTGATTCTAGAGGCCAGGTTGATGTGGTCTTTACCAACTTCACAAAGGCCTTTGACAGGATATGCCACAAAAGATTACTACTTAAATTACAAGAGTTTGGCCTAACAAAAAATTTTGTTTAAAACATATTTAGAAAACAGAACGCAGTATGTTCAGTACAATGGGTTCAGATCGCAGCTATTTGGAGCAACTTCAGGGGTTCCTCAGGGATCAAACCTGGGGCCACTCTTATTTCTTATATTTATTTGTAATTGATGTGGAGTACCAAATATTAGCTGATGATCTGAAATTGTATGTTTCGGTTAGATCTTACACTGGCTGCGAAAAACTGCAGAATAATGTCAATGCAATTAATAACTGGTGTGTTGGTAATGGACTCTTACTCAATGCTAAAAAATGCGCCATATTGACGATTAATTGGAGAACATCACCACTGAATTTTGACTACGTCATTGATGGGGAGGGATTGAAAAGAGTGGAGAATGTCAAAGACTTGGGCGTCATTGTGGATTCAAAACTGAATTTCAATGATCACATCACTAAGGCAGTTGCAGAAGCAATGCAAATGCTTGGTTTTATCATTCGAAATTGTAACTGTTTTAGAGATATAAAAACACTTAAGGTTTTATATCTAACGTTGGTAAGAAGCAGCCTTGAGTATGGGTCACTTATATGGGCACCTGCTTACAATAAATATGTGATAGCTGTTGAACAGGTTCAGAGAAAGTTCATGAAATATTTGGCCTTAAAAACGGATGGGGTATACCCACAAATCGGTATAGATAATAATGTCCCTTTGGCTAGGCTTAGTTTGGAAAGTTTGGAAAAACGTAGAGATATTCAAAAGGTATTGTTCTTGCATAAACTTGTTAATGATAAAGTCTTCTGTCCTTACTTGTTGGGTGAATTAAACTTTAATGTACATAGAATTGCTAATAGGCATAGCAATTATTTCTACTTATCAGCAGCAAACACTAATGTGATGTATGTGTCACCCGTGCATAAGATGTGTTCGACTTATAATAAAATATCGCACACATGCGACTTGAGCATGAATTACAACCAGTTCCTTTGCTTGTCTTCAAATTCTCTGTGAATATGTAGTGTATTTAGAAACTGTGATAGTCATGTAATGATAATACCTATTCTAAAAGTATATTTGTAAAATGTATGTTATATTGTAAACTATCGGCCCGCGGCCCTTGTTGGGCTTTGTTTAAATAATTTTTTCTTGATGTGAATGTAATAGAATGTCACTTAATACTGGTAAATGTCAGTTCATAAGACTTAGTAGGTTGATGAATACTGTCTCTCTCCAATATTTATTCAATAGCATCCCTCTGATTGAAGTCTCCCATGCTGCTACCTATGGACCGGTTTCGAACTTATTGGTTCTCGTCAGCATAGGGTAAGCGCAGACATACCCAACAACAGAAAGGCCTCAAGTTTTTATAACCAATTTTATCGTCCTGAGCAGGACGATAAAACTGCATCCTACCGACAGAAAGGTCTTCCTTTCTTGGTAGTTTTAAGCAATCAATTTAGTATTGTAGCGCTAACTGTGTTAGCCAAATACGGCCTTATAGTATAAGGTTTTTAAATCAGATAGCTAGGAAATATTTTCCTATTTAGTATATTATATTTATTCTACTCCATCTGACAAGTAAGGATTATTAAAGATTTTTAATATCATTAAAAGTTCAGAATGTCTTAGCTTATTTTCTTTTCAGGTCAAACTCGTAACCAATCCCTCCTGTGTGTCCCCCTACTGTCCAACGTGGTATTTATTCCACAGTCCAATAGATAAGATTTCTACCAGTGTAAACCAATTTTATAACAGACTAGACTGTTTTTGGTGTATCTATGACGAACTTTAAATCTCTTTGCTTTAATCCTCTGCTAGAAGGGTTATTTTAGGTAAGAGTAAAGTACAAGAAGTGCCTGTAAAATTTCATCATATATCTTGTAAATGTTGATACGTAAATAAATAAAAAAATTTTTTAAAAAAGTAGTATGTACAGGGTTAGGCATTTGGTATCACCTATTTTTAAAAATCTGTTATAAGACCAAAAAACATTTAATTGAAACAAAATTATGAAAAATAACAATATTAATATGTGCAATTTATGTTTTAAAAATAACATCCTTTAAATGACTTCCTTGACTATCTATAGATTTTTGTAATCGGGATCTAAAATTTTGCATAACTCGTTCCAACAATTCTGCTCCAATATTATTTATTTCTTTCAAAATACGTAGTTTAAGTTCTTGGATGGTATTGGGACGCCTTTCATAAACCTTTTTCTTTAGATATCCCCAGAGGAAAAAATCAGGAGCCGTCAAATCGGGGGAATTAGCTGGCCACGTTATGTCACCAAATTTTGATATCAAGCGACCTGGGAATATTTCTTGCAACAAAATTCGAGTTTGTCGTGCTGTATGTGCGGTAGCCCCATCTTGTTGGAACCAAATATGATTTTGTCCTAGTCTTCGCAATTCGGGCCGTAAAAATACTCGTAACATGTTAATGTAACGTTCGGCATTTATTGTAACAGTTATGTTGTTTTCTTCAAAAAAATATGGCCCTATGATACCAAAAATTGAAACACCACACCATACGGTGACTTTTTCATCATGAAGGGGTCGTTCATGAAGCTGTTGCGGATTTACGTCGGACCAATAACGACAATTTTGCTTATTCACATATCCGCTTAAATGGAAGTGCGCTTCGTCTGACATCATCAAGAAATTTAACAGGTTTTCATCATTTTCTAAAATTTGTAAAAATTGTCTACAGAAATGAGCAACTTCGATTTTGTATGGGTGGAAGTGCAAATCAGAATGCAGAATTCTTCGTAATGTCCTGTTGGAAATGCGCAACGCAAGTGACTGCCTTGATGCAGATCGATTCGGACTTCTTATCACAGCTTGTCTTACCCGTTCAATATTTTCGGGTGTTCTGACTGTACGTATACCTTCACGAAAATTTGATGCAACATTCCCTCTAACTTCAAAATCTCTTACCCACCTCATTATGGTTTGGCGTGTTGGAATTCTTGCGTGTCTTTCCACATTAAATTCGCGACGAAAATTTCTTTGCACTTGCACAACTGAATTAGTTAATATGAATTGTTTTACGACATAAATTCGTTGATTTATCGGAAATTTGTCCATGACAAATTAAATTGCAACTGTTGACATATAGGAATGTGTCACTAAAATTGTCAAAATCAAATTATTATTTCCACAGCGCACTATGATAAATAGATGAAACCAGATGCCTAATCCAGTATAGTGGCGCCTGGTAAGAAAGGTATACCTGTTTTTACTTGTGTCAGATTCTTCCTCCTTAATGTCTAGTTCTTCGTGTTTAATTTTCCAATCCACATACATCTGATCAGTTCCTGTTTCACCCTCTTCAACTTTGACCTCTACTTCGGTTTGGTCAGGAAATATTTGTTTGCCCCTGTAAAACATAAAATTATCCCTTTTTAAGTGGGACAGAAACAAGAATTGTTAATTGTTTTTAGGAGAAATATCTCTTTACTTCGTAACATCATCAGAATATATTTTAATAATGATATCAGCAGGGTCAATTAGGCCAATGAGGGTAAATCAAGGGGTAAATCCAGGGATAAACAGAAATTTAACTCTAAAGGACACAGTAAAAACGTTATGGAAATAGGTTTTATAATTTTTTTTAATAATTTTTTTCTTTTAATAGTAGCTTTATTTCAGATATAGTTTTCACAATACAGTAACAATATTATAAAAACATGAAATGAAATGGCGTCACAGAACAATATTAAGCTATATATTGAAACGAGTATTAAAATAATAATTTAAGCAATACGGTTCCAGGTCAATCAACAGTTCCTTGGTTTTCCTCTTAAATTCCCTGTAATTTTCAATAACTTTTAAGTTGTTTGGCAATTTATTAAATATTTTGATGCAGTTGCAAGATGGATTATTTTCACTTAAAGTTAGTCTATGAATAGGATAGTATATGTCTGCATTCCTAGTGTGGTAAGTGGTGTTGGTATTAAAAGTTAGAAGTTTACCTCTGCACGAATCTATGAATCTCATATAGAGTATTAATCTAATAATTCTTTTTTGTACTACAAATACTTATTGTGTTGAGGAACTGACTCCCCAGAAGATGATACCATATCTAATCTGAGATTCAAAGTTCGCATAGTACAGAATTCTTTTCACTTATCTTCTACATATTTGTTTAGAACTCTAAGTGCATAACAAACCTTATTTAATTTTTTCACCAAATACTCGATGTGATTTGACCATTTTAGAAATTCATCAATTATAATACCTAGGAATTTAGTCTGATTTACTGTGTCCACTTTTTGATTGTGTATACATATTATTGAACGTTTCTCTTCGAGTTTATTGGTGCGAAAAATCATAACGTTTGTTTTGCTCTCGTTTACAACTAGTTCATTCTTGTTAAACCATTCCTTTGCTTGCAAATACAACTCATTGTATTTTACTTCTAAGTTGTGTGGATCTACATCAGCAACCAGGAGATTGGTGTCATTAAATTATGTGGAGTGGAAAGAGCAAAATGTCTGCTTTGATATTAGTATTAGTCCAGGTTAGTTAATTCTTTGGGCTTGATAATCATATAAATTGAATTGCACATCACAAAGTCACGATTTCTTGCTTGAAATAAACACCCTTATGATGTTGACAGACTCAATACTTATATAAGGTTTATTATTCTTATGGGTTGTGGCAGTGCCGTCTCCATGGAGACAGCAGTGGTTGTGGAGACACACACTGGTTGACTTGCACAATCACGTGCAAGACATATTATTAAAATGAATAAGTGCTTGCATACATTTTTGAATGCTGGCGAGTTGGTCGGGTTTCAGCCAAACACCCCGATATTGTGACCATTTTACATGTGCAGACAAAAGTGCTGCAAAAGTCTATAAATAGATTTTGAAAAACTTCAAAATTTTTGTTTAAAATATTTTGCTAGCTTATGCTAGGTACTTTAGGAACTAATCCGCCATTGCCATACTCAACAGCATCAGTTTAGCAGTCAAGTAGGTGCCTACCTACTTACACGAAATTCGGCAAAACTAGGGCGTGCCGCTATATGAAATTGTTACTAAAATGCTTGCTCATTCTACAAGAGGACGTTTTAAGCTGGATTTATAAACTCGAAAAGTTGGTGAGGTTGAAGTTATGATCAAGTTTGTGAGGTTTGATATTCCGAATTCCGAGCATAAAAATTGGTTATCTCGAACTACCCGGGAAGTTTTCGAACCTTACATGAGCTTTACATAAACAACTTGAACGAGTGTATAAATGGAACTGAGTGTTCCCTTTAGTTTAAATTGAACTCCTATTTCCAACACCAACTGAACCTCAACCTCGCCAACTTTTCGAGTTTATAAATCCAGCTTTAAATGACCTAAAAAAAAAGAGTTATCAGGTACTTACCTATTATAACATTTATTATTGTTGAGTTGCAAACAAGACAACCAACTATGGGATCAACAAAATTACCTACCTAATCTGACCTGTTTCATCATCGTCACTGTATTCAGTTTTTATTTTAAGTCCTAATATTTTTCGTTTTTCTTGATTAGCAAATACTTCTGTTGTATCGCGGCATGGATTATTGCTGTCTTCCCAAAAATCACACATGTTCAACAAACTAATTCAGGTGTAACGCCAACTTATAGGTGTCTCGGGTAAATGAAACACCGGCACAATTTACCAAATTAAATTTTGCAAAAATTAAATCTATCTACTGTTTGAACATCAAATCTAGGTTATTTCCGACCATGTCTTCCCTTTCATTTTTTATAGAAGCAAACAGCCAGCCAACCAAACCGTAATGCTCCCTTGCACCAGCATATTTAAGTAACACTTAAAACTACGGCTGTTTTAAATTTAAGTTATCGTTTGCACAGACGGCGTAAGAAGTTATTTTGCGCAAATTAGACATCTTACGACGCTACCTTTACAATACCTGATAAGCGATCGTTTTTCGTTTTGATATGATCGAAGTTGACAAAAACCTTACTTATTTACGTTAAAGGATTTCTTATCGGGTACGCCTGCTGATGGTCTAGGGTTTCCTCTGTTCATTTTTTTGGGGTTTCCCCTGTCGGCCTGTCTTAATTTTAAAATTGCCCTGTGAGAGGAAACAGGAAACTGTTGTACCGTAGTTGAACGGTTGGAACGTTATACGAATATTAAAATTACGTATTATTAAAAATTTCCCCAGATTCACACATTAAACCTAATAAAAACTACCTATATGTTCTTGTAGTGATCTCAAATTTAATAATATTAAATAACAACGTGTGCCAGTGTATTTCATATTCTGCGACAGTTGTATTTGTACAGAAAAATTAAAAAAATGTTTCTTAAAATAAATATGACTAAACCTTTAATTACGAATAAAACTCCGATGCTCAACGCCGATGTGACCACCCGTACCCCCCATATAATGACACATTGCCACGGTACAGCATGATAGAAATTCAATAAATAATTATGTTCGACTCATTATCGACAAACACATTAAATTAATAGTGTCTGTCAGTCTTAAATATATCCTACCATTTAAAAATCTTCTTAACCTTTCGGTACTTATACCAGTTTATACAGAAAAACTCGCAAATTATTTTGAACAAAACACCCTGTAACATTTTTTTTAACAGTCCTGTATCAGACAATTTGACATTTTTTTTTTTATACAGGGTGTTGCAGAAGTACGGTACGTAACTTAACGGGCGATTTCTTATGATATTTTAAGAGAAAAAGCTTATATGAACATGTGCCCGGAGTTGCCCCGTTTTTGATATACAGGGTGTTAAAGTTTAAAAAAAAGTTTTTTTTTTATTTTTTTAAATATCCTTTTCCCGATTTTATTGAAATTTTGAATGCATACGAAACATTTAAAATTATATATTTGATATCATTAAATAATAAACTTTATTTGGTACAAGACCCAAAAGGCTAACGACCGAAGTCTTCGCGCCAATTTCACTTTTACATAATATATTTTTACAATACATTCATTAAAAAAAAAAAAAAATACAATGTTTAGTTTTGCAGCTCTAATAGGGATTCATATAGGGTTTGAGAAGGTAGCTTCCCACTTGGCAAGAAAACGTGAATTTCATGTATAATTTTACGTCAGAGTGAAAAACGTTAGAATACGAATAAACGTGTTTTCAATGTGTAAAACACGCTTAATGTTACGGTGTTCTGACGTTGGTTAAAATAACGTTACTAATTTTAACGTTTTTATAACGTATTATATTCTGGTAAAATTCTGCGTTTTTGTAACATATTTTTAACTTATAAAACTAAATTTTTCCTCAGGAAAGTAGCGTATTATTTCATACATTATTATTTGGGTACTTATAAATAAACAACAAAACATTCAAGTTATGAACTTTTATTTTTTCAAGTTGCGTTAGTTTACCGTATACAATTTACGAATTTCAACTTATTTTAATTTAAAATCTAGTAGCTATATAGTATAAGTTTTCTTTTTTTTGTTTCTTCAACGGTTCGCGGCATATCTGAAGTGGTCCATTATTATTTTTTCCATTGAGTACTCAGTAGTTCCTCCAAACTAAACTTGCGCTATTTCTAAATTAAAAACGAAACATTCTTTAAATATTGTTCCAATCCAACAACCTAATTACGCGAGATATTACATTGCATAAGAAACATTTTCAAGGGTCCACAATAGTAATAAGGAACTACAATAATCATTTCTTGTAGAGGTTAAAGTGTAGAATCTAGAGAACTACTCAATTAAAGGAAAAAAATAGAATGGCGTATATTGTTTTATATTTGGAATTAACTTCAAAAGGCTGGTATTTTTGTTGCATTAAAGGGATATCCTTTTAGCATTTTTTTTTGTAATGAAAATAAAATTCACGAGACGCCATTTTGCCCTTCAAGCGTTTGTGGTAAAGAACAAAAGAACTCCTGAAATATCTAAAGAATAAACAACCGTTATTTCATAAAGACTAAATCATAAAGATAAGAACAACTTACGCTTACAATAAACGAAGACTCACAAAACTTAAAAGATATTCGGTGCTATCCAAAATTTTCACCAAAAACTGCTCCTTCCACTATACACTCACAACACAACGACAAACGTCAAACGTCTATGAGAGACGTGTTTGCTTTATCGTCATTGGACGTGACAATCGCCGATCGCTGGGTTTTAGGCGCGAAATTTAAAAATGTTAAGATAAAGTGAAAAATAGGTTACTTATTTCGACGTTATAAAACATAACGCAAATTAAATGTTTTATAAGTAACGTTACTTTTATTTACATAAAATTAATGTAAAAATGTAACACAAATTACAACGTGAACAAAAATTACATTAAAATAACAGTATTAAAAAAAGATCACATTTTTAAAACGAAGTTTTTGGTAAAGGGAAATAACATTACCATTTTCACGTAAAAATAACGTTTTTTCTCAAAATATGTCAAGTGGGTTACGTTTTGAAGGGATGGTAGGGTTCCTGATGTGAATAAGTGGGTTTATAGCATCCCACATAGCAAAAAGATATCCTGTGGATATATGAAATATATTCTCTTTCGGATATGGATATTGAGTGGCACATCCCCCGCAGATTCATAGAACATACATATATGTACTACGTATATGCATACGAGATGCGTTTGGCCACAAGTCGGACATGCTGAGAAAATGCGTTTCCGGACATTTAGCATATCCTCCGCACATTCACAGAAGATTCGTATGTGACATGCACAGTATATTCGTTTTGCCCAAAATAGGAATGACCCGATTTTTACTTTTAAATTTCTGGTATTTAGACCAAGAATGAAAATGAAGATAAAATAAAAAAAAAATAAATAAAAGTAGAAATCTATGAGCCAGACTCGAACCGACGACACTCGGTTGTAGGGTTAGTAGTACATCTACTTTCCATTCTTCATCCGAATGCCACAAATTCGCGTATCTAAAATTAAATGATTATTTTACAGTTTCTGCTTGTAGGCAGGTATGATGCCCATTCTTGCTTGGAATTTTCATCGAAAATATTGTAAATGTAAATAGGCTATACTATATACCATTCAAATGCAAACATCATTCAGTAGAGCCTTTGGGAAGCTGGCAAATAAGAATTTTTTGTGTCAAGGATTTTATTGCGGCTAACTACCCTTACCAAATTTAAGAATACAGAGTATTTTGCCGACATGGCCACTATGGCCGCCGTATCTCGAAATGTTGGGTCAATCGACGTTTCTAATACTTAATATTGAAGTGTCAGTCTCATATTTGTTTAAATCAAATCAAGTAAACATAAAATATTAAAAACAGGCTTTATTAGAGCACAATCAAAGTCTTAGAAAACAATTACAGACATAATTATTAGTTTTTTAAATTAAGGAGTTACTGCTTTATAACGTCAGTTTCGTTTTTCCTGAAAAGAAAAACATAAATGAATGGTTGAGAAAATATTTACCTTAAAAAAATGTAGAGTACCTAATGTCTGAGCACTTTAAAAACAGGTTTCTATTGTATTATTATGTTCTTGCAGTTTTTAAAAAATTAATAAGGAACTCTTACTTGTCAAGGTTGTTTTTCTTTTTATTGTTAAGCATTTCCTTCGCTTTGACAAGCCATTTTTGAATGTGTATCTACTATGACTTCGTCCTCACATGCGTCCATTGTTCTGTTATTTTGACGCACAGCATCTAAAGAATTACAGAACTTATTACAGTATCTTAACATTTCAGGAATTTGTTAATCTATATTTTTTAGTAAATTATAAATTATTTTAATAATGAATACCGAAAATTTCTGGACGATTTTAAATAGGTACCTCAAAACTTTTTTTTAATTGAATTGTTTTTAAAC
The DNA here is from genome assembly GCA_963920685.1 of Polydrusus tereticollis. NCBI lineage: Eukaryota > Metazoa > Arthropoda > Insecta > Coleoptera > Curculionidae > Polydrusus > Polydrusus tereticollis. The sequence goes on from OY987336.1 coordinate 29,271,969, forward strand.
TAAGACATTTTCTGCTAATGAAATATCATCTGCTATTACACCTTCGGGTGAATGGCTCTAATACTTCTAATGACAGCAAATCATTATGTTTTTCTGGATATAAACCTACGAAATGACATCTAACTTTTGCTGCTTAAAGACTTATTAAAGAGAGTAAAATTTTGGCTGTTGAAAGCAATATGATTAGGTACGTTATGAAATTAGACTTATATATATATTGTTCACTTATTGTTTACAAATTCACACACCAAAAACACTTTAATAAACAATGAACATACTTACTGAACTGTAAGAAAATGAAAAACAAGCCATCAAAAGAACTTACACAACACGAGCAGAGAAAATGACAAAAACTGAGGTTATGTAATGTCATCCCAAGCGCGAAGTGTTGTATCTGCCGTGCGCGAAGTGCGGGCGCAGGACTGCCAAAAGTTGGAGATTTAAATACCCACCTGAGCAATCGCATTGCCCTAAATTATATTATTTTAAAAATACTAAAGTAGGAAAATCTTTTAAAATTTCTAGAATTTCTAGATGTGACTTGGATATGCTATGGATATATCCAAACGAACATGATTTTAATCAATTTCTAAATATGACATGGATATGCTATGGATGTACCTAAACGAATGTGAGTTGTGGGCTGTCGATAGCATATTCTCAGGATGTGAATATACTTTTTTTGCTATGTGGGATTTAGATTTTGGGGATTATTTACGAATTTTATGTTTAGGTTGTGAATGCGTTCTAAAATAGGTACAATTTGGGTTTGTTGGTATAGAAAAACGTTGGAAGGGTTGTGAAGGGGGTTAATGGGGTGTCTCATCTTGGTTATTGGTCTTAGACTGCTTCTTTCACCAATTTCAATGTTGTGGAGGCTTGGTCTTCGTGCATTGTAAAACAGTACATGTCCATATTCAAGGATTGGCTTGCAGATCATGGCATAAATTCGGGCTCAAGTCAAGGTATTGATCCCTCGGTTTTTGTACGTCATAGATCGAAAGTGTTTGGCTCTGGACAACATCCTTTTTTTGGCATCTTGGGTATGTAGTTTGAAATTTAACTTTTGGTCAATAATAATGCCGAGGTATTTGCATGAATCGCTGGGCTGTATGATGTGGTTGAACATTGCAATTGTTGGTGAAGCAATAAATGTTTTATGATAAATTTTATTAATTTTGACTTCTGGGGGTTAGGCATAATGCGCCACTTCTGCATCCAGATTGTGGTAATGTTGCAGAGCCTTTGGATATTAGAGATCGTTTTTATAAGGGTATCATGAGAAATGCATAGCAGTATCGTCAGCAAATTGCAACATATATTGCTTTGTATCAAGAAAATTTGAATATATTTGATATATAAATGTTCAATATACCTAAGTTTAATATCAGACAATACTCTCAAGTTTTTGGCTTTATCGATATCGTTCCAAAAATCCGCGTTAACATCCCGCTGGTGAAAGAAGCAATAAGAACTATGTCTTTTTAGCATTTAGTCTAAAAACTATATATTTCCTACTGTAAATCCTATGTAATCACAAATTCCCCGTAAATCAGAATTGATGTTCTGACTGAATTTAATCTTTACCATAAATAACCGGATCAAACGAGTGAATGAACTCTGTATCGTCAGCATACAAATAAGTCGAGGAAAATTTAGTCACTTGACCCATATCAAATGTATATAACAAGAATAAAAGCGATCCGAGACTGGAGCGCCCCAAGGAACACATCGGCGAAACCTGATGTTCCCGATGATACTCCCACGAACTGTCATCTACCATCCAGATACCTAATGTCGGAAAAATGAATGAGCGCGATATTCAAGGCTAAAATAATGAATTTTGCAAGTAATAGTCTGTGATCCACGCTGTGGCCCACACAGCACACTTCCTTTCAGAAATATCTCTGATATAATTCAAATGTTTCAAAAACATATTTTTTCATATCAATATTTGTGAAATATTTCATTACACCCAAAATGACCGATCGCAATACATCGATTCCGGTCCCACTTTTGCATCGGTAATTCAGCTCCAAAAACTGCCGCCAGGGCCGCATTGTTCCATTAACAGTGCAAATTTCATGGGTTCTTATGGGAGAATTAACTGTTTTATCGAAATTAGTTAATTTAAACTAATTTAAACAGTCTACAGACCGAGATATGTGTGAGAGGCGGGTGCGGGATACTCCCTAGATAAATAATTCTAGCATGTAAAAGGGTGTATTGCATTCTAAGACACTGTATTATTATTACCAGGAGGATTGATTTTTTCAAATACTGGCGGTCTTTCTAGACACTCGAACAGCTTTTTATTTGGAAAGGAAATAATTACACAATCTGCACGTATCTATATACATTTTTTTATTTAAATTCAAGCTAAAAATAAATTAACATATTATGTTCATTATAGGTAAATTACTGGTTGGCTAGTTGACCTTACTAAATATACTGCCAGATGTCTCGCCAATGCAATGGTAAACCAGATATTGAAGAGGTACGATTAAGGAGCCAGTACGATATAGGCGACTTTCCCCTACGTTGTGATGAAGGTCAAAATAGTTCTACATTGAGGTTATGTGTAGACTGCACTGAGAAAATAGAGCCAGCTAAATTTCTGTGCTGGAAATTTTTAATAATAACAGCTTAAATAATTGCAACGGTTATTATTTTTTAATAGTTATAACTGAATAGGTTTACTTATGCTAATGAACTTTTTTATTTGAATTGTAATTGTTAATGGCTACTCATGGTTTTTATTATGGTAACAACTGCAAATTCGTTATTAGGTACCACACCTAAATATGTAGCTGTAGTTACAATCACAGCTAGATTAAGATCCCTTTACTTACTGCAGCTACCAGTAAATAGCTACAAGTCGAAAAAGTAATAGCCGCAGCAAAAAAAATATGTCTGACAACTATGGATTTAGATCTGCCGGCTGTTCAAATATTCTCGTGACCCGTCGGGACGTGTTCGTAATAACAAATTTGCCTACGTGCCGAACTGACCGAGGACCGAACTCATTTCCATTTTGTTTTTGAAGTGGTCGTGTGTTGCAGGCAGGCGAAAAAATTTATTTTATATTGTGTTATTGTTGAAGGTAAGTTTTTTGTAATTTTAGGTGTTTTTAATGCAAATATTGATAAAAGAGAAGTTTATTATAGTATTAAACGAATTTTGAGTGACGCTTGTTCATCTGGGAGAGGTTAGGTTCCAAATATTACAATTTATGCATGAACTAATTTTTACAGGTGGCCATTATTGCAACCGGTTACTAACTAAAGACGACTATCTATCTATATAACCTATAACTTTTGTTATTTTGGTTTGGCTGTGGTTTCGTCGTAAGCTGGTTGTCATTTTGTGTTAATTTAAAAATCTATGTTTTTTAGATTTTAAGGTTAAATTTTCTTATAAGTTTCTACCATGGCATACAAGTTGACCCTCCCAGAATGGGGGCTGAAAGGGAATGTGGAGGCCTTCAAAAGTAATAATTTTTTTTTTAATTTTCTTAGAAGAAGGCATCGAGGACGAAAGTTTTTCTCTGTTAGACGAAGAAACTGTAAGGAAAATCTTCACAAAGAGTGGCACAAGACTAATTTGAAAAAATAATGAAAAAGTACGATAGGGACATGTGAGACTTATAATAATTGAAAGGCTATAAGCTGTCAAATTGTCAAAAATTTCATATTTAAAACAATATCTCTGAAACTATTATTATGTTTAGGCTAATAATGCACTTACTAAAAAATAGTTATAGGCTAATTTTTAAATATGTCAAAATATACCAGGAGTCTCGTTTAAAATTATTAATTTAAACCATCATCAGAACTACAAATAATTAAAAATATTTTTATTTTATTATTAAATTAACTAAAACTAAAGGACGGTATAAAAAATTTAATAAACCGAAACGTCTTCAAAATTTTAATATTTTTCAATTAAAAATTTACAAAAACGTCAGTAAACCAATAAGTACCTAATAGTAATACTTATCCTGTTAATGTTTTTTTAAAATATATTATTTATATGGCTTAATAAAATTTAAATAACTATACATACATTAATTTTTTTATACTCACCTGTATAACCTACATAATGTGGGTAGGTACCGCTGGTTTCGCACTATATGATGTTATCTTTCAGACTTTGCATAAAAAAATCTTACCTAACCTGGACAAAAAAGAAAATGTATGCAAAAACTCCCTAGATATGCAAACTTTAACGTCGTTTTTTAAGTCAAAAGTCATTGCTGTAGCAAAAACAATAATTACCTACGACAAGTCAACGCACTGCTTATCACAGCAATTTACTTAATTTTTACAGTTCCTATAAATGACTGCAATAGTATAAAACTTAACTACCATAACTAAATTTTGTTTATAAGGGTAAATAGCATAGTACTAACCACAACAACTTATTTTGTTGTACTAACTAAACTATGGTTTTCCTATTAAAAATAAATAATATCGGTAACTATTTTTTTTTGTAATGGTAGGAAAGCCTGTTAGGTAGCCACAGCAAACTTAAAATGACTTATGTGATATGCTACTTGTGGTTAGTCGGCTGTTGCAGCACTTTTATTTTAATAACGGCAACAACGGACATGATCTGTCCCCTATGCTATTACGATTTATAGCAGCGGTAAGTCGATTTCTAATAAAGGCTATTAGAAATTTTCCTCAGTGTGTGTAGAGTTATTGATTTCGGATTGACTGTTCCGAGGTGGGGAGTCTATACCGGACAAAAAGGACAGATGCCTTGGAGCGTCTAACCCGTCCAAAAGTATAGATGCCCCACAACGAACGTAAGAAAATATTACATAATGTTTTTTTGCAGTAGTACAATGCCTACAAGGTACACCCGGAAGATTACTGCTTCCCCAAGACGGCAATGGATAAAAGGAACATTTGGAAATTGAACTTGGAAGATTGAATAAATGAGAAATAGGAGTTAATGAAGCTGCACGCGTTTATGGGATCCCATCCGGAACTTTGCGGCGAAGAAGGCGTACGGGGGTTATTGCAGAGTTGCCCTTGGGTCCACAAAAGCGTTATTGGGAGTAGAAAATGAAAAGAGGCTCGTTCAACACATCCAAAAAATGGAAAAGGCCGGATTTGCGATTGATAGGGAAACACTACGATCGTTGACGTTTCAGTTCGCTGAAATGTTAGGAATTCAGCACCGCTTTAATCGTGAAACACGCATGGCAGGTTACGACTGGCTGTCTTCTTTCTTAAGAAGGAATAGGGAATTGAGCATCAGACAGTCCCAGGGGATATCACTTGCACGAATAAGTGAAGGAATGAACAGGAAAGAAGCTTCTGCTTTCTGACGTTTATAGTGAAATCAACTTTTTCGACCACCCCGAAAATATTTTTAACGTGGACGAGACGGGATTTCAGTTAAATAATGAAGATGGTGCTGTGATTGCCACCAAAGGGGCTAAAGATGTCCATAACATAATATCCTCCGAGAGGGGTGAAAATGTGTCTAAAATATCATGTTGTAGCGCTGAAGGTAGATTTCTTCCGCACGTCATAATTTTTAAGGTAGTACGTGAGAAAAAAAGTTTGGCGACGGTTTACCTGCAGGTGCGAAAGTTTATATGAACTCAAAATCATCATTCATCACGTCCGAGTTGTTCTTCAAGTGGCTGAAAAAACATTTCATTCCATTTATGTAAAACGCTGCCTTACCATCTGCAGCAGGTGAATGAGTTGCTCCAGTTGCTGAGGAAGAAATTCAGCATAGGCAGTCACCTGTCCCTGGGCCGTCGAATTTCAACCAATACCAACAAAGCAGTGGAGGAGACACCTTTGAAATTTCTGACAGAGATAAGTCCAGTACCTGTGCTTTAAAAACAACAGAAGCGACGGAAGAAACAATCTGCAGAAGTTTTAATTAAAACTGTCACGCGTAATTTTGCCACAGTAATGACAAATAAATTGATACATTCAAGAAAGAACGGTGAAACCCCTACAAAGAAACAGACAGATCAAATCTCAGCAAAACATCGACGAATACGACGAAACCGGTTCATTTTCTGATGAAGAATGTTTAGCAGAAAAAGCTAGAAAGTTGAAAAAACGTAAGTTGTCAACAGTGAATAAAGAGAACGACAAAAAGTCGCTTTCAAAATGTAAGGAACCTAAACTAAGTAACAATCATTCGAGTAAACGCAAAGAGGATTATTGTATAGAATGTCTAGAGAACTATCATGAAACCAAAACAAACGTCGATTGGATACAGTGTATTTATTGCAGACGATGGCTCCCTGAAATATGTGCGCCACACGAAAATGCATGTACCACATGTGGAAAAGCGAAATAGGGAGTCAACAATGTGGAAACCAATTTGAGTGACACTTTTCAAACCTAGGGCGTCTCTCCCGTTTTGGCGAGGCAACTCACCTAGACGTTCAGGAAAGTAGCGATTATTTCATACATTATTATTTGGGTACTTATAAATAAACAACAAAACATTCAAGTTATGAACTTTTATTTTTTCAGGTTGCCTTAGGTTACCGTATACAATTGACGAATTTTAACTTATTTTAATTTAAAATCTAGTAGCTATATAGTATAAGTTTTCTTTTTTTTGCTTCTTTAACGGTTCGCGGCATACCTGAAGTGGTCCATTATTATTTTTTCCATCGAGTACTCAGTATAGTTCCTCCAAACTGAACTTGCGCTATTTCTAAATTAATCGACTGTTACAAGAACGGCGTGAAACGTGGATAAGAGCTTTAAAAAGGGGCCCTCTAATCGACAGCCAATTAAAATATGGAAGAATTTGCTCCAGACTATAAGTAGTAATATTTGATTTTGGGTATAATGGCCTAATAAAATGATCTAATGTAAACGTTTCTAGGACTCCAGCAGAATTAGCAAACAAGGACAATCCTGACTGGATCCCTAATTAAAATAGGGGATACTTTAATCCAAAGGAAGCAATTCAGACCCAAGTTAACAGACATGAGAGAGCTAAGAAACGCAAACAAGCAAAGAATCAGGTAGCTGTATTATTGTAAATAGTAGGTAATAGCAAAGAAACTTATAGTTGCGTAGCTATAAGTTTCTTTGGTAGTAGTAGGATTGATTATATTATGACGTAGACTCGTAGACATAGTGTTGATTTAGGTTAAAGTTTTTTTTTAAGTAATGTATTCTTGTAGATAGAACAATAGATTGTTGAAGCACCTGACAAAGATATTCCGAGAAGTAGTAGAGAGGAAGAAAATGTGGAAATTAAAAAAAACTGTTCACAAGTTGCCACACAGACTAAATTAAGTAGGTACTTATGACTAATTTGTGCAAGATTTTTCAAAGACTGTTTTAATAGTAATGTCAGAATATATAGTTTAGAGAACGGTTAAAAAAATGTGAAATAAACGAAAACTCTGATGTCTACTCATTGTGATTTTTTATTTATTCATATATGTTTCTGTCTCTAAAAGACAGTACAGGATCTACCAATGAGGCAATATAAGGAAAGAGTAAAACATTTTCTGGCATCAAAAGCTACCTACTCGTCTCGACAAATTTTTGCCATATGATGAACTTGATTTTATATAACATTTTAATTTGTTAGTTCTGTGTTGTGTGTACTGTGTACTATTTAAAAAACTGCGCGTTTAACCCTAGTGAAATGGTAACACAGTTATCCAAAACCCAAACCTTATTATAAACTTAATCTTACCTTGCCGACTACAACCTATAACAAAAGCATTGGGATTTACTTTGCATTGACATTTTGCGCTAAACCAGATTTACATTTAACATTACCACTAAGTCTTAAATATTCACTTATTTCCATGTTTTTGATTTTACACTACAGAATATCAACAAAAGATATAAGCACACACTAGGAAGTTCAAATAAGTATTACGCTAGAAATACAGTTGGAACACGAAAAAGTATTTAAGTTTAGAAAGCACAGGTACCTATAGATACTTTTTAGAAATGGTCACAAGTGAATCCTAAAATTACTTGAAACTTATTAATTTATAAAGGGGGGGGAGGGGGGAGTGTGGCTGTGTACACTTTGGAAAATTTAGAAATGAAATGTTTTGTATTAAGTGTATAATCTTAACTTCAATGCAGAGCGCTTTCGGCCTTTAAGCCATCATCAGTGCTTCCTGAAAGTGAGGAAAAAACCTTTGGAGACATCTGAGTAAGTTTGAATGTAGTAAAAAATTTTTTTTGTAGTAAAAAATTTTTTATAAAAGTATTCTATAATTTTATATTATATAATTAGGTTGAATGTATTGAAATTTTTTAATTTTTGACTAAAGCATGGTGTTCTTAGGGTTATGTACTCACTTTGTCAGGAACCAGGAAGGAAATACTGCCGAACAAACTTTAGTGGACATTTTTCTTTAAAACTATTACAAAGAACACTACATAAAACACATTAAAATACTTGTATATGGGACGAAACTTTGGGGATGAACCACTAAGAGGTCATTTTAATTTTTATTGTAACATTTTAGCCGAAGTATTTTGGCGGTATGGTTTCTGATTTCTATTGTAACGAGTGACAGTACTGATTTTGACATTGTTGAGAGTGTCGAAATCGAAAGAGCGGGTTATTTAAATTTGAATTAAGGTTGAAAGTATTTTCGGTTTATAAATTTTGATTAAGGTTGGGTGAAAATTGATTTTAAATTTGAGTTTAATTTAATTTTTATTAGATTTAGTTTTTTAGTTGAGGAGGCGTCTATGTAATGGGACGTAACTTCTATTCAGGCTTACTTGTGTGTTCAGACAAGAGCAGTTGCCCTGTAATTCTTTGTTAATTTCTATATCTTCCAGGAAATCAAGTCTATTGAAATTTTTGGAAGAGATGTTGTGGATAATTTTAGAGTTCGAAGTTGGGCTAAAGTTGTGATTCGATGCTTTAAGGTGTTCACCAAACGCAGATGAGGATCTAGAAAGATGTTCTTTTATTCGTGTTTTTAGGGGTCTACATGTGCGACCTATATAAGTGCTGTTACATGAGTTGCAATTGAGTTTATAAATACCACTCTTTGAAAGATGACTGATTCTGTCTTTAGAATTGGTGATGTGAGATGACAGACTATTCTTAGTTTTAAAAGAAATACCCAGGTTATTGACAGATTGGCGTAGTACTTGTTTAACGCTGGAGTTGGTGTCTTGATCAAGAAATGGTATGGCAATGTATCTATTATTGTTGGGTTGAATAAGAGGGTAAGTTTCTTTTTTGATTCTCCTGTATTTTGTTCTTGAGATCATGGTGTCAATCATGTTGGGGTCATAGTCGTTGTTGTAAGCTATTTGTTTTAGTATGTTGACTTCGTCATGATAGTTCCCAGGCAACCATATGACGTATGAGTGACGTCAGATTTCGTCGAGATTTGACTAACATGACGTCTACTATGACGTCCCTGGTACGTCAGGAAGACGTGAATAAGTCACGCCCAGTGACGTCCTATTAACGACGTTACATGACGTCCTATTAACGACGTTACATGACGTTGCTTGAAGGACCAGTTTCACACGGTTTGATGACCAAATAAGGGTCCTTGTTAGTAAATTATGGGTGCAATATAATAACCTGCTAAATAATTGAAACTATGACAAGTACCCCTAACCAAATGGTCACCACACATTATGAAACTGGGCCTTATGCAGATATATATCTGCATAAGGCCCAGTTTCATAATGTGTGGTGACCATTTGGTTAGGGGTAATTGTCATAGTTTCAATTATTTAGCAGGTTATTATATTGCACCCATAATTTACTAACAAGGACCCTTCATTATGAAGAATTAAATTGTAATGATTAAATTTCTGACATTACAATTTAAATAAAAATTTCATATGCTGCATATCTACTTATTGAAACACATTGTGTATCAAGTAACTGAACAAAAATACTTTTAAAACTATTTTTATTAGTCTTGAAAAATGATTGAAACTGGCAAAGTACATATTATGGCTACGGAAACTAGTCGGAAAAATTAAAATTAAAATATATGGTGTGTGACACAAGTCTATGAAATTGACCTGAACTATATTATACACACCGTTGGCAAAAATAGTAAAATAACCTTAAAGAACACATCTGGATACATAAAGAAACTGGTACATGTCAAGGCAGGTTTCAATATTTACAGATTTTCGTTCCGTTAACCTATCCTATGTATAAACGACATAAAAGTCTCATAAACATAAACGACATAAAAGTCTCATAAACATAAACGACATAAAAGTCTCATAAATCATAAACGACATAAAATTCTCATTAACATAAACGACATAAAAGTCTCATAAATCATAAGAAACATAAGTTTTTCCATAAGTCTTAACATAAAATAATGAAACACTTCGCATAAAAAATGTAAACACTTCGCATAAAAAGATTAAACACTTCGCATAAAAAGATTAAACACTTCGCATAAAAAGATTTATTACTTTAGCTTCTGCAGTTTTTACCCTTTGTGGTGCATGCTTTAGCCATGTTTTTATTGCATTCTCTACATCTCGATCTGTTGCATCATTGCATTTTATTTTGACAGCTTCTGAAATTTTAATAAAGCAAAAGGAAAATTAACCATCATGCTGAAATTGAAAAGAATGACATTTTAATGTGAATGAATGAATTAACAAATCTTCAGAGGTACCATAAATGTTATTTCAAATATAACAAGCTTTTGGTTTTTTCAAAAATGTTCTTACTACTGCCAGTCCTACTTTAAATTAAACATTATAAAAACAAATTCATTCGTAAAACACAGAATAATGCAGGATACCATCAGTATTCTAGGTTAAAAAAGAAAATAAGTTGAAAGTACCTTACTTAAATAAGGTATCATAACATTGAAGGTATCAAGCTGAGGCCAAATAACTAAAAATATCAAGGGTGTCCTATTTAAAAATCAAAACCTGGTCCTTAAATAAGAGGAGTGTAATGAGGAGTCATTATTTTATGGTAAGCCGGCAAGTCAAATTTACCCTCAAAATATAAAAAAATAGACTTGCTTACCTACTATGACCCGCTTTAATTTTAAGTCAGCAAATATCTTCTTGTTTGCTCTTTTTCCATAAAAGCTGAATTTGGATGCCAGCTTATCGGAAATAAGCTCCTTCAAAACTCTGTATGTCCTTCCAGTTATACCATCTCCTCCCAACATGGAGCAAAAATCAGTCTGCAAAGAAAATAAAACAACATTTTTAAAATCAAAACAGAGCTACACATTAATTGTACTAAGTGTTATATCGGTCAGGTTAATTTTACAATCTGCGATAGCCTGATTGCTCTGAAAAAGAGAGAAAATATTAATAAAAGTGTAGGACAAACTAACCAGACTTTCCACTCCACCTTCTGCTTCTAATTCATCTTGCTCAAATTTAAGAAGATTTTCTAATGAGTCTATTGGAAATCCCTTGGATATTCTTGAATTTACGTGCTCGGCAGGTCTACTTTGAAGGGTAGCCAAAATTTGTTTATTTTGCTCTTTCAGGCATATAATGTGTTGAAGCAATAATTCAAAACCTAAACATAAAATAAATTACAGTTTATGTCGGAAAAAACAAAAAATTTAAATTACCTTTATTTAAAGAAGGAATGGTTGAAGTTGTGAGTATTGGTGTCTGAACTTGTGCAGGAACATTAAAAGGTATACAGTTATTGTCAGTTGTAGATATTGTAACCTTGGTACACTGGGAAGGGCCCCCTAAAAGTTTTTATTTAATAAATACCACTCGACAAATAGTTATCTGACATCATAGACACAAAACTAAAGCAGTATATCCTTTAAATAAATTAAAAAGAAATACGTACTTCAAAACCTAAACATCAACTAAACTAGATTTGAAGGAACTGCACCCAATTTAGAGGAAAAAAATTTACCTGAAGTTTCACTAGAAAGGCTTGGAGCACATCCGGTTGGTGTATGAAACAGAGATGTCAGTTTGTTTAAACTTGCAGTTTCCGTAGGACTGGGATGTAATGAGAGAACATCTAAAAGTTTATATTTATTAAACTATATTCCTAAACTTTCAATGCCTATCACGAAAATTACACAGTGTTACACTTGACACTTACTATCAGTTAAATTAAATAACTAATTATTACCTATCTGTATACAGAAAGCGATACCTACCTTGCAAGTTGCCTGAACCTTTCTTTTTCTTTAAAACGCTTGATTTAATTGGTGGAGGACGTTTTATGACAAAATGTCTATTAGGGCGTCCATCATCTTCCTCATCGTCACTGGAATATAACCTTTTCGTAACAATTCTTCTCCTTTTACCAAATTGTTCTTCGTCTTCCTCTTCTGTGTCCAAGTTGGAAGTAAACTCAGCTTTTTTTTGTTTGTCTAAAGCTCTGTCTAGATCATCTGAAAATATGTAGATACCCTATAAAACATATTCAAACAATAGGTGTCAATACAGAGAGTGATGGAGCAATAGCCCCCTCCTACTCCGAGAGCCCCAGGCAAGAGGCAAAAAGTAATTGAAAAGTTAAGTAAACAACGAAATGCTTTCCAGCCAAACCTGTTTCAAAAAAGACACGAGCAACAGAATACACTTTCCACGATTCCTCACGTTGTTCATGTGCTTTCAAGGCTTTGAAAAAGGTTCCTCGGTCCTTATAAGGAGGCCAGAACACTTCACATTTTTTAGGAGTTAACCAATCCGAATCAACCACAGCAAGCCCCCCACTGTCAGAGAATTCTATAACTACATATGACATAATGGAACTTATCGTTTAAGTACCTAAAAAGAACATAATTGTATCCAATTTGCTTGACGTACTTTCCATAATTAACATTTAAATTTTTACTAATCCAGTGCTTATAATAAATCCTAAAGTCTGCTAATTTGGATAGGTACAGATAACTAGACTTACGACCAGATTGTCTCGGTCAAGTTTGCAGAAATCGAAATTTAAACAACTACACCGTTTTCACTGAACTAACCTAGCTTTTTTAATCTGCTCATTTCGGGATCCTTATTGAAAAAGATTAGTTATTACCACAATTATTATGATATGGTAGGAGTATTATATATTATATCTATATAGGTACTTACCAACCAGAGAATAAATTGCACACACCAAACACATGAATTTGGAATTTATGAAAAAACCGGGAAATTGACCAGTAGCTCAACCGCTTATGTTTTTTTGGGGATGGAGAAAGCGGGAAAGGAACGCATCACACTAGACGCAAATTGCAGGAATTTAATTGGTCGGTTCACGTCAGATGATTGTTTCAACCAATGGAAATTGCTGAAATTTGACAGTCCTCACGCTCGCGGCGGTCTAGCGTCGTGACCGAGAGAGAAGCTAGACATGCAGGCAGCTGGCAGACATAACTCCAACGTTGCCAATAACTGTTTGGCACTCGGGACATCAGCTGTGATTGATTTAAAATAAATATACAATATAATATGCTATATCGCCCATTGGTAACCCAAATGGAATATGTTGTTGCCACTTCCACTAGACTTATATGGGTTAAAAGGGCGCCAAACGGTTCCCGTTTTGCCTCGTTTTGTGATGGCAACGTTGGGATACCTATGTATGTTTAGTACTACTAAAAAGCACCTCGGACTGTCGGACGGCTGCTGTCATTGCCGAAATAAGATTAACTGATCGTAGCGTAGTGGTTAGAGCGTCTGCCTGCAACGCTGAAGGTTGTAGGTTCGTATCCCCGTCCGAGATCACTTTTTCTTACTTTTTTTTTTACTTTTTTAATAAAAATATATGGGTAGGTACACGATAAGCGCCAACAAAAATGTGCTTAGCCGTCAAATGTCATTTATGTCAACTAAATGTTAACTAATCACAGCCAGACGTCTGGGGTGCCTTTTACTCTCTATATAGTCTCATGTCTCATGTTTACCTGCTCCTATCGAAATTCATACGCTAAACCAAAAATCGACGTCTTAAGACGTAATGCGCGAGACGATCTATAACGGCGTCGATATGTCGTCACAATGACGTCTTTTTTGGGCCGAAAGTCGTCTTTTGACGAAAATGACTAAATATAACCAATAAACGACGTCACAAGACGTCATTGTTCGTCTTCTGGTTGCCTGGGTTCTTTTTTGATAGAGGGATATTAAGCAATCTGTTTATGTAACAATGAAAAGAAGCTAGTTTTTGTTGTTGAGGGTGATTTGAATTATATGGGATGACATGGTCAGTTTGGGTTGGTTTCCTGTATATTTGAAATTGTAAATTGTTAGTTATTTTTGATATGGAAATGTCTAAGAAGTTGATTTTATTATTGGTTTCTATTTCTAGGGTGAAAGATATGTTTGGGTGTATGGTATTAAGTTTATTAAGTAATTCGTTGGCTCCATGAGTATCACAATTTAAAAAACACAAGCAATCGTCTACGTACCTGTACCATTTGATTATTAATTTACACCAAAAGAGTCTCATAAGTCATTAGCATAAACGGTTATAAACCTTTGTTTGTCCACCAGGCAAAATGGCCGACCTGTCAAAGCCAGGTGTTTGAAAATGGCCAATAACAAGGTGCAGGTATTACCTCAAGTTGAGTATATTATGGGACCCTCTCTATGTCTACTGGAAAAATACAATTCACTTCTATTTTTAAACACACAATATTATATTTCAATTTAAACACATTATCTACTTGTATTTAGAACTATAATAAGTAAATTTTCTCCGAATCATAATAGGTATATGCTTTTTATGAAAATAGTCTTAATTAACTTGATGATAACATTATCTAAAACTAGTAGTGGTTTAACAATAAATATATCTTAGGCATAAAAAAAAGCAAATTGGTTTTCCAGTGAAGTTTTTTTCTTAAGAGTAATTATAAGCTCATTTGGAATACCTATTATATTGTTTGTACCTAGATTAGGAAAATGTATAAATTAATAAAAAAGCGTACATCAAAGAAAAGGCGACAATCAGTTTTTAATTTGCCGTTTTTTCTTAATTTATATTTTTTTCCTAATCTAGGTTTTTACATCATATAATATTATATATTAGAAATTACACTTGGCAACATCGCTTCAAAATACGAAAGCTTGCAAGAAAGTATCCTGAACTTTTTAGTCAGACATATCAAAAATTAAATATGATGTTATGTTGATGCTTGCAACGAAATAATTGCATAACAATTTTAGCATAATTAGAACAAACAGTTTCGAAAGAAAAATATGTTGAATTTATATAGGTACACTAAAACCATGTGAAAATACCTTTCGATTAATGTCCTGAAAACAGGGTAAAGAAACACACTGGGTTCTAAAAAAAATGTTTATTTAAAAAAAAATGCAAAAAAAAACGAAGAAAAATAAAAGTAAACAATTTTTTAACCTGAAATTGTATAAAAGGCATTAATTACTAAATATTTTTCAAAATTTTCGAATAAAGAGGATTGGCTTCTATCAGTAAAAATATATTTTTTATACAAAGAGAAGCTTCTTTCAACATCTACTGATGTAATCGGACCAGTTCCGTTATACTTGTGACCATACTGCAACTTAGGTAGTAAAGTATAAGGCCAAGATACAACTTCGTTTGATGGTTTGCCTTCATAAATGCTTTTTACTGCAGTTAAGTATTTAAATCCTTTATTTTTTTTTTGTAGTTACATACAATTCGTTCCTTACTTCACCTCCTACTTTACCGGGAATGTTGTTACCATAGAATAGGAGTGCCTCTCTTATTTCTATGGTTGTTACATTTAGCGGAGAAAGTTTTAACAACACTAATTGAGTCTCTTAAACTTGAAATTTAACGGACGTCAAAGAGTGTGGAGAAGGCCCGGAGAACGATACCGTAAAAGCGCCCAACTTGCAACTGGGAGTTTACTTGCAACAAAACGCATGTCTTTAATTACGGCCCTGTATCTCCCAAACTTTACGAGATCGCACTGCGCTCAATCGACCTATTCATTGTTCGGCGGTCGCAGGTCGTGGTGTGCAAGAAAATTTGGCGGTAAGTGTAACTTATAACATGGATAATTTTAGCTGAATTATATAAAATTTTAGTGATGTTTTGTTGATAAAAAAACTTCAGATGCGTAGAATAAACTAAAAGTAGTAGAGAAGTGTAATAACGATATTTTCATTGGGCAAACGTTCCGAACCATAACCTAAAATTTTTAAGATCTTAATATGAACAGGGTCTGATTAAGATTTTTTTTTCTAGAAAAGAACATTTTGCAACTAACTTGCAACGCTTAGTCTCTAACTTGCAACATGCCCAGAAATGCAAGAAGGGTTCTTGGTGCACGTACATATAAAAATTATAGCGACGAAACTTTGCAAAATGCCTTGGCGATGCTTGACACTGGCAAGTCATTGAGAGCAGTATCGAAAATCTTTGGCATTACACCTTCCACACTGTCTCGAAAAAGGCGGCGTTTGTTTAGTAATAAACATGGGGCTCCGAAGGTACTTTCCGACCAAGAAGAACAGCAGCTCGTAGAAGGGGTTAAAACGGCGGGTAACTGGGGATTCCCGATCACTGCTTATGATGTAAAACTAATTGTAAAACAATATCTGGACAAAAAAAGTTGCCAGAGAAAAAAGGTTTAAAAATACTAAATTACGACGAAACAAATTTTACCGATGACCCCGGTAAAATTAAAGTTATCGTCAAAAGGGGTAGCAAACATCCAGAAAGGTGTATTGATAGCAGTAAAACATCAGTTTCAGTTATGATGGCTGGAACAGCTGATGGAATCTTACTCCCACCATATGTTGTGTATCGAAGCGAGCATCTATACGAGTCCTGGACCAATAATGGGCCTCAAGGAACCAGATTCAATAGGAGTAAGTCTGGATGGTTTGATAGTAGGATTTTTGAAGACTGGTTCTTTACTATTGTAATCCCTTTTATAAAAAAATTAGATGAAGGCCCAAAATTGCTAATAGGTGATAATCTATCAAGTCACTTATCTTTGTCGGTAATTGCGGAGTGTCAGAAAAATGATATCAGGTTCGTGCTAATGCCACCAAACAGCACGCATTTATGTCAGCCGCTGGACGTGTCATTTTTTCGCCCACTAAAAGCAGAATGGAGAAAACAGCTAAACGCCTGGAAGTTAAAGAATAGAGGATGCGTACCCAAAGATCAGTTTCCGTCTTTATTAAGGAGCACTCTGGACTCAATTAAAGAAAACTGTGCTGGAAATCTTAAAAGCGGATTTCGCGCTTGTGGCATTTTTCCACATGATCCAAATCAAGTGCTAAAGCGCCTGCCATCTTGGGCTAAAAATGAAACAAATGACGAGAACTCTGATGTCATGAACACATCTCTAATTAACGTATTACAAAAAATGCGATATCCATCAGAAAGGAAAACCATGCGCCGCAAGAAGATAGCCATTAAACCTGGACAAAGTATTTCGTCGAAAGACTTTAATCCCATAAATGAGACAGAAATAAACTTGGAAAACTGCCAAGATCATACTATAGAATTGACAAATGGGGATACACCAGAAAAGGGTAACCCCGAGAATAATTCTATTGACAACCTTTGTGATGCTAGTGAAGTCCCAGGACCTAGTTCGAAACAACGGTCTAGCAGAAAAAAAGAAATAAGACCGGTAATTACAAATAAAAAATTAAAAAGAACAAAATATGAATCTGACACAAGTGATTCCGATAGTTTCTCCGTTCGAGACTCCTCATCTGACTTCGAAACAATGGAGGATATTTTAACAGATCTTACTGCTGACCGTCCTGACTCTGTGGCACCTAATTATTCCATTGGAGATTTTATAATTGTCGAATTCAAATCTAAAACCTCAACGTACTATGTTGGAGAAATCACTGAAATACTTTCCGCCGACGAAAACTTGTTTTACTGCAAATTCATGAGAAAATTTATTGGTCGAAAGCACCCCGAAAATACATTTATATTTCCCACAGTTGATGACCTGTCAATTGTTGAAAATTCTATGGTGCTAACAAAATTAGAACTTAGTTTCAAATTTAGAGGTCACTACACTTTTAATCTTGAAGAGAGGTGGTCGCAACTAAAATTAATGTGATTTAAATATCTACATATACCTAATTTGTTCCTTTTTTGTGTTCAACAGTTACCTACCTATTTGTTCCTTTTTTGTGTTCAACAGTTACCTACCTACTTATATGTTTTATTTTTTATATGTTGATTTTGCTATACTTTACTATACTTTAAGAAACCTTAGTATAAAAACCAATCAGTATTTTCTGCCTTACTACTTATTATTTGTATGTTTTTTTCCTATTTAGGTTTATTTCCTTATTTTTTAACTAGAATTGTTTCTTTTGCTTCTAGATTTTATTTCTAGATAAGTTTATATATTTGATATATTAAGCATAAGTTGACTTGTTTCACTAAATTGAAAAAGTTTTTGTGATTTTTTCAATACTGTTCATTAATAAAGATGTTTTTTCCAATAAAAAACCATATTTTTTATTAAAAAAAAAAAACAATTACAACAACAATATTTTTTTCTGCTTTTGTTGTGTGTTGCAAGTAAGATGTAAAGCCGTATAACTTGACAATCCTAAATAAACAGGCAGTGTTGCAAGTATGGGCCATCATGCACCTTACTTGCAACACCCAGTTTTTTTTTTTTTTTTCGGAAATGTTCACCTGACTGAAACAGAAATGAATGCTATTTGATAGCACCCATATCGACCAACAAAATCTAATTTTTTGTTTGGAACTATCTTCAAAAGGCTTCTCAGAAACGACACTTAAAGTCCAAAAGTGTTGCAAGATGGGCGCTTTTACGGTACTCTTAATGTTGTTTCTCTCCTAGAGTGCAATTTGGTGGCGAAGGAGTGATGGTGTGGGCGGCATTTCTTTGGAAGCCCGTACAGACCTCATTACACTTCAGGGGGGTATTAACGCTGATAAATACATTAGACAGTGCTTAGAAGGAAGACATGTGGTCCCATATTTGCATTTTATAGGAGAAAATTTTAATTTAATGCACGACAATGCTCGACCGCACACAGCACAAATAACGAGGCAATATTTGAACGATGTTGGCGTTCAAGTATTGGACTGGCCCTCAAGAAGTCCGGATCTAAACCCTATTGAGCATAATATGTGGGATACACTAGGAAGGAGAGGTAAGCAGAACTATTGCGAGTTTCAAACTTTGGTTGCGTTCGCACAGGCACTGCATGACAAACGAGTGGCAGCAGATACCCCAAGACACGGTTGCTGCTTTAATTGAATTTATGGCTAAAAGGATGATTCAGGCTCGTGGAGGAAATATTCGATTTTAATAAAATAATCTTACTACCACTGTTGCCCATGTTATTTTTTTAATGTTTTGTTGCTAATAATTATTGCAATATTTCCTTTAAACCTACACGTGTTTTTCCTTTAATAATCCAGATATCGGTATGAATCAAAGAACAAGTTATTGAGAAAAAATGGGACTTAAGAATGTCGTACAAAGAAACATCAATCAGTTCTTAAAGTTTTCCACAGGATGTTCAGAAATTAAGCGTAAAATTCAATTTTTTGTGCTACCCTGTATGTCAACATATCCATTTACACTGTTCGTAAAAACGATATCAGAACATGATGAAGACGACAGCATCCGCAACATGTCAAAAAGTTATCAAACTTGGTAAAAAAACTTAAAAGTTATTTAAGATTTAATTGAAGCAAAATTTTGTCCATCCGGTTAATTTTGTGGTCCAGTGTATCTATATTATATGAAGTGAAAACCGATTTCTCGCATTCCTTTAATACAAGGCAAAATACAGTTGATTCAGGTTAGTTACCTTTTATATGGTATATTAAGTGTGTCTAAATTATTTTAACAATCTACCATGAAAAAAGTTTAACAAATTAATGTTTCTACCTATTCAGAGCATATTCACTTTGCCGGAGTGCCAAAGAAGGTATTAACACATTAGCGCCGTCTGGATACTTACGCCGGAGAAGGTGCGTTTTTAAATTCTTTTAACTAACATGAACTGACTGCATTTAAACTTTCAAATATAAACTTTCCCTGGGTCCTTATGCAGAAGAAGGTGTCTGTTAAAATAAGATTTATACCTAGTTTGAAAGGCACATTGACTGCATTTAAAATATGGACTTCTCCTAGATCCTTATGCTGAAGAAAGTGACTTTTTAAATAACTTTTAAACTTAGTTTGATAGGCACATCGATTGCATTTAAACATATTAACTTCCTCTGGATCCTTATACCGAAGGAAATGTGTTTTCAAATAAAATTTATGCTTATAAGACTTTTATAGATTCCCAGTACGCTAATAAGAGATTACCTCAGGCCGAATCATTTAAGTTTACTGAGGTTACAAATGTAGATGTTAACAAAATAATTAACTGCCTAAAAAGCAATGCAATTGGCACCGATGGAATCAGCCTAAAAATTCTACTTTACATAACCCCTCATTTAACTGACCATATCTGTTTCATAATTAATAAGTGTCTCTCTACTGGCTATTTCCCTAATTGCTGGAAAATTGCTAATATTGTACCTGTACCTAAAGTATCAAATCCCAATCAGCTATCTGATTATAGACCTATAAGCATATTGCCCTCTTTTTCGAAAATCCTTGAAAGGGTCGTAGCGAACCAACTTTCTAATTTTTTAAATACTTACAATATTCTTCCTCCCTCCCAGTCTGGTTTTCGGAAACATCATAGCACTACTACTGCCTTATTGACAATAACTGACGACATCTTTAGAGCCTGGGATAAAAACCTATGTACCTGCCTTATATTGCTTGATTATAGTAAAGCGTTCGACACAATCAGTCATGATATACTACAGGCTAAATTAAAGTATTTCGGTTTGGGTGATATAGCTTTAAATTTCTTTTTTAATTATTTTTCCAATAGGTCGCAACGAGTACTAATTAATAACTGCCCTTCTCGAACCCTAAATATCAGCAGCGGTGTTGCTCAAGGTAGTATTCTGGGTCCGTTAATATTTTCTATTTATACTTCTGATTTCTCTCGTTCTCTTAAGTCTTGTCATTCTCACCAATACGCAGACGATACTCAAATTTACTTTTCTTTTCCACCTTCTGATGTGGCAACGTCTGTGGATAAAATTAATCAGGACCTTAACATTATAGCAAATATCTCTAAATCCCATAATTTAGTTTTAAATGAGCAAAAGACGCAGTTAATATTATTTGGTAAGTTTAAATCATCTATAGCTGATAATCCTCAATTTAAAATCTCCGTTAATGGCACTGTGATAAAACCTATGAACAACTGTAAAAACTTGGGTTTGAACATTGATTCAGAACTAAGATTCTCAGCTCATGTCTCCTCTCTTATTCAAAGAACTTACGCCAAATTAAAACTTTTATATATGCACCGCGATATTTTTAATACACCTACTAAATTACGCCTTACCGATTCCTTAGTTTTATCGCCTTTGAGCTATTGTGATATTGTCTACTGGCCTGCTCTCTTACAAAGAGATAGAGCGAGCCTACAGAAACTACAGAATGCGTGCCTTAGATTTAGTTTTAATGTTCGCAAATTTGATCATATCACCCCTTCTTTAACGGAATCAGGATGGCTTACTCTTAAGGAAAGGTTTGAGCTCCATCTTGTCCACCTGGTCTACAGGATTGGGATTAACAAACTTCCCAAATATATTTCTGATAAACTTGTTAAGCGTTCTGATTTACACAATCTTCTAACGCGTCATAGAGATTTATATAGTGTACCCAGACATTCTCATGCATTTTTTCAGCGATCTTTTAGTTACGTGGCAGTAACTGCATTTAACTCTTTACCCGATCATATCAGAATGGCTTCTAGCTCTGCTGCATTTTGCAGGGATGTAAAGAATCTTCTCCTCGCCAACCGTAGGCTACGCTGAGTCTAGTACCCCATGCACCAACTAAGTTATTCAGCCTATTTTTTTGTCTGAATTAATATTTTATTAATTTATTGTTTTTTGTTACATATTATGTTCAATCAATTTAACTATGTATTGATATAGATTTTTTTTTTTTTCTCTTATTTGTTACTTTATTTTGGCTTTCACTTAATTAGGGTGGTTGTATGAGCAGCTCTAGTTGGATACCGCCACCCATAGTAAAATGATCTTTGTATATATTTATTATATATTAAATAAAGGCATTATTATTATTATTATTATTATTATTATTATATAGTTTGAAAAGCACATTGACTGCATTGAAACATATGGACTTCCCCTGGATTCTTATGTCGAAGGAGATGACTGTTTAAAGCACCTTTAAACTTACTTTGATTTTAATGATTGTTAGCTTACGCTAACAGTTTACAAACAATTGTGAACAATATAATGCAATAATAATTTTAAGCAAACTTAAATTGTCAATTAAGTAGTTCTAAGAATAGCACATTGTAACTATAAGCCTATATTATCTTTACAGAATATGATACATTTTCTCTTAAATATTTTAACTGAATTTGAGTTCTTTACACTTTGGGGTAGATTATTGTATTGAATAAGTCCGCTAAAGCTGGCCATTTGGTTTAAACCAGTGCCAAAAACGTACATACACACACACACACAATAAGTCCGCTGTGGAAAAGATCATTCTGACTGTAGTTAGTGGTAACCGTTGAAACATAGAAGTCTTCTCTGGCTCGGGTTGGATAGCTATGTACATCTGTTATGTACCTACCTGGTGTTTCTCAATAGATGTTCAGGAAGTAAACTGTGTTTTATTTTATATATGATAGTCGAGATGATAGTCATTGTATTGAGAAATAATATTTGTTTAACACTCAGGAATCCTGTTGCTTGTAACATAGTTTCAATCCTTGTATAGCGACTACACCCTATGATAGTACGCATGGCTTGATTCTCCTTTTTTTGAAGTATACTTTTCTCTGTCATGTTCAACAAAAATAATATAGATGAACAGTAGTTAAAATGTGGTAAAATAATCGAATTGTAAATTGTTCTCTTTGACCAGTCACTAAGATATATACTCATTCGTCGTAGTAGATTTACTTTCTTTGCAATTTTATTGGTTACGTATTTTGCATGTACATAAAATGTTAAATGTTCATCTACCACAACTCCCAAGTACTTGCACTGTTCAACCTGTTCTATCTCTTGGTTATTTATAAAAATTCCTCTGTGATTCCTAGTAGGTGTAGCATTGAATTTAATTTTAATTATCATACATTTTGTTTTTTCTGTATTTAGACTTAATCCATTTTGTGTCAGCCATTTGTACAGTACATGTAGGTCTTTATTTATGGTTTGCACAACCTGTTCAACATCTTGACCCACAAAATACAGCAAGGTATCGTCGGCAAACAGCTGAACTTTACACTTTTTCAAGTTTCTTACTATGTCATTGATGTAAACAATAAACAGAGATTTGGGCCTAACACTGTACCCTGGGGGACCCCAAATAGATTTTCTTTTAGCGCTGATGTGCTGTTTAGAAATCTTGTTTCCTGGGTACGATTGGATAGATAGTTTTTGAACCATTTGAGCACAACATCTTGAACACCATATTTTTCTAATTTTTCTATGAGCATACCCCTGTCTATAGTTTCAAAGGCCCTTCGAAAATCTAAGAAGACTACCCCTATAACTTTTTTCTCGCTTAAAGCTGTTTTCCAGCTCATTAAAAGTTTGTAGAGCGCTCTCACAAGAATTATTTTTTCGAAAGCCTGCCTGGTATTCACTAAGTAGTTTGTTTGTTTCAAAATATTCTATAATAATAATAATACTAGTAATAATAAAGGTCTTTATTAAAAAACTAGAAGAACAGAAAAAAGGGACACAGTTGATTAGTTCAGAGCTGATCAGTAATTATTACATTTAAGTAAACAAGATGAACTAATTACTTGCTTAATTCAATACTTACAGTACAATAATTGCTTTAACTAAAAGGAATAACCCAGAAGACCAGGCCAGATCAGTGATTGCGCGCCATGAGATGATTTGTTATGTTCTGTTTAAATAAATTGACAGATGTTCTCATAATAGTTTCCGGCAGATTATTGGTGTATTTTGCAATCAAGTAGGAGAAGGACCGTTCAAACAGAGCCGTATTATGAGCTGGAATAGTAAGTTTTCCCTTAAATCTAATATTAATATTGTGAACGTCAGTTCGAAAGCGTATTTTATTGTATAAATATGGTGGTGATTTGTTAGTTAAAATTTTGTGATACAAACAAAGCAGATGAAGGTAACGACGATCGCCCATCATTAGCCAACCAGACTGTCTATAAGCATAGCTGATTCTATCATATTTACGTATCCCAAATATAAGGCGTATGCAAGAGTTTTGTAATTTTTGAAGCGACCAGCAACACGTGCTGTTATGCAGGGTCCATAAACAACATCACAAAAATTTAAATGCGACAAGACCAGCGCATTACATAAGATAGATTTTAAATTTCTAGTCAGTACATGCCTATGTTGAAATAAAAGTTTTAGATTGATATACATGATCTGTAAATCTAAGATCCGGATCCATAAGAAGTCCCAAATTTTTTGCCGAACTCTTTATTTGTAACGTGGAGTCGTTAATTTTTACAGAATCAGAAAAATTTGTTTGAAAATACTGTCTGTCGCCAGTGGTGCCAAAAAGTAACACCACTGATTCTCCAGAGTTTAGCAGAAGGCTATGCCCAGTTGCAAGATTACTAAAGTTAAGTAAATCGAAATTGAGAGCTGTAACTGCTTGGGTGGTTTCTTCTCTGGAAAAGGACAGATATACCTGTGTATCATCAGCGTAAAAATGATATTTTGAGGAAAGAAATGCAGTAGGAAATCTAGACGTATATAAGCTAAACAAGAGGGGTCCCAGGATCGAGCCCTGTGGCACACCAGTCGCGACATTCTTTAAAGAAGATATATCGCCTCTATAGCAGACAGCCTGACTTCTTCCTGCCAGATACTCTGCCATCAGTCGAAGTGCTGCATCTGATAGACCAATATACCGAAATATAGCTTTGATAATATCGTGGTTAAGCGTATCAAATGCTTTGCTAAAATCCAATAAAACCAACAATGTTAACCTGCCCTTATCCCAAGCTCCCAATATATCATCCGTAATATTTAATAGTGCAGTAGCACATCCATGGCCCTTTTTAAAACCTGATTGATTTACAGAAATAACCCTCTCAGCCGAACAAAAATCAGAAAGAAAATAAATAAATAAATAAATATCTTTATTTCCAATGTGACATTTTACATGTATGGAATCCGTCAATAAAAAGAAAAACACTCAATTATAAGTAACAATAAACGTTAGACAAATATCAAAATATTTATAAAATTATTCTCTTATAAAAGAAAGAAAAAGTTAACATAATATAGTACATGTGTAACATACAGAGACGACCGAAATCACCATGATAAATGTAAACCACTAACAAAATAATTCACAAAATATTTCTCCTAAACCCAAAGTAAAAAGATATCAAGACTAAACATATAATACATGTAAATAACATATAGGTACCAAAATCACCACCTTTGAGACCAATATTCATTAATGCTGTAAAATTCGCGTTCTACCAAGAAATACTTTAGTTGTTTTTTAAATAAATTGAAATTTGATGCATTTTTTATGTGCTGAGGTAGCTTGTTGAAGACAACTCGTCCTAAGGTATGTGGAGCGTTCTTATTTACGTTCAATCTACTCATCGGTACCTGTAGATTGTCTCTACCACGGGTGAAATGCTCATGCAAATCGCGGTTTTTTACAAAGTTAGACCTGTTCAAATAAACATACTTTCCTAGCTCGTATATGAAAATCCCAGTGAGGGTAAGTATTCCCAGCTGTAAAAATTGTGTCCTGGAAGATGTACCACCCGCAACGCCAAGAATGCACCGCAACACTCTCTTCTGTGTCACAAACACCCTCCGCGCGGCAGAGGAAACACCCCAGAAACAGACCCCATAATGAAGGCGCGATCCTATGTAAGCATTATAGATGGACAGCAGCTCTCTAAAAGGTAGAACCGTCCTGAGGTTTCTGAACATGTAACAGAGGCTGTTCAGCTTAGACGATAACAGCTTGCAGTGTTCCTTCCAGCTTAGGTTTTCGTCTATTGTCAGACCCAAAAACTTTGTAGACGCTGAGCAAGAAATACTCTCACCACCCACTATAGTTCATAAACAAGATCTGTCTATACCACCAAAATATTTTGGTGGTATAGACAGACCTTGTTTTCTTTCACAATCTCGCCACAGAAAATGGACTACTTCTTGAATCTTAAAAATCAGAAAGTTGGTTATGTAATATTCTCTCTAAAATTTTAGAAAATGTAGGCAGAATGCTTATGGGTCGTAGCTGACCCAAAGAATCGACTGAGGATGACTTAGGAAGTGGTATCACCAATGCCTCCTTCCATTGGCTTGGAAAAACAGATTTAGTAATACAATAGTTTATAACATGAGTTATGTAAGGCAAAGGAAGGGTATGCACAATTCCAAGGACAAAATATTAATTCCGTCTACCCCACAAGCTGTTGTTTTTTTTTCCCGCTTAACGGCCACAGTGAACATGTTTCTCATATTTTTGTAGGTATTCCAATCGGTTTGAAGTTTAGTTTTTTTGTATTTGCTTAGAGACTTATCTCTATCTTTTTTTATTGCTCGCAGAGTATCTGTAAACCAAGGCGCATATTTTCTCGTATTGATCGCAGATCCGACTGAAACTGCTCATAGTTTAAAGATTTAAAATTTGTTACTGTCTTGTACTCAAGCTGTTGTTTCAATACTTTTATTTTTATTATGCAGTATATTAAATCGTGGTCACTAAAATCAATCGGAGACACACCCCTTTCAATTATTATTTTATTATCAGATGTCAGAATGTAGTCGATTAAGGACGATGTTGTGTCAGTTTTTCTGGTTGGACAATCAATTAACTGTGTGAGTCCCAGACCCTCAAGAAATTCAAACACAAACTTGGTTTCTAAACTATCGGTATTTAATAAATTTATATTGAAGTCACCAAGACAGAAGACGTGATCGACCAAAGGAATAGTCTAAGAAACAGACTCCTCTAAGCAATTGAAAAAGTCTATATAATTAGTGTTAGGAGATCTATAAGTTATGCCGACTGAAAGTGATACACCCTGTAATTTGATTTTTACCCATAACTGTTCTATATTCAGGCTAGATGGCAACAATGAGCAACTAAACTCGTTTTTAACATAAACTGCTACTCCACCCCCTCTGCCCTGTCGATCACGACGCTCAACTCTGTAACCCTCAATTTTTACAATGTTATTAGAAATTGAACTATTGAGCCAGGTCTCCGTGACTCCTATTATATCATATTTCTTATTAATAACTATGTTTTTAAAATCATCAAGGTGCGCAATCAAGGATCTGACATTAATATGAGCAATTTTTAAATTATTCATTTATTATTTCAGGGGCTCACACAACCAAACAAATCAATATAGAATCAGTGTCTTATAGTTTTTT
This sequence comes from Polydrusus tereticollis, assembly GCA_963920685.1. Classification (NCBI taxonomy): domain Eukaryota; kingdom Metazoa; phylum Arthropoda; class Insecta; order Coleoptera; family Curculionidae; genus Polydrusus; species Polydrusus tereticollis. The sequence goes on from OY987336.1 coordinate 29,299,401, forward strand.
AATACCGGGAAAAAATAATATAAAGTAGATTCGCAATTAGAATCATCAGCCCTCTCAATACAATCTTAAGTGTTGCCTTATAGGAAGATCTGCAAAAAGAAAATACAGTTTTATTTGTTCCAATAAAGAGATAAAAGCATTGTTTATGTAAGTGTATTACAATATTAAACATATTTAAACCAAGGCATAGACTATAAGTTGTCTGTTAACTGTAACTTCTAATAGTTTTTCATAGATAGGAACCATATTAATAGGCCGAAATTCTTCACTTTTGTCTGTGTTTGTCTTCTTTTCTATGGGAATGATTGCAGATTTCTTCCATCGTTTTGGGAATGTTCCATATTCCAAACTGCTGTTTATCAACTGTAAAAATCTGTTACCTGTAACCTCAAATGCCTTTTGTAATATGTGTGTTGTTATTCCATCTACACTACTGGTTTTCTTTTTTAGGTTGTTAACAGTATCTTTTAATTCCATTAGTGATATTGGTCTAAATTTATCCATTCTTGTGTCGAAGTGTTCTATTTTTTCTACTACCTCCATAATGTCCTGGTTACTTATCTTCATGGTTATCGCCTCTATACTTTCAATAAAATAGTTGTTAAATTTTTCTGCTATGACTTTCTCCTCTCTCTCGATGTTGTTTTCAAAGTACATTCCTGTTTTTTTTTATTTTGTTTTTCCCCCTACTAGTTTTTTAATGGTTTTCCACATTTCTGTTGAGTTATTTTCATTAAGATCTATTTTTAAATTATAATAATTACTTTTCTGTTGTCGGATCATATTTACTACTCTATTTCTCTGAGTTCTATATTCATTAAAATCATCATTGTTCTTAGTTATTATAGCTTTTCGGTATAGTTGGTCCCTTCTTTCATATTTACATCAATATCTATTGTCCACCATTTTTTATCAGCCCATTGAGTTTTGATAACTTTCTCTTTTACAGGATCTATTCAGTACTGTGCAGATGGATTCTATCAAATTATCTGCTAGTTTGTCTATGTCTGTACAGTTACCATCCCATTCTGTATCCATTAGATCCAATTGAAATCTTAATTCATCGAAATTGTTGTATTCTCTATAGTACTTAATAATACTCTCTTTATCCCTGTCATTTTCTCCTATATCAACAGTCAATATACTATGGTCCGTAATTTTTGGTGTGATATGTACTTGGGGCTTCAGATTTTTGTCATTCGTGATCAGCAAGTCTATTATTGTTGACGTCTGGTTTGATACTCTTGTGAAGTTATTTACATTCTGATATAGTCCACTTTGTGATATCAATTTTCTTAATTTTTCAGCATAGAATGTGTTTTTTGACATATCAATATTGAAATCACCAATCCATATAATTTTTCCTTCTTTAGATGCATATTCCTCAAAAAAGTCCTCCACATAAGATAAAAAGTCAGCGTTCTATTTTTTCTACTACCTCCATAATGTCCTGGTTACTTATCTTCATGGTTATCGCCTCTATACTTTCAATAAAATAGTTGTTAAATTTTTCTGCTACGACTTTCTCCTCTCTCTCGATGTTGTTTTCAAAGTATATTCCTTTTTTTTTTAATTTTGTTTTTCCCCCTACTAGTTTTTTAATGGTTTTCCACATTTCTGTTGAGTTATTTTCATTAAGATCTATTTTTAAATTATAATAATTACTTTTCTGTTGTCGGATCATATTTACTACTCTATTTCTCTGAGTTCTATATTCATTAAAATCATCATTGTTCTTAGTTATTATAGCTTTTCGGTATAGTTGGTCCCTTCTTTCATATTTACATCAATATCTATTGTCCACCATTTTTTATCAGCCCATTGAGTTTTGATAACTTTCTCTTTTACAGGATCTATTCAGTACTGTGCAGATGGATTCTATCAAATTATCTGCTAGTTTGTCTATGTCTGTACAGTTACCATCCCATTCTGTATCCATTAGATCCAATTGAAATCTTAATTCATCGAAATTGTTGTATTCTCTATAGTACTTAATAATACTCTCTTTATCCCTGTCATTTTCTCCTATATCAACAGTCAATATACTATGGTCCGTAATTTTTGGTGTGATATGTACTTGGGGCTTCAGATTTTTGTCATTCGTGATCAGCAAGTCTATTATTGTTGACGTCTGGTTTGATACTCTTGTGAAGTTATTTACATTCTGATACAGTCCACTTTGTGATATCAATTTTCTTAATTTTTCAGCATAGAATGTGTTTTTGTCATATCAATATTGAAATCACCAATCCATATAATTTTCCCTTCTTTAGATGCATATTCCTCAAAAAAGTCCTCCACATAAGATAAAAAGTCAGCGTCACTGCTTGCTAGTGAATGATATACACTAAACACAACTAATCTTTGATCGTTTATTGAAAGTTCTACACCTGTGATCCACATATTATTTGAGTATGATGTTCTTAGCAACGTCTTTGATTGTATTTCCTCTTTTATGTAAATAATTGTCCCACCAGTGTGCCTGCTGTGTGATGGTGTATTTATGATATACTAACCCTTAATATGAATTTCATGAGCAAATATTTGATCTGTTATACATGTCTCAGATAAACAAACTACCAGTGGTTTCCAACTATTAATTATTAAATTCAGTTCAGTCTTGTGTGCCAGTAAACTCTGTATGTTCAGATACATTAACATACCCTTTGGTTGCTATTTCAGTGATGGATAAATATTAGGATAACTTACTTTTTGTTCCAACTCCCTGTATATTCTCTTATATGATTCACAATTTTTGTCAAATGCGTGATGATTGTACTCAACATTTGGCACTTTCAATACAACTGATACATACTTACAGTTTGTACATACTAATTCTTGAGACCGACATATGTCAATTTTATGATTCTCTGTACATTTTGGACAGATATCTTTTTCAGATTTGCATTCTTTTGCCATATGACCAAATTTGTAGCATTTAAAGCACTGCACGATATTTATATGATCAAAGTATTTGTAAGATCTCCACCCAATTGATAGTTTTTCTTTGTTTTGTATTAAATTATACGTCTTAGAATCGACCTCCAACACCACACTTTCTTTAACTTTTTTGCCTTTGAAATGCGTTATCACCAATACATTTCTCTCAGCCTCTGCAGTAGTAATAGCATTTTGTAAGATAATTTTCTCTATAAAATCATTTTCATTTGTCAACAATTTTGCTTCTACGTTTATAATTTTTATCTTCGGAAACCTCTTTTCTGGAATTTTTACTTCATAATCCGCACCAAATTGCTTTTGAATACTATCAGATACACTAATTAAGTCTTCTCTTCTTTCACAACTTATTGCAATTGCCCAATCTTTAAGGAACTTCATTCTTGATACCCCGGCCTTGATTTTTCCTGGATCAATCTTTTCTTCAATTTGTGTTTTTGTTATTATACTGTCTTGAACCTTTTTTGGCTTCACTACTAGAACCTCATTAGTATTTTTTTTTGCTATCTCATTATACTTTAACTGTCCTTGTTCGACTACTTGACTACGTCTATCTCCTTCCTTCAGCTCTTTCTTTAATTGTATTATCTGTTCTTCCAAACTCTTTATCAACCGATCTTTTGTGGAAATCACTTCTTCTTTCGTGTTAATTAATTTGTCTTTACATTGCACTAATAGTTGAAACATCGACCCTGGTTCATGTTCTCTGCATTTCGAACAGTAAAATTTCATAACACGGGAATATAATTCTAACACTTTTACTTCTGAGGATGTTAACTGCCCACATGATTTACAACTTCGGGATTTACATATATCACATTTATATACTACGGTTTTGGGTTGTTTACAGACATCACATTCCATTATTGTAGGTTAACATGCACGATTTTTTAACATCAAGTTTTCTCATTAATTTGAATCTGTTTGTTAAAACTTCAATTGTATACCATTTAGAAACGATATACTTTAGTTTAAATGCAAAATAGGGCTTCTGCCTTACGTACTTCCTCAGTTTTTATCAATTTTTAGAATAACAAATAAATCAAGCATAACAACAACATAACCCCTCTTATGTGAATTTAAACATATCGACTTCTCCTAGATCCTTATGCCTAAGAAAATGTAGGTTTAAATCTATTTTAAACTTAGTTCGATAGGCAGATTGCCTGCATTTAACCATATTGACTTCCCGTGGATGGTTATGTCGAAGAAGGTGTCTCTTTAAATCTCTTTTAAACTTAGTTTGATATGCACATTGAGTGCATTTAAGCATATTGACTTCCCCTGGATTCTTATGCCGAAGAAGGTGACTGTTTAAATCCCTTTTAAACTTGGTTTCATAGGCACATTGAGTGCATTTAAACATATCGACTTTCCCTGGATCCCTATGCCGAAGAAGGTGACTTTTTAAACTACTTTTAAGCTTACTTTGATAGGCACATTGACTGCATTTAAACATATTGATTTCCCCTGGGTCCTTATGCCGGAGAAGATGCATATTCAAATTATTTTTATACTTAGTTTGAAAGTCACACTGATCACATTTAAACATATTGGCTTTCGCTGGATTGTGGCCAACTTGTTGATGACACTGCTGATTAATCTGGAGTCTGCAATTTTGATGTTCGGCAATGCTGTAATAAAAAAAAACATTATATTAATCTTACGAGTTAATTTTTTAGTAATATTACCATATACAAAGATATTTCTTTAAATGTCTCGCCCAATAGGTGATTTCCCAATCAGGTACCTACATAAAAAAATTAAATCTTCAGAAAGAGCGATACATGTTCCCAAGAGAACATTTGCCTGCTTAAAACTCACGGAAGCGCAGAGGGGCCAGCTGTTTTTTTTTATAAATGACTATAGTCAAATAAAAAATGACTATAGTCAGATAATAAATGACTATAACTAAAAGAAAAAACGCCGAGACACGTCAAAAGATTTGCCAAAGGGGACAACTTTTTAACCAAAAACTACTTCACCCCCTTTTACCCTCTGCCCCCCGGGGTCATTAAAAATTTTAAATGACAAGGGGTATCAAGTAATAGCTTGTTTGAAAGGTCTTTCAAAGTGCTTTATTTGACGTTTGATTTTTTAAAATCGGTCGATTCGTTTTCGAGAAAATTAGAAAAATCTTTATTTATCTTAATTTGTTCAGATAGAAAAAAAACACACGAAAATATCACTTTTTATTTCAATAAGTGGTCAAAAAAACAACATAAACAGCAATTCGGAAGATTAGACGTGGCAGCAACCAAATAACAACCCGACTTTTTTTCAGCCATCTATTTATAAACAATAGATAAAACAAATAGAATTGTCCAAGATGGCGGCGAATAACGTTGTGCAAAATAGTAGTGCGGCATGCAGAAATTTTATTCTTAACCGTCCGCCCGAGTCCTACCGCCTACCGAGTCCTGACGATTTACGCTTGCTCTTTTTGTACGGAATGGCAAAACTCTTTCTCACGACAATCCTAACCTAACCTTTTTAAAGAAATTTGTTTATTTGTTCGTGATTTGTTCTCAAATTTTGTTTACGGTTTACCTACACACGGAATATTATTATTAATTGTTTGCCCCTTTTATAGACTTATATTGGTTAAACAGCGCTAACACGGCATCTAATCCACCTTTTTTGTTCCAATTCGCCTTTTTCAAGTTCACCAGGGAATATTATTATTAATTGTTTGCCCCTTTTATAGACTTATATTGGTTAAACAGCGCTAACACGCATCTAATCAAACCTTTTTGGTTCCAATTCGCTTTTTTCAAGTTCACCGGCCAATTATTTACCAGCCCTTTTTGATTCGATCTACTTTAAAAAAGACTAAGAGTCATAAAAAAACAAAAAAATCATGAAAATACTAAAAAAGTCATTATAAGAAAAAGCGCGCCCCATGTGGGAATCGATCCTTCGACCTATAGCACGGAACCTAAACGCTATGTACACTACACCACAGTATAACTACTAAAATTAAATTAATGTAGTAACAGTAGAATGAAAGCAGCGGCACAGCCAATCAGAACGTCTTATTTTTGAAAGAGTTTTGCCATTCCGTACGAAAAGAGCAAGCGTAAATCGTCAGGACTCGGTAGGCGATAGGACTCGGGCGGACGGTTAAGAATAAAATTTCTGCGTGCGGCATTAAAAACGTTTGAGTGCTGCAAAACAAGGCCAATAAGCTATATGACATGCATCAGAAGTGGAAAATTTTTTCACAAATCTTGTGCAGTCAGAGACTTTGCAGGAAAAGTTAAACTTATTGACGAAACGAGGCTGGAATGCTGTACTAGGAACCTAACCTCAAATCCAGAGCAGGAGGCAGAAATCAATCGCCTACGTAAAGTAATATTGGAATTAGAGAAGAAAATAGAAAATCTGCAAAATAGCCAAGAGAAAGGTGTCTCTAATACAGAAAATACATCTGGTCTCAAGATTGAGATATCATATTTAAACAGGTTAGTGGACGAAACTACAGAGAACAGCATCTGAAAGAAAATAATCGCTTATTATTGCAACGAATTCATGGGCTTGAACAGATCAAAGCGCAAAAGAAGTCCAATAATCTCCAACCCGAACCTCCAAACTCCAACCAAGGAAAACAGAGGCCTAGAAAAAGGATGAAAATCAAAAAAATAATGAGTGTTAGCATAATCATTTAGAGCACCTTGATCAGGTAAATGCACCACGTGACACCCAATCTACCTCGCTTCCACTTCCCAACACACAAAATGTGGCATTAGCTACCACTAGCGATGTTCCTGTGTCAACAGTAAATGTGGCATTAGCTACCACCAACAATGTTTATGTAGCAACAGAAGATGCGGCGGTTGGACTAAATACCCAAACTCCAGCAAATAAAGAAGAATGGAAGATGGTTGAACGAAGAAGGAAGAGAAACACCATACAAAACAACAAAAATGATGGTATCATAAAGAATAGCCGTCCGGTACCATTACAAGGAACCAATGATCGAAACACATCACTGAAAGTCGCACAGAAAAGGTTGCCTGGTTTTTATCACAGGCCTTGCACCGGAAACCGAGAGCACTGAGATCACAAACTACCTGAAGGGCGTAAATCTGGGAGAAGGTTGTACCTGTTATAAAATAAAGACAAAGAAAGTAAAACTATATAGTTCTTTTAAGGTTGCTGTGCCCCAAAACCAAAGAGACAAATATATGTCATCAAACCTATGGCCAATGGGTGTCTCGGTAAACCATTTTCTGAACATACAGCGCCACTCAATGGCGAAACGCTAACAATAGTTCTAGAAATTCAGGGTCCACATAGAGCCGCACCAACTGTCCAGGGTGCGATAAGGATTTTTCATCTGAATGTGCAGTCCATCAGAAATAAGACAGATGATATGGAGGCCTTTCTGATTAAAAAACATTTCGACATACTATGCCTAAACGAACACTGGCTAACTAGGGAGGAAGCGCGGATCTTACTATTAGGAAACTACAAGACTGCATCATTATTTAGTCGAACTCAGTTTAGGGGGGGGGGGGGGGATCAGCAATTTTCTTAGACCCGGGTCTCAATTTTAAGATGTTGAAACACTTAGATCAATTCAATGTGGAAAAATGTATTGAGGTGTGCGGTACATTTATTGAAAACTACAAAATCTTTGTTTTGACTGTATATAGGTCGCCTTCGGGCTGCTTTGACACCTTCTTGAGCTGCCTGGAACGCATATTGGGTTCGGTTGATAATAAGAGTATGATTATAATAACAGGTGACTTTAACATTCGTTTTGGCACCTGGGATAGGGAATGCATTGCGCTCTGTGGTGTAATGCGCTCCTTTGGCTTATTTCCAACAACAACGGAACCTACAAGGGGCCTCAACTGCATTGGCAATGTTTTCCTGGACTTTGGTGCCAATAACTTTACTAATAGCACAATAGATACTAATCTTTCTGATCATAAAGGTCTAATAGTACAGGTAACCCATCCTATAATGAAACAAACCAGTTAAAAGAACTTTCAGGCCACTAACTGAACAGGGTAAATTCCAATTTTTTGGTTGGGTTGAGGAAATTGATTTCCAGTTTGTCTATGCCACTGACACAAATATAAATCATAAATTTTCTGCCTTTATAAACTTGCTTAAGGCTGCCTTTGAGGTAGTATTTTCCCTTAAAACATATAATACAATGAACCACTCTAGTCATGTGATAAACTGGTTCAATGATGACCTAAGAAACATGCGTAGTTATCTCCATTTTCTGCATGATTTATATAGAACCCTACCCTCTATTCAACTAAAACAGAGAATAAATTCCTTTAGATTGTCTTATAGGGCATCGGTCAGGAATGCTAAAAAACAAGCTAATGGCAACCTAATTAAAAGGGCTTCTAACCCTGTCAAGTGCATGTGGAGGATAATCAATGAGCACAGAGGTATCTCTAAAAGGGATCAGACTGAGGCCAGCATTTCTCCCGACCAATTTAACAGCTTTTTTGTGAATATTGCTCATACCATACAAAAGAATATTAAGGGCACCGGGACAGATCCGATCCAATTCGCTAAGCAGGTAAGCGGTGTGCCTGATGATGAGTTTGTTCTGACTGAGGTGAGCTTTATTGAGGTGAGAGATGTTGTTGCTTCCCTAAAGAATAAAACTAGTAAAGATCCTAAGGGCTTTAATGTAGTAATTCTAAAACAAATTCTGAATATAATACTAATTCCGCTAACTAAATTAATTAATCTGTTTTCGGGAATGCACATTTCCCGACATACTCAAACAAGCCGTTGTAACGCCCATATTTAAAAAAGGGGATGTGGAGGATGTGTCAAACTACAGACCCATATCTATACTTTCAGTTTTTTCAAAAGTACTGGAGAAGTGCATGGCCTTAAGAATATCACAGTTCTTTGAGGCACACAATATTTTTAATGAGTCTCAGTTTGTCTTCCGTAGGGATCGTGGGACCACTGGGGGTATACTAGATCTGGTAACGGGGATAATGCAGTCGTTTAAAGACAAGAGCTATACAGCAACAACATTTTGCGACCTCAGTAAAGCGTTTGACTGTGTCTCCCATGACATACTGCTTGCAAAACTGAAAATTTATAACTTTCATGAAAATAGCTTGTCTATTATAAAATCTTATTTAGAAAACAGATGTCAGTGTGTGGCGATGTGCGGGAGACGGTCTGGAGAAAGACAGATTAGTGTTGGTGTTCCGCAGGGCTCGGTCCTTGGCCCCTTGCTGTTCTTGATTTACATCAACGACTTGCCTTTGGCTGATCCCTCATCTCGTTTCACCCTCTTCGCCGATGATACCACCATGTCTTTTACCTCGGCTGATTATGATGAAGCAGTTGCAGGCGCTGGGAGAACGCGGTCGAAGGCTGGACTGGTTTGCTGCGAACAAGCTATATCTAAACACCACAAAGACCGAACAAGTGATGTTTACTATGAGGCAGCTCCCGGGGGAGGAGGCTGAGAGTACGGTGAGGTTCTTGGAAGTCCAGATTGATCCAAGACTGAGGTGGGAAGCTCAGCTCCAGCCTGTTTGTGTTGAGAAACCTGTCGCATTGCGTTGCTGCTGATGTATTGAGGCAGGCCTATTTTTCTCTGTTCCATAGCCATATTTCTTATGCTGTTCTGACTTGGGGTCATGCGAGCGGCGGTGCACGGGTGTTTGGACTTCAGAGGAGGGCGTTGAGATTGGTAGCTGGTTTGCCATACAGAAGTGACTGTAGAGATGCATTCGTACAAAATAAAATATTAACTTTTCCATCAATTTACATTCTAGAAAACTTGCTATGTGTCAGGAAAAATCCAAACTCATATGTAACGCACCAAGACATACATTCCCACAACACAAGGACTAAGAGTAATTTGGTGCCCAGATATCATAGATTAGGAAGGTGTCAGGATGGCCCGGGCTGCCTCGGTATTCGGTTTTTCAATAAACTTCCTGAAAGTATCAGAATAATGTATCCCTCTTTGTTCAAAGAAACGGTCAGAACATTGCTGATCCAGAAAGCCTTTTATTCCTTTGAAGAATTTCTAAGTGTGGAGTTCTGAATGGTATGCACATTCTATGATCTTCATGTTAAATGTTGTGTTTTAAATCTAGTAATTTTGTTCCATTTTGGATATTTTAATCTGTATCAGTTTTAGGCTTAAGCATTTAATTGTAATTTTAATTGATTACACGTAGTTATGTCTTGTTCCTTTTACTAAATATTTTTTTTCTTATAGCAATTAAGTTCCTATCTCTGAAGTTTTTATTTTAAATAATCTTAAATAGTGTTTTATTCTTATACCTACTATTGACTTGTGTAAATGCAAACAATGTATATAAGCACCAATAAAGAATATGAATATGAATAATATGAATATGAAATACAGATAACATGGGCGAACTGTATTTATTCTTATACCTGTTTACTTTTTTATAGTTGCTAAGGAAAAGAAAGAATTTAATTTGCTGTCAGTTACCTTTGTGACAATCTTGGGATAGTGAAAATAAATTTATTGATTCAGATTTTACTTCCAAAATGGTTTACACACTAGCCGAAAGAGTGGAAATGATTCTAATTTATGGTGCCCAAAATCAATGTGCTCGGCAAACTGCCGTCACATTTAACGCCAGACATCCGGAAAAGATAACTTCGCATAGGTATGTTTTGGACCTTGTTACTAAATTTACTCAAACTGGATCTGTTGCAAATAAAAAACGTAATCATCGCAGAGTTTTGGATGAAGCCGCTCAAGTTGAAGTTTTGGGTCATTTTGGCATAAATCTTAATACTTCATTACGCAAAATTGTTGATGCGACTGGTATTTCATTAGGCTCTGTACACAGTTACTAAATTACATAAATTTCATCCATTCAAAATGAAAATATTGCAAGAGTTAACCGAAGATGATTTCGATAGGCGAGTTGAGTTTTGTGAACAAATGACTGCAGCGATTAATGATAATACCATTCATGTAAAGAATATCTGCTTCAGTGATGAATGCACATTTTATCTAAATGGATTTGTTAATAAGTATAACTGTAGGTATTGGAGCAATGAAAATCCTCATGCTTTTGTAGAAAGGCATACTCAGTACCCCCAAAAAATTAATGTGTGGGCAGGCATTTTAGGAAACAAAGTGATTGGGCCATTGTTTATTAATGGGAACTTAAATGGAGGCATTTATTTAGATATGTTGGAAAAAACCATCAATCCGCTTATCACTGAAACCATTGAAAACCAAATCGAAGACGATGAGGCTGAAATATATTTCCAGCAAGACGGCGCTCCTCCTCACTATGTTCTTCCGGTTCGGCAATGGCTAGACGACGAGTTTCCAGATAAATGGATAGGGCGAAGAGGGCCTATAGAATGGCCTGCTAGGTCTCCTGACTTGACGCCATTAGACTTTTTTCTATGGGGCCATTTGAAATCTATTGTGTTCACTCCCCAACCTGAAAGTTTGGATGAACTTCGTCAACGCATCATCGAAAGCTGCCATGATCTCCCACAACATGTTTTTGAAAATGTCCGTCAGGAATTTGAACATCGCCTATATCATTGTTTGACCAATAACGGGCAACATTTTGAACACTTATTGAAATAAAAAGTGATATTTTCGTGTGTTTTTTTTATCTGAACAAATTAAGATAAATAAAGATTTTTCTAATTTTCTCGAAAACGAATCGACCGATTTTAAAAAATCAAACGTCAAAATAACGCACTTTGAAAGACCTTTCAAACAAGCTATTACTTGATACCTTTTGTCATTTAAAATTTTTAAGGGAATGACCCCGGGGGGCAGAGGGTAAAAGGGGGTGAAGTAGTTTTTGGTTAAAAAGTTGTCCCCTTTGGCAAATCTTTTGACGTGTCTCGGCGTTTTTTCTTTTAATCAGTGGTTTTCGATAAATCCGTGGTGGGAAGTTTTCAAATGAACACCCTGTATATAGGTCTTCGTAAATGGGATAGCGTTTATAATTTAGATAGATTTTACCCAAATTAATGGCAGTTGTGAAAACTTTAGGTGAGCATTCAGCATAAATGTTTGAATAATTTTTGTTTCTAATTTTTTTTATGTATGTGACCCTAAAAGTGTCATCTTCTTTGATCCATGTATTCTGTTTGCGGATTGCGTGTTCAACTTCCTGTAATTCTTCATTTCCCACATATCCTACTATTTTGATTTTAGGGGCTTGCTTAGTGCTTTCTTTAATAGAGTGTGCTGCCCTAGCTTCTGTGAAGCTGTTTTTTTAAATTTCTCCATCTCCAATTTTGTGGGGCATTTGACAACAATATTTCCCTTTTTAGTATTTTTTATACTCTTAATCCCAACTTTAATTTCAGATGGATTAATTTTGGTCTTAATAGTATTTAATGTTGTTTGACTATTTTGACCTTCTGGGGGTTTTATGATTATTGTGTGATCTTGAGCGAGTAGAGGTTGCTCCTGTAGTGCAGCCGAGTATGTAGCTCCCATATTAAGTTGAGTATTTGAGTGTTTTTTGATGTTAGCAATGTCACCCTTCATTCATTCCTCATTGAATCTATTGTGTTAATTAGATCAGACGTTCTAGCTAAATAAGCGTTGCATCCCATGCAAACCAGCAGTAAAACACGTTTTTGCTATGGCATACATCTAATTTCAGATCCACTCAGGCTTGCACAGTGTTTTCGCACCAGATATCCTAAATAGTTGTGGAGGTGTTGCGAAAATTAAATTATTTCACCAAAAACCTTTTAAGAAAATTTAAAAAATATAAAAATTGTCGTTTTGACTCGGCGATCCACACCATACGCACAAAGCAACATTCGAGGCAACATTTTGTTTTAGTATCTCGTATAGGAAAAAAGTAATATGCTTTGTGGCACCCGGTATAATAGGATATCTAAACCTAAGAAAAGTATACCTACCTGTTTTCACTTGTTTCAGATTCGTCCTCCTTGACGTCTAGTTCTTCGTTTTTAATTTTCCAATCCTCATACATGTGATCGGTAGTTCCTGCTTCACCCTCTTCAACTTTGACTCCTGCTTCTGATTGATCAGGAAATATTTGTTTGTCCCTGTAAAACATCAAATGATCCCTTTTTAGGCGGGATAAAACAAAATTTGTTGATTGTTTCCAGGAGAAATATGAGGAGAAATATCTCTTTACTCCCTCTTGGGTCATATTTTAGTGACGTATAAATCTCGGTATAAATAAAATTATTTAAGTAGGAGAAGAGAACGTATTAAAACCTAAATATCGATAAACAGCATTAGAATATATTTTTATAATGATGTAAGGAGGGTTATTTAGGCCAATTAGTGTAAATCGAGGGGTAGATGCAAATTTAACCCTTAAGGATCCAGTACAAACCCTATGGATATTGGTTTGGTGAGCAGAAGAATGGGCAGAATGTCTGCTTTCATATCTTAGGAAAGAAACAAAGAACGATGAAACGATAACCGAAGGTGAGATCATAATCCGAAACTTTTCGAACATGAAGGCAAGGCGGCGATGGAAACTTGACACATTTAAAATAGTGGATGTAAAACTCAAAAAATAGCAGCCTTGGCCCTGTCCTAAACAACTATCTAAAAGAGGAAAAAAACATTACCCCTGAACGTTTTTTAACAGAAACCCCTTGCTGCAGACGAACTTAGTTTCTCCGCGTTAATATTTTAAACTACATCAAAGTCTTTAGGCTCAAATAGTTCCACTTGATGACAAGAAAAATCACTATGGACGAACAGGCAGAAAACAAAGTTGCGCCTACATTGGGGATTGAAGTCAGGATATAAATAGCCGACCGTGCCATATCTATGATCTGACCTTTGTTTCGGGTAGTGTGAGTACCTACATGAGGTGAATTGATGTTCGAGTTCAATCCTCTTATACAGGGTGTTACTTAATGTTATGCACTCGTTTCAATGGGTGATTCTTGATTATATTAAAAAGTTCATATTACCATAGATCTGCAACTGCTTTGTTTTTAAGTTGCAAGACTGTTGCAAATTTGAAAAAGAATCTGTTTTCCCTAATGTTTCAGACCGCTCTAGATATTATTTTGAATTCTAGTAGGTACCTGCTATAAAATAATAATAATAATAATAATAATAATAAAAATAATAATAATAATAATAATGATAATAATAATAAATTTATTAATAAATTTAGCACACTTTACAATTGCATATAATATAACATACTAAACTAGTTGTAAGTTAATAGCTTTCCTATTTAGCACCTAGCTGATTTAACAGCTGTATGTGCCCATAAAGTAACAAAAACAAAAATAACAATTTACCGCAAAGTACGATCAAAGCAAACAAATGATAAAGTAAAGATTAAAAAAGAAAGAAACAGAGAAGAGATATAGCTCTCCAACAATCCCAGAAAAATAGGTCATGTTATTTCTAAAAAATGTCCATAAAGTCTCTATATCTTTCAAAAATAAATGCTCTACATTTTTTGTTAAATGTCTTATGATTTTCTGTTTTCCTAATATTACGTTACAAGACTGGAAAGTACCTACTATTTTACAAGACAATGCAGCCACGACGAGCCGCTAGGCGAGTACTGGTAGACGGTGAGTCCTGTTAACGTACATTCCGGATGTGTAATATACAATATATCGTTTTCAATCGATACAAGGCCAGTGGCGCACAAGGAAATTTTGATAAAATGGCTTACTATATTTTTGTACAGTTTTAGGCAGTCGGACAACTCTATCGTCAGGAAAATATTTAACAAACTGAAACATTTAGACTTACATCGATATACAAAATTGCATATGCAATTAATATATAAATTTCTAATATTTACAGTAGGTATCTTCCGAAAACAATAAGTTGGTGGGAAATCTTTTATTTTTTTAAAATATAATTTTAAGAATATATTTTTGTGTTATATTTATCTTATTACGTATTGTGGCGTACGTACCACCCCAAACGATTATCCCGTATCGTATTAGCGACTCCACAAAAGCTCTATAAAACATCACCAATGTTTTTTCATTTAGGATTGTCTTATTTATATAGAATTTGTGTATAAGCTTACGTATTTTATTAGAAATATAGTTAATATGTTGGCCCCACTTTAAAAACTGGTCAACCAGTACACCAATATATTTTGTGTGAGTTACCCTAGGAATTTTATCAGTACCGATAGTAATATCTGTAAAATTCGGCTTGCCAGCTCTTGTTAAAGAGAAGGCAATGTAATTTGTTTTATTTAACTTGAGTGATAGTTTATATGTTTCCAACCAATCCCTAACAAATCTAAAACCATTTATTGCGTTATTTTTAGCTTCTTCCCAATCTTTACCAGTAAATATTATAGCCGTGTCATCCGCGTAAGATATAACTGTACCACCTACATTTTCTGTTAAAAGAGCATTAAGATAGGTGATAAAGAGGATCGGACCCAGAACGGTTCCTTGAGGAACACCAATTCTGATCACCTGCCTCTCACTTAATGTATTATTTACTTTAACCATTTGTGGTCTATCTTGTAGATAATTTTTTATTAAATTAAGCACAGTTCCTCTCACGCCGTAATGTGACAACACAGTTAAAAGTTGGTTGTGTGGCACCGTATCAAAGGCTTTAGCAAGGTCAATGAATATCCCCAAGCATTTTGTACCTAGGTTTAGATTTTTTGTTACTTCCGAAGTGAATGCATACAGGGCGTTCCCAGTACTAGATCCCTGTAAAAGGCCGAATTGATTCTCTGATAGAACTTTATTTTTTGTAAAGAATGTTACTAGACGATGTTTCACGCATTTTTCGAATATCTTTGCAAAATGAGTTAATAAGCTGATAGGCCAATAATTTTATAATATTATTATAGATATAAATAATTATTTTTGAATGCTCACCGCTCTTATAGATTGGACAAACTATACCTGTTTTGAAATTTTGTGGAACAATACCTGCTTTAAAGATGGTGTTTATGATATGTTTTAGTGGTATTAGAATGTTTTGGTGTGTCTTTTTAATTATATTTACCGCCACCCGATCAAAACCAGGAGAACTATTATTTTTTAATGATGAAATATGTCTAATTATAATACACATATTGTGCGATTGAATTCTTTAGATCACATGGCTTGCGTAATGTAGGAATTTTCTTTTCCATTTCAATTCCGATGTTAATAAAGTAATTATTAATGTAGTTACTCATTTCATGATCATCAACAAAAGATTGCCCATTGTCATTCAATATCTCAATTTTATTACTTTTTTTTGTTATACTTTCGCAAGGGGCGTCTTTTATGATTTCATAACATTTTTTTAATGTTGTTTTAGTTTTTTGTGATTTCAGTCCGATAAAAATCATTTTTTTGTTTAGAGATTAGTTTTTTCAAAGTGTTCCTGTATTGTTTATACTGATTTTCTAATGCTACACTATAATTTTTTAATAATTTTCTTTTTAATTAGTCTCTTTGTTTAATTGATATGATAAGACCATTAGTGATCCAGTTTTTAATTTTTTTGTGACGCTTTATTTCAATTGTGTACTTTTCCGTTCCCTGATTTATTATGTTACCATACAATGATAGAAAAGAATTCGTGGAACTCTCCGGGTTTTGATCACTGGTTACAACTGTCCAGTCTTGTGCTTGTAGTAAGTTACTGATTTTATGTAGGTCAGTTCTTGTTTTGTCAATTGTAGTTAGTCTTTCATTATTATTTTGTACTGAAGTGTCCTGTGTTACATTGAGTAATATTGGTGTATGATCTGTGATATGACTATATTTTACAAAAGATTGAAAGTTTCTGTTTTTTGTTGTTTTTTGTATTTTATAAATAAATGATCCAAACAAGTGCCAGTTTCGAAGCGAGTATCCGAATTTATATAAGACTCAAAACCTAATTGTGTCATGGCAGCTAATTAATCAAAGCTGTCGTCATCTGATGTATTCAAATATATTAATATTTGCATCACCGATATACACTTCAATATCATTGTTGCCATTAATAGAATCTAGTTAATGTTCAATATCATAAATAAAATCTCGCTTTGAAATTGGTGGTGGTTTATAAACAGTGGTAATACCTATATTTAAAGCACTCTTTTTATATGTTAATCTGCTAATAGTTACTTTAGAATTGGGAAATTTATGAGAACAAAAACTTACGTTAAGATTAGACCTTACCAATATAATTGTGCCATCATTTCTGTTATAGTCACCATTATTGTAGAAAGTTGTGTATCCATTTATATTACATTGATCTAATGCTACATTCTGAAATGTCTCGGTTAATACTATGAAATCTACAAAATTAAGGTTGTAAGCCTCTATCATAAGCAGTAGGTTATCAAAATTATGATTGGCACTTCTTATATTGATATGTAGAATACTTAGTTTTGTATTTTGTAAGTTAACAGACGCGAAAAGTTGGTCTTTGTCCACTAACTGTCCACTATTATTGATATTTTCTTCTATGCTTTCTAAAACTTCATCCACGGGTGAATTAACCATCATGCACCGTAGTTTATGCGGATCTTCAAAATTTTCTTTTGATACTACATTGATGGACAGTTTGAGTCTGCTGCTGAGTGATCCACCTTGTGGTCTTTATTAAATGTTGAGTTAGCCATGGTGCAGTTTACGCACTTTTTTGAAGATTTGTTACACACAGACGTATCGTGCGCTCCGGAACAATTACCGCAGACAATTTTATTGGCACATTCATTACTAGAATGGTAGAATCCTTGACATTTAAAACATCTCAGTATTATATAGGTCTTCGTAAAAGGGATAGCGTTCATAATTTAGATAGATTTTACCCAAATTAATGGCAGTTGTGAAAACTTTAGGTGAGCATTCAGCATAAATGTTTCAATAATTTTTGTTTCTAATTTTTTTTTATGTATGTGACCCTAAAAGTGTCATCTTCTTTGATCCATGTATTCTGTTTGCGGATTGCGTGTTCAACTTCCTGTAATTCTTCATTTCCCACATATCCTACTATTTTGATTTTAGGGGCTTGCTTAGTGCTTTCTTTGATAGAGTATGCTGCCCTAGCTTCTGTGAAGCTGTTTTTTTAAATTTCTCCATCTCCAATCTTGTGGGGCATTTGACAACAATATTTCCCCTTTTAGTATTTTTTATACTCTTAATCCCAACTTTTATTTCAGATGGATTAATTTTGGTCTTAATAGTATTTAATGTTGTTTGACTATTTTGACCTTCTGGGGGTTTTATGATTATTGTGTGATCTTGAGCGAGTAGAGGTTGCTCCTGTAGTGCAGCCGAGTATGTAGCTCCCATATTAAGTTGAGTATTTGAGTGTTTTTTGATGTTAGCAATGTCACCCTTCAGCTCCACAATTTCATTCTTCATTGAATCTACAGTGTTAATTAGATCAGACGTTCTTGCTAAATAAGCTTTGCATCCCATGCAAACCAGCAGTAAAACACGTTTTTGCAATGGCATACATCTAATTTCAGATCCACTCAGGCTTGCACAGTGTTCTATCGCACCAGATATCCTAAATAGTTGTGGAGGTGTTGCGAAAATTAAATTATTTCACCAAAAACCTTTTAAGAAAATTTAAAAAATTTAAAAATTGTCGTTTTGGCGCGGCGATCCACACCATACGCACAGAGCAACATTCGAGGCAACATTTTGTTTTAGTATCTCGTATAGGAAAAAAGTAATATGCTTTGTGGCACCCGGTATAATAGGATATCTAAACCTAAGAAAAGTATACCTACCTGTTTTCACTTGTTTCAGATTCGCCCTCCTTGACGTCTAGTTCTTCGTTTTTAATTTTCCAATCCTCACACATGTGATCAGTAGTTCCTGCTTCACCCTCTTCAACTTTGACTCCTGCTTCTGATTGATCAGGAAATATTTGTTTGTCCCTGTAAAACATCAAATGACCCCTTTTTAGGCGGGACAAAACAAAAATTGTTGATTGTTTCTAGGAGAAATATGAGGAGAAATATAAGGAGAAATATCTCTTTACTCCCTCTTGGGTCATATTTTAGTGACGTATAAATCTCGGTATAAATAAAATTATTTAAGTAGGAGAAGAGGACGTATTAAAACCTAAATATCGATAAACAGCATTAGAATATATTTTTATAATGATGTAAGGAGGGTTATTTAGGCCAATTAGTGTAAATCGAGGGGTAGATGCAAATTTAACCCTTAAGGATCCAGTACAAACCCTATGGATATTGGCTTGGTGAGCAGAAGAATGGGCAGAATGTCTGCTTTCATATCTTAGGAAAGAGACAAAGAACGATGAAACGTCCTGTCCTAAACAACTATCTAAAAGAGGAAAAAAACATTACCCCTGAACGTTTTTTAACAGAACTAACCCTTGCTGCAGACGAACTTAGTTTCTCCGCGTTTATATTTTAAACTACATCAAAGTCTTTAGGCTCAAATAGTTCCACTTGATGACAAGAAAAATCACTATGGACGAACAGGCAGAAAACAAAGTTGCGCCTACATTGGGGATTGAAGTCAGGATATAAATAGCCGACCGTGCATATCTATGATCTGACCTTTGTTTCGGGTAGTGTGAGTACCTACATGAGGTGAATTGATGTTTGAGTTCAATCCTCTTATACAGGGTGTTACTTAATGTTATGCACTTGTTTTAATGGGTGATTCTTGATTATAAGTTGAAAAGTTTATATTACCCCCAGTAGCAAGCTGTCGTCATTTTGACGTCGCAACAAGGTGATTTTTCGTCACTAAGGTCAGGCCACCAATACCTGACGTCAATATGACGTTACTTTATCGACGTCCAAGAAACGTCATCTAACTGACGAAACCTGGACGTCATTAGTAGGTAGATTTTGTGTCCAATATAAAAGTGACAAATCCGACCCAGGCATGGATTTGTCTATAACAATTTTATTGCTTAGTATAATATGAATGTAGTATATAGTTTTAAAATATTTCCACTACAATATAGGTATATCGACAAAAACATAATTATATTTACATTAGTCGAATACATTGATTTTTATGTAAACGGATATTTTCGATTTTTTATTTCTTGATATTCGCATTTAACATTTATTTTAACTTGCTATTTTTAAAATATATCATTGTTTTGACAATTATTCAAAAATGGCGCCTTTTGTCGGTTCCGTTGGTAACACGATACGTGGTTGGTAACAAAGAACGCATCGTGGGCCATCGGGAGTGGTCGTAAGTCGTAAATGATTGGCCGTCCCGCGACTCCCGCCATGCATCAGTCCGCGTCCTTTCAAGTTAACCTCAAAGGAATTTTTTTGTTTTTTATGTTTTGTGGTGTAAAGGTGGATTCATAGTTTCCGTAACGCAAGCCGTAAGACGTAACGTTAAGACGTAAGAAAAATAAACATGTGATTATAAATGCATGCATTCATAGTCGCCGTAACGTAAGACGTAAGCCGTAAGCCGTAACAAGAAATGGTTTATTTTCATTTCTTAACTCTTACGTCTTACGTATTCGGTCGGGATCGGCCGTACTCGTGCATAACCGCCGTGATATTTCAAAATTTGACAGTCGACCGCAGGCGGGAGATTGTTTTGTTGATTTCATTTTCACAAAATTTTGTAGCGTCCGTCCGTATTTCAATATTCCTTTTTATTAATAATAATACTATATACATACAACAAATCTGTAATAAAAAGCGACAAAATAAATTCGGTTCAAAATCAAAACAATGGAATTATTTGACAAATATCATAACCTACAATTTCGCAATTTCTTACGTCTTAACTTGAACTCTGAATGGGTATGTTTTCTCTTACGTCTTATCGACTACGGCTTACGTCTTACGGCTTACGTTACGGCAACTATGAATCCACCTTAAATCTCTTCATAAACTCTGATGTAAATTATTTTAATTTGTGGTCGCCATTATTGCTTTTATTATTAAACATGCTTGCTGTTCTGGAATTTAGTGAGATTGCTGGAGGTGGACTGGCGGTTGTTCACGAAGAATGGTTTACACCCCGAAAAACGGAAATCTTATGGCCTCCTTTGAAGGACGTAGTTTCGTTTAATAAACTTTTAAAGAAAGGCCAACCACCAGACGATACTTGGGAACTATACGGTGTCGTAAGAACGTTTTATAAATCCGGTATGTACCTACCCATTTTACTCAATGCTATGTATGAAACCAATCTTGCTCACCTACCCTTTTTCCACCATGTGGATAACTCTCAATTTTTGATAACATGCTATTTTTTATTGACTAGGGATATTACACAATAAATTTTTAAATATTTCAGTTAGGAACTTTATAGGGGGTTGTTTGTTCACTTTGAGAAAAAGGGTTATATTTTGAATGGTTAGTTCATAACCTTGCATACTTATTTTACTGTTTTTTATACCGAGGTACCTACCTACAGCCATGGTTTTTAAAGAACAGATTTACGTTTCCTAATAATTGTCCATGCAATTTAATACAAAACTAGTTTTTTGGAAAAGCATTGTTCATTAAACTGGACTCAAACTGTTATAGAATATACCGAGGAATACTTACTTAAAGATCTTTTTAGATGACCTTGATAAAGCTTGGGAGAAATTGAAACAGGCCGAGTTCACCAGCGATATAAGTTCTGAACCAGAGGAGGGGCTAATTAAAAAAAGAGGGAAATTACAATAATTCCATCAGAAAATAGTTATGATCATTGGGTATGTTATTCACTTATACACACACTTTGTTAAAAGCCATAGGTAATGTTAGTTTTCGTTTAAAGTTGTGTGTTATACCTAGTATAATTTTTTAAGTTTAAAATATTAATTATTTTGAAAGTATGTACATACTTATACCTTAATAATAAATGGTTGTGTTAATCGTATAAGAGGTTTTATTTAAGGTGCAACATTCCACCATTATATCTGACGTCATATTTACGTAGCAAATTTGGGCTTTGTGACGTCCTTTTTTACCGTCAATATCACGTCAGAATACCGACGTCATTGGGCTGTGACTTAGGCCCGTCACTGTTACGTCATTACTACGTCATATCTAAGGTAATTGTGACGTAACGGATGCCGTAAAACATACGTCAATATGACGACAGGTTGCTACTGGGGACCATAGATCTGCAACTGCTTTGTTTTTAAGTTGCAAGACTGTTGCAAATTTGAAAAATAATCTGTTTTCCCTAATGTTTCAGACCGCTCTAGATATTATTTTGAATTCTAGTAGGTACCTGCTATCGAGACATAAATAATATAATACGTTACGAGACCGGAAAGTACTATTTTACAAAAGACAATGCAGCCACGACGAGCCGCTAGGCGAGTACTGGAAGACGGTGAGTCCTGTTAACGTACATTCCGAATGTGTAATATACAATATATCGTTTTCAATCGATACAAGGCCAGTGGCGCACAAGAAAATTTTGATAATGGCTTACTATATTTTTGTACAGTTTTAGGCAGTCGGACAACTCTATAGTCAGGAAAATATTTAAGAAACTGAAGCATTTAGAGTAATTTAGACTAAAAAAATATATTTGAAATAAAAAATTTTAATGGTAATGATAGCGAGACTGGTAAAGTACTTTACCGATCCCTTGTGCTTGCTTTCTGGTTGATTGTATTGGTTTAGTGGACGTGGATTCAAATTATCGCTAGAAATCAAACTATCTGAAAACTGATTTGGACTTATGGGATCCCAATTTGGGGAACTGCATCAGTATCCAACTTTGAGATTCTTGAAAGTTTTAAGTCAAAAATCGTCGAGATTAGCACAGATGCTCCATGGTTTTTTCCAAATCATATAATCTCCAACGACATTCAAAATCAATACTGTAAAGGATGAAGTTACCAACTACTCTCATAAATATTCTATCACATTAGAACATCAAAATAGTCTTTCAAAACGCCTAATGAGGCCACCCACCACCTGATGAGCAGTTCGGATTTAGAGCTGCTCATTGCACGGTGCGCCGGACAACATGACTGGCAACCAATATACTAAGAGGTTTTAACAGTCGACTGCAGCAGTCTTTTTCGACGTTTCTAAAGCGTTCGACAAAGTCTGGAACGACGGCCTCACACTTAAATTGCTAAGGCTAGGCACGCCGAACTGGCTAGTTCGAGTTGTTATATCATTCCTTGAGGACAGGATGTTCGTGGTGTCATCTGAAAATGCTACATCTTCTACAAGAGTATACGGTGTAAATTAATATAAAAATCTGGTGTCTGTGTGTATGTAAAGTTTAACAGAATACAAATTTTCTGGTTTCACCGTCGTTTTTATACAAGTAAGTCAACAAATTAGGAAAAACCACAAAACAATAGAACAAGCAATCAAATAAATACTTAAAAAAAAAAAGGATAAACAAACCTTTTATCATCATCCCATCGTTAAAGAATGCACTGATACGCATTTTAGACGAGTAGATTTTATCGTCGATATTTTTAATGTCAGCTTAAAGATCCCATGTTAGTGGAGCAGATTTAGACGATTAATGGTACAACTGATAATCTTATATGAAGGATGATGTTGATATTGGATTTACCTGTTGCAGACAAAAAATATTTAGCAGTTACTTTTGCGTTTCTTGTCAGGGTGTTTATCACCCTAGCTGTGTTGCAAGAAGGTCTGGGTTTAGCGTTATCGAGGACTATAAAATATTCTGCTCTAAACAGAGACAAATAAAACAAGGTTATCAGTATCTGAGGAACCCAACCCACATCAGTATAACGAACAAATTAAAAAACTATTAGCTGAAAATCGTGACTTGAGAAAAGAAACTAGGGATGTTAAGGCTGAGCTTGGTCGATATAATAATAAAATCGAACAACAAGTAAATGAGAAAGCAAATGCAAGCTGTGATAAACGAAAAGAACAAATTGTCGAATGATCTTGGCTGCGGAATGAAGGATTATGACCAAGGAGCATCGGAGCAACTAACAGATATCAGCGATCAGCAGCACAGTTCTGAAAATGTACTCCAAAAATACAAAGATGAGCTTTTTAGTGCCAAAAACAGTTTAACTGAGATGGAATCCATGAACAAACAATTGTTAATCTCTATTGAAACTTTAACAGTGGAAAACAAGCTCCACCTAGATGAGATTCACAAACTAAAAAACGAACTATGTGTCAGCATTAATAAAGTTATCCCTCAACATACACCTTCGCACAATTCGTCTTACCATGCAACTCCATCATGTCATCAAGAAGCTAAACCTCAAATTTTATTGTCTGGCAACAAATCGTGTGTTTCTGGAATCGGTTGGCTAATCAAATCTTGTTGTGGTAGCAGATATGACATAAATAGCCAGTACTCCAACGTAACAGTGTCAGCTGAAACATTGATTAAGGACCTCGCTGATTTAGGTTGTAAGTTTTCAAATAATGATTATATTATTTTCTTTACGGGAATGATGAACGCTCTGCATGGAAAAACTATAGATGATGCCTGCTGGGACGTAATCTTTGACTTGGCTAAGAAGACAAATTTAATAATTGTCGCTCCACCGTACTGTGATAATAGGAGGGTTTTAAATAAGTTCATGTATAATTTCAATTTAGATATAAAAAAACATATACAACAGAATAGCCTTAACTGCTCTTATTTATGTCCCGACAGTTTTATGTCTGCTTATGAGCGTAACTATTATGGAAATCTGAGTTATGAAGTCAAGCGTCGGATTTCTAAGTTTATATGCTCTGATTTAATCAAAAGCGACTCTACAAGTTTTCAGCGAGATATTCAACAGGCCACCCCCCGTTAAATAACACTACGTTGCGTGGCCCACAAGAAACCTCATTACGCCGGTCCTTTCAGAAGATACTTGTCTCTGTATATTATCAAAATGCTCGCGGACTTAGAACTAAAACCGTACGCTTTCAACAGGAAGTAATGAATTGTAACTACGACGTTATTGCTTTATCAGAGACATGGCTAAATGAGGCTATTGCCAGTGAAGAGTTGTTTTCAGCAAACTACATTGTATACAGAAAGGATAGAGACCCTGACCAATCCAATAAGACGAGAGGCGGCGGAGTTATATTAAATTATACAAACTCATTTGTCCATATTGATAACCGAAACGCATTCAGTGGCGAACAAGATCATTTCCTTAATTTGATTAACACTTATCAAGGCCCAAACACAATTTTTACTTCATGCAACGAATGTGAACAAATTCTCTATGATTGTGCTTGCTTTAATGATCTCGCTAAATATAATACTATTTTTAATATTAATAAAGTAAAATTAAGATTTAATTTTTTCTAACCGATCAGATATTTCAGTTTTGAATACTGATTCGCCACTGACTACTGTCACGATTATCATCCTCCATTGGTTGTGAATTTCTGTTTTAATGGTGCTGATGACATATCATCAGACTTGCAATTTACTGAATATAACTTTCGTAAGGCCGATTATGATAAAATAAATAATTATTTCGAGCGCATTGATTGGAGCTTTTTATGTAATAATGATATCAACGAGGCTACTGAAATGTTTTATACAATTCTAAACATTGCAATTGATATGTTCGTTCCAAGGTTCAGGATTCTTTCTCCAAAATATCCAGTATATTTTTCAAATGAAACAATTTACCTATTAAACTCTTAAAAAATAAAAATAAGGCTTTCCTAAAATATCGACGCACACGGTTACCCTATGATAATTCAAACTATAAAGAATTAAGATCACAGTCAAAACTTGCAATAAAAAAAGATTATGACTCTTTCATTCAGTCAACTCAGAATAATATTCTAAATAATACCAAAGCATTCTGGTCCTACTTGAAGTCCCAGCGAATCACAGCAGGATATCCTTCAAAAATGAAGTTTAATGATTCAGTGAATGATGACCCAAATCTTATTGCCGATTAATTCGCGGATTTTTTTCGTTCCGTGTTCATAAGATCTAATCCAACATCACTCAATGACACACGTTGTTTATCCACCAACGATGTAAACATTTCCAACATTGATATTGATAGTACCATTGTTTTTCAGAAGCTAGCCGACCTCGATGAAACAAAAGGAGCAGGGCCAGATGAAATTCCTCCTGTGTTCATAAGAAATTGTGGTCCAACTTTGGCCTTTCCGCTTTGCCACCTTTTCCAACTTTCTCTAAATTCAGGTCAATTTCCCAATATCTGGAAATCGGCTTACATCACCCCAATCCATAAGGGCGGGGACAGAAGTGATGTGTGCAATTACCGACCGATATCCGGACTAGATTGCATGGCAAAGGTTCTTGAGTCAATAGTTGTTGATAAGCTCCTTTTGTGCTTTCACTGTACTATCTCTAAACACCAACATGGCTTTCTCCCTGGTCGTTCTTGCCAAACTAATCTATGCATTTATTCTCAATATTTAAGCTCTGCCGGGGATTCTGGTGCCCGGGTTGATTCAATTTATTTTGACTTCAAAAAAGCCTTCGACAGGGTGGACCACCACATCCTTATTGAGAAGTTAAAGACTTCCGGCATTACAGATCCTTTGCTATCTTGGTTTTCGAGTTACCTGTGTGATCGTATACAATTTGTTAAAATTAATGGCGTCCTGTCAAGAGACATTACTGTAACCTCCGGAGTCCCTCAAGGGTCACATTTGGGTCCATTTCTATTTCTTATGTTCATAAACGATCTTACGGCTTTTCTTAAAAATTGCAATTTCCATTTATATGCAGATGATCTCAAAATATTTTATAAAATCACAAATATTAACGACTGCTTCAATTTACAACACGAAATCGACAAACTACCTGGTGTAAAACAAACCAAATGGAACTGAATACCTCTAAGTGTAAGGTTCTATCTTTTTCCAAGAAAAAAGCGCCAGTACTGCATCATTACACCATTTTCAATACTCCTTTACCTCGAGTTAATGTAATTAATGACCCGGGAGTCATTTTCGACACCGAACTGCGATTTAATGATCATATTAACTACATTCTGTCTAAATCTTTTAAAATGGCAGGTTTTATAATGAGACGTTGCTGGGAGTTCTCTAATACTGAAGTTTTAAAGTCACTATATTACTCTCTAGTACGAAGTCATCTGGAATACTGTTGTATAATCTGGGCGCCTTGCTATAAAACTCATATTGCTCGAATTGAGCGCGTTCAGCTTAAGTTCGCGAATTTCTTATTATATAAATTAGGTATAGATAAGAGTACTTTATCACATCACCAGCGATTGTTAATGTTGAATCTGGACAGCCTGGCGAAGCGAAGAATTTTCCTTACTATTTTGTTTGGCTTTAAAATTATAACTAATAACATAGATTGCTCCGATCTTCTGGAACTAATTAACTATCGTGTACATGCACGCGACACGCGCCTTGTTGAAATGTTTTCAATCAACAGAAGTAGAACCGACGTTGGCAGGAATAGTGCATTGAATCGAATAATGCAATATTTAAATAAATATCTTCCCGCCACCATTGAGCTCAACTGTTCAATTGTAACGTTCAAAAAGAACTTAAGGGTGACTCGGTAACCTAAAGATAGCGAAATAATTGCAAGTCAAATGCCCTATGATTTTGTACTTACGATTTAAGTTATTGGTTTTATACTTTATTGTTTATATTTATTTTATAATTAGTTACTGTTCAGGTTTGTCTTTTTTTTCTTCTTTCCTCATAAATAAGCTACCCGTTAGGTTGTAATAAATGCTTAATGTACTATTTGGATTGTATCTGTAATGTACTGAATAAATAAAAATAAATAAATATTTACACATCTGATATTCCGCATCATCTACAAACGGAACTATATCTGTTCGCTGATGACACTGCGATCACCGCCACCTCAATGGGACTCGAAATCGTGGCCTCGCGTCTGCAACGCCACATTTTTATCCTCCAAGAGTGGCTGGATAAATGGAATTTGAGGTTAAATGAAGATAAGACTCGAGCCATCTTTTTCTCGAAGCGGAGGACAGGGCTACCAAGATCGCGAGTAAAAGTTAATAACAGGCAGATAGTTTGGAGTGACAAAATTAAATATCTTGGCCTCATCTTCGACAAAAAGATGGCTTCGAATGAGTGCGTGAATGTGTAAAAAAAAAAAAAATAAGAATTTAATTTTAATTAAAAAAAAAAGAATTTATAACGAAGTTCAGCTGAGGGTGAGAGGCCTTGAGCGAGCGAGCAAATGCCCTAGCCCAAATGCCGAAGAGTAGGGGGGGTAATAAGGGGCGCCACCGTTTTGTAGCCAGGCCAAAACGGAAGCCTCCGCGATCTCGGTGGGACCTCACTCTCCACTGAACCTAATAATGAATAAAAAAAAAGATAAAAAAAAGCAAATTACGAAGGGGTGTTGTGGGACGCCTCAAATAAAACTAAAAATTTTTAAAAACACACTTAGTACATTTATAAAGGAAAAAAAAATAATAATTGGGCTCGACCCTCAAAAAAAAATGAATTCACTTGAATTAAATTGGGAAATTACAGAACCATACACTTGTATATCCGCCCTATGGTTATGATCACAACTATTACCTTCTACTAATAACGATAGATAAAGTAAATGATACGGTTGACGCCTCAAAATTAAAACCTGTATTACTTTATCGGGATGGTATCACCGATACTGCCGTGGCTGCTTGGTACTATGCCTGGTGGGCAACTCTAGGTACACCCTAGTATAAAAGGCTGGTAGCGCCTCTAGGTCAAACTGATGGCCTTGATGTACCCCAGCATAGCAACTGGCAGGTGGGCCCCAGATAAAAGAAGCTCACGTAATAGGAGCTGGGTAGAAGCACCCCGGTATAAGGACCCTAAGAAGTAAAACAGGCGCATCAGCACAACGGCAATATAAATTATTACCAAACGCGGTCACCCGTATACAACCAACGGTACATCAGATAAATATTTCCCACATCTAAGGAATAAGCGATATAATCGATCTCGCAAAGGTCGATAGATGTCAGCCTAGAAACTAAATGATTTTACACCAATTACCAGCTTTAAATAAACACCCAAGTGGCTCCTACATTACATAACGATAAACAGATTTCAATACAATGCAATTGGCTGGTAAAAATCACCCGATAGCAGTCAATATAATATCAATAAGTTAGGTCGATCGAAGAGATTAAAATCGATAGTGACGCCCACTTCTATTTATATAAATTAAAGGAACAGGGTTTATTTATAACCAACACAGTGAAATGTCCCTAACGATCAGATTGTCACACCATTCTAGAACCAAACAAAGGAAAATATAATACGGAAAATCCACTGTATTTCCCACGAAAATGTATTTGACACAACCATAGCGGTAAGTCCTATAACTTACTCTATTTACACCGTCTGTAGCTGACTGTTTTTAGGCTACTAACTTAGGACACGGTCTGCCATTTAACAAGGGAGAAAAATCGACTTTCAACCCCTAAGCCAAGGGAGATATGGAATCAAGATGATAGATAAGGTAAGGCTCTGCTTTATTAACCAGGCATTCGGCAGCCAAAGACCGTTTTAACAACTCTTACATACCTATATAACCTTACGTACCATCGAAGGCAAAATTACCTAAGATCTCAGTCTGCAGTCATAGAATTCAAATAGTTATCTTTATTTTAGGTACAACACAAGCTGGATCAGCTACTCGAGGTAACGGCATTGCAAAAAGATAAAGGAGGAACCAGGTATTCAACAAATGTCATAAGAAAGGAAAGCCACTTCGACACACCGAGAGAGAGAGTTATGTAACAGTACAATGATACGAGTAATATATATATATAGTATGTATAGCCTTATTTTTACTAGTAAAATGTTTTATAAATATCTATGTACATTTAAAAACCAGCAAAACAAATATGTTGAAAGGTTCTTGACAAAAAGGTGAAGGCGACATAATAATAAACTTTAAATAAAATTTTGGTTTGTTTCAATTCACCACATACTAATGATTTTTCATAGAGCACATTGTACTACCCTAATGATTATTTCTCACACCTTAGCAAAAATAGGCTTTAACCCCTAGTACTAAAATTAAACCGTTACAAATGAGCGGCTTGCTAGGGCACAAAAGCAGATGTGTGCAGTATACCCGCTGCTTTATGTCAATAGCAAAATTAATTACAAAACTAAGACTGCAATATACAAAACAATTATCAGACCAGTTTTTCTTTACGGTGTACCGACCTGGTGCACCGTAAACAATACTAGACGTAACAAGACACAACTTTTTCAAAACAAAGTACTTCGCATTATTACGAATGCGCCAAGATTCATGTCAATAGACGTATTACATAAAGACATGCGCATGCACAGGACCGACGATTACTTTACAAAATTACTGACAAAATACTTTCATAGAACTGACGTCTCGCTAAATCCACTTATCATCAACTCACATATACACTCATATATATGCATGGCACGTGGTTTGAGCATAACGGAATGGACTTGAATGTTGGTAAATGTCATGTTATGCGTTTTTATCGCCTCAAAAATCCTGTAAGATTTCCGTATCACCTCAATGGGGTTCAACTAGAATCCAAGGACATAGTTAAGGATTTGGGTGTCACTCTTGATAGATCTCTCTTTTTCGTCCCACATGTCAGCAATATAGTCAGCAAATCCTTGCAGATGCTGGGTTTCATAAAGAGAGCTACTCATGCTTTTCGGACCGCAAACTCCATTAAATTGTTGTACTGTGCTTTAGTCAGACCCTGCCTGGAGTACTGCTCTAGTGTATGGTCTCCTTCTTATGCTAACCATATTCGTAGCCTTGAAAGTGTACAGCACAAGTTCTTACGTTATGTGTCCTTTAAGAGCAGTCTTGCACCTGATTACCAGATCTTGCAGGTCCAACTAAACTTGTTATCCCTTGCAACTAGACGTCAGCATAGAGACCTAATGTTTATTTACAACCTCTTCAATAACAGAACTGATTGCCCCTACCTACTTTCAAAAATCAATCTACATGTCCCTATTAGCACCACAAGATCCGAAATATTGTTTCATCTGCCGTTTCATAGAACAAACTACGCTTATTATTCTTGCATGCCCCGAATGCTGAGAATGGCGAATCTTTCGGTTACTGAGTGTGGTCTGGAGTTTGTTGGGGTCTCCTATTCAGTATTTATTTATTTATTTATTTATTAACGTATACACATTTACAAGATATTATCCTAATATAACTTTCTTAGCACAGGCTTTAAATAGTTTTTTGTTAACATTAAAAAAATTCAAATGTTCACAATAAGTATTTACATTAATGCACATTCGGTTGGCCGGATTATACATAAAGTAAAGCGTCCTGGATTGCGGTATATGCAAGAGGGGCGTATTACGTGTTCTATAAGCAGGAACGTGAATACGTAACATTTCAAGACATTCCGAACAAGAAATTAGATTATTTAAAATGTTGTAAATAAAACAAACATCATAATATTCCCTCCTGCACTTAAGAGTACCTACCTAAATTTAGGTATGACATTGTTTGTTCAACAGTGAAGTTAGGTCCACTCCTACTGAGCTTATACATTACAAACTTTATAAATTTTCGCTGAATATTTTCAAGACGATCGATATAAATATTGAAGAAAGGGGACCAGATAACATTGGAGAATTCCATAATTGATCTTACATAAAACTAATAAAAAAAATTTTAAGAACATTTACATCGCTAAAATCCTGACAGATTCTTTTAATAAAACCCAACATTCTATTGGCACGAACAATTATTTTTTCGTAATGATGTGTAAATGTTAGTTTATTGTCAAGATATACACCCAAATCCTTAATAACAGACACTTCCCTCAATGAAACGCCATCTAAATCATATTGCAATGGGATCACAGTTCTTAACCGGCTATATCGTATAGAAAAACATTTCTTTGCATTCAAACGCATATCATTGAGAGTGCACCAGCTAAAAATTTCATTCAAGTCATTTTGAAGTACATTTTGGTCTAAAGTAGAGGTTACCATACTGTATATTTTTAAATCATCAGCAAATATCAGAAAATTTGTCTTCAATGAAATTCAAATATCATTAATAAAAAGATTGAAAAGTAAGGGGCCAAGGTGAGAGCCCTGTGGTACTCCCGATGTAGCACAAAATTCATTCCCCACTTTGACCTGTTGATAACGACCAGAAAGTTAAGACTCTATCCACAACAATAAATTTCCCGAAATTCCATAATGAAACAATTTAGATAAAAGGAGCGAATGGCTGACCTTGTCAAAAGCCTTACTGAAGTCCATGTAAATGACATGAACTTCAGATCCAGCAGCCATGGCCCCAAAAATGTAATTGGTATATAGAAGTAAGTTTGTGTCAACTGACCGACCCTATATAAAACCGTGTTGTTGAGGTATCAATAATTTTTCGAAAACACTACATAGTAGTTTCTGCTCAACACAATGTTCAAACAATTTAGTGGTGGACAGTACACTTACAGGTCTATAGTTCCGAACATCACCTTTGTCTCCAGATTTATGAATTGGCCTAACATATGATTTTTTCCATACAGCTGGAAATTCTCCAGTTTCTAAAGATTGTTTGAAAATTAAATAAAGTGGTAAATAAAGAGAAGAACAATGCTTTAATAACAACGGGGGCACACCATCTGGAACCATTGGCTTAGTTGTGTTAAGTTCAATTAGTTTTTTTTCTATATCAATTGCAGTAATATTCATGAGTAGATATTATACAGAGGGTAAGCAGGAACATTTACGAAGCTAATAGAAGAAGGACTGTAAACAGATGAAAAGTAGTTTGCAAAAAGATTAGAAATGCTATCACCATCATCAGCTATACTGTCATCCAACTTCATTACATTTGGACAATCACCACCATCTTGCTGAGATTTTACAAAATTCCAAAAATATTTAGGATTATTCATAATAGAGTTTTCTGTACCTGTCTATACATAAAATTATTAGCTTTGTTAAAGAACAACATTCATGTCTTAATTCAGCAAAATCTCCATAATCAAACAGCTTGTCCCGTTCCCTTAATTTTTTATGAGCAATCTTTTTCATAAAGATAAGCCTTTTTAGTTCATTGGAAAACCAGATCGGAAAGTTACTGCTAATAGTTTGTTTTATAGGTACATATTGCTCGCAACCATCATATAAGATATGATAGAAGTTATCAACAGTAAGCAGTATGTAACATTCTCACAAATGATGGAATTCCAATTTATGCAAGAAAGGTATGTACCTATGTGTTTAATTCTCGATAATCAGCACTCTTAAAATCAAAATACCACACGCAATTAAACTCTAGTTTATCTCTAAAATCAGTTGATAAACGGAATTTCAAAGAGATCTGAGACTGAATATTACTACTCTGTGATATGGTTTCATTTTTGTAATTATTATCAATTATTGTAAGTATAATATTTTTGTTTTTTTAAAAAAAACTTTATGTTGAGATGTACCTAATATGCTTTATATGCTATATTTTAGCTATTTTAAATTATTTCTCTTGTAATTTTAACTTTACTTAGTTTTAAGTCTTGTTACTTAAAAATTTTTTTGTAGAAATGGGCTACAGCCCGTGAATTATTAATAAATAAATTAAATTAAATAAAATAAATAAACAAATATACTACAAAAACATAAATACCCAAAAAACTGGCTCCCGCCCTAAAATCTGTGCAGAATTAGATTGAAGCAGTACTTAAATTTTAAATCAAATTAAATTTCTAAAATCTCACTAAAATCACCAGACTCAATAAATTCATTCCGACCCAATTAAATCCTCAAATTCAAAATTATAATCAATAAACCAAACAACTTCCAATAGTCATCGATAAGATAATCACAATAAATAATAAAAAAGTTTAATCAGACTAACTCAAGAAACTAACCATCCGATGATGAATGAATGAGGCCACCCCCAAGAAGAAGGTTCTCAACAAACTATGGGACCAACAAAAATTACCTACCTAATCTGACCCGTTTTCTCATCGTCACTGTACTCAGTTTTTATTTTTAGTCCTAATGTTTTTCGTTCTTCTTGATTAAAAAAAACTTCTGCTGTATCGCGGCATGGATTATCGCTGTTTTCCCACAAATCACACATGTTCAGAAACAAATTAATTCAGATGTAACGCCAACTTATTAGTGTCTTGGGTAAATGGAAGTAATGGAACACACACGGCACAAATTACCAAATTAAATTTCACAAAATTTAGATCTACCCACTTCTTGTAATATTTGTTTGGGTTTGGTTGCTACTGTCAGTACTGTCAAAAATATCAAATCTAGGTTACCTCCTAGAACGCCTTCTCCTTTATTATTTATCGGGGCAAACATCCAACCAGACAATCCTTAATGCTGGCTTGCGCCAGTGTATTTAAGTAAAACTTAGAGCTACGTCTATTTTAAATTTAACTTTTCATCCACACAGACGTCGGAGTAAGTTGTTTTGCTAAAAAAAACTATTTACAATAGATAAGTGACCATTTTTCGTTTTCTAAATTCAATTTACTAGATTTTTGGACACGTGTGCAGTGGTGTATCCTATATTGATATAAATCGCTACATTACAGTATGCTAGTCAGTCTTAATTAAATATATTCTGCTATTATATATCTATTTCAGATTATACAGTAGTATACCAGTACGCCACAAATCATTTTACACCATAAACCCCGATCTAAAAAAAAACATTTATTTCAAAAAATGTACATTTTTAAAAACAACTTTAATTAAATTCTTCATATGATAATTCTTCCCTCTCCCCTCAGTCTTCTTCCATTGGTTGTTCAACACAAGTAAAACAGATGTGGGATGTTTGAACATGTTCTTTGCATGCCATTTGCTGGCATGTACCCTGCACTAAATAGTAATAGTTCTGTTCTTTTTCGACAACACAAGACACCCCTTCCTCGTAGTTGCACTGCAGCGCTCTTCTTCGGAAATATTCTGAATATTTCAAACTTGCAACTATGACGTTTCAACGTTCAGTAATGTGCAATTTTTCTCTAATCAGTCATTTCTGTATGTCTGATGGTTTACGGGGTCCCTGTAGAGGTACATTCTTCTCTGGGACACCCTGTATGTAAGTAGGTAGATTACGAAAAAAGTAGATGTAAATTAAGAAAAAAGCGATTTTATTTGAAGGGAGAATTAAGAACTGATAGCAATTATGCTAACTCGTTACGAATTCTCCTTTACGCGTAATATCTAATGCTATAGTACCTAAATAATATAGTGATAAATATTTCAGTACTTCTTAAATTAAACTTAGGTACATCAAAGAAAAGGTGTTAACCAGTTCCTAATTTGCCCTTAAAAGAAAACAGTTTGTTTCCTAATTTATACTTTTTTTTTATCTAAGTTCTTACATAGTATTAGCTCATTTTCTGCAAGAACGTCATAACTAAAATTTTATGATTTTACAGGAGAATAATAAAACATTGTAAAGGGCTTTTGTTTAACATATTTAGGGGAGAGCAGGGCAAAATGACGAAAGGGACAAGACGAATTGAATTTTTTAAAGAAAACTGCGAACATAAAATTGGCGATTTATAGTGCTCTGCAACCTCCTCTAAGGCTATAATACTACCGGGGGAAAATAGATGGCACCACTACCCCTACTTTAAGTTAAGTGAACCATAACCTATTTTGATAACGGTTGTATTTAAGATTCCTGGCGACGGAAATAACAAATTATGGTGAAAATAAATGCGAAAATAGTTCTTTTTTTAATTTGTTTACTTGCTTCTGGATATCTAAATATAATAAACGTAAGATATTACTTAACTTTTATTTAATTTTTGTTTAAATAATTATTCGTTAAAAAGTGTTACCAGGGGCAAAATGAGGGAGGCAAGTTGACGAATTCGTAGACAATCAATCTTCTCATAGATCTCTGGAAGCAATTATTAATTTCTGCAGAGATAATGGGGTGGTTATGATTGGGCTACCTCCGCACAGTACCCACCGTCTTCAACCATTGAATGTTGGATTCTTTGGACCATTGAAGACTTTTTTTATAGTCAAGCTTGCTATACAACTATTTAGTGAATCATCCTGGAAAGCCCATAACGGATAAGGAGGTTGAAGAATTGTTTGGAAAAGCGTTTCTAAAGGCTGCGTCAGTGGAAACAGCCGTTAAAAGTTTTGCAACTTGTGGTATTGAGCCTTACAACCCTCACGTATTTGGAGAAGCTGATTTTGCTACTTCCATGTTAAGTGAGAGGCACATAACTTCTGAGGACGAGTCTTTGAGCAGTGATAATGAACTACTAGCTAATATTAAGAACAAACAAGAACTTGAATCTATGACGTCAGCCCTTCCCTGTTCCTCGAGCATAGAAATCGTTAATAATAAATTAAAAATTCAGAAAGAACCTCTAGATATTAGAACAAAACATCAAGAAAATCCCAGTTCATCTTGCATTCAGAAACATGTAGAGGGAACCGACGAACAAGAAGATCTTCCTATTCATGTAGGATCATCGAGTCCTATTCGAAAAACTGATGATAGTCACGTGTCTCACTAGTCCAGATAAGACCACTTCCCAAATATAATCGTCCGGTTAAATCTACAAAAAGAGTTAAACAAAGAGATTCTGGCTAGGGAGGGGAAGCTGCTCAGCAAGCAACGGTACATTCTATTACTCGTGAAATAATGATGCGAGGCATCTCTATGGAGTTGGAATAATCGTGGACAGAAATCTTACAGGCTCGGTGTCATGATTCTCCAACTGGCAACACGCAATGGAAATATGAATATAATACAGGCATATGCACCCACAGCTGAGAAAGAAGATGACGAAGTTGAAGAATTTTATACTGAACTGGATACTATCTTGAGAAGCATAAAGAAGTCATGGGAGATTTCAACGCCAAAGTGGGCAAACATAAGGCCGAAGCACACACAGGGAGTTTTGGCCTGGGAGAAAGGAATATATAATAGAGGTGATCGACCAATAGCGTTCTGTCAAGAGAGAAATCTTATAATAACAAATACCTTCTTCAAACTACCAGAACGCAGATTGTATACCTGGAAATCTCCTGCGGATAACCCAGAGAATATGGTAAGAAACCAAATAGACTACATACTCATCAACAACCGCTATAGAAACTCAGTGAAGGCTGCGAAAACCTACCCAGGTGCTGACATCAATTCCGATCACAACCCAATAATAGCTAAACTCAGTACCAAGATGAAGAGGATGACAAAACGAGTAAACAACTATACAGGGTGTATTTTAATTGAGTACCGATACTTAAGGTTGTGAATCCTTGGGTGATTTTAAGGTGAAAAGTTCATATGAGCATGGGTCCGCAAGCCCTTCATTTTTGAGATACAGGGTGTTACAATTTTTAAGTTTAGCAAAAAATATGTCCGCCACTGCCTTTTTTCTCTTTGATATCATGGTTATTTAGACAGTTCAATATCTAGTGCAAAGTACCTTTTGATAATTTTTTCACTTCGGCTACGTTTAGGAGATAAATGCAATTTTATCAAACTCTGATATGGACATAGTGATATGCAAATAAATGTAATTTCTTTTTTAAATCGAAAAACGTTGGTCACACGAGGAAAGTCTAGGGACCATTTTTACTAAATGGTAAAGTGCAGTTTTAAAAGTAATATTTATTTTGAAGAAAAACAGGGGCGTATCATTTTTTTCGTTAAAATTATCAAAATATACGTTAACGCGGACGCTACTGGTAGAAGTAAACAAAATCTTTTTTATGAAATAAATATGTTTTTATGCCTACTTAGTGTCTACTAAAATTCAAAATGATATCTAAAGCGGTCTTAAAAATATTAAGGAAAAATCGTTTTTTTTTTTTAATTTATAACACCCTGTATCTCAAAAATGAAGGGCTTGCGGACCCATGCTTATATGAACTTTTCAACCTAAAATCACCCAAGGATTCACAACCTTAAGTATCGGCACTCAATTAAAAAACACCCTGTATAGACACAAAACTTCTTAAGAACCCTAAAATCCATAATTCTGTAAAGAAAGAGGCTAACGAATGTATGAGAGGCATCAACAAACTAAACGTATAGTCAGTGTGGATGAAAGGTGGGAGCAAATGCAAACACGATTAGAAGCAATAGCCAAAGAACACTTAATAAGCAAAAGAACTAAGAAAAAACCCTGGATAACATCAGAAATCCTGGATCTTATGGAAGAGAGAAGAAAGAGCAAGGACAAAATAGATGAATATAAGGCACTACATAAAGCAGTGCAAAAAAGAATAAAAGAAGCCAAAGAAGAATATCTACTCACACAATGCGAGGAAATAGAATTACTAGATAGGAAATATGATGCCTTCCACATGCACAAAAAGGAAATGGCTGGTTGTAATAAAAGTGAAACTGCTGGTAGCGTACACTGACAAAAATGGATTTACCAATGTCGTGGGTTACAGAATTAGAGCTACTTTAACGCACGGTTCTATGTTGTTCAAACTGAGCCTACAAATTATCACAACTCATTTAAAAACGCTACAATAACTCAGCTTCTTGTGGTTCGCCTCAACACACAAATATCAACATTTTAAACACATTTGGGATTACCACAATCCTTCATTTTGTAACCATTTTATGAGTTACCTGAACTCAGTTTTTGGATTGGGAAAACTTACTAACTGATTTTAAAGTGCCGTTTTGACCCAGACGTGCATTATTTTAACTCATTACCATGTGTTAATTATTGTGAGTTGGAATAAGTCGTAAATAGTGCTCTAAAAACTCATGTCGAGAGTAAATCATCAATCGAAAAGTCACGGAAAGTTCCGAATTCACACTCGTGCCGATTTAGCGCGGTAACTTCATCCCATTGTTATTAGTATCTTGTGCACGTTGCGTTTTCATGGACCACATAACTGGACTTGCTATCCGCGCAATCGTTGATCGGAGGGATATTTTTTTAATTTTGTTCAGAGTTTGTTCTCATACACAGGTGCGTGATAATGAGAATAATCCAATTTTAGTGTTGGAATATATTTAAAGTGCCAAACCTTATTGTGCCTAGCTTCGTTCATAGAGTATTTCCTTTGCACTTGACGTTTATCATATGTTGTTAGATGTCACTTATGTCAGTTAACCTAGCATGTGTTCTCGTAACAAGTGTTTGTTAATTAAAGTACATATCATTAAATAGTCCTTGTGTTTCTTGGCTCTATTGAGATTTCCTACCAACATTTAGGACAGATTAAATCTATAGTCGTTAAGTAAGCTAGAACAACTGAAAGGTCCAGTTTTGATAGCTCGAATCATGAGTTAATCTAGCCCTAATAGTGACGCATCACAACTCCCATATTGGTTTCTGGGAGCTTAAATAATGAGTTGCTGCAGCCCACGTCACATGTGTTCGTCAATCCCAGTTACGATTAGCTAAGCTAGCTAGCTAAAACAACCCATCTTCAGGGCTATTATAACTCATGAACAGTGATTTGATGCAATCTCTTCGGTTTAGTTGCCGTAACTCAGAGGTCTGAGCTGTCCCCTATTAGCAACACGCGTCGGTCTGGGATAACTCATATTTGAGTTATGTCAACTCGATATTTTGCTCAGTGTAATTAAGGATCCAGATGGGCGCATAATAACTGACGTAGGAGACAAGTTAAAGAGATGGACAATATACCTCTCGGAACTCTTTGACGACGAAAGACATCCAAGGCCGGTCTTAGAATCAAGCAACATACACTTACAAATATTAAGATCAGAAATAGAATATGCCTTGGAAACTATAAAACCCGGTAAAGCTGCTGGTCCTGATCAAATACCCATAGAGCTTGTCAAACTCTTTGATGACCATGTGATCGATATTCTTCTGGACCTTTTTAACAACATTTATGATGGGGGAGAAATCCCTAAGCAATGGCTGACATCTACTTTTGTGCTTATACCTAAGAAACCAAACCCAAGAGAATGCTCAGACTACCGGACCATTGCACTCATGAGTCACACCTTAAGCATCCATAAAAGAATATACAGAAAACTTGAGGAGGACATGAGCAACACGCAGTTTGGATTCCGCGAAGGACTTGGAACAAGAGAGGCGCTCTTTGGGATAAACGTTCTTTTCCAGCGCTGTCTTGATATGAACCAAGATGTGTTTGTATGTTACATCGACTTTGAGAAAGCTTTTGACAAAGTGAAACATGACAAGGTACATCAGCTACTCGTCAGTAAAAACATTGACTTGGACGATGTGAGAATAACTACCAATCTATACTGGGGCCAAAGAGCAAATACAAAGGTAGAAAACCAGCCGACAGAGGAAATGGAAATCCGTCGTGGTGTAAGACAAGGATGCATCCTATCGCCACTACTATTCAACCTGTATAGCGAAGCCATTTTTAAAGAAACCTTGGAAGAAGAATCGGTAGGGATATTTATTAATGGAGAAGTGATAAATTATATGAGATATGCTGATGACACCGTCTTGTTAACGAGCAATCAAAGGGACACACAACATC
This sequence comes from Polydrusus tereticollis, assembly GCA_963920685.1. Classification (NCBI taxonomy): domain Eukaryota; kingdom Metazoa; phylum Arthropoda; class Insecta; order Coleoptera; family Curculionidae; genus Polydrusus; species Polydrusus tereticollis. Next base: position 29,339,702 of record OY987336.1, read on the forward strand.
TTCTAGACAAATTAAATGATCGATGTAACGAATACGGTCTAAAGATAAATTTTAAGAAAACCAAGTTAATAGTAGTTACAAAGATCCCCCAAAATCACAACCATATATATAAACGTGTCAGTAGCAAACACCTCAATGGAGAATGTGCAGTCATATAAATATCTGGGAGCCTGGATAGAACAATCGGGTGACCAAACAAGAGAGATAAGAGCGAGAATAGAGACAGCCAGATCAACTTTTACGAAAATGAAAAAGTTGTTCACCAGTCGAGATATCAAGATTGGACTTAGGGTAAGAATGCTGCGATGTTACGTGTTTTCTGTGCTTTTGTATGGAGCGGAGGCATGGAGAATCACATGGACAAACTACAAGCCTTGGACCCCTGGACAAGATCTCTAATGTGGAAGTTCTAAATCGGATGAATAAAGAATGTGAAGTCATTAACACCATAAAAGAGAGAAAGCTTCAATATCTAGGTCATATACTGAGAGGACCCAAATACACACTTCTCCAGCTGATAGTTCAGGGGAAGATTGGCGGAAGGAGGAATATTGGAAGACGCCGTGTGTCTTGGCTTAAAAACCTAAGTGACTGGTTTAACTGTAGCAATGTTGAGCTCTTCCGAGCTGCAGTCAATAAGGTCCGGATAGCTTTGATGATAGCAAACCTCCGATAGGAGATGCACTATAAGAAGAAGAAAGAGCTTCTGTTATCACCTTGACTCCAAATAAAAAAGAACAACAAAAGAAAAATGATGAAAAAATTAAAAAGGAAAGCAAAAAAAAGGAAGATTGATGTTACACAAGTAAAGAAGAAGATAGGACTTCAAGAAATTAATGGAAAGCAGCCAGAAACAAAAGAAGAAAAGGGTGAGATTTTTTGTTCAGAATGTCAAGAACCATACAATGAACCTCCAACAGAAGACTGGATACAATGTAGAGCGTGGGAGAGTTGGTGGCACGAATCATGTACAGCGTACGAGAAGAAAGGCACTTTTACTTGCGACCTGTGTTTGTAATCGTCAACTTACCCCTATGGACTAGTCAACTTGCCCCAACACTGGGGCAAGTTGACGAATATGCAGGTTTTCATTCATTTTTTTTTTACTTTTTTAGATTTAATTAAGTTGTGCTTCCTTTTTAAAATTTTAATTAGTAATCCAATAATTGCACTGTCTATTATATAAAAATAATCTGCTTTAAAAAATTAAAGTGTTTTTTTTTCTGTAGCATTTTGCCGTTAACATCGTCAACTTGCCCCGCTCCCCCCTACTGTGCTAATATCATAAAAGTAACAATTGTTTTAGCACTCAAATTGCCTATAAATAGCCGACAATTTTAGTTTACATTCAGTCATTCACGGGGGTTCAAAGAAGTAAGATCAAATTAGCTGCAGTCATCATATGACGTCACAACTCGAGTTGATGAGTTGTTTTCAAAGTAATTAAATGTAAATTACGCATTTAACTAAAAGTACTCTAAAGCATAAACTGGGACTTTTATGGGAGTTGTAAAAGTAATAGTCGGACCAATAAAAGTTTTATTAAAGTTACGAAGTCGTTTAATTTGTGTTTTAAGTTAGAATAAAATACTTAGGCATAAAAAGTGTTATTAGTTGGATATTATATAGAGTCAGAATAAGACTTATATGATATACAGAGTTCGAATAAAAGTTTTGAAATATTTTTATTACGTTTTAACAAAGCTGTTGTGAGTCAGACACATGGCCTTAAATTACGCAGCAGTTTTTGACAGAATGCAAGACGTGCTGCTACCGTCTTCGCCGAGCGGCTTCCTGGAGGCCTGGATCAATGATGCCATGGCCGCATACTCGCCCAATGGACAAACAGAACTCCAGGAAGTCAGCTACGATTTTTCCGTCAACGTTACGGAGGTGGCGAAGGGCCCAGACCGAGATGCCAACTTATCAATTGGTGTCCAGGACCTGTTAGGGTTCTCTAAACCTCCGACCGACTGCCGGCCGAGTGGCAAAGAAGTGGCAACCCACTTGACATATTTTGAGAAAAAACGTTATTTTTACGTGAAAATGGTAATGTTATTTCCCTTTACCAAAAACTTCGTTTTAAAAACGTGATCTTTTTTTAATACTGTTATTTTAATGTAATTTTTGTTCACGTTGAAATTTGTGTTTCATTTTTACATTAATTTTATGTAAATAAAAGTAACGTTACTTATAAAACATTTAATTTGCGTTATGTTTTATAACGTCGAAATAAGTAACCTATTTTTCACTTTATCTTAACATTTTTAAATTTCGCGCCTAAAACCCAGCGATCGGCGATTGTCACGTCTGTCATAGACGTTTGACGTTGTGTTGTGAGTGTATAGTGGAAGGAGCAGTTTTTGGTGAAAATTTTGGATAGCACCGAATCTCTTTTAAGTTTTGTGAGTTTTCGTTTATTGTAAGCGTAAGTTGTTCTTAATTTTATGATTTAGTCTTTATGAAATAACTGTTGTTTATTCTTTATATATTTCACGAGTTTTTTTGTTTTTTACCACAAACGCTTGAAGGGCAAAATGGCGTCTCGTGAATTTTATTTTCATTACCAAAAAAATGCTAAAAGTATCCCTTCAATGTAACAAAAATGCCAGCCTTTTGAAGTTAATTCCAAATATTATACGAGATACGCCACTCTATTTTTTCCTTTATTTGAATAGTTCTCTAGATTCTACATTTTAACCTCTACAAAAAATGATTATTGTGTTCTTTATTACTATTGAGGACCCTTGAAAATGTTTCCTTTGTAATGTAATATCTCGTGTAATTAAGTTGTTGGAACAATATTTAAAAAATGTTTCGTTTTTAATTTAGAAACGGCGCAAGTTCAGTTTGGATTAACTACTGAGTACTCGATGGAAAAAATAATAATGGACCACTTCAGGTATGCCGCGAATCGTTGAAGAAACAAAAAAATGAAAACTTATTTAACTTATACTATATAGCTACTAGATTTTAAATTAAAATAAGTTAAAATTCGTAAATTGTATACGGTAAACTAAGGCAACTTGAAAAAATAAAAGTTCATAACTTGAATGTTTTGTTGTTTATTTATAAGTACCCAAATAATAATGTATGAAATAATACGCTACTTTCCTGAGGAAAAATTTAGTTTTATAAGTTAAAAATATGTTACAAAATCGCAGAATTGTACCATAATATAATACGTTATAAAAACGTTAAAATTAGTAACGTTATTTTAACCAACGTCAGAACACCGTAACATTAAGCGTGTTTTACACATTGAAAACACGTTTATTCGTATTCTAACGTTTTTCAGTCTAACGTAAAATTATACATGAAATTCACGTTTTCTTGCCAAGTGGGAAGCGACCCAAACCCCGTGGGTGACTCACCGCAGGCAATAACAACTAAGCCTGAAGAAGAGGATCTCTGGTCGTGGTGTGAAGATGTACAGCCGTGGGGAATGTTGGGTGAAAAGGATGAAAAACAAGTTTATATTGAACTAGCTGATCGTCAGCATATAAGAAACTGTGGTGCGCGTGCGTCAGAGCTACCTGGGAACGTAGACGTATCGCTGCATTACACAATTTTTGAGATATACGTTATTGCAGCAAGTGAGCGAGAATATAATAATTGTAAATTACACAATCTTAGAATTAAAACAAACTAAATTGCAGTTTCTAAACAAGAATACCTTCCGATGAATGTCCTGGGAATTCTGGGAGTATGCTTATTACGCTAAGGCCCGGTATTTTCACATCCGAATATCATTATTCTCGGAATAATTGATATAGGTAGTTTCAATTGTGTCGACAATTAATTGTTTCCATAAACATTATACGACGAATTGCGCTATCCGTAGATGAAAGGATCAAACCTAATAGTGTAAGTAGCATCTAAATCCCTAATTGTTTCCCTTTGTTGTACAAAAGTGGTTCATCCGCAAATTGTTTGTATTTATTTCTCGTATTTGATGTACGGTCGATTTCTAAAACTTTTCGCCACCGTATAACCTTATTATAAGGTTTAAGGTTCAAATTCAAAATTCAAAATTCAAATTCAAAACTTTATTCATGTCAATACATTATAGCTTACACATGTCAATATAAAAATTTAAAAGTTCCTAGCCTATACATTTAAACTAAAAATGCTAAAATGCAAATTCAATAGGTATATTATTAAAACTATACAGTCCCAATTACATTTCTCAGACACTCACTAAAGTTAAACATTTACAACAAATTAAAATTATAATTTAGGTATTCGTCGAGGGAATAAAATGCATTTCCTATCAGAAAATTTTTGATTTTAGTTTTATATTGCTTTAAAGGCAAATTCTTGACATGAGTCGGTAATACATTGTAAAATTTGATCGCCCAATAACCCGGGCCATCCTGACACCTTCTCAACCTCCAGTAAGCAGGGACCAGATCCTGTCTAGCGCGAGTACTATAGTTATGCACATCTTATTCATGGGTTAGAAACATGTCCGAGTTCTGTTTTACATACATTAGGCATTCAAGCACATACAAACACGGCACAGTCAAGAATCTCAGATGTACATAGGCCTGCCTGCAGTCATCCCTATATGCCAGACCCGACAGTATCCTCACAGCCCTTCTTTGCAGACCAAAGATCCTGTGTACCTTAGCCGAATGTCCCCAAGCAAGGATTGCATAAGATATATGCGTTTGAAAAATGGCAAAATAGGCTGTTCTTAATATATTAGCTGAGACACATTGAGACATGGTTCGTAGCATGTATAGGCTCTTGTTCAGTTTTTTTGATAGAGCAGTTACGTGCTTGCCCCATTGCAGATTGGGATCGAGGACAACACCCAAAAAGTTTACCTCTGCCGCATTAGGTAGATCAGGACTTAATTGTCTCATGGTAAAGACAGTTGTAATGGTTTTTCCAGCATTCAGCAAGAGTCTGTTTGAATTGAACCAAGCTACAGCCCTCTCCTGCGCAGCCACGGACTCCTCCATTGATTTCTTTTGTGTATTAGATGCACAAGAAACTGTTGTGTCATCAGCAAAGAGTGTATATTTTGCATTGGTATCACAAAGTGGTAGATCATTTATATAGATTAAAAAAAGTATGGGGCCCAGGATCGATCCCTGTGGCACCCCAATATTGGTGTACACTCCTTGCTGAAGCCACACCAGCAACCCTTACTTCCTGACATCTGTTCGCCAGGTAAGACTTCATAAGTTCTATACTAGCAGCCGTGAAGTTGTAATAGGCAAGTTTTTGAAGAAGGATTCCATGGTCGACACAATCGAAGGCCTTGCTCAGGTCACAGAACAATACAGAGTCGTACTGCATGTCATGAAATGCCTCTATTATACCAGACACTAGGTCAAGTATACCTAGGACGGTATTTTTATTTTTCCTAAAACCAAATTGACACCTGGTGAAGAGATTATTGGTCTCAAAAAACTGAACTAGCTGTACAGCTATACACTTTTCCAGAACCTTAGAAACGATAGGCAGAAGTGATATTGGCCTATAATTTTCCGGTGTTGAAGGATCTCCTTTTTTAAAAATAGGTGTGATAATAGCAATTTTTAACACATCGGGAAAAATGCTTTTTCTAAGGCAGAGATTAATAAGTTTTGTTAATGGGATCAATATACAATTTTTAATATTTTTAAATAGTCTTGCATTTAGGCCATATACATCTCGGCTGGGTTTATTTTTTAAGTTATTGATAAATGTCCCTCACTTCATTAAAAGTAACTTCCCTAAAAAAAAAGGATATGGGAGGCTTTGATAATTGACCAAGGTTTGTCATTGGATCTATATCAGTCTTAGGAATATTCTGTATGACCCTGCTAGCAACAGTTGAAAAAAAGTTATTAAAATCATTAGGTGTTAAAACTGTTAAATCATTACTTTTTGTAGGGATCGTGTTCCTACCTCTGTGTTTGTTTATTACTTGCCACATAGTTTTAGTAGAATTTGCAGACTGCTGAATAAGAACATCATTTGCTCTGATTTTGGCATCCCTTATAGCAGCTTTATATAGTTTCCTGTAATTTTTTATTTCTTCAATACTTACTAAATCATGTTGCTGTCTCAGCGCAGTCAGGAACTGCAGATGGTCTCGCATTGCCCGCAATTCATCATTAAACCAGGTTATATTAAGTGATTGGTCAGATCTTACTATGTATGATTTTTCAGGAAAAGATATTAAGTAGGCATCCTCAAGAACTCTCATAAAACTTTCGAACATATCATGAACATCACCACTCTCTGTTACAAAGTGCCACGAGGCTCGATCTAAAAGCTCATGAAAACAAAACTGACCCCTTTGCGTAATGGGCCTACATACTTTTTTCGACTCAACATAGCCCACATCATTCATCTCAATCTTACACTCCACCAACTGACACAAGTGATCAGAAACATGCATATCAATCACTCCTATCAAATTTGCCTCAATACTACTGCTCACAAAGATATTATCTAGGCAAGATCCCAAACGAGTTGCCTGAAATACTGTTTGTCCAAGATTAAAGCTTTCCAGGGCATCACAGAGACGTACAGTATCAGCTTCATCTGTGTTAAAGTGCACATTAAAGTCACCCGCTACAATAATATTTGCTTTTGATTTAAAACCAGACAAGGTTGTTAAGAATGTGTCAAAGTGGCCCGACGGCGAGCGATAAAAAGCTAAAATATAAACATTAAAAAATGGTATAAAAACTGAACAATATTTAATACACTTATCTACATTAAGACATAAATTTGTATTAACAAAGGATATTTCTTTAGCTTCCTTGACTAAAACCATAGTTCCTGTGATATTAGTTATTATTATTATTTGTAGTTTACTTATTAATACTACAAGTTTATATTTAACCACTTTATTGTTAAATCAACTAATATAATATTATGTTTACAACAACTGTGTTTGTTCATCTCCCACTATCTATGACATGACTGTCAATGTCCAAAAACCCCTTCCTTATGGTAGTGACTAACATCTATATAATACGGACCTATAACTATAACTAATACATAATATTACATCTTTCCCTTAACAGAGAAGCTTTATTAATACACAATATATTCTGACAATTTGGAAGGTTTCTTTATAGTTCGTGTTGGTCTTTTACTATTCTGAGCACCAAACTCATTGCTGTTAACATAGGGACTACCGGTCATAGTCATACGAGGCTCAGGACTATCACTATTAAAACTACACCTAGGCTTATCTCTAGAAACTTCATCATTATTTAACAACTCGGTAATATTACTATCATGATCATCATTTTCCCTTAAGTTATGCTTAATTACTGATTTACGTAAATGATTACTATTACGTCTTAATATATTAATACCATTATCGATCAGATATGACCTTGGAGACTCATGTTTTTCTGTAATAATTGCAGGACGCCATCTATTATTATCTCTGTATACAATGGTATCACCATCCTGAAAACCTTGTCTTACTTTAGTATGTCTATCGTAGTATTCCTTATAACTTTCATTTCTGCTTTCCAAACTTTGCTTAAATTCTTTAATTTTAATTTTTTGTTTTTCAACAACTGGTAATTTTGTTTTTAATTTTCTAGAAAACAAGAGTTCTGCCGGCGATCTCTTAAGACCTGTTATAGGAGTACTACGATATTCCATAAGTGCAACCCACATATCATCTGACTTACGTATTATGTTTTTGGCAGTTTGTACGAATCTTTCCGCAAGGCCATTCGAACGCGGATATCTAGGACTAGATGTTTCAAATTTAAAATCAAATTCTTTTGCAAAACCCTTACATTCATAAGAATTAAATGGCATATTATCTGCAACGACTTTATCTGGGACCCCATGAGTCGCAAATATTTGTTTAAAAGCATCTATAACATCAGATGACTGCTTAGACTTTAAAGGCACTATTTCAAGCCACTTAGTCAAGTAATCTGCAACTATTAAGTAGGAACGTCCACCATATTCCATGATATCACCCCCTATTTTTTGAAAAGGCAGCTCAGGAATGTCATGAGACATCAGTGGTTCTTTTATATTAGCATACCTGTATTTTTCACAAGTTCTACAAAGCTGAACTTCTCTTTCAACATCAGCACTCATACCAGGCCAGAATAATACGCCACGTGCTCTATCTCTTGTTCTTGTGATTCCAAAATGACCTTCGTGTAACATTTTCAGCATATTCTTTCTTAAAGTCGCAGGTACAACTACTCTATCATTAAAAAATATAAGATCATCAAGAACCTGCAAATCATGCCTTATATTATAAAACACCCCAAGTTCACCCTCATATTTTTGTTTTTTCCATCCGTTTTTGCAGTGTTCAATAACCTTACTCAACACCATATCTTTTACTGTCTCTTTTCTAAATTCTTCCTTTCTAGATTCACTCATTCTTAAATATTTTTCGACCGAATGCACTATTTCTTTCATATCATCATCCTGTTCTATCTTTTCACCACTCACATTTCTTGACAAATAGTCAGCAATATACAAATATTTACCTGGCAAATACTGTACCTGCACATCATACTTTAGTAATCTTAGTCTCAACCTTTGCAATCTTGCAGAATTTACAGAGGTTATTTGTTTATTCATAACACTCACATTCGGTTTATGGTCTGTTATAATTTTTATCGTACGACCGTAAACAAAATTATGAAATTTTTGACATGCATATACAATACCCAACATTTCTTTCTCTATTACTGCATAACTTTTTTCAGTATCTGACAACCCTCGTGACGCATATGCCACTGGTCGACCATTTTGCATTAGACAACAGCCCAGCCCATTTTCTGATGCATCAGTTTGTATAGTTATTTCTTTTTCAAAATCAAAGTGCTTTAAAGTCAGATTTTTTCCCAGCTCTTGTTTGATAGTTTCAAGAGCTTTATCATGAATACCCAACCACTGATAAATTATATCTTTCCTAAGAAGCTGACAGAGCGGATCTGCAATTTCACCTAGTTTTGGAATGAATTTTCTAACATAGTTGATAAGACCTAACAACCTTTGCAACTCTTTTTTATTCGAGGGTGGTTTAAGATCATTTATAGCCTTAAGTTTTTCATCATCAATCCTCATACCCTTATCATTAAAAATGTGTCCAATATATTTGACTTCTGTCTGTCTAAATTGAAATTTATTTTTATTAAACTTTACACCCCTTTCCCTAGCTCTTTCTAATACCTTTTTCAGTGTATTGTCATGCTCTTCTAAAGTATCACTTGCAATTAGTAAATCATCAAAATATATAATCAAGTTTTCTATGTCCCCAAAATTTTTAAAATTTGCCTTTTGAAAATATTCTGGAGCAATATTTAAACCGAATGGTAATCTAAGGAATTTATAACAACCGAATGGAGTAGCAAATGTTGTAAGAACACTCGAGGCCTCATCAAGTTTAACTTGATAAAACCCGTCTTTGAAGTCAATAACAGAGAAGTATTTTTTACCAGATAATTTTGAGCATATTTCCTCCAAACTTGGAATTTCAAAATACTCCCTTTCTATACATTTGTTGAGATCTCTTGGGTCTAAACACAAACGCAAAGAGTTATCAGGTTTTTCAAAAATCACTAAATTATTTACCCACTCACTGGCTTCATTCACTCTAGCAATAATATTTTCATTTTCCAGTTTGTCTAGTTTTTCTCTTAATTTATTTTTTATTACCATTGGTATGCGCCTAGCATTCCTAGCAACAGGTTTACTATGTTTTTTTAATTGTATTTTACACACATCTGAGAAAGTACCTAGCCCTTCAAAAACATCATTATTTTTTTGAATAAAAATTTCCTTATCATTTAAACTTACACTATCTACATCTTCACATTTTTTAACTAAACCAAATGTATAACAAGTTGGCAAACCAATTATTGGCTTAACATTTAAGTCAACTATTAAAAAGTCTACACTAAAAACCTTATTTGACCATACACATTGTAGATTAATTTTGCCAATGCTATTTAGTTTTGCGCCACCATAGGCCTCTAGCACCGTATTACATTTTTTTACCATGTGACTCTTATTGCTTATACAAAAATTTTGAAAAATATTTTTAGGCAAAATATTTACCTCGGATCCAGTATCTATTTTAAAGTTTATGTCTTTGTCATGAACTCTTATTATTTCAGTCCATACTGTCTGACTTTTTCTTGTTGCTTCATGCACCATTTTTAAACTATGTACGTACAACTCATCTTCCGAGCTTTCAAGATCTTTCCGCACAACTTCTCGAACTTTCTTAACTTGTCCTTCTTGATATTTACCACTTTTACCCATTTGGCATGCACTGCTAAAGTGATTTTCTTTGCCACATTTAAAACATTTTTTTCCAAAAGCAGGACATTCAGCAAAACCATGTTGTCCCTTACATTTTCTACATACAAACTTTGTTTTTTCATGCTTCCTTCTTGTTTTTAAAGCATCTATACTTGCTTCTTCTTTATTTCTTACAGTTTCTAGCTGTTTATTCGTTAATTCCGCATTTCTACAAGTTTCTGTTGCTCTTTGCAATGACAAATTTTGAATACTAAGAAGTTTTTCTTGAACTTTTGGGTCATTTGTGCCTAGGATAATCCTATCTACAAGGATGCTATCTTCTTGTGTGTCATATTCACAGCTTTGTATTAATTTTTTTATATGACCATAGAAATGATCAAAAGGCTCTTCAGTTCCTTGGTTACGGTTATTAAATACAAATCTTTCATAGGTCTTATTTGTTCTCGGTGCACAATATTTTTTAAATTCTGCAATGACTCTGTCAAACTTATCTTTTTCAGCGATTTTCAAAATGTTGTATATTTCCACTCCTTCACGTCCCACAAGATTTAGAAAAAGAGCAATTTTTACCTTATCTGGTTTTGTATCTTTTTCCGTAGCCATTAAATATGTATCAAAGCTTTGATAAAATATTTTAAAATTTTCATGTAAGTTTCCCTCACAACTCATGGGTTCAGGCAATCTTCCCTCCATTTTTTATTTTTCCACTTTTTTTCCTTCTTTATAGTTCTTCTACGACTGCGCCATGTGATATTAGTTATTATTATTATTTGTAGTTTACTTATTAATACTACAAGTTTATATTTAACCACTTTATTGTTAAATCAACTAATATAATATTATGTTTGCAACAACTGTGTTTGTTCATCTCCCACTATCTATGACATGACTGTCAATGTCCAAAAACCCCTTCCTTATGGTAGTGACTAACATCTATATAATACGGACCTATAACTATAACTAATACATAATATTACAGTTCCTCCACCCGGGCAAGTTTGCCTGGCTGAGTAACTTGCAGTCTTGTATCCTTGGATTTGAATTGTATCAATTTCATCTTCTGTTAGCCAGGTTACCACCTACCTCAGCTAGCTCAAGCTCGTGGCCCTTTTAAACCGAGATGGTTCTTTTAATTGGGGTCATTGCCAGTAAAACTACAATATGTGTGCGAGTGTGGCCCCCAAAAGATGTCGCTGTACAAGCCTATATATGGTTGAGTTTTGAGCGCCACTTACAGCTCTTTTAGTTTCAACTTTACACAACAACATCAAATTCCTGTGAGTGAAACAATAGGGTCCATACACAGGGGATGGGACTATTCGCCGTCGCCGTTTCGCCGTCGCGACAATTCGCCGGCAGCCGATTCGCCGTGGGCCGTTTCGCCGTCAAATAGAATATAAGTCTATAATTATTACAATTTTTTTATATCTAGCATATACCGAATTGGACCCAAAAAGGTGGATTAGATGCCGTGTTAGCGCTGTTTAACCAATATAAGTCTATAATTATTACAATTTTTTTATATCTAGCATATACCGAATTGGACCCAAAAAGGTGGATTAGATTAGAAACGGCGACGGCTGAACGTCCTAGACCCGAATTCCAATAACCCTAATTATTATTATTGACTTGCCTATGTAGGTATATTTTTATCAAACAATTTTGTTAAAATTTAGCAATATATATTATAACCTTTTTTACGTATTTTATTAATTTCTATTTGACGGCGAAACGGCCCACGGCGAATCGGCTGCCGGCGAATTGTCGCGACGGCGAAACGGCGACGGCGAAACGGCGACGGCGAAACGGCGACGGCGAAACGGCGACGGCTAAATGTCCTAGACCCCCATACACAGTGCCAAAAAAAAAGGAAAATCAGTTAATTTTAATATGACGTATAAATATTAGGCTTGCCATACGTCCGTTTTTTCAACCGACAGTCCGTTTGTCCGGTCCGTTATATTCCCGCGTCCGTTATTTTTAACATTTGCCATAAAACATAAATTTTTTTAAGAACGTCGAACCTACAGAACTGAATTTAATTTGTGTCTCAAAGGAAGCAGCTTTTGCCTATTATACTGTCCAGCATGATTTTAGTTTTAATTCATCAAAATTAATTAATTATCTATACGACCCAAAATTTTGTAGCGCCAAAACAAAAACAGGCTAGTACAGTGAATATAATATTATAATAAAAATTTTTCAAAAATTACAAAAATCTAACTTTATTACTGTTATAATTGACGCTTAGAAAAAAAATTGGTTCCAATTATTGTAAGGTACGATTATGAAATTAACACGAAATTGTTGGAATTTCAAGAATTGTCAGGCGAAACGTCGTATATTTTGACTGAATATATTTTCAAACGTTTACAAAAATTTGATTTTGTGCCGATAACGGCGATAATACTAATACAAATTTTGATGGCGCGAAGCGTAAGGGTGTAAATAATGTATTCACCAAACTCCAAAATAAATTAGGCCACAATTTAATAGGAATTGGGTGCGCAGCACATATTGTGCACAACTGTGTTCAGAATGCAGTTAACAAAATGGCCTGCTTTAGACATGGAATATGTATAATATATAATAAGAGTCGGAACCGAAAAATTAAAAGAATTCTGTGAATTTGCTGAGGTGGAATATAAAAAAGTACTTAGCCATTCAAGTACAAGATTTTTAAGTCTATTACCAGCAATTCACAGAGTTCTGGTAATTTTTGAAGGCCTGAAATCCTATTTTATTTCTGATGATAACTGCTCCCATCTTTTAAAAACGTTTTTTGAAGACAAAATAAAAGAGTTTTACCTCTGTTTTGTGCATGGTACTTTAGAACTTTTTAATAAGGCCATTTTAAAATTGGAGGCAGAACAACCGACTGCAATCGAAATTTTTACCTAGTACACAGCTCTTACAAAGCAAATAGAAGAAAGAAAAAAGCAAAGATTTGTACCATTTTTGGCACAGCAAATTTTAATCAAAGAGGGAATCAAGTCAGTTGAACTCAAAAAAACTCTTGTCGATTATTGATTATTTTTATGATAATTGTTTGACGTACTTATTTAGCTTTGTGGGAAAACAATTTTGAAGAAATTAGAAATTTTAATTGGGTTATATTAAAGGAAAAATTAGAATGGCCTTTAATTAGCAATTCTGCGGAAATAATTAATAAACTACTACATAGTAATGATATTAACATAGATGATTTGTTTGATGAAATAACTTAAATAAATGATATTTTTGAGCAAAGCAAAAATTTGTTAGATAAATTTAATAGCCTTGCGGAAAAATGGAAATTAATATTCACTGCATCCGAAGATGGCAGTTTTATTAATACAAAAAAAATTGTAGTTTGTATTCTGTTTACCTGGAACCTCGGCTGCGGTTGAAAGAATATTTTCTATTATGAATAATATTTGGAGGCCAGAGAGGGGTAGAGTTACTGTTCCTACAGTAAAATCACTCATTCAAATAAAAGTAAATACAAATATGGATTGTTTATCATATTACAATCCAGTTAAATGTAAGAAGCAGCTTTTAAAAAGTGTTTTATCATCCGAAAAATATGAATGGTCAAAAGATAAATCAGGCGCAAGTACTTCTGTGACCTCCAAATAAATAAAAGGTGAATGTTTTGTTTTATTTCTATATTACCATTAAAAATATTTTTGTAAAATATTGTTTAAGAATATTTTGTTTCAGTACTATTTTGTTATTAGTCGTTATTGTTCCTGTGTTGATTTAAAATTTAGATATGATAATATGCAATAATGATAGCAATATATATTTTCCAAAAAAAAAATTTTTTTTTGGATTGGTAGGTTATAATAATAAGTACCAATCCGATAAAATAGGTTATAATAATAAGTACCAATCCGAAAAAAAATTTGTGCCACAAGGTTGGGTTGGGGGGAGAGAGATGTCCGTTATTTTTTGAAATGAATTATGGCAACCCTAATAAATATGCATATACAGGGTGTTACAAATTCGACATACGAGCATTGGAATCTCGGCAACCATAGTAGTTAGAGCAACGGTTAAATGGGGGCAAAGTTGTGCAATTCGGTGCCGATTAAAATGCCGCTTTGAAAGTTTTAAAATTCGGAATACTTCCGATATTATTCGAAAAAAACCGAAATTTTGCAAAATCGTTGTTATTTTTTCCTGAGCCCATTTGAATAGCTATTTAAAAATAAATGACACTTTGTCGTTGCAACTTTTTCTTCTCTACAAAATGACGTTATTAAACTAAAGATCCGACGTTTCGTCTCCGAGCGACCAACATCAACTTTATTTTTTTAAATACGGAGCTGGAATTTTTTTACCGATTTTTAAACCTCCCTACCCTCAAAATGTAATGGCGGTATTACTTTCTAATAATGAATTGTTTTTGCTTATTTCCTTTTAAATTCGTATTTTACATTTGTCAGTCCGGTCCTGGCAACGAATCACAATTATAATTAAAAACGTTATTTTTATACAAACCTTTACAAATGGGTTTCATGAAAATTTGAGTTTATTAGGAAAGCTCTAATTTCCAAAATGTTCAAAAATATTTCCTTTAACCCATAGGTACCTACCTATGCACAGATCGATGTTTCTTATGATCCTTGCTATACTACCCCCTTTCAATTGACCTTTATAGCCTACGAACTGTATGTGGTATTATTCTTCCAATTCTTCAAAGTTTGTTTAAAGTTGATCTTACTGATACCTAGGTGGATCGGAAATGGTGGGGCAATAGAGTCGCCAGCGAGGTCGCCAGATATTTCGCCTCTGGATTTCTTTAATGGGGGGCATTAAAAAATTTTATTTATAAAAATGACTTAGATACCATGGAGGAACTGGAAGAACGCATACAGGTTGCAGTTGGTAGGATAAGGAGAAGATCGGTTGAAAGGGCTGTCGCCAAAATTGGAAGAAGAATCGATCGTTGCATTGAGCAAAACGGCAAAATTTTTGAACATTTAGAAAATTAGGTTTTATAATTAAGAAATTTATAATTATTAGAAAATTCTTATAAAATAAATTATGTTACTTATGTATGAATGTTTTAAATAAAATAGAGTGTTTAATTAATATTGTGATTCGTTGCCAGGACCGGACTGACAAATGTAAAATACGAATATAAAAGGAAATAAGCAAAAACAATTCATTATTAGAAAGTAATACTGCCGTTACATTTTGAGGGTAGGGGGGTTTAAAAATCGGTAAAAAAAAATTCCAGATCCGTATTTAAAAAAATAAAGGGAAAGGGGGAAAAAAGTCAAAAAGTCTTTCTCCACTAATTTAATAGTGAGCTGTTAAAGGCTCAATTTTAAAATTAAATTGTCTCTACATGTTTCGAAGGTAGTAACCTTCATCTTCAGGAGACCAAAGTAGTGCTGCAGTTATTATTAGCAGTAGCGAGAAAACTGTTGGTGGAAAATGACGTTGATGGAGCTTTTTTATTTAAAAATATTTTGACAAGATATTAATAATTGAATGTAATCAGCATACTAAAATTGGAATTGAAAGTGGAATGTTATATTTAATTCAAAGTTTCTAAAAAGACACTGTCAATCTATGGTCGAATTTAAAAAGGGAAGATATTTGTTATTTGAAAATCATAAGTCAGGATATATAAAAAGGATCTTTTGAACATTCTAGTTCTTGTTAGAGAAAGATTTTTGTTTGTGATTTGTTTCATGAGAAATTCTGTAATAAGAAAGAAATTTGTAATTAGTAATGAAATAAAATTATTAATAATGTCTGTACCTCGGTCTGTACTTACATAATGTTGAAAGTTCATTTGTAAAATTAGTTATTGGAGACCTAAGGTCCCGTCACCTTGCGTTATGTTCGTCCCATTATGTAGGGAAAACAATAGAATTTGATTTAAAATAAAATTATTAAAAAAACAGATCTTATATTTTATATACCCTTAAAGATTAAAATAGGGAGACGAACACAGTTAAAATGAAAACGTGACGACGTGTTCAGTCATTTTATAGTCGACCGTTGACAGCTTGCTTGAGAACAAAATGGTTGACAATGTCAGTATAATTGTAGTAACGAAAAAGGTATGAAAAGCTCAATCATCGTTCTTATAGTTACTAGTCAGATAAATAAACATACATAAAACTTGAATATAACATAAAATATAAATAAAAGATATCATAATAAAATTTTTTTCACAAGGTTGGGGGAATGGTCCTAAAAGATTTCCTTTTTATATTCTTTGGTGGTCTCCAGTGATCGTTAAAAGAAATATCGACATTTAAGTTGGGAGAAAAACAATCATTGTTAAGATACAGAATCCAGGAGTACGAGTGATAAGGCAGAAATTTATTGGTTTAGTACAGAAAATAAATGTCAAACAAGCAACCCAAAAATCAAAATCAGTTGTCTGAAACTTCCCTTTTTCGGGAATAGGTGCTTTAAAGATCAGTGTTGTCATCTATAGGACCACCATCGAGGTGTAAGAATATATTATAAGTATATATTTAAATTAAAAAAATAAAGTTGATGTTGGCCGCTCGGAGACGAAAGGTCGGATCTTTAGTTTAATAACGTCATTTTGTAGAGGAGAAAAAGTTGCAACGACAAAGTGGCATTTATTTTCAAATAGCTATTCAAATAAGCTGAGGAAAAAATAAGAACGATTTTGCAAAATTTCGGTTTTTTTCGAATAATATCGGAAGTATTCGGAATTTTAAAACTTTTAAAGCGGCATTTTAATCAGCACCGAATTGCACAACTTTGCCCCCATTTAACCGTTTCTCTAACTTCTATGGTTTCCGAGATTCCAATGCTCGTATGTCGAATTTGTAACACCCTATATGTGAGAACTTTGTTCTCTAGCTACTTCCTGAGACCTTATACAGAGGATAAGGATTAACCAAATTGTGCTAAAACAGCTATTCTCTGGGCTATGCATGCCCGAACGAGCGCTGAATTATATAGCAAAATTTGGCGTATTTTAACTAACACTGTTAGTACTCAAATACAAACTCAGATTGCAGAAACTACCGGAAAGAAAGGAATTAATCTTTATTTCCAATGATGATGAATGAAAAGTGACTAGAGAACAAACTTCTCACAAAATATGTGTTATTATAAAAATTATTATGATTAGGTACCACTTGCCAAGTAGTAGGTATTCTTTTGCTATTTATTGTAGTTAATTTTAGGTACAAAAAAACCATTTGGCTGTGTTCAATCAAAATAATCAAAATTGACAAGGTATCTGCAGATAAAAATAAAGGTACTTATCACGGTTTTCCTGGCGATGGCTGGTTGCCTTTGCTGCCACCCAACAATGGTGATTGCCCTCCATTGGCCTCACAAATGCTTCCAAAAATCAAGTTCTAAAAACCCAAAGGTCAAATCTGACCTGGCCGGAAAGTACGAATTGTTGGGATAAGCGACGTGGGAAAACGGCAACGTAAAGGAGACAGTGTAGCAGAGAAAGAATAATTCTGGTATCGAGTTTCAGGTTATGTAGCAAAAATCTCTTAAAAATATCGATAAAGGCCTCCACACACCGACGCGGCCACGGCCACGGTAGCGGTGGCGGCCAATCTAAATACATAGAAATAAATGAATGAAATCATACCAGCGCGGGCAGGTCTAGATCAAGCGGCCTAGGGCAGCGTTCTGATATGCGGTGACGGTCAAATACAACGTGTCAACTTTGACTGCGGGAAGTGACAGTAGTAATGGCAAATAATATACTAGAATTATTAATAGAAAATGTTAAATTATCTCCTTCCACATCGTCTATCATAATATCAAATAATAGAAATAAAAATGAAACCTGGACGTTTAAAAATATATTTTTGTATACATAAAATCTGTAAACGGAAACTATCTTACCGCTCCACTCACCGCTTTGGTGTGAATACGCCCGACCGCTAATATGATCGCCACCGCGGCCGCCACCGCTACCGTGGCCGCGTCGGTGTGTGGAAGCCTTAATTCACGAAAATATACGTTGCGAACTTACCATATATGTGCCTCAAACAAGATTTGATGTGGGAAACAGGGATGGGGAAAGATTTCCCAAATTTCCCCACAAAGGCTAAGACTTCTGACCATGCAGTCGTCAGAGTTTAGTTTGACCGAATGACACCACACCAATGACAGTTTTCCGTCAAATCCAAGAACTCACCGAAAAGGTCACAGAGAATAAACTATATTATTAAACTGAAAAGCGGTTTTACGCACAGAGGTAGATCTACGGACTTGCGGTCCTACAATACAAAATAAAATATAACCAGAACAACTTGAAAGTAACAACGTTACAACCGCTCCCGTTCGTCATTATCGTTCTTATGGCCGAGCCGCACCTGCGCACTTATGCATGTTCACCCAACTAACCTTTATTGTTCTGTGGTTCACCCTGTATTTTTAACCCTGCGTTGAAATTGCACGCAATTTGGGATTCACATGTATGCATGTTAGCGTGAGTTGCAGTATTTTTCACCCCTGCAATAGAACAAGTTCTAATTATTTGCACACCCTCATGCAGCTTTATAATAATTCCCTAAAAATTTCTGTTGGTGAAATTGATTTATAAATAAAACCTCTCAATTGACAAAAAATATACAAGGAATCAATAAAAAGCCTTCTCCATCCTTATTTTTTATTATCATATATAAGTAATATCACAAAAGAAAAAATTTTGTCGCAAAATTTTCGAAAGGTATGAAAGTTTGTTGCTTGGCAATTTCGGGAATGAAATTTTCGACAAAATCAATGTCATTCGCGAAATTGCCGAAAAGCAACAAACTTGAATAAAACCTTGAGAACAATTTTGCTTACACAATTTTTTCTCGAGTGGTATTTGACATGACTATTTCACGAGAAAAAAGACAAAGAACAATAAAATTAGAGAGCTTTTATTTCAGAATAAAATTGATTAAACGTTTTTGCATTATTTGATTGATTTTGATTTGATGATATTACTTGATCTGGTGCTATTTTTCTTAAGTTTTCAATTAATTTTAAATGATGTTCAGAGTCTAACTGCAAATAAGGCTTCAAAGAATTGGCATGGGAATGTCCTGTTAATTTGATCATTTCTTGCTCACCAACGCCATTTTTTGCAAGGACAGAAATAGTAGAAGAGCGATGTGAATGGTTTGTTACTTTAAATTTTTTGTTATTTACGCCGATTTTTTCTGCTAAGAGTTTGGTCCATTTTGACATGCTGTTGATTCCAATAGGCATGTTTTTGTACCAAATTCTTTTTTCCAATTTGGATGAACTGTCAAAAAAAGCCTCCCGCTAAACATGAAACATTCTTGAAATATTTCATGTTTGCAGAAGTATCGCAAAAATGAAACATTTCATTTATGTATGTCAGAAATGTTCCAGAATCGTTTTCTTTTTTATTTTGATCTGTCATTTCAATGGTTGAGTTATGGCGTTCTTTTGTGTTTTTGTCACGGCAAAAATATTTTTCCGCAACATCAAGTACTTTAAATTATTACCAAAAATGTTGTGGAAAAAGCATTCATTTATTTTGTGCGTATAGTGTATTGTAAATAGATCCGAAAATTTAATTGTATCTACTGCCACTCTACCGTGGTTGTATTTTCCTCTGACGGAAGAACTTCATAACCAGTAAATTAAACCAATAATTTCGGAACCTAGTGGCCTTAACAGATTTTTAGGGGACATAAAATCAAAATAACTGACCAAATGCTATCCAAATGAACCAAAAGCCGATAAAACTGCCAGGTAATGAAAATATAGTAGTAACCACCACGGTCCACGGCGGCGGGTCAATAGACACACCAACCAATGTAATGATGCTGAGTTTGCTGAGTCAGTTGCTTTTACTGCTTTTTATTTGGATTTGATACAAAATTAAAAAAAAAAAACAATATAACTACCACAATGAGTCAAGCAGTGCAGGTGTTTACTACTGCAAACAAAAATAATTGTGATAATGGTGATAATTTGGTAAGTAGGTACCTAGTTATATATTTTAGTGTCAACAATCTAACCTAAAAATCCAACGTTTTCCAATTTTCCCTCCAATTTGTTGTTAATAACACTATTATGTCAATGGGTATGAAACAGTATTATTTTATCTATATTTAAGTTTCGTATAAAAGTGTCCCAGTTTATTACTTATTTGTTGTAAAAGTGACCTTTAGAAGGCACATTAGAGTACCTATGAAATTAAGAAATATTTGGTGATTCGTCGTTAGTCATTACATTATTTACGAATTTTGTAGCATTTAGGAGTTTTTTTTATTTCTGTAGCGTACTGACGGAATAAATAAGTAAATAATTAAATAATTGTGCGATTTATTTTTAAGAAAATTTTGATCATTTACTTTTAGGATGAAACTTTGAAAGGAACAGAAAATGACTGAAGATCCAAAAAAATGGAAAATTTAATATTAATAAGGTTCTAAAATCTAGGTATTATTGTTTTGGATAAGGTTTTGATGCGGCTGTATTTTGTATTTAAACTTTATTGTAAATATTCCCATGTTCTGAAAATAAATTTTGTGATTTACATTTAATTCTGTGAATTATTTAGGGGTTCACTTGCAACGTTTGGTAACATTCTCGAAGAGTAAATTTGAAATATTGCATACAAATTAACTTGCAACATTTCGTAAATATATTTTTTTTAATGTTTCAATGTGATATGTTTGTAACATTGCGAAATGTTTCCTTGGTACGTTTCAATGAAACATTTCTGAGGTAGGACATTTACAGTTACATAAACATTTCTCAAACATTTATCTGCAGTTTAGTGATACGTTTCAACGTTTAAATGTATGTTTATGAAACATCTCTGGAACTAAAAATTGTTTAGCGGGCTGTCACTTGTAATTTCTGGATTGGTATTTATTTTTTCAAATAATTTTAAAAATAGACGAATAGGACAAAGATCTTTGTTAGTGTTCTTTCTTACCAACCATTTGTTACTGGCCAAGGCTATTGCACCTTCTTGTGTGGTCTTTGAGAAAATATGGGATTGTATTCGAGCCATCCCGTAAATTCTCCCTTTAGGTCTAATTCTTGTTGGAAATAATGTACTTTGCAGTTCACTGCCTCGCCAGACAAGTTCAAAAGAAAGTACGTGAAATATTTTTTTCCGTAGGTCGTCTGGGGTATCTTCGTCATGAATTTTTATCATTTTCAATAATTCTTGTGTTGTAAGGGCTTTCGAACTTTCTTTTCTTTTTTCTTGGTTACCTTGAAGCTGTTTTCGTTTTAAGTTCTTTGCCAAACGGGCTGATTTAAAAACAATGTCGGTAAATGGGTCTATTTTTATATTAAATTCTTGATAGTACTTTTCTTGTAGCATCTGCGTCGTGGTGTTCCATATGCTTTTGATACTTGACTTTTTGTAATCCTCTCCGTTTGGTTTTTTCATGTTGTAAGCATAATCTTCCATAATTTTTGCTAATTCTTCAGCTGGAGTAGGTATGCTTTTCAAGCTCATAATCTCTTATCAATAAAAACTGCAAAAACTGTCGTCAAATGGAAGTTTTGGAGATACGCGTATTTGGAGGTATATTATTCTCCGACACTGCCTTTTTAATTTCTGTAATGGATTGTATTCCAAATCTGAACTAATCTGACGTTTGTTATTAAGAAATAATGCAATGACGTTTTAAATAATTAACAGAACCATGGTAACAAAATTTCTTTCGATCAAATATTAAAATCTTGTCGCTGTAAAAATCACATGTGAATTTTGTCCAGGTAGGTGCAGGTAGTAATTTTGCCAGTAGAAAACAGGCCGTTGCTATGACATTTTGCCAGTGTAAAACATTCTAGTAAAATAATAGTCGTATATAATACCACAAGAGAGAAAATTTTACCTAAAAATTTTTTTCTTGAGTGGTATTCGTCAAGACTATTTCACGAATAATATTAAAACTAGGTATATGGGTGAATTATAAATTAATTTTATTCCAAAAGAAAATAGGAAAATGAAAACATAAAAACTACTTATAATTATTAACAATATTAAATGTGCAGCTTTGATATATAATCCCATTTTTATTCGCATTCTCGTTTTGGCTGGAGACATTTATAGCAAGGTTTGGGGACTCTACAATAGCATTAATACTACTTGTTGGTACACTACAAGATGGCAGTTGCTCGTTATTTCTCATGCAATTTATTAAATCGGAATGATGTTTTGGATCCATCTGGAGATAGGGTTTAAGAGAGTGAAAACTTGCATGACCAGTTAACTTTATTAACTGTTGTTCACTTACTCCTTGTTTTGTAAGAACTGATACCGCAGAGGAGCGATTTGAGTGATTAGTTATTTTATTTTTTTTTGTATCGAGTCCAGTCTTCTCAGCTGAAATTTTGGTCCATTTTGCAAGGGAATTAATTCCTAATGGTATGTTCTTAAACCAAGGGCCCTTGTGCCAGTTAGGATTGGGGGTTAAAAATAACCTGTCCGTTGTTATTTGGTGAGGTCGCTTAGTCAAAAGTTTTTTAAATAACCTTACTGGACAAAAATTTGTATTAATTTTGTTTCCTACTAACCACTTGCTGCTAGCACAGCTTTTAGATCCACCCTGTGTAGTTTTAGTAAAAATCGGATTATATTGTATTCTACCAGTAAAGTTGCCCATAATATTGATTTCTTCTTTAAAATAATGAATCTTGCAATAAGCGGCCTCGTTTCCTCTCCACGCAAGCTCAAAAGCGCATATGTGGAAAATTTTTTTTTGTAATCCGTCTGGAGTTTCTTCATCCCAAAGTAAGGCCATGTTATTTATGTCTTGTATGCCTAATGCCTTTGCACTTACTTTTTGTTTGGTCAGATCTTCTCGTAAAATTCTTCTCTTAGTATTACGTGCATCGCGTGCTTTTTTGAAGCGTATGTCACTAAAGGGATCAAACGAAATATTAAAGTCATTAAAATATTTTTCCTGTACCATTTTGGCTGTAGTATTCCAGATAGACTTTACGCAAGTTTCCTTATAGTCTTCGCCGTTTTTTCTTTTCATATTAATTCATCTACTGTCAGTCATTAATTACCAATCTTAACAGTGAATGTAACTAAGGTAGCAAAATGTTGCCGATTAAAAACTATGTTGCTAGCTATTTTCTGAAATTCTGATTGGTCAGTGGGGTCGGCAAAATTATGAAGGTAGTGGTTTTTCCGATTAAAAACAGGTAAATATCTAAAATTGCTACATTTTGATTGGTTCAAATTATGATGAGTGGAATAGTCAATAAAATTAAACTGGTGTTTAAAAAATTCAAGCACTACACTATCACTCGCTGTCGATTTACCCCATGTCAAATTGCACCAATATTAAAACAAAAAATTACCCGCAATTTTTAAATAGTGCACAGTACACACAATACAGGATTAACAATTTAACAAATTAAAATGTTATATAAAATCAACTTAATCATATGGCAAAAATTTGTCAGACGAGTAGGTAGGTTTTGATGCCAGAAAATGTTTTAGAGAGAGAAACATTCATGAATAAATAAAAAATCACAATAAGTAAACAGAGTTTTCGTTTATTTCACATTCTTTTAACCGCTTCTCTAAACTATATATCCTAACATTACTATTAGT
Organism: Polydrusus tereticollis; assembly: GCA_963920685.1. Classification (NCBI taxonomy): domain Eukaryota; kingdom Metazoa; phylum Arthropoda; class Insecta; order Coleoptera; family Curculionidae; genus Polydrusus; species Polydrusus tereticollis. The sequence continues at coordinate 29,363,541 of OY987336.1, forward strand.
ACAGTTTTTGAAAAGTTTGCATAAATTAGTCATAGGTACTTAATTCAGTCTGTGTGGCGACATGTGAACAGTTATCATTAATTTCAACATTTTCTTTCTCTCTACTACTTTCCGGAGCTTTGTCAGGTGCTTCAATCTGTTGTTCTATCTAAAAGAATAGGTACATTACCTAATAAAAAAGAAACAATCTAAAACAACACCCCAGTCCGCAGAAGCACGTCAATATGACGTCAGTATCTGGTGACTATTGCTCAATAGATGGTCCGTCCACATACTAGCGTGTGTCGTCCAAGTCAATGTTTGTTTTTGTAATGAACTATTTATTAATATTTTAACTTTTATTTGTCATAAGTATTCTATATAACAGCGGTTCATACTCAACTTTTATTTGTCATATCTCCGCGTGTATGGTCGCCTTTAAAAGTTCTGGGTACCGCCCGTTCTGCGGCGGATCCGGGACGAAAGATTCGAGTTAACTGTGAACCCGGAATCACGTTTTGCTCACGATCGAAAAGTAGTGTTTCGTTTCTATCACCCGCAACCCCCAACCCCCACAGTTCAATTGACCAGGACCAAGAAAACCGGAAGTATCCACCAAAGCAGGCCTGCTGAGACCTATGTCATAATAGCCAGGTCCCATATAGCAAAAGATTATCTCAGAATATTACAAGAACTTTCAAAAAAGAATAATTGATTATTCCTTTAATAGGCCCACAACATCTAATCTTCCACCAGAAATATTCCTAGAATTCCGAAATGTGAGAAATCTACAAAATTCCAGGAGTATTCAGATAGAACATTCCAAGAATAATTAAAATAAATATTAGGAATATTCAAACAAAAATACCAGAAAATTCGTCGAACATTCCTAAAATATAATAATCCGTGATCCAAAAAAGGCCATATTTTCCATTTCTACACCAACGTAAACTTTCGATGAAATCTATATGGTAACAGGGTTGATAAAAATCATGATCATGATTTTTTTGATTTTTTAAAAAAATTTACCGGCTTTTACAAATAATATTATTTTTAAATATTTCTAACTGGTTATATTTTGTTTCGTTAAGTAAACACATATTTTTAGTACAGATACGAAGCAAAACTGGAGAAGTTTTAACATGCAAATTTCGTTCGCGTAGTTTTTGCAAGTTTGCGCGTTTGTCGAAACTTGTATTAACGTGAAAATTTCGTCCGCGCAGTATTGCAAGTTTGCCGCTTTGTCGAAACTTGTAATAACTGACAGAAAACGCCCGGCTATATAAACGATACGCACTTATTTTAGTTATCAGTAATATTTTTGCTTTAGGGGTTAATCTATCAAAACATTTGAACTCATGACAAGCCGGGGCAGAAAGGAATTTAGTGTTTGGTAGCATTTTATAAAAAAGAAGTGGTGGGCAAACTAGGTTGTAGAGCAGTATGTAAAAAGTGTGGTAAAGAATTGCAAGGTCTAGTGGACAGACTAAAAAGTCATTGGGAAACCTGCAAAAGTGAAACTAGTGATATCAGCACTAATCCGAGTATAACAGTAATTCAGGGAAATCCCCTACAATAGAAGCGCGAACGTATACTCGTATACAGCTGTGTGAATTGTAGATGATGTGGTAAGACTAGTTTTATTTTGGCGTTTCGTTTGTCTCAATTTAGACCGTCTATAAGTATAAAAACATGGAGCAAAATAAATTAAAGGGTATCACAAAACCAAAAAGTAACGTTTGGAAATATTTTAATACAAAGGATGTACTGTAATGTAATGTAAAAATTTTATTTCTTTTTATTGTCATTTCTAGCGATTTTCTTACCATTCTCAGAAAATTCTCTAAAATATTATTACCGAGAATTTTACATCTCTACAAAAACTGAAATGGATAAATTTAGGTAACGAACAAACATGGACTAGTACAGGAATCCCAATAATCCACATGGTATAAAAGCATAATATATCAATAAAGTATATTATATGAAGTAAAAACCGATTTTAATACAATAGTCTTACATACATAAAGTGTGTCTAACATATTATAATAATTTACCACGGAAAAAATTCAACAAACGTTTTTCTACTTATTCACAACATTTTGACTTTCCCGGGATCCCTATGCAAAAGAAGGTATTGATTTAAATAGTTATCCTTGACTTGATAATCACAATGATCCCATTTAAACAAATTAACGTCCACTGGATCCTTACGCCGAAGAAGATGCAACTTTAAGTTATTCGAATGCTTTGAACTAACTACATTTAAACTTTCAACATATTAACTTCCGCTGGATCCTTATGCCGAAGAAGGTGTCTGTTTAAATAAGATTTATACCTAGTTTGAAAGGCACATTGACTGCATTTAAAGATGGTAACTTCCCCTGGATCCTTATGCCGAAGAAAATGACTGTTTAAATCACCTTTAAACTTAGTTTGATAGGAACATTCACTGCATTTAAACATAATAACTTTCGCTGGATCCATGTGCCGCAGAAGGTGCAATTTTAAATGGTCCTTTCGACTGCTGTGATAATCGCATTGATCGCACTTAAACATATTAACTTCCGCTGGATCCTTATGCTGAAGAAAATGAATGTTTAAATCCTTTTTAAACTTAGTTTGATAGGCACATTGACTGCATTTAAACATGTTGACTTCCCCTGGATCCTTATGCCGAAGAAGGTGACTGTTTAAATCCTTTTTAAACTTAGTTTGATAGGCACATTGACTGCATTTAAATATATTGACTTCCTCTGGATCCTTATGCAGAAGAAGGTGAGTGTTTAAAGAACTTTTAAACTTAGCTTGATAGGCACATTGAGTGCATTTAAACATATTGACTTCCCCTGGATCCTTATGCCGAAGAAAGTGACTGTTTAAATCACCTTTAAACTTACTTTGATAAGCACATTGATTGCATTTAAACATACTGACTTCCCCTGGATCCTTATGTCGAAGAAGGTGACTGCTTAAATTACTTTTCAACTTAGTTTGATAAGCACATTGACTGCATCTAAACATACTGACTTCCCTTGAATCTTTATGCCGGAGAAGATGCTTGTTTAAAACCTTTTTACACTTAGTTTCAAAGTCGCACTGACCACATTTAAACAAACTATCTTTCCCTGGGTTCTTATGTTGGAGACGGTGTTTACGTAAATTATATTTATACGTTGTTTGAATGCCGCATTTAGACATATTAACTTTCGCTGAATCCTTTGGGAGACGGTGCTTCTTTAAATTTCTTTGCCGAAATATCACTGATTCATTCTCAATGTTCACATTATGTTTGTGACCAGCTTGATGATGACATTGCTGATGAATCTGGAGTCTGCGATTTCTATGTTCGACAATGCTGAAATAGAGAAAAATAATATTATATTTGGTACGAGTACCCTTCAGAATGAGCGCTACGTGCACCCAACGGCACATTTTCTGTTTAGAACTCTTCATTAACTGATTAATAATATTAATACATTTATTCTAATAACTATGCAAACTATGACAATATAAAATAAATAAATACATATTATTTACCCAAAAACAAGCTACCTCGACATAAATACGAGATCATGATACTGCGGCGCCTTTGCTGAAACGGCGCCGGTGCCTATCCCGGTTTTATCGTATGTAGTACCGGGTGGCCAACCAAGTGAGGTAAGCGGCTGTATTTCGGAAACCGTTCAGATGGATAAATGGTCGCTAGGGGGCGTATCACTAAATGTTCAGCACATTTTTCAATAAATAGGCGGGACCATCTGACTAAGGCGATGGATAAGAAAATAAAGCCCTTTTCCCTGGCCAGGCAGGTCACCTGACCTAACCTCTTAAGATTTTTATTTGTGTGGCCGCTTAAAAGATCTCGTCTTCCCAACAGGTCGCCGCCTGCCAACAGCGGAAACCGTCGTTTTTTCTACTCAAAAAAGGCCGAGGCAATGCGTGTGGAGCATGATGCCAGACATCTTGAGCATTTGACGAGGCACAAAAGTGCAGTTTTTGTTGCAATGTCTACTTATCTATTAGATACATTTGTTTTAAATTAAGTATAGTATGTATTAATCTTACATTGATATCTACCGTATACGGTTTGGTTTAGATAGATTAAGAAAACTTAATTTTTTTTTTGTGAAAGTTGTAAAAAAAAATGACGAGGGTTTACAATAAATTAAATGTGAATGTAAAAAATAACAACTTTCTCCTATCAAATAATTCAGTTTAAACGAAAATTTTAAAATCTTAATATACAGGGTAGGGTGTCTGTAAAGTCTTTACAAAACCTACCACATATCCTTCAGACCAAAATTAGCCGATTTAAGTAAACTTACCTTGGAACAAAGTTGCTTAGTTTTGTCGCTAGACAGCGCTGAAGTGACAATTTTTAGATCGTTTTTCTGGATTAATTCAAAAACTGCTCATACTGTTTTGCCAAAATTTGGTACGTTGGCATAGCTTTGTGGGGCAAAAAAAACCCATGTCACAATTCTGATTAATATCAGTCCATGGGCGTAAAACCTGGGTTTTTAACTAATTGCTTGTTTCAGATTTCCATGCCAATGGAACAAGAGGGGGTTGGGCCCAAAATTATTCAGATGAACCAACTCATTTGCTACAAAAAAAAGTACTCTTGATAAGACTCGATTCCTCTGACGGTTTTCGAGAAATTTGCATTTTATTACTTAATGTACAACACGACCTTACACCTCACAAACGATTGTTATTGTTGGTTATTATTGGTTTCATCTGACAACATAAGATTATTGTCAAATTTGTAACATTTAATATTGTTGCTAACGTAAAAATAACAGGTTCTACGCACATGGACTGATATTAATCAGAATTGTGACATGGGTTTTTTTGCCCCATAAAGCTATGCCAACGTACCAAATTTCGGCAAAATAGTATGAGCAGTTTTTGAATTAATCCAGAAAAACGATTTAAAAATTGTCACTCCAGCGCCGTCTAGCGCCCAAACTAAGCAACTTTGTACTAAGGTAAGTTTACATAAATCGGCTAATTTTGGTCTAAAGGATATGTGGTAGGTTTTTGTAAAGACCATTTTTATATTTTACGTCTCTTGAATAGCGCTCCAAAAGTTTGATCAAAATTTAACTTAAACAGAAATTTAAACCCGATTTATTTGATCCGACTTTTCGTGTTCAAGCTATTAAGTACCAAAAAGGGCACTGCTTCGATTTTTAATAGATAAGAAAATCCAATTGTACCCAAAAACTATAGGCATCTGCAGGCAAAGGCAGTGGCGGCTCGTCGTATAAAGAAACCTCACATGTAAAATTAATAAATTATTTATTTAAATATAAAACGTTTTTTAACTAATTTCCAATCATTAAAAGTATCAAAACAATAGAACATTGAATTACCATCAAGGTTCAACATATTATCTTTTAAATTTAGCGCGCACCCCATCCAACATTAATTTTAAAAACTGAAATCGTTGCCCGACCGCATAAAAAGAAAATTGTAATCCCAAAAACTTAAGCTTCCTTTACGTCACAAATCGCTTATAAAACGCTATGCTCTCCAACCCGGCACCTCCACCGCTTTAATCGCGCAGAACAGGAAAAATAGCTAAATTTTGGAGGCGAGTGAGGCCCACTTATTTGGGCCTATATCGTATTATTTTTACAGTAGCTTGCAATGGCTTGCATGTTGCCAAATGTTGATTGAACAAGGACACTTATTGACTTATTTACTTATTATTTAAATGTTTTATTTTTAAAAACATAAAAAAATAAGTTAGAAATGATTGATAAATGTTTTCATTGTTCTATAAGATATTATTAATAAATATGCAATTAAATCCCAATAACAAAAAAGTAAAAAACAGATAAAAATTAAAGATTACAGGTGGGTGCCTAGTGCCTATTTGAAACTTGGCAATGTTTTATTGTTAACAGGCTCATCTATATTTTATTCTCGTAGGATCAGGTGTCGGCTTATTAGGTTTAATTAGATCGTTGGAAAATGCCTTTGCCGTTAGGTTACGAGTTACGACGCGTGCCATTCGTTTGTGATTGTTAACCTATCGTGATTTTAGATTTTCGAGGCGGGTCTGCGGGTTAAAGTACTGACTGGCATAAGGTCATTTAATGTAAACATATAGATGCTTAGAATTTAAATAGAGCATAGTTTTAGATATTTTGAAGGGTACCGTTAGAAACGGCAGTTCTTGTTAGACATTCGTCGGGTACGCCTTAAGATTTGTATTTGTCGATGTTTGAGCCTATTCGTACGTAAATAAGTTAATTATTAAACTATATCACTGATATATTTCGTTTTTTCTGTAGTAGTTCTTACAAGAGCAAAATAGAGACACAATAGCGGATGCACTGAGAGAAATTGACCCTGACCTTGCAAATTGAATATTTTTCTCGTGAAACCTAGTATTTCAAAATAATTATATTGCTGGTTAAATTCTTAACTATTCATTTTAAGCCAATGACCTTGAAATCGCGAAAAATTTTCTCCTGCGGCGCTATTTTCTAGCCTCACCCCCTTATACACCCACGAGCCGCCACTGGGCAAAGGTTCTGTACAAAATAAGTTTCAATCGATTATATTCAGTGGTGTGGACGCCACGTCCCATTTGAATATCCAAAGTTGAGGTTAATTCCGGCTAAACAAGAAGTCGCCAAAATTTGACAAAACCGCCTTTTTATTAACCTATGACTCCTATCACGTTTTATCGTGTTCGATTAAAATCTAAAGAAATGGCAGCCGCAAAGTGATCTCATGGTCACCCGGTATAATCAAATTTTATTGCATTAGATATCCTAAATAGCTGTCGAATTGTTGAGAAAATTCAATTATTCCATCGCGAACCGTTTATGAAAAAATTTAAAAAAAATGTAAAAATTGTCGTTTTGACATGGAGATCCACACCATAAGCACAACGTTGTATGTGCGACGCCGTAAATACACGAGATTAGAGAGAATAGCTAATATACCGGGTGTCCACGGAAGGTGACCCGCCCCTATAATTTTTTTGTTTTTAAAGATAATGGAATAAAATTTGGAGGATTCGTATGCGACATAAGACTGCATTTTTTGACGGGTAATTCAACTTTATAGAACTTCCGGTTTTACCGAAAGTGACATAAACTATCGATTTTTCAATGAGACACCTGGTATATTTTTACTTTCTTTTAATCCATATGACATTCTAAATACAACCATGTGTCACTTGTCACTTTTTGTCACCATTTTTATTTTTTTTTTAATTTCATTTTTTAATCTAGAAGGCTATGAATACGTTAAAATCACTCATTTCAGTCCTAACATCCTTGACAAAATACAACTTTACTGTTTTTGGTCAAAACCTATCTGCTGTGTCAAATTACATTTTGAAAACTGTATTACTCATTTTTTTCAAATGCTAACATGGTGGTTCGTCGGGTTAGGAAAAAAGAGCATTTTGTTACGATTAATTTGATACCACACACTATTAGGTTATAAACGAACTTCCTTTAAAAAACTGTGAAAATGTTACGTTATGTACGACTTTCCTAAAATCAAGCGCCTTTTGAGGATAAAATAAGATTCAATCGAGTAGCTTGTGACCAACACAACTGATAGAAACAAAAAGTTAAGATGTCTCGTAAAAAATTGACAAGTCAATATCTTATGGAACTTCGCTTCTGCAAAAGTAAATTAGGTAATTATTGTGTACGTTATTATTTAAAAATCATGGAAAATAATAATATTTATACAAGGAGCGAAAAAGTTGATATGATATTAGTTTTTGGAGAGTGTGGGCAAAACTCAACCGATGCTGCACGTGTTTACGTACAGAGATATCTTGAACGCCGTCACCCAACCCGGCATTATTATCCAAAACTGGTTCAGAAAATGCGAAATGAGCCTGATAATAATGAAAACGATCCAATTATTGTGAGTGAAGAAATATAAATAAATGTTCTGGCATACGTGCAAGTGAATATCAGTGCGTCACTCAGGGAAATCGCGCTAGAATGTGGCATTTGTAAGTCTTCAACTACCTACATCAGCACCTGTACCCAAATGATGAAGGAGACTTGACTATTGCAATTGATTATTAGGAAAATATTTGGAGGATAATACATTTCCATATAAAATTCTTTATACTGACGAAAGCCGTTTCACTAATTTGGGGCATTTTAATAATAAGCGATATTGATCCCACGAAAATTTACACTTGATGCAGGATGGAAATTTTCAAGAACGGTTTGGTTTTAACTGTTGAGTTGGGATTTTAGGCCCTATATTCTTTGACGGTTCGCTAACAGGGGCAAGATATCTATAGGTTTACTCACGCAAGAAATTGAGCAGTTCTTGGATGAGATACCATTAGTAAATCAAGTGGGACTATTTTACCAACGAGATGGTGCTCCACCACACAATATGAGAGCAGTTACAGAATATTTAAACGAATCATAACAAACTGGATTGGAAATAGGTCCAGTTAGTTGGCCGGTTGGTAAAACAGAATTTTTTTATTTATACCTTTACTAAGACTTATTCCTTTTTCAATCTTTTCAGGTCACCTGACCTTACGCCCCTAGATTTCTTTTTAAGGGGTTCTATTAAAAACGAGGTTTATGATGTAGCTCCTGCCATACGGAATGAATTAGAGGAGAAAGTAAGGGCAGCTATTCATAGAATTACACCACAGCAGTTAAGAAACGTTTCAAGAGCGACAGTAGAAAAAGTACGACTATGTCAGCAACAAGATGGAGGTCACTTTGAACATCTGCAATCCTAAAAATTAATAGCTATGTGAATGTAGATTTTTAGTTCTTTTTTCGAGGGGTGAACCACTGGAGTAAAAAATGTGACAGTATTTCGCAAATAGGGAGATTTCTCGCGATTTCCAAGAGACTTCGCATTATTTTTAAAGATTTCGCAAGAGTTTCAATGATTTCGCGGCATTTCGCATGATTGCGACGGATTTCGCATTATTGTGTGCGATTTCAAATGTTTGCGCGGAACGGAATACGCTCGGGAATCTTGATAATACAACGAGTAATCTAAGGTGTCATATAATAGCTCAATATTTGAATGGATATTTTGTTCTTACTACATTAGCTTTTAATATTAAGTATATTATTATTATAATTTCTATTTGTACTATTATGACGTGTGTAAATTATAATTACAATAATAGCACTAATAAAGAATCAAATCAATGTTAGAGCTGCAATCAGTCGCGGCGACGAAAGGACGGGTTAGTTAGTATACCCAACATTTTAGAAAATTCAAGAATGCAATATGACACTGGTGGACTCCCCCACTGAACAGATAAATTTGCCTTTCGGATGGGGGGATAACCTAGCACATACTTAAGTAAAAAAAAAAGAATACTTATTCTCGAAAGCCTTTTATTCCATGGCTGAATTATTAACATGTAATATCCTAACCAAGTATGTGATGGTTCTTTTTTGTGTAAACCTTAATGAAATTTTAACTTTTTTTATATTTTTTTATCCTGTAAATATGTTATGTCACTTTAATAATATCTTATATATTTTTTTATATACTATTGACCTCGCTATTGACATTTATGCATGTCTGAATATTAGCACCAATAAACTATATGAACACGAATATGAAATTTAACATATTAAATGTTACCCACTATATTAAAAGTCTTTAAAATTATTTTTAGTTATTTTTCGATTCTAATTTTGTCAGCTCTTCTAAGTTCAAAGGGCCCAATACCTAATAATAAAAGGGGACCATAAAATATAAATTTATTTTTTACGATTTGTTTATCATTTTCTTTGGGCCAAAAATATTTATCAACTTCTAACTTAAGAAATTTTGTCTCGCTGGTTTCATTGTCAATCTGTTTTACGATTCGCCCGATATACCAACTTTTATAACAGACTGCATAATAGGCTTCTCGTTTTATGTCAATTTTGGTCAACATTTTGCTGTTATACGGTAAAATTTGTTCTTCCGCATCGTCCTCTGGGAAACTTTTAATCTCGTATTCGCTCTGAACAGAATAATTATCACTTAAAGAAGAGTCCGAATCTGATATACTTATCTTTCGACCTTTTGTTCTTTTTTTAATTTTTTCACAAGATTCCTTTTGGATACATTAGACTTTATCTTAATTTTCTTTGCATTTAAGGAACCAGCCATATTTTTGCAAAATACTATCCTATCACTAGACAGGCGTCCTTTTTTGCTAAAAAATAGCCAACATAAAGTCGATTTTTTCACAACCATTTTTCTTTCTATAATTTTAATTCTTAGTACAGATCTGTCCGTTTCTGTTTTTTTTCCCGTTAAAATCTTTAACGTTCAGCTCTTGTAAATTTTGCTCGAATTTTCGAAAAATTAGTTTTTCTTCCTCTATATCATGCTGACCTTCTTCATTCGCTTCTAATATGATTTCGGATTGATTTTGTATTGCCCCTTCCATTTCTAATTCCCCATCATTAGATGCTTCTGAAAAGTTGTTTCCATTGGAATTATCTTTTGAACTATCTAGCTGTGGTATTAAAACTTCGTCTAGGGCTGCTTCACACTGATGTCCCGGCAAAATAATGCCTAAAGATTGACAGTTTTTAATCACCTTGTCTCGAGCCTCTGATATAACATCTCTTACTTCTTCAGTTGTTGGGAAATATGTGTTGGTATTTTTCAAATTGGCACCAAGCCTCTTATTCCTTTCTCGGGGCTACTTACCACTTCTCAGTAAACTAAACTAAACTCACGTTTAGAATATTAAAACAAAATTATGTGAGTAAACTTGCCGAAGCGACGTTGCTTTCAGCAGTTATGACGAGGATCTGCATCGCCTGGTGACACACAAAATCGTTTATCAAGGTGAGCTAAATAAACGTCATGCGTTACGTCACATGGATTTCGCAGTGATTTCACGCTGATTTCGCGGGATTTCGTGGGGTTTCGCAGGATTTCCTTTACGATTTCGGTGATTTCGCAGAATTTGTGACAGTATTTCAGAGGTGGTTTACCCCTTCTCTTTTTTCTTTCATTTATTTATTTTTTTTAGGACGAAAAGTGACAAGTGACACATGGTTGTATTTAGAATGTCATATGGCTTCAAAAAAAGTAAAAATGTACCAGGTGTCTCATTGAAAAATCGAATGTTTAGGTCACTTCCGGTAAAACCGAAAGTTCTATAAAGTTGAATCACCCGTCAAAAAATGCAGTTTTATATCGCATACGAATCCTCCAAATTTCATTCCATTATCTTTAAAAACAAAAGAGTTATAGGGGCGAGCCACCTTAAGTGGACACCCGGTATAAGAAAAAGTAATATACTGTGAGGCACCTGACAACAGGGAACTTAAACTTAAGCAAAATATACCTGTTTTCTCTTGTTTCAGATCCATCCTCCTTGGTGTCTAATTCATCGTTTTTAATTTTCCAATCCTCATACATCTGATCAGTTCCTGCTTCACCCTCTTCAACTTTGACCTCTACTTCTGTTTGGTCAGGAAGTATATGTTTGTCTCTGTAAAACATAAAATTATCCCTTTTTAGGCGGGACAAAAACAAAAATTATTGATTGTTTTTACGAGAAAGATCTCTTTACCCCATATACCTGGGATATCGATGAACAGCATCAGAATATGTTTTTATAATGATATAAGTAGTGTCAATCAGGGTAAATCGACGGGTAAATGCAATCGGATAATTCTTTCTAAATGGGATTGTGAGGAGGGGAACGGGCACAACATCTGCTTTTATACCTTGAGAAAGAAACAAAAAACGACGAAACGAAAACCGCAAGGTGAGATTATAATCCTAAACTTCTCGAAAACAAGGCAAGGCAGCAATAGAAATTTGACAAATTTAAATGGTTGATACCAAACTCAAAAAATACCAGCCATTGCAATACCCAATATCTTCTCCAAAATACAGGAAATACAAGAATTTCTTCTTAAACTCGATCTATTTTTTGAAGAATCATATACTTACCAAAAAAGAATTGTTAGAAGTACTTCACATTAAACAATTGACAGCACAGGCAAAAAATGCGGCCATACTGTTTTAAGGCTACCACCTTATTTTTGTTAAAATCAATCGAATCTTGCAAACCTAAATTTATTGAAGCAAACATTCTTACTCTCCAATCATTGTATACGTCAAATAAAACAAATTTATTTATTATACAGTGAAACTTCTCTAACTCGATCTTCCTTAACTCGAAATATTCTCTAAATCGAATTTTCTTCACAAACTAATACGTTTTTATAACCTCACTATGTAATTTTTTTCCCCGTTAGTCGAATTTGTATAACTCGAATATTTCTAAAACTCGAACTAAAATTTAGTGACCAACCAAGCGTAACTCGAGTTTTTCATGAAAGCACCTACTGCATTTAGTGCACTTGGGGAAATTACCGATTCTCAGTGACGAGCGGCGACAGATAAAGACTTGTTTTCAGTTTCTTAACATGCGTCGCACGCGCTTTATAAGATTTTACCAGTTTGAGAAAGGATTTGTGGTGATATCAGTGGGAGACTAAAATGGCATCAAAACAAAATTTAAAGTGTTTAACCCTTAAGGAAAAATTAAGATCAATTACTGAGGTAGAAAAAGGTGAAAAGAAAAAAAAAGGACATTGCACTACAATTTGGGATTCCTCCTAACACATTATCAACCATTTTGAAAAACAAAGACAAATTTTTAGAAAACTAAGATGACTACAATTTTTTTTTTTTTTTACTGATATCTTTATGTGATTTTGTATTTGATATTTTATTGTGAATTGCAACTCAACATTAGGATTTTTATTATTTATTACCATTACCTTTTATTTTTATTCTTAGACTTTTAATAATGACTTGTGTTGTGTGTGCTAATCGGTTCATACTTTCTAATGATTAATGTGAGGAAATTGAATTATTGAAATATGATGTGTGGCTTTGTTAAAAACATTGTATGTTCATAACAATAAAGCTGTTTAAAAAAAAATAATAATAATATTAACCCCAAACGAAAAAGGCTTACAAGTTGTGTTAATAATGATGTTGATGAAGCTATGCTTAAGTGGGTTACCTACTACTGCACATAACAAAAATCTTTCTCTCTCGGGATGTAATTTTCATAGATGAAACACGAGTAGTGTGCTGTCGTCAAGAAAGTGAGGTTGGGATCGACATTGATGTGAAAGATGTCCAAATCTCGCTATTAAGAAAGTTGCTTAGTGAAATGGAAGAAAAAAGCAACCTATTAAAGGAAAACTCCAACCTGTGGAAAGATAGGTATGAATCTGTCTGCTAAAAGTCTGACCTAAACTCAGAAAATTCCGATCAACATTCCGAAAATTCTCAAAATTCCTCTCTTCGTCCCTTGCCCGCCATCGATGGCGCTGACATGGATGCCAAAACCAAGAACAAAAGAAAACCTAAACAAACACGAGATGTCACTGAAGCTGCCGACAACAAAGATGATACGGTAATCCAACTCCTAGATGTCGCAGAAGTTACCGATAAGAACATCCCTGTCCTAAATTCTGAAAATCCTAAGCCTGAAGTATCAGCTAGTTCCACTGCGCCGACTCCTGGTGCTATGAATATTGATGACAGTGGAGTAGAGGTGGGAAGTTCGATTCTTTTTGGTGACTCAATTCATTTGGTTCATTCAGTTAAAAAGATTCGTTCAGTAAGATTCGTTCTTAAATGATTCACTTACCTACTTTTAAATAATTTTACGTTTTAAACGCGAAAATGCTAAATCGATGTTTGTTTAAATAACAGTCAGTCGTTTGTTATGAAGATTGTTACCATAAGTGGTAACAAAATACCCAAATGTAGAGCCCAATGTTTACGTTCTTGAAATGTCTTCAATGAATAATAAATAGATTCCTATCCAAAAATAATATTCTTCTCGTTTTCTTGTTTATTAAAATTTGTTCAACCATTTGTACAGTTCCACTATAAAAAAATAATCAAATAAATACCAAACAAATCAAATATTTCATCCCATACATTTATCTCTTTTCCTTCTACTGTACTTTGCGTATCTAATTAAACTGCTGTCTTTCTCTACATCATGAAAATGGAAGACGGCATCCCGCATCGCCGAGCGACGGCCGTCAGGCCCACTCTCGAGCTCGATCGTTCGAACTGCGGGCTTGCGAACGAGTGAATTACTGAACTGGTGAATCGCTTTTTCGAGTTTCGGGTAAAGTGAACGAAATGCGACTTTGATTCATCAATTCTTTAAATTATTCCTGACTTGGTGAATCAAAAAAGAATCGAATCTTTTAGGAACGATGAATTAATTCTTTCGAGTCAGTGAAGTGATTCGTTCGTTTTGAACGAATCGTTCGTGAACGACACACCTCTACAGTGGAGAGGTTAAGGAACCGCTAAACCAACATAAACAAACTCGAAGCAATAAAAATGAGACAAATGGCGAATGCAATAAACAATCGGAGCCGGAAAATCAGCTTAATAACAACTGGGAACAACAGAAAAGGCGTGGATTCATGCGTAACAGACCTTTGAATGACCAGCAAACCAAGCAAAGACTCAATAGACCTGATCCAATAAGAGGAACAAGCGAGAACGTAAATGTCTTGAAAGTAGCCTCAAGAGTGACCTTCTTGTTCCTATCAGGTTTTTCTCCTGATACGACGGGTGAGCAGATCCTGGAATTCCTGGGGAGCAAAAAAATGGGCACTGGCTGCAATTGCACCAAGATACAAACCAAAAGAGACAAATATCGCTCAGCTTTCCGTCTGGCTGTGCCTTATATGGACCGAGAAAACTACCTGTGTTCTACACTGTGGCCACAGGGTACACTGGTAAACCAATTTATGAACCTACAGCGCCAAGTAACGGCAAGAACATCTCAGCAGCAAATCCACGAACCACTACAGAGCCAGTCAACAAGAAGCCCTTCTCGGAAAGTATAGGCTTAGTAAAAGGGCCACCACAGAGTGACCATCTAAAAGTTCTTCATGCTAATATCCAGGGCGTTCGGAATAAAAATCTGGAAATTGAGGTAATTCTTAGGGAAAATGATATTGATTTGTTTTGTGTGAATGAGCACTGGCTTGTCTCTGATGAGTTCGCCCAGGGTAGGATCTCGGGTGATACTGCTGCTGCGGGTTACTGTAGGTCTGTGCACGAACGTGGAGGAGTAGGCATATATATTAATAAGGATTTAGATATCCTTGATCTTGATATCAGCGGGTTCTCGGAGGAAATACACTGCGAAGCAGCGGGTATTCTGTTAAGGACATATAATATCTATTTGATCACGCTATATAGGTCACCTAAAGGCAATTTTAACCAATTCCTTGAAGTAATTTCAAAAATCTTTGACCCTATTGATCCATCTCTTAATTTTATCATCACTGGTGACTTTAATGTTCACTTCACAGGTGAAGATCAGAAAACAACTGTTCTTAATAACTTTATGGAATCCTATGGTATGTATCCAACTGTAAATTTCAATACTAGATATAACAATTGTATAGATAACATTTACACTAACCTTGCTCTACATGAAATCACTGCTCAGTCTCTTGACCTGCACAGTCTGTCTGATCATTCAGCAATTCTCTTCAAATATAGGCGCTCTGTGCCCTTTACCGGTGGCAACACAAGAGTGAACTATCGACCAATCACCGAACCGGGCCTATTTTGCCTGTATAACAAAGTCGAAGCCATAAACTGGGATTGGATCGACGCTGGTGAGGGTAGTGTTGAACAAAAGTTTGCAACTTTTATAGATACAATAACGGATGCAGTGGAGGACAGTTTCCCACTCAAATCTAAAATGCTAGGTAATAAGAGACATGCCACAACAATCAACTGGTTTACTGACAGATTGAGGGACATGAGAGAGCGTTTAAACTTGCTCCACTCAATTAACAAACATAATCCTGTGCTAGTTCCTAAACAACTTGTAAATGATTATAAAAAAAGATACAGAAAAAAACTTTCAATCACCAAGAAAGCTGCATATGATAACTTTATAAACATATCTCATAATAAACAAACTACTATGTGGAATATAATAAAGTCAGAGTCAAACGTCATATCGACTTCCCCTTCTACCATCTTAAATTCTGAAACCTTTAACAACTTTTTTATTAATATAGCTGATGAGATAATTAACAATTTCCTCTTATCTAATACAACTTTTAATGAATACCTCACGGGTACCTTTAACACAGTCCCTTTCAAATTTAAGGAGGTCACTTACAATATGGTAAGGCAGAAACTGTGTGGATTAAAAAATACCAGTAGCAAAGACTGCTATGGCTTGAATAGTAAAATAGTGACAACTTTAAAAAATATTATTATTCTTCCATTGACCAACTTAATTAATCTAGCAATTTCTGAAAATATTTTTCCATCAGTTCTAAAGACAGCAAAAATTATACCTATTTTTAAAAATAAAGGCTCAGCGGAAGATCCTACTAATTACCGACCAATTTCTCAATTACCACTTTTCTCAAAGATCTTGGAATCACTGATAAAGGATCAGATTAATGACTATTTTGAAAGCAATAACATGCTTATTCAGAATCAATATGGTTTCAGAAATAAAAAATCCACTACTTTGGCTATTAATAGCCTGACGGACTTTGTCACAGAGGGGCTTGAGATGAGTCTTGACACATATGCTTCATTTTACGACTTGACAAAGGCATTTGACTGTGTGTCTTTTGAAATCTTAACACAAAAACTTTCATACTACAACTTTCATCCAAACAGCATTGCTTTTGTTAAATAGTATCTATCTCAGCGCACCCAATACGTCTCTTTTAATAACAATCCATCAAAAAAGCAAACTATCAAGCATGGTGTACCGCAGGGCTCAGTCCTGGGACCGTTATTATTTCTTATTTACATCAACGACCTTACCAATTACATCAATGACCCTACCCTGATTTTGTTTGCGGACGATACGACTAACCTACTACACCACCATCCCTCTGACCCCATATATGACATTGTCACCGAAATGAACTTATCAATACAGGACTGGTTCCAAACAAACAAACTTAGTCTTAACAGCGCCAAAACCCAGAATTTGAACTTTTCACTACGCAGCAACAAATCATGTTTGCCTTGTGATGACTTTGTCAAGTTTTTGGGAATATATCTGGACCCTGGCTTGACGTGGGCTGTGCACATTGATAAACTTGCATCCAAACTTTCAAGGATTACATACCTGATTAGGAGCCTTAGTGGCAGCGTGTCCATGGGTGTGATGATATCGGCATATCATGGTTATTTTAATTCCAACATGTCCTATGCAGTCCTGAACTGGGGCCACTCTGCCATGCATTCAAAATTTTTAAACTACAACGCAGATGTGTTCGCGTGGTAGCAGGACTGGGATACAGGGACTGCTGTCGCCATTGTTTTAATGCACTGCGAATACTTACCTTTCCATGCATATTTATTTTCCAATGTCTTAAATATCTTGTTCAAAACCTCGCTAACTTCACATTACATAGGGATGTGCACTCCTACCACACTCGTAACAACGATAACATTGTTCCTGATTTTCATAGACTAAGCAGGACTCGTAGGGGCACTGACTATTACTGTGTGTTATTTTATAATGTCTTGCCCGGACGCATCAGAGATTTGGAGAGTGCTATTATTTTGAAAAAAATAAAAAATTATCTAATTGGAAAATCGTTTTATTCCCATGAGGAATACCTCAACAACAATTTTAGTGATCTAGTATAATACCAAATTGTTAAATTACTACAGCATGTATTTATATATTTTGAATGTGCCTGTCCATGAAAATTTTTTATCTATATGTATTTTAGTGTGTAATATTTTAAGTATTTTAACCTTTTTAAGATATACTCGTTTGGCCAAGTATTTTACTGACTTTGGTTGTAACTTTGTTTTTTTTTTTTTGACTTGTAAAAGCACTATATGGTGTAATGATTACCAATAAAAATCTATCTATCTATCTATCTTAGTCAGAGAAAAGCTGAAGAATTTGCGGTTGCTTTGGGTCGCGATTTTTCAGCTAGTGTAGGATGGCTAGATAAATTTAAAAAAAGGCAAAATATCGTCCAAATGTCGGTTTGTGGTGAAAGTGCTTCTGCAGATTTACAATCTACTGAGGATTGCAAAAAAAATGTTTTGCCAGATTTAATCAGACAATACGACGAAAATTACATTTTTAATGCAGATAAAACGGGCATTTTTTTAAATGTTTACCCAACAAAACATTAGCGTTTAAAGGTCAAAAATGCTTTGGTGGCAAAAACAGAAAGGAGAGAATTACAGTTATGGTTGCAAGCAATATGAGTGGATCAGAAAAGTTGAAATTGCTCGTTATCGGCAAGTCGAAAAACCCACGTTGTTCTAAGGGCATAAAATCACTTGATGTGGATTATGAGCACAACAGAAAAGCGTGGATGACAAGTGGCTCAAAAAGCTACATAAAATCATTGCTTCTCAAAATAGGAAAATTCTACTGTTTGTTGACAATTGTCCCGCACATCCTAAGAATGTAGAAGCAAACCTAAAAAACATTAAACTGAAATATTTTCTTTCTAACGTCTGTTCAACAACCAATGGACCAAGAAATTATTCAAAATCTTAAGCAGCTCCTATGACTGTGTCGTTGCTTAATGCAATCAGGGATCTAAATAAAACCTGGAATCTCGATGTAAAAGAACAAACAATCAGCAATAGCTTCAGGAGGGCAGGTTTTGCTAAAGGTGAATTAATGCTGAATGCTACTACTGGGATGAAGAAGACAATCTTCCATTGTCTGAACTGACACAAATTTGGACCATGTACAGGGTTATCCAACCAAGACTAGACAAGGCGATTTTTTGACTTTTCCTGTACTTTTATAAAAAAACTGAAATAGCCATCTTAAGTCATTTTCTCCCGCGAATTCGAATATCTTCAGCAAAAAACAATTGAACATCAACCAAAAGTACTAGGAATGTCACTTTGATATTTTTTTAAATGGGATGCCGTATTTTTAATGAGCTTATCCGATTTCTCATATAAATTTTGATCTAAAATGTTGGATTTTTAATTCAAAAACGCCTTTTTTCTTCAGTTTTAAATTCGGAAAATGTTAAAAATAAAAAAAAAAAATAAATAAATTAAAAATCCAACATTTTAGATCAAAATTTATATGAGAAATCGGAGAAGCTCATTAAAAATACGGCATCCCATTTAAAAAAATATCAAAGTGACCCGTAGTACTTTTGTTTGATGTTCAATTGTTTTTTGCTGAAGATATTCGAATTCGCGGGAGAAAATGACTTAAGATGGCTATTTCAGTTTTTTTATAAAAGTACAGGAAAAGTCAGAAAATCGCCTTGTCTAGTCTTGGTTGGATAACCCTGTACAGAACGGCAATGGGCAACGATGATGTTTCTTTTGAAGATTACATCGATATTGACGACGATGTACAAACAATGGGATTCCCAACAGACGAAGACATTTTAGATAGCGTTTTTCTTCTGAGAAAGGTAAGGTTAAGGTAAAATGTAGCATTGCTAAACACAAATATTTTATAGTTTCAGACTTAGAGGGGAAGGAAGACTCTAGTGAAAGCGAGGTTGAAATAACTCCTGTTACCATACCTACATTTAACCAAGTGACCAAGTGTATGCTTCGTCAAAAGAAAATGTTCCCAATGCAATACAGGCGTCGTTAAATGTAATAGAGGATTTTATGGGAAATGATAAATGCTCCGCATTTAAACAAAAAAAAATTGCCGAATTTATCAAAAATATACCTAAGAATCTACATTGTAGGCATATTATGACTAAGTATATCTTGTTTTATTTGTATGTGTTTGTGCATACTATTACATAATGTAGGTATATGTAACTCCTTTTCTGTAATACATACATACATAATATAAATTTTTAAATCCTCAATTTTGTGTGTTTTTCCGTACTTCGAATTTTGCGTAACTCGAACTCGACTTCCTGTCCCTTGAAAATTCGAGTTCGGGAAGTTTCACTGTATATACTATTCGTCACAAAAAAAATCTTAAAGATGTGAAATGCAATATTTACAAAGAATGTACTTTCTTCAATAATATAAGAATATTAACCGAATCGAAATTATAAGGCCAAAAATAAGGTTTTTGAAATGATATCTAAAAAGTTCGCTAAAAAGACTGCTGGTTTCAAGGGCCTACTACACACTGCAGAAGTTCTTACAAGACTAAGTATAATCTATAATATGTAGTCACGGCGTCAAAATAACATTTAATCTTAGGGTATTTATCTTCTTTATGTTTATTTTAATTGCACTAATATTCTAAACTATATTGCATTTTTGTTACACTGTGTTGTAGACAAATAAGTATAGACATTTATAAGAGTGGTAAAAGACTCTGAAAAGTACCTAATTATCGTCCTATAAGCTTGTTGAGTCCCTTACCAAATCTGTTTGAAAAGTGTCATTAAAAATAGCATTTTATTCCGCAACCAGCTTGGTTTTAGTAAGTACAGTTTAGTTTAACATTGGAAATTACTAATAACTTAAACAATAGTAAAAAATCTGCAGCAGTCTTTATAGACCTGGCAGAGGCATTTGACATGGTTCCCCATGATAAACTTCTTGATGTTCTATGATAATATGGACTCAGGGGAACTCGTGTGAAGACTGTTTCAAAGTTAGGTACCTTGCAGATAAATATCAGGTTGTGAAAATCAGTAATATAGTAAATAACAGGCAGGCTAAAAGAATTGGCGCTCCGCAGGGCATGATTTTGGGTCCAATTTTGTTTTTATATAAATTGATTGCTATCACTCGATGTGGTTGGTTCAATGATATCCTATGCTGCCAATACAGTGGTGGTTTTCAGTGGTAACACTTGGTTAGAGGTGGGAGACAAAATTAGCAATGGTTTAATTATTACTAAAATTTGGCTACAAAGGTTCAGGCTATTGCTCAATCTAGCAAAAACGAATGATATTGTAACGGACCTCAGTTTATAAATATCTTGGGATTAAAGTGAACAAAAATTTATTATCTACCTCTATTAATATTGAATATCTCTCGAGATATCTCTTTAATAAATTTGAATGCATGATTCATAAATTCTATATTGGAGAAAATTTAAGAGAAAGCTCTCTACTGAGCCCTTGAATATTGTACAAAAATACATTTTAAAAATTATGTTTAGAATCGAAGTACCTGAATGAAATAAGGACGTGGAAAAGGTAAAACATGAGTGGTTGAAGTCTGGAATCTGGGGTAAAACTTAACAAGGGAAAGTCGCAGCCAAATATAAAGAATAACAGAAAAACTTACAAAATACTTACATGTCCACACACTCTTCCTTAATGACAGATGTGGCACCCAGGCTCTCGTCTATATCTTCCTGCTCAATGTTTTTTAAATCAATTAAATTAGGTATGTCCAGGTCTGAAGCAGCAAGTTCTTGTTCACTCGAAAGTTCCATAGCCGAAGATAATTTAATTTCTAGTTTTTCATCTACTATCTTCCTTTCCAAAAGGCTTTTAAAGACAAATACATACAAATGGGCTTTGATCTCGATCCAGAAAAACATAAACAAGAACTGCTGATTTGCCGCTTTTCCAACGAATATTTATAATTTTGCAAGATAAAACCTAATATTTTTTCTTATTTTATAAAAACCCCAATCACAGTTTTAGGGAAGCAAAGTAATCAAAAAGAATTCAAAGGTAAAACGCCAAAATCAAAAATTAAAAGCATAACCCTGCACCACACCACAAAACAGATAAGAGGTTCGCCACACTTTTTGCCACAAAACTCAAAAACGTTTTGTCACAGAATTCGAAAACTACATTTATTTGTTTTCCTTTATTTATATTTATTGTGACAGTGACCCTATTTAACCGCTAAGTTTTTGATTTCTGTTACTTTGGTTACTTTAACTCTTAACCGCATTTCTTCTACACTTTGTTCTGGTTTTTGGGATTAAGCGACAACACAGTGAAATCAGGTTTCTGCTTACTGGTAACCCGTGCCAACGCCAACCCGCGTTTATAAGCTTTACAAAAATGAATATATTTGTAAATTGACAGATTTTATTAGGTGCCGGGTCCCTACCATAAGCGCATCTCCTTTGTCTATGGTGCCGGGTGGTTATGGATCAGGGGGAATAAGACGCTGGCAAAATTAAACTAGCCATACTTCTGGGACTACCCCTAGTTGAAAAACCATATCTATTTTCGATGTACTAAACGCTTGCGAGGGCTTTCATGCCAGATCGGAGTGAATATGTGTAAATTGGTTTACCTTTGAGTGATGCGCGGAAGTTTACCCAAGTGTGATTGAAACAACCCGTCCAAGGACTGCTGCGGGGAAGAAATCTCTTGCGACCGGCCCTCGCATCACACTTTTGCATGGATTTTTATGCGTTTCCATATACGCCTTCTTACTATTTGGTAGGTGAGTTCTTACACTCCAATATTTATTATGATAAGTAGGTACTACCACTTACTACACATATTTATAATAATGAAATACACATACTTATAGTCAAATCTGGTCTTATCTGGCGGGTCCAAAGATCACCGATTATATGAATCAATTCGAAAATTCCAGAGCTCATCAAAATGTTGTAAATAAAAACCAATATGGCCGTATATGGACAGCTGATTTTCCATAAAATTGAATGTTAATAGGTTAACCGTTAACTTGAAACTATCAGTCATAATAAAAATGACGGGTCTCGTTCCAAAATTAATTTCTCAGGGGTGCGCTCGTATATTATTGCAGACGGTTAACACAATAGTTTTAGATTTAACAAATTTAATAACCAAAATGATGGTGGAAAATTAGATAAACAATATACAGTAAAACCCCTGACTAGCGACCACCAAAATTGTCGATGAAATGTTAAATAAATTAAACAAATTTTAGTTTATTTCAGCAGATAATAATAAATTAAATATAAAAAAAAATCAAATTACACATTGGCTAAATTTTTGTTGTGTAATATCAGACTATAAAAATATTTCCAATTTAATAGGTTACCTACTTCAAAAGTCAACGAGAAAAAGCTACTAGAGCCGGTGAGGTATCAAATCCCAAATTTATTTTACACGTACATAGTACAGGGGTGGCGAATCTTTATGTATTAGAAATGTTTAATGAGGCCATAGACGTGCCGTCGCAATTCGTAATATAATAATTCATAGTAAACTTTGTGATCGGTGGCGAGCCAAAATTTTATGTCGCGTGCCATTGGTTCGCCATCCCTGTAAATAGTAGGTATACCTTAAATGTATTTATTAAAAACGACAATAATAAACAGTGTAATTTATTTTAACAATTTTACTACTAAAACCTAAAAATTCAATGGCATTTAGTCTGATAAACTATTTCGAAAATGAAAGAAAAAGTGGAAATTGGCCAACTAATATGCAGGAAACCGTAGCGAAAGCACTGGGAATTAGTTTAAGGACTGTGCAGAATAATGTGCATGAAAGAAAGCATAATATAATACCGAAGAATACTAAAAAATGTAAACAAACAAAACCGTTTATAAACTAATTATAGACTAAAAACTGTCATCGTCACTTATAAAATCTGAAAAGTCCTCGTCGTCTGAGTCGTCTTCGAATGGAGCAATTATCATTGGCGCTACTTCGACATCTAGTACTTGTTCTCGATCCCACCAATCCCTTATTAATATTTCTGTATGTTCCACTGATTTCTTCCAGTACCTACTCTTGTGTAATATGATCCAAAAAATCTTGCCAAACTATTTGTACTTGGTCGGATTTAAGACCATCACCTATACATGTTTTTCATAATAAGACTTTGCCCCGGCCCATATTAATTCTATTGCGTTAAACTGGCAATGATATGGCGGCAGTCGTAGAACCTCATGGCTATATTCACGCAATATTTCATCTACCGCGTATATTCTTGGTTTTTTAAGAGACTTTGCCATTGATAGGAGTTCCGATTTAAGCATATTTGGTGAAGGACTTTGGTTGTTTTTCAAGCCACTCATAAATATCATTTTTCCTCCAAGATGAAGTAGGCTGTTTATTTAAAATTCTTGAATGATATGATGCATAATCTAATACAATTAAAGACGGAGAATCCAAATTTGGTATCAATTGAACTTTTAACCATTTTTCAAACATTTCGCAATTCATATTATCATGATAGTCAGCACTTTTTGATGTTGAAGAAAAAATTAAGCTTGCACCTGGAACATATCCTGTTACAGAACCAGCATGTAAAATAATGAACCGCTTTCCCGTGCCACATCCCTTTTTCCTTTTCACGCTTTTCACAGAATCATCTTGCCAAGATTTTGAACCACTTCCATTTAAAAATATCCCCGTTTCGTCTAAAAATACCACTTTTCTAAATTTCGATTTGTAATTCTCCGTATAATTTTTTAAAAACTGAACACGCTGACTCACTATCTGTGGCTGCTCACATAAAAATCTTCGGTTACAGTCTTTTTTATAGCGAAAACCTAACTTTTTTACTAATTTTGATAGCGCTTCAAGTCCAATTTCCAAAACACCCCGATTTTTTAATGTTTCTTGTAAAACTGGAAGAGTTACATTGGGTTTTGATCTGTATAAATCGTAAATCACATTTTGAACTCCCATTTTAATATTTTCGCTTTAATCCTCAGTCTTTGGCTTTCTTCGTTTACATTTTTTTAGTATTCTTGGGTAATATGTTATGTTTTTTTTTCATGCGCAATTCTCTGCACAGCCCTTAAACTAATTCCCAGTGTTTTGGCTGCTGTTTCCTGAATATTGATTGGCGAATTTCCACTTTTTCTTGCATTTTCGAAATAGCTTATCAGATTAAGTACCTACCATTTTTTTTGCTTGGGGATGCAAAAACCCAGAAAATTTTTTCATTTTGTCACAAACTGTCAAAGTCACAAAACTGACATCTTTAAATCAAGACGAAGGTGGCAGGTACTTGGGCAGGTACAAACTTTTGTGAATCGCTGAAAATTAAATACCTATCCTTCTCTTTCATCCCAAAATTGCATAAGTCTGTCATATTTGTCTGACGGATTTTATTTGGTTGGTATGATTAAACGCAATAAAAGAAAAGAAAAATTGAAAGTATGTCTTTGTTAAATCGTAAACCCGGCAGATAAGACCAGATTTGACTATATCTGTCTTTACTCCACGAACTTCACCAATGGAAAAACTATATGTTGTTTTCATATAAGTTGCCACCATGCCTCCATAAACATACCTAAGTACTTTTGGTAAATTATCAGATTTATAATTTAAAAAACCCTCTTCACTCATAATTAAATACGTAATCAAATATATTTATTTATAAACAATCTAGAAAATAATTTGAATAATCGGCAGAGCAATGGCATTCGCTTTTTTTATACGCACTCTCAAGTTTATCAGTAAAACTCTAATTACACACACTATATTGTCAGAAGTCAAGCTGTGTCTAAGAGCAGTTACGTAATCAAAGAATATATATACTGGGTCTTGATTAGGTTTTTACGTCAGGAATATCCTTTGACATCTGTTGTCTCATCGAAGACTTTTTGGGTCTTGTGGCTTAATTTTGATTCGGCTATTGCTGCTTTATTTGATGAAGGTTGGAAAGCTGCATAGTTCTTAGCGCCTGTTGCATGTCTATTAGACGATCATGGTAGTGCTTCTCTACTGTATATGCATGCATAGTGCTTCTCTACTGTTAGAGATTTATGCCAACGGGGAGCCAATCTTTCAACAGTTTGTATGTAGTTTGGTCTGGCCGTTATTAGTATATTGGTCGATACGTCCGAACGTCTGTAATTATTTTTAAAAATAATTCGTTGATTGTAGGTATTCGAAAGTCCCGATGCAAAACACGGTTCATTGTATATCTTGGAGCATTTGTGATTAGTTTCAGCGCCTTGTTTTGAATCACCTGGGACTTATTCAGCTCGGACTTACTTATATTGCACCAAGATGCTGCTCCATAAGTAAGTACCGGCCTGACCAACACCTTATAGAGGTTAACTTTGGTTCGATTACTAAGTCTACTTCGCCTTTGAAGCAGGGGTAGATTGAGCTTAATTGACACAATGCTGCCTTGATTCTATTAATTGAATTTAACCTCCAATTCAGTCTTTGATCGAAGATAAGTCCCAGGTACTTCACTTCCTGGCACCAATTCACTTGAACCTCACCGACTCTGAGCCTCGTTTCGGGCCGTTTAAGAGGAAGTTATTGCAGTGTCGTCAGCGAATAGATAAAGCTGCGTTTGCCTATCTCGCGGAATGTCATGCGTATAAATGTTATACAGCATCGGGGAGAGAGGTGAGCCTCTGCGGCACTCTTATTCAAAGAGAGTGTTTACATTAGGAAATTGCACGTGCAATGCAATAAAAAAGTGCCTGTAAGCATGCGCACTTACGACTTTGCAATCAGCTGTTGCAATTTTCTTTGCATTGCATCAAATTAGAACACGCGCTATTTTTATGTCACATATATGGCATGCAATTTTTGTGTGAAATCATAGGTACCAACATAAAAAAAATCAATTCATCCATTGTATCCAAGGTAAACTAAAATATTTCATTATTTGCAAACGTGATCAGTAATCAGCAGTAGGTACCTAGTTGCTTTTCAGTTTAAAAATATAATTTCAGTAGAGTATAGACACGGAAGAAATAAATTATTGGTACAACTGGTTATTAAAATGTTTGTATCCTTTACTTGCATGATATGTAAACGGTTACGCAATGCAATTCTTTGCAGAAGCAATACTTTGCATGACATTTTTTGCACCTAATGTAAACAGGCTTTAACTTGGAAAAATATACCGTTCAGCTGATGCAACCGAAATAGGGATTGTCAAAAAAATAATACAGGCACTTACAATTTCACTAAAGCTGGAAGATAAATAATAATTTTTTTTACCAAAATAAAATCTAATAAATTAAAAAGAGAAGTTAAATTATCTAAATAATTCTTAAAACATTCTCTAAATGAAAGCACTTGGGATGAAATTGTATCCGCAATATCTTCTGGATATTGAAGATGAAGGGCTCGACTCATATCGTAAATGTCCTTATCAGGAAGAGAAGGATCTCGTAAAGCGTTGGGGAACAAAACGCGAAAATAAGAACACAAGGCCAGAACTTTTTTTTAAATTGAGCTGTATTATATCTATATATAGTTTTAAAAACACATTTATTCTAAACCAATCATCACTTGTTTAAACTTGATAATGGGTATTTACTTCACCAAAAAGTATTTTTGGTCTTGATATCCTTTTGTTTTCGAATTCAGGAGTAGTGCCCCATTGCCTAGCCAAAATAACAGCTTCCGTTTTAATTACATCAAAATTATTTCTCCTTTGATTTATGATTTTAGTTGCTGTGGTAAACATTTTAGACGCAGCTTCAAAATTTTGTTTTTTTTTTTTGGAAAAGTTTGGACAATATTCTTTAAAATTTGATTTTGAAAAACATTGGCAACTGCATCATTAGCTTGTCCAAATAACCAACAAGGCAGGCAGTAGCATTTGTCCAGGACTTTAGAGTAACAAAGCCACAAACGCTCAGTTTTCATTCCTGACATAGTACTAGTTTCAGTGTAGTAAAAAGCCGAGAAACTCTTACCTTTATCATCTTTAGGAAAGGGGCCCAAAGGTCTACAAGGTTCAATAGCAACTAAAAATATCTTTTGTTTATCCGTCATACCCGAACGCAAACCATGCACAATGCACATTATCAACTGAAAATTTACTAAATAGGCATTTGAAAATATAAAACAGAAATTAATGCCCAAGCCGAAATTATGCGGCTTCTTTTGTATAGTAGCGGCCGCCTTTGCGTTTATCTAAGTTCAATAATTGCCGACACGCGACACGTACACCGCCCTTTAAACTGAATGCCGGTATTGCGAATTATGGTTTAATAAAAACGATAAAAAAAAATAAATGCCGTTTTATGTAATTATTTCAGTTACTATCTATAAAAGTATTGAGTAGAGTAGTTTTGTCGGTCCGTTTCCGGAGTATTGCATTTTTTTTCTATGAGAATATTTTGTTTTTTGTTTTACATTTTTTTATATTATTTGTGGCTCCGCTCCCGGGCCCCTTTTTAGCCCGGGCCCGTGTACTTTGCACACATTGCACACCGGTAGTTCCGCCACTGGGTGAACAATGGTTTTGTACCGTTCTGGAGACCCTCTCATCACGTGGCAGATCAGTGGAGGGATTTTCGCTGAATTGCTCGCAAAGCTTGTCTGTCTGCGAGCAATTCGGCTTTATCCTTAGCATTTATGAAAGTTTTACCTGTGTCCTGGTCTTTCAGGTATGACATCGGGGCTTTAGCACCTCTTGTCAGAGTTCTGGACATGTGGAAAATTGAGTTGTCCTCAATCTACAGACTTTGGACTTTGTCGTCCCAAAGATTAGACTGCCTCTCGATGAGCAAAAGTCTAATCGCTTCGGCTTCTCTGTTTGCCTCCGCTTTGATTTTAGGATCTCCAGTACGATACGCTGTTTTTGACTTTAATACGCTGTTTAATCTAATCAGTCAAAGCCCCGTATTTGGAATACTGGGACACCTTTATAATCGATGATTGAGCAAGAGCCTCATATTTATGTCATCTGTGATCTTGCTCACCGCGCTCTCAATGTCAACCGGATTGCGGAGTAGGTG
Organism: Polydrusus tereticollis; assembly: GCA_963920685.1. Taxonomy (NCBI): domain Eukaryota; kingdom Metazoa; phylum Arthropoda; class Insecta; order Coleoptera; family Curculionidae; genus Polydrusus; species Polydrusus tereticollis. The sequence continues at coordinate 29,392,141 of OY987336.1, forward strand.
TAAAGGCTCAACGGTTTTAAGGATATTATTATATCTAGGCCAGTTGGTGCTAGTCCTAGTTATAAAATCTCGGCCTCTTTCAAGTGGATTGCCCACTTCGATCACAACCGGCACATGATGGCTGCGAAATTCGAACAGAGCTCTTAATCACAAAAATGTCCAAAATATCCGGAAAACCATGCCCAAACATGCGAGTGTGTTCCTCCGGCGGCGGAATATGATAGTTTAAAGCCTCTGAATACTCATATAAAGTGCAACCTCGAGGATTTGTAGCTCTGCAACCCCAGACTGTGTTCTTCGCGTTAAGATCGCCCCCTATAATTGTACTATTAACATTAGGTACCTAAAATCTTTTTAAGGCAGTTGTCTGAGAAACCTACCGACGGACTACAGTAAACTGATCTCAGGTAAACGCTGTTTATTATCTTAAAAATTTATTGAAATTAATATCCCCTCGATGTAGAGACAATTATCAGGACCTGGCACAACTTGAGCCGAGATGCGCTTCTTAACCATGATCATGGTGCCCCCCCTCGTCTGCCTAGGCGATCGTTCCTGAACACCATGTAATTCGGGAAGGAGAACCTCTCTCCCTTAAGCCATATGTTTCTTGGACAAGAAGCACATCTCAACTCATTTCTTTCAACAAAAATCAATAAGCTCGATTCTCCGATGCTTTAATAGTAGCTATAATTTGAAAAAAGCCGTCTCCGTTTGCACTACCATTTAACCAATGGTTTTTCCAAAAGTATTCATGATGGTTCTCATCTGGGTCTCCATGATCTTTGTGAATTGATTTAGGAAGCTCTGCATAGTCGTTTGCATCGCGGCCTCCATTGCATTGGGCGCTGTTGTACTTAGACCCTGTGTAGAGTTCTTGTTAATAGTATTCTTCTCAGTGCCACCGCTGGCCAATTTACTGTTGTCCTGCTCCCCCCAGCGGAAATTGTTTCTAGGAATGTAGTTTCTGTTGTTATTTACTACATTTGCAACTTTTTTGCGCAAATTGTTGGGGTGACGCTCACACCCCATGTAATTGGTGTAGAGCTCAGGCCAGAGGGCCTATATATATAAAAATATTTAAATATTTAAAAGATTTGAAAGTTACTACATATGTTTCTATTTTATGTTAGGAAACATTTTTATTAAGAATTTTTTATATTTACTTATTAAAATCTCTAATTTAAAAGAATTAGGAAACTTGCATCAGGTATCGAAAGGTTTAATATTACATTCTGTTCGATAGAAAATTTATGAACAAGGAGAAGTCAATCAAAATTAATTTTAAATAATGAAACAATTTTATGAGAAAATATAATCACGTAAATTAAAAATTATTAATTTGTTTTAAAAAATAATTGTTGAAGAAAAATCTTAAAATTTCATTAGTATAATTTGGGAAAAATTAAATAAATAATTTTAACTATTTTTGGGGAAAACAAAATAAAAGAAAAATAAATTTTAAGAAAACTCACTTTAGAAAAATGCAATAACCAAAAGGTTTGGCAACCAAAATTAACTTCTGTATATCCTTTAACTCTCTACCAAAAGAATTCACTACCGGACAGCACATTTTGAATATTTTTGGAAATTATTTTGTAATGTTACTTTCAATCGACTAGTTAAGCGCGGAACCCGGATAAAAACTAAAGAGCTAAAACCTCCCCGGGACATGGCAGAATCGCGCAGGTGATGACGCCAGAATTCTCTGAAACCGTACAGATTTCCACCACCCTTGCTCGAACCGAGAAAATCGCGCAGGCGATGACGCCAGAATTCTCTGAAATCGTACCGATTTCCACCACCCTTGCCTGAACCGCGAAAATCGCGCAGGTGATGATTCATGATTTCTAAGGAAATTTACCACCCTTCTATGACTCACGCTGATCAGATACCAAGAATAGACACAAAACCACCCACTCATCGTCAGTATGCGCACAATCACTCCCTATAAAAGCTCCTGACGATAGGGGCTCGAGTTAGTCAGTCAGAAGTTAGCCAGAAAAAAATCAGACAACAAGTTAGTCAAAGCCGGGTCGCGAAAAGTAGTAACGGGGTCGGAAAAAAAATTGAAGTTGTCGCGTTTTGACCAAAAATCCGATAGGTCAACGAACGGGTCGCGGAAGTAAGTGTTGGAAAAGCCAATTATTATTCAAAATATTTCACTTAACAAATTTTCTTTGTAATTTTTGCTAAATTGTTGGGGTGGCTCCCTTTATCTACCATTTATTTACAATAAAATTAAATTAAGAAGCAAAAACCCAGACTTTAACTTAAAAGGCTAAAATTATGATCCAACAAAAATTAGTGGAATTCAGCGTCGCACACAGATTCTCTCCGAACCCACAAATTGGGGTTTTGTAGCTGCCGCCTCTGACCAGAGACAACCGACGAGGGAAGGCCGAAGTTAAGTAAGTGAAAAAGGGCCAAGATAAGGGGGCGGGCGCTATATTAGCAGGGTGGTCACCCCCACAATTTGCGCATTTCGCTTTTTCATCCCTGGGTTTAGGGCATTCGTACGAAAAATGCTCATTTGCACATTTTACTGGAGCTGTACACTTGAATTGGGAGTGGCCATATAATTGACAGCGGTGGCACTGCGAGATTCTAGCAGTGCCCGTTGCGCCTCCACTCGGATAGACAGACTATCTAAGGCACTAAGGTCGTAAATAGTTTTTTCCGTACGTGGTAAAAACACTAGTACGAGAGGCAATGGAGACCCGCTGCGGCTATGCCAGCGGATTACTCTGGAGCAGTTACGTAATATTATTACGGAACACTTTCACAATCACATTGACCGTGGACCATCGAATTCGTGAACATTTTCAATGGATTTTGTTTAAAGTTGACTGTGCAATGCATCGCGTCGCCTTGGCAACGTAAACGTTTGTATTAACATAGGCCATTTTAAACGTCAACATTTTTAATTTGTATATTATTTTTGGCTAAGCTTGGCAAAGTATAAAAAAATATAAAGTTGTAGAAAAAGTATAGTACCTACTGTTACTCATTGCCGCCAAATACGGTCTATTGTACCGCCAAATACGGTATAAACGAAGGACCAGGAATAAGTTCAATTTACTCCAAAAAAATATCGAAATTATAAAGTCGCTTGCCAACCAAACTAAAGTTTCCACCTACCTTGTGGCTTTTTTGTGTCATCTACTGCTTTGGATCCAAATAATACCAAATTTATCACGAATTCCAGGATCGGTTTTAAATACTACAATAATTCGAACTCGCCGGATATCTATTTCTCTCTCTCCGGAAGTCGTTCTTCTTTTTTTTTATCCACCTATTATATGGAATATGGAATAGCAAGGTTGACAATTCCGCGGAAAATTCAAATAATAACGCGGGAAATTTGAAATTAAACCAATGCGTAACCCCTACACAACTCGAGTGGAAAGCCTACAACACATTTTTTTGATTTACGGTACTCGCTGACACTCGTACCGTAATTTTTGAAATCGTTTGTAATAGGCTTCTGACCACTCTTGGTATGTAATATACTTTTAACAGCGTTATACAACGTTACAAACTACTACCTGCGTTAAATATCCTTTACAAACAGAGATAACCAGATGAGTAGGTACATAAAATAAAAAAGGACAATAATATAGAACTGGTAAACCTATTTTATGCTGTAACGTTGGTTCCCGCTTTTACTGCATGGTTACGTACCCCCGATGATTCCCACCGCATTCACAAAAACTTACTAACTAAAAGAATCCTTGAAATTGTATCATCTTTAACAGTTTTTACGGTGGAACTCTAAGAAAGAAGTACCATAACACCAGTGACGTAACTACTGTGTTCCACCGAGAAAAATGGGCCCCTCTCCTCTATTGGACCCCCCCCCCCCACCTATTAATTTTAAAACAAGGAAAAGAAACGAATATTCTTTTGCGCTGAAACTTATTTATTCATACAATGCATATTTTTCCAAATTTTGTACATTGAAAGGCGTTATAGATTACTAAAATCTTTCTTGCGAAAAAAATACATGGATAAGATTGGAAACGTCTAGATATCTTGCTTTTTCATTTTCAATAATGGTCAAAGAGCTCAACGTTTCTTCTCCCATAGTACTTCTCAGATAATTTTTAATCAGTTTCAATTTCGATAAAGATCTTTCTGCGCTTACTACTGTGACAAGAATAGTTAGAAATAAATAACAAGCATTTATTATTTCTATGAAACTACTGCACGAAGGAAAATTTTGGATCGACAGGTATTCAAACATTTCCTGAGTCGTTTTCATATTCATTAAATCATCTCTGAAGCAAGTTTTAAACGATAACAATTGGTGAGGCCATTGATCTGAAACGTCTTCTAAATATTCGGTATAAAGATCTTCTCCAGCGCTAAATACTTCATCGTCAGTCGATTGAGACAGAAAAGCAAAGAGAAACAACGCGAAAACATGCACGATTTCTCTGAGGCTATCATTCTTATACATGATCTATGGAAAAAGTCTGAAATTTTCATAATTTACAAAAAAAAATCGTGTTTTTGTGCTCTTCAAGTGGCCCCTTTAGAGCCGCGGGGCCCATGTTTCATGGAACACTGTTAATTACGCCACTGCATAAACCATTTATAAAAACTTGCCCTCGTATCCATTGCAGATCCCTAACCAAAATAACTGCTGTATACGGTTTTTTGAACTATCAAATTAACGTTATTCGTTTAATCGTCAATGATAATAGTCCCGATATCGTGGCCGGTGACGTCACGCTGCTTCCCGCGTTTTAACCCTGTTTGAAATTATTTGCCGGCGAGTGAAACTTTAATAATTAATAATAAATTAATTAATGATCTTTAAGGCGTCATATTTATGCAGTAAAAAATGTGCAAGTTTTATAGTTTTTATAACATTAATATCTTCATTAGCTTTTTTGAAAGTTTTTAAAAAAATTTTAAAAATACGAATTGATAATTATTTACAAAAAATAAATTTTATTTCTAAAAACAAATTGGGTTTCAAAAAAATAAATCGACGCAAGATGCTATTTGGTATCTAACAGAACAAATATATAATGCATTAGATAATAAAACACCTTGCATTGGTATTTTTCTGGATTTAGCAAAAGCCCTTAATACGGTTAGCCATAATTTACTATTAAAAAAAATTGAAAATTTTGGATTTAGAGGAAAGCAATTAAAATTAATTAAAAACTATCTTAAAGATAGACCAACTTATGTTCAAATAGATAAAAAAGAAAGCTATTCAAAAGTATTTAAATATGGTGTTCCTCAAGGGACAGTTTTAGGACCATTATTTTTTAATATTTATATTAATGATTTATTTAATATAAATTGCGATGGGAAAATTCGTAGTTTTGCAGATGATACTGCTATTTTTTATAGCGATACAAATTAGGACAATTTAAATAAGAAAATTAAAAAAGGATTTTAAAATTATAAAAAATTGGTTTGATAATAATTTATTAACAATTAATTTTAATAAAACAAAATATCTTCCTTTTACTTTAAACCTAAATAATGTACCACAAAATATGAATAGCATCAATATAAGCGATGACATTCAAATTTTAAAAGTTAATCATGTAAAATATTTAGGAATAATTTTTGACAGTAAATTAAATTGGAATTTTCAAGTAGAATATTTGATTAAAAAATTAAGAAGTATATTACCAGTTTTTAAAAGCATTAAAAAATTTCTGGATATAAAACATCTAGAAATATTATACTATGCATTAGTCAAAACTCATTTAAATTACGGAATTTTAGGTCGGGGAGGAATAAACGGAAATTTGGTTAAAAAATTATATTCAGAAACAAAAAAGATGAACGTTAGACAAATTTACATTTATAATATTTTAATATATATTTTTAAAAAGGAAATATCCATAAAACCTAAAAGAAATAAGTGCGTAGGACAAAAACTTTTAAATATTTATGCTTTTATTTAAATGATTATTTACCAACAAATATTAAAAAAATTATTTCATTAAAAAAATATAAATTGAAATAAAAACATTAATATTGGAAACAAACGCTTTAAAAATATTTTTGGAAGTGCTATAACTAACTAATGCTATTTAATATTATTGTGAATCAATTACATATAGATTATTAATCTTTTTCAGAAATTTAATAATCTATCATCAAGAAAGTAGCGTTAATTAAATACTTGCAACTTTTTTTAGAAATATTCTTAAATATTCATAGTTTTAAATACTTTTAAATACATAAGATTTGCCCCTAACAAGCACGTTTTCCTGGAAACTTATTAATAAGTTTATTGAAAAATAACATATTAACATGTTTAATATATTTTAACTATCTGAAGTAAACTTATTATTCAAATCATTTCAGTATGACCAAACTGTAGCTCTAACTTGCCAGGGAATGCATATGCAAAAAAAGCTAAATAGATAAACCCAAGTAACGCTCAAATATGGACCACGAATTGCAGCATACACAATAATACACATTATGTTAGAAAAACTATCATTTATCAATAATAGCTATTTTCCTAACAAGTGCAGAAAATCGATTTTTCCGCACGCAAATGCCGTTGACAGCACGACGCGTAGCGGAGTGGTGTCAAGCATTTAAGTGCGGAAAAATAGGTTTCTGCACGTGTTAGGAACAATAGTTTTTCTACTAGCGTGAGGAAACAAATTGAAAATAATTTAAAAAACGGAGTTTTTTTTTAAATTTTTATTACAATGAACAAAATTTTACAATATTAATTCGTTCATCTCTTCATCGGAAATCATTTTGCGTGCCGAAGAATTCAGCAAAACTCTAGTAGAAAAACTGATAAACTAGTTTAAATTTATAATATTCTGTTGACAGTGACATACAAATCAACAACTGGTTATATACACCATAGCAACTAAGATATTTCAAAGGTAATATGATGAACAGTGACTTCAAATCGTACAGCATTTAATTTAATTAAATTTAATTTCAAAATATAACAGTGCGGAAAAATCTTTGCCGCACGGTGCGGAAAATGCGTTTTTCCGCACGCTAGTAGAAAAAATATATTATATGAAGTCTAAACCGATTTTTCGCATTTCATTAATACAAGGTAAAATACACTTTCTTCGGGTTAATTACCCTTCTACAGTCTTACATACATAAAGTGTGTCTAAATTATTTTAATAATCTACCAAGAAACAAGTTCAACGAACGTTTCTATTTATTCCCAACAAATTCACTCCCCAGGGATCCTTATACTGGAGAAAGTGACCGTTTTACTTACGTTTAAACTTAGTTTGAAAGGCACACTGATCGCATTTAAACACTGGGTCATTAGGCCGAAGAAAGTGACCGTTTTAATGACTTTAAAATTTGTTTGATATGCACACTAAGTGCATTTAAGCATAATGACTTCCCTTGGATCATTAGGCCGAAGAAAGTGACAGTTTTATTGACTTTTAAACAGTTTGAAAGGCACACTGATCGCATCTCGACATATTCACATCTCCTGGATCCTTATGCCGAAAGAAGTGACTGTATAAATGACCTTTTAACTTAGTTTAAGTCACACTGATCGCATTTACATATTGATTTCCCTTGAATCATTATGCCGAAGAAAATGACTGATTAAATGACTTTTATACTTAGTTACATTTAAACATATTGACTTCCCCTGGATCCTTATGTCGAAGAAAGTGACGGTTAAAATGGCTTTTATACTTAGTTTGAAAGTCACACTGAGGGCATTTAAACATATTGACTTCCCCTGGATCCTTATGCCGAAGAAAGTGACTGTTTAAATGCCTTTTATACTTAGTTTGATACGCACACTGACTGCATTTAAACATATCGACTTCCCCTGGATCCTTGTGCTGAAGAAAGTGACTATTTAAATGACTTTTATACTTAGTTTGATAGGCGCATTGGCTGCATTTAAACATATTGACTTCCTTTGGTTCCTTATGCCGAAGAAGGTGTCTGTTTAGATCTTTTTTCAACTTTGTTTGATAGGAACATTGATTGCATTTAAACATATTGACTTCACCTGGATCCTTATGCCGAAGCAAGTGACTGTTTAAATAATTTTTAAACTTAGTTTGATAGGCACACCGAGTGCATTTAAACATGTTAACTTTCGCTGGGTCCATGTGCTGGAGAAGGTGCGTCTTCAACTGGCTTTTTCGAATGCTTTGATAATCGCATTGATAGCATTTAAACATATTAATTTCCAATGGATCCTTATGCTGAAGAAAGTGACTGTTTAACCTACTTTTAACCTTAGTTTGATAGGAACATTGATTGCATTTAAACATATTGACTTCACCTGGATCCTTATGCCGAAGCAAGTGACTGTTTAAATAATTTTTAAACTTAGTTTGATAGGCACACTGAGTGCATTTAAACATGTTAACTTTCGCTGGATCCATGTGTTGGAGAAGGTGCGTCTTTAACTGGCCTTTTCGAATGCTTTGATAATCGCATTGATAGCATTTAAACATATTAATTTCCAATAGATCCTTATGCTGAACAAAGTGACTCTTTAAACTACTTTTAACCTTAGTTTGATAGGCACATTGATTGCATTTAAACATATTGACTTCACCTGGATCCTTATGCTGGAGAAGGTGTTTACGTAAATTAAACTTATGCTTAGTTTGAATGGCATATTGATCGTTTTTAACTTTCGCTGGTTTCTTACGACGACAGTGTTTGTCGAAATTTCTTTGCGGATATAACACTGAGACATTTTCAATATTTACATTAAGTTCGTGACCAACCCGATGACTTTGCTGATGAATCTGGAGTTGGCAATTTTGATGATCGGCAATGCTGTAATGGAAAAAAATATTATATTGAAAAAGTAGTCCATATTTGCAGCGGCGTTAATGTAAATAAAACAATCAAGTCTTTTTCCACAAAATTTAATATTAAAAAAGATTAGTTATGTTTCCCACAAGGTAGTTCAGATTTTCTTTATTTTGGTCGGAAAGGTATGCCCTATTATTTTCTGGCTTTTTGACTGACTATTTAATAAAGGCCTTGTTCTAGGTAAAACATTACCCGCAGTGAAATTTGTAGTCATGTTGAAGATATAATGTTTGCTGCGGAATATGCCCACAAAATTAGGGAGGTTACAGCTTGTAGAGACATAAACTCTCACTGGCTAAGACCATCACCGGTGAATGTTTCTATTGTTCCAGCTAGTGGCATGGACTTTGGAAAGATCACCGTACCGGGTGTCCGACTAAGAATGGCTGTCGGCCGTATCTCAGAAAGTGTTAGTCGTATGGCTTGCGGAAAAAAAATATATTAGGTAAAGTGGTCATGAGAAATTGCTGGAAATTATTTTTAAGTTTCTCAGACTGGCGCTAGAGGGCGCAACAGTAACGGTAAATATGAATCACGAAGTTTCCTCAAAAGTCGCCTAGTTAAGGTATCCCAAAAATAACATTTTTGTATATTTCGAAGATTTATTAATAAAATTCGCCTATAGAACGTGTTCGTCACTTTTCAAAAAAGTAGTGTGGGAAGGTTAAACATTATTTGTAATAAATGCTGATAACTCCGGTCTGGCCTAACATAATTTAGTAAACCTAGTTTTGTTAAAAAGGGCTTTTCTCACTCTATATATCATCTTATGAACTACGGCAATATGTGTTTTACACTAGGCGCTAGGGGGCGCTGTCTTACAACTTCACAAACATTGCGCGTTTTTTCCATAATTGAAAATATAATAGCATATTCAATTTTACCTGATCACAAGGATGATTAAAAGTCTAAGAAGTCAGCGAAAACCGCAAGTTAATATCTATTTTCAATCCGGAGATATCAACAACAATAATCATAATTACGGAACATTATGATTTTATTTTCAAGTTGCCATTGTAAAAGTTTTTTTAAGAGTCAAATAGGCCTTGGAAAAACAAAATATGAAGGTACGTATGTTTCAAGCAAATATATCGTTACGACAATAATTCTCAGTGGCGCCCTAAATGTTCAAATTGTCGTCCATTGTTCTGTACCCACGACTCCAATCTCTCCCTGGTTGATAAAACTGCAGTTTCCACCTCTGCCATAGGGATACGGCGGCTGCTGTCCATTATCCTTTCTATCATGTTTTCCCTTGTGGTGGGTCTAGTAACGAAAACAAGATCCTTCTATCTCCCCCATAGATAAAAATCTAGGCATGTTAAGTCAGGTGATCTAAAATAGAAATTAGCAGTTTCATTAACAGTATCACAATATATCCTATAATATTACCTGGCAGGCCACGGAAATATACTCCCTCCTCCTATCTACCTTGCAGGAAATGTGTCGTCAAGAAATTGACGAACGTTTGCCGCAAAGTGTGCAAGACATCCATCGTGTTGGAAAACCATAGTTCTGCGAATATCCAAGGGCACATCTTCGAGAAGAATTGGGAGTTCGTAATTTAAAAAATTTAAATATATTTGCCCAGTAAGCGACTCATTAAATACAAACGGTGCAATTATTCTGCCACCCAAAATGCCGCACCAGACATTGACACTCCTTCTTCCTTGATGCTGCACCTCCCGCATCCAATGGGGATTATCCCGCGACCAATAATGCATATTATGGCGGTTTACTCCTCCATTACTATGGAAAGTAGCTTCATTAGTCCACAAAATTCTGGAGAGGAGATTTTTATCTTCCAATATCATATTGAGCAACCAATAGCAATGATCCAATCTTCTATAATAATCTTGCGGGGTCAAAGCCTGGTGAAGCACAATATGGTAGGGATGTAGCCTAAAGAAAAACAAAATATTTATTATATTGGCTTGAAAACTATTAAGAGAAATATTGGCATTATTCTAAACTATTTAAGAGTTATAACATATAGATATAATAACTTACCTTTCTTCTAATAAAATCCTATGCAGAGTAACGCTCAAGTCTCTAACAATTAATTTAATACTAATTTGTGGATTAAATTCCACATATGCCAAAACATTTACAATGTTTTCCTCGGTTCGACCTCGGCGGCGTCTGCGATATACAGGGCGACGAATACTTCCAGTAGTCCGAAAACGGCTAGCTAAACGATTAAACATTCTACTGTCGGTCGTATCGGCGCCTTTGAGGGTATCGCACTGCGTAAACCCGTTCAGCAATTGTTGCATTTCCCAAACATTCAAGATACACCGCAATGATGTCAACCGCTTCTTTAAGTAACAGAGGCATTTTGAAAATCAAATACGACACAACACTGTTGGCACGACAAAAATGTTGACGTAATAATGAAAGGTGACACGCGTGCACAGTTTCAATTTATATTTTGTTTTTCCAAGGCCTATTTGACTCTTAAAAAACCTTTACAATGGCAATTTGAGAATAAAATAATAATGTTCCGTAATTATGATTATTGTTGTTGATATCTCCGGAATAAAAATAGATATTAACTTGCGGGTTTCGCTGACTTCTTAGACTTTTAATCATCCTTGTAATCAGGTAAAATTGAATATACTATTATATTTATTTAATAATGGTCAACCTTCCCCCACCACTTTATTTGAAAAGTGACGAACACGTTCTATAAGTGAATTTTATTAATAAATCTTCGAAATATACAAAAATGTTATTTTCGGGATACCTTAACTAGGCGACTTTGGAGGAAACTTCGTGATTCATATTTACCGTTACTGTTGCGCCCTCTAGCGCCAGTCTGAGAAACTTGAAAATAATTTCCAGCAATTTCTCATGACCACTTTACCTAATATATTTTTTTTCCGCAAGCCATACGACTAACACTTTCTGAGATACGGCCGACAGACATTTTTAGTGGGACACCCGGTACAAGAAGTAAAAGAAATTCCAGCGATGTCTAGTATAAAAATATTCGGTATGTTACAGAGAGTTGAAGAGCTTGGTTACAGTTCTGCACTAATGAAAACTTTAGAGCCTTTGCTTCCAAAATATCAGCATCAACTGTTGAAAATTTACCTTTGGTGAGACATAGAGAGTTATTTATCAAATTTTTCCTGATGAAAGAAAAATTGTGAAATTGCTTTAGAATTTCATTCTGAAGTAATTATGCCAGAACTGTTGTGAAGATACTATGCTAGAAAAGCTGGGACTGCAAAAGTACATTATTGGTGCATTTGTAAAGGTGTTAACGGTGGAAGGCCTATGGTATAATGTGATCGGGATGAGTGTGAAATCGAGTGCTTTCATATTACATGTGTTGGGTTAATTGGAGGAAATGACAATGTATTAATTTTGTATAAAAATGTTATTAATTTATCATTATTTATGTCAAAGCAGATTTACACACTGTAAATATCTCATGAGAAACATAACAGTAACAAAAATTGGACAATACAAACAAAAGGTATTATGAGTGTATTTGTTAGAGAAGTGGGGGCTATTTTGTAGTTGAAATTATAAGCCTTTGGTAAATAAGTGTAAACTTTATTTTTGCTGTTTATAAAAAAATTTAATTTTAGTTGCTCAATATACACAATAGAACCCATACTTTTGAGTTTTAAGCAATGTGTTAGAAACATGCATACAACTAATTTTCTAAATTATTTTTTTATTATAAATTTAGGTCGTATTAAAAAAAAATACAGAATTATATAAAAATGAAATAGACTTCCATAGTGCTAGCCTCGTGGCACCTTCATCAACCTTGATCTGTAGTAATTCCTCCTGACTGAATGTAAATGTATATCCCATAATTTGTGAAGGATCGTAATCGGGGTGACTTTCTTCCTCTAACCTAGCAGGATTTCCTTAAGCTACATTATCATAAAGTAAATTATTGGTGCCAAATGCTTTTACCTGTTATGAAATGCTTGCTGCAAACTCTGATTTTTCAATATGGTGTCTGTGAGATCCTCTCTATTTAAAGCAGCCAGCCATCCATCCCTTTGCTTTCTAGATAAATCATTCAGACGTGTTAAAAACTTATAGTTTAAGATGGAAGGTACATGATAAAACTTACGAATAGCCCTGTTGGAGCGACTTTTACAGCCGACAACTAGACAAGTCGTAGGCGTATTGTTTCAGAATTAAACACTTAGACTACACAGTAAAAAACAACACTTTCCGATAAAAACAGTTTTAAACAGACGCATAAAAACCGTTAGACCAGGGAGATGCGCTTACGGACCATTAGAAAGTCGACCAAATGCTCTAAGCAACAATTTGATCTTGAGCGCACAGAACTCGACAGTAAACTAAGCATTGAATTCGTGTATATTTGCCACATATTTGCCTTCCACGGCCATATTGAAATTTTCGATGAATGTTTCTGAGTTCTGTGGAACGAATTCAATATGGCCGTGGGGGGTAAATTGGAATTTGACACATCGTTGGATTGCCTAATTGGATGTAAATCTGTGTGTGTAAAAAATAAATAAAGATAAATAAACAACTACATGAGAGTAGGAACTTAAAATTAAAAACGTAGTCAACTTGCAAATTGCATGAATTGAGAAACGCCTTTCTAATATATAAATGTCAATCAGCGTTTTTAATGAACTTTATAACCTAACCTACCATGAAAAATATGCTCAAACCCCTTGCATAATTTCTGCGCACGGGCCTGTCACGGTGGTGGTTGACTTACTCAATACACACGTGTCTCTGAGCGAAATATACTTGGAAACGAATTGAGAGGTTTGCAATAAACTAGATATTGGATTTACCAAATCCTCGAGGATCTGTCAATTATTTATGGAAAAGAACCTATAGGTTGTAAGCACTGAACGTATAAAGTACCTAAAGAATCACTGCACTAAAAGACATCTGTCAACGAATAACTAAATTAGGTTATAAATGTCCAACGGAGCGAAATAAAAAACTACACTGAATTTACGAGTCATAAAAGGGGGAAAACACTGTAATAACACTAGGATTATGAAAATATTTTTATAAAAAAATTAGCCAATGCTTATGAACAAATAGACATTAGGAAGCAAAAGAGTATGAAAAACAATAAAGAAATAGTTTAACGTTCTTGGGGGAGAAGGAATAAGTAAAGTAGAGATAGTAAGAAGTGAGTTTAATTTTAAAGAAAATTTGATTATAATTATTGAAGACTTAAGGCATTGAAAAAACTTGTGCTGTTTATATAAATTTTATTTACCTCTACAATCTCAAGCAGATCCAGTTTGTTACCCTTATTACAAAAATGTAAGAATCTAACTTTTCGAGACATGTATTCATAAACAAACATAACCTCCCTAAGGCCGTGTTCCCCAACGAGTATAATCTCGCATTTCACGCCGTTCTTGTAAGAGTCGATTAAGGTTTTCTCCGGCGTTTTGAAAAACTGCAGGAATTCCAAAAGATCGTACGTTGTCGCTATTTTCCCTTATCCCACAATTTACCACTAAAAAAAAGGACGGCATTTTATTTAGGGTACTTTAATTATTAGCAGAACAAACAGAGATATCATATTTCAAGGCAAACTCTAAACAAAACTTGAAATTATAACCCAAACGCTTGTGTGTATTTACTTTGTTTGTCGTCCAAGCAAAATGGCCGCCGAGCCTGTGAGATCATATGAAAATAATTAATATAATTTAATCATTCGTTGACAGATGGTTTTAATGAGGTCATTCTTCAGGTACTTTATACGTTCGGCGCTTACAACCTATAGGTTCTTTTCCATAAATAATTGACAGATCCTCCAGGATTTGGTAAACCCAGTATCGAGTTTATTGCAAACCTCTCAAGCTTTATGATGTCTGTCATTATTGATGATGTCACATCCGTTTCCAAGTATACTTCACTCTGAGACACATGTGTGTAGAGTAAACACGGTGGTGGTTACCACCATTGAAATTTTTTTTTAAATCTTATTTTTTCGATATTGAAACTAAGCTTTCGTTATTTATTACCATGGGGCAGGGGGCACAGCCCCACTTTTCAATTTTTACATTAATTATGGGGCATGGCTCTACATTTTAATTAAATTTCTTCGCATTTATAAAATTTCTCTTTAAACTTTTAAACAATACTAAATCTAAAATGTCTTAATTTCAACAATTTCTATTTATGTAATATATTTGCATGGATCGATTATTTTATCGTCTTGAATTTGAGATTTGCGGATGTTAGATTATGAAAGGTTAATAGAGAATCTCGTCTTGGTGAGGTTTCCACTTCTGTCTTGTGGTCTTAAGCACACATCCTAATTTTATTCTCTAAAATCACGTTGTAATTTTAGGAACAAAAATCTACGTCCGTCAGAAACATAGAAACTGAAACTGGAATTACAAAATCTAAGGCGCAAAGAATTTTGACGTCCAATAAATATTTTCTCTATGTTGTTAAAATTACCCAACATTTGCATCCTGGTGATGATTTAAGACGATTGGAATTTCGTCACTGGTTTTTAAATAAATCTAACGAGGATCGTTCTTTTCACCAAAAAATAATTTGGTCAGATGAATGTCGAATTACAAGTTGCGGTTTTCATAACCGACATAATAAAAGACATTGGAATTCCACAAATCCCCACATGGTACGATCTGTTCGCCAACAAGGTCGATTTGGGGTAAATATAAGTTGTTTCTTGTATCAAAACAAGCTGGTGTATCGCTTTTTTGAAGAAAATTTAAAGGCAGATCTGGACACACTCCAATCAAACCTTTTCGATATCCTTGATCATGTTTCCTTAAATGTGTAGTAATAGAGATTTACTTTCAACAAAATGGCGCCCCGACCCATAACGCTCTTCGAATAAGACAGTATTTAAATGCTCACTTTAGAAACCGTCGGATAGGAACACATGGACTACCACGATCTCCGGATCTAACACCTCCACATTTTTTTCTTTGGGGAGTGTTGGAAAATAAAATTTATAAAGAAGTCATTTTAACCCGAGAACAACTTGATCAAAGAATTCATGAGGCCTTTGCAGAAATAAAACCATTACACATCATAAATGTCTTAAAATCCGTTCAAAAAATATGTCAAGAGTGCATTGAAAACAACGGAGGAGCTTTGGAACATTTTCGATGATTCCCGTTATTTTTTACCTTAATCTGAATCTTTTATTTCGTTTCAAAGTAATACAGTTTAAATAAATCGCCTAGGAAACCAATACCATCCATGGTGTGTTATATATTTGAAAAGAGAATCTAAAATGCCATCTTCTTAGATTAAAATATACAGGGTGTTCCATTTAAAAAAATTATGTTAGGTCCGATAACTTTTCTACCTGAGCCCGTATACTTATTCTAAAAACGGCAGATTATTCAACAATCATTATAAAGAAACTTTTGTATAAAACATTTTTAAGAAAATATAGGGTGATTTTGAAATTGTCAATTTTTTTATTTTCCCCCGTATCTCTTAAGCGAGCGAAAATTTTCAAATTTTGATTTTATCATTTTAAGTTTGACCCAAAAAGAGCACATGGCACCTATATTACTTTTATGATAGCACTAACAATTACGGAGATACCCCATTAAAGTGTCGAAAATGGGACACCCTGGTACTCATTACTTTGAGGCAACTCCAAATAATTTTATTCAGCTCGATTTTGTGTAAGTAACGTTACAGTGGTATTAAATAAATAAAATATCCTGCATTTTAGAACTTGTCATCTTTCACATCGCTGACACATTGATCCTTTACTTCGATATTAATTTACTGATTTTTGGATTTCGTGGTGAATTTAATTATGAATTAGTTCGAACTATGGAATAAACGTTTACTAAGTATACAGATATGCATCTGATGTATGGTCTTGCGTCTTGAAACGATTTAGAAGCTTGAAGGTTATATCACGATAGATTTTCTAATCGTACTATGCCAAACCAGAAGACATTTCAACAAGTTGGCCAACGTCTAATGGAGAATGGTGGCCGATTCCAGTTAATAAGGTAATACATATTATTGACTTTCTTCATAATTTTAGGAAAGTTTGGAAAAAATAATACTGATGCTGGTCCCCGAAGAACCGTACGTACGTCGCAATTAGAGGAAAATATTTTAAATGCTGTAGATGACACTGCATCAACGAACACTCGAAAATTATCAGCACAGTTTAATACATCGAAAACATGCACAACATGAAGTTCTTCAAGAACAGCTGTTATATCTATCATTTGCAAAAAGTACATGATTCCTGAAGATTGTGATGTGATAAGGACCAAGGCTGGGTTATTGTGGCGGGTACAGCAGTCCTCAATTCAGTATCAGATTTCACTGAGCCCATGTTCAACCCTCTGAAGTTTTTTAATAATTTCATTAAGGTGCCTCCTATTACATCACTGCGTTTTTTAAATTTTTGTATTTTTTCGGATTAAACAACTTACAATGAAACTTTTCTGTTGTTTAAATGACTTTCGTATCACACTCTGTTGTCGAGAAACAAAATAGACATGGTCCTTTGTATTAAAAATAAACCATGAATTCGTTTATTATTCTTTTTCTCGAAAACGGTTCATTTTATCGACAATAAACAAGAGTACCTTTTCTTTAGTCTAAGGTGCAAGCTACCCAGATTTATTTTTTTTTTAATCTTTATCATACAGGGTGTAAAAAATATCAGCATTAAGTAGTAAAGCTTAGTCCGCCCCTGGTAAACTAGAAAAGCTATACATTGTGACAACAATTATTTTGTGGGTAAAAATTATTAACGTCAATAACTGTCTATCACAATACCTGGGTAGTATTCAGTGAAGATTCACTCATAAATAAGTCAATTTTAACTTTGATAATTTCTTTTATTTATAAGTCAAATATTCAATCCACATGGCTAAAATAAAAAAAATCCCTCTTCCAATTTTGGCCTCTTCAAAATCCAACCTGTTCGTTGGTCCACCCACTGAATGTATATCTTCTAATTCCTGTCGGTTCAGAACCAATATTGTCTCTGGTAAAGCATAGCTTGTGAGTTCTCTGTAGTCGAAAGAAAATAAAATTCTGTTGTTAGGGGATGTAAATCCAATAGCAATAATTAAATAAATCTCTACTATGATAAAGAATCGCACCCAGGTCAGGTCGCAGTGTAATATCTTTTATAGCCAAGAAAGAAATGGGGGCTCCGCTGTTATGGGGTACAAACCCAACAGCAAGAATTAAATAAAAATATTTCTACTATGAAGGAGAATCAATCCACAATTATTGTGTCTAGTAATGCACAGCTTGTGAGTTCTCTATAGCCGAAATAAAATAGGGCTTCACTGTTACGGGGTACAAACCCAACAGCAAGAATTAAATAAAGATATTTCTACTATGAAGGAGAATCAATCCACAATTATTGTGTCTAGTAATGCACAGCTTGTGAGTTCTCTATAGCCGAAATAAAATAGGGCTTCACTGTTACGGGGTACAAACCCAACAGCAAGAATTAAATAAAGATATTTCTGCTATGAAGGAGAATCAATCCACAATTATTGTGTCTAGTAATGCACAGCTTGTGAGTTCTCTATAGCCGAAATAAAATAGGAGAATTAAATAAAGATATTTCTACTATGAAGAAGAATCAATCCACAATTATTGTGTCTAGTAATGCACAGCTTGTGAGTTCTCTATAGCCGAAATAAAATAGGGCTCCGCTGTTATGGGATAGAATCTCTACTATTATAAAGAATCGCACCCAGGTCAGGTCGCAGTGTACGATCTTTTATAGCCGAGAATAAAATAGGGCTCCGCTGTTATGGGATATAAATTCAACAGCAACAATTAGATAAAATATAATCTCTACTATTATAAAGAATCGCACCCAGGTCAGGTCGCAGTGTACGATCTTTTATAGCCGAGCAAGAAATGGGATTCCGCTGTTATTGGGGTACAAACCCAACAGCAAGAATTAAATAAAATAGAATCTCTACTATTATAAAGAATCGCACCCAGGTCAGGTCGCAGTGTACGATTTTTTATAGCCGAGAATAAAATAGGGCTCCGCTGTTATGGGATATAAATCCAACAGCAGGAAATAACGAATTTTTATACTCGCTAACCCTAAATAAATAACCTTTCAGGATCTCACCTTTCAGGATACTTCAAGCTTTTGCTTCTCTGAAAGCTGGAGCTCGAATGAATCCTCCATCGCGCTGCATCTCCGTTTATACTCGTCGGTTGCTATCAAAATTGTTTGTTATACAGGAGGACCAGGAAAGATTGGATTTCTACATGAATTCGTCAGAAATGACGTTTTGTCAAAAGGTTAACAGATTAGGTTACATTTTCCTTACGAGGAAAAAGAAAATTATGAACGAATACGAATAGAAAATAAAAGATTTGGGAGTATCGTTACAATACCTCCTCGGAAACGATACAAAAAAATTAATTTTAATAACAATTAAATTTTTTTTTTAAGAAAACTTTGAACGAATTGTTACCCAACCATGATTTTTTAGCTTAAAACGAAACCTCTTATTGTCAGGAAAATCTTTCGGAACCAAACTTACCAAAGGAATCGAAATTTTAATTTCAGATGTTATTTTGGAAGAGAGATTTGCTATTGAATTTTCTGTGGGTTTATTCGGTTTGACGGGAAGGTCATTGTCAGAGAGATCACCGAATAGATTAAAAAGTATTTTTTTTTGTTGAATTTTTTATAGAAATGGGAAATGGAACGGGGGAAATAAATTTTAATGGAGGCCCAAATAGTTCAAAACGCACTTCTTCCAAATTTTTTCCTTTTGCTGGTGGAGTGACGGGTAGTGGCGAGGTGTTTATGTTTAACCACCAAGTAGGGCTACCCTCTGGTGGGTTTTCTCCATATATATTCTCCAACTTCCTTTTTAAGTGATTTTCTGACATTATTTTTTTCTACAAAAAAAAATGAATAAATTATTGTTTAACATGTGCTATTTTTAAATATTTTATATGAACGTGTTTGATTTCTTGATTTTGTTGATTTTGCAGGTTATATATGTTTGGTGAAATAACTTTTGATATAATAAAAGGTCCAGCGAATTTCGGAGCTAATTTGGATGAAAAACCTCTAGCTCCTGATGACAAATAATGTTCTCTTTTCATAACGTTATCCCTTTAAACTGAAAATGTCTTCTTTTAAGATTATAATAATGACTTTGTTTTCCAAATGATCTTTCCGAGTTTAGACGAACAAATTCGAAAATTTCTTCCATTTTAGATAAATTTAACGCACGATTTCTAATATCTTCCTGACTGTTTGGTTCTATATTATCTTCATTCCTATATATTCCCTTAGGTAGCTCCAGTTCTCTTCCAAAATTTAGGAATGCTGGACTGTACCCAGTAGATTCATGTACAACTGAGTTAAGAGCGAAATTAAGTTCGGGTATAAACTGATCCCATTTTCGATGATCCTCTTCACAATATTGAGAAATAACGATCCTAATATCTCTATTTCTTCTTTCAACTGGATTTGCTTGAGGAGTATAAAGACTTGTTTTGTGATGTCGAATAGATAAAGTTGACAAAAATTTTGTAAATTTCTTACTGCTAAATTGTGTACCATTATCTGTAATTATAACTTTTGGACAACCGAAAGATGAAAGAATCCTATCTCTAAAAACTTGACAAACTTTTTCAGTAGTTGCTTTTCTCAACGGTTGAACTTCAGTCCATTTCGTAAAACGGTCTTGAAATACGATTACGCAACTATTTCCTCTAATGGATCTTGGTAAAGGTCCTATTAGATCTGTACTGACGGTATCCCAGGGTCCATTTGTTGGCGAAAAAGACATCAATCCCGCAGTTTGTTGCTGCGACTGTTTATACCGCTGACAAGTTAGACAATTTCTGACATATTCAGAAATATTTCTGAACATTCCTGGCCAATAATACCTCTTGGCAATTCTTGAAATTGTCTTTGCTATTCCCATATGTCCTGCAGTAGGTTCATCATGTTTTCTTTCAAAACATTTGTTCTTAAATTTTCAGGTACACATAATTTCCATGGATTAGTTAATTCAGGTTCAGTAAAATCGGTTCTTTCAAAAAAATGTTTATATAATTTACCATTCATTATTTTTAAATCAGGATAATTTTCTGGATTTTGTTGAACTTCGGTCATTTTTTTAATATACCAGTTACCCGCTACTTCTTCAGTTAAACAAACATCGAGCGGTGATCTTGATAAAGCATCTGCTAATTTATTAAGAACACCCTTTTTATATTTAATATCAAAAGAATATTGTTGTAGATCAATCACCCATCTAGCTAATCTTCCTGTAGGATTCTTAAGAGATTGTAACCACTTCAATGATTGATGATCTGTTTCAACGGTAAAATGATACCCTTCTAAATATGAACGCATTTTCTGGATTCCCCAAATAATTGCAAGACATTCTTTTTCTGTAACTGAATAATTTTTCTCTGGATTTGACAACGTACGACTGGCATAAGCAATAACTCTGTCATTTCCGTTTTGTTTTTGAATCAAAGCTGCTCCGATTCCATCTTGTGAAGCATCAGTTTGGAGTGTGAATTGTAAATTAAAATCAGGACAAGCCAAAATAGGAGCTTCTGTTAAAACATTCTTGAGTTTTTCAAATGATTCCTGTTGCTCTTCTTTCCATTCCCATTTCCTTTTCTTTTGTAATAATTTTGTTAATGGCGAGACCAATTTAGAATAATTCGGGATAAAACGCCTGTACCATGACGTTACTCCAACGAAACTACGAATTCCCCGAATATTCTTTGGATCTTTCATATTTTAAATTGCACTAACTTTATCGGGATCAGTACTAATACCTTCTTCTGATACATAATGTCCCAAATATTTTAAACTTTTTTTAAAGAATTTACATTTTTCTGGATTAATTTTTAAATTCGCATTCCGTAATCTTCGAAGAACTTCTTTAACATTTCCCATATGTTCTTCAATATTTCTACCCAAAATTATAATATCATCTAAATAAACAAAAGCTTTTGAATCTAAATCTGGTCCAACGATCGAGTCAAGTAAACGTTGAAAAGTAGCACCTGCTGAGTGTAAACCAAAAGGCATTACTCGAATTTGAAATAATCCTCTTTCAGGTACTGTAAAAGCTGTTATTTGTTTACTATCTTCAGAAAGTGGGACTTGCCAATAGCCTTGTTTCAAATCTAAACTTGTAAAATATTGTAAACCACGTAGTTTGTCCAAAATGACTTGAATAAATGGTAAAGGATATGCATCTTTTTGAGAAACTTCATTTATTTTTCGAAAATCAATGCAAAATCTTGGTTTTCCATCATCTTTCTTCACTATAACTACTGGCGAACTCCATGGACTATTTGAAGGTTCTATAATGCCATCATTAAGCATTTTGTTAACTTCTTCATTAATTATGGCTTGCATTGCAGGATTTTGTGGACGATATCTTTGTTTAATTGGTTTATTATTAGTAATATAAATTGTATGTTCTGTCAATCGGCAAGGTCCTTTAACTTCATTAAATTTTGATAATTCCTTGTTTAAAAATTCTTGAATTTTAGTTTCTTTATCTTGTACTATATTTTCCTCTACTACACAAGTGTCAATTATATTTACATTGTCAGAATTCTCTAACCAAACGATCTTCTTTAAAACGGGATCTATTAATATTTTTCTTTTACTAAGGGAGTCGAGACCTAGTAAGACGGAAAAATTCATACCTTGTAAACACCAAAAATTCTCCGAATCTTCTTGATTTTCATACTTAAAGGGAATGGTAAATACTTCAACAATTTGAATAATTTCTCCGTTAGCAACTCTTTAAAATTATTACAATTTCTTATCTCGAAATTCAATTCTTTACATAATTTGGCAACATTTTCATTTATAAAAGATTTAGTTGATCCTGTGTCAACAACTGCTTTGAACATAACATCTCCAATAATTATGAAAACATAAATTAACGTAGAATTTTCAACATTTTCTTCTGATACAGGACAAACATTCACATTAGACGCATTAACTTCCTGGCTCTCAGAGGTTAAACTTGTAGAAGGATAGTGAAACCTCAAAGAAAGACTATCCTTTTTTAGTTTTTCCGTCATATTATTTGACTGACAAATATCTTCTTCACGTCGACCCACCGTAGTAGTATTAACTTGATTGGAATTATTAGACATACTTCTCTGATATGTATTTTGAGGAAGAGTAGCTTGATTTCTATTATTGTGAAAATTTCCTTGTACATTCCTATTTCTTCGACAATTACAATCTTTAGTCAAAATACCTATACGGTGACAGTTGTAACATTCAATTTTTCTTTCATAATTATTATTTCTTGGTGATTCAAACCTACGGTTATTGTTATAATTTTCGTTTCTGCTCACATTGAAATTCTTTCTTCTATTAACTTGGTTCTCCTCATTTTTAATTTTTTCGAAATTTTCTGTTAATTTTATTAAATCCTGAACACTTTTGATATCGTCTTTTCTAATATAGTATTTATATTCTGGTTTTAAATTTCTATACATTATACTTAATTTCCTTAGTTCAGGAAAGGCTCCATGACGCGCAAGCAATGTTTGAATTTCTAAAAGATATTGTCGTCCCGTTTCATATTCTTTCTGTTTTCTGTCCAGAATTTCTTCTTCCAGTTCATCCATATAATCTGATTTGAAAAAGAAAGAATACAAAATATACAGAATAACCTGAAGAATTATTATGTTGAAAAGTATTATTTATTTGTTCTGGAAGAACAGGTAAGTTAATAAATTTTTGTTTATAAACATCTAAATACTTTCGTCGTAATTCTTCAAGTGTTCCTTCACTGTTTATACCCCATTTATTTAGATCCTCAACCAAAATATTTCTCTTTAGTTTAGAAATCCATGACTAACGAGGATCTTCAACTTCTGGTAATTGAGATTCTTCTGATATTTTTTCTGGTTCTATTGGGGGCAGAACGACGATTACTATTTCGGTTCGGCATTATTAATTATTATTTAATAAAAATGTATCTTCTTTCGAAAATCTTAAAATCTTTTCACCTTCTTTCTAAGATTCTCTTGGTCCCTTTTCTCAGGTTCCTTTTCTCAGGTCCCTGCTCGGGCGCCAATTGTGACAACAATTATTTTGTGGTTAAAAATTATTAACGTCAATAACTGTCTATCACAATACCTGGGTAGTATTCAGTGGAGATTCACTCATAAATAAGTCAATTTTAACTTTGATAATTTCTTTTATTTATAAGTCAAATATTCAATCCACATGGCTAAAATAAAAAAAATCCCTTTTCCAATCTTGGCCTCTTCAAAATGAATCCAACCTGTTCGTTGGTCCAGCCACTGAATGTATATCTTCTAATTCCTGTCGGTTCAGAACCAATATTGTGTCTGGTAAAGCATAGCTTGTGAGTTCTCTGTAGTCGAAATAAAATAAAATTCTGTTGTTAGGGGATGTAAATAAAATAGCAATAATTAAATAAATCTCTACTATGATAAAGAATCGCACAAAGGTAAGGTCGCAGTGTACTGTCCTGGCACAGTTCGCCTTCGCTTCCTCCTTCGAGGGGCTTATCCCTGGAAGCACCACGGCTAGCTCCAACCATTTTCTCAGGGGCGGCGGTCTGTGTAGGGCAGTTTGAAGTCGACCCAGGACCCTTCCTGGTGTCGGCCTCGGTAGTAACGAGCATGTACGGGGTTTCTTCGCCCTCAGCCGTCAGGGCTGGGGGAGTTTCGCTATTTAAATCTTTGTCTTCACTCATTTTTCGGTTTGCCACACTTGGCTTCGTCTTCGCCGACCTGGGGCAGGGTATGCCCAGGTGGTAGGTAATCGTATTCGTCCTCTAGGCTCTGGCACTAGCTGCTAGAGGTCTGGCCTCGTCGTTCAGCTCTCGGCGTCGCTGATTCTTCACCAATTCGTTTTTCCTCCACGTTGCCACGTGGTTTTCTCGCTTTGCCGACCTGGTGCAGGTTATGCCCAGGTGGAAAACACTCGTACACGCTTCCCTAGTGATGGCGTTTGTCGCAGCAGTTGTGGCACTGGATGTCCAAAGTCGGCAACGTCGGCAATGACCAGTTCTCGTCGTATTTCGCCTTAAAATTATTTTGCCAATAGGTTTTCTCTTCTTGCCGACCTGGTGCAGGTTATGCCCAGGTGGTAAACACTCGTAGTCGCCTCTCTGGTGATGGCGTCAGTCGCAGCAGTTATGGCACTGGATGTCCAAAGTCGGCAAAGTCCAGTTCTCGTCGTACTTCTTCTTAAAATTAGTTCGCCACTTGGTTTTCTCTTCTCGCCGACCTGGTGCAGGTTATGCCCAGGTGGTAAACACTCGTACTCGCCTCCTTGGCGATGGCGTCAGTCGCAGCGGTTATGGCACTGGATGTCCAAAGTCGGCAACGTCGGCTGCGTACAATTCTCGTCGTTATTCTTCTCAAATTTCTCTAGGTGGCAAAGGTGCTTGAACGATTGGCCCTCCTCCGAAGATCGTAAGCGGACTCTTTCCCCTAGGTGCGTGCAAAGCCTGCCCGTATTCCAGGTACAAGCTTCTAAGACGGTTAGGAACCACTGCCTCCTTGCAGTATCGGGCTCGACTACGGCGTCCTCCGCCGGTGCCTTCCTCCAGCACACCTTGCTTTTACTTTAGGTTCACGTGTACCCACGTGGTACACCCAGGTCTCGGATCCTCCAAGATCAACTGGCAATTTCGCTTGGTGACGTTCGTCCAAAGAAAAGACTTATGCAGATTTTAAAACCGAAACAAATGCTCAACAATACTTTTAGGTCTTTACTGTTCTATGGTTCTGCACTGACTGACTTTCCCTTGCGAAATCACGCTATTTATAGCCGATTTCCACGCTCGAATACCACAACACCCCCCCTCTGAAGAGCATTTGTTATGGTATGTTTATTTAACCGTACTCATCTAGTACGATTACACAATATTTATAACTTCAATCCTAAAAATACTAAGTCCATAAACAACAATATAAAATAACTAAGTCCATAAACAACAAAAATAACCAAGTCCATAAACAACACTATAAAAATAACCAAGTCCATATAAACATATTTAAAATCTTTTTAACTTCTTCCTGTGGGGAGACTTCCCCTTCTTCCTTGAACGAGGCGATCCCTCAACCTCCATGGCTCTATCTTCATCTGGTGGCTCTTCCTCAGGTGACCTGGTATAGGCCTCCTGTGGGTAGTTCTCTGGCGACCTGGGGGACTCCTCGGAGGCTTCAGGTGGCTTCTCTCTTGGCCGCCTCCGTGATGCTACGGCGACCTCGGATTGAGGGCCCGTAATTTCCTCCACGTCTGGTGGCTTCTCATTAGGCTGCCTCAATGGTACCTCGGCGACCTCGGGCTGAGGGGCCGGAATTTCACGTATTTCAGGGGGTTGTCCATGGAGCTGGATCTGTGCGGGGATTTTGGTAGGCACATATCTCCAGGGGATTCCTTGTTCATCATACCGGGTCTCCAAACTTGGAGGACATAGGTATAAATCCGTTATAGGTAGCTCTACAAAAGCCGCTATCGGGTCGGAATTCGGTAGTGGCGTACGTTTTATCGCGACTACCGTCCATCCTACATAGTTTTCTACTGGACGTTGCGTTTCCTGTCCACCCACCACTTGCAAATCCGTCAACGACGGTTCCCTTGGTTCCGCTAGCTTTACCACTGGCTGGTAATACCCTGCAGCTGTGGCGGTCGTTGATTCGGTCAGTACTTTTTCCTTAATCTCAATTTCATCTTCAAATTCTGGTGGTGGCAAGATTACATTAATTTCGTCCTCTTGGACCACGTCTGGTGGTTCCAATACTTCGCATTTGACTGCTTCATCTTCTTGGATCACGTCTGGTGACTCCAACACTTCATATTTGACTATTTTATCTCCTTGGACCACGTCTGGTGGCTCCAAAACTTCGTACTTGGCTCTCTCTGCCTGTTGCCGCAATTGGTCAGCTGCATATCTCTCATCTTCTGCCTGTAACAACGCTACACACGTCATTCTATTAAATCTCATGCCCTCCTTCGCGTCCGAAGGTGAGAATGAGGCATAACGTTGTCTAGCTCGTCTCATTCGTCGGCGTTGTCTCCGGTCTCTTCGGATTTCCGGCATCGGCGACTCTTCATTTGCCACTGTATCCTTATTGGTTGAAGTGGACACACTGATTATTACCTCGCTATCTTCAACAGCGACCTGAATTCTTGTTGAAACGTCGCTAATAGTCTGGCTTGTTGACTGAATTGAGCGTCGGTCTTCTGGATTTGCCAAATCATCCACGCATGAAATACAGTTGTTGTTCCGGAAATTAAATAGCACCTTCTCCGAGTTGTCCATTTCTTCCTCTTCCTTGGTCATGTCTTCTTCTCTATTTCCTTTTCGGATTTCACACTCTTTGATACCAGGCATTTCCACTGGTGATCCATCTGGGAATACAAATTTCAGCTTCCTTGGTTTCACCACACTCGCTTGTTGTCTATTTGTGTCCTGATTATCTCGTCTCTCCCATGTCCTACTATACTGTGGCCTATTTGGTCCCTGCGTCCAACCTCCCTGTTGTTGAGGCCTTCTTCCTTCGTTCATACAGTTTCTACGCAGGTGAGCACCTCCACAGCCATAGCATTGTAAGCGGCCTTGGTAGCCTTGGTACTGCCATTGTCTATTCTCCCCATTATTGCTGTTATTCTGAGTATCAACAATTGCTTTTGGTGCGGTGTACACCTCGGACGTTTTCCAATCCCGTTCCACCGTAATTGCAGCGTTTAATAACTCTTCCGTACTTTGACAGTTCCATGTACGTAGCGCAGCTCGTAACGGACCGCCTAGTCTGCTTAGTAATAGCGGCACCACCTCTTCTTCCTGCCATCTTGGGTTTATTCGCTGACAAATCTGTCTTTTGCGAATTAAAAACGCCTCCGCGCCTTCTCCTTTCACTTGGTCTTGGCCATATAACTCGGCCCGTAAGTGGTTCAGACATTCATTGTTATTGTATGCCCTAAGCACTGCTTCTTGCAATTGCCTCCAAGTGATCTGTCCTCCATCGTATATCTTCATACGGATGGCTGCTTGTCCTGTCATCTGCCTAATTGCCAGGTCCGTCCATTGGTATGCCGGTGCTCCTATCTCTATACAATACGTTTGCATATGCTTTAAAAACAACACCGGGTCCTCTGTGTCGGTTCCTGCAAACTTAGGTGGCGGTGCTGGGATCGTTCTTCTTGGTTTGTCGATTAATTGCCCTATAGACTGGGCTAATCCTTCCATTGTCTTCCACCTCAAAGCCTCAAGGCCTTGCCCATCTAGTTCTGGCTCTATATGCCGTTCATTCAATGGTGGTAACGTCAATTTCTTAATTTTTTCTTCATACCTCTGCTTATGCCGGACTTCCCCTTGGGTTGGCGGAATTTGCCGACTTAACGGTGGCAGCGCCGGACCTCTAGGTTTGTCCTCATAGCTTGGCCTCTTCAGTTCTTCATCCAAACTAGATGGCATCCGCCGTTCTTCAGGTGGCATATCTTTTTGCGAAATTTTTCTTCGCCTTTCTTCCATCATATACGATGCTTCTTGATTGCACGGTATTTGTTCATCTAACGTCGTGTCTTCTGAGTTCTCATCTGAGTCCTCCTCAGACTCGCTGTGAATTGTCACGTCCATACTATATTTCTCCTCCCATAATCGGCGCTTTGCTCTGGTGTTATAAGCTGGGCATTCCATGGGTAGGTACGTCGACGATTCGCGATAGCTTAGGCCAAAGGGCCTAACGTCGTCACAGGGTTCTTTTTTACTCCTATCGCCTGAGTAAGTCGTCGAGTTGGGCGCCATGTCCTGGCACAGTTCGCCTTCGCTTCCTCCTTCGAGGGGCTTATCCCTGGAAGCACCACGGCTAGCTCCAACCATTTTCTCAGGGGCGGCGGTCTGTGTAGGGCAGTTTGAAGTCGACCCAGGACCCTTCCTGTCGCAGCAGTTATGGCACTGGATGTCCAAAGTCGGCAACGTCGGCAATGTCCAGTTCTCGTCGTACTTCTTCTTAAAATTAGTTCGCCACTTGGTTTTCTCTTCTCGCCGACCTGGTGCAGGTTATGCCCAGGTGGTAAACACTCGTACTCGCCTCCTTGGCGATGGCGTCAGTCGCAGCGGTTATGGCACTGGATGTCCAAAGTCGGCAACGTCGGCTGCGTACAATTCTCGTCGTTATTCTTCTCAAATTTCTCTAGGTGGCAAAGGTGCTTGAACGATTGGCCCTCCTCCGAAGATCGTAAGCGGACTCTTTCCCCTAGGTGCGTGCAAAGCCTGCCCGTATTCCAGGTACAAGCTTCTAAGACGGTTAGGAACCACTGCCTCCTTGCAGTATCGGGCTCGACTACGGCGTCCTCCGCCGGTGCCTTCCTCCAGCACACCTTGCTTTTACTTTAGGTTCACGTGTACCCACGTGGTACACCCAGGTCTCGGATCCTCCAAGATCAACTGGCAATTTCGCTTGGTGACGTTCGTCCAAAGAAAAGACTTATGCAGATTTTAAAACCGAAACAAATGCTCAACAATACTTTTAGGTCTTTACTGTTCTATGGTTCTGCACTGACTGACTTTCCCTTGCGAAATCACGCTATTTATAGCCGATTTCCACGCTCGAATACCACAACAGTACGATCTTTTATAGCCAAGAAAGAAATGGGGGCTCCGCTGTTATGGGGTACAAACCCAACAGCAAGAATTAAATAAAAATATTTCTACTATGAAGGAGAATCAATCCACAATTATTGTGTTTAGTAATGCACAGCTTGTGAGTTCTCTATAGCCGAAATAAAATAGGGCTTCACTGTTACGGGGTATAAATCCAACAGCAAGAATTAAATAAAGATATTTCTACTATGAAGGAGAATCAATCCACAATTATTGTGTCTAGTAATGCACAGCTTGTGAGTTCTCTATAGCCGAAATAAAATAGGGCTTCACTGTTACGGGGTACAAACCCAACAGCAAGAATTAAATAAAGATATTTCTACTATGAAGGAGAATCAATCCACAATTATTGTGTCTAGTAATGCACAGCTTGTGAGTTCTCTATAGCCGAAATAAAATAGGAGAATTAAATAAAGATATTTCTACTATGAAGGAGAATCAATCCACAATTATTGTGTCTAGTAATGCACAGCTTGTGAGTTCTCTATAATAGCCGAAATAAAATAGGGCTCCGCTGTTATGGGGTACAAACCCAACAGCAAGAATTAAATAAAAATAGAATCTCTACTATTATAAAGAATCGCACCCAGGTCAGGTCGCAGTGTACGATCTTTTATAGCCGAGAATAAAATAGGGCTCCGCTGTTATGGGTTATAAATCCAACAGCAAGAATTAGATAAAATAGAATCTCTACTATTATAAAGAATCGCACCCAGGTCAGATCGCAGTGTACGATCTTTTATAGCCGAGCAAGAAATGGGATTCCGCTGTTATTGGGGTACAAACCCAACAGCAAGAATTAAATAAAATAGAATCTCTACTATTATAAAGAATCGCACCCAGGTCAGGTCGCAGTGTACGATCTTTTATAGCCGAGAATAAAATAGGGCTCCGCTGTTATGGGATATAAATCCAACAGCAGGAAATAGCGAATTTTTATACTCGCTAACCCTAAATAAATAACCTTTCAGGATCTCACCTTTCAGGATACTTCAAGCTCTTGCTTCTCTGAAAGCTGGAGCTCGAATGAATCCTCCATCGCGCTGCATCTCCGTTTATACTCGTCGGTTGCTATCAAAATTGTTTGTTATACAGGAGGACCAGGAAAGATTGGATTTCTACATGAATTCGTCAGAAATGACGTTTTGTCAAAAGGTTAACAGATTAGGTTACATTTTCCTTACGAGGAAAAAGAAAATTATGAACGAATACGAATAGAAAATAAAAGATTTGGGAGTATCGTTACAATATATATTTCAAGGGCACTATCTTAAGAGGTCCTAACTAGTGTCCATAACATTAAATTTTTAGTAAATTAAGTAATTATATTAAGTTATTCAAGAAAAAACTATTTCCTGCGGCGTCCTTCAGGAGCACATATCTCCGTAGGGATGAACACATTTTTTAAAACCCATTTATTTATTATGGCGAAAAACCATGCAATATTAACACTACGTTGAAATAAATCTCAAATATTCGGACAACTTGACGTCTATCGTCCATTTAACCTCTGTCAATTACGAACACGTGTTTTGCTTCATAGGCGAATCTACAAAATTGATAATATTGAAAACTCGTGATTTCTCGAAAGTTTTCATAAAACCCATATATCTGTAATATTAGTGAAGTTTAGTTTTTTTAGTGATAGTGGTTAAAAAAACGATAGGGGATTAAATAAATCCAATATGAATGTAAAAAAACAATATTTTTCTATAAAATATTTCAGTTAAAAAGAAATATTAATTTTTTGCACAATATAAAAATTTTTAAAATTCTAAATTTACATTTTACGTCTTTTGAGGAGCGCTTCAACATTTTGATCAAAATATAACCTAACAAGAAATTAGCAACCGATTTCAAAAATTGTAATTTTTAGTATTTCTCGAAAATCTAACATTTTTAAAATTCTTAGGTATACTTAATGCAAAACAAAAAACCAATGCAGGTCATACCCTTCGAGTGATGTCGGTTATCGACAGTGTTGCCGGCTTGTAACCAAAATATCCGAGTGAGAGAATTACACAGTTTTTTTTTCATAAAAACAAGATAAATATACAAAAATATTCCATACTTTATATATTTGTTTACTGCGTAATACTTTTTACCATCAACTTTAGTAGACCTAACACTTCTTTTATTTTCATCTTGCCAAGATCGACCAATGGTACCATTCTGAAAAATCCATGTTTCATCCAAGAAAACGAATTGGTACAAGAATGCTTCTTTTCCTTTAATATATTGAAAGACATTAGAACTACTAGACGAAACGATTCATTCACAATTCCCATAAGAGTATCGACTATTATTGTTTTAAAATAATTGGCGAGTGCGAGAGAGAAAGGCAGATATCCTTGGCCCGATCGGCAACATTGTAAACCGTCCCTTGGTTTTGATCGCCAGTGGTGTAGAGGTTAAAACCTAACAACAATCTATGAAAATAATACAATAATTTTTTTGTATTAGAATTTTTTCCTAGGAATGGAAATAATAGGCTACAAGAAATATACTACAATAAAAAAAAATTAATCAGATTGCTTGTTTGATTTAATTGTTTTTCGTCTGAAATCCTTTTAACATATTGGATTAATTCCGAATCTTGAATTTCAGAATCACAAATTCACCTTTAATATAAGATTCCGAAATTTCTGAATCCCAGTATGAAAGAAAGAGGTTATTTGGAAAATTCCTATTTTGAATTAGTTTCAGTTGGAAATTTATCACAAAATATGGGTAGGTACGTAAATGCAAAATAATACACTGCTACTATTGCAAAAAAAGTTGCTAAACTTTATTTCATTATTAGAATTGAAAACATTATAAAAACCTTTGTAAAAATTGTAATTACGAGGTAGACTACATTTATTCTTATTAAAATCTATGCGACATTATACGAGTGTCCCAATTCTATTTGGACATGAAATATCTTAGCTCCTGTATATCAAAAAAAAAACAATGAATACAAACATTTCTTATTTCAAAAACTGCCTTCACCTTCAACAAGCTTATACTTAAATATACAGGTTGTCCTAAACTTTGTAATATATACTTATCGACTTAACACCATTGTATGTAGGTACTATATATGTCTAAACTGAATGGTTGTTGAGATATTGTTAATTGAAAAATTACGGTTCTTGAAGTTAACAAATATCAACCTCGGGTTTAACCAGATGTCATATTTTGTAACTTCCTGTTAAAAGCTGGAAGTTATGATAGAAGATATTCTTAGATAAACAATGAAAAACTAAGGTGTATGTATAATATTAATAATAATCTTTATTTGCAATAATGTTTACAAACAACAAAAGAAGATGGCTTCACAAACAGAATAATGTATTCCAAAAAAATAACTACTTAATCATACAAAATTAAATCCCTTAAAGAATATGGTTCTAAGTTAACCAGCATCTTTTAACAGAGATTTTAAATAGATTTAGACCATTTATACATTTTATGTTAATCGGTACATTATTAAGTAATTTCAAACACATATAGCTTGGGCTTTTCTCTGTTAAAGTTAAGGTGGATTTATAAACTTGACGTTCCGTTTTGCCGGTGCCGGTGGCTGGTAGAGTTAAAAACATTGAAGTGCGTAAGACCATTCATAGTTGCCGGTGACGGTGACGCATGCCGGTGGGTGCCGGTCAACATAAACCAATTTTATCTTTTTCCGGCGGCCGGTCGTAGCAATACTCGTAGTAATGCTCAAGAGCCAATCAAATCCGTTTATGACTCTCACGTGATATTGACAGTGACGTTGTGTGTTTTTTGGCCCTTTCTTATTTTTAGTATTGCATGTGAACACAGAGCAAGTAAATGCCGTCTCATCGTCCATTTTAGCAACAACAAAAAAACAAATGATTAAAAAAAATAACACTATGAATATTGTGGTTATGTACTGTTTCTGCTAGTAGAAAAGAAGAAGACGAACGGCAGAGCGACGGAGTAACGTCAAGTTTATAAAAGGTTAATTGTGTCGCTACGACCGGCAGACGGCACACGTCACGGCCACCGTCAAACAGAATACCCAACGTCAAGTTTATAAATCCACCTTTAATCTATGAATTGAGTAATTTACATTCAGAATTCTAGTATTGTATTCGTGAAAGGTTTCTTGTTGAAACACCTGTTTGTTTTAAGAAAAAAAAAACATCAAACACTGAAAAATATATACGTCATAAATTGTCAAGAGCCCTAGTCTAGTAATTGTGTTTTTTATAATTGTAACGTTTTTCCTCCATTTCCCTGGGGTGAAAAAATCGCTACTGGACATGTCTCCAATATAACGCCATTTTCTAAAAAATGTAAAAAATACACTTTAAGTAGCTTTAGACCTTTATGCAATTAAAAAAATGTATATTATACAGGGTGGCGCACATACGAAACATGTACGAAAAACGTTAAAAAAATTTTAAATTATTTTTGTTCTAGTACCCAATATGTAGGTTTATATTGGGAGCACATTTCAAAATTATTTTTAAATATACTGGGTGCCTCAAAAAAAAGTTATACGTACACCAAAGTTGCAAAATTCTAAATGAAATATCCTGTATATTAGGTACTCTTATGGTGTATTTAAATGACCTGTGTGCTTCCAGCAACTAAACTGAATATCTTAAATCATATTAAGTATTGAACACCTGCTGTATAAAAAAAAAATGAAATGTGCCCCTTAATGACCCCACTTAACCTGAATGACTTTATCTTTATACCTACTGAAACAAAAAAAAAAAAAATTTTTAACAGTGTGTTGTAAATGATTGCATAGGGCCTACGTACCTTTGAATATTAGGAGAATTATAAATAATCTTGTAAGGTTCATCAGCAACTCGATCAGCATCATCTGATTTAACCAATATATCATCAAAGCATAGCTTAGACATCCTAAAAATTAATGAAATGAACCTCTAATTAATATTAAAAGGGTTTCATAATGAATGATAGGTACCTATTACATTTATTATAAACCAAAAGTTTTATTTGTCATAAATGTAGCATTACTAATTTTATTATTAATAGATATTACTTACGCCAATGGTTTTTTTGCGGCAGGTGGTGTTTCAATAACGGTTGACCCAGAACTAGAAAACAAACAAGGATATTAAAATATTTTAAATAATTCTATTAGGCAAACCAAAACTTGACACCTCCCAATCTTACCTGATTGAGAGGTCGTCTACAAATAAGCCTTCACAGTAACGAGGGTTTGCTCCCTTTCTAACATATTTAGCACCATTCACCCTTACTAAAATATCTGCAGGAAAAAAGTGATCAGAGCACAACTTTGGATTGTTTCGTAAAGATTGGTTATCCAGAATACCTACTAAAGAAAACCAAAGTTTTCTTTTTTCAGCATGTTGAGGAAACCTAAACAGAATGTTTATATGTTATATATAAAACATCTCAATAAATAGGTACCTAATTAAATTTAGGAATAGGATTTCAATTTTACAGTATTTTACTAGTCGATATCTTTTTACTCGTTTACTGTTAAGTAGCTACCATGAGTTATTTATCAATATCTACTCTTAATTGTTTCTAAGTATAACAAAACTTTTTTCATTGTGCATAAAAGTTTTAATAACAATGGTGCTACCACAGCATTAGTAAACAAACCCATAGGCTACACCAATGCTTTTTATAAAACAATAACCTAACCATACTTACCGATGAAATGATAAATTTGTATTAAAATGATCCACTTCTTACACACTACACAGGCACGAACCATGATTGTTTATTTCTACACTAATGTTTAGGCAAATACACAAGGAAATCAAAAATAAACTGCAATAAAGGCACAAAAACACAAGCTAGCTGCTGTGACACACTGGCAACATCGCAATCGCTACAGTCATTTAAAGAATCTCTCCGGTTGTAAAATCGTATTACAATGTTGCCGCAGTGCCTGATATATATAATAATAAGTTCAATACTTTTTAAGGTTTTTAACAGTTTTCGATAAAATATTCGCATAACATTGCAAGCATTGTGGTGACCTGGTCAGAATTAAAAACAAGAATTTTTTTTATTATTAAAAATTTCATTGGGTAAATAAATAAGAATTTATTTTCTTATGAAAAATAATTCGCGCGTGGTCAGTAATAATTTAAAAGATTGGATAAATGCCGTAAATAAAATTTCAAAAAGAAATAAAATAAATAAATTAAAATTTCAAAAAAGAAAAGAGAGTTTAAGATATTAACTTAATCAACGGAAAGAATACTTGGAATTTTATTAAGAATAAATGAGGAAAATAATAAATAATTAAAATCAACACAAGAATTAAATAAACTTACAGAATTCTTTGAAATTTTTTTCTAAGTTTCGGCACCCCATTGAAAATAAACACATCTTAATTTCACACATGATGTCGACTGATCAAGTCAGAGCGCAAAACAGAAACTAAATTATTCTCGAGACACGGGTCAATCAAGGCCCCGTCTTTTCTTGTTCATGGCAAAACGCCAGAAACCCTGGAAGGGATGCCGCGCGAAAGCCCGTGCAGTAACACATCCCAAAAATAGATGAGCGTATATTAGTCATTTAGGTCACCCACCTGGAGAAGTCGTAAAACGTCCGCTAGGTAATAAATTAGTCAGAAATATGCTGAAGGGGAGAATAATTAATTGCATTGTTTTATGTGACGTTTTTATGAGTAATAAAAAATTGACACATAAGGGAAGTTATATTTAAAAGGTCATAAAAACATCTTAGAAGGAAATAAATTAGGTGATTCACGCTTTTTGACCAGAAATAAATAATTTTCTTTCTCGCTTCTTTACATTAGATGTTTGATTAGTCAGAAAAGTTATGTTAGGGGAAAGAAAATTTATAGGGTAATAAATGTCAGAGAATACATTAATTTTCGTGGAATGGGTGACCATTCGACAAGATTAATGGGTTTTTGCTGTATTTAAGCAGCAGGATTTTCTAACGAAAGTCAGTCATTTCCAAAGATTCACACGGTTAACATATCTGCAGAAAAGTCGGTGAAAA
Source organism: Polydrusus tereticollis (assembly GCA_963920685.1). Taxonomy (NCBI): domain Eukaryota; kingdom Metazoa; phylum Arthropoda; class Insecta; order Coleoptera; family Curculionidae; genus Polydrusus; species Polydrusus tereticollis. The sequence continues at coordinate 29,428,620 of OY987336.1, forward strand.
GTGGTCAAGTCTTAGCCAAAAAGTTTGTTCGTTTCAAAACTTGGTAGTGAGTCTTAAACGGAGATTCACACGGAAGTCAGTAGAAAGTAATTAGTCCGGAGTCATAAGGTTGTGCGATAAATTCGGAAAACAAGTGAAATTAGTAAGTGACTTGAAGGCAGATTAAGTAATAAAAATTTTGCTAGAAGAAAGTGTGACAAGAATTGATATTGTTAAGAAGTGTGATTGGGGCATAATTATAATCTTAAAAAGTGTAACATTGTGAATTTTTGGGTGGCTCCATGTAATAAGGGTTTTTAAGTGTTTGAATTTATAAAACTTATAAAGATATAGTTAAAAGTTAGCATAACAAGTTGTAGTAAGCAAATATAACTGAATATAAAGTAATTAACATACATCTGGATGAAAAAGTGTTGTCTAAAATAAAGTGTTTGTCAAGTCGAAATTTTTGTTTACTTTCACGACAGATGGGAATATAACATCAACAAAGACTCCCTTTCACCTTTATCTTGCAACCCATCAGGTGAAAAGTATTTAGCTATGAACACAGATTCTCTCCGAGCCCACAGTACGAAATCTGTCGTCACCCACTAAGAGCCGTGCCAACCGTTAATTTTGAGAGAAGGCCTTACCGCTATTTGCCATGAAGTGGGTGGGCGCTACAGCATGAATGCATAATTTGATACGCACGCCTTAACTTTTTTGTATATTAGGTTCTGGGCGTTACTGCAATTACTAACTCAATCTTTTAAAAACAGTTTTCCCTAAATTTTCTAACAGACAGATAAAGCCGGCTAAGGTCAAATTTTGAGCGACAGAGATGAATAATAAAGAGGGAATGATGATTTGCCATATCAAAATGTAAACAATTTGGTCTAGTAGTTCTAATGTCTTTAAATATATTCTTTCAAAAATACCAGTCATTTGAAACCTACATGGGAAAGTTCTATAAGCCCTCGCCTCAGTTCATCTTTTTACCATTCGAAGCCTATTTTCTTAAAGAGGCTTCTTAAAGAGTTGAGACAACCATCAAACAGTTCTCTGTCTTTTAATTTCTGACTTAAAGTCTTCAAAGTTACATGATGTTCTAAATAAAGTTACAGCTTATGAATAACCGATGTAAAATATTATAGTTTATAAATAATACAACTTACTTGTTTCGTATATTCCATAAATAGTGTCACGGATAAAACTTATATCCAATCTTCACACATTTACAACTCTCTTTGAATTAGAACGTTTGTTTCAAGGTGATTCTAATAATTTTTTTCCTTAACTGTTGTTGAAATTGCGCTTAAAGTAGAGATATTCAAATTTAGGGCAGCTTTTTGCACCGACTATTTAAATTCTTCGGCATTTTTCACCAATAGTAAACAACGTTATTGTCAGAGATAATATCTATGTGCACTTTTGTTTCTCCTAATAGAATAGTTTTTTAATGCTTTTTATGAAAACATCTGGAGTTTTTGTTTGAAAATAGACGTTCGACACGAAACCACAGAACAATTAAGGTTAGATTTGCATGAAATGTCAAACCAAGTCAACGAACAAGCTGGCGCCACCGCACCGTTTACAGTTGTGTTGCCAGCTATCGGTCAATAAAATTCAAATTATATTAATTTTTACAAGCTTAAATAAACAAAATATTTGTTATAAGTGGGTTCATATCAAAGAAGAATACTTTAAGTTTGTAAGTGGTAAATTCAATATCGCATAAAGTTTTAATAGTTTTTGCCCAAATTTCATTTTCTCGTGTTTTCTTACGGATTAACAATTATCAGCTGATTGATGACGTGCATCGGTTTTTGTTTTGCAACAACTGTATAGGAAAATATAATAAAAAAAAAATATATGAGAAGCTCTTACCAAAGCTCTAAATATCATTTTAATCCGACTTTTCGTGTTCAAACTATTAAATACCAAAAAGCGGCCCGTTTCGATTTTCAATCGATCAAAAAGAATACTTGTCATTTTCCGATCGTACCCAAAAAATATAGGGTTCCGAAGGCAGAGGTTCTCTACAAAATCAGAAAGTTTCAATCGATTATATCCAGTGGTGTGGGCGCCACGTGGCACACGTATTCAATTTTATTTTTCGACTTTGATGTTTAATAACTTTTTTTTCCGAAACACCCTGTATTCTCAAATTTTGTCACATTAAATATGATAAATAGTTGTGTAATTGTTGGGAAAATTCAATTATTCCACCGCGAACCATTTATCAGAAAGTTCTATGTAAAAATTGTTGATACACACGTATGTGCATAGGAACTAGGGGATCCAATCCCGTTACATATTCCAATCCCGGGATATCGAGATTGCCATTCTTGTAATCCCGGGATCCCGGGATTGGTCCCGGGATTTAAAATTAAATAAAGTATTTTTTTCAATTTTATTGGTTGAAATCAGATAAAAACAACATAAAATAAAATACATTTACACGTAATCAGGCATTAATTAGCCGTATCAAAAAAGATAAGTTGGGTACATAATTAAAAAAACAAACAAAAAAAAAAATAACTGTATCCCATGAGCCAGGCAGAGCTGTTGCTTCGGATTTACAAGTTTCCCTATTTTAATCATCGTACTAGAACCATCAGTTACAAAACACACAATGTCTTTATTAAGACAGAGATTATATTCATGTAGCCTATCCTCAAGAACTTTTAAGCAAGCTTCTGCTGTCATAGAGTTTCTTATTCGGACTAATCCTAGGTTCCAAATTTCTTCCTTATGGTGTAAATTTATATTCATGTAATGCTTGTTTGATGCCGAACTCCATTCATCAAAAGTAATGGTAAATTTGTTCTCTGTTTTTTTCAATGCTGTTATTTTTTCTTTCATTATCGATTTAGCTTTTTCGCAATATTTCATTACCTTTGCTCGAACCGTAGTAGCAGAATTCGGAAGTTCCATACCACTGCTTGCAAACAAATATTTTAAATCGGCCGAAGTCACAAATTTTGAGAATGGAATATTATCCACCGAAACCATACGTGCCAAAAAAGCCTCTAACGATTTGTCATTTTTAAAACCGAAGTAGTCTGATATTTTTGTTTGTTTATTTTCTTTTGGCATTAATAACGCACTTTTACTTGTACATGCCAATGACGATTCCACGCACGGCCCAGATTCCTGTACATTTCTTCTTGCTTTTATATCTATTCCGTGTATTTTTAGTAAATGAGTTAAGAGACCTTTAGTTGAACCACCTTTTGTTTGCAAAATGGCTTGACATTTTTTACATTTCGCAGTATTTCTACTTACTGCCTCCGTTAACAAATAAAACCAAACGGACTGTTGATCATCACCTTTCCTTTTGTGAGATTTGTATATTGACTCGGATGGCTTGCGTGCACTTTCGGCCATGTCTAAAAATAAAAACAAATTAATTCAATCTTCAATCATAATGCATAATCGTAATTATTTATGAATAATAATAATATCGATTTGTTTTATAATTACTTAAAGAATTAAACCTACCTGCATAATAATCGTGATTTTCATACGTAAAACACACTAGCGAACAGATAACAACGAACTTCTTCTGCACGACTCAATAAACTGACACAAAACTAAAACATTATTTCAAAAGTATCGGTTTTATTAAAATAAACCTAATTTTATTAGAGGGCACGGGGAGTCACCGGCATTTATTGTTGCCAGCTGCGTAGAATCACTTTTATCGATCGATAAGTATTTAGTGTGAAAACATTTCTTAATGGGCATGATTTATGGAGCGACTGGACGGTGCTGTTAATTTAAAAAATAATATCGCAATCCCGGGACGGAGATTACAAACCCGGGATTTCCCGAGATTAAAAATCCGTTATTTTTCTACGGGATCCCGGGATCCCGGATTCCCGGGATTGGATCCCCTAATAGGAACCCAGGGCCGGACTTCCCATTAGGCAAGATAGGATGTAGCCTACGGCGACAAAGTTTTGAGAAGCGCCATATTCAGGGGGCGACAATTTGCAAAAAATGCATATGAAAAAAAATTCAAATGTCTAGAACGAATAGAATGATGTATGGGGTGGAAAATACCTTAAGTCCGGCCCTTTGCGTACCTATAACACACAAAGTTGTATGTGCGATGCCGTAAACATAGAGATAGGAAAAAGTAATATACTTTGTAGCGTACGGTATAATAGGGTACCTAAACTTAAGCAAAGTATACCTGATTCCACTTGTTTCAGATTCTTCCTCCTTGATGTCTAGTACTTCGTTTTTAATTTTCCAATCCCCATACATCTCATCAGTTACTGCTTCACTCTCTTCAACTTTGACCTCTGCTTCTGTTTTGCCAGGAAATATTTGTTTGTCCCTGTAAAACATAAAATTATCCCTTTTTAGACGAGACGAAAAAAATTGTTTATTGCTTTTACAAAAAAACATCTCTTTACTCGGTATACCTGGGTTATATTTTGTAGATGTATGAATCAAATTATTTAAGTAGGAGAGGAGGAGGTATTAAAAACTAAATATCGATAAACGGCATCAGAATATATTTTTATAGGTACTGATATAAGTAGGGTAGGGTCAATCAGGGTAATTCAAGTGGTACATGCAAATGGGCTTGACAGTGGCAACCTTTTGTCATGGACAACAGTCACTCTCTGCATACGGTAGCTCTCACTGTGGAGGCACTAGGTTGTGACCAGTTACATACTTACACTTTCCCTTCGTCGCCTTGGGCGCCACCTGATTTGATAGAAGTCCAAACCAGGAAAAATATACCGAATGTCCATAGGCGTCGTTAAACGGTTTCTTAGGGGGGGGGCACTGGGAGCTGAATATGAATTTTTTTAGACTAACCCGTTTTTTTCTGAACTGACCCGAATTTTCTGGAGAAACCCAAATTTTGGTCAATAATTTGTATCTAGTAAATACTAATCAAATACTGACTGAAATACTGACAAAAAAATGCTATGGTAAATAGACAACCCTTCATCAAAATACATGTTTTATTAACGACAAGGGCACAAACCAGGAACAAATTTTACCAAAATAGGAACTAAAATGCAACTTTCTCCTAATAGAGAGTGTAACAAAAATTAAACTATACACTACACAACAGAAACATAGAAACTTCTTTTAAAACTTTTCTCTGAAAATAATATTTAAGAATAAAAGTAAAGCTTAAAACAAAACAGAAAAATAATGTATAAACATACTAGTCTTTTTAAAACAGAAATAGTAAATACTAAAATCTAAAATATAAACAACATTAAATAGAAGCTTTCTTTCCACTGCATTAAAGAATGAATTTAGAATTTTAAAACCCTATATATATAAAGTTAGGTTAAAAGGATTCCAAAAGTAAACAGTTCTATGCTGCTAGCATTAAAAAATAAACGGTAAATATGTTTAAAAACGAAATTTAAAAGAAAGAAACGAAACGCATTCTAGGAAAATAAAAATTTTAAATTTCGTCTATCGGATCCAAACACATCTATAACCGAAGAAATTATCTCTTCTTTTTGATTTTCTACCATTCTTCGGTGTACGCTCATCATGCAAAGACCTGATAATCTGTTTTCAGATATAGTTGACCGCAACCATGTTTTCACTCGACGTAACGTGCTAAATGATCTTTCAATAGAGCAAGAAGTTGGCGGAAGTGTTAAAAATATCTTTAAGCCTTTCTGAATGGTCGGATAAAATTCGCAGTCATTTGAAAGTAATTCACTAAAGTCTACATTTTCGGACACCTCCTTGATTTTCCATGTAGCTACCCACGTTGTATATTCAGCCTCAAAATTTTCTAAACCATATTTCTCAGTTATATTTCTAATTTGATCCGGTTTTAAGAAGACATTGTTTCTTGTGATTTTTGGATGGAGTAGACTTAAAGAAAACCCAATACTGGAATCTTCGGAAAATCGTGATTTAAGGGACGTAATTAGTGAGTCTAAATATGGAATAAATATATTTAGCCTAAAGTACTGTTCTGCTGAGGTAGCTGGAACATTTGAGCGCTGGGTTTGTCGTCCAGTGATTCTTGGTAATTTTAATTCAATATCTGATATTCGTGCCATTTCTTCAACCTCTTTAAAAATCAGGGAAAATATATCTTCAGAATTTTCTCTATCATTTGCAAAAATTGTTAGCAATTGATCTATATGCTGTTTAACAGAAAGTAAATCCACAGATACACCTTGAAGTTTGTTAGTTACTGGTTCGAGTTGAGCAGAATACCTAGATATAATTTTAAGACAAACGAGGAAAACAGGATTGGATACAGAAGTAAGAAGAATATTTGCTTTTGTTCTAGTTTGTAAATTAAATTCTGGATCCATATTCATATTTTCTAAAGTTGTTCTTATATCCAAAAATTTTTCCGAAAATATTCGTAATGATTTATATTTTGATGTCCAACGAGTTTCCGATAAAAGAGGAATATTTGTTACTCTACTTCTTCTTTTAGGACTATCCCGAAAAAAGTGAATTATTTCTTTGATAGTACCAATGGTATTTTGGATCTGTTGAACTTTGTTAAGATCATTTACCACCAAATTAAGTTTATGGGAGCTGCAATGGAAATATGTTGCAAGAGGATATTCATCTCTTATAAGCTTTTGTACCCCGTTATCTTTTCCAGCCATCGTGGAACACCCATCAAACCCAAGGCCGACAAGTTTCTCTAAATTTACACCATGCCTTCTCATAAAGTTTATTATGGTGTCAGCTATCGTTTTTGCATCCATAGCAGTCAATTTTTCAAATCCGAGAAACTCCTCGCGAATAATGTTATGTTTATCGACAAATCTTAGCCCTAGGGACAACTGTTCATGACCAGAAATGTCTGCGGTCTCGTCGGCTAATATAGACAGAGCTTCAGAGTCATTTGCTTCGGAGATGATTCTTTGTCGAATGGTATCTCCTGAAATTTCAATCAGCTTATTTTGAATTTGTACTGAGGTATATTTTTGTTTCGTGTGGCAAGTTTTAAGATGATTGTCTAAGTCCGTGTCACCACTTTCAATCCTAAATCTCAATAGGTCGTTAAAGTTTCCTTCCTGTGATTGTTTTCCTCTTAGTGCAATATCGTGTGTACCACAGAACAAAATAGTTGAGAGAATTGGCTTCAATTTTTTTCTGTTTTTTTCTATAAGCTCTCGTTCTTGCATGTTAATCTCTTCATATACATTTGCTTTTTCACCAGATATGATTTTTGTAAACTGAGTAGCTCTACTCACCGATTGTTTATGCCATTCAGAATTTTGATGGGACTTTGCACTTTCATGAAGTTTTTTGTAGTTCGAAAACTCCTTAATTATAAAGGCGCCTAACACTCCTCTCTTAACAATAGGTTTAAAAAGAACACAAAATTTACACAAAGCACCTTTAAGTGTTGAAGAGTACACCATCCAATGGTAATCGTTAAGCCAAGAATTTTTAAAATATCGGTTACAATTTCGTGAAACATCATTTTTAAAATTGTAATCGGTACGCGGAACGTAGGGACATTTTAAAAGTTTGTATTTCACATCGTCGGGTAATAGTTCATTGTTTAAGTATAAACCTAAATCAAGTTCGTCAAAAGAAGGCGTTTGCTGAGAAGTTCCACTAGTTCTAGAACTTCCAGGCAAAGGTTCGGTCTGTAAATCTGTTTGTTTAATTCTTTTTCTTACGGGCGATGATGATGCTGATTTTTTATCTTGAGAGTCACGGTCTGCAATTTTTGTAAAAAAATTTCTAATATCCATTCCCTGAAAAATTATGTCTAGTTACGTTTTAAAAATTCGCAATTCGCACTTATAATAGTGTGTGATACGGGATAGGTGAAACGACTCTTGCAAGAGATAAAAAATAAAACTTAAAGAATAATTCTTTACTTCAGTGTTCTTCAACCGCTGGTCCGCGGCCCGGTACCGGGCGGTAGAAATTTCCTGCCGGTCCGCGAAAAATTTCGGTCAAATCGTAAATCACCGTGGCTATTATGTATAAAACTATACGAATACAATGTAGGTATAATACCAATATAATATTAAAAATTAATGGAATACTTAAAAAATAGTTATAAAAGTATGAATTAGAAAAATACTTTTTAAATAAGTTATTTTCTAACAAAACACAGCAGAAACTATGGACTACTGAAATGGCCGCTAAGCAACAACCGCTCGTCTACAAAAATAGGGTACTGCGAATTATGATGGCCTGTTCTTCTCTAATGAAACCAAGTCTAGCTCCAATATAGACAAGCGACTTTTTTCGTCAAATTTGACACCGTGCGTATTGTTAAAAATATTTTGTTGTGTGTTGTGTATTGGTTTTTATTTGTCTTAGCTTTCAGTTGGTCCGCGAAATATTTATCCTATTTTCACCGGTCCGCAGGTGCAAAAAGGTTGAAGAACGCTGCTTTACATAACTTGAGTGTGTCAAAATTGATTCTAAAGGACTTATCTACAATTTATTTTCCAATTCGGGAAACCCGATCTAACCGAGCTCCGAGATTCTATAAGTACAATGCATTCCGGCATTTTCTATTTTATAGGAAAGAAAAACAATAATACTATAGTAAAAACCGCCAAAAAAATTCTACTTACGTTAAATTTTTCACTATCTTAAACAATTACAGTTTGTTTACAGTACAGTTACAGTACTAAGAAAGTCTTGTATAAGAAATTACTTTTATTATATAAAACGAACATAGACCACGAAAGTATATCTGGTAACTAGTAATGTATAAGACTGGCCTTCCATAGAATATGTACTTCCGTGCATTAGGGTAAGAACATACTGCAGATGCCGCGATGCTGTCAATCGATGTAAAAACAAACGCTAGAGTGAATAGGTGCAAAGCATCTTTGGTATATGTATGGTCTCATTAGAAATTAAAAGTTTGTTTTACATCGATGTCGTGACGACGACTAAAAAATCGACTGAATCGCGGCATCTGCGGTATGTTCTTACCCTTAGACCGACTAGATGGACGGGCGGCGGCCGGTAGCGACCCATCTTAACGCATCCCACTTCCCAGTTCTCAGTTGTGCAGAAACGATTACTACTGCAAACAGCATGCAATAACATTTCTATACCAGGAATAGATATTTTACGCCGTTGCCAGACTTCAAAGATAATACGATATTTCTTTCTTTTACTGCTAACTTGTTGAAACATATTATATAATTATTGTCAATAGGTCAACTTTTGTCAATAAGCCAACTTCCAGGGGGGGGCAAATGCCCCACCTTGCCCCCCCCCCAAACGACGCCCATGCGAATGTCAGTGCAATTGGAAATCTATACAATAAATAAAACTAGAATTTCCCACACAAACAATAAAGTTTTTATTAAATAAGAAATACCTGATAAAAGAAAGGGTTTATGCTAGTTTTAAGATCATAGTGAAATTGTTTAAAACTTAGTCTGAATTAAAAATTTTTTATGTTTAGGATTAAAATATAAAGAATAAAACTGAGCTTTTCTCGACCCAAAGTTTTATAAAAAAATGTATGTACCTATATAACCTCTAAAGATTCTAGAACCTTTAATACTTCAATTTGTTACCTTTGGTTATATGAAAAATGTGACCTCAAGTCAAGATCACCTTACATTATTAAAAGGAGATTTTTGATTAAATTTGAGTTAATTTTGAAGTGAATTAAATAAATTAAAGTTAATTAAATACCAAAAAAAAATACATCTATCTGGGCAGCTATGATGGATCCTGTTATGTGGCTACTTTCATAAACCAGTATGGCCCCATGTGGTTTCTTATGGAAGGTTGGAAGGTCAGATACAGTGTATTTGAAAATTTGAATGTAAACAGATGCTTTAAATGCCAGGAATACTATCACAAAAGTGGCAAGTGTCAAAATAACACAACATGTGAATTCTGTGCTGAAAATCATGAAAGTACAAAATGCACAAAGCAAACAAAGAAATGCAAGAACTGCATAACGGCGAATGACAAATTCAAAACGAAATATAATATAAACCATGCTGCCTCAGATCGCGAATGCCCCTCTACTAGATACCATATGGACCTTTTGAGAAGTAGAATTGATTATGGAACATAATGTCGCAAATCAAACGGGACATACTGAAAACAATGAAAAACGATAATCAAAAGACAATGTTGGTGGAAAGTAACTATTTGCAAACTAAAACAAAAAACTCCAAAACTCTCTCTAATCAGTGCCAGTTAATAATGATGCGTCTAATCCAAAGTGTCTGAACCACAAATATTTTTATTTATAAGTTCTTTAAAAAGGTAATCATACAATGTTTAAACCACCACAAGATGAGGTTTTAGAACAACTGGACACAACGGAGGCTGACGCACATTCAGAGCTGGTAAACAATGTAATACTATAGAGTCAAATTAAATTAAAAAATAAGATTCTCAACATTTTACATCTGAATATCAGAAGTGCCAGAAAAAATTTTGATGAATTAATTATATTTTTAGAATACTATCAACCTAATTATAATGATATGATAATTTTAAGCGAATGTTGTCAACTAGTCTCTTGTGATAATTTTAACCTGCCTGGATATATTACATACTTTTTATAATAATGGTGACTATAACAGAAACGATGGTGTTTTAATTATTGTCAGATAAACCATAAATGTAAACGTAAGTAATTTCACGCTGGATTTATCAAAAGCAACCATAAGCAGAATAACACTTAATCATCACAATATATCAATTGGAATCACAGCGGCATATAAACCTCCTCCAGTGACGGAGTGTTTATTTCTTAACGACCTACAGCAATTCTTTGAACAATCCCTGACAAAAAAACATTGAAATATTTACTGGAGATATCAATATCAATATTTAGAACAATGCTAATCCAATTGTAAATGAATATCTTTCGTTAATGGGGCTTCATGGTTTTGTCTCCTATATAAATTCAGCAACTAGAGTCACCCCGGAAACATCCTCCTGCATCGACCATATATTCATTAGGAAAAAATCAAAAATTAACCACCTAACATTGAAATCCTTTATATTAGATTCAGACATAACAGATTATTACCCAATAATGCTAAATATTAAATTAAATCAAAATATGAATACCTCTACAAATAAACCTGATCAACCTATAAAATTGAATCATAGATATCTCCGGGGTGAAGATTACTCATATTAAACAGGAAAGAAAAATCCAAAATTCTTCACAAATATTTAATAATTCGCTCTACGCGTTTCGGTTTCTTAAACCATTTTCAAGAGCTATATAATATAGACAAAACTTTACATTAAGGACACAAACAAGCTCACAATGGCGAGCACAGGTTTACTGTGAGTAAACCTGTGCTCGCCATTTTGAGCTTGTTTGTGTCCTGAATGTAAAGTTTTGTCTATATTATATAGCTCTTGAAAATGGTTTAAGAAACCGAAACGCGTAGAGCGAATTATTAAATATTTGTGAAGAATTTTGGATTTTTCTTTCCTGTTTAACCTATAAAATATTACAATAAAATAAATAATCACATCTTTCAAAATAAAATAAAAGCACAAGACTGTTCGACTTCTTGGAAACAGAGGACTCAGAACAAGCAATGACCTCATTTTATGGATATATTTAATGAGACACTGCGAAAAGCCACAACGAAATGTCCAATAACATCTAAAAATAAAAAAATTAAAGAATGGATAACAGCAGGATTGATCACGTCAATAAAACATAGATAACTTAAAAAAAAAAAAACTAAACAAAAACTACAGTTTGGAATTGAATGCAGAATATAAATCATACAGAAATAAATTAAATAAGCTTCTAAAAAATCAAAAATACAACTTTAATAAGGGACAAATTGAAAAAAACAAGAACAATATTAAAAATATTTACAAAATAATATCCGAAGCAACAAATAGTAGAGGGAGAGTAGAAAAATCAAACTTAACAATTGTAGATGAGAAAAATACTAGCTTTGAAAAGGACACCGATATGGCGAATTTTTGAAATAAATATTTTAATCATATTGGTATAGAGATGGAAAAGAAAATAAGCACTCCTCAGAACCCATTTGTATTGGGTGAGAGTCTGCAAGCATCTTTATTTCTAAATCCTGCAACGAAAAATGAAATAATAACCCATATATCTACTTTAAAAAACGACAGTGCCCCAGGAAGAAATGAAATTACCACAAAACTTATTAAGTCTGTTCACCAAGAAATAGTCACACCCATAACCCATATTATCAATTTAACTTTTAAAACGAGCAAAATAACAAGCCACTTTAAGGAATCAATTATAACGATCTTTAAGAATGGCGAAAAAAATAAAATTCAAAACTACTGCCCAATTAGCCTGATAAATAAATTCGCAAAAATTTTTGAAAAATGTGTAAAAGAACGACTAATATCATTTAAAAAAAAAACAAGGGTCTGTTTTGGGACCGTTATTATTTATAATATACGTTAATAACTTCTTCAGCTGCATGCAGCCCCTCAGATGTTCACTTTATGCAGACGATTCCACCATTTGTGTATCTTGTTCCAAGGAATCCAGCTTGGAAGTGGAACTAAAACAGGCTATGTCAAGGGCTGATATGTACATGGTTTTCTTCAAATTTCTTGAAGTGTAATCCGGAGAAATCTCAAACCGTCGAATTTTCCGTTTTTGCTAACGCCAATGCTCGACCGGTCAGGATGCTCGGCATCACGCTGGATAGTTCTTTAACATGGGCTTGTCATGTTGACTTCTTGTGTGGAGGACTGTCCAGCGTGGTGTTTCTTCTGAGGCGGCTCCGGCGTTGTTTTTCTGGGAATATCCTTAGGAATGCCTACTTTGTACTGTTTCACTCTCGCCTTGTGTATGGAGTGACCTTGTGGGGATATTCTTCTAGTGCAGGGAGAGTATTTAAACTCCGAAAACGAGCAGTTAGGGTTCTTTGTGGTGCTGGTATAATTGACCACTGTAGACCACTTTTCAGGACAGCAGAGATTTTGAGTCCCTTCCATTTATATATTCTATCAGCTATTGGAAGTGCATAGAGGGAGGCATCAGTTTCGGACTCATGCGGAGAACCACAATTATCGCACTCGCTCTGCTAATCTCTTAATTGAACCAAATTTCAGACTAAATCTAAAAAAAATTCAATACAGATTCACCTATACAATATCCTACCCTTGGACTTGAAGAATTTGGAAAATGATCGTTTTAAAAATAAGCTAAAGGAAATTTTAATTGAGAAGGCACTCCATTGAGGAGTTCGTTCAGGAAGCCCGTAACTTGACCATCTGACTCAAGACTATATTGCTCTTTTAATTTATATTTTTTTGTTAGTACCTAACATTGCTTTTTGTTTTGTTTATTGTGTTATTTTCTTTTTCTCTATTTTTTAACTGTACTTACTGTTGTTTTGAATTTTGAATTTTGTTTTATTTTGTAAGACTTGCTACAAACTATATTATATTAGTAACGTAGTCAGAATAAATAAATAAATAAATATTTGTTCATATATTCACAAAAATGTAACTTTGCAGGAATTTGTAAACCATAAATACCTAACTAGAAGTAATGTAGACAGGCACTTGGTTATACCAAAAAACAAAAAAACAATCAATCTTAAATTTATAAACTACCTAGCACCAAAATTTTATGATCTCTTACCAAACACAATTAAACAAATAACTAAACATAAACCATTTAACAAACAAAGCAAAATCTATATTATTGAGAACTACGATAGGTTTAGAATGGACTAGAAAAAAACTGAATCTGTTACTTGTATCACGTATTTTATTACACAAAGCACTACTTCAGGTAATATTTGTTAACCTAGATATGAGTTTTAATGTAGTATATTGATATCTTTTGTATATTGGTACTACAATAATGACAAATATGTTTGGGCATATATACAGGTGTTTCGCACACCTAGGTGCCATAAATAATGTAGCAGATAATAAGTAAGAGTGAAAAAATATGTAACAATGTATACCTATCTAATTATTATTATTTAAATAAATTATCAACAATAACTAAGGTGGAGTTAGGCTGTTTCAGAACTATCTGGACAACTTTAGGCTGTTACGTGGGCCTTAAAATCTCATGTGGTATGTCAGTAATGTGGTTTAACCTACATTTTAAAACACTCTTAACTTTTGCTTAAAATATTTCGCTAGCTAATGCTACTTTAGGAAATATTCCGCCTATTGCCCTACTCAAGAGCATCAGTTTAGCAGTTAAGTAGGTGCACATATTTTTAGAAACTAGGGCGTGCCACTATACGAAACTGTTACCAAAAGGTTTACTGATTCTACAAAGTTGCAGGTATTTAATGTTTTTATTACCTATTATTATATTATTACTATTACAATATTTATTATGCAGTTGCAAACCAGACAACCAACTATGGGATCAACAACATTACCTAATCTGGCCCATTTCTTCATCGTCAATGTGCTCAGCTTTTATTTTTGGTTCTATTTTTTTGTGTTTTTCTTGATTAAAAAACAATTCTGTCGTATCGCGGCATGGATTATTGCTGTTTTCCCACAAATCACACATAATCAGAAATAAATTAACTTAGGTGTAACGCCAACTTATTGGTGTATCGGGTAAATGCAGTACAGACCACGAATTAACAAATTAATTTTAATCGAAAGAACTCGAAATGGTTTTATTTTACAAACATTTAAATCTACCGACTTCTCAAATCTAGGTTAGTTCCCACCATGTCTTCTTTTTTTCATTTTTGTGTCGGAACAAACGGCCAGCCAAACAAACCATAATGGTGGTTTGCATCAGTGAATTTAAGTGAGACTTAAAGCTAAACCTATTTTAAACTTAACTTTTAGTGGTTAATTTAATCAATGTTGCGAATTTAAAAAAAAAACTACCTATGTTGTAATTCGCACCACCTGGTTGACCTTACCTTTCTTCTTCCCTATAGTCTCTTAAGACTACTACTGGTGGGCTACAGTAATTCTCCAGTTTCAGCCTGTTTTTTTACGTGCAGACTTTACTTGACTTTTCACCTGTTTCTCGTAAGCTAGGATCAACCCTTTAAAAAGTTCCTCGATGCGGTAAATGTCGATTTGGGAATGTATCAGAATAAATTCTTCTCGGCTCCACACAATTGCCGAGTGCTTGCCCATAAATTGGATGAATGTCAGCATATTCACTATACAGGGTGTTGGGAAAATGTGTTTGGATACTTGGACAGGTGAATCTACATGATAAAATAATGTTAGTAAGTCATGTAACAAAATATCGAAATCTCAATATTTTCTAAGTTATGGTCTGTCAAAGTTCAATTTTTTTTTTTTTATTTTTGATGTAGGGCATTTACTTTTTCACCAATTAATTTGATTTTTGGCACAGAGACTTATCTTCACGATTTCTATAACTCTGTTACCAAAATGTTGCCCTACTCTGCCACCAGAGGGCACTTTACCTGAAAACCATATTTTTTTTTTCGCATATCTTTTTGGATTTGACAGATATTACAAAACCAAATATGCCTTGTGAAAGACAATAAAATACTTATTAAAAAAGTTACTCTTCATTCGAGTCGATAAACCTCACCGTTTAGTCACAAATTAGCAGTAAACATTTTATTACCATTAAATCAGTACGTCCAATAGGCGCAAATAAATCAAGTTACCATGCTTCAAATTTAAATAAATGATAAGACGGGTGAAAAGTAAATAATAAGTAAAAAAATTAGACATTAGTAAAGCCTTAAAAGTATTCATAAACGTAGTACATTTTTAAAATTAGTGAAAATTAAGTTGCTGTTTACCTAGTAATAAAATGGTGGCTCACGTATATTCAAATACTGAGTATCGTGACATGCATTTTTGTTATGGGAGAGCCAATGGGAATGCAGAGCAAGCACGGCGGTTTTACATGGAAACATATCCTAATAGAAATGTTCCAAGTGCCCCAACTTTCATCAAAGTTCATCGAAGGCTTGGCGAGATAGGCTCATTTATAAATACTATTGCTGATAAAGGTAGACCAAGATACGTTAGAACTGTTGAAATGGAAGAAAGAATACTTGAAAGAGCAGAAGCGAAATATAGCTTTAGAAGAGGGAATTGACAATTCTACGGCTTGGGAAGTCCTTCATGAGGATCTTCTTTACCCATTTCATGTACAAAAGGTACAGGCACTTTATGAGGGTGACGCACAGTTACGAGTTAACATGTGCCAACAATTATTAGAGAAATTTCGACAAAACAATCGATTCCTTAATTTCATATTATTCACGGACCAATCTACTTTCACACGGGATGGGATTACCAATTTTCATAACACCCACCAATGGGCATACGAAAACCCACATGCGATTATGGAACGGCAGCATCAGCGACGATTCTCATTAAATGTATGGGGCGGAATTATAGGAGACCATCTCATAGGACCTCACTTTTTTGAAGGACCGTTAAATGGCGAAGTTTATTTACATTTCCTTCGGAATGTCCTTCCACAATTAATGGAAAATGTGCCAATTCAAACAAGATTAAGCATGTGGCTTCTTCAAGATGGCGCTCCACCCCATTTTAGTCTAAACGTACGGACATATCTCAATGATACATTTCCTAACAGGTGGATAGGACGAAATGGATCATTACCTTGGGCACCGCGTTCGCCTGACATTAATCCTATGGACTTTTTTTTTGGGGACATTTAAAGACTTTGGTCTATAAAACTCCGGTAAACGATGTTGAAGATCTACGTCAAAGAGTAATTAATGGATTTCAGGTTATTCAAAATATTTTCTTTAAAGTTAGGCAACATTTCTTGAAAAGCATTAGGAAAAAATGTATAGAGATGAACGGAGGACATTTTGAGAATATATTATGATTAGTTTCCTTCTTAATTACTTGTTCATTCAGTGTTAAAAAATAGATTTAATGACCTATCTATTCGTATAATAATTACCAATACATAAATTATTATTAGGTGAATAAAACTGAAAATAAATAAATAAAAATAAATTGTTTACGTTGATATAATTTAGTATTTAGTCCGATAACTTATTAGGTATTTTATTGACAGATTTATTTAAATTTGAAGCATGGTAACTTGATTTATTTGCGCCTATTGGACGTACGGATTTAATGGTAATAAAATGTTTACTGCTAATTTGTGACTAAACGGTGAGGTTTATCGACTCGAATGAAGAGTAACTTTTTTAATAAGTATTTTATTGTCTTTCACAAGGCATATTTGGTTTTGTAATATCTGTCAAATCCAAAAAGATATGCGAAAAAAAAAATATGGTTTTCAGGTAAAGTGCCCTCTGGTGGCAGAGTAGGGCAACATTTTGGTAACAGAGTTATAGAAATCGTGAAGATAAGTCTCTGTGCCAAAAATCAAATTAATTGGTGAAAAAGTAAATGCCCTACATCAAAAATAAGAAAAAAAAAATTGAACTTTGACAGACCACAACTTAGAAAATATTGAGATTTCGATATTTTGTTACATGACTTACTAACATTATTTTATCATGTAGAATCACCTGTCCAAGTATCCAAACACATTTTTCCAACACCCTGTATAGAAATAATCCTCCATTGCTTAAGTCTTATGTACTCAATCAATTGGACTATTTAGAAAAGTGTTGTCAATAACACATTGTTAACGAAATAAAAACGACCGGTGTTTTACTGTAGTATTCTGATTAATTATTTCAATAATACAAAAAAATTAATTTCTTTGATAATTCACCTCACTTTTATTGAACCAATCAAAACGCTCATTTTCATAGCAACCACCTTGGTAACGGTCGTCTTACCCGATAAGACTACCGCTAGCTCGAAAAGACGCTTTCGAAAAGACGCTTGTAGCTTTTTTACTTAAATAAAAAATTAGTAACACCTCTAACTTGTATATTTACCTTTATCAGACGGCCTTCATTTTTATGTTCAGTAAATTATCCAATAAAATACACCTCTAGAGGCGGTTTCTTATCTTCATACCTTCGTTTTTCACTCGAAACTCGATTTTCCAAGAAAATTTTCACTCAATGTAATTTTTACTTATAATCAAAGATAAGACCCTCGAGCTAAAGCTCTCGGGATCATATCAGATTATAAGTAAAAATTACATTTCGTAAAAATTTGTCAGAAAATCGATTTCTTGTTAAAAACATCGGTATTACCGATAAGACGCCTCCTCTATCGGTATATTACCGTTGAAAACGGTCAATTTTATCGAAACAAATGTAGAATACCTTTTTTTATAGAGGAATGACCAGAGTATTTAAAAAATCAGTTTTCAGCTCTGTAAAATGACACCTGTCAAAATTTTCCCTGACGATGTAAAACATCCACTGTAGTATGGTTTTATGAGTCTATAATAATATGGCCTACATAAAATATTAAAATTTGATTAAATTATGCATGTCGGTTCAAAAGTTAGAGCCAAAAAGTTAAGTTATCCTTTGGGGCTTGTATCTCCGTTACAAGGCACTTTGGGAATATTTTTTTATGACAAATTAGGGCTACTTTGACCTCCCCTATACCTTCTCGAGAGTATCATATACTTACCGGACAACCTGTATAAGTACACGTGTCCAAGATATATAGGAGGGCCAGTACAGGGATCTCGGAAACCGTAAGAGGTACGAAGTCGGTTAAATATAGGTAAAGTTGCGCATTTACGTGCCTAATAATATGCCGTTTAGAAAGTTTTAAAATTCCGAGTAGTTCCGGAGATATCCGGAAAAAAACGAAATTTTAAAAAATCGTTTTATTTTTTCCTAGGTTTTTTTGAGAACGAATTCTAAAGTAAATTGCACTTTTACATTGCCACTTCCGCTCTATCTAACAGCGTTAATTGTTTTGTAATCCGACGAGTCGTCTTCGAGGGGCCATTATCAACTTTCTTTTTTTAAATACGGTCCTGTTTTCCTGATATTGCAATTTGAGAGCTTTTTTTTCTTCCGAATGCAACGATGTACGACACATTGTGGTTTAAGGACGTTTCGAGGGTTTTTTGAACAACATCAGGAGATTTTGGGATACGGTCCTGTATTTCTCCTAATTTTATAAATAATATCTCATAAGTAAGCTCTAAATTTTTACTTATGTTGGACTAGTTCAATAAATAACAAATAATTTAAAAATAAACCACAAATACGTTAATAAAAAATATACAGAAACATTACTTATTTCAAACTTCTGTTGATTCGGGATTTAAAATAAAAGTAGGCGTTTGAAACAAAAAAATTAAGATGGTGACGCGTTATTTGTTTCACTTCACATTCCCATTGTGATCGTTGTCAACAGTTGAAAGCGTTTTAAGAAGTTTTGTATTTTCCACAAAATATGATACATAATTTTACAAATGCTGAAAAGTTTGATATTCTATTGTTTTATTTTATCTCAAAAAAACTGTTATGTGACAGATCGCATGCATTTGGAGAAGTATCCAGAAAGGAGACAACCAAATAAAAGAACATTTCGTAAGTTAGTGACTAATCTCAAACAATACGGTTCATTTAAAAAACTATAGTGCTGTCTCGAAAAAAGCCCAACAACATAAAAAAAGTCAACAACGTATTATTATTAGCTGTTGTTGAAAACCCCGGAATATCAACTCGGCAAATTGAAAAAAATTTAGGTGTAGCGAAATCCACAGCGCAATTTACTTTACAGACAGAAAGTTTTCATCCATACAAATACAGAATTTGCCAAGGATGAAGGCCAGGTGATGCAGAAAGACGGCAAATATTTTGCGAGTGGTAAACCAGAAAATGTCAGGAGACCTTCAATTTTCCCTACAAGGTAATATGGTCCGATGAGAGCATGGTTACTATAATAATCGAATGTTTCAGAAGAAATGTTCATTAGGTATTGGTCGAAAGAAAATCTTCATTTATACAAAGAGTCCAGATACCAACATCGCTTTGGATTTAGTATGTGGGCTGGAATTTTAGGTACAAAAATATTAGACCTATTTTTTCTATCATCAAAATTTAACTTCTGAGCGTTACCTAAACTTACTCTAAATCGGTTTGGAGGAAATTCTGGATAATCTGCCTCTAATGGATTCTTACGGGTGTTGGTTTCAACAGGATGGTGCACCTGCACATAATTCTAGAGCAGTTAGAGAGTACCTTTCTGTGCGCTTTTCTGGAAAACTTATTGGCACGTATTCTGAAACACTATGGCCAGCACGTTCGCCTGATATGACACCGCTAGATTTTTTCCTCTGGGGGTATGTCGAAAATTAGTTTATAAACACAACTTCGAAACAGAAGACGAACTTAGGAGGTTGGTGCTTGAAGCCTTTTAAAGTATTACGCCAGAAATGTTGTCAAATGTTTTAGAATCGACAGTTAGATGTTATTTGTGCTTGGAAAGAAACGGAAATCATTTTGAACACCTGATTATTTAGTTTCTAACTTTTTTCGTTGTTCGTTTTATTACTGTTTTGGTATGTTTTTTGTTCACTTATTGTTGTTTATTATTAAATTATTTGTTTATTGTCAAATTATTTGTTATTTATTAAACTAGTCCAACATAATTAAAAATTTAGAGCTTATATAATTATAAGATATTATTATTTATAAAATTAGGAGAAGAGTACAGGACGGTATCCCAAAATTTTGTGATGTTGCATTCGGAAGAAAAAAAGCTCTCAAATTCCAATACCAGGCAAACAGGACCGTATTTAAAAAAAGAAAGTTGATAATGGCCCCCACCCATATAGCACAATATTATCTCAGAATATTACAAGAACTTTCAAAAAAGAATAATTGATGAAATGAAAAACTTGCGATGACGCCACTGCGAAGCTATAATCAAACATCGGCAAAACATATTTGACCAACATTGGCCAATCCGGCTATTCCGAAATTCAAGACCTACCTACAAATACTATTATGTTTAGGTATGTCTAAAAAGTTAACATTAATCTTGGAAATGTTTATTTAAATGTACGTTAAATATAAGTGTAGGTGGATCAACCTTTACCCTTCACTTTAGAATAAGATATTAAAATGGTTGAAAATACCAGAAATGATTTTGTAATGTATTACAGGTTAACGTCAACAAACTGCTGCATGAATATGAATATCACACAATAATTAATAAAACAACTGAATAATTGCAGTTACTTACCACTACTTTCTGCTTTTCTGTACACACACCTGCAATTTGAGCTGCACTTATTTTCACTAATAATCATAGGCAATAAAAAATAATTGAAAAAAAAGCGCGAGACGCCTGTCGTGATGAGGCCGGGCGGCTCAGGCGAATCAAAATGTCTGCTAAGCTGACCGTGCGTTGCCGCCTTGCGGCAATATAAGTGATTGATATAAAACTGTGGCGCCAAATGCAAATTCCAGCTACTTATATATAGCATTTGACGATACAATTTCAAACCCTTGAAATTTATTTCTATTGTATTAATAATTACAAAGGTGGAGTTACATAAACTTACACAGTACGAAATAACGGGTTCTATTTTTTAAATAACTTGAAAAAAAAACTTCAGGTTCATATAGAAGTCGAATGGCACAAACTGCACCCTTCTAGCATTTTCGCTATAGGAATTATAAGCGTTGAAAATGAGTCACTCTCGGCTGGGACACCCTGTATAATACTTATAGATATAGGTATACCTATTACAATAAAATAAATTTAATTAGGTAATTAAATAAATTTAATTAGGTAATTAAATAATTTAATTAGGTAATTAAATAAATTTAATTGAGCGGGTATCTTCGTACAGTCTCTTATTTGATATAGGTACCTATATCTATTAAAATAATGCATTAAGCACCAATTTTTAATTTGATTTCAAATCTGCTTTTCGGATGACGGATTATTTTTTATCAATATTGGGATAATATTGGATAAATATTGTATATAGATAAAGAAAAAATGTGCATTTCTTATACAGTGTGTCTACTTAAGTTGGCTACATATGGGAAACTTTTTTATTATTAATTTTACGAAAAAAAGTTATTCTTTATAAAAAGTTCTGCATGGTCCAAAACCTAAAATGCAATCATCAGATATTAAATTTTTCCAAGTGTATACGAGGGGTGTAAAAAAATATGAATTTTGCTCAAGAGTAAAGTACCTTTATTTTTGACGATATCGAAAACTGTAATTATGAAAAGTTGTTCGGAATGAAAAACTATATTTTAATATGAAATTACATCTTTCTACTTAAGATTTTTTTTTATTTTTACAAAATTTCTTAAATTGCCGATACAGAACATTTATCTTTTTTATTTATTAAAAACATGATAACCTTTCCGTGTCATTCAGAAAATAATAAGTAAATTCATACAAAACAAAATTTATTTCTAAAAATTTAATTACGACACCGTTAAAATAAAAATTCGTTCAAGTACAATGTAATCAGATCCATCTACCTCAACTTATTTTTTACTCTTTCCAAACTTATAATTAATTGATGACTAAGTTTACATATTACAAATTAAACATTTTTAAAAAATTTTTCGATATTCTATCAATAATTAATAATAAACAGTAATCTCTTATTTTTTTTGAACACTTGATAACTTTTCAATTAGTTAATGCCTGTCTTGTTACATTTTAGCAATGCATTTAAATGAACAATACCATAATAATTCATTTTGTTGTAATAATTTTAACGAACATTATTAACTTCCTCAATTCACAAACGCCTCAACATATCCGCCTTCTCTGTCAATACAGGTAATTGTTCTATCGCAAAATTTTTTCAATACTCTTCTAACAATAGCCGTAGTAATACTCTGAACCGATCCTGCAATGACTCTTTCCAAATGGGCAACATCTGTAAATGGCCTTTGAAGATACACCTTTTGTTTTAGGTAACCCCACAAGAAAAAATCGACTGGGGTCAAATCTGGAGACCGAGGTGGCCAAGAAATTTCCGAAAACCGATGTATAACTCTTCCATTAAAACGATTTTCAAGGTATTGCCTTACATCTAATCTACTGTGGCAAGGGGCACCATCCTGTTGGAACCATATCTGTTGACGTTGAAGGAGGGGAACGTTGTCAAGAAAATTGTCTAATTTATTCACTAAAAAATGTAAATAACGGTCAGCATTCAAAGAATCATGAAAAAAAAAGATCCAATTATTGTATTTCCATAAATTTCACACCACACGTTTGTTTTGAATGCATACTGGTCCCGAGTTTTGATGGTAAAATTTGGATTAGTATTACTTCACCAACGGCAATTTTGGGTAGAGATTGTTCCATTTGATGCAAATGTTGCTTCATCCGAAAAAATAATATGTCTTCCCATAAATGGATTATCTTCTAACATTCCTTGGATATCACAACAGAATTCAAAGCGTCTATCATGATCTCCTGGTCTTAACGTATGAATAAATTGGGGCTTGTATGGGTGCAACCTGTTCTTTTTTAAAATTTTTGAAACCGTATCTTTGCTTATAGAATTCGGTATCGAAGCTGCCCGTGTTCGCAAGGAATTTTTAGGATGTTCAATTGCTGAGAGCATTATATCAAGTTCCATGTCATCACTGGCGACCCGTTTTTGGCGTTTGTTGCTAAACTTATTTCTTACATCTCCAAAAGTCTTAAATTTGTTTAATAATTTCCTTACTGTGGTATAGTGAAGATTTTTCTCTGGGTGTCAGGTATTAAAAGTGTCTGCAGCTTCTCGATTTGTTTTATAATTGTCACTCACAATTAACACAATTTCAATTTTATCTTGAGTGCTTAACGTTGCTGGCATTTCTACTAAATTTTATAAATACAACTGATTTTTTGAAGTTACTGTCAAACAATTCTTGTCAGTGCATCCTAGATTAAATGTTTCATTTAATTTCAATGGTGTATTGATTAATTAATTAAATTTACTTATTACTTTCTGAACGAAACGGAAAGGTTATCATGTTTTTAATAAATAAAAAAGATAAATGTTCTGTATCGGCAATTTGAGAAATTTTGTAAAAATAAAAAAAAATCTTAAGTAGAAAGATGTCATTTCATATTAAAATATAGTTTTTTATTCCAAACAACTTTTCATAATTACAGTTTTCGACATCGTCAAAAATAAAGGTACTTTACTCTTGAGCAAAATTCATATTTTTTTACACCCCTCGTATACACTTGGAAAAATTTAATATCTGATGATTGCATTTTAGGTTTTCGACCATGCAGAACTTTTTATGAAGAATAACTTTTTTTCATAAAATTAATAATAAAAAAGTTTCCCATATGTAGCCAACTTAACCCAGGCAGCAGACTGATCTCATATTACGTCAATATAACGTCATATTGACGTGATTTACGTCGGGGGTCTAAAATATAACGTATCATAACGTCATTTTGTTACGTCGCATAACGTAATAAATAATGACGTCGTAAAAGGCCGTTAATTGACGTACTGTGTCGTCGATTTCCAACCTATCAAGTTCGAAAAGTTCTATGTACCAAACCATGACGTAAAATAACGTCATATAACGAGATTAAAGTAACGTATGGGTACTGACGTTATCCAACGTATTGTATCGTCGATTTCAAAACAAAGTCGGGCAACGTTGTGAACTTCTAAACTGCCAATTTAAATAAATTACACGTTCCGTTAAGCCGACAACACATAATTATGGAAGCTTCCCTTATTAAAGTATGATTCTGCAACGTTCAATTTACGTCATAATTCGCAATTAGGACGTCAATGTTAGGTCCAGTATATTGTCAATGATGACGTAATTACACGTAATTATTAACGTCACTCGACGAGACTTTCTCCCGTCAGTAGGACGTCATGCAACATCATTATAGACGTCATTTTGGTTGGTCCTGACGTTACTAAGACGTCGATACGACGTCTTTCTGCTGCCTGGGAAGTAGGCACACTGTATATTTAGTTGAGATCTATATTTTGTGTTCAAAGCAGCCACCGCAGAAAATCCGTTTTCGCAAAGGTGTAGGATGTTGAAAGTGATGATAGTATGTGCAGAAAACTCATCATCCAACCCTGCCCAAAATTTAAAGAGTGATTTGTTACTAAATTATCTTTTAATTTCGCCACTTGCCGTAAAGTCTATAATATTTTCTTCTTCGGCAGTTGACAGACCTTCGGGAGTATTGAAATGGGTTCCTAACCCCCTCGTAACTTGCTATTAAGCTGACGTCAGCAAGAAAATACTTTTAAAAGAAACCAGAACCAATATTTTTCAATTTACCAAATTATTTTTGTGTCAACTCTACCATAATTTTGATGTCATAGTGTTAACAGAAATTTGGAAAGTTTTTAATACAGACTTATTTAAATTAAATAGTTATGATATAATTTATAATAGTGGAGATTTGAATAAAAGTAACGATGTTATAGTGTATGTTAAAAATAAATACAAAACTATCAATTGGAAAAGAAAAAATTAATATTATAAGTATATTATATAAACCTCCCCCACTAGATGCTTTCGAATTTACTATAAATTTAAAGAATTTTTTGATAATATCAAATATACTTGTAAAAATGAAAGAGTAATTTTATTCTAGTAGGCGATATAAATATTGATATTTCTTTAAAATCTAAAAATAGTAATGAGTATACTTGTTGAGTGCATATAATTTTACATCATTTATAAATAAAAACACGAGAGAAATAAAAAAACATACCTCTTGTATTGATCATATCTTAGTAAAAACAAATAAAAATTCAGATAATTTTAAATCAATAATCTTTAAATATCAAATAACGGATCATTACCCAATAATTTTACAAAAAAGACGTATTGGTAATAATGGTAATAAAGAACCTTTATTAACGTATAAAAATTATGATAAATTACCACAAATTAAAAGAAAATATGAAAGAAACGGATTGGGCAAATTTCTATTCTTATTCTGGAATAAATGACTTATCTAATAATTTAATAAAAGAAATTCAAAATAATGTACAGACATGTACAACTTAAATTAAAATAAAAAATAAAAAAGAATGGATTACTAGTGGCTTACTAAATTCTATTAAGACAAAAAACGAGATCTATAAAAAAAGTACAGAAAAAAAATGACCGATTTTAATTATATAAATATAAAATTTATAAAAACAAATTAACTAAACTAATTAAAGAGAAAAAAACTAATTTTTATAAACATGAAATTGATAAATGCCAAAATTCTAATCAAGATATGTGGAAAACCATTAAAAAAGTATGTAGAAAAATTAAAAACATAAAATTATAAGCGAAATTAAAATAAAGAATGCGTCAATTACGGACAAGAAACGTATAGCTAATAACTTTATTAACTATTTTTCTGAAGTTGGTGAAAATCTAGCATATAAAATCAATAAATGTAATAACACATTTTTAAATAAGAAAATAAACAATATAGACTCATTTTATTTAGAAGATACTAATCATTAAGAAGTTGAAAATATAATTGATAGTTTAAAATTGAAAAAATCGCCTTGTGTCGATGGTATAACCACAGAAATATTAAAATCTATTTAAACTACTATTTCTAAGCCACTAACTTTTCTTATAAATAAAATTTTTAAAACAAAGTATATATCCAGAAGTTTTCAAAATTGGTGTAATAAAACCTATTTTTAAAAATGAAGATTCAAGTAAAATTAGTAATTTTATATGCCTATAACATTAATTTCTTCATTAGCTTTTTGAGTTTTTGAAAAAATTTTAAAAATACGAATTGATAATTATTTACAAAAAATAAATTTTATTTCCAAAAAACAATTTGAGTTTCAAAAAAATAAATCGACGCAAGATGCTATTTGCTATCTAACAGAACAAATATATAATGCATTAGATAATAAAGCACCTTGCATTTGTATTTTTCTGGATTTAGCACAAGCCCTTGATACGGTTAGCCATAATTTACTATTAAAAAAAATTGAAAATTTTGGATTTAGAGGAAAGCAATTAAAATTAATTAAAAACTATCTTAAAGATAGACCAACTTATGTTAAAATAGATAAAGAAGAAAGCTATTCAAAAGTATTTAAATATGGTGTACCTCAAGGGACAGTTTTAGGACCACTATTTTTTAATATTTATATTAATGATTTATTTAGTATAAATTGCGATGGGAAAATTCATAGTTTTGCAGATGATACTTCTATTTTTATAGCGATACAAATTGGGACAATTTAAATAAGAAAATCAAAAAGGATTTTAAAATTATAAAAAATTGGTTTGATAATAATTTATTAACAATTAATTTTAATAAAACAAATTATCTTTCTTTTAGTTTAAACCTAAATAATGTACCACAAAATATGAATAGCATCAATATAAGCGATGACATTCAAATTTTAAAAGTTAATCATGTAAAATATTTAGGAATAATTTTTGACAGTAAATTAAATTGGAATTTTCAAGTAGAATATTTGATTAAAAAATTAAGAAGTATATTACCAGTTTTTAAAAGCATTTAAAAATTTCTGGATATAAAACATCTAGAAATATTATACTATGCATTAGTCAAAACTCATATAAATTACGGAAAAGGGGAGGAATAAACGGAACTTTGGTTAAAAAATTAAAAGTATTACAAAAAAGATTTTTGAAAAATATATTTAAGGACTACCTTTATCTTCCAAAAAAATTATATTCAGAAACAAAAAAGATGAACGTTAGAAAAATTTACATTTATAATATTTTAATATATATTTTTAAAAATGAAATATCCATAAAACCTAAAATAAATAAGTCCGTAGGACAAAAAACTTTTAAATATTTATGCTTTTATTTAAATGATTATTTACCAACAAATATTAAAAAAAATATTTCATTAAAAAAATATAAATTGAAATAAAAACATTAATATTGGAAACAAACGCTTTAAAAATATTTTTGGAAATGCTATAACTAACTAATGCTATTTAATATTATTGTGAATCAATTATATATAGGTTATTAATCTTTTTCAGAAATTTAATAATCTATCATCAAGAAAGTAGCGTTAATTAAATACTTGCAACTTTTTTTAGAAATATTCTTAAATATTCATAGTTTTAAATACTTTTAAAGAAATAAGATTTGCACCTAACAAGCACGTTTTCTGGGAAACTTATCAATAAGTTTATTGAAAAATAACATATTAACATGTTTAATATATTTTAACTATCTGAAATAAAAAATATTATTCAAATAATTTCAGTAGGACCAAACTGTAGCTCTTAACTTGCCAGGGAATGCAGATGCAAAGAAAGCTAAATAGATAAACCCAAGTAACGCACAAATATGGACCACGAATTGCAGCATACACAATAATACACATGTTAGAAAAACTATCATTTATCAATAAAATATATTATATGAAGTCCAAACCGATTTTTCGCATTTCATTAATACAAGGTAAAATACACTTTCTTCGGGTTAATTACCCTTCTACAGTCTTACATACATAAAGTGTGTCTAAATTATTTTAATAATCTACCAAGAAACAAGTTCAACGAACGTTTCTATTTATTCACAACATATTCACTCCCCAGGGATCCTTATACTGGAGAAAGTGACCGTTTTACTTACGTTTAAACTTAGTTTGAAATTCACACTGATCGCATTTAAACACTGGATCATTAGGCCGAAGAAAGTGACCGTTTTAATGACTTTAAAATTTGTTTGATATGCACACTAAGTGCATTTAAGCATAATGACTTCCCTTGGATCATTAGGCCGAAGAAAGTGACAGTTTTATTGACTTTTAAACAGTTTGAAAGGCACACTGATCGCATCTCGACATATTCACTTCCCCTGGATCCTTATGCCGACAAAAGTGACTGTATAAATGACCTTTTAACTTAGTTTAAGTCACACTGATCGCATTTACATGTAAACTTCCCTTGAATCATTATGCCGAAGAAAATGACTGTTTAAATGACTTTTATACTTAGTTACATTTAAACATATTGACTTCCCCTGGATCCTTATGTCGAAGAAAGTGACGGTTAAAATGGCTTTTATACTTAGTTTGAAAGTCACACTGATGGCATTTAAACATATTGACTTCCCCTGGATCCTTATGCCGAAGAAAGTGACTGTTTAAATGCCTCTTATACTTAGTTTGATACGCACACTGAATGCATTTAAACATATCCACTTCCCCTGGATCCTTGTGCTGAAGAAAGTGACTATTTAAATGACTTTTATACTTAGTTTGATAGGCGCATTGGCTGCATTTAAACATATTGACTTCCTTTGGTTCCTTATGCCGAAGAAGGTGTCTGTTTAGATCTCTTTTTAACTTAGTTTGATAGGAACATTGATTGCATTTAAACATATTGACTTCACCTGGATCCTTATGCCGAAGCAAGTGACTGTTTAAATAATTTTTAAACTTAGTTTGATAGGCACACTGAGTGCATTTAAACATGTTAACTTTCGCTGGGTCCATGTGCTGGAGAAGGTGCATCTTTAACTGGCTTTTTCGAATGCTTTGATAATCGCATTGATAGCATTTAAACATATTAATTTCCAATGGATCCTTATGCTGAAGAAAATGACTGTTTAAACTACTTTTAACCTTAGTTTGATAGGCACATTGATTGCATTTAAACATATTAACTTCACTTGGATCCTTATGCCGAAGAAAGTGACTGTTTAAATAATTTTTAAACTTAGTTTGATAGTCACACTGAGTGCATTTAAACATGTTAACTTTCGCTGGATCCATGTGTTGGAGAAGGTGCGTCTTTAACTGCCCTTTTCGAATGCTTTGATAATCGCATTGATAGCATTTAAACATATTAACTTCCAATGGATCCTCATGCAGAAGAAAGTGAGTGTTTAACCTACTTTTAACTTTAGTTTGATAGGCACATTGGCTGCATTGAAATAATCTAACTTTTCCTGGTGTCTTATGCTGGAGAAGGTGTTTACGTAAATTAAACTTATGCTTAGTTTGAATGGCATATTGATCGTTTTTAACTTTCGCTGGATTCTTACGAAGACAGTGTTTGTCAAAATTTCTTTGCTGATATAACACTGAGACATTTTCAATATTTACATTAAGTTTGTGACCAACCCGATGACTTTGCTGATGAATCTGGAGTTGGCAATTTTGATGATCGGCAATGCTGTAATAGAGAAAAATATTAAATTGAAAAAGTAGCCCATACTTGCAGTGGAGTTAATGTAAATAAAACAATCAAGTCTTTCTCCACAAAATTTAATATTAAAAAAGATTAGTTATGTTTCCCACAAAGTTAGTTCAGGTTTTCCTTATTTTGGTCGAAAAGATAGGCCCTATTATTTTCTGGCTTTTTGACTGACTATTTAATAAAGGCCTTGTTCTAGGTAACATTACCCGCAGTGAAATTTGTAGTCATGTTGAAGATATAATGTTTGCTGCGGAATATGCCCACAAAATTAGGGAGGTTACAGCTTGTAGAGACATAAACTCTCCCTGGCCAAGACCATCACCGGTGAATGTTTCTATTGTTCCAGCTAGTGGCATGGACTTTGGAAAGATCACTGTACAAGAAGTAAAAGAAATATCAGCGATGCCGAGTATAAAAATATTCGGTATGTTAAAGAGAGTTGAAGAGCTTGGTTAAAGCTCTGCACTAATGAAAACTGCAGAGCCTTTGCTTCCAAAATATCAGCATCAATTGTTGAAAATTTACCTTTGGTGTGAGACATTTTGACAATTTTTTTCCTGATGAAAAGTTTTTTAAAAACAATTGTAAAATTGCTTTCAAATTTAATTCTGAAGTAATTATGCCAGAACTGTTGTGAAGATATTATACTAGAAAAGCTGGGACTGCGAAAGTACATTATTGGTGCATTTGTAAAGGTGTTAACGGTGGAAGGCCTAATTTACAATGTGATCGGCATGAGTGTGAAAACGAATGGATTTATATTACATGTGTTGGGTTAAAAGACACTCGTAGGAAATGGCAATGTATAGTTCAATCAGATTTAAAACCGTTGTACGTCATCAATCAGCTGATAATTGACAGTCCGTAAGAAAACACGAGAAAATTAAATTTGGACAAAAAGTATTAAAACTTTATGCGATATTAAATTTACCACAAACTTAAAGTATTCTTCTTTGATACGAACCCACTTATAGCAAATATTTTGTTTATTTAAGCTTGTAAAAATTAATATAATTTGAATTTTATTGGCCAATAGTTGGCAACACAACTGTAAACGGTGCGGTGGCGCCAGCTCGTTCGTTGGCTTTGTTTGACGTTTATGCAAAACTAACCTCAATTATTTTGTGATTTCGTGTTGCTTTGCGTCTATTTTTTTAACAAGAACTCCAGATATTTTCAAAATAGCATAAAAAAACTGTTATGTTTGCACATACATATCTCTGCCGATTACGTGGTTTACTATTTGTGAAAAATGCCAAACCATTTAAATAGACGGTGCAAAGAGCTTATAGCCTCTCTAATAAGCTATTTTCAGGAATAACTTAACAACAATGACTCATTGTTACCCTTGACAGCAGTTAGAGAAGTAAATTTAAAGGATGTGTTAAGGTCTACATATTTTAGTTCCAATTTACCAATTTTTAGCGTGTAGCAGCTGCCCTAAATTTGAATATCTCCACTGTAAGCGCAGTTTCAACAACAGTTAAGCAAATTAAATTATTGGAGTCGCCTAAAAGGAAACGTTCTGATTTAAAGAAAGTTGTAAATGTGTCAAGATTGGATATAAGTTCTATCCGTAAGACTATTTATGGAATGTATGAAAGAAGTAAGTTGTATTATTCAAAAACTCATATTTTACATCAGTTATGCATAAGCTGTAACTTTTTTATATAAGACCCACACGAAAAGAGCTTATTACATAACCCATTTTAGCCTGTTTGCGTTATGTAATATACTATATTATCGTACTGAGTGATGTAATGAACTCATTACATCTTTCAGTGATGTAATGAAGTTATTACATTACTCATTTTTAATCAAACGATGATTTTTTTTTTCCGTCAGTCACTGTCACTTTTTGTGTAATGTCATTGCATAAATATGAAAACCATTTTGAATACATAAAAAAATCACAAATAAACAAAATTTTGGGTCTTGCATAAAATGTTGTATATCACACGTACGGTAAGGATCATTACAGCATTCGTGTGGTTACTACGACTCGGTCTACGACCTCGTCGTACCAATATTCCCCACTCGTTACTGTAATGAAGCTCATACCGTACTAGTAATATAAATAACTATTAGAACTTCATGCAACTTTGACAACTTTAAGTAAGAAATTAAAAGACAGACAACTGTTTGATGGTTGTCTTAACTCTTTAAGAAACCTCTTCAAGAAAATAGGCTTCAGGTGGTAAAAAGATGACCTGAAGCGAGGGCTTATGGAACTTTCCCATGTAGCCTTCAAACGACTAGTATTTTTAAAACAATATATTTAAGAAAAAGAAGCACTCTTGTACCAATTCGTTTTCTTGGATGAAACATGGATTTTTCAGAATAGTGCCAATGGTCGATCTTGGCAAGATGAAAATACAAGAAGTGTTGGATCTACTATTGGAAATTTTTGTATTTTTATCTTGTTTTTATGAAAAAAAAAAAACTGTAATTCCCTCACTCGGATATTTTGGTTACAAGCTAGCAACACTGTCGATATCTGACGTCACTTAAAGGGTATGACGTTTTAACGGTTTTAATTTTGCATTAAGTATATTAATATTTGTATAAAAATGTTAATAATTTATCATTGTTTATGCCAGAGCAGATTTACACACTGTAAAGATCTCATGGCTAACATAACAGTAATAAAAATTGGACAATACAAACAAAAGGTATTACGAGTGTATTTGCTTGAGAAGCGGGGGCTATTTTGTAGTTCAAATTATAAGCCTTTGGTAAATAAGTGTAAACTTAATTGTTACTGTTTATAAATTATTTTAATTTTAGTTACTCAGTATACACAATAGAATCCATACTATTGAGTTTTAAGCAATGTGTTAGAGACATGCATAGAACTCATTTTCTGAATCATTTCTTTTGTTATAAATTTAGGGCGTATTAAAAAAAAATACAGAATTATATAAAAATAAAATAAACTTCCATAGTGCTAGCCTCGTGGCACCTTCATCAACCTTGATCTGTATAGTAATTCCTCCTGACTGGATGTAAATGTATATCCCATAATTTGTGAAGGATCGTAATCGGGGTGATTTTCTTCCTCTAACCTAGCAGGAGTTCCTAAAGTTACAAACAGTACATTATTATAAATTAAATTATTGGTGCCAAATGCTTTTACCTGTAATGAAGTGCTTGCTGCGAACTCTGATTTTTCAATATGGTGTCTGTGAGATCCTCTCTATTTAAAGCAGCCATCCACCCCTCTGCTTTCTGGATTAATCATTCATGCGTGTTAAAAACTTATAGTTTAAGATGGAAGGTACATGATAGAACTTACGAATAGCCCTGTTGGAGCGACTTTTACAGCCGACAACTAGACAAGTCGTAGGCGTATTGTTTTAGAATTAAACACTTAGACTACACAGTAAAAAAACAACACTTTCCGATAAAAACAGTTTTAACCAGACACATAAAAACCGTTAGATAAGGGAGATGCGCTTACGGACCATTAGAAAATCGACGAAACGTTCTAAGCAACAATTTGATCTTGAGCGCACAGAACTCGACTGTAAACTAAGCATTGAATTCGTGTATATTTGCCACATATTTGCCTTCCACGGCCATATTGAAATGTTCGATAAATGTTTCTGAGTTCTGTTCAACGAATTTAATATGGCCGTGGGGGGCAAATTGGAATTTGACACATCGTTGGATTGCCTAATCGGATGTAAATCTGTGTTTGTAAAAAATAAATAAAAATAAATAAACAACTACATGAGAGCAGGAACTTAAAATTAAAAACGTAGTCAACTTGCAAGTTGACTTATGAAAAGTGCCATGTTGCTGGTAAGAGTAAGAAGATTTTATATTATGAATTATGAAAAAGCATTTTAGTTTAAATAAAAATTGTTGATATTAAGGCATTTTAGATTTTATTGAGTATTGTTTAAGAGAAAAATTTTATAAATGTGAAGTAAGAAATTTAATTAAAATGTAAAGTCATGCCCTATGGTAAAAATAACCACTTTAAAAATCGAAAATTGGGGTTGTGCCCCATGGTAATAAATAATGAAAGCCTAGTTTCATTATCGAAAAATGAGATTTTTAAAAAATTTAAATAGTGCTAACCATGGTTTTGGGGGTTCAACTCCCCCCCGTTGGGTGATTGAGAAACGCCTTTCTAATTTATAAATGTCAATCAGCGTTTTTAATAAACTTTATAACCTAACCTACCATGAAAAATATGCTCAAACCCCTTGCATAACTTCTGCACACGGGCCTGCCACGGTGGTGGTTGACTTACTCAATACACACGTGTCTCTGAGCGAAATATACTTGGAAACGAATGTGACAACATCAAAAATGACAGTCATCATAAAGTTTGAGAGGTTTGCAATAAACTCGATATTGGGTTTACCAAATCCTCGAGGATCTGTCAATTATTTATGAAAAAGAACCTATAGGTTGTAAGCACTGGACGTATAAAGTACCTGAAGAATCACTGCACTAAAAGACATCTGTCAACGAATAATTAAATTAGGTTATAAATGTCCAACGGAGCAAAATAAGAAACTACACTGAATTTACGAGTCATAAAAGGGGGAAAACACTATAATAACACTAGGATTATGAAAATATTGTTATAAAAAAATTAACCAATGCTTATGAACAAATAGACGTTAGGAAGCAAAAGAGTATGAAAAACAATAAAGAAATAGTTTAACGTTCTTGGGGGAGAAGGAATAAGTAAAGTAGAGATAGTAAGAGGTGAGTTTAATTTTAAAGAAAATTTGATTATAATTATTGAAGACTTAAAGCATAGAAACAACTTGTGCTGTTTTTAATAATTTTATTTACCTCTACAATCTCAAGCGCAGATCCAGTTTGTTGCCCTTATTACAAAAATTATGTAAGAATCTAACTTTTCCAGACATGTATTCATAAACGAACATAACCTCCCTGAGACCGTGTTCTTGTAAGAGTCGATTAAGGTTTTCTCCAGCGTTTTGAAAAACTGCAGGAATTCCAAAAGATCGTACGTTATCCCTATTTTCCCTTATCCCACAATTTACCACTAAATAAAAGGACGGCATTTTATTTAGGGTACTTTAATTATTAGCAGAACGAACAGAGATCTGAAATTTCAAGGCAAACTCTAAAGAAAACTTAAATTTATAACCCACTTTGTTTGTCCTCCAAGCAAAATGGCCGCCGACCCTGTGACATCATGAAAATGATCAATATAATTTAATCATTCGTTGACAGATGTCTTTAATGCGGTCATTGTTTAGGTACTTTATACGTCCAGTGCTTACAATCTACCTATAGGTTCTTTTCCATTAATAATTGACAGATCCTCGAGGATTTGGTAAACCCAGTATCGAGTTTATTGCAAACCTCTCAAGCTTTATGATGGCTGTCATTATTGATGATGTCAGATCCGTTTCCAAGCATACTTCACTCTGAGACACGTGTGTGTAGAGTAAACACAGTGGCGGTTAGCACACTTTAAATTTTTTAAAAATCTTATTTTTTCGATAATGACACTAGGCTTTCGTTACTTATTACCATGGGGCACAGCTCCAATTTTCAACTTTTTAATTAATTATGGGGCACAGCTCCACATTTTAATTAAATTTCTTTCTTCACATTTATAAAATTTCTCTTTAAGCTTTTAAACAATACTCAATAAAATCTAAAATGTCTTAATTTCAACAATTTCTATTTAAACTAAAATCACTTTTCATAATTCATAATACAAAATCTTCATACCATCAACATGACACTTTTTATAATGTAACTTGCAAGTTTATTACTCCGTTTTCAATTTTTGAAGTTCCTACTCTCAATTAGTTGTACTCGTTAATTTGAGGCAACTCCAAATAATTTTATTCGACTCGATTTTGGGTAAGTAACGTTACTGTGGTATGAAATAAATAAAATATCCTGCATTTTAGAACTTGTCTTTCACATCGCTAACACATTGATCCTTAACTTCGATATTAATTTACTGATTTTTGGATTTCCTGGTGAATTTAATTATGAATTAATTCGAACTATGGAATACACGTTTATTGAGTATGCAGATATGCAACTGATGTATGGTTTTGCGTCTAACAATGCTTTAGAAGCCAAAAGGTTATATCACGAAAGATATCCTAATTGTACTATGCCAAGCCAGAAGACATTTGAACGAGTTGACTAACGTCTAGGGGACAATGGTGGGCGATTCCAGTTAATAAGGTAATACATATTATTGACTTTCTTCATAATTTTAGAAAAGCTTGAAAAAAATAGTACTGATGCTGGTCTGAGAAGAACCGTATGTACGCCGTAATCAGGGTTGATAAAAATCATTGTTTTTCTTTTAAATCAAAAATCGATGATTTGTTTTAAAAAAATTTACCAGCTTTTAAAATATTAATATTTTTAAATATTTCTAACTGCTTAAATTTTGTTTTGTTAAGTAAACAAATATTTTTAGGCAGGAATAGTACAGATACGAAGCAAAACTGGAGAAGTTTTAACATGCAAATTTCATTCGCGTAGTTTTTGCAAGTTTGCGCCTTTGTCGAAACTTGTATTAACGTGAAAATTTCGTCCGCGCAGTATTGCAAGTTTGCCGCTTTGTCGAACTTGTAATAACTGGCAGAAAACGCCCGGCTATATAAACGATACGCACTTATTTTAGTAATCAGTAATATTTTTGCTTTAGGGGTTAATCTATCAAAACATTTGAACTCATGACAAGCCGGGGCAGAAAGGAATTTAGTGTTTGGCAGCATTTTATAAAAAAGAAAGTAATGCGCAAACTAGGTTGTAGAGCAGTATGTAAAAAGTGTGGTAAAGAATTGCAAGGTCTAGCAGACAGACTGGAAAGTCATTGGGAAACCTGCAAAAGTGAAACTAGTGATATCAGCAGTGGTCTTGAAACCCTGCATGGTGATTGTCAGTCACAGCCTGGAACTAGCCAGAGTGAAATTATCCAGTTGGCAAAGAAACAGAAAAGCGATAACTGTGAAAAGGGAAGTGTAGGTGGACGTGAAAATAGTGGAACTAGCGGTAATTTGGATTCTTTTGTTGTGCGAACTGGACAAGATAAGAAAAAACAATTGGACAGAAAAATAGCTAAAGCCGTTTACGCAACAAATTGCAGTTTTAGAGCTATAGAAAATAAAGAGGTTCGAAAGGCCATAGAAATGCTAAGACCTGGTTACCTTCCACCATCTAGATTTCAGTTATCATCAACGCTCTTGAATGAAATATTTGAAGAAGAAAAATCTAATTGTTTTAACAAGTTATCTGGACAATCTGTTTGCATGCCCTTAGATGGATGGTCCAATATACATAACGAGCCGATAATCTGTGTCGTTTCGACTGCAGAGGATGGAAACAGTGTTCTATTAGAAAGCATAGATACATCTAGTCATCCCCATACAGCTGACTATCTTGCCGAATTGGCTATTAACTCAATAAATAAGTGCAAAAATTAATATAACTGTAAAGTTACCAGTATTGTTACAGATAATGCGAGCAACATGGTCAGTATGAAGAAAAAAATTACCGAGTCGTCCAATTACCCGATAATTACATATGGTTGTTTGGCACACTTACTGAGTTTGCTCTCCAAAGATTTAGAGGCATCGCAGACAAAAGAACATATAGTACATATTGTGAAATACTTCAGAAATACCCATTTGCCAAATGCTTGGTATAAAGAAAAAGGGGGCAAGAAATTGGTCTTACCTCAGGATGTTCGATGGAATACACTTTCAGATTGTCTTGAGATCTATGTAAATGAGTGGCCAAAATTGTTATTAATATGTGAAGAGCATAAAGATCAAATTAATCCAGTGATTTTTAAGAAAGTTTCAGATATCTGTATTAAAAAGATAGCTGAAGATTTTCTACCGTTGCTAAAACCAATTTCTATAGCACTGGATGCAATGCAACAAAAAGGTGCATTTTTATCTCAAGCAGTTTACATATGGAAAAAGTTACTAGCTATTTTTGATAGTTTTGAATTTGAAGAAGAAAGAAGCTTGCGCCAATATCAATTATTTAAGAACAGATATGTTTAAGCTCTAACCCCCTTTCACTTTTTGGCGTATATTTTGGATCCAACAATAAACAAAGAAGAATATCCATTACTAGCTAAAATCATGATTTTAATCATCTCAACCCTGGCCGTAATTAGAAGAAAATATTTTAAATGCTGTAGATGACACTGCATCAGCAAGCACTCGAAAATTCGAAAACAACAGTACATGAAGTTCTTCAAGAACAGCTGTTATATTTATATCATTTGCAAAAAGTGTATGAACTGATTCCTGAAGATTTTCTTCGTAAAATGCAGTTTGCAAACTGGCTATTAAATCAGCAACGAAATAGTGCAAACTTCATTAGCATTCTTCTTTCCACGGATGAAGCAAGGTTTACCAATAACGGTATCACCAGTTTACACAACACACATATATGACCTGATGAAAATTCTCATGCCACTATTGTTTCGCATCATCGACAACAGTTCCAATCAATTAATACCTGGGCAGGAATCATTGACAATTGGACAATTTTATTTGGAGTTCCTGCAGAACGCTTTTCAGGATTTAATAGAGCACTTACCACTTGAAACCCGCCGAAACATGTACTTCATGCACGATGGGGCACCACATTATTTCAGCGTTGGTGTTCAGAAGTACCTGAATAACGTCTATTCAAACGGTTGGATAGGTAGAGGAGGACCTATTGCCTGGCTTCCTCGATCTCCCGACCTAACGCCGTTGGATTTTTACCTGTGAGGACACCTGAAAAACTTGGTGTATTTCACTCCGGTCGGCACTAGGGAGAACTTCTACAGAGAATCACGTTTTATTGTGATGTGATAAGGACCAAGGCTGGGTTATTGTGGCGGGTACAGCAGTCCTTACAATGAAACTTTTCTGTTGTTTGAATGACTTTCGTATCACACTCTGTTGTCGAGAAACAAAATAGAAATCATGGTTCTTTTTATTAAAAATAAACTATAAATTCGTTTTTTATTCTTTTCCTCCAAAACGGTTCATTTTATCGAAAGTTTTCATAAAACCCATATATCTGTAATGTCAGTGAAGTTTTAGTTTTTTTAGTGATAGTGGTTAAAAAAACGATAAGGGATTAAATAAATCCAATATGAATGTAAAAAAACAATATTGTTCTATAGAATATTTCAGTTAAAAAGAAATATTAATTTTTTGCACAATATAAAAATGTTCAAAATTCTAAATTTACATTTTACATAAATGATAAATTTAGTCGGTCACAGTCACCGAATCGCTAACAAATAGAAAAAATATAAAGGCACAACATCTGGAGAATTAGTCATAAAATGACTGGTGAATAGTAGCGTATGAATATATGCCTTCACTGGTTGACACCTAATGTGTAACATTTTCGAGAATGAACCATCTTTTGATCAACGCTAGAACGTATGCATTAAAACATGGATTTCAAACTTGTGGTCTACAAACACAAAGGGCGCGACATAATAACTGATACCGTCAGAACCGGTAATTTCGCAGCCAAAATGGCCAGTAATCTTTGCGTACTGCATTCCATTACACTTGGAATCCATAGTATCAAGACAGTTCTTCTGTTTTTACTATGAGGGCTATTACTTCTTTCTGGTTTAATACAGCTCCGCTGATGATGGCTATAAGGTACTAGGTAGCCGAAACACGTGTCCGGAGAGAAAAACCAGCCGCGTTCGTATGGATTACTGACTTTACTGACTATTTTATATCATTTTATGACTAATTCTCCAGATGTTGCCTTTATATTTTTTCTATTTACATTTTACGTCTTTTGAGGAGCGCTTCAACATTTTGATCAAATATAACCTAACAAGAAATTAGCAACCGACTTCAAAAATTGTATTTCTCGAAAATCTAACAGTTCTAAAATTCTTAGGTATACTTAATGCAAGACAAAAACCGATGCACGTCATACCCTTCGAGTGATGTCAGTTATCGACAGTGTTGTCAGCTTGTAACCAAAATATCCGAGTGAGGGAATTACACAGTTTTTGTTTCATAAGAACAAGATAAATATACAAAAATTTTCCATAGTTTATATATTTATTTACTGCATAATACCTATCGCATAAAGTTTTAATACTTTTTGCCCAAATTTAATTTTCTCGTGTTTTCTTACGGCTTAACGATTATCAGCCGATTGATGACGTGCATCGGTTTTTGTTTTGCATTAGTATACCTAAGAATTTTAGAAATGTTAGATGTATAGGAAAATATATGGAAAAAAAATATGTGAGAAGCTCTACCAAAGCCCTAAATATCATTTTAATCCGACTTTTCGTGTTCAAACTATTAAATACCAAGAAGGGGCCCGTTTCGATTTTAAATCGATCAAAACAGATACTTATCATTTTCCGATCGTACCCAAAAACTATAGGCTTACGAAGGCAGAGGTTCTCTACAAAATCAGAAAGTTTCAATCGATTATATCCAGTGGTGTGGGCGCCACGTGGCATACGTATTTAATTTCATTTTTCGACTTTGACCTTTAATAAATATTTTTCCGAAACACCCTGTATACTCAAATTTTGTCGCATTAAATATTCTAAATAGTTGTGTAATTGTTAGGAAAATTCAATTATTCCGCCGCGAACCGTTTATCAGAAAGTTAAAAAAAAATGTAAAAATGTCAATAAAAACTTTTTATACAGGGTGTGTCATGTTACAGTGGCCAATAACTTTCTTATTTTAAATGCAACACCCTGTATATTATTCAATTTTTAGATTCTTTAGAAAATTCTAGACATATTTCATGTACAATATCCCATAGGGGAGAGTGGGGAGACTTGATCCCCTAGGAGACTTGATCCCCATTCAAAATTCGCGCCGCTTTTCACATTTAGTGCACTAATTTGCCGGCAGTGGTTGCTGTTTAGAAGCGACAGCGCGCATAGTAACAGTCGACCACGCGAAATCAGTTCACAAGTGAATATCGCAATAAACAAATATTCGTATGATAATATTTCTTTTCTGGTAAGTACTTTATAGTTTTTTTTAACCATATGCCATGATAAGAACTATTTTTATTGGTTTGTGCCTGTTTGTAAGTATATTCAGCTCATATGTTTTGAATAATCCCCAATCAATTCTAATATTACCAAATCACTTCAATTATCCAACTACTTCTGGCTGGGACACTTGATCCCATATCGCATGAGGAGACTTGATCCCGGGATCAAGTCTCCCCTTATGGATAATTTGTGAAAGTAATCGCAAAATTTTTCTTACAGCTATGCCGAGAAAATATAAAAGAAAAGAGGGGGCACAACCGAGGATACCCCCCGATCGACAAAAACTAATAGGAGCAGTAGAAGCTGTCAGGGCAGGAGGAACCTATAAAGGAACAGCCAAATTATTCAATGTACCCTTAATGACTCTTAAAAGGTTGGTGAGGAGGGGAGATGACACCACA
This sequence comes from Polydrusus tereticollis, assembly GCA_963920685.1. Classification (NCBI taxonomy): domain Eukaryota; kingdom Metazoa; phylum Arthropoda; class Insecta; order Coleoptera; family Curculionidae; genus Polydrusus; species Polydrusus tereticollis. Next base: position 29,470,060 of record OY987336.1, read on the forward strand.
CCTGGCTTTAAGAAATCCCAAATATTCAGTGCTGATGAGGAAAAAAAACTGGCAAATTATCTATTGACGGCGTCCCAACTATATTATGGACTCACTATAAGCAATCTTCGAAAATTAGCCTTTCAATTGGGAAAAAAGAATAATAAAAAAATTCCACATTCATGGGAAACGAACCAAAGTGCGGGGAAAGAATGGGCAAAAGCATTTTTGGACAGAAATAGGTCTTTATCATTAAGAACGCCGGAGCTTACAAGCCTCAGTAGGAGCACTGCCTTTAACAGACATACTGTTGGGGAGTTCTTTGAAAACTTGAAAAAAGGTTATCAAAGACAAAAATTTGAACCATCGAAAATATGGAACGTTGACGAGACAGGTGTCACCACAGTTCATCTACCAGGAAGAATTATTGCTGGTAAAGGAGTAAAGCAGGTGGGAAAAGTCACGTCTGGGGAAAGGGGGCAACTAGTTACGGTGTGTTCTGCCATTAATGCTGGCGGAAATCACATGCCGCCTTTTATGATTTTTCCGCGAGTAAACTGGCAAGACAGGATGATTGACGGAGCCCCTCCTGGTACTAGGGGTGTTACCAACTTGAGTGGATGGATGACCGCGCCAAACTTTTTAAAGTTTTTAAAACATTTCGTTGTGCACACAAATAGTTCTTCAAGCAACCCAACTTTACTAATAATGGATAACCATGATAGTCATATCTCAGTGGAAAGTTTGGCTTATGCAAAAGAAATGGGTGTTGTTTTTTTAACAATACCTCCTCACACGTCTCACAAATTGCAACCCTTAGATAGGACTGTGTTTGGGCCACTAAAAACCTATTACAATGTGGCAGCATCAGAGTGGATGACAATTCACCCTGGCAGGCCTTTATCAATTTACGATATTGCAGGGTTGCTTGGAGATGCATACCCAAAAGCTATGACACCTGTAAACATAATTAGTGGGTTTCGAGTTACAGGTATTTGGCCTTTAAATTCTACAATATTCACAGATGAAGAATTTCTTACAAGTTTTGTAACAGATCGGCCAAATCCAGAGCAAATAGAACCATTGGATATTGCAACAGTAGATATCGCTGTACCTTCAACTTCATCTGCTACGCCTAAGATGATAACACCAAACCATTCAACTTCTCTTCAATTTTCTCCACAAGAAATTTTACCTTTTCCTAAGGCCCCACCAAGAAGTACCAATTTATCGACGCGTGGTCGAAAGCGCGGTAAAAGCAGAATCTTGACGGATACTCCTGAGAAGACGCAAATAGAAGAAGAATTTTTGAAAAGACAAGAACAGAAATCGAAGAAAATTACTAATCAGAACCAACAAAAAAAGAAAATTGAAGCTGTCAAGCGAGTAGTACTTGTAAGTTCCAGCAGCTCCAGCGATGAGGAAGACGAGTTCAGTCTTCATGATAGCAGTGATGACTCAATTTTTGTAAAATCTGACTCTGAACCTGAAAACGTAGTAAATCTAGACACTAATTTAAAAATCAATGATTTTGTTATTGTTAAGTTTGAGTCAAAAAAAACCCAAAAACATTTTATTGGCAAAATCGAATGGGTTAACGGTGGCGAGTTAGAAATTAACTTTTTAAAAAAAAAGGAGGAAGCCTTCCAATTCTTTTATCCTGAAAAGTCGGACAGAAGTCTAATCAAACGAGAAGACTGCATTGCCAAGTTGCCTCAACCCTCAATAGTTCTGGCCACAGAACGTACTTCGGGTTTCCTATGTTTTCCATTGTGTTTCGCAAAATACTTTTAACTTTTAATTGTTCATGTTATATTTATACTATGTAAGTACCTACTATAAATAAAATAATTTTTTACTGGAATGGTGTTTAAATCTAATAAAATTCTTTAAAACTTTAATTATATAAATGGGATCAAGTCTCCTGATGAGGGGTAATCAAGTCTCCCTACCAGGAGGGACACTTGATCCTTTTGATTACCTTAATCAAAAGCTAAAATGCAAGAAGACATTTTAAAAGTTGACGTTTTAACTTAATGATTTATGTGTGGGATAGTATTTAAAACACATTTTACTTTATGCCATTAAAAAATAAAAAATAATCTAGAAATAAACAAGAAATATATAAAAGGGGGATCAAGTCTCCCCACTCTCCCCTACCTATCTTCAACTGTTTCGGAAATATTAAGTGTTTTCAGATTTATTTCAAAAATTAACAACACACTAAAAAACTAATAAGTAATACTGCTTATTTCTTGATAATGTAATAAACAAAAAAAAAACATTAATGAAAGAGATGTTGAAAATTGATGTTAAAATGTTTTTACTGATATTAAACAAAAAAAAGGTATAAATAGTTTTGTTTACTTTTGTTTAAAACACCTTAGCAAATTGTTGTCTGTTTGCATGACAGTAGTTGTCACAGTTATAGTCGTTTGAATTTCGTTAACTGCATATCAGAAAAATGGGTTATTTAACAGAAATGCACAAAATAACAATTCTACAGACGATTATGGAGATAAAACACGGACACAAATGGAAGTTGCTCGCTTATTTCATGAAAAATTTCCAAATTTGCCGCCTATAACTCAAGGGACAATTAGTAAAATGGAAAAGCAGTTTCGCCAGCTTGGGCATGTAAAGCAGATAAAAAAAGTAGCTGCCAATGCAATAAGTGATAATACCAAATTACATACTTATTATGCTTGAGTTTCAGGAAAACCCCCATACTTCTAGTCGAAAAACGGACCCAATGTTTGATGTTTGCCATTCATCGATTATTCGAACATTACAAGAAAATAAAATGTATCCCTATAAAATGATACCTATTCATGAGCTCATGGAAGACGATTTTGATAGGAGAACGTATTTTTGTGAACAAATAATGGCAATGTTAGATAACAATGTGATCCAATTAGAACATGTTTTGTTTTCTGATGAGTGCACCTCTACACTTCACGGTCACGCCGCTATTGGTTTAGGGAAAATCCTTACTGGATGAGAAAAGAACATACGCAATATCATCCTGAAAAGGTTAATGTTTGGGCAGGGATTGTTGGAGATCATATCATAGCCCTTTTTCATTAATGGCAATTTAAATAGCGATAATTATTTAGCACTGCTCCAAAATATTGTCTTGCCGACTTTGACAAACTTATATCCTGATTATTCCTGATCCAGCAAACCCACAACTTCCAGCGAATATGATATGGTTTCAGCAAGATAGAGCACCGCCCCATTACCAAATCAATGTCCGGCAGTACCTCAACCGAGTATTTCCAAATAGGTGGATAGGGAGGCGTGGATCGATGGAATGGCCAGCACGATCCCCTGATCTGACGCCATTAGACTTCTTATGGGGTTATGTCAAAAATATTGTATACAAGACTAAACCCCTCGACTTAGCTGACTTAAGAAGACGAATAACGCTTGCGATTAGATCGGTCACGCCTGAGATGTTCAGTAACGTTAGAAGAAATTTCTATTTAAGAGCATTTTTAACATCTCCTACATTAATGTTTTTTTTCTGTTTTTTACATTATCAAGAAATAAACAGTATTACTTATTAGTTTTTTAGTGTGTTCCTGATTTTTGCAATAAATCTGAAAACACTTAATATTTCCGAAACAGTTGAAGATAGGTATAGGATATTGTACATGAAATATGTCTAAAATTTTCTGAAGAATCCAAAAATTAAATAATAAACATTGCATTTAAAATAAGAAAGTTAGTATTGGCCACTGTTACATGACACACCCTGTATAAAAAGTTTTTATTGAAAAAAATGCGCAACTAGAAATACCAATCGACGTGTCCGAGCGTTTTTTCGGACACACCCCCATGTATTTATTATCGAATTTATTGCATCTGGCTGATACACACTGTATACTTATTTCTATTTACAATGGTTACAATTCTACTTTTATTATACAATTATAATTCTTAAACTATGGTATGCTATTTCCTAGAATTTCAATTAACTGTTGTCCGATAAGGAAGCATATTATATTATGTGTGTAACTTTTAACACTTTTATTTTAAGGTGTTTATTTTAAATGACGCACCTAACTTGCCCAGGCCCTTGCAAAGTTCTGAGCTAAAACAGTTTTTTTTTGCAAGTCCAATGTGTACTCCATTTATGTTAACGAGTGGGGCCAGCCCATTTCTATGCCGCTAGAGAGCCAAAGCACTGTTGGACAGACTACAGACTTAGCTGATGTAGATGAGAGTAGCAAAAACTCATATACAAGCTGGACAGCAAACAACTCAAAAGTTTTAATAGACCTATATAAAACATATCGAGGTAAGGTAGGCACCTTCCAAATAAAAACAATGAAAAAAACTTTGGGAAATAATTGCGATAGAAATGAAGGATTTGTTGATGATAAATGTATCTGTCCAAAATTGTGAAAACAGATGGCAAGTTCTTGAAAGGAGGTACAAAAAGTTTGTAGACAATAAAAACAAAACTGGTAGGGCCAGAAAATATTTTGAATTTGAGGAGGAGATGGACAATATTTTCAAGAAGAAGAATATTAATCCCGAGATCATTCTGTCAGCAGAAACTGTCAGGCAGTGCACCTGAAGAAACTGATGCTGTAATCGACCCAAGACATTGCAATCACGAAGATCTTCAATTGGAAAAAGTCCAAAATACAAAAAGACCGAGTTGTCTCGAAATACTATTTTAGAAAATATGCGTAAGGATAGACAGCTATACCAAAAGAAACAATTGCAAATTGAGAGAGAAAAACTTGAAGTGAAAAAAAAAATATTGGCTCAGTTGAAAAAAAAAAATCAGCTAAGAACGCAATAGAATTCAGGCAAAATTAATTTAATAAATATATATAGGTAACTGTATTTTTTTTGCTTGCTAGGTTGAATAGCCTGGGGCGAAAATACCTAAACTCCGGCTCTGTGTGTACCTATAACGCACAAAGTTGTATGTGCGATGCCGTAAACATAGAGATAGGAAAAATTAATATACTTTGTAGTGCATAGGGTAATAGGGTACCTAAATTTAAGCAAAGTATACCTGTTTTTACTTGTTTCAGATTCGTCCTCTTTGATGTCTAGTTCTTCGGTTTTAATTTTCCAATCCCCATACATCTGATCAGTTCCTGCTTCACCCTCTTCAACTTTGACCTCTGCTTCTGTTTTGTCAGGAAATATTGTTTTGACCCTGTAAAACATAAAATTATCCCTTTTGAGGCGAGACAAAAAAAAATTGTTATAAATCAAATTATTTAAGTAGGAGAGGAGGAGGTATTAAAAACTAAATATTGATAAACAGCATCAGAATATATTTTTATACTGATATAAGTAGGGTAGGGTCAATCAGGGTACCTAAATCAAGTGATAAATGCAAATGGGTTTGACAGTGGCAACCTTTTGTAATGGACAAGAGTCAATCTCTGTGTAAGGTAGCTCTCATTGTGGAGGCACTAGGTCGTGACCAGTTACATACTTACACCTTCCTTTCGTCGCCTTGGGCGCCACCTGGTTTGATAGAAGTCCAAACCAGGAAAAATATACAGAATGTCAATGCAATTGGAAATCTATACAATAAATAAAACTAGAATTTCCCACACTAACAATAAAGTTTTTAATAAATAAGAAATACTTGATAAAATAAGAAAGGGTTTATGTGGGTTTATGCTACTTTTATGATCATAGTGAAATTGTTTAAAATTACAATATTTATTATGCAGTTGCAAACCAGACAACCAACTGTGGGATCATTAACATTACCTAATCTGGCCCATTTCTTCGTCAATGTGCTCAGCTTTTATTATTAGTTCTATTTTTTTGTGTTTTTCTAGTTTAAAAAACAATTCTGTCGTATCGCGGCATGGATTATTGCTGTTTTCCCACAAATCACACATACTCGGAAATAAATTAACTTAGGTGTAACGCCAACCTATTGGTGTATCGGGTAAATGCAGCACAGACGGCACGAACAAACAATCGTGTTTATCACATAACTCGAAAAGGTTTTATTTTACCAACATTTAAATCTACTGACTTCTCAAATCTAGGTTAGTTCCCACCGTGTCTTCTTTTTCATTTTTGTGTCGGAGCAAACGGCCAGCCAAACAAACCCTAATGGTGGTTTGCATCAGTGTATTTAAGTAAGACTTAAAGCTAAGCCTATTTTAAATTTAACTTTTCGTGGTTAATTTTGTTGTGATTATTAAATCATGTAAGGTATATTCTAAATGGTAATGCTTTACCTTTAATCATATTCTGTAAGTATCTAATTACCTTTAATTATAATATCTAGTAGTGCTAGTAAAAAATGTGTGTTGTTATTAATTTGGATGTATTCTGTCATGTAAGGTAAGTGTTCCATATTCTGTCACTGTACCATTTCCTGACAATTTTTGACAAAAATTGTTGAAATAAGAATACTGAATAAAATAAATGAAAAGGCCTTTAGTTTTTAACATCTTGATATTTCCCCCACCTGAAGGTAAGTGCACATTTTATTTTTTTGCAACTGCAATTAGTTCTACAATAAAGCATTTTTAGACCAAAATTTTATTTTTTTTTAAGATTTTAGGGTTATATATCTTATTTTAAGCATGATTTGGGGCTTTTTACAGTTTATATTTTTATTTTTTGGGTGTCAGTTTTGGGAACCTATAGAATAACCCTTTTCCTAAATCTAACAATAGGTGTCAGATTTAGGTGATACAACTAATCACGTATACTTGTATCCATTTCACTCTAATTTGTTATTTGAAATATTTGTCATCTCTTTTCCTACCGTTCTCTTAAAAATATCAGCGAAAACCTAAATCTGACATGGATGCATGTTAGATTTAGAAGCAACTGTCAGATTTAGGTACAAACATTTTTACTTTGCAGGTGAAAATGACTAAAAAATATTGCCGATACTCCAAGGAGCAGTTACAAAACGCTCTAGAGGAGGCAAGAAGAGGCACAGCTACTGCTGTTGCCAGTAGGATGTTTGGGGTACCGCGTGCTACTATTATTTCTAAAATAAAGGGCATTTATCCTGAAGATTGCAAAAGTGGCAAATCAACCACTCTAACGGAAGGTGAAGAAACAATATTAAAAAACTGGATAATCTCTGTAGGCAAGACGGGTTTTCCGGTTACAAAAGATCAGTTATTAGACAGTGTTGCACAATTAGTGAAAAATCTAAAAAGGGAAAATGACTTTCATGAAGGCCGGCCAGGAAGAAAATGGTATGAGGGTTTCCTAAGACGCCATCCTGAAATTAGTCTTAGAATGACACAAAATTTAACGAGTACAAGAGCGTCAATTACAGAGGTGAAGATAAGAAGTTGGTTTAAAGAGATTGAGAGCTATTTTAATTTAAATAATATTTTCATCAATGAGCCCGAAAGAGTGTTTAATGCCGATGAAGTTGGCTTCTGTTTGGCACCAAAAGGAAACAAGTTTTGGTTAAAAAAGGCTCCAAATCAGTGTACAATTACGCAAACGCAAATGAGAAAGAATCAATAACGACATTGGTAACAGGTAATTCTATTGTATGCAATAATATCATTCTCGATTTTCCAAAAAAATTATTTACTCTTGCGACAAGATTAACAAAGCAGATCATTAGTGTTTTATTCTCTTTCAGGAAACGCTGCAGGATATTTTGCTCCACCAATGGTAATTTTTTCTTACGACAGAATCCCTAAACATATTGCGATGCAGTTTCCCGAAAAATGGGACATAGAAAAATCCGAAAACGGTATTGAGCTTTCAGTAATACTCTACGTAGATGGCCATAAGTCCCATTTAACAATGGAGCTTAGCAAATTCTGCAGCGACAAATAAGGAGTTATTTTAGTGAGCTTGGTTCCAAACGCAACTCACATCCTTCAGCCAATGGATGTGGGAGTATTTCATCCCCTAAAAAATAAGTGGAGGCAAGCAATCTTTAAATGGAGATTGGAAAATAAAAAGCAAACTCTTAAAAAAGAAAATTTTGCTCCACTTCCAAAGGAAACCTCGGGAAGTTTAGATTCTAAAACCATATTAAAAAATTCGTTTAGAAAATGTGGATTGTTTCAATTTAGTGAAAACTTAGTCGATTATTTCAAATGCCTAATAACTGTAGACGACTTTGGCCAGCCGGTAGCTCCAGCTCTTCATCAAACAGCGGATACTTGATTATTGGATAATAACAAAAAAGCAATAATAGAACATCTAGATTCTCTTGAGAAAAGGATTGGTCCTGAGAAAATCACATTATTTAAAAAAAACGTTGCAAACAATTGGCAGGGAAACACAGAAGAAAGGAGCTTGTTTAAAATTTGGTATGATATAACTCAAGAAGCCCAAAATAGTATTGAAGATAAAAGTGTTAACACTGATAATGTTGAACAAATTGGTGATCAATGAAACATCGTTGTTCCAAATGTCATTATAGAAGATTGTTTAGTTTTAGAAGGAGATTGGATTAATAGTTTGCTTCCTGATCAAGATGAAAAACATTCAGATAATAAAAAAGAGAGAAAAAATTAAACACAAACTAAGCCTAATAATGACGCAGCAATAAAGACAGTAGATAAGGCGCCGATAGACAAACACGCCACCAATATTCAAACAAATGATTTGGAACAGAACAGAGAGCAAGATACAGAAACAGTTGCACTATCATTAAGAGATATAACATCAGCTAAACAAAACGACGCATATTATTATATTGATGATGACCCACATTTGACTCCAGATAGGCAATGTCCAACATCAGCTAAACAAAACGACGCCAATATTGATGATGACCGACATTTGACTCCCGATAAGCAATGTCCAACATCAGCTGAACAAAATGACGCAAATGTTGATGATGACCGACATTTGACTCCAGATAGGCAATGTCCACCATCAGCTAAACAAAACGACGCAAATATTTATGAAGGCCGACATTTGGCTACAGATAGGCAACGTCCAACTGTAACCCCAAAAAAACATTATCTAAGTAACCCTGGCTCAAGTCAACCTAATACTCCAATTATCCCATCACCATTTAAAAATATTCTTTTTTGGCCTAGTGGATCAACTGAGCGGAAAAAAGTGAAATCAAAGGAGAAAATCCCCAGCGTATGCACATCGGCCGAATGGAAGAAATATTACCAAAACAAAGAGGGGGGAAAAGGTTAAAAAGGAGGAAGCAGCAAAGGAAAGAAAAAGAGAAGTTAAAGCAGAGAAAGAACAAAAAAAGAAATTAAAAAAGGATGTTCAAGGGAGTTCTCAGCCGAAAGCAACCGCTGCTTCCAGTACTGTAAAGAAACGGTTGGCTAAAAATGATTATGTAATTGTTGATTATGAATCAAAAAAATATCCAGGAAGAATAATCACTATAAAAAAAGATAGTGCAGTGGTTAGTGTCATGGCACCAAGTGGCCTTAATAAGTGGAAATGGCCTCAGCCGAGTGATGAATTAGGATACAAATTTAAAGATATCCTTGAACAAATTTTGGAACCCAAACCAGTCAGTAACAGAAATAATTTTGTTATACCAGAAATCGAAAAATATGAAAATTATATTACCTGAATGTATTTTAATAAAGATAAGTATATTTCATTGTATGTGCCTTATTTTATTAGTTTTTAATTAAATAAGTATATCATCGATGATAGATTTGGGTTTTAAAAGTGTCAGATTAACGTACTATGTTAGAATTAGGTTATGAACAGTGATACATTTAGGTACCTCATATACAGAGAGATGTCAGAATTGAAGACAAATGCACCTTAATAAAAAATAATTATCCTATGATATTAACATATTGTGGTGTAAAATTGTCAGCTGACTAACGAAATTAATTGTACATCTTAAAATTACTTTCATAAAATATGTAGAATTGATTTGACACCCAATAATGTAAGTACGCGATCTAATAGTTTCAGAAATAGGTACACTTACCTTATGTAAAATATAATTTTGATAGTAAATAGATTGTTTTAAAAGGAAGATATTTATACTTTAGTTTTACTGTAACGCTGGATAAATGCAGTTAATATAACAAATTTGCAGTAAACCTTTTTCTTGTCAATTTTGCGAATTTAAAAAAAACTACCTATGTTGTAATTCACACCACCTGGTTGACCTTACCTTTCTTCGTTCTCAAGTTTCAGCCTGTTTTTTTACGTGCAGACTTTAGTTGACTTTTCACCTGTTTCTCGTAAGCTACGATCAACCCCTTCGAAAGTTCTTCGGTGCGGTAAACGTCGATTTGGAAATGTATCAGAATAAATTCTTCTCGCCTCCACACAACTACCGAGTGCTTGTCCATAAATTGGATGAATGTCAGCATATTCACTATATAGAAATAATCCTCCCTTGTGTAAGTCTTACGTACTCAGTCAATCAGATTATCTGGAAAAGTGTTGTCAATAACATATTGTTAACGAAATAAAAGCGACCGGTGTTTTACTGTAGTATCCTGATTAATTATTTCAATAACTTGTTATAGAAAAAAAATGACTTTCTTCGAAAACGGTAAATTTTATCGAAACAAATGTAGAATACCTTTTTTATAGAGGACTGACCAGAGTATTTAAAAAATCAGTTTTCAGCTCTGTAAAATGACACCTGTCAAAACTTTCCCTGACAATGTAAAACATCCACTGTAGTATGGTTTTATGAGTCTATATTATGGCCTACATAAAATATTAAAATTTCAATAAATTATACATGTCGGTTCAAAAGTTAGGTCCGAAAAGTTAAGTTATTCTTTGGGGCTTGTATCTCCCTTACGGGGCACTTTGGGAATATCTTTTTTATGACAAATTAGGGCTATTTTGACCTCCCCTATATTTTCTCGAGCGTATACCATATACTTACCCGACAACCTGTTTATAGGCGAACATAACAAAACATTACATAATTGGACAAATTAGTCGGGATGTGTTATTATTATTAATAAAATAAATAAAACCGACTTTTCGACTTTCTTTAATACAAGGCCAAATACACTTTAATCAGGTTAGTTAGAGTCCGCCCAAGTTCAAGTGGGTACAGCCACGTGCATGGCAATGCGCGACGGTGTGACGTCAAAATCAGTAGCGGAGATATGAAAGTTTTTAAGACAATTAATGACTAGTCAGAGGCTTCCCTCGTCTGCCAATTGTCTTTGGCGCCATTCAAATCCAAAATAATAATATTATCTTCTAAATAGAACAACCACAGTTCGCACACCACCTTACGCAATATATCACTTCTACGCTAATATTAATACTTGTGCCTCCCTCTAGCATTTACGACACTGAATCGCTTTAGATGATGCTGCGTCGTAGCCGTCGCTAACCACTGCGCAACTTTAGTGGCCGCCATTTAATGTACCCATTGGAACTTGGGCGAACTCTACCTTCTACAGTCTTACATACATAAAATGTGTCTAAAATATTTTAACAATTTACCAAGGAACAAGTTCAACAAACGTTTTAATTTATTTACAACACATTCACTTCCCTAGGATCCTTATGCCGAGGAAGGTGACTGTTTAAATCCTTTTTGAACTTAGTTTTGAAAATCACACTGATGACCACCTTTAACAATATTGACTTTTGATGGGATTGCAGAAGAAGGTGTTTAAGTAAACTAGATTTATACTTACTTTAAAAGTCACACTGATCGCATTTAAACATATTAACTTTCACTGGAGCCGGAGCCATGTATATATAATGCCCCAATAATCGCATTGATTGCATTTAAACATATTGGCTTCCCCTGGATCCTTATGCCGATGAAGATATATTTTCAAATAGGATTTATGCTTCGTTTAAAAGGCTCATTGACTGCATTTAAACTTATTGACTTCCCCTGGATCCCTATGCCGAAGAAAGTGTACATTTAAGTCACGTTTAAACTTACTTTGATAGGCACAATGAGTGCATTTAAACATATCCACTTCCCCTGGATCCTTATGTCGAAGAAAGTGACTATTTAAATGGAATTTAAACTTAGTTTGATAAGCACAATGAGTGCATTTAAACATATTGACTTCCGTTGGATCCTTATGCCGAAGAAGGTGACTATTTAAATGGCTTTTAAACTTAGTTTGATAAGCACAATGAGTGCATTTAAACATATTGACTTCCCCTGGATCCTTATGTCGAAGAAAGTGACTATTTAAATGGCCTTTAAACTTAGTTTGATACGCACACTGAGTGCATTTAAACATATTGACTTCCCCTGGATCCTTATGCCGAAGAAGGTGTCTACTTAAACTATTTTTCAACTTAGTTTGGTAGGCACATTGACTGCATTTAAATATATTTACTTCCCCTGGATCTTTATGCCGAAGAAAGTGAGTGTTTAAACAGCATTTAAACTTAGTTTGATAGGCACACTGAGTGCATTTAAACATATCGACTTCCCCTGGATCCTTATGCCGAAGAAAGTGACTATTTAAACGGCATTTAAGCTTAGTTTGATAGGTACAATGAGTGCATTTGAACATATCGACTTCCCCTGGATCCTTATGAGAAAAAAGGTGACGGTTTAAATATTTCTTAGACTTAGTTTGATAGGCGCATTGCGTGCATTTAAACATATTGACTTCACCTGGACCCTTATGCTGAAGAACGTGACGGTTTAAATGATTTTTAAACTTAGTTTGATAGGCACATTGACTGCATTTAAACATATCGACTTCCAATGCATCCTTGTGCCGAAGAAAGTGACTGTTTAAATTCCTTTTTCGCTTAGTTTGATATGCACATTGACTACATTTGAACATGGTAACATCACCTGGGTCCTTATGCAGGAGAAGGTGTTTATGTAAATTATATTTATACTTAGTTTGAAAGTCACACTGATCACATTTATACATATCAACTTTCGCTGGATCCTTACGGAGACGGCGCTTGTCAAAATTTCTTGTCCGAAATAACACTGAGATATTCTTAGTGTTTGGATTAAGTTTGTGACCAACCCGATGATGACACCGCTGATGAATCTGGAGTCTGCAATAAAGAAAAACATTATAGTTATTATACAAGTTAATTTTTTATCAATGTTACCTTATACAGGGCCATGTCTATAAATGTCTGGCCTAATAGGTTATTTTCCAATCAGCTACATAAAAAAATTAAATCTTCAGAATGAGCGATACGTGTTCCCAAGAGAACATCTGCCTGTTTAGAACTCTTGAGTAACTTATTAATAATAATAATAATATTGTATTTATTCTGATAACTATGCAAGTTATTACAATATAAAATAAACAAATAAATATTATTTCTAAAAAACAAAAGCTACCTTGACATAGATACGAGATCTTAATATTGTGTCTCCTAATACGGCGCCGGCGCCTATCCCAGTTGTATCGTATGTGCCTATTTGGAAAGCGGAAAAAACATTGTTTTCACTCAGAGAGACAATATCGAAGATTTTGCTTAAAGTCAGATATGATCCTTCTAACAGAACAGACACAAAGAGGACAGTTACGGCAGATGTAGCCTTTAAGCGATATCTCGTGGCAATCAAATGCATCACCTGGCCCGTCTAACAAGAATCAGTCAGAAGACCCTCAAAAATATTAATGAACATAACCTACGCATATTTGATAATCTTTGTTTTTTCTTGGCCTAAAAACAGTCAAAATGTAAACAAATACGACAAACGTTCTTGGTCTTGCCTTAACTCTATTTTAAGGCGGCAGAAATATGTAAACGTATCGGATTTACGTCGCGATGATACGTTTACGTGTTGCCTTAGGTGTCTAATTTCAATCTGCGGCGATAGCGTCACCAGCTCAACTCGAATGCAAAAAAAAACTAATAGCAGCGTTTACTTAAATACAAGTTAACAACACTGATCCGCTTGTACACCAGCAACAAGAGCAAGAACAGAACAAGCAGCCATGCCAATCACCTCCGAAAATCTGGTACGACTCCAGGCGCCTCAAGCTCTCACTAGGCATTTTACTCTCTGACCAGCTCGATTGCATGAAACAAAGACGAAGGAAGCACACATCCTGAAGCCGGCCGATCATGTCCTCCCCTTTACGCTACGCAATAAGGCTAGTTCGTAGCCCTAAGAGGCAGCGTTACTCTAGAGAGAGAAACAACGACAGACTCGTAGAATATGCCAGTCGCCTACTGTACCGCTACTCCGACATAGATATAAAGCCTGAGAAAAACGCGAAAAAGATCAGGACAGCCACAAGACAGGCGCCGATTCTCACCGACGTCTAGCGAGACGGACCTTACGTGATCGTGCAACAACATAACCCCATTAGCTACGACATCGTCTCCCCAGATCAACCTGACAAAAACTTTAATCATACCACGTACCAGCTCTACCGCCCTAATGGCCCCCGACGACTTAAGCCGAAGACCTGCCCATCCGAAGACGAGGCCGCCCGAAGAAAATACCTCGAGCCAACTTCAGAGCTTAAACCAAGGTCGGCTGCTAGGCTCTAAGGGGAAGATTGTAACGTCTATAGACGATCTCCTGTTATTTTAAGTATGCGCCACAGGAGGCGCACCTGCACTGTCTCTCTGAAAGAGAAAACGCTTTTACCCTCCCAAAAAATTTCGGCCCGAAGAAACCAGCTTAATCCCGCTTTTTACCCCACTGGAACATTTCTCAGTTGCCAAAAATCCACCTACCCCCACGCCCCCCTCCGATTCCATTGCACCCAAATCAAAAGTCGGTAGTTATGCGAATTTTTCGCTCTTTTTTTTATAGGCTAGTTGAAGGTCGCTGATCACAAACCAAGTTTTTTTGTTGCTCTCTACTACTTTTTGAGAAGAACAATATAATTTTTTTTTTCATTTAAGTGCGATGTAATCCTTAAAAATTTGCCATTTCCGCTAAAATAACACTTGTAGAACTAATAATATACTTCTTTTTTTTTAATAAACGAACACTGTCATAAAATAAACATTTAAAAAAAGCCGGAATAAACTGCCACAAGGCTTCCCTCACTTCAAAGGGAATAAAGATCTTCCCCGACACCCCCAACGACCACAGAGCTCTGACAAAATACCTCCAGGCTAACACCATAAACTGCTGCAGCTACACGCTGGATGAGGACAAACTCATCCACGCAGCCCTCCGTGGCCTCCCGATAGACTTATCCCCTGAAGAGGTCGTCCAAGACTTCAACTCGTGGGGGCTCACAATCACGTCCGTAGCTCGCCCATGCCCCTCCTCCTTGTCACCCTCCCCCAGACCCAAACTGATATTTTCAATGTCAAATACGTCTGTCATCTGTCCATTAGGCTAGAGCCCCAAAGAAAATCCCCCAAAGTGGCGCAATTCCACAGATGCCAACGCTTCTGGCACTTCCAACACAACTTCAACGCAGAATATGAATGTGTAGAGTGCGTCCTGTCCCACCCCACAAAAGAATACCCCAGGCACGAGGTCGACGTTCTTGCGCTCCATGAAACTAAGACAGCCCCCAACAAAAAAAAGACCTTCCCTACCTACTGCGTATATAGGACGGGCACTGCTAGACAGGGGGCACGGCCGTCCTGATACGGACAACCATATCCAACAACATCCTCACTCCCCCTATAACCCAAAATTTCACGTTATCTAGTATACTCACCCACACACGACATAACGCCAAACTGACTTTCCACTTGTGCTACAAACCCCTCAACGACCCTATGACACAACAAGACTTAACCACCCTCCTCCCCCTTGACAGTAAGAAGGTGGCGATGGCGGAACTTTAACGCAAAGCACCGGGCGTGAGGCTGCAGACGAGGCAATGCGAGTGGCAATTGCTACGACTAGGCCCTGGACTCCTGGAAGCGGTCATACCGACCTAGCGACCTCCCATCCCCAACTTTCTATCCAGGCAACACGGACCTCCCTCCCAGCACGCCCTCCTACAAAACATCAACCTACATCATGACCTAAACTCCATACAGAAGGGCGCTACAAATCACACCCTACCACTCTTCCCTCCCAGTCCGCCTCCAACCACTAATAAAAGACAAACACAGAGCCCGCAGACTTTTTCAATTCACCCGCAGCCCACATGACAAACCTGCATACAACGTCCCTAACAGACAAACCAAAACAGCCCTCCACGACTACCAACAGACCCAATGGTCCGGCAGGTTCCGCGAAATAAACCCCCAAGACAATAGCATCTGGTGAATGCAAAAAGCCCTACGCACTACGACTACCTCAAAAATTCTCCCCATTCACTCTGCCTGAAATATGTGGAAGCAGACAAGGCGAAAGCCTTTGCTGACACATACGAAAGGCACAGCAGACTAAATGATAATGACGACATTAACCCTGACCATAAAGAACTAGTGGAGCGCACCGCCAGACTTATCAGACGCTCCGACGAAATCCTCAGACCGGTCTCACCTCGCAGAGTCGCAGAAATCATCCTCTCGCGCAAATCCAAAAAAGCCCCTGGCCCCGACATTCTCATCAAAAAATCCTCAAATTCCTCCCACGCAAAGGTTAGTTCACAGTTCAGTTCTCACTCCTAAATTCCATGGCCAAAATCATGAAAACCCTCAGTTTTAAAAGCCTCAAAGAAAAGACCATCAAACTGAACGTCCTTCCTGACAAACAGTTCTGCTTTTAGGAAAGCCTCAATACCGAACTTCAAGTCCTTAGACTAACCGGGTACATAACCCAAGAATTCAACTGAAACCAGTACATCGGTATGATCCTATTTGACATTGAAAAAGCGTTCGACACCGTATGGCATGATGGCCACGTTCACAAAATGATATCCGTCCAACCTCGTACGTCTAATCCAATCTTATCTCTCCCGACGTAAAATCCGCGTCTGCATAGGTCACACCCTACCAACAACCAGAACCCTAGAGGCAGGTATCCCTCAAGGCGCCGTACTCTCCCCATATCTCTTTAACATCTACATCCATGACATTCCATCCCCTGAAAACTCCCTAGCCCTCTACGCAGATGATACCGCCTTCATCGTAAGGTCACTGAGCCTACCAGATAACTGCAAAATGCAGCAAACGGATTGTTTAGTTACTGCGTAAACTGGAAACTTCGTCTCAATGCCGACAAAACATAAACCATCCAGTTTGGTCAACCGCCTTTCGACGAGATAAACCTGGACGACCGCGATATCCCTTAGTCTGACTCAGTGAAATACCTTGGTATAACGCTCGATAAAATCCTGCACTGGCAACCCCACTTCCAAAACACCCTTAACAAAACCCGGCTACTCTACAGCCAGCTATACCCCCTTCTCAACCGCCACAGCTCCCTTAGCCACAAAAACAAACTCCTACTCATACAAGCCATCATCCGTCCCACAATCACCTACGGTTCGGCAGCATGGGGTTAAGCAGCCCCATCCAGCCTGAACCACCTCCAGTTCTAGAAAACCGTTATATCCGAACTGCCATGGACATCCTATGGTTCATCCGTAACGTAGACCTCCATCGCGATATTAAACATACCCGCTATCACAATACCTCCAAAAAAGGGGTATCAAAATTCTCACCTCCGCCTCAAATCGCCTCATCAGACAAGTCTTCAACTATGACATCGATGCCCCGCATCGACACATACGCCCCAGACAACAACTCGTATAGGTGTAGCCACAAAGCCACAATAGAGATCTTGATTTTACTGCACGTGGAGGAAAATAAAACGATTAGCACGAGGATTCTTGGGCAAGCCGTACGAAAACATCAAACCACCAATTTAAAAAAACATGAATATTTTCCTTACAAGTAGGAAAAACATCAAGAGCTACGGCAAGGTGATAAAGAACGGACAATGGTATTCTGTTTTGAGGTAATGGAAAGAGCAAATAATAATAGGGACTTTTTGAGAAATATTTGTTTTACTGATGTACATTCACCTTTAACAACGAATCAAATGTTTAAAATTGCCGGTATTGGAGTCGAGAAAATGAACATCGTCTTGTTCATACTCGGACGCAATATCCACAACAAATAAATGTTTGGGCGGGAATTGTAGGACAATTAGACTTACTACAAAATCGAATTGAACCCGCACTAAAAGAAGTTGTACGCGAAAATCAGGAGATCTGGTATCAAATCGATGGTTGTCCTGCCCATAATTCTCTCATCGTTAGGGAATACTTGTATAACATTTTTAACACAAATATTATTGGCCCACGGCATCTAATCCTTCGGCCAGCCAGGTCTCCTGACCTTTCAACAAACGACTTCTTTCTGTGGAGTCACTTAGCATTCTATCATTGGAAATAAAGATTGTAACGGTTTATTTTTAGTACTAGGGGTTAAAGCCTATTTTTGCTAAGGTGTAAGAAATAATCATTAAGGTAGTACAATGTGCTCTATGAAAAACCATTAGTATGTGATGAATTGAAACAAACCAAAATTTTATTTAAAGTTTATTATTATGTCGCCTTCACCTTTTTGTCAAGAACCTTTCAACATATTTGTTTTGCTGTTTATTAAATGTACATAGATATTTATAAAACATTTTACTAGTAAAAATAAGGCTATACATATATATATATTACTCGTATCATTGTACTGTTACATAACTCTCTCTCTCGGTGTTTAGAGGTTGCTTTCCTTTCTTATGACATTTGTTGATTATCTGGTTCCTCCTTTATTTTTCTGGCAATGCCGTTACCTCGAGTGGCTGATCCAGCTTGTGTTGTACCTAAAATAAAGATAACTATTTGAATTCTATGACTGCAGACTAAGATCTTAGGTAATTTTGTCTTCGATGGTACGTAAGGTTATATAGGTATGTAAGAGTTGTTAAAACGGTCTCTGGCTGCGAATGCCTGGTTAATAAAGCAGATCCTTACCTTATCTTTCATCTTGATTCCATATCTCCCTTGGCTTAGGGGTTGAAAGTCGATTTTTCTCCCTTGTTAAATGGCAGACCGTGTCCTAAGTTAGTAGCCTAAAAACAGTCAGCTACAGACGGTGTAAATAGAGTAAGTTATAGGACTTACCGCTATGGTTGTGTCAAATACATTTTCGTGGGAAATACAGTGGATTTTCCGTATTATATTTTCCTTTGTTTGGTTCTAGAATGGTGTGACAATCTGATCGTTAGGTACATTTCACTTTGTAGGTTATAAATAAACCCTGTTCCTTTAATTTATATGAATAGAAGTGGGCGTCAATATCGATTTTAATCCCTTCGATCGACCTAACTTATTGATATTGTATTGACTGCTATCGGGTGATTGTTACCAGCCAATTGCATTGTATTGAAATCTGTTTATCGTTATGTAATGTAGGAGCCACTTGGGTGTTTATTTAAAGCTGGTAATTGGTGTAAAATCATTTAGTTTCTAGGTTGACATCTATCGACCTTTGCGAGATCGATTATATCGCTTATTCCTTAGATGTGGGAAATATTTATCTGATGTACCGTTGGTTGTATACGGGTGACCGTGTTTGGTAATAATTTATATTGCCCATGTATTAGTTAATTAAAAACAAATTTCTTTAGTTTCACCGTCGCGCAGGAGGGGGTACAAGGGTAACCCAGGATTCTATTGTCTCCGCTCTTTGGTTATTTTATTATTTGTACGGGTTCGCTTCGGCTAGGTTAGTTCATTAGGTTTTTGTGTAGGTACGAGGTTTTGAATTCTAGCGCCCTTTTTATTGACAGGAAGCTTTCTATTTTGTTGGTAGGATTGCAGCTCTTCCGGGAGGTCGTGCGCGATTGTTACGGCCTTGCTTACTTACTTACTGACTTGTCTCCGTCGTGAAAGCGTGTGTCCAGCCAATTTTTTTTTTTCACGTGAGTGGATTTTGGACACCGTTTTCTTATTAAAGCTTTTAAATTGCTTTAGTTTAGTGTTGGATTGAAAGCTTTTTTACGGCATAGCCGGATTTTAAAGCGACGGAGTGCAAGTCAGGAAACGTAAAAACGTGTAAGACCCCATCGTCATCGGGTAAGTTTAATCATTTTATGTTTGAAATCAATTGCAGTCACTTTAATTTTGCTCTTATTTGTAAATAAAATATATTATCATCTTACGTTAATATTTAAAACCTTAAATTTTTGGTCAAAACCCATGTATTTTTTTTTTATGCTTTCTGTTATCGATATCTATTTATGTCGCTAGAATTTTTCGATACCTTAGTGCCCATTGTACTTACAAAATGCACGTTTTTCAAGCCTATCTTTTTTTATTCTATTGTCATTGTTATTTTATTGTCAAAAAAAAAGGAACTCATCCGAACCGAACCGCGTGGCCTTAAGCCTGCATGTTGTAAGTTAATGCCTAGTTTTTATTTCTTTGTGTCGCTATTAATTTAATCTAATTTCAATAATTTATAATGTGCCTAATTAGCCGAATGTAATTATGTAATTTTTCTGGTTAATTGCTAAGTTTTACATGTGTTTACTGCAATTGGTGGATATGGTTTAATTAATTTTTATTTGATTGATAATTATGTATTATTTGCTTTAATTGATTTAAATGGCCGACATTGTGCAGCTGTTTTTTTTTTTTTGGTATTGCTGAATTGAAGTAAATAACTGTAGTTGTCGGGTTTTTCGGGATTACGTCGTGTTAATATTTTTCTGGGGAATTTATTCAGGGTTGTAAAATTGTAAAATTATTGTCGAATAGGTTTGATAATTAAATAACATTATTTTCTGGGATTTTTGTAATTATGTGGGAATAATATTTTTATGGGTCGCTTATTCAGGGTTTAAAAGGGGATTTTATTTGGAGTCATTAGCACCCCATATCGGCGTGTGGGCGGCGCATGCGCAGTTACTATATTGCGATTCAGCATATATATCTCTAAGTTCAAGTAGGAAATTACTTTGCAATTATTTTTTTTTTATTAATCTGAAAGTTGGGATTTCAATTTTGATAATGCGCGTGGCGCATGCGCACTAACTACTTTTCTACAAACCAGTGGTTTTAATTTAGTGAGTTTCCTGCTTGGCTTAGATGAAGTTCTTTTAATTTTATTCGCCATCGTGAGCATGCGCAGTGCCCTCACGTCGATATTTTTGTTAATTAATGGCTGCAGAAGGGTTACGGCACACCCTGTGAGGTGCGCAGACAATTTTAGACGCATGCGCGTGGCGCATGCGCAGTAATAATTTTTCTAAATTTTGGGTTTTTCTGTATTATTAGGGTGGTTGCACAGTGTTGGTCCATTTATCTAATCATTTGGGCCTTCAGCCATTTATTAAATGTAAATTTTTCGCAAATATTGCCGTTGTGCTGATGCGCCTGTTTTACTTCTTAGGGTCCTTATACCGGGGTGCTTCCACCCAGCTCCTATTACGTGAGCTTCTTTTATCTGGGGTCCACCTGGCAGTTGCTATGCTGGGGTACGTCAAGGCCATCAGTTTGACCTAGAGGCGCTACCAGCCTTTTATACTAGGGTGTACCTAGAGTTGCCCACCAGGCATAGTACCAAGCAGCCACGGCAGTATCGGTGATACCATCCCGATAAAGTAATACAGGTTTTAATTTTGAGGTGTCAACCGTATCATTTACTTTATCTATCGTTATTAGTAGAAGGTAATAGTTGTGATCATAACCATAGGGCGGATATACAAGTGTATGGTTCGGTAATTTCCCAATTTAATTCAAGTGAATTCATTTTTTTTGAGGGTCGAGCTCAATTATTAATTTTTTTTTTTAATAAATGTACTAAGTGTGTTTTTAAAAATTTTTAGTTTTATTTGAGACGTCCCACAACACCCCTTCGTAATTTGCTTTTCTTCTTTTTAATTTTTCTTTATTATTCATTATTAAGTTCAGTGGAGAGTGAGCACCCACCGAGATCGCGGAGGCTTCCGTTTTGGCCTGGCTACAAAACGGTGGCGCCCCTTATTACCCCCCCTACTCTTCGGCATTTGAGCTAGGGCATTTGCTCGCTCTCTCAAGGCCTCTCACCCTCGGCTGAACTTTGTTGCTGTTAATTCCTTTTTTTTTTTTTTTTTTTTTTTTTAATTAAAAATTAAATTCTTTTTTTTTTAATCTTTGGGCAAATAAAAGCGTAGCAAATTTTGGCGCTCAACGTTTGGGGCCAGGTTTTGGTAAATCTTTTTAAAAAAGTGTTGTTGGGCGTTCTCAAGTAGAGCAATTTACTTAAGTATATATTTTGATTATTAATTTCATTGTATTGCGCCTACCCTTAAGGACTGTAATAACTTTATTGAATTTTGAATTGATTTTGCATACCTTGTTACATATTTATATTGGTTGACCTTAAATTTATAGTATTATACCTTGCCCTGATTTTACCTGCAATTGCTTTGAATCAATCGTGGCCTTCGGTGGTTATACTTTTTTTATTTTCGTGCTCGCAGAGCGTATTGATTTGGTACTGATTTCTTTTTTTTTATTTTTGACCTACTTTGTTTTGCGATATTGGTGACCTTTTAGTATTACCTAATTGATTGGCTTACTACGTTAATTACTTGACTTTCATTAAAATTGTCTATTTAAAATACTACCACTGCTACTCACTTGATATTTTGAATTTGAATTTGTTATTGCTTACGTAAGTGAAGTGAAATCTAGTGATTTTATTTGCATAGTGTTACTGTAAGTGAGTGAGTTTGTGTGGCTTTACAGTCAATAGTGTTATTATTACTTTATTCTGTCATTGTCTGACTTGAAGAGGAAAAAAAATGGATTACAATATGAGGATCAACTACCTGAAGAAGGACATGCTAATACATGAACTGACTGTCCGTGGAATTCCCGCTGACGATTCCAAAACCGTCGATTCGCTGAGAGCGACACTGCGTCCGTTACTCCAACTGGAGAAGAGGAACAAATCTTTGAGTCATCCACCCTATTCTCTCGACTTCGACGACGAGAAAGTTCTCGTGCATGATGCGCTGCAGAGAATTAAATCTGCACTGAAATCAGTGACTGGAGAAAATGCTAGGGCCAGATTTGAGCGCTATCAATCTCGTCTAGTACACCTACTCAATCGCGTAGATCGCGCACCACCTAGTAGCTTGACTGCTGAGAATGTGGATACGAGAGCGAAGCTTATGGTCGATATTTTGGCCACTCTGGACCATTTAGAAACCGTGTCAAAGCAAGATCCCAACCTTAGTGCTATGTTAGCTGCTGCTCAAACTGAAGATTCGGATTCCGATGATTCGTCCGGCGTTCAAGGTGCCTCGCTACCTGTTTCTACCCCAAATAGACAACCTTCATACTTCAAGGGTCCTAAAATGGATAAATGGGGAATTAAATTCACTGGAGACACCAAGAGTATGTCAGTTCACGGCTTTTTAGAGCGAGTTTCAGAACTTAGAGTAGCCCGTCACGTGACTGAACGAGAAGTATTTGAGTCCGCCATAGACCTGTTTGAGGGAAAGGCTCTTAATTGGTTTAGATCGAACCGATCCAGATTTACTGACTGGAGAGAACTATCAGACCTACTTCGACGACATTTTGAACCGCCAGATTACAGAGCTCGACTCTTTAGGGAGATCTTAGATAGAACGCAGGATCCGTCCGAAAGCATTGTGGATTACTTATCAAGTATGCATGCTTTATGTAGACGTTACGGTGGAATGTCCGATGATGTGAAGCTGGACATTATTTCCCGAAACTTAGCTCCCTTTTACACAACTCAACTTCCACTAGTCAATACATTGGAAGAATTGGAGGAGTGCTGCTTATCTTTGGAAGCCAAGAAATACCGTGCAGAGCACTACGTGCCACCTTCTAGAAGAAGGCAAGGATTTGTCGAGCCTGATTTCGCCTTCGTGTCAGATATGCAAGAAGCCCTTTCTAGCAATCATTCGGACGAATACGTACAGGAAATTCGTCACTTTAACCCAACTACAAACGATAGACGTCCCAGGGAAATGCCTATGAACGATAGACGCCCTAGAGAAATACCTATAAATGACAGACGTCCTAGAGAAATGCCTACGAACGATCGACGTCCCAGAGAAGTGGTCTGCTTTAATTGTCAAAAGGCCGGGCATTATAACCGAGATTGCACTAGTCCTCGGAAAATGCACTGCTATCGTTGCGGAACACCTGACGTTACTACCAGAAATTGCCCCAAATGCACGAATTCGGGAAACGCTTCCCGGGGGAATCAATAGGTCGTGAGATGTCTCCCAAAATCGATACCACTTCGACCAACAACGATACTGGCTTTCCTGCAAAATTTCTCTTAGACTACATTATTAGTCACGCTCATGGTGATCAACGTCCATATTTAGAAGTTACTATCTTAGGCACTCCAATTCGAGGATTATTAGATTCCGGCGCTACAAGAACCATCGTCGGTCTTCCTGGATATGAACTATTACAACGGTTAGGATTAAAACTTTTGGCGAAAGAAACAAAATGCACAGTCGCCAATGGACAGAGCTGTTCCAGCATCGGTTGTATGCAGGTTCCATTCTGTTTAATGGGCAAAACCAGAATCATTGATGTGCTCGTCTTACCAGAACTTACTCATACCCTTATCTTAGGAATAGATTTTTGGAAAAATATGGAAATAGTCCCCGATCTGAGACAAGATATTTGGCATTTTGCAGATAGCACCGATCCGATGTTCATTAATAGCATTCAAGACGAAAGCACGCTCACAAGAGATCAGCGAATGCAACTTGACAATTTAATAAAAATAAAGCTTTCAACTATGAGTTCTGGATTGGGATGTTGTAACGTAGCAGAACATACTATTGAAGTTAAACCAGGTACAAAACCCGTCAAACAACGATACTACCCCGTGTCTCCTTTTAAACAAAAGATCATCGATGAGGAGTTAAAGACAATGTTAAAAGACGGTGTGATAGAACCTTCCAAAAGTGCTTGGTCTAGCCCAATATGTCTAGTTCGCAAAAAGGATGATTCCTATCGCTTCTGCGTCGATTATAGGCTGCTGAACGAGGTAACCAACAAGGATGCGTACCCCATTCCATATATCTCTTCAATCCTGGACCGCTTAAGAGATGCTAAATACCTCAGCTCTATCGATATTAAGTCTGCTTTTTGGACCGTCCCTTTGTCAGAGTCTTCGCGTGAATACACCGCTTTTACTGTTCCTGGAAGAGGATTATTTCAGTTCCGCCGAATGCCGTTCGGATTGACCAATTCTCCGGCCACGTGGCAGCGAATTGTCGATACCGTGCTTGGAGCTGACCTTCAGCCTTCAGTAATGGTTTACCTAGACGACATTATCCTAATCTCTCAGGACTTTGATGAACATTTGCGACTTCTGGACTTAGTGTTCGACCGCCTTCTCGAAGCAGGATTAGTGGTTTCATTGGAAAAGTGTCAATTTTGCCGACCTGAATTAAAATATCTAGGCTATGTAGTGGACCGTCAAGGACTTCGGCCAGATCCATCGAAAGTAGAGGCTATTGTAAATATACCACCGCCGAAAAATGTGACAGAGATTCGTCGATTTATAGGAACAGCGTCTTGGTACCGACGATTTGTACCGAATTTCTCCTCCAAAATATCTCCGCTAACCAACCTGACCAAGAAAAACGTTAAGTGGTCATGGACATTCGATTGCGACGCTGCTTTTAGAACCATCAAAGAAGCCCTGATTACAGCACCCATTCTTACTTGCCCCGATTTCAGTCGTCCATTCGTTCTTCAAACTGATGCGAGTGGCTTTGGCCTTGGAGCCGTTTTGTCTCAAACCTTTGATGAAGGTGAGAAAGTAATATGTTTCCTATCGCGCTCACTATCTAGGCAGGAAATGAAATTGACTGTGACTGAGAAAGAATGTTTGGCAGTGATTTGGAGCGTTGAGAAATTGCGTCATTACCTGGAAGGAGTTCACTTCACCGTGATAACCGATCATCACTCGTTGCTGTGGCTACATCGATTAAAAGACCCACAAGGGAGACTAGCACGATGGGCACTTCGTCTTCAACCGTACGACTTTACATTAATTCATCGACCTGGAAAAGACCACGTAGTTCCCGATTTTCTCTCGAGATCAGTTCCTGTTTCTGTTGACACTATAGATGCCGAAGTCAAAGAAGACGCATTCTCATCCACCACCGACAAATGGTATAAAAACATGTTCTCCAGACTCGAAGAGCATCCTCACAAATTTCCCACGTGGCGTGTAGAGAATAAAATGCTGTACAAATATGTGAAATCCAGTCCTTCTGAATTAGCAATTCCATCCAGCTGCTGGAAACTCGTCGTTCCTAAAGATAAGAGGCGCGAAGTACTTTTCCGTTGCCATGATATACCAGCTGCAGGTCATGTAGGCATATTTAAAACCTATTGGAAAGTATGTCAACGTTACTATTGGCCTAAAATGAGGAGTGATGTAACCAGATATGTGAAAGCATGTAGGATTTGTGCCCAGAACAAAGTGGAACAAAGAGCACCGGCAGGTCTAATGGGAGATCGACCAAATATTAATCAACCTTGGCAATGTATCAGCTTGGATTTTATCGGCCCGTTTCCTCGCTCAAGATCAGGAAATCAGTATGTTCTTGTGGTTAATGATTATTTCACCAAGTTCACCGTCATGTTCCCATCGCGTTCTGCGACAGCCAAATCGCTTACTAAGCAAGTCGAAGAAGGCATTTTCTTGATGTTTGGATCTCCGCAATTTTTAATGTGCGATCAAGGAGCTCAAATGAAATCTAAAGAGTTCCAAGGACTTTGTCAGCGTTATAAAAGCAAAATTTTCTATACAGCTTCTTACCATCCTCAGGCTGATCCTACTGAACGTGCAAACCGAGTGGCAAAAACTATGATTCGTTCATACATTCAGAACAATAATCACCGTACATGGGACGAAAATTTAGCCGCTATTGGTTGTGCTATGAGAACTTCACGACACGAAACAACTGGATTTAGTCCTTACTATCTAAATTTTGGAAGAGAGCATAAACTTTATGGACAAGACTTCGTCGAAGATATTCACAAGATCGATTTGGATCCTCAAGATTATGTCAAAAAGAGACAAGCCGCATTTTTAAAACTCTATGTGGAAGTTCAGGAAAAGATCAAGGCTTCTCGCCTTATCAGCCAACGACGTTACAATTTACGTAGGCGACCAGTCGAATATACACCTGGACAGAGAGTTTGGCGTAAAAATAAAAGTCTCTCGGATGCCACGAAATACTACAGTGCCAAATTAGCACCAACATACTTAGGACCTTTTATTATTAAAAGAAAGACTGGTACTTGCACATATGAGCTTCAAGATCAGACCGGTCAAAATAAAGGTGTTTGGCATGTACAGGACCTCAAGTTGTACAATCCGTCGATTGCAAGTGAGAGTTCGGACAATGAATAAATTGAGTTATTTATCTTTACTTATCTTTTCTTTTACTTCATTACTTTAAACTTTATTAATTTCTTTTGTGTGTGAGTAACGAATAAAGGTTCGCTTCTTTCTTTTTTTTGTTCCAAATATTTTTACATCACCTCCAGCGGACGTGGAGTTCTAATGAAGTTCGGTTTTTGTCTCGGCGTGAAACTTGACAGGCCGAATGTAGTTGGTTAGAAATACTCCGCACGGCGTACCCGTGATAGTAGAAATCATATCAAGAGTACGGAGACAGACCAATCGCCTTCAGCCGGTTTGTGTCGTTAGTAGTGAATCAGGCCCTCAGCGGTTTACTACAATGGGTATCTGAGTTGTTAACCTTCAGTTGGCTTCTCACTTCACTTGTAAATGTTGTGGCAAACCTGTTATATGAATCTTCGCCTTCAGTATCTTCGGTGTATTATTAGCTTTTCCGTAAATTTTTTTTTTGGTACAATAGTTTCTTGCTTATCGATTATGTCTTTAGGTTGCCACTTCAGCATTTAACATTTTATAGTATTAGTTTTATGACGTTCATTTAGTAGAACCTTTATTCTTGCTTGTTTCTTCCCTAATGTTTTTATTTACTTTATTACTGAAAGTCACTCAATTCAGTCTGTGGTCGTGTACGCTGTTGTCCTGGCGTGAAACAAGACAGGAGTGGGTACGACTTTATCTTCTCTAGGAGTTGACTTTCTTTTCGTCTTTTAGGTTTTACTTTTCGTTATTTCTCTTCCTTTCATTCTATCTTTACTTTCGATTTCAGTACCTACCGATTTTGACTTGATTCCTTGGAAATTTGGCTTTGCCGGATTTTCTTTAGTGATTACCCTGATTTGGACTTAGTATTTTACTTGTACCTTGATTTGTCTCTTTAGTTATTTGGTTAGCTTGGATGGATTGGAACGCCGGTTGATCTTTGCTGTCGCTCGTCTTGAAGACGTTATTTATTCATGATGACTTTTTTTTTTTGCTTCGTTCTTCCTTTTAGTTTTAGTGGTAGGTTTTCGTTGTAATTTTTTTGTAAACCGTGTTGAGTACGGGATATTTGCAACGAGAACGTAATTTCTCTCTCTGTTTTTGCTTGATTTGCGTTGTTGATACATTTGCTTGATTTACTTTGTTGGACTTTGAGTTATTTTCGATTGATTTTCGTTGCTTTATAGATAGAGTGAGATGACCCATTTGGGGATTTAAGCCGCTGTTGGAACTGAATTGCAAGTAACGGAGTAATTTCGTTATTGATGTCGCTCAGATGCGATTTATTGATTATTGATTGGTTTTGACTTCGTCATTTAGACGCTTTATACTTACCGATTTTGTCTTGGTTCGGGTATAGCCTGACTTTATATTTACCGATTTTGTCCTATTTATATACAGCCTTCTTTTTTTTTGCTATAGAAAAGGCTGAGGGGCCGTTGGTGCCCCTGGGTGGCGCTTTGCCGTCTTTTGTGGAATGTTCGTTCTGCTGAAGGCAGATTTGCGGGCAGAGTTGTATTGTGGGGGGTGGCTGTCTGACCCCTGATTCAGTCTGTACATCGATGCAGCACAGGGGAGGGCGAAACTACTGCGTATGACCTCGTCCGCGGGTCTCGTGTGATACGCCAGGCCAGGAGCAGAGCCGCCTTTCGGAACACCCTAATTAAATTTTCCGTTGAAGGCTGTGATACATTTAGTTGTCATCGACACGTTTGTATCTTTTAGTTTAGTGTGTACTAAAACATACTCCCTTTGATTGGTGGAACATCTGGGTTACAACTGCTATTTTTTTTTGTTGATATTGATTATCTTTAGTTTTCCACCTTTCAAGTACTGCTGTGTATTTGCTTTCCTTGGGTCTTTCTTGTGGGTGCGAGGTTGTGCCGCGAGTTCGTTTGCATGAGGTTAGTACACGAGGTTCGCCAAGTCACATTTGGTTGCAACGCAATGCTAACTTAAGTCCGATATCCATCAAGTTCGCTTTTGTGACCTCTATACCATACAAACAGCTCGGGGTTGCATCCTTTCCTCTCTCGGAGTCTCCGTGGGTCGACGGCTGCGCAACAGTGCTTGAAATGATTTTAGGTTTCTATTATTTTTATTTTATTGCTTTTAGTGATTGACTGCTATATTTTAATGGCTACGTCGGTAGCGTCAAATTTTTTTTTTTGGTCTAGGAGTTGATTGATAACTCGTGTGAATATTTTGTACATATAACTGATATATGATTCCGTATTTAGAGTTAGCTTACCTATCTGAATATTTCTGTTAACTTCATTGGATTATACATAACTGGGTACCTTGTGTTCTCTTGTGCTGGCGCGAGTGAAAATTTTTTTTTTGTTTGGTTATTACCTAGTTGAATTATCGTCGTAAAACTTCTTAGTGGAAGTTTTCCTCCTGCCGAAGAAGAGGGGAGTTGTAACGGTTTATTTTTAGTACTAGGGGTTAAAGCCTATTTTTGCTAAGGTGTAAGAAATAATCATTAAGGTAGTACAATGTGCTCTATGAAAAACCATTAGTATGTGATGAATTGAAACAAACCAAAATTTTATTTAAAGTTTATTATTATGTCGCCTTCACCTTTTTGTCAAGAACCTTTCAACATATTTGTTTTGCTGTTTATTAAATGTACATAGATATTTATAAAACATTTTACTAGTAAAAATAAGGCTATACATATATATATATTACTCGTATCATTGTACTGTTACATAACTCTCTCTCTCGGTGTTTAGAGGTTGCTTTCCTTTCTTATGACATTTGTTGATTATCTGGTTCCTCCTTTATTTTTCTGGCAATGCCGTTACCTCGAGTGGCTGATCCAGCTTGTGTTGTACCTAAAATAAAGATAACTATTTGAATTCTATGACTGCAGACTAAGATCTTAGGTAATTTTGTCTTCGATGGTACGTAAGGTTATATAGGTATGTAAGAGTTGTTAAAACGGTCTCTGGCTGCGAATGCCTGGTTAATAAAGCAGATCCTTACCTTATCTTTCATCTTGATTCCATATCTCCCTTGGCTTAGGGGTTGAAAGTCGATTTTTCTCCCTTGTTAAATGGCAGACCGTGTCCTAAGTTAGTAGCCTAAAAACAGTCAGCTACAGACGGTGTAAATAGAGTAAGTTATAGGACTTACCGCTATGGTTGTGTCAAATACATTTTCGTGGGAAATACAGTGGATTTTCCGTATTATATTTTCCTTTGTTTGGTTCTAGAATGGTGTGACAATCTGATCGTTAGGTACATTTCACTTTGTAGGTTATAAATAAACCCTGTTCCTTTAATTTATATGAATAGAAGTGGGCGTCAATATCGATTTTAATCCCTTCGATCGACCTAACTTATTGATATTGTATTGACTGCTATCGGGTGATTGTTACCAGCCAATTGCATTGTATTGAAATCTGTTTATCGTTATGTAATGTAGGAGCCACTTGGGTGTTTATTTAAAGCTGGTAATTGGTGTAAAATCATTTAGTTTCTAGGTTGACATCTATCGACCTTTGCGAGATCGATTATATCGCTTATTCCTTAGATGTGGGAAATATTTATCTGATGTACCGTTGGTTGTATACGGGTGACCGTGTTTGGTAATAATTTATATTGCCCATGTATTAGTTAATTAAAAACAAATTTCTTTAGTTTCACCGTCGCGCAGGAGGGGGTACAAGGGTAACCCAGGATTCTATTGTCTCCGCTCTTTGGTTATTTTATTATTTGTACGGGTTCGCTTCGGCTAGGTTAGTTCATTAGGTTTTTGTGTAGGTACGAGGTTTTGAATTCTAGCGCCCTTTTTATTGACAGGAAGCTTTCTATTTTGTTGGTAGGATTGCAGCTCTTCCGGGAGGTCGTGCGCGATTGTTACGGCCTTGCTTACTTACTTACTGACTTGTCTCCGTCGTGAAAGCGTGTGTCCAGCCAATTTTTTTTTTTCACGTGAGTGGATTTTGGACACCGTTTTCTTATTAAAGCTTTTAAATTGCTTTAGTTTAGTGTTGGATTGAAAGCTTTTTTACGGCATAGCCGGATTTTAAAGCGACGGAGTGCAAGTCAGGAAACGTAAAAACGTGTAAGACCCCATCGTCATCGGGTAAGTTTAATCATTTTATGTTTGAAATCAATTGCAGTCACTTTAATTTTGCTCTTATTTGTAAATAAAATATATTATCATCTTACGTTAATATTTAAAACCTTAAATTTTTGGTCAAAACCCATGTATTTTTTTTTTATGCTTTCTGTTATCGATATCTATTTATGTCGCTAGAATTTTTCGATACCTTAGTGCCCATTGTACTTACAAAATGCACGTTTTTCAAGCCTATCTTTTTTTATTCTATTGTCATTGTTATTTTATTGTCAAAAAAAAAGGAACTCATCCGAACCGAACCGCGTGGCCTTAAGCCTGCATGTTGTAAGTTAATGCCTAGTTTTTATTTCTTTGTGTCGCTATTAATTTAATCTAATTTCAATAATTTATAATGTGCCTAATTAGCCGAATGTAATTATGTAATTTTTCTGGTTAATTGCTAAGTTTTACATGTGTTTACTGCAATTGGTGGATATGGTTTAATTAATTTTTATTTGATTGATAATTATGTATTATTTGCTTTAATTGATTTAAATGGCCGACATTGTGCAGCTGTTTTTTTTTTTGGTATTGCTGAATTGAAGTAAATAACTGTAGTTGTCGGGTTTTTCGGGATTACGTCGTGTTAATATTTTTCTGGGGAATTTATTCAGGGTTGTAAAATTGTAAAATTATTGTCGAATAGGTTTGATAATTAAATAACATTATTTTCTGGGATTTTTGTAATTATGTGGGAATAATATTTTTATGGGTCGCTTATTCAGGGTTTAAAAGGGGATTTTATTTGGAGTCATTAGCACCCCATATCGGCGTGTGGGCGGCGCATGCGCAGTTACTATATTGCGATTCAGCATATATATCTCTAAGTTCAAGTAGGAAATTACTTTGCAATTATTTTTTTTTTATTAATCTGAAAGTTGGGATTTCAATTTTGATAATGCGCGTGGCGCATGCGCACTAACTACTTTTCTACAAACCAGTGGTTTTAATTTAGTGAGTTTCCTGCTTGGCTTAGATGAAGTTCTTTTAATTTTATTCGCCATCGTGAGCATGCGCAGTGCCCTCACGTCGATATTTTTGTTAATTAATGGCTGCAGAAGGGTTACGGCACACCCTGTGAGGTGCGCAGACAATTTTAGACGCATGCGCGTGGCGCATGCGCAGTAATAATTTTTCTAAATTTTGGGTTTTTCTGTATTATTAGGGTGGTTGCACAGTGTTGGTCCATTTATCTAATCATTTGGGCCTTCAGCCATTTATTAAATGTAAATTTTTCGCAAATATTGCCGTTGTGCTGATGCGCCTGTTTTACTTCTTAGGGTCCTTATACCGGGGTGCTTCCACCCAGCTCCTATTACGTGAGCTTCTTTTATCTGGGGTCCACCTGGCAGTTGCTATGCTGGGGTACATCAAGGCCATCAGTTTGACCTAGAGGCGCTACCAGCCTTTTATACTAGGGTGTACCTAGAGTTGCCCACCAGGCATAGTACCAAGCAGCCACGGCAGTATCGGTGATACCATCCCGATAAAGTAATACAGGTTTTAATTTTGAGGTGTCAACCGTATCATTTACTTTATCTATCGTTATTAGTAGAAGGTAATAGTTGTGATCATAACCATAGGGCGGATATACAAGTGTATGGTTCGGTAATTTCCCAATTTAATTCAAGTGAATTCATTTTTTTTGAGGGTCGAGCTCAATTATTAATTTTTTTTTTTTAATAAATGTACTAAGTGTGTTTTTAAAAATTTTTAGTTTTATTTGAGACGTCCCACAACACCCCTTCGTAATTTGCTTTTCTTCTTTTTAATTTTTCTTTATTATTCATTATTAAGTTCAGTGGAGAGTGAGCACCCACCGAGATCGCGGAGGCTTCCGTTTTGGCCTGGCTACAAAACGGTGGCGCCCCTTATTACCCCCCCTACTCTTCGGCATTTGAGCTAGGGCATTTGCTCGCTCTCTCAAGGCCTCTCACCCTCGGCTGAACTTTGTTGCTGTTAATTCCTTTTTTTTTTTTTTTTTTTTCTTTTAATTAAAAATTAAATTCTTTTTTTTTTAATCTTTGGGCAAATAAAAGCGTAGCAAGATTAATTCCTTTCTTTTCCGGTGGTTTCTGCAATCTGAGTTTGTATTTTAGTACTAACAATGTGAGTCAAAATACGACAAATTTTGCTATTTAATTCAGCGCTCGTTGGGGCATGTAGCCCAGAGAATAGCTGTTTTAGCAAAATTTGGTTAACCCTTATTATATAAGGTCTCAGCAAGTGGCTAGAGAACAAAGTTCTCACATAAGGTACAAATTTATATGTCATAATTTGCTTTTTTAGATTTTCTTCAAATACCGGTTTAAAGAAGATGGGTTCAGCAATTTTCGTCTCTTTTATCGGTATTATGCCGGGTTGCATAGGTTCTCGTTAACCGGCAATTTACTTTAATTAGGCATGAATTATAACAAAATTTGCGGAAGCTTTGTTTGGATTTTTCCTGGAAAGAGTAATCAAAACGAAGCTAACGTAACTCAATTTTTTTAAGATCTCTTTCTCTTAGCTTGGCCCTTTTCACAGACTATTTGATTTTCCAGATAATATAAAAATTAAGCGGAAATGGCTAATATGATCTAAACGCACTAAATATGCAACATTTTAGTGTTAGCAGTAGGTACAAAAAATTTATATACGTATACCTCAGTTGACAAAGCTATTATATAGCTCACATATTGTATCCTTCGGCGCTTCGCGCCTTATGTTATTAGGGCGCACGCCGTATATTAGCTCTCTTCTCAACCTAGGTATATAATGTACCTACTATTTTAAATCTTGTCACGCTGAATTATGGGGGATTAAATAAATGTTAATTTTTTGCACAATAAATAAAAATTTTCAAAATTCTAAATTTTCATTTTACATCTTTTAAGGCGCGCTTTAAAATTTTGATCAAAATTTAACCTAAAAGAAATTAGAAACCGATTTTAAACATTGTAATGTTTAGTCTCTCCCGAAAATCTAACATTTCTAGGCATTTCGGGTATAGGAAATTATATTGAAAGAAAAAATGTGAGATGATCTATTTAATGGCCTAAATCTCATTTTGATTCGACTTTTTGTCATACTTGTCATATTCCGATGGTGCCCAAAAAATATAGGCTTCCGAACGCAAAGGTTTTCTATAAAATCAGAAAGTTTCAATTGAATATCCAGTGGTGTGGGCGCCACGTGACGCACGTATTTAAATTTGTTTCGACTTTGACGTTTAATAATATTTTTCCGAAACACCCTGTAGATTCAAATTTTATCGCATTAGATATCCTGAATAGTTGTGTACTTATTGGGAAAATCTAATTAAACCGCGAACCGTTTATCAGAAAGTTAAAAAAAAAATGTAAAAATCGGCGATTTGACACGGCGATCAACACCATACGCACAAAATTGTATGTGCGAGGCCGTAAATATAGAGATAGGAAAAATTAATATACTTTGTGGCGCCCGGTATAAAAGGGTACCTAAACTTAAGCAAATTATACCTGTTTTCACTTGTTTCAGATGCTTCCTCCTTGATGTCTAGTTCTTCGTTTTTAATTTTCCAATCCCCATACATCTGATCAGTTCCTGCTTCACCCTCTTCAACTTTGGTTTGGTCAGGAAATGCTTGTTTGCCCCTGTAAAACATAAAAGTATTCCTTTTCAGGCGGGACAAAAACAAAAATTGTCGATTGCTTTTACGAGCAAGATCTCTTTAGTCCGTATACTTGGGTCATATTTTGGTGATGTATGAATCTATTTCATTATATTCATTCGTCTCTTATCGTGAAAATCATTCTATTAGTCCTTTCCCTATTAAGCAGGAGCCTATTTGAGCAAAACCATTCCTAAACCTTAGCCTGTGAAGCTATTAATCCGGAACGCGAACCGTCCGCAGTGCTACTGGCACAAGAGATTGTGGTGTCATCGGCAAATAGAGTGAAACGTGCTGAGGCGTCGCTCATAGCAGGTCGTTAATGTATATTAAAAATAGAATAGGACCCAATATCGAGCCTTGTGGGACGCCCATGCTAATCACCCTCTCAGCCGACGAAACCCCATTGTGCCTAACCATCTAAGATCTATCACTCAGGTATGAAGCCAGTAAGTCAATACTGCTTTGGCCAAAGTTGTATGCGCAAAGCTTCCGTAGAAGAATATTATGGTCAACACAGTCAAATGCTTTGCTTAAGTCGCAAAATAAAACGGTGCTGTACTGTTTGCTATGAAAGGCTTCAATAATTTAAGAGGTAAGATCTAGAATTCCCATTGTGGTACTTTTGCCCCGGCGGAAACCAAATTGACAGTCGGAGAAAAGCCCATGAGCCTCGAAGAAGCGCACCATCCTGAGAGCCATGCACTTCTCAAATATTTTTGATATAATTGGCAATAGAGAAATTGGTCTATAATTCTCAGGGTGGTTGGGATCACCCTTTGTAAAAATTGGAGCAACCAATGCCTATTTTAAGATTTTAGGGAAGATATTCTCTCTAAATGACAGATGATCTTCGTTAAATGTATTATAATTATATTTTTCACGGTTTTAATCATTCTAACACTCAGTCCGAACACAACCCGACTACTTTTGTTTTTTAGAATATCGATTACCTCTCCCACTTCAATAAAACTCACCCCTGCTCCTGAGTAAAGAAAGGTCTGTCGGCCCAGCATGCCTGAGACTGTCAATGGGGTCACGATTTTTAACATCTCTTGCTAAGTTTTCCGCTACAGATGAAAAATATAAATAAAAATAAAATAAAATAAAAAGTTTAATTATTACATTTTAACCCAAGTCAGTTTCACTGTCACTGTCGTCATCCAAGTTCACAATAATTCTTTCTCTGATCTCAGGTCTATATTTACGTACGATTTTTCTACTTTTTGAACATGCACTACACAATTTTCTCAGCTTTTGTTCGGAATATTTTGCAACTCTGACTGTACTAAAGCTGTCACAGAAGAATTTAAGGTTGGCGAAACATTATTCCTCCTTGCCGATGCTTTCAGCTGGTGCCATATATGTTCAATTGGGTTGAACATCCAAAGATAAGGAGGAAGTCTTAATACGGTATTACCTATTTCTGCCGCCAAAGTGTCACAATAATATTGGTTTTTCATTGAAAATGATTTTAAAATTTCGAGCAATTGCTTTTTTGTGTAATTTTCCTCAAAATACATATTATTTTCCATCATATATAGTCCTGGATAGTAACTTTTCTGTTATTGGAACACGGAACTTTATTTAACCTAAGACTGTGGTAGCTCGCAATATCCATCACTATCACACTATTTGGTGGCATATTTGGTAATAATTTGTTTTTAAACCAGTCTTCAAATAGTTCGGCCGTAGTATCATCATGATAATCAACAAGGGAGTCCTTTATACTTTTGACTGATAAGGCCAAAGCGTTTGGTAAACATCCGTTTTTTGTCCCAGCATGAATTATTGTTATACGCTTACCTTTATTTGATAGACCTTTGGTTCTGCATATTGACACCAACCTTTATCTGGAACTTCGTGTGTGCCATACCACGTCTCGTCCAAATAAATAATATCCCTTCCATCCTGTCTATATCCATGGACTGCAGTTGGGTATTCCATCCTCCATCTATTTAACCAGGCCGATTCCATAATTACTTGTCGTTTGTTAATTTTTTTTCATTTTAAAACCGTTTCTTAAAATACATTTCCTTAGAGTCTCACGACAACACTCTATTCCTCCTATATCCCTTTAAACAGATCCGTACCTGGAGTGCCCAGATCAGGTGACCGAATTTTACACCTCACACAATAGGTTATTATGGCGGTAAGGGATTAGCATTTATAATGAGTTTGTAAGATAGATAGACGGA
The DNA here is from genome assembly GCA_963920685.1 of Polydrusus tereticollis. NCBI lineage: Eukaryota > Metazoa > Arthropoda > Insecta > Coleoptera > Curculionidae > Polydrusus > Polydrusus tereticollis. The sequence continues at coordinate 29,507,203 of OY987336.1, forward strand.
CTTTAACTAAAGCGAAACCATCATAGGATTGCAGGGCAGGCCAGCTTAGCCAACATAAATTGACTAAGTTGCCGTTTTATTTGCAATTCAGTCGAGATATTTCTTCAAAGTTCGCTTGGCTCAGACATGTGGCCAAACAAGCAGCGACTATTTTAAGTATTCAAATTATGGAAAATAACATATTTTATTGCATCTTTTTAAGTCCGGCTCTGTCCCTAAACAGCTGCCTGCCACTGTATTGATGCCAATATTATTCCTACTAAAAATGAAATAGCTAGAAAATGACTTTTCTCAGATGGCATGCTCGCCCATCTTGCAGGTTTACTAGCTGAAAATACTTTATCTAAAATATAGATAGATACAATTTAAATTGAATTTTGTGAGCTGATAATGGAAAGATGCAATAAGAATAATAACTTCGCAACAAATACCATTTTTGTCGGATAAAGCTACTTTCCATTTAAATGGCATTGTTAATAGACACAATTATCGTTATTGGTCTGCTGAGAATACTCACTGGTTCCAGGAAGGTCATACTCAGAGGCCCGAAAAAGTTAATGTTTGGGCGGGCATAGTTGGTAATTTGAATGGCGAAAAATATCTGGACCTCCTCAGGAATCACATAATTCCTTCTTGCAGAATGGTTTTACCGGGTGTAAATAATGGCATAAACGAACAGGTATGGTTCCAGCAAGATGGAGCACCTACGCATTATGCGGCAAATGTTAGACAATACATAAGCGAACAATTTTCAGGACGTTGGATAGGTAGAAGGGGTGCTATTGACTGGCCAGTGCGATCCCCGGACTTAACCCCGCTCGACTTCTTTTTGTGGGGACACTTAAAGAGCAAAGTCTACGTTAACCGTCCAAATGACTTAGAATCTTCAAAAGTCAGAATTAGTGCTGAAATTCGGACCATTTCAGAGGACTTCCTTTTAAACGTTGTAGACGGGTTCAGGGATCGAATGGTGCTCTGCTTAGCAGAAAATGGTGGTCATTCTGAACACCTGATCCACTGAAAAGGTTTCACTTGTTTATTATTCCGATGTTAAGTTGTTCAATTTTCTTTATTTTGTTATTATAAAATTGTTACAATTTTAAATAAGAAAAAAATTGAAATACAAAAAATTCAGAGTTTTCCCAGTAGAATCCAAATATGCAATCATGCAGGGAGTTTCATTTAAAAAAAGTAAGTTGGTCTCTATGGCAACCAAACCAGAAATGACAGAAAAAAATCATGCAGGTAGAAATGTGGAGAATAATTTACTGAACAACTTTCATAAAGGTCACTTTTCGTATACGAGGTAATTCAAAAGTTACAGGCATTATGCGCGACTTTTTTGCCACTCTGTATACAGGGTGTTATGGAAATGACTTATTATATTTTAAGGGGCCACTCCTGGGGTGGCCTAGAGTTACACTTGATAGTTTTTTTTTCTAAAATCGGAAGTATTTTGAATTTTGTAAAATACCTTAAAACCGGACCATCTGTGCCTCTATGAAAGTTCATTACCCCTAAACACGTGTTTTTGACATGACAAATTGGCGGAATTTCTACAGACAGCTGATTACCTTGCGACGTTGCCAAGTATTCGGGAAAATCTTTTTTTTAGGTTTTTTAAAAAAGATTAAATCAAAAACTATACTGCGATTTCAATTAAACAAGCCTTATTCAATAGGTATAGTTTTTACTCACCCCATGAAATTGTATTGCTATCATAATACTTCGCTGAGTAAAAATCGTAGATACCAACAACAAGCCCTATGTCTGGAAATTTACACAGATAAACTATCACATCACAAAACATTCCCATCACATGTGTATCACATTATTCAACAACTATACACTCCAGCAGCAAAACGCAAACAAATTTTATGCCGTTGCAAGTAAATGAATAATAAGAAATGATATTAAAAACAAATTTATGAAGCCACATATGAAGCCATTGGGCGCATTCGAGAGACGAAACTGCTCCGCAGTGGTTACCGGTTATGATCCAACCGCTACCGATTCGTCGGCTTCCATGGATTTCGACTATTTCGACCAAAAGATCATCACGTTTGGTTCAAATGTCAAATCCATATCAGCTGTGCGTAACAAACATTAACCTTTCTTGTTTTGTGAAGCTTACCAATATACTCATCCCTTGGTTGAAACTCTTTGGTGGCAGTTAAAAAGTACGTTTTCCTGTTTAATGTATATGTTTTGTTCCTCCCTTCTATTTACTACGTTCTTCGTAACCAAACTTTTGTTGCATACGTCATTTCCCCATTGACATAACGAACCGCTCTCTCCAAGCAGCGGAAGTGAAAGATGCTACCCAAAATGGCGACCGTTCCGTAACATGTTGGAAAGTGTCGTAAAAGTAGCGGTCGACACAACAAGACGATTTAGGAACTGCTTCGGAGCAGTTTCGTCTCCCGAATGCGCTCGTTGACTTTGAACTGCTCAGTACCCAATCACAGAACAGCAACAAATCACATTTCCCGCCCCCTGGACTATCGTGTTTAAATGTTGTGTGTCCAGTTAAGAGGACTGGATTGGATACCGTAATTATTATTCTTAATTGCAATGGCCACCTGTCTTGACGACAATGAGCCAGCTATTATCATTACCAAGAAGAACAGAAGTCACAGAAGAAGAGAAAGAACATAACCGTATGAAACGTGTGTCGCGTTGTTTTCACTCCGGATTTTGTTATAAAGTATTTCTAAGTCTATAACTAGTAATTTCTTGTATTAATAACACAGAATTAAAGAGCTAATAACTTGATAATGTCCCGAACAGTTAATGTGTTGTTAAAGTGAATAAATGTCCCGCTAGAATCATTTGAAATGGTAACGGTATAACGTGGATTTCTTGCCGATATGTTTTTTATTTCAAGGTATGTACAAATAAAACTAGAGCAATACGTAGACAATTTTTCGTGTAATAGGGTAGAAACTAAAGCATATTAAAGTTAAGTAGAAAAAATTAAATATTCAAAAAAGGTTATCTGATGAAACTGATGTAGTAAATGTGGCAACACTGCTCAAAACACATGTTTTGGGCTGACGATATCTAAAGACTATCTGACAGTAACTGTCAGATTTTTGTCAACAATTTTTTTTTTGACAAGTAGTACGAATCAGCTGTTTGATCATTGGCGCGTAGGTGTTTTGAGCTAAATTTTTGAAGGCATTTTTCTCGAATTTCTAGCTTCGAGCGCCATTTAACGCAATTTTTCCCCAATTCGGCTCGACCTATAGATTTACGGGTTAAAAAATAATAAGTCATTTCCATAACACCCTGTATATGTATATTTTTCTCTTTTTTGTTAATGTTAGGGAGTCTATTGTCAGTAATGTTTATTGTGTATGTTTAGTGCGTTATACTACTGTTGATTTTTGGATACTGTTTTTTTCTAATATTATCGTGTGTTTATAAATGAATTTGACGTTGTCGATTTTCAACTATGAATGTTTACATGACAATAAAGTTTTATTATTATTATTAATATTATTACCTAATATCTAAAAAAATATCCTTGAAATAAGTTGAATTTAACTTTAGAACTATTGGGGATTTCATAAATTTAGCAATACCGGCCAAATCAAAGCTGAATTCCTTAAACGTAATTATTGTATTGTAATAAATTACTACTTACATGTAGAGATCTGAAAATTGTAGATATTTAAGAAAAATACCATAACTGTCAAACAAAACATTACAAATAATGAACAAGAAGCGAAATTACCTTACTAAAAGAAAAAAAAAACGGAAGTCTAGAAAAGTTCCATAATCTACCTTATGCCCAGATGTTACAACATGACGATAATCAAAATCCAGGCAGCAAAAAAATACAGACCAACCTACCAAAAATAATTTTTAAGCCAAAAAAACAACAGTTATCGCAACACACTAAAAGGAATATAGACAGAAATATCACGCCTGCTAATATTTAAAAAGAAAATAAAACATACAAATTTTCAAAATGTTTAGGCCTTAACTTTATGTTGGTAATGCAATCAAATTATTTATCAAAGTAGCCTTGAAATCAACAAATAATTTTATTTCCGTGGCAGCCATTTTGTCACGAAGTTATCTAATTTTTCTAACATACCTACCTACATAATTTTAAAATATGGAGCAAGATGAGTTTAGTTTAACTCCCTAAAGTTAAGGGAAATTGCGGTAAATTTTATAGTTCTATGTTTTATAATATAGTAAATTTGTAACACTATTTGATATTTTTTAACTTATCTCCATTTCATAGAATTAATGCAACCAAACATACACGACAGCAAAATAAAACATTGGTGAACATCATTACCAACCTAAGAAGAATAAAGAAGACTGTTTCATAAAAAGTTCATTAAGATACTGAAAACGATATCCAAACAGCTTTTTTTATGAAACCAAAACAGATAGGGCAGACGTACCACTTATAGCCAGATTAAGAAAAAAAATTGAGTATTTCAGTTATAGGCATTCTTAGGACTGCAAGGAAAAAAAATGTAATATATATATTGTCTATTCTTTTTGGTTAGGTTGCTAACAAATATGTGAATAGAAAATTTCGGCACAAATACATTTTTTTAACAAAAAACTGCAAGAGTTACCCCTTTTGGCCAGTTGCTACCCACTTTTCTCCACAAGATTTGGCCACTTCTAGCCAGGAAAATAATTTAGTTTTCGAATACAACATATCAAAGGAAATATTTTTTTAAGAACAAATAAGGTAGGTACATAGTAATTATTGTTTTTTGTAAATATCTAACTAACTAACCTAAACTGGAAATTTTGTCACTGATCTTCGTCAATCCTGCTCTAGAACTGGAGGTGGAAGCTGACCCATTATATTGTCTTTACACTGACGATTGACACGTCAGTTTCTAAATAGTTAAAAGTTGGTTTTTGTTTCTCGAGACTGTTTAATCATTTAATCTCATATTTATCTTCAGAAACAACTTTACAAAACAGTTGCCACGTATTTAAAAGTCATTGTCATTCTTTTTCTTGTTCCATTAAACTGCACTAAAATGAATCTTCCAGGATTTCCTGGTTTTACAATTTGAATATCTCCCACAGTTCCTTCTAGGAAATCAAATTATCATCATCGCTATTTTCAGAAGCTTGCCATTCTTTTTCGGAGCCCGTTTCTTCCGCCATAGCTTCAGTAATAAGACTTTCATTGGATTTCTTTTCTTTGGTGGTTTCTTCTACTTTTTGTTTCTTAAATTCTCTGGGTTTCTTTCTTTTAAGTTTTTACTGCAATGATCTTGTTGTTTTTCTAAAATACTGAGTTTCTTCGATTTCTTTTCACCTGGGTAAGAAAGAAGGCTTTTCAGAACTGTTAAAATGTCATACTTTAGTGTTGTGAAGATACTATTTCTCAAGATCGTGCTAGTACTTGGCTGGTCGTTTTCTTTTTATATTCATATTTAGGGCTGAGATTCTACCTTCCCTGACATATTCTCGTATAGGGTCATTCCTAAGATTATCTTCATCATTTGAAGAAGTTACTGGAAACAGTGGAAACGTGAGTGGTCTAACTAGTTCATTGTCAATATTACTAGTATTGTCATTATTATTTATTTCTTCATTTATTCTTCTGAAATTACGTTCAATATATTGAACCACATACTGCAAAAAGTAAGGCTTCCTTCTCACCTTCCCATTTACAAGATCTTTATTTAGTCATTTTAAATTAATGTAGGGGTTCTGTTCTTGCTCTATATATATGTTCATGTTCAAAGTGTTTAACCACGTCTTCGAGATTTATTGCACCCAAATAAAACCTTATTAGTGACTTTAAAAAGGTATGGCCATAAATGGATTAGATAGTGCTGCTAGCAGCCACCACACTGACCATATGTAGAAACGTATTAACTAAATGTACCTATCCACTAAGTAATGGCCATCAGTTCTATATTTTTTCTTTAAATATCTGTTAATTATTATCTATTTGTTAAAATATAATAGATTAGGTAATTTAGGTACTTACCTATAAGCAAATGCAGGTACCAATAATTATTATAAATGTTACCAAAACACAGTGATGATTCTAGAATTTTTCTAGGTAAAAATTTTAAGAATTTTTCCTACATGAAACATGCAGTCACTTTTAGAATTTATCTTGGAATTTATTTTAGACCTGCTTTTTATTTTCCTTTGTTTGCATGCATCCTCCCCCATTCTGGTGAGATGGATCAACCCATATGCACACAAATGAAATTGGACAATGAAACCACATGTTAATATTTGACACTATAGCTGGTGCCACTGCCCTACATGGTATATGAGGACCTACCTAGTGCCAAAAAAAATTACTGCAAAAATAAAACAGTGTGTCCTATATGTTCTATAAAATTGGTAAAAAAGTCTATAAATAGATTTTAAAACACTCTAACTTTTGCTTCAATAATGCTACTTTAGGAAATATTCTGCCATGGCCATACTCAAGAGCATCGGTTCAGCAGTTAAATAAGTGCACATATGTTTAGATTTTAAATTAGGCGAAACTAGGGCACTATATAAAACTGCTACCAAAATGTTTACTCATTGTACAAAGTTGTCAGGTATTATTATTATTACAATATTTATTATAGTTGCAAGCAAGATAACCAACTATAGGGTCAACAACATTACCTAATTTGGCCCGTTTCCTCATCGTCAATGTGCTCAGTTTTTATTTTTAGTTCTATTCTTTTTTGTTTTTCTTCATTAAAAAACAATTCTGTTGTATCGCGGCATGGATTATTGCTGTTTTCCCACAAATCACACATACTCGAAAATAAATTAATTCAGATGTAACCCCAACTTATTGGTGTATCGGGTAAATGGAGCACACACGGCACGACTTAACAAATTAATCGTATTTATCACAGAACTTTAAAGTGTTTATTTTACAAAAATTTAAATCTGTTGTCTGTTATCTCATATCTAGGTTAGTTTCTCCCATATCTTCTCTTTCATATTTGCATCGAAGCAAACAGCCAGCCAAACAAACCTCAATGCTAGTTTGCATAAGTGTATTTAAGTAAGACTTAGTGCTAAGCCTATTTTAAATTTAACTTTTCGTTTGCACAGACGTCCAAGCAAGAACTTGTATTGCACACATCATATGCTAGGAAAAAAACCATTTGCAATAATACCTGAGGAACCGGACTCCGAAAATCCGAATTCGACGACCCGATAACGATTTGATTTTAAAGCTGGCCTTGATGCAAACAAAGAATGGAAAACCAAATTTTCATTTAATTTATGGTCCCAAAAGGCAACGGTAAATCTTGGACCAACTATACCATTGTTCAGACAAATTTTTTATAGTTAAGTTAAAATAGATTGTAGACTGTTTTTTTTTACAACCTTAGTCTTCATTGGTTTGTTATTTAGCGCTCTATGGTAAGATGCCCCACTAAAATCTTTGTTTCGCTGGTTGTCAACGTACTTTGTATTTCTGAGCGTAATACTGCCGTGCAACGGAAAAACACCGTATGTTGCTTTATATCAAAATTGAGATTTTGATGTTTTTGAATTTTTCGTACCAACATCTATCATATATATTTTTTGCAAATTTTTCTGTAACACGCATACGCAAAAAATAGCACTTTGAAATTAGTTCATCTCAGACGAACAGTCAGCATGGAAGATTACGAGTTGTGGAAACAAGCAGAGAAAATTGAAACCAGTTACTAGTACAGCGAACAAATCGAACAAATGATCACAAGGAAGTTAGTTTTATTTGCAACAGAAGTGATTCTAAAGATAATGTTAAACTGAAAATGTTTTTAGAGGTAGTACAATTGACCAGTGATCAACATTTTTTTAGGATATATAGCAAAATATAATAAAAGAACTGAGAAATCCGGTGGAACCATCAACATTCAAGGAATGTGTCCCTCGCAGTTGATGTGTAGGTTGTATCATAATGGGAGTATATATCTGTAAGTTTTTGGAAGACATATGTAGGCCATGACAATGAGTTAAGAAGTTAACATCTTTCTACATCAATACAATTGAAGTGTGGTGTACCTCTCGATAGAATTTTGGAAGATGCTAGGAAAACAGAAACTGAAGTATATAAATAAACAAACCTAATTTTAAAAACCTATTTTGAGTTATTACTTCCGTTCTTCCCCTAATCCACCGCCTCACCCTTATAATAATATATGCAATTAAAAATTATTTTTATATCTTAACTTTTAATATTTTTTATTTTATTTTATGGCAAAAAATTAAAATCTTGTCCAATGGCTTGAAAGTCAATTGGCAAACACAATTTTTTTTGCTGAAAGCTATATTTTTAAGCCATTTAAGGGAGAAATACAAAATAAAAGAAGTTGCAAGGTCAGTTTTGATTTTTTAAGAATGTTCATGCAGATCACGAGATAAGTTAGGTTAGGTAAACAAACAGCTGATGAGCACCCAAATCGAGTATTAAGTTTGAATCGACCGCGAAATGACCCAAAAATGTTAGCCAATCACAGCGGACGTCCCCTGTGCCTTTTAATGTAGCCTCGTTTCAACCTTCGAAGCGAGCAGACGTGCGACAGTGATGTTAAATTTGCTCCTGTTAACCTTGTGAACTTTAAAAAATTTTATTAATAAAATTATTACTGTCAAAGTCAACAATATTTTAATTTTTATTAACTTATCTTCTACATGAAAACACGGATCATCGACACCGCTGATAACGCTATTGTTCGGCGTCCAAATAGCTTACAAGTTAATGACAATACTATAGAAATAGATAACTCTGGCTCGGGAATAGATTATACGAATCCATGTCCGATTCAGGCAATGAGCAGCAATAATGGTCGACGCAAAAGCAAAAACGAAATAGAAAAAGACAAAATCTGAACCCCGAAATTACAGAAACGAATGTTAAAAAGGTGGCTAGCAATTTCGCGTGGCCAAACTTACCGAAAACGAACAATACCGCGCTAAATACTTATATAGCACAAAAAGTAGCTCAGGACAGTCAAAGTAGCGCGCCCAAGCCTAGCCAGACGGAATCGTCAGCCACTAAAAGTCACTGAAACTAAAACCGATTCAAATGATAATCAGGGGACCGGCACTACAACAAGATAATCAAATTCTTAATTTCCAATAACCTCCACCGTCACTCGTTCCGTTTCCAGGACGAAAAGAAGCTTTATTTGGTGCTCCGAGGCGTTTTGGAAACGTGGTCGGAAGCAAAAATAAAAGAAGATCTCCTCGAATTGGGTTACCATCCGTCCAGGGGGCCTATTCTCGTTCTTGGTAGAAGGGAGTGATTCCACAAGAGAAATGGAAATTCTCCCTTCCCACGGAACTTCTCTCATAGCTCGATACCCTATTCTCGATAGATGTGAAGGGACCTGTTGATAGAACCATTCTCAGCTATGTTGCCAAATTGTTACAATGCATTAAACCATAAAAATGTGCAACTAACCACAATTTAGGAAGAAGAACCATGACATAACCTTGAATACTAGAAGAGAGCAATAATTATTACATTATTACTTTGTTCAGCAATTTTCTTCATTAAAAAGCAATGTAAGTATCTCTTGAATAAATAAATTAATTTGTTGAATATTTAGAAGTTTATATTATTGAATATACACTTTTACACTTATTAAAAAATGTGGGAATAGCACTGCAAAAGAAATAAATTTTACTTTTATGTAGATGGAATAGAAGTTTAAAAAAAATACGCCAATGAACGGCACCCAAAAGGCGGTATTAACGAATTTCTTAAAAGAAAATACTGAATCAGCACATGGGAAATTCACATTGAGTTTTACTTTTAAAAAGGCCCGGAAACTGTGACAAGAATTAACCAATATTCTTAACAGCGTCTGAAACAGTTTCAAATGCTTGCACACTGTTGTGCAAATTGTCTTCTGTCGACATTCTCATTTTTCATTTCTGCTTCCTCGCGATCCCCGACAGCATTATTATATAATATGATCTCCTCTAGATCCATTTTGAAAATATTCACAAATATAATATATTTTAAACAATCAAAATTATAACCTTAAAAATAAAACATAAGAAATAACAGATAATTCAGCTGAATTCAACGCAATTGCCATGCGCCATGCGCAGCCTCTCTCGATTTGTGTCGTTCTACTAAGAAAATGCAGTAGAAGAAAGTTCTCTCCAAGACCGATAGAAGAGTTTGCTCCCTCGCTTTGCAGAATACAGTCCTAAACATTTCCGAGAGAAACGTAGGTAATTGTTCTTTTGGGAGCAGACTCCCACGGAACGAGAATAGGCCCCCAGAGTGAATGACTGGAATAATCGCAGCGGCGCCCCACTGCCATTGATGCTGGTTTTTCTGTCATGTGCCGAAATAGCTATTTATACAATAAGTTGCGAAATGAGTGTCTTTTAGGCACGCGACGTGAAAATTGTCCAACGAGGCAAAGCCGAGTTGGACAACACGTCTAGTGGCTAAAAGACATCGTTTCGTAACGAATTATATACAAGATTTTTTGTGAAAGCGGAGAATTTGATATTTTAAGCTTTTATTAGTATTTTTAAACATTTTGAAAAGTAGGCCGGCAATCTGTTTCTAAGGCATTGTTTATGCATTATTTAATGTCAAGTGTATTGTCAAGTTCAATTTTAATGTTTCATTTTTACTTTTAGGCACTAGTGCCTAAAACTGTCACTTTTAGACACTAGTGCCTAAAAGAGTGTCATTTCGAAATTCTAATCAATATCGAAATATGTCTATTTCGAAACGCTTTCACAAAAAAATTATTTATGAACTCAGAGCGTTAGACTCAATGTTAGTTAAAGTTTTCTCGCAATGCCAATTTCGATGCAATGCTCCCGTAAAGTGCTTGAAGTGCGCTTCTGATCACTTTTCTTATCAATGTGGAAAACCTCGTGAAAAGGCTGCAAAATGTTCAAATTGCGAGAGTGAGCACCCGGCAAATTACCAAGGATATCTGCGCCAACAATTTGCGTAAAAACGTAAATCCAAACACAAATTCGAATGTACCAAAATCGAATCCCAACTTCCGTTGGGGCCAACAAAACAACAGTAAGGTGGCAAGTGATAGCAGTGCGAAGAAACACACTACGCAGGGTGCGCAACCAGTGCCAAATGCACCGGAGTTGGCGCTGCAATCAACAATGCAGAGCTTTCTCGCCCAGTTTTCTAAAATTATGGAGGCTCGGCTAAAGAACATCGTTAATACTTTCAAAAAAATCGTGGTTTAATGGAAGTGCAAACGGAGACGGCTTATTTCAAATTGGGCCACATTTAACGTCAACAGCATCAAGAACCGGAGAAACGAACTTATCGACTTTGTAGAGAGAAACAAGATAGATGTGCTTCTTTTGCAGAAACATGGCTGAAGGGAGAGAGGTTTTTATTCTCAAATTACATCATATTTAGGAATCATCGCCTAGGTAGACGAGGGGGAGGCACTATGATACTGATCAAGGAGCACATCTCAGCTTAAGTTGTGCCGGGTCCTGACAATTGCGCCCACCTTGAAGGGACATTCATTTCAATTAAATTCAAGAACAATCAGCGCGTTCACCTGGGATCGGTCTACTGTAGTCCGTCGGTTGGTTTCACGAATAATTGTCTAAGGAAAATTTTCGACCATAATAATAGAACAATTATAGGGGGTGATCTTAACGCCAAGAACAAAGAGACCACAGAAATCAAAAACTGACAGAAACTCAAATCCACGAAGTCGCACTCTATACGAGTTCTCCGAGGTGTTGAATTTTCATATATTGCCGCCGGAAGAGCGACTATTCTAGACATATTTATGATAAAACACTCGGTTCAAATTTCACAGCCGCTTGTCATTTGTGACCTTAGCTCAGACCATATACCGGTTGTCGTGAAAGTGGGTAATCCTCTCGAAAAGGGCCGAGGTTTTGTAACTCAGATCAACACACACTAACTGAAGTAGGTACAACACCACCATAAGAAACATCAACTGTTGGCGTGGGCAACATGAACCACGTATTAAGATAAATTAATTAATTTTCAAATACATTTTTCTCAAAAACGGCGTACCCTAGCAACATGGAGGAAGAGTACCTTTTTATTTAAAAGTATCAAGGTATCCGCTGGGTCTACTTCGCGACCCGGATGACATCGAAAATGCTGCGAATAAGATCACAAATGACATCAATACAGCCTTTACCCAATCCTCTATCACGAAGGTGTCTGAATATTCGAAATTTGGGGCTTTAACTGACGATATTAAGCAGCGCATCAGAGCTAAAAACCGACTTAAAAACAGAGCATATTGAATTCGGGATCTTAACATCAAAGCCGAGGCAAATCGTGCAGCCGAGGCTATCAGGCTGTTGATAATAATAATTTATCGACAATCGGAGTTGTGGGACGACGGAATCTAGAGTTTGTCAAGACAACTCTTTGTTCAAGATGTCTCGAACTTTAATCAGAGGTTCGAGGAAACCGATGTCGTTCCTTAAAAACCAACAAACAGGCCTGGTGGTGACGGATGCAAAGGATAAAGCTGAATTGCTTGCAGACAAATTCAGCGAAAAGCCGACCACGGATCCGGCCAGATATGAGAGGATCTCCAGAACAATTGACATTTACAGAGCGATAGAACATCCTCTGCCAAATTTCCCGGTGGTTACTCTTGAGGTAATCAGATCACTAGTGAGTGTGTTAAATCCTAGAAAAGCCCCGGGTTTTGACGGCATTAAGAATACGGCATTGCGAAACCTGCCAGACGCAGCTTTGAAGGGTGCCGCACCAATTTTCTATATCTTTCTTAAGCGAAAAATGAAGTAAAAACTTCAGGTTATTTGAGGTTTCTTCTTCAATTTTAAATCATTCTTCATTTTAAATCATTAGGAGTCCCCGTTTTACTCCAAAATTCAGATAAAGAGGAAAACAACAAATACGGAAAGCAAAGATAAAAGTTCACATCCATATACAAGGCGTTTATTAAACATACCGAACACACGACAAAAGTTGAAGAGGTTATTCCCTGGACTATTCTAAGTATATTTTGTCCTTTGGCGATTTTTGAAAAGCCGTTTTGTTTCGAAGACACAGGGCGCGAGAAATTTTTGACAAAAGCAATTTTGATATTTTTCAAATTATTAATGGAGTCGAAATAATAGTATGGCGTACTCGAGGGCGTACTACACTGACCTTACCGTGCATTTTTTTTTAAATGCGTTGTTATCTTTTAAGCAAATGAGGTTAAACGTGAATCTCTTTTGAATGCGTCTCGTAATTGATCATTTTGTATGTGTCGAATTTGAGACTGATTGACGTTTTGTTGTTTGACGTATATTTTCTGTCTTTCATAGTTAAATTTTTGTTAGTAAAGTCCTCTATCATGAATCGCTAAACGAACGCCGAGAAGACTGGGCGGTTGTCCATTGAACGATTACCTGACCGTAATGTTCCTGATAGAAAAACGTTCAAAAGTATTCATCAACGTCTTCATGAAACAGGCACATTGAAACGAAGCGCGGGACCAGGAAGGCCAATGACAGTAAGAACGGTAGAAGTTCAAGAGAATGTACTGGACATGATAGTTTGTTAGGGGGGGAAGGTAAATCGGTTAATAAGTAGATATAGGTGAAAAGCTCGCCGCAGGCAAAATTTGTTTTGGACCACTCCTTGTAGTATTATTTTTTTAATTTCTCAAATCCTGCCGGCGGTAATTATCACCACTCCCGTCATGACCCCCATATCATTCACACAACAGAAAAGTTTCATTTTTTAGTTGTTTAATCCGAAAAAATACAAAAATTAAAAAAAAAAACGCAGGAGAATAGGAGGCACCCCAACGAAATTATTGAAAAACATCATAAGAGGGTTCAACATGGGCTCCGTGAAGTTTGATACACCCGCAGGCACGACGGATTGAGGACTGCTGTACCCGCCACAATACCCCGGCCTTAGTCCTCATCACATCACAATAAAACGTGATACTCTGTAGAAGAAGACCGGAGTGGAATTCACAAAGTTCATCAGGTGTCCCCATAGGTAAAAATCCAACGGCGTTATATCGGGAGATCGACGAGGCCAGGCAATAGGTTTTCCTCTACCTAACCAACGGTTTGGATAGACGTTATTCAGGTGCTCCCGCACACCAACGCTGAAATGAGGTCGGGCATGAAGTACATGTTTCGGTGGGTTTCACGTAGTAAGTGCTCTATTAAATCCTGAAAAGCGTCCTGGAGGAACTCTAAATAAAGTTGTCCGTTTAAGTGTTCCGGCAATACGAATGGTCCAATCAAAAAATTGCCAATGATTCCTGCCCAGATATTAATTGATTGGAACTGATGATGATGATGATGCGAATTTTCATCAGCCCATACATGTGTGTTGTGTAAATTGGTGATACCATTTTTAGTAAACCTTACTTCGTCCGTGAGAAGAATAATGCTGATGAAGTTTACATTATTTTGTTGCTGATCCAATAGCCAGTTTGCAAACTGCATTCCACGAGGAAAATCTTCAGGAAACAGTTCATGTACTTTTTGCGAATGATATGGATATAACAGCTGTTCTTGAAGAACTTCATGTACTATTGTTTTCGATGTATTAAACTATGCTGATAATTCTCGAATGCTTGTTGATGGAGTGTCATCTACAGCATTTAAAATATGTTCCTCCAATTGCGGCGTAAGTACTATTCTTCTCAGATCAGCATCAGTAATATTTTTTTCAAACTTTCCCAGAATTATGAAGTAAGTCAATAATATGTTTACCTTATTAACTGGAATCGCCCACCATTCTCCGTTAGACGTTGGTCAACCCATTGAAATATCTTCTGGTTTGGCATAGGACGATTAGGAATCTTTCGTGCTATAACCTTCTGACTTCTAAAGCATTGCAAGACGCAAGACCATACATCAGATGCATATCTACATACTCAATAAACGTGTATTCGATAGTTCGAATTAATTCACAATTAAATTCACCACAAAATCCACAAATCAGTAAATTAATATCAAAGTAAAGGATCAATGTGTCAGCGATGTGAAAGATAAGAAGTTCTAAAATGCAGGATATTTTTTTTGTTTCGTACCATGGTAACGTTGCCAATAAGACGATTTTTTGGTGCCGATAAATAAATAAAACGCACATTTTTGCGACCATAGGTCTTCTAAATTTATTTCTTATTATTTTTTAATTAGTCTGAGGTGCAAGCTACCCACATTTATTTTTTTTACGTCTATCATACAGGGTGTTAAAAATTTAAGTATTAAGTTGTAAAGCTTAGTCCGTCCCTGGTAGACTAAAAAAGTTAAATATGTTTCAAGGACACTATTTTAAGAGATCCTTACTACTGTCCATCACATTAAATTTTTATTAAATTATATTAAGTGTGTACCAAGGTATACCGTTTGACTTAATGACTGCAATAAAACCCCTCATAAACTCGGCTATCGTTTTCGCCTAGACGCAGAGACGTATTAATGCCAGTTTATAATAACAATAGATAGGTACATTACTTGATGGGTTCTTAAAATTAATAAATTATCTAATTAAGGTTTTCTAGAAACAACTTAATTATTAGGATATTTTTAAAAACTTTTTAGTTACAGGTACCTGTTTATATAGCTGCTTATATAAATAGTAAACATAATATTCGAAATAGATTAGTACCCATCTAATTTGAAACAGTGTGCAACAAGTTAATATTAAAAGTACGTGGAGACCGTGGGAATCTTCCGCTGATGCGATATCTAGCTACGCTAAACATTCCAGAAAGCATTTATCTTCTGACGCCAAAGTTATCGTGAAAAATGTGTGCGAATCGTTATTAAAGAGCGGTCACCCTAAAGTAATTGCCATTAAAAATACCAGTGAAATAACGAAAGTTCCATTATGGACGGTACGAGATATTATGCTAAAAGGACATTTTAAAAGAAAAGTTCGCAAACATACCGGAAAAATGAAGTGCGTAGATGATTGTGACAACCCACATAGCAAAAAAGGTATTCACATCCTGAGAATATGCTATCGACAGCCCACAACTCACATTCGTTTAGGTACTTCCATAGCATATCCATGTCATATTTAGAAATTGATTAAAATCATGTTCGTTTGGATATATCCATAGCATATCCAAGTCATATCTAGAAATTGGTATAAAAATCATAAGTCAAAAAAGTGAAATTAAAAAGATTTTCTTACTTTAGTATTTTTAAAATAATATCTAAATTTCTTTAGACCAATGCGATTGCTCAGGTTGATATTTAAATCTCCAACTTTTGGCAGCCCTGCGCACTTCGCGCTTGGGATGACATTACATAACCTCAGTTTTTGTCATTTTCTCTGCTCGTGTCGTGTAAGTTTTTTTGGTGGCTTGTTTTTCATTTTCTTACAGTTCAGTAAGTATGTTCATTGTTTAATAAAGTGTTTTTTGTGTGGGAATTTGTAAACAATAAGTAAACAATATACTTATATATAAGTATAATTTTATAACGTACCTAATCATATTGCTTTCAACAGCCGAAATTTTACTCTTTCTTTAATATTATGTCTTCAAGCAGCAAAAGTAAGATGTCATTTTGTAGGTATCCCGAAAAGCATAATGATTTGCTGTCATTAGAAGTATTAGAGCATTCACCCGAAGGTGTAATAGCAGATGATATTTCATTAGCAGAAAATGTCTTAGTTTAAAGGTGTTTACTAACAATTCAATTAAAAAAAAGTTTTGAGGTACCTATTTAAAATCGTCCAGATTTTCGGTATTCTTTATTAAAATAATTTATAATTTACTAAAAAATATAGATTAACAAATTCCTGAAATGTTAAGATACTGTAATAATAAGTTATGTAATTCTTTAGATGCTGTGCGTCAAAATAACAGAACAATTAATGGACGCATGTGGGGACGAAGTCATAGTAGGTACACATTCAAAAATGGCTTGTCAAAGCAAAGGAAATGCTTAACAATAAAAAGAAAAACAACCTTGACAAGTAAGAATTCTTACTCATTTTTTAAAAACTGCAAGAACATACCTAATATAATAGAAACCTGTTTTTAAAGTGCTCAGACATTACTCTACATATTTTTAACGTAAATATTTTCTCAACCATTCATTTATGTTTTTCTTTTCAGGAAAAACGAAACTGACGTTATAAAGCAGTAACTCCTTAATTTAAAAAACTAATAGTTATGTCTGTAATTGTTTTTTAAGGGTTTCATTGTGCTCTAATAAAGCCTGTTTTTAATACCTTTACTTGATTTGATTTAAACAAATATGAGACTGATACTTCAATATTAGGTATAAGAAACGTCGATTGACCCAACATTTCGAGATACGGCGGCTATAGTGCCCATGTCGGCAAAATACTCTGGATTCTTAAATTTAGTAGGGGTAGTTAGCCGCACTAAAACCCTTGACACGAAAAATTATTTGCCAGCTTCCCAAAGGCTCTATTGAGTGATGTTTCCATTGGAATGGTATATAGTATAGCCTATTTACATTTACAATCTTTTCGATGAAAATTCCAAGCAAGAATCGGCTTCATACAAGCAGAAATCTGTATAATAATCATTTACTTTTAGATACGCAAATTTGTGGCATTCTGATGAAGAATGAAAAGTAGATTTACTACTAACCCTACAACCGAGTGTCGTCGGTTCGAGTCCGGCTCATAAATTTCTACTTTTATTTATTTTTTTTTATTTTATCTGCATTTTCATTCTTGGTCTAAATACCAGAAATTTAAAAGTAAAATTTAAAAATCGGGTTATCCCTATTTTGGGCAAAACGAATATACTGTGCTTGTCATTAGTATACACATACGAATCTTCTGTGAATGTGCGGAGGATATGCTAAATGTCCGGAAACGCATTTTCTCAGCATGTCCGACTTGTGGCCAAACGCATGTCGTATGCATATACGTAGTATATATATGTATGTTCTATGAATCTGCGGAGGATGTGCCACTCAATATCCATATCCGAAACAGAATATATTTCATATATCCACAGGATATCTTTTTGCTATGTGGGAAAGATGTTATTCGCAGGAAAATATACCAAATGTATCAAGAAAATGTTGTGCCCACGTTAGATTCTTTAAAAACACGGTTAACAACTGACGATACAACGATATCATGTAGCAGGACAAGTCTTCACCGCGTTTTGCAAGAGATGGGATTTAAGTATAAGACAATAAACAAGAGACAAATTATTATGGAGTCCGAAAGATTAAGAAAAATGAGATTTCTATACCTTCGGGAAATAAAAAAGTTTAGATCCGAAAAACGTTCAATAGTTTATCTGGATGAAACCTGGTTTGACACTCATGACAAAAGGGATGAGTTGATTTATCTGAAAAATGCCAAAATAAAGCCCCTTCAAATAAAGGAAAACGAATAACAATAATTCATGCAGGTTGGGAGAATGGATGGATCCCTAATTGTTTCTTACTGTCGGCAAAAAATATAAAGGATTTAAGTCTGGACTATCATGAAGATACCAACGCCACTCTTTTTGAAAGCTGGTTTAAAGACAGTTTGCTTTCAAATGTGCCAGAACACAGTGTTATTGTGATGGAGAATGCAAGCTACCACAGCCGGCAACTGGAAAAGGTACCGAATGCATCGAACACAAAATCCGCAGTAAGGGAGTTCATGCTAAAAAATGACTTGTACTTCGAGGAAACCTGTAGTAAAAAACAGCTGCTGGAAGTGTTAAACGCATTTAGTATTAAGAAAGAGTATGTGTGTGATAAAATGGCGGAAGATATGGGTTACACTGTATTGCGACTGCCACCCTATTATTGCATTTTGAACCCTATTGAACACATGTGTCATCAAATTAAATCGAAAATGAGAACTGAAAATAGCACACCTACTCTTAGTGGCAGTGTAATAGAGGTAATAAAAAAAGTTTTCGGTGAAATTCCAGATGAAAGCTGGAAAAACTCGGTTAACCATGTCTTAAAAATTGAAAGTTATTCAAGAAAAACCAATTTCCAGCGGCGTCCTTCAGAGGAACTTGTCATCTTATTTTTTCCTGTTCTATTTGAATCCGAGAGATTTCCCACATTTTGCTGGACACCCTGTATAATATGTAGTGATATTACTAAAGCCAGAAATAAATGCATAAAGAAAAAGAGTGAATATGAGTCATCACCATCTACTGAATCTGATTGTAGGTGCATCTTTTATACATAAACTATTAACGAGAAAATTTCGTTCAGGGTAATGGATTTGACTCCAAAGCGAATATTTATGGATGACTGCCCCTCTTTTATGAATCTAGCCTCCCGGTGACTGCAAGTAAGAAAAAACCCATGGAAGAACTGTTTCAGTTCATACCACCAGCCTCCCAAGACTATTTACCAATATTGAATGTTAATGGTGAATTGGTGAGAAAATCAACGCCTCAGAAACAGTAAAGCCCTAGTGGTCTAAGTCACAAATTGCGAAAAAAATAGCGACAAAGATTATTAAAAAAAAACTATCACAAAATCTAAGCTTAGTTTTTCCAAAGAATAATCTCATAAACCCATTCGCTATTTGTTTTTCATTTTTTTATGCTTGCTTAACTCTGGGCTTTAATATCTCAAAAATAATTTTTTTGACTTGGATCACTTTGGCTTTCATAGGCTTAAATACACTTTCCCCGGGTTAGTTACCTTCTGCAGTCTTACATACAGAAAGTGCGTCTAAAATATTTTAACAATCAGCCAAGGAAAAAGTTCAACAAACGTTTTAATTTATTTACAACACATCCACTTCCGCTGGACCCTTATGACGAAGAAAGTGACTTTTTAAATGAAATTTAAACTTAGTTTGATAAGCACAATGAGTACATTTAAACATATTGACTTCCCCTGGATCCTTATGCCGAAGAAAGTGACTTTTTAAATGGCCCTTAAACTTAGTTTCATAGGAACAATGAGTACATTTAAACATACTGACTTCCCCTGGATCCTTATGCCGAAGAAAGTGAATTTTTAAATAGCCCTTAAACTTAGTTTCATAGGCACAATGAGTACATTTAAACATATTGACTTCCCCTGGATCCTTATGCCGAAGAAGGTGTCTGGTTAAGCTATTTTTCAACTTAGTTTGATAGTCACATTGGCTGCATTTAAACATATTGACTTTCGCTGGATCCGTATGCTGAAGAAAGTGTCTGTTTAAACTACTTTTTCGCTTAGTTTGATAGGCACACTGAGTACATTTAAACATATTGACTACTTCCCCTGGATCCTTATGAGAAAAAAGGTGACGGTTTAAATATTTTTTAGACTTAGTTTGATATGCACATTGCGTGCATTTAAACATATCCCTTTTCCGCTTAGTTTGATATGCACATTGACTGCATTTGAACATAATAACATCACCTGGGGCCTTATACAGAAGGTGTTTATGTAAATTATATTTATACTTAGTTTTAAAATCACAGTGATCAAACTTATTTACTTTCGCTGGATCCTTACGGAGACCGTATCTGTCGAAATTTCTTGGCCGAAATAACACCGGGACATTCTTATTGTTTGAATTAAGCTTGTGACCAACCCGATTATGACACGGCTGATGAATCTGGAGTCTGCAATAAAGAAAAACATTATATTAATTATTGTAAGAGTTTTAATTATTTTTTTTAGTAATATTACCATATCCAGGACCATTTTTTTTAAATATCTCTCTCAATAGGTTATTTTCTAATCAGCCACATAAAAAAATTAAATCTCTGGAATGAGCCATACGTGTTCCCAAGAAAACATCTGCCTGTTTAGAACTCTTGAGTAATTTATTAATAATAATAATAAGAAGAATAATAATAATACTGTATTTATTCTGAAAACTATGCAAGTTATTACAATATAAAATAAACAAATAAATATTGTTTACCAAAAACAGAAGCTACCTTGACATAGATACGAGAATAATGCGTCTCTTGAAACGTCGTCGGGGCCTATCCCGGTTTTATCGCAGGTAGCCGGCGGTTCCCGCTGATGTTTCGGGCCTACGTTCTACACGAATCCGCTCGAAAAACACTGAAATTCCCTACAGGAACTCGCATGGAAGAGAGTTTTTCAGAATCTATCCGAGTAACTCCATGCCGAAGCAGTGGACGTTGCAATTCTTGACAATTTTACGAACGTAGTGCATAAAATTAATAAGGATTTCGTCGAAATTGGTCGATTAGTCAAGTTTGCATTATTTTAAAACGAATAATGAAGTCGTGCAAATAGTGTATTTATTGTAGTAAATTATTTACAATTTTTTGTTTTTTGTATTGCAGGCAAATTGCCTGGTCGGCTCCGACTCGCTTGCGTTTCACCACTTCTCTAGGTCTACGTTTTTCCACCAAGAACCAGTGAGATTTCAAAAGGTGCAGTCTCCTGTCGAGGAACGCCTTCTGGTTTGCGCGGGTGATCTTCGAGTAGCTGGGATGTAGGATCTGCAGCGCTTCCGCAGTCCTCTGTCGTAGCGGAATTTTCTTCTCCATGGCCTCTACCTTTTCGACTAATTTCTCGAAAAGAGAAATTTTGTGGTTTTTGTTCACTTCACAGAGCGACGAACATTCCTTGCATGCCATGGTAGGTATGTACCTATTTAGAAAGCGGAAAAAACAATGTTTTCACTCAGAGAGACAATATCGAAGGTTTTGCTTAAAGTAAGACATGGGGTGCAAGGGGTGAAAGCAGAATTAATGCTAAACCCAAATGTCAACCTCACCTGCCCGGGTGATAACCTTGTTATCCGGTGCACCCTGCTGGATAACTGTCGAGGCTCTGACGACCGAATGACTGCCGGAATAAGCAGTCCCCACTTGCTGGCCAACAGCTACGGGTGGATGACCTGGCAAGTGAAGGGCACCCTTTCTTGCCCTGGGGTTAAGAAATTGACCCCGCAGACGGATGAACCAATAAAATGGTCAACGGCATAAGGATACAGAAGGCAATGGGAAACCACTGTATTAAAGAAAACAAGGTCTGTCTATACCACCAAACTAAAATTTTTATTTGTCCCTTTAAGGTGAAAAAAGGATTACAGAGTGTGCATAATTTAATGTCATTTTAGGTTGTTTAGGTTGTACTAGTTTCAACTTTAGTCAAAGTCATCATCAGCAACCATACAATTAAGAATTATGTTTAGGATGTACCTAAATAAACGAACTAAAACAAATTAAAAGGGGGGGGGGGAACGAAGTGGTTCAACAATACATGGCCATAACGTGCACCTTTGCAGCCAATGGACTCGACAGAAGACAATCACCTATACGATGCTACTTTCAGCAATGAAGGAAATTAGATGCGAAAATTGTAGTAGAGGGAAATTCAAATGGAATCATTTATAGTCATGATATGATATATAGCTGTCTATAATGAAAAGTCAATAAAGTAAACGTTTCATAAGTCAACTCCAAGAAAGAACATGATTTATTTTTGGTGGGTCAGAATTTTAATAAGAATAGTACTAATAAAGTAAAGGGGGGGGGGGAGGGAAATTAAAATGTATTAAAATAATTTACGTCATTAAGTCAGTTGTGGTCATCTGAAAGGAGAAAATTGTTTCAAATTAAAATTGTGTACGAAAATATCGTAATCTATGGTCTCATAATTTAGACTTAAATTTGTATGTGAAATGTGATCAAGTGCTCACCAAATTCTCCATATTTAGGGATTATTATTTAAAATTATGTCGACTTAATCGGGTTTACGTTGCAAACTTTCTTTTTTCTTTTCTTTTTAGTAAAAGAGGCACAAATTAGGAACATGACTTAAGACTTAATGCTGTTCAAAGCGAATGTTGCAATAAAATGGAGGGTATCTCTAATATCAGTACTGAAAATTTCTTTTTTGTATTATTTAAAATTTCGTATTTCCGGGTATCAACTGTCAAGTCCAAAGGCGGCAAATTCAAATTTAAACAAGAATCGTCATAACCTAGAGGGGGGGGGGATGGAGGGAGGTTGACATGGACTTTATGATACACTATAAATAATTGTTAGACTACATTAACATCCCTTATTCGGGGTGTGTACATATGAGTATTATAATAGATAAATCGAAGTAATGATGTGAGAGAGCACAAAAAACTTTATAAGAGAATACTTTATTTTATTTAATCATACATCCACCTGGCTATTAAAGCACCCTATCGCTAAGTCACAACGACCTTCAATCATAATTACAAAAGGGTAAGAAAATAAGCTCAAACCATAAATAACTGGTATTATATGCAACCAACTTGACTGGAAAGATATAAAAGTCAGTTACCATTGTTACACAAATGAAATGAAAATTGCGGTATAAATAGTTGTCAAAATTACAGTTTACTGTAATGTCATTCGATAAATGTGTATGAGAGTTTAAAATCTTATTTTATGGTTATAACCAAATTAAAATAATAGAGGTGCTAAATTTGGTGAAAAATGAGTAGATGAGTTTAAATTTAAAGAGAATTAAAGAAGGGGAGACAGTCAAAAGTGATCTGTTCATTCAAGACCTGAATTTGAGGGTTTTTTATAGCTTTGTTAATCTCGTATATTTCCCATAAACAAGAAGTTCGACCATTGGGAACAACATGTAGGATTTCAACTCCTGTGTCCGGGTTAAAAGTGTGTTTTGTGTTAAGAATGTGATCGGAGAAATTTGAACGAGTGTCAGCAGGCAATGGCTTATTTTTATTCCTTTCCACTAGTACGAGGTGATCTTTGATCCTTATATTAAACTTTCGCCCTGTGCGTCCTATGTAACAACAATTACATGTTGAGTGATCCTCACTATGGGTACAGGACAACTTGTATACTCCTGATTTTTCTAAAACATCAACTGTATCTTTATTATTATTTATATATTTTTTAAGGTTATTTTGCGTTTTAAATGATATGTGCATATTATTATTAAATTTTAGAAATATATTTTTAATATTATGTGATATTGTTCCCATATAGGGTAGGCTAGTATAATATCTATGATTATTATTATCTACAATAGGTTCTAGGTTTTTGTTGATATGTTTATTTAAATTTCTATAATATATTTTATTAATAACATGCATTGGATATTTATTATTTATAGCAAGTTGTTTAATGTAAGAAAGTTCTTTGTTGAAATTATCGTTGTTCATAGGGATAGCAAACAGTCGATGGAAAAAAGAGTGGAAGGAACTCAATTTATGCCCTATAGGGTGATTAGAGTTATAAGGGATGATACTATTTTTTCCATCGACTGTTTGCTATCCCTATGAACAACGATAATTTCAACAAAGAACTTTCTTACATTAAACAACTTGCTATAAATAATAAATATCCAATGCATGTTATTAATAAAATATATTATAGAAATTTAAATAAACATATCAACAAAAACCTAGAACCTATTGTAGATAATAATAATCATAGATATTATACTAGCCTACCCTATATGGGAACAATATCACATAATATTAAAAATATATTTCTAAAATTTAATAATAATATGCACATATCATTTAAAACGCAAAATAACCTTAAAAAATATATAAATAATAATAAAGATACAGTTGATGTTTTAGAAAAATCAGGAGTATACAAGTTGTCCTGTACCCATAGTGAGGATCACTCAACATGTAATTGTTGTTACATAGGACGCACAGGGCGAAAGTTTAATATAAGGATCAAAGATCACCTCGTACTAGTGGAAAGGAATAAAAATAAGCCATTGCCTGCTGACACTCGTTCAAATTTCTCCGATCACATTCTTAACACAAAACACACTTTTAACCCGGACACAGGAGTTGAAATCCTACATGTTGTTCCCAATGGTCGAACTTCTTGTTTATGGGAAATATACGAGATTAACAAAGCTATAAAAAACCCTCAAATTCAGGTCTTGAATGAACAGATCACTTTTGACTGTCTCCCCTTCTTTAATTCTCTTCAAATTTAAACTCTTCTACTCATTTTTCACCAAATTTAGCACCTCTATTGTTTTAATTTGGTTATAACCATAAAATAAGATTTTAAACTCTCATACACATTTATCGAATGACATTACAGTAAACTGTAATTTTGACAACTATTTATACCGCAATTTTCATTTCATTTGTGTAACAATGGTAACTGACTTTTATATCTTTCCAGTCAAGTTGGTTGCATATAATACCAGTTATTTATGGTTTGAGCTTATTTTCTTACCCTTTTGTAATTATGATTGAAGGTCGTTGTGACTTAGCGATAGGGTGCTTTAATAGCCAGGTGGATGTATGATTAAATAAAATAAAGTATTCTCTTATAAAGTTTTTTGTGCTCTCTCACATCATTACTTTGATTTATCTATTATAATACTCATATGTACACACCCCGAATAAGGGATGTTAATGTAGTCTAACAATTATTTATAGTGTATCATAAAGTCCATGTCAACCTCCCTCCATCCCCCCCCCCCTCTAGGTTATGACGATTCTTGTTTAAATTTGAATTTGCCGCCTTTGGACTTGACAGTTGATACCCGGAAATACGAAATTTTAAATAATACAAAAAAGAAATTTTCAGTACTGATATTAGAGATACCCTCCATTTTATTGCAACATTCGCTTTGAACAGCATTAAGTCTTAAGTCATGTTCCTAATTTGTGCCTCTTTTACTAAAAAGAAAAGAAAAAAGAAAGTTTGCAACGTAAACCCGATTAAGTCGACATAATTTTAAATAATAATCCCTAAATATGGAGAATTTGGTGAGTACTTGATCACATTTCACATACAAATTTAAGTCTAAATTATGAGACCATAGATTACGATATTTTCGTACACAATTTTAATTTGAAACAATTTTCTCCTTTCAGATGACCACAACTGACTTAATGACGTAAATTATTTTAATACATTTTAATTTCCCTCCCCCCCCCCCCTTTACTTTATTAGTACTATTCTTATTAAAATTCTGACCCACCAAAAATAAATCATGTTCTTTCTTGGAGTTGACTTATGAAACGTTTACTTTATTGACTTTTCATTATAGACAGCTATATATCATATCATGACTATAAATGATTCCATTTGAATTTCCCTCTACTACAATTTTCGCATCTAATTTCCTTCATTGCTGAAAGTAGCATCGTATAGGTGATTGTCTTCTGTCGAGTCCATTGGCTGCATAAGGTGCACGTTATGGCCATGTATTGTTGAACCACTTCGTTCCCCCCCCCCCCTTTTAATTTGTTTTAGTTCGTTTATTTAGGTACATCCTAAACATAATTCTTAATTGTATGGTTGCTGATGATGACTTTGACTAAAGTTGAAACTAGTACAACCTAAACAACCTAAAATGACATTAAATTATGCACACTCTGTAATCCTTTTTTCACCTTAAAGGGACAAATAAAAATTTTAGTTTGGTGGTATAGACAGACCTTGTTTTCTTTAATAATCTCGCCACAGAAAATGGACTACTTCTTGAACACTGTATTAAAGATCTTCAAGATTCCTCAGGAAAATCACCATGGCATTGATACCTCAATTACAAAATACTACTAATCATGGAAATCGGAAGCCAAGATTCGGCAGGAGAGGAGAAACACATTTATACCACGAGGCCTCTCAGGTCGTAAGCATGCGAAACCCTCGAGAGAGAAATCGTCAGACAAGATCTAATCTGAGAATAGGAACATGGAATGTTCGAACGCTTTACGATGCGGGAAGATTGAACAACGTACTGTTAGAAATGCAGAGAATAAACATACAAATGCTGGGAGTGTGCGAAACTAGATGGCCGGACGCAACCAATTTCGACTCAGGAGATTATACAGTTTACACATCCGGAACGAGAGATGCATCTCACAGAAATGGAGTGGCCGTAATACTGAGTAAATCCCTCAGCAGATCGGTACGGAACTTTGTGCCCTTGTCAGACAGAGTAATGATGTTGCAACTAGCGATGAGACCTATAAACGTGAACATTGTTCAGGTTTATGCCCCCACTAGTGACCATGATGATGACGAGGTCGAAGAGTTCTACCAACAAATTAAAGACATAATGAAGGCGACAAAGAAACACGAAATCACTATAATTATGGGAGACTGGAATGCAAAAGTGGGCAGAGAAACAACAGAAGACGTCACCGGACAGTACGGCCTAGGAGTACGTAACGACAGAGGGAAACGACTTATACAATTCTGCCAGGAAGAAGAATTCGTAATTAAAAATACTTGGTACAGCCTCCCACACAGGAGACTCTATACATGGACGTCCCCCCAACACAATCAGAACAACATCGTGAGAAATCAAATCGACTATATCCTGATCAACCGGCGATTCCGTAATTGTAATAAGTCAACGAAAACATATCCTGGAGCAGATGTACACTCGGATCATAACTTGCTCTGCTCGGTACTGAACGTGAAACTTAAAAAGTTGAAACAACCAACGAAGACCTCACGGATACAACAACATGTACTAAAGGACCCCGAAACCATTAAAAAACTAACCCAGGAAATAAATGATAACATACATTCAACTATATCATATCCCCTTGAAAACAAAAGTGTCGAAGAAAATTGGCGAGATATCAAAGCTTCGTTGAGAAATGGAAGGGTTCAACAGTTAGTAAAGCCAAGAGGGAGAAAAGGAAAAAAGGGATGGATGACACAGGAGATATTGAATCTTATGGAGGAGAGACGAAAGCACAAAAACAATAATCATAATGAATACAAGAGAATACATCTTTTAATTCGCAAAAAAATTAAAGAAGCAAAGGAGACGTGGCTTCGGGAATCTTGCAAAGAAATCGAATATCTTCAGACCATACACGATGACTTTAACCTACATAAAAAGCTAAAAGAACACTCTGGCATATATAAAAGAAGAAACAAAACAGTGCTACTTAACGATGGTGGAAGGGCGCTGTTAACAAAAGAAGATCAGTGTAATGAATGGCAAAAGTATATCCAACAACTGTTCGAAGACGAGACCCGCGAAACGATAGAAAATCTACTGACTGATTATAGGGCGAAACACGGTCCAAGCATTCTCAAATCCGAAGTTCGAAAAGCAATACACCAATCAAAAGCAAGGAAAACTCCAGGACCCGATGAAATTCCTGTAGAGCTGGTAAAACTACTTGATGACGAAGGCATATCTGTTCTGACGGCATTCTTCAACCAGGTTTATCAAACCGGGAAACTTCCCAGCGATTGGCAGAAATCGATCTTCATCGCCTTACCCAAAAACAACAAAGCTAATAGGTGCAATGACTTCAGATTAATTAGCCTAATGAGCCATACCTTGAAAATAATTTTAAAGATACTTCTAAATAGAATACATGCTAAATGTGAACACAACATTGGCAAAGAACAATTTGGATTTCGTAGCGGACTAGGCACACGCGAAGCCCTTTTCTGCATGAGGACATTATTGCAGAAGAGCTGTGAATTTCGAAAATATATATATATATATGTTTTATTGACTTTGAAAAAGCGTTCGATCGAGTCAAACATACAAAACTCTTCCAATGTCTAAAATCATACAACGTAGACTATCATGATATGCGCCTTTTGTTAAACCTGTATCATGGTCAAACAGCAGTGGTCAGGGTAGATGACAGCGTTACAGACGAAATACCAATAAAAAGGGGAGTAAGACAGGGATGTGTTTTATCACCCCTATTGTTCAACCTTTATTCAGAGAACATATTTCGAGAGGCTTTATATGGCAGGACAGAAGGAGTAAAGATAGGTGGCGAAATCATAAACAATGTAAGGTACGCGGATGATACTGCCATTATTGCAGAAAGCATGGAAGATTTGCAAATGCTGCTGGACGGAGTGTATGAGACTGGTCGAAGGTGGGGTATTGCTGTGAATATAAGGAAAACGAAATGGATGACTGTAGGTAAAATAAACATAGAACCAATTCCGATTACAATCAACGGACACAACATTGAACTGGTATCACATTTCAAATATTTGGGTAGCTGGCTGAACAATGACATAACGTGCGACGAAGAGGTAAGAGCGAGGATTGAAATGGCACGTAGGGCGTTCAGCAAATGGAGAGCAACTCTCACTAATAGAAACCTCACAGTTCAGACGCGGCTAAGGACACTCCGCTCATACGTATGGAGCATTCTTTTGTACGGATGTGAGACATGGACGCTTAAAGCCGACATTATGAATAAAGTGGAAGCGTTTGAGATGTGGTGCTATCGGAGAATCCTCAAGATCCCTTGCACTGCACATACCAGTAATGAAGAGGTACTCAGACAGCTGAATAAGGATCGAGAACTCCTGAATACCATAAAAACAAGAAAGGTCAGTTATTTCGGGCATATAATGCGAGGTACCAAATATCACATCCCTCGACTGATCATTCAAGGAAAGGGTGAGGGCAGAAGATGGATAGGTCGCAAAAAGCTATCGTGGCTACGAAATATTAGAAATTGGACCGGACTGGGAGTAGAACAACTATTCCGAGTAGCGACGAATAGAGACCAATTCAACCAGATTGTCATGGAGATGGCCCACGCTTGAAGACAAGCACGGCACTGAAAGAAGAAGAAGACATGATCCTTCTAACAGAACAGACACAAGGAGGACAGTGTTAAGTACGGGTGATATTGAGACAACACTTCATGCGTTACGAGGGACGGTACACGTAAAGGTACGGCTTTTCACGTACACTCAGGCGCGCAGTATTATTGTCTCGATACAAGCCGAAGATACCCGACCACCAGTGAGAGTTAGAGAAAACCTCCAAAAATAATAATGAACACAACCAAATTTTTTGTTAATCTTTGTTTTTTGTTGAATTAAAAGAAACTATATTGTAGTTAGTTAACAATTAACAGTAAAAATGTAAACAAATACGATATACGATCTTGGTCTTGCCTTAACTATTTTTTAGGGCGGCAGTTTACTTCGCTCTGGTAGGTTTACGTAGTGCCTTAGGTGTGTAACTTCAATCTGGAACCATCGAGTAGCTATTTCGTTTCGTTTAAACTTTTTATGAGTGTTAAGGTGTAAATAATAAAAATAACATAAAAATTATCAGTCCTCTTCGTAAACTCCGTTATAATTGGCAGCTCAATGTAAGGCTTAAAGACAGGAAAAACTGAGAGTAGTATTTGCTTAAATGCAAGTTGTCAACACTGATCCGCTTGCACACCAGCAACAAGAGCAAAGACAGAGCAAGCAGCCATGGTAATCACCGCCGAAGAACTAGTACGACTCCAGTCGCCTCAAGCTCCCACGAGGCATTTTACTGACTGTCCAGTCCGATTGCATGGAACAAAGACGAAGGAACTAACTCTACACACATCCTGAAGCCGGCCGATCATGTCCTCCCCTTTACGCTACGCAATAAGGCTAGTTCATAACCCCTCGAGGCAGCGTTACTTTAGGGAGAGAGAAACAACGACAGACTCGTAGATTATGCCCGTCGCCTACTGTACCGCTACTCCGACATAGATATAAAGCCTGAGAAAAACGCGAAAAAGATCAGGACAGCCACAAGACACGCGCCGATTCTCACCGACGTGAAGCGAGACGGGCTTTACTAGAGGTGTGTAGTTCGCGAACGTAAGATCGAATCTGACAACTAAACTAAAAGATTCAATCAGTAATTATTTAAAGATTGGATCAACACGAACTAAAGCCTTGTACTATACGCAAAACGCGAACGAGAGCGAGACGACAGAGGTAGGTTGTCGATGATGACGAACGATTTCTTAAGCGAGAGCAAGTTGACCGTGAAGCAGATCCTGAACTACCCGAAGCCCGGACACCGATCGATGGTGTCGGCTCTCGGACAGGTGGACTGCTGCCTCACGTACAATCGTCTAAGATATCGTGAGATATGAGAATATCAAATATGTACCGTTCATTCATGCGCCTAGCTGGAAACAAAATTTATCATATTTATCGAGACTTTCATAGAGTAAAGAACACTGTACTATCCACAAAGCACCATGCTTCTCTTTTATTTATTTAGTAGGTTTCTTCGTTATTTATAATATTACTTCGAAATATTTCTCTTATATGTATGTTATATGCGATTTAACAACGAACTTAGAATATTTGCATCAAGCGCGTGTTCTATTTCGCATTGGCAACTTGACCCGTGTATTCCAAGAAGCAGAGTTAGCAAGATTGCAAAACGTGATGTTTAGCGTGTGAACCATGCCGAACTGCGGAATATTTATTATAAATATCTTTTTAAAATGTTAAAATAATTATTATTCGATTAAAGGCGTTACTATGCCAATTATGTATTCGATAAGTTTGTGTTAATAAAATAATAGTTTTTTTAAAAAGTGAACTGAAGTTTTAGTGATATAACAGTGGCGCAGTCGGTAGGATTCGTCAACGTCTGCAGAATAGGAGGAATGCCCAATTGTTGATAGCGGATCCCAATCCCTTAACGGAAAAACGAACCAGAAGAGACGTCCCAACTTAACAGCTGCAACGGAAAGAACACCCAGTAAAGCCCCTGGTTGCCCCAGCTCGTGGAGAACAAGACAACTCATGCATCTAAGCGTGTTGATGTAAGTTACATTGATTTATCTCGTTCTACTTTTTATACTTCATAGATAATTTGGTGAGAACATCTGTTCGAAGTCTGATATTTTTGTGTACACCCGTTTTTATAGGTGTAACATTTTTAAATTATATTAATTAATATTCCATTGCGACATTTAGAAATTGTAAAAATCTTTGAGCCGTAAATTATCAAAATGCCCGATACTCGCTCGCAAACAAGTACTACTACTAATAACCCCGGAACCAACGCGGTCCAAGTCCAAATTAAACCCTACAAACTTTCCGAAATTTTTTCAATAGTTCCCGAATTTGACGGAGATCAGATCTCGTTGGGTACATTCCTTAACGCGTAAGACTATGCAAACAAAATGGCAGTAGGCGATCAAAAACCTCTTAGTTATCCATATAAAAAATAAATGAAGAGGTAGGGCCGCCCAACTGATAAATTCCCGAAACCCTTCAACGTATTCAGAAATCAAAGATCTCTTAAATTTGCATTTTGGAGATTCCAGGAATCTATCGTCCCTCTTACAAGACCTTCAGCATCTTAAGCAACTATCTAATGAATCCCCGCTAACGTTTTTCAACCGGTTGCAAGTCCTGAACGCGAAAATGTATGCTAACATTCAGAAAACTTCTACTTTGATTAAAGACCAGAAACAAGCACAATGTGACCTAATTGAGACCATGACCCTTAACACCCTCCTTACAGGCTTAGAGACACGCCTTGGTCAAATTATTCGCGCAGGAAATGTTTGGGACATTTAGCAAACGAATGCCGATCTCAACCAATACAGCCTCTCTCAAAATAACTATAACTTCCAAAGACCCTTATTGCCAAGCCAGCATTCGAATTCCTTTCAGTCGTATCAAAATAATTTTACATTCTCACAACAAAGTCTAGCTCAAACACCGTTTCGCCCCTCCGTAATCCAGCGGAACCCGAACATTCAATCAAATCAGCACAGAGCTGACTATATGAACTACAACACCCAATTTTACGAAGAAGACTCTCAGCAATACGATGAGAGCTACTATGACTACCACCCTGATCACACCCAAGACACCGTCGAGTCGTTCTATGACACCGATCAGACATTCAGTGATCACACAACACCCACCAATGAGGAGCCTCAAAATTTTCTCTCGCTTTCTAACCAAAACCACCCTCCGAACGGTACTACTCCGATAACCGATCCCCTAGAGAATATCCAGGATCGAATCAGCAACCTGAATCTGGACGATCTAAACACCAATATGAATTTCCCGGAACAGAGCTTCCTCTAAATCCTTTACTCGCAGTCAACCCCAAAAACCTCTATTTCATCCAAGATGCTTCCAACAAATTTAAACTCTTAATTGACACCGGAGCCGGCATAACTGTCTTCAAGGAAACCACTGCCCAACATTTTCACAATAGGCCCCCTGAAAATGTCACCATACAAGGAATAACCAACCAAAAGTTACATATAACTGAATCTACTCTTGTACCATTCAACGCTGGCGACCCCCATAAAGTCTTCATCTATAACCTCGATATAGAATTCTATGGCATATTAGGCCTAGATTTTCTAGAGCATTACGAGTGTGTAATAGACCTTAAGTCTAAAGAATTAATTAACAAACTTTAAAACCATCCCCTTGCACAAAGCAAACGCAAGCAAGTTTAAACTGTTCAAGAATTGGAAATCCAGAACCCATTGACAGGACAGAAATAATGAAAAATGAATAAAGAACAGAAGACTTGAACCAGGAAGAGAAAGAAGAAATACTACAACTATGTTTAGAATATGCAGACATATTCTATATAGAAGGCGACAAACAATCGTTCACCAACGAAGTCAAACACTCAATCGAAACTAATAATTCCAGGCCCATATTGACCAAATCATGTAGGTATCCACAAGTAGACAAAATATTTTGCATGTTATCCTTAAAAATTTGCCATTTTCGCCAAAATAACACCTGTAGAACTGATAATATACTTCTTTATTTTTTAATAAACGAACACTGCCATAAAATAAAACTTTAAAAAATGCCGAAATATGAGAAAACAGACAAACCGGTTGCCTGACATAAACAGCTGACTGGCGGGAAGAAACCGTTTATTGGCTGGGTGATTCGCTGTGCCATGTGTGCCTATAGCGATGGTCTCTGCTGGACAACAACATTTTTTTCATAACACATGTTTTGAAAATATGACTTTCGATGCCGACGAAGCGGGTCGAAAGTTGAGTTTTGGACCCTAAAGTCCGACATGAAAAACAGCTGATTTTTAGTGCATTCCACGACGAGTTTCTCGTTGACACGTATAGACCTTTTCATTTTTGTAAAAACCGAATGGGCATCCTTGTCTGATTTCCCGGCAAAACAAGGATAGCGATACGACTGCGCTTGCGCAATAGTTTCGTAATAGATTCGTGAAAGTATATGCATCTTGCTCTCTTTGTGGTCACTCTGTTTTTACAAATAAACTTTAATGGAATACACAGAATTGCAGGGTTGGAAAAAACCCGGGTTTTTTTATATAAAGCCCAGCCCACTGGGCTTTTTTGGGTTTTATAAGCGGGTTTATTTGGGGTTTTTTGGGTTTTTTTTTAATTCTATCAAGATTTTAATAAATGAATAGAATCATTTATGACATTTATGTAGTAGTAGGATCCCCATTTTTTTCTTTCTATTTTTGTTAGTTTTGTGTTACGTTTATTTTTTATACAATGTGTTTTATTAATATTGTTGGGGAACAGCCCTAAAAGTTGAAATGAGTTGTCCAAAGATGGACTGTTTAGTTTAGTTGCAACATAGTAGGCGTAACATGTCAAATTTACGATCTCGTTCATAACATAGTAGGTATAAGAAATTATGTGTTTTGGAGCCGCGCCATGAAGCGGCTGGAGGTGGAGACCACTGTCACGCTCCAGTTTTGTTCACTGTAAAATGCGCTCACTGGATTGGCGGAAGCTTGGCGTCGGCCACAAAAGATGAATGAGTCGCGTCATAGGGTATGCGTGCAGCGGTTCCAGCCGCTCCATTCGGCGCTAATTAAGAAATAAGAGTCACTGTTAAGTGAGCAAGAAAGCTAGCAACACGTCCCGTCAAAAAGGAATAGCCAAAGTTGGTTGTTGGCGGTCATCTTACTGTTTGTACTAAACGTTACATGTAGAAATGTTAGTGTACTAATTTCTATGGAAAAAGTGGAAGCTTCACCCTAAGTACGGGTACTAAGTGTGCATATCTCTGTGCAAGAAGTTATAATGTGTTAATTTCGCAAGAAGTTATAAGTGTTAATTCCGAAAGTATATTAAATAGAGTTATTTTGCTTTAACACGAGTTTAATTTCCAATCATAATAAAAACGACCAGTGAGTCACACGCCTGTGGAAATATACCACAAAATTGATTGAACGTAAGAGGAAATAAAGCCCTGCGTTTCAACAAATATGTTTTATTTTTTTACAAAATATAAAAATGTAAAATGTATACAGAGTTTCAGTTTAAGAAAAAACATTCAAAAAACATAGTTTTAAAAAAACCCGGTGGGTTTTTTTAAGTGGGTTTTACCCAAAAAAAACCACTGGGTTTTTTTGGGTTACCCACTGGGCAGCCAACCCTGCAGAATTGCGAGGCATTTCAAGTCATATTTTCAAGACATTTTATATGAAAAATTGTATGCGCAACTCGGGGCGACTTTCGCCTCTTGTTGCGCAATATAATATTTTAAATCTTGCCTTGCTGAATTACCTATAATTAAATAAAAAATGATAGGGGATTAAATAAATTTAAATTTTTTGCTCAATATATATTTTCAAAATTCTAAATTTTCATTTTACGTCTTTTAAGGAGCGTTTCAAAATTTATCCTAAAAAAAAATTAGAAAGCGAATTTTCAATTTTGAAAATTGTAATGTTTAGTTTTCTCGAAAACTTAACATTTTTAAAATTTTCGGGTACCTATAGGAAATTATATTGCAAAAAAAAATATGTCAGATGTTCTATTTAAAGGCCTAAACCTCATTTTGATCCGACTTTTTGTGTTCAAGCTACTAACATACTTTGTGGCGCCCGGTATAAAAGGGTACCTAAACTTAAGCAAAGTATACCTGTTTTCACTTGTTTCAGATTCGTCCTCCTTGATGTCTAGTTCTTCGTTTTTAATTTTCCAATCCCCAGACATTTGATCAGCTCCTGCTTCACCCTCTTCAACTTTGACCTCTGCTTTTGTTTGGTCTGGAAATATTTGTTTGTCCCTGTAAAACATAAAATTATCTCTTTTTAGGCGGGACAAAACAAAAATTGTTGATTATTTTTACGAGAAAGATCTCTCTAGTCCGTGTACTTGGGTCATATTTTTGTGATATATTAATCAATTTATTTAAGTAGGAGAGGAGGAGGTATTAAAAACTAAATATCGATAAACAGCATCAGAATATATTTTCAATTTCAATGATATAAGTAGGGTAGGGTCACTTAGGGTAAACGCAAACGGGTAATTGAACCACCAGTTGAAAGAAGAAAATATAAATCCAAAATATCGATATTGAGAAAATCGAAAAAAAGCCATAACTTTCTTATTTCACTTTTTATTCAGCTTTGATTTGTAGACGAAATAAAGTATAACGCATTTTAAATCTTATAAGACATTAGGACGTTATTTAGTGCTTTCCATTACTAACATATGACATGCATTATAAAGGGCTTGGATTTATTTTCTTCTTAGAGTTTAATCTGGAGTTTAATACACATGTGACTGGCAGATACATCTTAAGACTTAATACAATAGTCTTATCGGTTTTCTACCGTTTACCATTGTTTGTTAATAATAATAATAATAATAATCTATGACTTTCCTGAATAAGGATCAAATAATAATAATTGAAGAGAACAATTATAATTCATAGAACATATTAACGATAAAAAAAACTTGTATAATTATTCAGCACTTGTATAATGTATTAAAAACTTGTATACTTGATGTGGTCCTTAACCCAAATATCACTTTTATCATTTATCTTCTGCAGGAGTTTCAGATGTAGTTGGGAATGTCATTATATTTTCGAAGAACTCTGATTTTTCAGTAGAAATATATTGAACAATTTTAGGTAATAGGTATTTACCAGCGTATACTGCAGTGGTGGGTAATACTGGGTGTACCGCAGTTTTTTGTAGATATCTGCATCCAGACCAAATAGTGTTGTCGATTTGCAGAAACAAATACAAATTGAAATTGACTTTCTCAACTTCGGTACGCCAGATATGATTGCTAATGCAATTGAAAAACTAAAAGAGGGTTACCAATTATGTACTAAAATGAATCTTCCAGGATTAAGATTTTCTGGTTTTACAATTTGAATATCTGGCACAGTTCCTTCTAGGAAATCAAATCATCATCATCGCTATTTTCAGAAGCTTGCCATTCTTTTGGGAGCTCATTATGTTGGAAACAATATCCAACACCTTTTTTAGATTAAGTCTATTTTTAGGTTGGCAATACTGCAGAATTGCCTCCCCATTTTTATACGCATCGGAAGTGTCAAAAACTGTATTGGCACGACTGGTGACGCGATATCACTCTCTCTCGTTCGCGAGGAGGTGTGAGCATGTGCTCAATATTATAATATTTCCTACAAAGTTATTTTATATAAATATTACAAAAACTAGCTCTGCCTTTTGGGCATCTAAGTAAGCTCTGGTTTCTTACCATCTTACACCCAACCGTTATGTAAATAGTGTTCCTAAACAAGTGTAAATAAAAAGTGTATATACGTTCGAAGATGAGTTTCCATTTTGTTTCCCAATCAGAACATCAGAGTATTCCCGGATTTCAGTCTACCTAGACTTTTAATACAGCCCACTTTCAAGATCGAAACTATCCCTTTATGTGTTACGCACATAAAAATGGTCAGTTCGAACCGAATCCTGAATAACTTTGACTAGTTTGAAAAAGTAACAAAGTACCGCGAAAGTAGTGAAAATATCGCAGTGTCTCATGTGATCGTGTTAATCTATCGGTTAACGATGTTACAGTGCCTTTTTGTCTGTTTTATTAGTCCCGTGTGGTCGTTTTTGGTGTTGAAACCAATAATCCCGCCAAAAGTTTCATTTTTTCCTGTGCATTATAAGGAGGCGTTCTGTACTGTCATTAGTGTCATCAGCGCCACCAGCAAAATAGCGGAGTGAGAGTAAGAAATCTACTTTACCGGTTTGTCCACTTAACCAAACAATGCACTATCAAAAGTGCTCCAGTTCTCTTAAATGTTCTAGGTCTTGGTTCTGTCGTTTTGTCTTCTTTGGTGCCGGAGTAGTGTCGTGAATATAGTCTCACGTCAATTTAACCTCAAAATAAAGTGGTTGATTGTTATTGATTATTGATATATAGTATATAATATTTTTGTTTTGATCTCCTTGATCATCAGGGTTTGTATGTAGTATCCTTTTAATTTGTTTGCAATCTGATTTGTAATTACTTTGACTTATTTTACTGTTTTATAATATTTAAATTACCAAAATGTCGACTAAAAAGCAGATAGAAAAGTTGTTATCAAAGAAAAAGCAAGCAATCGATACAATGGTTAGAATAGGTTGCTTTATCTCTACTCATAAAGGTGATCCAAGTAATGAAACCAAAATTGAGCAATTTTTAGCTCATAAGGAAATTTTACAGGATAACTATGAAAAATTGAAAGATATACAAATTGAAATTTTATGTTTGGATAGCAATTATGATGATTCAATTGAGGATGTGGAAACCCTTTATGTTGACGTAGTTGTAAGTATTAAAGAGTGTTTACCCAAACCCAATTTGCCTAAAAATGGTAGTAATTTGGCAGCCAGTACCTCTCAACCGCAGGTCCAACCTGTTTCAAATCAAAGTGGTAATTTGGTTTCTTCTGCTAAATTGCCTCCAATTGAAATTCCCACGTTTGATGGAAAAAATTTGACGAATTTTAAATCGTTTATAGACATTTTTACGGCAGTGGTTGATAAAAATCAACAGCTAAAAGATGTTGAAAAATTATTTTATTTAAGAAATTATTTAAAAGGCGAAGCGTTAAGCTTAAAAAATAATTTACCTTTAATTAATTCCTCATATCAAGGGGCCTTAACTATTTTAAACAATAGATTTAATAATGAGACTATGATAATAAATTCTCACATTTTTTCTATCTTGGACATCCCCAATATACAAAAGGGAACTGCCTATGCACTTCGTGACTTTGTAAGTCGCATAAAGCAACAAATTGGAGCTCTCAAGAATTTAAATCAGCCCATCGATGGTTGGGATATGTTTTTGGTTTGTATTTTGAGTCGAAAGGTAGATCAGTTTACCGAGATAGTTCCAAGTTGCTAACTTTAAATGACTTTCTAGCTTATTTAGAAAATAGGGCTATTGCTCTAAAGGCAAGTAGTAGTGTCTTTGAACCTAATAAAAATAAGGAAAAAGTTTGTGGTTTGTTAGCCAAACATTCCAGTTTAAAATGTCCATTTTGTTCCATTGCTGGTCATAGGTTGTATAATTGTATAAAGTTTAAATCTATTCTTGTAAAAGATAGAATTTCTTTTATTAATAAGCACAATTATTGTAAATTATGCCTAAATAATCACTCTGGTAAGTGTAAAATGTTGTTTAGGTGTGGTACGTGTCAGAGGGATCATAATACACTGCTGCATTTGGACAAACAACCTTCCGAGGAAAAACCTACAAGTGAAAGTAGAGTAATGCATTTTAATCTTCAGCATGACAATGTTCTTTTACCCACTGTTAAGGTTAAAATTAAATCCACAAATGGAAAATATGTATACGTTCGAGGTCTAGTCGATACAGGCCCTCAGATCTCATTGATTACAAGTACTTTAATTTAAAAATTAAATTTAAAAACTTTTGATAATTCTTTGAATATTATTGGTATATCGGAAATTAAAAGTACAAGTAACAAATCTGTAAATTTAAATATTGAATCTCTATTTTATGACTATTCAAAAAACATAAAATGTGCTGTGGTTGATACCATTACTAGTGATTTGCCCAATAATAATTTTAATATTTCTACATTTAAAATTCCTAAAAATATTCAGCTTTCTGATGATAGTTTTAATAGCTCAGGTCAAATTGATTTTTTGCTGGGTGCAAACGTAGCGTTTGAAATTTTGCTATCTGATAAATTTGAATTTAACAATTTATATTTTCAAAACACCCTATTTGGGTATATCGTGAGTGGTTCCATTCCTGTAAATGTTGCCTGCAACTTTGTTGCACTTCATGCCACCTACTCTGATATTGACAAAACCATAACTCAGTTTTGGGAAACTGAAAAAGTCCCTGAAATTTTCCAGAATACCCTAGTGAACAGGAAGCTTGTAAATGTTCCTTCCAAAACTCGATTGAAGTAATTAATAATCAATATCAAGTAAAATTGCCATTAAAAGAAATTGATATAAATTTAGGAGATTCATTCTCTGTTGCAATAAAGAGATTTGAAAATCTTGAAAAAAGGTTTAAAGCATACCCTGATCTTTTTGTTCAATACAAAAATTTTATTGATGATTATTTAAATTTAAATCATGCTAAAATTGTTAATTATAATCCAAATGAATTAAATAGTGGCTCAATTTACTTCATGGCTCACCATCCCGTAATAAGGGAAGACAAAAAGACTACGAAACTTAGGGTCGTGTTTGACGGCAGCATGAAGTCAAAAAGCAAAAATTGTATAAACGATTTTTTATACAATGGAGCAGTTGTACAGAATGAGCTTTTTGATATTCTCGTGCTTTTTAGAACACACAAGTTTGTTCTATCGACTGACATAAAACAAATGAACAGAATGGTACTAATAAACCCTAAACAGGGAATTTTAAAACATTTTGTGGAGAGAGCCTCACGGTCCTTTGCAATACGTTCAATTACAAACAGTCACATATGGCTTAAAAAGCTCTTCTTTTTTAGCAACAAGGTGTTTGGTTGAGCTCGCAAAAGCGTTGTTAAATAATACTTATGTAGATGATATTTTGACAGGTGCTGACACAATAGAAGACACCATAAAACTTAAGGATGAATTAATTTCTTTATTAAAATTAAGATCTTTTTCCTTACATAAATGGTGTACCAACAAAACAAAAATTTTAAGTGACATCCCTAAAGAAAAACAAAATTTTGACAAAGTTGATACGAGTAAAAATAATTTTCCGACAAAAACTTTAGGTCTTTCTTATGATACTATTAGTGACAATTTTAAATTATCAACTCCTGAAATTATAAATCATAATGAGTGTCTAACAAAAAGGCAAGTTCTTAGCTTAATTTCAAAGTTTTATGACCCTTTGGGTTTGGCAGGTCCAATTTTGGTGGCAGCTAAAGTTATCATGCAAAAAATTTGGATGTGTAAGCTCAGTTTGGACGAAATATTGCCTGATAATTTGTTGGAAATTTGGCAAAATTTTGTAACAGGTTTTATTAATATGCCAACTTTAGAAATACCCCGTAATTTATTTTTTACGGACGCAACTAGAATTGAACTTGTAGGCTTTTGTGATTCTTCCACGATAGCTTATGGTGCAGTCATCTATGCAAGAACAATTTTTCCTGATTGAGTCAATGTAAATCTAATTTGTTCAAAGTCAAGAATAGTCCCTTTAAATAAAAAATGTACCATTCCAAGATTGGAGTTAAATGGTGCCCTACTTTTAGCAAACTTGACTGAAAAGGTTTTTTATTTATTACAATGTAAGATTAACGAAGTATTTCTTTATTCTGACTCAACCATTGTACTGGCTTGGCTGAAGTCAGACCCTTTAAAATTAAACCCTTATGTAGCCAATAGGGTTATTAAAATTCAAAATTCAACCTCAAATTTTAAATGGTTGTATATTAACACCAAGGAAAACCCTGCTGATTGTTTGTCAAGAGGACTAGAGCCTCTAGAAATTCACTCAAATGAGCTTTGGTTTCATGGCCCAGATAAGCTTTCTAATATTATTTTTTATCATGATGAGGTTTCTATAGAAATTCCTGATTCTTTGCCAGAAGAAAAAATAATAACTGTTATCAAAACTCAACCAAATTCATTTTTTAAAGATCTTTCTACCATTACCAAGCTTCAAAGAGATGTCGCTTATATACTTAGATTTTTGCATAATTCCAGAAAAAATGTTAAAGATCGACTTAAAGGGAGTCTAAAGCTTTTTGAATTAGAAGATGCTCTGAAAGTAATTATAAAATATGAGCAAAACTTTTATTTTTCTGATGATATTAATTCTTTACTTTCTAACATTCCTTTGAAATCGTCATTAAATTCTTTATCGCCATTTTTAGATGGTAATGGATTATTGCGTGTAGGTGGTAGATTGCAAAATGCAAACATCCCATATGATCAAAAACATCCCGTGATTTTGCCAAAAGAGAGTAACATTACCAAATTAATTATAATAAAAGAGCATTTAACTTTATTGCACGCAGGACCAAGACAAGTCTTGAGTTCACTAAATGTTAATTATTGGATTATAAACGGAATTCGATTAGTTAAAAAACAGCTACATAAATGTGTAACTTGTTTTAAATTTAAGGCAAAATGTGCCTCTCAGTTAATGGGTTCTTTACCTGAAAAAGAGTTTGTTCAGCTAGAATTTTTCAAAATGTCGGAGTAGATTTTTGTGCTCCATTCCTCGTTAAACAATCTCGAATTCGAAAATCCGTAAGTTTCAAAGCTTATATAGCACTTTTTGTGTGCTTTTCGGTTAAAGCAATTCATATGGAACTTCTTTCAGATTTAACAACTGACAATTTTTTAGCTGCTTTCAAGCGTTTTATTTCGCGGAGGGGGAAGCCCGCAAATGTTTTTTGCGACAATGGTTCAATTTTAAGGGAGCTGATAATAAAATTAAAGAATTTTATAAGAAAACGGAAAAAATTGAAAATTATTGTCTTGATCAAAAAATTAAATTTAACTTTATACCAAGCTATTCTCCAGTGTTTGGTGGTTTATGGGAAGCCGGAGTTAAAAGTGCAAAATTTCACATCAAGCGAGTAATGGGTAGCAACGAACTTACCTATGAACAATTTAATACACTAATTATTCAAGTAGAAGGAATTTTAAATTCCCGACCGCAAGATCCTTCAGATCTGGATTATTTAACCCCTGGTCATTTTTTAATAGCCGCTCCGATAACGAGCTTTCCTGAGCCCGACTTAACAGAAGTTCCTCAAAATCGACTTAAATTTTGGAGGTTGTGTGTTCAAATGCAGCAGCATTTTTGGAAGAAGTGGTATCACGACTACTTAACACAACTTCAAAGCAGGCCCAAATGGCGTAATGTTATGCCTAACCTTAAGGAAGGCATGTTAGTAATTTTAAGGGAGGATAATGTACCTTCTTATAAGTGGCCAATGGCTCGCATTATTAAAGTTATACCTGGGAAAGACAATAAAGTACGAGTTGTAGAAGTAAAAACCCAAAAAGGTATTTATTTAAGGTCAGTGACTAAGGTTGCTGTCTTACCGATTGATGATATTTTTTGCAATTAAAAAATTAAACTTTTAGATGTTTTGTTATAAATATTTCTATATTTATTTGTAAACTATTTTATGTTTAGCAATCTTTACATTTATTGTGTATTTTGTTTATTAGTAAGTAAGGATTAACAGGTTTTCTTTACTGAGCATTTACTACAATCATCAGTTGAAACATTGCTGAAACATATTTAAAAAAAAAAAAAGATTGCTTTCTTTTTTTTTTGCTGGATTTTTATTATCTAGGTTAAATCTATTTTTAGGTTGGCAATACTGCAGAATTGCCTCCCCATTTTTATACGCATCGGAAGTGTCAAAAATTGTATTGGCACGACTGGTGACGCGATATCACTCTCTCTCGTTCGCGAGGAGGTGTGAGCATGTGCTCAATATTATAATATTTCCTACAAAGTTATTTTATATAAATATTACAAAAACTAGCTCTGCCTTTTGGGCATCTAAGTAAGCTCTGGTCTCTTACCATCTTACACCCAACCGTTATGTAACTAGTGTTCCTAAACAAGTGTAAATAAAAAGTGTATACAGGGTGCCCAAGATAAGGAGGGCCTCTATGGGGATCTCGGTTATGGTAAGAGCTACAACTTTGATTAAATGGGGAAAAAGTTGCGCAATCAGAGGACTAATAATATGGCATAAAAAAAGTTTTAGTAATATTTGTAAGTTTTGAGATATTAAATAAAAACTGATATTTTGGATTTTTGATTTTATTTTTCTTTGGCGTTATTATTAAAGTTAGAGCAAAACTGACAAAACTCTCTCACAGCAACTTGTTATGAACTTAAAGATTACATCGCAATTTTTTTTATACGACGTTTCGTTTCCAAGCAAACACCATCAACTTCATTTTTTCTAATACGGCCCTGATTTCTTATTGTCAAATTTTGAGAGCATTTTTTATTCTTAATTCAATGATGTACCAGACAATGTTGTTTAATTACGTTTCGAGCCTTTTTAACCATCTTTATGAAATTTTCAGGGTCCGGACCTGGATCCTAGAGTGTTGCATATGCTTTTTCAGCTTTTTTAATTAAACCTTACGATACTGTTTAAAAAAAAATAAAAACTTCCTGGGTTTATTTTCTTTTTGAAACAACACAAATCTACGCTGTTGCAAACTAAGTATTGTTCTTTTCCCAAATTAGCGAAGTAGGCATTGGAAAAAAAATGAGTAGGTATGGTGTCAGACAATTTGGCATTACTTCAGTTGAACTAAATATGGCAGGTTATTATTCAAATGAAGAAAAATTTGATATGTTATCATGTTTTATTTTAAGCGGAGAAAATTGTAATGTAGC
Organism: Polydrusus tereticollis; assembly: GCA_963920685.1. Taxonomy (NCBI): domain Eukaryota; kingdom Metazoa; phylum Arthropoda; class Insecta; order Coleoptera; family Curculionidae; genus Polydrusus; species Polydrusus tereticollis. The sequence continues at coordinate 29,551,465 of OY987336.1, forward strand.
GGAGCGGATGTATTTGGACAAATATCCGGAAAGGAGACAACCAGCTAAACGGACTTACAGTAAGTTAGTAACTAACCTTAAAGAACACGGTGCATTTAAAAAACCCATGCTCTCCCGAAAAAAAAAATAGTAACCAGGAAAAGGTTTTCAGCGTATTATTAGCTGTTACTGAAAACCCTGGAGTATCAACTAGAGAAATTGATGAAAATGTAAGCGTAGCGAAATCAACTGCTCAATTTATTTTAAACAAACAAAAATTTCACCCATATAAATACAGAATTTGTCAAGGACTGAGGCCAGGTGATGCAGAAAGACGTCGATCATTCTGCGAATGGTACACCAGAAAATGCCACGAAAACATAAATTTTCCTTACCAGATAATTTGGTCTGATGAAAGCATGGTAAATCGAAACGGGATCTTTAACAGAAAAAATGTACATTACTGGTCTAAGGAAAATCCACGTGTATTCAAAGAATCAAGACACCAATACCGTTTCGGATTTAATATGTGGGCTGGAATTTTGGGAACAAGAATAATAGGACCTTTTTTCTATCAACATAATTTAACATCTGAGCATTACCTGAATTTACTCCAAAATGACTTAGAGGAGGCTCTGGATAATTTACCTCTGGCAGAACAACGCGACACTTGGTTCCAGCAGGATGGTGCACCTGCACATAATTCAAGGGTAGTTAGAGAGTACATTTCAGCAAGATTTCCAGAAAAAAGTATCAGCACTTATTCTGTAACACCCTGGCCGGCGCGTTCCCCAGATTTAACCCCGCTTGATTTTTTCCTTTGGGGATATATCGAGAATTGTGTTTATAAGCAGAATTTTGAAACAGAAGAAGAGCTTAGACAACTAGTGCTTGCAGCCTTTCACAGCGTAACGCCACAAATGTTAACTAATGTCCTAAATAATACAGTTTTAAGATCCTATTTATGTTTGGAGAACGACGGAAATCACTTTGAACACCTTTTGGAAAATTAATTTTTAATGAGTTAATGTTAGTTTTATTTCAATTAATTAAAGTTTAATTATTATGGGTTCGGAATCAGTATTTTACAATGTTAAATAAATAATTAAAAATCTATTATGTAATTTTATTATTTTTTTTTAAATTCATAATGAAACTAAAAAGATTACGTTGTTACCTTCTACATCCATCATTTTCATTTTTTTAATTAAAAAAGCTGAAAAAGCATATGCAACACTCTAGGATCCAGGTCCGGACCCTGAAAATTTCATAAAGATGGTTAAAAGGGCTCGAAACGTAATTAAACAACATTGCCTGGTACATCATTGAATTAAGAATAAAAAATGCTCTCAAAATTTGACAATAAGAAATCAGGGCCGTATTAGAAAAAATGAAGTTGATGGTGTTTGCTTGGAAACGAAACGTCGTATAAAAAAAATTGCGATGTAATCTTTAAGTTCATAACCAGTTGCTGTGAGAGAGTTTTGTCAGTTTTGCTCTAACTTTAATAATAACGCCAAAGAAAAATAAAATCAAAAATCCAAAATATCAGTTTTTATTTAATATCTCAAAACTTACAAATATTACTAAAACTTTTTTTATGCCATATTATTAGTCCTCTGATTGCGCAACTTTTTCCCCATTTAATCAAAGTTGTAGCTCTTACCAGATCCCCATAGAGGCCCTCCTTATCTTGGGCACCCTGTATACGTTCGAAGATGAGTTTCCATTTTGTTTCCCAATCAGAACATCAGAGTATTCCCGGATTTCAGTCTACCTAAACTTTTAATACAGTCCACTTTCAAGATCGAAACTATCCCTTTATGTGTTTCGCACACATTACTTCCGCCATAGTTTCAATAGGAGGACTTCTTTTATATTTTTTTTCTTTGTTGGTTTTAGTAGTAGTAATAGTAGAAACTTATTAACTTAACGAATCCACTAATGGCAACCAGATATTTATTCTTTAAAAATCTGTTAAGTTATCTATTTTTTAAAATATAGTAGATTAGGTAATTTACTTACCTATAAGCAGATGCAAGTACCAATAATTATTATAAATGTTGCCAAAACACAGTGATGGTTCTAGAATTTTTCTAGGTAAAAATTTTAAGAACTTTTCCTACATGAAACATGCAGTCACTTTTAGAATTTATTTTATAACTGCCATTTATTTTCCGTTGTTTGCATGCATCCTCCCCCATTCTGGTGAGATGGATCAACCCATATGCACACCAAATGAGATTGGACAATGTAACCACATGTTAATATTTGATACTATAGGTGGTTCCTCTGATCTACATGGTCTATGAGGACCTACATGTGCCAAAGGTTCTATCATAAAAAAAATTACTGCAAAAATATAACAGTGTGTCCTATATGTTCTATACAATTGGTGAAAGTCTAAATATATTTTAAAACACTCTAACTTTTGCTTGAAATGTTTCACTAGCTAATGCTACTTTACGAAATATTCTGCCACGGCCATACTCAAGAGCATCGGTTTAGCAGTTAAAGCACATATGTTTAAATTTTAAATTCGGCGAAACTAGGGCACTGCTACCAAAATGTTTACTCATTGTACAAAGTTGTCAGGTTTTATTATTATTACAATATTTATTATGGACTTCTAAGCAAGATAACTAACTATCAACAACATTACCTAATTTGGCCCGTTTCCTCATCGTCAATGTGCTCAGTTTTTATTTTTAGTTCTATATTTTTCGGTTTTTCTTCATTAAAAAACAATTCTGTCGTATCGCGGCATGGATTATTGCTGTTTTCCCACAAATCACACATACTCAGAAATAAATTAATTCAGGTGTAACCCCAACTTATTCTTATTGGTGTATCGAGTAAATGGAGCACAGGCACGACTTAACAAATTAAATCGTATTTATCACAGAACTGTAAAGTTTTATTTTACAAAAATTTAAATCTGCTGTCCGAGATCTCAAATCTAGGTTAGTTCCTACCATGTCTTCTCTTTCATATTTTAACCGGAACCAACAGCCAGCCAAACAAACCTTAATGCTAGTTTGCATTGGTGAATTGAAGTAAGACTTAATGCTAAGCCTATTTTAAATTTAACTTTTCGTTTGCGTCGTGGCAAGAAGTTGTATTGCACACAATTATGTGCTAGGAAAATACGATTTACAATACCTGAGGAGCCGAATTTCGAAGTCGACGACCCGATAATGATTTGATTTTAAAGCTTGCGTAGATGCAGACAAAGAATGGCATTTTAATTTATGGCCCCAAAAGGGAACGGTATAATCTTGGACCAACTATACCATTGTTCACACACGTTTTTTATAGTTAAGTTAAAATAAATTGCAACTGTTTTTTTACTAGCTTAGTTTGTTATTTAGCGCCGTATGGTAAGACGCCCAACTGAAACCCTTGTTTCGCTAATTGTCTACGTACTTTGAATTTTTGAGCGTAATACCATATTGGGTGGCCTCGTTTTCCACAAATTTTTTGAGACAGAGAACCAGTGCCGGCTCCTTGTGGATTTTATAGCGAATTCCATCGGTAAAAATAGTGCGGCACGAGTGCAAAATTTGAAAACCATTGGACATTTCAGTACTATGTATTGTTAAGTATTTGTAATGGATGAAAATGTCAAGAAAATACAGTGTTTTGATTTTTTCGATCTTGAAATACTATTTTGTCCAGTGGTAAGTAAAATCAATGAGGATTGAGAATTATTATCATCAACTTTGTTGGAAAAATGCAGTCAAGGTCTAATTGAAACCATTGATACGCAAATAGTGCAACACTTTTTGTGCACTGGTGCAGCACCGGTGTCGCACTTCTTTTACCCATGGAATTCGCTATTATATATAGGGTGGTCGAAGTAGTGCCGCATACTAAAACTTTTCGGGTGCCACACCCATTTTCTATATTTCTTAAGCAGAAAAGTAAGTAAAAAATTCAATAGATTAATATTAAACAAAAAAATTTAAAAAAAAAACTTGTATAGTTGACGCAAAACAAAAACCGATGCACGTCGTCGATCAGCTGATAATTGTAAATCCGAAAGAAAACAGGAGGAAATTAAATTTGGGCAAAAAGTATTAAAAGTTTATGCAATATTGAATTTACTACAAACTTAAAGTATTCTTCTTTGATACGAACCCACTTATAGCAAATATTTTGTTTATTTAAGCTTGTAAAAATTAATATAATTTGAATTTTACTGGCCGATAGTTGACAACACAACTGTAAACGGTGGTGGTTGACGTTTCATGCAAATCCAACCTTAATTATTCCTGGTTCCGTGTTGCTGTGCGTCTATTTTTTATCAAAAACTCCAGATCTTTTCATAAATAGCATTTAAAAAACTGTTCTATTAAGATAAACAAAAGTGCACATACATATCTCTGTCGATTACGTTGTTTATTATTTGTGAAAAATGCCGAAGCACCTTAATAGTCGGTGCAAAGAGCTAATAGCTAGAAGCTATTTTTAGGAAGAACTTAACAACAATGGTATATTGTTACATTTGACAGCAGTACAGAGAAGTAAATTTAAAGAGTATGTTACGGTCTAGATATTTTATTTCTACTTTACTAATTTTTAGCGTGTAGCAGCTGCTCCAAATTTGAATATCTCCACTGTAAGCGCAATTTCAACAACAGTTAAGGAAAATAAATTATTATAATCACCTTAAAACAAACGTTCTAATTCAAAGAGAGTTGTAAATGTGCGAAGATTGGATATAAGTTGTATCCATGACACTATTTATGGAATGTACGAAACAAGTAAGTTGTATTATTTAAAAATTATATCGGTTAATAAGTATAAGTGAAAACCTCGCCGCAGGCAAAATTTGTTTTGGAACACGCCCAAATTCTTACAAATTTAGTCAATAATTTATAATAAATACTAGTCAGTCGTATCAATAGACGTACTTAAAAATTAATTTTTGAAAAGTGATTTTTCTTGTATTATTATTTTTTTAGTTTATCAAATCCTGCTGGGGGTAATTACCACCACTCCCGTCATGACCCCCATACAATTCAAACAACAGAAAAGTTTTATTTTTTAATTGTTTAATCCGAAAAAATTTAAAAATTAAAAAAAAAACACAGTGATGTACCTAATAGGAGGCACCTTAACGAAAATATTGAAAAACTTTAGAAGAGGGTTAAACATGAACTTCGTGATATCTGACACACTCGCGGGCACGACGAATTGAGGACTGCTGTACCCGCCACAACAGCCCAGCCTTGGTCCTTATAACATCACAATGAAACGACGTGATTCTCTGTAGAAGTTCTCCCCTAGTACCGACCGGAGTGGGATACACCAAGTTTTTTAGGTGTTCTCAGAGGTAACAATTTAACGGCCATAAATCGGGAGATCGACGAGGCCAGGCAATAGGTTCTCCTCTACCTAACCAACGGTTTGGATAGACGTTATTCAGGTGCTCCCGCACACCAACGCTGAAATGAGATTGGGCATGAAGTACATGTTTCGGCGGGTTTCAAGTGCTAAGTGCTCCATTAAATCCTGAAAAGCGTCCTGGAGGAAATCCAAATAAAGTTGTCCATTTAAGCGTTCCGGCAATGCGAATGGTCCAATCAAAAAATTGCCAATGATTCCTGCCCAGATATTAATTGATTGGAACTGATGTTGATGATGCGAAACAATAGTGGCATGAGGATTTTTATCAACCCATACAAGACATGTGTGTTGTGTAAATTGGTGATGCCATTTTTGGTAAACCTTCATCCGTAAAAAGAATAATGCTGATGAAGTTTACATTATTTCGTTGCTGATCCAATAGCCAGTTCGCAAACTGCATTCCACGAGGAAAATCTTCAGCAAACAGTTCATGTACATTTTGCGAATGATATGGATATAACAGCTGTTCTGTGATGGAGTGTCATCTACAGCATTTAAAATATGTTCCTCCAATTGCGGCGTAAGTACGATTCTTCTCAGACCAGCATCAGTACTAGTTTTTTTTAAACTTTCCCAGAATTATGAAGAAAGTCAATAATATGTTTACCTTATTAACTGGAATCGCCCACCATTCTCCCTTAAACGTTGGTCAACCCATTGAAATGTCTTCTGGTTTGGCATAGGACGATTAGAAATCCTTCGTGCTGTAACCTTCTGGCTTCTAAAGCATTGCAAGATGCAAGACCATACATCAGATGCATATCTACATACTCAATAAGCGTGTATTTCATATTTCGAATTAATTAATAAAACCCACATTTTTTGCGACCATAGGTCTTCTAAATTTATTTATTATTATTTTTTAATTATGTTAAGGTGAAAGCTACCCACATTTATTTTTTTTTAAGTCTTTATCATACAGGGTGTTAAAAATTTAAGTATTAAGTTGTAAAGCTTAGTCCGCCCCTGGTAAACTAAACAAGTTAAATATGTTTCAAGGACACTATTTTAAGAGGTCCTTACTAGTGTCCATCACATTAAATTTTTATTAAATTATATTAAGTACTTTGAAAGTTATGCAAGAAAAACCGATTTTCAGCGGCGTCCTTCAGGGGCACGTATCTCCGTAGGGAGGGTCTTTAGGAAAAGATTTTATAGGAGCTTGTCATCTTATTTTTCATGTTCTATTTGAATCTTAGAGATTTCCCACATTTTCCCGGACACCCTGTATAATATGTAGTGATATTATTAAAGCCATAAATAAATAATAAATGCATAAAGAAAGAGAGTGAATATGCGTCATCACCATCTACTGAATCTAATTGTAGGTGCATCTTTTATACATAAACTCTTAACGAGAAAATTTCGTTCAGAGTAATGGATTTGACTCTAAAGAATAAAAAGCGAATATTTATGGATTGTAAGAATATTGATGCCCCTCTTTTATGAATCTAGCCTCCCGGTGACTGCAAGTAAGAAAAAACCCATGGAAGAATTGTTTCAGTTCATACCACCAGCCCCCCAAGACTATTTACCAATATTGAATGTTAATGGTGAATTGGTGAAAAAATCAACGCCCCAGGAACCTTAAAAGCCCTATGATCCAAGTCAAAAATTTCGAAGAAAATAGCGACAAAGATGATTAAAAAAAAATATCACAAAATCTAAGCTTAGTTTTTCCAAAAATAATCTCGTAAACCCATTCGCTATTTGTTTTTCGACATTTTTTTATGCTTGCTCAACTCTGGGCTTTAATATCTCAAAAATATTTTTTTTGACTCAGACCACTCTGGCTTTCATAGGCTTGCAACGCGTCTTTCGCTGATATAAAAAATTCTTTATTTATTTATTTATTATTTTTTTTTTTAAATTAGAAAATTTATTTCAAATTAAATTAAAAGAAATTTAAGGAAGCCAAAACGAAGCCAAGCTGAGGTGAGAGGCTGAAGGACCGCGTGCAAATGCCCTAGCTCTATTGCCAGAGAGTAAACGGGGGGGGGGGGGGGTTTAAATAGGGCGCCACCGTTTTGCAGCCAGGTCAAAACGGAAACCTTCAAGATCGTGCTGGGGCCTCACTCTCAGCTGGACTTCACAACTTAGGTAAGAAAGAAAATAAAAATAAAAGAAAACCACAGGGGGAGCTGTACAAATAAAACAAAAAATAATCAATTAAAATTAATGCAGGCTTTTATTTAAATAAAAAAGAGAAAAAGAGACATATATATGGGGGTTAGTGCTTAAGAATAATAAACCTGATAAGCAGACGTTCTAGACGATGGTGCGTCCAGGGACGTCAACAAGGCGTCAGATAGACGGGGGGGAAGTCAGATAAGCAAAAATACAAGGGACGAAAAGAGTAGAAGAAAGAAAGAAGAAAAGACGAAGACCCTGTTAAAAAAAAGAAAAGCATTAGCTGATGGCTTATTAATAAAAAATTACCTAGTTCCTTTTCCCTTCGTACTATAAATTTATAATAATTGAAATGAAATTAAAATGGCAAAACCAACTAAGTGAAAATAAAAAAGGAAAAAGGAACTATAAAAAAAAATTAAAGCAACTATAAAAATGTTAAATTATAGGCAAGAATTAAATTTGAATTAAATTAATTTTGAAAAATGTCAATAAAAATATTTAAAGTTACAAATCAAGTTTTGGTTTGAGATCCAAAAAAAATAAATTTATAAAATTATATTCAGGGACGTTATAGTATAGTGATCAACTATTTTGATTAAGCTTAAAGAGCCAAAAACTTAAAATAAAATTAATTTATTAAGCCAGCACGTACGCCTATGTACTAAGGTTACAACATAAAAAAAATTAATTAATTATGTACACACATAAGGGAAATATACAACTATATAAAATATAGCACAAGTAATGTCAACATGTTAGTTATCAATTAGCAAACCAATCAATAATTTATTAAAGCTAGGACATAATAAAATAAAAATAATTACATAATCAGGATATGCCGCTATTAAAAAGAGCAATACAAACTAAAAATGTCCATTCAAGAACCATCTTGACAAATTGGTGAATTTACAATAATTATAATCAAATAAGGCTCCATTATAAAAATAAACGAAATGATTAACACTCGAACATCTCAAATTTGATCAAATAATTTATTCGATGAGGAGTGAATGCTGTGTAACCACATTGTTTAAGTTACTTTACGTCTGTAGACATTAAAATATTTACATTGTATCAATAGGCAATAGCCTGAAAGTCTGCTTGCTAATCTCAACGATAAAGTATGTGTGATTTGATTTTGACACACTTAATAATATTTTATATTTCGGGCACACCCTGTATGGCAAGAATTAATATACCATGTAACACTGGCTTTCAAGCAAACTTGTGCTATATAAAACAAAGAAAACGTTCCAAAATAAGCAGTCAGTTGGCCCCTTTATAAAGAAAAAATTAACGAGTTTAAATAAAGTTAATTAAATTTCAAGGTCAAGATTAATGGAATTTAAACCAAATTAACAGTAAACAGGTAACAAAAAAACAAATCTTGTAGCATAGGTAAAATGGGGTCCACTTAATCGTAAAACAATAAAGAATATTAATTACTCAGCTAACGAAGCCAATTATACTCGGTCATAAGTACGAAAGCACATTTATCTGAACAAAGTATGTGGTATTAAATTATATCGATTTGAAAGCAATATACAGTGAAAAAAAATAGAAAAGACAAATGAATTACGCTTACCTAAGGGAGCTGTAGGGTCTTTAAAATTGAAATAGGGGGTTCCAACGTTGATGTGTGCTCCAGATGGACGGCCCTTTATGAATACAAGAGTACAAGAATACAAATTTATTCATGTTAATACATCAATACAATGTTTACATTCGTCCACAAGGTTTAGAAAAAGAATACAAATTAAAAATTCAATTTATAACAATTAGATGGAGGTAAATAGGAAGACAAATTATATAATATAGTACCTAATATCAGAGAAATCATTATTGCAAAATTCCTCCATGGAATAGAAACATTTCTCTATTAGGTATTGTTTTAATACAGTTTTATACTGTTTAATGGGCAGCACCTTCATGGCAGCTGGCAGAAGATTGTACAGTTTAGGGCCATAGAAAGAGACGCCACACTTGATTTTATTTATTCGATGGAATTCTGTGTAAATGCTTTCCCTATTTCGGGTGTGATAACCATGAAAATCTTCGTGTGTACGATAGACACTGACGTGTTCTCTCGTATATGCTAAGCAATGAAACATATATATACATGGTACACTGAGCAGTCTTAGTCGTATAAAAGCATTCTTACAATCATCTCTGAAGTTTAATCTTACCATCACTCTCACAGCCTTTCTCTGTAGACTAAATAGTCGTTTTAAATTGGGGGAATGACCCCATCCCAATATCCCATAGGATATTCTTGATTCTATGAAAGCACGGTAAACAGACAGGAGAACACACTCTGAAACAATATCGACCAGTTTCCTCAAAGCATACACACTTGAAGCCATTCTCTCACATACCTTATATATATGAACATTCCATGAAAGTTTACTTTCAACATGTATTCCCAAAAATTTTACATAATTCGACACCCCTCTAAGTCTCTCAATGAGAAATACATAAATTCAGTTTTAGTCTCATTTAAGTTGAGTTAATTACAGGTAAACCATTCAGCAACAGCCAATCGGGTATCTCTCATGACATCAATGATATTTTCTTTTGATTTGGACTTCTTAATTACAGTAGTATCATCCGCGAAAAGTACAAGTTCCGCACTGAGGTCGCAGCCCTCCAGATCATTAATATAGATCAAAAAGAGCAGCGGCCCCAGCACTGATCCCTGTGGTACCCCGTACTGAGTTGTTTGAAGTTCAGACCGATTTCCCCTAATATCAACAAGTTGTTTTCTATTGCTTAAGTAAGAAGATATTAATTGAGTACTGGTATTCTTGAATTTATACAATTTGAGCTTATTCATCAAAAGTTCTGGAGAAACGCAATCAAAGGCTTTTGTGAGGTCACAAAACAGGGCCCCAACATATTCACCCTCATTATAGCCCCCATTAATGATTTTTACAAGTTCATTTATAGCTGCTGTTGTAGAAAGTGAGCTTCTAAATCCAAATTGTGATTTGTTGAAAAGCTGGTTAATCTCAAAGTAGTATGTTATTTTGATTTTTAGTATTTTTTCGATTATTTTGGAAATAATGGGCACTACTGATATTGGTCTATAATTGTTTGATATATCTGTTTTACCATTTTTATGGATAGGAACAACTCTTGAAATTTTAAGGATGTCTGGAAATATTCCATCTCTTATACAAAAGTTAATTAGCTTGGTTAGTGGACTTATTATTACATTTACTAATCTCTTAATTATTTTAGTGTTAAAACCGTGGTAGTCCCTGCTGTTTTTGTTCTTAAGGCCCTTGATTGCGTCCCTGACCTCCACCTGTGATACCAAGTCAAACTGAAAGTTTATAGTGTTTAGTTTATTACCGATTGAGTAACAAAATTGTTCTGCAAATTCCAAGGACGTTGTTTTTGAATTTGGTAAGTTGTTAATGAGATCCTGGGGTATATTAATGAAGAATGAGTTTAATTCATCTGGTGCAAGATTGCAGTTCTGTTCAGATATATTTTTATTGAGATTGGAATTGTTTTTTACAGTTGCCCATATGGCTTTAGAATTAAAGTTATTTTTTTTAAGGTAGTTATCGTTGAAATGCTTTTTTGTTTTTTTTTATTTCATTGCGATAATAAATTTTATATTTTCGGCAGAAAAGTGTTAGTTCAGGGTTGTTGTAGGACCTAGCTAGTTCGTTATAGAATTTCAACCTATCGCGTATATATTTTAAATTTTCATTAAACCAAGGTACAATGGGGTCATGCTTACGATGTTTATATTTTTTCTCTGGGAAGGCCAAATCCATACAGTTTTTAATAAGTATAACAAACATTTCAAACTTCATGTTTGTACCTATGTTCTCATTATCTATAAATTCCCAACATACATCTTGCACCAAAAATGTTAGTACATTCAGACCATTTTCAGTGATTGGTTTATACACAGTACTCACCATCTCAATGGAAGCCGGACTGTGGTTGATAAACCCAGTCCCGATAGCCAAGTGATCTGAGAATCCCAGATCAAACACATGCTCTTCGCAGCCACTTTCATTCGTAAAGATGTTATCTAAACAGGCGCTACCTCTTGTATTTTTTGTTATAATGCTACTAAGCCCAAAACTATTAAAAAGATCCAATGTACCAAATTTATATATGCTGTTTTTATTAAAATCACCCAAAATAAAGATCTGGTATTTCATATTACCTATAAAGTGTAAGACATTACTCATTGTGTCTAAAAAAAGTAGCAAAGCCACTCTGAGGAGGTCGATATAATGTTATTATTATGATATTTAAGGTTGTCGACTGAATGGCACATAATTCAATTTCCATTTCTATAGAGAGTGCATTTAGATCCATCGTAGGATGGAAATCTTTAACGAGTGCATTTCGAACAGCCGCTGCCACACCTCCATGTATGTAATGCCCACGACAGTAATATGACAAAAATGTGTAATTATGTAACTTACAGACATCCAGTGCTCACTGAAGACCAGGATATCGTAATTGAGATTATTAGCTTCTAATTGTTCAGTTTTATTTCTTAGAGACTGTGCGTTAATATGTAAAATTTTAAAAAGATCTCCATTGCAGATTTCACCAGTGTTTTTATTGATATTTAAATTTGCAGTATCAGTTCCTTCCCCAATTGTAGAAACACAATTAGTTGCATTTACACTTGAAAATTTGCAAATGCAAGAAATTCTTTATGTCTTTCAAAAATAAAGCGTTTGATACCTATGTTGCGTGGCCAAAAAGTTGGCTCGTACATCTCCTCCTTTTTGCTCATTGGGCCTATAATTACAAATCTTTTTAGTTGATTATGATGCGAGGGGATTTCCCTAACCACAATGTTTTCGGATTCAAACCCGGGCTTCTTTTTTATGAATGCAGTAATCATGGTAGCATTCGCAGCTCTTTTGACTCTGTTGATATATAGCCAGGCACGTCTGTCCTCTCCAACAAAGTCTTCGTCCCCTTGTAACACTTCTGCTCGACCTAACCTTTTTTTCAAACTCCTTTTTTTTTTGGTAGATAAACCCATCGTTTTCTGATGTACCAGATGTGCTTTGATGTAGGTAACTTTTTTGGTTAACTTGATAAAGTCTATCTTCTTTATCGGCGTGCCCGACATCTCTGTCTTCTCTGAAAGTCAAGGGAGTGTGTCCTAGTTTGCGCATGTGTTGTGGTCGTTTGACCGTACCGGAGCAGTTCTTGAGTGTACTGGAGTAGCTTTTGGGCATGTCATTAGCCACAGCCAAGACACTCGGCCGATGCTGCGGTTCAGTAGAATTATCTAAGGTTGGCAACATTGCCTGATTCGTTTCTCCATCATCCTGACCTGCTCCAATAGTTCCGAGTCCACGATGTTTTGTGCTTAATGTGGGTTCTAGGTTAGGAATTCTCTCTAATAACAGCTGATTGTTTTCTTTTAGGACTTGATTTTTGTCATTCATTTCAGCAATTAATCTATGTAATAACTGCACTTCCTGAGTTAACTTTTCATTTCCATGCTTTAGTTCAATTAATTCACCATTGTTTATGTTTTCGTTGTTGACATTGTTGATGTTTATTGACGCCAAATCACAGCAGACTACGCGAGTCTTGCTAAGGAATTTAAGATTTTTACGCTTTGCACAGCTGCCGTGGAAGATTTCTTCGCAGTTTATGCAAAAGAAGGCCTTGCACACTTTCTTAGCACAACACTTGAACTTTTTAACTTCATTACAATCAATTAAATCATCTTTTATACTCTCCGAATCAGATGGACCATCATCATCGGACGCCATCTTGTCTTAGTGACCCGACTTAACTAAAAGAAAACCCCAGAAAGTGTTTTAGGAGAACAGTTGAAAAATTAACAAAGAAACGGCATGGTATATAAAAAAACTAACCTACCTCCAATCAGCGAACAACTTGTGACATAAAAAAAATCCCACGATGTGGCTTTCTGCGGCCCCGCAAACCAAATCAAACTAAAAGGGCACAGAAAGTAACGCTTCAAGATCCAAAATCCTGGTAAACAGATGGCTTGAATAGCCCTGGATCTAGAAACGCCTGCTGCCTCGTTGAACGCTGGAAGTTAAGTGAGGTCACTGAAGAATTGCAGGTTAAAAGTTAAAAAACGTGCCGTTAACAGGATATGAGAGAGAAGAGAAACGCCAGAGAGGGGTGGAGAGATAAAGCGAAAGGGCGACCCATTTCCGGCCAGAACCACCGTTCGCTCCGAGAAGAGAGAGGCCCGTTCACACACTGACGGCAACACAGAACGAAGTCTCCAGAGCCATGCCCATTCAATTGCAGATACTCCAAGCCAAGAGAAATGAAACAGATGTACCCAAATTTAGTTTTACATAAGAAGTTAATTCGTAATCTCTGCAATTCATTAAAAATTATTTAAGGAAAACCCAAGTCCCAAAATATCCCTGCCATTCTCGGAGCAAACGGCCATTGAAGTTTGGGTTGCCTAATATTATTGCCCAAACATGTTTCAGAAAAAGAATATTAACCTAGAAAATTCATTAGTCGATTTGACAGGTTATCATAACAAAGAAATATATTAATTGGATTACCTAATGAAACACTAGAATAAGTCTCCGATAGTGTATTCCAGGGAGATATGTGATTTGAAACAGGGGGATAACGTAGCCTGCTTCGTCAAAGACAACGAAAACAGAGGCCGTTGACCTTGGGTATGTACTTACTTAGGAGGTATTTGTAGACGCTATGTCAGACCAAACTATTAAAACTGTTGAGGAACCTATTTATGAAGAGTATACAGGGAACCAAACATCGTTTTAAAAAGGCAAGGTATGTATTTACTTTATACAGGGGCAAAATTCAATTTTTTTAAACGACATAATACAAGACAGGCATGTGATATGAGGCATTAGATTACAATAGTTCATTTGTGACAAAATCGGACTGTCACAGGCTCAAATACACTTTCCTCAGGTTAGTTATCTTCTACAGTCTTACATACATAAAAAGCGTCTAAAATATTTTAACAATCAGCAAAGGAACAAGTTCAACAAACGCTTTAATTTATTTACAACACATCCACTTCCACTGGATTCTTATGCCGAAGAAGGTGACGGTTTAAACTACTTTTTAACTGAGATTGATAGAAACATTGACTGCATTTAAACATATTGACTTCCCCTGGAGCCTTATGCCGAAGAAAGTGACTTTTTAAATGGCCTTTAAACTTAGTTTGATAGGCACACTCAGTGCATTTAAACATATTGACTTCCCCTGGATCCTTATGCCGAAGAAAGTGACTATTTAAATGGCCTTTAAACTTAGTTTGATAGGCACACTGAGTGCATTTAAACATATTGACTTCTCCTGGATCTTTATGCCGAAGAAAGTGACTGTCTAAATTCCTTTTCCGCTTAGCTTGATATGCACATTGACTGCATTTAAACATGATAACCTCACCTGGGTCCTTATGCAGGAGAAGGTGTTTATGTAAATTATACTTATATTTAGTTTGAAAGTCACAGTGATCACACTTATTAACTTTCGCTGGATCCTTACGGAGACGTTGTTTGTCGAAATTTCTTGGCCAAAATAACACTAAGACATTCGTAATGTTTGGAAGCTTGTGACCAACCCGATGATGACACGGCTGATGAATCTGAAGTCTGCAATAAAGAAAAACATCATATTAATTGTACGAGTTAATTATTTTCTTTAGTAATATTATCATATACAGGGCCAATTTTTTTAAATGTCTCACCCAATAGGTTGTTTTCCAATCAGCCACATAAAACAATTGAATCTCCGGAATGAGCGATACGTGTTCCCAAGAGAACATCTGCCTGTTTAGAACTCTTGAGTAATTTATTAATATTAATAATAATATTGTATTTATTCTGATAACTATGCAAGTTATTACAATATCAAATTAACAAACAAATATTGTTTACCAAAAACAGAAGCTACCTTGACATAGATACGAGAATAATGCGTCTCTTGAAACGTCGTCATCGCCTATCCCGGTTTTATCGTATGTACCTATTTGGAAAGCGGAGAAAACAATGTTTTTACTCAGAGAGACAATATCGAAGGTTTTGTTTAAAGTCACGATATGATCCTTCTAACAGAACAGACACAAGGAGGACAGTGTTAAGTACGGGTGATATTAAGACAACACTTCTTGCGTTACGAGGGACGGTACACGTAAAGGTACGGCTTCTCACGTACACTCAGGCACGCAGTATTATTCTCTCCATACAAGTCGAAGATACCCGACCACCAGTGAGAATTAGAGAAAACCTCCAAAAATAATAATGAAAACAACCAAATTTTTTGTTAATCTTTGGTTTTTGTTGAGTTAAAAGAAACTAAATTGTAGTGAGTTAACAATTAACAGTCAAAATGCAAACAAATACGATATACGTTCTTGGTCTGGCCTTAACTATATTTTAGGGCGGCAGAAATATGTAAACGTATCGGGTTTAAGTCGCTCTGGTAGGTTTACGTGGTGCCATAGGTGTGTAACTTCAATCTGCGGCGATAGCATCACCCGGGCGCTCTAGGCGTAAGCCCTGGAACCATCGAGTCGCTATTTCGTTTCGTTTAAACCTTTTATGAGTGTTAAGGTGTAAATAATAAAAATAACATAAAACTTATCAGTCCTCTTCGTAAACCCCGTTATAATTAGCAGCCCAATGTACGGCTTCAAGACAAGAAAAACTGAGAGTAGTGTTTGCTTAAATGCAAGTTGTCAACACTGATCCGCTTGCACACCAGCAACAAGAGCAAAGACAGAGTAAGCAGCCATGGTAATCACCGCCGAAGATATAGTACGACTCCAGTCGCCTCAAGCATCCACTAGGAATTTTACTTACTGTCCAGCCTGATTGCATGGAACAAAGACGAAGGAAGTCTAACTCTACACACATCTTGAAGCCGGCCGATCATGTCCTCCCCTTGACGCTACGCAATAAGGCTAGTTCGTAACCCGTAGAGGCAGCGTTACTTCAGGGAGAGAAACAACGACAAGATTATGCCAGTCGCCTACTGTACCGCTACGCGAAAAAGATCAGGACAGCCACAAGACACGCGCCGATTCTCACCGACGTGTAGCGAGACGGACCTTACTAGAGGTGTGTAGTTTGCGAACGAACTAGTTCAAAATATCGAGTCTGACAACTGAACTAAAAAATTCAATCAGTAATTCTTTAAAGATTGAATCAACGCGAACTAAAGCCTTGTACTATACGCAAAACGCGAACGAGAGCAAGACGACAGAGGTAGGTGGTCGATGATAACGAACGATTTTTTAAGCGAGAGCGGGTTGGCCGTAAAGCAGATCGTGAACTACCCGAAGCCCGATCGATGGTGTCGCTGTCGGACAGGTGGACTGCTGCCTCACGTACAATCGTCCAAAATAGCGTGAGTTATGAGAATATCAAATAGGTACCGTTTATTCGTGGCTAGAGACAAAATGTATTATATTTATCGAGAACTTAATAAAGTAAAGAACACTGTACTATCATCGAAGCACCATGCTTCTCTTTTATTTATTTAGTAGGTTTCTTCGTTATTTATAATATTACTTCGAAATATTTCCCTTATACAGCGCGTAACAGAAGTATGGAACGCTTTAAATATCTTTAATACCGGTTGTCCGATTTAGCTAAAATTCAGTATCCGTATATTAGAGGTTATCGCGGAGCTGCTAGTGACATTTGCAATGTTGCCAAATTTACAATTAATTATTTTTTAATGAGTGCATTATAAGTCTAAACTTAATAGTTTTTGAGATATCGAGTTTTGAGAAATGATATTTTTGAACTTTGACAGCGTCTAGCTTTCTAACGATACGCCATATAGCAAAACGGCTTACATGTCCCTATCTTACATTTTTATTATCTTTCCAAAAATGCCAACTTCCGGTTAAACCGGAAGTACTATATTTCCGGCTTTTGAGCTACATCCGGTTTAACCAGAAGTTGACACTTTTAGAAAGATAGTAGAAAAGTAAGATAGGGACATGCAAGACGTTTTGCTCTGAGACGTACCGTTAGAAAGCTAGAAGCTGTCAAAGTTCAAAAATGTCATTTTTCAATACTCGATATCTCAGAAACTATTAAGTTTAGACTTATAATGCAGTTACTAATAAATAATTGTGATTTTATGTAGAATCCAAAAATATTGTAATATACAGGGTGTTTCATTAAGGTCGAAGAGCGGCCATATCTCGGAAACTATTGGGCATAGAAATTCAGGAAAAAAAAATTAATGACTAAAGTGGCCATGAGAAAATCCTGGAAATAATTTTTAAGTTCCGCATTTTGCCGCAAGGGGGCGCAATTGAAAAGTAAATTTTTAAATTTTAAATATCTCCGAAAATTGCACGTTAAGGTATATTTTTGATAACACCATTAAAAAGCTTGGACAATTTTGCATAATTTTGGTCCCACGCTTATTGGCGTACCGACTTTAGTAAGAGTGGGGGAAGCTGTTGAATGTGTAATCATTTAAATCGCTGTAACTTATCAACGACTTATCCGATTTTAGCAAACTAAAACTTGTTTGGAAGAGAAATGTAAGTACTTTTAACTATCGTCTTGAGTGGTCCATGATACTTCTCAATAAAAATACAAGAGGGCGCAATTTGCAATAATAACACATTTCTTAACTTTATTCATTTATTTCAAATCATACGGTATAATTATGATACCATAATCGAAAAGTAGATGAAATTTGCTACAAAAAATGTCAAAACCGCAGTTCGATATCTCCATCCGTTTCAGAGTTATTGCCAATAGAATAATTTTTAAAACTTTAAATGAAGAAGCGGTTGTTTTCATAGTTTTGTGATCAAGCATTCCATGACAAAAAATATTTTTAAACTTTATGGTTAGGTAGGTTTGTTTCTCATTATTCCAATGGCCCAGAAACCACTCTAGAATTAATGGCAATCATGGAAAACGTGTCATTTAGGCGTAACTCTAACAATATGATGTGTTTTAAAAAATAAATCTAGATAGCTGTGAAATAAAATCTGAAAGTTTCCATGGAGATAAGACAAATAATGCAAATAGTTGTCAACTAGTTTCATTTTGAAAGGTGTTGACAAAAGTTTATCCGTAATTCATCTTAAACTTCTTGATAGAAAATTGTGATACGTACCTTTCAAAAATGGCTTATACCAATGCCGAAGCTTACGATATGCTGGCCGTATATTTTGAATGTTTTCAAAATGCGCCTATAGCGGAACGCGAATATGCTCTCAGATATCCTGAACGAAGGCACTATGGCAGAGCAGTATTTCAGCGACTGGCAATATGCGTAAGGCAAACGGGAAGTGTACGACGCATTTCAGTTGCTTTTAGAAGACGTCCAGTAAGAAATGAAGTCAACATTACAAACGTTCTTGCGTACGTAGAGGCCGATCCGCATTTAAGCATAAGAGCAATTTCTTTAGACCTAGGTATAAGTTGTACTGCAGTGTTCCAAATTCTAAGGGATTTTAAGCTGCATCCCTATCATATAGTTTACATCAGGCGCTATCAGAAAGTGATTATGACAGACGGCTCGACTATTGCTATTGGCTAAGAGAGATGTGTAACGAGAATCCTCAATTCCTCTCCCACGTGTTATGGACTGATGAAGCCACTTTCAGTAGCTGTGGCAAAGTTAATTTACACAATATGCACAGACAAATCCTCACTGGATGCGCGAAGTGGATCACCAAAACAGATGGAGTGTTAACGTGTGGTGCGGAGTATTAGGACACAGAATTATCGGACCGTTTATTTTTAATGATTATCTAAATGGTAAATCTTATTTAAACTTTTTACAAAATGACTTGCCTATCCTTTTAGAAGATGTTCCTATTGGCCTAAGAACATCCATGTGGTATCAACATGATGGATGCCCGGCACACTTTTCGCATATGGTCCGTGATTTTTTAGATATTGGATACCCAAATCGCTGGATTGGAAGGGGTAGTTTGTTTGCTTGGCCATCTAGATCCCCGGATTTAACTGTGTTAGATTTTTACTTGTGGGGGCGAATAAAAGACATTGTATATAAAACGCGACCAACCACACGAGACAACATGATTGAGCGAATTGAAAATGCACTAAATTCGATTTCACGAGCTGAAATTGAAACAGCTGTCTCTAGTTCTAGAAAAAGAATTAATCGTTGTATTTTGCACAACGGAGGTCATTTTGAACATTTATAAAGTCTCTCAATTGTTTTCCTAAGAAGCTTTCCATGAATATTGTTTCCTTCAATAGTTTCCGATAATTATTTCAATACTGTTTTATGGCCCGTTGGCCTTGAAACACGCTCCAAATTTTGTATTTTACATGATTTGGACTAGTCCTAAGCCTAGATAAAGTGTGAAGGAAGGCACGGAGTTTGACATTGGAATAATGAGAAACAAACCTACCTAACCATAAAGTTTAAAAATATTTTTTGTCATGGAATGCTTGATCACAAAACTATGAAAACAACCGCTTCTTCATTTAAAGTTTTAAAAATTATTCTATTGGCAATAACTCTGAAACGAATGGAGATATCGAACTGCGGTTCTGACATTTTTTGTAGCAAATTTCATCTACTTTTCGATTATGGTATCATAATTATACCGTATGATTTGAAATAAATGAATAAAGTTAAGAAATGTGTTATTATTGCAAATTGCGCCCTCTTGTATTTTTATTGAGAAGTATCATGGACCACTCAAGACGATAGTTAAAAGTACTTACATTTCTCTTCCAAACAAGTTTTAGTTTGCTAAAATCGGATAAGTGGTTTATAAGTTACAGCGATTTAAATGATTACACATTCAACAGCTTCCCCACTCTTACTAAAGTCGGTACGCCAATAAGCATGGGACCAAAATTATGCAAAATTGTCCAAGCTTTTTAATGGTGTTATCAAAAATATACCTTAACGTGCAATTTTCGGAGATATTTAAAATTTAAAAATTTACTTTTTAATTGCGCCCCCTTGCGGCAAAATGCGGAACTTAAAAATAATTTCCAGGATTTTCCCATGGCCACTTTAGTTATAAATTTTTTTTTCCTGAATTTCTATGCCCAATAGTTTCCGAGATATGGCCGCTCTTCGACCTTAATGAAACACCCTGTATAGGGTGTTCCATTTAAAAAAAAAAAAAAAATTAAATTGCTAAAAAACTGTAAATTTGGCAACATTGCAAATGTCACTAGCAGCTCCGCGATAAACTCTTATATACGGATACCGAATTTTAGCTAAATCGGACAAACGGTATTAAAGATATTTAAAGCGTTCCATACTTCTGTTACACGCTGTATTTTTCTTTTGCTTCACTGTGCGTGTGCGTGTGCGAGTATAAATCAGTGAACTAAACGAACTAGTCTTTTCTACTATTCACTTATTCGGATTACAACATACATTGCTCATTTTTTATAGGCTTATTGAATGATCACAGAATCGAATTTCTTTTTCGTCGCTCTCTACTACTTTTTGAGAAAAACAATATTAAATTTTGTTTCACTTAAGTTCGATATTTTTCATGTAATCCTTAAAAATTTGTCATTTCCGCTCAAATAACACTTGTAGCACTGATAATATACTTCTTATTTTTTTAATAAACGAACATCGTCATAAAATAAAACTTTAAAAAATGCCGAAAAACATAAAAACTGGTGAGAAAACAGACAAATCGGTTGCCTGACATAAACAGCTGACTGGCGGGAAGAAACCGTTTATTGGCTGGGTGATTCGCTGTGTCATGTGTGCCCATAGGAATGGTCTCTGCTGGACAACATTCTTTACATCACGAATTTTGAAACAAAGAGGCGAATTAGCGCCCTTTAACCCATGTAAGTCTAGTGTAGTGCATTGTAATTACTAATGGTGCCTTAAGAAATATAATTGGAATATCCTATATTTCAGTAAAACAAAAAACAATGGCAACCCCGCTTCTTCATGATTTGTCATACGTCCGATTTTGTCATTTCTTAATTCCGTTGCAATTGTTTAGATTTTAATTAAAACTGCAGTTATATCGTTATGTTTTGGATAAAATGTTGTTATAATTTTGTGAAGAGATAGTTTAGTGCACAGAAAACAACAGAATCAAGGAAATAAACGCAAAAAGAAACATGACCTGTACGTGACAAATTTTTAATATTTTTTTTTCTCGAGAAGTAGTTAGAGCGACTAAAAGAAACTTCGGATTTGTGATTAGCGACCTCAAATTAGCTTATAAAAAAAATATGCCCCAAAACCCCAGACACCTGCGGAGAGGCAGGTGCAGCCAGCTACCGCGGCTGCGACAAGACAAATCAGACTCCCACGCTCAACTCCGCCCTACATATCGAAAACCCCCTCCAGGCGCTAATTCCAATACTCCAGGCCTGAACTGCCCAGTAAAACCGTCTAAATCTCCTCAATGACCTCGCTACCCTCTGAACAAATCAACCTAGGGGTAGGGTAGGCAAAAACGATAAAGTAAACAATAAAACTTAAGAAATGTCTTTTTAGGTTTAGTAATGGTGGAGATCAAGTTTTCGAAAGTGGAATGATGAAATCGAGTTTTTTTTTTTCCCCAGTCGATCAAGTAGGATCCCCCCGTTATTTTGGAATGATTTATCGGTACATCCGGAGGGTCGGGGAGGGGGAGGGCGCCCTTTAAATCTCCCTGCAAACGGTTTTTCTCGGAAAACTCGGCCGGGTTTGATCGTACAAGAAAAAACATACGTAGCAAAATTGAAGAGCTTGACAAAACTCGTAAGCTTGTTCCAACTTAAACCCGATATGTCAATTGGTTTGCAAAATATCGCGATTTGAATTTGCAAAGAAAAAAATATTCAATTAATTATTTCTCGGAAGGGAGTGGAGTTGGGGACTTTTTTATGAATGAAAGGGTAATATTAAGCACTTTGATGGACCGGAGGGGAGGGAGGGTGGGACAATTAGGAGGGGAGTTATGGGCGGGAAACGAGGGTTATTCAAACGCTTGTTACCCGTGTTCTAATTGAGATAGCGCAAGCAGCCAGGGTTCCGTTTACGCGTTCTTTTATAACCTAAAAGACTGCATTAGCAAAAAAAATTTTTTTTCCAAATGCGCGCTCGGCGCGCAAAATAAAAAATATCAATTTTTTTACTTGCGTTTTTAGGCATGAAGAAGGGGGGTGGGGGAAAAAATTTTTTTGCCACAGGACGGCATTTTTTTCTGGCTTTAATTTGAGCCCTGCAAGAACTCGATTCGACAATTATGAAGGGAGCTAAGGGCCGGCAAAGTCTTTGCTGCATAGCGGGAGAACGGAGAGGGTTAGGGAGTTCTAGCCAGACTCAAAAGAAAGGATAGGAAATTTTCTATTTACCTATTTATTTTGCAATTTTTCCGAGCCCATATCTTGCCCGCCCGCGCGAGCGACAAGTTTAGAAACGTAACACTCACGACCGGCTGCGAGCGCGCGCTCGGAAATTATTTTCGAATGGCTGATCACTGTTTTCCCGGAATGACGCGCCAACTGACGCGGGTCCACAGAAACAATGGCAGGTAAAAAATGACGATAAGCGCTATACAAAAGGCTGCATTCCGATCTCTATGGTCAAGCGACCTTGAAGCGCGTTGGAATCCAACGCCTCTTGATCTCATATCAGGGAAGAAAAGTAGTGACGATCCGATAGATTGTATCCGGCAATATGAAGAGAGCGATAGCGACGACGAACCAGGCTTAGACTTTGCCTATCGGTAAACTGTACAAATTTTTGTCATCTAACTTTAAGGGTAGTTTGTAAGGTCAAATGTTAGTAAAATATAATATCAATTTTAATATAATATATTTTCGAAGATGAAATAAATAAACGTTGTATCATATCTGCTCCCGAAACTTTCTTCCCTTCCCTTAGCCATTTCTATAGCAGCACGTGCGCTGCAAGGTCGCTTGGCCATAATGAAGAGATCGGAATGCAGCCTCTTGTATAGCGCTTATCGTTATTGTTTACCTGCCCATTGTTTCTATGGACCCGCGTCGGCTGACGCGTCATCCCGAGAAAACAATGGGAGGCTGCCGAGGTACAAGAGCGCCACTGAGAAAGAAAAACCGGAACCCGATGCCTCTTTCAGTTCCCGATCGTTCAACGATCGAAAGCAATCAAGATCTTTCAAAATCGCTTCATAATTGAGCGAGATACGAGAGATCAGCCATTCGAAAATAATTTCCGAGCGCGCGCTCGCGCCCGGTCGTGAGTGTGCCCGGAGGATAGAGAAGCGGAGATGATAAGCTTTGAGTCCAGCTAGAACCCACTACCCCTCTCCGTTCTCCCGCTATACAGTAAAGACTTTGCCGGCCCTTAGCTCCCTTCATAATTGTCGAATCAGGGCTCAAACTAAAGCCAGAAAAAAATGCCGTCCCGTGGCAAAAAAAAAATTTTCCCTTACCCCCCTTTTTCATGCCTAAAAACGCAAGTAAAAAAATTGATATTTTTTATTTTGCGCGCCAAGCGCGCATTTGGAAAAAAATTTTTTTTGCCAATGCAGTCTTTTAGGTAATAAAAGAACGCGTAAGTGGAACCCTGACTGCTTGCGCTATCTCAATTAGAACACGTGTAACAAGCGTTTGAATAACCCTCGTTTCCCGCCCATAACTCCCCTCATAATTGTCCCACCCTCTCTTCCCTCCGGCCCATCAAAGTGCTTGATATTACTCTTTTATTCATATAAAATCAAGGCCCCAACTCCACTCCCTTCCGAGAAATAATTAATTGAATTTTTTTTCTTTTGCAAATTCAAATCGCAATATTTTGCGAACCAATTGACATATCGGGTTCAAGTTGGAACGAGCTTACGAGTTCTGTCAAGCTCTTCAATTTTGCTATGTATGTTTTTTCTTGTACGATCAAACCCGGCCGAGTTTTCCGAGAAAAACCGTTTGCAGGGAGATTTAAAGGGCTCCCCGACCCTCCGGATGTACCGATAAATCATGTCAGAATAACGGGGGGATCCTACTTGATCGACTGAGAAAAAACAAACTCGATTTTATCGTTTCACTTTCGAGCCGTTGATTCCGCCGGATCCCCGCCACTATAGGTTTTGAATTAAACATAATAGTTTTTATGAATCAGTTCAATAGGATACGATGGTCTTTCTTTAAAAATGCATTTAACACGTCATCATAAAAAAACACAAGTAAGTAGGTAAGTACTATGTAAAATATACGGGACAATTAATTGTGAATTAATTAAACTCTATTGATAAACAAGATAAAAATATTATAAACAACAAACCCGTAAAAGGCCTGTAACCTGCGACACGAGACCTAACACAATGACGAATTACGCTAAGACATCTTCCAATCGCTCGATCTCGTTTTAACACACGACGCTACATCCGTACCTTTAAATTCGTACTTTAATCAGAATTGTAGGTGCTGCCTTTAAAATAAGCTAAAGCGTCCATGCAAGGATTTAAAACACCTGCGCTGTAAAGTCCCTGTATTGGAAAGTCTGGACACGAGCGGTCGTTCACGCGATTGGTTGGCCTCGAGCTAAGAAATTAATGGCGGCTCCAATAAGAGAAGCGCAGATGACTTTTTCGCAGCTATGTTCACATCATTCGCAATCTGTCAAATCGTTTGTTTAGTTTTAGAAAACCCAACAAATATTTTTTTTCTGCAGTTTAAAGCTGGATTTATAAACTCGAAAAGTTGGCGAGGTTGAGGTTCAGTTGGTGTTGGAAATAGGAGTTCAATTTAAACTAAAGGGAACACTCAGTTCTATTTATACACTCGTTCATGTTGTTCATGTAAAGCTCATGTAAGGTTCAAAAACTTCCCGGGTAGTTCGAGATAATCAATTTTTATGCTCGGAATTCGGAATATCTAACCTCACAACTTGACCATAACTTCAA
Source organism: Polydrusus tereticollis (assembly GCA_963920685.1). Classification (NCBI taxonomy): domain Eukaryota; kingdom Metazoa; phylum Arthropoda; class Insecta; order Coleoptera; family Curculionidae; genus Polydrusus; species Polydrusus tereticollis. Next base: position 29,576,846 of record OY987336.1, read on the forward strand.
CCTCACCAACTTTCCGAGTTTATAAATCCAGCTTAAAGTGAAAAGTGATTTGTTTTTTTGGTTTTTTACAATTTAGAAAGGATTTCTTTTGATTTTAATGTCGGGAGTAAAGAAGCAGAAAGGTGGCATATCGGGAGCTTACCCCGAACGCCCTTCTAAAACCGGCGAAGGAATATCATTTTTGAGATTTGCTAAGGAGATCACAGGTATGTTACCTATATTATAAACAAATATTGTGCTTTTGGAAACATATCAAGTATGTGGATTTATTTCTTTTTAACTATTTCTCCTTTTTATGGCCCCGTATTTGCGGGCACCAGTCAAGGTAAAAGATGACTGTCAAATAAAGTTGTCATTTTGAAATGTGTGCTTTATTGTTATAAAAACTCGTACATCGAAAATATTAGCCATGAATTACACTTCTGAAGAAAAAATATTGATGAATAAATGGTATTATCAAGGAAATAGTTATCAAAATGTGTCAGACATGTTTGCTGCTCTGTATCCGAATAGACCGGTACCTGCAAAATCTACAGTCAAAAGGACTATCAAGAAATTTGAGACAAAAGGCACTGTAATAAATAACTGCAGATGTGAAGAAAGGCAGGAACAAAGAAGAGATGCAAGAAATGATAGGGACTTGCAAGTTTTATTGTGCGTGGAAGAAAATGATGGGAAGATCAGCACAAGGAAACTTGAGGATGACATAGGATTAGATCACACCACAGCGTTACGAGCTTTAAAACGACATAAATATTATTCATACAAATATGATAAGCACCAAGAGCTAAGAGATAGGGACGAAATACGACGACAGGAGTTTTGTTTTGGTATGATGGAAAGAGCAAACATGGATAGGGAATTTTTAAAAAACATTTGTTTCACTGACGAATGCACATTTACCTTAAACAATGAACCCAATGTTCAAAATTATCGATATTGGAGCAAAGAAAACCAACACAGGTTTGTGGAAACAAGGACGCAATATCCACAAAAAGTTAATGTATGGGCTGGGATTTTCGGAGAAAATATTATCGGGCCATTATTTTTTACACGAAATTTAAATGCAGAATATTTTTGGAACTACTTGAAGATCATATTTTACCTACTTTACATGATGCTGCCAGGGAAAATCAGGAAGTTTGGTACCAAATGGATGGCTGCCCGGCGGCACATAGTACCCTGGCTGTCCGGGAATATTTAAACCGTGCTTTTAATGGAAATGTTATTGGCTTAAATCATACAGTAAATTGGCCAGCCAGGTCTCCTGATTTATCGCCAAATGATTTCTTCCTCTGGGGCCATTTAAAAAACAGGATATACAAAGATAAAAAATACCCAAATCTAGACGAGTTAAAAAATGCTATTTCTGCCGAATGCAATAGAATTTCAGTTTACCAACTAGCGAATGTAAGAAGAGAATTTTATGATCGCCTCGGTTATTGTCTAGCAGTCAATGGAGGAATATTTGAACATCTTCTTAAATCCTAAAGTTCTAACAATTTAATAGTACCTACCTATTAATTAGTAAAATATTGAAACATGTAAAATGTCATAATTAACCTTGTAATTGGATACTTTATTTTAGTTTTATTCAGATTAATTTGTACTCATATAAATACACCTTTAATATTTTCGATGTACGAGTTTTTATAACAATAAAGCACACATTTCAAAATGACAACTTTATTTGACAGTCATCTTTTACCTTGACTGGTGCCCGCAAATACGGGGCCATAAAAAGGAGAAATAGTTAAAAAGAAATCGGCGATAACCCGTAAACGGGCTCATCAAAAATATCTAAAGTGATTCTTTTCAATGTGGGTTTTAGTGCCCTTTAATAAACCTAAATAGAATTTTTCTCTAAAATAATTAGGGAAGCCAATAATTGACCCCATTTAAAATTACATGGGATTTCCTATGTCCCGCTCGACGATGCAACACCCGGTATATACCTCAGTTGACAAAGCTATTATACACTGTGTTCAAAAAGTCCCGGACCGGTCAATTATTTTATGGCGCACAATATAAAAAAACTTCCGGTATAAAAGTTGTAGGCCTTAAAAAAATCTATAAAACCAGGATACCTGTATTTTATACAGGGTGCCTCAAACAGTCATGGTGAACAAAACTTTCATTTTTTTAAATGGAATGCCCTATATCTTATAATACTTTTCGATTCTACATAAAATATCAATTATTTTCTAATAAGCACACTATAAGTCTAAACTTAATAGTTTCTGAGATATCGACTTTCCAAAAATTACATTTTTGAACTTTGGCAGCTTCTAGCTCTCTAACGGTATATCTTAGAGCAGAACGGCTTACATGTCCCTCTCTTACGTTTTATTCTCTTCCTAAAAATATCAATTTTGGGTTAAACCGGAAGTACTATATTTCCGGTTCTCGAGTTAAATTCGGTTTAATCGGAAGTTTACACTTCTGGGAAGACAATAAAAAAGTAAGATAGAGATATGAAAGCCGTTTTGCTCTAAGATGTACCGTTAGAGAGCTAGAAGCTGTCAAAGTTCAAAAATGTAATTTTTCGAAAGTCGATATCTCAGAAACTATTAAGTTTAGACTTATAGTGTGCTTATTAAAAAATAATTGATATTTTATGTAGAATCCAAAAGTATTTTAAGATATTATATTATATTATATTCCATTTAAAAAAATGAAAGTTTTGTTTACCATGACTGTTTGAGGCACCCTGTATAATTACAGGTGTTCTAGTTTTATAGATTTTTTTAAGGCCTACAACTTTTATACCGAAAGTTTTTTTATATTGTGCGCCATCTTCTAAATAATTGACCGGTCCCGGACTTTTTGAACACAGTGTATAGCTCACACATTGTATCCTTCGGCGCTTCGCGCCTAATGAGATAAAAATGCACGCTATATATTAGCTCTCTTCTCGACCTAGATATATAATGTACTATTTTAAATCTTGTCATGCTAAATTATGGGGGATTAAATAAATTTTAATTTTTTGCACAATAAATAAACATTTTCAAAATTCTAAATTTTCAATTTACGTCTTTTAAGGAGCGCTTTAAAATTTTGATCAAAATTTAACCTAAAAAGAAATTAGAAACCGATTTTAAAAATTGTCATTTTGTCAATTGTCTCTCTCGAAAATCTAACATTTCAAGGCATTTCGGGTATAGGGGTGTCTCACTTCTGGCAATACATGTACGTTAGGTCGGCATTACAATGGAAGTACTCGAAAGTACACGGAAGTACTCGGAAGTACATGGAAATACTTCGCAGTACATGGAAGTACATGAAATTATGTGGCAGTACATGGAAGTACTTGGCATTACCAAGGCAATACTTGGAAGTACATGGCATTACTATGGAATGTCATGACATTCTCTTGGAAGTCCTTAATATTTACATACATTTTTCGTTTATACCCTCTAATTATTTGGCGAATTTAGCTAACTCGACAGCAACGATGAACAGGCGGGGAAAACCGCACATTGCTCTACTAATGACCACCGCATGTGCTCTTTCGCGTTGATTATTTCGGTCTAAGGCCCAAATTACCAATGTACTGTTAGTGATAACAAACACATAACTTTCATGACAACTATGGTAGGTATTAGAAGGTAGCACGATTTTCAGATCGTAGTTGCATCATCCCGATCTGTTCCGATCGGAATTAATTTCAAATATAACTTAAAAATAGGAATAATAATGTGTTTTGGCAAGGCTCCGGCGGCGGACCCACTGGAACTTAATTCCGATCGGAATATATCGGTAAGATGCAACTACGATATGAGAATCGGGCTATTACGACAGTTATCTTGTAGTTAGAGATATCAGGACATTCATATTTTGGGCCTAAGTGAAATTATTATGCAGGTTGCAACTACGGGTTGCCTATATTATGAAATTTCATTTTAGGTTTAGTTGGATCAATTTGAATCTAACGTCGGTTGTTAGTCGTTGCCGTGTTTAGTGGCTTCCGGCGTTAAATATAATTTTTGTGTCTTGTGTTTTTAAGTGCACCAAAAATTTTTTGGTAAGTATTTTTTATTAATTCCATTAGAGATAGTTTCTTACCAACCGTCATGAAACACATTATTAGCTTTTCTAATTATAACTAGGTAGCTATTTATTTTGTCTGCGAAAAATACACTTTTCTCCTTGTGTTCCTAGATGAGAAAATTGGGTTCCTTCCACGATCTTTACCGTCAGTCTTGATCAAACTCGAGATGAAAGTAATATTAGGTTCTTTAAGCATAATTTACCACTATAGTCGTTGCGTAAGATCCCAAAAACTGAAAGTTTCATTTTCCAAGCTTTCTAAAACAATAATTACTTTGCCTAATGATTGTTTATGAAAAATATAAGTTATTTTTATTAAAATCCACAAAAAAAATATTTGGGTCGTTCTCTGAGAATCGTTGGATATACATATTAATGGGCCATTCTTAAAAAAATGGTAAGGTTGGAAAAATTTCGTCCCTGTTTAATAAATCTAATTATTTATCAGTGGCCTTATTTCGTCCTGTTTGGTGCACAACTAAGTATATCTACGAACATTTTTACAATCGGTTTTTTTTTTGAAAATATCGGAAAATAGAAAATAAAACTAGAACTTCTTGGGTGGAGAGAAAATGAAAACGTGCAATTTATCTCCAAATATGTTTTTGATTAAACTAAGGAGCTTTGAAGTTACATGTTCTATTTTTTATTAAAATGCTCACCGTCAGGAACCCAAGCAGGAACCTTTACAAGATAATATATTCTAAATTATCTGTTTGAATTTAGGTTAATTTCGGGTCAACATGGATGAAACGCCGATGGTTTCGTTATGTGCAAGTGCTCTAGATCCAAGCTTAGAAGGCATAATTCGGCATATTAAGCAGAAAAAGGACCTTTATGACTTTAACCTACCCAAATACTTATGCGACTTACTGAAATATAAAGGTTACGATAACTTATATTCTTTGGCCCAAATGGAAAATATTGATTATGAAAATTTAGAGATTTTTGCAAGAAATGATTTAGTTGAACTTCTAGAAGATGAAGAAAAAAAAAACTTTTTCGGAATTTATGCAAAAAAGCCTGATTTGTTTAAAATTGGGGAAGGCCATAGAACATTACTAAAAATGTTGGTAACAGAATGTAAAAGTATTTTTGCGGAAAGAAAAAAAGGCCATGATAAAATGAGATATGACGAAAAAAAGGCCAAAAGTAGTGCAGAAAATAAACAAACAAAGGAGAAATCTGGCCAGGAAAATATTACTTTAAAGGGTCTACCGAGTCCAGAATCAACTGACAGAAACAGAACAGAAGCCGAGGAACAAACCCATATCAGGATAATCGCTGCAAATTATATTAATAATTTTCTATGCAATACGGAAATAGATAAAACAAAAAATGACGGTCTAAATAAAAAAATTGAGTCGTTGAAAGTAACTATACATAAAAACTACGCATCAATTTACTGTTTCATGTGTAATTTTGAATCTAGGGCTTTTTGCCAGAAGACTAAAAATGGAAAAAAGAAATGGGTTCTTTCCAATTTTAACAAACACTTTAAAACTCATTTCGGTTCTAACAAAAAACAACAGAAAAATGAAACAAACAAGGAAAAAGGAACGTTACTTACTTACATTACAATGAATAAGACCTCGCAGAAATTGCATGATAACAAACAGCCAAGTACCTCTTCGTTGCATGCTACAGCTGTGAATCTCGAAGAGAATTATGATAAAAAAAAGAAAATAAAGATAAACATCTCGCTAAAAATATAATAATACACAATGTAGAAATATTTAAGCCATCAAATCATTGCAACGATACTGTCAATGAGTCATCGAATACTACTGTGTTACCCGAGGTACCTCCACTTCGAGAAAGCGCCGCTGTACTAGAAACAGTTGAATGCTCCACTGACTCCAACATCAGAAGTGCTACACCCGAGGCTACATCTGAAGTTGTCGCTTTGGAACATATTGCCTATACACCTTTCCTAAAATACGATTTATCAGCCCCTTCGAGCTTTTCTTCTAGAACGATTACAAGTGAGGATAATAATAGTCCTGCCTTAAAAAATAATACAAAATCTCCTCACTCAAATCTACGGCCTTCAAGGCGCATTTCCCAAAGAGCGCTTTCTTTTGATGAAAACCAAACAAACTTGACAGATTTCCTAACTATTTATGAAAATATTAAGAATCAGTTGGAAACTAACATAAATACGCAATTTCGCGAAGCGCTGAAAGGAATAAACGAAATATCCCTAAACAAAGTTTGCAAAAAAAGCGATGAGGATCGAGACAAAGGCATTGATAGCCTTCTATTCTTAGACACTCTTAAAAATTCTGCAATTGAAAACTCGCGAACACACGCGAGAGGGCACAGATTCTTAGCCCCTCTAAAGTATTTATCATTATATATTTTCTTAATTGGCGGAAGATTACTATATGAAACTCTGTCTGCAAACCTGTCTTCAGCTTTGCCATCAATCCAGACTTTATATAGGACTTTAAATGATATTTCTGGGATAAAAGAAGGTGCAATCAATATGGGAGAATTAAAAATATTCTTGGAATAAAGGGGCTATAGTAACAGAATATTTGTGTCCGAGGATCAGACAGCGGTGATCAGGAGGATAAGGTACGATCCAAAAACCAACAAAATGATAGGATTTTGTTGCCCTATTTCAACAAGTGGCTTTCCAGATTCAGAAAGTTTAAATTTTGTCGTAAATTCGGTTGAAGATGTCAAAAATGCTTTTGAAAATAATTCATTTTGTATAAATGCATATGTATTTCTGGCCCAACCGCTTCAAGAAAATGCACCTTCTTTTTGTCTAACGTTATTTGGGACTGACAATAAATTTAATTTCGCTGACGTCACTAAACGGTGGAAATATCTTACAGAACGAGCCGAAGAAATGAACATTATTATAGAGGGGTTCTCTTCTGACGGTGATACTCGTTGCCTAAAATCAATGAGACTGCTGGTACAACTGCCAAGAATTGAAAATGAAGAAAACTCCCCCTATCATCCGTATTTTCAGGTAATATTTTATTATTTGGTATTTTTAAAATCCATACGTTGTAAGTTAATCTTAATTTTAGGGTAATTTTTCTTTAAACACTCCAATATATGTACAGGATACAATTCACATTTCGACAAAGATGAAGTCTAGAATATTGAATCCAAATATACAGTTGCGTATGGGTGACTTTTATATATCGAAAACCCACTTGGAAAGAATTATTAAAGAAAGAAGTAAAAGCCAACATTTATTGTATATTAGTTACCTAGACAGTAAGTACCGAATTACTATATAAGTTCAAATATAAACTCGGTCTAATTTTATCTCCAATTTCATAATTATTACGTAAAGAAATAGAAACAAATAAATTATAGAACAATAATTTATTTCAACTTATTTGCAATGAAGTCGATATTCAGCCCTATGATCAAACACACAAGTTAACTCTAGACGCTTAACTTCAAAATTCACCTGTTTTTCAAGCACAGTGAAAAATTAACAGGTAGGCTTTTTTCGGTTGTTATCATGGAAACGGTACGTTAAAAGTTAACTTGCGTGTTTGATCATAGGGCTGATTTTATCAGACAAAACGGTCGGTTTACCTCCACATTATGTATTTGGAAAATTATTTCTTATTGTATTGTTGCAAAAATGTTTCGGACACCGAAATGTCCATCACCAGGGGATACTAAAATAAATTTATACAATACTAAGCATAAGTAAGCATAAAAGTAAAGTGGACTTACCGACGATCGATCAGAGCAGCTTTGAACAGAGTTCACTTTACTCTTATGCTACTTAAGCTTATTACATATTGTATAAACTTCTTTTCGTATCCTCTGATAATGGACATATCCTTGGACATATCTGTGTCCGAAACATGTTTAGAACAGTACAGTAGTTAAAAATTTTCCTAATACATAGTGAACTGAGTTTTATTTCAATTTATTTGACGTTTAAAAACTATATAAAAAATTAAATGAAACAAACATATTTTATTTTCAGATACAGATAAAATGAACTTTGAGTCAATTGATAAACTATCATCTGTAAAAGTGACTGAGATATTAAAAGATTTTCCTGAAGCTAAAGGAACAAGACAAATTTTAATTATAACTAGACGTATATTGGACTCTTTTCTTGATAAGTCTTTAACGACGGAGAAAAGAGTGTATTATATGTGGTATTCTGTTTTCTTTTTACGTTTATGGGGTTCTTGGATAAAGGAACAGAACGATTACACTCTTAGCAAAAATTGGTTAACTACTAACACATATACATGTATCGAACTAAATGCCCACGCTTTACTTCTAATGATTGAAAAATGTAGAGAATTAGATGACGGAGCAAGATACTTTTTGCCCTGGTTATTCAGTAGCCAGCCGTGCGAAACATTTTTTCGGCAATTACGATCCATGACCTCTACCTACTCTACAGTAGTAAATTTTGACATGTTGGATATTCAACAAAGAGTAAATCGAGTTCAAGTCATGAACGACATTATGCATGACTACGGTAAGTTAAATTCTTGCTTATTCCCTATTTTCCCCCTTTTTTTTGAGTGTCTTCAAATTTTATTGTTATTTGCCTTTATCAAATTATGCCAATCCGAGGATAGATTTTAAACATACCTACATACTTATTGGTTTCCAAAGGATCCCAAACTATTTTAAAATGTATTTTGTTATATTTTTAGGTAACCAGTTCATTTTCCCCCGGGAACAAACCAAAAAAATGGGTACAAATCAAGCGGAAAGACAAGAAGTTCTACCAAGTATCGACGTTTTAAAATCCACGTTAATAAAAGCAAAAACAGACGCAGTCTCTGACGCTTTAAATTTAAATATTATATTAGAGGAAGATGTGGAACAGGTTTTAAGCACTGTTTTGCTCAACAGCAACAACACAATTAAGGATACAATTGAGGACACAATGGAAATGGATAACGACAATCTCAATGGTAACATACTCGGTGAAAAAGAAGGTACCTGATATATATATAATATATACATATTATTAAGTAGCCATTTCCTTTATTGATGCTTGACTTGCGTTATGTGTCCGTCTCAAAAAAATCAAGTTAAAGTATTCACTTCGTTTTATACCTTGTCAAAGTATTTTACCAAATATTTATACTTGAGAGTTTGTGTTCAGATTTCAATTATTTATCTCTTGTAGCTGAAAATGAAATTGAAGATGTATTAGAAGCAGGAATCTCAGCAAACGCTAATACCGAAGAGTTTTTAGAAGAGATTAACGAGATTAGTAAAGATCTTAATTATTTACCAAATATAAATTATTTGGAACTAAACGAATATAGCAAGAAAAGAGGAGTGACAAAAGTAAATTCAGCCTACCTAAAAGTAACAACAGGTGATAAAAAAGATATGAATTTACGAAAGTCCACCCTTTGCTGGTTGTTTAGCGAGAAAAAGGGAAAATTATTTACGGATAGAATTTTCAGAGTTCGGGGTATGTCACAAGTCTCAAAAAAGAAAAATAACGTTATAAAGACACAGAAATCCAAATGCTCTAATAAAAAACAAAAAATCAACTCTGATGAAGATTCTGAAATTGAAGAGCAAAGTTCATATGAGAGCGAAAGTGAATTTGAAGGGGAAGATTTTGAAGATGAAGGTAACCAGTCAGAAATTGAAAAATCGCCTGTAGAGTTAAAAATAACTGCAGAAAAATACCATGCCATTTATTATGACTCATCATGGTATATCGGAAGGGTAATTAGCACGGATGGTACAGGCAGTAGAGTTAAATTTTTAAAAGGTGAACTTAACAGTTTTGTATGGCCCAAGAAAAATGAAATTTGTGAAGTGGAAAATCACTTCATTTTTGCAGGACCTTTAAGCTTGAAAGGTAACGACCCGTTCACACTAGCAAGGTGCGACAAATTAACAATCCAGAAGAAATATAGGGAATTAAAAAGAGCTTATAAGGAATGACAATTTCAACAATTCAATTATTGTACACCTTGATATAACTTTATAATAAAACTATGTATGTAAGTAATCAATTTTTTTTATTTATGCAATTTCATGTGTCTTTCCAGAATGTAATGTTTTGTAAGCAAAAATCTAATTTGGAAGTAGTTGGCAGTCCATGGAAGTACTTGGCAGTACATGGAAGTACATAGAAGTACATGGAAATACGTGGCAGTACATAGAAGTACTTGGCAGTACATGGTATTACCAACGCAGTACTTGGGAGTACCTGCATTAATGGGGCAGTACGCGGAAGTACTTGACTTTATGCTACTTTTGGCAATACATGTACGCTCGAAAAGCAAGTGAGACACCCTCGGAAAATATATTGAAAAAAAAATATAGGTATGTCTTGTCATTTTCCGATCGTGCCCAAAAACTATAGGCTTCCGAACGCAAAGGTTCTCTACAAAATCAGAAAGTTTCAATCGATAATATCCAGTGGTGTGGACGCTACGTGACACACGTATTTAATCTTTTTTTCGATGTTTAATAACTTTTTTCCGAAACACCCTTGTAGATTCAAATTTTATCGCATTAGATATAATAAATAGTTGTGTAATTGTTGGGAAAGTTTAATTCAACCGCAAAACGTTTATCAGAAAGTTAAAAAGAATATAAAAATTGTCGATTTGACACGGTGATCCACACCATACGCACAGAGTTGTTTGTGCGGCGCGGTAAACATAGAGAGAGAGGAAAAAGTAATATACTTTGTGGCGCCCGGTATAAAAGGGTACCTGAACTTAAGCAAAGTATACCTGCTTTCACTTGTTTCAGATTCGTCCTCCTTGATGTCTAGTTCTTCGTTTTTAATTTTCCAATCTCCATACATCTCATCGGTGCCTGCTTCACCCTCTTCAACTTTGACCTCTGCTTTTGTTTGGTCAGGAAATATTTGTTTGTCCCTGTAAAACATAAAATTATCCCTTTTTAGGCGGAACAAGAAAAAAAAATTGTCGATTGATTTTACGAGAAAGATCTCTTTACTTGGGTCATATTTTGGTGATGTATAAATCTATTTATTTAGGTAGGAGAGGAGGAGGTATTAAAAACAAAACATCGATAAATAGCATCAGAATATATTTTTATAATGATATAAGTAGGGTAGGGTCAATGAGGGTAAATCGAGGGGTGCAAACGGGTAATTGAACCACCAGAAAGAGGGGAATAAATCCAAGATATCGATATTGACAAAATCGAAAAAAAGCCATAACTTTCTTATTTCACTTTTTATTCAGCTTTGGCTTGTAGATGAAATAAAGTATAATGCATTTTAAATCTTATAAGGCTTTAGGATCCTATTTAGTGGTTTCCATTAGTAAGATATGACATTATAAAGGGCTTGGATTTATTTTCTTCTTAAAATCTATGATTTTCCTGAATAAGGATTAAATAATAATAATTGAAGAGAACAATTATGATTCATAGAACATATTAACGATAAAAAAAAACTTGTATAATTATTAAGCACTTGTATTATGTATTAAAACCAGAATGTACCCTACTCGACAAGACTCTTACTCTGTGGCTTTCAGAGCTTGCTGACCCGGCGAAGGAACGCACAGGTGTTGTTTTTATATAAACTGGTGAATGGGAGTATAGACTGTAGCGATCTGTTGAGCTTAGTATTATTTTCAATTCCTAGTAGAAACACAAGACAAATACAATTATTTCATGAAAGGTTTCACAGGACTAACTACGGCTCAAATACCTTTGCTCACCGGCTGATGCACACATACAATAAATTTTACTCCGACTGCGATATATTTCTTATTGGCTTAATCGCATTAAAGACCATCTTAAGGCTTAAGGTTTAAACTGTTTGTATTGTATGATTTTAGTGTCGGGTATGTCTAGAGATTGTTAATTTTGTACCGTTTGTACCATTTAGAAATAAGATCTTTCTGTAGTGTACTGGCTTTAAATAAATAAAAAAAAAATAAAAAACTTGTATACTCGATGTGATCCTTAACCCGAATATCACTTTCTATCCTTCATCTTCTGCAGAAGTTTCAGATGATGTAGTTGGTAATGTCATTATATTTTCATAGAACTCTTATTTTTCAGTGGGAATATACTGAAAAATTTTACGTACCTACATCTTCCATTTTTTTATAATTTATAGGTATTTTACCGTTGTATACTACAGTGGTGGGTAATACTGGGTGTACCCCAGGTTTTTGTAGTAAAAATCTGTTTTTTGTCAGCCCATCACTGTGTTCTAAGGTTGTTAAGTAACGCTTATAAGACAAAACATATTTTAAATGCCCATATTAAGATACAATGAATCAAAATTGAAGATAAATATTAAATATTTATTGAACCAAATATCGTAAAAAGTAAGGCTTTCTTCTTACCTTCCCATTTATAAGATCTTCATTTAGTCACTTTGAATTGATCTAGGGTTCTGTTCTTACTCTATATGTTCATGTTCCAAGTGTTTAACCACGTCTTCGAGATTAATTGCACCCAAATAAACCCTTATTAGCGACTTTAAAAAGGTATGGCCATAAGTGGATTAGATCGTGCTGCTAACAGCCACCACACTGACCATATATAAAAACTTATTAACTTAATGTATCCACTAATGGCCATCAGATATTTATTCTTTGAAAATGTGTTAATTATTAGGTATCTATTGTCCAAAATATAGTAAGTTAGGTAATTTCGAGGGTAATTTACTCGGTAATTTACTTACCTACCTATAAGCAAATGCAGGTACCAATAATTAAGTATTATAAATGTTACCAAAACACAGTGAGGATCCTAGAATTTTTCTAGGTAAAAATTTTAAGAATTTTTCCTACATGAAACATGCAGTCACTTTTAGAATTTATTTTAGAACTGCCATTTATTTTACGTTGTTTGCATGCATCCTCCCTCATTCTGGTGAGATGGATCAACCCATATGCACACCAAGATTGGACAATGACACCACATGTTAATATTTGATACTATAGGTGGTTCCTCTGCCCTACATGGTCTACGAGGACCTACAAGTGCCAAAGGTTCTATCATAAAAAAAATTACTGCAAAAATAAAACAGTGTGTCCTATATGTTCTATAAAATTGGTGAAAAAGTCTATAAATATATTTTAAAACACTCTTAACTTTTGCTTCAAATATTTCGCTAGCTAATGCTACTTTAGGAAATATTCTGCCATGGCCATACTCAAGAGCATCGGTTTAGCAGTTAAAGCACATATGTTTAAATTTTAAATTAGGCGAAACTAGGGCACTACTACCAAAATATTTACTCATTGGTACAAAGTTGTCAGGTTTTATTATTATTATAATATTTCGAGCAATATTTATTATGGAGTTGCAAGCAAGATAACCGAGAAGATAACTAACTATAGGGTCAACATTACCTAATTTGGCCCGTTTCCTCATCGTCAATGTGCTCAGTTTTTATTTTTAGTTCTATTCTTTTTGGTTTTTCTTCACTAAAAAACAATTCTGTCGTATCGCGGCATGGATTATTGCCGTTTTCCCACAAATCACACATACTCAGATATTAATTAATTCAGGCGTAACCCCAACTTATTGGTGTATCGAGTAAATGGAGCACAGACGGCACGACTTAACAAATTACATCGTATTTATCTATTTATCACAGAACTTAAAGTGTTTATTTTACAAAAATTTTAATCTGCTGTCTGAGATCTCAAATCTAGGTTAGTTCCTATCATGTCTCTTCTTTCATATTTTTATCGGAGCAAACAGCCAGTCAGACAAACCTTAATGCTAGTTTGCATCAGTGTATGTATTTAAGTAAGACTTAATGCTAAACCTATTTTAAATTTAACTTTTCGTTTCCGTAGACGTCGCGTCGTGGCAAGAAGTTGTATTGCACATAATAATATCATGTACACGGAAAAAACGATTTACAATACCTAAGGAGCCGGATTCCGAAGTCGACGACCCGAATTATTTGATATTAAAGCTGGCGTAGATGCAAAGAAAGAATGTCAATTTAATGTATGACCACAAAAGGCGATGATATAATCTTGGACCAACTATACCAATGCTCACACAAATTTTTCATAGTTAAATTAAAATAAATTGCAACTTTTTTTTACAAGCTTAGTTTCTTTTATCTGTTTTGTGGTTATTTAGCATCGCATGGTAAGACGCCCAACTATAACCTTTGTTTCGCTGGTTGTCTACGTACTTTGCACTCGAGGTCTAATCTGAAAACCATTGATTGTTACTCAAATAGTGCAACACAGCAACTGACGAATATTCACAGGCGCTTTGGAAGCTGTGTAAAATATTCGTAGAAAATATGGTTAGTTCAGGTTAGTTAGCTAGAAGCTATTTTCAGGAAGAACTTAACAACAAATTGTTACGCTTGACAGCAGTACAGAGAAGTAAATTTAAAGAGTATGTTAAGGTCTATATATTTTATTTCTACTTTACTAATTTTTAGCGTGTAGCAGCTGCATTAAATTTAAATATCTCCACTGTAACCTGTAAGCGCAATTTCAACAACAGTTAAGGAAAATAAATTATTAGAATCACCTTAAAACAAACGTTCTAATTCAAAGAGAGTTGTAAATGTGTAAAGATTGGACATAAGTTCTGTCCGTGACACTATATTTTATGGAATGTACCAAACAAGTAAGTTGTATTATTTAAAAATAATTATAATATTTTACATCGGTTATTCATAAGCTGTAACTTTTTTTTTCTACTAGCGTGCGGAAAAACGCATTTTCCGCACATGTTTTAGTGCGGAAAATCCACTTTTCCGCACCGTGCGGCAAAGATTTTTCCGCACTGTTATATTTTGAAATTAAATTTAATTAAATTAAATGCTGTACGATTTGAAGTCACTGTTCATCATATTACCTTTGAAATATCTTAGTTGCTATGGTGTATATAACCAGTTGTTGATTTGTATGTCACTGTCAACAGAATATTATAAATTTAAACTAGTTTATCAGTTTTTCTACTGGAGTTTTGCTGAATTCTTCGGCACGCAAAATGATTTCCGATGAAGAGATGAACGAATTAATATTGTAAAACTTTGTTCATTGTAATAAAAATTTAAAAAAAAACTCCGTTTTTTAAATTATTTTCAATTTGTTTCCTCACGCTAGTAGAAAAACTATTGTTCCTAACACGTGCAGAAACCTATTTTTCCGCACTTAAATGCTTGACACCACTCCGCTACGCGTCGTGCTGTCAACGGCATTTGCGTGCGGAAAAATCGATTTTCTGCACTTGTTAGGAAAATAGCTATTTTCTAATTTTGTGTGATAAGAAATCTATTACGATACCGTTTTCAGTATCGAAACAGATCTATAACGATACCGTTTTTTTATTTTTTAAAAGTTGGCATTGGTAATATTTAAATGTTTTATTCTGATGACGTCTGACGTTTCCCGTTATTGTGATCCATGAGAAAAGAAAGTTTTCGGGATTTCTCTGGTAAAAGTTGATTTATCGTTTTGTTAGCAATATCCCTTAACTCAGGGGAAGTTGAACTTAGATTATCATGCTCCATATTTTATAATTATGAACAACTCTATGAAATATTAAAACACAAATTTCGTGACAATGACACAAAGAAAATATTATTTATTGTCAAGGCTACTATGATAAAAGTAAATTTATAGTATTACCAACATAGAATTTAGACATACAAATTTACAAAATTTGAAGGGTTGATTTTCTTTTTAAATATGTATTTTCTTATTGAAAAAAATACAAAATAGAAAAAATAGTATAAAGTACGTGTTTTATAAAGCAGTTGGAGCACTTGTCCCGTTAAAAAACTCGCCGCAAGCGGCTCGTTTTTTAACATGGACGCGTGCTATAAGATGATGCTTTATAAAACATGTACTTTAATATACTATTAGAACATCATGTAACTTTGACAACTTTAAGTTAGAAATTAAAAGACAGAGAACTGTTTGATGGTCAGCGGCGGCGCGTCGGGGGGGCCTGGGGGGCCCGGGCCCCCCCACTATTTTGACCCTGCCTTCCTTTTTTAGAGGTAAAGGGAACAATATTTTATAATATATCAACAATTATTGTTAATATAATCAAAATTATTAAGTAATAATTAATAATTAATAGCGAGCCCTATTAAAACAGAAAACAGAACAGTGAAAGCGTGGCACGCCGGCCGCGCCGTTGTATTATTTTAAATATGTCATTCGTAGCAATCGTAGGAGGTCGGGGACGCTCGCTGCACCTGCACTTGCACCTGCCGCCTGCCGCGACTCTTGCGCCCGCCGGCCGTGTATTATTATACATACTAGACTATCGATAATTTAAAATTGATGCACATTGCACATGCGTTGTGTTATTTTATTTGGTGGGTGAATAAGTATTCCTCGAAGTGTGTTCATTCTTTTGCAGGTTGCTGTTAATTTGTTTAGGTAAGAAAATTATAAATAAATCTACTTAGTAGTAGTAATAATAATAAGATTTATTTTAGCAATTCTGCTATTATATTACAAATTTTAGTTTTGTTTACAATAATTTAAACATTTAAAACAATATTTCTTCTTATGTACTTACCTACCAAAAAATATTACATAAATTTTATCAGATTTCTTGTTTCCCATGCAAGTAAAGTATATTTTTAAGGAGTTTCTTAAATTTGTTTAAGAAATTTTGTTTCTTAATCAAAAATTCTATATTATGGTATTCGTGTAGTCCTTTAAAAAAAATTCATTTATATATCAAATTCTTTGTCACTTTACCTAAACATATATTTTGATTGTTTCTGGTTTTAATAATTAAACATATCATGTTTATTAATTTAGAGTTTTTTTTAGACATGGCTAAGAAACAAACATCGCTTGACAATTTTTTTGGCAAAAACATAGCTTCCTCAGAGCAAAAAAAAAACGATTTGCCGAAAAATACAACGTCAACTGTCGTATTTTCTGCACCAGGTCAGACGCTTTTACTAGATGACGACATATGCATTTCTGACAAAAGAGACCCATTTTTTGGCGTTGACACTATTGATATTGGGGCGGGACCTTACCAACCTCGAGAGTCTTTTAAAAATTCAAAATTTGGCGAACGTATAAGAAATTTTAAGGTCCAATGGTATGACTGTTATTCCTGGTTAGAATACAGCCCAAAACTAGATGCCGCGTTTTGCTTTTATTGTCGTCTCCACTGTTCTAATCAGCCGGGATGCGCAGATGAAGCTTTTATTAAAACGGGGGTAAAGAATTGGAAGAAAGCGCTGGAAAAATTCAAAAAACATGAAGAGTCAGGAGTTCACAAAAGGTCAACTCAGTTCTTCTTGGAGAAAAGATCTACGGGACAAAGTGTAATGTGCCAGGTTGATAGTTTTCATCAGGAAACAATTAAAAAAAATCGGGATTTTCTTCAGTTTGTCTTAGAAACCATTTTATTCTTGGGGAAACAGGGAATATCTTTTAGAGGACACAACGAAAGTTTGGATTCGGTAAATAGAGGCAATTTTTTGGAGTTTTTAAATTTTAGATCTGTAGATAAAAATTTGGATTTTAAATTGTTTTTGCAGTCCAAAGTTTGTAATTACACAAGCAAAGATTCTCAAAATGAAATGATTAAATTAATTGGGGAATCCATAATCGGGGATATAGTGCTAGAAATAAATAGTGCTACTTGCTACTCCTTAATTGTGGATGAAACCACTGACGTTTCTCATATTGAACAGGTAGCAGTAGGGTTCCGCTACTGTTCCATTCAAGAAAATAAGGTAACCATAAAAGAGCGATTTCTGGGGTTTGTAGACTGTGCTAATACATCGGGAAGTTTTTTATTCCAAACAATAAATGATTACATGATCAAAATTGGCGTAAACGTAAAAAATCTTCGATTCCAATCCTATGATGGGGCTTCTAACATGAGCGGCAAGTTTAATGGTTTGGCGGCAAAATTTAAAGAAATAGAAACAAGAGCCCTATATTTTCATTGTCATGCGCATCTTCTTGAACTTGCTGTTGCTCGTACTTGTGAGAATACAAAAAGTTTAAGGGATGCCCTAGGCACCGTAAATAGTTTATATAACATTATAGAAGCGTCAGCTAAACGACACGACATTTTTCAAAAAATTATTTCAGAAGTTTGCCCCAATTCAAATATAAAATCTTTAAAAAGTCTATCTCAAACAAGATGGACGATGCGTTATGTCTCTGTTAAAACGGTACTAAAGCTTTTACCAGCTATAATTCCCACATTAATAAATATTTCAAATGATGCTAATAATACAAAGGTCTCAGCTGAAGCATCCGGATTACTTGTTAATATTTTAAATGAAGAGTTTCTACTATCATTAATTATAATAGAATTGATTTTGGGCACAACAACCATACTTTCAAAACATTTACAAGCAGCCGAAATAACCATTTCTCTTGTTCTTCCTAAAATAAATGCGACAATTGCGACTCCGCAAAGTTACAGAAGTGACGAATATTTTAGTAAGATTTTTGAAAAAATGAAAGTGTTGTCGAGAGAAATAAATGAATTAGGCTATGAAGTTAAAGAGGTTTCTTTACCACGGCAAAGAAAGATTCCAAAAAAGCTGGACGAAATGGCAAATACTTTCAATTTTTCGAACATTAAAGATTTCTTACGCGTTAAGTCTTTTTTGGTATCTCTTGACCTTTTAATAGAAAATTTAAAATTGCGTTTTTCCGAAAACGATTATAAATTAATTTTGATGATCGAAAATTGTCTGCTCATTCATACAAATAAGTACCTTGAAAGAGAAGCAGAAGCACTTAACAAATTTTATAAATTTGCTGAAGATGTTAGCCAACTATATAGGGAAATAGAGATTTACAGAAATTGTATAATTGGGCAACATAACAACTCAGATACTAGTCTTAGTAGTAGTAGTATTGAAGATTATGCGAGTTTATTTTTAAAATATGAATTAAAGTCAATGCTGCCATTAGTTTGGCACCTATTCGAAGTAATCTTAACTTGTCCGGTAAGTACCGCATCAGCTGAGAGGTATTTTTCTTCTTTAAAGAGGTTAAAAACCTACCTACGGAACACTATGGGCCAAGAAAGGTTGTCTGGTCTAGCCTTGATGACAATTGAAAAGCACAATACCTTAAAGCTGATGAGTCAAGAGGGACTGGATATCCTTACAGAAAAGTTTGCTAGTCAAAAAAATAGAAGGATGTTATTTTATTAAAAAAAGCTGTTCAATAATATCGTTAGTTTATTATGTGAAAAAGTTAGTTTTAAACCTTTAAAAAGTTTTTGTTTTTAGAGAGGTACCTACCTATTTATATAAAACTGTACACTGTACCACTATATTTTAAGGTCTGCCTAATTTTTTTTTTCTTTTTCTATTTAGATTTTATTTTTGTTTATGTTCAGTTACTATACCTTCTTATTTGTAATATAACTGAGTTATTTAAAAATTCATATTTTTCAGTATAAATATTAACCCAACAAATTAAAAAAGGGCGTGGCACCCAAAAATTTTTCGCCTGCGGCGCCTTTTTTAAGAAAGAAAGAAAGAAAGAAAGAAAGATAGACAGACTATCTGGCCCCCCCACTTTTTGAAGGCACGCGCCGCCGCTGTTGATGGTTGTTTGAACTCTTTAAGAAGCCTCTTCAAGAAAATAGGCTTCGTATGGTAAAAAGATGAACTGAGGCGAGGGCTTATGGAACTTTTCCGTGTAGGTTTCAAACGACTGGTATTTTTGAAAAAATATATTAAAGAAAAATAATCATTCTTGTACCAATTCATTTTCTTGGATGAAACATGAATTATTTTTCAGAATGGTATCTACCATTGGTTGATCTTGGCAAGATAAAAATAAAAGAAGTGTTATATAGATCTACTAAAGTTGATTAAAGGTATATTATGCAGTAAACAAATATATAAACTATGGGAAATCTTTGTATATTTATGTTGTTTTATGAAAAAAAAACTGTGTAATTCCCTCACTCGGATATTTTGGTTAGAAGCTGGCAACACTGTCGATAACTGACGTCACTCAAAGGGTATGACGTGCATCGGTTTTTGCTTTGCATCAACTGTAGTGGCTTTTTATCTGTAGTTCAAGTTACTTGAGGTTTCTTCTTCAATTGTTTTAAATCATTAGCGGCCCCTGCATTACTCCAAAATTGGGATAAAGAGGAAAACAACAAATACGGAAAGCAAAGATAAACGTTCACATCCATATACAGGGCGTTTATTAAACATACGGCAAAGTTGAAGGGGCCGGTTATTCCCTGGACAATTCTAAGTATATTTTGTCCTCTGATGATTTTTTAAAAGCCGTTTTGTTTCGAAGACACAGGGCGCGAGAAATTTTTGACAAAACCAATTTCGATATTTTTCAAATTATTAAATGGAGTCGAAATAAAAGTATGGCGTACTATACATCGAGCTTACCGTGCATATTCTTTTTTTTTAAATGCGTTGTTATCTTTTAAGCAAATGAGTTTAAACGTGGGTTTCATTTGAATACGTCTCGTAATTGAACATTTTGTATGTGTCGAATTCAAGGGCGCTGCTTGAGCTTAGGGCGCCCGATTTCCTAATTTTAAATATTTTTTTTTGACGTATGATGTAAGTAAAACATCCTTTTTAACTACTGTACAAACTCATGACATTACATAACTTTCCGATGTACTTAATAACTTTAATACAAACGTACCTACATAACCGCACCTTCTTTGTTAGAGTAGAGGGGGCATTGTCAGCACCGAAAGTGGTTAATGCAGGGGTGCCTCAGGGAACGGTACTGTCACCATTGCTGTATAACCTTTACACAGCCGATTTCCCGAGGTATCCCCTCACGAAATTTACATTGTATGCGGATGATGCGCTCATCTATGCGCAATCCTATTACGCGGAAGCTGCTAAGCGACAGGTCCAGTCGCATATTAATATCCTGGACCCATACTTCAAAAAATGGAAAATAGCAGTAAATCCGCTTAAAACTACTTGTACAACTCTAACAAAGAAGTTTACAAACAACAGAATAATAGTACCATTAAAAATAAACGATACTTACATACAACCACAAAGACGTTTTAAATACCTTGGAATTACAATTGACGAAAGACTTTCCTTCATGCCCCACGTGACAGAAACCCTCAAAAAAGGCTTTGCAGCAATGCAAAGCCTTTATGCAATTTTATCGAAACGATCCCACCTCTCCCCTCCCAACAAATTACTGATTTACAAACAAATTATTAGACCTATAGGTACTAACATACGGTGTTCCCATATGGTGCAGTGCTTCGAACACTCAGGTGCAACGGCTTCCGAGGCTCGAAAATAGGATCTTGAGATGTGTGACGTCATCGGACAGATAATATGTTACAATCCGAGACCTGCATCATATGATAGCAACAGACGACATAATAACACATATACGTGACCTTTCTGACAAATTTTATACATATCAATTACAACATTCCCCACTCACAATAAACATAACAGACAGACGTGCAGACAATGACATACATACAAAACATAAACCACTATATTGCAAACTACCGATTTACAATCTCCCACTGCCAGACGCATACCAATAGCACTAAACAATAAATAAACAAACGAACAAACAATAAAATAACGTAGACAGACATACAACAACATAAAACTAACTTAACAACAAAATAAAACAATGCACAAAAATGACTGCAAAATTGCGCTGAGCTTTCAGCATCACCGGATCGTTCGGCGTATTTTTGCAGCCAGAAAAGTGTGTTTGAAACACGAGAAACGGCAGTGGGAGGGACTTACAAGACCTCAGACTGACTAACAAACAAGGACCGAACACTAAAACATGGCCACTCTCCGCTGTAGGAGGTGACGGAGCGAGATGGTTGTGCTACATTGCAATCAAATTGTCCGCTGTAGGCGAACATAAAATGTCTGTGATATTCTAGACTTACTGGGTTTTTTGAAAGTTTTCCCAGAATGCTCTGCTGTTGGAATACAGTTTACCGCTTTACTATTTTCTTGGAATTTTAATATTAAACTCCTTGGAGTAACATAACCCTTGCAATACACCGGTAAGGCACCGCCGGAACGCGTGTGACACAGTTAATTATTTTAAATAGTAATAATAACCTTAGGCCACAACATCGGCCGCCAGGCTCAAGGCCTGGTTTCTGGGCGCATTTCGGGCCGTATGCTTACGGTCCGTATGCGCCCAACTCTGTACTTAGTTTAGTTGGTTTTAGTATATGTATTAGGATAAGCTAGATTAAGTTAGTTATTAAAGTACTATTATAGAAAGCAATAGGACAATAAAGAATTTTAAAATGGTTCCCGTCAGATCACCGAAGTTAAGCAGTGTCGAGCGCGGTTAGTACTTGGATGGGTGACCGCTTGGGAAACACCGCGTGCTCTTGTCTTAGGGATGAGTGTAAAATGAATCGACATCAAAACCATCCTATTCACGCCGGACAGGCCGGATGAGATCGGATATCTCGTAGGATGAAGGTGCCGTTTCACACTCCCCAGTCGGTAGACCGCACGATTAAAAACCGTACGGTCGATGACCGGTTCAAGATGGCCTCTGATACGCCGACGAACCGTAAAAAATAGTAAATAAAAAAAAAATTTTAGATTTAAGTTTTTCACCGATTCAAGCTTGAGGACAATTTTTAAAATTTAATAGTTATTTATGTATCTAGGGAATTATAATGGTCTGAATTACCGAGGGCAAAGTTTACGTCCCGAGGGCCTTTGGCCCGAGGGACAGCAATTGCCCGAGGTAATTGAGACCCCTATAATTCCAGTGATACATAGATAATTTTATTTCTGACCGATTTTAGTAACATTTTGTTCATTTTTAAAGTGGAATAAATGTTTCAATAGATGACAATCAAATTGACATTAGATGTCAATCGTTTGATTTTATGTCAAATTTTTCTTAATATCCCAAGGGAGTTATGACCCTTATAATTCCCGCGTAACTAAGACGTTATAAGCTAATAATATACCGGTCAGAAATAAATTAATTTATTTAAAATTACCTAATTAATTGTTCAAAGTGACTCCCATTAACTTGAATACACAATTCTATACGTTTTTCAAAAGAATAAGTCATGTTTCTACACATTTCCCGAGTTACAGTTTGAAAACAGTTTTTAATACGAATTTTCATCTCATCTCTTGTAGTGGGGGCTATTTTATATACCTGATCCTTCACAAATCCCCATATTATTATACTGAAATCCATTTTTGTTAGATCTGGTGATCTAGCCGGCCATGGTACGGGCGCTCCTCTTCCAATCCACTGCTGCCCATATGTTTCATTTAAAAAGTTAATAACAGGTATAACCTGTATAATGCACGGGGGCTCCATCATGTAAAAACCAAAGACGTTCACGAATTTCATTCGGTATCCCATCATTAATTGTGGTAAATCGTTTTGTAAGAAGTCCAAATATACTTGTCCAGTTACTCTTTCCTCAAACAAATGCGGTCCAATAACATAGTCTCCTACAACTCCTCCCCAAACGTTTAAGGACCATCTGTTTTGTGAATGGGTTCTTATAAAATAGGGATTGCTTGTAGCATAATAGTGAAAATTATTCCTATTCACGTTTCCATTTTTATGAAATGTTGCTTCATCACAAAAGAATACTAAATGTGCAAAATTTGTTGTTGTCTAATTTCTTCCTGCGTCCATTCACAAAAATCTATTCTCTTTTGAAAATCTCCTTCATTTAGTTCCTGCAGTAACTGGATATGGTAAGGATGCATTTTGTTTGTATTCAGTATGTTCTGAATCGATGAACGGCGAATATCTAATTGGTCGGAAATATTTCGTTGGCCAATGTGTGAATTTTCACAGACTGTTAAAAGAACATTTAATTGATTTTCTTCCGTTAAAACACGTTTTATTCTTTCTTGTTTTTTATAGGCTACACTCCCCGTTGTTTGTAATTGATTTTCTTCCGTTAAAACACGTTTTATTCTTTCTTGTTTTTTATAGGCTACACTCCCCGTTGTTTTAAAACGCTCCTTGACTTTTTTAAACGCCCTTCTACTGGGTTGCCTTCGGTTTGGATATCTTTCTTGATATATCCTCATAGCTAACAAGCAGTTTTTGTCGCTAGCTTCTAATACAAAAACCATATCCACCATTTCGACATTTGAAAAATCCATTTTTATTAATTTTTGAAGAATAACTCACTAATTCACTATAATCACCAATATTTGTAGAGATAGGCATGAAAAGACTTTAACAAAAGTTAAAGAGGATGAAAATCCCTACAAGTCAAAGTAATCAAATACAGGGTCTTTCATTTGAAAAAAATGAGAAAATTAGGTTTAAAGTTCGTAAAGTTGGCATGTCCGTAGAAATCACCCTGTACAAAAATATGAATCTATTTTACACTAGGCGACTTCTGTCAACACTTCTCTTTCCATTATAAAAATATTTTGTTTCCAATTATAATAAGTTAAAAAATACTACACATTTTACTGAACGACGTTTTTTTCACAAATTTAAGGGATTTCCCATCTATTCGGCAACGTTGCAAAAATGTGTATAAATAATTACGGTGCTATGTACAGTAATTTACGGCAAATTAAAATATGTAAATATATACAGGGTGTTCCATTTAAAAAATATAAAATTTCTACCGTGCCGCTTTTTTGGACCACCCTGTATAGACGAAAATAATTTTAAAAGATGCACCTCTTAACCCTTAATAAGCTTCGTCAAAAGTTTTCCGCTATCTATAATGATACACGAGATATTGACCTTTGTCGAACTAATTGGCCACCCTGTATATTATAAAGAGAGAGTGAATAATATGAGTCATCACCACCTACTGAATCTGATTTTACATCTGTTATACAAAAACTCTCAACTAGAAAATTTCGTTCAGGGTAATTGATTTGACTCAAGAGAATAAAAAGGAAATACCTATTTATGGATTTTAAGAATACTGACTGCCCCTGGTTTATGCATCTAGCCTCCCGGTGACTGTAAGTAAGAAAAAAACCATGGAAGAATTGTTTCAGTCATAGACCAAACAACATAGACTGATCATCCAATGCTTTCAATTTACCGCTCATGCGAATGGACCTCTAGACATGTATGCGTAAATTTAGTTTGGACCGCAAAAACCACTGGTAAAAAGTCGCTACTGTCGTCGATGATTAATTCCACCTGAGTATAGCATGAAACGCACGTGGTTTGCAGGCAGTTGCCAGATTGTGCTCACCGTGGTTGAATTCCGGATGGTTGTAATTGAATAGCAATACTCAAAATATTTTGAAATTCATACATTTTATTGTTTAAATTTACAACAGCTTGGATACAAAGCCAAATTCGTCCTTCTAAGGGTGTTATAAGGATTCTAGAAAAACAATATTCTCAAAAAAGATATTAATCAACATTACAGAAATTGCTATAAATAGCTTTGACAACCGTGTTCGACCGCTTTTTAACTTGATGTTGCCGTTGCCGCGCCTTGCTTGCACTTGCAAACCGAAAAAAGGATCGATTCCCCGTGTATTTGCTGAATTTAATAGTTTTACCTGGGTTCGGAATAATTTGTATTAATTTAGCCGCCAATTTTGTGTTATACTAGGAAATGCATTTAATCGAATTTCTCTTTGTGGCATCGTGATTAGTTTTTGAATAAATATTATTGTGTTTATGTTTAAGAGATTTAGATGTATTAATTTAGTAAAATATTCTAAATTTTTTAATTATTTAGGTACAGATTAGAAATCTAAATACAAAAACAGCGAATCGTGAGATATTTCCGTTTTTAAATATAGTGTACGTATAATATGTTTCACAATAATTATGTTTATGTATATATGCATTTTTTTTAGTGAAATTCTACCACTTATAACGTTAAATGTTTCTTATTACATCGTTGCTTTTTCAAAAATAAACATTAATATATTTGAAAAATATAATTTTCCTTCCCAAAAACTAAAAGTTAGCGCTTTGTTCAAAATAGTACAAATCACTACGTTACTTCTGTGTTCAAGAGAGGAAGAGGGCGAACCGGAAAAGAATTCGGTAATGGTTTTGTTTTTATTGTTTTAGTTGGTACTTACTTACATAGTTACCACGGTTTGTATAAATCTTGTTTTTTTTTAGACTCAGATATTCGGATAAAATTGATAAAGTACAGGGACATTATGCAATACCCATCCTAGAGCTCATTGCAAGCCACTTTTCATCTCCAATAATATACTAACCCTTGCATGCTTACTTATCTTAGAAAGTGCATACCCTATCCATAAAAACTCATTTTCCTAATCACCAGCAGATTCATTTTACAAGACAGACGGACAATATACCTCTACCAATTCCTCGCCTGAGCCTCATTAGGTACTCCTTCATTTATAACACTGGGGAACAAATTTCAATTTTTTTTTTGTTTCCTGAACAAAACTTATTTTTTTTTATTGAACACTACACCCAAGCAACTAAAAAATACCTATTAAAAATTTTAGTTAGCTCGCAAAAAAAATCTGAATTATTTGTTACAAGATCTTAATTTATAGGCATATACAATGAACATTTTAATTTATATGCATTTACAACGAACATACAAACAATGAAACAATATATTTTTGGTTCAACAATAGCAATTTTTATCAGCGAGTCTAAAGTTTAGACACTCATTTTACGCTTCTTAGTCTGTCTTTTGAAAGCAGCCTAGGGGGCATCTCTCGTAATAGTCCAACGGTAGTCGGCTAACATCTCACAGTTCCATTTTCCCCGATACCTTCTTTCCATGTTTGGAATATCCTGGTGGAACCTCTAACCGTGCTCGTCACTTACAGCGCCACGATTTTCCGGAAGGTTTTCCAGATCCATTCTAAAGGCATTCCAAGCGTCCTATTCCTTGCCTTCAAGTATGGAATCGAATTGCGCATCTCCGAAAAGTTTCCTAATCTGGGGACCCACAAATATTCCCTCTTTAATTTTAGTGTGACTGATTCTAGAGAACTTTTCTTTTAAATAACTAAAAGCACGGCACCTTTATGTAGTGATCCGATCGTGCTCGAGTGTCCCATTCGCAATCGAGAGGCCAATAGTTCGGATTTTTTCTTAGGCAATTTCAAATCCCTTATAAGATAAGGTCACTTAATTCACTTTGACTTATTTTTTGAAGCTTTTTACTGCGAAGTTAACAGACAAAATACAAGTGGTAACCCTTTTGTATTAAAGGGCTAAGTGTACGTTTTTGTTTCATAAAAGTCACTTCACCACATATGTAACAAAAATAATCCGGCTTATTTAAACAAACTCGCGACATGTTGCTCAAAACTCTCTAGTTTCTCAAATACGAACAGCTCTCAATCAACTGGTGGTTGAAATACAACTAACTAACAATTTAGGATTTATGTTATATATATATTTAAACCCGTTATAAAGTACACCTGGTATAATAAATACAGGTACTTCTCATTTAATAGTCGAATTTTCCCATACATTACGGGCAGGTAGGTAATTATCATAATTAGCATGGATCTATAAAACCGGAGCCAACTGAGACTTTTGCAAGACAGATTGTTAGTTAGTATAATAAAATAAGTAAGATTTTGCTATTTTGGTCTCGGAAACATTTTTGCTGTTCCCCAGTGTAATGGGATAAACATATATAACCAGCTGAGCTTGGAGACAAGAAATAGCCAAAACCTTAAACTGTTTCGCAAGAAATTAAAGTCCAAGCTATTGTCAAGGGCATTTTATAATACAGACGAATTTTTTACACAAAATGATATGTAATCTTACTTTTTGAAACTTTTAATAATGGTTTTATTTAGATTATCGCTTGTTATTCTAAATTGTAGTTTATATCAACTGTTATATGTATGTTTTGTTGGTACTTTTATTACCATTTTAGCTAAAAATTTTTTATGTGGGTGAAGTGTAAAAACTTAAACATCAATAATATTTAAAATTAACTGCACTTCCGTTATGAAGTTAAAAGAGGTGATTAACTTTTGATTGTACCTTATATAGCTTTGTATCCATTGTCGATGCCGAACTCCTAATTTTTTAAGTCATGTGTTGTAACTCAGTTGTATAAGTTATCATGCTTTGTCAATAAGATTTATCTCTTATAATACCTCTTGAACAATAAGGCACTTTCATTCATAAAGTGTCACCCGATTCGCGGTTTCCCTGTTAAATATAATAAAAAACAAATTAAATATTTAGGGATAATAATGGATTCTAAATTAAAATTTGATGCTCATTTTGAAAACACTATATCTAAAATTGGAAAAAAAAAATTATTATTTCAAAAGAGTAAGTAAAAATTTAAGTTTATTTAAAAAAAAACAATATATAACACAATAATTTTACCTCATTATTTGTATTGCTCTACAATTTTATATACTGCAAATGAAGGAATTTTTAGTAGACTTCGAATTTTACAAAATAAGGCGATGAGAATAATATTAAATGTTGATAAATACACAAAGATAAATTATATGTTAAATAAACTTAAATGGTTGAATATAAGAAATTTAATATTTTTCCTAGTTTGTAT
This sequence comes from Polydrusus tereticollis, assembly GCA_963920685.1. Classification (NCBI taxonomy): domain Eukaryota; kingdom Metazoa; phylum Arthropoda; class Insecta; order Coleoptera; family Curculionidae; genus Polydrusus; species Polydrusus tereticollis. The sequence continues at coordinate 29,605,355 of OY987336.1, forward strand.
TTTTATTTATAAAATTCAAAATAATTTATTAACATCTCATTTAAAAGACTTTATAACGCAAAACTGAAAATCATAACTATCAAACCAGAAACAATCAAAATTTTTGTTTAGGGAAAGTGACAAAAAATTTGACATATAAATCAATATTTTTTAAAGGACTTCACGAATATAATAATTTAGATTCTTTAATTAAGAAACAAAATTCCTTAAGTAAATTTAAAAAATCCTTAAAAATATCATTACTTAGAAAACAAAATATCCGATAAAATTTATTTAAAAATATTTTTGGTGCATAAAATTGTAATTTAAATGTTTTAATTATTGTTAAAAAAAACTAGAAGAAAGAAATATTTATATTGTTTTATTTTATTTAAAAAATTACAGAACATGGAAAACTGGATGGGACGCATACATCAAAACTTTTGTTACGTGATTAAAAGATAAAAATACCTGATAACGGTAACATATTTGGTTGTAGCTAATGGTAGCATATCAAGTTATAAAATAAATAATAGTTTGTAGATACGTATTATTATAACCAAAAACGGAAAAAAAAACATGACTTAATTAAACTAATATAACAAAAGTATTATTACATCGTCTATTCCTATTTATTTTAGGCAACTTGCACAATGCGGCAACATCAAATTTCTTCCTAAATTACCCCAGTCCCACCCAAACGGCAGAGCTTTGGTAAGGTTGTCTGACGAGATGGCTCGGTTCTTATGAATGAGAAATAATTTAATTTTCGAGGTTTCTGCCCTAGCGCATGCACCCTTATTGCCTATTTAGAGCGGTAAAATTGCCCGTAAGATGATATGTCTTTGTAGGTTGGTCTATGTTTCAGTTCATACCACCAGCCTCCCAAGACTATTTCCCAATACTTGTTGAATTGAATGTTAATGGTGAATTGGTGAATATAACAACGCCCCAAAAACAATAAAAGCCCCAGTAGAGTAGTCTAAGTCACAATTTGCAAAAAAAATAGCGACAAATATTATTTAAAAAAAAAATGTCACAAAATCTAAGTTTAGTTTTTCTAAAGAATAATCTAATAAACCCATTTGCTATCTGTTTTTCGACATTTTTTTATGCTTCCTCAACTCTGGGCTTTAATATCTTAAAAATAATTTTTTTTGATTTAGACCACTCATCTAGCTTTCATAGGCTCGAATACACTTTCCTCCGGATAGTTATTTTCTACAGTCTTACATACATAAAGTGCGTCTAAAATATTTTAACAATCAGTCAAGGAACAACGTTTTAATTTATTTACAACACATTTACTTTCCCGTGATCCTTATACCAAATAAGGTGGCTGTTTAAATCCTTTTTAAACTTAGTTTTGAAAATCACACTGATCACCTTTAACCATACTGTCTTTCCATGGATTTTTATGCGGGAGAAAGCGTTCTTGTAAATTAGATTTATATTTTATTTGAAAGTCACACTGATCGCATTTAAACATATTAACTTTCACTGGATCCATGTGTTGGAGAAGGTGCGACTTTAAATGGTCTTTTTAAAAAAATTTGATTGCATTTAAACATACCGACGTCCCCTGGATCCTCATGCCGAAAAAACCGACCCTTTAAATGACTTTTAAACTTAGTTCGATAGACAAAATAAGTGCATTTAAACATATTACCTTCCCCCGAATATGCCAAAGATTGTGACTGCTTTAAATTCCAAATAAAATTAATGCTTCGTTTAAAAGGATCATTGAGTGAATTTAAACAGAGACTTTTCCCTGATCCTTATGCCGAAGAAAGTGGCTATTTAAATAGCTTTTAAACTTAGTTTGATAGGTACACTGAGTGCACTTAAACATATCGACTTCCCCTGGATCCTTATGCCGAAGAAAGTGACTATTGACTGCATTTAAACATATTGACTTCCCCCGGATTCTTATGTCGAAGAAGATGACGGTATAAACTACTCTTAAACTTAGCTTGAAAGGCACATTGAGTGCATTTAAACATATTGACTTCCTCAGGCTCCTTATGCCGAAGAAAGTGACTATTTAAATAGCTTTTAAACTTAGTTTGATAGGAACAATGAGTGCATTTAAACATATTGACTTCCCCTGGATCCTTATGCCGAAGAAAGTGAGTTTTTAAACAAACTTTAAACTTAGTTTGGTAGGTACAATGAGTGCATTTAAACATAGTGACTTCGCCTGGGCTCTTATGCCGAAGAAAGTGGCTTTTTAAATGACCCTTAAACTTAGTTTCATAGGAACAATGAGTGCATTTAAACATATTGACTTCCCCTGGATCCTTATGCCGAAGAAAGTGACTTTTTAAATTGAATTTAGACTTAGTTTGATATGCACAATGAGTGCATTTAAACATATTGACTTCCTCTGGATCCTTATGCCGAAGAAAGTGACTTTCTAAACAGAATTTAAACTTAGTTTGATACACACACTGAGTGCATTTAAACATATTGACTTCCTCTGGATCCTTATGCCGAAGAAAGTGACTTTTTAAACAGACTTTAAACTTAGTTTGATACAAACACTGAGTGCATTTAAATATATTGACTTCCTCTGGATCCTTATGCCGAAGAAGATGTCTGTTTAAACTACTTTTCAACTTAGTTTGATAGGCACATTGCGTGCATTTAAACATAATGACTTCGCCTGGATCCTTATGCTGAAGAAAGTGACTATTTAAATGACTTTTAAACTTAGTTTGATAAGAACACTGAGTGCATTTAAACATATTGACATCCCCTGGATCCATATGCCGAATAAGGTGTCTTTTTAAACTACTTTTTAACTTAGTTTGATAGGAACACTGAGTGCATTTAAACATATTGACTTCCCCTGGATCCTTATGCTGAAGAAAGTGACTATTTAAACGGCCTTTAAACTTAGTTTCATAGGCACAATGAGTGCATTTAAACATATCGATTTCCCTGATTCCCTGACACTGCTGATAAATCTGGAGTCTGCAACTTTGATATTCGGCAATGCTGTAATAAAGAAAAACATCATATTAATTGTATGAGTTAATTTTTTAGTAATGTTACCATATACAGGGCCAATTCTTTAATGTCTCACCCAATAGGTTATTTTCAAATCGGCTACATAAAAAAATGAAATCCTCAGAATGAGCGCTACGTGTTCCCAAGAGAACATCTGTCTGTTCAGAACTCCTGAGTAATTTACTAATAATAATAATAATATTGTATTTATTCTGATAACCCTGCAAGTTATTACAATATAAAATAAACAAATGCGAAACCCGAATACGGACACCTGTTCACTGTGGCCATTAGAGGGCGCTTCACAATGCACTTCTTATGGTTTAGAATGACCATAACTTTTTTATCAGTGTAGTTTTTTCCCTTTTTTGTTAAGGAACTAATTTTTTTAACATTTTGAAACAAAAAAGGTACTCTTAGGAAAATCCGCTAAAGTACGCCGTTTTTGAGATATTTCGGTTTTTAGTGTTCGGTGCCGCACCGGAATATTTAAATTATTTTGAATAAAAAATTCCGCTATTAGTAAATTTTCGGCAGGAAAAAATGTTTCACTTGGGTTAGTTACAGTAAGTTTTGCAGGAAGAATTTGAGTATGGATTTTTTTTTTAATTAAATGAAGAACAATTTTATTTTAAAAGTAAATTTAATTAGCATAGACTTTTAGTAATTGTTCAAAATGACCTCCGTTAACATAATTACAAAGTTTAATACGACGTAAAAAGTTTAAATTTACTCTTTGCATCAATTCCGCACCGTTCTTTAATATGTTGACTGGATTTTGAATTCTTTCCCACAATTCCTCTTCATTATTAATCGGTCTGGAGTATACCATCGTTTCCAAAGACCCCATAAAAAATAATCCAACGGAGTCATATCCGGTGAGTGTGGCGGTCACTTTACAGGAGCGTCATTTCCTTTACCGATCCATCTGTTTGGATACTGTCGATGTAAATAATTTCGGACATTTAAACCAAAATGTGGTGGAGCACCGTCATGCATAAACCACATATCTCGTCGAAGTTGTAATGGCAAATCTTCTAATAAATCTGGCAGCGTATTTTGTAAATGTTCTAAATAATCCACACTATTTAGTCGTGGCGGTAAAATGACAGGACCAATAATTAAATTGCCAATGATTCCTGCCCACACATTAATTCTAAACTCATGTTGATAATGAGTTACTTTCGTGGCATGCGGGATTTCATCAGCATAAACATGTTCGTTATGTAAGTTGGTTACATCACTTCTTGTAAAACATGTTTCGTCAGTAAATAAAATGTGCTTAACAAAATTCACATCCTGTTGTCTTTGTTCGGTAATAAATCGACAGAAGTCCAATCGTTGATCGAGATCCGGAGCCAAAAGGTCTTGTACCTTTTGGATATGGTATGGATAAGGCTGCTGTTCTTTTAATGTTTTATGGACTATATCTTTGGATACTCCTACCTCTAAACCTAAGCGTCTGGTGCTTAATTTTGGATTTTTAGCAATGCTTTCCAAATTTTGTTCCTCAACCTCAGGAGTCCTTATTGCACGTTGCCGTCCATAATTGGCAATTAAAGGAGTGAAGCTACCGGTTTCGCGAAGGCGTCTCTCATAGCAGCAAATGTTTGATGGTTTCGTATGCGCCGATTTGGATATATTTCCGGCCATTTCCTACACAATACGCAAAAACCAACAGCATATCCGTCATTTCTGCAGAACTGTATCCTTCAGCCATCTTTACAGTTAATTTAAAATTTAACAAACACGTTTCAAACACCTTATTTATTCTCGCATTGGCAAATTCTTACTGAAACACTTACTGTAAATAACATAGACTGATAGCGAAAGTTCTTAAAAAACGAAAAATGTTAACATTTAAATAGTCTGTTGCAAAAAAAAATTCAAAGGTGTTCATCAAACAGGTAAAAAATGTGACACTCCAAAAAAGTATCTAAAAAAAATACATTTTCCACTGCTAATTCACTGACCACATTTCATCCTCAAAGATAACAGAAAACATTTCTTATTCAGAATAATTTAAATATTCCGGTGCGGCATCGAACACTAAAAACCGAAATATCTCAAAAACGGCTTACTTAAGAGGATTTTCACAAAAAAATAGTTCCTTAACAAAAAAAAGGAAAAAACTACACTGATAAAAAAGTTATGGCCATTCTAAACCATAAGAAGTGCATTGTGAAGCGCCCTCTAATGGCCACAGTGAAAAGGTGTCCGTATTCGGGCATCCCAAAAAACCCCCGGGTACCAAGTTTCAAAGTAATACGTTAAAAAATGTTCATTAATTTTAAAAAATTCTATTTTTATTTTTTAACTTTACCACCCTGTATCTTGGAAACGGTGCAACTTCGGACTAAGGTAAGTTGCTTTAAATCGCCTTATTTAGACCTCAGGAATCTGTGCTCAGATTTTGTACAGACCTTTTAGAGACACCCTGTAGAAGGTTTTATTTAAAGTCAGATATGATCCTTCTAACTGCACTATATTACAACGCAGTCAGACTCGAAGAGACAGGATAAGTAAGAGACACAAGGAGGACAGTATTAAGTACGGGTGATATTAAGACAACATTTTTTGCGTTACGCGATACGGTTTAAGACAGTATGGCAACCTTTTGTCATAGACAACAGGTTGTCACTGTCTGGAGACGGTAGCTCTTTATGTGGAGGCACTAGGTCGTGGTCCGTTATACATACACCTTCCCTTCGTCATTTGCCTTGGGCGCCACCTGGTTTAACAGAAGTCTAAACCAGGAAAAATATACCGAATGTTAGTACTATTGGAAATCTATGCAATAAATAAAACCAAAGTTTTCCCACACAAACAATAAAATGCTAATTAAATAAAAGGTTACTTTGACCAAGATAATAGAAAAATTACTCTGAAATAAGATTATTTATGTTTAGCAATAAAGTATAAAAAAAAATTAAACTGAGCTTTTCATGACCCAAGGATTTATAAAAACCATCCCAAGTAGCACAAATATACTTCAGACAGTTCTATATATTGCTATATAACAATTTGTAATATAACTATGATATTTTAAAAGTACCCTGTAAACCCTTATATGACTCTTAGAAACACGGAAAAGGCCCAAGTTTAGAAAACAGTTTTATTTATTAGATGTTTTGTTAGGCTCGCAGATAATAATTTTAATACAGTTATGGGTATTTTATATAACGTTTATATAATCAGTTTTATAAGAAATGATTAAATATTTTATAACTATATTAAATAACCTCTCATAGATAATAATAAGATATTAATAAAATTGTTTTATAACAGGTTTAAAAATATTTTAACAATAGCCATTTTGGGTCGATTAAAATATTTTTATTATATTGTGTTTATATTTTAGTTGTGTAGTTATCACGAATAAAATTTAATATATTTACATAATATGTCAACTTATACAAGAGAGATAGATAGCATAGACTTGAAACATGGCGACATTAAAAACTTATAACAGTTTGCACGAAAAAGATTTTGAAGTCTAACGCTTTCCCACGGCCAAATTTCTCTGCCAGGCTGATTTTACTGACATAATATATCCATATTTGTAAGTAAATTTTTACGGGCTTTCATTTAATTAAACATTTTGTTATTGAAGATATATTATATTTTTTTAATTGTTAGATAATAATTTATAAAGTTGAAAATAGACATTTTATTTTACTTGCAATGTTATTGGCCATACGTTCTTCTTATTAAAAGGACTACTTTAAGAGATATTTAAATATTTTATTTGATTAATATTATTTCGCCAACATGGCCGACTAAAAGTGGTTTCTAAAACATGGCGTCAACTCTAACAAATCACTTTATCGTTCCAGGCACACCTATAAAACAAATATGAAGCATATGAACAGCGCAGCATTACGTGGTAAAATTATTTGTACCAAGATGGCGCCGAAAACAGTGAAAATGAAAAAAATACAAATAGCAGCGGGGGCTGGACCCTGGTCAAAAACAAAAGGACCAGACCAACACCAACCAAAGGCATGATGGAGCTTGAAGACACAGGACTACAAGTGGCGGAGAGCTATACATGGCTTTTTGTAACAGGATTCGATCCTAGTACTGAACCCGATGCCATCTTAAACTACCTGAAGAAAAAAAACATTAAGAAATGCATCTGTGAAAAAATGCGCACAAAACAAATGACGGAAAGGAGCTCATTTAAACTGGGAGTCCCTGCCTCGCAAGAAACCCAAGTACATTCTGGTGAAATGTGGCCAATTGGTATACTGGTGAACCATTTTACGAACCTACAGAGCCTACGCGGACGCAGGAATGTAAAACAGAACAAGAAGCCACTGATCGTGAAGGACACCTCACACAACCTGAGAAGAGAATCCCAAAGTACGATGTAGAAAGAAATAGTAAAAATGACACAGCTGCTAAACACAATCTCAGAATCTTCCACTTAAACATTCGTTCCTTACGAAATAAAATAGCAGACGTAGAGGCTTTTCTAAAAACAAGGGAACCCACAGAGCAATACGACGTACTGTGTTTTAGTGAACACCATTTGACAATGGATGAAATGGACTACTGTAGGCTGGAGAATTATGAGTTACAATCATTCTACGCAAGAAAACATGGCAAATGTGGTGGAACAATGATTATGACGAAACCTTCCCTGAAGTGCCAAGACATTGAAACCATAAACAGTATGTCCGTGGAGTCCCATCTCGAGATGTCGGCCATTCAAATAAAAGACTATCACATGGCAATTTTAACTGTATATCGTCCCCCAAATGGTGATTTTGATATGTTTATAAATGTACTTGAAAACACACTGCATTTGCTACAAAACAACAAAAAACTTAAGCATATTATAATTAATGGAGACTTCAATATAATTTTCAATTCTAATAACCAGAGAAAAAAAGATATTAATGACCTGATGGGGAGCTTTGGACTGTCACAATAGATTTTTTTAAATACAAATGAGGTAAATTGCATTGATAATATATTTATAAACTTTGTCGACTCCATTGAGTATTTTACGAATGTATATGAACCACTACTGTCCGACCACCTGGCCGTGGACATAGCAATCAGGGTGTGTAGAGTGACCCCAATACCGGGAGTCCGTGAGTATAGACCTATCACGGCCCAAGGCATGCATAGGATGTATGAATACCTAGAGAGACAAAATTTGGAATTTATAAGAGAGGAAGGAGAATGTCTGAATAATAAATTTAACATGTTCTTGCAAATACTTATTACGGGTATAAATCTCTACTTTCCAATAAAAAAACGAAAAAACATTAACCATAACATCAACATAGACTGGTTTAATAACAACTTAAGGAATATGCGAGAAACACTGAAACTTTTAACTGAACTGAACAGAAACAGACCCACTGACAACTTAAAACAACACATAAAAGATCTTAAAAAAGACTACAGAAAAAATATTCAAAGGGCAAAAAAAGAAAGTTACACCAACTATATCATTAACTCTTCTAATACAGCAAGGGCATCATGGGAAGTAGTCAATACAATCCGGGGCAAAGAGGGTTTTTCTGAGGGAGATAAAAATTTAACGCCAGAGGACTTTAATGACTTTTTTGCAAATATAGCCCAGGAGACCTTATCAAAGATTCCCCCAACTGGTAAGAGCCACAAGGACTACCTAGCTACTCCTGGAGTGGCAACATTCAAATTTGAAGAGGTAAGCTTTATCCAGGTAAGAGATGCTATTGATTCGCTTAAACAAAAAACCAGCAAAGATATCTATGACATACATGTACCTATGATTAAGGCTCTTAAAAGTTTACTAATAGCACCCCTTACTAAATTATTCAATCAGAGTATAAAATCAGGTATATTTCCAACATGCTTAAAAACCACCAAGGTAATACCAATATTTAAAAAAGGCGAAAAAAATAACTTAGGGATCTACCGACCCATCTCCCTTGTACCAATCTTGTCAAAAATATATGAATACATACTAAAACAACAAATTTACAGGTACTTTGAAAACAATGGGCTATTCACAAGCAGTCAGTTTGGTTTCAGAGCAAACCAATCAACATCTCTAGCAGTTCTGGATCTTCTGGAATACATAGTTGGGGCCTTCGAGGGAGGAAGGTATGCAAATGCAGCTTACTGTGATCTATCGAAGGCTTTTGACTGTGTATCCCACGAGATACTGATTGATAAGTTAAGATTCTATGGTATGGAAGGGGTGAGTGTGGAACTTATTGCTAGTTATCTTAGAAAACGCAGACAAAAAACTGCATATGAGGGCAAGTTATCGAATGAATGGAGAGAAATAAAGCAAGGGGTTCCGCAGGGCTCTGTCCTGGGCCCTCTGCTGTTTCTGATTTACATAAATGACATAAATAACGTTGCACCTAGATCAAGACTTGTCCTGTTTGCAGACGATACAACTGTAGCAGATTCAGATGAACGCCTGGAAGTGGTGAGAGAGAGAATGAATGAGTGTCTGAAAGAGCTGAATATCTGGTTTCAAACTAATAAATTAACACTAAATGAGGCAAAAACAGAAAACATGATGTTTGGCCTGCGTGCATTGCCTGATGGGGGCACTGAGGAGGTGAAGTTCCTGGGCATGTATCTTGATCCAACGCTAAAATTCGAAGCACATGTTGATCATACAGCAAATCGCCTTACTAAAAACATATTTCTTCTCAAGAACCTTACAAGAATCATGCCCGAGGCTTCGGTTCTTCAGACGTTTCATGCTCTCTTCCAATCGGTGGCGGTATACGGGATTCTGGTGTGGGGTCACTCTGCACACCTTGGCAGAATTTTCGCATTGCAGCGTAGGGCAGTACGTGTTATTACGAACATGGGATATAGAGAAGACGTAAGACCAGCCTTTATAAGACATAAAATCATGACCATACCATGTCGATATATACGACTGTCTGGTCTATTGTCATAAAAACATTGGACAATACACCTCAAACCAGGCTCACCACACATATCCCACGAGACAGGGAAATCTCTTAAGACCAGAATACTTAAGACTGAAAAGATCGCGCATCTCATCTAATTATTATGGTCCAATGTTTTACAACAAGCTCCCAGTTGATGTCAGAGATTTGACAGAAAGGCAGTTCGGGACTGCATGTAGGGGCCTTCTACTACAGAATGCCTTTTACAGCACTAACGAATATTTGGAACATAGATTCACATAGTACAAATGCAGTGTGAAGAACCAAATTTTAATGTGTCGTAATAATGGTCTTTGAATTTTATTTTATCTTATTTTATTCTGTAATTTTAATATGTACATGAAATGTTAAGGAGAATTGTTTTAATAATAATATATACACAATATGACGTCGGTAAAATTTTATATACATTAGTAACCGTAATATATGATTTGATTTGATTTGATGTGATTCTCGCAATGTTGCCATGTTTTTGCAGAATATATTGATTATTTCTAGCTATAATATACTGATTCGCCTGTATTAAATGTTTTTGTGACAGAAATGTCATTTTTAAGTAAAAGGCTAAAATATTATAAAGCACAACTTTGAATTATGGTCAGAATAGATAATAAAATATACCTACCAGTTGTAAAAGTCATTCCTTAGTATTATCATTATTAGTATTATTATTATCGTTTTAGGTTAGGTTAGGTTTTTTCTTTATAATTTTTGCGTGTAATTTTAAAAGGCCATTGCTTAGTTTTATTAAAATAATTGTGCCTTGAACAATAAAAGTGATTTGGTGAAGCATCCTAGTCCTTTTTATTTAACGTTCCTATTTTAATTTATTTGCCTCAAAAAATTAAGAATACTTTTAAGTAGATTTGCAGATTTTATTGTTATTCCGACAATGCTGTATGGTCGGCCAGTCGTTCTTGGTCGTGATGTTAATAAGTGGCGCAAGGTAGCGTGACAGTAGATTCATTTCAAATAATGGCGACACTAATAAATTGATAATATGATAGTTTTGTTGTATAAGGCTTACTTAAGACATCTTATTCGACACTATTATCGTATACGCTATTATGGTAACCGGTTCTATATAATCTTTTCATAATGAAATCTAATTAAAATACTTAGTACTGTTTACTGAATAGTTGAATGGGATTTTTTGATTTATTGCACGATTAAAATAAAAAAATTTGTCTGATGTTTTGTCTTAAAATACCTAGACATTTAAAATATATATATCTGAACATTGATTGTATTCTTTACTATGGGTTATGGGCTCATATTCGTGTTCTGATGAAGAATCATAAACCATTTTACCCAAATCAACCCTGCCTGTTGCCTGTGCTGTTGTGTCTACACGTTGTCCATTTAAATTTAAAATTCTTTTATAGTTATCTCTGACCTTTTTCTTAAAGTTTTCACTTCGTTTTCCTTTTTTCCAGTGGGAAATTGGCCGACTGCTTCAGCTTGACATTGTTTACAAATTATTAAAAATGTCATCTACTGATATGGGCGTAAAAAGTTAGGTTAGTACGGGTAGTGCTATAAATATTATATAAGGTTCACTAAATAATGTTTTTGCATTTACAAAAGCATTTTTATATTTTAAATGCTTTTTAACTATTTCATTGCGTTTTATTTAATAACCATTATAAAACAGTCTTTTAAGAGTAGCCATAGTTACTTAACTGTCGTCAAAATCAAATTGTTTTATAAGTAAGTTCCCGTCACTGCTACATAATCTTACAATAAAGCTTCTATAAAAGTAGAGTGAATGCTTTTATAGTTGCTTTATAAACTGTTTAAAATTATCCCTACAAACTAACTATAAAATATATCTAGCTTAAGCGAGAAGAGTCGTATAAGTTTTGTTACATACATGTTTCTAAGCAAACTGGTTTCTGTACTTTTAAAACTGTTTTAACAATTAACCTTAGAAACACCTATATAACAAACTTATAAAATAATTTTGGTTATACAGCAAGTTAGTGTTGATGGCAAGTGTTAAATAATAATTCAGAGTATTTAAAAGCTCTAATAAATCCGATATAAAACAATTTAGTCGAATAGTAATATTCTTGTGCTACTTGGGATGCGTTTATGTATCTATATATATAACCTCCGAAGATTCTAGAACCTTTAATACTTCAATTTGTTACCTTTGGTTATATAAAAACTGTGACCTCAAGTCAAGATCGCCTCACATTATTAAAGGGAAATTATTATTAAACTAAAACAGCTATTTGGGCAGCTCTAATGGATCCTGTTAGGCGCCTACTTACATAACCCAGTATGGCCACACGTGGTTTCTTATGGAAGGCCAGGTGGAATTAAACTCTTACAGGTTTAGTTGGAGAATCTTAGGTTGTTATGTGGGCCTTAAAATCCCATGTGGTATATTAATTATGTGGCTTAACTTATATAAATGCCGAGCGGCAGGAAAAACGACTAAATTTCCGAAACCAGCAAAACCCCTAAAAATAATAGGAAAAAAAATTACCCTCCGAAATCCCAACAACAGAAAAACCAAAAAAAAACAAAACAAAAGAAATCAAAGGAGCTTACCTCTAAAAGGGGAGTGAGACCTCGCAGTCTTTTGGCAACAAAAAAATAGCCTAACGGCGACAGGCTCGACTTTCTTGTCTGAAGGTCTTTTTCGAAAAGCGAGCTCAAAGGCCACGAGAACTCCGAAGAAACCCCCTTTTTCTCCAACAAAAATCAGCTGACTCAAAGTATTGCCAACTTAACATACTCAAAAAAAAAAGGAAGAGAACAGAGACACACTATAAAAGATCTAAACGATACGAGAGTCTGGGCTTTTACCCGAACATAAATTAAATAACGAAATAAAGAAAATAATTCATAACAACTTTGTTTATAAATAAAATTGCCAAAAGTAAAAAATGGGCGTTCTGTGACTTGACGGGAAACAGAAACAGAAATACATAGCCAACCTATTTGCGGCACCTGGGGCCACAACCAACAGAAAAGCAGAAGTAGTGCCTTTGCCACATATTTTGACTAATGTTCTGTAAACAAAGATGATACAACCTAATAAACAATCTTTGGACCAAATATCTATAAAAGATGCACTTTGTGAAAATGTGACTGTAAGAATCAAAGGTAAGTCTAACATTCCCCACAAAGTCAATAGTGGCAATTTTAAAATTGCTACAATGTAAAGGTACGACTTCCCACGTACACCCAGGCACCTACTAGTATTGTCTTGATACAAGCCGGAGATACAATAACACAACACAACCTAAATTTTTGTTAATCATTGTTTTTTGTTGGGTTAAGAAAAAATATATTGTAGTGAATCACCAATTAACAATCAAACTGTAAGCAAATACGACATACGTTCTCGGTCTTGCCTTAACTCTATTTTAGGGCGGAAGAAATATGTGAACGTGTCGGGTTTACGTCGCGCTGGTAGCGTCACTCGAGCGCTCTAGGCGTAAGCCCTGGAACTATCGAGTAGCTATTTCGTTTCGTTTGTATTTAAACTTAGTATGAGCGTTAAGGTGTAAATAATAAGAATAACTTTAAAATTATCAGTCCTCTTCGTAAACCCCGTTATAATTGGCAGCCCAATGTACGGCTTGAAGATAATAAAAACTGATTGTAGTGTTTACTTAAGTGCAGGTCGACAACACTGATCCGCTTGCACACCAGCAACAAGAACGAGGACAAAGCAAGCAGCCATGGCAATCACCGCCGAAGCCCTTGAAGATCCAGTAAGACTACAGTAGCCTCAAACTCCCACTAGGCAGTTTACTCACTGTCCAGCCCGATTGCATGGAACAAAGACACAGGAAGTCCAACTTCTGCACACATTCTGATGTCGGCCGATCATGCCCTCCTCTTTTTCCTACGCACTGACGATAGTTCGTACCCCCTAGAGGCTGCACTACTCCAGCGGAGAGTAACAACGAAAGTCCGGTAGATTATGCCAATCGCCTACTGCAGCGCTACTCCGAAATAGATATAAATCCTGAAAAAAACAAAAAAATCAGGACCGCCACAAAACACTCGCAGATTCTCACCGACGTGTAGCGAAACGAACCAGCTAGGACATCGCCTCCCAAAATCAACCTGACAAAAACTTGGATCATACCACATATCAGTTCTAACACTCTACCAGCCCCCGAGGAACCAAGCCGAAGACCTGCCACTTCGCCTTATGCCACAGCGCCCCTCGGAGAATGAGGTCGCCCGAAGAAGATACCTAAAGCCAACTCCGAGATGGAGATTGTAACGTCTATACACGAGCTCCTGATATTTTAAGTACGCGCAACACTCACCCTCTTGACAGCGCCACTATACTCCAATGCCAAAATAATTGGCAGTGACTCATTTTTACCGGAGTGTGCAAGACGTAAGGGGAACGCCAATTCCAGAGGCGTGTCATTTTAAACAATAATAATTCAAAAAATATATGAATTTTTTGTTTATTATTATAATATATTTACATTTACTATAATAAATATAATATTATAAATTAAACTGAAAATAAATTAAGATTTTACGTTTAGTGATCTAATGAAGTAATTAGAAAAACTAAATTACGCAGGTATAAAATCCAAAAAGAATAATAAAGCAACGGTATATATATTTTTCATAATTTTTTTATTATACCACGTAATAATAAGAAACATTTAATAGTGGATTAAGGGCAAAGCCTAAACCTAAATTAAAAATGTTTATAAATTTTACTGTTGTTACCTAATGAACACTAATTGATAATGATTTGACAAATTATAATCCACGCCGGCATTAAAAAGTGTTATAATGACAATACGTTACAATTTTAAATTCATTATTACCATTACAGCGATTATTCACTATCTGACGATGAAAACATTTTATTACTGTCGCTACTACTGTCATCTGCAGGATTTATAACAATAGGTTCTACCATGGCTTCAACGCGTACATCTAAGTCCCACATTTTTTTTTCTACGCCCTCGACATGTAATACGCACTTATGCCAATCTGCTGCTTGTACATTCGCTATTGCCGTTTTTAACAGTTCTTTAACAACTTTTAATTTAAAAGTTTCATTTTCACGCGCCACTTCGCCTTTTGTCTGTGCCCATATAAGCTCGATTGGATTTAGTTCACAATGGTAAGGCGGTAAACGTAATATTGTAACACCTCGTTCACGAGCCATTTCACCCACTACATATTTCGTATATTTTTTTTGTGAAGTCTTGCAAGATCGAGCAACTGCACTGTTAGGCATTTTTTTACCAAATGCAATGTTTTTTTCTTCGAACCAGTCAACAATATTTACTTTTCGCCACAAGCTTCCACCCGACGGCTGTGGTATGGTGCATTATCCATCATGATTACCGACCCACGTTAAATCCGCGGTAAGATGGATTTAAACCAATCTTCAAACACTCCCGAGTTCATATCATCATGATAATCACCGGTTTAACGAGATTCAAACACGTTTAGCCGACAACCTTTTCCTGAAAGAGCTTTCAATCCAGTGGACAGTCCGCTTGATAGTTTTATAAACAGTACGGCGAGATGTCTTAGTCAATGTGGCACAAAGTTCTGCTGCATCAGTGAATGATATTCCACTGTGTGTACTTAGAATTCCCTCATACACATTTTTTTACCATTAAACGCTCCCCAGGATTTAAATGACGTCGTTTTGTAACTTGTTGGTTACAATCACTTGAAGAACTCGCCTGCATTATAATATTTGCTGTTTTGAATAACCAACAAAATAACACCAAAATAATAAAACTGAATTGCTAATATCCTCTTGATTGAAACTCGTCTACGACACTGAACGTTGGTTAAAGGCGATAAGAAAGCGTGCGAGCGCCTTTAGACATGGGTTTTTCCTACCTGCGATGCCACATTAAGTAAAACAGGTACCGTAGGGTAAAAAGGCCCTTAACACAGTGGAACCACACGATTTATCAAAAACCAAAATATGTATGTACTTTTCTTGCATAAAATTGGGGCTTATAACAAATAAGTCTAAATTGTATAATATTTATGTAAATTATAATGAAAATTTAACCTGTGCAAAGTATACCTGTTTTCACTTGTTTCAGATTCCTCCTCCTTGATGTCTAGTTCTTCATTTTTAATTTTCCAATCCCCATACATCTGGTCAGTTTCTGCTTCACCCTCTTCAACTTTAACCTCCGCTTTTGTTTGGTCAGGAAATATTTGTATGTCCCTGTAAAACATAAAATTATCCCTTTTAAAGCGGGTCAAAAACAAAAATTGTTGATTGTTTTTAATCAGTGCTAAAAGTACCGGCATTAAATGTCGCAATCGCTTTTCATTTGTCAATAGCTTCTATTACTTTCCTTCTACCAGAGGCTATAACTGCTAACATCTTTACTAGTTAACTGAGCTAAGTTCAAGAGAGAAACAAGGGAGGAAGTAAGATTCTTATGTAAATGGGTCAAAACTGACAAGTAACTTACTGAATTTACTTGAACTTGAACTAAGAAAGTGTGCAAAACGTAAATAAGTAATTGCTATTTTGTATTAATAGTCAGTAGCGTAACTAGAAGACCTGGGTTTGAGATCCAGCAAATATTTTTTTGGGCAACACTCAAATGTTAAGATTCACCTATTTGCCTCAAGCAAGCCCGGGTTCATGAAACACGTGGAACCATTTCTGCTACGTCACTGTTATTAGTTGCATTTTTGGTTTATTTTATAGAGAACATTTCTTATTTTTCGATACCAATTTTTGTCAGAATTTGTTCGCACTATTTTTTATGGTTAAGTTTAAATAAATTTTGAATGTTTTTTCATAAGCTTTGTTTGTTTTTTACATCGGCATTGGAAAGTAAAGTCTGTGCGTTTTAAGAAGTCCGCTAAGCCATAAAACCTCTTGAGCATTATGTCGGTGGCTCTCAAACAATAAATTATATTGAAGGTAATTTTGGATGTTGATGAATTACATTTTCTAAATAAAATAATTTAAAGTAAATAAAAAATTAGTTTAGGTAAAGAAAAATAATAATTTTTTAGCTTTTGTAGTATTCAGACAAATTAGTTTTACGAATTCTTTTTTATAAAGTTTTGGTTCTAAAAAGAACCGATTTTGTAGTCTTGCGACAGAACGTACCTACTTGTATATAGGTACTACTAAAAGTAGTCTTCCTCTGCATTTGAAATTTCACCCATGCTTTCAGACTCATCAGAATCAACATCATCGTCATCATCATCATCATTCGTAATAATTAACGGTCTTACTTCGTCTATAACCTGTTCTGTCTATCATCATTCGTAATAATTAACGGTCTTACTTCGTCTATAACCTGTTCTGTCTCATAATTTTTCTGTGTGTTCAATGCATTTCCGCCATTCTTCTTTGCCCGCTTGGCTAAGCGCCTCCTCCCATAACTTTATAACGCTAGGCTTACCGATATTTTTACAGGCATGTTTGTCATAATAGTTCTTGCTAATACCCCATACCAATTCAATTGCGTTGTAATGACAATGGTAGGGCGGCAATCTCAAAACTTGATGTCCATATTTGAGGGCTAATTCGTCAACAACATACTTTTTTTTAAATGACTGCTCTTTACACTTGCTTAAAAGTTCACTTTTTAAATATAAATTTTCATGGTTTATGTTTTTCTTTGACAACCACTCTTTTATTTCTTCCTTTTTCCCGCTGCTTGTAGGGAATTTCTCTTCGAGTCTCGTATGGTAAGAGGCATTGTCTAAAACAATTAAGGAAGGTTTTTCTAAACTTTTTAAAAGTTTTTCCTCGAACCAATGCTCAAAAATTTCAGCATCCATATTGCCGTGACAATCATCAGTTTTTTTTGTTGATGAAAATATCAAACTGGCATTTAAAACAAAACCTTCTTCATTACCAGCATGTAATTTAATATACCTTTTTCCATTACTTGCACGGGTACTTGAATAACAATGGTTTAAGTCATCCTGCCAAGACGTTTTTGTTGAAGTTCCGTTTGCAAATACCCATGTTTCGTCAAGAAAAACAACTTGTCTTGACAATTCCGATTTTTTGTTGTTTAAATAATCCCTTAAAAATTGCCATCTTTTCGAAACAACATTGGACAGCTCGCAAAGCAGTTTTCTGTTGTTCGTTTTTTTCATATTTGAAACCCATATGTTTTAAGATGATGGACAAACTGTTAGTTCCAATATCGCAAAGTTTTTTTCTGCTTTATCTTTTCAAGAATAGCTTTGAGGGTAACATATTCCTTGGCTTTATACATATCATAAACAATATTCCTAATAGAGAGTTTTATCCCTTGGGATAAATCCAAGGTTTTTGAATAGAGTCGAACCCTTTTATATGGTCTGTCCAAATCCTCTTCACTCTTTTTTCGAAGTCTTCTTAAGGTCTTCTCTGAAATGCCGCAAGCATCAGACGTTCGTTTTTGCACTGCCAAAACAGACTCTAACGGGCCCGAGTTATCTTATTTTAAAGTAAAATAACGTTCCACTTGTAATACCAAACGGCGTTCACCTGGAGATAAATGCCTTCTAGGCGATGTGCCACCTTGCTGAACATTTTCCATAACTTTGCTTAACAACTGATTTTAATTCACACACAATGAGAAACAAACTAAAAGTGAAAAGCACAACTACTTATTTAAAATAAAGTAGAACAAACCATCCCGCACTTCAGCAAATTTTAATTATTTCTTGGAAAATAGTAATTATTATGAAGATTTAATTATAATAATCCCAAAATAATGTCATTATCGGAAAAGTATATACCTGACAAAATCTTTAACATCGATTTCCTAATGGCAAAAAATCTGAGAATGATTTTCTGATTATTTCCCAATCCCGAAATGTATTTTGAAGATTATTTACCAAATAAAAAACTAACGATTTCTGACGGGTGATATTTTCACTTTTGACAAGGGTGATTTTCACCGGAGAGCGGGAGATTATCGCCGGATTTCTGACGGTTGAGATTTTCACTTTTGACAAGGGTGATTTTCACCGGAGAGCGGGAGATTATCGCTGAATAATCAGGTGAAAATCAACCCGCTTTTATAATGGATGAGGTAAATAATCTATTTAATTATTATTTATGCTCAACGCGTAATTCTAAGATAATTTTGTTTTGAAACCTCTGATTTCGCCCAGTAATAGAATACAGTAAACCAGTGGGATGTTCGGTGTGATCAAGTATAGCGAAGGTGCGAAGATATTGTAACTTAACCGACTTACTGTTTTAAAAGCGATAACATCCCTTGGTGATTTAATCCGATATCGGACTTCTTAAAACGCACAGACTTTAACAACAATATTTGGATGTTAATGACATTTATTGCTTTTTTGGTATGCTTAATTTGATATAAAATACATAGAGACATTGATTAAATTCTGAAATTTAGTGAATAAATGGTATTTTATAGTGAATTACCTCAAAAAGCCTTGAAACGTCTTTAAAAATCGCAACTATTGTTTAAACAGTAAACCAGTAATTTAAAAACGAGACATTTGAACTACCCGCCATAAATTTCCTACCGTAGCGCTCGGGGCGGACTGGTGGATAACTTGAATTTTTGTTTCGCTGGCTATCTACGTAGATTGCATTTCTAACCAGACTAGAATAACTTAATTGATGAAGATCGTTCCCGTTCGTTAAGTTCTTCAACCAGACGCTGATGGCGCTATTGTAGGGATTTTGTTTTATAAGGTTGGTAACAACAAAACATGTATTTAGAATGAGCGTGTTGAACGTTCTGTATCTTTCTTTCTCTGCATTCAACCGTACCAGCTAAGGTGCGATAAAGATAAAAATATGACTTATGCGCTGATTCATAATAAAAATATCTTCCGGAGTCGGACCCAACTGACATTGACATTTTAAAATAAAATTTTTAAAGGAAGCGGCGCGACGTATATTATATATAAGTTTATTAAGTTTATTCTGCTAAAATGGTGATTTATTGTTGCGTTCCCGGATCTAAAGTACAAAGCGGGAAACGTGTGAAAATGCACAGGTTTCCAAAAAGCGACCCGGTAAGTTTTTTATTGTTCCAGCGAAGTAATAAAAAGGGTGTATAGTGAAGAGCCAAAAAGGCACCTTGCACCTATTCTGTTTACAAATATAATATGATATAATCATAAACATTACATATATACAGGGTCGTTGGTATGTATGGAAACGGTCGATTAATTCTTAAAGTATAACAGTTAGCAAAAAATATTTTAGGTAAAAGTTTTAGGGTTTTTTAAGGTGTATTAGAACTTTAAAAAAATAAGTATACAGGATGAGTCAGAAAACCGTAGGGAAGCAAAGTTACCTTTTTTTAAATAGAACACCCTATATCTTCGAACATTTTTGGATTTAGCATGAAATAGCAATTATTTTTTAATAAGTGCATTATAAGTCTAAACCTAATAGTTTCCGAGATATCGACTTTTGAAAAATGACATTTTTCAACTTTGACAGCTTCTAGCTTTCTAACGGTACGCTTTAGAGTAAAACGGCTTACATGTCCCTATCTTACTTTTTTATGATCTTTCCAAAAACATCAACTTCCGGTTAAACCGGAAATACTCTATTTCTGGCTTTTGAGTTAAATCCGGTTTAACCGCAAGTTAATGTTTTTGGAAAGAAAATAAAAAGTAAGATAGGGACATGTAAGCCGTTTTATTCTAAAGGGTACCGTTAGAAAGCTAGAAGCTGTCAAAGTTCAAAAATGTCATATTTCAAAAGTCGATATCTCGGAAACTATTAAGTTTAGACTTTTAATGCATGTATTGAAAAATAATTGTTATTTTATGTAAAATTCAAAAATATTCGAAGATATAGGGTGTTCCATTTAAAAAAAAGTAACTTTGTTTCTCTACGGCTTTCTGACTCAACCTGTATACTTATCTTTTTTTAATTCTAATACACCTTAAAAAACCCTAAAACTTTTATCTAAAATATTTTTTGCTGACTGTTTTACTTTAAGAAATAATCGACCGTTTCCATACATACCAACGACCCTGTATATTAGTGTATATACTGATTTTCTTAGAGTTATGACAGTTTGCGATCTTAGTACAATGTCCGTGTATTTTTAGACGCATAAACTTTGGCTAAATCCTATTCAAAATCCATTACTCCGTGGCAAATACAACATTGGCATTCAAAGAATTCATAGAGTTTGTCACACATTTTGAATAGGACCAGAAAATTGAGCATGGCAAAAGAGGATCGTGTTTAAAGCTGAACGCTGTTCTTATGTTAAATCTTTACAGCACAATCATAGGTGTAGGAAAGGTGTTTCATAAATCTTGTGCAAGTCGAGATTGGGTTGATAAGGTCAATTTTATTGACGAAACACGTTTGATATGCTGCCAAGACCCCAAGGTCAAGGTTGATGATAATGCTTCAGATGCTTTCTATCGATCCGAAATTACCTATCTAAAAAAGCTATTAAGCGAGAGTGAAGACAAGAACAAGATCCTTCAGGAAAACAACTCCTGATGGAGGAAACAGTGCAATTTATTGTATGAAAAAATCTCTCAACTGGAGGGAAAGTCAAGAAGCACCGGTAAAAAAGGTAAACAAAGGAGGAAACCCCGCTCACCCCTCCCGCCTCCTGCCAGCCACACTCAAAATGAAACGACAGAATCGACATCTACTGTGCAAACTGAAGTTGGACACGAGAATGTCGGCATACCGAAATCCTAATTTCTGAAAATCTTGGCGTCATTGCTTCCGTGGTTCAAATTACCCAGAATCCCCAGGAAACTTGTAAATTCCAAGGCAACGGTAGTTCAAATGCACCGCTCTCAAAAGTGGCTGAGAATAGTCATCAACAACAACACAACCCAGAAATCAGAAATTCAGATAACAATGGGGAGATCGTGATTGACAAAAGTGAGGATAATAGCAAGCATGGTCACAACGATGAAGGAAAATGGGAACAACAAAAAAGAAGGGGCTTCATACGCAAATCGAGGCCAAATCCAATCAAAGGTAGCAAAACAGATGTTACTTCATTAAAAACCGCACCGAGAGTCTCTACATCATATTCTTGGTTATTCATATCTGGCCTAGCGGCAGAAACTCAAGCCAGTGACATGAAAAACTATTTCTCTAGCAACGGAGCATCCAACTGTATGTGAAAAAATGAAAACCAAGAAAGATAACATTATGAGTTCATTCAAACTTGGCGTTCCAAATGAAGAAAAAGATACTATCATGGCTGCAGATTACTGGCCTAATGGAGTCATTATAAATACCTTTTTAAATCTGAAGAACACAGTGCCCAAAGGGAATAGGCAAAAAATGACTCGTTAGTCAAGGATATAACTCTATTTCATATAAATATCCAGTTATTACGAAATAAAGTAAGCTTATTAGAGTCGACTTTATCCGACATGGCGGTGGACATCCTGTGTATAAGCGAACACTGGCTTAACACCGATGAGATGAAGCTGACACGAGTGGGCAAGTATGTGAATGCTTCAGCCTTCTGCAGAGATGGAAACAGAGGTGGCGGAGCGGCTATCTTTGTTGACCAGAACATTCCATTTTCGGTTCTCACTGAATTGAATGCATCCACTATTGAGGGCACTATAGAGTTTTGTGGTATATTTCTTGAACATTTAAAAATCTATATTCTGAACCTATACAGGCCCCCTTCTGGCTGCTTTAAAACCTTCCTGGAGGTACTGGAAAATGCCCTGAACTGTATTGGTGGCCGGAGCAGCATTGTTGCCTCTGGGGACTTTAATGTTCGCTTTGGTACTGATGATGGGAGGTGCATTGACCTTTGCTGTCTTCTAGAATCCTACGGTCTTAAACAAATGATAACAAGTGCGACAAGACAAGACAACTGTATAGATAACATATTTCTCAATTTTTATTATCAGGGCTGCAAGACTTCAACGATAGATACTTCTATTTCTGATCACCTGGGCCAGGTTGTCAAGTTTCCGGTCTACATGACCAAGCCCAACTTGCAAACATCTAAAGTAACTTGTAGGCCTTTGACAGAGGCAGGTAAGGTAAAATTTTATACTCTAGTCCAACAACTTGATTGGCAAATTCTGAATACCGACCTTCTTGATTGTAACAGAGAGTTTTCAATATTTATTCAACATCTATCAAATGCTTTCTTGGAATCCTTTCCTGTAGAAATATATCATAAAAGAAACGATCAGAATCGTTCAATCAGCTGGTTTAATGAAAATCTTAAACGTATGCGTGAACACTTGCATCTATTGTGTGAGCTGTATAATTGTTATCCTTCCCCCGATATGAAAAACCTTAGGAACAGTTTTAAAAACGGATACAGGGTAGCAATTAGACATGCAAAAATTAATAATATATATATAGTGGAGTATTATAAATGAACACCGTGGTATAATCG
Organism: Polydrusus tereticollis; assembly: GCA_963920685.1. NCBI lineage: Eukaryota > Metazoa > Arthropoda > Insecta > Coleoptera > Curculionidae > Polydrusus > Polydrusus tereticollis. The sequence continues at coordinate 29,628,636 of OY987336.1, forward strand.
AAGGCTCAAGTAACGGGGAGGTTAGCATCGACCCAGATCATTTCAATAAATTCTTCACGGGAATCGCTCCTAAACTTCAAAGCAAACTACACCCTCCACTGATTGATCCAATTCAGAACATAACTTCTAATACAGGAGTACCTTTTTTGTTCACAGGTGTCACTTTTAACGAGGTGCGAGACATCATAGACTCTCTTAAAAATAAAACAAGTAGAGATCCTTATGGCTTCAACATTTCCTTGATTAAATCCATTAAAAATCTGATTATTAGTTCATTGACCAAACTTATAATCTCTGCTTCACAGAATCTGTATTTCCAGATGCACTAAAGAACACAGTAGTCACCCCCATATTATATAAGAAAGGAGACCGTCGGGAGGTCTCGAATTATAGGCCGATCTCTCTCTTACCACTGTTTTCTAGGGTGTTTGAGAGGTGTATGGCTTCCAGAATAGCCCACTTTTTCGAATCAAATGACTTATTCTCTGAAAGTCAGTTTGGCTTTAAAAAGAGCCATAGCAAAACCATGGGAATTCTGGACCTTGTTTCGAACATCCTCGTTGCCTTTGATGATTCCACTTATACAGCCTCGGTCTTCTGTGACCTAAGTAAGGCATTTGACTGTGTCTCCCATGACTTGCTTTTAAAAAAACTATATCGCTATAATTTTCATCCAAAAAGCATCTCTTGTTGAGAGCTATCTTAAAGATCGAACACAAAGTGTGAAGGTGGATGGGGTTGAGTCTACTAAGAGATGTGTGACTGTTGGGGTCCCTCAGGGTTCGGTTCTGGGGCCCCTACTTTTTCTAGTCTATATCAATGATCTGCCTGGAATGGACTGCTCATCCAGATGTATACTCTTCGCGGACGATACCACAACCACTACCCAGCATAGTAATCTTGACACTGCAAGGGCAAGTTCGGTGGAGGCTCAGGAAAGGGCCGAGGCATGGTTCAATGCAAACATGCTGTTTCTCAACACAGATAAAACCCACAAAATAATATTTTCCACGAGAGAGATACCTGAGGCAGACTTAGTCTCCTCTGTAAAGTTCTTGGGTGTCCACCTTGACTGTAGACTTCGCTGGGACATACACATAGAGCAGCTTTCCAAAAAACTTAGTACTTATATTTGTTCTGACTGAGTGCGTGTCCCAGGGGGTCTTAAGACAGGCATACTTCTACCTCTGTCACTCGCACATAAGCTATGTCATAGTAGCATAGGGTCATGCTCCAAGTGCCAGTAGAATATTTCGTCTACAGAGAAGGGCTGTGAGGCTGGTTGCTGGTCTGGGTTACAGGGATGACTGTAGGGATGCGTTTATGACGAACAAGATCTTGACACTTCCATCACTCTTCATTTTCGAAACGCTTTGTCACGTAAAGACTCACCTGAATGAATATTCAAGTCATGACTCTATACACACATACAATACAAGAAACAAACAAAACCTTGTGCCTCAGTACTGGAGGTTGAAACGCTGCCAGAATGGTCCAGGCCACCTGGGCATCCACTTTATGAATAAAGTACCACGAAATCTAAAAGAATTGCCACTTCCTAAATTCAAAAGTACTATAAGATCCTACTTGCTTAACGGAGCATTCTATTCAGTGGATGATTTCATGAACTCTGTATGGTAAAATTGTAAGCTTAAATGTTGTCTTGTTAAGTATACATTTTATTTTTATTGTATAAGTTTGTTTTTAATCTGTTTTTAATCTGTCTGACGTTCAATTATCCAATTTTATTATATAATTATTAAAATTTTTTTGTAACTTGTCCAATAGGCCACTGACGAGGCCACTGACCTTACTTTAAATTTACTTTCTGTGAAATACTCTACTAAGAATTTTATCGTTAATTACATTATGTATTAGATTTATTGGCTTGTGTAAGTACTGTACTTATGTATATTAACACCAATAGATTATTTGATTTGATTTAGGTAAAAAACTTGCCCTTGTTATTATATTAATTTATGTAAATATCTAATATTATTAAAGCTTGTCGCCATATCAAAAACGTTGTTCCTTTTATTCTCCCAAAATATATTGACTTTAATTCAAAGGGTTCGCGCTTCTATCTTCCTTCAGAGTTAGAAGCGCAAAAACTTGAATTAAATTTTCAAGCGTGGCGCCGACCCCCCGCCCCTCACCCCCATTGCCACATTTAGTTCTTCAATCAGACACGAATGGCGCTATTAGGAAACCAATTTAGTATGTTAGGTCGCCTATCTATCCCTTCCATAAGCGCATCTCTCTTGTCTATGTTTCTAACCTCTTATCTGTTTTGTGAAATACGACTTAAGAGGGACGTTGTTCGTTAGTTCCCTGTTCTCGGCATCGAATATGTTATTCGGGGAATAGTTATTCTTTATTTATCTAGAAAATAACACTATTCGTACGTGAAACGATACTGTTTTTACTTATACTGCAATTAAATTTATTCTGAATAACAAATGCCTCCATCTGTATCTGAAAATGGCGGGCCTATTAAAACATTAATTTATACAAATCCTGTACAAAATCGGGACCATCTTAGGAATAGGATGATTCAAGAACGAGATAGAATACGAAATACGTTTTTTGGAACATGTGCGAAAAAATATGAAAAAGGATGCAGCTTGTATCATGGCTAAAGGTGCATGGTCTACGAGGACCTACAAGTACCAAAGGTTCTATCATAACAGTGTGTCCTATATGTTCTATAAAAGTGGTGATAAAGAACAAAGTCTATAATAGTTATTTATGGTACAACTGTGTTATGTTATATAATAATATAAGTCACGGTGGGAAATGTTGAATGAAAATTCCCGAGTGACTTATATGACCTAACACTCGAGTGCCATACAAAATTTTATCCAACACTTGATGATATTAATAAAAAATAGAAAATTATATTGTCTCAATGTAAACTGGAAAACCCTGTATTATATTTATTTTTAATTGACATATTTTTGAATGACAAATTTGACACGTAAAAGTAGGCTAGTGTGATTATTGTTGTTATGGAATTGATTAATAACAAAAATTTGAAGAGAGTAAATTAAATTATTATTTTTGTCATTTTCGATGGTGGTTTTTCAAAATACAGTGCGTCCATAAAGTCTTGCACAAATTCATTTAAAATTCAGGTATTTACTTTTTAAAAACGCTCGGACACGTCAATTAGTACTTTTGTTTGCGCATTTTTTAACGTAAAATGTTTTTATACAGGGTGTCGCACGTATGAGGTATGAGGTCATCAATAAATGTGTTTAAAATAAATTTTCAAACGTCAATATTTTGGAAACCGTGATTTCCAGAGGTGTTAAGTGTTCATCATAGAATTCAAAATTGATATAATATACAGGGTGTTCCATTAAAAAAATCCTTGATGACCTCATACCTCATACGTGCGACACCCTGTATAAAAACATTTTACGTTAAAAAATGCGCAAACAAAAGTACTAATTGACGTGTCCGAGCGTTTTTAAAAAAAGTAAGCCCCTGAATTTTAAATGAATTTGTGCAAGACTTTATGGACGCAGTGTATAAAAAAACTCCAGCCGAAATTCAAAAAGAAGCTGACCTAGCGTGTTCATTTATTATTCCCCACAAGTCCAGAAATAGTTATGACAAAACCTTCAAAGAATTTATCGACTGGTGTGATAAAAGATGTGCCTGCGTGAGTTATAATCATAACCCACTAGTGAGTTATGGTTATAACCCACGTTTGAGTTATAAGCTACTTTATTGGTCGAAAATCGAACTAATAATGTTCACATTATATGTAAGTGTTGGATAAATAAATTTTATCCAACATCTGCTAGTTATAGATTTATCGAAAGATTTATTATTTATGTCATTTCAGACAAGAAAAGTAACAAATAACACACTAGTGAGATAAATCATAACACACTAGTGGGTTATGATTATAACTCACTGGTGGGTTGTGGTAAAATATGCACATATTTTTAGATTTTAAATTAGGCGAAACTAGGGCGTACCGCTATACAAAACTTACCAAAATGGTTACTTATTCTACGAAGTTGTCAGGTATATATTTAATTTGTTTACTATTTATTGCAACCAACTATGGGATCAACAACATTACCTAATCTGGCCTGCTTCCTCATCGTCAATATGCTCAGTTTTTATTTTCAGTTCTATTTTTTTTGGTTTTTCTTCATTAAAAAACAATTCTGTCGTATCGCGGCATGGATTATTGCTGTTTTCCCACAAATCACACATGTTCAGAAACAAATTAATTCAGCTGAAACGCCAACTTATTGGTGTCTCGGGTAAATGGAACACAGACGGCACGAATTAACAAATTAAATCGTGTTTATCACAGAACTCAAAAAGTGTTTATTTAAAAAAAATTTAAATCTGTTGACGTCTTAAACATAGGTTAGTTCCTATCATGTCTTCTCCTCGATTCTTTTATCGAGACCCAACCAACCAAACAAACTATGAGCTGGCTGATTGTCGATAAGACAGGTGGCCATTGCAACTAAGACCAAGGCCCATGGAATAGAAGTTGTCCCTCTTATTTTTATGCTAAGGCCAACCAAACTAACCTTAATGCTGGTTTGTGTCAGTGTATTTAAGTAACACTTAAAGCTAAGCCTAATTTTTATTTAACTTTCCGTTCGCTCACGCGTCTTAGCAAGAAGTTGTTTTGCACACATCATGTGTTAGAAAAAGAAAAACGATTTACAATACCTGAAGTCGGATTCCGAAGTCGACGACACGATGACATTTTGATTTTAAAGCTGGCTAACCAAATCTTAGTTGATTATATTTTAAGTTTAGCGTGAGCATAAGAGACCAAGCTAATCCAAACAAAATTCTCTTTTCCGCGCTATCAACCCCAGACGGCACTGTGGAATATGCCTATTATATCTTATTTGCCAAAATATATTGCAATATTCCTGGGATATCCCATAAATATGTCGAATATTTTATATACAAAAGCAATAGTCCGGGGTATGTTTAACAGATATGCAAAGAATATTTGGTTTTCATATTGGCAAGATATTCCACCAGCATATTAAAATTAATAAAAAAATAATTTTTTTAATTTAAAAAATGTATCTATTCAAACGTTTTTCTTGATTATGATTAATGTTCTTGCATTATTATTTTTTTTCAAAACCCTCTCCTCTCCAATTTATGCCCCTCTATAAGCTTTGAGGGAAAAGTTTTTCTTTTAATTTCTCCCCTTTAGAAAAAGCTAGAAAAATGAAATATGGGGTTTATTAATCTACAGTTTCAACAGTTATTTTAACCCCAATGTGGTATTCTTTTATTTATTAATTTATTTGGCAACAGCCTACTTAGCTATGCACGGAACTAACCTATTTAAAAGATTTATTTGGGAATGTGTTATTTTTTTTTGTGGGAAAAGTATTAAATTAAATAAAGGTTTTAGAATGAACCTTTTTTTGTGAATCAAATTTTTCAACACAAATTCAAAAATTGCAGTTTCAGTCTTCTGGCTTTCTCTATCAAGAAGAAAATAAATACGTAGAATGGGGTACTTTGCCCGGTTTTCGAGATTTTTTTTGAATAACTTCTCTTGTTTTTAACTATGAAACTTGATATAAAACTATGTGAAATTTTAGCCTTTTTGGAAACAAAATCTATAGTTTGAGGCTAGTTAGTTAGCTTTATCTATTTTTTTTAAAACGCCAAAAATTTGGCAAAGTTACCATCGAAATGGGGTAACTTTGCCACGGCCTATAACTTTAACAGAAAGGCAAAGATAGCCCAACTAATAGCATATTTGGATTCCTTGGAAAATTTCCTCTAATATAGAGATAAATTTCTCAGAAATATGTCAATAAATAAGCAAATTACGACCTTGTATTTAAACATACTTTATTTCTTCAAACTAAATGAAATAAATTTCAAAAAATTATATTGTAAAATAACAAAAACACATAAAAACTTAAGAAAAAACACAAGAAACATTCTTTAAAGAAAAACTAAAGAGTTTTTACAAACTTCTTAAGACAAAGTGTATTCTGACACATCTTGAAATTCATAAATTTCCCTTGAACTTGAACACGAACTTGGCGCTAACAAAATTTTCACAACTTCACTTTTAACAATGTAAGCTACGTCATCAACTGACGGAAAACAAAATCTTTTGCCATTTCTTCTCAGAAATTTTACTTTATAAAGATTTGCTTCCTCCATAGAAATAATTTGTGCAATGAAATGAACCTTTCTCTTTGCAGCTTCAAGCTGTACAACTACAACTACGCTTACGGATTTTCCGCGTTCGACGCGGACCATTTTTTTCCTTATTTTTTCGCTGGAAGCATCTGAACTGCGAGTTTTTTTAAGATAATTTACCACTGCGTCTCCTACTTGGTTACTGACATTTTCTTCAAGTCTCTGTTTCTGCAACATTTTAATAACTTCACTTCTGTTCATTGGATAAATCCCAGCCTTTCGGAATCCGTTTTTTATTATTGAGGAATGGTTCATCTCAATTTTCTGAGTCAATGTCTTAAGTAAATTTGGAAAACTGGTCTTATTCAAAACTGAATCTCTTGGATTTCTGATTTTGTAATTAGTCAAAATCTGCCTCCATGCCATTTTTAAAGCTCTAAAGAAACTTATGTCTAAGGGTTGTGTCAAATGCGTCGAGTTTGATGGTAAAAACACAAATTTAATATTTAACCTCTGACACTCTGTTAAAACTTCAACGTTAACATGGGATGACAAATTGTCCCCGATTATTACTTTATCGCCCTCAAGAGACTGGGCCCATGGAATAACAATTCGTTTAAACCAATCTAGGAAGCATACGCTGTCGAACCATCCGGACTTACTTCGGTTAAACCTTGTTTTTGGTGGTCCTCCAATACACCACTGGTCATATTATACGATCCGCTTTATACACCACATAAGGTGGGAGAACCTGCCCCGATGCTGTTGCGGCAAACATGACTGATATCGCGGTTTTTGTTGAATTCAAAACCCTTTCTGGATATTTACATCCCCTGCGAAAGAGACACTTTTGAGAGCCAGGGTCATCTGATAAGTTAGTTTCGTCAAAATTTAAAATTCTGTCTGGTGTGACATTTTCTAGGGTAACTTCTAGATTATTGAAATAATGATCAAATTCTTCCTCCGTTTTCTCTGCTCTCACACGCTTTATGTTTTGGCAATGTCTTTGTGTTAAACGGTTCTTGTATCTTTTTAAAAAAGCAAATGCCCATTCTTTTCCTGGCAAATTATTTGAAAATTTAGCTATCGTCAAACCATTAGAATCCAAATAGCTTTTCACTACCATGCGTAGGTCAAACAGTCTAAGAGGGCTTCCAAATTCCGAACAAGCTATGACAACATCTACAAAGCTTCTTTCTACGGCCTCTGATAAAACTGTTGGTGCACCCACACTACCGCAGTGCAAGTTTTTAATTTTATTTAGGATGGTTCTACGAGGAATATTAAAAGTGTCAGCAGCAACTTTTGCATTCATCCTTTTTTGTCGTACAGCAGTAACGGCCCTATCCAAATCCTCGTCCGTATAATCCTTGTACCGTCGGGCACCTAATTGTCTTATATACTCCCGCGGCATTTCCTAGAAAAACGAAAAGCTGATTTAATTCAAAAGATACTCCAAGAACAAAAATGCTGGGTAACTTTGCCACCCGAATTAATTTTCCTTTGTGTAGCAGTTTGGCAACATCTAATGCATTTACAACTCTAACCTATAATAATCTACCTCATATCCAAAACTGGTATATCTACTGTTATCGGTTTTCTTTCCACACGCCTTAGTATAGCAACGTGTTCAGACATGCGTAAATATAGCAATATACATATCCACTTATATTTAGTTAATGAAGTTTAACTTACTGTAATATTTTATCGCAGACGCTAAGTTACACCACCACTTGTTGCTCGGACATTCTAAAACAACACTACAGTGTTGCCAAATTTAAAAAATGAATTTTATTTAATTTCACTACACGTTTGGCAAAGTTACCACATCAGGCAAAGCAACCCCATTTTACGGTAAATAACATTTTTCCTGAACTTTGGAAGGGCATAACTTGAAGAGAAGTAGTGTAAAAAAATATGAAAACCCCCCGTTAATTTTAGCTAATAATTCTTAAAATTTTTCATAGCAATTTACTACCAATAAGCACACAAATTTCGAATTTTAGATATACACGGGGCATGCATTAGATATGCCCAGGATATATTCTAGAAGATAAAAAGATGTTGCTGGCATATGTTTCATGGTGACCTTGAATATCCCCCGAATATCCATAAGATATGACACGTGAGATATGGTATATTCCTGGCATATATGAATATGCCAATTGAATATCCTAGGAATATGCATGCAATGTGTTTGTGCCGTCTGGTACTATGCCAGTTTTAAAATTTGATCTTGGTCGTGTCGGCAATTTCGGAATCCGTCCACAGTGCTTGTGGACGTTATGCCACGAAATTCAATAGAGTTCAATTTCGGCAATAATTCTCGGTTCTCGACCTTTTTCAGCTTCATGCCATCAAAAAAATACTTAAAAAGAAGAATCAAGGAAAATATCTGAGGTAGTGTCCGAGAAGAACTTCTCGGGCCAACCTGAACTAACCTTAGTCTACCATTGCAACTAAGACTAAGACTAAGACTAACCTTAGTCTTCATTGCTCTCGGGTAGTATGCTATTACGCTATTAGTAGTGCTAAATACAAAATTTTTGACTAATATAAACGTAACGGCGCGTCGCAAGAAATACCACTCTATATGTAGCGGCTTTTTGGATTTTATGGAAAGAAACAGAAACTGACACTTAAATAAATATTTAAATATAAACAAGAAACCTAAGACGAGCCTAAAAGTGTTAATAAAAATAACTGATTTATTTTTATGCCGCCATTGCTCACTATAGGGCGATTTCGGATCGCATGAAATTTTGCATTGATTACACAGTCGATGTAGTATGTATTCCTGTTTTGCTTTCAACAACATAACAATACCTTACTCCGGCGCATACGTCCAATCGAAAATGCTTAAGCTGAAACGCATGCCCCGGAAATTGACGCTTAATTTTTATACTTAAATTATATTTTTACTAATGAAAATATTTACGAAATACAGGTAAATACTACGGAGATTTTACCGATTATCCTCTATCTCCCTTCCAGTAACGTATTTTGCCGTTACTCTCTCAACGATACCGCATACCGCTATATACGCTTTACTAACAAATCAGTAGCCCTCGTATCAAACATCTAAACGCTAACATCTAGATTTTACCAACGATTCTCTATCTCTGTTTAAGTAACGTCTTCTGCGGTTGTACGCCTTACCAAATACCTCTCTATCAATTTTTGGATACCCCTTATGGAAATTAATTTTAAGACATATAAACATTTTAAGAACCGCTACCTATAAATAAGATAGACGAAAGAATGGCCGCTAATGCAGGCCATACGTGATTAACCGCAAAATTCACATGAGTCGCCACAAATCTGATTTATATTAGATGCAGGTGTTTACTTACGATAATAATTAACGACCACCGCGATTGTGTCCAATTTATACTATAAAAACCCGCGAGGTAATGCAGAAAGCGAGACATGTTGTTTTTCTTTATTTGTTCAGGTGTATTTATTATCCGCCTAGTAACGTCAGATAAAACGCCGATTCTTCGTTCTTAAGAGTCCTGTTCACCTACTGTTATAATGATAGATCGGGGTACACTTTGGTAGTCAAACCAAAAGAAAAAATTATTATATCTTTTTGGGAATAGATTAGGTTTTTTAAACCCTAGGGGTGAAAGTCAATTAAAATTTAAAAAAAAATTAAAAAAATTGGGAAAAACAACTTTTTTCAAATATTTTTTTTTAATCCTTACAAAAATAACTTCCCCCCCCTGTGGAATATTTTTTCTGACAACTTTTCTATATGAAATTTTTCAATCATAGTTTCGGTTTCTGGTCCAAACTTATCCTACTTTTAAACTGACTTCAGACCGTTCATTTCGTTCAAATTATTCATATCTCCGCGGTTTTGTGACCGTTAGCAACAGCGCTAGCGCTACGTAACTTGCTGATTCAGTCGAACGTTTGGAAGCGGTGAGTATTTTTATGTAAAAAGATTTTTTGGATATTATTGCGCTTGTTGGTTGTCATATTCGTACAAGTTGTAAATTAATTATTTTTGTGGAAAATTAAAATGGGACGTCGAAGAGTATTACAAAATTATGGAGTAAGAAATAAATTATGCTTATCAACGCATCGTAAAAGTCGACGGAGGGCTCAAAAAATAAGGCAAATTGCAAAAGGTAACGGTCGTGTGTTTACCACGATAAAAAGGTTTTATAATTTTTTTAACCATTTTAATATATTTATATACCTATAGGACTCTTACTCTGTTTCAGAAAAGACAATATAAATAAAAATTGCATTATATTCTGCCTGTGGTCTGTAACTTACTTCTTACTCCCTCTCGTGTTCTTTTAGTGATAAACAAAAGTCTCTTGAAGAATCGGTCACTTCTGAGAAGATGTCGTGTTCTAGCGGTAGCGAAACTGACGATATTTTGGAAAAGTAAATAGTTCTGTTTTTATCATTACAAGCCAACATTCGTTCAAATTACTTTAAATCAAACATATACATTTATAGTTACATAAAGGTTGTCGAGTGGGGTACGAATAGCCATTTTCTGTCAGAAAGAATATACCGCTGAAAAATATTTCTAGTAAACATGCTGTAAATGTGTATACAAATGTCTATAAAAAAACAAACGACTAACGTCAAAATGTGAGCATATATAAAACTAAATTGACGTGTCCGAGCATTTTCCCCAAAAGTTACAGGTTAAGGCTATATTAATTTTATTCCGGACTTCTGGGAAGCCCTGTATAGTATTATTATTGGTCTCGTATTTGGTTGATGAATTCGGAACTAACGTAAATTTTTACGGATTTAAATTGTTTTGTTTTAGAAAAGGCAACATTAAGGGGAATTGTATTAGTTCTGTCGTTGTTAATGACCAACAAAAAATTTCCAATACAAAAATGTATGGCAAAAGTATGTAATATAGGTATACGTTCTTAAAGTCAACAACGTAATTTTTAGCGATTTTAAATTCTGGATATAGTTGGAGTCAAGCAAATATTTGACGCGTGACACTTCCATCTTGTCATATTTGTCCAATACTAGTTATTTCGATTTCACCAACTTTATTACAGCTGATACTTAGTCATGGCCGGACTGACGAATATTGTTATTTATAAACCTTTGCAGAAAATGATTGCTGGGAAATTGGTCTAAGAATATGAATTATAATATAAATAAATTTGTTTTGATAAATTCTGTGCATTGTAATGGTGGAATTCAGGATTGACCATTAATATCACAGGTCTTAACAAAAGCAATCTTAGTAGTGTCTATTAGGATCTTCCAGCATCTACCTATATCTGCTATAGAAGCGTTGGCTGAGGCTGTTAACTTTTCCTTCGTTCATGGCTTGTTTCCTGACTGTCTAAAGTTTGCTGTTGTTGTCCCTATTCATAAGGGAGGAGATTCTGATGATCCCTCAAACTATCGTCCGATCTCGCTTTTACCTACCTTGTCTAAGATCATTGAGAGACTCGTTAAGACTAGAGTCTTGTCTTTTTTGGAGCGAAATAGAATATTATCTTCAGCTCAATTCGGGTTTCAGAACGGTAAGAGTACCTCTGATGCAATGTTCGCTTTTCTTGAGCGACTGTACTTGAGTCTTAATGATGGGGACGCGGCCGCGGCGGTGTTCTGTGACTTGTCCAAGGCCTTTGACTGTGTCAATCACGGAATTCTGCTGCGGAAGCTCGACCATTATGGTTTTAGGGATGTATCGCTGGGGTGGTTTGAGTCCTATCTTTCGGGGCGAAAACAGGTAGTTTCGATAAATGGTAAAATGTCCGATGGGGCGTGCATTGATTGTGGAGTGCCTCAGGGGTCAGTACTCGGCCCCATTTTATTTTTACTCTATATTAATGACCTTGCATCCTTCAAAATTCAAGGTCAGTTTACCATGTTCGCAGACGACACCACAATATTGTGGCATGACGGGGATCAGGATCGACTGAACGAGATTATTAGTAATGACATCATCAAGGTGAAAACGTGGTGTGACTCAAACTTATTGTCTTTTAACATTAAAAAAACGAATGTTCTGTCATTTAAGTGCTCTCTTAATAAAATTTCAATAGAAAATCAAACTATTAACAATTCCCTGTGTTCTAAATTCTTAGGCTTACACATTGACAATAAGCTGTCGTTCTATGAACATATCCTTAATCTCTGCAGCAATTTAGCTAAAGGCTGCTATGCCTTGAGGATTATTTCCGGAGAGTTGGATGCCTCTGTATCGAGAATGGTTTACTTTTCTGTGATAGAATCGCACTTAAGATATGGGATTTCCTTCTGGGGAAATTGTACTCGTGGGATGTTGAATTCGGTCTTTGTTTTGCAGAAGAGGGCCATTCGGTATATAGTTGGAGCGGGTTACCGTGACTCCTGTCGGCCACTGTTTAAGTCACACAGAATTCTAACCCTTACGTCCCTCTTTATTCTCGAGACAGTATGTCTAATGTTTGAGAAACATAAGTCTAGTACAGACAACAAGATTCTATGCTCTGGCTATGCCACCAGGCAAACACAAAATATAGAGTTACCAATCCCGCACTATACTTTGGTTAAGAATTCACTTGTATATAATTCAAAAAAAAATATTTAATCACTTGCCTCTGAATATAAGAGCCGTTAGGTCTAAAAGAATATTTAGAGCAATGGTGAAGGATCTCTTATTGAGAAAAGCCTATTATTCCTTGGAAGAGTACTTTCAGGACACTTTAATAATGAACTGAATACCAATAATATAGTTATATTTTGGATATAAGTTATATCTATACAATTTTGTTACAATTGCAAATGTGTTCTTCTCTGGTCTATAAGCGTTAACTATGTATTGTGTCATCGGTTATCACTAGTGTCTGTTTTTTTGAATTTTGTTTTCCTGTCCTGTTTTATTCTTAAGACCATGTGAACAGTGTTGTCCCATTTACATATTTTAGGAAGCTTAGGCCGATGTATCGTATCTATATGTATATTTATTATTGTCTTTGATGGCTGTTTTTACTATTGCCTATGCTATATTTTGCTTATTTATTTGTTTGGTATCCTTTTATATGTATATACAACCTAGCTTTGTCAACAAGATTATGTCTTATGATAATAAAGCACTTTTGAGTTTGTATAACGATTAATATTATCTTTATTTATTTATTAACTACCTACCTCATTGGTTTACATCAAAAGGCCATTGCCCAAAGTCCTTCAGCCTAAGTCAATTAAGTACATATTAGTTTACACTTAAAAACTATTTGTTTGTTTAGGTTGGATTAATATTATTTATATTAATTAATGAATATGGGTAATTACCTAAAAATAATGACTTACCATAAAAACAGGAAATACTTGTACCTGAAAAACGGTTTTATTAAAACAACTGTTTAATTTTAAATTTTTATTTATGTTAAACTACAAAATACATAACATAAGTAATACTTCGTATAGCGGGTGAAAATTTTAAAACTTACCTACAATGGCTATATTGGCAAATCAAGAAAAAACGAAAAAATAGTTTCTATAAAAACGCGTTATCATTTATTGGGCTAATTTATTCCCGTGTATCTGCAAATGAGCAGAATTCTAAAAAAAGAATAGAATTAGTGCTAAAGGAATACATTTTTTGAAGATTTTATCGTGATTTTATATTCTAAGATTGTATAAGTGTCCAATATTTAAATTATGTTAAAATTACCGAATCTTCCTTACTGACTCCAGATGTACTGGGCTTGCAGTAATCGTGATCCATATTTAATCTCTAAAAATTAAAAATATATGAAAATAAAATGATGTTTATTTTTCAAACTATTCGTGTCGAGTTATATTATTTACATTGATAGAATAGTCGGAAGTGAACAATAAAAAGCTAATGAGTGCTTGCCAACGTATTAGTATATTTATTTAAAGCTTTATTAGGGCTGAAATATTATAATTTTCTTAAAAATTTTGGCCTGGGGATTGTATATTTCATATGTATTTGCATTTGACTAGGTGTTTCCAATAAATGTATTTTAACTTTTTAACCTTAGAATTCGTTAATATTCATTGTCACTGTGTATAATATGTTCTTTATTTGTCATGTATTTTATATGCAGGCTCCAAAATTTTTATATTTCAGCCCTGATGAAGCTTTACATAAATAAAGCGAAACGTTGGCAAGCACTCACTAGCCTTTTTTATTGTCCACTTCCGACTAATTCTATCAACGTAAATGATGTTTATTGATATAATGCCAGTAGAGTTACTTACTTTTCTTAAGATAAAAACACGTCTAAAAAAATAATACTAAATAAAAGTCTTATAAACTATAAACAATGTTTAACACTCACTACACAAATAAAGACAATAGAACACTATAAAAAGGCAATAAAATGATTTAAATACTCAAAATCCAAAACCAAATACAGAATGTCAACAAGACAACGACATCACTCGTTTTGGAATAAATAAAATGCGGATCTGCAGCCCATATGATTTGACCAAATCGACGAGAATTCACGTACGGTCGACAAGTGATATGAGACATTGAAAATGCACAAGAGGGAGAAACAAACAAAATTACGTTCGATGTTCGATTCATGTGTTTTCCTTTCTTCTGTTTTCTTGAGGTAACTCGGTTTATGTATATCTCTTTTTAGTCATATAGAAGGATAAAGATACAAATACTTCGAGTGGGTGGTAATTATTATAATATAAATTAGCCATTAGTAACTTTTGTATTATAAGTGGCCTGCCGTATTTGACACCCATGACAATATGGAAGTGTCACGCGTCAAATATTTGCTTGACCCCAACTATACCAAATTAAATCATTGTTTTCCATACTTATGGCCCCGACGTACACTATATTCTCTTCGACTTGACTAGTGACACATATATCCAAAGAGCCAACGAGTTTATAGAAAAATTAAAAAAACGTCTTGAAGAAATAAAGGCGATTGAAAGTGACACTGTCGGTCAAGGGTCAAATCCAAAGTGGGTACACGAAAGAGCCATAAGAATTTCGGCTTCAAATTTCGGACAGATTTGTAAAATGCGTCCCAAAACATTGCCAGTAAATGCAATAAAAAAACTTGCTTTATGGTAACTTCTCTGGCACGATTGCAACAATATACGGAAGCGAGAGCGAAATCCGTGCAATTACCAATTTTGAGAAGTCTGTTATTTTAAAAGTTTCGCAATGTGGCCTGTTTATCCACCCCGAGTACTGTTATTTAGAGGCCAGTCCGGATGGTGTCATCGGTGAACAATTAATAGAAGTTAAATGCCCCTTCCTAATTTCAAAAATAACTCCTACAGAAGGAATCTTAGAAGGCAAAATCAAATTTGCCAAACGAATTGATGGTAAAATGCATCTAAATAGAAACCATAATTATTACTATGAAGCACAGAGCCAACTGGCCGTGTGTAACAAGATATCGTGCTATTTTGTTGTTTGAAGTCCTCATAAGTTTGACGCTTTCTTCGTTCTTTTATCTGATAAACCGTACAAGCGCTGGATTCCTTTTAGATGGTAATGGGTGCTTTTGAGAATTTTCCACTAATCGGCCTGATGGTGTTTGACTCACTGATATATTTTTAAATGTTGCTTACTTTTTTATTAGATTGTTAAGAAAGAACACTTTTGGGAGGATAAGATGGTACCAAGACTGACGAATTTCTGCAATATTTGTATGTTACCAGAACTAGTCGATCCATTATTCCCCAAAGAACTTTCGATAAAAGATATTACCCTTAAATCAATCTAATTTTTAATGTGTCTTCTTAAATTGTAAATAACAGTGACGTTGGAATTCGTAACGTTCAAGTTTGTAGGTAATGGCGGCACAAAATCAGTCTTACAGTCGCAATTATCTACAGACAAACCATATAGTACTGACACTTGTATACGGTTGTGCAAATAAATTGGTGTGTGTTGTTGTTGCAGAGTATAAACGCTGCATAAGGCTTTATAAATAATAATACCGATAAAAATGGGGAATTTTCTGAATAGCGCAAAAATTTGCCTTTTTGATAACATTTCTCAAAAAAGTGACAGGAAATTGTACACACTGTTTCATCAATGTAGGTATCCAATGAACGTTATAATACTTACAGTACAATTTAACATTTGCTTACACAACAATATAAACTTCTGTCCAATAGTCAAATATTGGCAAAATCATAAAATACGGGCAGTTTATTTCATCTTTATTAATTTACTAAATGAAATTTTCTGGTTTATCAACTTTCTTCTTTATCATTAGAAAATAAAAACAAACGCGGTAATCCCCTTATTACAGTGCGTCAATGCGAAGAGACATGCTTTTAACGGCAGATGGCAAAAACTCTCCGGGGTAGCAAAAAATTACTGCCTGACAGCGAGCGGCGTTGCAACCTCACCGCATCGCTTTCATGACGCGGTGTTAATCGTTAAAAATCGAAGTCGATGTGATCAGCTGGTGATTACCGCTCTTAAGGTGGAGAAACGTGATGCAAGTTACAGCTCCTGACAATTATAGGTCATCTCATGGGTTCGATTGGCGTTTTAAAATAATCATAAACGCATCATTATATGGCTTTTAGGATTAGGGAAACAAACAGGAGGTTTCAAGCACAAATTAGATTCGACGTCATTGCTTTTGGACAAAGAATTATGCGTTCTGCTCGAACCTAGTGACGAATTTTGTTTTTAAATTAATTTCTTTGTTAAAATTATTTAAATTGTTACTATATCGACATTAAATAAATTTTAAATCACGCTTTGTGGGTCATCACATCATGGGTATATTTTTAACTGATCGTGAGCCCAGAGGTTCCTTAAGGGTAATGTATAAAATCAAGCCAGGCTATATGTTCGGTTGTTTGCCATGGAAAAGGTACGCTAAAAATAAGCGTATGTGTGAGCAGGGCTGATTTTCTTAAGGTCAATAGATAAAGATTAAATTTTAAAAAATAATTTATTATCCGCAGCGAGAACCCTTTATATACAGGGTGTCTCAAAAGAATGGAATATTGCAAATATCTCCTTAATCAATGCATTGTCATAAAAACGCTCGGACACGTCGATTTTGTTTTTATTTTTTAAACATTTCAGAAATATTTGTTTCTATACAGGTTGTCCCACAAAAGCTGGGGACACGACTACTTCGTTTTTTCAAATGAAACACTACAATTTTTTTAACATTTTTGTGTTTTACGGAAAATTCTACACAGATTTCATGTAACATAGTATGATGGCAAATATAATACAAGGTGTGAAAAATTACTTTAAACAAAATTGAAGATACGTGTTTTTAGTCTAATTCCTCGGTAAAAGTTGTACCTGTTCAAGTACCAGTAAACCAAGATGAGTTTTAATTATTTCTATTTTGCGTGTCTCACGCTTGTCAATCAATTGACATAAGTTTGAATTGTAATATTTACAAAAAGTAGTGATATTACTGCACATTATGGGTTATTTAACCGATGAACAGCGAACCGAAATATTAATATTGAAGGGCAGCGGCCACCGAAAACGAAGTCAACAAGAAGTTTGTGATTTGTTTATTGAAAAAATATCCGAACCGGCAGATTACTCAGTCGACGGTAAGCAAAATTGTACAAAAATTTTCAACATATGGAAATGATAAGAATCTACCATAATCCGGGCGAAGAAATGCCTTAACTGATGATAAAAAAATAGATTCGTCTTTATCTATCTATCAAAAACCTCACTCCCCACTTAATTTATTATCAAGACACAATGAATCGCATAGAAGTTTAATCCACAGATTTTTTAAAAGAGACAAATTTCACCCGTATAAAGTTAATTACGTGCAAAAGTTTTCGATAATGATCCAGTGCGGCGCCTGAATTTTTGTGAGCAAATGATGGAATTGTGTGATCAAACTCCAAATCTCTTACGAGGCATCCTATTTACCGATGAAGCAACTTTTTGTCTCAATCGAATTGTTAATAAGCAAAATTATCATTATTGGGCTCCGACTAATCCACATTGGATCTTAGAAAACAACACGCAATATCGGCAGAAAGTAAATGTTTGGATGGGGGTAATTAACAACAGGATGTTGGGACCTTATTTTTTCCAACAAACACTAACGGCCGAGAGATATTTGGATTTTCTAACATTTGAATTAATTCCTCCTCTGGCAGTTATTTTCCCAAATGATCACGATCCAGATATTCCTGGACAACAGATATGGCTACAGCAAGACGGTGCCCCGCCTCATTATGGGCATGCACTTCGGGAATATCTAAACACAATCTTTTCAAACAGGTGGATTGGAGCGGGGAGTAGCCGCCTAGGTCACCCGACCTTACCCCACTTAACTATTTTGCTTGGGGACACTTAAAGAAAGGGTATATCAACACCAACCGCAGAATATCGACGATCTGATAGAACGAATTCGCCAGGTAACGAGGAACATATCGCCAGAAACCGTACAACATACCGTACAACATTTCTATGAGAGATTAGGATATTGCCAAATAGTCAACGGGGGCCATTTCGAACATCTGCTAAAGCCGAATGCTTTGTTTCACTAGTTTAAATATAATTTTTTAAATTTATTTTTTGAATTTTGTTTAAAGTAATTTTTCACACCTTGTATTATATTTGCCATGACACTATGTTACATGAAATATGTGTAGAATTTTCCGTAAAACACAAAAATGTTAAAAAAATTGTAGTGTTTCATTTGAAAAAACGAAGTAGTCGTGTCCCCAGCTTTTGTGGGACAACCTGTATAGAAACAAATATTTTTAAAACGTGCAAAAAACAAAAATAAAATCGACATGTCCGAGCGTTTTTATGACAATGCATTGATTAAAGAGATATTTGCAATATTCCATTCTTTTGAGACACCCTGTATACCTATACTCCGGTACCAAAATAATTGGCAGTGACTCATTTTTACCGGGGTGTGCAAGACGTAAGGGGAACGCCAATTCCAGAGGCGTGTCATTTTAAACAATAATAATTCAAAAAATATAAGAATTTTTTGTTTATTATTATTATATAATTACATTTACTATAATAAATATAAAATTATAAATTAAACTGCAAAATAAATTAAGCTTTTACTTTTGGTGATCTAATGAAGTAATTAGAGAAACTAAATTACGCAGGTATAAAATCCAAAAAGAATAATAAAGCAACGGTATACTATGTTATTTTCATAATGTTTTTATTATACTACATAATAATAGAAACATATAATAGTGGATTAAGGGCAAAACCTAAACTCAAATTATTAATGTTTATAAATTTCCTAACTATTATTACCTAATGAACACTAATTGATAATGATTTGACAAATTATATTCCACGCCGACATTAAAAAGTGTTTTTGCCATCGGCCCTAGATCACCCAAACCCCCTTATCAGACAAGCCTCCAACTATGACAACGATGCCCCTTAGCAGTCATAAAAGACCCCGTCACCAACTTCTTTCTCTAGGTGCGCCATTTAGCACCACCACTTTTCAAAAGTCCCCCCCCCCCCCCGATACACCCCACAAAAACCCATAATTAACCCCTTCCTCAGATTCCAGAGGAAAAGTACCTTAAGTACTTTTTGGTGAGACCCTGCGGAACTGGACCGCAGGGGGCGTGGAAGGAGTCATTGAGACTCCGAGCAATAAGCTCAGGGCCACAACGACTCCCGCCAAACGGGCTCACCTCTCCGCGTGTGTGTGTGTCTGTGCCACTTCGCCTTTTATCTGTGCCCATATAAGCTCGACTGAATTTAGTTCACAATGGTAAGGCGGTTTACGAGCCATTTTATCCACTACATATTTCGTATATTTTTTGTGAAGTCTTGCAAGATCGAGCAACTGCACTTTTAGCATTTTTTCGCCAAAAGCAATATTTTCTTCTTCGAGCCAGTCAACAATTTTTCCATTTCGCCACGCAAAAGTTGGCAAAGCTTCCACCCGACGGCTGTGGTATGGTGCATTATCCATCACGATTGCCGACCCACGCTCAATACACGATAAGATGGATTTAAACCAATCTTCAAACACTCCCGAGATCATATCCTTATGATAATCACCGGTTGTACGAGATTCAAACACGTTTAACCCACCTTCAAGAAAACCAGAATCACTCCCGATGTGGGTTATAATTAACCGACGACCTTTTCCTGAAGGAGCTTCCAATCCAGTGGGCAGTCCATTGATAAAGGCGTTACGTGCATCTTTAATGTTCAGATCTTGCCAAATGTAATTCACAGTATGTCCTTCATTTAACCATGTCTCGTCCGTAAAGTAAATTATTTTGCCTGCACAGCGATATTGTTGTATTTCTTCTAGATACTTTCTACGCCACAATACGATTTCTTCCTTTTCCACCAAAAGACTTTTGCAATTTCGTTTTAAGAATCGAAAATTCAATTTTCGTAGTGTACGCAACTCTTCGTGAAATTATTTGCATATTTTTATACCTTTCAATTTCGGCAGAATTTTTTTTTAAATTCAGAAGTTCATTTCGAAAAAAAAAATGCATGCACTTTCCGACAAATGGCTAACTTTGTTTGTTGATCAATAAAAATCTTTTTCCGTCCTCTTGTTTCCTTCTGATCGGACACTTTAGTATTCCTATTGTCCTTGATAGTTCTATAAACAGTACGGCAATATGTCTTACTCAGGTTAGTTTTGGCACAAAGTTCTGCTGCATCAATGAATAATCTTCCACTGCGTGTACTTAGAATTCCCTCATACACATTTTTTACCATTGTACGCTCCCCAGGTTTTAAATTACGTCGTTTTGTAACTTGGTTACTATCACTTAAAGAACTCGCCTGCATTATAATATTTGCTGTTTTGAATAACCACCAAAATAATAAAACTGAATTTGCAATATCCTCTTGATTGAAACTTGTCTACGACACTGAACGTTGGTTAGAGCCGATAAGAAAGTGTGCAAGCGCCTTTAGACATGGGTTTTTCTTATACCTGCGTTGCCAAATTAAGTAAAACAGGTACCGTAGGGTGAAAAGGCCCTTAATGACATGCCGATTTCGGTAAATTTTATGGAAATTTCAGTGAAATCTATTAGAACTTGGCAACATGTAATGACCTATTTATGCACAATCTTTCCAAGCGGTTTGAATTGCTTTTATTTAACTTAAAAGTGGGTGAATCAATGTTAATTATTTTCGCCGCACACCGTTAATGGTTATATGAACAGTTTTGCCAATTATTTTGAGACCGTATAGTATACTTATATTACTACTATAACAATAAATGGGTGCAGGGTCGACTTGAAAATATAGCTAATTAGGTACATATTGATTTATTTTTATTTTAAATTAAAGAGATATTTTAAGCCAAATGAAAACAAAGATTAATTATTATAATAATAATATTGTGAGACATAATAATAAAAATTAATGAAATATTGATATACAGAATATTTGTTTCAATAAAAATTAAGTTTTTACAGTTGTCAACAAAGTACACCAGGTAGGGTAGTGTGGATATGATGGCACCCTTGATATGATGGCATCCTATTGATATTGGCGCCGTTTATTTGAATTTATTTAATTCGACACTTGTCCGCTGTTAAACACGCCACCATGAACCTGCTGTGACGTACGGATCTCAGTATTGTGCCGTCAGCCAGAGAAGTACGTTGTTATTGTTAGCTGTAAGTATGAAACTTTTTTCCACTGTATCGATTTTTTGGAATATTTAGTAGCATGCATAGATATTTGCAAAATGTTTTATGTCTGTTTAAGCGCATGATAATAGGTTATATTTATATAACTAAAACAATTAGTTAGTTTTGGGTTAGGGTACGAAAATTCAGCCATTTGCAATGTTGTTATTTTGATATGATGACACCCTATACCCCTTTAATGATGGCATAGGGTGCCATCATATCAAAAAATTTTAAAAATGAATTTTTTAATTTAGTTTTTTTTACAGGGTTAGAAAAGATATAGAAAAATGCCTAAAGTTCAAAGTAAAGTTTCTAGGCATGAATGGGATGAAGAAAATATGCGTGAGGCAATGATAAATGTACAGCAAAAAAAATGGGATTGAAACTTGCATCTAAAACGTTTAATGTCCCAGCGTTTACATTGCGTCGTAGAGTTGGAAAAAATATGAGCCATGAGAAAGGTAACCTCGGAGGATGTCAGCCAACTTTTTCCAATGAGATAGAGAGCGAAGAGCTTATACCTAATTAGGGTAGACTGGGGCAAGTGCGACGCCCTTTTTATTAGTTTATTTCCTTCCTACTTTAAATATACAATATTTATAAAAGTTTCTTTGTAAGAAAGTAATAGTTTAATATGTTTACTTTTCATACTGCATAGGGCACTTAGAATTATTTTTGAGATCTTGAGATTTGAATGATTTTTTTTGTACCGAAATTTTACACTTACCCCAAGAAGGGAAAGTGTAAAATCGGAATACAATTTCCATGCATGTTCGCAGAAGTGGTAATGGGAAAGTGTAAATGAAGTTCATATCTCCCATGCCAATTTTTCTTTTTACAGACTTAAAAAAAAAATAAAAATCTGGGAAGTTATGAAGTTTTTATTGTTGGGAAATAGTTAGCCAAACAAATCATAAAAACGAAAAATTAAGAGGTACCTCTGAAAAATAATAAGTAATCCAAAATAACCCTCAAAAAATTCCTAATAACAAGAATAATATATTTATAAACGTATTTATCCGTTCAAAACCCAATGTTTGGCTTTAATCTCTAAAACAGTAGGAATTATTCCCAAGGAGAAACTATAACAGAAAAGAAACTTAAAGTTTAAAAATTCGAATAATTTTATGGAACTTGTTAAATATTGTATCCCGCAAATTTCACATTAAAATGAAAACCTCCTCGGCGTGTTACTACCGGTTCAGGTAAACGAGTCACTATATCGTCTAGCTGTATTACATCGACATCATCGGTGACTGGCCATAAAAAATTATCTTTCAATTTTCTAGTAAACTTGATTTCAAAGCCGTTGTCAACAGTGCTTACCTGGCCAATAAAATGTTTGTTTGCTTTGAAACTTTGATTCGATTCCATAAAAGGTACACTTTCATTATCTGATTCACTGGAGCTGGATTCAAATTGATACGGACTTGGCCGACTTTGTTTACTCTTTCGGTCAATTTTCATAGCTGGTTTAGGTTAGTAGATGAACTTGTAGAGAGTTTTGACTGACTACTTGCGATAGTACCTGCAATGGTTTGGCCACCTTGAATTAAGCGCTTTCGTTTCCTTGGATTAGAAGGACTCTGTCGGAGCGAATCAAGTAGTAGATCATCAAAACTTGCCTTCTTTTCTTGTCGATTTTCGGTTGTAGCTGGTACTACAGGTTCGGTTGTAGCTGGTACTACAGGTTCAGTTATAGGATCCTGATGATTATTTAGTATATTTTCTTCATTTTGATCAGAGTTGACAATTACTTTGAGATTGGTGGAACTAGATGCTGATGAAGGAGCTGTAAGTAATTCTGCATTAGATGCTAGTTTCCTTTTAAATGAAGCGCCACATGTAGAAGGCTTTACTGTTTTTAACATTGACTGTTCGAAAGTAGCGGTTTTTTCTGTTACATTCGGTGCTATAGCATCATGTTCATTCCTTTCAATATCAATGCGTTCTGGCCTCGGTTGTAAATCTGTTACAGATCTTTGATTTTTCAAGTGTTCCTCCCATCTTTTTAGGGCATCGATGTCATTAGGAATAAAATGTCTAATAAATGGAACAATACCACCCTTTCTGAATCCTGTTTTTATGATTCCGGAATCTACTTCAGCCCAGGTTTTCACTAGCAATGTGGCGAATTAACTTTTTGGTAGTCATTGTCCCTGATGACGTCTTTGCCATGGTATTACTTCCCTCTCCCATATTGCCTTAATGGATCTAAACACACTCAAATCGAGAGGTTGAAGTAAATGACTTGTATGGGCTGGCAGTTTAAGTATATGAATATTTTCTTCTCTTGCGGCTTGAATTAATAAGCAATCCACATGCGAGACATGCCCATCATATATAGCAATAATTGGTGCCTGATCACGAACCAAAGGAATAAAAGTCTTTAGAAAGTAATTTCTAAATATTTTGGAGGTCATCCATCCATTGGCGCTGGCTGCATATACGGTGTCTTTGAAGAGGTCTTCATTTCTTTCTGAAATCCAGGAACTACATACATTATTGCCTTCAAATATTATCAATGGTGGCAATTTTCTACCACTAGCACTTGATCCTGTCAGGACGGTTATATTTTCTCTGCCCGATCCAGCAATAATTCTTGAAGAGGGTTTGCCTTTTGCGCCCACAATTTTAAGACGAGAAGGATCTGTACACAGTGAAGTCTCATCTAAATTGTAAATACATTTCGGACGATCCTGAAGACCCAACTCCAATGTAACCTTTTCCAATAAAACAAAATATTGGTCTATTATGAATGGGTCCGTAGATTTCTTTCTGCAGTACTCTAAGCTTTGTGGTTTTTTCATACTCAAAGAGTAACGTTGTTTAAACTTTATTAGCCAGTCTGTGCCTGGCATATTGTTCTTAAAAGAATTGGGAATATTATTTAAAGTTACAAAGTCCCGAACTTTTTCTTGAAGCTCTCTCGAAGTTAATCCATATCCCCACTTCTCCATTGTTTTTATATTTTCGGCGAGTTAACACTCATCTTGCCAAGAAAGTATTGGAGGTCGGCCCTGTGTCTTGCTTTTTTCGCCACGGCGGCCAGTTATTCTACAGTAGATTGTAATGTATAGGATTCTGAATTCAGTACAGACATGGTTAATTGACCTTGAATGACGGCATTTACTGCAGCATTTAATTGCGCCTCCCCATAGGCAGCCCTATCGGACTTTCTTTTATAATTTCGTACCATGACGCCAACTCTCTGTAAAGAATAAAAGTTTTGTTATATTATTTAAAGTAAAACACTTTTTTACTTCAATTTCCACAAAGTGTTTTACTTTAAATAATATAACAAAATTATTATGGATTTCCACTAAGTATCGACCAATAATATTAAAGTGTTAAAAAGAATAAAAGCTTTAAGTGTTAGTGCCAACGAACTTTAGCATTCCCAGGAAAATGGGTCAAGTGTAAACTAACCTTTACACTTTCCCCATTACAATTTTCACACATGCCCCACATTATGTTTTTTATGGGGGAAGTGCAAACCTGTTCGTGAGTAAAAACCGCTTTCAGATTTGGTCGGTATATAGGATTTTAAAGCTACAACAATTGACTAAACATCAGAAAATGCAATAAAACTAAAAGTATATTATAAGTTTTTACCTTTGACCAATTTTTTATGGAGATATCATACACTATTCAACGGACCGATTCGGAGGTTGTTACAAATGACTACTCAGAAAGAAAAAACACCTGGTAACTCGCCGGGAGTAGATAATTCAACAGCGCTAATGTATAGTTAGTTGCCTTGAACCACACAGACAAGTAAACTTTCAATATTGCCTAATTGGCGGTCTGATTTTCCACTTACCCCATTTTTACACTTGCCCCAGTCTACCCTATACCATATTCAAATCCAAGATTATGCATACGAAGGAAACATTGATCAGTACTTAATGACAACCGTTACTCTATTTCGATTGGTCAAGCGGCAATAAAATTAAAAGGCCCTGGGCGACAGGGTTGAATTTAGTTTACCGGTGATTTTCGCATTATTGCATTGTATCGTTTGGTGTTATTGTTTGTTATCAATATTTTGATATAAATATTTGTGCTTTTGACAGTTGTATTTGAATGTATACAGGGTGTTTCAGAAGTACTAACCTGAACTAACCTGAACATGTGTCCGGAGTGGCCCCGTTTTTGATGTACAGGGTGTTAGAGTTTTTTTAAAAAAATCGTTTTTTTTTATTATTTTTGTAAATATCCTTTTCCCGATTTTATTGCAATTTGGTACCGTCATTCATATTGATAAGAGGCTTAATTAGCCCTAACTAGATTAAATTTATAAAGTCCAGTGGCGTCCCGGGAAACACTTCAACGGATATTATTGACAAAAAAATGCACGCCACTGACTTTTTTCTAAATTTGGTATTTTTTTCGGATATACCAACTAATGATACAATTTTAAAATGTTTTGATTCTTTGACGTCTTAATCAAATTGATTTGTTTACTTGGTGTGCTGCAGCTTTCATTTAAATATGGTATAGTATAAATTCAAGTGTTAATATGACGTTTGTCGAAATGGAGGAATTTGTGCTAACATCTCCTCTTCGTCGTCTTCCTCCAACAACAGCATGCAACTAATGTTATCGGCGTTCATTATAAATCATAGATAAGCGCTTTCACTACGAAATACGAATATGATATAACATTCATTAAACGCAATCCATTAATAAGCCTGCGAACACCAGAAAATACATCTGCAGCCCGAGCGACAGCCTTTAATAAAGGTAATATTGAAGCCTACTTTAAAAGTCTAGACGAAGTTTTGACTTTATATAAGTTTTCTTATGAGAACATATATAATATGGACGAGAGTGGCTTCTCTACAGTCCAGACAAAGCCTGAAAAAATATATGCTACCAAAGGCCGTAAACAAGTTGGTAGTTTAACAAGTGCGGAAAGAGGCCTACACTACACTGCAGTATGTGCTATGAACGCCGTTGGAACGTTTATACCTCCCGCGTTCATATTTCCACGAAAGAATATGAAGCCAGAACTACTGGATAATGCTCCTCCTGGGTCGGTCTGCTTTTGCCAAGAAACTGGATGGGTGACCTCGGAAGTTATGGTCAAGTGGTTAGATCATTTTATACGTTTTGCAAAACCATCTTTACAAAACAAAGTCTTACTTTTGCTCGATGGCCATGCCAGCCACAAACATCTTTCTGTCTTGAACAAGGCCAAAGAAAATGGAATTATATTATTTTGTTTTCCTGCGCACTGTACGCATAGATGTCAACCATTAAATACAGGATTCTTCGGGCCGCTTCAAACGTTCTATAATCAACAGATACGTCTTTGGCTTAAGGCGAATGCTGGAAGTGTAGTGACCCATTTGCAAGTAGCAAACATTTTTGGCGAGGCATATCTTAAAGCTGCAACGCCTGCAACAGCCATAAAAGCATTCAAAACAACAGGCATCGTTCCATATAATCCAGAAATATTTGAAGATTGGATGTTCGATCCTTCAAAAACAACAAATAGGACGCCCGTTGAAGAGAATATAAAAAATAATTCTTCTTTAGCTGATACTGAAAATCAACCATTGCTGCCTCTTGCTCATCCAAAACTTACTAGTGCACCAAGTACTTCAAATCAATCGCCGAGGTCGCTCAAAGAGTCGAATTCGGAAGCACGTCCCTCGAAGCTTTCAGTCAGCATTGAGCAAATATCCCCTTTGCCGAAAATGCCCGAAGTATCAACAAACACACGAAAACCAAGAAAAAAATGGGCATTATTAATTCAACACCAGATATTGAATCTGCGAAGGCAGTGGAGAATTTAAAACGGGAAAAAGAGAGAGCGAAGTTGGCAAGGGCTGTAAAAAGAAAGGTTAAGATTGTTGAAACGTCATCGGATGAGAAAAATCTCCAGGCAAATTATCAACAAGATGAGGGTGATGAAGACGTCCCACGCTTGTATTGCAACGAACTATACTCCTGGTCAAGGTCCAAAGAGTTGTGGCATAAATGCCAAATATGCGGAAAATGGGCACATGGTGCTTGTGCTGATAGGTCACCAAAAATAAAAACTTTTATATGTGAACTTTGCAAAGAGTAGGTACCTATTTAATTTGTTTTTTTTTTCTTTAGGTATCGTTTTTCGTTTAAGTTAAACTTTTGCTGTGTCCAAGGATTTTTATTTTATGTTTATTTTAAGCTTTTGTTGTGTTCGAGGGATCAAATACTTTGATATGATGGCATCCTTGATGTAAAATGAAAAATAATAAATAAATAAAAAAATCACGTGAATTTTAATCATTTGATACGTGTTATATATAAACAATCGCAAAATTAACCGGCAGCCTCAATTTTACTATTTAAAAAATTAGTTTATACATGGAAAACTGAAAATACAAAAAAGGGTGCGATCATATCCACACTTCCCCTAATTTCATATAAAATGTATGCTTCGCTTGAAAGGCTCATTGAGTGAATTTAAACAGAGACTTCTCCTGGATCCTTATGCCGAAGAAAGTGGCTATTTAAATAGCCTTTAAACTTAGTTTGATAGTCACACTGGGTGCATTTAAACATATTGACTTCCCCTGGATCCTTATGCCGAAGAAAGTGTCTGCTTAAACTACCTTTCAACTTAGTTTGATAGGCACATTGGCTGCATTTAAACAAACCAACTTCCCCTGGATCCTTATGCCGAAGAGAGTGAGTGCTTAAGCGGCATTTAAACTTAGTTTGATAGGCACACTGAGTGCATTTAAACATATTGACTTTCTCTGGATCCTTATGCCGAAGAGAGTGACTATTTAAACGGCCTTTAAACTTAGTTTGATAGGCACACGGCACACTGAGTGCATTTAAACATATTGACTTTCTCTGGATCCTTATGCCGAAGAGAGTGACTGTTTAAATGGCATTTAAACTTAGTTTGATAGGCACACTGGGTGCATTTAAACATATTGACTTCCCCTGGATCCTTATGCCGAAAAGAGTGACTATTTAAACGGCCTTTAAACTTAGTTTGATAGGCACACGGCACACTGAGTGCATTTAAACATATTGACTTTCTCTGGATCCTTATGCCGAAGAGTGACTGTTTAAATGGCATTTAAACTTAGTTTGATAGGCACACTGGGTGCATTTAAACATATTGACTTTCTCTGGATCCTAATGTCGAAGAAAGTGACTATTTAAATGGCTTTTAAACTTAGTTTGATAGGCACAATGGGTGCATTTAAACATCTTGACTTCCCCTGGATTCTTATGCCGAAGAAGGTGTCTGTTTAAATAGCTTTTAAACTTAGTTTGATAGGCACACTGACTGCATTTAAACATATTAACTTCCCCTGGTTCCTTATGATAGAAAAGGTGACTTTTCAAATATTTCTTAAACTTCGTTTAATATGCACATTATTGCGTGTATGTAAGCATATTGATTTCACCTAGACCCTTATGCTGTAGAACGTGACGGTTTAAATGATTTCTAAACTTAGTTTGATACGCACACTGAGTACATTTAATCATATTGACTTTTCCTGGATCCTTATGCCGAAGAAGGTGTCTGCTTAAACAACTTTTAAACTTAGTTTGATAAGCACATTGCGTGCACTTAAACATATTGACTTCTCCTGGATCCTTATGCTGAAGAAAATGACTATTTAAATGGCTTTTAAACTTAGTTTGATAGGGACACTGAGTGCATTTAAACATATTGACTTCCCCTGGATCCTTATGCCGAAGAAGGTGTCTGTTTAAACGGCCTTTTAACGTAGTTTGATAGGCACAATGAGTGCATTTAAACATATTGACTTCCTCTGGATCCTTATGCCGAAGAAGGTGTCTGCTTAAACTACTTTTAAACTTAGTTTGATAGGCACAATGAGTGCATTTAAACATATTGACTTCCTCTGGATCCTTATGCCGAAGAAGGTGTCTGCTTAAACTACTTTTAAACTTAGTTTGATAGGCACATTGCGTGCATTTAAACATATTGACTTCGCTTGGATCCTTATGCTGAAGAAAGTGACTATTTAAATGGATTTTAAACTTAGTTTGATAAGAACACTGAGTGCAATTAAACATATTGACATCCCCTGGATCCGTATGCCGAAGAAGGTGTCTGCTTAAACTACTTTTAAACTTAGTTTGATAGGAACACTGAGTGCATTTAAACATATTGACTTCCTCTGGATCCTTATGCTGAAGAAAGTGACTATTTAAACGGCCTTTAAACTTAGTTTGATAGGCACAATGAGTGCATTTAAACATATCGATTTCCCTTATTCCCTGACACTGCTGATAAATCTGGAGTCTGCAACTTTGATGTTCAGCAATGCTGTAATAAAGAAAAACATCATATTAATTGTATGAGTTAATTTTTTAGTAATGTTACCATATACAGAGCCATTTTTTTAATGTCTCACCCAATACGTTATTTTCGAATCAGCTACATAAAACAATTAAATCCTCAGAATGAGCGCTACGTGTTCCCAAGACAACATCTGTCTCTGAACTCTTGAGTAAGTTATTAATAATAATAATAATATTGTATTTATTCTGATAAACCTGCAAGTTATTACAATATAAAATAAACAAATGCGAAACCCGAATACGGACACCTTTTCACTGTGGCCATTGCGCTTTACAATGCACTTCTTATGATTTAGAATGGCCATAACTTTTTTATTAGTGTAGTTTTTTCCCTTTTTTGTTAAGGAACTAATTTTTTGAACATTTTGAAACAAAAAAGGTACTCTTATGAAAATCCGCTAGAGTAAGCCGTTTTTGAGATATTTCGGTTTTTAGTGTTCGGTGCCGCATCGGAATATTTAATTTATTTTGAATAAAAAATTCCGCTATTAGTAAATTTTCGGCAGGAAAAAATGTTTCACTTGGATTAGCTAAAGCAAGTTTTGCAGGAAGAATTTGAATATGGATTTTTTTTTTTAATTAAATGAAGAACAATTTTATTTTAAAAGTAAATTTAATTAGCATATACTTTTAGTAATTGTTAACATAAGTACAAAGATTAATACGACATAAAAAGTTTAAATTTACTCTTTGCATCAACTCCGCATCGTTCTTTAATATGTTGACTGCATTTTGAATTCTTCCCCACAATTCCTCTTCATTATTAATCGGTCTGGAGTATACCATCGTTTTCAAAGACCCCCATAAAAAATAATCCAACGGAGTCATATCCGGTGAATGTGGCGGTCACTTTACAGGAGCGTCATTTCCTTTACCGATCCATCTGTTTGGATACTGTCGATGTAAATAATTGCGGACATTTAAACCAAAATGTGGTGGAGCAACCGTCATGCATAAACCACATATTATCTCGTCGAAGTTCTAATGGCAAATCTTCTAATAAATCTGGCAGCGTATTTTGTAAATGTTCTAAATAATCCACACCATTTAGTCGTGGCGGTAAAATAACAGGACCAATAATTAAATTGCCAATGATTCCTGTCCACACATTAATTCTAAACTCATGTTGATAATGAGTTACTTTCGTGGCATGCGGGACTTCATCAGCATTAACATGTTCGTTATGTAAGTTGGTTACACCACTTCTTGTAAAACATGCTTCGTCAGTAAATAAAATGTGCTTAGCAAAATTCACATCCTGTTGTCTTTGTTTGGTAATAAATCGACAGAAGTCCAATCGTTGATCAAGATCCGGAGCCAAAAGGTCTTGTACCTTTTGGATATGGTATGGATAAAGCTGCTGTTTTTTTAATGTTTTATGGACTATATCTTTGGATACTCCTACCTCTAAACCTAAGCGTCTGGTGCTTAATTTTGGATTTTTAGCAATTCTTTCCAAATTTTGTTCCTCAACCTCAGGAGTCCATATTGCACGTTGCCGTCCTTAATTGGCAATTAAAGGAGTGAAGCTACCGGTTTCGCGAAGGCGTCTCTCAATAGCAGCAAATGTTTGATGGTTTGGTATGCGCCGATTTGGATATCTTTCCCTATATACCTTAACACTTTCGCGGCCATTTCCTACAGAATACGCAAAAACCAACAAGCATATCCGTCATTTCTGCAGAACTGTATCCTTCAGCCATCTTTACAATTCTTACTGAAACACTTACTGTAAATAACATTTCTGGATGTGACACTCCAAAAAATATCTAAAAAAAATACATTTTCCATTGCTAATTCACTGACCACATTTCATCCTCAAAGATAACAGAAAACATTTCTTATTCAGAATAATTTAAATATTCCGGTGCGGCATCGAACACCAAAAACCGAAATACCTCAAAAACGGCTTACTTAAGCGGATTTTCACAAAAAAATACTTCCTTAACAAAAAAAAGGAAAAAACTACACTGATAAAAAAGTTATGGCCATTCTAAACCATAAGAAGTGCATTGTGAAGCGCCCTCTAATGGCCACAGTGAAAAGGTGTCCGTATTCGGGTTTCGCATCCCAAAAAACCCCCGGGTACCAAGGTTTACAGTAATACGTTAAAAAATGTTCACTAATTTTAAAAAATTCGATTTTTATTTTTTAACTTTACCACCCTGTATCTTGGAAACGGAGCAACTTCGGACTAAGGTAAGTTGCTTTAAACCGCCTTATTTAGGCCTCAGGAATCTGTGCTCAGATTTTGTACAGACCTTTTAGAGACATCCTGTACAAGGTTTTATTTAAAGTCAGATATTATGATCCTTCTAACTGCACTATATTACAACGCAGTAAGACTCGAAGAGACAGGATAAGTAAGAGACACAAGGAGGACAGTGTTAAGTACGGGTGATATTAAGACAACATTTTTTGCGTTACGCGATACGGTTTAAGACAGTGGCAACCTTTTGTCATAGACAACAGGTTGTCACTATCTGGAGACGGTAGCTCTTTATGTGGAGGCACTAGGTCGTGGTCCGTTATACATACACCTTCCCTTCGTCATTTGCCTTGGGCGCCACCTGGTTTAACAGAAGTCTAAACCAGGAAAAATATACCGAATGTTAGTACTATTGGAAATCTATGCAATAAATAAAACCAAAGTTTTCCCACACAAACAATAAAATGCTTATTAAATAAAAGGTTACTTGACCAAGATAATAAAAAAATTACTCTGAAATAAGATTATTTAAGTTTAGCAATAAAGTATAAAAAAAAATTAAACTGAGATTTTCATGACTCAAGGATTTATAAAAACCATGCGTTTATGTATCTATATATATAACCTCTGAAGATTCTAGAACCTTTAATACTTCAATTTGTTACCTTTGGTTATATAAAAACTGTGACCTCAAGTCAAGATTGCCTCACATTATTAAAGGGAAATTATTATTAAACTAAAACATCTATTTGGGCAGCTCTAATGGATCCTGTTAGGCGCCTACTTCCATAACCCAGTATGGCCCCACCTGGTTTCTTATGAAAGGCCAGGTGGAATTAAACTCTTACAGGTTTAGTTGGAGAATCTTAGGTTGTTATGTGGGCCTTAAAATCCCATGTGGTATATTAATTATGTGGCTTAACCTACATAAATGCCGCGCGGCAGGAAAAAGACTAAATTGCCGAAACCAGCAAAACCCCTAAAAATAATAGAAAAGAAAATTACGCCCCGAAATCCCAACAACAGAAAAACCAAAAAAAAACAAAACAAAAGAAATCAAAGGAGCTTACCTCTAAAAGGGGAGTGAGACCTCGTAGTCTTTTGGCAACAAAAAAATAGCCTACAGGCGACAGGCTCGACCTTCTTGTCTGAAGGTATTTTTCGAAAAGCGAGCTCAAAGGCCACGAGAACTCTGAAGAAACCCCCTTCTTCTCCAACAAAAATCAGCTGACTTAAAGTGTCGTCAACTTAACATAACCAAAAAAAGGAAGAGAACAGAGACACACTATAAAAGATCCAAACGATACGAGAGTCTGGGCTTTTACCCGAACATAAATTAAATAACGAAATAAAGAAAATAATTCAATACAAATTAATAAATAAAATTGCCAAAAGTAAAACATGGGCGTTCTGTGACTTGACGGGAAACAGAAACGGAAATACATGGCCAACCTATTTGCGGCGCCTGGTGCCACAGAAAAGCAGAAGTAGTGCGTTCGCCACATATTTTGACTAATGTTCTGTAAACAAAGATGATACAACCTAATAAACAATTTTTGGACCAAATATCTATAAAAGATGCACTTTGTGAAAATGTGACTGTAAGAATCAAAGGTAAGTCTAACATTCCCCACAAAGTCAATAGTGGCAATTTTAAAATTGCTTTTACAATGTAAAGGTACGACTTCTCACGTACACCCAGGCACCTACTAGTATTGTCTTGACACAAGCCGAAAATACAATAACACAACACAACCTAAATTTTTGTTAATCATTGTTTTTTGTTGGATTAAGGAAAGATATATTGTAGTGAGTCACCAATTAACAATCAAAATGTAAGCAAATACGACATACGTTCTCGGTCTTGCCTTAACTCTATTTTAGGGCGGCAGAAATATGTAAACGTGTCGGGTTTACGTCGCGCTGGTAGCGTCACCCGAGCGCACTAGGCGTATGCCCTGGAACTATCGAGTAGCTATTTTGTTTCGTTTGCAGTTAAACTTAGTATGAGCGTTAAGGTGTAAATAATAAGAATAACTTTAAAATTATCAGTCCTCTTCGTAAACCCCGTTATAATTGGCAGCCCAACGTACGGCTTGAAGATAATAAAAACTGATTGTAGTGTTTACTTAAGTGCAGGTCGACAACACTGATCCACTTGCACACCAGCAACAAGAGCGAGGACAAAGCAAGCAGCCATGGCAATCACCGCCGAAGCCCTGGAAGATCCAGTACGATTCAAGTAGCCTCAAACTCCCACTAGGCAGTTTACTCACTGCCCAGCCCGATTGCATGGAACAAAGACACAGGAAGTCCAACTTCTGCACACATCCTGATGTCAGCCGATCATGCCCTCCTCTTTTTCCTACGCACTGACGATAGTTCGTACCCCCTAGAGGCTGCATTACTCCAGCGGAGGGAAACAACGAAAGTCCGGTAGATTATGCCAGTCGCCTACTGCAGCGCTACTCCGAAATAGATATAAAGCCTGAAAAAAACACAACAAAAATCAGGACCGCCACAAAACACTCGCAGATTCTCACCGACACGTGTAGGGAAACGAACCAGCTAGGACATCGCCTCTCAAGATCAACCTGACAAAAACTTGGATCCTCGCTTGGATCATACCACGTATCAGATCTAACACTCTACCAGCCCCCGAGGAACCAAGCCAAAGACCTGCCACTTCGCCTTATGCCACAGCGCCCCTCGGAGAATGAGGCAGCCCGAAGAAGATACCTAAAGCCAACTCCGAGATGGAGATTGTAACGTCTATACACGAGCTCCTGATATTTTAAGTACACGCAACACTCACCCTCTTGACAGCGCCACTATACTCCGGTACCAAAATAATTGGCAATGACTCATTTTTACCGGGTTGTGCAAGACGTAAGGGGAACGCCAATTCCAGAGGCGTGTCATTTTAAACAATATTAATTCAAAAAATATATGAATTTTTTGTTTATTATTATAAGATATTTACATTTACTATAATAAATATAATATTATAAATTAAACTGAAAAATAAATTAAGATTTTACGTTTAGTGATCTAATGAAGTAATTAGAGAAACTAAATTACGCAGGTATAAAATCCAAAAAGAATAATAAAGCAACGGTATAAATTTTTTTCATAATGTTTTTATTATACTACGTAATAATAGAAACATTTAATAGTGGATTAAGGGCAAAACCTAAACCTAAATTATTAATGTTTATAAATTTCCTAACTATTATTACCTAATGAACACTAATTGATAATGATTTGACAAATTATATTCCACGCCGACATTAAAAAGTGTTATAATGACAATACGTTACAATTTTAAATTCATTATTACCATTACAGCGATTATTCACTATCTGACGATGAAAACATTTCATTACTGTCGCTACTGCTGTCATCTGCAGGATTTATAATAATAGGTTCTACCTATTCTACCATGACTTCAACGCGTACATCTAAGTCCCACATTTTTTTTTCTACGCCCTCGACATGTAATACGCACTTATGCCAATCTGCTGCTTGTACGTTCGCTATTGCCGTTTTTAACAGTTCTTTAACATCTTTTAATTTAAAAGTTTTATTTTCACGCGCCACTTTGCCTTTTCTCTGTGCCCATATAAGCTCGATTGGATTTAGTTCACAATGGTAAGGCGGTAAACTTAATATTGTAACACCTCGTTCACGAGCCATTTCACCCACTACATACTTCGTATATTTTTTTTGTGAAGTCTTGCAAGATCGAGCAACTGCACTTTTAGCATTTTTTTACCAAATGCAATATTTTTTTCTTCGAACCAGTCAACAATCTTTCCTTTTCGCCACGCAGAAGTTGGCAAAGCTTCCACCCGACGGCTGTGGTATGGTGCATTATCCATCATGATTACCGACCCACAATCAATACGCGGTAAGATGGATTTAAACCAATCTTCAAACACTCCCGAGTTCATATCCTCATAATTATCACCGGTTTTAAGAGATTCAAACACGTTTAACCCACCTTCAAGAAAACCAGAATCACTTCCGATGTTGGTTATAATTAACCGACAACCTTTTCCTGAAGGAGCTTTCAATTCAGTGGACATTGATAAAGGCGTTACGTGCATCTTTAATGTTCAGATCTTGCCAAATGTAATTCACAGTATATCCTTCATTTAACCATGTCTCGTCCGTAAAGTAAATTCTTTTCCCTGGACAGCGATATTGTTGTATTTCTTCTAGATACTTTTTACGCCACAATACGATTTCTTCCTTTTCCGCCAAAAGACTTTTGCGATTTCGTTTTAAGAATCGAGAATTCACTTCTCGTAGTGTACGCATTAGAACTCTTCGTGAAATTTTTTGCATATTTTCATCCCTTTCAATTTCGGCAGAAATTTTTTTTAAATTCGGAAGTTCATTTCGAAAAAAAAAATGCATGCACTTTCCGACGAATGGCTAACTTTGTTTGCTGATCAATAAAAATATTTTTCCGTTCTCTTGTTTCCTTCTGATCGGACACTTTAGTACCTATTCCTATTGTCCTTGATAGTTTTATAAACAGTACGGCGAGATGTCTTAGTCAATGTGGCACAAAGTTCTGCTGCATCAGTGAATGATCTTCCACTGTGTGTACTTAGAATTCCCTCATACACATTTTTTACCATTGGACGCTCCCCAGGATTTAAATGACGTCGTTTTGTAACTTGTTGGTCACTATCACTTGAAGAACTCGCCTGCATTATAATATTTGCTGTTTTAAATAACCACCAAAATAATAAAACTGAATTGCTAATATCCTCTTGATTGAAACTTGTCTACGACACTGAACGTTGGTTAGGTGCGATAAGAAAGCGTGCGAGCGCCGTTAGACATGGGTTTCTACCTGCGTTGCCAAATTAAGTAAAACAGGTACCGTAGGGTGAAAAGGCCCTTAACACAGTGGAACCACACAATTTATCAAAAACCAAAATATGTATGTACTTTTCTTGCATACAATTGGGGCTTATAACAAATAAGTCTAAATTGTATAATATTTATGAAATTTTTAATGAAAATTTAACCTGGGCAAAGTATACCTGTTTTCACTTGTTTCAGATTCCTCCTCCTTGATGTCTAGTTCTTCATTTTTAATTTTCCAATCCTCATACATCTGGTCAGTTCCTGCTTCACTCTCTTCAACTTTGACCTCTGCTTTTGTTAGGTCAGGAAATATTTGTATGTCCCTGTAAAACATAAAATTATCCCTTTTTAGGCAGGACAAAAACAAAAATTGTTGATTGTTTTTAATCAGTGCCAAAAGTACCGGCATTAAATGTCGCAATCGCTTTTTATTTGTCAATAGCTTCTATTATTTTCCTAATACCAGAGGCTATAACTGCTGACATCTTTACCACTTAACTGAGCTAAGTTCAAGCGAGAAACAAGAGAGGAAGTAAGATTCTTATGTAAATGGGTCAAAACTGACAAGTAACTTACTGCATTTACTTGAACTTGAACTAAGAAAGTGTGCAAAACGTAAATAGGTAATTGCTATTTTGTATAAATAGTCAGTAGCGTAACTAGAAGACCTGGGTTTGAGATCCAGCAAATATTTTTTTGGAGCAACACCCAAATGTTAAGAATTCACCTATTTGCCTCAAGCAAGCCCGGGTTCATGAAACACGTGGAACCATTTCAGTTACGTCACTGTTATTAGTCACATTTTTGGTTTATTTTATAGAGAACATTTTTTATTTTTCGATACCAATTTTTGTTGTTGTTGAATTTGTTCGCACTATTTTTTATGGTTAAGTTTAAATAAATTTTGAACGTTTTTTCATAAGCTTTGTTTGTTATTTACATCGGCATTCATAAGTAACAACAATATTTGGATGTTAATGGCATTTATTGCTTTTTTGGTATACCTAATTCGATATAAAATACAATGACATAGACATTGATTAAATTATGAAATTTAGTGAATACATGGATGGTATTTTATAGTGAATTACCTCAAAAAGCCTTGAAACGTCTTTAAAAATCGCAACTATTGTTTAAACAGTAAACCAGTAATTTAAAACGAGATATTTGAACTACCCGCCATAAATTTCCTACCGTAGCGCTTGGGGCGGACTGGTGGATAACTTGAATTTTTGTTTCGCTGGCTATCTACGTAGCTTGCATTTCTAACCTCTTATCTGTTTTGTGAAATACAACTTATAGCGAATTCCATTGGTAAAAAAAGTGCAAAATTGGAAAACTATTGGACATTTCAGTGCAAGGATTTGTAAACCATTGGGAAATCGGTGCAACAAGTGTTGCACCGAGTGCAATCAGTTTCGCACGTGCTCTTGGAGACCGTGCTGCACCGAAGCTACATGAAAATGTCAAAAAATACAGTGTTTTGATTTTCTTTATCTTTAAAATACTAGTTCGTCACAAATATTGACCAGTGGTAAGTAAAATCAATGAGGATTGAGGAGTATTATCATCAAATTTGTTGGAAAAATGCACTCAAGGTCTAATCTGAAAACCATTGGTAAGTACTCAAATAGTGCAACACTTTTTGTGCACTGGTGCAGTTTCAGTGGCATGGTGGTGCCGCACTTCTATTACCAATGGAATTCGTTATTAGAGGGACGTTGTTCGTTAGTTCTCTGTTCTCGGCATCGAATATGTTATTCGGGGAATAGGTATGCTTTATTTATCTAGGAAATAACACTATTCGTACGTGAAATGATACTGTTTTTACTTATACTGCAAATTAAATTTATTCTGAATAACAAATGCCGCCATCATCTGTATCTGAAAATGGCGGGCCTATTAAAAACATTAATTTATACAAATCCTGTACAAAATCGGGACCATCTTAGGAACAGGATGATTTAAGAACGAGATAGAATACGAAATACGTTTTTTGGCACATTTGCGAAAAAATATGAAAAGGGCTGCACTGCAGCTTGTATCATGGCTGAAGGTGCATGGTCTACGAGGAACTACAAGTACCAAAGGTTCTATCATAACAGTGTGTCCTATATGTTCTAGAAAAGTGGTGATAAAGAACAAAGTCTATAAATAAATTTTATCCAACGTCTGCTAGTTATAGATTTATTATTTGTGTCATTTTAGACAAGTAAAGTAACAAATAACACACTAGTGAGATAAATCATAACACACTAGTGGTTTATGATTATAACTCACTGGTGGGTTGTGGTAAAATATGCATTCATAAAGGGCTTTGTCATAACTGTCTCTTGACTTGTGGGGAATATAAACACGCAAGGTTCGCTTCTTATTGAATTTCGGCTGAAGTTTCTTCTTATTTTGAAAACTACCCTTGAAAATCCCAAAAATAATAACTTTTTCCAACACTTACATATAATGTGAACATTATTAGTTCGATTTTCAACTAATAAAGTAGCTTTATAACTTACACGTGGGTTATAACCATAACTCACTAGTGGGTTATGATTATAACTCACTAGTGGGTTATGATTATAACTCACTAGTGGGTTATGATTATAACTCACTAGTGGGTTATGATTATAACTCACACAGGCACATCTTTTATCACACCAGTCGATAAATTCTTTGAAGGTTTTGTCATAACTATCTCTTGACTTGTGGGGAATAATAAATAAACACGCTAGATCACCTTCGTTTTGAATTTCGACTAGAGGTTTTATATATTTTGAAAAACCACCATTGAAAATGACAAAAATAATAATTTGATTTATTCTCTTCAAATTTTTGTTATTAATCAATTCCATAACAACAATAATCACACTAGCCTACTTTTACGTGTCAAATTTGTCATTCAAAAATATGTCAATTAAAATATACCTAATACAGGGTTTTTCAGTTCACATTGAGATAATATAATTTTCTATTTTTTATTAATATCATCAAGTGTTGGATAAAATTTTGTATGACACTCGTGTGTTACGTCATATATGTGCGAAACACATAAAGGGATAGTTTCGATCTTTAAAGTGGACTGTATTAAAAGTTTAGGTAGACTGAAATCCGGGAATACTCTGACTGGGAAACAAAATGGAAACTCATCTTTGAACGTATATACACTTTTTATTTACACTTGTTTAGGAACACTGAACACTATTTACA
Source organism: Polydrusus tereticollis (assembly GCA_963920685.1). Classification (NCBI taxonomy): domain Eukaryota; kingdom Metazoa; phylum Arthropoda; class Insecta; order Coleoptera; family Curculionidae; genus Polydrusus; species Polydrusus tereticollis. The sequence goes on from OY987336.1 coordinate 29,669,053, forward strand.
TAACGGTTGGGTGTAAGATGGTAAGAAACCAGAGCTCACTTAGATGCCCAAAAGGCAGAGCTAGTTTTGGGTGTAAGATGGTAAGAAACCAGAGCTCACTTAGATGCCCAAAAGGCAGTGCTAGTTTTTGTAATATTTATATAAAATAACTTTAGGAAAACCTATTATTGAGCACATGCTCGCACCTCCTCGCGAACGAGAGAGAGTGATCTCGCGTCACCAGTCGTGCCAATACAATTTTTGACACTTCCGATGCGTATAAAAATGGGGAGGCAATTCTGCAGTATTGCCAACCTAAAAATAGATTTAATCTAAAAAAGGTGTTGGATATTGTTTCCAACATGCTGGGGGGCCTAGAGTTTCACATGAAACCTAGATAATAAAAATCCAGCAAAAAGAAAAAGAAAGCAATCTTTTCTTAAATATGTTTTAGCAATGTTTCAACTGATGATTGTAGTAAATGCTCAGTAAAGAAAACCTATTAATCCTTACTAATTAACAAAATACACAATAAATGCAAAGATTGCTAAATATAAAATAGTTTACAAATATAAAAATATTTATAACAAAACATATAAAAGTTTAATTTTTTAATTGCAAAAAATATCATCAATCGGTAAGACAGCAACCTTAGTCACTGACCTTAAATAAATACCTTTTTGGGTTTTTACTTCTACAACTCGTACTTTATTGTCTTTCCCAGGTATAACTTTAATAATGCGAGCCATTGGCCACTTATAAGAAGGTACATTATCCTCCCTTAAAATTACTAACATGCCTTCCTTAAGGTTAGGCATAACATTACGCCATTTGGGCCTGCTTTGAAGTTGTGTTAAGTAGTCGTGATACCACTTCTTCCAAAAATGCTGCTGCATTTGAACACACAACCTCCAAAATTTAAGTCGATTTTGAGGAACTTCTGTTAAGTCGGGCTCAGGAAAGCTCGTTATCGGAGCGCCTACTAAAAAATGACCAGGGGTTAAATAATCCAGATCTGAAGGATCTTGGGATAGGGCTGTAAGTGGTCGGGAATTTAAAATTCCTTCTACTTGGATAATTAGTGTATTAAATTGTTCATAGGTAAGTTCATTGCTACCCATTACTCGCTTGATGTGAAATTTTGCACTTTTAACTCCGGCTTCCCATAAACCACCAAACACTGGAGAATAGCTTGGTATAAAGTTAAATTTAATTTTTTGATCAAGACAATAATTCTCAATTTTTTCAGTTTCCTTATAAAATTCTTTAATTTTATTATCAGCTCCCTTAAAAGTGGAACCATTGTCGCAAAAAACATTTGCGGGCTTCCCCCTCCGCGAAATAAAACGCTTGAAAGCAGCTAAAAAAATTTCAGTTGTTAAATCTGAAAGAAGTTCCATATGAATTGCTTTAACCGAAAAGCACACAAAAAGTGCTATATAAGCTTTGGAACTTACGGATTTTCGAATTCGAGATTGTTTAACGAGGAATGAACCACAAAAATATACTCCGACATTTTGAAAAATTCTAGCTGAACAAACTCTTTCTTCAGGTAAAGAATCAGGAATTTCTATAGAAACCTCATCATGATAAAAATTAATATTAGAAAGCTTATTTGGGCCATGAAACCAAAGCTCATTTGAGTGAATTTCTAGAGGCTCTAGACCTCTTGACAAACAATCAGCAGGGTTTTCCTTGGTGTTAATATACAACCATTTAAAATTTGAGGTTGAATTTTGAATTTTAATAACCCTATTGGCTACATAAGGGTTTAATTTTAAAGGGTCTGACTTCAGCCAAGCCAGCACAATGGTTGAGTCAGAATAAAGAAATACTTCGTCAATCTTACATTGTAATAAATAAAAAACCTTTTCAGTCAAGTTTGCTAAAAGTAGGGCACCATTTAACTCCAATCTAGGAATGGTAAATTTTTTATTTAAAGGGACTATTCTTGACTTTGAACAAATTAGATTTACATTGACTCTATCAGGAAAAATTGTTCTTGCATAGATGACTGCACCATAAGCTATCGTGGAAGAATCACAAAAGCCTACAAGTTCGATTCTAGTTGCGTCCGTAAAAAATAAATTACGGGGTATTTCTAAAGTTGGCATATTAATAAAACCTGTTACAAAATTTTGCCAAATTTCCAACAAATTATCGGGCAATATTTCGTCCCAACTGAGCTTACACATCCAAATTTTTTGCATGATAACTTTAGCTGCCACCAAAATTGGACCTGCCAAACCCAAAGGGTCATAAAATTTTGAAATTAAGCTAAGAACTTGCCTTTTTGTTAGACACTCATTATGATTTATAATTTCAGGAGTTGATAATTTAAAATTGTCACTAATAGTATCATAAGAAAGACCTAAAGTTTTTGTCGTAAAATTATTTTTACTCATATCAACTTCGTCAAAATTTTGTTTTTCTTTAGGGATATCACTTAAAATTTTTGTTTCGTTAGTACACCATTTATGTAAGGAAAAAGATCTTAATTTTAATAAAGAAATTAATTCATCCTTAAGTTTTATGGTGTCATCTATTGTGTCAGCACCTGTCAAAATATCATCTACATAAGTATTATTTAACAACGCCTTTGCTGCTAGAGGAAATTTGTCACCTTCTGTGTGAGCGAGCTCAACCAAACAACTTGTTGCTAAAAAAGAAGAGCTTTTTAAGCCATATGTGACTGTTTGTAATTGAACGTATTGCAAAGGACCGTGAGGCTCTCTCCACAAAATGTTTTGAAATTTCCTATGTTTAGGGTTTATTAGTACCATTCTGTACATTTGTTTTATGTCAGTCGATAGAACAAACTTGTGTGTTCTAAAAAGCACGAGAATATCAAAAAGCTCATTCTGTACAACTGCTCCATTGTATAAAAAATCGTTTATACATTTTTTGCTTTTTGACTTCATGCTGCCGTCAAACACGACCCTAAGTTTCGTAGTCTTTTTGTCTTCCCTTATTACGGGATGGTGAGCCATGAAGTAAATTGAGCCACTATTTAATTCATTTGGATTATAATTAACAATTTTAGCATGATTTAAATTTAAATAATCATCAATAAATTTTTTGTATTGAAGAAAAAGATCAGGGTTAGCTTTAAACCTTTTTTCAAGATTTTCAAATCTCTTTATTGCAACAGAGAATGAATCTCCTAAATTTATATCAATTTCTTTTAATGGCAATTTTACTTGATATTGATTATTAATTACTTCAATCGAGTTTTGGAAGGAACATTCACAAGCTTCCTGTTCACTGGGGTATTCTGGAAAAATTTCAGGAACTTTTTCAGTTTCCCAAAACTGAGTTATGGTTTTGTCAATATCAGAGTAGGTGGCATGAAGTGCAACAAAGTTGCAGGCAACATTTACAGGAATGGACCCACTCACAATATACCCAAACAGGATGTTTTGAAAATATAAATTGTTACATTCAAATTTATCAGATAGCAAAATTTCAAACGCTACGTTTGCACCCAGCAAAAAATCAATTTGACCTGAGCTATTAAAACTATCATCAGAAAGCTGAATATTTTTAGGAATTTTAAATGTAGAAATATTAAAATTATTATTGGGCAAATCACTAGTAATGGTATCAACCACAGCACATTTTATGTTTTTTGAATAGTCATAAAATAGAGATTCAATATTTAAATTTACAGATTTGTTACTTGTACTTTTAATTTCCGATATACCAATAATATTCAAAGAATTATCAAAAGTTTTTAAATTTAATTTTTTAATTAAAGTACTTGTAATCAATGAGATCTGAGAGCCTGTATCGACTAGACCTCGAACGTATACATATTTCCCATTTGTGGATTTAATTTTAACCTTAACAGTGGGTAAAAGAACATTGTCATGTTGAAGATTAAAATGCATTACTCTACTACCAGAGTGATTATTTAGACATAATTTACAATAATTGTGCTTATTAATAAAAGAAATTCTATCTTTTACAAGAATAGATTTAAACTTTATACAATTATACAACCTATGACCAGCAATGGAACAAAATGGACATTTAACACTGGAATGTTTGGCTAACAAACCAAAAACTTTTTCCTTATTTTTATTAGGTTCAAAGACACTACTACTTGCCTCTAGAGCGATAGCCCTATTTTCTAAATAAGCTAGAAAGTCATTTAAAGTTGGCAACTTGGAACTATCTCGGTCAATCTGATATGCCCTGTTGGTAAACTGATCTACCTTTCGACTCAAAATACAAACCAAAAACATATCCCAACTATCGATGGGTTGATTTAAATTCTTGAGAGCTCCAATTTGTTGCTTTATGCGACTTACAAAGTCACGAAGTGCATAGGCAGTTCCCTTTTGTATATTGGGGATGTCCAAAATAGAAAAAATGTGAGAATTTATTATCATAGTCTCATTATTAAATCTATTGTTTAAAATACTTAAGGCCTCTTGATATGAGGAATTAATTAAAGGTAAATTATTTATTAAGCTTAACGCTTCGCCTTTTAAATAATTTCTTAAATAAAATAATTTTTCAACATCTTTGAGCTGTTGATTTTTATCAACCACTGCCGTAAAAATGTCTATAAACGATTTAAAATTCGTCAAATTTTTTCCATCAAACGTGGGAATTTCAATTGGAGGTAATTTAGCAGAAGAAATCAAATTACCACTTTGATTTGAAACAGGTTGGACCTGAGGTTGAGAGGTACTGGCTGCCAAACTACTACCGTTTTTAAGCAAATTAGGTTTGGGTAAACACTCTTTAATACTTACAACTACGTCAACATAAAGGGTTTCCACATCCTCAATTGAATCATCATAATTGCTATCCAAACATAAAATTTCAATTTGTATGTCTTTCAGTTTTTCATAGTTATCCTGTAAAATTTCCTTACGAGCTAAAAATTGCTCAATTTTGGTTTCATTACTTGGGTCACCTTTATGAGTAGAGATAAAGCGACCTATTCTAACCATTGTATCGATTGCTTGCTTTTTCTTTGATAACAACTTTTCTATCTGCTTTTTAGTCGACATTTTGGCAATTTAAATATTATAAAACAGTAAAATAAGTCAAAGTAATTACAAATCAGATTACAAACAAATTAAAAGGATACTACATACAAACCTTGATGATCAAGGAATCAAAACAAAAATAATATATACTTTCAGTAATTGATAACAATCACCCACTTTAATTTGAGGTTAAATTGACGTAAGACTATATTCACGACACTACTCCGGCACCACAGAAGACAAAACGACAGAACCAAGACCTAGAACATTGAGAGAACTGGAGCACTTTTGATAGTGCATTGTTTCGTTAGGTGGACAAACCGGTAAAGTAGATTTCTTACTCTCACTCCGCCATTTTGCTGGTGGCGCTGATGACACTAATGACAGTACAGAATGCCTCGTATAACGCACAGGAAAAAATGAAACTTTTGGCGGGATTATTGGTTTCAACACCAAAATGACCACACGGGACTAATAAAACAGACAAAACGGCACTGTAACATCGTTAACCGATAGATTAACACGATCACATGACACACTGCGATATTTTCACTACTTTCGCGGTACTTTGTTACTCTTTCAAACTCTTCAAACTAGTCAAAGTTATTCAGGATTCGGTTCGAACTGACCATTTTTATGTGCGAAACACATAAAGGGATAGTTTCGATCTTGAAAGTGGACTGTATTAAAAGTCTAGGTAGACTGAAATCCGGGAATACTCTGATGTTCTGAACAAAATGGAAACTCATCTTCGAACGTATATACACTTTTTATTTACACTTGTTTAGGAACACTATTTACATAACGGTTGGGTGTAAGATGGTAAGAGACCAGAGCTTACTTAGATGCCCAAAAGGCAGAGCTAGTTTTTGTAATATTTATATAAAATAATTTTGTAGGAAATATTATAATATTGAGCACATGCTCACACCTCCTCGCGAACGAGAGAGAGTGATCTCGCGTCACCAGTCGTGCCAATACAATTTTTGACACTTCCGATGCGTATAAAAATGGGGAGGCAATTCTGCAGTATTGCCAACCTAAAAATAGATTTAATCTAAAAAAGGTGTTGGATATTGTTTCCAACAATATAAGTCACTCGGGAATTAGCCCTCTTGGCCTACGGCCTTGAGGGCTAAACATTTTCCGCCGTGACTTACATATAACATAACACACTTGTACCATAAATAACTATTATTTACTGCCTTCAAATTTTTATTGTTAATCAATTCCATAATGACAAAAATCACCTTAGCCTACTTTTACGTGTCAAATTTCATCAAAAATATGTCAATTATAATGTAAGTAATACAGGGTTTTATCAAGTGTTGGATAAAATTTTGTATGGCACTGGTGTGTTAAGTCATATAAGTCACTTGGGAATTAGCCCTCTTGGCCTACGGCCTCAAGGGCTAACCATTTCCCAGCGTAACTTATATATAACATAAACGCTTGTACCATAAATAACTATTAAAACACTTTAAAACTTTTGCTTCAAACTTTTCATTAGCTAATGCTACTTTAGGAAATATTTGGCCATTGTCCTACTCAAGAGCAAGTTGTCAGGTATTTAATTTTTTTACTATTTATTATGGAGTTGCAAACAAACAATCAACTATGGGATCAACAACATTACCTAATCTGGCCCGTTTCCTCATCGTCAATGTGCTCAGTTTTTATTTTCAGTTCTATTTTTTTTGGTTTTTCTTCATTAAAAAACAATTCTGTCGTATCGCGGCATGGATTATTGCTGTTTTCCCACAAATCACACATGTTCAGAAACAAATTAATTCAGGTGTAACGCCAACTTATTGGTGTCTCGGTAAATGGAACACAGACGGCATGAATTAACAAATTTAAATCGTGTTTATCACAGAACTCAAAAAGCGTTTATTTAAAAAAAATTTAAATCTGTTGACGTCTCAAACATGGGTTAGTTCCTATCATGTCTTCTCTTTGGTTCTTTTATCGAGACGTAACCAACTAAACAAACCATGAGCTGGCTGATTGTTGTTAAGACAGGTGGCCATTGAACTAAGACTAAGTCCAACTAAACAAACCTTAATGCTGGTTTGCGTTAGTGTATTTAAGTAACACTTAAAGCTAAGCCTATTTTGTGTTTAACTTTTCGTTTGCTCAGGCAACCTAGGAAGACATTGTTTTGCACACATCATGTGTTAGAAGAAAAAACAATACCTTGGATCGGATTCTGAAGTCGACGTCACGATAACGTTTTGATTTTAAAGCCGGCTAACCAAATCTTAGTTGATTATGTTTTAAGTTTGGCGTGAGTATGGGAGACCAACCTAATCACAATTTCATACTTTTCCGCACTTTCAATTACGCCAGTTTTAAAACTTTATCTTGGTCCTGTCGTCAATTTCGGAATCCGTCCACTGTAGTGGGAGTAAGATACTATGTATACAATAGAAATGTAAAACGATCGAACATCAAACAATTCGATGCTTGTGGACGTTATGTTACGAAATTCGATGGAGGTCAATTTCGGCAATTATCGGTTCTCGACCTTCTTAGGCTTCGTGCCATCAATGAAATATTTGAAAAGAAGAATCAATAAAAATATCTGAGGTGCGCCACTAGTAGTGCTAAATATCCCAAATCCGAGAAGAGTCAACAAACGAGAAGCGACAACATGACATTGGGCGAAATCAATGTAGTGGGAGGTAACCCGGACAACTGTCATAAGTTTAAGCCGGCCCGTTAGTTCGGTAGTCGATGAGTTATCGTTATCGAGTTTAGTTGTCTTTTTTGTTGAAAGAAGTGCATTATTGTTCAACTGTTTATTTTTGTGAGTGCTCTGCTATTATAAAACTATGACTGGTAATACCTGTGCGTTTCGAGGGTGTCACTCAAAAGAAGGCCAAGGAATAAACATTAGGCCGGGCCGAAATAAGCCGTTTTTAATATTTTTTTGAAAATATTGACGCGCTAGTTGTAGAAAGCTGTGAATGGGTATTATATTAACTCTGTTAAAAACTGAATGATCTAGGTCAAATTTTGGCCGCCAACATTTAGACCTAAAGGTCACAAAAAAAATAAATAAATTTTGTTAAAATTGAGTTTGCGCTACCAAAAAAATATTCATTTAGTGCCTCTATTTACTCCTATAAAATATAAACTTAATCGAAAAATGTTTAGCCGACCGCATGGGGTTTAGAATATTAATATTTTAATCAAAAATTTGAATTTTTATTATTTGTGCAGCTCTTCGCTTGACCTAATCTTTGCCTGCTTAAAAATATTATATCTGTAAGGGGCAAGCACCAAGTCAACCCACAACTCACCGCGTGGTGTCTGCACATAGAGGGAAATTTCTTAAAGCTAGAAAGTGTTTCTTCACGTGTAATTTTTTCAACATCTTCAATTGAGAGACTCGCTGTTAATGGTGGTTCACTTAAAACACAATTTTGCCAATCAATCATTTGTATGTAATCATCTGCAGAAAAATTAATAACGGGAATTTTAAAATATCTAACACCTTGTTTGCCTGTGAGAGATCTTGTTTTTATAATTCTTCTTACAGCTAATTGACGAATATGTTGGCGAGAGTCTGTAAGCATTGCCAATAAAATGTTTTCAGGATTAGCAAAGTAAGCGTTGTCCTGAAACACCTTGTCTATAACTTTCTTTACCCTGTTCGAAAAAATTCTGGACGCATTAATAGCTTTCCACAAATGCCTTATTGCACCATGTAATGAAAAGAGCTAAATTTTCATTACATGGTGCATGTAATGAAAATTTAGCTCTCAAACCAGAAAAGTTGTAATGAAAATTTATTGTTGTAATTGTAATGAAAGTTTATTTAGTCGTTGAGTGCCAATTTCTTACCTTTTGTTGCTTTGCTAGCTCAGGCAGGGCGTGGTAAGTTCGAGTTTAAATTTTAACAGTCCCTTCCAGTATGCAATAAAAACACACACAGTTCAACTTAACAATTAGTCTATTTACATAAGTATTTGTATGACAAAGATTTTTTGACAAAAGGAAAATTTTAAAGATAAGTAGTTTGAATGAATTAACTAATTATAGTCTATTTACATAAGTATTTGTATGACAAAGATTTTTGACAAAAGGAAAATTTTAAAGATAAGTAGTTTGAATGAATTAACAATTATTTTTGCAAAGGAAAAATAAAATAATAGTTTCAATGATGATATATCCAATCAGATAAAAAAAAATTAACAAAAGTTAAATAAAGATTTTTGACAGGTTTTTTATTTATTTTATGGTGAATCACACACAAGGCGTCAGTTACCTTTACACTTTTTCTTCAATGGTGGTTTTCGGATCCCTGTAGAGATATAACCAGTTTATGTCAGAGCTTCGGGTGAAGCTTAGGAATCGACTCTCTACAGGTATAGGAGAGTAGAGCTCAACAGACTTAGGGCCCCTGTCGTGACGTCACGTCAGCTGCGTTGTCCGGCTCCAATAATGAAATTCCGAAGTTGGGTACCGAGAAAAGACCAGGTGTTAAGACTCACCAAATAAAACCTTATAAATTCCCTTGCTCTGCTTGAAAAGGAATATTTACAGAACCCAAAAAAAAAGGAAATATATTTTAATTTTAATTAATTAATTAATGTAATAATAAACTGAATTGTGAAATTGCAGTGATACTACTTTTCAACAGAACTAGGTTTAAATAAAATGATCAATAACTTGACATTGATAGTTATTTTATAAAATAGATAAAAGCTATAAGAGCATAAAATAAAATAATTTTCTGGTGCAAACTATTTCAACAGAACCAGGTTTAAATAAAAATAATTAATCGTAATTTTATAAAAACAGATAGTAGCTATACAATTTATAGAAACACAAAATGAAATTGTGCTCTAGGAGAAAGCCCTGCACAGAACCAGGTTTAGATAAAAATAATCAATAGTAATTTATAAAAAAAAAAAACTGTTATAAGACCATAAAATTAAATGGTGCTCTAGGAGAGGCTTCTGCACAGAACCAGGTTTAGATAAAAATAATCAATAGTAATTTATAAAAAAAATAACAGTTATAAGACCATAAAATTAAATGGTGCTCTAGGAGAGGCTTCTGCACAGAACCAGGTTTAGATAAAAATAATCAATAGTAATTTATAAAAAAAAATAACAGTTATAAGACCATAAAATTAAATGGTGCTCTAGGAGAGGCTTCTGCACAGAACCAGGTTTAGATAAAAATAATCAATAGTAATTTATAAAAAAAAATTACAGTTATAAGACCATAAAATTAAATGGTGCTCTAGGAGAGGCTTCTGCACAGGCAAGGCAGGTAATAGGTACTAAATTAGCAAGAGATAAATGAAAATTACAAGAGATATGCAGTGAGATTTCATCATAGAACCCCCGAGACAAATCTTCAGATATTAACACATCAGAAAAAACTCAGTACCCAGTGATCAATCACCAAAGATAGCGTAATGTATAATGGCAACTTAAAACTTATGCTCGGTTCTCTAAATTAGACTTCTTGGGCAGAAACTACAAAAGTTGCTTACGCCGACTCTATATTAGAGCAATTAGTCTCTTTTCCAAAATCTATAAAAAGTAAAAACCAGGGCAGTGAAGCTTTCTTTAAGTTATCCAAAATATGAAATAATAATGAACAATTTATGTCCTTTAAGAGATAAGTAGGAAAAATGATTAATCAATCTATGTATAGTGGCAACTTAAAACTTATGCTCGGTTCTCTAAATTAAACTCATCGGAAATAAACTACAAAAATGGCCTAAGCCGACTCTATATTAGAGCAATTAGTCTCTTTTCCAAAGTATAAAAAAATAAAAAACCCAGGGCAGTGAAGCTTTTTCTTTAAGTTGTCCAAAATATAGAATAAGTAATGAACCTCTAGGATTCAAAACCTAAGATAGGGGTGCCCATGTGCCTATGCACAAAATGGCGACCAGGTAAATCTTTAAAGAGACAATTTATGCCCTTTAAGACAAGATAAGTAGATAAAATGACCAATCAATCTTTAGGGTAAAATTAAAAGATATTTTTAAAATAAATAAAACAACTGAGCTCGGGGTTCTATGATGAAACTCAAAAAAAAAATAAAAAAATTAAGAAAGAAGAATTTTAGTACTTGCCTGTGCAAAAGCTTGTCAACTAGAGACTCGAAAAATTACCTTTCTGTCCTCCTGCTGAAGAAAAATCCCCTCTACATATCCCTGCGACCTCACGTGGACCAATTACAGATCACTTTATAGGTCACGCACTCATCACAAAAAAGTCTACACCTTGCTCGATTCGCTCACGGGTAAAACATCCATTTTAATTTGAAATTTATTAAACAAAAATAATTAAGACTCAATCTTCACATTAGATAGACATTTCATTAAATTAAAACAGGTTATGTACATATAAACGTGGTTATAAAACCCACTAAAGGCACGATAAACTGTATAAATTTTAACAGTGCCAAAAAAGAGACAAAAAATGCTAAACTTGAATACTTTTAATGTCATGACCCGGACTAAAAATAAGATCACCCTGGTTGACCAGTGCCATCTTAATTAAAAAAGAAATAAAACCGGTACCGCCATATCTGCCGTAGCCAGGTTGCAGATACCCTAATTGAAATTCAATCCTGTATCAACAGGTGGCGATAGTATTACTGAATTTGAAATTTATATTGAGATTTAGAGATGGTATGGTAAATGTGAATTTTACCGTAACAACCCACGTAGCACAATATATTCTGCGAATATTCTACACAGCTTCCGAAAAGCCTATGAATATTCGTCATTTTCTGAGATTATTCCTAGATATTCTTTGATAAGATTATTCAAAAATTAATATTCCAGGAACAATTCTTTACGATACTGTATTATTATTCCAGTTATAATATTCTATTAACAATCCGAAAATTCTGAGATCATTCCGTACGATTCAAAAATGGATGGCAAAAAAAAACAAACTTGATTTTTTCAAACAACACCTTTAAAAAATAAAATTTAATAGTTATCGTATATCGACCTTAAGGTACTATGACATAAAGGTCATTTTCGTATTTACCAAAATCTGATTTTGACAATTGACAGATTTGACACTTGATCCTAGTCATTACCGATCACTAGACGAACTGAAATCTAACCTAAATAAATTTGTTAATTTGTGAGTTGATCGTTTCTTGTGGTATGGAAGGAATCCGAAAACCATTTAGAAAATGAAGAAGTATATAAGTTATTTGTAAGTATTAGTGTTTCATAATTATTTAATCAGTTGGAAATGCTTAATGAGCAATATTTTAATGTTGTTTAGGTTTAATTAGCAATATTTTTATGTTGTTTAGGTTTAATTCCACCAACATTTGCAAATGTTCTAACTATAATTTATGTTAATATATTTAAGATTCAAAATTTAAGAAAAATTGGTGGGAAGAACTTAACAGATTCGATCAACGGAATCTTAAGAAAAATGTTAGATGATAACGTTATGAAGCACTACAGCCGTAGCGGGCACAAGGGGAAAAAAGCATTCCAGACAACAAAACTGTTTGAAGCTTTAGCAGGTAAATTATAAATATCTTAATGCCCTTATAGACAGTGAATACCTTAAGGACAAGACCTAAATTTTTATTGAATACCATTAAATAAATTATTAAAAATATTTTTGCAACTAATAAGGCGCTTTTAACTATTTTTTTAAACTGCGCGAATTAATTTTTCATTGCATGGTATAACAAAATCACATATTTTAGTTAACTAAAAGTTGTGCCAAAACCTCAGTATTCCTGTCAGTTAACTAAAAATATCAATGCCTACTTGGTTTGTGCTTTTATTTAAATATGTTTAACTAATAAAAAGTTATAAACAGCCGGTATTTATTATTTATTTAAATTTTTACAGTTGATGTTGTAAATGGTAATGTAATGTTTGTTTTTTCCTAGAAACTCTACAAGTGGGTGCCAATCCTCCAACCCTCAAAGAAATTGAATCAAAAACTAGTATCTATTTATCAAAATCCATCGAAAGACTGAAAAAAAAAGTAGAAGTAGGTAGTGAATAATGAAGTTGGCATTGAATGAATTATAGGCATTTTTTATAATTTTTAGTATAGTTCTTGACTCTTGTACAGTATATAATAATATGATCCACTTATCTTGTCCACATTTTAATTTGATATCATAACGTTGCTTTAAGAGTCAAGGAAAAAAGTTAAATGGATACATTTCTTACATTGACGTAAAATTTTTATGTATTTATTTTTTATATATATGTACAGGGTGTTTTATTTTCCCAGTCCAGGGATCAACTTTCTTATTTTAAATGATACACCGTATATATATTGGGAAGTATTTAGATTTCCTTTAAAATTTTATATGAATTTTAAATAACCTTTAATATGCCTATTTGTTATCGTTTAGCCAATATATTTTTTTTTTGCTAAATGAGCATTCATCTCAAATGCTATTTTATAAGTTTTTTAGGATTAAAATTGACCTAAAAAAATTAAATATTGGCTAATCGATAACAAATAGGCATATTAAAGGATACCTATACCTATAAAATGTTAAAAGGAATCTAAATACCTATCAATATTCAGGGTGTTTCGTTTAAAATAAGAAAGTTGGTGCCTGGACTGGGAAAATGAAACTCTCTGTATCTATAAAAAATGAACAGATAATCATTTTATGCCAATGCAAGAAATTTATCTATTTAACTTTTTTCTTTAACTCTTAAGCAACGTTATATAATATTAAATCAAAATATGGACACGATAAGTGGATCACACTGTACTTGTCCTTAGTACTTTATTAAAGTAAAGTAAGTATTGAACAACTGTCTTTAATTTGAAAATTCCCACCTTATCATTATGCTAGAATATTCTGGGGATTTTTAATAGCTATTCCTTTAATATTCTTATAATCCTTTTTTCATCGGCTCAGAATTTTCTCCTCGAATATTTAATATTCTTATAATCTATTTTTCATCTGCTCAGAATATTCTCTTCGAATATTTAATATTCTTATAATCTATTTTTCATCGGCTCAGAATATTCTCTTTGAATATTTAATATTCGTATAATCTATTTTTCATTGGCTCAGAATATTCTCTTCGAATATTCCTGAAATGTGCTCATTTTCTCACATATCGGATTTCTAGGAATATTCCCAATAGAAGATTAGATATTGTATGATTAATCAGGATTAATCGAATATTTTTTTTTGGATAATCTGGTAATATTCGTAGAAAATGTTTGTGCTATGTGGGAACCATCATAAATCAGTGGTTTTGTTTTTATCGCAAACCACACAGGAGAATAAACTTTAATAATATATTCTGTTAAAATCTGCAAGCTAACAGATGTATTTATCGTTGAAACATACCAACGCAACACCCTGTTTACCGTTGTTAACCACCTGGCATGTGACATTTTGCCAGGATCTTTTGTAGCTAAGTTGGTGGGGCAATTACCGTCTGGAATTGCACAGCACATTTGAAATAGATATTTTTGATCTGTACTTAAATCGTTTTGGGTCACTTCTGGTAGTTCAGTATTAATTGACTTAAAACTGACCAAAGGCAACGTTTCACAATTTTTTAAGAGTAAGCCAATGGGACCAGAATAACTATATGGTCCTTTAGTTTCACCATCCAAAGACTGTAATAAATGTCTTAATGGCAATTCATTAAAATGCAGAAGGCAAATACTCCACTGAAGTGGCCTATTCTACCTTTCCAACCAGTGTTAACATTAGTTCCATCACAACCTATAACTCTCGCTTCCCATGCCACAGGTACCTGGTTCAAGCCCGGGCTGGTTCAGCAGCTTTTTTCAGTTTGCAGGGCCCAGGTCACCATACTACGTAGTGTTGCGTATGCAACACACACCGACAAATTCTCAACGGCACTTCAGTCTAGTAGGTACTCTAGAAACGGCATGTTGTCGAAGGAGGGACCCTTGAGCCAAATGAAGGATGATCGGTGGGGCGGATGGTGTATGTCGGACACTGCCTGATATTCGTATGGTTGAGGTAAGAATCTTGACCAGAGAATTGGCGGCGGAGTCTCGTGTGCACGGGTCTGATGCTGTTCCGGATGGTTCGAGGGTCCCCGCGACATACATAACTCTCCTAGCTGCACACAAGGACGTTTAAGGGCCAGCTCGTCGAGGTTTGTGGTGAGCGAAGAGACGTTAATAATAACAAGACCGTTAAAATGCTGTGCCGAGAATAACATCTGTCGGTTATATTGTGGTTCGGAACCCACGTTAAACTGTAGGTCCCGTCTGGCTGACATTACCCAGACGTTAAAACGGGGTTGGCAAAAAGGGTTAAAACTGGCCTACTTGCTTGGCGTCAAAGCCTCCCCGTCCACTACTACTACTACTAGCCACAGTTCTGTTAGATCTGCCACTTGAGCCGTATTTTGCAGGTGCATTTTCTTTGGGGTTTGAATACTCGGTTCTAGTAGGTAACTCTTTGTTTTTTTCATAATAGGATAGTTCGAAATTTTCGTCGGTTCTACTACCCTCGGACTCCTCGGAGCTGGAAATTTCCAAACTGTTCTTATTTAGCTGACAAACATTTTTAATTCCGCTGGTGCTTGGAATTGGCTCCTCTAGATAAGATATTTACCAAAACCCATAAATATGCCGATTTCATTAGTAAAGTGTTATAAAGAAGATCTAGGCAGTCGTGGAAACACAATCATGTCTATTTAAGAAATAGATTTGTACAGTATATCTTCCATTTTGTTCTAGGCATCTGTCTATTTCTGCTTGAAAGTACCTTTCCACATCTCTGAGCTTTGCGTGTGTAATTGTTGCAAACGCGTTGATTATTCTTTGTCGCATGTTCTGCTCTGATATTGGACGTTCCGTATAAACAAGGTCTTTTACATGCCCCCATAGGAAAAAGTCGAGTTTGGTTAAATCGGGCGACCTTGCAGGCCATCTAACTGGTCCCCTTCCAATCCAGCGATTTTCGTTAGTGTTATCTAACAAAGTTCTGACCTGTCGCGAAAAATAGGCTGGAGCTCCATCCTGTTGTAACCACATATTTGGTGCCTGCATATTTGGTGATAAATTTAAAATCAATACAGGTAAATCGTTTGTTAAACATTCGAAATACATTTGACCGGTATGATGGCCATTAAAAAGTGAGGGCCTACCACATGTTCTCCAACAATTCCTCCCCAAACATTTATTGGCCAACGATGTTGGTAGCTTATCAGAAAATAAGCCGTTCAAAAAAAATTATGGATTTTCTTTTCCTTCTTTGAAAAATTCATTTCTTAAAATAAAATATTATCCGATAATGTCTTTCGTAAGGGTAATATTAAAATCTATTTCTTAAATAAACATGCATGTGTTTCCATGCCTGTCTAGATCTTTTTGCAATCCGCAATTTTTCTTGTTATTTTCTTTTCTGTTTGTGCTGTTACAACTTTGTCAATTCCGCCAATTCTCATTTTTCGCTCAGATCTTTGATCCTTTAAAAATGACCATTCTAAAGTTGGCGCCTTTCTAGCTCTCTCGCAACTGCAGAGCTCCATACTTACACATTTGCAAGAAGATATATCAAAAAGCTTATTGGAGTTTATTTGAAACTGATTTATTTTATTTTGTAAGAATGGTGACATTTTTTCCTTGATAGGCTTTATAAGGTTTCGATATTTACTGTTATAAGCCAGGATAAGTTTTACGATGCGCTCATGACTAACAGTCGGTAAAGAAACACGGTTTCAAACTTCTATCACTTTCGTTGCCACAGATTTGGCCACTATTGCAGCCGGCGGTTGCTTACTGCCAGTGCCCTTTAATGCCAATCTAACACCATTATAACATCGCATAACATATTCGTATGTCGGCAACTTATACACCTCCGCAGAATATCCTTGACACTACCAAATATTGGGCAAGTTGAACTTGTTCTTGTCTTTACTAAATATTTAGGCATAATAAACCACTCATAAAAGCGCACAAAAAAGTATAAACGCTAAAAGCGATAACTAAGAATTAAATAAACGTAACGAACGACACGTATTCAAAGATAATCACGCCAGTACTATGTACCATAGACAAGGGAGATGCGCTTATGGTAAGGATAGATAGGCAACTCAACATACTATAGTTCACTTATAGCGCCATTCGTGTCTGGTTGAAGAACTAAATGTAGCACTTTGGGCGAGGGGCGGGGGGTCGGCGCCACGCATGGAAATTTAAATTTTACAACTTTGAATTCAAATTTTCGCGCTTCTAACTCTGATGGAAAAGTTAGAAGCGCGAACCTTTCGAATTAAAGTCAATATATTTTGGGAGATTAAAAGAAAGTTGGGTACCACTCCAGTTTATCGGCTTATGCGAAAAATGGCGTAAATTGAAAAACGTTTCTTGCAATATGTAGCACGTACTTTCTAAACGACAAATCCGCGAGCGGAAAACCATTGTTTTAATTGCAAATATAAAAAAAATGTGAAAATAGGGTACCCGCTTGTGACAAAAATGAAAAACTCTTGTTGATTTATGTAGCATATACTGAATTGGAACCAAAAAGGTGGATTAGATGCCGTGTTAGCGCCTGTTTAACCAATATAAGTCTATAATTATTACAATTTTTGTCGAGTGACTAACAGCTAGAGAAACATAACCTCACTTGTCACTCTCACTGTGCTTTTCGGTCGACTATTTTAACATTTTTTTTTATATTTCCAATTAAAAAAACGGTTTTCCTCTCGCGGATTTGTGGTTTAGAAAGTATGTGCTACATATTGCAAGAAACGTTTTTCATTTTACGCCATTTTTCGCATAAGCCGATAAACTGGAAAATTACCGAAAGTTGTAACTACGTTTCTGATATGGCGACAAGCTTGATTAATATTAGATATTTACATAAATTAATATAATAATAAGGCAAGTTTTACTTAGGATTGTGCTGTAAAGAATTAACATAGGAACAGAGTTCAGCTTTAAATAGGATCCTCTGCTGCCATGCTCAATTTGTTGGTCATATCCAAAATCTGTGTGACAAACTCTATAAGTTTTTTGAATGCCAATCTTGTCTTTGCCACAGAGTAATGGATTTTGAATAGCATTTACCCAAAGTTTATGCGTTTAAAAATACACGGACATTATACTAAGATCGTAAACTGTCATAACTCTAAGAAAATCAGTATATAAGTACCTAATGGTTATGATTATTCATTATCAAAAGGTGTCCTGCATACATTTTTTTTTAGATAGCAACAATATTTTGTATACAGAATAGGTGCAAGGTGCCTTTTTGGCTCTTTACGATGCACCCTTTTTATTACTTCGCTAAAACAACAAAAAACTTACCTGGTCGCTTCTTGGAAACCTGTGCATTTTCACACGTTCCCACTTTGTACTTAACGTCCGGGAACGCAACAATAAATCACCATTTTAGCAGAATAAACTTAATAAACTTTTACGTCACGCTGCTCTTCGTCTAAAAATTTAATTTTAAAATGTCAATGTCACTTGGGTCCGATATTTTTATTATGGATCAGCACATAAGTCAGATTTTCATCTTTATTGCACCTTAGCTGGTACGGTTGAATTCAAAGAGAGGAAGATAGAGAACGTTCCCCACGCTAATTTTAAATACATATTTTGCCGCTACCAACGTTAGGATATGAACAACTTTATAAAACAAAATCCCTACAATAGCGCCATCATCGTCTGGTTGAATAACTAAACGAACGGGGAACGATCCTCCCCATTTAAGTTGTCCTAGCCTGCTATGTACCGAACGAAATGCTTGTTAAAAACCACAAAACAGATAAGAGGTTAGAAATGCGAACTACGTAGAAAACCAGAGAAACAAAGATTCAAGTTGGCCACCAGTCCACCCCGAGCGCTACGGTAGGAAATTTATTGCGGATGGCGGGTAGTTCAAATATCTCGTTTTCAAATTACTGGTTTACTGTTTAAACAATATTTGAGATTTTTAAAGACGTTTTATCGCTTTTTGAGTTAATTCACTCTAAAATACCATGTATTCACTAAATTTCAGAATTTAATGAATGTATGTATTTTATATCAAATTATACCAAAAAGTCAATAAATGTGATTAAAAACCAAATATTGTTGTTATTTATGAATGCCGATGTAAATAACAAACAAAGCTTATGAAGAAAAATTTAAAATTTATTTAAACTTTATCATAAAACATAATGTAAACAAATTCTGACAAAAATTGGTATCGAAACAATAGAAATACTTTATAGGTACAAATAAAAAATGTTCTGTAAAAAATAAACCAAAAATGTAACTAATAACAGCGACGTGACTAAAATGGTTCCAAGTGTTTAATGAACCAGGGTATGCTCGAGGCAAATAGGTAAATTCTTGACATTTGGGCGTTGTCCCAAAAAAAATGTTTGCTTCATATCAAACCCAGGTTTTCTAGTTACTCTACTGACTATTAATACAAAATAGCAATTAGCTGTTTATGTTTTGCACACTTTCTTAGTTCAAGTAAATTCAGTAAGTTACTTCAGTTTTGACCCATTTACATAAGAATCTTGCTTCCTCCCTTGCTTTTCTCTTGAACTTAGCTCAGTCAAGTAAAGTAAAGATGTAAACAGTTATAGCCTCTGGTAGAAGGAAAATAATAAAAACGAATGAAAAATTATTGTGACATGAGTTAACCAGTGCCAAAAGTACTGGCACTAAATATATTTTCCTTCTTCCAGTAAATACTTAACTCTTTATAACAAAAAATAAATTTAAAAAAATTAACATAAAAAAAAACATAACAGTCCAGCAGGTACCTACTTGAAAGTGTCCATCCAGGTGAAAAATATCTTGGTCAGGTGTAAAATCTCGTAGCCAGATGCATGATGCCTTAGCCAGGTGTAGGTCAAATGTTGCAGCCAGAGTTAAATTGTCACAGTATTTGGGCTTGATAAGGTGCCCATGCAACAGAAAAAAATGTTAATGATTAGTACCAAAATGACTAACAGACTGAACAAAACATAATTTTTTAATTAAGTACTGTGAAACTGAAAGCACTGAAAAAAAATTCGATAAAATATAAAGTGGAATGTGTACATGTGTCAAAAGTGGAATGTATAATATATATGTATGTAATGAAGTAACATTTAGAGGACCAAACAGAATGTTTTAGACTGCCAGTAAAAAAAAATTGTTCTACAGAGAATGTGGAAGTGATCCTAAAACATCAGGTGGTAAAAGCTCAGGGACAGTTTTGAGAACAGCATTCCAATTAAGCCTTTTTCAAACTGAGTTCTTAAATTGACAATCATTGAAATGATTTTCACAAATCCTGAAGTTTCTGCACTTGATGTCAGGATTAATATTACATTTATTCTTCCACCCACACTCTTAGTCTTTCAACATCAGTAAGGGGAAATGTATAGAAAAATGGTTATTGACACAATTAGGGTCAGATGAAGATCTAAATGCACTCTTGCAACCCGGATATTTACAGTAAAACTTGATTTTGGTTATTAAATGGGCGACACAGGCCATTATAGATACTGATAGAGGCAAATAAGGAGCATACACCTAAATATAACACTTAAAGTATTAAATAGCAAAGAACAAAATGAAAAACTTACACGAGGCTGAACAATTAAACTCCTTTCGGCATGACTTATCATACAGTTCTATTTGCATTCGCTTGGGCTGTGGATATGTACCTCTTCTATAAACTATGGTTGGTAGACCTTTTTGAAGAGTATGCTAAAAATATTAAAAAAGATCCAATTTGAATTTGAAAATTCAGCAAACCTAACCTTCAAGGCGTAAATTCTACATTTAGGTTACATACCTGTGATATAAGGTCGCGTAACAATCCTAAAATTCTTCAAAACTCGTAAAACGGTCTGTAAAGGATTAAAACAGTAATTATGATATAAAAATTAAAAAAAAAATCAAGTTCTTACCAACAATTCGTTCGAGGGTTCACATTTTACAAAATTGACAGAACTTCTCTTCTTCTTCTTCTTCTTTTATCCAAAAAACGGATAATAAAGCCCTAGAGTAGTTGGCGTAATATATATTGCGTTTTTAACAAGGTCTATCTCTTTTTATAGATTAATATTATGAGAGAGAGATAGTCGACAGATTAATATGCAAGTCTGATTTGGCAAGGAGCACATGGTAGTGACCGTTCGAAGAGTCCTCTGGTGGACTGGTGGCCCACTAGGTTTTGTAACGGTTTTCTTGTTACGAAGTTCCCCATATTAGTTTCACCCATGTGTTAAAAACTATGTAATTAAATTATTCTCAAGGCCAGATGACGTAAGAGAGCTGCGCGCGGTTCATATCATACTTTTTCGTGCGTTAGGCAGGTCCGGCTTTTAACTAAATATGCAAATAACGATATGGGACCGGCTAAAATTAAACTTAGGTTCTTGATTTTTTTTTTATGTATGAAGAAGCACATGAATAATTATTTTTTTGGTAGCACAACAAAAAAAAGTAAAAAAAAAAATTGCCCGTGGGCCCGGCTAAATTTTAACTTAGCCGGCTGAGTATTTTTCTGTGTCTTATTTATCGACATCCACAACGTTTCCACAGTAGCGCCAAATCAATTTAAAAAAAAAATTATTTCGGCCCAGCCTAATAAGCATGTTTTCATTTTCAAAGGATCCTGAACAGTAAGTAGGTACATTTGCACCCCTATGATACATTTGTTTATATTTGTTTTGTTGCATTTACTTGCTGTATTTAATTAGGTGAAAGGTAAATGGAAAAGACCTACCATTATTTAAGTATTATGTTATTCAAGTGAAGTTGATAATAAATGTATAAAAACAAGTACCTATTTAAAGAAAGGCGACGGGAAGAAAAAAATATCAAACCAATCCAAAAGAACATGTTTTTATTTTCCTAACAGATCTTGTGTTTTTTTGAAAAATATTCCTGAAAGCACAAGTACTTATTTTCATTAAGTAGTTTTTATCGAATAATATCATATTTCTACGCGCAGATCAGGTAAAATAAGTAAAGAGTAAGTACCTAGTAATAGATACCTACATTATAAAAAAAATCATAGGGTTTTCCGAAATTTACAACTTATTTTGTTTAAACAAAATAAAATATCATATATTATTTACCTACCGTTTAAATTCTAAGTAAACTTATAATTACCTATAATTATTGTCCATGTACCTATCAAAGAATTGAAAAATAGCAGATTTACCTGTAAAAAATATCCAACATACTCTTTACAAAAAAAAATGGTTTGTAGCATTATAGGAATGGGCTAAGAAACAATTTCTACCTGCATACATATCAAATTAAAGCCGCATAATGGTTCAGAATGTAAGTATACTGACCCTTTTTCTAGGTAGATTCACCCTCAAGAGTAATTAAGGACCCCAGTAATTGTAAGACTTTTACAAATATGTTAAACATACATATTATGTATTGTTCAATTTTTACCTCCAATTTTATGTAGAAAATGCCCCTCTAGAGCAAAATAATCATACTATATTGTAAGAATCCAAGCTGTGCGTAAGACCAGTTACGTAATATTATAATGTCTGCATTAACAAGGGCAATTTTCGCTAACGCTCGTACCTACCGTAATTTTCGAAATTGTGTGTAATAGGCTTCTTACCACTCTTGATATGTAATATACTATTTCATTCCTTTTCTAAAATGTATCTACTATCAGTAAGTAACGCACAATCAATAAAACATTTCAAAAATATTTTTATTTTATTTAATTTTTTTTTGATTTTACGAAATTTGCTGGAAAGCCAATTACATGAAACACAGAAGATAATCATGAAAAAAATTACTTCTTACTAGGTACCCACACTTTTTATTTCAGTGTACTAAAGTATTTTCTTCATCGTTTTAGTGCTTCTTTTAGTGTAATAATCCGTCTGTCAAAATTTCAAGGTGAAGGACATATAATTTGGTCCCCATGTAATCAATGCTAAACTCGGGATTTTGTCGTTTCTCGTTGTTGGCTCTTCTCGACCGCAAATAGCGACTTTTTGACTCAATAAAAACGTAACGGCGCGTTGCAAGAAATACTACTCTATGTCCCAGATAGCACCGGACGTCCTAGGGACGTCCATTTTAAGTACATTGGTCCATGGACTAATTATGGATGTACTATGTGCGTCCATGTATTAACATCCACTGTACTACTGTTAGTGGACGTCCAAGCAGTGTCCATTTTAAGTACATACATTTTTAAAGCGATTTATGGATTGTCACACAGGCGGGACGTTCTGATTTACGACTTACCGTTTTACCGTTAAATATACGCATATTATGTGAGTTTCATCCTTGATAAGAGTCATAATTTTTATGGGAGTAGGTATGTTAAATTATATATATATGCGTATATAGCACCTTCTCTGTATGTTATAGGTTGTACTTACTGCTAAAACAATAAACCTGGAGTCGTCATTGTTATTTTTTTATAGTATACCTATTATCGACGTTTAGTTTATTAAAAATTTTACATCAATTTTAAATAATCCGCCATTTCTACCGCCCGGTTAGCGAATACCCAGCTTTCATTTTCCACGGCAATTATATATATTGTTTATTAAAAGGATAACTTTATCCCTGATTATTTAACTAAATATTTTATATATACCTATGTAATATTAATAATATTCGACTAGACTAAGAGAAAACGTTTAGCGAAATCTTTAATTTCGTTCCGGCAACAACGCTAATTATTTGATGGCATGGTTCGAGTCGATTTTATAGACCGATGAGTCATCACAAGTCGACTGTGCACTGTGCTTATCTGTTTTGTGGTGCAGTGCATGTTATTAATTTGTGTAATTTAAGGTATTTCCTACCTGTAATCTTGAAACTACAGATATTTTTTGGTGTTTATGTGTGCTTGTATTTAGGTAATGTGCTTCTGTCGTTTACTTTTACTTAGATACGTAAAATTAGTCTTAAGATTCGAAAAACATTGAGCCAGTGAACGTCTAGGTTATCTTATTTTGATTTTTAATAGAACTTTTAATAAAAAATAATGCCGGATCGTTGGTGTGTTCGAAGCTGTAGGGAAAATTATGATACAATGGGAAAAGTGGCAGTTTTTGGATTTCCTCAAGACCCCGAACTGCAGAAACAATGGTTATGGGCAATTAAAAGAAAATGTTTTGTTTATCTACTAAAGCAAGCAAGGTAGGTTTGTGTCTATGGATATCTTAATAGCTTGTAATTATCGAAAATAAAATTATTTTTAGATGTGTGAATTACAGTTTCAACCCAACAAATGTTTTATAAAGAAATATAGCCGCTTCAGTAGAGTCTTTTGATGCTCCTTCAAGTTCTGGGACCAATGATACTACACCAGAATTGCAAAACATAACTGGTAATAGTAATAATATAGGTACATACTAGGGAGAACTGTTATAAAATAAGTTTTATATTGCAGAGTAGCTAAGAAAAATTGTTAGGAAACAGAACATTATCCAACGCACTCTATCAGAGGTGGCAGAAGACGTGAATGAATTAAAGAATTACATAAAGCATAAAAACCTTGAACAACAAGAAGAAAGAGTGTCCATTTTCATCATATTGAAGTTGCCGATCGAGACGCAAGCGGAACTGGATGAACTTGAACAATTTCTTACTACAGAGATGCTCAATTAAAGAATGTGGTAAGTTACATAAAATATGCTTTTTTATAATGCTTTTATTAAGTAAAAGTCAACTGGTTTTAGGTAAAGGAAATAATATATATAATAATTAATAATAATAAATAATGAATATCACACTGAACTGCACAATATAACTTATTTATTAAAAAGATAACTACAGATATAGATTTATTCATGTTTTTAGACTCTGCTGTGGAAACTTTCGGTTGTACAGAAAAGGACGCAGAACTGGCTATTTCGAAATGGCTAAGGAGATGTGGCGAGAGGGCCAAGAACCAGAAAAACTAAACCGAGAGGAAATTTAATGTACCTAAATTTTTTAAATTTTTTAATAAACGTTCATTTATTTTCTGTAGTAATATATTAAGGGATAGGGAAATTATCGAAAATCATTCCGAAGATGTTTTGCCGTGGAAATCGCTCGAGGGCTTGCCCGAGAGCGATTTCCTAATGGCAAAAAATCTGAGAATGATTTTCTGATTATTTCCCAATCCCGAAATGTATTTTGAAGATTATTTACCAAATAAAAAACTAACGATTTCTGACGGGTGAGATTTTCACTTTTGACAAGGGTGATTTTCACCGGAGAGCGGGAGATTATCGCTGAATAATCAGGTGAAAATCAACCCGCTTTTATAATGGATGAGGTAAATAATCACTTGAATTTATTCCACATTTGCAGGTTCTATAGTTTTTCAGGGTGGCAAAAGCAGGTCATTATATGAACGACTTATGGATGTCCAATAATGGACAATCTATGGATGTCCGATAATGTACAATCTACAATGGACGTCCATACTTGTGACATCTGGACTTCAAACGGACGTCCATGGGGCGTCCATAGGAAAAAAAATGGACGTCCAGTGGACGTACACACGTCCATCATCGTACGTCCAGTGGACATCCATGGTATCACTTTGCGCTATCTGGGGTGTAGCGGCTGTTTGGATTTTATGGAAAGAAACAGAAAGACACTCAACTAGATATTTAAATGTAAACAAGAAACCGAGCAAGAAACCTAAAAACGAGCCTAAAATTTTTAATAAAAACCACGGATTTATTTTTATGCCTATCACTAGGGAGATTTCGAATCGCATGAAATTTTGCACTGATTACACAGTCGGTCCCAGATAACACATGACATTCAGGGAATGTCCTAGAATGGTTCTATTAAGGTTTGAATGTCCTGCACATTAAGCGAATGTTCGTGGAATATTCTGCTTGGTATGTTCACAGACAAAAAGTCGGAATGTCCCCAGAACATTCTACAAACATATTTACAGCCTAAAATCATATATTCAAAAGCTCCAAATATAAAAACAAATTTAAAACATATATATAATAGTAACTGTTCTTTTTTTCTGCTTTGCGAGCTGTGCATGCATCGACATTACGACCTGTGAACTTCTTTGCCTCAAGACCATAGGGGTTTCACTTATGACGTTTTGTGGAATATATCGCTATCCTATTTTTCCGTTGCGCATTATCAAAATTTTCGGTTTAATGCGCACTTGCAGCAGGACCGGTTGATGGATTATTTTATTTTACGTAGTGAGCGGCAGTCGTCGTTCTGTAGGCGACGCCATATTTGTGAGCTTAGTGAGCTTTGTTTACTTTGTTTGTCAAGTGTGTTTTATTGAAATATTTGTTAATCTTAAAACATTTAATTAATTTTATGTAACAGTGTTTTGTGTACAGAGACTCTCCTTTCATTTCTCCTGATATTTTGGTGTCCCAAGCAAGATGAGAGTAGGAAAGTGTTAAAGTGTATAGTAAGGGTTTGTTTACACTCCTTCAGGATTAAAGCGCGATTTATAATTTGACGTTTGACGCTTGCCGATCACGTTGACGTGGTTGGTTGAAGATTAAAGAATAGGAAATATATACACCCATTTATACTTTGACGCTTGACGATGACGTGACGTTCCAGATAAACCAATTTTAACTTTTGACGCTCAACACTCGTAGAAATTCCGTAGAATATGACGTAACAGCCAATAGGACGCGAGAGTATTTGCACGTGATAGGTAACTATCAATACTGCTCTTTCATATTTGTATAATATTTGTACTTTATTATGTCGTCTTCTGTTTATGGGTCTAATTTTATACTGCCTTTTTCGCTTTTGTTTCTTTTTAAGTAATGCTGCTGCTGAACACAACAAAATAATGAGGTTATGACACGAAAATGTTGAACGTCAAGCGTCAAACTATAAATGCACCAAAAATGGAATTCTACAAGCGTCACCGTCAAACTTCAAACGTGATCGTCAAGCGTCAAAGTATAAATCGCGCTAAAGGTGTTTACTTTCCATGTTTCCAAATTGTTTACTTAAAAACTGGTTAATAAAAACAGCCATACCAACCCTTTTTACACTTAAAAGTAAGAACTCACATTAAAAGGCATTATTTACAGCGGCGGATTCAGGGGGGGGGGGGGGCGAATAGGGTTTCGCCACCCCCTGAGCCTTAATCGCGGCTTAAGTCGCAAAGCCGATATACGACATACGCTTTCTGAGACCAGAAATTCCAGAGAAATAAATATAAGAAGAGGCTTATAGTCAGTCAACTTTACATACTTAATTATTAATATAATATAAAACAAGCTAATACCTAATATAAACAAATCTATTGTTATGTATTACGTATTATTGCTTTTAAAAATTAACAAATCTCAACATTGTGTTACCGCGGTATATATGTATTGTATTGATAACTGCCGAGTGCCGATGCCGCCGAAATGGATCAAAGGAGCAGGATCCGCGTATTTTTAACTCGCCGAATACTGAGAAACACTGCAAATTCCAGCCCGCCGGGAACCCCCGGCCACCCGTGGAAGAGTAAAACACGTAAACAGGCGTTACTCGCGTTAGTAAAGCTGTTGGAATTTTTATTTCTTAATTGTAGCTCTATTATTTTATTAATTTATTGGTGTCGAGTGAGTGAGTTATTGTTTGGATGTGAAGTTTCACAATTACCTCATAATGAGTGCTAATGAAAATAAAAAAAGAAAGGCAGGGGCAATTGACAGCTTTTTTAAACGAATGACAAATTTTGAAAATAAGCATGATGGTAGTGAACCAGTTGAAATTTTAAGTACATTTTAATTGTTTTTATACAGTGTGTCTACGTAAGCTCGAATCGCATGGAAAACTTTCTTATTATTAATTTTAAGAAAAAAGTTATTTTTCATTAAACGTTTGTTTCTGCATAGTCTAAAAGTTAAAATGAAAGTCAATGTCAAAATTTTGCAGTCGTATGTCGTATGCGAGGTTTTTCAAAAAATATGAATTTGATATATGATTGACGATAAGCTCGAGCAGTGGCGGCTCGTCGTATAAAGCAACTGAGGCCGGGCCTCACATGTAAAATTAATAAATTATTTATTTAAATATAAAACGTTTTTTAACTAATTTCCAATCATTAAAAGTATCAAAACAATAGAACATTGAATTACCATCAAAGTTCAACATATTATCTTTTAAATTTAACGCGCACCCCATCCAACATTAATAATTTTAAAAACTGAAATCGTTGCCCGACCGCATAAAAAGAAAATTGTAATCCCAAAAACTTGAGCTTCCTTTACGTCACAAATCGCTTATAAGACGCTATGCTCTCCAACCCGGCACCTCCACCGCTTTAATCGCGCACAAAAGGAAAAATAGCCAAATTTTGCAGGCGAGTGAGGCCCACTTATTTGGGCCTATATCGTATTATTTTTACAGTAGCTTGCAATGGCTTGCATGTTGCCAAATGTTGATTGAACAAGGACACTTATTGACTTATTTACTTATTATTTAAATGTTTTATTTTTGAAAACATAAAAAAATAAGTTAGAAATGATTGATAAATGTTTTCATTGTTCTATAAGATATTATTAATAAATATGCAATGAAATACCAATAACAAAAAAGTAAAAAACAGATAAAAAAAAAAGACATTCGTCGGGTACGCCTTAAGATTTGTATTTGTCGATGTTTGAGCCTATTCGTACATAAGTAAGTTGACTAATAAACTATATCACTGATATATTTCGTTTTTTCTGTAGTAGTTCTTACAAGAGCAAAATAGAGACACAATAGCGGATGCACTGAGAGAAATTGACCCTGACCTTGCAAATTGAATATTTTTCTCGTGAAACCTAGTATTTCAAAATAATTATATTGCTGGTTGAATTCCTAACTATTCATTTTAAGCCAATGACCCTGAAATCGCGAAAAATTTTCGCCTGCGGCGCTATTTTCTAGCCTCAACCCCTTATACACCCACGAGCCGCCACTGAGCTCGAGTCGCCCCCCCCCCCCTCAGCAAAATCCTGGATCCGCTACTGATTATTTATCCGGGCAAAATAAAAAAAAGTTGTTATTTAATAACAATAACTTTTCTATTGCTTTTCATACATTACTTATTACTTATTGTTTTTGTAGAGTCTCCAGCTACAACAACTAGTTGTTCAGTTGCACAAATTGAAGTTCTTAAAGATGTTGAGCCTGCAGATATTATACCAGGACCAGAAGAAAACAATGCAGGTAAAGTCCTCACTATATTTAGTAAAATACATACTATGTACTATTTCAGTATTCCATTTGTTTAAAATTGTTATAGTTTTCCTGGTTACAGATTTTTCACTTATGCCATCTACTTCTACGAGTATGTCTGAACTACAGAAAACTAAAGTAAAACAGTTGAGAATTATTGAAAAATCTCTTCCAGGTTATTCTACAGACCGTAAGTGTTTTTTTAACTACCTATATATTATTGTATATGAGAGAAAAATGTTAAATTACAATTTTATTTACATTTTACACAGTACCGTTACAATTTTGTAAAAATATATTGTATACTTTTTAATTTTAACCCTAAGATGGGGTTCTTAAAATGAGACACACTAAATTGTTAACAGTTCAACTTACTACCCTGTCATTTTCAGTTTCAAATATGTATATTATATTTATTTATTAATGGGCTTTACACTGATAAACAGGTACAATAATAATATGACAAGAATGTAACATGTAGACATTTATGGTATTGTTGGTATTTTGTATTTAGGATTTGTTTTGGATTACAAACAACTTTGTTTCATAAACATTTTGTCTAAAATGATAAATAATGGTACTTCTCTCCTAAAGCATTGTCATGTTTTCTTAATTTATCAACACCCTGTATATCTGATCTAAAATTTTTATATGGTAAATTCGTTTTCTCGACAAGCAGAATTTTTTATAAAGAATAACCTTTCGTCGTAAAATCAATAATAAAGATCTTTTTCCTCTTGTCAACTCCATCCGGGGACACCCTACGCTGTATAATAATTAAACTATGTTTCTTTAAATGGAACGCCCTACTTTTACATTTTCGGATTCTATGACATGAGTTTATAGTGGCATGGTAGGTACTTGTTATTGTTCAGTTGTTACGAAGCTACAGAAAATTTAATATAGACACTTTAGTTATTTTAAGACCTTTATTGTACCAAAATGGCTTAAAATTGAATAAAATATGTCTTCACATTCCGATGTTAGTTTTTTTGAAGTGATAACTCGTGTATACAGAATTTTACATAGAAAGTTTAATTATATTTCATAGCAATGTTCATTATTTATTCCCAATTTAATAAGGGGATAGACCTGGCTCTGTTACTGGAAAGTGCCAAAATGTTCCTAGAATGTTCGAAATTCTTAATAAATGGTGGGTCCTTGAATGTCTAGAGAACGTCTGAGACGATCAGAGAATGTTCTACTGGTACATTCAGAGAATATTCGAAATGCTGACACAGGCGTTTCAGGGAATGTTCACTGAATGTTTAGGGAATTTTTGGCACATTCATGGAATGTCTTAAATGCCCCAACAGCACATTCTTAGAATATTCCCTGAACACATCTGTGTTATCAGGGGTAGGGGAGGGGGGGACACATTCGGCATGGGGGCACATTCAGCCACGTCTAATATTTCAAGACCTATTCAAATTTCGCGCGGAAAAATAATGTGACACATGTTGTTTGTCCGTTATCTATCTTACCTGTAAGTTTTGAAGAGTTAGCTCCAACTTTGATTACTAAGATAAGATTTGTGTAAAAAAGCCAATCTAAGGTAAATATTATTGTATTTTATTAACCTACATCATAAATAAATGGTTTACAATAATAAGATTTACTTCATTAGTATTGGGAGTGCCCAATATTGTGTTTTAAGTAGAAATGAAAGTAAAATCTAACCTTAAAAATTTCAGGTGTAGCCATGTTTTTATCTAAAACATACATTGGGGGCACATTCATCCACTATAGTAGGGGTTACATTGGGCCACTGGCCGAAAGTGCCCTCAATATATTTTCAATTTTCTTTATTTTTAGATGCCACGAAAACGTGTAAATAAGACGGAGAGAGCAAATTTAAACGAATCGAAAATAACAAGAGCTATGATAAGCATGTTTAATAACACATATTCAGAAAGAAGAGCTGCTGAAGTATATGAAATTAAAAGATCCACCCTTCAGAGTCGAAAAAAAAAAATTTTGTCTAAAATAAGCAAGGAACAGTATTTGCTTAGGTATGGCAATGATGACTCTGGTAATGAGAGTGAAAATGACGATTCCCTTAAATACAACAATAAATACGCCGCACGCCAAATATTTACGACGGCTGAGGAGTATGAGCTGCAAAAATATATTCAAAAATGCTCTGATATTAATTATGGATTAACTTATGTCGACATAGAAAAACTCGCGTATGAGTATGCCATAGTTTTAAAAAAAGAAAATATACCTAAAGAATGGGAATCAACTTGTTCTGCTAAAAGAGGATGGAGGGATGGGTTTATGAAGCGTCACCCAAATCTCTCACTTCGAAAACCTGAGAGTACCAGTCTTAGCAGAAGTATTGCATTTAAAAAGCCCAAAGTGGAGCAATTCTTTATCAATCTGAAAAATGTTATGGACAGGTATAAATTTACAGCACAAAACATATTTAACATCGATGAAACAGGTGTCACGACAGTAATGAAGCCAACGAAAATTGTATCTACGCGTGGCAAAAAGCAAGTTTCTCAAGTGGCATCAGCTGAGCGGGGTGAACTTGTTACCTTTGTAGGCATTGCAAATGCAGCTGGTCAGGCATTTCCTCCTGTTTATGTGTTTCCTCGGAAAAGAAACCTTTCTGAATTCGTGATCAATGGTCCACCGTCAAGTTTAAGCTTGGGATCCAAAACCGGCTGGATGACATCAGAGATTTTCCCAGAAGTTTTGAAACATATTGTTAAGCTTACTAACTGCAGCTTATCAAATCGTATATTAATATTACTAGACAACCATGAATCTCATGCCACTGTGACGGTAGTTAAATATTGCCGCGATAATGGAATTTGTTTACTAAGTTTTCCTCCGCACACGACACATCGCCTTCAGCCGTTGGATGTTGGAGTTTTTGGACCCTTTAAAGCCTATTGTGAGACATCTTTTAATGACTGGTTAACTTCCCATCCTGGAGAAACTATTAGCATCAAGCATATTCCTTATTTGACAAACAAGCCTTTCTTAAAAGCTTTTTCGGCCAGCAACATTGTTAACAGTTTTAAAAAAACTGGAATATACCCTTTAGATCGTTTAATTTTTACTGATGAAGATTTTGCCCCAAGTTCGGTTACAGATCGTCCTCTTCCAGAAGTTGAAAACATCCCAACATTAGATAATCACGCAGAAACTACTGAAACTGTCAAAACATCTGTAGAAGAAAAGATAAACAGTAATAACGACTCTCCTTCATGTAGTTATGCACAACTGGGTCCACTAATAACTCCGGAAGTAGTTAGACCTTACCCAAAAGCTATAAGAAAGGAAAAGAGTAAACGTAAACCGGGTCAGTCACGCATCTACACCGATACACCGGAAAAGGAAAGATTGGAGGAATTGGAAAATTTGAAAGACATAAAACGAATTAGATTGGAAGAAGTAAAAAAAAATAAAACAGCCAAAATTCTAAATTTTGAACAGCAAAAGAAGAGTAATAAAAAGAGAAATATTAAACAAATAGACACCTCTAGCGAGAGTGATTCTGATGTGTCCTTTCATGATACAGACGACGATGTCAGTGACGAAGTTGAAGACATGGTTGAACTAAAAAATTATAATGCGAAAAAGGGAGACTTTGTTTTAGTAAGATTTGTATCAGCTAAAAATGCGATGATTCACTATATCGGACAAATTATGGCTGTCAATTCTGGTATTACCAGAGTCAAATTTCTTAGACGACGTCGCCTATCAACTACATTTTACTATCCATCTATTGATGATTTGGCAGATGTCGAAATTAATGATATAATTTCAAAATTTGACGCACCATCAAAATTAGGAACAGCCAGAACTGCTTCATTTTTTAACTTTCCTTACAATTTTGGTACTCTAATTGTACAGTAAATACTAATTGTCAATAAAGCTTCTTAGAGTTACTTTGTTTTATTGTAAATTCTACTGTTAAAAATTGTTTTAGTAATAATATATTTGATGGCCGAAACTGCACCCTCAAGGGGGTACATTCGGCCACTGGTAGGGGTTTTAAAAAATCCCTATAATTTTTTTTCTAAAAATAGTAGATCAAGAATATCGTCGCAAGTACTTCATACAAACGTCAATAAAAAATAATAGTTAAGAGTGATATTATTTAAAACATTAGTTGCAAAAAAATACTAAAAAATCTCCTTATAGGCCGAATGTGTCCCCCCCTCCCCTATAGCGTGTATTCCTGTTTTGCTTTCAACAAGATAACAGTACCTTGTTCCGGCCAGGTGCTCCGGCGCATGCGTCCAATCGAAAACGCTTAAACTGAAACGCATTTTAATGCCCCGGGAATAGACGCTTAATTTTTATAAATTATATTTTTTCTAATGAAAACATTTACAAAATACAGGTACTAAAATTTTACCGATTATCCTCTATCTCTCTTCCAGTAACGTATTTTGCCGTTACCTTTCTTAACGATACCCGCTATATACGCTCTACTAACAAATCAGTCTCCCTCGTATTAAAAATCTAAACGCTAACATCTAGATTTTACCAATGATTTTCTATCTCTGTTTAAGCAGCGTCTTCTGCGGTTGCTCGCCTTACCAAATGCCTCTGCATGTCCTTCACGTAAATAAAAGATTACTCATGCTATCAACGCGCAAAGTAATAACACGTGTCGACCGATATGGATATATCAGAAAACCTCAAGCAATTTCTGGACACCTCTTATAGAAATTAATATTTAAGATTGTAGCATTTTTATTTTTAAATGCCACTTTTATTAATTATTTGTTTAATTTTTCCATACCCAGCGCATTCGCCTAACTGTACGCTTTTAGGTAGTACCATTTATAGAGGTTGCGTATATATCCATTAGCTAGTGAAGGCTCGCGCGCAGTACTTTTGTTAGGTGCGATTTGATTCCCACCGGAACTTTCTGGCATTCTTGGCGGAATGGCCGTTAAGTCGCCTTCATTTTAAAATGTGGGTCTGATTTTTTATCAGTTTTCCTGTGCTTTTATGCATAATCATTTTCTAAACCTTCTGTAGACCTGATGGTGATATAGTTGGTGTGTTTTCTGCTTATATTTAGCCATATAAGTGTTTCTTCGCCATGTGCAATTCAGATATGGTGCACCCTCAGTATTGAGGTAAGATTTCTTTTAATTTTCTGGGATTTTAGGACCTTTTGGTTTATTGTGTTATTATTTGCAGAGTTGTTGTTATACGACAGGTCTGAGGACACGGCTTAATTTTGAACTGGGATTTTACCCACTCTGTATATAACTTCTACAAGGAACTTCGTGGAACTTTCCGCCCTTATTTCATACCTATTTCTTCTCCAAGACAAATGAAGTCGCTATAAGTTGATGTGTCTTAAAGTAGCTAATCTGGGTGAGGTTACCGTGACCGCCACCATCTAGGAGCTGTTAGGAGTTCCTGCCCAAAGAAAAAACTTGAGATCTAAGGCCAGTTTTTTCCTTTTATTACGATATTATTGCGTCACAATTTTATCCATACGGAATCAAGTAATTTAATTATATTTTTACGTTATTTAATTTATTAAACTTTAAACTGTAAGCAAGTTTTCTGACGTTCTATAAATGATTTTATCCGTAAAATATATACGATGTTGTACATAAGATGTACATAACGGGGGTATCTTTGGCCAAAGAAATGGGTTATGTATATACGGGGTAATGAATAAAACTTCACTTCAATGCATAAAAGGTTAAGTTATAATGCCAGATCAGAATACGTTGCAATAATTTTAATCAAACATTTTTAATTCAAGATTTTTATGTCTCGAATCTTTATAATTTATTATACATGTAGACCATGCACTTTTAAAATACTATTCGAATTTTTATCCTATTATGAAAGCATTCCTTTTCATTGTAAAATCTAAATTTATTTATTTTTGCTATTAAAGCTTGATTGAAGTATATCTCAATGTGTTACCTTCTTTAAACTTACTTTAACATCTGCGTCCTAGAGAGTCCGATTTCTCAGTTAAGAACTCTCACACCCTTATTGGAAAACTGAGTGGCGCCCTATGAAAGTGCAAGTTGTCCTATCTCATGACCAACAACTGTTCTCCGATGAAAAGCTGCCGTCAGCAAGTGCTATAATTTTGGAAAACTTTAAGTTTCCCCAAATTGTAGTCACAAGATATATAAACATTTTAAGAACCGCTACCTACAAATGAGATAGATCAAAGGATGATCACTTAGTAGGTCACGTAATTAACCGCAAAACTCAGATGAGTCACCATAAATTTGATTAATTATATGCAGGTGTTTACTTACGACAATTAACGAAGACCGCGATCGGGTCCAATTTATGCTATAAAAACCCGCGAGTTAATGCAGAAAGCGAGACATGTTGTTTTTCTTCATTTGTTCAGGTGTATTTATTACCCGCCTAGTTACGTCAGGTAAAACGCCGATTCTTCGTTCTTAAGGTGGAGAAACGTGATGCAAGTTACAGCTCCTGACAATTATAGGTCATCTCATGGGTTCGAATATTTTGGCCATAAACGCATCATTATATATATAATAATATATAAATTAGATTGACGTCATTGCTTTTGGACAAAGAATTATGCGTTATCTGCTCGAATCACCTAGTGACGAATTTTGTTTTTAAATTAATTTCTTTGTTAAAATTATTTGGATTTTTACTATCGACATTAAATAAATTTTAAATCACGCTTTGTGGGTCATCACATCGTGGGTATATTTTTAACTGATCGTGAGCCCAGAGGTTCCTTAAGGGTAATGTATAAAATCAAGCCCAGGCTATGTTCGGTTGTTTGCCATGGAAAGGTATGCTAAAAATAAGCGTATGTCTGAACAGGGCTGATTTTCTTCAGGTCAATAGAGAAAGATTAAATAATAAAAAATAATGTATTATCCGCAGCAAGAACCTTTAATATATACCTATACTCCGATACCAAAATAGGCAGTGACTCATTTTTACCGGGGTGTGCAAGACGTAAGGGGAACGCCAATTGCAGAAGCGTGTCATTTTAAACAATGATAATTCAAAAAATATATGAATTTTTTGTTTATTATCATTATATATTTACATTTACTATACTAAATATAATATTATAAATTAAACTGAAAAATAAAGCTTTTACATTTGGTGATCTAATGAAGTAATTAGAGAAACTAAATTACGCAGGTATAAAATCCAAAAAGAATAATAAAGCAACGGTATAGGTACTATGTTATTTTCATAATGTTTTTATTATACTAAGTACATAATAATAGAAACATATAATAGTGGATTAAGGGCAAAACCTAAACCTAAATTATTAATGTTTATAAATTTCCTAACTATTGTTACCTAATGAACACTAATTGATAATAATTTGACAAATTATATTCCACGCCGACATTAAAAAGTGTTATAATGACAATACGTTACAATTTTAAATTCATTATTACCATTACAGCGATTATTCACTATCTGACGATGAAAACATTTCATTACTACCGCTACTACTGTCATCTGCAGGATTTATAATAATAGGTTCTACCATGACTTCAACGCGTACATCTTAGTCCCACATTTTTTTTTTCTACGCCCTCGACATGTAATACGCACTTATGCCAATCTGCTTGTACATTCGCTATTTCCGTTTTTAACAGTTCTTTAACATCTTTTAATTTAAAAGTTTTATTTCCACGCGCCACTTCGCCTTTTATCTGTGCCCATATAAGCTCGATTGGATTTAGTTCACGATGGTAAAGCGGTAAAAGTATAACATTGTAACAC
This sequence comes from Polydrusus tereticollis, assembly GCA_963920685.1. Classification (NCBI taxonomy): domain Eukaryota; kingdom Metazoa; phylum Arthropoda; class Insecta; order Coleoptera; family Curculionidae; genus Polydrusus; species Polydrusus tereticollis. The sequence continues at coordinate 29,705,921 of OY987336.1, forward strand.
CTCGTTTACGAGCCATTTCATCCACTACATATTTCGTATATTTTTTTTTGTGAAGTCTTGCAAGATCGAGCAACTGCACTTTTAGCATTTTTTCGCCAAATGCAATATTTTTTTCTTCGAGCCAGTCAACAATCTTTCCTTTTTTTCACGCAGAAGTTGGCAAAGCTTCCACCGGCTGTGGTATGGTGCATTATACATCACGATTACCGACCCACGTTCAATACGCGATAAGATGGATTTAAACCAATCTTCAAACACTCCCGAGTTCATATCCTCATGATAGTCGCCGGTTTTACGAGATTCAAACACGTTTAACCCACCTTCAAGAAAACCAGAATCACTCCCGATGTGGGTTATAATTAACCGACGACCTTTTCCTGAAGGAGCTTTTAATCCAGTGGACAGTCCATTGATAAAGGCGTTACGTGCATCTTTAATGTTGAGATCTTGCCAAATGTAATTCACAGTATGTCCTTCATTTAACCATGTCTCGTCCGTAAAGTAAATTATTTTCCCTGCACTTAGATTTCGTTTTAAGAATCGAAAATTCAATTCTCGTAGTGTACGCATTAGAAACTTCCTGAATTTTTTTGCATATTTTCATCCCTTTCAATTTTGGCAGAATTTTTTTTTTAATTCGGAAGTTCATTTCGAAAAAAAAATGCATGAACTTTCCGACGAATGGCTAACTTTGTTTGCTGATCAATAAAAATCTTTTTCCGTCCTCTTGTTTCCTTCTGATCGGACACTTTAGTATTCCTATTATCCTTGATGGTTCTATAAACAGTACGGCAATATGTCTTACTCAGGTTAGTTGTGGCACAAAGTTCTGCTGCATCAGTGAATGATCTTCCACTGCGTGTACTTAGAAGTCCCTCATACACATTTTTTACCATTGTACGCTCCCCAGGTTTTAAATGACGTCGTTTTGTAACTTGTTGGTTACTATCACTTGAAGAACTCGCCTGCATTATAATATTTGCTGTTTTGAATAACCACCAAAACAATAAAACTGAATTTGCAATATCCTCTTGATTGAAACTTGTCTACGACACTGAACGTTGGTTAGAGGCGATAAGAAAGCGTGCGAGCGCCTTTAGAAATGGGTTTTTCCTACGTGCGTTGCCAAATTAAGTAAAACAGGTACCGTAGGGTGAGAATGCCCTTAAGGACATGCCGATTTCGGTAAATTTTATGGAAATTTCAGTGAAATCTATTAAAACTTGGCAACATGTAATGACCTATTTATGCACAATCTTCCCAAGCGGTTTGGATTCCTTTTATTTAACTTAAAAATGGGTGAATCAATGTTAATTATTTTCGCCGCACACCGTTAATGGTTATATGAACAGTTTTGCCAATTATTTTGAGACCGTAGTATATACTTATATTACTACTATAGCAATAAATGGGTGCAGGGTCGACTTGAAAATATAGCTAATTACATATTGATTTATTTTTATTTTAAATTAAAGAGATATTTTAAACCAAATGAAAACAAAGATTTATTATTATAATAATAGTATTTTGAGACATAATAATAAAAATTAATAGTCTCGTTTCAACCTTCGAAGCGAGCAGACGTGCGACAGTGACGTTAAATTTGCTCCTGTCAACTTTTGAATATTTTTAAAATTTTAATTAATTATTACTGTCAAAGTCAAAAATATTTTAATTTTTATTAATTTATCTTCTACATGGAAGCACAGGACGGGGGGGAGGCCCCCCGGCCAGAGGACGTTGAAATGCCGCCATCCGACGATGAACCAATGCAGTCCGTAGTTCAATTAACAATGGAACAAAGGATTGAAGCAGTCGAAATCCGCATGGAGGCGAGGTGGAAAAAACTATTAGACGAACGTGAGCATGAATGGAAGGACAAGCTTCGGCAGGTGAAGGAGGCTGATTTTGCCAAGGCAAAGGCCCTGCAAGAATTGCAGGAAGCACACAGGGATTTACAGGCTGAGTTAGGTAGATACCGTAATAACAATGACACTGACATTAAAACAAAATCAAATTTAAATTCAAATATAGATATTATTCTTTCTGACAAACCTAGAACAGTGTCGATCATCGATACCGCTGATAACGCTATTGCTCGACGTTCAAATAGCTTACAAGCTAATGACAATAATAACTCTGGATCGGGAATGGATTACGAATCCATGTCCGATTCAGGCAATGAGCAGCAATGGTCGACGCAAAAGCAAAAACGCAGTAGAAAAAGACAAAATCTGAACCCTGAGATTACAGAAACCAATGTTAAAAAGGTGGCTAGCGATTCCGCATGGCCAAACTTACCGAAAACGAACAATAAGGCGCTAAATACGTATTTAGTACAAAAAGTAGCTCAGGATAAGCAAGGCAGCGCGCCCAAGCCTAGCCAGACGGAATCGACAGCCACTAAAAATGTCACTGAAACTAAAATCGATTCAAATGATAATCAGGGGTCCAGCACGCCAAGAATCCGCGTTCCCCCGATCATTATTCGCGATAAACTTAAATATAACGATATTACTAGGCATTTAAAATCTGAAAAAATAGATTATGGCCGCGCAGTCACTGTGGCGGATGGCGTCAAAATTCACCCCCCGACTCCTGCTCATTACAACAAGATAATCAAATTCTTGATTTCCAATAACCTCCACCATTACTCGTTCCGTTTCCAGGACGAAAAGGAGCTCCATGTGGTGCTCCGAGGCGTTTTGGAAACGTGGTCGGAAGCAAAGATAAAAGATGATCTCATCGAATTAGGTTACCATCCGTCCAGAGTGATTCGCTGGAATAATCGCAGCGGCGCCCCACTGCCATTGGTGCTGGTTTTTCTGCCACGTTCCGAAAAAATGATTTACGAACTCCGAGCGTTAGACTCTATGTCAATTAGAGTAGAGGCGCAAAAAGCGCGCGCGTCTTTCTCGCAATGCCACCGCTACCAGCTTTACGGGCATTCTCAATTTCGATGCAATGCTCCCGTAAAGTGCTTGAAGTGCGCTTCTGATCACTTTTCTTATGAATGTCCAAAACCTCGTGAAGAGGCTGCAAAATGTTCAAATTGCGGGGGTGAGCACCCGGCAAATTACCAGGGATGTCCGCGCCACCCCAACAATTTGCGTAAAAACGTAAATCCAGACAGAAATTCAAATGTACCAAAATCGAATCCCAACTTCCGTTGGGGCCAACAAAACAACAAAAAGTTGGCAGATGATAGCAATGCGAAGAAGGACGCTGCGCAGGGTACGCAACCAGTGCCAAATGCACTAGAGGTGGCGCTGCAATCAACAATGCAGAGCTTTCTCGCCCAGTTTTCTAAAATTATGGAGGCTCAGCTAAAGAACATCGTTAATACTTTCGAAAAAACCGCGGTTTAATGGTAGTGCAGACGGAGACGGCTTATTTCAAATTGGCGACATTTAACGTCAACAGCATCAAGAACCGGAGGAACGAACTTATCGACTTTGTAGAAAGAAACGAGATAGATGTGCTTCTTTTGCAGGAAACATGGCTGAAGGGAGAGAGGTTTTCATTCCCAAATTACATCATATTTAGGAATGATCGCCTAGGTAGACGAGGGGGAGGCACCATGATACTGGTCAAGAAGCACATCTCAGCTCAAGTTGTGCCGGGTCCTGACAATTGCGCCCACATTGAAGGGACATTCATTTCAATTAAATTCAAGAACAATCAGCGCGTTCACCTGGGATCGGTCTACTGTAGTCCGTCAGTTAGTTTCACGGGGAATTGTCTGAGGAAAATTTTTGATAATAACAACATAACAATTATAGGGGGTGATCTTAACGCCAAGAACACAGTTTGGGGTTGCAGAGACTCAAATCTAAGAGGTCGCACTTTATATGAGTTCTCCGAGGTGCTGAATTTTCATATATTGCCGCCGGAAGAGCCCACTCACATGTTCGGGAGAGCTCTTCCGACTATTCTAGACATTTTTGTGATAAAAAACTCTGTTCAGATTTCACAGCCACTTGTCATTTGTGATCTTAGCTCGGATCATATACCGGTTGTCGTGGAAGTGGGTGATCCTCTCGAGAAGGGCCGAGGTTTTGTAACTCGGGTTAACACAAACTGGCTGAAGTACAACACCGCCATGAGGAACATCGAGCCGCTAGGTCCGCTTCGCTACCCAGATGACATCGAAAATGCTGCGAATAAGATCACAAATGACATCAATACGGCCTTTATCCAATCCTCTATCACGAAGATGTCTGAATATTCGAAATTCGGGGATTTAACTGACGATATCAAGCAGCGCATCAGAGCTAAAAACCGACTTAAAAACAGAGCGTATCGAACTGGGGATCCTAACATCAAAGCCGAGGCAAATCGTGCAGCCGAGGCTATCAGGCTGTTACTAATTGATCGACAATCGGAGTTGTGGGACGACAGAGTCCAGAGTTTGTCAATCGAAGACAACTCTTTGTTCAAGATGACTCGAACTTTAATTAGAGGTTCGAAGAAACCGATGTCGTTCCTCAAAAACCAACAAACAGGCCTGATGGTGACGGATGCAAAGGATAAAGCTGAATTGCTCGCAGACAAACTCTGCGAGCAATTCAGCGAAAATCCCACCACGGATCCGGCCAGAGATGAGAGGATCTCCAGAACAATTAACATTTACAGAACGATAAATTATCCTCTGCCAAATTTCCCGACGGTTACTCTTGAGGAAGTCAGATCACTAGTCAGTGCTTTAAATGCTAGAAAAGCCCCGGGTTTCGACGGCATTAAGAATACGGCGTTGCGAAACCTGCCAGACGCAGCTTTGAGGAACATTGCAGACCTATCCCAGGCTATTATCAAAGAAGGTCATTTCCCGTGCGTCTGGAAACACGCGAAAGTTATCCTCATTCATAAGAAAGGGGAGGATCCTACAGCACCGGTTAGCTACCGACCTATAAGCCTGTTATCTGGCCTGGGTAAGGTAGTCGAAAAAATAATCCTGTCTCGTATAAACGATTTCGTTTTTACTAACAATATTTTGCCTAACGAACAGTTCGGCTTTCGTGCCGAACATTGCACAGTTAGGCAAACGACGAGACTCACTTCGAACATAGTGAAAGGATTTAACAGAAGGGCGCACACGGGGGCGGTTTTCTTTGACGTTTCTAAAGCTTTTGATAAGGTCTGGCACAACGGTCTACTATTAAAGTTGATAAGGCTCGGTGCTCCAAACTATCTAGTAAAGATCGTAGACTCATTCTTAGAGAACCGAAGTTTTGCAGTCTCGTCGGAGGAAGCGATTTCTTCGATAAAACGCATCGGGGCCGGAGTGCCGCAAGGCTCACCTCTGTCTCCGATGTTGTACAACATTTACACTCACGACATTCCGCGAGATAGACAAAATCAGCTCTATCTGTTCGCCGACGATACTGCAATAACTTCGACTTCTAAACAGCCACGGCTCGTCGTCACCCGTATGCAACGCCATATAAACCAGCTAGAAAAATGGCTTTCGGATTGGAAGATTCGTTTGAATCCCGCCAAAACAAAGGCTATTTATTTTTCGAAATGTCGTGTCAGAAGACCTGAAACAAGGCTTAGTGTCAATAGAGTCCAGATTGACTGGTGCCAGGAAGTGAAGTACCTTGGACTTATCTTTGACCAAAGACTAAACTGGAGGTTAAATTCGATAAATAGAATCAAGTTAGCGTTGCGTCAAATGAGCTCAATCTACCCCCTGCTTCACAGGCGGAGTAGACTTAGTAATAGAACGAAAGTTAACCTCTACAAGGTCCTGGTCAGGCCGGTACTTACCTATGGAGCGCCATCATGGTGCAACATAAGTAAGTCCGAGTTGAATAAGTTCCAGGTAATTCAAAATAGAGCATTAAAGACGATAGCAAATGTCCCTAGGTATACGATGAACAGGGTGCTCCATAACGACTTTAAAATACAGACGATTAACGAGTTTTTTTTGAAAATTATAACTGATTACTACAAACGAACGGACGTATCGACAAACGAACTGATAACAAACTCACATACAAGAACTAGACCAAACGCAACATACAAACTACCTAAAGACTGGCTCCCTGTGCGTGAGCCTAATATACAGTAGAGAAGCACTGGAGACAGTAGAGAAGCACTATCCGACAGCATCAAGGAGATGGAAAACAGGCGCCAACGCAAGCAGCTTAAAATATTAGAGAAAACACGCAAGCACGAGACACGACAATTCAAAGCTCCGGCCGATTGAACATTAAAAAATTAAACAAAAATGCTGAATAAGCAAACAATGACCAGAAAAATGTCAAAGGTATTTACCTGACGTAAAGATTCCAAAGAAGACCTCGTATAATAAAAATTAATGAAATATTGATATACAGAATATTCGTTTCAATAAAAATTAAGTTTTTACATTTGTCAACAAAGTACACTAGGTATATTATGTATAATAGTTTTACAAATTATTATGATTGAAACTTACAATGCTACGATTTAGAGTACACACTAATACAAGATTAAAATTAAGTTTAAGATTTGAATATAGTACAATGTGTGTATACAGAAAAGTTTTCAATAATCAATTTTGGCAACTTAATTCTAATTTACTCTAAATTTAGTTCTGTGTCACTATCACTATTTTCATCTAAACTTATTATTAAGGGTTGGACATTAGTACTTATACACATACAAGAATTTTCCACCTTATATGTTGTAAACAGTTTTTCTAACGGTCTGCAGAAATGTTACTTACTATGATTTTTATTAATTCTACTACAGATAATTAGTAGTATAATATTGGAAGACGATAAAGTGCATCAACAGAGAACTATTTTTATGGGAGACATAAATATAGACTACCCGCACCAGGATTGGGACACTCGTGCCATAAAGAGATGTGTAGATTCAGCAGGATTTAAGCAAATAGTTACCAAGCCAACAAATGACTTTAATGCAGTGGAAGTGCCTAGAGTATTTCCTATATTTAGTGGTCACGACATTTTGGTGGAACCAAGAAATGATGAGACTTGTACCAGGAACCTCAACCAACAAAATATAGAAAATATTGTAGTGGCTTTAACTGGGCAAAACTGGAATTTTACGTCAACCGATGTAAATGTTGTATATTCTGATTGTGTAGACATTCTGCAGAGGACCGTCGATGAGATAGCTTCATTGGAAAAAACTCACACCCATAAACATCCTTCGATTACATAAAAATTTAAGCAGGCACAGCATGAAAGGCAGGCTGCATATAAAAAATTTAGCTTGACAAAAAGCGAACATGACTGGAATGACTACAAGATTAAAAGAAATAAAGCGATCTCAACAATTAGAAGCGAAAAGAAAAAATACTATGACAAAAATATTGATAATCACAAGGGAGACGAACAAAAAATGTGGAAGACATTAAAACAGTTTATTGGTAGACAGAAACAAACAGCAGACTTCACAAGTATCGATTTTGGACAATATGATCAGGGTGTAGAAGAAAACATGAACGACTTTTATGCTGATAGTTTAGCTGAAATATCAGATAGCATAACTAAAAGACAGTGGAGTGCTGGTGTGAGGCAAAAAGACTAGTCTGGCCTATTTTAAAACATTAAGTATATCGGAGCTTAGAAAAGTGGTGCATGGTTTGAAAAATAAAAGCACAAGTGATAGTTTAATAAACATTAAGCTTCTGAAAGATCTCTTCTGTGTTGTGGGTTGACCTCTGCTATATTTGATTATTACATACTTAAGTACCGGTAAGTTCCCTAATAAATTAAAAACAAGTGTAATAATTCCGATATCAAAGATGTCAAAACCAAATGGCATAAGTGATTTTCGCCCGATAAATCTTCTACCAGCGATTGACAAAGTACTTGAAATCGTAGTGTGCGATTAGTTGCGAGATTACCTTGAAAAAAATGGACCATTATACAAGGGATAGTCTGGCCTTAGGAAAAAATACTCCTGCGGGTCTGCACGGCAATATGTGTGTGCGGAATTTATTTATTTAATAATTCACGGGCTGTAGCCCATTTCTACAAAAAAATTTTTAAGTAACAAGACTTAAAACTAATTAAAGTTATAATTACAAGAGTAATAATTTAAAATAGCTAAAATATAACATATAAACATGTACATCTCAACATAAAGTTAAAAAAAAAATAAAAAATATTATACAATAATTGATAATAATAATTACAAAATTCCAACCATATCACAGAGGAGTAGTAATATTCAGTCTCAGATGTCTTTGAAATTCCGAATAGGAGACCCCAACAAACTCCAGACCACACTCAGTAACCGAAAGATTCGCCAATCTCAGCATTCGGGGCATGCAAGAATAATAAGCGTAGTTTGTTCTATGAAACGGCAAATGAAACAATACTTCGGATCTTGTGGTTCTTATAGGGACATGTAGATTGATTTTCGAAAGTAGGTAGGGGCAGTCAGTTTTGTTATTGAAGAGGTTGTAAATAAACATAAGGTCTCTATGCTGACGTCTAGTTGCAAGGGATAACAAGTTTAGTTGGGCCTGCAAGATCTGGTAATCGGGTGCAAGACTGCTCTTAAAGGACACATAACGTAAGAACTTGTGCTGTACACTTTCAAGGCTACGAATATGGTTAGCATAAGAAGGAGACCATACACTAGAGCAGTACTCCAGGCAGGGTCTGACTAGCACAGTACAACAATTTAATGGAGTTTGCGGTCCTAAAAGCATGAGTAGCTCTCTTTATGAAACCCAGCATCTGCAAGGATTTGCTGACCATATTGCTGACATGTGGGACGAAAGAGAGAGAACTATCAAGAGTGACACCCAAATCCTTAACTATGTCCTTGGATTCTAGTTGAACCCCATTGAGGTGATACGGAAATCTTACAGGATTTTTGAGGCGATAAAAACGCATAACATGACATTTACCAAGATTCAAGTCCATTCCATTATGCTCACACCACGTGCCAAGGGCATCAAGCTGAGCCTGCAGGTGTGAGGCATCATTTATTGAGGATACCTTAGTGTAGATTTTCAAATCGTCCGCAAACAACAAACCATCACAGGGCAGGGATCTCATTATGGCATTAATAAAAACAGTAAATCCCAGATGGGATCCCTGGGGACACCAGATGTTACCTCAATCTCGGTCGATATGAAACCCTTCACACGCACTGTCTGGACTCGACCACCAAGATAGCATTGAAGCCACTGCAATAGCGACCCATGCAAACCTAACTTAACTTGTGAACAAGAAGCTCATGATTCACCCTGTCGAATGCCTTGGAAAAATCAGTATAAATGCAGTCAACCTGACATCCCACCTCCAAAGACACCAGGTTGATCTCAGTCGATCTTCCCGCCCGAAATCCAAACTGCTCATCGATGATGAGACCCGACAGCATGGGAGTCAAGAAACCAGTAATAAAATTCTCAAACAACTTAGGTATGGTACTTAAAATGGAAATGGGTCGATAATTCTGAACGTTGTTTTTTATGCCTGATTTATAAATAGGGGTGATGCAGCTTAGTTTCCAGCAATCTGGAAACCGACCAGTCAATAGAGACTTATTAAATATGTAATGCAAAGGACGCGCCAAGACAAAACTGCTGCCCTTGAGGAGAACAGGCGGTAGTCCATCAGGACCAGGACCCTTATTTACGTCCAAAGACGCCAGTCCTTCATATACTTGAGAAATAGGGATGTGAAGACATGAGATATTCAAAACATCCTCCGTAGAGGAAATGTTAGATGTGACACAGGCAGTTGTGGAATATACCGACGAAAAATATTTGGCAAAAAGGTTCGCAATGCCCGGCCCTCCATAAGCAGAGACACCGTCCAGAGACATTACCTGTGGAATGGAATTATCGGTTCGTGCGCTATTTACAAAGTTCCAGAATTATTTTAAGTTGGTGCGTAATGATACTTCAGTAGAATGTACAAAGTGACTATAACAATTCTTAGACAATTCCTTACATCTTGATCTCAATGCCGAAAATTCTACATAATCACCGGGTGCACGAGTCCGCTTGAACTGTTTGTGTGCAGCTTTTTTTTAGAATAATAAGATTTTTTGAGTTCAGGATAAACCCAACAAGGAAACTTGATTGACTATTGAGACAACATATAAATGAATCAAAGATTACCATAAGTGTTCTTGTCAATTTTAAACGCGCGTTTGAAACTATCGACAGAGATATTTTAATAAACAAGTTGACTTTGTATGGGTTAAAAGACTGTGCGTTGAACTGGATTAAGAATTTTCTATCAGATAGGTATCATCAAACCAAAGTTAATAATAAAATGTCTACAAGGAGAGACAGCAGTTTGGGTGTACCGCAGGGGAGCGTTTTAGAGTCACTTCTGTTTATTGTCTATGTAATGATCTGCAGGAGGGACTAAGAACCCTTTTGTTAATTTATTTGCGGATGACACCCTAATTTCTGTCTCTGGTAAAGGTTTTAATTAGGTAGCTACAATAATGAATAATGAATAATATACGAATGGTTGTGTCAAAATAAACTAAAATTAAATAATTTGAAAACAAAATGCATGGTTGTTGGATCTAGGGTGGACTGTCAAAGATTTAAAAATGTAGGCCTTTTTTTAAACATAAATGGTGTTGCAATTGATTTTGTTTCTGAGATTAAATATTTGGAGGTTATATTGGATCCACAATTGTACTTCAGTAATCATGTGGACTATAAGTAGGTACGTGTCGGAAGATTGGTAAAAAAATAGGGTTTTTTAATCGGTTATCGACCTGCTTTTGTCTCAGTGGACTAAGATGTTGGTGAATAATACCATTATATTGCCACACATTTCATATGAATCTTCTTTATTATTTTCTTGCACTAAGGAGGAAATTCAAAGACTGCATGTACTACAAAATAAGGCTTACCACTTATAAAATGTCTGGAGCAAATTCTCCCATACTTTAATTGGCTATTACTAAGAGGGCCCCTGTTTCAAGCTCTTATCCACATCTCACGCCGTTCTTGTAAGAGTCGATTAAGGTCTGACCATCTAATAATTTTTTGCCAGGTAAAATGTACAATTGGGATTAAACGATTAGATAAAATTTCATATAGATCTCTGAAAAGCATTGATTTTGATTTGTTTCAAAGAGACCTTGGAATTATTCCTTTTGAAAATATTTATAATATGGATACCGTTGACCAGAAAATTGAATTTTTAACAAATAACCTATTAGCTCTCTACGATTTACATGCTCCACTTCGTACTAATAATAAACGAACCCGTCCTTTCGCGCCGTGGATAACTGATAACATAAAATTAATGCAAAAACTTAGAGATCGCGCTCTAAAAGTATTTAAATCTACTAAACTGCCTGCTAAATGGGCTTATTATAAACAATTGCGAAATCTCACTACTACAGCTATTAGGTCCGAAAAAAAAGCTTATTACAGTCAGAAGTTTCGAACGTCATCTGTTAAGGAAAAATGGAAGGAGCTTAATAGGTTGAAACCCTCAAGGGCTGTAGATATTCCTGAAAAGTTTCAAGATGCTAACAAATTTAACTCATTTTTTATACAATCTACTAAATCTAGTATCAAGCCTAGCAATGAACTCTTAAATTTTTATCTATCCAATGTTAAAGATAATATTACCCAATTACTCTCATTTCAAATAGCCACTAATTTGGAAATTCAACAAATTATTCAGGGCATCAAATCAAAGGCATTTGGATCAGACAAACTCAACATAACTTTAATTCACTTGTGTTGTCCGCATATTATCAAATTTATTACACATATTATTAATGAATGCATTCTAAAGAGTTATTTTCCTCAATGTTGGAAAAGTGCTTTAGTCACTCCATTGCCTAAAGTTAACAACCCTGGCGAGTTTAGCCAATTCAGATCTATTAGTATTTTACCCACTTTATCAAAAATTCTAGAAAGGGTGATAGAAGAACAAACTAGGATTTTCATTAATAACTTTAATATATTACCTTTAAAACAATCAGGGTTTCGACCTGGATTTAGCTGCGCTACGGCACTTGCTGATATAACGGATGACATTATTTGTGATCGAGATAATAACAAGATTACTGCTTTAATTCTTTTGGATTATACAAAGGCTTTTGATTTCTTAAATCACGAAATACTTATCTCAATTTTACATTACGTGGGCTTCTCAGAAAATGCAGTAAAGTTAATTAGTTCTTTCCTATCAGATCGCACACAAAGAATAATTATTAATAAAGATATTTGTGACTGTCTCGAGTGCCACACTGGAGTTCCCCAGGGAAGTAATTTAGGACCTCTGCTTTTTAGTATTTACACATCAAATTTTCATGCCTGTCTTAAAAATTGTCGCTACCATCTGTACGCTGACGATACGCAATTATATTTGTCATTTTTTCCTCGTGATTTCGCTATTGCTGAAGCAAAAATTAATACTGATTTAAATGCACTTTTTAAGGTATCCTCGGATCACATGCTTAAATTAAATCCAACCAAATCTTTAGTACTTTTGTTAGGAAATGGCGCTGCCATCGATAACCTCAATAACCGTATGCATATTAGAATTGAAAATAATGATTTGCCATTCGTGCAAAAATGTAAAAGTTTGGGCTTAATTTTGGACTCTGAACTACGTTTCAAAATGCATGTTAATTATATCTTAAAAAAAGTATATTTTTCTTTAAAGGCGTTGTACCCACTTCGGCACTTTCTCGACAGGGAGATCAAAAAATTATTGTGTGACTCTTTAGTTTTATCGCATTTCAACCATTGCGATAATGTTTATGGTCCTTGTTTGGATGCTGCTGATGTGCACAGAATACAGAAAGTCCAAAATAATTGTTTGCGTTTAATATTTGGAATCCGCCGACGTAACAGAATATCACATAAGCTTAAAGACCTCTATTGGCTTAACATGGTTAATAGGCGTAAACTGCATGCAACTTGCCTCTATTACAAAATTTTAAAATTTCGTTCTCCTCCCTACCTCTATAATAAAATTACTTTTCGTACAGATGTTCATCACTTAAATTTACGTAGAAAAAACATAAACATTCCAAAACATAAACATGAGTTTTTTAAAAGATCTTTTTCATATAATGTTGCCTTATTAATTAATTCATTAGATCTGGATTTGGCTCAAGTCAATATGTCATGTAATTCCTTTAAAAATAAATTGAATAAAATCTTGTTTAACAACCAGTGTCATGGTCAGAGATTATAAGTAGTGGAAATTTTTTATTTATCTCTTTTCTGCTTCTTTTTTTTTTTCTTTTCTCTTCCTATCACTAGTAAATCTAGTAGGAGTGGGTATCTTCGGGATGCATGTGTGTAGCAGCGCACTAATGACATAAAGTATTATATTATTTAAGCTTTTGGCCTCATGTTAATAACAGAATCTGCCGAGTGCAGAAGTCTGAAATGATGGCCATTTATTTGCTCGTGTTTATAGTATAAATATCATTTTATTTATTTCCAATTTTTTTTATAAAATATTGTAATGCTGTAAATGTATGGGTAAATAATAAACAGTTATTTATTTATTTATTTATTTATGTCTTTTCCAGCGTTTTGAAGAACTGCGAAAATTCTAAAAGATCGTACATTGTCCCTATTTCCCGTCATCCTACCATTTATCCCTGAACAAAAGGACGGCATTTTTATTTAGGGTACTTTAATTAGGTAGCTACAATTTAATTATTAGCACAACGAACAAAGATCTCAAATTAGGGTCAAGATTCAAGAAAAACTGAAAAGTTGAATGTATAACCCAAACGCTTGTGTTTATTTACTTTGTTTGTCCTCCAAGCAAAATGGCCGCCGACGCTGTGACTTTATATGAAAATGATCAATTAACTTTTCATGGGTTTTTATGCAGGAGAAGGTGTTTATGTAAACTACATTTATACTTAGTTTGAAAGTCACACTGATCGCATTTAAACATAATAACTTTCGCTGGATCCATGTGTTGGAGAAGGTGCGACTTCAAATGGGCTTTTCGAATGCCTTGATAATCGCATTGATCGCATTTATACTTATTGACTTCCCCTGGATCCTTATGCCGAAGAAAGTGACTGTTTAAATGACATTTATACTTAGTTTGGTAGGCACACTGAGTGCATTTAAACATAGTGACTTCCTCTGGATCCTTATGCCGAAGAAAGTGTTTGTTTAAATGGCTCTTAAACTTAGTTTGATAGGCACAATCAGTGCATTTAAACATTTTACCTCCTCCTGAATGCCGGAGAAGATGCATGTTCAAATAATACTTATTCTTAGTTCGAAAGCCGCATTGATCGCATTTAAACATATTAACTGGATCCATGTGTTGGAGAAGGTGCGACTTTAAATTGGCTAGTCGAATGCCTCGATAATCGCATTGATCGCATTTAAACATATTGACGTCTCCTGGATCCTTATGCCGAAGAAGGTGACTGTTTAAATTCCTTTTCAACTTAGTTTGATAGGCACATTGACTGCATTTAAATATATTAACTTCCTCTGGATCCTTATGCAAAAGAAGGTGACTGTTTAAAGAACTTTTAAACTTAGTTTGATAGGCACACTGAGTGCATTTAAACATATCGACTTCCCCTGGACCCTTATGCCGAAGAAAGTGACTGTTTAAATGGCATTTAAACTTAGTTTGATAGGCACACTGAGTGCATTTAAACATATTGACTTCCTCTGGATCCTTATGCAAAAGAAGGTGTCTGTTTAAATTCCTATTCCGCTCAGTTTGATAGGCACACTGACTGCATTTAAACATGGTAACATCACCTGGGTCTTTATGCAGGAGAGGGTCTTTATGTAAATTATATTTATGCTTAGTTGGAATGTCATACTGATCACATTTAAATATATTAACTTTTGCTGGATCCTTACGGAGACGGTGCCTGTCGAAATTTTTTTGCCGAAATGACACCGAGACATTCTCAATGCTTGCATTAACCTGATGATGACACTGCTGATGAATCTGGAGTCTGCAATTTTGATGATCGGCAATACTGTAATAAAGAAAAACACTATATGAATTGTATGAGTTAATTTTGTAGTATAATACCTATTACCATAATATACAGGTACATTTCTTTAAATGTCTCGCCCAACAGGTGATTTTCCAATCAGCTATGCACAAGGGTGTCCATTTTTCGATGTAAGTATCTCGGTAACTAGTAAGGATAGAGACTTGCGGTTCTTACATTTTTTCGTTACTTTTTCGTGAAACAAAAGATGCCGCAAACAGAATTGTAATAGCTTTCTTAGTTTTTAAGCTACAGGGTGTTTTCGAAAATGTTGGCTTTTCGATAACCTTCTGTATTTCGGTTACCCTTTAACTTTTTTTATTAAAGTAAAAATACACTAATATTACATTACATATCTTGTATTATGGCGATTGATAATGCCTGTGTTAACCTCATAAAATAAGATCCGTCAGACCATATTACTTTTGTAGCAAACTGACTGTCGGCTTGTATTCGATTTAGACACAGTTACAAAAAATAAGTCGTCGCACAGCATTATTTCATAGGGTTTCAAATGATATTTATTTAATAATTTAGAGAAGATTTTATTCCAACCAGATTTTTTCTATGACTTTACATGAACTTCTAGTGCCTCTTCAAAAGCCATTACGTTCATTTCGTTCTTCCCACGATTTTCTTTTATTGTACATGATTTAGGACATTTAGGTCTTGGATTTAGAAATGATCGATTCTTAGTTAAACATATTTTTAAACTTGAAAATGTTACTTGATTGCCTGCTTGCTGCCTTTTCTCTGGATATCTATGAAAGTAAGAACTCTTATAAGTTAGATATTTAGGATACAGAGAATGAAACCAGATGGCTCCATTTCGTGGTGCTGGTAAATAACACCAATTTCCAAGCATAGGTATGCTTAGGTTATTTACCAGCAACACCAATTTCTAAAAATGTGCTTTCTTCAGCGGCGGTGCGAATTACAGTAATTTTACTGTAATATTTCCGGAAATGGAAGGAACGTTACCCAAGCATGACAATCACCGCCGAAGCCCTGGATATGAGTCCACTCGCCCCAAGCGCCCACTAGGCATTTTACTCACTGCCCAGCCCGATTGCATGCAACAAAGACGAAGAAAGTCTAACTTCTGCACACATCCGATCATGGCCTTCCCTTTACCCTACGCACTGACGCCAGCTCGTACCCCCTAGAGGCAGCATTACTTCAGGGGGAGGGAAACGACCGGTAGATTATGTCAGTCGCCTGTTCCCACAGGGCCCCTCCGAATATGGCATAGCCCGAAAAAGATACCTCAAGTCAAGTTCAGAGCCTAGACAAAGGTCGGCTAACGTCAATACACGAGCTCCTGTTATTTAAAGAACGCGCCACACTCACACTCCTGGCAGCGCCACTAGGGTAGCACCATCGACCCTGCTGCCGTCAACGCCTTGATAAGCAACCCACAGACTTTAGAATGTCAGTTCAATTTCTGCAACACATCCTGAAGCCGGCCGATCATGACCCCCCTGTACCCTACGGACTGACGCCAATTCGTACCCCCTAGAAGTAACTTTACTTCAGGGGGAGGGAAACGACGAACGACCGGTAGATTATGCCAGTCGCCTACTATACCGCTACTCCGACCTAGATGAAAACGAGGAGACCGCCACTCTCCGCCTTGCCTATAACTGAATAATATAGTATGAGAAAACCACGAAAAGGATCAGGACCTTCACAAGGCACGCGCCGATGCTCACCGACGTACAGCGAGACTGACCTAACGTAATTCTGCCTAGACCAAAGTCGGCTTCTAGGCTCTGAAAGGGGGAGGTTATAACATCAATACACGAGCTCCTGTTATTTTAAGAACGCGTCACACTCATGCTCTTGACAGCTTGCTACACCGGAGTCCCCTTCCTCTGACGTCACGGCGCCCTCAGCCGCCAGCGCCTTGATAAGCAACCCGCAACCTTTAAACGTCAGTTCATTACGAGCTCTTCCTCTGGCCCAGACTTGAGATACTAGCTCTTACTTTATAAATTAAATGAAGACCTATAAGCTTTCATCTATAAGGGCGAATTTCGTATTATCATTTTATTTATGCCCAATTCTATTTTTATAGGCGTTGAATATTGATTTCGTGGAAAATATGGAGTAATAAAAAAAATACTAGGTAAAGCTCTTTTCACAAAAAATGATTTCATGACTGCAATAAAATGGGTACTAAGTGTGGTCGCAAAACCCTTAAATTTACGGTATTTGTTATCGGGGTCAAAAATTGAGGTTGTTAAACCATCATCCCCACCAACAAGTTTCAAGTAGATCTGCGAGCTCTTTCCGAGAAATCGGAGTAAAAAGATTTCACTGGACGGATTCCCAGAGGTGGAAAAAGAACGAGCTAAGATTTACTCCGCGGTCGCAGGAAGACATAAAGAACGCCAGGGGAGCGGATGGAGGAAAAAGATCGTTTTGCAGAACGCAGTATATGTTTACCTTAGGAATCAGGCAATGACAATTTTATTACAAAATATATGGAAGAAATATAAATAAACAAAATGCCTTTATATTACGTATTTCTGGAGGTATTTCTCAAGGTTAGTGTCTTAACACGATCAATACATTTTTTGAGACCCATTTACATTATTTTCAGGGCACAAAATCATGCAACATTAACACTACGTTAAAATAAAACTCGAGTATTCCGACAACTTGATGTCTATCGTCCATTTAAGCTTTGACAATTACGAACACGTGTTTGCTTCATAAGCGACTCTATAAAATTTATAATATTGAAAACGTCTGATTTTTTCCGGTTCCGCGGCATAAAAATATAGGTTTTTCGTAACGTATTAATCCGTAATATTAGTACAAAATTTTAATTTTTTTTTTGTGAGGGGTGATTAAATAAATGCAATATGAATGAAATTAACAATACTTTCCTATTCAGTAAGAGAATGTATAAAAATTTTCAAAATTCTAAATTTACATTTTATGTCTTTTGAGGAGCGCTACTAAATTTTCATCAAAATTTAACCTAAAAAGAATATAGCAACTGGTTTTGAAATATGTAATTTTTAGTTTTTCTCCGACCTTTTTATTTACCGCTTTGTTTGACATGTGCCTACTTGATTAGAAACGAAAAATTGTTTAGAACCTACAAACCCAAATATTCTACTCTTGTGTATGTTGTGTTGCCTACTTATGATCATTTTTCTCGTTATACGCATACGGACATCCGTATGCGTATAACGGATAGGTGAATTTGACATCATCCGAATGGAGACGCGTGATACGGACGTAACTGAGCTAATACAAACTTGAAAACTATGTCAAATCAAAAAAGCCAGATAGTCGCACCTATTCCTAATATCAAATTTGTTACATAATCTCAGCACAAATACCAAAAAAACAAAACTTAAAACTCTCCACTCAACAGATATTTTAGTATTCTAACCAAACATTTTAAATCAATACGTCAAAACACGGATAAAAGTTAAAATTAACCAACTTTTGTCCGTGATGACCTTGATGGGCTGTCAGCTCCCTAAACAGATGTTTGATTGGCCATTGATAATCACGTGGTAACAACGCATCCGTGATCACCGATGCATGTGGATTCAGACTAAGGCTTTAATCGTTTAATTATTTTGAAAACTGCTGGTTGAATGGTTTTAAATATTAGAAAATTTACTAAATTATTTATTTTTAGGCTGCTGCTCCTGTTAAAGTAATGACTGCCTTTATTTTATATGTGAATAAAGTTAGGCTTTTACTTTTTACGCTCACTATTTAAAGTAGCCTTTTGAACTTCGAAAAATCACCGAAAAGTTGATATTTAAAGCGCAAAAGCCTACTTTGAATAGTGATCGTAGGAAAAGTAATATAGTTTGTAGTATTCGGTCTAATAGGGTACCTAAGCTTAAGCAAAGTATACCTATTTTTACTGGTTTCAGATTCGTCCTCCTTGATATCTAGTTCTTCGTTTTTAATTTTCCAATCCCCATACATCTGATCAGTTCCTGCTTCACCCTCTTCAACTTTGACCTCTGCTTTTGTTTGGTCAGGAAATATTTGTTTGTCCCTGTAAAACATAAAATTATCCCGTTTTAGGAGGGACAAAAACAAAAATTGTTAGTTGTTTTTACGAGAAAGATCTCTTTAATCCCTTTACCTGGGTCAGATTTTGAAAGAAACATACTCAACTATTTTGAAAAACACAAACTTAAAATAAGTTTGTGTACAAAGTTGTCCCTTATCCTTTCCGTCAGACCCAATCCTTGGACGCGTTTCGCCGTTTACGGCTCCTCAGCAAGGCTCCGGGTCTGACGGAAAGGTAAGGGACCTCAAAGTGCTTTAACACAGAAATGTAAGTTTACGAATGAGAGTTGCAGCACGTGGCTACATCTCGTGGCAACTACACGTATCGACCCAACCAGGACAGCGAGAATCCATATAGGTTCAAACGCTGGCAAGGCAGCCCATTGCGGGCAAACTACGTTGGGTGTCGCTGGAAGCCAGTGTATCGGTTCAGCTTACCGAAAGCATGTATTTTGAAAAACACAAACTTAAAATAAGTTTGTGTACAAAGTTGTCCCTTATCCTTTCCGTCAGACCCAACCTTGGACGCGTTTCGCCGTTTACGGCTCCTCAGCAAGGCTCCGGGTCTGACGGAAAGGTAAGGGACCTCAAAGTGCTTTAACACAGAAATGTAAGTTTACGAATGAGAGTTGCAGCACGTGGCTACATCTCGTGGCAACCACACGTATCAACCCAACCAGGACAGCGAGAATCCATATAGGTTCAAACGCTGGCAAGGCGGCCCATTGCGGGCAAACTACGTTGGGTGTCGCTGGAAGCCAGTGAAAGGATAAGGGACAACTTTGTACACAAACTTATTTTAAGTTTGTGTTTTTCAAAATACATGCTTTCGGTAAGCTGAACCGCTGCAACTCTCATTCGTATACTCAACTATAGTATATTTCAAAAAGATGTCGAGTAATAAAATGGGAAATTCCGTCCAGTTCGGCTCAATTTCGGTGTCGGCCATAGGCGCAGGTAAACTTTGTGCATTAAATTATTTATGATAACTAACCAAAAATTTTAGAGAATTAGGTTAACAGGTATTAAGACAAAATAGTATTCTTTGTAATATTAAAATTTCAAGTAATTGCGTAAGAGGATTAGGATTAGGAAAGGTATGTTTTCTGGCCTGAAGTGTCAAAATCGAAATATTGTATAGGGATAGTTAGGTAGTAGATTATAAAGTTACGTTTTGCGTTTAACAGGTACCATTTAACAGGTACCGAGTTTGGCTCTGGCCTCTTTGGCTGGATCATATAAATAGGTGGTAATTTGGAATAAACTTTATATATCGTGTGTGTGTATGACCTTAATAAGTATATTTGTTTAGTTTAACGCATCAGTATTTGCTGTTAAGCCGTATATAGTGTTCACAGTATTATAAGGTTAGTAACATAATGGCGACATTCACACCAACAAAAAGATGTTCCAATCCAATAATTCTCCACTATCAGTGAGTGAAAAAATTATTATTTTAAATGCACATGATTGCATAAAATACGATTATCCGAATTTTACTATATAAGAAACTGTCGACCGTGTAACGATGTTACAAGTTTTTCCGTCATTTTTACATATCTAAATAGAGCTCCGAATCAATTAAACGAGTTTTGTTTTAACTCCGCTTTTCTACAACAGAAAATTTTGATTTTTGGGACAACCGGTATAATTATAATTTTAAAACAATATACAACCACCAATTAAATTAAATTAATCCATTAAAGCAATTAAGCCTTATTCAATTTAAATAATTCCGTTAAAACTTAATCAAATACCGCTCAGTATATTCAGCTCGATGATAGAATCGCGCTCCAGCGGCCACCGGCCGGAGAAATACGGCGCAGCCAGGAGGGAGTACCGGGGGTCCAGCGAGTCCAGCTGAAAAGCAGTACCGATGCAAAATTTACTTCTGCTTCGAATACCGAAGCCATCAACAGTGAACATTTTGCACCGAAGAAATTGTTTTAACTTTGAAATACGTAGGTACTTTTTTTTGCACATGCAATAAAGTGGTTTTTATTTTTTCTCTAGAAAACGAAGCAAGATACGAAAACAATTTAGGAAACAAGAATGTTGTATTATTAGTTGGTAAATCCGAAAAAAACATATCAAGATTAGAAAAATGTCAGTGGCGTATATTTTCTTGTCAATAATATTCGTTAAGGTGCACCCCGAGACGCCACTGGACTTAATAAATTTAATCTAGTTAGGGCTCATTAAGCCCCTTATCATGATGATTAACGGTAAAAAATTTCAATAAACTCGGGAAAAAGACATTTAAAAAACAAAAAAAAAACTTTTATTTTTTAAACTTTAACACCCTGTATGTCAAAAACGGTCCAACTCCAGACACATGTTCATATGAACTTCTTCTCTTAGAATATTATAAGGAATCACCCCCTTAAGTTACGTACCGTATTTCTGAAACACCCTATATATTTAGGTTCTTTTAGGTCTATTGCTTTGGTTGCCATAACAAATATGAGAATTAAAAATTTCGACACAAATATATTTTTTTAACAAAAAAGTGCAAGAGTTACCCCTTTTGGCCGGTTGCTACCCACCCACTTTTCGCCACAAGTTTTGCCCACGTATAGCCAGAAAAATAAATTAGTTTTCAAATACGTATCAATGGAAATATTTTTATTAAAAACAAATAAGGTAGGTAAGGTACATAATACTTATTGTTATTAATGAACTTCAACAGAACCTGGAATATTTGTCACTAATCTTCGTCCTGCTCTAGAATTGGAGGTTAGTTCAGGTTGCTCTAGAATTGGAGGTGGAAGCTGACCAATTATATTATCTTTACACTGACGATTGACACATCAGTTTCTAAATAGTCAAGTTGTTCTTTGTTTCTCGAGACTGTTTAATCATTTTATCTCATATTTATCTTCAGAAACAGCCTTCAAAACAATTGCCACATATTTAAAACTCATTGTCATTTCTTTTTCTGTTCCCTTAAATTGTACCGGGTGTCCCACTAAGAATGGCTGTCGGCCGTATCTCAGAAAGTGTTAGTCGTATGGCTTGCGGAAAAAAAATATATTAGGTAAAGTGGTCATGAGAAATAGCTGGAAATTATTTTCAAGTTTTTCAGACTGGCGCTAGAGGGCGCAACAGTAACGGTAAATATGAATCACGAAGTTTCCTCAAAAGTCGCCTAGTTAAGGTATCCCGAAAATAACATTTTTGTATATTTCGAAGATTTATTAATAAAATTCACCTATAGAACGTGATCGTCACTTTTCAAATAAAGTGGTGAGGGAAGGTTAACCATTATTTGTAATAAATGCTGATAACTCCGGTCTGGCTTAACATAATTTAGTAAACTTAGTTTTGTTAAAAAGGGCTTTTCTCACTCTATATATCATCTTATGAACTACGGCAATATGTGTCTTACATTAGGCGCTAGGGGGCGCTGTCTTACAACTTCACAAACATTGCGCGTTTTTTCCATAATTGTAAATAAAATAGTATATTCAATTTTACCTGATTACAAGGATGATTAAAAGTCTAAGAAGTCAGCGAAAACCGCAAGTTAATATCTATTTTCAATCCGGAGATATCAACAACAATAATCATAATTACGGAACATTATGATTTTATTTTCAAGTTGCCATTGTTGGAAGATTCAATTTTTCCAAATTGTGTGGGGATTCTCAAGCTTGTGCTAGTACTTCGCTGGTCATTTATATTTTTTTATTTTATATTGATATTTAGGGCTGCATTCCTATCTCTCTTGACATATTCTCGTGTAGGGTCATCCCTCAGATTATCTTCATTATTAGAAGGAGTTACTGGAGACGTCAGGGATCTAACTAAATCCTTGTCATTATTATTTATTTCTTCATTTTATTCTTCTGAAATTTCAATATATTGAACCACATATTGTAAACTTCCCATTCATAAGATCTTCATTTAGTCATTTTAAATTGATTTAAGGTTCTATTTTTGCTCTGTATGTTCATAATCCAATTGTTTAACCACGTCTTCATTATTTATGGCACCAAAATAAACTCTTATTAGTGACTTTAAAAAGGTATGGTCATAAGTGGATTAGACGGTGCTGCTAATGGCCACCACACTGGCCATATGCAATAACTTAATGTACCCACTGATCGCCATCAGTTATTTTTTTTTTAATTTGGTAATTATTATCTATTTCTAAGTTATTTTTAGACTGCGATTTATTTTCCGTTGTTTCCATGCATCATCCCCCAATCTGGTGAGATGGATCAAGCCATATGCACACCAATTATAATTGTACAGGGTTATCCAACCAAGACTAGACAAGGCGATTTTTTGACTTTTCCTGTACTTTTATAAAAAAACTGAAATAGCCATCTTAAGTCATTTTCTCCCGCGAATTCGAATATCTTCAGCAAAAAACAATTGAACATCAAACAAAAGTACTAGGGGTCACTTTGATATTTTTTTAAATGGGATGCCGTATTTTTAATGAGCTTATCCGATTTCTCATATAAATTTTGATCTAAAATGTTGGATTTTTAATTCAAAAACGCCTTTTTTCTTCAGTTTTAAATTCGGAAAATGTTAAAAATAAAAAAAAAAAAAAAATTAAAAATCCAACATTTTAGATCAAAATTTATATGAGAAATCGGATAAGCTCATTAAAAATACGGCATCCCATTTAAAAAAATATCAAAGTGACCCCTAGTACTTTTGTTTGATGTTCAATTGTTTTTTGCTGAAGATATTCGAATTCGCGGGAGAAAATGACTTAAGATGGCTATTTCAGTTTTTTTATAAAAGTACAGGAAAAGTCAAAAAATCGCCTTGTCTAGTCTTGGTTGGATAACCCTGTACAATGAAACTACATGTTTATATTTGACACCATACAAATAAATGGCCATAAGTGGTGCCTCTGCCCTACAATTAATTGTCTCTAATTATCTTACATTGGTTTCTGTTGGAACAAATAAATTCTTATGACTATTGAATAAAAAAATTGCATAACATTGGTTAAAAAAAGGCTAAATATGTTTGATACTAATTAAATTACATATTCATACATTAATTGTACCTAATATCTCAAAAAAATATCCTCTGGTTATCTCAAGAACAGACTTAATGCTAATGCTATATCAATATATCCCTTGGATACATATATACAAAATTGAAATAAGTTAAATTTAACTCTACAACTTTAGGAATTTCATAAATTTAATAATACCTACCTGCCAAATTAAAAGTGAATTCTTTAAACTTAATTATTGTATTGTAATAAATTATTACTTAAATGTAAGAAACAGAAAATTGGATATTTTAAAAAATACCATAACTCAAACAAAAAATTGTAAATGATCAAGAAGAGATAATTAGGTACCTACCTTATTAAAAAAAAAAAACGGACATTTGGAAAAGTCCCATAATCTACTTTATGTCCAGATGTTTTAATACGAGGATAATCAAATTCCAGACAGCAAAAAAATTCAGACCAACCTACCAAAAATAATTATTAGGCCAAAAACGCAACAGTTATTGCAACACACAAAGGGATATAGACAAAAATATCGATCCTGCTATTAGTAGTAGTAGAAGCAGATGGGGAGACTGTGACACCAAGCAAGTAGGCCAGTTTTGACCCAGTATTGATCCTGCTAAACCAAAGGTTAAAGTAAATAATAGGTATATTGCCAAAAAACTCCGGAAGCATGATAATTAAATGTCTGACTAAAAATCAATTGGATGTTCTGAAGAGGCACTGCATAATAAACTAAAATATAACTATGACATTCAATTTTAGTAATTTGAGAGAACCCAGAATAAAGATGGTGAATGTCAATTGGAAACAAGACCAATAAAAAAATTTAGGATTGCTTAAAAACCAAAATAACATAAATGGTGTAGTTAAAGTAGGTAACATACATTTACAAAAATAAAAATAAAGAGAAATATGTTTAGGATGCGAAAGATACATGGTCTACAAGGACCTACAAGTGCCAAAGGTTTTACCATAAGGAAAATGACTGCAAAAATAAAACAGTGTGTCCTATAATATGTCCTATAAAAGTGCTGGAAAAACAACAAAGTCTATACCTAAATAGATTTAAAGAAACTCTAAAACTTTTGCTACAAATATTTCACTAGCTAACGCTACTTTAGGAAATATAGTACTGCCATTGTTATAGGTAGGTACTTCCGAGCATTGGTTTATTTAGCAGTTAAGTAGGTGCACATAAGTTTTGACTTTAAATTAGGCGAAACTAGGGCGTGCCGCTATATGAAGCTGTTACCAAAATATTACCTTTTCTATTATCTTATTATATTATTATTATTATTATTATTATTACAATATCTATTATGGAGTTGCAAACAAGACAACCAACTATGGAAACAACAAAATTACCTAATCTGGCCTGTTTCCTCATCCTCAATGTGCTCAGTTTTTATTTTTAGTTCTATTTTTTCTTGTTTTTCTGGATTCAAAAACACTGTTGTATCGCGGCATGGATTATTGCTGTTTTCCCACAAATCACACATGTTCAGAAACAAATTAATTCAGGTGTAACGCCAACTTATTGGTGTCTCGGGTAAATGGGGCACTGACAGCACAAATTAACAAAATCAGAGAACTCAAAAGTATTTATTATTAAACAAGAATTTAAATCTGTTGACTTCTCAAATCTAGGTTAGTTCCTACCATGTCTTCTTTTTTATTCTATTATCGGCGCAAACAGCCAGCCAAACAAGTCTTAATGCTGGCTTGCACTGCTGTATTTAAGTAAGACTTAAAGTAAAATCTATTTTGTTTGCGCAGACATCGCAGCAAGAAATTGTTTTGCACACATCATATGATAGAAGGAAAAAAAATATTTGCAATACCTGGAGCCAGATTTCGAAGTCGACTACACGATAATGTTTTGACTTTAAAGCTAACGTAGATGCAAATAAGGAATGTCAAACCAAGTTTTAGTTGATTATATCTTAAGTTTCTTTTCCGCATTATCAACAATACCAGTATTAAAATTTGATCGTCGTCAATTTCGAAATCCGTCCACTGTAGTAGGAGCACGATACTCGATACGAAACAATCGAGCCTTTCGATGCTCGACTCGAAGTATACATAAAACATGCCCCGAAATTCGAGTTAAATTTCAGCAATCTTTGGTTCTCGACCTCTTCGGCTTCGTGCAATCAAAAAACATTTGAATAGAAGAATGCTTGAGGTTAATTATTTTTAAACACGTGGCTCTAACAGGTCGGTTATTTACCCTAGAAGATCAAGAAGGGTTCATGATCGTTTATGCTAATGACTTATTAGACTCTTTTGGTGTAATTTAATAAGTTTCTAAGTAATTTTTGTGTTACATTTGGGAGCCAATCAAACAAAGATACTGAACGCTATATTATATACTTTATTCAGTAATCGCCAACACTAGGATGCCCCAAATATAAGCCCCTTAATACAAGTACAGTACACTTATATGTCTTGACTCTTGACCATCGGCCATCTTAGAACTACTGCCCATGACTCAGAGTCCACAGGATTCTTTAACAATATATATTTACAAGGCCTACCACTAGGCAACCCAACAAACATAATAATGTATCATAGTTTATATACTTAAACAATCCTAAATACCATAGGACTATAACATAATATATTACACAATTTTAGGATTCATTTGTGACAATTTCTAAGAAGTATCTATACCTGTGCTACCTGGAGTTAAATAATTTCTTGTGTTCCAACTGTAATTTGGGCACGCGTGCCCGGTAACACAGGTTACTATTCTTTTAAACGTATAGTAAAAGTACCGTAAATTTCGCAGTTAAATAGACTACACTCGTTGTGTTTGATTGAGACGTTTTATACATAACATGTCTTTTTAACCCTCGTGATATTCAGACGTCAAGAAGGCCGTTATTAATTCAAGTTCTGATTCATTATCTACGGCAAAAACCAATGAAATCCTAACGGTATCTCGGTGCGAGGCTTATTTAGGGGCGTTAAGATAATGTATCCGAGTTTAACAATGTAAATATTGTAATATTGTAAGGGCGGTTAATAGTGGAAGAATAAAAAGACCAAGCAAAATAAGTTGTGTTTAATTGGTGCAGCAAAAATAAAACAAAGTAACCTTATACTGTGGGCGATATAGTGTCTATGCGAGGCCAGGGCGAACCCCTGTCAAAAACATATATATTTATAGATTACAGACGTAGTTCCATAAATATACACAGTTTTACTCTGGAATATTTGAGAACTAACTTCAGGTCTGATCTGATTGACCACTGGGTTAATTCCCTACTGGTTACATTAATTTTTACTGCGTGACCAATAAGGTTGCTCACTGGTTCGTTAATTTCCTGCTACCTTTCATGAAAACAACTGTTTTATTTAAGACTTGTGTTTTTATTCCTTAATGTAGGTTATGGTAGCATGTTGCAAGGATTCACAACAAATACACTGGTCGATACTTGACGTTCACATTACTAACTGCTTTTTTACATTGTTTCCATAACTCTCACTTAAAGTACATCACAAAAACGCCCCAATATCGTAGGGAGTTCGATTTCGTACGTCAGAGATCGCGGACCGCTAGCTGCTTAATTCTACTTAAAAAGAAACCATTGATTGCCCAAAAAAACCTGAAGCGTGCGTAGGAGCACCTGCTTCACGGTGCCATCATGGAAGACTGCTGGTGCTGGCTTTACCCTTGCGCCGTGCTTCTCGCCTCTCGATCGACAGGCGCGCGATGGAACCCAATCTATTTTTCGCCCAATAGGAAGCTCGCGTCCCAATGACGTTCTACAAGTACCGTCGCGACGCTGTTTTGACTAGCTACGTGACTGAATGCCAATAACTGCTTGAATAAATTATAACCCTTATGTAATTTGCAACTCAAAAATAGCACCGATTGAAAACGCACTCACACAGATTTACTAACCTATTCTCTTTGATGTATTTATACACATTTGCCCAACAAGGTCTATGAGTTTAGAACAAAAAATTGAAATTAGAGATGCGGAAAAACCTAAACCCGATATTAACTTAAAATCGACCACAAAGTGTAAATCTCGGGACTTTAAAAGAAAGTTTAAAATGGAAATATACGACAAAATTTAAGTAAATGAATTTGTGGATGCAGTACAACTAATCGTTTGTTTTGCTTTTCCTGCGTGTTGTTTGGTCGCGTCGTTACGAAGGCTGCCTGAACAGAAAATGGAATAGCCGACTTGGGGCTTTAGCACAAAAAATTGAAAAAAACTCAACCAACACTCAAGCTCATATCAATGCTCAGTTAGATATGCAAGAGTTAGGAAAAGTAGATATACGGCAACAGTCAGACAGTCCATTTAGCCTCCGGCAGCGCCTCTTTACTTATACTATTTCCATATTTATAATTTGCCAATATAAACCACCTCCATCATAAGCCACAAGCCGCCACTGACCGCTGGTATGTGACCCTGTCTACTCCTTCCTTTTGCATTTCGGTTTATGCAGTAGCTCTGTCCAAGTGTCCATGGTAATAGTACTTGTGCTCTCTTCTTTTTGAGGCTTCCTTTTAGCGAATTCCATTGGTAAAAGAAGTGCGGCACCGGTATGCCAGCTGAAACTGCACCAGTGCACAAAAAGTGTTGCACTATTTGAGTACCAATGGTTTTCAGATTAGATCTTGAGTGCATTTTTCCAACAAAGTTGATGATAATACTCCTCAATCCTCATTGATTTTACTTACCACTGGACAAGATTTGAGACAAAATAGAATTTTAAAGATTGAAAAGATCAAAACACTGTATTTTTTGACACTTTCATCCGGTTTCGGTGCAGCACGGTCTCCAAGAGCACGTGCGGCACTGATTGCGCTCGGTGCAACACTTGTTGCACCGGTTTCCCAATGGTTTACAAATACTTGCACTGAAATGTCCAATGGTTTTTAAATTTTGTACTCGTTCCGCACTTTTTTTACCAATGGAATTCGCTATTAGTTTCCGGCTTTTTGGCATTTTTGCCGAGTGACACTTGAGTTTCCCGCTTTTTTAGACCATACTTGACTTTTAGCAGCCGAAAAAGCAGACCTTTTTTTATCCACGATTATTTTCGTCATCTACAAAGGATTTAGGATCTTGTCGCCCTTCAGTTTACTTTGCTGTTGGTACAATATTTTGATTTGTTGTTTGCTGGACGGTAGAAAAGCCACCACATATCAATATCAAAAATACAAAAAAAAAAACTCAAACTGAATGACAAGTGACTTTTAAAGTCGGTTAGCATTGTGACACTTCGTTGACGTCATATTAGAATACCGTGGTCCGTAACTGACCTATCTTTCGGTTACCGCAACTATTTAGTTAATTACGGAACAATAAACTACGACATTAGTTACTTCCGGATCATACCCTTAATAAACAATGTTTGAACCAAATAACTATATAAGATGCACTTTGTGGAAATATGACTGTAAGGTAAGTCTAACATTCCTCACAAAGTCAATAGTGGCAATTTTAAAATTGCTACACGAGAAATCAGGAGGTAGGGTGGATTAGCCAGTTTCCCGGACAAGGCCGGTAGTTGGACAAATCATACTTATTTGCAAAAAATAAGAAAACAATAACAAGTTTGGCCTTAAACCTTTGCAAATCACGTGGTACCAACCTTTTTGTATCATACTTTCAATTTCGATTTCTTAAGTTGTCATCTTGATTATGTTAAAAAGCGCGGCAAATTGACCCATGTGTTGTGCGTTGGTTGTGCCCTGTATTTTGTGTAACGGTGCGATAGAATTTGAAGGCAAGTATAAAATATTAATAACCTAATAACATATATATTATAACTATTAGGGATACCAATAAGGAGAAAAATATGTACTAAATAGAGCTGAATCCTTATAAATTTATATTTTGAGGTTAATTTTAAGTGGCCCGTAAACTAGTAAAAAGTTCGGCTAAAAACCAGTATTCCGGCCACCTGTCCGACTGTTGGAAAGTGTAAGGCGCATTGTCGTTTTCTCTTTTTAGTTAACACTTAGACATAGAATTTATCTTTGTTTAACAGGTTGATACATGAATGCTATGAAAGCTCCCAGGCAGTGGACGAAAGTGTAAGGCGCATTTCCGTTTTCTCTTTTTAGTTAACACTTAGACATAGAATTTATCTTTGTTTAACAGGTTGATACATGAATGCTATGAAAGCTCCCAGGCAGTGGACGGACAACATAAACTATGTGCATTTCTTGGATAATACCTATAAAACTTTGTCCGACCACTGGCGACTGCACGTTTTACTATGTTGGGAAGATCGGACAATTACATTTTCCTTTGGCAAACTTTGCCAAAAACCACAAGAATTTAACATTTTTTAAATTGTTACAGTTATGAAACCCAAACCTAAAGGGAAGTTTCACAAGTGTGATGAATCTTTAAAGAAAGCTGTTGAAGACGTTCGAAATGGTGCCCAGTTACGGGATACATGCAGAAAATATGGTGCCCCTAAATCCACAGTACAGGACCGGGTCAAGGGTAAAGTCGTATCGTCTAAAATCGCAGAAGTATTTTTTAGCAAAAGTAGGTATAGGTTTTAACACAAATAAAGGAATCATAATTTCGGTAGGTATATTAAAAACCTGTAGGATCTACTTTATTACTAGTATTCATCTGGTATTACCGTCTTAGTCTTAACTGTTAATATTTTTGAATACAGGTCTGGTAGCATCTAACCAATGAAATGCTGTCCGACTACTGGCGCATGCCCGGTCGACCAATGGCTAAGAGTGTCCGACTACTAGCGAAAATGCACTTTTTAATGAAAAAAATTAATTGTAAAGTTTTGGTAAACTCCATTAAAATGAAAGTTTACTTGAGCATTAAAATATATATTAAAAGATACTTTAAAATTTCTTTTAAAGTTAAAGCTCTAATGTAGGAAGTACAGTTGAATATAAAAGTTAGGTTTCACCTAAACTGTCCGACTACTAGCTAACTGACCCTACTTACCGGACACCCTGTATATTGTATGTTTGCGACGAAAAATTGCATAGCAATTTTAGAATTAAAACAAATTAAATTGCGGGTGCTAAGAAAAAAAAATAATAATTTGGATTATTATATTATTACCCTGTAAACATACCTTCCCATAAACGTCCTGGACAACTTGAACTCACCAATATTTTTCAATTAACACCTCCTCGCGCAATTCCCTTCCACCTACTCATAGTTTCTATATTTTACAATACCTATATCATATGTCACACCCTGATATTTCAATTTTCATTTAGCAATAATTCTAAACGCGGTTCTATTCGATTTCGTTACCGAGCACCTGATTTGTTTTGGTCACTTATCTTGAAAGTAAATCCACTATACTGTATATTGCCGACGGTGCCTTTGCTCCAGTGAGAATATTTCCATATTTTATTGTCGCTTTGGAGAAAAAAGGACGGATATACTCCAAACATAATAAGCAATCAGTGTTGCCAAGAGTGCATGACTCACTCATGGCGCTCGCCATGTAGCAGACACGTGTTGATTAAAATGTCACTGATCCGTTTCTATTTGAGAAATCCGAGAGCCAGAATTAAAAATTACTAAAATAACAAAATAAATCCTCAAAATGTCACTCTAACATGCCAAGGAATGCAGAGATAGAATATAGGTTGACAAAAACTTAAATGGTAACGTTCAAATCTGGACCATTACAGCATACACCTGGTAAAAAAAAACTATAATTTATCAGTAAAATAAATTATATAAAGTGATAACCGACTTTTCGAATTTCTTCAATACAAGGCAAAATACTTTATTCAGGTTAGTTACCTTCTACAGTCTTACATACACAAAGTGTGTCTAAAATATTTTAACAATCTACCAAGGAACAAGTTCAACAAACGTTTCTATTTATTCACAACATATTCACTTCCCCGGGATCTTTATGCCGGAGAAGGTGCCTGCTTAAATCATTTTTAAACCTAATTTTAAAAATCACACTGACTACCTTTAATCATATTAACTCTTCATGGGTTTTTATGTAGGAGAAAGTGTTTATGTAAACTAGATTTATACTTAGTTTGAAAGTCACACTTATCGCATTTAAACATATTGACTTCCCCTGGATCCTTATGCCGAAGAAGGTGGCTGTTTAAACAACTTTTTACCATAGTTTGATAAGGACATTGACTGCATTTAAACATATCGATTTCCCCAGGATCCTTATGCCGAAGAAGGTGACTGTTTAACTGACTTTTATGCTTAGTTTGAAAGTCACAATGAGCGTATTTAAACCTATTGACTTCCCCTGGATCCTCATGCCGACGAAAGTGACTTTTTAAATAGCTCTTAAGCTTAGTTTGGTAGGCACATTGAGTGCATTTAAACATATTGACCTCCCCTGGATCCTTATGCCGAAGAAGGTGTATGTTTAAACCCCTTTTCAACTTAGTTTGATAGGCACATTGGCTGCATTTAAACATATTGACTTCCCCTGGATCCTTATGCCGAAGTAAGTGAGTCTTTAAATGGCGTTTAAACTTAGTTTTATAGTCACACTGAGTGCATTTAAACATATTGACTTCTCCCGGATTTTTATGCCGAAGAAAGTGATTATTAAAATGGCTTTTAAACCTAGTTTGATAGGCGCAATGAGTGCATTTAAACATATTGACTTCCCCTGGATCCTTATGACAAAAAAGGTGACTGCTTAAATAATTTTTAAACTTAGTTTGATAGGCACATTGCGTGCATTTAAACATATCGACTTCACCAGGATCCTTATGCTCAAGAACGTGACGATTTAACTGATTTTTAAACTTTGTTTGATAGGCACATTGACTACATTTCAACATATTGACTTCCAATGGATCCGTATGTCGAAGAAGGTGACTGTTTAAATTATTTTTCCGCTTAGTTTGATAGGCACATTGACTGCATTTGAACATGGTAACATCACCTGGATCCTTATGCAGGAGAAGGTGTTTATTCAAATTATATTTATACCTAGTTTGAAAGTCACACTGATCGCATTTAAAAATAGTCACTTCCCCTGGATCCTTATGCCGAAGAAGGTGATTGATTAAACTACTTTTAAACTTAGTTTGAAAGTCACATTGAGTGCATTTAAGCATATTCACTTCCTCAGGATTTTTATGCTGAAGAAAGTGATTGCTTAAACTACTTTTAAACTTAGTTTTATAGGCACAATTAGTGCATTTAAACATATTGACTTCCCCTGGATCTTTATGCCGACGAAAGTGACTATTTAAATAGCTTTTAAACTTAGTTTGATAGGCACACTGGGTGCATTTAAACATATTGACTTCCCCTGGATCCTTATGACGAAGAAGGTGTATGTTTAAACCACTTTTAAACTTAGTTTTATAGGCACACTGAGTGCATTTAAACATGTTAACTTTCGCTGGATCCATGTGCTGGAGAAGGTGCGATTTTAACTGGCATTTTCGCATGCTTTGATAATCGCATTGATCGCATTTGAACATACTGACTTCTCCCGGATCCTTATGCCGAAGAAAGTGATTATTCAAATTGCTTTTGAACTTAGTTTGATAGGCACAATGAGTGCATTTAAACTTTTTAACTTTCGCTGGATCCTTACGGAGACGGTGCTTGTCGAAATTTCTTTGCCGAAATAACGCTGAGACATTCTCAATGTTTGCATTAAGTTTGTGACCAACCCGATGATGACACTGCTCATGAATCTGGAGTCTGCAATTCTGATGTTCGGCAATGCTGTAAGAAAGAAAACATAATAATAATTATTCAGAAATATTACCATATACAGGGACATTTCTTTAAATGTCTCACCCAATAGGTGATTTATTCAATCAGCTACATAAAAAAATTAAATCCTCAGAATTAGCGCTACGTGTTCCTAAGAGGACATATGCCTGTTTAGAACCCTTGAGTAAATAATAATAATAATATTATATTTATTCTGATAAC
Organism: Polydrusus tereticollis; assembly: GCA_963920685.1. NCBI lineage: Eukaryota > Metazoa > Arthropoda > Insecta > Coleoptera > Curculionidae > Polydrusus > Polydrusus tereticollis. Next base: position 29,739,848 of record OY987336.1, read on the forward strand.
TATGCAAGTTATTACAATATAAAATAAAACAAAAAATATTATTTACCAAAAAAAAAAGCTACCTTGACATAGATACGAGATCATAATAATGCGTCTCCAGAAACAGCGCCAGCGCCTATTCCGGTTTTATTGTATGGAAAAACATTGTTTCCACTCAGAGAGACAATATCAAAGGTTTTATTTAAAGTCGGATATGATCCTTCTAACTGCACTATATTACAACTCAGTCAGACTTAAAGAGACAGGCTAAGTAAGAGACACAAGGAGAACAGTGAATTGAGAAAATATTTTTTGCGTCACGAGATACGGTAGATGTAATGGTACGACTTCTCACGTACACTCAGATACGCAGTATTATTATCTCGATACAAGCCGAAGACACCCGACCATCAGTAAGAATTAGAGAAATCCTCCAAAAATAATAATAAAAAATTTTTGTTAAACTTTGTTATCTGTTGGGATAAAAGAAAATGTATTGCGATGAGTCAACAATTAAAATATAAACAAATACGACATACGTGTTTCGTCTTGCCTTAACTCTATATTAGGGCGGCAAAAATATGTTAACGTATCGGATTTACGTCGTGCTGGTACGTTTACGTGTGGTGCTGCCTGGTGTCTAATCTCAATCTGCGGATATAGCGTCACCTGGGCACTCTAGGCGTGAGTGTTTAGAGTTTGTATGAATGGTAAGGTGTAAATAATAAAAATAACTTAAAAATTATCAGTCCTCTTCGCAAACTCCGTTATAATTGGCAGCCCAACGTGCGGCTAGACGACAATAAAAACTGATAGTAGTGTTTACTTTAGTGCAGGTTGACAACACTGATCCGCTTGCACACCAGCAGCAAGAGCAAGAACAGAGCAAGCAGCCATGACAATCACAGCAGAAGCCCTGGAAGATTTAGTACGACTCCAGCCGCTTTAAGCTCTCACTAGGCATTTTACTCACTGTCCAATCCGATTTCACGGAACAAAAAAAGAAGGAAGTCTAATTTCTGCACACATCCTAGAGCCCGTCGATCATGACCACCCCTTTACCCTACGCACTAACGCCAAGTCGTACCCGCTAGTGGCAGCGTTACTCCAAAGCGAGGAAAACAACGAAATATCAGTAGACTATGCCAGTCGCCTACTTGTACCGCGTCTCTCCGACGTAGATATAGAGCCTAAGAAAAACAGGAAAAAGATCAGGCCAGCCATAAGACACGCGCCGATGGCAGAAATTTTATTCTTAACCGTCCGCCCGAGTCCTATCGCCTACCGAGTCCTGACGATTTACGCTTGCTCTTTTCGTACCGAATGGCAAAACTCTTTCAAAAATAAGACGTTCTGATTGGCTGTGCTGCTGCTTTCATTCTACTGTTACTACATTAACTTAATTTCATTAGTTATTCTGTGGTGTAGTGTACATAGCGTTTAGGTTCCATGCTATAGGTCGCAGGATCGATTCCCACATTGGCACTTTTTCTTATAATGACTTTTTTAGTATTTTCATGATTTTTTTTAGTTTTTTTATGACTCTTGTCTTTTTTAAAGTAGATCGAATCAAAAAGGGCTGGTAAATAATTGGCCGGTGAACTTGAAAAAAGCGAATTGGAACCAAAAAGGTGGATTAGATGCGTGTTAGCGCTGTTTAACCAATATAAGTCTATAAAAGGGGCAAACAATTAATAATAATATTCCCTGGTGAACTTGAAAAAGGCGAATTGGAACAAAAAAGGTGGATTAGATGCCGTGTTAGCGCTGTTTAACCAATATAAGTCTATAGAAGGGGCAAACAATTAATAATAATATTCCGTGTGTAGGTAAACCGTAAACAAAATTTGAGAACAAATCACGAACAAATAAACAAATTTCTTAAAAAGGTTGGGTTAGGATTGTCGTGAGAAAGAGTTTTGCCATTCCGTACAAAAGGAGCAAGCGTAAATCGTCAGGACTCGGTAGGCGGTAGGACTCGGGCGGACGGTTAAGAATAAAATTTCTGCGCGCCGATGCTTACTGACGTGATCATGCAACAACATAACCCCACCAGCTACGACATCGCCTTCCCCAGATCAACCTGACGATAACTTGGATCATACCACGAATCAGCTCTAATACTCTACAAGTCCCCCGACGACCCAAGGCGAACACCTGCCACTCCACCTATTCTCACAAGTTCAGAGCCTAGACAAAAGTCGGCTACTAGGCTCTGAAGGGGAGAGATTATAACGACAATACACGAGCTTCTGTTATTTTAAGTACGCGCCACACTTACCCTTTTGACAGCGCCACTAGGGTAGCACTAGCGACCTTGCGACGGACCACTCCGTGCTACACCGGAGATCCCCCTTTGATGTTACAACACCCTCAGCCGCCAGCGCTTTGATCAACAACCCGCAGGCCTTAAAACATCCATCACCATGGGCGCAATGTTCCTTGGTGCGACACAGTGAAACACCTAGGTATCACTCTCGACAAAACCCTCCAATGGCGCCCACAAATCCAAAACATCTGCCCATCGACGCAACACCCTTAGCCACAATAACAAACTCCTTCTCATCAAGGCAATCATCCGCCCCATCCTCACTTACGGTTCGGCAGCCTGGGAATACACAGCCCCATCCAGCCTCAACCGTCTCCAATCCCTCGGAAATCGGATATCCCATGGTTCAGCCGTAATGTCTAGTAGACTTACACAGAAACATCAAACACTCCTCCCTAACCGAATATCTTTACGAAAGAGATACTAAAATCCTCACCGCCACTTCCACCCACCGCAATCCGCTCATCCTCTTAGCAAACCTCAATCACCAAACAAGCTCCTGAATACGATACAGGTGCCCCGCACCGCAACAAACGCTCCAGACACCAACTCCTATAGGTGTAGCCACTCACACTAACCCCCCCCCCCCCCGACACATCTCCCAAAAATCTTTTAACCCTCACTATACTCGACTCCATGTGAACCGCGCAGTATCGCTGTTAATGGTGAGAGTAAACCGTCAGTTCATTACGAGCTCTTCCTCTGGCTATGACTTGGAATCCTATGTGTGGATGCGGTTACTCGGTAGCTCTAGGTGTGAGTCATCGAGCAGCCGTTTAGTTTCGTTTGTATTAGTGTTAAAGTGTAAATAATAAATACCTCAGAAACTATCAGTCATCATCGTAAACCCTGGTAAAACCTTATACATATTTTTTAAATAATTTAATGAAGATTTTATTGTATTTCGCCAATGTTCAGTATGTTCTTAGTTACGAAATATATTTGTGATACGAAAAAGAGTCGTTAGGATTATCAAAAAAATGAAGTACCTGGAAACTTGTAGAACGTCGTTAAAAAATAACGGGATCTTAACGGTATATGGCCTATACATTTACGAATGTTTATTATTTTTCTTTAAAAACAGGCAGCTGTTTGATACGTCATCTGAACATCAGTACAACACAATTAACGTGTAATTTTCGTATTAGAACCAACGTGTATCGTGCTTATTTCCTGACAAATTGGCGAAGGAGATTTAAGAAAAAGAATTAATGATTTGTTAAAATTTGGTTTAGTTAAAATAAACACTGTCCTTCCCTTAGATCGTACCTCTAGTTTTCTGTACTTACAGCTTAGTAGGTAATTCCTTTTATTCTTACTTTTATCTAATAACTACAGTCCTGTTGGTTTGGGTTTGGTCCTCACTATCTACTAAAAATAAGAGCAGATAAACATAAATAGAGTCTTTAACTCTTTATGAAAGATATTAGCCTTCGGTATGAATGTTGTGTGTAGCTCAAAGGAGCACCGTTTTATGGGTTTTTGAAGCCCTATTTGTCGATTTTCTATTGAAATGACAACATTGTTGATACTTGATTTCTTTTGTAAATTTATGGGATTTCAGCATATTATTATATCCTAGCAGGAAAACTAAGTAATAGTCGAATGCTCCATGCAAAGCCTGCCTCTCACCCTTTTGCAGCGGATTGTCTAAATACTTCACTTTACTTTAAACAAATGTATTTTGATAAACATTGAGGTTAAGAGACACATGACATGCAATGTATATATTTGTTCTAGATGATATGTCATAGAAAATCGAGAAGGGAACTTACTTTTAGTCGCCTATCGCTACTTTGGGGTAGATTTTCTCTTTGCCAAGATCGCTTTTTTCTTTTAAGTTGACAGGCTCTGGCGTACGAGTATTGTCACATTTTGACGTATGAGCGACAGTGGACGGTAATGAACTTGTTGATTTTACCGATCTTTAGTTGCTACATGCGATTTCGTGGTACACGTTCCAGCTCGAGATTAGGAATTTTTAATTACACTCGGTTATGACGTCACGAAGTGACAATTATTGATTAACGTTGAAATCGATGGAATTCCTGGGTTAAGGTTTCATATCCGTGGGATCATACTTTCACTTTTGTGCAGTTCGAATCATGGATTGTAACAGATCGTTCGGTAGGGGTATTTCGCGGGTATGAGGCAACGCCGTCGGCCGTCCATTTTGAACTCTAAAGGAACCGGCCGAAGACATTTTCTTTTTGCTCGTGTAGGCGTTTGAAGGAGTACTTCTAGCTCCCAGGAAAATTTTGCTGATATGGTTTAACTGCGAAGAATTGTGCGGTTCCCTTGATAGGGATATTCTATCAGCAAATATAGTGGAATTTTGCCGGTTTGAGCGATTTGATGCTGGCTTTATTGGAACGGCTTTTCACACCCATGTGGATTAATTTTCCTGGAGCACGCTACACTTACTACAATAGCCACGCCTAAGATCTAAGGTATGTTCAATTAACCTTATAGTTAATTTTTGCTGGCAGTTCCGCAAATGTATATTATATTGTATATTTTCTATGTTGTGGGGTCTGTGACCCTAAATTAGGAGATGAGTCCAATAACCTTCTTTGTTTGAGGGGTTTCAATTTCTATTTGTACTTCAAGTTTTTATTCCTATGTAAAGGTTTTTGTTATTTTTATTTTTTACGTGGATTCTGTCCTGTCCCGGCGTATCCGTGTTCGCGGTACGCTATTTGCTGCTATCCACCTAGTTCCTGTCGCTGTCTACCTGCAGCTCATGAGCGGATCATTCGATCAAGGGAGAAGGTTAATATTGTTACAGCCGATCACGCCTGTTGCAGCTTTCTAAGTCTGTGCCTTGAGAGGCCTACGCACAAGCCTCAACACAACATTCAGGAATAGCGCAAGTTTTTGCACATATCTTTTTAATTTTTGTATATTAATGTTGACATTATTAGTGTAATTAATTACTATTATTGATACAGACACAGCTAGTCCGTCTTAATTTATGTTAGGGTTTTAAAGGTTTAGTTTAACTATTTTTAAAGAGGTTACCCAATCTTCAGCATAACGATACTTCTTTCTCTCATGTAACTATGCATTTTTAAGCTCAGGTATATCATTTCATTTACTTTACCAGATTGTAGATTCAGATTTGTACTCGATTTAATTTGAGGCATTGCCTAAACTCACTTAAGATTATCAGGCTATGAAGTCCGAGTATATTTGTATATAATAAAACCTCATTTTATGAATTGGGTGGTGAGAAACATAATGATAACTTCTTTCTTTTGATTTTATAAGTAGTTTATGATTACTTAGTTTTCTAGTTATTTTGGTAACGTTGCAGTGTAAACACTCCCGTCAAAAATATGTACTACCGTGCGATTGTAACGGAATGTGATCACATCTTGCCGCTGAAGGTATAGACAGTATTTCCCATTCATTGCAATAATTAATAGTAACTTCCAAATTCTGCTCACTAAACTAAATTGGAACCATACAGTGTGGATGAGTTTTTAGATAAGTAAGGTTAAGTGTTGGGTAGTTTTTGCAATTTAAGTTTATAATTTAATAATTTATTAGTATAGAATAGTAACTTTGTAATTGACGCAATTTCAGTGGCTTGCATAATACATGTCATGTGAGATTTAAATAAATAAATTAAATAAACTAAAACAAACCATGCGCAAAACAAAATTAGTCATACTAAGTTTACCTTGATGGGAATGGACCTGAATGGGAATTATATTACAAAATATATAGAAAAAATATGGCGATATTTCTCAATATTAGTATCTTAACAGGACGAACACATTTTTTGAGATCCATTTATATTATTTTCGGGGTGCAAAATCATGCGATATTAACACTACGTCAAAATAAAACTCAAATTTTCGGACAACTTGACGTCTATCGTTCATTTAAACTTCATAGGCGACTCTTTAAAATTGATAATATTAAAAATTCATGATTAAATAAATCCAATATTAATGTAAAAAAAAACTTTTACTACAACACTACTTTACAACAATATTTCTGTTCAAGAGAAATTTAAATTTTTTGTAGAAAAAATTTTCAAAATTATAAATTTAAGTTTTACGTATTTTGAGGAGCGATTTTGAAAATTGTAATTTTTAGCTTTTTTCAAAAATCTGACATTGCTAAAATTTTCAGGTATATGAAAATATATTGTAAAAAAAATATCCAAGATGCTCTATCCAACAACATAAGCCTAATTTTGATCCGACTATTCGTGTTTACGCTAATAAGTAGCAAAAAGGGTCGATTTCGATCAAAAAACATCTTTGTCATTTTGCGTTCGTGCCTAAAGACTATAGGCTTCCAAATGCAATTAGAAAGTTTCAATCGATTATATCCAGTGGTGTGGGCGCCACGAGACACACGTATTTTTTTTTCGACTTTGTCGTTTAATAACTTTTTTCCGAAATACCCTGTATATTCAAATTACAACGCATGAGATATCCTAAATAGTTACTTTGGTCGAATTGTTGGGAAAATTCAATTATTCCACCACGAACAGTTAATCAGAAAGTTAAAACGAAATGCAAAAATTGTCAATTTGACACGGCGATCCACACCATACGACCAAAATTGTATGTGCGATGCCGTAAGCATAGAGTTACGAAAAAGTAATATACTTTGTAGTGCGCGGTGTAATAGGGTATCTAAACTAAAGCAAAGTGTACCTGTCTTCACTGGTTTCAGATTCCTCCTCCTTGATGTCTAGTTGTTCGTTTTTAATTTTCCAATCCCCATACATCTGATCAGTTCCTGCTTCACCCTCTTCAACTTTGACCTCTGCTTCTGTTTTGCCAGGAAATATTTGTTTGTCCCTGTAAAACATAAAATTATCCCTTTTTAGGCGGGTCAAAAGCAAAAATTGTTGATTGTTTCACGAGAAAGATAACTTTACCCCGTATACTTGGGCTATATTTTGGTGATGTATAAATCTAATTATTTAAGGGCTACGACTCTCGGTAGGTTTGCTTGGACGGTCGCGGCGAGGACCGAAGCTACTTGTCGGGGAGTAGGCGGTGACATTTTCTTCCAGGGCCAATTTCCTCCCTGTTTGAATTTGGCTTAATGCGTTGCGGGGCGCGATTACGATTAGTGCTTATTAATTATCAAAAATATCAAAATGGTCGGCACCATGGTACATATTTGTACTATGAGTCGGCACTACTTACGACTTTCAATATAGAGAAAATGTTAGTTCTTTAAAAGGAAGGCGAGTTCTGCAAATAAATAGGGTTGTTGTTTAGTTAATTAGGCAGGTACTTAAATACTGCGAGTTTGTCTGTTACTTGTTTTTATTGACATAATATTATAGTAATAATGAATTAATTAGGGGAAGGGTGTACAAAATGACATACACTTTATAAAATTATAAAAATATATTTATAAAATAATATTTTCCATTCAATTTTCAAAGAAAACATAAACTAAACTCTCATTTTATCAATTTAAATAAGATTATAACTAAAAAAAAATACGTAACTTTTGTTAAATAATTAAAAATAAACAAAAAAAGTTCATTTTACCCACCCAGGTATTCTGTTACTCGGTACAAAGTTCACAGACAAATAGTTTTGTTTTTTTGTTCACTCCGGCACAATCAGCATGTGCCCATAATTGGCACGAACAACAACGTAGCTACAACTCACCTTGTTTGGATTTTTTATAAAGTTCTATGCAATAAATACAAGCTGAGTCATCTTCTTCATCTGCAGAAAAAGGTTCTTTCCCTGTGTCCAAGTTGGGTCTTGCAAGAACTTTTCTTGTTACCTCCCTTTTTTTTTAAATGTTTACTGTAGGTCCAGGTTAAGCATCATCATCAACTGTCATATTTTCGGCTTGTTGGGCAGTATCATCAATCACAATGTTAGTAGTTATATAATCCCAAGTCGCGAAGCGACGAGGGATAATTTTCTTACAATATTCGTGCCCAAAAGAAAATTTCCAGGAATAATTTAAGCTTACGTGGGATTCGGTAAGAAAATTTCACACCACTTCACACCATAATTTGGAAAAAAATTATTAATCCAACCTGACATTTTAAATTAATTTCACTGCTTGCCAAGTTGGCCAGGGTATTGTTATTGACATATGTTGATTTGCCATTTTTGTTAAACCGGTTCTGTCACAAAGCTTAATAATTACTAGTTTAAAACGCGATTAGGTAAAGAAAATCAACAAGTAATTAGAAAAGAAATTTAAAATAGAACACCAGATAACACCCGAAAATCAAAATCAATATGTTTATATTTATATCATATGTTTACCTTTTCAACTGTAAAAAAATATTCGGGTGTAATACCACGAGTGCTTTAAAATTACCGATAATTTTTTACGAATGCGTGTTTTCTTTAATTTGTAAAGAAAACACGTATAAGTGAAAAATTATCCGGTTAATTTTAAAGCACGCATGGTATTTAAAGGAATATTTCCCTCATATATAAAAAATCTCATAAGAAGTGTGGTCTTTCGCAAGAATTACAGCGATAATTCCACAGTAGAAGCGATAATTCCACAGTAGAAGCGATAATCCCCCAGTAGGTAGCTATCAATCATAATCAAGTTTTTACTACTACTGTGTACTAACAATCATACAAATCCATAATTTTTGACTGTTTATAAATATATTATTTATTATGTACTTTTTTTAATTTTAATACTAACTTAATACTTTACATTATATTTATGAATATATTTAAAAAATAATAATAATAATATTATATTTTCTTTACCAACATTGGAGGCGTCTTTTGCATATCCTGGTATATGGGTATTTAAGTGTAACCACGGTTACCGCAAAAACTTTTATTATTGAACTTACTTATGTCAATCTGCGACATTTAAAAAGTGAATTGATTACAAATCAAGATTTCTTTAAAGATATGGAACGTTTTGGTAGTCACTCTATAAAAGAAATTTATACCAACAGCACAATATAATTTTTCGGGAAATATTCCACCGAATACCACTCGTGCATCAAAAATAACCAGATAATTCTGCTTTCAAGCGTGTTGTAGTATTGTAACTGCATTCGGTTATTTTCATTTTCATTTCGGATTTAATCAAAAATGAAAATAAACTCATTCAGTTACAATACAACACGCTTTCAATCAGAATTATCGGTAATTTTGATGCACTAGTGGTATTATACCCGAATATTTCTCTCATGTGTAAAAACTACCATATGAAGCGGGAAATTTTCGACGAATATTTCCCTCATATGTTAAAGTTCCCATAAGAGAAATGCAATTTTCGCAAAATTACAGCGACTATTTCCCTCATATACTGTAACTACAATGCGCTTTTCACTTGATTTTCGGTGAAAATCAGCCCTCGGTCGCGTTTGAGCTGAAAATTGCACTCTTCTGGTTTTTCATTGTTGGTTACCTACGAGAATAACCGTCACTGTCACAACAAGTTGAAATTTCTGCTTTGACAATTTCGCGTCAATTTATCAAAATGATGAGTTTTTCATTCAGGAAATAGTCTAAAAAATATATTTCGTGCATGTAAAATGGCTTGATAATCATGCACTCAGATTTGTTGCGCTAAAGAAACAGCTTGAATGCATTTTTATTGTTATTTACCTTAAAAAGTGCCCTCCCTTCGGTCGGGCTCTTTTTGGTAAATAACAATAAAAATGCATTCAAGCTGTTTCTAGGGCAACAAACCTGCATGCATGATTTTCAGCAATTTTACATGCACTTAACATATTATTATTACTATTGAAAACAGCACTGCCAGAAATCGAAAATTGCATCGCAAGTTTATATTGTTGACGAAACGTCAAAGCGGGATTTTATTGTTAACAAACGTCAAAAAATGTAATATTCTGACAATTAACGTCATCTTATTGAGTGACAGCAGCATTTTAATTTTATTGTTAGTATTTTCTGTTAAATAAAATATTTAATTTTACTTGATTCGAGTTCTTAATTAATTTGGGAAATATTCAAATAAATTACACTCGTGCATAAAAATAACCAGATAATTTTTTATTCAATGTGTTTTTTTTACAAATTGCAATCGTTTGTTTTCATATTTTACGAAAATGCCCTCCTCCTGCGGAGTCGGGCTTTTTCGCGAAAATATGAAAACAAACTCTTGCAATTATAAAAAAACACATTTCATTCAAAAATTATCGGTAATTTTGATGCACTTGTGCACTTACCCCCGAAAATTGCCCAGTAGGTGCGAAAATGTCCCGTCGAAAATTTCCCTATAGGTCCGTATCTAAGTAACAATAATTAATATTTACAATAGCACCTTGTAGGTGTATTATTGTGTTGATATTATGTATTTGTCATTTTGACATACATAAATCAAATTTAAAAAGTCGTAAAAATGTATATATTTTACGATTCATGCAATTTTTAATTTGTTTATTTTCATATAATTAAATATAACGTTTAAATAAAAATATTAAATTTTGTGCTTTCATTTCATTGGCAAAAGAGCCCTCCACCTTCGGTGTCGGGCTCTTTTGCCAAAATATGAAAATAAACTCATCCAGTTTTTAGACAACATGCTTTCATAAAAAAATATCGGTAATTTTGATGCACTTATGTAATTACTTACGAATATTTCACGAATCCAAAAACATTCATTTTGTCAACTTTGAAATAATAAATAGAAATTTGTCAACAAAGTAACACTGACAAGTGGTATTTTCGTTTTGGTGTTTTCGATTTTGTATATCCGCTGTAAGTTTTCGAAAATACCACTGTCCTTATGGGATTTTTTATACGTGAGTGGAATATTCTGTAGTAGGTACCTAATATATTAAGGGATAGGGAAATTATCGAAAATCTGAGAATGATTTTCTGATTATTTCCCAATCCCGAAATGTATTTTGAAGATTATTTACCAAATAAAAAACTAACGATTTCTGACGGGTGAGATTTTCACTTTTGACAAGGGTGATTTTCACAGGAGAGCGGGAGATTATCGCTGAATAATCAGGTGAAAATCAACCCGCTTTTATAATGGATGAGGTAAATAATCACATAAATATCGTGGCGCCTCGAAAAAATTTCCGGAAATTTTTTTAGTTGTCATGGTAACTAGTCAAAATTAAGGTATCTTATTGGTTAAAAAGTAGAGGTGTGAAATTTTCAACACAAAAACTTTTTGATGAAGTCGAACTAAAAGTAATCTACCGTGCCCAAGACGCAGGGCTTAATAACCTAATCGGCTTCCGACCGCTCCCGAACGACGAATCGTTTGTAAACATGCAGTATGTCGTTTTACCCCCCTATGTCGTTTTGTACACCCTTCCCCTATACTTAGTAGAGATAGAGTTACACATTTATGACTAAACAAATTAATGCGAGTTTAATTTAGAGATATAATAATATGTGGCATTGTTCTTAAATTTTGTTTTGATTTTAGTCCAACAAAAAACTACGAAAGTATGTATGTCAATATTGGAGGGAGTTAATCTGTGTATAATTTTAAGAGAAAAAGTTTACATAGACTCCGTTCAACCGTTTTTGCATTGGTGTTATAATACACGGTGATAAAAGTTTTGTTTTGAAAAATTATTTTCTGTTTAATTAACTCAGAAACTATATTAGATATTTTTATAAATTATTAATCTTGGTAGGTGCAAACTATCGTTTGTGTAAAAATAGAATTTTAAGTTTTAACCAGTGGCTTTCCAATTAATTTGTAAGTAATTTAAATTTATTGATTACTTTAGCTGATTAAAATGATACGCCACTGCTTCTCTAATAATAAAAATAATTTTATTAATGGTGTAATAAAAAAGATTTTTTGCCTTTTTTCCGTATGTTTTAGTGAAGAAATAAAGAATAACAATTATGTATACGCAAAAAATACCGTATTTTTACACTTTCTAGATATAATTATTTAACTACTAGGTTAACTAATACCCATTTCTGAATAAATTAGTTGATTTTAATTAACTTTTAACAAACTAATAACATTTTTCCAAAACTAAAAAAAAAAAATTAAATAAGAAAATGCCCTCCAGCTTCATGGGTACATGCTGTAGCTCTTGTTTTCATAATAGTGCGCACTCTTTGAAGAATGCTTTTAATATTCCTTATTACATCACAGGAAACTCTTATGTGATTCCTCAGTCCTTCTACAGACTGGAGTGCCCCCATAAGAAAAAGCCCAAACTATTTAAATCTGGGAACCTCGAGGGCCAATACTGGGGTCCACCACGACCTACACATTGGTTATAAAATGTACGATTTAAATATTCTCTTGCTTTTTGACTAAACCATCATACACAATCTATATTTATAATTATAATTGGCACTTTTTCAAGCATTCGGGCAAATCCTCCTCTAGACACCGGCGATAGTTATAGTCATTTAGACGTTCTTGCAAAAAAGAGTAAAATTAAGTAGTTTTCAACAACTGCAACCTAGACATTTAACGAAAATTGCTCTTGATGGGTAGATTCCATAATAACATGTGGGTCTTCTGTCCAAACACGAATATTTAGGAAGTTTCTGATAGCGTGTATTGAAATAAAAAACGTTCCATGTCCAAGCCGGGATTCGAACCCGGGACCTCTTGATTGCCGAGCGAAAGCGTTTCAACCCGACCACCGAGGTAGACTAGAATTGCCTTCAGACTTGATACCTACTACACCGTTTGGAAGTCGGGACTTTATTTCGATTTATCGATGTTTAAAATAAACACCGATGGTATAAAAAAAAAGATCAAAACTAAAACATCGATGTTAAAATTTCTTTAAAGTAACACATTATAGGAGATAAATGCATATAAAGATTACTAACATTTTGCGCAGAACCCCCAAACCACTGAGGCAGCACCCCAGACATCCTTCCAAACTCACATCAGCAGAAACACCCGCGAGTCCCTAGGCAATTATTTGCTTGAAAACACCCCTAGACAGGGTGTTTTTGACATTTTAGGGGTTAACTCCCACTCGGATCGAACCGGGACCCTGCCTATCGTGTTCCGCGTGAAAAAGTACCCTTACCTTGATCGAGTTTGTCCACCAAGCTGCATAATTTAAGTGGAATATAATATCACATTATTAGGGTAAAAATATACATTATGATATTCATTTATACATAAAATACATATTTGAAAACTAGCCATGGGTTTACGTGTCAAAATATCCGCCCTAACTAACCTACCTACTAAAATTTGACTTTGTCTATTATTACATTACACACTAGAAATTAACGTCCAAGCTGAAAATCGAAACTTTGTGACACTCCTAGAATATTACGAGCCGAGAAAAGCAAACAACGAGAAGCGACTATATGACATTTGGCGAAATCAATGTAGTGGGAGGTAACCCGGCCAACTGTCATAAGCTTAAGCCGGCCGTGTTTCAGTCGTTAGTCCGGTAGTCGATGAGTTATCGTTATCGAGTTTAGGTGTCGTTTTTGTTGAAAGAAGTGTATTGTTTAACCGTTTGTTTTTGTGAGTGCTGTGCTATTATAAAACTATGCCTGGTAATACCTGTGCGTTTCGAGGGTGTCACTAAAAAAAAGGTCAAGGAATAAGCATGTTTTTCTTTCCAAAGGATCCTGAACAGTAAGTACATTTGCACCGCTATGATACATCTGTTTATATTTGTTTTGTTATATTTATATTAAAGTATATGCGAGGGGTATTCCGCATGGGAATTTTGGTGTACAATCTTTGGGAATTAGTGAGAAATTAAAGGAATTAGTGGGGAATTAGAGGAATTAGTGAAGAATTAGTGGGGAATTAGAGGAATTAGTGAAGAATTAGTGGGGAATTAGTAAGGAATTAGTGGGGAATTAGTAGAGAATTAGTGGGGGATTAGAGGAATTAGTGGGGAATTAGAGGAATTAGTGGGGAATTAGAGGAAATAGTGCGAAATTAGAGGAATTAGTGAGAAATTAGAGGAATTAGTGAGAAATTAGAGGAATTAGTGAGGAATTAGTGGGGAATTAGTAGGGAATTAGTGGGGGATTAGAGGAATTAGTGGGGAATTAGAGCAATTAGTGGAATTAGTAACAATCCTGGGAATTAGTGTACACATTTTTTTCTGCGGGTTACCCCTCGAGTATATATATATTGCATACAATTACCCTTACCTTAATTTGAGTGGAATATAATACAACAACTATTATGATAAAAATATACATTATGATATTCATTTATACATAAAATACAGATTTGAAAACTAACCATGGGTTTACGTACCAAAATATCCGCCCTAACTAACCTACCTACTAAAATTAGATTTTGTCTATTATTACATTACACACTAGGAATTAACATCCAAGCTAAAAATCGAAACTTTGTGACACTCGTAGAATATTACGAGTACAAACTGGCTATTATAAGTGACAATGGCGTGGGATGTGAACATACTTTTATCGTTTTACTAAAAATCGGCTGGTTTATAAAATTTGTATATTCTTTTCACAGAAAATTAAACCAAAAACTGCAACATGTAGGCATTGACAAACCCTATGATACTGCTAATTTTGAAAACATCATTAAACTTATTATGAAACACGTTTTTAAGCTGCAAACACAACTAACCACCGAAAATTACATTTAATTTTCAGCATAAAATAATTATTAAACGCTCCGAAATCCCCGAGTCCGTCCGCACATGGTTGGCTCCGCCTTCCAGCGTAAAACGTGAGATTGCGGTAAGTCTCGCCTCGATATTCGCGAGAGGTCGATAGCCGACGGCCGTATTTTAAAAACGCAGGGAAAATAATTTAGACATATCTAAAATTAAAAAAAAGAAATATGTTTAGTTTGGTCGTAACGAAAATGGTAATAGTTATGCCGCCGCGGAACGTTAATTAAACTTTTTTAACAGTTTAGGAAAAAAACACTGAGTACGTCGGCCCTAGGCCGTCTAAAAAAAAAGTAACAACGCATCGGCGTACATTTATACTTACCTACATACCATTCCAAATTTGAAATCTACTGGACTATAACTAAACTCACAATTAATTTTCTGCTATGTACCGTCCACAACCGTAGCCCTTAAGTAGGAGAGGAGGAAGTAAAAACTAAATATCGATAAACAGCATCAGAATATACTTTTATAATAATATAAGTAGAGTAGGGTAAATCGAGGGGTAAATGGAAACGGGTAATTGTAAACACGTTCAATAATTATTTAAAATTTGACCCTAAAGAACCCAGCGCAAACTTTATGGAATGGTTTTGCGAGGAGGGGAACGAGCACAATATCTGCGTCCATATCTTAAGAAAGAAACAAAGAATGATGCAAAGGAAACCGAAGGTGAGATTATAATCCGAAACTTTTCGAAAACAAGGCAAGGCGATATTTAAACTAAAAAAAATGTGCCATATCCATTTGTATCCTAAACTGCTATATAAAAGATAGATAGTAAAAAGGTTCTTTATAATAGGTCACAATAATTGCATATTGGAATTATATCTAAAATATACAGTGTGTATCAGACAAATGGAATAAATTCGATAATAAATAGATGGGGGCGTGTCCGGAAAAACGCTCGGACACGTCGATTGGTTGCGCATTTTTTTCAAGAAAAACTTTTTATACAGGGGTGTCATGTAACAGTGGTCAATATTAATTTTCTTATTTTAAATGCAACACCCTGTATATTATTCAATTTTTGGATTCTTCAAAAAATATTAGACATATTTCATGTACAATATCCTATACATATCTTCAACTGTTTCGTGTTTTCAAATTTATTGCAAAAATTAACAACACACTAAAAAACTAATAAGTAATACTGTTCATTTCTTGATAATGTAAAATACAAAAAAAAACATTAATGTAGGAGATGTTGAAAATGCTCGCCGCGAACGTCTTGGCAACATCTTAATCTTAAAAAAAAATTCTTCTAACGTTACTGAACATTTCAGGCGTGACCGATCTAATCACAAGCGTTATTCGTCTTCTTAAGTCAGCTAAGTCGAGGTGTTTCGTTTTGTATACAATATGTTTGACATAACCCTATAAGAAGAAGTCTAATGGCGTCAGATCAGAGGATCGTGCTGGCCATTCCATCGATCCACGCCTCCCTATCCACTGATTTGGAAATACTCGGTTGAGGTACTGCCGGACATTGATTTGGTAATGGGGCGGTGCTCCATCTTGCTGAAACCATATCATATTCGCTGAAAGTTGTGGGTTTGCTGCATCAGGATATAAGTTTGTCAAAGTTGGCAGGACATTATTTTGGAGCAGTGCTAAATAATTATCGCCATTTAAATTGCCATTAATGAAAAAGGGACCTATTTATTTTAAAGGGAATCTAAATACCTATCAATACGATATTCGATAATAAATACATGGGGGCGTGCCCGAAAAAACGCTCGGACACGTCGATTGGTATTTTTAGTTGCGCATTTTTTTCAATAAAAACTTATTATACAGGGTGTGTCATGTAACAGTGGCCAATACTAACTTTCTTATTTTAAATGCAACACCTTGTACCTATATTATTTAATTTTTGGATTCTTCAGAAAATTTTAGACATATTTCATGTACAATATCCTATACCTATCTTCAACTGTTTCGGAAATATTAAGTGTTTTCAGACTTATTGCAAAAATTAACAACACACTAAAAATCTAATAAGCAATACTGTTTATTTCTTGATAATGTAAAAAAAAAAAAACATTAATGTAGAAGATGTTGAAAATTGATGTTAAAATGTATTTACTGATATGAAAAAT
Source organism: Polydrusus tereticollis (assembly GCA_963920685.1). NCBI lineage: Eukaryota > Metazoa > Arthropoda > Insecta > Coleoptera > Curculionidae > Polydrusus > Polydrusus tereticollis. Next base: position 29,756,844 of record OY987336.1, read on the forward strand.
AAAAAAAAGGTATAAATAGTTTTGTTTACTTTTGTTTAAAACGCCTGACCTTAGCAAATTGTTGTCTGTCTGAATGACAGTAGTTGTTAGTGTTATAGTCGTTTGAATTTCTTTAACTGCATATCAGAAAAATGGTTTATTTAACAGAAATGCACAAGATAACAATTCTACAGATGATTGGTTATGGAGATAAAACACGGACACAAATGGAAGTTGCTCGCTTATTTCATGAATAGTTTCCAAATTTGCCGCCTATAACTCAAGGGACAATTAGTAAAATAAAAAAGCAGTTTCGCCAGCTTGGATATGTAAAGCAGATAAATTTGTAGCTGCCAATGCAATAAGTGGAGTTTCAGGAAAACCCACATACTTCTAGTCGAAAAACAGCCCCAATGTTCGATGTTTGCCATTCATCGATTATTCGAACATTACAAGAAAATAAAAATGTATCCCTATAAAATGATACCTACTCATGAGCTCATGGAAGACGATTTTGATAGGAGAACGTATTTTTGTTAACAAATGATGGCAATGTTAGATAACAATGTGATCCAATTAGAACATGTTTTGTTTTTTGATGAGTGCACCTTTACACTTCACGGTCATGCTAATCGTCAGAATTGCCGCTATTGGTCTAGGGAAAATTCTCACTGGATGAGAGAAGAACATACGCAATATCCTGAAAAGGTTAATGTTTGGGTAGGAATTGTTGGAGATCATACCATAGGTCCCTTTTTCATTAATGGCAATTTAAATGGCGATAATTATTTAGCACTGCTCCAAAATAATGTCCTGCCAACTTTGACAAACTTATATCCTGATCCAGCAAAGCCACAACTTTCAGCGAATATGATATGGTTTCAGCAAGATGGAGCACCGCCCCATTACCAAATCAATGTCCGGCAGTACCTCAACCGAGTATTTTTAAATCAGTGGATAGGGAGGCGTGGATCGATGGAATGGCCAGCACGATCCCCTGATCTGACGCCATTAGACTTCTTCTTATGGGGTTATGTCAAAAATATTGTATACAAAACTAAACCCCTCCACTTAGCTGACTTAAGAAGACGAATAACGCTTGCGATTAGATCGGTCACGCCTGAGATGTTTAGTAACGTTAGAAGAAATTGCTATTTAAGATTAAAAATACCAATCGACGCCGACGTGTCCGAGCGTTTTTTCGGACACGCTTCCATGTATTTATTATCGAATTTATTCCATTTGGCTGATACACACTGTAGAATACGCTGTTAACCAAAAAAAAAACACAAAATAAGGAGGTATTTGGAAGCCTACGCATCGAATTAGTTATTCGGAGAATAACGCTTATTTATCTAGGAAATAAGCGGCATTGTCCGAGCTGCCAGTTTTAATAAATACTAAAAATAGCAAGACCGTAACAGTTCTGAGTCAGGTTGGAGCTCTAAACTGCATGGGCCAACAAGTTACCAAAAACGAATTTGATAAGAGGCATCACAACATTAAGTGCTGCTTCTCTATCTTTTTTAAATATTGCTAAAAATACAACAGACACGTCTAAGTCATGGTATTGTAATGAATGCTTATCATAACAATCGGATAGACGATATGAGACAATGCCGAGAGTGTGGTACTTGGTAACATGAAATTTGTGTTGGGCTTACAAAAGACGAGGAATTTGATTGTTGCTGTTTATAATTTTAAGTTTTATTTAACGTTGTTTCCCATTCAAACCTTAATGACATAAAATGCTTTTATAGGTTCAGAAGTTAAATATTATTCTGGGCCTTATAAGGCCCCAGGTTCTCAATAAGGCCCAAATGCACGTTTCTCCGTTTCTTTAAAAACCCAAAATATTATGGGATCTTAAGAGTTTAAACCAAAATTTCAAAAGCAACTGTTCTAAAAACTGTACGACGGTTCAAAGAAACTGGAAATTGTAGAGATAGGCGACGATCAGGACGACCAGCAGTAGTAGATGAAGAGAAAAGTTTAGAAATTTTACAACATGTTGTTGAAACCCGTTTCTTCATTAAGAAAAATTTCTCAAGTAAGTGACGTCTGCTTCAAATCCGTTCATAATGTTTTAATGAAACATAAATATCACTCTTTCAAAATACATGTAGTTCAAGAGTTATCAGAAGATGATTATGAGCGAAGAATTGAATTTTGTGATATTATGATGTCAAGGTTTGACCAAAATAACCAGTTTTTCAAATTTATAGTATTTTCGGACGAAGCAACATTTATGTTAAATTTTAAAGTCAATAGACACAACTGTAGGTTTTGGGCAAATGAAAATCCCCACTGGATGAGAGAAGGTCATACACAACGCCCTGGAAAATTAAATGTGTTGACTGGGCTTCAGGGTAACCACAAGATCGGTCCATTTTTTATTGATGTGAATTAGACATCACAACTTTACCTTGAGCTCTTGGAAACACAAATAGTGCCTACTATACGAGATGTGATGGGTCCAAATTATGCAAGTATATTCTTCCAACAGGACGGAGCTCCTCCCCATTTTGGTCGAAACGTGCGCGAATTTACAACTTTTCCGAATAGGTGGATCGGTAGAGGGGGTACAATCGAATGGCCAATCCCCTGATTTGTCGCCTAACGACTACTTTTTATGGGGACACTTGAAGAACAGAGTTTATACTACAAAACCTCAAGATTTGGCCGATTTGCTGCGTCGAATTTTGGACGAATTTGAATTAATAACGCCAGAAATGATTTACAACACGATTGAAAAATTTTATTTTTAATTAGCACACTGTCAAGCTGTACAGGGAAAACAGTTTGAACATTTAATATAAAAAATATACTGGGTCTCCTAAAAGTCCCGCATAAAATTAATATCAATTAAAGGAAAACGATCTAGGAAAAAGCTCGGACATTTAATATAAAAAATATACTGGGTCTCCCAAAAGTCCCGCATAAAATTAATATCAATTAAAGGAAAACGATCTAGGAAAAAGCTCGGACCCGTAAATTATTATTTTTAATTGTGCATTTTTTGACATAAAAAAATATTATACAGGGTGTCTCATAGAACAGTTGTCACGTTTTTTTAGGTTTTTAAATTCTACGAAAAATTCTAAATATTTTTTATGTAGGACTTGCTATCCCGATTTTCAGCTGTTTCCAAAATATTGACATTTAATTTTTTTTTTATTAAAGGTAATACTTTTAGTACATATTGTATTTTATATTAGAACCTGTTTAAATCAGGTATCTTACTGTCATCAACTGTCCTTAATTATGTCAATACTGACTTTGACTTAAGTAATTTGTCAATTAGTACCTAAAAATGTTAACAGAAAAGCAGCGCATCGAAATTTTAATTATGTTGGGGTGTGGGGACAAAATAAGAAGTCAAGCTGAGGTTTGTACTTTGTTTAACGAAAAGTATCCAGAAAACCAAATTACTCAGTCGACTGTAAGTAGGGTATTCCATAAATTTGAGGAGCATGGTACAGTTAGAGATTTACCTAGAAGCGGTCGACCACTCGTTCTAACCGAGGATAAAAAAATCGATTTAATGTTATCGCTTACTGAAAACCCCCACTTTTCAGTTGTTACTTTGGCGTTAGATAATGAAGCTACTTGTAGTACAGTACATCGATTTTTTAAGAGCGAAAAATTACATCCTTATGAACCTCTTCTTGTACGGGAACTACTAGAAAAAGACTATGATAGACGGCTTGAATTTTGCGAAGAAATGATGATAATAATGCCTTTCCAAGTAATATTTTATTTTCTGATGAAGCTACATTTTGCCTGAACTGGCAAGTTAATAGACAAAATTATCGATTCTGGCTGGTCTCATGATAGTCCGCGATGGTTACTTGAGACGCACACTCAATATGCTGGTAAGGTTAATGTCTGGGCAGGCATAATAAATAATATAATTTTGGAACCTTATTTTTTTCAAGAGAACCTTACCGCTGAACGTTATTTGGATTTTTTAACATTTGATTTAATTCCGGCATTGGCAGTTCTTTTTCCTAAGCAGATGGATCCAGATATTCCAAATGAGATGGTATGGTTTCAACAAGATGGTGCCCCTCCACACTTTGGCGTGGAGGTCCGAAGGTACCTAAATGAAACCTTTACAAACCGTTGGATTGGTCGTAGGGGTACTATTGAGTGACCACCTAGGTCGCCGGATTTATCACCGCTGGACTATTTTCTTTGGGGTTATTTAAAGGAAAGAGTGTACCGAAACAGACCTAACAACATTGAAGATCTCAAAGAAAGAATAAGGACAGAAACAAATAGAATATCTCCTGATTTTATAAGAAATGCAGTAAACGGATTTACCATCGCCTAGGGGCATGTCAGGTAGAAGGCGGTGGACAATTCCAGCATTTGTTGCACTTTTAGAATTTTCATTTTAGTAATACATAACAAATTTTTATGGATAACCTTTTTGTTTCAATTTTCAAATTAAATGTCAATATCTTAGAAACGGCTGAAAATCGGGATAGCAAGTTCTACATAAAAAATATTTAGAATTTTTCGTAGCATTTAAAAACCTAATAAAAAATTAGACATTTCATTTAAAAAATTTGTCAAAGACGTGACAACTGTTCTATTTTTTTATGTCAAAAAATGCACAATTAAAAATAATAATTTACGGGTCCGAGCATTTTTCCTAAATCGTTTTCCTTTATTTGATATTAATTTTATGCGGGACTTTTGGGAGACCCAGTATTTTTTCTAAATTGTACTCGTTATTTCGAAAACTACTGATATTAGGAACAAAGTATGTTATAACAAAAGTGTAACAAGTTTAAAGTAAAAACCATAAATGAAAAAATCTCGGAAAAAATATACCGGGTGATACATTTAAAAATATGAAATTCGTTCGAATTCCAGACAAACTAAAAAGCTGGCAACAACGCCAATATCGTCATTCGGTCAATAAATTGTGATGTTATTAAGCCGTTTCCAGACTTTATACACACACTGTATACACTCAGTGTTTTTGATCATTTTAAATAATATTTATTTACATAATAATACTTCAACTATAACATATTTAATTTAAACAGGTATAAGAAATTGCTTTGAGAAGCACATGATAAAAGCACAAATAATTTTCTGTTTACTCCCATTTGCTAGTTGTGAACAAGAAAGGTGGTATTCTCCATATACTTACTTAATTTAATTGAATAAAACATTACATATAATTGGTTAAAGAAAGGCTAAAGGTTTGATATTAATTAAATTACATATTCATACATTAATTGTACCTAATATCTGAAAAAATATCCTCTGGTTATCTCAAGGACAGACTTAATGCTAATGCTATATCAATATATCCCTTGGATACCTACACAAAATGTATATATTCTAACTGAAAATAAGTTAAATTTAACTCTAAAACTTTAGGTAGGTATTTCATAAATTTAATAATATCCACTAAATCAAAACTGAAATATTTAAACTTAATTATTGTATTGCAATAAATTATAAGCTACCTACTTAAATGTAGGGATTGGAAAACTACATATTTTAGAAAATACCTGTCAAACAAAAAATTATAAATGATCAAAAAGCAATACCTAATTACTTTATTAAAAGAAAAAGACAGAAATTTAGGAAAGCCCCATAATCTACCTTATGCCCGAATGTTACAACAGGATGATAATCAAAATTCAGGCAGCAAAAGAATACAGACCAACCCTTGGACCAACCTACCAAAAATAATTATTATGCCAAAAAAACAACAGTTACCGCAACACTTTAAAAGTAATATATATACAGAAAAATTGGTCCTGCTAAACTAAAGGTTGGAGTGAATAATATATTGCCAACAAAGTCAAGTAGCATGATAATTAAATGTCACAACAGTCACGTAACTCTGACACTAATTTTAGTAAGTTACGAGAATACAGAACAAAGATAGTGAATGTTCATTTGAATGAAGACCAACAAAAAAATTGAAAAGATTGAAAATTCATTGTCTGTTGCTTATTCATGTCGATGTGTGTTTTATAGATTATAATGTTTGAACCACTTTGTATTTGTACATTAGGTATACTATATTTTAAATAAATGTCTCTTGAATATTCTAGGCCCCCGTTGTGTATACAATTTTAATGATATAACTCTTAGAGTATATTAGTATTAATTAGTAGCTTCGTCAATAAGAATACATATTGTATTTTTCTGTGGACAATAAAGCACTTAAAATAAAATAAATAAAAATATTCTGCCATTGCCATACTCAAGAGCATCGGTTTAGCAGTTAAGTAGGTGTACATATTTTTAGATTTTAAATTAGGCGAAGCTAGGGCGTGCCTCTATATGAAACTGTTACCAAAATGTTTACCTCATTCTACAAAAATGTCAGGTATTATTTTATTATTATTATTAATGAAACTATATTCATTATGAAGTTGTAAACAAGACAACAAACTATGGGATCAACAAAATTACCTAATCTGACCCGTTTCCTCATCGTCAATCTGCTCAGTTTTTATTTTTAGTTCTATTTTTCTTTGCTTTTCTTCATTCAAAAATAATTCTGGTGTATCGCGGCATGGATTACTGCTATTTTCCCACAAATCACACATGTTCGGAAATAAATTAATTTAGGTGTAACGCCAATCTATTGGTGTCTCGAGTAAATGGAGCACAAACGGCACAAATTAAATTTCACAAAAATGTAAATCTACCAACTTCTCAAATCTAGGTTATTTCCTACTATATCTTCTCCATTACTTTTGTTGGAGCAAACGGCCAGCCAAACAAACTTTATGCTGATTTGCGCCTGTGTATTTAAGTAAGACTTAAAGCTACCTACATAGATTTTAAATTTAACTTTTTGTTTACACATACGCCGGAGTAAGAAAGTGTTTTACACACATCAAACATCATATCCTAGAAACTCAGACCAAAGAAACACTATTTTTACAATACCTGAATTCAAATTCAAATTCGTTCCTCTTATTCATAACGGATTTGAAATTTTCTGGATTTTCTCGACACGCGTGTAATGACTTATCCACGGGGTGAGGGAGGAGTATATATCGCCCCATATAATATAAATCGCCACAGTATGTAAGGTTGCCAACTCGCCGGCATATTCCGGAATCGGGATCTTGTCCGAGAAAAACAAACGAGAAGCGACAATATGACATTTGGCGAAATCATTGGAGTGGGAGGTAACCCGGCCAAACTGTCATAAGTTTCAGCCGTTAGTCCGGTAGTCGATGTCGATGTTTTGCTATGTGTATTTATAAACCATGGTTTACTGCTTATGTTGGTTTTAATCCTACGAAAGTATATGCCTTTGTTCGCCAATTCATATTGAGATTTCCAGTCTTCTTGCATTTTGTCTTTAATTGTTCTATAAAAATCAGTCTTGGGCGTATTATAATTTTCATCAACAGTTTCATTAGCTGCTTCTTTTGCTAGTTTATCGACTATTTCATTTTCTCTAATACCTATATGTGCTTTAATCCATACTAGTTTGACCGATTTACCTTGCTTCATAAATTCGGGGTTTAGTTTTAAAATTTCTAAAATTAAATTGCTGATTTCTACTATTGGTGATACACTTTTAAGCTTTTGAAGAGCACTGTTGGGGAAAGATTCAATAATCTGGTTGCATAATTGAGGGAACAAGGCACGTAACAATTCAAATGGGTAAAGCGCGACATCTGGGCGTACATGAGAAAACGACGGGTGAATTGGTCACATTGGTCACATTTTAGCAGCGTCCCCTTCTGGCGTTCTAACGGACTCTACACCGGAGTACGTATAGGGTTCTCGATACTGCTAGCGCGTAAAGTGGCGTGATTTTTCTGGCCTACGTGACCAAGGGAAGCGTCTGATACCACGCCTGAGAGAATACACGGGTTCTATCGCGGCATTTTGTACAGTTTTTAGTGAATTTTATGGCACAGGGGCCATAAAATTAGTTCAAAGTTTGCGGTTTTGTAACCCGAAGGTGGATTAATGTGTTTGATTCACCCCAACTCAAAGTTCTGTAAATAGTTAGTAATTTGCAGTGTCATTGCTCAAAGGCAAAGTTTCAAGATCGTATAAGCGATAAATCCTCTACGATTACAATTAATTATATTATTGTATCCTGATAATATTAGTTATTTAGTGATGTAATATTCTTAATATGAAATGAGTACCTAGAAGATATAATGCAGTAAGTAATTAACAGACTAAGTTGAAACCAGCATTGATGATACGATGCTTAACGAAAGTTAAATGAATGCTTGAAATAGTAGAAGTAAATAGGTAATAGATATGTTTGTGTGAGAAAAGCCTTTTATTTCAACTGACGAATTTTAAACGTTATCAATTAACCTATGGAAATACAGTAAACAATTTATGCTTGAGGTTAGCATATTAAGGCGGACTCAACAAGGACTTAGGCAATTGGTAAATATTATGAAATTTTTACAATTATTTTGCTAACATATTTTCAAGGCTTCTATAATGGCATATAATTCTGCCGAGCAGTTTGATGAATATTTATTTAGCTGTCTTTTTATACTAATTTTTTTGTTTGGGTAATATACCGCACTTCCTACTTTATTGTTACTTTTAGATCCGTCTGTAAACATTATTTCATGTTGGGGCCATCTTGTTACGATTTCTAGTTTAAAATTTTTATTTCGGATAATTTCTGGTTGTTGTCTATAAGAAGTTTGGTATTTTGTTGTCTGTATACATGTATCTTGAGAATTCGGATACGTACATAAATCCTTCCACTTGAAGAGGAGTGTTTTTTTGCATTCCAGTATCTATGTGTTAACCATAATGTTGTTAGTTCATTGATTTTATTTAGTAAGTGGCTATTTTTTGAATGAAGCGTAATGATGAATTTGCTTGCCATACATTGTCTGCGAAGCGTTAATGGGGATTCGCAAGCTTCTGCTTCCATAACCACTACTGGAGTACTTGGTAGATATCCTATGCATATTCTGATACATCTGTTTTTAGTTATTTCGATTTCTCGTAGATGCATCTTTGCCGCTAAACCATAAAATATACTTCCATAATCAAGAATTGATCTTATTCAACTTTTATAGAACAATAGTCCTATATTCGGGTCGGCTCCCCAAATGTGCCCGTAAAATGTTTTTAAAATATTGGTAGCATTTTCTGTTCTTTCTAGAGTATAATATACATGCTCTTTCCAATTCAGTTTTTGATCTAGAATTGTTCCCAAAAATTTAGTGGAGGTTTTATGTGGAAATCGATATCCAGTTATGTGTATGTATTCAGAAGGTGGTTTAAATCGTTTCCTGGTGAAATTAACAATAACTGATTGGTTCTCGGATATTTCTAGACCATTTTCCTTTGTCCAGGATCATATTTTCGATATGGCTATTACCTGGCTTCTTTCTATTGACTCCGCCGATGTATATATACAAATATCATCCGCAAATTGCAACACTCTAACATTTTCTCAGAATATTGAGTCAAAATCCGCTGCGTATATCAAGTAAAGTAAAGGGCTTAAAATACTGCCCTGCGGAAGACCTTGGTAACTTACTCTAGGTCCAAAGGATTTCTCCTCGATTTTAACAAACGTGTTTCTTGTACTGTACAGGTTGATTAAGTTATAAACTATGCTATTGGGAATTCCTACTCTTTGCAATTTTTCTGATAACATATTAAGATTTACATGATCGTAGGCTCCCTTGACGCCCAGGAAGGCTACAGATATAAAATGTTCTTTTGTGAATGATATTTAAATGTCTGTTACAAGGTGAGCTATACTCTCTTGGATGGAAGAACCTTCACAAAAGCCAAATTGGGTCTTCGGTAATTTGCTGTTCTTTTCTAGCCAATGCTCTAACCTGGTTCTTATTAGCCGTTCATACGTTTTTAGTACGCAAGAAGCTAAGGATATGCATTCCATTTTGTTGTAAACAATAGTACAACCTATTTTCAAATTTCGTTCTGATATTTTGAAACACATGTCTGGGAATAGCTCTGCATTCTGTAATAATACGTTGCCGAAAATCGTCTATTGAATTAGGTTTTGATTTAAAAGCCACAGTTTTAAATGACCCCAATGAAAAAAATCTAGCGGCGTTGGATCGGGAAATTTCGGCGGCCATTCCATTGGACGCCTCCGTCCTATCCAATGATCTGGAAAAGCGTCATTGAGAAATTTCCAGACAGGTAGAACGTAATGGGGTGGTGCTCCATCTTGTTGAAAATGTGGCAAATTTTCATCTAAGTTCCTATTTCCGGCAATATCCAGCTGATTTTCTAGTTCTTTAATTAAATGGTGGTTTACAGCATTTCTAAGTAGGTGTCGCCATTAATAAAAAATGGGCCAACAACAATATCACCTAATATTCCCGCCCAGACATTCAATTTTTCCGGATACTGGGTGTGCCCTTCCCTGTAAACACGTGGGTTTTCGTCACTCCAATACCTACAGTTATGTATATTCACAGACCCATTTAAATAAAAAGTGCATTCGTCGCTAAAACAAATATTTTTTAATAATTGTGGACTAATACGCAGCAATTCCTTTTCCTTACAGAATTGAATTCTTCGGTCGGGATCGTCCTCATGCAACTCCTGGAGAGTTTGCATTTTATACGGGTGAAAATGATTCAATTTAAGTACCTGAAGAATAGTTTCATGACAAATTCCTGTAACCGCTTTAGCTTGGCGAGGGGACATTGCAGGATTTATAGCAACGTGTCCTAACACTTCCACCTGGACAGCTTTATTATTTCTTACACTTCCTTGAACCCTTTCTTTGTTTGACACTGATCCCGTTTCTTCGAATTTCAGAATAAGTTGTCCGACATAAGTATGACGGACATTTTTATCGCGGTTAATTTCATTAAATGCTGCAGCACTTCTTAGTGCATAACGGTTCTCAAAGAAAAACTATCTGAATTCTTCCAGGCAACGTATAAACCATTCTTGATTAAAAAATTTAAAAATGTATGTTTCTTTAAACACGATATCACTGTTTGACGTTCTTCGACTTTGCAGTGCCAACTACTTCGAATGACTAACTGGTATTGTTTACCTTACAATGGTAAAATAATAAAATTCTTTGGTATATTGTTTCATTTTTTTAAACATAGAATTTAAATTACAAATTTTCTTTTCTATCGATTTTTTTTTGTGCAGCTAAATACTACTCAGTGAGACCTTTCATTTGAGGTATAACAAAGGAGGTAGTGTCATTTGAAATTTTAAAGTGGTGTTGTGGGGCGCCTAGTGGGTGACTGACCCCTTCACTAAAGTATGGTGGTTCTAGTTTCCCCTACCCAAATAACATTTACCAAATCTCGTTGTTCTAACTTTTGTAGTATTCGAGATAATTGCATTAAAAGTTTTCAAACCCTGCATGCCACACCCCGATATTTCAATTTTCATTTTGCAATAATTCTATTTAATTTTAATATCGAGCACCTGGATTTGTTTTGGTCGCTTATCTTGAATGCATAATTTAAGGGATAATAGTTAATTATAACGTTTAAGTTGCATTTAAAAAATATTGAAAATCAATTTATCTTAATTGGTAAGTCCACTATACCCCTCAATTTAAATGTGTCCCGCGTGAAGTTCTATGCCAAACTGTATATTGCCTTTGCTCCAGTGAGAATATTTCCACATTTTATTGTCCCTTTGGAGAACAAAGGACAGATATACAAATGACAAAATAAATCCTGAAAACGTCGCTTAAGACCAGCGACAAAAAATTCAAAATCATTTCACTAGGACCAAAATGTAGCTCTACCTTGCCAAGGAATGCAGATACCCGGAAGGTGACAAAAACTTAAATGGATAAATCCAGATTACGTTCAAATCTGGCCCGTTACAGCCTACACCTGGTATAAAAAGTATAATTTATCAGTAAAATAAATTATATGAAGTGAAAACCGACTTTTCGAGTTTCGTCAATACAAGGCAAAATACACTTTATTTAGGTTATTAGTTATCTTCTACAGTCTTACTTACATAATGTGTGTCTAAAATATTTTAACAAACTACCAAGGAACAAGTTTAGCAAACGTTTCTATTTATTCACAACATATTCACTTCTCCGGGATCCTTATGCCGAAGAAGGTGACTGTTTAAATCCTTTTTAAACCTAATTTTGAAAATCACACTGACTACCTTTATTCATATTAACTTTTCATGGGTTTTTATGTAGGAGAAGGTGTTTACGTAAACTAGATTTATACTTAGTTTGAAAATCACACTTATCGCATTTAAACATATTGACTTCCCCTGGATCCTTATGCCGAAGAAGGTGGCTGTTTAAACAACTTTTTACCATAGTTTGATAAGGACATTGACTGCATTTAAACATATCGACTTCCCCAGGATCCTTATGCCGAAGAAGGTGATTGTTTAACTGACTTTTATGCTTAGTTTGAAAGTCACAATGATCGCATTTAAACCTATTGACTTCTTCTGGATCCTTATGCCGAAGAAAGTGAGTCTGTAAATGGCGTTTAAACTTAGTTTTATAGTCACACTGAGTGCATTTAAACATATTGACTTCTCCCGGATTTTTATGCCGAAGAAAGTGATTATTAAAATGGCTTTTAAACCTAGTTTGATAGGGGCAATAAGTGCATTTAAACATATTGACTTCCCTTGGATCCTTATGACAAAAAAGGTGACTGCTTAAATAATTTTTAAACTTAGTTTGATAGGCACATTGCGTGCATTTAAACATATCGACTTCACCAGGATCCTTATGCTCAAGGACGTGACGGCTTAACTGATTTTTAAACTTTGTTTGATAGGCACATTGACTGCATTTAAACATATTGACTTCCAATGGATCCTTATGTCGAAGAAGGTGACTGTTTAAATTATTTTTCCGCTTAGTTTGATAGGCACATTGACTGCATTTGAACATGGTAACATCACCTGGATCCTTATGCAGGAGAAGGTGATTGATTAAACTACTTTTAAACTTAGATTGAAAGTCACATTGACTGCATTTAAGCATATTCACTTCCTCAGGATCCTTATGCTGAAGAAAGTGATTGCTTAAACTACTTTTAAACTTAGTTTTATAGGCACAATCAGTGCATTTAAACATATTGACTTCCCCTGGATCTTTATGCCGACAAAAGTGACTATTTAAATAGCTTTTAAACTTAGTTTGATAGGCACACTGGGTGCATTTAAACATATTGACTTCCCCTGGATCCTCATGCCGACGAAGGTGTATGTTTAAACCACTTTTAAACTTAGTTTTATAGGCACACTGACTGCATTTAAACTTGTTAACTTTGGCTGGATCCATGTGCTGGAGAAGGTGCGATTTTAACTGGCATTTTCGCATGCTTTGATAATCGCATTGATCGCATTTGAACATACTGACTTCTCCCGGATCCTTATGCCGAAGAAAGTGATTATTCAAATTGCTTTTGAACTTAGTTTGATAGGCACAATGAGTGCATTTAAACTTTTTAACTTTCGCTGGATCCTTACAGAGACGGTGCTTCTCGAAATTTTTTTGCCGAAATAACACCGCGACATTTTCAATGTTTGCATTAAGTTTGTGACCAACCTGATGATGACACTGCTCATGAATCTGGAGTCTGCAATTTTGATGTTCGGCAATGCTGTAATAAAGAAAACCTAATATTAATTTTTCAGAAATATTACCATATACAGGGACCTGAAACAGCGTCAGCGCCTATCCCGGTTTTACTGTATGAAAAAACATTGTTTCCACTCAGAGAGACCATATCAAAGGTTTTATTTAAAGTCAGATATGATCCTTCAAACTGCAGTATATTACAACTCAGTCAGACTTAAAGAGACGGGATAAGTAAGAGACACAAGGAGGACAGTGAATTGAGACAATATTTTTTGCGTTACGAGATACGGTAGATGTAAAGGAACGACTTCTCACGTACACTCAGACACGCAGTATTATTATCTCGATACAACACGAAGACACCCTACCATCAGTGAGAACTAGAGAAATCCTCCAAAAAAAATAATATAAAATGTTTGTTAAACTTTGTTATTTGTTGGGATTGCAACGCGTCTTTCGCTGTTATTAAAAATGAATTATTTATTTATTTTTTTTTTTTGAAGTTAGAAAATTTATTTAAAATAAATAAATAAAAGTGAAGTCAAAACGAAGCCGAGCTGAGGTGAGAGGCTGAGGGACCGCGTGCAAATGCCCTAGCTCTATTGCCAGAGAGTAAGGGGGGTTTTAAACAGGGCGCCACCGTTTGGCAGCCAGGCCAAAACGGAAACCTCCAAGATGGTGCTGGGGCCTCACTCTCAGCTGGACTTCTCAACTTAGGTAGAAAAAAAGAAATAGATAAAGCAAACCACAGGGGGAGCTGCATAAATAAAACAACAAAAAGAATTTAAATTAATGCTGGCTTTTATTAAATGAAATAAGAAAAAAAATATATATGGGGGGTTAGTATTTAACCTAATAAACCTGACTACACTGTAATCCGTGCTGCTGCAGGAATAGGGTGAAGACGGTGGACTTCTTCCAGTGAGGAAGTAAGATCAGATGACACACAGAAGGCGTAAAAAAAATAAGAGGGGATGATTAAGAGAAGAAGACAAGAAAGAAGAAAGGAGAAAGACCCTGTTAAAAAAAGAAAGCATTAGCTGATGGCTTATTAATAAAAAAAAATTACCTAGTTCCTCTTCCCTTCGTATAATAAATTTATAATAAAGTAATTAAATTAAAATGGCAAAACCAACTAATTGAAAATAACCAAAAGGAAAAAGGAACTATATAAAAAAAATAAAGCAACTATAAAAATGTCAAATTATAGGCAAGAATTAAATTTAAATTATTTTGAATTAAATTAAATTTGAATTAAATTAATTTTGAAAAATGTCAATAAAAATAATTAGTCAGAAATCAAGTTTTGGTTTGAGGTAAACAAAAATAAATTTATAAAATTATATTCAGGGACTTAATATTGTGATTAAATATTTTAATTAAGCTTGAAGAGCCAAAAACTTTAATTAATAATAATTAATTATAATTAATTTTAATTAATAATAAAATTAATTTATTAAGCCAGCACGTACGCCTATGTACTAAGGTTACATCATAAAATAAAAAATAATCAATTATGTACACACATAAGGGAAATATACAACTATATAAAATATAGCACAAGTAATGTCAACATATTAGTTATCAATTAGCAAACCAATCAATTATTTATTAAAGCTTGGACATAATAAAATAAAAATAATAACATATTCAGGATATGCCGCTATTAAAAGAGCAATACAAACTAAAAATGTTTATTCAAGAACCATCTTGACAAACTGGTGGATTTATAATAATTATAAACAAATGAGGCTGCATTATCTGCAACTTCATCATCTCAAATTTGATCAAATAATTTATTTTAATTTTGTAGATGTTAAAATGATTTAAATTGGGACAATCAATTATATTTGGTTTGATTTTAAACCACTTAAAATATTTATATTTAGGGCACACCCTGTAGGGTAAGAATTAAGATACCAAGTAACACTGGCTTTCAAGCAAACTTGTGCTATATAAAACAAAGAAAACGTTCCAAAATAAGCAGTAAGTTGGACCCAGTTATAAAGAAAAAAATTATAGTTTAAATAAAGTTAATTAAATTTCAAGGTCAAGATTAATTGCATTTAAACCAAATTGACAGTACACAGGTAACAAAAAAAATCCTATAGCATAGGTAAAATGGGGTCCACTTATTCGTAAAACAATAAATAATTTTAATTACTCAGCCAACGAGACCAATTCTACTCGGTCATAAGTACAAAAGGCACATTTATCTGACAAAGCATGTAGTGTTAAATTATAGCGATTTTGAAGCAATATACAGGGACAAATATGAAAGAAAAATGAATTATGCTTACCTAAGGGAGCTGTAGGGTCTTTAAAATTGAAATAGGAGGTTCCAACATTGATGTGTGCTCCAAATGGTCGGCCTCTTATGGTCTTAGTGACCCGACTTAACTAAAAGAGAGCCCCAGATGGTGTTTTTAGGAGAAAAGTTGAAAAATTGACAAAGAAACGGCATGGTATATAAAAAAAACCTACCTGCAACAGCGAACAACTTTGACAAAAAAATCCCACGATGTGGCTTTCTGTGGCCCCAGAAACCAAAAATGAACAAGCAAACTAAGGGGGCACAGAAAGTATCGCTTCAAGATCCAAAATCCTGGTACACAGATGGCTTGAATAGCCCTGGATCTAGAAACGCCTGCTGCCTCGTTGAACGCTGGAAGTTAAGTGAAGTCACTGAAGAATTGCAGGTTAAAAGTTAAAAAACGTGCCGTTAACAGGATATGAGAGAGAAGAGAAACGCCAGAGAGGGGTGGAGAGAGATAAAGCGAAAGAGCGACCCATTTCTGGCCAGAACTACCTGCTCGCTCCGGGAAGAGAGAGGCCAGTTCACACACTGGCGGCGACACGGAATGAAGTCTCCAGGAGCCATGCCCATTCAATTGCAGATACTCCAAGCCACGAGAAACGAAACAGATGCACCCAAATTTAGTTTTACATAAGAAGTCCATTCGTAAATCCTACCTACAATTCATTAAAAATTATTTAAAGAAAACCCAAGTCCTATGATATCCCTGCCATTCTCGGAGCAAACGGCCATTGAAGTTTGGCTGCCGTATATTATGGCCCAAACATATTTCAGAAGAAGAATATTAACCTAGAAAATTCATTAGTCAATTTGACAGGTTATCATAAGAATTGAAAACAAACAAATATATTAGAAATACATAATAAAATACTAATATAACTCTCGGATAGTGTATTCCAGGGAGATATGTGATTTAAAACACGAGGACAATGTAGCCCTGGTTTGTCAAAGACAACGAAAACAGAGGCCGTTGACCTTAGGTACATATTACACTTTTATACAGGGTCATTTGTTAAAAGACACAATACACGTCAGACATGTGATATAAGGCATTAGATTCTAATTGTTCATTTGTGACAAAATCGGATTGTCACAGGATAAAAGAAAATATATTGCGATGAGTCAACAATTAACAATTAAAATATAAACAAATACGACATACGTGCTTGGTCTTGCCTTAACTCTATATTAGGGCGGCAAAAATATGTAAACGTATCGGGTTTACGTCACGCTGGTACGTTTACGTGTGGTGTCTAATCTCAATCTGCAGCGATAGCGTCACCCGGACGCTCTAGGCGTGAGCCCTGAATCGAATAGCTATTTCGTTTTGTTTATGTTTAGACTTTGTATGAGTGTTAAGGTGTACATAATGAAAATAACTTAAAATTTATCAGTCCCAATATAATTGGCAGCCCAACGTGCGGCTAGAAGACAATAAAAATTGATAGTAGTGTTTACTTTAGTGCAGGTTGACAACACTGGTCCGCTTGCACACCAGCAGCACGAGCAAGGACAGAGCAAGCAGCCATGACAATCACAGCAGAAGCCCTGGAAGATTTAGTACGACTCCAGCCGCTTCAAGCTCGCACTAGGCATTTTACTCACTGTCCACTCCGATTTCACGGAACAAAGAAGAAGTTATATGAGAAAGTAGACACACTTTTTACTTTAATTCCACTATATTTGAAACTTAAGAATTATTTATAAAATTCAACTAGTTTCGCTATCACTGTAGCTTTTTCAAGAATGAATCGTATAAAAGTGAAGGTGTATAAAACGTATAGCTGTTACAAAGTAGAAGGAAGTATAATTTCTGCACACATCCTAAAGCCGGCCGATCATGACCACCCCTTTAACCTACGCACTGACGCCAATGCGTACCCCCTAGTGGCAGCGTTACTCCAGAGGGAGGAAAACAGAGGGCTACTAGGATCTGAAGGAGGAAGATTATAAAGTCAATACACGAGCTCCTGTTATTTTAAGTACGCGCCACACTTACCCTCTTGACAGCGCCACTAGGGTAGCACCAGCGACCCTGCGACGGACCACTCCGTGCTACACCGAAGATCCCCCTCCTTTGATGTTACGGCACCCTCAGCCGCCAGCGCCTTGATCAGCAACCCGCAGCCCTTAAAACATCAGCACGGGCGCAATGTTCCCTGGTGAGACACAGTGAAATACCTCGGTATCACCCTACACAAAACCCTCCAATGGCGCCTCCATATCCAAAACATCTGCTCAATCGACGCAACACCCTCAGCCACAATAACCAAATTCCTTTCTTATCAAGTCAATCATCCGCCCCATCCTCACTTACGGTTGGGCAGCCTGGGAATACGCAGCCCCATCCAGCCTCAACCGTCTCCATTCCCTCGAAAATCGGATATCCCATGGTTCAGCCGTAACGTACACTTACACAGAGACATCAAACACTCCCCCCTAACCCAATATCTTCACGAAAGAGGTACTAGAATCCTCACCGCCAATCCCACCCACCCCAATCCGCTCATCCTCTTCGCAAACCTCAATAATCCGACAAGCTTCTGATTACGATATAGATGCCCCGCACCGCCACAAACGCCCCAGACACCAACTTCTATAGGTGTAGCCACTCACACCAACCCCCCCGACATATCTCCCAAAAATATTTCAACCCTCACTATACTCGACTCCATGTGAACAGCGGAGCATCGCTGTTAATCCATGTGAACAGCGAAGTATCGCTGTTAATGGTGAGACCCTGCGGAAAAGGCCGCAGGGGGGAGAGGCAGGCAAGCCTAGGGGGAGTAAGCGGAGATCAGAGTTGGAAAAAGCCCTGGCCTCTGATAAGTCCTTCAAGGTGGGCTCACCTTAACCGTGTCTGTAAAACGTCAGTTCATTACGAGCTCTTCCTCTGGCCATGACATGGAATCTTATGTGTGCATCGAGCAGCCGTATAGTTTCGTTTGTATTCGTGTTAAAGTGTAAATAATAAATACTTAAAAAACTATCAGTTATCAATAATAAATACCCCAAAAACTATCAGTCATCAATCGTAAACCCTGTTAAAATCTTATACATATTTTTTAAATAATTTAATGAAGACTTTATTGTTTTGCATAACTTATAAGCTTTCATCTATAAGGGAGAATTTTGTATTATGATTCTATTTGTGCCCAATTCTATTTTCTTAGGTAGAATATTGATTTTGTGGAAAATATGGAACAATAAAAAAATAGTATGTACCCTAAAAATACAAATTTTCGCATTTCGACAGAATTAACGTTTCCCTACAAAAAAAAACAATGCGTGAACACTCATTTTCATTATAAATATGAAAAACAAATTATAGACAAACTCAGACACGAATCCAAACGGCTCTAATTACTACACTCGGGTTCTTGAATGTATTTTTACGTCAGGATTTTATCCTTTGACATCTGTTATTCATTGTGTACTGTTTGGGTATTATCGTTTACAGTCTATAAGACTAACCAGTAAATACATAAATGAGAACACACTCAAAATATTCAATTTCGCCAATTTTCAGTCTGTTCTTAGTTACTTTATGTTATCTTTTGGGATGCACAAAGCCAAATTCAGAATATATGTGTAATACAAAAAAAAAGAGTCATTAGGATTATCAAAAAAATGAAGTACCTGGAAACTTGTAGAACGTCGTTTAAAAATAGCGGGATCTTAACGGTAGATGGCCTATACATTTACGAGTGTTTATTATTTTTCTTTAAAAATAGGCAGTTGTTTGGTACGTCATTTGAACATCAGTACAATACAAGACCCCAAAATGTAAATTACCCTAGGCATCGTTTAGCCTTAAGTGAGAAAAGTTTACATTATATGTGTTTTAAATTATTTAATAACATAGACATCCTAACTATTAGACCGAACAATAACAAATAAACGTGTTAAATGTTTAATAAGCTTCTTAATACTTAATAAGAAAAAAATTAAAAATTTGTTGATCGACTTGGAACCATATAGTGTGGATGAGTTTAAATTAGGTTAAGTGTTGGGTAGTTTGTGCAATTTAAGTTTATAATTTAATAATTTATTAGTATAGAATAGTAACTTTGTAATTGACGCAATTTCAGTGGCTTGCATATACATGTCATGTGAGATTTAAATCAATAAATTAAATAAACTAAAACAAACCATTCGCAAAACAAAATTAGTCATATTATGTTTACCTTGATGGGAATGGACCTGAATGGGAATTATATTACAAAATATATAGAAGAAATATGGCGATTTGTCAATATTAGTATCTTAACAGGACGAACACATTTTTTGAGGCCCATTTATATTATTTTCGGGGCGCAAAATCATGCAATATTAACACTACGTCAAAATAAAACTCCAATTTTCGGACAACTTGACGTCTATCGTTCATTTAAGCTTCATAGGCGACTCTTTAAAATTGATAATATTGAAAATTTGTGATTAAATAAATCCAATATGAATGTAAAAAAAAACTTTTACTACAACACTACTTTACAACAATATTTCTGTTCAAGAGAAATTTAAATTTTGTGTAGGAAAAATTTTCAAAATTAAACATTTAAGTTTTACGTTGTTTGAGGAGCGATTTTGAAAATTGTAATTTTTAGCTTTTTTCGACAATCTGACATGGCTAAAATTTTCAGGTATATGAAAATATATTGTAAAAAAAAATATCCAAGATGCTCTATCCAACAACCCAAGCCTAATTTTGATCCGACTTTTCGTGTTTACGCTAGTAAGTAGCAAAAAGGGTCGATTTCGATCAAAAAACATCCTTGTAATTTTCCGTTCGTGCCTAAAGACTATAGGCTTCCAAATGCAATCAGAAAGTTTCAATCGATTATATCCAGTTGTGTGGGCGCACGAGGCACACGTATTTATTTTTTCGACTTTGTCGTTTAATAACTTTTTTCCGAAATACCCTGTATATTCAAATTACAACGCATGAGATATCTTAAATAGTTACTTTGGGCGAATTGTTGGGAAAATTCAATTATTCCACCGCGAACAGTTAACCAGAAAGTTAAAACAAAATTTAAAAATTGTCAATTTGACACGGCGATCCACACCATACGCCCAAAATTGAATGTGCGATACCGTAAGCATAGAGTTACGAAAAAGTAATATACTTTGTAGTGCGCGGTATAATAAGGTATCTAAACGTAAGCAAAGTGTACCTGTCTTCACTGGTTTCAGATTCCTCCTCCTTAATGTCAAGTTGTTCGTTTTTAATTTTCCAATCCCCATACATCGGATCAGTTCCTGCTTCACCCTCTTCAACTTTGACCTCTGCTTCTGTTTTGCCAGGAAATATTTGTTTGTCCCTGTAAAACATAAAATTAACCCTTTTTAGGCGGGTCAAAAGCAAAAATCGTTGATTGTTTCACGAGAAAGATAACTTTACTCCGTATACTTGGGCTATATTTTTGTGATGTATAAATCTAATTATTTAAGGGCTACGACTCTCGGTAGGTTTCCTTGTACAGTCGCGGCGATGACCGAAGCTACTTGTCGGGGAGTAAGCGGTGACATATTCTTCCAGGGCCAATTTCCTCCCTGTTTTAGTTTGGCTTGATGCGTTGCGAGGCGCGATTACGATTAGTGCTTATTAATCATCAAAAATATCAAAATAGTCGGCACCATGGTAAATATTTGTACTATGAGTCGGCACTACTTACGACTTTCAATATAGAAAAAATGTTAGTTCTTTAAAAGGAAGGGGGTTCTGCAAATAAATAGGGTTGTTGTTTAGTTAATTAGGCAGGTACCTAAATACTGCGAGTTTTTCTGTTACTTGTTTTTATTGACATAATATTATAGTAATAATGAATTAATTAGGGGAAGGATGTACAAAATGGCATACACTTTATAAAATTATAAAAATATATTTATAAAATAATATTTTCTATTCAATTTTCAAAGAAAACATAAACTAAACTCTCATTTTATCAATTTAAATAAGATTTGAACTAAAAAAAAAAAACGCATTTTTTGTTAAATAAATAAAAATAAACAAAAAAGTTCATTTTACCCACCCTGGTGGGTAAAATGACAAACTGCTGTTAAGAAGGTATTCTGTTACTCAGTACAAAGTTCACAGACAAATATTTTTGTTTTTTTGTCCACCCCGGCACAATCAGCATGTGCCCATAATTGGCACGAACAACAACGTAGCCACAACTCACCTTGTTTGGATTTTTTATAAAGTTCTATGCAATAAATACAAGCTGAGTCATCTTCTTCATCTGCAGAAAAAGGTTCCTTCTCTGTGTCCAAGTCGGGATTTGCAAGAACTTTTCTTGTTACCTCCCTTCTTTTTGAAATGTTTACTGTAGACTTGCTTTTTTCTTTTGCTTCCTCCAAATTCGGAGTAGAGTGCCTTGACGTTTTCTTGGCTTTCTTTTTCCTTGGCCTGAAACGAACGGGTCCACCGGCACTGGACTTAAAACAGCTGGAGTAACCAAAACCAGGTTGTTGCGTGTTGCGAGTTTTTACCCTATTCTCAAAAGGCACTAATATTATAGCATCCGTTGTGGGAATGATTGGCGAAGCTTCTGTGGCGGATATATTTGTTGAACTCGGTCCAGGTTGAGCATCATCATCAACTGTCATATTTTCGGCTTGTTGGGCAGTATCATCAATTACAATGTTAGTAGTTTCCGATGGCTGGAACATATAGTCTGGAAAGATATCAGGATCTGTTTTGGCAAATCCATTAGTGGCGTTCTGAGATTTATCTGCATTATAAATCTTCATGGGATTTATATTCTCCTTTTGGATAGTACTGTCCAACAAGTCAAAAAACTGAGTCACCTGAGGTTTGTTAAATGCCTGCGCCCTCGCCGCAGATGTCAGGCTTTCGTAATGTTCTATCCGGATTTCTTCTGCGAAATCCCCTTAACCAATCCTTTCCAGCAGCCTTTTTTTGGTTATTAAAATGATGTTCAAATCCATTTTTTACCGCTACTGATAGGCTAATTCTAAGACGTCCTTTCTTGTTAGTCCAAAAAACCTTGACTCCAGCAGTTTTAAATGTTCAACCAGCTGCCGTTCTACTTCTGAAGAAAATGTAGGTTTAAACCTGCCCAATCGTTTTTCACCTTTGTTTAATAATTTATTTTTCTGCAATGCATGTCTTCTTAAGGTCGCCTAAGGTATGTTATAAACTTTGGATGCCCTTCCCTTAACCAACCCATTTCACCATTTTTAACGGCTTTTATGACCTCTAGCATAGAAGAAGTATTCCACGATTGCATGTTTGACTTGCTTACATATTTTCGCGTATCTGTAAAAAATTACGTATATTTTATATTTTAGATACTCGTCGGATAAAATGGCATATTAACCTGTGACAATCCGATTTTGTCACAAATGAACTATTATAATCTAATGCCTCATATCACATGTCTGACGTATATTGTGTCTTTTAACAAATGACCCTGTATAAAAGTGTAATACGTACCTACGGTCAACGGCCTCTGTTTTCGTTGTCTTTGAGAAACCAGGGCTACATTATCCTCATATTTTAAATCGCATATCTCCCTGGAATACACTATCTGAGACTTATTCTAGTGTTTGATTATGTAATTCAATTAATATATTTGTTTGTGTACCATTTTTATGATCACCTGTCAAATTGACTAATGAATTTTCTAGGTTAATATTCTTCTTCTGAAACAAGTTTGGGCCATAATATACGGCAGCCTCAATGGCCGTTTGCTCCGAGAATGGAAGGGATATTCTGGGACTTGGGTTTTCTTCTAATAATTTTTAATGGATTGCAGCGATTACGAATTAACTTCATATGTAAAACTAAATTGGGGTACATCTGTTTCATTTCTCTTGGCTTGGAGTATCTGCAATTGAATGGGCATGGCTCTGGAGACTTCATTCTGTGTCGCCGCCAGTGTGTGAACCAGTCTCCCTCTATGGATCGAGCAGGTAGTTCTGACCGGAAGTGTGTATCGCCCTAAATTCGCTTTATCACTCTCCACCTCTCTCTGGCGTTTCTCTTCAGCACATTTTTCAACTTTTAACCTTTTTTAACCTGAAATTCTTCAGTGACCTCACTTAACTTCCAGCGTTCAACGAGGCAGCAGGCGTTTCTTGATCCAGGGCTATTCAAGCCATCTGTTTTTGGCTCTTCAAGCCTAATTAAAATATTTAATCACTATATTAACGTCCCGCATATAATTTTATAAATTTATTTTTTTTGTTTATCTCAAACCAAAACTTGATTTGTGACTTTAATTATTTATATTGAATTTTTCAAAATTAATTTAATTCAAATTTAATTCTTGCCTATAATTTAACTTTTTTACAGCTGCTCTAATTTTTTTTATAGTTTATTTTTCCTTTTGTTTATTTTCACTTAGTTGGTTTGGCCATTTTAATTTAATTACTTTATTACAAATTTATTGTACGAAGGGAAAAGGAACTAGGTATTTTTTTTATTAATAAGCCATCAGCTAATGCTTTTCTTTTTTTAACAGGGTCTTTCTTCTCTTTCTTCTTTCTTCTCCGTATTCTCTTAATATTCTCCTTTTTACTTACTCGTCTTACTGACGTCTTGTTGACGTCCCTCGACGCACCATCGTCCCCTTCCCCTCGGAAGAAGTCTATCAACGACTTTGCAGATAAGTTTAGGCTTAAGTACTAACCCCCTATATATATTTATTTCTTCATTTTTGAATAAAGCCAGCATTAATTTTAATTAATTCCTTTTGTTTTATTTATACAGCTCCCCCTGTGGTTTTCTTTCCTTTTTTTTACCTAAGTTGTGAAGTCCAGCTGAGAGTGAGGCCCCAGCACGATCTTGAAGGTTTCCGTTTTGACCTGGCTGCAAAACGGTGGCGCCCTATTTAAAACCCCCCCTTACTCTCTGGCAATAGAGCTAGGGCATTTGCACGCGGTCCCTCAGCCTCTCACCTCAGCTTGGCTTCGTGGTCTTTGGCCTTTACAGTTGTTACTGGATTTGTACCTGGACTCAAATCTTACCTTACCTTTGCTTACGTCATTGTCTTTTCATTGTTCTTTTATCTCACTTGTAGGTCATTTGGCAAAGTCTCCATGTCTTTAGCTAATACGGTTGCTACCGGATTTGTACCTACAGCACAGGGGAGGGCGAAACTACTGCTTATGACCTCGTCCGCAGGTCCCGTGTGATACGCCAGGCCAGGAGCAGTGTCGCCTTTCGGAACACCCTAATTAAATTTTCCTGTTGAAGGCTGTGGTACATTTAGTTGTCATCGGCACGTTTGTATCTTTTAGTTTGGTGTGTACTAAAATACACTCCCTTTGATTGGTGGAGCATCTGGGTTACAACTATTTTTTTTTTTGTTGATATTGATTATCTTTATTTTTCCACCTTTCAAGTACTGCTGTGTATTTGCCTTCCTTGGGCCTTTCTTGTGGGTGCGAGATTGTACCGCGAGTTTGTTTGTATGAGGTTAGTACACGAGGTTCGCCAAGACACATTTGGTTGTACGCAATGCTAACCTAAGTCCGATATCCATCGAGTTCGCTTTTTTGGACCTCTATACCGTACAAACAGCTCGGGGTCACGTCCTTTCCTCTCTCGGAGTCTCCATGGGTTGTCAGCTGCGGAACAGTGCTTGAAATTATTAATTATTTTTTTTAATTACTTTATTATTTACTCTTACGTTATTTGTAACTATATTTGATAAACACTCCGGGAGTGTTTCGGTCCCTGCTTATTTCTTTTTTTTGTGTATGAATACTTAAATTATTGTTTGATTTGCTTTACTTAGTTAATGAGGCTTTTTGTGCTTGATTATCGTCGGTCAATTTCCTTTAGGAAATTCCCCTCCTCTCCTAGAAGAGGGGGAGTTGTGACAATCCGATTTTGTCACAAATGAACTATTATAATCTAATGCCGCATATCACATGTCTGACGTGTATTGTGTCTTTTAACAAATGACCCTGTATAAAAGTGTAATACGTACCTACGGTCAACGGCCTCTGTTTTCGTTGTCTTTGACAAACCAGGGCTACATTATCCTCATATTTTAAATCACATATCTCCCTGGAATACACTATCAGAGACTTATTCTAGTGTTTGATTATGTAATTCAATTAATATATTTGTTTGTGTACCATTTTTATGATCACCTGTCAAATTGACTAATGAATTTTCTAGGTTAATATTCTTCTTCTGAAACAAGTTTGGGCCATAATATACGGCAGCAAAACTTCAATGGCCGTTTGCTCCGAGAATGGCAGGGATATTCTGGGACTTGGGTTTTCTTCTAATAATTTTTAATGGATTGCAGAGATTACGAATTAACTTCCTATGTAAAACTAAATTGGGGTACATCTGTTTCATTTCTCTTGGCTTGGAGTATCTGCAATTGAATGGGCATGGCTCTGGAGACTTCATTCTGTGTCGCCGCCAGTGTGTGAACCAGTCTCCCTCTATGGATCGAGCAGGTAGTTCTGACCGGAAGTGTGTGTCGCCCTAAACTCGCTTTATCACTCTCCACCTCTCTCTGGCGTTTCTCTTCTCTCTCATATCCTGTTAAAAGCACATTTTTCAACTTTTAGCAGCAGTTGAGAGTGAGGCCCCAGCACGATCTTGAAGGTTTCCGTTTTGACCTGGCTGCAAAACGGTGGCGACCTATTTAAAACCCCCCCTTACTGTCTGGCAATAGAGCTAGGGCATTTGCACGCGGTCCCTCAGCCTCTCACCTCAGCTTGGCTTCGTGGTTTTGGCTTCACTTTGATTGTATTTTTTTTATTTTTTTTTTGTAGGTAACTTTCTAATTAAAAAAAAAAAAAAAAGATTAATTAAATTTTTAATAACAGCGAAAGACGCGGTGCAAACCATGTCAATTTACCCTACATGAGCATTATACAGGGTGTTTCAGAATAAGATGCTGATCCTTAACGGTGTGAATCCTTAGGTGATTTTAAGAAGAAAAGTTCAAATTAACATATATCCTTAACCTATCAACTTTTGAACTACAGGGCGTTAAAGTTTTAAGAAAAAAATCGTTTTTCTATCATCACTTTAACAACTTTCTAGCTACTTTTATGAATTTTTCACACATGCCCTCTAAGCATCAATAGCCATTTTTTGGTGAAGAAAAATTTTAAAATTTTTTAACCAGTGGCGTCCTGAAAGGGTTTGGACTAGACATTTTGGAAAAATATTATGTACGCCACTGCTTTTTCTCAAGCTAAAAATTATTTTTAAAATACTCTTCATTTTAGGCCAAATTTAATAT
The DNA here is from genome assembly GCA_963920685.1 of Polydrusus tereticollis. Classification (NCBI taxonomy): domain Eukaryota; kingdom Metazoa; phylum Arthropoda; class Insecta; order Coleoptera; family Curculionidae; genus Polydrusus; species Polydrusus tereticollis. Next base: position 29,783,968 of record OY987336.1, read on the forward strand.
CTTGCCTTTTTATCGTCCGACAAACAGTTTCCGACAAAAAAAATAAAAAGCATTAAATCCTCATTCGCTATGTGCCTATGGTTTCTGACAAGTAGGCTATGAACTTTGTTAAGGAAACAATGACAATAACGAAATATTTAATGCCAAATAGTTTTGACAGCTATTTATTTATGTACACGGCTTTCCACTTAACTTAAATTTTAAAAACGTAATACTTTTTAAACGTATAAGTATCATGGTAAATTTTACAAATGTCGAGTTTGCGGATATGCATTACCTGTACGGGCTTGCTGACGGCAATGCATTCGAAGCAAGACGATTATACCAAGAGCGTTATCCAAATAGAATAGTTCCGGATGCACGAACGATTTCAGGAACTCACAGAAAGTTATGTGAAACGGGATCTTTTGAAACAAAAAACTACTTAAAAGGGGCACACCAAACTACACGAACACCGGAAACCGAAGAAGCGTTTTAAATTTAGTGGAACAAAATCCTAATATAAGTACCAGAAAAATTGGGAATATTTTAAATATTACTCATGTCCTAGTCTGGAGAATTCTTCAAAGTTATTTGTTATATCCGTACCATATTCAACGGGTCCAGGCCCTACTTCCTAGAGATTTTCCATTACGCATCAATTTCTGCCAATGGTTTATTGAAATGGTTACCGAAAATCCCCAATTTGATGCCAGAATCTTGTTCACGGACAAAGCTAATTTTTCCAGGAACGCCATACAAAATTTTCATAACAATCACTTCTGGGCAGAAGAAAACCCACATGCCATTACGGAATCCCACCACCAAGAGCAATTTTCTGTAAATGTTTGGGCTGGAATTATTGGTGATTATTTAATTGGGCCTTATTTTTTACCAGCCAGATTGAACGGAATCAATTATCGCCAATTTCTTGAACACACTTTACCAAATTTGCTAGACGACGTCCCTATTTTAACCCGACATCGTATGTGATTTATGCACGATGGTGCACCTGCCCATTTCAGTCTCTTAGCACGAGAGTTTTTAAATCAACATTATAGTAATCGATGGATAGGGCGCAGAGGAACACAATCGTGGCCACCTAGATCCCCTGATCTAAACAGTCTAGATTTTTTCCTGTGAGGACATCTAAAAACGTTGGTTTACAGCATCCCAATAAATACTGAAGGAGTTGAGAAACCGCATAATAGTTTGTTTCGACACTATCAGGAATACTCCAGGAATTTTTCAAAGGGTACGAGACTCAATGAGGAGAAGAGCTGAAACATGCATTCTTGCAGGTGGTGGCCACTTTCAACAGCTAATCTACATTATTTTCGTTTTTGTTCACACGTTATTTAATGTTAGTTGTTTAAATTTAATGTTAAAAAATAAACCATAGGCACATAGCGAATGCGCATTTAATGCTTTTTATTTTTTTTGTCGGAAACTGTTTGTCGGACGATAAAAAAGGCAAGATATTAAATTTGGCCTAAAATGAATGAGTATTTTAAAAATAATTTTTAGCTTGAGAAAAAGCAGTGGCGCACATAATATTTTTACAAAATGTCTAGTCCAAACCCTTTCAAGACGCCACTGGTTAAAAAATTTTAAAATTTTTCTACACCAAAAAATGGCTATTGATGCTTAGAGGGCATGTGTGAAAAATTCATAAAAGTAGCTAGAAAGTTGTTAAAGTTATGATAGAAAAACGATTTTTTTCCTAAAACTTTAACGCCCTGTAGTTCGAAAGTTGATAGGTAAAGGATCAGCATCTTATTCTGAAACACCCTGTATAAACAAACGCGATTTTTGACAAAATAACAGCCTAATAATTAAATTTGAAACATGCAGTTCTTAGAGCAATAATCTAACATGAAAATGTCAACTTACCAGTTTACAGCCTTTAACAGTTATAACAGATTTTAAATTTTCAACACAAACACTTTTTGAGTGTGACAATCCGATTTTGTCACAAATGAACTCTTAGAATCTAATGCATTATATCACAGCCTGACTTGTATTGTGTCGTTTAAAAAAATTGAATTTTGCCTTTTAAAACGATGTTTGCTTCCCTGTATAAAGTAAATATATACCTTGCCCTTTTAAAACGATGTTGGTTCCCTGTATACTCTTCATAAATAAGTTCCTCAACAGGTTTAATAGTTTGGTCTGACATAGCTTCTACAAATACCAATAAATATCATACAAACAGTAAGTACGTACCCAAGGTCAACGGCCTCTGTTTTCGTTGTCTTTGACGAAGCAGGCTACATTATCCCCCTGTTTTAAATCACATATCTCCCTGGAATACACTATCGAAGACTTATTCTAGTGTCTCATTAGGTAATCCAATTAATATATTCCTTTGTTATGATAACCTGTCAAATCGACTAATGAATTTTCTAGGTTAATATTCTTCTTCTGAAACTATGTTTGGGCACTAATATTATTTAGCAACTCAAACTTCAATGGCTGTTTGCTCCGAGAATGGTAGGGGTATTCTGGGACTTGGGTTTTCTTTAAATAATTTTTAGTGAATTGTAGGATTTTCGAATTGACTTCTTATGTAAAACTGAATTTGGGTGCATCTGTTTCATTTCTCTTGGCTTGGAGTATCTGCAATTGAATGCGCACGGCTCTAAAGACTTCATTCCGTGTCGCCGCCAGTGTGTTAACTAGTCTCTCTCTTTCGGAGCGAGCAGGTAGTTCTGCCCTAACCTTTATTGTTCTGTGGTTCTGCCCGGGGGTGGGTGTCGCCCTAAATTCGCTTTCGGCACATTTTTCAACTTTTAACCCAAAATTCTCCATGCCGTGACTTCACTTAACTTCCAGCGTTCAACGAGGCAGCAGGCGTTTTTAGATCCAGGGCTATTCAAGCCATCTGTTTTCCAGGATTTGGGATCTTGAAGCGTCACTTTCTGTGCCCTCTTAGTTTGCTTAAATTTGCTTTAGTTTAATTTGGTTTCCGGGGCCACAGAAAGCCACATCGTGGGATTTTTTTTTGTCCAAGTTGTTCGCTGTTTGGAGTTAAGTCGGGTCACTAAGACCATAAGAGGCCGACCATTTGGAGCACACATCAACGTTGGAACCTCCTAATTCAATTTTAAAGACCCTACAGCTCCCTTAGGGTCTTTCTTCTCCGTCTTTTCTTCTTTACTCTTCATTACTTATCTTTTTTTCTGATTCGTGTCTTCGTCTTTCTGACGTCTTGTTGACGTCCCTCGACGCACCATCGGCTTCCTTCCCCTTTGGAAGAAGCCCACGAACAGCAGCAGTGTACTGCTTAACAGCTAAGTTTATTTATAAATACTAACCCCCCATATATATTTTTTTTCTTATTTCATTTAATAAAAGCCAGCATTAATTTTAATTCTTGTTGTTGTTTTACTTATGCAGCTCCCCCTGTGGTTTGCTTTATCTATTTCTTTTTTTTCTACCTAAGTTGAGAAGTCCAGCTGAGAGTGAGGCCCCAGCACCATCTTGGAGGTTTCCGTTTTGGCCTGGCTGCAAAACGGTGGCGCCCTATTTAAAACCAACCCTACTCTCTGGCAATAGAGCTAGGGCTTTTGCACGCGGTCCCTCAGCCTCTCACCTCAGCTTGGCTTCGTGGTTTTGGCTTCACTTTTACTTTTTAATTTTAACTTAATTTAAATAAATTCTGATTTAAAAAAAAATTAAAAAAAAAAAATATTTATAACAGCGAAAGACGCGTTGCATGAGGTTAAAATTTAGAATATTCAAGCGTACACCTTCGCTACTGATGAAGTCAAACTAAAAGTAATCTACCGTGCCCAAGACGCAGGGCTTAATAACCTATTCGGCTTCCGACCGCTCCCGAACGACGAATCGTTTGTAAACATGCAGTATGTCGTTTTGTACACCCTTCACCTATACTTAGTAGAGATAGAGTTACACATTTATGACTAAACAAATTAATGCGAGTTTAATTTAGAGATATAATAATATGTGGCATTGTTCCTAAATTTTGTTTTGATTTTAGTCCAACAAGAAACTACGAAAGTATGTATGTCAATATTGGAGGGGGTTAATCTGTGTATGACTTTAAGACAAAAAGTGAATATAGACTCCGTTCAACCGTTTTTGCTTTGCTGTTATATTACACGGTGATAAAAGTTTTGTTTTAAAAAATTCTTTTCTTTTTAATAACTTAGAAACTACATTAGATATTTTTATAAATTATTAATCTTGGTAGTGGCGTTCCAATTAATTTGTAAGTAATTTAAATTTATTGATTACTTTAGGTGATTAAAATGATACGCCACTGGTCCTTTAAAAATAAAAATAATTATATTAATGGTGTAATAAAAAAGATTTTTTGCCTGTCTTCCGTATCTTTTAGTAAAGGATAAAGAATTAAATAAGAAAATGCCCTCACCTCCATGGGTACATGCTGTAGCTCTTGTTCTCATAATAGTGCGCACTGTTTAAAGAATGTTTTAATATTCCTTATTTCATCACAGAAAGCTCTTATGTGATTCCTCAGTGCTCAGTTCTTCTACAGACTGGAGTGCCGTAAAAGATTTAGAATGCCCCCATAAGAAAAAGCCAAATTTATTTAAATCTGGGAACCTCGAGGGCCAATGCTGGGGTCCACCAAGACCTACACATTGGTTATAAAATGTACGATTTAAATATTCTCTTGCTTTTTAACTAAACCATTATACATATTCTATATTTATAATTATAATTGGCACTTTTTCAAGCATTCGGGCAAATCTTCCTCTAGATACCGGCGATAGTTATGGTCATTTAGACGCTCTCGCAAAAAGTGCCAATTAAGTAGTTTTCAACAATTCCAACCCAGACATTTAACGAAAATTGCTCTTGATGGCTAGATTCGATAATAACATGTGGGTCTTCTGTCCAAACATGAATATTGTGGAAGTTTCTGATAGCGTTTATTAAAATAAAAAAACGTTCCATGTCCAAGCCGGGATTCGAACCCGGGACCTCTTGATTGCCGGGCGAAAGCACTTCAACCCGACCACCGAGGTCGACTAGAATTGCCTTCAGACTTGATACCTACTACACCGTTTGGAAGTTGGGACTTTATTTCGATTTATCGATGTTTAAAATAAACACCGATGGTATAAAAAAAAAAGATCAAAACTAAAACATCGATGTTAAAATTTCCTTAAAGTAACACATTATAGGAGATAAATGCATATAAAGATTAATAACATTTTACGCAGAACCCCCAAACCACTGGGCAGCACCCCAGACATCCTTCCAAACTCACATCAGCAGAAACACCCGCGAGTCCCTAGGCAATTATTTGCTCGAAAACACTCCTAAAAAGGGTGTTTTTGACTTTTTCCCACTCGGATCGAACCGGGACCCTGCCCATCGTGTTCTGCATCAAAAATTACCCTTACCTTGATCGAGTTTGTCCACCAACCTGCATAATTTGAGTGGAATATAATATCACATTATTATGGTAAAAATATACATTACGAGCCAAGAAAAGCAAACAACGAGAAGCGACTATATGACATTTGGCGAAATCAATGTAGTGGGAGGTAACCCGGCCAACTGTCATAGGCTTAAGCCGGCCGTGTTTCAGTCGTTAGTCCGGTAGTCGATGAGTTATCGTTATCGAGTTTAGTTGTCGTTTTTGTTGAAAGAAGTGTATTGTTTGACTGTTTGTTTTTGTGAGTGCTGTGCTATTATAAAACTATGCCTGGTAATACCTGTGCGTTTCGAGGGTGTCACTCAAAAAAAGGTCAAGGAATAAGCATGTTTTTATTTCCAAAGGATCCTGAACAGTAAGTACATTTGCACCGCTATGATACATCTGTTTATATTTGTTTTGTTACATTTATATTAAAGTATATTATTATATACAATTACCCTTATCTTAATTTGAGTGGAGTATAATACCACAACTATTATGATAAAAATATACATTATGATATTCATTTATACATAAAATACAGATTTAAAAACTAACCATGGGTTTACGTACCAAAATATCCGCCCTAACTAACCTACCTACTAAAATTAGATTTTGTGTATTATTACATTACACACTAGGAATTAACATCCAAGCTAAAAATCAAAACTTTGTGACACTCGTAGAATATTACGAGTACAAACTGGCTATTATAAGTGACAATGGCGTGGGATGTGAACATACTTTTATCGTTTTTACTAAAAATCAGCTGTTTTATAAAAGTTGTATATTCTTTTCATAGAAAATGAAGGTGGGTTAAACGTGTTTGAATCTCGTAAAACCGGTGATTATCATGAGGATATGAACTCGGGAGTGTTTGAAGATTGGTTTAAATCCATCTTACCGCGTATTGAACGTGGGTCGGTAATCGTGATGGATGAAGCTTTGCCAACTTCTGCGTGGCGAAAAGGAAAGATTGTTGACTGGCTCGAAGAAAAAAATATAGCATTTGGCGAAAAATGCTAAAACTGCAGTTACTCGATCTTGCAAGACTTCACAAAAAAAAATATACGAAATATATAGTGGATGAAATGGCTCGTGAACGAGGTGTTACAATATTACGTTTACCGCCTTACCATTGTGAACTAAATCCAATCGAGCTTATATGGGCACAGATATAAGGCGAAGTGGCGCGTGAAAATAAAACTTTTAAATTAAAAGATGTTAAAGAAGTGTTAAAAACGGCAATAGCGAATGTACAAGCAGCAGATTGCGATAAGTGCGTATTACATGTCGAGAGCGTAGAAAAAAAATGTGGGACTTAGATGTACGCGTTGGAGTCATGGTAGAACTTATTGTTATAAATCCTGCAGATGACAGCAGAAGCGACAGTAATGAAATGTTTTCATCGTCAGATAGTGAATAATCGCTATAATGATAATACTTAATGAATTTAAAATTGTAACGTATTGCCATTATAACACTTTTCAATGTCGGCGTGGAATATACCTAATTTGTCAAATTATTATCAATTAGTGTTCATTAGGTAACAAAATAGTTAGGAAATTTATAAACATTTATAATTTAAAGAATTTATAATTTAGGTTTAGGTTTTGCCCTCAATCCACTATTATATGTTTCTATTATTATGTAGTATAATAAAAACATTATAAAAATAACATATACTACATTGCTTTATTATTCTTTTTGGATTTTATACCTGCGTAATTTGGTTTCTCTAATTACTTCATTAGATCACCAAATGTAAAAGCTTAATTTATTTTTCAGTTTAATTTATAATATTATATTTATTATAGTAAATGTAAATATATTATAATAATAAACAAAAAATTCATATATTTTTTAAATTATTATTGTTTAAAATGACACGCCTCTGGAATTGGCGTTCCCCTTACGTCTTGTACACACCGGTAAAAATGAGTCACTGCCAATTATTTTGGTACCGGAGTATAATAGAATTGTTTAAAATCATCACATCCTCTAAGATATTAGTTTTCATTAAGTTTAGATAGCAATATTATTTTTGTTTTAAATTTGCATTTCACTGAAAAGCTTGGTTAGCATTAAACTTAAAAAAAGTAAAAAATACTACAAGGATGATGCAGCGACTCTACTCGTACTGCAGTCTGTTAGAGAAAACAAGATACTGTTCTTGGGGAAACGAGCTACACAACAATAGGTGGTCCAAAAAAGTACTATTCAAGAAACTTTAAACCAAAATAACCACATATTAAAAGAGGGCGATGATGGCAAAGGGTTGGATTTTTGTTTCTGTGTAGGGAGTAAGATTTTAGGTTAGTTGAGATTCCATAAACTTATAATAATGTTCTCGGATGAGATGAGTCCACGTTTTCGACGAATGGAACTGTGGCATCGCAACATGTTCGCTATTGGAGTGATGTTTGCTCAGAATCCCATCTATCGTATAATAGGACCGTATTTCTTCGCAAATACTTGTAAAAGAAATTCTTATTTAAATACGTTAAATACCTCTTTTTCTAATCATTTGAAACAACTACCATGAGATTACCTAAGTAACATGTACTTCCAGCAAGATGGATGCCCAGCCCATTTTGCTATAGAAGTAAGGAATAGCTTGATTTGGAATTTGGACAAAAATGGATCGGGCAAAATGGTCCAGTTTTATTGCCCCCAAGTCCCGACCTTACGTTGGCAGATATGTATTTGTGGCGACGCCTAAAACAGTTAACTTATGCGAATCCCATGCTAAATGATGAGAACATTTTAAAACAAAGAATTATACAAGCTGTAGAAGCAATATTCCTAGAGGAAGTACGGAGGAGTTTTGACTATCTTATAGCCCAACTGGAAAAATGCGTCTGCATGGTGGAGCGGTGTTTAAATAATTATTGTTATGCTATCTGATTTTGGTCTATTTTTATAAATTATGCCTTAAATTATAATCATGTATTGGTTTATGTTTATCGTATGGTATCGTAATGTTTTATTTTACATTTCAAAGTAATTTGAAATAAATTAGTATGTATTGTTATAAAAAACAATTCGCCCTAAACAATAATCGGGTGCCAGTATTCACCTTAGGATAACCTGAAAGAAACTGCGACAAGGCAACCTATCCACTCTGGCAACCCTACGCCCTGGAGGATGTACTTCAGACAACAGTCCCCAAAATTGATCTATGTTGTGCTGCCTAAAACTCACCCCTTAGCTAGCTCAACTCAGGGCAGGTTCGCTATTTTGTCTCTAGATTGAGAGGTTTAGCACTCTTATATGAGTGAGTTAAGTCAAATCCTGAAGGCGCCACCGCAGTTTTATTTTACTTAAAAGCCTTTAAAGGTTCTAGTGTTTGGCCTCAGAAAAAAACAAACTAGGGAAAAAAAATACTTATGTCACAATCGGTATACATTAGCTTCTTATAAGCTCTCATTCACTCAAGTCCCTCAAAGTCAAAATAAAAGCCAAATTTTCGCAGAAGCCAATACAAATATTTATTCTTAAAGTGGTGTTAAGTCCTTGGCTACTTGGTTTTATAAATGCAGGCTCCTCTTACTTTGGTGGACGATAGATACTTAAAGTTAAAAGATGAATAAGTAAAATGAAATATTAAAGTGATAGTACTAGGTTTGACAATAAAAGTTATGAAGGTTTAAATTTACAAAGTTATCGATAAAAGAAAGCAAAAAGTCAACCCCTGTTTGACAGGGTTTTGCACAAGACGGCAACTGTCAGACCTTAAAAATGACTGTTCAGTCTGATCTGGCAGCCACATAGACCATCCAGGACATTGCCTCAGACTTGGAATTTCCGCAAGGTCTGTGCAATAACCTTTCACAACTAACTAAAAATCTACCATAAGAGCATTCTTAAAGTACAATACAAAATCTTACGAGTACCTGTGGTTACTCAATAAGCATACTAGCCACTCGGGCATAGATAAGTTAAAATGTCAAAGTTACAAGTGTTAAATTTAGAAAAAACAAATGGCCTTTAGCCGGGAAACAAAAATATTTACTTTATAATAATAAATTGTAAATATATTTACAACAAAAGTAGCTGTAACAGACTACCTAACGTTTTGAACTACTAGAGACTCTTGTGACGTCTTAACGCTATGTCGACATACGCTAGGGGAATTGTGCCTGAGATGGCATACCCGGGTGAGACGGCATATTGGCGTTTTTAGCGAAAACGCTTTAAATTTGGCAACTATGTGCATCGGCTTATATGCACTTGGACATAAAACGGTCGCTGTGTAAATTTAGTTCGTCTGTAAGTGTCGAAGGAGTTAGTACGGTCTGTTGTATGCTGTCGGTTCGTGGAAAGTTTTCTGTCGGGTATCATATAAGTGTTTGTTACTTCGAGTGTTTAAAGTTCTGCTAAAATTTGCTAATGTAGTAGTGTTTATTTGTACAAGCTGTATACATTAGCCGCACAAGATAGTATAAAAATGTAAGTGTAAACTAACAACATACGTCTAAAGTTATTCATGTATTTCAGGGCAAGATGGCATATAGTTGATCAGGTTAAGATGGCATGGTATGCCGTCTCACCCTGAAGTCATATCACCCACAATTAATATATCGCTTAGTTTCTCCTATTTTTTTCCAGATTTTATAAAAATGGTTGGTAAATACGTCCGAAAGTCACAGCGACAAAGTTGGAGTGAAGAAAATATGGTAGAAGCACTAAACGCAATTAAAAATAAACAAATGGGATGGCTTTTGGCCTCGAAATCATTTAATGTACCGCAGACAACGTTAAGAAGACGTGCAAAAAATGATCGTGGATCCAATAAGGGTTACTTAGGAGGGCATGTTCCAACTTTTAATGCCGAGTTGGAAAATGAATTGGTGCGCCATGTAAAAGAATTAGAAGTGCGTTTTTTTGGACTAACAACGTTAGATATTCGGAAACTTGCCTATGAAATTGCCGATGTAAAGAAGATTCCAAATAGGTTTTCACAGCAAAATAAAATGGCAGGCTGGGATTGGCTGAAGGGATTCCGCAAACGAAATCCTTCTATTTCGCTTCGTACACCAGAGGCAACATCAGCTGCAAGAGCTCGTGGGTTTAACAAAGTTCAGATTAGGAAGTATTTTGATAGCCTTGAGAAAGTGATAGATGAACACAAATTCTCTCTTGAAAATATATACAACATGGATGAGTCCGGGCTCTCAACTGTTCCATCAAGAAATTCTAAAATGTTGGCAACTAAAGGTCGAAAGCAAGTTGGTGTTCTAACAAGAGCGGAGAGAGGCCAACATCTTACAGTTGTATGCTGCTTCAACGCCATTGGAACTTACGTACAACCTGTCTTATTATTTCCAAGGAAAAATATGAAAAACGAGCTTATGGATCATGCTCCAGTAGGAGCTTTGGGTTTAGCACAAGAAACTGGGTGGATGACAGGAGAAACTTTTTTGAAATATCTAAAACATTTTGTCAAGTATGTCAAACCATCTGTAATAAATAAAGCACTCCTTCTCTTAGACGGACACAGTAGCCACAAAAATTTTGAAGCTTTGACATATGCAAAAGACACACAGGGTGCAACCTTTAGACGTTTGTTTTTTCGGCCCACTCATGACATATTATAATCAAGAACTATTTCGTTGGCTTAAGTCTAATCCTGGAAGAACGGTGACACATTTTCAAGTCGGTGGCATACTGAAAGAAGCTTACAATAAAGCTGCAACAATAGAAAATGCTGTAAACTCTTTTTCTGAGACTGGCATATATCCACTTAATAAAGACATTTTTCCAGAATGGATGTTTTAACCGGCGGAAGTTACTGATCAAGAAGAAAATTTAATACCAACAGAAATCAATTGATAATACAATAACAAATTTGATAAACTGCAGCCGTTAGTGTCTAGAGAAAATAAAAATGGCTGTCCAAACGCGAACGTGGATGATTCTCAGCCGTCAGTGTCTGTATCAAATGATATTAGTTTGCAAAGTCCAAATATATCTATAGAGTTTATTTCTCCGCTGCCTGTTTCTTCTGCGGTAACAAAAAATCGAAAACCGAGAAAGGGAGGAAAGTGTGGTGTACTCAACAGCACACCTGAAATGGAAATTACCAAATCAGCTGTTGTAGAAAAAGAAGCAGCAATCTTACGAAAATCTGCTAGGGCAACAAAAAGGAAATTAGTAATTGTCGAAGAAACTGAAGAAGAAATAGGAGGCGTTCCAGTAGACGATCACGAGGACGACGATGCTGCTTGTCTGTACTGCAACGAGCTCTATTCCTTTTCTCGCTCTGAGGGCTGGATTCGCTGTCAGAAATGTAATGAATGGTGTCATTCCGACTGTGCCGGAGTCAGCAGAAGAATAAAGCAGTTCATTTGCGATGTTTGCAAATAAGATGGACTATTTTTTATTAATACATACTTTTTTTTTTATTTATATTTGTTTAAAGTTCTCTAAAAATTTTGTATATTTAACTTTAACCTTTAACTTCCTACTAAATGTGTGTGCATTTGTGTTGTGTTCTTATAATTTCATTTTGTAAATTATTTTCTTTTGTAGGAACTTTCTATATTTATTAATAAAATGTTACTTTGCATTACATAGGTACATAGTTTTAGTTTGGCTTGGGTGAGATGACATAGTATGTCATCTTACCCTTATATATCAGTGTGAGATGGCATAGGTACACTTTTTTTTTGGTTACTGTCAAAGTTATATATTTTGAAAGTTAAATTCCAATCAGTAGATGTTAAGTGTAAAAGATGAATTAAAAATGCACTGGACTGATCATGTTCTTTAATATAATTTGTTTCGCGAAAAAATAAGGGCTCAAACAAAAAGTATGCCATCTCAGGCACAATTCCCCTACACGTTTACATTGCACAAGCTCTGTACATAACATGGGCGCAAAACTTTATCAAAACACTGTATATCAAACAATACGCAAATGAAAAATATTAAGATTTTAGGTTGACTACCTTTTAAAGAGAAATGAACACAGGGTAATGATACTTAACTGCAACTTTACGTGCTACCATATTTCCTGAAGACTCGATCTTCAGTAAACACACACATGGTCCCTAAAACAGCTAAAGTGGATACTGCTACACAGCTAGTCTCCAATAATTCAAATGGTACATGGCAACTGGCACGTCCCGCGTCCAGGCATTTCCAAAAGAAAACTAGTAATCTAGTTTGTACTCGGACTTTTAGCCCCTACCAAAAAAAAAAACCCTAAAATCGAATTTTAGATATACAACATGAAAGAGAAATCTTTCATAACACCCAACGAGGGTAATTCAGATACTAAAGTTTAAACCTACCTCAAATAATTAACGAGGGTTTCAATTTACCAAGTGGCGTCTATGACCGCTGTTGAAGTTCATAAAAGCATTTTAAATCGGTATTCCGCCCAAAGAATAGGCAAACTACAAAGCTATACCCTTTTTAAAACATTTGTGGATGTTTTATCGGCACTACATTGCCGTCCCTGTCCAAGAAACTAAACTTAGAGAGCTATTTCCACAAACGTGCTTTAACTTCCAGTGTCCATGGTAGAAAGGGCCGATAACATTCCCTCTTCAACGTACATAGTTACCAAAACAAAAACGTTGACAAATTAAAAAAATCAACCCTATCTATGAAAACTAACCTCTATACACCATAGAAAATCAACGGCGACCGAAGTCAACCCACGCAACCAAGCAAAAATTAACCAGACGTGGCCGTGAAAATGCACAGAAACTGTCAGTCTGACACTGACCTATTGTCGATTTTCTTAAAAACAGCTAATTTACAACAGCCGAGACATTTAACCTACATCTCAAATACAAGAAGTTATTTCTATTGATAACTTGAAAAGTTTATCAATTACTAATTAACAAAATGAAATATTTGAAATAAAACCTGTCGGCAAGTAGTATTAAACAAGAAACAGAAGAAATCAATCCACTTGGCTATGTCTTACAAGATACAAAACATTCCTGGAATATAAACATCAACAAAGGTTTGAAACTAAACATAATGAAAATTTTGGCTATTACAGGTAACTTAATTAGTAATTAATGTTTAAGGTGAGAGTCTACATATGTATTTTAACAATTTAAAACCGAAAACGTAACATAGATAATCAAACTTATGAAATGCAATTTTCGAACTGTAACAGTATTGTTTGTTCCGTTATTAACATTGTAAACTAATAAAATCTTTAAAAGTTCTACACAATGACGTTTTGCTTGACACTGTAATAATTTATTTCTGAGATACTTAATCAAAGGTGTTACTTAAAGGTACACAAAATGAAAGGTACACCTACCAAACTTTTCAGTGAAATGCAAATTTAAAGCAAAAATATTATTGCTATCCAACCTTAATGAAAACCAATATCTTAGAAGATGTGATGAATTGTAACAATTCTCTTAAATAGCATTTTGCTAAAAACTTAGGAATAAGAGTTTTTTACTCCTGTAAAAAATTTGAGTTTTAACTTTTTGGACACCCTGTATATACTTCCTTTTTTTTATCGACAATCGTATTTTTTCAGCAAGCAAAAATTGTTATAAAGAATGACATTTCCTCGAAAAATTAGTAAGGTACATTAAAAAAGAAACACTTTACCTAAACACACCAAAAGTCCTCAAAACCCCTACAAAATATTAAAGTAACATATCGCTATAGTGTTTAATTATTATGAAAAATTAGCTTAATTTTTAATTATTACATGACTTTTTCAACCTTGTATAAAATCAACACACAGACGAAAATACTAAGGAAATGTAAGAAAAACAAACGTCTCAAACCTGGAAACCTTGAGTTACAGAAAACGCCTTTTTGGGAAAATTATGTAAATTTTGGTATTTCAACAGAATTGGCCTTTCTCTATCAAAAAATTTTTTATTATAGAAAATGTAAAAAAAAACAATTCGACATTTATTTTTCGATTTATATGATGAATTTTGCTAAACTCCAATATAATTTGGGACATTCGGTACAGTAATGTCACTTAAATATTTTACATGAAAATCTTCCATAATTTTGTATCTATAATAACTTGTTTTTAAAAAAACCAAGACAAATGAGACGTAGCTGTTAACCCACATAAATTAAAAAACTACTTTTTGGGACATCCTGTATAAGTGAATTTTCAATTGTCAACTACATTGGCCTTTCTCTACCAGTAAATTTGCATAGATATTCCTGGTCAGTAAAAATATGCAAAAAAAATAGTTTATCTTAATATTTTCAGATTTTTTCGATCAACTCAAATCATATTTTAGGACATCCGGCGCACTAAGGTGGATTAAAGACAGTCGCTCTAGTGTAAGAGGACAAAATATGATCATATACAATTGGCTTAGTTAGAGACTATTAATTTTTCCAAGACTTTGTTTTTGCCCTGTATAAAATCAACACACATAAATAAGTTAATCTACGACAGTGCCATTATGAATTCATAATAACATCCAAATGTTAAGATACAAAAACAAAAAGAAAGTCGGTGCAAACTATTACGCTTTGCGCGATATTTTCGACATTCGAAGGGACACTTTCGGATTCAGAATCTCCCATATTTAAATTATTTTTGGCCAACACTTTGCATACAATAGAAAATTAGACGGCAATAATGACGTTGTCAAAATCGAAATTGAAACAATCAAAAATGCGGTTACCATGATAACGACTATTATGAAAACCTGAAAATTTTAAAAATTACGAAAACGTTATCTGATATCAATGGAATTTAGACGAATAAAATCTATTTGCACTGTCGTAGATTAAATTTTGAATGCTACACGTTCGATATGAACTTTGTTAATGAAACTTGTGCAATTAAACCACTCGGCTAATGCCTCGTGGTTTAACGTTGCACGCGTTTCATTGTAGTGTTCATATCGAACTAGTATCATTAATAACTATAAAAAGACTAAAGAAATGTAAGAAAAACGAACTTTTCAAACCTGGAAAATTTGAGCTACAAAGGCCTTTTTGGGACATCATGTATAAGTGAATTTTCGTGTATCAACAGAATTGGTCTTTCTCTACCAATACATTTCCATAGATAATCCTGTTCATTGTTAATATGCAAAGAAAAAAGAAAACAGTTCTGTATATAATCCTACTGTTAATATAAATTTTGTGTGTCTAAAATATTTTAGCAATTTACAATAAGTTCAACAAACGTTTCTATTTATTCACAACATATCGACTTCTTCTGGATCCTTATCCTTATGCCGAAGAATGTGACTATTTAAATGGAATTTAAACTTAGTTTCATAGGCACAATGAGTGCATTTGAACATATTGACTTCCCCTGGATCCTTATGCCGAAGAAAGTGACTATTGAAATGGTTTTTAAACTTAGTTTCATAGGGACAATGAGTGCATTTAAACATATTTACTTCCCCTGGATCCTTATGTCGAAGAAAGTGACTATTTAAATAGCCTTTAAATTTAGTTTGATAGTCACACTGAGTGCATTGAAACATATCGACTTCCTCTGGATCCTTATGCCGAAGAAGGTGTCTGTTTAAGCTACTTTTCAACTTAGTTTCATAGGCACATTGGCTGCATTTAAACATATTGACTTCCCCTGGATCCTTATGACGAAGAAAGTGACTATTTAAATGGTTTTTAAACTTAGTTTGATAGTCACATTGAGTGCATTTAAACATATTGACTTCTCCTGGATCCATATGCCGAAGAAAGTGGCTATTTAAATGGTTTTTAAACTTAGTTTGATAGTCACATTGAGTGCATTTAAACATATTGACTTCCCCTGGATCCTTATGCCGAAGAAGGTGACTACTTAAATATCCTTTAAACTTAGTTTTGTAGTCACACTGAGTGCATTGAAACATCTTGACTTCCCCTGAATCCCTATGCCGAAGAAAGTGATTATTTAAATGACTTTTAAACTTACTTTTATAGTCACACTGAGTGCATTTAAAAATATTGACTTCCCCTGGATTCTCATGACTAAAAAGGTGACGGTTTAAAAATATTTTAGACTTAGTTTGATAGGCACATTGCGTGCATTTTAATATATTGACTTCACCTGGATCCTTATGCTGAAGAACGTGACGGTTTAAATGATTTTTAAACTTAGTTTGATAAGCACATTGACTGCATTTAAACATATTGACTTCCAATGGATCCTTATGCCGAAGAATGTGACTCTTTAAATTATTTTTCCGCTTAGTTTGATAGGCACATTGACTGCATTTGAACATGGTTACATCACCTGGATCCTTATGCAGGAGAAGGTGTTCATGCAAATTATATTTATACTTAGTTTGAAAGTCACACTGATCGCATTTAAATTTATTAGCTTTCGCTGAATCCTTACGGAGACGGTGCTTGTCGGAGTTTCTTTGCCGAAATAACATTGAGGCATTCTTAATGTTTACTCTAGGTTTGTGGCCAACCCGATTATGACATTGCTGATGAGTCTGGAGTTTGCTGTAATAAAGAAAAACATTATATGAATCGTAAGAGTTAATTTTTTAGTAATACAGTAAAACCTCTGTTTGCAACCACCTCTATATACTTAGTGGCCACCTGCGTTAAACAACCGGTTACGAATTCCTCATATTAAAAAATTGAAATCCCATTATTCTATACCCCTCTTTACCGATCTATCTGTTAAACGACCGCGGGCACTCATCATCGGAATTTTTAGTAAACATGAATGCTAAAAACACCCTTCATTAGGAGCAGTAAAGCTCGACCCGACAATTCTTAAGAAATATAGGTACATACACTAATTACTTTAATGCAGGCGGATCCATTCAATTTGCTTTAAAGGCTGATTGTTGGGGAAACGATTGCTCAAATGCAATAAAAATAATGAAATTAAATGCAACCAATGTTTTCAGAATCAATACTACTTTTTGTCTAAATAAGATAGCTGCTTTTCAAATATTTCTTTAGCAACACAATTCCTCAACGGTCAGAGAAACAGAGAAACAAAATGCATTTTATGTTTTCAGAACGAATAATATTTTCGTCCAGACAAACAACAAAATTTGCCAATATTATTCTAAAACAGCGGCCTGTCGCTACGGTAAATTAAGCAAAAAAGTGTTCTCAACACAGTTCAATATTAAAACGTCTATCTTTGGAAATTGTAAAAACGCATATTCTTTGACACATCTTGCCGCTAGGAAATTAAGCCTATCGCAGTAGACAGGACGGGAAAGCAACAATTGGTCCTAAGAAAACATGGCGGGACAATAAATAGCCAATTAGGGACCAACGCGCGAAATATGTTACCTTGTGATTGATCAGTCTGACAGCGGGGCGTGATTTTCTGGCGACAGCAAGCTTACGGTTCCTCGCGAGACACTGCGAATTAAACTCTTGAAAGGTCAATACGTACGTCAAAATTAATGTGGGTCATCGTCCGTCGGACATGACAATTGCAATCGCTTAAATAAAAGCACCAAGTAATAAGTGTAGTAATGTTATAAAAGTTGTCCTGTACTAAAGTTAGTAATTAAAGTTAATAATTAATCATGTATTAAAGAGTTATCTTGTAAACAAGTGCCGAATTGGATGAATAAACGCCAAATTAAATGTGATCTAACTGTCTAATTCACTTAGCCAAGTATAAAAAACCAACCAGTGAAATAACCTAAACCCCAGGAATATACAAAACCTCACCGTTTAATGTTGGGAGTTAGAAATACAACTTGATTCCCACACTGATAAATCGGTTGTTAACATTAATTTTGTTTTAGTTTTGAAATAATCGAGGAAATTGAAAAAACTGGTTTAAGCACCAGGAAATTGGCTGAAAAATTTAAAGTGGGTAAGACCCAAGTGACTATGTTGCTTCAAAATAAAGCAGAAGTCTGTTTCAAGAAGGGGGCAACGGTGAACAAAAAAGATAATTTCCCGAAACCGAAGGACTGGTAGTGGACCAAGTTGTCTATAACTGGTTTTGTAAGGCGCGAAAGAAGCACTTACCAATATCCGGGCCCATAATTCAAGCAAGAGCCCATGAATCTGCTCAATGTCTAGGACTGGATAACTTCAAGGCATTAAATGGATGGTTAGAAAAATTCCGTCGTCGGCATGATATTACCTTCAAGAAAATATGTGGCGAATCAGCCGATATCAATATCTGCACTGTTTGGAAAGAAAGGTTATTGACCATTTTAAAGGATTATGCCCCAAGGGACGTATTTAATGCAGATGAGGCAGGTCTCTACTATCGTGCATTGCCAGCAAAAACATGCATTGGAAGATAACAAGTGTACTGGAATAAAACCAGCAAAGCAACGATTTACCATTCTGTTCTGTGCAAATATGGGAGGTGAGAAGGAAGAATCACTTATAATAGGCAAAAGCAAAGAACCTCGATGTTTTAAGGGCGCACATATCGATAAGTTACGCCAACAGTGGGTCTCAAACGTGGATGACAGCCGACATCATGACAACATGACTTCGCAGATTTGATACCAAGATGAAAAAGCAGGTTAACAATTTCGATAAAAAATTTTAAAATCTTACATATAGAAAATAGAGGCCCAAAACTCAACTTCTTAGAATCTTTGGAAATAAACAAGCTTAAAAATTCCAACCTATTACTTAATGACCAGATAGATCCTAACAATTCTCCTTTGTTAAATTTATTCAATTAGCCAACTATTATCCTTTTTATAACTATTTCGTTAATAAATCTTGTGTATCTTTGAATTCAATGATGTTATTTAGATTTATAATAATTATTTACCGTAAAAACCCAGATGTATTACTACTATATCAATTAGCCTGTCTTTAATTACTACAAACCTCAATTTTGTATCATTCATACACTTTATTCTGAAGAAGCTACTGTGTAGCAAAACATGTCAAACTATTTTATGTAATACAGTGGAAATTAACCAGTAAAACTCCTGTTTTTCTGTTTATCCGTAATTAATTATGGATCTCCACCAAGTATCGGCTGATTCGATCAAGATATATGTAGATACTTATTAATAAACAAACACTGTAAAATGGATTTGATTCCCCGAGGGTGGTCGCTATTGAGAGATTTTACTGTATTACCATGTACAGGGACATGTCTTTAAATGTCTCGCCAGAAAGGTGATTTTCCAATCAGCTACATAAAAAAATTAAATCTTCAGAATGAGCGCTAAGGGTTCCCAAGAGAACATCTGTCTGTGTACCAAAAAACAGCTTCCTTGACAGATACGAGATCATAATAATGCGTCTCCTGAAACCGCGCCAGCGCCTATCCCGGCTTTATTGTATGAAAAATCATTGTTTCCACTCAGATATGATCCTTCTGACTGCACTATATTACAACCCAGTCAGACTTGAAGAGACACAAGGAGGACAGTGTTAGGTACAGGTGATATATTTTTTTTTCTTTTATTATTATTATTATTGCTATCCATAAATGCTATAATGGTATTTTTATCAATAAATGTTACAATATAAACGAATTTTACATAAGGATACATAATAAACAATTTGCCTAGGTACTGCAACAAAAATTTTCAAGGAAAACTAATGACAATTAAATTTCAATTTTTTTACATCAATCTAAAAGTAATTGCTTTTCATACAATTGCACAATAATAGCCAGAGGATTAAAGACAAACTTCTTGAATATGCACAGAAAAAAGCAAACTTACTGGCGGAACTATTCTCTTCAAATTCAACGGTTAATTTTCAGGGAAAAACTTCACCCAACGTTCCCCCTGTAGAATTTAGAATGCCCCAGATTATTTTCCGGCAGCGCCATGTTAAATGAATCTTGAGAAGTCTAGACACCAAAAAAGCTTCTGGTCCTGACGAAATTCCAGCCATCGTAATTAAGACATGCGACCAAGTACTTGAAAAGCTTTAACATTATTAGTGACCGCCAGTATGGATTCCCTAAGTCTAGATCAACAGGAGACCTTCTCGCTTATCTTACTCACGTTTGAAACAACGCAATAGAACATCATGGGGAGTCCCGGGCGGTAGCACTGGACTTTTCCAAGGCCTTCGACCGAGTATGGCATTAGGGGCTCCTAACTAAAGTAAGAGCATACGGAATGCCGGTTCAATTTTGTTCATGGCTGTCAAGCTTTCTTAAAGACGGTTCTATGCGAGTGGCGATGGACGGATTTCTTTCAGACACATTGAACATCAACGCCGGAGTCCCTCAAGGTTCTATATTGTCGCCCACCCTCTTTTTACTATACATTAACGATATTTTGGAAAAAACTTAAAATCCTATACATAGCTTTGCTGATGACAGCACACTTGTTTCATCTTTTACTTGGGATGCTCGAACATCGACTGCCAGTGCACATCTCTATAGGCAGCAAGAGGTCTCACATCTCAACAAAGACCTGGAAGAAATTCTGTCTTGAGCTGACAGTAACCAAGTAGAATTTAACGCTAAAAAAACCCAGGCGGCAGTATTTTCTGAAAAAGTTAATGTTGAAGAACCGGATATAGTCATGGCGGGACACTCGATTCCCTTGGCTTCATCAATTCATTTATTGTGCGTCAATTTGGATAGTCGTATGCCTTGGCATAGTCACGTTGCGGCCATCGCTAAGGTAGCCTCGCAGAAGCTTGGAATACCTTTCCGAACTAAGAACCTCTATACACCCCAACAACTTTTGATGCTCTATAAAGCCCAAATTCAACCATCGCTGGAGTATGTTCGCATATTTGGGGCTCTACTCCTAAAGATACCCTAAGATTGCTGGATTCCATTCAAAGAAGAGCCATTCGTTTTCGGTTACCATGATTTGACAAACAACCTGGAAAGCTTCAAACATGGAAGGCAAGTTGGCGACTTGAGTCTATTTTACAAATATTTTCAAGGCAAGTGCTTAACTCAACGACGAGCCACTGCAACCCACCCGTACGTAGTTCAGCTTAGTGTCACACGCACGACACTGTTTAAAAACTTTTTCATCCGGAGAACGTTATCACTCTGGAACGACCTCTCTGAGGCCGTGTTCCCCAACGAGTATAATCTCCAAAGATTCAAGACCAACGTGAATCGTTTCCTGCGCACACGCACCGTTCGTAAGCGACATGAAGGATTAATCCTGCAGTGTTGTGCCTAGTGTATGTGTTTAATTATACGTCTTTGGGCAATAATTAGATGATTCAATTAGGTTGCTCCCCACCCAATAAGACAGAAGCGACTAGACTAGTGCAACATAAATTCTGCCAAGAATCTATATTTAAACAGACGAGAATTGCATTTCTGTGTCAAAAGCCCTTTGAGGTCCCTTACCTTTTCGTCAGATCCGGAGCCTTGCCGATGAGCCGTAGACGGCGAAACGCGTCCAAGGATTGGGTCTGACGAAAATATAAGGGACAACTCTGTACTAGGGCTCGGAATTGTATTCGAATAGTTCGAATATTCGACTATTCTAAATTCGAATTTTTTGTTAGTTAAAAAATTCGACTATTCGACTATTCAAATAGTCGACTATTCGAAATTCGAATATTCGACTATTCAAGTATCTATTCAATTGATTCTATTGTTTCTATTGATTTTTTGTGTTCAGTAAATAATCAATTTGTTAAGAGTTTTTTTATTTATTACAGAGTTCTCAAGTTCTCATATCTTGAAATAATTTAACAGAATTATTTATTTGTCATCTTACTTTATTCGACAAAATGCACATTATTATTATTCGATAATTTAGATATTAAAAATGACTAATACTTAAAAATGTTCCTTTATTATGTTTAAGCAGTTAAACCACTTCTACCGTGATTAAACAACTGTATTTCGATATTTAAAGATAAGACTATTCGAATATTCGACTATTTGACTATTCAAAGATATTCGAATATTCGAATTACCTATTCGACTATTCGAATTATTCGACTATTCGAATTATTTGACTATATTCGACTACTCGAATAACATACCAAACGTCTATTCGAATACTTATATTTTAAAAATTCCGAGCCCTACTCTGTACACGAACTTATTTTAAGTTTGTTGTTTTTTAAGAATCTGTATGTTTGTGATTTTTTTTATCTGCTTAAACATATGGAAGTGATCTGATCTTTTTAATTAAGAATTCAATGTGGTCGTCCCATTTAAGATGACAACATTTTTTGCGAAACCAGATACGGTAGACGTAAAAGTGCGGCTTCTCACGCACAGCCAGATAGGCTGTATTATTGTCTGGATACAAGCCGAAGAAATCCCCAAAAATAATATTTGAACTTAACGTAAATATTTGTTAATCTTTATTTTTTGTTGGGTTAAAAAAAAATGTATTGCGGTGAGTCAACAATTGACAATCAAAATGTAAATAAATACGACATACGTTCTTGGTCTTGCCTTAACTCTATTTTAGGGCGGCAGAAATATGTAAACGTATCGGGTTTATGTCGCCCTGGTACGTTTACGTGTGGTGTTGCCTTCGGTGTCTAATCTCAATCTACGGGCGCTCTAGGCCATAGAAAAAAGAAACAAAGTTTAGAACGCAAACTGCTTAATAAAATTATTTGCGATAATGCGCCAAGACCTGCCGGGACTGCACGCACAACTAAAAGCAAAGATAGTATTCTATAACTTATTGCACAAAATGAATTACAGGAACCACTATGCAATGCAATGGTAAGGCCCTGCGACATCTTACGGTGTTCGAACGTACCAATTACAGAAATCTGTTTTTTCCCTCACCATTTAGTCAAGATTAGAAGAAGCTTAATTATTATTTTTATTTCTTGGGTTTTCGGTCAATTTCAAAATTAAAAACAATGTTTGTTTTTTGTGACGTTTTGCTTTATTATATTGTAAACCATAAAACGTTTAAAATATAATAAACCGAAAACGCTTAATGGTTTACAATATAATAAAGCGAAACGTCACAAAAAACAAACATTGTTTTTAATTTTGAAATTGACCGAAAACCCAAGAAATAAAAATAATAATTAAGCTTCTTCATAACAATAAATAACATGTAAATAAAACGACAATGTCTTCCTCCACAAATTTTAATAGTAAAATTATTGCTCCCTACATGTTTCGGGCGTCTAGACGTCCATCTTCAGGGGATACTAGAAGGAATTTCATCTTTATAAAACTAGTTAGAATCATGGTGAACATTGACTTACCTATAATCGAGTTGACTATAAAAACTTTAAATGGTTGCCTCAAATTAATGAGTACAGCCAAAATTGAGTAGGAACCTCAGCAATTGGGTGGACATGTGAAAAATTATAATTTGTATATTTATAGAATGAAATTTTTTTTTGAAAATATAAGAATTGAATAGCAAATATATTATTTTAAAAAGGTGCATTTTATTTTTGATGATGATTTTCAACAAATTCAAAATATTCATATCATAAGGTTTCATAGTTGACAGCAATTAAATGTTTTCCTTTTTAACTTCTTACACGCATTTATACTAGGAGGCAAATGATATAAGAAATTTATACAATAAATAAATATCATGCCCCTCTCTGTTTGTCATTGTTAGTTTGTGTTTGGAATAATTATAATAATTGTTAATATGCCTAGATGGGTATGCAAAGTATACATTTTGCGGAGGGCTATTCTTAAATATACAGCGTGTTTCATAATTAAATGTTAATATTGAAGGGGGTTCATATGTTTGCATGATTTTAGGAAAATAAGTTCCTTTAAACCCATGTCTTTGTAAATCACTAATAAATGAGCAATATGAGCAATAGGATGATGTTACAATAAAGTAATAAAATCTTTATAAATTTTAGGTCATTAAGTATTATCAATGGTCAAGAAATTTGAATATGGCAGGTAGGTATAACAAATGGGACTTTTTTTATGTTATAAAATTAGGTTTCTCTTTAAAATGAATTTATGACCCATTCAATATTTTGGTATTTCCTTAATCTATAAATTGATGCATGGCTATTTAGGAGATTGGCCTTTCTCTCCATTGTGTGCACAAATTTTAATATTTCCTAGTATCTAGGTATACATAGGTATATATAAGCAAAAAGTAATTTAGGTATACAAAAATGTTTATAAAATGCTAAATATACTGTAACAAATCACTTACCCACCAAAATACTTGCTTTTGATAGGGCACTGACCTACTTTCTTGTCCTGATATGTTTGGCAACATCCATTGTTGTGCCCTTGAGGGAACTGCTGAAAAATGCCATGCAATATATTAATTATTTATACATTACTAGAAACTTCTACAGAGCCATCCATATAATATTACTTATAATAAATCAGTTAAAGTTTACTGCGACCTATTTATATAATAAACTTAACCCTTATAGAAGTCATAATAAATATGTAATATTATATAGGTATATAACGAAAAGAGAAATACACCAAAACTATTGTTTTTCTTTAAAAAATTGAACAAACAACAGCAGGTATACATCTAAATCTTTTAAGGTACGTACCTATAGATACCTACACTAGATTGTATGTAGTTACTACAATAATTACTCTACAAATCTTTCATTATTTAAAAGTTAGAGGGAGTTTATTAAACTATTGATTTTCTTCTGCATGGAAATGTATATAAAATAACATACCTTTGATATATCCACCATCAATCGACAATCAGGCAACCTCCTTTTCCTGCGACTCCTTCCAAATTAAAATCAGTAACTCCTGGAATACAAAAAAAAATTAGGTAAGTATAATATATAGGCACCTCAAGTCAATTATCCTACTTATAAGTATAGGTAGATATAGATAAATTAAAAGTAGGTACCTATAT
Source organism: Polydrusus tereticollis (assembly GCA_963920685.1). Taxonomy (NCBI): domain Eukaryota; kingdom Metazoa; phylum Arthropoda; class Insecta; order Coleoptera; family Curculionidae; genus Polydrusus; species Polydrusus tereticollis. The sequence goes on from OY987336.1 coordinate 29,809,054, forward strand.
TCTGCCTCTAAAACTATTGCAATATTGTTATAGGCACAATATATTTTAGTTCGGTTATTTAAAAAGTAAGTGGTACCACTGCTAGGAAAAAAAAACCGACAAAAACATTTTATCTATATTATTCTAGATCTTATAGACTATCATAAAAAAAATAAAACATGAAATCGATGCTCTACTAATCAACAGACAAAAGTGACCTATTTTGAACATCGAAGCTGATAATTTTTTTATAGGCTCTCTAGAACAGGAGGTAGAAGCAAAAATGCGTGTCTCAGTTTTCTTTGCTCGCAATGGTACTTTAATTCTGTAACTTACCTGGCACGTTAAGTGTAGGAACTGCATTAACCTTTAGGACCGCTCCGGAATTGATGACGCTTTAGGGGTCAACATTTTCTTCACATACACAATATTTCTTATTAATTTCTTCTACACTCAAAGTTTAATAACTTGCAGGCTTTACAAGTTGAAACCAAATGTTATACGTACAACTCCGGATTATGTTTTGGAAATCGATGCCGCTTGTTATGCCTATTTGTGCAGTTTATTTACACACAACACTTTGTTGGGCGAACTGCAGGTACATAGTATTTATTCATGGCTCAAAAGGAAACACACTTCACCACTTCACAGTTTTAGCCAAATGCCAAATACAAATTAATATATATATAGTAATGGTAGTTTCTTAAGTTGGAATCCTTTTCCTTTACTTCTTTTTAGTTGTAGGGATTTCTTTTCGATTACTTGGTTGGAAGTTTTTTGTTTGAACTCTTTTATTTGTTTGTGTTTATTTTATTGCTGTCTTCAAGATTTTTGATTTTTGTATTTTTATGAATTTTGAAAAGATTTTGATTGAATAAATTCAGAAATTGAGTTGTGTTTAAATCTGTTAAGGAGGGAGCCAATCTCTTGGGTATTTATGTTTATCGTTTTCGTGCGAGTGTATGTGAGATTCTGCAATTAGTCTATTTGGTGAATTGTCTGTTCTGCTATAGTATTTTGTTATTATTTTGTCTGTAAATTGTTTGAGTGTGTCAATTTTTAGGTCTAGATGCAATGCATTGTTCATCATGTACATTGGTGCCCCCACCATTACTTTTAGAATTTTATTTTGTACTCTTTGTACTTTTAACATTTTGGTCTTATTTACGGTACACCACGTCGGTATACCGTAAGTAAGTACCGGGCGTACTAGTGTTTTGTACAACGTTGTTTTTACTTTTAAATTTAATTTACTATTTTTATTTATTAGGGGATATATAGCGTGAAACTGTTTTTGGGCTTTTGCCACTCGCTCATCTGCATTGTCTCCCCATGCCATCTTTTTATCAAAAGTCAATCCAAGATATTTTATCTTGTTTGACCATTCTATTAATTTATTGTTAACCCTTACCCTGGTTTCAGGTAAATTGATTCTTGCTTTCGAAAAAAAGATGGCCTGGGTTTTGTCTGCATTCAAACAAAGCTTCCAGCTGTCCAACCAGCTCTGAAGGAGCATGATATGACGTTGCAGGCGTGAAACTACTAACCAGGGCGCCCTTGAAGTTGTAGTTATCGCAGTATCATCAGCGAAGAGATAAAGTTGTGTGTGTGGTAGTTTAGGGATGTCGCTTGTGTATATATTGTACAAAATAGCAGCCAATGGTGAACCCTGTGGGACACCAGCCCTGATCCGAGTCTTTTCAGATATTGTGTTCTCTGATGACACCACGAATGTTCTGTCTTCAAGGTAAGAGATAATTACATTGACTAAAACGTTTGGCATACCTAATCTTATTAATTTTAGTATCAAGCCGTTGTGCCAGACTTTATCGAATGCCTTTGAGACATCAAAAAAGACTGCTCCCGTGGACATGCGTCTATTAAAACCTCTCAGCACATTGGTTGCCAACCTTGTTGTTTGGCGCACTGTGCAATGAGCAGCTCTGAAACCGAACTGCTCTAGTGGTAAAACACTATTGTTAAGTACAAAATCGGTTACCCGATTCAGTATTAATTTTTCAATAATCTTGCCTAGGCACGATAAGAGGCTTATCGGCCGATAATTGACAGCCAATGTAAGATCCTTGCCGGTCTTAGGTATTAATACCACCTTGGCGTTCTTCCAAGTATCCGGAAAGCAGCCCTTTTCAAGAATTGCCTGGGCTATGTTTACAATTTCGGTTACTGTGTTTTCTGGCAAGTTTTTGACTGCCTTGTTCCGTATGCCGTCAAAGCCAGGCGCTTTTTTTGCATTGATGTTCTGCATTATGGTCCGAACTTCCTCAGATGTAACCCTTTGCAGGTCCGCTGGCGGATGTTGCATTGCTTTGTAAATTTCAATTGTTCTGGCGACTCGCAGATCTCTCTCTGGGTCTCCTGTCTCATTTTCATTAAACTGTTCGCGGAGGCTTTCTGTGAACAGTTTAATTTTTTCGCTTGGATCAGAGGCGATTTTATTGTTGTTTTTGGTGTCTTTCAGATGGGAAACAGGTTTTCTTCCCCCTTTTAACAGTGCCCTTGTAAACTTGTACACGGAATTATCTTCCGTGTTCAAATTTTCCATTTTGTTTTGCCAAAGGCTCGATTCCTTTTCGCTTAGCAGCCTTTTTACTTCGAGAGACTCTCGATTCGCTTGAGCTTTGATCTGCGGGTCGCCAGTTCTATATGCTAATCTTAAAATTTTGTTTTTACTCTTAATTTTCTGAGAAAGTTCAGGCCCTAAGTCGCCCTGCTTTGAAAATCTGGACACCTTTGTTTCCGAAGATCCAGTCATGGCAGAATTTATTTTTGTAGTTAAATTTTCTACTGCTACTGCAATGTCTTCCCTTGTTTGAATTGGGGGCAATGCTTCGTCGTTTTCCAGCTTTCGCCTAAATAAACTCCAGTTTGTCCTGGTCACTGAGACGAAGCCTTGCCCCTTCTCCTCCGGATTGCCGTATTCTACCATAACTGGTCTATGATCTGATGTTAGCTCTGACAAAACTACTGGCTGAGATATTCTGCCAGTGTTTTTAATTACAAAGATGTCCAGGATTTCCGGTAGCGATCCTGTTTGATAATGAGTGTGCTCTTCCGGCGGCAATATATGATAATCATATGTTAATGATTTATTATACAGGGTGAGACCTCTCGGATTCTGCGTACGGCAGCCCCAAACTCTGTGCTTCGCGTTGAGGTCTCCCCCTATAATTATCGAATCACGGCAGTCAAAAATTTTTGCCAGACAGTTTTCATTGAATTTAACATTGGGGCCAGTGTAAACAGAACCCAGAGTTAGCCATTTATTTTTAGTTTTTATCTTAATGAAAGTACCTTCGATATGGGTACAATTCGATGGACCTGGCACAACTTGGGCAATCACATTCTTCTTTACAAGAATCATGGTTCCCCCGAGCCGTCTGATTTCTCGATCATTCCTAAAAACATTGTAATTAGGGAACGTAAAACGTTCACCCTTCAGCCATGTCTCTTGTATAAGAAGTACGTCAATGCCGTTTCTCTCTACAAAATCAACAATTTCAAGTTTCTTGCCCCTGATACCGTTTATATTGATTGTCACCAAGCTGAAAAAAGCAACTTCTACCTGTAATGTCATTAACGATTCGCATTTGTTAGAGTCGTCATCATATTTTGGACTTCCATTTGCAACTTAGCTTGAAACTCGGTTAGAAGCGACTGCATTGACTTCTGAAGAATAGCTTGCCATGCCCCTGGTGCCTGACTGTTTTCTCTTACATTGTTGTCATTGTTATTGCTATTTTCCCTGAGATTGGCGTTATTTTGCTGCCCCCAAGTAAAATTTGAATTCGATCTTATTCTGTTTGAATTTTTATTTTCTGTGTTGTTAATATTTCGTTGCTCTTCTTTTTTTGTATCAGGATGTTTTTTACATTCCCTGGAGTTAGCTGCATGTTCTCCCCCACAATTCGCGCAGGTTGGGGTGTCAGGATTCGGGCACTCTGTTAGCCTATGATTTTTTGCGCACCTCAGGCATTTAATTTCAAATGTGCATTTATGCTGAGAGTGTCCAAATAACTGACATCTGTGGCACTGCGTGACTTGTGGTCTGGTTCTTTGGGCTTCAACTCTTATTTTAATATGGTCTAAGTACTTAAGAGTGTAAATTATTTTTTCTGCCTTCGGCAACATAACAAGCACCATTGGCATGGCAGTGCCATCGGCCCTTTTCCACCTTATCACCTTTGAAGGGGTGAGACCTAGATCCTCAAGATCTTCCTTGATTTTCTCTTCACTCCAGGTCTCAAGGACACCCCTGAGAACTACATGTAATTCCTTTTCCTCAGCGAATTTATAGGAAAAATGTTCAATTTTTTGGTCGATCAGGAAATTACGGATTTTACGGTAGTCCACAGGGGTGGGCGGATGTATTTTCACGCCCTCTGCTACCGTGATTCCATTGCCAAAATCAAACTTTTGTGTTTTAAAATATTTGGTTAACTTTGTATAAAGGCTCTTGTTTTTTATTATAATGGGGGGGACGCGAACTCTCTGTTTTAATTCGTCTTCATCTATGTTTGTGGAATTTGGTTTTTGTTCACTTTCTGCTTTCCCTGTAGTTTTGTTAATCGATGTTTTTTGTGCTGAATTTCCGGCACTTGAGGTACTAGGTTGGCTTGTTGCCTTGAACACTTTCAGTTTATCTGATTCTACTTCCTTCAGTGCCGGAAATTTATCCTGTAAGTTTTGTCGCTTGGCGTCACTGTTAGTCATTTTTGTCGCTTGCCTCTTTCTTTGCCTGTTTATAACTCTGTATGCTTCTTGCCCGTCATTTTCGTCCTCCGTAGTGTTCTCGCTTTGCATGTCTATGTCGGTATTTTGTTCGTTATTGTTACTTTGAATCCCGGTATTTTGTTCTGTTGTTGGTTTATATGTTTGTGTTTGTGTTTTCTCTGTAATTGTGTCCATGTTTAGCAGTGTATTAGTGTTTGTGTGAGATTGGCTCTCATACCTGTCCAGTTTAGATTGAAGATCCTTATTTAGTTTTGACAGTCTCAAAATTTGCTCGTCTTTTTCCCCTTGTATTTTTAAAATTGCCTCCTCCAATTTTCTCTCCCAAGATTTGTGCTGCTCCTGGAGCGCGTTAGCCCATTTCTTCTCCTGAAGTTCGGCTCTTCTTTCCATTTTCTCCCTTAAACTTGAAGGTAGTGGAGGATCTTCCTCCTGTATTCTCTCTTCTTCTGAAGAAAAATCGTCATTGACAATAGGGTCCCCCGGCGGGATAGGCGGCTTGGCCGGCTTCTCTCTTGAGGGATTCATCCCCAACAGCGCTTTTAGTCGAAAAAACTCTTTTTTACTTCTTAGCGCAAAAAAATCACGATGTTGTCAACAAATTAATATAAAATTCGCACAGATTCAAACTCGATGCCTCTTACCACCATGGATGCGCGAAAGCAAAAAAATTAAAAACTAAACCGTTACTAAAACTGACAAGATGACAAAGCAACAGTCGACAGGAATCTGCACCCACTCTGCACCGCGGCGAGCACCATCGCTCGGGATATTTCTGGTAAGTGGCGCCATCCGACGACTGCACGTCGAAATTATCAGTCAGAATAATGCTCCATTTAAGTTTTTATTCTAAACTTTGTTTTTTTTTTCTATGCTCTAGGCGTGAACCCTGGAACCATCGAGTAGTTATTTCGTTTAGTTTGTGTTGAGACTTTGTATGAGTGTTAAGGGCAACGACTCTCGGTAGGTTTACTTGGAAGTTGGACGGTCGCGGCGAGCAACGAAGCTACTCGTCGCAGAGTAGGCGGTAACATATTCTTCCAGGGCCGATTTTCTCGCTGTTTGTATTTTGTTTAATTGTTCTGTGGTTTTAATGCGTTGCGAGGCGCGACCGATTCCGATTACGTACGATTAGTGCTTATTAATCATCTTATCGTTACGGACACGGATGCATCGATATGGGAAAATATCTCGGAAAATACTTACGACTTTCAATATGGAATATTATAGATATGGGAAAAAACGTTTGTTCTTGAAAGAAAGGGGGTTCTCACAAAACGGTAATTGTGCCATTCACCAGGAAAAAGGCTGGATAATCTAAGACCGCCTTCCTTACAAGGAGAGAGCATACCGTTTGCCAACGAGGCAAAGTATCTAGGAGTAACACTGGACAAAACACTAAGTTGGAACTCCCATATGGAGAAGATTATCCGCAAGGCCAGTCTGTCTCTATGGACATGTCGCAGGATTTGTGGTAAATCCTGGGGTATGGCACCAAAGCAGTTATACTGGCTGTACGTAACTGTCATACGACCAATGATAACGTACGGCTCTGTAGCCTGGTGGAATAAGGGCCAACAACGATTGGCCCAAGCAAAATTAGCCGGACTACAAAGACAGGCATGCCTTGCGATCACTGGAGCTATTCGCACCACACCAACGGCAGCCATGGAGGTCCTATTAGGACTAATTCCTCGCCATCTATACTTAGAGAAGGAAGCCAAATGGGCAACCTACAGAATGCATCAAGCAGCAACCAACAAACCGCAGTTGTGCATGCTAGAGGTTACCGGAATGCTGGCGAACATTATGACCGACAGCATTCTGGAAATGCCCTCAGATATCATGACAAAAGTACCCAATAACGAACTGCCCTATAATGTCGTTTATCCCAGTAGGGAGGAATGGGACAGCAATAGTGGGACTTTGCTCAGTTCGGAATTTGGATTACACACAGACGGCTCCAAAACTAATGAAGGGGTTGGAGCCGGTGTATACGGCAAAAGTCCGAAAGTAGAGCTGACAATCAGTCTGGGATCCATGGCGACCATATTTTAGGCTGAGGTTCACGCCATTGAAATGTGTGCAAGACTGCTGACAAATCGACAGTACGCACACAGGGCAATCAAGATATTCTCTGACAGTCAAGCCGCTCTAAAAGCCCTTGAATCGAAATGGTGCAACTCAAAGACGGTGTGGAGCTGTCGCGAAGCACTATTCGAACTAAGTCTCAATAATAGAATTACCCTAGTATGGATTCCGGGACACATGGGTCTAGAGGGAAACGAGGCTGCTGACAAACTCGCTAAGAGTGGAGCGGCAACGAAATTCACGGGACCCGAACCGGCAATAGGTATATCCCATGCTACCGCCAAGATAAAGATCCTGGCCGAAGCAACAGATAAGTGGAGAAGGCATTGGTTGAGCTTACCAGGCCTGAGGCACTCAAAGGCATTCATAAACCGCCATCATCAACAGCTAACTGACAAACTACTAGAGCTTAATAGGACGCATCTTAAAGCCCTAGTGGGACTTTATACCGGCCACTGCAGACTGCGACACCATATGCATAAAATTGGACTGACGCAAGATGAGGAGTGCCGACTCTGCATGGAAGATGCGGAAACAGCGGAGCACGTACTGTGCGCCTGCCCTGCAGCAGCAAGAACCAGATTCGCCCTATTTGGCGAGGTGACACTACTGCCGGAAGACATGAAGAATGTCTCCCCCAATACAATTATTAGCTTCATTAAGAAGATAGATCTATTGGGAGAAATATAAATAAGGTGTGAGCCACAATAGATCATTCGGTCGCAGTGGAGGGTTAATTGTAACCCACTCACTTTCAACCTAACCTAACCTAACCTAAGGGGGTTCTGTAAATAAATAGGGTTGTTGTTTAGGTAATTGGGTTACTGTTTTTACTGACATAATATTATAGTAATAATAAATTAATTATAGTAGAGTATATTTATAACCAAACAAATATATGCGGGTTTAATTTAAAGATATTATAATATGTGACGTTGTTTTTAAATTTTGTTTTGATTTTTGTCTAACATATATTGGTTTAACCGTTTTTGCTTTCTTACACGGTGATAAAAGTTTTGTTTTGAAAAATCATTTTTTTTAATAACTCAGAAACTACATTAGATATTAGATAAAAAGTAGTTTAGTTTGGTTGTAAAGAAAATGGTAATAGACATGCCACCGCGGAATGTTTTTACATTTTTTTAATAGTTTATAAAAAAAGAAACTGAGTAGGTACGTCGGCCCTAGATCGTTTAAAAAAAAAAGTGACAACGCATCGGCGTACATTTATAATAACATATATACCTTTCCAAATTTGAAATCCATTGGACTATAAATTAACTCTTAATTCATTTTCTGCTATGTATGTGAAGTCGGCAGATCATGATGACCTACCCTTTACCCTACGCACTGATGCTAGTGGGACGATTAAATAAATCCAGTATGAATGTAAAAAAAAAACAATTTTTTCCTCTCAAAATATTTCTGGTAAAGAGAAATTTAAATTTTTTGCACAAAAAATTTTCAAAATTCTTAATTTAAACTTTACGTCTTTTTAGAAGCGCTTCAGAATTTTGATCAAAATTTAACCTGAACAGAAACTGGAAACCGATTTTGATGATTGTAATTTGTACTTCTTCTCGAAAATCTAACATTTATAAAATTTTTAGGTCTAGGAAAATATATTGTAAAAAAAATGTAAGACGCTGTATCCGGGGCTGTATTCAACGGTCGAAACCTCATTTAGGTCCGACGTTTCGTGTTTAAGCTATTAAGTACCAAAAAGAGGCCTCTTTCGATTTTTAATTGATCAAAAAAAAAAATACTTTGATACAATCGATTATATCCAGTGGCGTATTTTTTTCCGACTTTGACGTGTAATAACTTTTTTTCTCCGAAACACCCTGTATATTCAAATTTTATGGCACCAGATATCCTAAATAGTTCTCGAGTTGTTGCGAAAATTAAATTATTCCACAGCGAATCGTCTATCGGGAAGTTAAAAAAAAATGTGAAAATTGTCGATTTGACACGGCGATCCACACCATACGCACAATGTATGTGCGACGCCGTAAACATAGAGATAGGAAAAAGTAATATTCTTTGTAACGCGTAAACTTAAGTAAAGTGTACCTGTTTTCACTTGTTTCAGATTCGTCCTCCTTGATGTCTAGGTCTTCGTTTTTAATTTTCAAATCCACATACATCTGATCAGTTCCTGCTTCACCCACTTCAACTTTGACCTCTGCTTCTGTTTGGCCAGGAAATATTTGTTGGTCGCTGTAAAACATAAAATTATCCTCTTTTACGCGGGACAAAAACAAGCTTTGTCTTAATGATGGCAAGACCCAATGCAATTTACCTCGCAATTTACTTTTCAAAAGCTATCAAAAAAACTACCCCAAACAAGAGTAAGAGTAGGCAATGCAGAAATTAATTGCAGTAACAAGATTAAATATCTTGCCTTACGTTTAACAAGAAATTATTGTGGAATGACAACGTGACAGAGAAATTTGCAAGGGCACAAGGCTAATTAAGTGCAGTCTATTCACTATTGAACAAGAGAAATAAAATAAGCGTAAAGATGAAAATGATCTTCAAGACAATAATAAGACCTGTACTTGCATATAGTGTACCGACTTGGTGCACCGTAAAGAAGCCAAGACTAAAAGAATTACAAACATTACAAAATAGAGTTTTACGCATAATAACGGACGAACAAAACATGTACCGACAGACGTACTGCACAGGGACTTACGAATCATCAAATTATTCCTTAACTTAATTTGTACGCGGACGACACGTCGATCGATTGTGATTGTGGATCCAGATTTGGACCCTCTTGTCAGGAGAGCTATCCGGGTCTTGAATCGTTTTAGCATTCATCAAAAAGCGATAATTACCTTACTAAAAAAAACAGAAACGGAAGTTTAGAAAAGTCCCATAATCTACCTTATGCCCAGTTGTTAAACCACGACAATAATGAAAATCCAAGCAGCAAAATAAAACATACTAAGTAACCTCAAAAAAATAATTGTTACGCCAAAAAAACAACAGTTATCGCAACACACTAAAAGGGAAATAGACAGATGTATCGAATCTGATAAACAAAAGGTTGGAGTAAATAATATATTGCCAACAAAGCCGGGTAGCATGTAGCATAATTAAATATCAGACCAAGAATGAATTGAATAGCAGTTAAGTAGGTGCACATATTTTTAGATTGTAAATAAATGTTTGCTCATTCTACAAAGTTGTCAGGTATTTTATTTTTTTATTAGTATTTAAGTACAATATTTATTATGGAGTTGCAAACAAGACAACCATCTATGGGATCAACAAAATTACCTGATCTGGCCCGTTTCCTCATCGCCTATGTGCTCAGTTTTTATTTTGAGTTCTTGATCAAAAAACAATTCTGTTGTATCACAGCATGGATTATTGCTGTTTTCCCTCAAATCACACATGCTCTGAAACGAATTAATTCAGGTGTAACGCCAACCTATTGGTGTCTCGGGTAAAAAACATATACGACTGGAATTAACATAAATTAAATTGTGTTTATGTCTTATGACAGAGAACTAGAAAAGTGTTTTTTTTTCTTCCACAAACACAAAACAAACAACTAATAAGAGGTTAGTTTCTTGATTTTTCTACTTCTCAAATCAAGGATATTAACTACCTTTTTTTTTATTGGGGCAAACAGCCAGCCAACCAAGCCTGAATGCTCATTTGCGCCAATGCATTTAAGTAAGACTTAAAGCAAGGTCCATTTTAAATTTAACTTTTCATTTGAACAGACGTAACACAAAGTTGTTTTGCACACATCGTGATGTTAGAAAAAAAATAACAATACCTTGCGCCGGATTCCGATGTCGACGACATGATAACGATTTGAGTTTATAGCTGGCATAAATGCAAATAAGAAATGTCAAAGCAAAATTTTTATGATTAAGTGCCTTCAGCTCCTTCTGAGCATGTTTCAAACCTTTCATTTACTGTCATATCGTTTAAGGACGCCAATACATACTGAAATATGCGGCAATGCAAGCATCGACTCCAGAAATCATGAAACTAGGCATCCGCATCGGTCTGTCTACACACACAGAAGCATGTGGCAAGGCACGCATCGTTTCCCAAGAACTTTGACTCTTGAAATAATTTCTAGTCCATGCAGATGTTTCTTTGACAAGGTTTTCTTTTTGAAAAGCTGAAAATTGTGTTGTCTGCGGTCGTAATGAGAGCATTCATCATCAACTGAACCATACACAAATAAAGGAAAAAATTGAAATACATTCATCTTGCACCGATTCAAGCCCACAAACGCTGAAACATGAAACATGCATCTGCATCACTGATTCAGCATCTCTGCTCACCATTCAGTAAGAGCACTCTAGGTGCTACAGATCAGCTTGTTGCAAAGTACAACTGATGCAAGCCGTTCGACTTCACAAAACAAATAGGAGTAGTTTTATGCACATGAGCCTTGAAACGACAGAGTCGACGCATGCATCTCCGCAAATTGCGGGTATAAGCTTTTAGTTCTTTAGTTCCTAAGTTCGTGGTCATGTTGGTGATGCAGCGTTGCTAGTTTTGGTCGATTTCTACTTTTTTGGTAGATATTTTGTATTTGCCTCAATTTTGGTAGCCCAATTTTTTTAGTAGTTTGGTAGATTTTGGTTTGTACGTTTTTATTTCATAATTATATAAAATAAATTTATATGTGATTCAGACCCCCCGGACCCCCGTAAATACGCCACTGATTATTATTTTAATTCAATTTAGGTGTTACCTTATTCCTGTTCTTTTTTCCTTTAATATTTTCTTTTTTGTATTTGTAATGTAACTTTTAAAATAAAAAGAAGGCTCTCCATATAAAATTTTTTAGGTTTTCTAGAAAATATACCTTACCTACAGTTGTCTGTATGTATGTCGTTTCAGTTTGTAGCTACTGGGTAGGTATAATAGTAGTTATCCGTAAGGAGAGCGAGAAGCCAGGTTAATATATTTATAAGCTCCTTCAACAGGGACAATCCCTGGACCAGTGGACGTGCTATCTTTCTCTACACATGCTTTAAATAGTTTTGGTAGCAACTACTAAGGTACTATATATTGTACATAATAAATACAATAATAGTATAAATTGTTTTTTGTCAGTAGATTCTGGTATTCCAAAGTCAAAACAGTAGGTACATTCACTAGAATAGGTGTGGCAACGCTGCGTTGATGTCGTCATTCCATTAATCCATTCATTTCGTCTGTCAGTAGTGTCAGTGAAGTTATTCGATTCACAGTTTTCCGAAGGTTGTGTTTATTTTAGGACTGCGATCATTTTTCGATAATATTTATGTTATTTTCGTCTGAAATCATCGTAATTTTCGGTTTCTCTTAATCGTCCACCGCGTAATCATGTCGTTGCGGTGTTTTTGCTGTGGTTTAGTCGGTTTCGAACAGTTCAACGTAAATAGAACAGTTTGGTGCACATAGTGGTTTCTGTGCTAAAAAATGACTGAACTTATCGTATCCCGCGGAGATACCTTTCCCAGAGCCTTTTTAGATACGTACAGAGCGAGCAAAAATACAGATTTTTACAGTGACTTGACCTCCAGTAAAAGTGACGAGTTAGTGCTGCAAAATCCTGCTGACATTCCTGTTACGGAAGAGATTCATCATGGACATTCGGAAAATCTGTTAGATTCTGGATGCATGTCGCCTACAAAAGAAGACTTTCTTGATAAACCCGACGTGGTAGTGTCAAAGTGCAGGGTGAAAAGGGCTTCGGTATATGATAGGGTCGACCCAGAGGATAGTATAAGGGATATTGTTAGTGAGAATGATTTTTATCGGTAAGTCACGTTATATTTTAAAATTAACAATACATATTATCAATGATAAACAATTATTACTTAGGTATTCATGTCTTAATTTTTTTTGCTGCTATTCAGAATTATATACCTACTTACTTACAATGATAAAATTTCAGTTCAAACACAACACTGTTGCATACCTACCTCATAAACTTTGAAATACAATACTTGGAAGTAATTTATTTGCCATGACCTTATTTAAGTCAGAAGATGTATTTTTTGTTGTTGTGTATGTTGAAGTAAATTCATATTTGGAAGACATCTGGTATGTAGGTATCTAGTTTTGTCTTTTTTAAAACATGGTTCTCTCTTTAGAAGAGCTTATTGTGGGCTGCAGAGGAGGCTTCAAATCAACATGAAATTATTTTTTATTCATAAGAACATATTTATCTGATGTAGGTATGTTATATAAACAAAAAAATAAATAGTGGGCAATGTAAACATGCATAAAAAATAATAAGTTAGAAAGATCAAAAGCAGGAAATATTTGGGCCTTGTACTGGATGACAGGCTAATGCATATTTCTTATCAGTCATAAGATATACCTTATATACTGTTATGCCAGTGTTGGCGGGAACATGTGGGCGACGTATTTTAGCAAAGTAAGTGTCCTTCAGACCACGATACACTTTATGTGTATCGTGCTTCAGACCAGGGTACTAAAGATACTGTTTGGGCTGGACTATCTGAATTGGCACAGGTTTTAAAGCGAGTTTTAAAGCTAGAACAATCTAAATTCATTTATAAAGTAACTAACAATAAACAATAGTGTAATACTGTAATAATAATAATAATAATAATAATAATAATAATAATCAATTTTATTTCAAAATTGTAGTTACATGTTTTACGGACATCCACCAAACACTTAATACAAAATGAAATTACGTCAACACAAAAGGAAATGTCAAAATTACATTATTTATATATTATAATAATCATCCAATGAATATGGTTCTAAATCAATTAAAAATTTCTTTATACATTTCTTAAAATTTGTATGTAAGGTGATAGTCTTATAATTATCAGGGAGATGGTTAAAAAGCTTGAGACACATATAACAAGGATTTTTTTCTGTAAGTGCTAATCGATGAGTAGGGTAATTTACATTTAAGGTTCTCGTGTTATACCCATGAAATACTTGCAGTTCAAAGTCATCTCTATTTTTAAAAAAGAACATTAAACACTCATAAATATATAATGCATATATGGTTAAAATTCCCTCGGACTTAAACACTCCTTTACAGGTTTCTCGGAAACTCATTTTCTTTATAGATCTTATCACACGTTTTTGAATAATAAAGACATTTTGTATTGAGCTGTTTTTTCCCCAAAAAATTATGCCATATTTAGTGAGCGACTCAAAGTTTGCAAAGTACAATATTTTTTGTGATTTTTCATTCATGTACCTACCTACAACTCTAATTCCATAAGAAACAGCACTTAACTTACTTAATAAATTATCTATATGCGTTGACCAGTCCAAAAATTCATCTATGTACAGCCCTAGAAACTTTGCTTTTTCCACTAATTTTAGCTCATGATGACCATGAACTAGCATATCAGGTGGTTTTGTTGTTCGGCACAGTTTTGTTCGAAACAATACTGTATGTGTTTTCTCTGCATTTAAAATTAATTTATTTTTTAAAAACCAATTATTCGCTTTTTTGAACAGCTCACCACCCTTCTCTGCCAATTCATAGAGATTTTTTCCACTTACTAGTAAATTTGTATCGTCTGCATAGCACGTAACATACTTAATAGTAGGTTTTACAAATCAAATTCAGACGCATAACCATCGAAATGCCAATAACAGCTATTTGTATGGTCCGAGGTTTTGATCATAACCTAAGCTTGAATTTAGTTGTATAACCCACTATATTTACTTGGAATGCAAAAGATAATACTGCAGAATTATTTTAATTAATTTAATAGATGTAATTTGCAAAAAGAATACCAGTAACTTTAAAAGCACCTATTTTGTTAGGACGTGCAGTAGATATATAGGTAGGTACACTGAGAACATCTAACATAGAATAAATTGTGTATTGTCATCATTGTATTTGGGATGGGGTGCCTTCTCATGCGAGGCCGGAGGGGTCCAATTTCGGGTTCAATAGAATGGCCACCTAGGTCTCCGGATATTACCTCACTTGATTTTTTCCTGTGGGAGTTCTTAAAAAGTTAAGTTCTTAAGACAAGACCCGAAAGTATCAAAATAATAAGTTATGAGTATAGACTTATTACGCTAGAGGTTAATTAGACTGTGAGAAATGGACTTTATTTATGACTAGGTTGCTGCCAGGATGCCAGGAAGTGAATGGACGACATTTTCAACACCTTTTATACTCGCTTTTATACTAAGTGTAATACATTTTATTAAAGATAATTTTGAGTTCTAGCAAATCTTGTTCTCGCTCTGTATAGTCAAAGTCAAAGTCAAAATATGCTTTATTGTAAAAAGAACATTATTCTCATATACAAAGCAAATAAAAATATAAGCAAAAATATATAAACACATCAAACTAACTACAAGAATATAAATACATTGAAAACAATAACAAAATCTAATAGTACCTATCAGAACAATACAATAATACTAATTTATTAGGTTCATTTTAAATACACAATATCAGTTGCAAATCACAGTGAAAAATTTACAAACCTACAGTTTTCCATTAAAATTAAAAATTTGTTTTAATAGTCAAAATATCATAGCATTTACAAATATTATACAGTATATGAATAAGACAGCATGCAAAAATATAACGATGTAAATTGACCATATTTAAAGTAAGCTATTACTAATACTACAATTTGTCCTCAAAAAACTCGTTCAAACTATAATAGGCTTTTTCCAGTAGATTACTCTTGACCATACCCCTGAAGATCACCGGAGCAGCTGCCTCCCTCATAGTAGATGGCAAATGATTATACATCCTCAAGCCCTCATACATAAGAGAGTTCTTGGTTAGGGTTGACTTTGGAATAGGCAATGGCAGATCATTGCTATTTCGCGTTAGATAATGATGAGTAGATCGCCTGGCCCCAAAACGCTTATGAACAAGAAGCACCGTCTCCAGTATGAACAGGCAGGGCAAGGTTAAAATCCCCTGTTCGATGAATAAGGGCCTGCAGTGATCCCGGGCCCTTGCCTTACAGACATAACGAATTGCTTGCTTCTGCAAAACAAACACAGAACAAAAGAGAGACTGGCTGCAAAACCCCCAAAAAGGAATTCCATACCTGAGATGCGACTCTATCAGGCAGTAATAGGCGTTTTTTGCCATTCCAATACCCAACTCGTTTGATACCACACGAACTGCATAGCAACCAGAGGCCAGCTTGGCATTGAGAGCCCGGATATGCGTATCAAACTTCAGCCTCTCGTTCATCCACAGACCAAGGAACCTCACACTGGGTTTACTAGCAACAGGACAACTCACACTCAAGGGGCTAAATTTAAAAGTTATTATATTGGTTTTATTTGTGTTAAAACTAAGGTAGTTAGAATCGCACCAGGTCCGAACTGCACCCAGATCATGTGAGACTGTGCTCATAAGAGCCTCTGCATCTCGACCCATCCATAGGATCGTAGTATCATCGGCAAAGAGAGTAAATTTGCCTTGTATATTGATTGTGACCAAATCATTTCGATACAATAGAAAAAGCAAGGGTCCTAACACGGTTAAAGCTGGAAAAGTTAAACTCGGCGCCAATATACAACGTTAGGCGTTCTTTAAAAATATGACAAGATAACACGGGATTGCTCAATAAAAATAATAGTTGATGTTTGAAGCTTAAGTATTTAGGGTAGAGTGGGGGCTATTTGGACAAGGGTCTAATGGGACAAGTTATGTAGAATCATTTGCAACGGTCTTACGATTTTCTTGCAATTTTGCACATTTGCCTCTTGTTTTGCAACTAAATAAAAACCGGTAGTGACATAAATCCGCCATGATGAAATTTACATACCAACAACGTGTTTTGGAGGTCCGTTAAAAAAAACATAAACAGTTGAATTTTTGAGTGTGTCTGGTAACGACTAATATCTTTTTACGTTTGGCAGGTAAGTTCTGTTTCACATTTAGTGTAGATTGATAAAAAATAAATTGATTTTGTACCGCCGGTATCCATAAACCCAATAATTTCAAATTTTGTGGTTAGTTGATGCTAGGGACTAATTGGACATGATACACGGGGGCTAATTGGACAGTCCAATTAGACCCCGGGCAGCCTAAATGGCTAAAAAAACAAGCTATAATAGTGAAACCTAAATATTCAGGTACTAATTATATAATTTCTTTTAAGGATGCCTCGCCACAAAAAGAGGAAAACGGACAGAGTTCGGGTGTCGGCGGAACTATTAAAGACAGCTGTTGCTGCTGTTGTCTTGGAACATATTCCTATTCGCCAAATATCAGAAACGTATTTTGTAAAAAAATCCACATCTCGATTTGTTCAAATGAACAAGCATGCCCAAACTGCAGATGAAATCAATATTCCTCTTCGAAAGGTCCCAAACCAAGTTTTTACCATAGAACAGGAAAGGGAATTAGAAGAATATTTGATCATGGCATTTAAAATGCACCATGGATTAACAACTGTAGAAGCAAGAAAGCTAGCCTACCAATATGCAGATGCGTTAAAGATTAAACTTCCTGAAAAATGGCCTATAAGTCAACAGGCTGGCTTAGATTGGTTATATGGATTCATGGAACGACATCCTGGTTTATCTATAAGGGCTCCTGAAGCAACCAGCCTCTCACGTGCGACAAGTCTTAATAAGACAAATATAGGTAAATTTTATGAAAATTTAGCCGCTGTTTTGGAAAGATACCAATTTTCAGCAAATAAGATATTTAATCTTGATGAAACTGGCTGTACAACTGTACAAAAGCCCCCAAATGTTATAGCCAAGAAAGGGAGCAAGCAGGTTGGCCAGATAACATCAGCTGAAAGGGAGTGCTTGGTTACAGTACAGTATGCTGTTTTATAAGCGCAAACGGAGGAACTATTCCACCAGTTTTTGTATTCCCGAAAGTCAATGTAAAACCCTATATGACAGAAGGTGCTCCTGTTGGAAGTTTAGCATTAGCTTATAAGACAGGCTGGATGACTGCAGATAATTTTGTGAAAGTAATGCACAGGGGCGGTCATACGGGGGGGGGCATGGCCCCCCTTCCTTGGCGTCGATTTACATTATAAAAGCCCTGCCTCCATAAATTGACCAATCGTGTCAAACCCTTAATTTTTTAAAAATATTTAAACTCAAAAAATATTAATAAAAATAATTAAGTAAGTAGGTACCTACCTATAATATAATACAGGGTGTTACAAATTCGACATACGAGCATTGGAATCTCGGCAACCATAGTAGTTAGAGAAACGGTTAAATGGGGGCAAAGTTGTGCAATTCGGTGCTGATTAAAATGCCGCTTTAAAAGTTTTAAAATTCCGAATACTTCCGATATTATTCGAAAAAAAACGAAATTTTGCAAAATCGTTTTTATTTTTTCCTGAGCTCATTTGAATAGCTATTTAAAAATAAATGACACTTTGTCGTTGCAACTTTCTCTCCTGTACAAAATGACGTTATTAAACTAAAGATCCGACGTTTCGTCTCCGAGCGGCCAACATCAACTTTATTTTTTTAAATACGGACCTGGTTTTTTTTTTACCGATTTTTAAACGCCCCTACCCTCAAAATGCAATGGCGGTATTACTTTCTAATAATGAATTGTTTCTGTTTATTTCCTTTTAAATTCGTATTTTACATTTGTCAGTCCGGTCCTGGCAACGAATCACAATTATAATTAAAAACGTTATTTTGATAAAAACCTTTACAAATGGGTTTCATGAAAATTTGAGTTTATTAGGAAAGCTCTAATTTCCAAAATGTTCAAAAATATTTCCTTTAACCTATAGGTACCTACCTATGCACAGATCGATGTATATGATCCTTGCTATACTACCCCCTTTCAATTGACCTTTATAGCCTACGAACTGTATGTTGTATTATTCTTCCAATTCTTCAAAGTTTGTTTAAAGTTGATCTTACTGATAGGTGGATCGAAAATGGTGGGGCAATAGAGTCGCCAGCGAGGTCGCCAGATATTTCGCCTCTGGATTTCTTTTATGGGGGGCATTAAAAAATTTTATTTATAAAAATGACTTAGATACCATGGAGGAACTGGAAGAACGCATACAGGTTGCAGTTGGTAGGATAAGGAGAAGATCGGTTGAAAGGGCTGTCGCCAAAATTGGAAGAAGAATCGATCGTTGCATTGAGCAAAACGGCAAAATTTTTGAACATTTAGAAAATTAGGTTTTATAATTAAGAAATTTATAATTATTAGAAAATTCTTATAAAATAAATTATGTTACTTATGTATGAATGTTTTAAATAAAATAGAGTGTTTAATTAATATTGTGATTCGTTGCCAGGACCGGACTGACAAATGTAAAATACGAATTTAAAAGGAAATAAGCAAAAACAATTCATTATTAGAAAGTAATACCGCCATTACATTTTGAGGGTAGGGGGGTTTAAAAATCGGTAAAAAAATTTCCAGGTCCGTATTTAAAAAAATAAAGTTGATGTTGACCGCTCGGAGACGAAACGTCGGATCTTTGGTTTAATATCGTCATTTTGTAGAGGAGAAAAAGTTGCAACGACAAAGTGTCATTTATTTTTAAATAGCTATTCAAATGAGCCCAGGAAAAAATAAAAACGATTTTGCAAAATGTCGGTTTTTTTCGAATAATATCGGAAGTATTCGGAATTTTAAAACTTTTAAAGCGGCATTTTAATCAGCACCGAATTGCACAACTTTGCTCCCATTTAACCGTTTCTCTAACTCCTATGGTTTCCGAGATTCCAATGCTCGTATGTCGAATTTGTAACACCCTGTATATGTATCTATAATTTTCTTAAAATTTACTTAGCCGTTTTTTGCGTATTTTTCCTACTTAAAAACCAAGAATCATCAACAAAAAAGGGCGTGGCACCCAAAAATTTTTCGTCTGCGGCGCTAAGACTAAGGTTTTTCCTGCCACCGCCTCTCTAAATTGGCATGAGCCGCCACCCCATGGCCCCCCCCCTCAAAATGTTGATATGACCGCCCCTGGTAATGCATCATTTTGTCCAATTTACTCAGGCTACTAAGGAAACTCCCGTGTTGTTATTACTTGACAATCATAAAAGTCACATTTCTATAGAAACCATTCAATACGCAAAAGACAACGGAGTTGTTATGCTAACATTTCCGCCTCACTGTTCACACAAGCTGCAACCCCTGGATGTAGGAGTGTACGGACCATTTAAGAAGCGTTACAGTGTGGCTTTAAATGACTGGATGCTCTCTAATCCTGGTAAACCAGTTAACTTGTATTATGTCGCTAAACTTGTTAACCGAGCATTTGTGGATTCATTTACTCCAAAAAAACATACTATCCTCATTTTCTAAAACAGTATATTTCCGTTTAATAGGGAAAATTTTAATGAAGATGACTTTCTTTCCTCATATGTTACTGACCGTATACAAGAAATAGAAGGCGATGCTACTGCTGGTAGTGCGAATTCATCTTTTAATAAATCGGCAGAACCGGAATTTTCTACTCCATCAACTAGCGGAATTATTCAGAAAGGAAATGAAGTGATAAGTCCATGCGTTATAAGGCCATTTCCAAAAGCTCCGCCTCGAACGATGTCTAATCGTGGCAGGAAGCCCGGCAAGACTAGAATTCTTACAGATACCCCAGAAAAGGAGGAACTTCAACGTTTGGCAATAGAAAGAAAAAAGTCCAGCAGTGTAAAAAAGAATGTATGGGGTGAACTTGAAAATTCTACCAAAAAACCCGAAGAAAAAGATAATGTTAAAATAAAAAGAAAATCAAAGAAAACTCAAAGTGAAAGTGATGAAGGATCCAGTGAAGAAAAATCTTTACATGACTCATCTTCTGAAAATGAATTTAATGAGATCAAATTGAACTTAAAACTAAATAATTTTGTTTTAGTGAAATTTCTAACAAAAAGAAACCTCCATCATTACGTTGGCATTGTAAATGAAATTGCCCCCGACTACGCAGAGACCAAAGTAATTTTTTTACGCAAGAAATAAATTTTAACACCCGTTCAAGATGACATAATTACTGAACGAGCAGTGTCAGTCGTAAGTTTTAATGATGATTTGAGCATGTATAATGTAAAATAATAATATTTTTGGTTAAATTACAAATAAAAATGATTAAAATAGTTTGTTTTTCATTGTGTCCCATTAGTCCCGTGAAATGTCCATTTAGACCCGGTTATGGGGACTAATTGAACATACATACATAAGAAAATTACCAAAAAAAAATATTATTAAAATTTTATGGTTTCTAAAATAATTGAAAATCATTTGTGTATCCAAAAATGCTCTATGTGGATGGTATATACCGTAATGTAAAAGTATGTTTATCTAATATTAAAAATAAAAGAAAAATTATGACATGTCCAATTAGGCCCTAAAACAGTCCAATTAGCCCACAGTCTCCCCTACTTAATGTATACATGTTCTCCCAAAAACAAGTTAGGTATGACGGTTTATTTCATTTTTTTAAATGAATACCCGCTATTTCATAATATTTTTTTGGATTCTGCATCAAATTCTAAACATATTTCATGAAATAAATATCTCATACTTATATACAGGGTGTTATGGAAATGACTTATTATTTTTTAACCCGTAAATCTATAGGTCGAGCCGAATTGGGGAAAAATTGCGTTAAATGGCGCTCGAAGCTAGAAATTCGAGAAAAATGCCTTCAAAAATTTAGCTCAAAACACCTACGCGCCAATGACCCAAACAGCTGATTCGTACTACTTGTCAAAAAAAAATTGTTGACAAAAATCTGACAGTTACTGTCAGATAGTCTTTAGATATCGTCAGCCCAAAACATGTGTTTTGACCAGTGTTGCCACATTTACTACATCAGTTTCATCAGATAACCTTTTTTGAATATTTAATTTTTTCTACTTAACTTTAATATGCTTTAGTTTCTACCCTATTACACGAAAAATTGTCTACGTATTGCTCTAGTTTTATTTGTACATACCTTGAAATAAAAAACATATCGGCAAGAAATCCACGTTATACCGTTACCATTTCAAATGATTCTAGCGGGACATTTATTCACTTTAACAACACATTAACTGTTCGGGACATTATCAAGTTATTAGCTCTTTAATTCTGTGTTATTAATACAAGAAATTACTAGTTATAGACTTAGAAATACTTTATAACAAAATCCGGACTGAAAACAACGCGACACACGTTTGATACGGTTATGTTCTTTCTCTTCTTCTGTGACTTCTGTTCTTCTTGGTAATGATAATAGCTGGCTCATTGTCGTCAAGACAGGTGGCCATTGCAATTAAGAATAATAATTACGGTATCCAATCCAGTCCTCTTAACTGGACACACAACATTTAAACACGATAGTCCAGTGGGCGGGAAATGTGATTTGTTGCTGTTCTGTGATTGGGTACTGAGCAGTTCAAAGTCAATGAGCGCATTCGGGAGACGAAACTGCTCCGGAGCAGTTCCTAAATCGTCTTGTTGTGTCGACCGCTACTTTTACGACACTTTCCAACATGTTACGGAACGGTCGCCATTTTGGGTAGCATCTTTCACTTCCGCTGCTTGGAGAGAGCGGTTCGTTATGTCAATGGGGAAATGACGTATGCAACAAAAGTTTGGTTACGAAGAACGTAGTAAATAGAATGGAGGAACAAAACATATACATTAAACAGGAAAACGTACTTTTTAACTGCCACCAAAGAGTTTCAACCAAGGGATGAGTATATTGGTAAGCTTCACAAAACAAGAAAGGTTAATGTTTGTTACGCACAGCTGATATGGATTTGACATTTGAACCAAACGTGATGATCTTTTGGTCGAAATAGTCGAAATCCATGGAAGCCGACGAATCGGTAGCGGTTGGATCATAACCGGTAACCACTGCGGAGCAGTTTCGTCTCTCGAATGCGCCCAATGGCTTCATATGTGGCTTCATAAATTTGTTTTTAATATCATTTCTTATTATTCATTTACTTGCAACGGCATAAAATTTGTTTGCGTTTTGCTGCTGGAGTGTATAGTTGTTGAATAATGTGATACACATGTGATGGGAATGTTTTGTGATGTGATAGTTTATCTGTGTAAATTTCCAGACATAGGGCTTGTTGTTGGTATCTACGATTTTTACTCAGCGAAGTATTATGATAGCAATACAATTTCATGGGGTGAGTAAAAACTATACCTATTGAATAAGGCTTGTTTAATTGAAATCGCAGTATAGTTTTTGATTTAATCTTTTTTAAAAAACCTAAAAAAAAGATTTTCCCGAATACTTGGCAACGTCGCAAGGTAATCAGCTGTCTGTAGAAATTCCGCCAATTTGTCATGTCAAAAACACGTGTTTAGGGGTAATGAACTTTCATAGAGGCACAGATGGTCCGGTTTTAAGGTATTTTACAAAATTCAAAATACTTCCGATTTTAGAAAAAAAAACTATCAAGTGTAACTCTAGGCCACCCCAGGAGTGGCCCCTTAAAATATAATAAGTCATTTCCATAACACCCTGTATATAATATAGATTTAGCCGTTTGCGAGAAAACTGCCTTTTAACTTAAAACAACAACACATTATTTATTAGTGAAAAGAAAAGATAATTCAAAAGAAACTAAAAGTCACTTTATCAAATGTTGGAAATGACCTCCACCAACAGTCTGGCTGTACCTACCCGAGACGATATTCAAACTCTTGCAGAAGATTATTAACGACGTAAGGTTCTATTAATCTTATTTCGCCTTTTATTCTGTGCTTTAAATCTTCAATATTGTTTGGTCGGTTAACATATACCCGAGGGACGTCTCACTCCTAAAAAAACGTACATGTATTTCGGAAATCCTAGTAATTTCGGCATTTTCTGGAAGGATTTCGGGATTTCTGGAGGGATTTCGGCATTTCTGTAGGGATTTCGGAATTGCATGTATCCCGAGATGTATCCATTAACTCAAAAACTATTAACTCGCAAAGTTTAACTCAGAATCAACGTCGGATAGGTCAAAAATTCTATGCGTAGAAAATTGTTTTTATACATTTTTCATCCGACAAAATGTAGAAAATTAATCATTCATTTTACAAGCTGTCTTTTGGTCGGGCGCGGATACAGAGGGGGGAAGCAATGGGTGCAATTGCCCCCCCCCCCCTGACATGTTTACTGAACTGGGGATTCCCCAAAAGCTCGTGGGATCATGCCATCGCAAAGCATCGCGCCGTCGCCAAGAACAGTACAACGCGGGGGCCTTTTTTTATAGGTTATAAATTAACTCAATTCCTACTTATTACTGAGAAACATTTAGTACCTACATCCTACATGATATGACTTAGTCACTTACCTATTGTTAGACACCTTTGCCATAAAACTGAAACTCAAAAACAATTTATTATAAAAGTAGTAGGTAGCTGAGGTATTGCTTCCAAAATCGCCGAAGAAATGGCGGGCCGCAGGTGCCGTTGCTCTGCTGCCAAATCGTTCATATCTTAGGATGGGATGTGTTTTTTTTACTTCGTTTTTGACTTGCTTCACTTCCTGGATACGTTTAATGCTCTCGGACTCTCGATTTAATGTTTAATGCTAGTAAATATTTAATAGAGATAAAAAATTGATTGTAAACGTTTGACAAATTGTTCAAGACAAATTTTCGGCATTATACTGAAGTCACAAGAAAATTGAACCAAGTGGCAATGTTGCGCAAAAAAACCTTTTCAAGGAGCTATTTTTATTATAACGACGCTGTGATTTCGGCGAAATCTTCAATGGATTTTGGTTAATATATGTGTTTTTCGACGAAATCGGTAAGGATTTCGGTAGGATTTCGCGACTTCGGCTCCAATTTTGGGATTTCGGAGAGATTTCGTAAGGAATTTCGAAATTTCGGGGGATTTCCGAGGATTTAGCGAGGAAACGTACACGTATTTCAGGAGTGAGACGCCCCTCGCATATACCTTAGACTTAAGATAACTCCACAGAAAAAATCTAAAGGGGTTAAATCTAGAGGTCTGGCCGGCCCTTCAATTGGACCTCGTCGAAGAACTGTATTAAGGTGCTCGAGTACTCACGCACACGGTGGGTGTAATGGGCCGGAGCTCCGTCTTGCTGATACCACAAAAAATTGTTCCGTGCATCAGGATCTTCTGAATTAGGGTATAATGTGGCAAGGCACGATACCAGATCATTTTCTAAAAATTCTAAATATGTTTCACCTGTCAAATTTCCATCAATAAAAGAGGGGTCCCAAAATTCTATTTTCAACAATGCCGGCCCAAGCATTAACTTTTTGAGAATATTGGGTGTGACATTCCATAATCCAGCGTGGATTATCTGTAGCCCAACACCTACTGTTTTGTTTGTTTACACTTCCATTCAAACAAAACGTTGCCTCATCCGAAAATACAATTCGTTTCGAAAACTGTGGATGATTATTGCACATATTCATCATTATCTCACAAAATTGGAGTCTTCTGTCTGGATCATCTTCATTGAGTTCATGAACCAATTAGACTTTGTAAGGATGGAATTTATTTTTGTGTAAATACTTTAGGATAGATGTTTTGCAAATACGATTTTCCAAGTCAATAGTACTAATCGCCTTATGGTGGTCTTCTTGAACCGACAATAACACATTTAATTGTGTATCTTCTAATGCCGCAGGTCGACCTTTCATATAATTGCCCCTAACGTGACCTAAATCTCTATATGTTTTTTCTATTTTACTGACAGTAGATCGAGATGTCGGTTCTCTGCGAGGATACTTGTTATTGAAGAGTTCGCAAACTTCCATTTGTGTGCTCATTTTATAACCAATCATTATTTATAGTTCTATTCGCTCTCTTTCACTTAAGCGTAGGTACTTACCATTTTTTAAAATTACAAGATTATCAAAATAACTTTTGCCAGACAACATGAATTTTAAATGAATTTATTCTAACCTTTACGTTCTCACTGTATACTTTATTTCATGTTAGATGTTCTCACTGTATACAGGGTGCTCCTAAATGCCGTGCTGGTAATAAAGAGGATAATTCTACAAGCGGGTTTAAGAGAAAAAGTTCATGACAATTTTTAAAATATAGGATTTAAAATTAGCTTTTTTATTCGTTTTTGGAGTACCTAGATCTCCAGGGGTGTAAATGGCGTAAAAAAGTCAGTTTTAACTGTAGCGCCATAGGCGTGCCGTGCTTCCTCTCCTATTGATATTTTACTTCGATTTTACCTATAGGTTATTAAATTCGTAAAAATATGAGAGTTTAAATCTAGATTTGTACCTATAAGACGTTTGAAGTAGTGCGATTTTACAAGAACAGCTACATACGAGGGGTAAACCCTCGGCTACATACGTGTGTAAATATAATTATTAATAATAAATTGAATAATATACTTAATTCTAAACTCCGCCAATACCTGTAAAATGTCTGAAGATGTCCTGAAGACAAGCACCCTCCCACAAATTCAATGTTATACAGGGTGTTACTTAATGATAGGCCGTAATTACAAGGGCGTATTCCTGAACCAAATTCAAGTAGAAAAGTTCATAAAAATATGTGTCCTAAAATGTCTGGTTTTTAAGATACCTCTTACAGGGTGTCAAAGTTTAAAAAAAATCGGTTTTTTATTAATATCTCAAAGATCCTTCCGCCGATTTTGGTGAAATTTGGCAGTGTTGTTCTTTGTGATAAGCCCCTAAGTTAGCACTAACTAGATGATAATTATGTGTTCCAGTGGCGTCCCGGGGGACAGGATCACGAATAAAATTGACAAAAAAATTTACGCCAGTGACTTGTTTAAAGATTTTATATTGTTTTCGGATTAAGCAGCTAAAAATACAACTTTTTTGTCTCTTGATATTTTTCGTTTTTTCTTACTTCCTTTTCGAGAAAAAAAAATAGAAGCCACCATAGCCTGTCGAAAAATTATTTTTCTCGAAAACGAAGTAAGATACGAAAAAATATCAAGAGAAATAAAAACCTTTATGTTTAGCTGCTTAACCCGAAAACAGTATAACATTTTTATACAAGTCGGTGGCGTACACTTTTTTTGTCAATATTATTCGTGAGACTGCCCCCCGGGACGCCACTGGAACGCATAGTTATCATCTAGTTAGTGCTAACTGAGCGTCGTATCACGATGAACAACACTGCCAAATTTTACCAAAATCGGCAAAATAATCTTTGAGATATTAATAAAAAAAACGCTTTTTTTTTAAACTTTGACACTCTGTATCTTGAAACCGGACTTTTTAGGACACATGTTTATATAAACTTTTCTATTTGAATTTGGTTCAAGAATGCGTCCTTGGATTACAGGGTTGGCAAGATATATATCACTGATATATATATATCATGATATATATCACGATATATATCAATGATATTTATAGCTCGATATACAGGGTGTTATGGAAATGACTTATTATTTTTTAACCCGTAAATATATAGGTCGAGACGAATTGGGGAAAAATTGCTATAAATGGCGCTCGAAGCTAGAAATTCGAGAAAAATGCCTTCAAAAATTTAGGTCCAAAACACCTACGCGCCAATGACCCAAACAGCTGATTTGGGTAATTGTTTACTTTAGTGCAAAAGTTGAATTTTTCGCTAAAATTTCGTATATAGGCTAATTAAGGGTAGCTGATCACAATTTTCCTTTTGCGTTTAGGCGGCAAATGCACTGGTTTTGAGAAAAAAAATGTTAAAGTTTTTCTAACTCACCGGTATGTTATTTTGCATGTAATCCTAAAATGTTGCTATTTCCAATAAAATATTACTTGTCGGAGTCATAGTATTCACTTCTGAGTTGAAATAAACGAAATATGCCACAAGGAAACTCTGAAAAACGGGATAACTTGTAAGCGAACAGAAAACTCTACGTTATCTGGAAAAAGACGGGAGACAGCTCACTGACAGCTGGCCAAAAAAGCAGAAGCAAACTGCACGGTACAAGGAGCCTGTTTGCAGGTTCACTGCACCCATGTTGTCAGATTGTTAGTGTATTATAAATTGCCTATACTTTTCAATTCATTTTTATTAATTGAATGAATCCTATTGGCACGAGCTAGCATATCATTCTCCTGGATGGAAGCCATTAATAATTACAAGAAAAAGAAGAACAATCTGGCAACGTGAGTGCAATGAATCTGAAAAGAGACGCTTCTACTTTGTCGGCGTATTAACAACGAATTTAATTAAATTTGTGCCTTTTCCATTGTTTTTTTGCTAAAATGTTGTTCTTATTTTATGAACAGATAGTTTGGTGAAAGTTTTATCACATATTTTGAAGGGAAAACCATAAAATCTAGGAAATTGAAAGGAAAGTGAAACGCGACACCCAAAGATATCGAAATAAACAAACCTCGGATCGGCTCCAGACAAAATACGCTGACGGTTTGTTTTTGTTAGATTTGGTCGAGGTGCTGAAGAAAGCAAGTTGAAAAGAAAAGTAGTTGTCTAAGAACTTTAGAGTTCATATGGTCGGTTATCGGTACACCTTTGATTTAATTTTATCGCTTTATGTTTTCCTTAAATTACCTAATTAATAAATTTGTTTTAATCGTTACAAATTTATTATTTCTTAAAGACATCCTTACAAAAGAATACCCTAACCTGTAAGTGAAAAACTTTAACATTTTTTTTTCTCAAAACCAGTGCATTTGCCGTAAAAACGCAAAAGGAAAATTGTGATCAGCTACCCTCAATTAGTCTATATACGAAATTTTAGCACAAAATTCAACATTAATTGCACTAAACTAAACAATTACCATTCCAGCAGTTTGTCTTGTCAAAAACACATGTGTTCAGGGGCATTGAACTATCATGGAAGGCGCACATAGTCCGGTTTTAAGGTATTTTACAAAATTCAAAATACTTCCGATTTTAGAAAAAAAAACTATCAAGTGTAACTCTAGACCACCTCAGGAGTGGCCCCTTAAAATATAATAAGTCATTTCCATAACACCCTGTATATCATGATATTTATTATTAAAAAATAAATTTTAATTTACCGCCAAATTTTGTATGGTTTAGGTTGGTATTACGGTTGGTAACACTATTTAGTAATTTACCTGGCTTGGTACATATTTAATTCTTCGAATTTGTTTCGGGCTCGCTTCTAGGAATCCCCTATTTATTTCATTATTATTCCTCATTACTGAAGCGTTCGTCGATGCAACTGTGCATCGTGTGTGGTTTTTTTATTACAACGTTAATCTGTTTTTAAATTTAAAATGCCAAAACATAAGCTAAATATTTGGAAATATTTTGAAGAAACAAAAAAGGTTGGAAACAGTGGAAAATGGGCAAAATGTAAGAAGTGTAAGAAAGAAATGCAAGGCATACCAAAACGTTTAAATGTTAAATGTTCAGGAACTCAGACTGAGCAACATGAAGATGAAATATTATCATCACTTATAGGCGAGTCTATAGGGCATCATAAAGCTAGTCTTAGCCAGGGTCTTAGTTTAAAAATACAGTTCCTATGGTGTGGTGGAAAGGAATTGTTATTGAGGATGAGGATTGGCCAAATAAAAAAGACTTCCTGGCTTTATGTGAACAACTGCTTACTGCAGTTGCGTCTACCGCGTCCATTGAGAGAACCTTTTCATCATTTGGACTCGTGCAATCGAAACTACGCAATAGGCGAAAATGAAATAGCTGTAAAATTAACGTTTTTATTTAAATACTCTAATCAAATAGAAACAAATAAAAAAGAAAATATTGATTGGATTTGGGCAGGAACTGTACCAGAAGAATTACCGGGACGTTCCATCGATTCTGACGAATCTGACGATGACTTACCATTGATAAGGCTGATTTAGGATGGTTATTTATATTATTTTTTTTTCGGGATTGTTTTTTGTTGTACGCATTCACCCTAGGTAAATATCTATTGTCTAGGTGAATATCTGTTATTATTATTTTGTTAGCTTTTATGCTTGTTCCGAGGCTTGTTCTGTTTAGAAATAATATTTATGTTTTAACAAAAATATTTACTCAAATATCTACTTCCTTGATTTTACTTGGCTCTACTATAAGTATGATTTTATCTTTTTTGGCTGAAAAAAATTATTTGATATATATCAGATATTTGATATTTATATAAATATCATGATATTTGCCAACCCTGCCTTGGAATTTGGGCCTATGAGTGAGACACACCCTGTATGGATGAAAACTGTAGATTAACCACCAACTTTTCTTGCAGGTTTGTCTTATTCAAGAAACATTACGACAAGTATCTTCATTTATCTCAAAAATATGAAGAGGCGCGCAATATAGCTTACTATTTGGAGGAAAAATATCATGAGGTCAAGGTAAGGCGAAAATTGTTTATTATAAAACTATTTCTTGTTATGTGGTTTCGGGGCAACTATGTCCCAGATAAGAATGCCAGGGATCTCGGAAACCATTGGACATACAGAGATTATTAAATTAGAGAAAAGTTGGGCTTTACTCAACTCTGAAACGTCATGTTTTTACATTTCAAAAATTCCGAAGATATTCGGGAAAACCCAAATTTTTGCTATATCGTTCTTATTATTTTCGATTCTATTTGAAGGGATATGTCAAAATAAATTGTACATTCTCACTGCCACTTTTTATCCTTTACAACAAGGTTTAATTAAATTTTCAATCCAACGTTTCGTTTTTTCACAACCATCATCAACTTTGTTTTTTAAATAGTGCAAAAATTTTATTTTACGCATAATAAGGTCTACTTTTTATTCTCAATCCAACGACATATCACACTTATTTTTTGTTAGACGTTTCGGACTAAAAAACTCATCATCAATGCAAATGAGAACCTTATTTACTTTTTTTTGTCTCTATTGTTGTATTTAAACCGATTTAAACTCTAGTTGGCTTTAAAAACATTTTTTTTTATTTTACATTAGATCAATTTTCAATTGCATAAATATTAAACATGTTGGCACATAATAAATAGAAACTAATAACAAACCATTAGAAACATATGAACAATTTGGAAATAATAGAAGCTTATCTAAAAAATCTTAACAAGTAGGTATTTATGAATTTTATTTTTACAATTGAAATTATTTTTCATTTTCAAAAATTTCACCCTCATTTTCCAAACATAAATAACACCGCTAAACAATTTCTTCCATAACGTTATTCTGGAGTTACCTACCTATTCTTTCTATTGCGGCTCGAACTGCAGCTCATCCGAGAACTTAACTCAAGAAGACGTTCCTCGAGACGTTCTCATTGACAATGCTGAAACAGTATAAGTGCCTAAGTATAACAAAAATGATTACAAACAACTAAAATTAGACCGTAGGTCCTTTAAGTCACTAGGCTGTCCGCGAAAATAAGATGAATATGTACTCTTGTTTATTATTCCCAAGATTTTCTCTATTTTTGAATCGGTTTTTAAATACTATCATCATATTGAGTTGGTTGAAAATCATTAAAAAAATAAAGAAACCATTTTGTTGAAGTCATATCGGCGTTTCACTATTTACGATCCTAGTGTTTGCGTTCCTAGTTACACCCTTAAAATTAGGGCGTGATTTTTCCAAACTAAGAACTTCTATACACCCCTACAGCTTTTGACGCTCTAAAGCCCGTAGTCGACTATCGCTGGAATACTGCTCACACAATTGTGGCCCTGCTGTTCGCTTGATCGGCGACCATGATCTATACTTTGTTGCTTAATGCGAGAGAGTAATAAAATGTAAATTTGCAATGATAGGACCCATTAAGCAGAGTAGACAATTTAAAAGTTACATTTTAAATTTCAGGTAAATTGCAATGATAGTTTTTAAATATTCCGTATTTTAGATATTTAAGACCTGCACACCCCGAATCGGTCCTAAATTAGGTCACCCTAATTTGCATACGATTGATTATAATTATAGAGATAGGCAGATAATTGAGATATTAACGAGGGGTAAACCGCGACCCAAAATTGTGTACACTCCATTGGTAATTGGCCCTTAATTGGCCCATTGGCTCTATAATTGGCCCATAATTGTCACATTGGCTCCCATTGGTCTTTTGGAATTGTTAATTTCCTCTAATTTGCCTCTTTACCCCAAGAATTGTCATAATTGGCCCTGCATTGGCTGTAATTTCCCAATAATTTCCCTACAATTGGCCCATTGGCCCCTAAAAATTATGTGCATTGGCCCCTATCGGCTAGGTTGTT
Source organism: Polydrusus tereticollis (assembly GCA_963920685.1). Lineage (NCBI taxonomy): Eukaryota > Metazoa > Arthropoda > Insecta > Coleoptera > Curculionidae > Polydrusus > Polydrusus tereticollis. Next base: position 29,840,952 of record OY987336.1, read on the forward strand.
GCTTTTTATTTTTACTGAGTTATCAATTTTAACTTACAAAAAGGTACTTTAAATATTTAATAATATAATTATTAATTCTAACATTGGCACGTATAATAATTCACAAAATAGTTATTTTTGTATCTAGTGCGCGAAATGCTATTTTGGTGATCGAGAACTGATTTTATGATTTTTGAAAAATTGTCGAGATCACCAAAGTATTTCGCGCACGAGTTACAAATAAAATTTTTTCTACAAACGTCAAAAAATGTATATCTCTTAAAATTGTTCTAAAATAAGTAATAATGTTTAGCTTAATATAAAAAATAGTGTGGAACTGGCTTAAAATGTTTTTCCAACTCAAGTAAGTAAGTACTGTAAATATGGAAACAAAATGGCAGTTGTTGACAATTATTTTAAAATTTTAACACAAAAATTTCATATAGTTTACATACATGCAGTGCGCGAAATATGTATTTCGCACACTACTTCGCGCACGGTGTCGTGGTAACGTAGGAAAAAGAACAAAAAGGGTCACTCGCATGTTGTTATCAATGCGCGAACCTTTTTATTTTTTGACGTTTGTAGAAAAAGGTACTTTAAATATTTACACACATAAAAATGAATAATTATTATTCCTTAAACAAATGTACATGCATACTGAGTGTTTTCGTTTTACGCCAATCGTACAGTTTATTGAACATATTTTATGTAATCTTAGTTTTGACTCGCTTATAATTTTGCCTAATTTGTATAAGGCTCGGTATAAGGTCATGCCTCTTTATTTGAAACGGCTCTGAGCCAACTAAATTAATCGGGCCATAAAATATAAATATTTTCTGTACTATTTGTACATCTTCATTTTTTGGCCACACGAATGTTTCCAGATTAGATTTTAAAAATTTTACTTTAAAAGAGTTTGGGTCATGCCTTTCTATTAGGCCACCCAAATACCAGGTATCCGGTATGTCGTAATATATAGCATAATACTTTTCTAGTGGTAATTCGCAATCATCTTTCTCGTTATCTTTCGAGCTATCTTTATTTTGCATAGCACTCAGATTACTCGCAATATCATCTGAGGAATCCTCGGAGGAATCGTCGTCTACCTCATATTCGTCGGAGGTCTCGGTGGAATATAACTCGGAATATATTCCATCGTCTTCTAACCCCCTCTTCATCGCTAAAATCGTTTGTTATTTTTCGCTTTTTTTTTTGGTTTCTATATTTGTCTTTGTTATTTTTTTCGGGACTTTCCGATTGTTCCTTGTTCTGGTTTGGAACGAGATTTGAACACCAGTTTTTACATTCTTGTTAGAATTAGTCGAGGAATTAAAAAATCTATGAAGCCTATCGGTGCTGACCTTGCCATTTGACTCGTCCAGTAGCCAACAAAAAGATGACTTTCTTATTATTATTGTTTTACCTGTAAGTTCCATTTTAATGAAAGGAGATTTTTCAGATAAACTGCTTAATTCAATTCGGTCAGAATAATCTCTCATATTAAGTTCTTGGCTCGTTTCTTGGGCGCATTTAGGTTGAGAAATACGAAATACCAAGAGAACTGCCAATACCAGTGCCGCAAACTTCACCAATACCCGAACCAAAAACCAACACTGAAGCATTGTCTACAACTATACCATTCGTGCTGGTCGTATGTATCTGATCCTCAATCTTATTTAAAAGTTGATTTTCATCAATTTCTATTTCATCATCCGCTTCTTCCGAGGCTTTTTCTTCCACTATCTCTTTGGGTATTTTATCGCCGGTGGCTGTTATATTTTCTTTTAGATCGGTTTTGGGGATAATTTTAGAGGAATATCTACAAAGTTATAGTCGCTTTTGTCCCCAGAAATGCCAAGAATTTTTAAATCAATGCAAACGTCTTCTTTAGCTTGTTCAACACTTTTTTGTATGTTTAAATCATATATCTCCTCTTTCGTGGGAACGCTTGTTGCAATGGATTTACTTTTGAGCCTTTTGTCTTCACATGAAAATGCGTAGACATCTTGTAAATCAGTTATTATGTCATTAACAGCTTTTATTCTGTCAACTCTGTGAAGGAGACCATTTATACTGAAGTTGATAACAGTAGAATTGTTTGCTGTTAGTGATCGAGCTGCTCTAAACAAAGATTCACAGGGTTGGCTGCTATAATGAAGTATTACAAACATTTCAGGGGATAAGTTGCCAATTTTTAGTTGTATAATCAAATTTATTAAAGCGTGTGCATTAAGTTCAACACACAGGTATGAGTTATTTGAACGAAAATTATCTTTAAGGGTCCAAGATTTATCATGTTTTATCCACGAACGCCACACACGTAAAAAAAACACTACGTACCAGATGCGATATAATCGAGTCTCTAAATTTACGTTATTTTCTAAAAATTATGATGAAATGTACCGCATTAATTTTAGATACGCAATAGTACCTTCACTTCCAGATACTTTTTTGATGCATTCAATGGTTTTTTCGGAGCACATTTTTTGAGCTGAAAAAAAGTTCATTTTGTCCTCTGGTTTTCGATCGCTGAGTGTTAAAAGATGCTTGTCCTTATTAACATTAGTAACTAAAGTAGTAAGGTGATCTACTGAAGCTGAATATTTTCCAACAGGTAGAGTAATATTCGGTTTTAATATCCTGGTACGTAGCTTCGTAAGAATATGTGTCTTGTACATATTTCGTCTGTTGTATTTTTGCATTGAAACCATTCCCATTTTTTGGTTTGTTCTATTAGAGGGTCAGTTAGAGGTAGTTTTGTTTCAAGATTAATATCTAGAGTTCTAGCTGGTTTTTCATTTTCTGTCGAGTTTTTCGGGGAGTTTTTTGCTTGTTTAGGAAGATTTGTAGATAGTCGCATTGACCTCAGTAGACGTGAATCTCCATCAGAGGAATACCCGGCGACAGTTATATTAAACTTTTGTGCTTCTATTCGTATTTTCTGCCATCTTTCTAAAACATCCTTGTCTAAAAAGGTGTTATCTGTTCCATACAAGCTTAAACAATATAAAGGAGCATTAATAGCCAAAGGCTGAGCCATTATAGCATAAGCATAATTGGCCTTTTTCCCAGTTTTAAAATATTTTTCGATACTAACTGCGTCGATAGCAATGAATTGATCGGTTTTTGGAAGCTCATTGCTTAATGGCAATACGAAACCAACTATGTACCTTATTTGATCTTACGTTGTACTCTATTATTCCAGTAACCCGTGTACCATCTTCAGAGAGCCATACAACTCTTGGCAAATTTCTTTTTTCTAAAAATCTTGACAGCCCTGCCATATCAAGCATCCCTTCTTCCATTTGACTCCTACTGCCGTCAAGATACCGATTCAATGTTGTTAAATGGTTTCGCTGGAGCAGTCGGCGGTCGCGGCTGGAGTTCGCGATTGGTAGCTCGGTACTGGTTTAATGCGATTTGTATGTACACGGTTTCACTGCCGCAGCTCGGCGACGCAGCGTCCGCTGGCGCCGTCGATCGTAGCGGCTGCGTTCGGACTGCTATAGAGACCAGTCCAGCCGCGATCGCGCGCGTTTTCGGCAATTGATGTCGAGTGTTTGATAGAGGAGGTCCAAAAGTACCCCCCTTTATACAACTATGGGAACGAAAATTACAAAAATGTTGTAATGAAAGAAAATGCATGGATAAAAGTGGCAGCAAGTGTAGGGAAGAACGGTATAGTGTACAAAACCATTTTGTTTATTTTTCAGCATATACATTACAAAGCTTATAGTTATACCATATTCAAATCCAAGATGCGTACGAAGGAAACATTGATCAGTAGGTAATGACAACCGTAACTCTATTTTGAGTGGTCAATCGGCAATAAAACTAAAAGGCCCTGGGCGACAGGGTTGTATTCAGTTTACCGGTGATTTTCGCATTATTGCGTTGTATCGTTTGGTGTTATTGTTTGTTACCGATATTTTGATATCAATATTTGTGTTTTTGACCGTTGTATTTGAATGTATACAGGGTGTCTCAGAAGTACGGTACGTAACTTAGGGTGGTGATTCCTTATGATATTATAAACCATAGATACATAAGCGCTTTCACTACAAAATACGGATATGAACTGAAGCGCGCTGCTCCAGCCGCGCCAGCCAAACCACCCTGTGGCGACGGCCGATCGCTACGCTCGATCGCGAACGCCATCCGCAGCCGCTGACTGCTCCAGCGAAACCATACCCTCCTTTCCTTTTTACCTTTTTAAGCTCTTTATTTCCTATAAATTACATTTCTAAACTATAACTAATATCTCAACTTAAGCCTCATACCTTTTTAATGAAGGTAAACTATTTTTAAGGTTGGCGTATAATGTTTCGTAAAGCAGCCGTCCACCAATGTAAAAAAGATAGATTGCAAATTTTTCATAGCATCATCATACTTTTGGTTGTTCTTGTATGTGAAATTTTTTATAGATAAATCGAGAAGAGATTTTAAAAAATTGGGTATCGATGAGTCCGAAATGTTCATGCGGAAAGTGCGAAAATCTGTTTGGGAATGTGTCGAGGAATTATATGTTTCACAGGCTTTTAAAAAATGTTCTCCTATATCTTCGTCTCTTTTTATCAAGTCGTGCATCTTTTCTGCTATAAAAAAAATAGCAAGTTATTAAAGTTTGATCATCTGATCCTCTTTCGAGTGCTCTTTTCTTTCGTTGCGACCTTTGATATTCCTCTTGACGCCATTTAAATTTTCTGTTGTCATTTTCGTTGGGTTGAAAACTTGAAGGAATATCCTCGGTAATATCCGAGGTAATATCAGATGAAACAGGATCCTTGACTACAACCGTTGTTAACATTTCAGTATTTTCAGTAGAAACCTCGGTAGTAACTTCTGAATAGGTTTCTTCGAGAGTTTCTTCACAATCCATTGGGTAAAGCTTTTCTGTGGTTTCTAGAATTTTTCTATTCAAACGCGATGAGACATTATTATCTTTTGAGGGGCCTTGTAATAACGGCATCATATCTGTAGTGTGGAATATAGAGAAAGTGGAGTCCTTGGTGGATTCCGAGGTGGATTCTAAGCGAATTGTTTCTTTTTCTGCTGCAGCTAGATTTGAAACAATTGGAGGAATAACAGGAGGAAAGGACGATCAAACAAAGCATTTAAAACACGAAATGCCGACAGCGTGTTGCGTTGTATGAATTAGAATGGTTTACGTCGCGCCTCACGTCGCGCCTGCCACGGTTGACAGATTTTATCTGACCTTTGATGCCAAATTCTCTGGACGAGAAATTCCCAAAGCGCCAAATTATTTTTAAGTTTACGAATTTAAGGATTTTAATGGTAATAATCGTTTAGTATTAATGCCACCTTATACTTTTAATAAATAATCGAGTAAATAATTTTAACTCTTGTGCCATTGTCATGCCATTGCCATGTGTAACCTTTCAAATGGCGTTAAAGCGTCCAATCTGGCAACAATAGCATTAAAGCGTCCTTGTTTTTATTTCTATAATTTCCCATTGGCCCTTCATTGGTTCCTAATTGGTCCTAATTGGTCCCTAATTGATCATTAATTGGCCCCATTTGCCCTGCAAAATTCAATAATTTCCCCAATTGGTCGGTAATTTGCTCTGAAATAATTGCCATTGCCCCTTCATTGGTCCATTGGTCACACAATTGGTCACAATTGGTCCAGGTTGTAAACCGCATTGGCCTCGCGGTTTACCCCTCGGATATTAATTATTCTAATATTAAGTAGATAAAAACTAAAGTAACTAAGTAAGAATAATAGGCAAACAGATAAATTTGAACAAATATTAATATTTATAAGAAATCTACTTTTACAATACAACTTAATTTTTAAATTTTAGTCATCATGTTCTGAGTAGTCCGATGAACTATCGTCGTTGGGGTCCAGAGTAATAATAATAAGGAGCTCTACAGTGTCTTCCAGCATGTTATCAGCTTCCCACATTCTTTCTTCTATTTTAATCACATGTTCGATGCACTTACTCCATTTTTCACAATCCACTTTTTATTCCCTCTTGCAAGAGGTTTCCAACGTCTCTCATTCTTAGAGTGGTGTTATGCCTTGCCTTGCTACAAACTCTTACTCGCGCCCACACCAATTCTATAGGGTTTAATTCACAGTGATATGGCGGAAGGCGAAATGCCGTTATATTTCGTTTTGATGCGATGTCGTCGACAACAAACTCCGTACAAAGAGGGCTATTCAACTTTACACAATCTCCAGTAGCTCCTTTTTCAGCATATCTTTATCATGGTTTCATGATAGTCTAACTGCCCTCAAATATCGTCGTCGCCAGTAGATGATTTCGTCTTTCTCTATTAAAAGTGATTTTCTGTTTTGAATTTTATCATAACAAAAATTAATTTCCTTCAAAGTTTTTCACAGTTTTTTCTTACCCATGGCTGGAATGAAATCATCCTTTTTCATTTCAGACGTTATTTTGTCCAAGGTAGGTGTTTCTTTTTTTAAGTAAAGCGAGTGTGTGATTCTTCTGATGGCAGTCTTTTCATCCTCATTTATTACAGTTTCTTTTCTTCCTGTACTTCTCATTGGTGACCTAATGGGGCCGCGTTTATCCTCGTGCACAAGTCGCCATATTGTTGACTGTCCGCCTCCAGTCATATTCGAACACATTTCAACTATGTTTGCAACTCCGAATGTTGAATTTTGGTGGCGAAGAGCGTTGAACACATTAAGAATAATAATTTTCTCATTTTTAGAAAGCGCAGTTTTACTAATCCGTTTCTCAGCAACAAATTCAGAAACACTAGCCATTCAAGAACGAAGTTTTCCATCAACTGCCGGAAAGTAACTAAACATTTAAAATTTTTGGAACAGTGTGCAGGTAGGTAAACTACTTACCTGTGCCTCCACCTACCCGATCTCGAAACCCCTGACAATGAACATAATTAAATAATAATAATTGGACTACACCTATGGAATACGGCGAAGACCACTGGGTTTTATAATTCAATTATGATTTATTACTCTCTCGCATTAAGCAACAGACAACTTTAAAAGCCTAGAACATCGAAGACAGGTTCGCGACTTGAACCTTTTTTACAAATAATATTTCTATGGCAAGTGTTCAACTGAAGTTGTCCTTGCTTGATTTCATCCAGAGCGGTACATTCAAGAAATACATGATGAACCCCTGCAGTCCACCCGAACGTGGTTTAGCTTTGTTACAGGTCAAATTTACCGCTATTAGAATAATAGCAATTTATTTTTAAACTCACCCCCTTCTTCATAAAATTAATTGATTTAAGGATAAAAATCAAGACAGATACTTCCTTCAGAGCCTCCTTGTTCAAACAATAAATACACAGTTGACACTTTCAGTTTTCTCATTAACAAATATATTTTTCTTAGTCCTACCGGTTCTTCAGGCTGTTTCTGAGGTAATTATTAGTCCATACGGATCTTCTTACTAAACCTAATCCATTTTAAAGGCATTAGTTTCATGCTTGAAGGCTAAAAACACGAAACCCATGGTAACAGACACTTTGGCTATAAGACATATTAAAGGTTACAGAAACTTCTTCAGTCCCTTAAATTTACCCTTATTAAATCAGGAGCGTTGTGTGGAAGGCTAACTTTCTTCATATTTTCTTAATTAAAGATAATTAATTAACCGTCCTTAGTTTATTGTTGTTATTATTGTGTCATATGTCAAAGCTGCCAAGTAAAGCAAAAATTCCCTAAAACTCTGACTGTCAAACTTACCCGCCTTTTTGGAAGGAGAAAACCCTTTTTCTAGAATCACTTTGGTTCCTGCAGTGGTGCGATTTGGACCATTGGCGCTATTTTCGCCACTTAGTGAGAAATTTGGGGGCCCAAGCATTTTATCGGTGGCCAAGTATATTCAGCGCCGAAAGCTATTTTGCTGTTTTAACTGCTTCGGGTTTCTCCTCAAATTTCAATTTATTTTTCTACGAGAAAGGCCAACTACCATCTCAGGTGAGTTTTAGATCATTACTTCTGCAAGAGATAAGCAGCTTTGCTTTTTATAATGTTAAATAGGTTTCACGTATCATTTATTTCTTACCATTCACGTCATATTGTAGCCAGCCATTGCATGCTTTGCTTTTGTTTCAGGCCTTTTTTCTTTTTTTTTGCTTCTCACCTTTTTGTTTTCTTCACGCCCTTTTGTCTGCCTATTCTTGTCCTGCTGTCCGACCTGCGTTTGGCATACGTTTATGTCGCTTTGGACTGCATGATCCTGCTTTCCACCCTGCTGCTTGTGGCATACCGCTGGTGCCTGCGGTCACTTTGCTGAATACCCGAGCTTAGCACCCCTTCATCCGACGAGGAGTCCTCGAAGTCCTGGCGATACCTAGAGGCTAACTTGAGCCAGTCTCTCCAGTAGCAGTGCCAGTGGAATGGAGTTTGTCGAGCCTCATATCAGGTTTTTCTATTTGTCTGTGCTGTCTTAACTACTTGTAAAGCATTTCCAAAACGTGCTTAGGTCGTGGAAATCCACTCTGGAACTCCACTTTTCACCCGCAATTATCACAATAATGTCATTGGCTTTCTAAATTCAGTATTTTACATGTACCGGCTTAATTTAACATCACATTTTCACTTTTCATTTTAGTATAACCTCAAATTCTGTAACTTTCAACTTTTAAAAGTCAGCTGTTTGGAGCAGTACCATACATATTTAATTTTAGTCGTTCTAATCCTGTTTTCTTCGGTTCGACTGGTAATAAGGTGTAATGATATTATTTAGAACCCCGTTTTAGTTAATATTTTTTAGTATTACGATTACCCCGTTTATTTGGTTCATGCTGAAGCCTTTTCATTTATTTTATTTATGGTCAATTGGTCAATTCGGTGATTCAATCGGTATTGTCAGAATGAATTGTATATTATAAGTATTATTTTCTAAATAGATTTTAGAGTTTAGTCTGGTGTTTTCTTAAGATCCGTGTCGTTTCCTGTTTTATTTAGTTAATCAGTGTTGTTGTCTCGACTCGAGGGCCCCAAAACAGGTGGCGCACCCCTTTAGTTTTACCCACACCACTCTCCGGCCATATGAGCTAGTCACGAGTCGGCCGCAGCCCTGAAGACAACAGCACTTGCTCATGTAAGAGCCACCTGATCTTCTCTCTCCTTTTTTTTTCTCTTTGTAAAAGAATAACTAATTAGTCAATCAATACTTTGTTAATTAATTAATAATACCACCCCTTTTTTTTTTCTGTGTTTAATAACCACTATTTCTATAAAACAACCAAAAATAGATGTAATAGCTTAGTGAAAGACACTAAGATAAAAATTCCTTCATTTGGAGAACGTCATCACTCTAGAACGACCTCTAGGTCGTGTTCCGAAACAAGTATAACCTCCAGAGATTTAAGACCAACGTAAATCGCTTGACCAAACCATATTTGCTGACACCCAGCGATAAGATTTTCAGTCGAATTTCGAAAAAAAACTATGGGGTTCGAAAGAAAAAAGTGCGCAGGTTCCGAATCTGTTGTAAGGAAAATTGTCGTATTCCATAGATGTAGTCCAATTATTATTATTTTATTATGTTTATTGTCAGGTAGTTTGCCTGCCTCACTGTTTCAAAAATTTTAAATGTTTAGTTACTTTCCGGCAGTTGCTGGAAAACTTCGATCTTGAAAATGGCTAGTGCTTCTGAATTTGTTGCTAAGAAACGGATTACTAAAACTGCGCTTTCTAAAAATGAGAAAATCATTATTCTCAATGTGTTTAACGCTCTTCGCCTCCAACTCACATTGGTAGTAAAAGTGGATTTTTCGATGGCGGCTTACTAGCTGCGCGCTGATGTCTTTGAAGAATACTTCCAGCAAATGCTAGATCTTATTCCTCCTGGGTCTGTTATACATAGTCATGCGGATAATGCCAGCTACCACTCAAGAAAATCCGAAAAATACCAACGTCTTCTTGGAGAAAAAATGATATCATTCATTGGCTTACTGGAAATAAGAAACCATATTAAAGATATGCTGAAAAAAGAGGTACTACAAAGTTGAATAAGCTTCTTTGTACGAAATTTATTGTCGGCGAAATCGCTTCACAACGAAATATAACGGTACTTCGCCTTCCGCCATATCACTGTGGATTAAACCCCATAGAATTGGTGTGGGCGCAAGTAAGAGGGTTTGTAGCGAGACGTTGGAAACCTCTTGCAAGAGGGAATAAAGACAGTGGATTGTGAAAAATGGAGTAGGGTTAATTGGGGTAAATGTAAACAGGGCTAAATGTAAACGCACCTAAAAAGATGAAAACGAAGGAATATTCATTTGAAAAACGGCGCGAAATCGGCGACGCTAATCGTTTACCCTTCGTAACCGTTCGGCTCGCAAGGGCAGCTTAACGTTTTTCTGCATTAATCGCGCCATTTAAGACGGTGCGTTTATTAACGCATGTTAAATTGGTAACAAAGTGACTTTTTTTGTGCTGTGCCTATATAATTTAAGGTAAGTACTTCCTAAGGTGCAATATTAGTTAGGCTTGGTTTACAGATATGTTTTAATAAAAAATAACTGGAAAATTACTTTTTTCTAGATTTTTATGGTGGTGTTTACATTTACCCCGAGGTTTTTGTGTTCATGGGGAAATGTAAACGCACTTTCGGGGTAAATGTAAACAACATTTGAACGTTAATGAGAGTATAAAAACAAAAGATTTAACATACAACCAACCCATTTTGATATGTTTATTTTCATTACAGTGCTTACTATGCCACGGATTTATACTCGGAATTATACTAAGAAAAACGAAAGACCTTCATATTCTGCCGAAGACCTTGCACATGCTGTTGAAGATGTTGCCAATCGAAATAGGAGTTAGGCAGAGGACCCTCGACCATCAACATCATCTGCAGAGGACCCTCAGCCATCAACATCATCTGCAGCTGATATTACCTTGTCCAGTATATTTATTCCTGGTAATGTGAAGCCCTTAAAACCTGATAATAAACGAGAAAAATTGGTAATCCGTAGATTAAAACAACAAATATATGGAGAAGTTTTGACCTCAGGTGAAGTGCATGCTGAAACGACTAAGGGAAGCCGAAGAGAGAAAGAAACCAAAGCTGAAACGTAAAAAACAGGAAATGGCTATAGAAAAAAATGCCTTCAAAGTAGGGGCACAACCCAAGAAAAAAAAAACAAGAAGAATCGACGGATAATGAAAGTGAGATAAGTCTTCACGAGAGCGATGAAGATTCGTGGAATGAAACATTTGATGAAGATATAAACATTGAAAAAATAGAGAATATTTCGCAGCTATCAAAAGGACAATTTGCGTTGGTTTCCTTTAAAAAAGGAAAAAGAAATGCCACGATATTCAAATATGTTTGTGTGGTTGAAGATATTGATTCAAAAGAAATGAAAATCACAGGTCTTAAGTCCTGGGATTCGTCAAGAATGTTGTTTGCCATTAATGAAAGCGACGTTAGCTACATTTTTATAGATCAGGTTGTAGGAATACTTCCAGATCCTGGAATTCAAATGAAAGGTGAAAGAATTCTGTATAAGTTTTTGTCAGCTGTGTCAGTACAGGAGATTCATTACTTTATTATTACAGCTTTACATATTTGTATCACTTATTTTAATAAAACAATAAAGTACCTAAACAAATTACAGGACTTCTTAAATATTTTTTTAATAATATGGGGTAAATGTAAACATGCCTTTAAAGTGTATATGTTTATCTGAAAATATATGAAAACCACTTTGTTCACATTTGCCCCTGAAATTTAAATCATGCAATGCTTAGTTAAAGTGTTACTCGTTTACATTTACCCCGACAGGTCAGGGGTAATTGTAAACCCGATATATGTTAAAGAAACATTTTTTTTCTAAAAATATGCCTATCTTAAAAAAAAAACTGATTGCAGCATTAAAGGAAAAGGTACCTATAACTTATTTATATTAAAATTTTTGATTTAAAAAACCTCATTTGTATTCAAAAACTAAACTGGAATTTGAAAGTGTAAAAACCGTTTCCATTTACCCCAATTGACCCTAAGTGCGTCGAACATGTGATCGAAATAGAAGAAATAATGTGGGAAGCTGATAACATGCTAGAAAACACTGTAGAGCCCCTTATTATTTCTCTGGACCCCAACGACGATAGTTTATCGGACTACTCGGAACATGATGACCGAGATGATGACTAAAATTTAAAAATTAAGTTGTTGTATTGTACATAGTAGATTTTTTTTATAAATATTAATATTTATTCAATTTATCTGTTTTCATATTATTCTTACTTCTGTGTAAGTTTCTATCTACTTAGTATTAGAATTATTAGAATAATTAATATCTCAATTATCTGCCCATCTTTATAGTGATAATCAAGTATAGTTATTATTATACATTTTATTCTAATAAACTACCTGAAGTAACACCGCTGTCACCTTACTTTCATTCACCAAACTCGTCTCTCTATAGTAAGCAAACTAGGGTGAACCTAATTTAGTACCGATTCGGGGTGTGTAGGTTTTAAATATCTATAATACGGAATTTTTAACAACTACCATTGCAATTTACCTGAAACTTACAATGCAGCCTTTCAGTTGTCCACCCTGCTTAATGGGTCCTGTCATTGCAAATTTACATTTTATTACTCTCTCGCATTAAGCAACAGAGTATGTCTGAAAGAAACGCTACTTTTTTATTTGAAACATAGGGTGTTCCTAAAAAGTGTCATCAACTTTGTTTGCAATCTTCCTCGCAATCTCCCTAGAGGTATTAAAAAAAAATCACCTCAATCCGGTCACAAGAAGTGTACGCAATATAATTTTTTTAAATTGTACTTGTCACATAACCCTCGTAGTTGGCCTCTTCTTTAATACACTTGGAAGTCGTTGTCGTTTAATATGTAAAAATCCAGTTACAGGTACTTTTTTATTTATTACTTACAATTGCTTTATTGGTTTCTCCTGCCCTTAATTTGTTGTTACCTATATTTCATTTAACCCCTTTCTAATTTAGGGATCCCTGATCCATCTGAGCCAAGTTAGTGTTAGTTTAGTGTTTCGAAGCAAAATACATTTCTAATTCTCGGCAGATTACTGGTAATTTTATTACCAATGATTACCGTTGATTTCCAATGATTACCGATGATTTCCAATGATTACCAGTTCTTACAGTATGTACACTGAGCACCAAGGGTGAGACACCCCTCGATTAAAACTTTCGGTTTGCAGAAAGAAATTAGCAATGTGAGACGTTCATTTTGGTACTCAACACCTGGGCTTTTTTTAAACAACGTAGAACTTTATTTAGTAGATAATTATTTGTTATTTTTAAAAAGGTTAATTAGTTAAAATTATCTACTTTTAGTAAATATCAGACAATCCATTGTTCACACTGCTTATTTACTATATTTTTATCCACCGAAATAAAAAATAAAACCTGGCCCTGACAGTGAATGCATCCTAATTAGCTGGGAGCAGCCGAATACCTATTGTATGCAAATTTTCGAGATAAATTTAGCACAAAAATTCAATAACATCTTTCCCAGACACTGAAACCACCATTAAGCTGTTTAGGAAAGTTCTATAGACAGACAAACCAAATTGTCTACAAATTAGTTTTAAATTAACCTGGTTCTCGATGTTAAAACACAAAAGAACCATTTTTAACGCTTCGAGTGATATTAAACTGGCGATTTTAAGTGTCCAGCAATTTATGTTTGTCATAATGAGACATGTAGTGCGTTTTTGTTCACTCGGGGTGTGGGATTTTGCGTGCAAATTTTCATCTCAACCCCATGTATTCTACTGTACCGAGTGACCAAATAAGAATGGACACCGGCCATATCTCAGAAATCGTTTGTCAAATAAAAAAAAAATATTACAAAGTGGACCAAAAGAAATTGCTAGAAATTATTTTTAAGTTCTCAAATTGACCGCTATGACTAAAAAGTTATGTCAAAAATAAAGCGTTTTATTCTTTGGAATACTTATACGGAATAACTTCTTGACGGCGAATTAAAGAAAGTCCAAACTGCACTTGAGACACTACAGAACATTAAATCGAGTGGACTCAATCATTTTTTTCCCAACGTTCAAATGTTGCTGCAAATATTTTCAACGATCCCTGTCACCTCAGCAACTGCTGAACGGACTTTTTCTCTGCTAAAGAGATTGAAAAGCTACCTGCGTGTAAACATGTCTGAGCCTAGACTTAATGGGCTAGCTTTGGGCAACATTCACAGAGAAATTGACGTTTCAGTTAAAGAAGTCGTTGAAACATTTTGTCAAGTCAAACCTCGTCGACTTGAAACGTTGGACTGGACTGACGTAGATTCTTGAAAAGCAGTTTTTACATAGATAAGATTGTTATTTATAATCTTGTATGGATTTGGATACTCGTATTTTATGTACGGTACTGGAACCCGAAGCAATGTAAAAGTAAACTTTTAATATAATGCGAAAAAAATGTTATTTACTTTTTCGAATTTCTTTCAGCCCCCCCTGATGTTGAATCCTAGAACCGCCACTGATAATAGTACATGAAGTTCTTCAAGAACAGCTGTTATAACTATATCATTTGCAAAAAGTATATGATCTGACTCCTGAAGATTTTCCTCGTAGAATGCAGTTTGCAAACTGTCTATTGGATCAGCAACGAAATAATGTAAACTTCGTTCACGGATGAAGCAAGGTTTACCAAAAATGGTATCACCAATTTACACAACACACATGTATGGGCCGATGAGAATCCTCATGCCACTACTGTTTCGCATCATCAACATCAGTTCCAATTAATTAATATCTGGGTAGGAATCATTGGCAATTTTTTGATTGGACCATTTGTATTGCCGGAACACTTTATTTGGAGTTCCTCCATAATGCCTTTCAGGATTTAATAGAGCACTTACCGCTTAAAACTCGCCGAAACATGTACTTCATGCACGATGGGGCACCACCTCATTTCAGCGTTGGTGTGCGGAAGCACCTGAGTAACGTCTATCTGGCCTCCTCGATCTCCCGACCTAACGCCGTTGGATTTTTACCTGTGGGGGGACACCTGAAACACTTGGAGTATTTCACTCCAGTTGGCACTTCTACAGAGAATCACGTTTCATTGTGATGTGATGAGGACCAAGGCTGGGTGATTGTGGCGGGTACAGTAGTCCTCAATTCGTCGTGCCCGCCAGACTTCACGAAGCCCATGTTGAACCCTTTTATGAAGTTTATCAATAATTTCGTTAAGGTGCCTCCTAATACATCACTACGTTTCTTTAAATGTTTGTATTTTTTCGGATTAAACAACTTAAAATGAAACTTTTCTGTTGTTTGAATGACTTTCGTATCACACTTTGTTGTCGAGAAACAAAATAGAAATCATGGTCCTCTTTATCCATATTGAAAATAAACCATGGATTGGTTTATTATTCTTTTCTCGAAAACGGTTAATTTTATCGACAATAAACAAGAGTACTTTTTTTTTAGTCTAAAGTGCAAGCTACCCAGATTTATTTTTTTTAAGTCTTTATCATACAGGGTGTTAAATATTTAAGCATTAAGTTGGAAAACTTAGTCCCCCCTGGTAAACTAAACAAGGCTAAATATGTTTCAAGGACTCTATTTTAAGAGGTCTTTATTAGTGTCCATCACAATAAATTATATTAAGTCCTTTAGAAGTTATTTAAGAAAAGCCGATTTCCAGTGGCGTCCTTCAAGGGCACATATCTCCGTAGGGAGGGTCTATAAGAAAATATATTTTAGAAGCTTGTCATCTTACTCTTTCATGTTCTATCCGAATCTGAGAGATTTCCCACATTTTTCCGGACACCCTGTATATTGTCCAAAGCCCGACTCGGGTATCACTTTTCGTTCTTCCGTAATTAAGTCGGTCCGGAACATCTGCCCAACTGTATATTTGATATCATAATAAATTTTTTTAGAAGAATGGCGTATAATAATATACAGTGTTAAAAAAACATTAAATTGTAAAATACTTGCCATTTTTGATGTTCAAGTTCAAACTTCACCTGTTGCGTAAGATCCCATAACCCGAGTTAACAAAAAGCGCAGTTTATTAGTCAACAAGCTAACCATTGGTCGCGTTCATCAGAACATAACTCTCGAGTAGCGCTACATCACATCCGATATGAAGTAGCGTTACGTTTTGATTAACGCGACCATTATATTATATTTTTTAATTTTTGACGTATTTGCAGACTGAGAGAGATGATCTGATTCAACAAAGGGAAGAAATCGCACGAAGACTGGAATCCAGTGAATGCCTTATTCGGGAAAAGGAAGACGAGGTGTTTGTACATCTGGAGAGAGTGATATATTTGGAAGAACAGTGTGATAAGGTGAGTTGAATCGATAGTTTAAATACAGTGGGTGCTTGTAAAGCACGAAAACATGTTTGGTTACAAGTCGTTTCACCTACACATTTCGTTCTCTCCAATTTCAACAAGTATGTTTTAATCGTCTCGACAATTTTTCAATATTCTCATAAACGGTTAGTAGTGGAATAATTAAACTTTCCCAACAAATAGACAACTATTTAAAGCTATCTGGTTCGATAAAATTCGATTATACAGTTTCGGAAAAAAATTATAAAACGTCAAAGTAAAAAAAGAAAAATTACACTGTAACGGCCATACCACAGGGCATAATCGATTAAAACTTTCTGACGCTGTGGAGAAAGTCGACTTTCAGAACCCTATTGTGTTTAAGTACGATCAGAAAATGGAAAGTATTTTGTTTTTATCGATTCTCGGTCTTAATAGCTCGAAGACGAAAAGTCGAATCAAAATGCGGCTTAGACCGTTAGATAGAGCATCTCAAATGTTTTTTTTACAATACATCTTCCTATACTTAAAAATCAGAGTTCAGAGTAGTTTCATCCGTTTCTTGGATCTCTTCAATACACTCGATGATAGTCAATTCTGAACTTTCTGTTGGCAATTCGTTATCAATAGAGGCAAGTTGTTTGAAGTTCACAAATGTGTCCTTAATGTTAGGAAACAGTTGTGCGAGCGGAATCTTCTTCTTCGAAGTCGTCAATATTATCTGTATTACACACATATCCGGCTTTCATACAGCATTTTTCTATTGTCACTGTGGACAAATTGCGCCAGGCCACCAAAACCCATATCAAGGCGTTGGTTATGGTAATACAGTAAAACTTCTCATTTCGGCCACCCGTTAAAAACGGTCGCCCCTCTGAACGGTCAGTTTTGGCTTCTTAAAATAAATCTTATAGCATTTTTAATAATAAAAGACACCTCGAATACCGAAACACTTCTAAAACGGCCACGGTCACATGAATCCGTAACTTTTAAGAAAATTACCTTGAATTTTTACCCTTAATTGCGGTCGTCTCGATCCTTCTGGGAATGTTTGCACCCAGCCGGTACTTTATTACTGGTACTATTGGAAATACCGGAGAATGATAAAACCTAATTATGTAAATGGGTTTTTAAGTACGTAAAAATATAATTTGTTAAATCTTAAGATGTTTTCATAAAAGGTAAAATTTTATTCAGTTGCATTTTAACAGCACAATAGTCGATCATGTCTCTGAAACGTAAACGTTTATCTTTTAAACAAAAGTTCGAAATCATCGCGGATAGTGAAAAATATGGTATCAGTGCTCGAAAGATAGCGGAAAAGTTTGGTGTTGGAAGAACGCAAGTAAATGATATTCTAAAAAGTAAAATTGAACTGAAAAAACTTTATGAAGAAGGAGGAGTTAATGCAGATCAAAAACGGAAGTTTCCAAAAACAGACGGACTTGCGATTGACCAAATGGTTTATGAATGGTTTTGCAAAGCAGGAAACAAAAACATTCCAATATCCGGACCACTACTAAAGGAAAAAGCTCTGGAAGTGGAATTTGAAAAATTGTGATTTTAAGGCATCAAATGGCTGGTTAGATAGATTCTGCAAAAGACATGACATCAATTTTAAAACAATTTCTGGTGAGTCTGCTGATGTGGATGAAGTGAGTGTTCAAGATTGGTTCACTAAGTTAAAATTAATTATCAAGGATTATGATGATAAAGATATTTTTAATGCAGACGAAACAGGCCTTTATTATCTCGCAATGCCAAACAAAACTTTTGCCTTAAAGAGTGACAAATGTGCTGGAAGAAAATCAGCTAAGCAACGAGTGACAATTCTTTTTTGCAGTAGCATGGATGGTGAGAAGGAGACCCCATTAGTTATAGGAAAAAGCAAAAATCCGCGATGTTTCAAAGGAGCAAATGTAGACAAATTACCATTAGAATAAGTCTCCAATAAAAAGCTTGGATGACAACAGAGATAATGATTTCCTGGCTAAAAAAATTTGACACCAAAATGAAAAAACAAAGAAGAAAAGTACTTTTATTTTTGGATAACGCAAGTTCTCACCCGAAAATACAACTGGAAAATGTTCGAATTGTTTTTCTGCCTCCAAGCACTACATCTTACTGCCAGCCATTAGATCAAGGCATCATACAACATTTTAAAATGATATACAGAAAATATTTGATAAAAAGACTTTTAACTTTTACTAACACCGCTACCGAGGATGCGTCTGAAAAAGCAGAAAAGACCATAAATTTGTCAAGTGCTATGGTATGGATTGTTGCAGCATGGAAAAATGTTTCATCTAAAACGATTAAAAAATGTTTCCAAAAAGCTGGATTTATAGAAACTCTCCAAGAGAATGAGATTTTTGAAGAAGAAGACGATATTCCACTAAGTCAGTTGTTTTCCGGTATCCCAGGAAATCCAAACCTGGAAAATTATCTTCAAATCGACTCAAACATTTCAACGGAAAATCCCAGTATGGAGATGCAGGAAATAATTCAGGAGTTTACCAGCCAATCTGAAACTACCGAAAATGAAGACTGTGAAAGTAAAGAAAACCAGGAGGTTTTTAGTTCGTCTTTAAAAAGCATGAGTGAAGTTTGTGAAAAAATAAGAGACGTACAAAATTTTTCATTAGGCAAAGAAAATGGCAATTTGGCCATTGATATTTCAAATATCCTAATGAAATGTGAAAATGAAGCAGCAAAAATTAAAATTAAAAATATGAAACAGACTTCCATTGAATCTTTTTTTCTCAAAGCATAATTTTTTTTCATATGTAGTGCACATTTTTAAACATTATTATGTATACATATTATGTAGGAGTTATGAAATAAATAGTTATGTCCATATATTTACAGTTCATATTACATAATAACGTATGTGTTTGTAATTAGCCTTTTATTAATTAATGAAGTTGAATTTTATTCACATGACACATATGTTATATGTAGATATGTAATTTATTTTTTTCCTTCCCCTCAAAAACGGTCACCCCCTCAAACGGTCAATTTGTAATGAAATTTTTAGTGGCCGCTATTGAGAAGTTTTACTGTATTATTTTCGATTTCTTGAAGAGGCCAGCGACTTTCCTTACATGTTAAAAGCCTCTTAATATTGAGAGCCGCGGTGACAAAGATGCCTTGGAACTCGCAAACGGATAAGAAGCACGTTTTTGTATAGTTCGAGTGTCGTTCTCGAAATCCGTGTTGTCGAGTAGGGGTCTGGCGCTCGGCGGTGAGCGGCTATAATATGTTTTCCAAATTTTGACCAGCGCACACAGGCGAATTTTCCGAAAATCCTGGCCAAAATTAAGTGTTTGTTTATTTGATATGAAAAATGGTTAAAATTGATAATAGATGCATATAATAGAATAAACATTTTTTTTTTGAACCGTTGTCAATCTTACAGCCCCTACAAACTCAGAAAATCATAAACTGAAGAAACGGTAACTAGGTATTAAGAAAATATATTTATTTTATGATATTCATGCAAATACAAAACCTATATTTTAAACTAAAAAAATTGTTTACTATTAACTAGATATTTAAATCACTATATTAAAACTTAAAATTACTATAATATTATAATTACTCGGTATCGCTGTCACTTTCTTCTTCTTTCTCGGTTACAAATGGCTCTTCAAAAAATTTTAAAACTCCTAAAGGGTATTTTTGAGTCTGACTTTTTCATGCTCGAAATAAACGGATCTGATGATACAAGAAGATTGCAAAACATATCTTCCATATTCTCCATTCTAGAAAATTTTCTAGAATGAAATTCTCTGTACCGCTTAATATCTTTATTTCTAGACTCTTGAGCTTCTTCGCCAAGTTGTCCAATTGGCAACATAAAATTTGAAATAATTTCTGAACTATGAAATACAATCTTATGTACAGAAGTTGGCATGTTGTACCAAGGATACAAATCTATAAATCTTCTAGCTGTATTCAGACAATAATTTTTAAACAGTTCGACTTTAATGGAATACCCACTAGATATGGCCAACAGAATTGTTCTAAATCGAGTTATCAGTTCTTTGTCAACACCTGTAATTTTTGAGGATGTGGCTGCATCTTCAAAAAAACCTTCGGGCAGTGTTTCCATCATTAGTGCTGCCAAATCCAGTCTTTGGCTTATCGACCAAGAGCCCCATTTCTTTTTGAAATAACTCTTGGATTCGTTTTTTGTTATTTGCTACCATTTCTTTATTTTCATTACCACGAGCTTGCCATTGCTGAATTACAAGTTTATAAGAAACGTGAAGCAAGCTCTCAAAAAAACGAATCCAAGCATGCAGTGAAGACAATCCGAACTGATACCTACATTCATCTATAACTTTGGTTTGAAGAATTTTATCAACATTATTAAAATCTTTTGAAGTTAACCCGCAAATGTAACACCTTTGTGTAGACGCATTTTCTGTGATAGCATTACATATTTTTCCATCAATCATAGTAAAATATAATTTATGTTGAACAAATACATCACTATTTTGAAGAAGCATTTTTGTTGGTTTTAGTTCACTGATTTGTTTTTGAATATGCTGCATTTCCATAACTGAAAGCTCTGTTGTTTCATGTTTAAACTGAATGCGTATAGGTCTGCAGAAGCGGGTTGAGGAAGGTCTGGGATTTTGCCAAATAACAAAGTTTTCTTTAGAGCTCGGATCACCATTTATTAATTGAAGTGGAACCATAGATGTAAAAAAAATATTAGCGTCTGATATATTGGGGTTAAAAAACTTTTGTTTATATTCACTCATTCCAGAACTTCCGTCACAACCCCACTTAGATATTAAATAAATACTGTTACATTGTTCAGGTTTTAGAGAGTCAAAAACTTCCCTAAGTGATTCAAATAATCTTAAAATTGAATGGTCCAGTAAATTTTGGAGTGGTACTTCGGCTTTATCTTCACTGATAGTTATGTTACTTGGGTAGGAAACTGCATTTGTGCAGCATAAGTTAGTTCTTCTGGACTAAATTCGGAACGAAGTTGTTCCATTTTTCTTCTTTTTGTTCGGTCACTTGAACTAAGAAACAAAGCTGCCGGTCTTCCACGGCTTTTGGAACCATCACTCATATCTTGTTCTTTTGACTTAAAAGAACCAGAAAACTGTACTTCAGAATCCAACCAAGATAAATTTTTGTTACGGAACGCATTCACATTTCTCGAGGATGCCAACCACTTATTGTTGTACTGCATCAAAAAGTTTTTTATTTTTGTCTGAGATTCTTCTGACAAATTATCAATTTTCGTTTCAGATGTCACTTTATCCACTAAATAGTCACATTTTTCTTTAAAGTTTCTTTTATTACAGTCTTTTACACACTCGACAAGTTTATTTCTGGTCACAGAAACATACTTCGCTCCAGATCCTGTAACAAAACAAAAATCGTCCTTTATCGGGTGATCGATATTTGTCATAATATTGGAGAACAAAAACATATATTCAAAGCAAGATCGCAAAATATCGCAATTTTTTTTTACAAAATCTAAAAAAGTACTTGTCAAGGTATAAAAGAAATGTAATATTAATGCTAAACTATGTTAAACAATTTACTTTTTGTTTAAGCAAACTTCTTTGAGCAAACTTTATAAAATGAAATTGATATGCTATATTATGCAAGTGCATTAAAAAATTGAATTAAAAAAAAAATATTGCACAAGTTTTCAATATATAACTTTAGAAGGCTTTTACTTACCACCAGCAATAGGCTTCATAACAGTTTTTTTAAATATTCACAAGAATAAGCACAAAAACGCAATCACAACACAGACAATTTTAAAAGCACTTCTCTCAGATTTGACACTACTTAATATAAATGTCTATTTTGAACTGAAATATCTTCGTACCCGACAATCCTATAATTAAATGGCAGGTAGTTTATGAAACGGTGGAGTTTATATGATCGATTGGTAATGTGTTTTTCCCAGAATTTTAAGGTTGAGTTTTTAGGGTTTTGACCACGTTTTTGGAAAAATTCGCCTGTGTGCAGCGGTTTAAAAAAACATTTTCCAAACGGATGAAAATTACTTGAGGGCATCTAGGCAACCCCCCGATTACCGGAAAAATATTTTCATCCGATTTGATCCTTGCCGTAACCTCCAGTACAATTAAATGGACCCCAACTCCGAAATTAAAAAAAATCAGCCGCATGCGTGCAACCGGACTAAAATGAATCGTTATTATTATTTAAAAAAAAAAATTTTTTATCCAAAATGAGCCTGGCTAAACTATGCCAAATAACAAAAAACCTCGCCAGCACGCGTGATTTTGATCCCGGAGTTCTCCGTAAATTTTCTGCGAGATTTAGATGGAAGTTTCGTAAACTTATTTGTCTCTGGTTTAAAAATATAAAAAAAAATAAAATGCTCCCGAAAGGCGGTAAAATGTTGAGTGACTATTCAATGGTAAGTAAAAATTTTCATGCATGTTCTGGAAGATCTGGTCTTGGCCGCAATAAATTTGGATGAAAATAATTTTTCGATGTTCTGTAGGTGTCAAAGAACCTGTGTGCAATTTTTCATCCATGTTGAAATTACTTTATCAAATTTTGCCCATTTAAATTTTGAAAAACTGTTATAAAGAGATGGCGACACATGGAGCAAAAAAAAATTTTTACATATTCTCAGACACGAACTCTAGCTCCCTGCCCAATTTCCAGTTTAAATGAGCAAATCTTTTTCCCGCCTTTTTCCCTTTTTTTTTGAGCTCCTGAAAGAGCTCTTTGCAAAGATCAAATCGGATGAAAATATTTTTCCGGTAATTGCCTAGATGCCCTCCAGTAATTTTCATCCTTTTGGGAAATGTTTTTTTAAACCGCTGGTCAAAATTTGGAAAAAATATTATAGCCGCTCACCGCCGAGCGCCAGACCCCTACTCGACAACACGGATTTCGAGAACGACACTCGAACTATACAAGAACGTGCTTCTCATCCGTTTGGGAGTTCCAAGGCATTTTTGTCGCCGCGGCTCTAACTATAATAAGGTAGCTTCTGTAGAGCATTTTAAAATTGTGAATAATGTCTTGGTCCAAAGGTTGGCAATGTAAGGTAGTATTGGGTGGAGAAAAAATAAGTTTTGACAATATCCAGTGTAATTGTAGGATGAGACGTTGCATTATCCAGATACAATATTCTGCTTCTTCATCTTGGTATCAAATCTGTAAAGCCATGTTGTCATCATGTCTGTTGTCATCCACGCTTCTTTTTTGTTCGAGACCTATTGGAGAGGTAACTTATCGATATTTGCGCCCTCAAAACATCGAGGATTTTTGTTTTTGCGTATTATAAGTGGTGCTTCCTTCTCACCTTCCATATTTGCACAGAACAGAATTGTAAGTCCTTGTTTTGCTGTTTTTTTCTTCCAGTACACTTGCCATCTTTGAATGCATATGTTTTTGTTGGCAATGCACGATATTAGAGACCTGTCTTATCTGTATTAAATACGTCCCTTGGGGCATAATCCTTTAAAATGGTCAATAGCCTTTCTTTCCAAGCAGTTACGTCTTCGATATTGATATCGACTGATTCGCCAGATATTTTCTTGAAGGTAATATCGTGCCGACGACGGAATTTTTCTAACCATCCATTAGATGCCTTGAAGGTATCTGATCCTAGACATTGAGTAGATTCGAAGGCTTTTGCTTCGCGCCTTACAAAACCAATTAAAAACGACTTGGTCTACTGACAGTCCTTCGGTTTTGTAAAATTTTCTTTTTTGTTCATTGTTGCCACCTTATTGAAACAAATTTCTAACTTCTGTTTTATGTTGAAGCAGCATAGTTACTTGGTTAGTGTTACCCACTTTAAATTTTTTAGCCCATTTCCTAGTACTTAAAGCAGTTTTTTCACTTTCCTCGATTAGTAGTTAGTCCAAAACACCCAAAAACTGTTCAAAGCAAAACTAATGTTAACAACCGACTTATCAGCCTTTAAAGCAAATTAGATGGATCCGCCTGCAATAAAGTAATTAATGTACTCGTTAATGTATGTACCTATATTTCTTAAGAAATGTCGGGTCGGGTTTTACTGCCCCTAATAGAGGGTGTTTTTAGTGTTAATGTTTACTAAAAATTTCGAAGATGAGTGCCCGCGGTCGTTTAATAGATAGGTCGGTAAAGAGGAGTATAAAATAATGGGATTTTTATTTTTAAATATAATAAATTAATTCTCAAAAACAAAATAAAAGATAGAATCGCGTACTAAGCGGCTTTAAGTTGCAAATATATTCGTCTAAAACTTTCGCATTTAACCGTTTCTCTATCTTCTATAGATCCCCATACATGTAGGCCCAATTTGGGTCGTAGGCCTTGCATAATCAATTAAATACATAAACATAATATAAAATATTTGATTTTAATTGCTTTAAAATATTTTTAAAAGATTAATATTGATTATAATAAAATATTAATCATTATTTTTGCCCTGATTTATTTAAAACAATTCGGCCTACGACCATGCATTACCGTGACAATCCTTACTTGACTAACAATGTTAATTTTGTAAATTAAACATTGCAGTCTTCCTCCACAGTTTTATAATTGTAAAATCAAATAAAAAATTTCCTACGTGTTTCGAACGCTTTAGCGTTCATCCTCATCCTCTATAATCCCATATTCTTCTAACCATCAACACACTCAAAAGTTTGCAGCTTTCCACTCATTATTTTCACGTCTCTTTTCCATACCACTCAACCAAACTATCTTTAAATCAGAATTAAACATAATAAACCAGATTGGTACTAATAATGGCTACCCCAAGAGATTAATTAATAAAATTTATTACAAACACCTACATAAACACATTAACAAACAGCTTATATACAGGGTGTTAATTAAGTACGTTGACAAACTTTAAGGGATAATTCCTTGTATAATTTTAAGATAAAAAGTTCAAACGTATATCCTAAAATGTTTGGTTTTCGATATACAGGGTGCTAAAGTTTTAATTTTTTTTTGGTTTTCTTAATATTCCTTTGGAATTTTTAGGAATAATTAATTCAAATTTTGCACAAATAATAGATTTACCAGTATCTACGAACTTCCATTATTAATATTTAAATTAATCTACAGGGTCCTCGTTTTTTTGTGGTCATGACCCCTTTACGCCCGTCCAATTTACTTAATACGACGTCACTGACTAATTTTAAGAACAAAATCTAATTTGTCATTTTATTCTCTAACATTTACCTATCTTGAAGTTTTTTACTATCTCTTACGGCTTAGAAGATATTTTGAGAAAAATAAAATAATGCATTGGTAATATTGGATTATTTATATTAGTATTGTTTCGTCCATGAGACAACGTTATTTGATACATTTTAAAACCAAAGTTATGGTAAACTAAATTAAAACTTAAGCTAAGAAATAAACTTAACCTAAAGCAACTGCTGGAAATGGCCCCCTCCGACTTCAACACATGCATGCCTCACCATCGACTGGCGGACCCTCTCGAAAATACCAGGAGAATTCCGTATAATTTCGCACGACTGATGTATCCTGTTTCTTAGATCCCCTTCGTTCACAACTGGAGTTGTGTATACTAGCGATTTTAGGTGCCCCCAAAGAAAGAAATATATTGGATTTAGATCGGGCGACCTGGGTGGCCAAGGTTGAGGTCCTGCACGCCCGATCCATCGATCGGCATAATTTTCATCTAAATACTGTCGTGCAGCTAAACTAAAGTGTGGAGGAGCACCATCATGCATAAGCCAAATTCGAGCTCTTTCTCCTATTGGGACATCTTCTAATAGTTCGGGTAAAACATACTCCAAAAATTGCCGATAATTGTCGCCATTAAGTCTGGGAGGCAGAAAATATGGCCCAATAAGGAAATTGCCAACAATTCCAACCCAAACATTTAGTGAAAATTGTTCTTGAAAATTATTTTCAACTATAGCGTGTGGGTTATCTTCTGCCCAAATGTGATTATTGTGAAAATTTATTATGGCGTTTCGGGAAAAAACATGCCTCATCCGTAAACAATACCTTCGATAAAAACCTCACATTTCTCACTAGCTTATTTTGTATCCAAGTACAAAAGGCTACTCTCTAGGGAAAATCTCGCGGTAAAAGGGCTTGCACGCTGTATGTGATATGGATAAAGTTGCTGTTCCTGTAAAATTTGCCATACCAAAACATGTGTAATGTTTAACTAAGCGGCAATTTTTCGTGTACTTGTTGCAGGATTTTCTCCTATAATATTAAGAACAGCTTCTTCTATTTGAACTGTCCTTACTGTTCTGGGTCTTCCTACAAGGGCATTTGATCTTCTAAAACTACCTGTCTCACTAAGTCTCGAGTGAATATTAGTAAAAGTTTGTTTGTTAGGCACACGACGTTCAGGAAATCTTTCTTGATACATTAGTCTTGCTGCACGAGCGCTACCATTAGCCATTCCATACACAAAATGCATATCTGCCATTTCAGCGTTTGGAAATTCAACCATTTTAACAAAAACAAAACTGAAAAATCTCTTACTTAAGTTGACAAAGTGCAAAAATAAAAATTTGTAGCAAGTTTTGATAACTAAACTGTCATAATTGTTGATTTTATTATTTTTATTGTTTGTCAAAGCCGACTTTGTTATTTTTGGCTTAAGGACGCTGCCAACTTACCATTTGCAAATTATCCAATATTACCAATGCATTATTTTATTTTTCTCAAAATATCTTCTAAGCCGTAAGAGATAGTAAAAAACTTCAAGATAGGTAAATGTTAGAGAATAAAATGACAAATTAGATTTTGTTCTTAAAATTAGTCAGTGACGTCGTATTAAGTAAATTGGACGGGCGTAAAGGGGTCATGACCACAAAAAAACGAGGACCCTGCAGATTAATTTAAATATTAATAATGTTAGTTCGTAGATACTGGTAAATCTATTATTTGTGCAAAATTTGAATTAATTATTCCTAAAAATTCCAAGGAATATTAAGAAAACCAAAAAAAAATTAAAACTTTAGCACCCTGTATATCGAAAACCAAACATTTTAGGATATACGTTTTTATATGAACTTTTTATCTTAAAATTATACAAAGAATTATCCCTTAAAGTTTGTCTACGTACTTAATTAACACCCCGTATAAAGAACCAACAAACGAGACGTTTTATTCCCTCTCTTCCTGGGGCCCTATCTCATAAAAATTTTAAAACATTTTTCAATCCTTTGATTTTAATATCAGTTTTAAAACTAGGCTCATCATTTGTAATTCCAAGGACCATATCTGGTTTGTATGAGGTGAGTTGTTCGACCGAGGGTTGTTCTACCTCCTATGTGGGACAATCAGGAAGAAAATTAAAAATCCGCATCAATGAATATTGTAAAGAGATAGTAAGAACTTCTAACCTTAACTTGTCCCCTTCTTAAATCAAGTCCAATTTTTCTAGACGTCTAGATATAAACATATTTTTAACCCAGATACAAACACTAAATTCTTATACTTTTGCAACAAAATCAATAAATTAGACCTCCTTGAAGTAATGGAAATAAATAAAATAATTAAAAATCCAAATATAGATTGTGTTAACGGCCGCCAAGTCATCCATGTCTAGTGTCAGTGTCGTCACCATTCCTTTCAAGTGTATTCTTTAGTGCAGCTTTTTATCTCCCTCCGATAGACATTTATAACCCCCCTTTTAACAAAACGATGTAACTTGGTCATTCGTTGACAGATGTCTGTGTTCGGTCGGCCCTCAAGTACATTAAACGTCCAGTGACGACAACTAAAGATCAATTATTGATTCTGTACTGATTTTATAAACCCAATGTCGAGTTCCTTTAATCTTTCCATTTGATTTTAACAATAGTTTTGATTTTTAATATTAATATTTTGTTATACGTCTTTAATGTCATTATTCTCTTTAAATTAAACTTACTTCAACAATGACGTCGCAGTAGGTAACACGGTTGTGGTAAGCACAGGTTATATTCAATTTTTTTTATAACCACCTACCCTTTTTTTAAAAAAACTTTGTTTCATTTACATTACTTTGACCTTTGACTTCACTAAAAGTATTGACTATTTCTTCAATGTTTTATTTTATTTAAATTTTTGAATGCACTCTATGTTTGGTTGCAGAGGGGAACCAGATTGCATCTAGCTAGGTTTAATTTGTATAGTAGAGATTATTTTAAAAGACTAGGGGCAATAAAATCTGCAACAAAGAAAGTGTTTATTGCATATTTATCAGGGTAGAAAACTCAACCTATTAGAAACATTAGTAATCAAAAAAGCCTTAAAAAATCGATGTAATATTGTTAATAATCAAATTGAAATACCTTTAGGTGTCAATCTAATACTTAATAGCCTAATAACTTAAGATAAATATGCAATAAACACTGTCAATAATTACGAACGAAAAAACCCATAATTATATACACAATATCATTTTCTTAATTTTATTAAGTACTTAGATGTAAATACCTCTATAATAATTACACCTGTAATTTAGTTCTTTGGCCAAGTAGAATTTAATATTGTCTTCTATGCCTTTGATAATGATCCGCAAGGGTGAAACACGTGTCAGGAAACTGAATTAAATTGTGAAATATATAACAAGTTCGACTTTAATTATTACGATTATTAATAAATTATCTCCTTATAAATTATATGTAAAATACAACATAATTTCAATAATACTGGTTTCATTTTTAATTTTTACTTAACTTTTCTGAAATAATACATTCCGGATCTGACCCAATATCCCACCAGCATTGTTAATAATCAAATTGAAATACCTTTAGGTGTCAATCTAATACTTAATAGCCTAATAACTTAAGATAAATATGCAATAAACACTGTCAATAATTACGAACGAAAAAACCCATAATTATATACACAATATCATTTTCTTAATTTTATTAAGTACTTAGATGTAAATACCTCTATAATAATTACACCTGTAATTTAGTTCTTTGGCCAAGTAGAATTTAATATTGTCTTCTATGCCTTTGATAATGATCCGCAAGGGTGAAACACGTGTCAGGAAACTGAATTAAATTGTGAAATATATAACAAGTTCGACTTTAATTATTACGATTATTAATAAATTATCTCCTTATAAATTATATGTAAAATACAACATAATTTCAATAATACTGGTTTCATTTTTAATTTTTACTTAACTTTTCTGAAATAATACATTCCGGATCTGACCCAATATCCCACCAGCATTCACCACATATATCAATCAGTTTATAAAAGGATACAAAATACACCCCCATATTACATTATGCCTCTCTTCCTCAGGGGTACACGTTTAGGTACCTGGTAAAAGATAGAACAACTAAGACTTATGTGATTTATTATTTTACTCTCTTTGAAGGGCGTCAACTGTATATTCCCTTTAATTTACTCTTGCTTTTGATTTATATGAGAACAAAAAATACCCTGTAGCGTTTTTTGTTGCACGTTTTATTGGGGTTTCAGTCTTTTTAAATAATCTCTACTATAGTTAAGGTGGATTTATGCAGACGAATTATTAAGAAAAATTGAATTAAATTAAGATTAACGATTAACATTATAAACGTTCATTGGACATTTATACACATCACTTTAAATAAAAGTTAAAGAAAATTAAATTCGTAATAATTGGTCTGCATAAATCCACCTTAAGTGTTTCATTTTGAAAACAAACAAGAGCCATCATCGCTGCAAATAAACATTTGAATGAACAACTTCTATTATTATTATATTTAAATCAATATCGATTTAATTTTAATGTGATTTAAATATTTAAATCTCTGGGCCAATGACATTTATTAATCAGTCCAGTAGAGGTGAAGTTTGGCAAACTGAATAAATAAGTAGCAGAACCATTTACATAATTTATATTTAATGCAAATAAGGATAGCAATTTAAAAGGGATTCCATAAATGAAAGAAATAGTTGGTGAATTTTGCTGGGTTTTGTTTCATTGTCCTTGTCAGTTTTGGACAAGGTATATATTGTATAAAAGTTTGGTAGGTAATTGCATTTTGAATTATTCATGATCATAAACCATGAAATAATGTAACTCGGGAATAATATAAACCTCCGTAATTTGTATATGACTTGTTTCTAAAATATTTAGTAATAATAAAATCTACCTGTTTAACTACCCTTCAGATTTTATATAGGTATACAGGGTGTCTCAGATAAGAATATGCTTCACAGGAATCTCGTAAACCACCGGATATACAGAGGTGATTATATTAGAGAAAGAATGCGCATTACTGAACTCCGAAAGTCATGTTTTCAATTTTCGAAAATTCCGAAGATATTCGGGAAAACCCGAATTTTTGCGATATCGTTCTTATTGTTTTCTGATTCTATTTAAAGAGATATATCAAAATAAATTTTACATTCTTATTGCAACTTTTTATCCTCTACAACAAGGTTTGATTAAATCTTCAATCCGACGTTTCATTTTTTCACAACCATTAACAACTTTGTTTTTTAAATAGTCTAAAAATTTTATTTTACGCATTATAAGCTCACATAACTAAATATCACACTTATTTTTTGTTAGACTTTTCACAATAAAAAACGCATTATCAATGCAAATGAGCAACTTATTTAAATTTTTTTTTATTGTTGTACAGGGTGATTCTATATACATTGACCCATATGCTAGCGGCATTATTGATAGAGATATCAAAAACTAAGGTGAATAAAGTTGTAGAATTTTATCTGAACTTAAAAAAAAAATATCAGAAAAAACAAAGGACTGTTGGAACTTTAAAATTTTTGCACGAGTTGTGTTATTTTAATGGAACACCCTGTATAATAATCGATATTTGGGAAGAGAATTTTTTACTGATTTCAAAAATATATAATAATATAATATATAATATATAATCTAACTCTTTATTCAAACCTTTTTGAACTGCTTTTGGTTTTCTCTTTATAGATTTTCGCAGTCGAAATCCTCTCTCGATATTTTTAAATGTATTTTTGGATGGAAGCGGCAAATTAGGATATAGTTGCCGATATTCTTGCCTCGTCCTGTATGCATTTAAATTATTTTTATAGAATATACGTAAAAATTCACACTTTTCTTCCTCGGTACACTTCATTGTCGGATGATGACAATAAACTAAATAACAATATTGCGTGTCAAAAGCAAACAATTCATTCGTCCATGGCTACCCCACCCCGATTTTAATATTAATTTTTAAAGAAAATTAAAATATTTTCTAAATGGCTTCTCAGAAAGGTATAAAACTATATATTTTTGGAATCAGTAAAAAATGCTCTTCCCAACTATCTATTAATATACAGGGTGTGCCATTTAAAATAACACAACTCGTGCAAGAATTTTAAAGTTCCAACAGTCTGTTGCTTTTCTGATAATTTTTTTAAAAAGTTCGGATGAAATTCTACAACTTTATTTACCTTAGTTTTTGATATCTCTATCAATAATGCCACTAACATATGGGTCAATATATACGGAATGACCCTGTAAGTACCTATTTAAACTCTAGTTGGCTTTAAAAACAATTTTTTAATTTTACATTATTTACAATATTAGATTAATTTTCAAATGCATAAATATTAAAAATGATGGTACAGTAAAGCCTCTTTTTGTGATCGCCTCTATAAAGTGACCACCTGCGTTGAACGACCAGTTATGAATTCCCCATATTTAAAAATCGAAATTCCATTATTTTATACTCTTCGTTACCGACCCATCTGTTAAGCGACCGCGGGCACTCAGCATCGGAATTTTTAGTAAACATTAATGCTAAAAACACCCTTCATTAGGGGCAGTAAAACCCGACCCGATAATTCTTAAGAAATATAGGTACAGGGTTATCCAACCAAGACTGGACAAGGCGATTTTTTGACTTTTCCTGTACTTTTATAAAAAAACTGAAATAGCCATCTTAAGTCATTTTCTCCCGCGAATTCGAATATCTTCAGCAAAAAACAATTGAACATCAAACAAAAGTACTAGGGGTCACTTTGATATTTTTTTAAATGGGATGCCGTATTTTTAATAAGCTTATCCGATTTCTCATATAAATTTTGATCTAAAATGTTGGATTTTTAATTCAAAAACGCCTTTTTTCTTCAGTTTTAAATTCGGAAAATGTTCGTCTACCGTAAGATTAATACCTGATAGATGGATACCCGTTTCACCTGTTCACCCTTTACCTGCTTTAAAGCGTCCGTCAGTTAGACAAAATAATCAAGTTTCAAATTTCTATATATTTTTCACGAATTAATTACAAATTTAGTAGTTTTTGCAAATCTATTATTGCTTACGTATAAAAAAAGTATGACATATTAGAAAAACTATAAACTAAAGTGAATAACTTTAATCTCAATAATATAATTGTTCTATATGTCCTCCATTATTTTCAAAACATGACCGATGCCCCCTTTTCAATCTCTCCAAAGAATCTCTTACAATATTTTGGTCCTGGTTAAGTCTATTAATTTCATTTATAATTTTTTGCTGAATGTCCTCCAGACTTCTGTTGGGTCGTTGATAAACTACATTTTTTAAATGACCCCATAAAAATGTATCCATTGGCGTGATATCGGGGCTATTTGGTGGCCAATGAATTGTTCCGTTACGGCCAATCCACTGATTGTAACGCTCGTTTAGGTATGTTACCACTTCTCGAACTGCATGAGGCGGAGCACCATCCTGCTGCCAAATGATATTGTTGTAGGCTTGCAATGGCAACCTTTCCAAGAAATCCTCGATATCGTTATGAAGAAAATGGAGGTATCTTTGGCCTGTTAAAGAGCCACGATAAAATAGTGGTCCAATAATTCGATTTTCTAACATCCCACACCAAACATTAAGTGAGCTCCAACCTTGAAACTTTATCATTTCATATCTATGAGGGTTAACTGCTGCCCAGTATCTTGTATTTTTCCGATTGTATACCCCCGATGTTGTAAATGACGCTTCGTCACTCCATAGAATTTTATTATATAAATTATAATCTTCGTCTTGCTCTCTCATCAGCATTGAAGCAACAAATCGAAATCGCAGTTCTTTTTGAAGCTGTGTTAAGTATTGAACGGGAAGGATGCAATATGGTTTTAGACCACATTTTTTTAAAGTTCTGTGAACTGTTCCATAGCTTACTCTCCGGAGCCCTGGACCATACCTTACTTCTCGTACCGCTTGCGGAATAGAACTCTTCGGATTTATAGTAAAATATTGAACAATAGCTCGATCCCTTATATTCCGTCTTTTCATCTTTCTTGGCTTATCTTTCAATGTCTTACTTTCTTCAAATAGGGTCTTAATTCTGAGAATTGTATCCACTGAAATGTGTCTCTGGAAACTCTCAAAAAATGTTCTTTGTGTTTGTCGAGCATTCTCTCCACTTTTGTAATATAATTTTATTACATTTAGACGTTCTTCTAAAGAATATTTCATTATTTGTAATTAATTCGTGAAAAATATATAGAAATTTGAAACTTGATTATTTTGTCTAACTGACGGACGCTTTAAAGCAGGTTAAAGGGTGAACAGGTGAAACGGGTATCCATCTATCAGGTATTAATCTTACGGTAGACGAACATTTTCCGAATTTAAAACTGAAGAAAAAAGGCGTTTTTGATCTAAAAATCCAACATTTTAGATCAAAATTTATATGAGAAATCGGATAAGCTCATTAAAAATACGGCATCCCATTTAAAAAAATATCAAAGTGACCCCTAGTACTTTTGTTTGATGTTCAATTGTTTTTTGCTGAAGATATTTGAATTCGCGGGAGAAAATGACTTAAGATGGCTATTTCAGTTTTTTTATAAAAGTACAGGAAAAGTCAAAAAATCGCCTTGTCTAGTCTTGGTTGGATAACCGTGTACATACACTAATTACTTTATTGCAGGCGAATACATTCAATTTGCTTTAAAGGATGATAAATCGGTTGTTAACATTCGTTTTGTTTTAAACAGTTTTTGTGTGTTTAGGGACTAACGTGAATATTTGAAGATGGCGGGAAAAGGAAATGTCTTTTTTTAAGCGAAAAAATTCAAATAATCGAGGAAAGTAAAAAAACTGGTTTAATTACCAGGAAATTGACTGAAAAATTTAAAGTGGGTAAGAGCCAAGTGACTATGTTGCTTCAAAATAAAGCAGAAGATAGAAATTTGTTTCAAGAAGGTGGCAACGGTGACCAAAAAAGAAAATTTCCCAAAACCGAAGGACTGGCAGTGGACCAAGTTGTTGTTAACTAGTTTTGTAAGGCGCGAAACAAGTACTTAGCTCTGCTCAATGTCTAGGACTAGATGACTTCAAGGCATTAAATGAATGGTTACAAAGATTCCGTCGTCGGCACGATATAACCTTCAAGAAAATATGTGGCGAATCAGCCGATATCAATATCGAAGACGCAACTGCTTGAAAGGAAAGGCTATTGACCATTTTAAAGGATTATGTCCCAAGGGGCGTATTTAATGCAGATAAGAATGGTCTCTACTATCGTGCATTGCCAACAAATACATATTCATTGAAACATGACACGTGTACTAGAAAAGAAACAGCAAAACATCGTTTACAATTCTTTTCAGTGCAAATATGGAAGGTGGGAAGGAAGAAAATGTTTTAAGGGCGCAGATATCGATAAGTTACCTCTTCAATGGGTCTCGAGTAAAAAAGCGTGGATGATAGCAGATATCATGACAACATGGCTTCACAGATTTGATGCCAAGATAAAGAAGCAGAATAGAAGAGTTATATTGTTTCTGGATGATGCAGCTTCTTATACCAAAATTACACTGGATATTGTCAAACTTATTTTTCTTCCAGGCAATAATGCCTCACATTGCCAACCTTTGGACCAAGGCATTATTCAGAATTTTAAAATGATCTACAGAAGCTATCTTATTAAGAGGCTTTTAACATGTATAGAGAGTGAATATACTTTTCAAGAAATCGAAAATAATATTACCATAGTCAACGCCTTGATATGGGTTTCGGTGGCCTGGCACAACTTGGCCTCAATGACAATAAGAAAATACTTTATGAAAGCCGGATTTATGTGTAATAGATAGAAATAATACTGACGACTTCGAAGAAGATAATATTTCGCTCGCACAACTGTTTCCTAACAATAAGGACACATTTGTGAACTTGAAACAATTCGTCTCTATTGATAATGATTTGCCAACAGAGTGTTGTGTAGAATTGACTATCATCGAGTGTATTGAAGAGATCCAAGAAACGGATGAAACTACTCCCAACTCTGACAGAGGAAGAGGAACCTGAACTTGCTCCAGTGTCGATAATGTCAAGCCTATCTGAAGCCTGCGCAAGTTTAAGAGACTTAGAAAACTTTTTTAATAATGTTAACAATTTTGACAAGTCTACAAATATTTCTCAATTGCTATTAAAATGTGAATCTGAATTTTTTAAAAATAAAATAAAAAATATGAAGCAATTATTAATTTCTGATTATTTTAAAAAATAAGAATTTTAAAGCAAGGCGTTTGTAACACTTATTTTTTTGCAGTTACGGGCTGAAAAAGAAAAGCTGCTGGAGCAGAAGGACCTGATTGAGCGAGAAAGAGATAAAACGTTAAGACTGGTAAGTTTCACGGCCAGAACCTATTTCAAAGAGTCCCCTGCTTACTTCCCCTTTTCTTTTTCAGCTACAAGCGGAAGCTAGAGAGTCCGAGTATAATAGAAGAAAATTGGAGAGGGCGCGGCAGGAGGTTGTGCATCATTTGACAAAGATCAAGAACGAAAAAGAAAGTTTAGAACGAGAGGTAAGTCATAGAGTTACTTTATGATTAAGTTTGTCCATAGGATGTGCGCAGGTAGACAGGGCGATCGAGCGAGCCGATGTTGATTTAAATCGCGTTTTTATAGGAAATTTCATCAAATAAAGTCGGCTTCCACTTAAGTAGGCGCATATGATCTCTGAATCAAATCAGTAGAATCAGAGGTTTCAAAAATGTTTCAAAATATAAAAACTAGTATGGCGGTATATGTACAGGGTGTCCCAAATTCAAGCCTCATCATTGGGATCTCGGAAACTAGAAGAGATACGAGGTCGGTTAAATGAAGGCAAAGTTGCGCGATTTGATGCTAATCAAAATGCCACCATAAAAGTTTAAAAATTCCTAGTGCTTCCGAAGATTTTTGGAAAAAACCGAATATTCGCGTTTTCATTTTTATTTGTTTATGACTCTAGTTTATTAGAAAATTAGATAAACAATATACAGTAAAACCTCTGACTAGCTAGATAGTTTATTGGTACATGTACATACAATATGCAGTGGCAGATCCACGGGGGGGGGGGGATTTTGAGAATTCCCCCCCTCCCTTGTACCTCAAAATTCATAGATTTTGCCAGTATAGTAGAAAAATGTTACACCCAAAAATAAAAGTCAAGTCTAAATTTCCCCCCCCCCCCCCCCAAAGAAAGGTATCTGGATCCGCCACTGCATTATGTTTAGACAAGTTAGTCACAAAAACAAAAAATATATAAAATACTATATACACGACGCAGTAAGCTAGGTAGTAGTTAACAAATAAGAATTAATTTTTAATTTTACCTAAAGAAAGATATTTCCTTTTTCCGCCATTTTCAAAAATTCAAACTCATCATGGATAATAATGAAATTAATGTCACAAAGGTGCATTCGTATTGTTGCAAAAGGTTGCATGTAATTTTGAATATATCTTTTTAATAATTATAGTTTTTTTTAATCATTTGTAATTTAAAGAAACAAAGTAAATAGAATGTTAGATAAATTAAACAAATTTTAGTTTATTTCAGCAGATAATATATTAAATATCAATAAAATTCGAATAAAATTACACATTGGCTAAACTTCTGTTGTGTAATATCAGGCTAAAAATGTTTCCCAATTTATTAGGTTACTTTAAAAATTAACAAGAAAAAGCTACTAAAACCGACGAGTTATCAAATCCCCAATCTATTACACAGAAAGTCTTGGAAGTTCTTAAACTAAGTTTAAAACCTACATAGAGGATTGTCCATAAAAGTAGTAGAAGTATACCAATAAAGAAAAGGCAATATAAAATTCCAAGTCTGGTCAAAATAAAATATAAGAAGTACCTAAACTAACTTTAAGGCCACCATGGACCAGTAATTTATGTGGGGCATTTTTCTAATTGAACTATTATTACAGAATTTAAAATAGAGGTTGAAAAATAAAAAAAAAATACAAAATAAATACAACTTCAAAACTCTTCAAATTCTGATTCGTCAAATTCATCTTCAGTAGTACTTTCGCTATCCTCTGCATTTGAAATAATAAGTGGTTCCACTTGAACATCCAATACTTTTTCTCTGTTCCACCAGTCCAGGATAATTTTTTCTGTATGTTCTACAGCTTTCCTCCAGTAGTCCTCCGTAATGTGTGCTAGGGAGTTTTTCCAAACTTCTTCTACCTTATCTGAACTTAGACCATCACCAACATTTTTTTCATAGAACGATTTTGCGTCTGCCCAAATTAACTCTATGGCATTAAATTGGCAATGGTACGGTGGTAACCGCAAAACCTCATGATCGTGTTCTCGCAAAATTTCATCAACGACATATATTTTTTTTTGTTAATAGTTTTCGCTTTCATTATCAGTTCAGATTTTAATAAATCAGGTGATGGATTCTCATTTTCCTGAACTAACCACTGAAAGACGTCTTTTTTTTTTCGGATGAATTTGGCTGTTTATTTATTACCCGAGACTGATAAGATGCATTGTCTAGTACAATTAGGGATAGTTCATCCAAATTTAGTTTCATCAGCTTTTCTCTAGCCCACTTTTCAAAAAGCTCACAATTCATGTTATCGTGCTAGTCGGCGCTCTTTCATTTAGACGAAAAAATCAAACTCGCTTCCTTTATAAAACCAGTAGATGAGCCAGCATTTAATATAATGTAACGTTTTCCCGAACCACAACCTCTTTTTCGTTTTACTGATTTCACTGAGTCGTCTTGCCATGATAGACCCACTTCCATTCGAAAATACCCAAGTTTCATCTAAAAATACTACTTTTCTAAACTTTGATTGATAATTTTCAACATATTTTTTCAAAAATTTGACTCGTTTGCTTGCAATTCTTGGTAGTTCGCACAAATATCTTCTGTTGCAGTCCTTTCTATAACGAAATCCCAAGTTTTTTATTAGGGCTGACAATGACCTGAGACCTATTTCTAAAATACCTCGTTCTTTCAAAGCGTCTTTCAAAACTGAAAGCGTTATATCAACTTG
Organism: Polydrusus tereticollis; assembly: GCA_963920685.1. Taxonomy (NCBI): domain Eukaryota; kingdom Metazoa; phylum Arthropoda; class Insecta; order Coleoptera; family Curculionidae; genus Polydrusus; species Polydrusus tereticollis. The sequence continues at coordinate 29,879,425 of OY987336.1, forward strand.
TGATGCATATAAGTCGTATATAACATTTCTTACATCCATTTTTTACCTTCCTATAAAGTTTCACTCTACGTTTTTCTTGATCGTCGTTGCGTTTTCTTCATTGGTATACTTCTACTAATTTCATAAACAATCCTCTGTATTGATCTTAAACTTAGTTTTAGTGCTTCCGAGACATTCTCTTTAATAGACTTGGGATTTAATATAATAACTCACCGGTTTCAGTAGCCTTCTGTTCATTTTAAAAATAATCTATTAAATTGAGAACCATTTCTTTCGCCAGGGGATGCAAAAAACCTGCAAACCGATTTATATTCGTCATTTTATGTCACAATATTTTTAATAAATGACATATTTGACAAAACTAGGGAGCTAACTCACGACATCATGTAATACGGGAGTGTTCTTCGACACATTTTGATAATTATTACCGAAAATTAGATGCGCTTCTCTCTCCGACAGGGTTGTTATGTTTAAAACAAATGTTTTAAACATGTTTAAAACACTTCCTAGTGTTTTAAACAGATTTGTTTAATACTGTTTAAAACATGTTTAAAATAGTGTTTTTTTTTTAAGTTGTTTTTTTGTCAAGCTTTACTGAAAATCACATAAAACTGTTAAAACAAAAAATATTAAATTAGAAACAAAAATAGCAATATTTATATCTAACGTTTAATATTAAAAGTACATAATTATAAAAACACGTTTAAGGCTAGCTCTAGGTCTTAGTTTATATACCTACCTACAGTCTGTGTACCGGGTTCCAATAACATAAGCAAATAAAAAGTGTAAACATATAAAAGCGCCTTATAAAAGTAACATAGACAAACAAACTAAAAACTAAACCAAAGTCTCCTAGTCATTCTACTAAACTCTACTCTTGGTTTGAATTAAGCTGCTTAAATATGATTACAAGTTTCGCGGCATTTTCTGTTCCTAATCGATTTCGAAGCTTACTATGAATTATGCCAAATGTCGAGAAAAGGCGTTTGATTCCTGCAGATGAAGCTGAAGCTGAGTGAAGATAATAATTTAGTAAAAAATATTATTTTTTCCGATGAAGCTACATTCTCCTTGATTGGTAATTTGGACAGAAAAAATTGTCGTTGTTGGGCAACAGAAAATCCGCATTGGATGATGGAGGTTCACAGCCAGTACCCTCAAAAAACAAATGTGTGGTGTGAAATAGTGCGCGGAGGAGTAATTGATCCATTTTTCTTTAACTGGACAAATATATCTCGAATTTCTCCAACTTGATTAATTCCAGCATAAGTGACTTTTATTTCCGAATCCATTGAACCCAGACTCCCCCGACGAAAAACTGATGTTCCAGCAAGATGGTACTCCTCCGCACTATGCTGCCACTGTGCGTACATGTTTAGATGAAACATTTCCCAATCGGAAGGAAAGGACCTATCGAATGGACTGCTAGATCGCCAGGCCTAACTCCGCTGAACTTCTTTTTGTGTGGTTACCTCAAATCGAAAGTGCATGTGTGTTGACCGGTCAAACAATTTGCAGGAGTTGAAATAGATGATCTGAAGGGAAATGCTTGCCATAACTCCGGAATTGGTTGAAAACGTGCAAAAAGTTATTGATTGCGTTGGATATTGTCAAGCCATAAATGGCACACATTTTCAACATTTAATTCGATTTGTTCTGTTATTTTTAAAAGAACGGGTCTTACTGGATGGATTTTTTTATTCAAACCTTAAATTAATTTTGGATGTGTTTAAAACACGTTTTAAACATGTTTTTTCTTGAACAGTTTAAAACAGTTTAAAACAAAAAAAAAAACAGTTTTAAACAAAAAAAACATGTTTTTAAGTTTTTTTTTAAATAAACATATTTTTTTTCAACCCTGCTCTCCGATTCATAAATAACCAATAAGTTTATCGCGTTTATATTACGGATATCTTTATAATGCCGTTTTAACCTTGGTTTGAGCAAGACAACACTATATGAGTTTCTCTATGATAAATTCACAACGCGCCTAGTTAAGTGGAGGCCGCCTTTATCATTCCTTCTTAGTTAAAAATGTGCCCCAAATGTATTTATTTATTTACTGCGGTTTACAGATTTGCATTAAGTGAAAATCATATTACAAAGTACAGCAGAAAAACAACTTAACTTACAAAATTTCTGCCAGTTTTGATTTTAGCTGACTATAAAACTAACATTAAATATATCAATATCATTTTAAATAAGGTTATATACCTTGCAGGCATTATACAATGGTGAGCCTAAATGCCGATTGTTGTAGGCTACATCCGACAGATCGAAAATGACGGGATTTCGAGTATGATAGTTTGAGACATTTACACATTCTAGATCCACATTATCTAAAAGCCCACTGACAGCCCGAGACAAGCACAATACGTTAAACTTGAGTTTGTGCTTTTCGAGAGACTCACATGTCGACTATACATGCCAGTCTCTTTATAATTTATAAAGCGAATAATTTTGTTTTGTACGCGTTCAATTGTGTACTAGTATTGGCCATAACATGGACACCATATCAGACGTGCATACTCAGGAAAGCTTTTTACAAAAGCCACGAATAACTGTTTTAGACATTTTGGATTTAAAAATTCTTTAGAATTTATAATAATAAACCCGACCATTTAATATGTCCTACTGGCTACAATCTGCATCATTCACATAATGATTAAATGTTAGTCCAGAATCAAATAATAGTCCCAGGTCTTTCATATCAGTATGTTTGCCATTTCCTATTTATACCCGGTGTTATTTAAGTAAGTGGTGATTCTTTGAGTGATTCTAAGACGAAAAGTTTATATAAACATAGGTCCGGTGATGCTTCGTTTTCAAGATACAGGGTGTCAAACTTTAAAAAAAAATCTGTTTTCGTAAATATCTTAATAATCCTTTGGCCGGTTTTGTTGAAATTGTAGTAAGGGGCTAATTTAGCCCTAACTCGATTAAAATTTTTAAGTCCAGTGGCGTCCCGGAAGGCACCCTAAATAAAATTTTTGACAAAAAAAATATGCGCCACTGATGTTTTTGCAATTTTTGTATTTTTTTCGCATAAAGCAACTAAAACTACAACTTTTTTATTTTTAGTAGTTTTTTCGTATCTTGCTTCGTCCTTGAGAAAAAAACATAATAATCAATTTATTGCAGGCAATAAAAAAAAAATTTGTGTTTTGTAATTAAAACTGTTTTTATTGTTGTCCATGGACATGGAATAAAGTGATTTTTATTTATGATTAAGCAATTAAAATTAAACAAAATTTATCTTTTAAATTTTTTCGCTTAGATTAACTATTTGCGATAGAACAGATAACGTTATTTATTACTGCAGTGTTTTGAAAGTAACAAAAAAGTAAGAGTGCCATGGAAGGAAAAACAATTGTTTAAACAAATTTGACTTTGGGCATAACTGACATAACTTTAAACAGTGTATATACGTAATTATTTGATTGTAATTATTTAAAGTGTTTTTAAAGCTATATAATTCGTTACTGATATTACAAAATGGTTCAGTTTACAAACCCACAAATGGCCGATATGCATTTTGTCTATGGAATGGCCCAAGGCAATTCCAGAGCGGCTAGACGCATTTATCAAGAGAGATATCCCCATCGCATTTGTACCAAATAGACAAACATTTGTAAGAATACACAAGACTGTGCGAATCAGGCACCTTTCAAAGGTCGGCTGCTCTTATTGGGAGACCTGCAGTAGTAAGAACAGTAGAGATGGAGGAAGCAGTTTTACATGAAGTTGAGCGTAGCCCCTATACAAGTACACGCAAAATTGCACAACAATTAAACGTTTCTTACTTTACTGTATGGCAGATTTCAAGGGAATATCAACTGTATATTTACTAGAGTTCGACCGATATGATTTTTTTTGCCGATACAGTTAATCGACCGATACCGATAAGTTTATGGCCGATACCGATATATATCGTCTATCGGCACATACAATTAAACACCAACGAATTATTTAAGTTTAAGTGTGACAACGTTGAATGGCGCTAATAACATATCCTCGGTAAATCCCCGGATCAATGACGCTCAGTGTTGCCAACAGTAGCGGAACTCCGCTACGTATAGCGGGATTTACCCTCAAGAGTGGCGTAGTGGTGGTGGAATAAAATAAGAGCAAACCGTATCGGATTTCAGTTTTTTTAAATAAGTATTAGCAAAACGCAAAGACCTTCTTTGGTAAAACGTCTAAAACATATTATTTATCATATTTTTCATAAGTTTTGTTTACTTTCATTCATAGTTTCTGTTCATCTTTAATTTTTATTTTACAACAGCTTACCTATAGTATCAAGGAAAACTATTCCAATTGTATGGTGAAATGAAAAACAGGATATTTTGCCTCTGTTATATTCCCAAGCTGTTATTTATTTGAGTGCCCCAGCAAGCAGTATTTTTAGTGAACAAATGTTTTCAGAGGCTGGACTTGTAAATTCAGCAAAAATAAATAAATTGAAGCCAGATACAGCTGAATCTTTGATATGTTTACATGATAATCTACCAAAGTTGAATCAAAAAGTATCACATGGTTGTGTTACTCTTTGGTTAAATTATCAATATTAACTTAAACTAAATTTTCAGTTTATTTTCAATAATTTTTCCTACTGTGTTTATATTAAAAGTGTTCAATAAAGTTTTTGTCAATTAAGGAGTTTACTGTGTATTTATATTATTTAATTTTTTTTTCCTGGCAGAATATATCGGCAAAAGAGCCGATATACTTTTCATATATCGGCCGATACCGATAATCGGCATAACGCCCGATATGACCGATATATCGATATCGGTATCGGTCGGTCTCTAATATTTACCACATACAGCGTGTTCACGCGAGTTATTTAATTAGAAACCCTTTACAATGTTTAAACTTAGACCTCTTTTGTTTATGTAATCTGAACTTATAAATACGCTACCGATTCAGGAGCAATCACTTAATTTTCGTATTTCAAGTAGTTAAGTCACATTTGTAATATAATCCCTAATTTCTAAACATTGTTAGAATAGCCTTTGCATTAATAAAGTGTTTTTAAAAACGTTTTGTGCAAACGAAGTTATTTAACTGGCGCAGTCGTTCGGATCTTCGAAGGTTAGAATTTTGCAAGTTTAGAAAATTGCATCCAGCAACGTTCGTGAGACAAGCAGCCTAGCCGTTGATTTTAATCATTCATCGAAGATACCTACCCAACCACAACTGGTACATTTTGGCAAGAAAATTCACCGTTACACAGAATCGAACCTGTCGTAAGTGATATTTTCCTTTCCATTCCCCATTTTTATTTTTGGTATATGAATTTGCAAACTTTATTTTATTAATTTTATTGATATTTTATATTATAAATTTTTATATAATCTATTCATTTCGAATGAGCACATCAGACGAAAGTATCGAAGAACTTTTATATTTAGTTGATAACATTAATTTAAACGACATGGCTACTCTTACAGCAGCAAAGGAAATTGCTTATACTTTAAAGACATTTTCAGGAAAGCCTGAACACCTCGAATTTTTTATTAACTCGATTGATAAATTTTATAATAGGTATTTTAACACTAACGATGATTCTCTTAAAGAATTTGTTTTTGCAACTATTTGCGCAAAAATAACTAACGAAGCAGGAGACTATTTATTGTGTCATCCGGAACTCACTTCTTGGCCTTTAATAAAAAATGAATTAAGATTAAAATTTGGCGACAAAATTAATAGACATACCCTATCTCAGCAATTAAACTTTTTGACAAGACAAAAAAACGAACCAATTTTAGAATTCTTGGATCGTCTTAAAATTTTGAAAAATAGAATAAACTTAAAAATTAATTCTGAAAATTTAGCACCACCTACAACACTAGCCTTAATTGAGCAAACTGAACAAACTGCTGTAACAGTTTTATTAGCCAATGTGAATAGTGAATTGCGAACTATTTTACTTATGAAAGAACTTAAAGACCCCGATAGTACTTATAACATAATTTTAAATCATACATTCGTTGAACAACAAATTAATAACAGATCTCTAATGTTTAGAGACAATCCACAGACATTGATACACGCCAAACAAAATATTTCAAAACCTCGATTTAATACCTTCCAATTTGATCAAACTTAATAATAGATTTAATACCCCATATTCAAGTATAGTACATAACAATCCTTTCTATCAACAACCCCAAAACAAGAACAATTCGACATTTCCCAGTCAACCCATAAACATTCAAACAGCTATAAGTTTTGCAAGATTAAACATAATGCACAACAGTATTTTAAATGAATTTCAACTCGAGGAAATCCTAAATAGTATTCCAAAAAAAAATATTATTCAACTCTCAAAAATAATGAACTATTATAAAATAATAGTACCACAAGTAAAAATAACTCCAAATAAATTTATAATTTTTGCTATTCATATACCAATTGTCCATCCAACCCAATTTACATTATATAAAATACTTCCTATCCCAATCCTAAATCAAACACTCCTTATACCTAAACCCTATATATTACTTGCGGAAGACAAATACCTCTCTACTGAAGAAGAATGCCCAAAGATAGAAAACACCTTTATATGCCCTCAAGAAACGCTATCTCAAGAAGAGACTTGCATAATCAAAATACTTACGCACAATCAAAACCACTGCCCAATGGTCAACGTCTACTACACGGCTTCAAGCATAACCAAAATCAACGCACAAGAAATTTTGGTCATCCCTGCTAAACCGATGCCCATAATTAATGACTGTCAAGAACTAAGACGATCTTCGTTAATAACCAAGCCAACAATTATTACCTTAGACAAATGCCCATTATTAATCAATGGTCAATCATACATGACCGATACATCCAACGATCTGTACTATAGTCTGCAAATCCCTAAGATAGAAATCAACGAACAAAATGATGTACCATATCTAAAGGTACAAGAAATAAATCATGACGAAATCAAAGGAGCCAATAAACTGATTTCTACCATCAAATTCCACAATCTGCAAACTCCTGGTGCCAATATTAACCACTGGACGATCCCATTCCTAATCATGACGATGCTACTCCTTATTGTTGTTTCCATAATAATTTGGAAAATAATAAGAAAAAGAAGCCACCTCAAGACTGAAGCAAGGGTCATCTACACTAAAGCCAAACTTCAAAAGCCAAAAGAAGCGGAAAATCGTCACACTGTATTTTCCGAGCTCAAGGAGGGAGGAGTTATATAATTAGAAACCCTTTACAATGTATAAACTTAGACCCCTTTTGTTTATGTAATCTGAACTTATAAATACGCTACCGATTCAGAAGCAATCACTTAATTTTCGTATTTCAAGTAGTTAAGTCACATTTGTAATATAATCCCTAATTTCTAAACATTGTTAGAATAGCTTCTGCATTAATAAAGTGTTTTTAAAAACGTTTTGTGCAAACGAAGTTATTTAACTCACGTTATCACCTGCGAATTTTCTCCAGCAAGTTGTTTATTGTACTTGGCTTTTGCATCAACAGGTAGCATTTCCGACACTTCTGTCCCATATTATGTTTACCGATAAAGCGTGTTTTTTCCGAAATTCAATTATGAACTTTCATAACAATCATATCTGGGCTGAACAAAATCCCCATGCGGTTATAGAAAATAATTACCAGCAATAGTTTTCCGTCAATGTTTGGGTTAGTATTGTGGTTGATTATCTAATTGGATCTCATTTTTTACCACCGAGATTAAATGGTCAAGAGTACCTATCATCATTTTTTGGAATCTGTGTTACCTGAACTATTAGAAAATGGCCCACTGCCAGTAAGAGGAGCAATGTGACTCATGCACGGTGGGGCCCCACCTCACCTTAGCATAGTAGCACGTCAATTTTTGGATGCAACTTATGGAGAAAAGTGGATCAGTCGCGCAGGTCCACAGTCATGGCCACCCAGGTCACCGGATTTAAATCCCTTAGGTTTTTTTTCCTTTGTGGGCATTTAAAGTTTTGTCAAAAATCTTAGTTAAGGTGCGAGGGGTGCGACACTCCCTAAATAGGTGTACAAATTGTCAAAATGTATTTATACAGGGTCGTTGGTATGTATGGAAACGGTCGATTATTTCTTAAAACACAACAGCTAGCAAAAATTAATTCAGATAAAAGATTTAGGGTTTTTATAGTCTATTAAAATTTAAAAAAAATTACGTATACAGGATGAGTCAGAAAGCGGTAGAGAAATAAAGTTACTTTTTTTTTAATGGAACACCCTATATCTTAGAATATTTTTGAATTTAACATAAAATTACAATTATTTTTATTAAGTGCATTATAAGTCTAAACCTAATAGTTTCCGAGATGTCGACTTTTAAAAATTACATTTTTGAATTTTGACAGCTTCTAATTTCTTTTCTTTCTAACGTCTTAAGTAAAACGGCTTACAGCTTACATATCCCTATCTTAGTTTTAAACTATCTTTCTAAAAGTGTCAACTTCCGGTTAAACCGGATGTAGCTCAAAAGCTGGAAATATTATACTTCCGGTTTAACCGGAAGTTGGTATTTTTTGGAAGATAATAAAAAAGTAAGATAGGGACATGTAAGCCGTTTTACTCTAAGACGTACCGTTAGAAAGCTAAAAGCTGTCAAAATTAAAATATGTCATTTTTCAAAAGTCGATATCTCGGAAATTATTAGGTTTAGACTTATAATGCATTTAATAAAAAATAATTGCAATTTTATGCAAAATCGAAAAATGTTCTACGATATAGGGTGTTCCATTAAAAAAAAAGTTACTTTAATTCTCTACGGCTTTCTGACTCATCCTGCATACTTAATTTTTTAAAATTCTAATAGACTTTACAAAACCATAAAACTTTTGTCTTCAATATTTTTTGTTAGCTGTTTTACTTTAAGAAATAATCGACCGTTTCCATACATACCAACGACCCTGTATAAATACATTTAAATCCATTTAAATACATATACACATTTAAATATAAAGTTCATCTTTGTAAGGAAGAGTTCTCTGTGTTGGTTACTGCAACAGGATCGATTGAGCATCGATAGAAACATAAAATAATTAGAAACATCAGGTTAGATAAAAGAAATCTAAAAGCAACAAGCAAACAATTTTACAAGAGAAACATCAAAATTGGATCATGGTAATTTAAACGACCTGAAAATACGTTGCTTATTTATATTGGACAGGTGTTAAGATTTTTTGTTAAAGAAAATTATAAAAGTAGATAATTGTATATAGAAACTTGTGATATTATTTCTAATAAAAACATTTTATGCCTTGAAACCTATTATAAACTAAAAAAATGTACCTTAGAAATTGCAGAACACCCTTCTACAATTAAGTTGTTATACAATGACAATCTTAAAACCCATTTGGGAGCAGGATTGTTATAAAATCGACGAAAATATAGCACAAACAATTAACGAAAACATCAAAAATCTAGATAAAGATACGTCAACCAGTGATTACAATATTACAGATAAAGACATTTTTTTGCATGATTCGACAAGCGATAAGTCTGATGGTGACGTGGTATCCGATCCTATTGCCTTATTATATGAAAGGAATCTATTTTTTTTTAAAACTTAACAAACACAACCATAATAAACTCTAGGAATATATCTAAAATCAAAAGGAAGAGCTCTAGCGATTAAACAAATAAAATATTTATTTTATTTATTAATTAATTATTTTATTTAAGAAATACCAGGTTATTTTAAATTGTCAAGTTTTCGATGTATTTTTGTTTTTTCTGATATCAGATCCTGAATGACAATAAAAATTATTCAAAGTCGCTAATTTAAACAATCATCCTGTACATATTTAATACATACTACTGTTGAAGTTGTTCTATGTTCAATAGTTTAATTTGTATAATACTGTAACCAAATACAAATAAAACAAAATATTTTAATTACATTTAAATTAAATACTTTTAAATACATGTGAATACATTGAAATACATTTAAATTCATAAATACGGTTTTTATTTTATGTATTTAAAAGTATTTCTAATTAGGTGTACAAAATTTTGAAAGTGTCACACCCCTTGTTAAGGTGCCTTCCGGGACGTCACTGTACTTAAAAATTTTAATCTAGTTAGGGCTAATTTAGCTCCTTCCTACCCGAAATAACACTGCCAAATTTCAACAATATCGGCTAAAGGATAATGAAGATATTTACGAAAAGACGATTTTTTTTTAAAGTTTGACACTCTGTATCTTGAAAGCGAAGCATTACCGGACCTATGCTTATATAAACTTTTCGTCTTAGAATCATTCACAGAATCACCCCTTGAAGTCTGGCCACGTACTTAAATAACACCCTGTATGCCTATCTAATTACTCTGCTGTTTAGTCGTTTCCGACAACTCATTAGTTTAAGGTTTTTTATGTGCAGCTTAATTGATATTAACGCAAAGAATACATAAATAAACTGGGAAGACTCGTATGAATCATCGTTACAACAGATTAATTATGTTTATTTTTATTGCAAACAACTTTTATTCTAATGTTTCACAAGATATTAGCACCGCCTCGTCCCACCTTAATCGTAAAAAATTACCTAATATCCGATGCAAATATCCAGGTGGGCTCATCATCAATACAGATTTATTTTTAATTAATTTTGAAATGTGTTGTTTTATTAGAATGGGATGTATTAAGACACTTCCTGTTTGTTCTAGCTCTTGTTATGTATTTAATTTAGTGCCTGAGGTAAAGGTTTAACTCTCAATTTTCTCACCATTCTCAAAATCTCTTTATAACTTCACTACCACTAAGATTTTTACACAGAAACCGTTGACCTCTACTGGAATCCGGTCAATTTATCCTAGACTTCCTAAACATTGCATTTAGCAAAGAGAAGGCAATAATTAGAGTACATTTCGCAACATTTTCACTAATTACTATACTACAACTTCCAATTAGAGGAATTTTTTATTTACCACAATGTCAGGTATTATAGGTTACGGTTAACGTAAATCTTCAGTTTAACTGGCTATTGGGCAATCATCAGGTTAAATTGTAACCTTGAAACTAATCCGAACCTATAGTACACCTAATTTCTTTCAAAAATAATAACTAACAACCAATAATTAGCTAACTAACCTCACTTTCTTTAAAGGTTTATTCCAACCCGCTATTCTATACCCGAACGATCTCATTATTTATATCACAACGTTTTAACTGGTGAGTATCTCCAGTCGTCTTCAGGTGAATAATGAATAAGCTACGAAGCTACAAGGGTATTTATACTACCTCCTGGTTAGCAGCGCATGACCGAGATTGGTGCAGTCATGCGTTACTGTGTGGTTCTAAATTAAGCTTACATCTACTTAACAAGGGTTTCCAAATATTCCTTATGTCTAAAGAGGGCTTACTAAAGCAGTCTGGATTTTGAGTTATGACAGCTGTTTCTTTGAATTTCCTCTTTCGCCAGTGTTCTTCTTTGAGTATTATTTTTGCCTCTGACCATTGCAAGTGGTGGCCGTGTGTCCAAGTCTGCCGCACCGGATCTGTTTTTTTCTCCCTTCTTTGTGTGGTTTCGGTGTTCCTTGATTCTTGTTTCTAGGGGACGTAGGGTTTCACTAACATAGGATTGTCCGCACTCGCAAGGTATTCTATATACGCAGTTCTTCGTGTCCCTTTGGCTGGTTGGCTTTGTCTTCGTCAGGTGGCTTCTTAGGGAATCTTTGGAGCTGAATACTGTTCGAATTTTGTATTGCTGTCCGAATCTTCGAATTTTCTCGGAGATTCCTTTGACATAATGATACCTTTAAGGTGGGTCCAGTTTCGACGTCATATTTCTGTCTATTCATGTGGTTCTGTCGCTTCTTGATATTCTGGTCTACTAGTCTCGTGGGGTAGCCATTAGTGTTGGGGTCCTTTTTGATAGTGTTAAGTTCTTCGGAAAGAACTTCCTCGGAGTTACAGAGACTAAATGATCTTTTTTTTATGATAAGGCATAGCACTGCAGGATTAATCCTTTATGGCGCTCTGCGAGCGGTGCGTGTGCGCAGGAAACGATTTACGTTGGTCTTAACTGGCAACAAGTGTTTTGACTATTCCATGTTTTGTGGTATTAAGTGGTTTGAGGCGTAACTAAGGTATTTACCAGTGTGAGTTTTCATTCTGTATACCGATGTTTGAATGGTGTTCCTGTTCTTCCGTACTATGACGTCTAGAAACGGTAGTTTATTGTTTTCCTTCTTCTCCATGGCAAACTTGATTCTTGGTGCCAAGTTATTCATGTGATGTAGAAAAGTTTGGAGTTCGTCATCGCTTCTATTCCAAATGATGAATGTAATGTCAACGTAACGAGGCCATAGTTTTGGTTTTATTTTTGCCCTTTCAATTGCCTAGTTTTCAAACCAAGACTCTCGACATCGAAGCTGACTAATCGATCCTCTGGTTGTATTTCTTTTCCCCTTATTATTTCAACGAAGTGTTGCGAATTTTTTACAAACGATGTACAATGTCCTTGGAGCGGCTGTAGTATTGGAAGCAACAATCTGGACAGCTCGTATGTTGAACAGTTTCTGGAGCTTGTAATAGGTTTTAGAGGCATGTTGGACTTGTGTATTTTTGATAAACCGTATAGATGTGGGAGTTTTCTGTGATGAGGTGTTAAACGTGTACGTGTTCTGTCTGGAATGTATCGTTCATGCTTCTTGATTGTACGGTATATTCTCCCTTGAATGGTGGTGGTAGGGTATTTTGGGATGCTCTGGTAGTTTCCTTTTTTTAAGACTTCTTCGATTTTTTGGTTGTAGGTGTCAACATCCATCACGACTGTCGCATTTCCCTTATCTGCGGGTAGAATCTTGATGGTCGTATCGTTGCGTAGTTTGGAGACGGCAGCTGATTCTTCTCTTGGAATATTTGGCTTCGGAGGTTTGGATTTCTCTGACTTTCCATCGGGATTCTTCTGCTCGGGTCGCTTCAATAGTTACTGAGCCTGTTGCACATATAATGTCCAACAGTGGCGTTTCTTTTGGGGCAATCGTGAAGTTTAGGCCCTTTGCGAGCAGAGATTCTTCTGTGGTGTTCAGTTGTCTGGATGAGATGTTGACGATGGTTCTCTGACTCTGTCTTTGCAATGTTGCCGTCTCTGGACCTTGATGTTTCCGCAGTTTCTTCTCGTGGATGGTTCGGTGTTTATTTCGAAGTTTGTCACATGTGGCGTCAATTTTTTGAAAAATAGGTCCATGGTCTTCTTCCAAAGTGAATTATTTAATTTCCTCGAATCATTGCTGTACATCGGTGAGTAGGGTGGATTTATTGGTAGCTAATTTGGGAACAAAGGCTTTGCTGGCATTCGCTAATATCTTCTTCGCTCGTTTCCCTGGAACCAGGGATTTGATTTTAAAACCATCTGGAATCCCTTGCTTGTAGTAAGAATTGAATGTGTGTTTCTTTTCTCGTTAGCTTGATTTTGGATTTCTCGTAGCCGCGGAACTTGTCACTTGTACCAGGTCCATACCGGGAGTCTAGTATTTGTTTGAAGGTTTGAGACAATGAACTCCCAATGCTAAATGGAAAAAATGCTACCACAAATTCCTTAGGCTTAAATATGACGATCTAAGTCCAAAAGTGGATGATTTCGGAGATACAGAGTGTCATAAGTTCGATTTGGTTTTAGTTTTTCTTAAATAATTTTTTTAATAATTGGTGTATTGTCACAATATTCGGCTAGGGAGGGTTTTGTGGGGTGAAAAATTAAAATCTGCTCTCATTTTTATTGTAAAATTTAGAGGGTCCCACCTGCGGTACCTTGCATACATTTAGAACAAAAAAAAAATTTTAAACCACCTTGTCCTTATCTTTTAAACAAATATTCTTATTCTTCAACGTCTTTTACCTAAAAAAGGTATACGTGGTAAGAGTTGATTTGAGCAGCCGTTTTTGAGATATCTGAATTTAAAAAATTTCACTTTAATAAATAAAAAACCTGTATTTTAAAAACCAGATTTTTTAGAACACATGTTTACATAAACTTTTCTACTTCAATTTGGTTTAGGGATGCGCCCTTGGAATTACGGCCTATCATTAAGTAACACCCTGTACATCTATACAGAGTGTTTCAGAAGTGCGGTACGTAACTTAAGGGTGTTAAAGTTTAAAATATTTTAAAAAATCGGTTTTTTATAATTTTTTTAAATATCGCTTTCCCGATTTTATTGAAGTTTGGCACCGTTATTCATAATGATAAGGGGATAATTAGCCATAACTAGATTAAATTTATTAAATCCAGTGGCGACCCGGGGAGCACCTTAACAAATAATATTGACAAGAAAATGTACATCACTGACTTTTTTCTAATTTTTTTTTGGATTTGCCAACTAATAGTACAGGGTGTCCAGTTTTCGTATGTTTTACGGGTTATCTGCGTTATTAGTAGCGGTTTTCGCGGCACTGTGTTACTTTTTTGTGAAACAAACGATTCCATCAACAGAATTATTAATAGCCCCCTTAGTTTTTTAGATACGGGGTGATTTTGAAAATTTTGCATTTTGGGATACCCCCCCCGTATCTCAGTTACGCTGCAACTTATCAAAAAGGTAAAAATGAACTTATTAGTTTTTTTCACGTAGAATCCAGTGGCTTGGTCAGATTTTATCTATGTTTAATTGTTTTCGAGAAAAAGAGCAAACTTGCATTTTTTTAAATGGGACATCCTATATATTTTTAGCTATTATGATTCAGTTTATCATAAGCTTTTCAAAAATATATAATACTTTATAGCTGTTTTCAATGTAAAGCTCAAAATTTACATTTTTCAACAAATTTACATTTTTTTAAAAGGCACACCGTATAAATTGTAAGATTAAACAATTGTCACAAGCTTCTCACAAATATAAAACACTAATTTTAAAAATATATACCTATAACAATAACTTTTATAAATATAAATAACACTTAACTCAGTTGTGTTATACGTTCAAAAATTAAAAGCTACAATTATTTGATGATTTAGGAAACTGTCTCATAAATATTGCTCAAACTGTTCTCCATTATGCCTAAGACATGTTTCGCACATTGTTCTGATTTGCCTCAGTGCATTTAAAATAATAAAAGGCCGTGCCTGTAACTCGATTCCTAAAGGCTCTTTCAGTGGCTTCTCTTAAATCTGCCATCGCGATCGTTTGGTACTGGACGGTATAAATTTTATATTTTAGGTAGCCCCACAAAAAAAAATCCAAAACCGTTAAATCGGGTGACCTGGATGGCCATCTTACAGGTCCATGTGTTCCAATCCAGCGGCCAGGAAAATTATTGTTAAGATATGCTCTTACAATTTGAGCATTGTGAGCGGGAGCTCCGTCCTGTTGCAAATATAAGCTATTAAGATGAGCTAGGGGCACATTCTCTACTATTTCGGGCACAATGTTTTCCAAAATTTCTAAATATTTATTTGCCGTAAGACCGCCTTCTAATATATTATATAAAATTTTACTTCCCAGTATGAAGCATGAAACGCTAAACTCAAATCTGCCTTGCCGTTCCCGTGGAAATATAACATGTTGATTTTCCAAAACCTAGTATTTTGCCGATTAAATATACCGGCGCTGGTAAAATGACTCTCATCAGACCATAAAATCGTTCTTTCAAAATGATTTTCTCTATTTACATTTTGTAAATACCAATTACAAAACTCTAAGCGGCGCTCTGCGTCACCGAGATGTAAGTTTTGTACGACATGAAATTTGTATGGCTTAAACTTGTGTTTTTTTAGAACAGTTTGAACCCTTGATTTTGTAACACCGACAGAACCTTCCACTGTTCTACAAGAACTACTTTGATTTGTTTCAATTGAAGCCAAAACGTTTACTTCATCAATGTCCTGGTTTTCCTTATTGTAAATACTAGGTCGGGGTTTGGAAAATGAACCGACTTCAATTAAGTTTGATTTTAATTTTAAAAATATTCTTTTATCCGGCTGTCTTCTTTCTGGGAATCTGCGAATATTACGTTTTTATAAATTTTAAAATATGACGAAAAATATAAAAAGATGCCCATACCTGTTAAAATAAACTTCTAATGCTTCATCCGAATTTTCGTTACACTGAATATAACAAACGAACATATCGTACTTTTCATAATTCTCGAATTTTGCATTCGCAGCCATAATTAAAAAAAAAAAACTGCTATGTATCGAAACTGAATTGAAATAAAGAACAGAAAATGGATAACCTATTCTGACAGTAAATAAAGATTTTTTCAGATAACAAGCCTGTCATCTTTTGTTTTCCTAAATACCCGTCATGGCCTACTAAAAAAAAAAATTAAATTTGTTGAAAAATGTAAATTTTGAGCTTCACATTGAAAACAGCTATAAAGTATTATATATTTTTGAAAAGCTTGTGATAAACTGAATCATAATAGCTAAAAATATAAAGGGTGTCCTATTTAAAAAAATGCAAGTTTGCTCTTTTTCTCGAAAACAATTAAACATAGAAAAAATCTGACTAAGCCACTGGATTCTACGTGAAAGAAACTAATTAGTTCATTTTTTACCTTTTTGATAAGTTGCAGCGTAACCGAGATGTCCCAAAATGCAAAACTTTCAAAATCACCCCGTATCTAGAAAACTAAGGGGGCTATGAAAATTCTGTTAATGGCATCGTTTGTTTCCTAAAAAAGTAACACAGTGCCGCGAAAACCGCAACCTTCTATCTTTACTAATAACGCAGGTAACCCGTAAAACATACGAAAACTGGACACCCTTTACAACTTTTTTGTTCCTTGAATTGTTTCCGTATATTGCTTCGTTATCGAAAGAAAAATTAAAAACCACTTTATCGCATGTACAAAATAAATACCTATGTATGTCAAAGTAAATTAAAACATTTAAATTAAAAATAAAATAATTTTTTTAAATATGATTAAGATCTATGAAAATTTATTTGTGGGGAGAGACCAATTGATTTTTTTAAAACAAGTATTTATAGATAAAAAATAATTAAAGATTTTCATCTAAACTATTTCATAACGCTTTTGACCGTCTAACCGAATGACAATCCTTACTTGACTTAAACCCCGATTGTTTCCAAATCATAGTTTGCAGGAGAATGGCCAAAAAGAATGATGCAAATTTTTATTAAATTAACAATCTTTATTTTATTTTATTTTATTTTTTTGCCAAAATAACGATCTGTATTTTATTTAAATTTTTGAATACACCCCATGTTTGATCGCAGAGGAAACCCGATTGCATCTAGCTAGTTTACCAAACATTATTATTTTATTTCAGAATGACCAACTCAAAGAAGCCCTGGAAGCTGAGCGCAAAGGAATTGTACGGTATACAGCACAAGTACAAAGAAGACGGACTACAGCGTCCGAGTTTGCTGACCGACGAGTGAGTATTGGTTTCATTTATTTATTATACAGTGTGTCCATACTTTATTCTTGGTTTTGCAGAAAATTATTGGGGATAGTTTGTACGTGAGATATTTTAAGTAGGATGTAGTACAGGGGGAGACAAATAGCTCCTATCCGAAATAAATAGTGTGATATGTATTTTACTTTCACGCTTGTGGCATATCTAACATCAATCTAGAGAACTTTCGATTTTAATAGGTACTGCCATTTGAAATCGGTACGATAAATATTAACAAATTAAACCTAAAGATTCCGTAAAGATGTTAAAAATTATCTTTATCGTTTCGCGCAACAGGCGATAATTAACGTGCTGCTTTCACCTGAGCGGATAATCCTATTTTAGGCCCGTATATCCGCGCTTGTTAGTTCAGTAATTGGCTGGCCGTCTTTTCCTGTTTCGATTCGCGGAAATGCCCGAAAAGTCGGTGAAATTCGAAGTGTGGCCGCGTTTACCGGGGATCTACGGTTTATTGAATACGGTGCATTGTTGTGGATGCGGCCATTGCATTGTTGAAAGCCCAAACCGTAAACTTTATCAATTTAGACAACAATCGGGGGCAGTGCTTCTTTTCTGCATCAGGGCATGAACGATAGTGGTCGCGACACTTTCGTATAGGTACTACTGTGTCATCGATGTAAAAAATGTATGGAATTACATAGTACTCCTAGCCGCAGAGAAACAACGTTTAAACAGAATATTTAAAAAATAAACAAAGCCACAAAAACATTATGTTTTTAAAGTTTTGTTTACGAACTCTCCTGACGCCTCATCAAGCAAAGTTATCCCAACATTCACCATTTCCAATAGCCAGGCGGGTTCTTCGAACAACATTCAAAATGGAAATGGTGTGACAACTGAAGTTGTTAAGAGACCCAAAATTAGCAGCTTCCAAATTGACTTCTGCAATATAAGAGGACTGAACTCGAACATCAATTCAGTCCATCAACATCTACAATCTACCAAGCCTCATGTACTCGACTAGTATGGTCAGCTATTTATATCCCGGGTACGACTTCCATCGCCGATTTAGGCGCAATTTTGGCCTTTGTTTCTTTGTCCGGAGTGATATTTCTTGTCAACGAGAGAAGACACTCGAGTCTGACGACTTTGATGTAATGTGGTTTAAGATATCAACGCAGAGAATTACTAAATTTATCTGCTGCCTTTACCGGCCGCCAAGCGATACCCATTATAGAGACTTGTTCTCCTCTCTTGCTAATACTATCGACTTTTTGCAAACCCACCATCCCAATTCCGAAGTTGTCATCCTTGGCGACTTCAACGTTCATAATGTCAACTGGCTCAAATACTCGAATACAACCGACGAGCAAGGTCGCGAAGCCGAATCCTTTGCCATCAGCTCTGTCCTCGCCCAACTCGTGGATGAACCAACTCGGATTCCAGACCGAAATGGTGATTTTGCTAGTTTGTTGGATCTTTTCTTAACTGTAAACCCCCACTTGTACACTGTCACCTTGAAGCCTCCGTTAGGAACGTCTGACCACAACCTTATTTCGGAACTAAACAAACTACTAATTAGTTCCGAACAGCCTCCAAAACCATGCAAGATCTGGCAATATACATCAGCTTTAAATCAAATGACCTAAAGGGACATTTTCGAACCTTTTCTTAGCGGAACGTTTGTTTTACCTCTGATGCACCACAATGTTAAACGAATTTCGAGGAGTTCTGACACCGAAAAAGCTTGTGGTTCTTACGATCTCCAGTCATCGTAATTAAGACATGCGCTGACGAATTGACACCGGTATTTTGTAGACTTTTTTAACTTATCTTATAAAAAAGGAATATTTCCTTCTTGCTGGAAAACTGCGAGAGTCCAGCCCATATCCAAAAAAGGCTAGAAGACCTTGCCAAACAACTATCGTCCAATCGCATTGCTTTCGGTAATATCAAAAGTTATGGAGAAGGTTATCAACAAAAAATTATTAAAGTACCTGGAAGGCTTTAACATTATTAGTGACCGCCAGTATGGATTCCGTAAGTCTAGATCAACAGGAGACCTTCTGGCTTATGTTACTCACGTTTGGAACAACGCAATAGAACATCATGGGGAGTCCCGGGCGGTAGCACTTTGACCGAGTATGGCATGAGGGGTTCCTAACTAAAGTGAGAGCATACGGAATGCCGGTTCAATTTTGTTCATGGCTGCCAAGCTTTCTTAAAGACCGTTCTCTGCGAGTGGCGGTGAACGGATCTCTTTTAGACACGTTTAACATCAACGCCAGAGTCCCTCAAGGGTCTATATTGTCGCCCGCCCTCTTTTTACTATAAATCAACGATCTTTTGGAAAAAAATAAAAATCATATATATAGCTTCGCTGATAACAGCACACTTGCTTCATCTTTTACTTTGGATGCTCGAACATCGTCTGCCTGGCAATGCACATCTCTATAGGCAGCAAGAGGTCTCTCATCTCAACAAAGACTTACAAGAAATTCTGTCCTGTGGTGACAGTAACCAAGTAGAACTTAACGCTAAGAAAACCCAGGCGTCAATTTGGATAGTCATATGTCTTGGCATAGTCACGTTGCGGCCATGGCTAAGGCAGCCTCGCAGAAGCTTGGACTACTTTTCCGAACTAAGAACCTCTATCACCCCAATAACTTTTGATACTCTATAAAGCCCAAATTTGACCATCGCTAGAGTACTGTTCGCATATTTGGGACTCTGCTCCTAAACATACCATAAGATTGCTAGATTCCATTCAAAGAAGAGCCATTCACTTGATCGATGACCATTATCTGACAAACAACCTGGGAAGCCTTGAACATTGAAGGCAGGTTGGCGACTTGCGTCTATTTTACAAATATTTTCATGGCAAGTGCTCAACTGAGGTGAATTCCACCTAGAGCAGTGCATGGTAGAAATGCACGACGAGCCACTGCAGCCTACCCGTACATGGTTCAACACAGTATCCCTCAAACGACACTGTTTAAAAATTCTTTTATCTGGAAAACTTCATCACTCTGAAGCCGTGTTCCCCAACGAGTATAATCTCCAGAGATTCAAGACCAACGTGAATCATTTCCTGCGCACACGCACCGCTCGCAGAGCGCCATAAACGATTAATCCTGCAGTGTGCCTTATCATTAAAAAAAATGGTTTCTTAGTTTGAGTGGTACCTCTTCTAACAGCACCGGGAGTTCCTCTTCTTAAAATTGACGATAATATTGTCGGTTTAATGTCTTTCGCAGGAAAAATGGCCCCACCGAATAGTCTCCAATAGTGCCAGCCCACACATTTTCGACTATCGCATGAGGATTCTCTTCTGCACACAAATTATTATTATGAAAATTTCTGATGGCATTTGTCGACAAGCTTGCTTCATCACTAAATAAAATTTGATTTCCGAACAATGGATTTTGGGCCAATATTTAAAGAACCACTGGCAATTTGATCGGGGTGGAAAATCGCGTGGGAGAAGATCTTGGACTGTTCGGATATGGTAAGGATACATCAAATTATCCATCAAAATTTTCCAAACTAACACAAGTTGCCGCAATTTTTCTTGTACTTGTACTTGGCTCGTTTCCTACAGCATTCAGGGCTTCCTCAATTTCGACAGTTGTGCCATAAGCCTCTGCCAAATGAGTTTTGATTTCTTAAAAGGTCGAATGTGTACCTGTGCAAAAGTTCGTGAATCTGGCTGCTGATAGAGTCGTTTAGGTTCAAAGGAATTACCGTTGGCAAGACCATAAATAAAATGCATATCCATTTTTTCCCATTTCGCGAATAATAATCTTTATATGAATAACTTTTCATGACTTAACAACGGAAAAACCGTTTTTCTGAAAAAGTTTGTTTGCTTTTAGAACTTTTGAACGGCTGTTCGGAACACGTTTCAGAACTTTTCTTATTCATTTTTTGTCTAAAATTCAGTTGCAAAATTTTTTCATAGAACTTTTTGCGAATTATGCCAGGAGCTTGAGAACTTTTCCAAAGCAACCTATTTTCACCGTCAGAACTCTGTTTTTCGCGAAATCGTCGGCTGCGTAATGTTAGCCCACGATTTTCTTTTTTTCGCCTAATTTCCACAATTTGACAGAACTTTTTTTATTTTTGCACAGGAACTCTGGAACTTTTCATTTCCTACACAGTACACCTCAAATTTTTTTTTTTAAATTTCGGCGGCCAGATTTAGGGCGATCGTCTTAACACGTTGAAATATTCCTGGCGTATGTCTTATCTGATCACATGAATCCCGTATTCGTTGGATTAATTCTTCTTTAGTGTTTACTGGAGTTTTATAAACGAGGCACTTTAAATGCTACCCTCGATGCTACCAAAGGAAAGAATCTAAAGGATTTAAATCCCGTGACCTGGGTGGCCATGAGTGTGAACTGATCCACTTTTTTCTATAAGTTGCATCCAGAAATTTCTAATAGTTCAGGTAACACAAATTCTAAAAAATGACGGTACTCTTGACCATAAAAAAAATTAGGTCCAATGAGATACCAACCACAACACCAACCGAAGCATTCACGAAAAACTGTTGTTGAATTATTTTTTTTTTGCATGGAGATTTTCTTCAGCCCAGATATGATTGTTATAAAAGTTCATAATTGAACTTTGGGAAGAACGCGCTTCATCAGTAAACATAATATGGAATAGAAATGTCGGAGATTCTACCTGATGTTGCAAAAGCCAAGTACAATAATCAACTCGCCATTTTACGTGTACTTTTATCCGGGCTAAGCTCAATTTCATGTAAAACTGCTTCCTCCATCTCCACTGTTCTTACTGTTGCAGGTCTCCGAATAAGAACATGCGACCTTTGAAAGGTGCCTGATTCGCACAGCCTTCATGTATTCTTACAAATGTTTGTGTATTTTGTACGATGAGGATATATCTCTTAGTAAATGCGTGTAGCCGCTCTGAAATTGCCTTGGGCCATTCCATAGACAAAGTGCTTATCGGCTATTTCTGAGTGTGTAAACTGAACCATTTTGTAATATCAGTAACGAATTTTATAGTTTAAAACTTTTAAAAACACTTCAAATAATTACTGTTTAAAGTTCTGTAAGTCATGCCAAAGTCAAATTTTTTGAACAATTGTTTTTCCTTCCATGGCATTCTTACTTTTTCGTTGCTTTCAAAACACTGCAGTAATAAATAAATAACGTTTTTTGTTTTATTGAAAACAGTTAATCTGAGCGAAAAAATTTAAAAGATGAATTCCGTTTAAATTTAATTGCTTAATCATAAATAAAAATCACTTTATTTCATGTCCATGGACAACAATAAAAGCAGTTGTTAATTATTTATAAAACACAAAATTTTTTTTATTGATTGCAATAAAGTGATTTTTATTTTTTTTTCCAAAAAGGAAGCAATATACGAAAAAAATGCTCAAAATAAAAAAGTTATAGTTTTAGTTGCCTAATGCGAGAAAAATACAAGAATTGCAAGAAATTCAGTGACGCACATTTTTTTTGTCAAATATCTTAGTTAATGTGCCATCCGGGACGCCACTGGATTTAAAATTTTTAATCTAGTTAGCGCTAAATTAGCCCCTTACTACCCTAAATAACACTGCCAAATTTGAACAAAATTGGCTAAAGGATTATTAAGATATTTACGAAGAAACTATTATTTTTAAAAGGTTGAGACCCTGTATCTTGAAAATGACCTATGTTTATATATACTTTTCGTCTTAGAATCACTCAAAGAATCATCCCTTGAGGTTTGGCCACGTACTTAAATAACACCCTGTATACTGCCTCTGACAATTTGGACATTTTATTTTAGAGATTCCAAAAACTGTGTACCAAATTTGAAATAAGTATATGGAAAAAAACGAAAAAGAACTTTTAAAAAATTAAAGCGTTGACACCCTGTATATCAAAAATTGACCTCATGTTTATTAAGTATTTTTTTCCTGTTTTGTACAATATACCGCAAATGAGCAAAAGGCATGCCTTACTCAAGAAATCAGGGAAGATTCCAAGCAATAAGAAATTACAAGTTTTTATCACTTTTCGCACACGAATAATAAATATTTTTTACATTTTTTAGAGACTATTCCACTCATCATAATTTGAACCAATCAAAATGTAGCAATTTTTGATATTTACCTGTTTTTAATCGGAAAAACCACTACCTTCATATTTTGCCGACCCCACTGACCAATCAGAATTTCAGAAAATAGCTAGCAACATAGTTTTTAATCGGCACAATTTTGTTACCTTAGTTACATTCACTGTTAAGATTGGTAATTAATGACTGACAGTAGATTGTCACTGTTACTTTTGAAAGGTTGATTCACCCATATACCTAGTTTTAATATTATTCGTAAAATAGTCTTGACGAATACCACTCAAGAAAAAAATTTTTAGGTAAAATTTTCCTCTTTTGTTTGTTGGTTTTTGGCAATTTCGCTCGTGACATTTTTCAACAACAAAAATGTCAATCGCGAAATTGCCAAGCAACAAACTTTCATAACAATCGGAAAATTTTGCCGGCAAAATTTTCTCTCTTGTGGTATTATATACGATAAATTTCATTTTTCGGAAGTTTTTAAAAATAAATTTGTGATGTTTTTGGGGCAAGAACCTATAAATAAATCATTATTTACTCAACTTGAACAATAAAATGTTTCCCATACATAATATGCTGTACTTTATTGATGACACAGTTTTGGGTTAGTATATACAGTGTGGCCCAAATTGGGCCTACATGTATGGGGATCTTGGAAACTATAGAAGATAGAGAAACGGTTAAATGGGGAAAGTTTTTGACAATTATATTTCTAACCGAAAACCGTTTAGTACGCGGCCCTATCTTTTTTGGTTTTTGAAATATGTTGAAAAAACCAAAAAGATGTATTTTCGAAAATATGCTGTAGATTTCTTATTATTCACTATTTTGGCAATCTGTAAAAACATTTTTAAAGCAACTTTTTAAGTAGATTTCAGTTCTGCAATTTAATTTTGAACACGACGTTTCATTTATTTTATACCATCATCAGGTTCATTTTTTCTTATGGGCGCCATATTGTATTTTATACTTAAAAGGTAGCTTATGACGGCAGCTTTTCAACGATGTATTATTTGTTAGAAAATAAATGAAATTGACTTGAAAAATAAAGAAAATTAATTTTCGCAACACGTCAAATTTGAGAAGAACACATTAGGCAGGGTTAAATTTGTTTAAAATATCATAATATTATAATACATTATTTAATTTTTTCCTTATGATTAAAAATCTCATATTAACATTTCAAATAAAGAAAACTAAAAACGCAATGAATAATAATTATTGTTTTGAAAAGAAAATAAGAAAAAATATCTAACTTACTATACTTATTCGAAATGTTGGCCGTTTTTATTAATACATTTTTGACACTTTTTTAACACAGTATTGATGACCCTGCGAAGCGTGTTGCCATTTATGCTCGTAAACACATTCCTCACTCTCTCTTCTAATTCTTGTACAGATTCCGGGGGTTCAAACTCATATACTTCATTTTTTACATAACCCCATAAATAAAAATCGAGAGGAGTTATATCAGGGGATCTAGCAGGCCAATTAACTGGTCCGCCGTTTGAAAAAAGTTTTCATCAAATATCTGTCTTAAGAGAGTTTGAACTTCCCGAACATTATGTGCGGGACAACCGTCTTGTTGAAACCAAATATTATTCAATTGATCTTGAGGAACTCTTGCTCTAATTGCCGGTAATATTTGATCTTCTAACAGCTCCAAGTATCTTTGGCCATTCAACGTATGATTATAAAAGAATGGTCCTATAAGTCTGTTGTCTAAAATGTAAGGAGAAAAGTAAAACTGGGTTACTTAATACCTGCTATGTATTTAGCAAGCTAGGTGACATTACTTACCATACATACCACACCATACATTAAAACCAAATCGGGTTTGCAGTCTTCGTTGAGCCAATTGGTGAGGGTTTTCTGTTGCCCAAAAATGATGGTTATGTCTATTAAATACCCCGCAGTTGGTAAAATGTTATTCATCGGTCCAAATTACAAGACGACTGAAATCATGATTTTGTTCGCATTGATTCTCATACCAATTTGAAAACTGCATTCTTCTTGGATAATCCGTTTCTCGTAAACCCTGAACTATAGTTGGCTTGTATGGTCGATATTTATTTTCCTTAAGGACTCTTTGTATGGTACTTCGCGGGGTTGGTAAGTCTCTTGCCGACGCTCTTGTAGATGATGTCGGAGCGGCATTAAAATAGGCTCTGACATTTTCGTCACGCTCGTTATTACCTGCTTTTTCGTAACTCTTGAGCCGCGGTTTTTCAAAACTTCCATGGTTTCTCAGGTTCATAACAATTTTGGGAAAAAGGCTGACACTTGGCTGCGGTCTTTCAGGAAAATTTTCAAAATACCTTTCTAATGCAAGGTTTGCATTTCTGTTGCAATGAATGTAACATTCTAGCAAATCAAATTTTTCTTCGTGAGAAAAACGCAATTCCATTTTCTTTTAAATTCAGAATACACAAATAAATCGTTATTATTAGATAATAATAATAAAAACTATTATACTTTTACTCGTTCTGACAAGTAATATTTTTGTTTCATTTTCAAACGGTAGTGGTTGGTCATAGGCTACTGGATTTTATTTTTGATTCATAGGTTATTGTAAGGTCATAAGCTACTGGATTTTATTTTTGATTCATAGGTTATTGTAATATTGTTGATTGAAACAATGCAAGCAGTGTTTTGTGAATACTACAAAATGTAAACCTTTTAATTGGTATTCAATTTAGGGAGTTATAGTGCAGTTGTCAAATTTGACGTGTCGCGAAAATTAATTTTCTTTATTTTTCAATTCAATTTCATTTATTTTCCAACAAATAATACATCGTTGAAAAGCGGACGTCATAAGCTACCTTTTAAGTATAAAATACAATATGGCGCCCATAAGAAAAAATGAACCTGATGATGGTATAAAATAACTGAAACGTCGTGTTCAAAATTAAATTGCAGAACTGAAATCTACTTAAAAAGTTGCTTTAAAAATGTTTTTACAGATTGCCAAAATAGTGAATAATAAGAAATCTACAGCATATTTTCGAAAATACATCTTTTTGGTTTTTTCAACATATTTCAAAAACCAAAAAAGATAGGGCCGCGTACTAAACGGTTTTTGGTTAGAAATATAATTGTCAAAAACTTTCCCCATTTAACCGTTTCTCTATCTTCTATAGTTTCCAAGATCCCCATACATGTAGGCCCAATTTGGGCCACACTGTATACGCTTGAATTCCTCAAAAAGCCACTTTTTAATTGGCCTAAAAATACCTGACGTAAATATAATTAATTAATACCTCTCGTGCAGCCTGCACAGGTACGAAAATAACTACCCTTGACTTCTCGCGCTAATCTAAATAATCACGCAAGAACGAGAAATAACGCGAGAATCGTGAATTAATAACTAAATAATAAAATAATTGGATTTATGAATTAGTTAATGGCGAAATAACAAAAAAATTACTTCAATTGCATAACAGCGCAAGGTTATTATCAGATTGGATAATTTATTAGTTTATTACAGTGAAAGAACAATTTATTATTTTTAATTCGGACAGTATAAATAATGCTTGAACGAAGACGGCGGAATATTTCGATACGCTTCCGTTCAGGAAGTATTTTGACACTTTTAAAGGTGACCATAACAAAACCGCCAGTTTTATCGAAATAAATTAAGAGTATCTTTTTTGAAGAGGAATGACCAGAGTATACAGGGTGTTAAGTAATGTCATGCAGATATTTCAGAGGGTGATAGTACTCGTCAAAATAAAAAAAAATGCAAATATATGCATATACATATATACATATTTTATCATTCCGAAGTTGTTTTGAAATGGTTAATGATTGTTGAATTCACAAAACAAGAATTTGCAGAGATGCAATGGACTTGCCGATGGCAATTGTCGTGAAGCCAGACGACTGATGCATAAAGGTATCCAAATCCATTAGTGTATATTATGAATAGGTCATTGGAAAGCGGTGTATTTGCAAGATCCTTTAAAATAGCAGAAATTACACCTATTCATAAAGGAGGTGAGAGACAAGGATTTGTCAAATTATACACCCATATCTTTGATGTCGAATCTTGCTAAGATATGTGAGAAAATATTAAAAATCCGCATTGCAAATTTTCTTGAAAAACATAATGTTTTGTCGCCAAAACAGTTTGGTTTCAGAGAGGGTCAATCGACTCAGGATGCAATGGTGTATCTGACAACTAATATTTATAAGGCCTTGGATAGCAGAACACCATCCATTGCACTCTTCGTTGATCTAAAAAAGGCCTTTGATACAGTCTCTCATGTAAAGCTTATCGAAACTCTTGTCAATTGGTTTTCGGGATACTGCACTCTCGTTAATTCAGAGCTACCTATCTGAAAGACCGCAAAGAGTAAAACTTAAAACTGCCTTCAGCAATTTTAAAGACATAGAATGTGGTGTTCCACAAGGAACCGTACTCGGTCCTTTATTATTCAATATTTACCTAAATGATCTCTTTGGTCTGGATATAAAAGGAGAAATCATAAGTTTTGCTGATGACACGGTCGTCTTCTTTAAGGAAAAAAATTGGGACTTATTAAAGGGTACAATAAACACGGAAATGAATAAAATTGTGCATTTTTTCAAGAGTAAGTCTCTCACTATAAATTTCGATAAAACCAAGTACGTGCCATTCACATCTCTACCTATAAATCTACCAACTTTTAATGATATTCAAATGGAAACCCCCTGTGAATGTGGAAATATAAGAATCGAAGGGGTGAGTAGCATTAAATATTTAGGAATAATTATAGACTCACACCTTCGATGGGATGCACATATCACATATCTTATCAAAAAAATTAGATCCCTACTTTACAAATTTAAGTCTTTCAAGCAAATATTTCAAACAAAGCAACTGCGCATGCTGTATCATGCGTTAGTTGAAACACATCTTAGTTATGGAATTGTTACGTGGGGAGGAGCCCTTAAAAATTATATAACTCCCTTAGAAAAAATACAGAAGTGGGTAATCAAAATTATATATAATAAAAGTATTCTTTACCCAACGGACACCTTATTTAAAGAAACATCAATCTTTGATATAAGGCAACTTTTTTGTTTTGGGATATTAACCAGACAACACTTTAATAAGAGAGAAATTGCCAGCTTAGGTCATATTTACCAAACTCGAAATCGAGACTTAACGGCGCGCACCCCAAAAACTGACAAAATGATTACCCAGAGGAGCTATTATTTTCTGGGCCCGAAACTCTATAATTCTCTACCGCACGAATACAAAAATATACATTCAAAAAATCTATTTAAAAAAAAAGTAAGGACTTGGATAAATGGTCGAGCACGTTTAGAAATACATAGCTTTATAGATTTAAAAAATAATTACAACTTCTAACTAAACTTCTTCCTTTGATATTTAAAATAAATAACCACCAACATTAACTTAAACAAAATACCAAAGGACGATTATATACTCTTGCTAAATTATTATCCTTCTCTGCATTGCTGCCTACAGATATGCTCAGCCTCGCCTTTCTTCTGCCTGAGCAAAGTACAATAATTCCCTGAATGTGAATCAGCTGAGAAATTTTTTATTTTCTCGTTTTGGTTATCTTCCAGAGACGTCATCAGTATCTTCCTTTGTTAAATGATATAATATACAATGTATTTTAATAGTTGTTTATGTTTATGCTTATTTCCATTTAATTGAAATACTGTGTATGCATGTATAGATTTATTGATTATCTTCTTATAATACGCCAAAATGTATGCCAAGAGAAAAATTTTTCCTTTCCTTCTAAGCATTTTATTTATTTTTTCTTTATTATTAATTGTTACAGCTGTAAATAGCATCCCTTTAGTAAATTCCTCATATCCTTTTTTGATGCACAAGAAGGACAACATATCGCTCAATAAATCCTACTGACTCACTTGTTATTATGTTAAAACAATTCATATTACGCGACTAAAATTAGCAGGATAAGCTAATCCGTCTTCTGCATCTAAACCCGCCGAGTAATCCTTTATTTTTGTGTTATTTGCTGCAAAAGCGCACATATATTTTTATTACATATTGCACACCTACTACTTGCTTATAAATAGGTTATATTCCTTTACGTACAGGTCTATAAGACCTAACGCCTAGGATTATTTATTTATTTATCTATTCCTATAGATTATTTTTTTTGTATGTAACTCTTGAATGTAAAAAAATGTAAATAAATAAATATTTATATTATTTATTATTATTATAAATCGAATACTGCCTGACCCACGGACACGATTTTATTTAGCGATGAAGCAAATTTCTCAAGGAATGTTATGAACAATTTTCACAACAACCATTTTTGGGCAGAAGATACGCGAAAATAATTTCCAAGAACAGTTTTCAGTAAATGTGGGCCGGCATTATTGGAGATTATTTGATAGGACCATTTTTCCTACCAGCAAGGCTAAACGGACAATATTATCGTCAATTTCTTGAAGAGGAACTCCCAGGGCTGCTTTGCTAGAAGAGGTACCAATTCTTGTCAGAAACCAAATGTGGTTCATGCACGATGGTGCACCACCGCACTTCAGCATATAGAGTTGAGAAACTTTCTCAATCAAATTTTTAACAACCGTTGGATAGGTCGAGAGGAACCTCAACCCTGGCCCCCTAGATCCTCAGACCTGAATAGCCTGGATTTCTTTTTCTGGGGACACCTGAATGCATTAGTGTATCAGACTCCAGTCCAGACAAAAGAGGATTTAAAAAACAGAATAATAGCTTCATGCGAGATCATTCGCAATACTCCTGGAATATTTGGCAGAGTCCGTCAGTCCATGAGGCGAAGACTTGATTCGTGCATTTTAGCAAGAGGCGGACATTTTCAACAGTTTTTATAATTTTGTTTTATTTTTATTTGATTAACTAATTAATTATTTTGTTTTAATTTATTTTTAATTTGTAATGTTTTTATCTTATTGTTGATAACCCTGTCGGTTGATCTAGTTTAACAAAAGCTATCACGTTGCGGTTTTCAGTTCCTTATAGTAACTTTTCCTCCTCTACAAGCTGATGGGGTTAGTTTTTTAATCCGACGTTTCGGATTCGAGCGACCATCATCAACTTTTTTATTTTAAATACGGACCTGGATTTTTTATTCCATTATTTAATAGCCTTTATAAGCCTAAAATAAAATATGATGAAAAAGTCATATCATAACATTTGATTTTTTTGAGAAAATCCTTATTCATTGAGGAATTACGGAAAAACGCCATCTAGTGGCCACCATCAGAATCAATATGGTATAGTTAATAGATCTACGTGTAGAGGAAAAGAAGGGCTTTTTTTTAAGACCAAGTTGAATTAAATCGGTTTATCAAAAGCAGAGATATCAGCCTTTGAAAGAAAAAAAGTTTGACCTTCTCCCACCACTTTATTATTAAAAATAGAAAAAAAACGATTCCTAACATAAAGTTGCATAATTTTATGAAGAATACAATGCTTATATTTTTAACATATTTTTATTAAGAAAAATCAAGAGAAAATCGGCATTTCTATTTTAAAAGTTCTCTTATGCCCCCTAGCGGTCATTTTTCGAACTTGAAAATAATTTCCAGCAATTTCTCTTGGCCGCTTTTATCGATATATATTTTTTCCCATAGTCCTAGTGTTATTACCGAGGTTATTACTTTCTGAGATATAGCCGATTACCTCCTTAGGTGGAACACCCGGTACAGTACAGGGTGATTCTTTATATTTTACTAGATGGATATCTCGGTTAATATTGGTCTAACAAATAAGTTTAAATTAGCAGTTTTGAAGTATTTTTAATTGGTATTCAGAATCCGTTATCAGAAAAAACAAAAAAGCATCATAAACCTAAAATTTTTAAGTTACCTGATATTTTTTAAATGAAACACCCTGTATTTTATATTTTTAGTCTCTAGATATCGTGGATAATAAAACAAAGAAATTTACTTTTTTGACACAACTACCATTTAATATAAGAGTTGTCTTAAATTCTGAAGATACAATGATATATTCTGAGATAGAAAAAGTTAATATTATGTCAATTTTTATAAAAAGTAATCAAAATCAACACTTGACGCGTCAAGAATATGGACGAATTTATCATAACAGAAAAACTCCTAGTAAGAAAACAATTGTTAACTTATGTAAGCGTTTTAGAAATACCTGTTCGTTGAAGCGAAAACCCAAAATGGTTCGACTAAATGAAAATCAAGAATTAGATATACTTCTATATTTTCAAGATAATATATTTAAGATATCGTTTGTGTAAAATTGTAAATAGGGGCCATTTTGAACAACTACTTTAATGTGTAGTTAATAATTAAATTAGACTGAATTTCTTTGTTTTATTATCCATGGCTACTTTGATAAAAACAAATCAGCATGGTCGTATAGCCCTCCACTGCTGCCTTAGATTTATACGAAAAAGTCTTTTTTTTTTCGAAAATTAACAAAAATAACCATAATAACCTATATATATTTGAACTCCGGAGAACGATATCTCGCGACTTAAAATATAAAATACAGGGTGTTTCATTTAAGAAATACCAGGTAATTTAAAAATTTTAAGTTTCTGATGCTTTTTTGTTTTTTCTGATAACCGATTCTGAATACCCGTTAAAAATACTTCAAAATTGCTAATTTAAACCTATTTGTAAGATTAATATTAACCGAGATATCCATCTAGTAAAATATAAACAATCGCCCGGTACATTCATGGGAAAAACAAATATTTCTCAAAAAAACCTTATTATTATTTGCTCTTTCCATTACCTCAAAACAGAATACCATTCTTCGTTCTTCATCACCTTGCTGTAGCTCTTGATGTTTTTCATACTTGTAAGGAAAATATTTATGTTTTTTTTTTAAGTGCGCAACACTGTGGTTTGATGTTTTCTTACGGCTTGCCCAATCTTCGTGCTAATCATTTTATTTTCCTCCACGTGCAGTATAAAATATCAAGATCTCTATTATCCCTTTCTTTTTGCTCTATTGACATTCTGAGTTGAGCATTTACAGTTATTTATTACAGTGCCTTTGGACTCAAAATTACTTATGATAAGTTTAATCAATTAATTAATTATCAGAGAACTAAACTAAAAACAGTTGGCACATGAGTTTATTATATCGGCCTCTTAAAAATATTATAATACAATTTTTCTCTAAAATGTACAGGGGAGCCAATATTTAGCCACCTCAAAATTTACATGGGATTTCCTATGTTCAACTAAGCCGTGTATCACCCGGTATAATGGGACGTCTCCTCATCATGCGAGGCTTGTTCGTGATTATCTAAACCAAATATTTTCAAGTAGATGGATTGGCAGGAGGGGTCCAATAGAATGACCACCGGGGTCTCCAAATATTGCCCCACTTGATTTTTTCCTATGGGGTTACTTAAACAGTAAAGTTTGTAAGACAAAATCCGAAAGTATTGAGGTATTAAAAGAACGAACAAGTTATGAGTTTTATGAAACAAAGGTTTTATTGACAAATGCCAATTTCGATAATTTTATATATTAATCTATATTTAAAAAAAAAATATTTAAAACTGCTTCCAATTTATTAAACATTTCTAAAAATGTAATTTGTAACTGTGTTATGGCGTTTTAGTGCCGTTTGTAGAAAAATATAGTGTATGATATTTGTGTTAAGCCCCCATTAGACGGCCTGTGACTTGACGCGCCTGGCTTGTGGAGTGTGAAGTTGGGGCTTTAGAAGTATTTTTAACACTTATATCATAAATAACTATTAATTGGCTTAGCAGAAAATAATAAAATTTGGTGTGCGAGTCCATCATAGAAGGGCGTTCAAAAAAATCTAATACAATTTTGAATTAGAATTAACAGGGGAGCCAATATTTGAGGGTAGCAAAATTTACATGGGACATCCAATATAAGGTTTACGGGCTAATAGAGATCCTGGGAAACGAAATCTGCAAAATAAATAATTATGAGCAGTATAAATTCAAACATAACAATTATTTAGAAAAAAACGGGAAAAAAACAGCACAAATCGCAGCATTAACCTAAATATCGCAAAAAGTCATCGATAAAAGTAATAAATAATTGTTTCCGTGAATCATTCGACCGTGCGTGCTTCGATTTCAGACCGTGTGTCTCTCTGACCGGAATAATTACAAAAAGAGATTTGTCATTAAAATGCCTGCATGTACCTACAAATGTCAACGAGTTAACGAAGCGTACTTATTTTATTATTGTCATTTATAGGGATATAAACTATACTGAGTGGCCCATTAGTGTTAGGAAGTCCAACATTTCAGCTGGCAACAGAAATACGAAAAATATTACACACGGAAGTTATTGGATCCGTAAACGCGCATATTTTAAAAATATATCGCAATCGATATCTTTTGCAATTTTTTTTTGCCTCTTCTAAAATATCACAAAAACCTTTATCTGACCCAATTTTATATAAATATGTTTTGGTTTGCTCTATAGTCTATTTTTAAATAGCGGGAAATAATAAATGCTCATTAAATATGCATACCGGGGTATCAAGAACAATGTAAACATCATCCCTTAAAATCTATTGTGTTTACATTAAAGGATCCAAAAAATAAGCATTCTTTAGTCCACCTGAATGTATCGCAAGCTATTGTCATATTTGAGGATTTACCATTGTTATTGGGAAAATCATGCCTGTTCTCTTAAAATTGTATTATATTATATTCGTAGGTATTTATATTTATAACATTATATGAAAACATTTAAAAAATCGTATTAACTGATAAACAACAATGGGTGGTACTATTTTACATAATATAATTACAAGAACAATATATAATATGACATATAAATATGTATACATGTGAGAACTTTGTTCTCTAGCCACTTGCTGAGACCTTATACAATAAGGATTAACCAAATTATGATAAAACAGCTATTACTATTTATTTTATAATATAGAATCTTGCAAACAAAGCATTTTCAAAAATCGAATAATACTTTGTCGTTATGGCTTAATCATAGTCCGATTCTGAAGATGAACTTTTATTAACATCGTTTATAATAAGCGGTGCAACCATTTCTTTGGTTATATCTACCTGCCACATATTGGCTTCTTCTATCACATTTATCGATACACTTTTTCCGCACTGATTTTACCCATAGCTTCATTAAAGAGTCTTTTTACCATTTTATAAGTCGTGTTTTTTTCTGGCGACATCTGTCTTTATTTGAGCCCATATAAGTTCGATCGGGTTTAATTCGCAGAGGTAAGGGGGGAGTCTGAGCACAGATATTTCCCGTAACTTTGCCATTTCATCGACTACATATTTTTTAAATGCATTTTTATGTAAATTGGATAGTTCTTTTTTTAAGGAATCTAATGGAAATTCTTTTTGTCTTAAACTTAGCCATTTTGTTATTTCACCTTCACGCCACGCACTTGTCGGTAATTTTTTCGTCATCCTAGCATCCTTGCATTATCCAATACAATTATTGCATTTTTTGGTATAAGATCCAACATTTGCTCGAAACATTCTTCAAAGACATCGGCATTCATATCTTCGTGATAGTCTCCTGTAATTTTAGATTGGAACATCAGTAGACCACCTTTAACGAAGCCTTCAGCACTTCCAATACGGGTTATGATAAGTCGATGTCCTTTTCCAGATGACGGTCTTAATCATGTGGACGATCCTTCCAAAAAAGCTTGCCTTGAACTTTTAATATTTTCATCCTGCAAAAAATTAGTCACAGTGTGGCCTTCATTTAGCCATGTTTCGTCTAGGTAAAATATTTTTTTGTTTTCTTTTCCGGTTTTTCGGATGCTTCTTAAGTAATTTCTTCTCCAACAGACGATATGGCTTCTGTCTATTAAAATCGATTGCCTATTATGTTTTTTCCACCGAAAACCCATTTTTTTTAATAATTTCCAAAGCGTATATCTACACATAAATGGGTAGTCCTGATCTGCTCGGAATAAAGACAAAATTTTGTCCAGTGTGGGAATTTCTTCTTTTAAAAAGAAACTATGAACTTTTCGCCTAATTCTCTGCATTAAAACGTCATCCAGCTCAAGTTTTGGTCGTCCTGGAGAAGTTTTTGGAGGTTTGACGCCAACACTTTTTCCTTTTTTTTAAAGTTTATTAATCGTTGTTTTCGCAACGTTTAGCATATCTGCTGTAAATTGCACTGCATTGTCGACACTCAAATCTGCATTATTCCTTTTAATAGAATCGTAACAGTTAGGAATTAATTTGTTTTCATTTACTGTGCATGAACCGACTCTAGAGCGTTTAGGCAATTGTTGAAAATTCTCCATATTTAATTAAGAAAACCCTGACCCTTCACATTTTGACTAGTTTTACTGAGAAACAAATACCCAAGGTAGGTATGTATAGATAAATAGGTGTATTATTCCATATTTATATGATACACAATCTTTTAGTTTAGAATACACTAGCCAAACTATCGGAATTATTTTTTTTCATAATAAATAGATGAGAAACCTTTGTTATCTTTTAAGAAGTAGTCCATATTCTGTGGCGAGATTGTAAATAGAAATAAAGGTCTGTCTTTACCACCAAATAACTTTATTTGCCCCTCTAGGGTAGAAAACAAGGGTTATAGAAAATACATAAAATAACGATGAATTAAATTAAATTTCTTAACGTATGTGTTGTACTAGTTTTGACTTTAGAAAAAGTCATCCTCAGCAACTAACCATTTAAGAAATTTTTTTACTATGAAAAGTAGTTAAAACAGTTGGGGGAGCAGGGGGTGATTCATTAATATAATATAACAAAATGCAGATTATGCGACCATTGGAATCGACAGGAGGTTAGTATAAGAACGGTGTATCTCCATGTAATGGTAGGAGTTGATTTATACGCAAGTAGAATAAAGGACCTTAATCATAGTAGAGTGATTTAAGTAATGTTGAAGTTAAAACATGTTGTAAAAGAAGAATTTGAACATATCAATTCATTATTTTTTCTAATGAAACCGACTTAGTGAGGGGACATGTTTAATGTTATGGTGGATTAGATTATTTGTGAATGAAATTAAATGAAATTGCTATTCTTTAAAACATTGTCAAAACGAAACTATGTCATTTCTTGTAAAAGTGGCAATACATCAAGGGGTCATTATTCACTTGTTATATTAATTAAAACAAAAATTGAAATAGATAGATAGATAGATAGATAGATGGATACTTTATTCATGTCACGATACAATATAGTATTTACACAAGTCACAAGAGTATACAATAAACATACATCAGTATAAAATAAAAATTATAATAATTACAACTACCTACATCTAGTCAAGACATAATACAATTTAAAACAGTTTAAAACCATCATCAATCCCTAAAAGTATAATTAAAAAATTCTTCAAATGAATAAAAAGAGTTATTTAAGAGAATATCCTTAATTCTATTTTTAAAATGTGTGTCTGGTAGTTCCCGTAGTGAAGGTGGGATTTTATTAAACATTTTAACAGCCAGGTACCCAGGGCCATTTTGACACCTCTTCAATCGACAATATGGTGTGACAAAGTTATCTCGATGTCTCGTATCGTAGTCATGCATGTCACGGTGGGTTCTAAATTGGTCTCAATTTCTCTTAATGAACACAAGATTCTCCAGAATGTAAGCACATGGCAAAGTCAATATGCCCAAGCGCTTGAACGCTGACCTGCAGCAGTCCCTGTAGCCCAGTTCAGCAACGATCCGCACTGCCCTACGCTGCAGCGCAAAGACTCTTTGGCTCTGGGCAGCATGACCCCATATGAAGATAGCGTATGTCATCTTTGAGTGGAAGATGCCAAAATACGACATCCTCAGGACCTTCTCTGAAACGCAACTAGCGAGGCCGCGGAGTGCGAACACGCTACTTCCCAAAGTTTTTGCAAGACAGTCGATATGCGCGTCCCACAGTAATCTGGGATCCAGGTGTACTCCCAAAAATTTGACAGATGTGATATTTTCATTAATATTTTCGGTGTTTCTCATGGAGAAGACAACTTTTTGGGTTTTATCTGTATTTAGAAGCAGCATGTTCGCATTGAACCATTTCTCCACCCCTTCCTGCATACTCGTCAGTCCCACCACAGCCTCCCCAAGAGAAGGTGCAGTAGCCGATATCGTAGTATCATCCGCGAAAAGCGTATATTTTACATTATTATCGCCACTTAGTGGCAGATCATTAATATAGATTAAAAATAGGATCGGCCCTAAAACAGATCCCTGTGGCACACCAGTTAGTACTTTACTTTCCGCGGATGACACCCCGGCAGCCCTCACCACCTGACTCCTATCAGAGAGATATGACCTCAGCATTTCAATACTGGAGGAACCGAAATGGTATGCTTTAAGCTTTTTTAGAAGAAATTTAAGACATTAGATTATTGAATAGGAAAATCCGTGGTTTTTAATTTTCTTCCTGTTGCCAAGTGAAGAAATAATTTGATGAATTAATTTTAACTTCAACATTAAATCAGTAAAGCGTGCTATTCAAAGCAAATGGCGTCGCTAAAATGGTTGCATAATCTGCATTTTGTTATATTATATTATTGAATCACCCCCTGCTCCCCCAACTGTTTTAACTACTTTTCATAGTAAAAAAATTCTTAAATGGTTAGTTGCTGAGGATGACTTTCTCTAAAGTCTAAACTAGTACAACACATACGTTAAGAAATTTAATTTAATTCATCGTTATTTTATGTATTTTCTATAACCCTTGTTTTCTACCCTAGAGGGGCAAATAAAGTTATTTGGTGGTAAAGACAGGCCTTTATTTCTACTTTGTTATCTTTATTTAAATACAAGTTTACATCTGCTTCTGTAAGTTGGTTAGGGCCTAACTCTACTAAAATTAACTTAATTTTGTCCGATAGTACGGAAGGCCAACAGCTAGGGCCCTTATAAACATCATCTTTATAAGAAACATGAAGAATATCTTCAGAACTTACTTCTTCCAGCCAACCCCGATCTTCTGAGGCGTCTTTGATCCTGGTTACACTGGTTTCAGGACTGCATGCAATTGAGACATCTTCCTTGGGGTTTGTGACTTCGGTCTCCGTCACATTTGTATCTCGGGAACTTGATTGCGCCTCATGCGATTTTGTTGGGATTAAAAATGTTTTTAGTGAACCACAAGCCTTCTTTACTAATACTTCTTCTTCTGTATTGGGCCCCAGAAAGCTTTATTCGATTATCAGACATCTGCAAAAAAATTGGGGTATGATATAACGATGTTTCGACATTTGACATACTTTTCGTAAAGCACTTATAAAGCAGGCGCAATGTAAATTAAGCTGTTTCTCGATAAAGATTGACTTTTGCAAAGAAACGTTCCAAATCGATTTTATTTTTATTTTGTTCATATTTTAGAAACTACGTTTACTTTAATAAAAAAAAATCGTATTTTCCCAATTTCGGCAAAAAAATTGCCATAGTTCACGGATCTGTTAAAAAATAAGGTGGTGCAGTTCAAAAATCCAAGTGTTATTAAGTTTTATGTTTTACATTTGCAAAATTAAATAGAATTAAGTAATGAATCCTTGCTTTTTTTTTGGTAAACAAATATCACACACCATAAAAGTATTATTTCAATTTTTAACCCCGCAAAAGAAAAAAATATCATCAAGTTTACTTACCTGTTAAATATTGTTATTGATCAGCCAGCAATCACAAAATCGAGCACAAAAATTAGAGACCAAAAGCTGTGTTTTTCAGTTGTTGAGATTGACACGTCCAAAATTAATATAGTGCACATTATCCCGATGCGTGTATTTATAGGCTGAGGGTATAAACGAGTATTTTCCTGCAACCTGACAAAAACCACCCGCACCGACGCGATGCCGGCGATGCGACGCGATTTAATGGGATGATGGATTAAAACGTGTTAAAACAGAAACGAACAATGTTTGATTGATTTTTACTTTTAGGTTTGGATCCCAAAATTTCGGGCATATCTTTTGTAATTCCCAAGTCCCTAACTAAAGCATCAAGTTCTGATTGCGAAAATAGTTAGGGATGAATAGAGACTGTTGCTATATCACTAGGGCACTTTTCTCTCATCTTTATATACTACGAATTGCAGAAAGGTTCGAATGGGCGATGGATTCTTCACAGTCTTCTCTAGGGATTAATTCGTTCATTACGGGCTATAGCCTCTGAGGCCAATCACTGGAGCTGCGCTCCCTTTTTAATTGCTGCATTTATGTCGGTTTATTAAGCGGGTACCCATTGTTTTTACGGTTCAAGGACGCTATCACAGGTTTTTTTATTATGTATAATAACAACAGTTCTTTTGGATGCCTGCAGTAATCGCTTGCAACACAGATTGTGATCTACCACTTTTCATTAGTGTGTTTATGATATAAAGCTTCTGTAGTCTGCAAGGTTGTTGTATTGTTCAAGAAGACGAATAAGAAATGTGGAATTTTTAGCAAAATTGCTATAATAAAATATATCAGTTCCTTTTGTGGTACATACTTTATATTTCCATAACAATAGGAGACCAGCTATAATTTAAATGATCTATTAACATAATGAAAGGTGTTTTAAAAAAACTTTAATTAGCAAAAGTACATGGTAGCGTACGCAGAACAATAGGGCATACATTTCAATACATCACGTAACCAATAATGCATTATTTTGTGCGTGTATCCGTTGTTATGCACGTATCTCTCCCAAGAGTAGAGAGTTGGTAATTTCTCAAATTTCACCAACAATTTCTGCTTCCGCATTGGGTTAGTCGTAGCATAATGTGTGCCAATTTATTTTTGGTTTAATTGCCCAGCCATAAAGGTTTATTAGACGCAACGTAAAAGTCTGTAGGCCGTAAATCTGCCGAGCGGTACGGTAAATTCGCAAGACATTATATAGGTGAATTTGAGCAATCGGTGAATATTAAATAGTCAATTGTTGTGTTGTGTATGACTAAATACTGTGTGAATACTCATGATAAATACCAATTAGTAGTCGTAATGTCTATGTATGTTAAATCCTGATTAAGAATTCCCTCGGCGATTATGACCACAAAAGTGTTTATGTATTAGGAACAGGGGCATTGTAATCGATAGGATAACATAGAAAATGTTGGTGAATGCAGACGTGTATGCCATCGACAAAACTTATACTGGGTGTAGCTCGGGTTACATTTACTAGGGCTTTATTTTTCAGGCGTGTGGGTTGATTTTTTAGTTCAGGTTGGTTGTTGTTGTTGTTGTTGTTGTGAACTAACCAACAAACACAAAGATAATTAAGATTATAATAATAAGACAGTGATGTAATCATCAAAACGCATTTTTTACGCCCCGCTTTGGGCCAAAACATAGAACCAGTTTTTAATGTATTCTGGTATTGAGTATAGCGCGTTCTCGTCTTTAGTTTTATAAATTCTTGCGTCACGGCCTGAAAGCACCAGTTACAGATGATGTGAAATCGATAGTTTTAATATCGATAGGCTCGCATTTGTAATTAAAAAGATCGTCTCGGTCAAAGAAAGTCAAGAGTCTTTGCCTAAACAATTTTTTATACAGTGAGTCCTAGAAGTAATGTCTAAATTCACTTAAAGTTCGGCGGTGTGTTTTTTTGGAAAACGCTCGGACCCGTCGATTTTTGTTTCTTAATGTGTTCTTTTTTATGGTAAATTCATGTATACAGGGTAGCCCAAGAATAAGTTGCGACCATTAACTTAATTTTTTCAAATTAAAACATCTATTTTTTTATTCCATTTTTGTATTTTGCATCGAATTCTTAATATGTTTTATGTGCCATGTCCTATACCTAAACTCAACAGTTATCGAAAAAATTAGGATTAAGCATATCATGAAGTAATACCTTTAAAAATGAAATCCAATACTAGATGATGATCACGTCTTCGTGACGTTTCAGCAAAACTTAAGGAGGGTTCAAGAGCTTTTAAATATACAGCTAATTTAGAAGGATCTACAATGTTGGCCGCTTTGATTGAAAATTTAATTTGATTTTTGAGAGAACGTACTATACTTAATGCAAAACAAAAACCGATGCACGTCATACCCTTCGAGTGACGTCAGTTATCGACAGTGTTGCCAGCTTGTAACCAAAATATCCGAGTGAGGGAATTACACAGTTTTTTTTTTCATAAATACGAAATAAATGTACAAAAATTTCCCATAGATAAGTGTCCCCACAAAAAAAAGTCAAGCGGAGTTAAGTCCGGGGATCGCGCTGGCCAGTCAATAGCACATCTTCTGCCAATCCAACGTCCTGGAAATTGTTTATTTATGTATTGTCTAACATTTCAATCTCCATCTTGCTGGAACCATACCTGTTCGTTTATGCCATTACATCTATGAAAAAAGGTCCCACAATATGTCTACCAACTATGCCCGCTCAAACATTAACTTTTTCGGGCCTCTGA
Organism: Polydrusus tereticollis; assembly: GCA_963920685.1. Taxonomy (NCBI): domain Eukaryota; kingdom Metazoa; phylum Arthropoda; class Insecta; order Coleoptera; family Curculionidae; genus Polydrusus; species Polydrusus tereticollis. The sequence goes on from OY987336.1 coordinate 29,921,219, forward strand.
GTATGACCTTCCTGGAACCAGTGAGTATTCTCAGCAGACCAATAACGATAATTGAGGGGCTCAGTGGAAAAGTAGTACAAGTAACATTTTTCAATTATGGGAGATAAGTGCACCACAAGTTAGTTAAAGTGTATATCTGTTTAGAAAAAAAATGGTACAAGTGCTATTCCAACATCTTAGCGCCATCTATAAATCAGTAGCTCAAGCTCAACTCTTAAAAGCTCTTTTCGTTTGGGAAAAAGTAGTACAGGTGCACTTATACCATTTTTATATTTAGTAAATTAGTAAAACGTGCTTTCATGTTAGGATACGTTGAGGTGTTTTGCCAGTGACTAAAGTGACTTTAAAATAATAATCTTGGTATTTTATACTAAAATGGAGAATGGTGAGTATGTTTTAATAGCTATTTGCGGTTACATGTTCGTGCATCGCTTGTAGAGGATCTTCCGAGGTGGCGTCTTGTTTATCAAAGTTTGTTCAGCCAAAGTCAACAAAAAATATTATAACCTTCAGTGACTCATGCGGGGGCCAAAATAAGAATAAAAATGTATTAAAATTTTGATGTTCGTTGTTCAAAATGTTGACATACAATCTGTGAACCACAAGTTCTTAGAGCCGGGGCACACTTACATGGAGTGCGATGAAGACTTTGCATTAATTGAGAAGCACAAGCGCCACGTTGAGTACGTATACGTACCTAGTGAATGGAATAGAGCCATTAAAGAGAGTTGCAAGAAATTTTCTGTAACACAAATGACATCGGCAGACTTTTTCTCATTTTCAGAGCTTGAAGGTATAACTTCCAGTGTTCGCAATGACAAAGAAAAAAGAAAGATTGCCTGGAGACAAATTAGATGGATAAGAGTTGAAAAAGGTCAACCATTTACAATGAAATTTAAAGACACGCTAAGTGAATCTTTCGAATTTTATGAAGCAGACTGGGCCCTAAAAAGAAAAGGAAGACCAGCAGCACAAAAACTTTGCCTATTGTATAATGAGGCACCAAAAATTAAATTCCTAAAATAGCAAAATCTTCAAGAGCTGTTGCAGTTTGTGCCTCCGGTGTACCACACTTTCTACAAAAATCTGTCACATCAACTAAAAACTAAATCAAAAGCAGGTGCTGGCAGTATAGAAGAGAAAAATGACAGCGACGAAGACATAGTAGATGAAAGTGACAGGATTATTTTAGAGTCTGATGAAGATTAGTCAGGGTGTCATTATGTACTTTTTTCACTTCTTTAAATCAGAATTTTTAAATAAAGTATTGTTTATGTCACTTATACTTGTTTTACTCCAAATTATCATGTATGGAAAAGTGGTACAAGTGAGAAAAATTAATTTTTTCAAAAAAATGCAATTTTTTTTAAACCCAAGTATACGAAGGCGTAGAAGGGCCACATAATTTTTTTTTTTTTAATTCCGGCTTTGAACTCGGAATTTAACTAAATTCCGACTTTAAACTCGGAATTTAACTAAATTCCGACTTTGAACTCGGAATTTAACTAAATTCCGACTTTGAACCCGGAATTTAACTAAATTCCGACTTTAAACTCGGAATTTAACTAAATTCCGACTTTAAACTCGGAATTTAACTAAATTCCGACTTTGAACTCGGAATTTAACTAAATTCCGACTTTAAACTCGGAATTTAACTAAGTTCCGACTTTGAACTCGGAATTTAACTAAATTCCGACTTTGAACTCGGAATTTAACTAAATTCCGACTTTGAACTCGGAATTTAAGTAAATTCCGACTTTAAACTCGGAATTTAAGTAAATTCCGACTTTGAACTCGGAATTTAACTAAATTCCGGCTTTAAACTCGAAATTTAACATTTATTTGTAGTTTAGGTTTCGAGAAGGTAAATAAACTGCTGGACAATTCAAGCGGACCGAGCTAATTGTTAGGCGAAATTTAAAAGAGAATTTAATTCTTAATATGCACATTTTTTCCGATTTTTTTTTACTTCTAACCTTTAACTGTCTACAGGGTTTAAAGAGAAGTATGTTTTTTTTTATCAAAGTTTCTAAGTACCGGATTTCCACAAAAATAATTTTAAATTATTTTGGATGGCATTTTCTTGGTCTCCTATTTATAGAGAACAAAAAAAATTCTCAAATTTTTGATATCCCGCTTTGTTCATGAAATTTCGATTTTTTTCTCAACCCCTGTAAATTTCAGGTATTTTTGTCATTAGGCCTTACAATGTTTTGTAAGAACGGGTTTTGGTAAGTGATTATAACTTCTTAGGTCCACCTCTTTTGCAACGAGTACATTTTAATTTCTTGCGTTTCGTCGTGACCAGTGGCGTACCCATAATCGGTAGTAATCACTAGTGGGTTGAAACGTCATCCTTGAACATCATCCGTGAAATGATTTAAACTTCAAAAGCGCGTATACAGGATGTACAAATAAGTGTATAACTGTTCCTAATTAATTTTTTAATAAACCTTTCTTACATATCCTTATAAACATCATTATAAAATACCGATAACACAAAATAGATATTTTTTTGACAAACATATTTAGGACAAATAATAAAAGTAACAAAATTGTAATACGCGGAGGCAAAATGAAACAAGATTTATCCGATCCACTTTTTCAAAAAATACAGTTATAAAACGAATTTTTTATTATTAACGGAACAATTAATTATTAGCAAATAAGATATTTTAAATAATGTTCATTAGGTACTGATATGCTTACATGATTAGTCTTCCTTAACTCTCTACTGATTAAACGGCTAATGAGAAAACTAATACCGGGTGGTTCTTCCCCGAAGGTTGAGAACCTCCTGGCACCGCCGAGGCATACTTCTGGCCAGGTTATTGATAAGTTGTTGTGGTATGTTTTCCCATTCCTCCCGTATTGCTACGGCAAGCTCTGCCAATGTTTGAGGTGCATTTCCCTTGATCGTACACGCAACTTTAAAGAAGACCACACATGCTCAATAATGTTTAGATCGAGAGATTTTGAAGGCAAGTTTAATTGATTAATATTGCTTTCCTCCAAAAACTCTTGAAGAATCCGTGCCCTGTGTGGCCTTGCGTTGTCATCAACAAAGAGAAAACCGGGCCCAAAGTTTTCCGCAAACGGCAGCACGATGTTTCTTAAAATTTCATTCATATAAATTTCGGCATTTACGGTTCTTTGCAAAATAAAAAGATCCGTTTTTCCATTGTGCATTACTCCTGCCCATACGGTAATACCCCCTCCGCCAAAAGCTTCTTGAGGAGTCATATTTTCCTCAATGTATCTTTCCCCAGGTTGCCTCCAAACAAGAACTCTTCCATCTGAATGGATCAGATTAAATCTTGTCTCATCGCAAAACATACAATTTCGCCATTCTGCACCCCACCTTATATGCGTAGCTGCCCACGCTTGCCTCTGATGACGGTGCTGCTGCAAAAGCCGCGTACATTTTGCGCGCCTTCTTGCTCTACAAACAGGAAAGATGTAAAAATAATCATTCTACAGTATTTTTTCTTTGTTAGTATACCTTAAGTTATTGTAGTTTAGCCACCTCCTCAATGTCCTATCGGAAACCACAATACCAGTATGTCGCCGCATATTTTCATTGAGGACCCTAGAGTTCAGGGTCCGTCTACGTCGAGTTTCTCGTAGGAGGTTCCTCTCTGCTCGCACTGGTATTTTTCTATTCCGGCCACCTCCATGTCTGTAAGCCGTGTCGCCCGTGGTTGCAAACCGTTCTTTTAGCCGAATGATTGTGGCCTTCCCAACATTATACATGTTATAAAAATATAAATTAGGAAAGGGGCTGAGTGCACCATCAAAGATTAAGAAAGAATTTCTTTAATTTTGTACTTAGTGCAAGTTTATTGAATAAAATCATATCAGTAGAGCGCTTTCGGCAGTTACGCCATCATCAGTACTACTTTGTCAAAATATAACCAACCACAAAACACAACATACAGGTATATGTATAAACTTAAAACATTAAAAATTTGGTGCCTAAAGGCGATGTAAATTACATGATGATTTTAAAAAACTTTAAAAGCGTCCATTTTATTAGAGGGAACTAACCTTGATGTTAGTGATTATACATATTGGCTACAGCCTCAACTGCCAGGCGTTCATTAAGCAATCTTATACATTTGCGCGTTCGGTTCGGGACAATCGTGTCATTTTTAAAAATAATTATGTGACCTAATGACATCTCCTGAATTAACAATGGTGTTACCATGGTACCTACTGCAACGTTATCCTGGCACGAAACACACGATGTGTGGAAATGGAGGCATATAAAATGAAAAAAAAACTAATTAAAACCGATTATGGGTACGCCACTGGTCACGACGAAACGCAAGAAATTAAAATGTACTCGTTGCAAAAGAGGTGGTCCTAAGAAGTTATAATCACTTACCAAAACCCGTTCTTAAAAAACATTATAAGGCCTAATGACAAAAATACCTAAAATTTACAGGGGTTGAGAAAAAAATCGAAATTTCATGAACAAAGAGGGATATCAAAAATTTGAGAATTTATTTTGTTCTCTATAAATAGGAGACCAAGAAAATGCCATCCAAAATAATTTAAAATTATTTTTGTGGAACTCCGGTACTTAGAAACTTTGGTAAAAAAAACATACTTCTCTTTGAACCCTGTAGACAGTTAAATGTTAGAAGTAAAAAAAAATCGGAAAAAATGTGCATATTAAGAATTAAATTCTCTTTTAAATTTTGCAAACCGCGCATGGATAGCTTTATTCGTTCGTAAAATATTTTACTCCAAATTTCACCTAACAATTAGCTCGGTCCGCTTGAATTGTCCAGCAGTTTATTTACCTTCTCGAAACCTAAACTACAAATAAATGTTAAATTTCGAGTTTAAAGCCGGAATTTAGTTAAATTCCGAGTTCAAAGTCGGAATTTAGTTTAATTCCGAGTTCAAAGTCGGAATTTAGTTAAATTCCGAGTTCAAAGTCGGAATTTGGTTAAATTCCGAGTTTAAAGTCGGAACTTAGTTAAATTCCGAGTTCAAAGTCGGAATTTAGTTAAATTCCGAGTTCAAAGTCGGAATTTAGTTAAATTCCGAGTTCAAAGTCGGAATTTGGTTAAATTCCGAGTTTAAAGTCGGAATTTAGTAAAAAAAAAAATATAAATTATGTGGCCCTTCTACGCCTTCGTACAAGTATACAATTCCAAATTATATTAGAATTTTTTAAGTAGATATACGTAGCCATTCTTGGACTTACTTTTACTAGGATTTTACTAATAGTCATTAACTTTGACCTTTAGTTACTCTAAATCATGTTAATGTTACTTGTACCACTTTTCCACTGACCCCCTCAATTGTGTCTATTAACAATCCCATTTAAATGGAAAGTAGCTTCATCCAAGAAAATTATATTTATTGCGAAGTTATTATCGTGATTGCATCTTTCCATCATCAGCTCACAAGATTCAGCTCTTCTACCAAAATCGCCCTCGTTTAACTCGTGCACCAACAATATATTGTAGGGATGCAGCTTCTCTGCTTAAACAAATTTTTCACTGACTTTTTCAGGTATTGAGAGCATGATATCCAAAGTTTGTCTCCCCCGGTTGCTGTTTTAGGTCGACCCCCTCTAGCGGCTTCCCTAACACTGCCTGTTTTTCGAAATTTCTTTACTACTCAACACACCGTTGACTGATTTATTGGAGGCCTATTTAGATATAATTCATTGAAAAGTTGACAACCTGATCTTGCGATCTCTTTATATTTTCGTAACCTCATTATTAAAGTTTCAACTCGTTGTTTCTCATTCAGATGAACCATAGTGTAAACAAATTAAAAATCAGACAACAGAAAATTAAACAGGAACTCAAAATTGACACCTCTTAGGTCGCTGTTATGAAAACACCTTGACTCAACTTATATGCAGGGTGTTTCATTTAAAAAAAGTAAGTTAGTCTCTATGGCAACCAAATCAGAAATAACAGAAAAAATTCATGCAGGTAGAAATGTAGGGAATAATTTACTGAACAACTTTCATAAAGGTCACTTTTTCGTATACGAGGTAATTCAAAAGTTACAGGTAGTGATCGGCCGATACCGATATAAATATCGGTGCATCGGTATCGTATCGGCATATCGGCAAATTTTGCCGATAATCGGTATCGGCAATATTTTGCCGATAAATATCGGCATATTTAAGATTAACTATTTTATTAATTGTAAGTGAAAACCCATTTTTACCATTTGTTTTTTTAATAAAACCACTAAATTATTTCTAACATTAATCTTATTAATTTTAGGTTATTTACATAATATTAGGCATATGACAAAATTAAATAAGGCATATGTTGGTCAATGAAAACAACACTTTTTTAACCAAACTAATCAGTGTTGGCAAATATCATGATATTTATATAAATATCCGATATATATCGATATATATCCGATATATATCAAAATTTGGATATTTATTTATATTTTTAATTATTTTGTATTTCATCTGTTTTCTATTTTTAAAATTCAAAATTACTTAATTTAATATAATGTTATAAATATGTAAATTTGTATTTAAATTCTATATTCTATTCAATGATAGTTTTTAAGTACTCCTATGTATAGGAAACTCCTATGTAGGCATAGGAATGTAAAATGTAAGTAAAAAATACAAGTTTATGAATATGAACACATAAATTTTTGCTTTTAACTGTGGTTCAACTAAGAACAAAAATTGAGATCAGCACAACAGCCAAAAGAAAACAACAACTAAAATAATAAAATAATATTTCTAATATAAAATAAAAAACAATAAAGCAAAATATTGCTCCGTTCAATCTTCAATCAGAAATCGGAACTAAATAAAAATGCCACGCTGCAAAGAATAAAGTAACAGGTGGTTCGGCTTCAACGCCTCGGAAAGACGGGGAATCACCTCATCGTAAGCAGCATAATACGCTGTTGCCGGCGTGACGCCAGCGGTGCCATACTTTTATACTGATGAATAGAATTTTAGAAGAAAAAAAATATTGATATACATATATCAGGATAAATATCGTCGCATAAATATCATGATATTTATCAAGATATATATCAGGATATTTATCACGGATATATATCCTGCCAACCCTGAAACTAAACAACAAGTACAAGTCGTAGTTAACTTAAAATTACATTAAAAATACTAGGTAGGTATTGCAAGAAATGAAAATATTGCACGACACGATCGATATCCGAAGTAGCAATATACAATGTACTAATTTGATCCAAGATCTAAACAACGATTCCAGCCACGCGGGACCACTACACTTTTCGTAAAACGAGTAATCACTACTGGTATTTACATAGGCATCGTAACTATAGATCCGACACGCCATTCATAAATGCTATAAAATTGTGATGCCAAAATCGTTTGTGGGCGAGACGCTGTGAGGAGCTAGGTGGGGCCGAGAGTGGGAATTACGCTGACTTTACATATGCATGCGACAAAACTCCAGGAAAACAACATCCGCTATGCCGAGTATTGTCGAGTCGATGCGGATGGCCACGAAAATGATGAAATCTGGGCGGATCCGTTATTGCTGCGTTGCCATACTACAGATTTTTTACAAGGTTTTAGGCAATGTTATATATTTCCCACATCATGTTAATCTAGTTAATCATAGAAGTTAATACTTTTAACAGAGTAAGCCCAGAAAACTACGTTTTCTGTGGCGTAAGTCTGGCAAACGAAGTGGAGGGGAGCAGCTTGTATGTTGATTTACTTAACACTGGAATACAATGATGACATCACGTTTATTTGTTATTGTTCGGTCTAATAGTGACGATGTCTATGGGTATTTAGTATTTGGAATCGGGCGGTCGGGGAAATACCGAAATTTGTCCACGTTACGTCCGCGTTAATGCCAGTATTTGACTTAAAGATGCTTTACAATGTTGCCACTATTGACAATTTTTACTTAATCCACGTATGTTGAATAGTAACAGATCTTTTAAAAACGTCGTGCCGATACCGATATAATATCGGTATCGGCAACTAAAATATCGGTATCGGCCGATCACTAGTTACAGGCATTATGCGCGACTTTTTTACCACCCTGTATAATACTATAAACAAAAAAAGTTATAGAATTTGATGCAGAATCTAAAAATAAATTAAAAAATAGGGTGTTCTATTTAAAAAAACGAATGTTATACTCGCCACGCTTTTTTAAACCACCCTGTATACTCAAAAATAATTTTAAACTGTGTACCTTAACATTCTCTAAAACTTTTGTATTTAACGTTTTTTGGTAATTCCCGAAACAAATGAAATAATGAACTTTACTCGATGGTTGACTCACCCTGTATTGTAAAAATATACTTTTATTCTAAAAATAATATGTTCACACTGTAACCCAACATTTATATTTTGCATTTACAATTAATGTCACTGGCTGTCAGGCAATAGGAAACACATTATAGACAGTCCCATTTATTCTAAACATTTCGTATTTTTGATTCATCCCAATATCTCAATTGTAGTAGAAGATACACAGTTTCAAGTGAATTTATGCCCCAAAACAAAAGCTCGAAGATTTGATAGTGGCATTAAATAATCGATACGCGGCGACATTTACATGGAAATATCGTCAATTTTATATTTAGCTTTTGTCTAATAGTACTATTAAATTATTCCTCGAAATATATATTATCTACCATCATATAGTTTTGAATTTCCACTTTTATAGTATTTGAATTCGGCACTTTACTTAGTTGGCGACTGTGGTAACTAGCGTTGCCCATCACAATAACACTATTTTTGGGCACATAAGGAAGCAGACGATTCTGAAACCAATCTTCAAACAATGTAGCATCCGTGTCTTGATGGTAATCCAAAGATGAATTGGCAATTTTCTTCGCAGATAGTAATAGAGCGTTCGGAATAAATCCATTTTCTGAACCTGCATGTAATATCGTAATTCTTTGTCCTTTGTTTGAGGGAGCTTTAGTTTGACATTTGATTATTGAATCGCTCCAACCTTTTTTAGGAGTGTCGTGGGTATCAAACCAAGTTTCGTCCAAGTATATAATTGAACGATTTTCTCCCCTATATTGTCTGATAAGATTCAAATAATCTCTACGCCTCTACGCTATACTTGTAAACGCTGCGATTCCATTAGTACTTGTCGTTTGTCAATGGTACGATATTTAAAACCCATTGCTTTTACTATTCTCCAAAGGCTTGTCCTGCCACATGAAATGTCGGTTTCGTCTGCTGTAAGTACCTTTTTTAGCGTATCTATTGTTGGGACTATTTGTTTACATAATTACATAAATTTTCCTCCGAATCAAGTCTTTATCAGCTTCTTCGATGCTTCTCAATTTTCCGCTGTCACACCGTTTTTTCCTTGGCTGGATGGGTTTGGTCACTATATCTTTTGCTGTCGTTAATGCAACTTTGGTCAAAATACTCGTTTCACTAAAACTTGCACTCCTGTCATACCCTTTTTCTAAAAGGGTACAGTAAACGTTCTTTATGATGTTTTTGGCATCAAGTGATAAATGTTTTTTCTTCGTTACACCATAACTTCCGGAAGCAATATTATCTGAAGTTTCACACAGATCTGACATATTTTGGATGCTCGATAACGTACACGACAATACCTTTAACGCACAGCTTGACAAACACCAAACGACTGATGAACGAAGATGAAAAGACTCTGCTTTATATTGAACACCTGCAATTTGCCATTAACCTACCTAATATACCAATATAATAACATAATTAATAGTAACGTAAGGCCCTTAATAATTAGTTTAGGCATAGATGATATTATAATATTGTAGATTAGTATTTTTGTATAAATATTAATAGCTTGAATGAATAACATGATTAAAATAAAGATACTTACCTATTATTTTTTATTTGTTGTTTTCTTGGAAATAGCTAACCTAAAGTGTTGAAATTAGTAGGTAATCAGGACCTGTACACTTTCAAAAGGCACTTATTTATGGCTGGGTTTAAATTTTATTGCTGTCGGGAAATCAACGAATTATTGTGGAATGAAGTATACAACCTGTTTTAGAATGTTCGGATCATTACAATTTAATTACAGGGTCCTATTATTTATTTATCAGAAAGTATCGACTAATTTCGCCATAATAACACACTTTTCAAACTGGGCAGAGCCACATATTATTCTCATGTTTACGTAACATAGCTTAACCTTTTATTTTTTCAGTATTTGAAGCGAAGCAACCTAGCGGACTTGCTAATGGCGATGGCAAACTACCGTTTTTAAAAGGAATTTAAATTTTCGTGATTCGAACTCATTTTAACTGTACAGTATCATTGAACTGGCAAGGCGAGAAATCGTTATGTTTTTTTAGTAGAAGAGTCGACGGTATAAAAGTCATCAAATGTCGTTGCTATTTGGTAAAAAATCTCCGAAATTAAAATTTGTTTATCCCCAATCAAGAGGGCTTGGTTTAGATCACAACTGCAAGGGGACGATAAATTTAGCCGAATCTAGATTAAAATTGTGTCAAATTCATATTATGACACGATATGCCAAACTGAAGAATATTAAAATAAGTAATAAAATGTAAATTTGCAATGACAGGACCCATTAAACAGAGTGGACAACTTAAAGGCTGCATTGTAAATTTCAGGTAAATTGCAAAGATAGTTTTTAAAAATTCCGGTCCTAAATTAGGGTCACACTAATTAGCATACAATAGAAAGACGAGTTTGGTGAATGAAATTAATGTAAAAGCGGCGTTACTTACAGGCAGTTTAATTATTATTATTTATAAAAAAAAATCTGCTATGTACAGGGTGTCCCATTTTCGACACTTTTATATGGTATCTCCGTAATTGGTAGTGCTATCAAGAAGTAATATAGATGTAATGTGTTCTTTTTGGGTCAAACTTAAAATGGTAAAAACAAAATTTGAAAATTTTCGCTTGCTTAAGAGATACGGGGGAAAATCAAGAAATTGACAATTTCAAAATTACCCTATATTTTCTTAGTTAAAAGAGATACAGAAAAATGTTTTATACATAGTTTCTTTATAATGATTGTTGAATAATCTGCCGTTTTCAGAATAAATATACGGGATCAGGTAAAAAAGTTATCGGACCTAACTTCATGTTTTAAATGGAACACCCTGTACATTTCAATCTAAAAAGATAGTATTTTAAGTTCTCTTTTCAAATATATAACACACCATGCATGATAATGGTTTCCTAAACGATTTATTTAAACTTTATTACTTTAAACCACAGTAGACCATGAAACAAAAGCTAATATCCGAGAAACAACTATGTTGACATTAACATTTAACGTCAATTTAATTTTTACATATTCGTTTGTGAAAATGACTTATCAACATTTCGAAAAATTGGATATGATATCCGTTTATATTGAATATAAAGTGAAAAAAACGAAGAAATGGCGCAAAATTTATATTTTGTTCGCTATCCGGAAAGACGGCAACCATTTAAGGACATATTCCGACGACTGGAACATAATTTAAAAACATACGGCTCTTTTACGATGCCGAGATCAAAAACTTATAATAAAGAAAACAAGGAAAATGAAGAAATAAGCGTGTTAGGATTTGTCGAGGCCAATAAGCAGGTAATATATCCTGTGATAGCTTTGAATAGTAGTAGCTCAACTTTTATTGAAGTGAAAACTTCTTTAGGCGCGTTTAGCACTTTTAGTGGGTATTGAATGAGACTGAGACGTCAGATTCGGCTATGCAACGCTTATGATTCATTCGGGGAAGAAAGCAAGATACTAAAATATGACCAAATGCATAGTGTATTTTATTTTTTTTATTTATTTATTTATATTTGTAGTATAATAATGATTATACTTGATTATAATTATAGAGATAAGCAGATAATTAAGATATTAATTATTCTAATATTAAGTAGATAAAAACTTATATAGAAGTAAGAATAATATGAAAATAGATAAATTAGAATAATTATTAATATTTTTTAAAAAAAAAACAACTATGTACAGTACAACAACCTAATTTTTAAATTTTAGTCATCATGTTACGAGTAGTCCGATGAACTATCGTCGTTGGGGCCCAGAGAAATAATAAGGGGCTCTACAGTATTGTCTAGCATGTTATCAGCTTCCCACATTCTTTCTTCTATTTCAATCACATGTTCGACGCACTTACTCCATTTTTCACAATCCACTGTCTTTATTCCCTCTTGAAAGAGGTTTTCAACGTCTCTCATTTTAAAGTGATGTTATGCCTTGTTGCAAACCCTTTAACTTGGGCCCACACCAATTCTATGAGGTTTACTTCACATTGACATGGCAGAAGGCGAAGTACCGTTATATTTAGTTTTAAAGCGATTTCGTCGACAACAAATTTTGTACAAGTAGGTTTATTCAACTTTACAATCTCCAGTGCGTAGCTCCTTTTTCAGCATATCTTTATGAAATGGCTTCTTATTTACAGTAAGTCAATGAATGATGTCATTTTTTTTTTCAAGAAGACGTTGGTATTTTTTCGGATTTTCTTGAGTGGTAGTTGGCATTAGCCATGACTATGACAGACCCAGGAGATATAAGATCTAGCATTTCCTGGTATTATTCTTCAAAGACATCAGCGTTCATGTATCCATGATAGTCTCCAGTCCGTTTTGATTTAAATGCTAATAAGCCGCCATCGGCAAATTCATTTTTGCTGCCAAAGTGAGTAATTATTAATCTTTTACCTTTTCCCGAGGGTGCTTTTATTCCAATGGGCCATCCTTCCATGAAAGCTTTGTTACAGTTCGTAAATTGCATTTCATAAGTTTTATTATCTATGTTAAGTTTTCGCTTTTAAATCGTTAAAATACATATGTAGACTCTCAGCTTAAACATTAATTACTAATTAAGTTACCTGTAATAGCCAAAATTTTCATTATGTTTAGTTTCAAACCTTTGTTGATGTTTATATTCCAGGAATGTTTTGTATCTTGCAAGACATAGCCAAGCGGGTTGATTTCTCTGTTCCTTGTTTGATAGTACTTGCAGACAGGTTTGATTTCAAATATTTGTTCTAATTGATTGGTAATTGATAAACTTTTCAAATTATCAATAGAAATAACTTCTTGTATTTGAGATGTTGGTTAAATGTCTCGACTGTTGTAAATCAGCTGTTTTTAAGAAAATCGATAATAGGTCAGTGTCAGACTGACAGTTTCTGTGCATTTTCACAACCACGTCTGGTTAATTTTTGCTTGGTCGCGTGGGTTGACTTCGGTCGCCGTTAGTTTTCTATGTTATTAAAAGAGGTTAGTTTCCGTAGATAGGGTTGACTAATTTTTGTCATTGTTTTGTTTTGGTAACTATGTACGTGGGAGAAAAATAAGAATCGGCCCTTTCGACTATGGACACTGGAAGTTAAAGCACGTTTGTGAAAATACCTCCCCAAGTTTAGTTTTTTTGGGCCGGGCAGGCTAATGTAGTGCCGATAAAGCATCCACAAATGTTTTAAAAAGGGTATGGCTTTGTAGTTTGCCTATTTCTTTGGGCGGAATGCCGATTTAAAATGCTTTAATGAACTTCAACAGCGGTCATAGACGCCATTTGGTAAATTGGAACCCTCGTTAGTTATTTGAGGGTTTTTTTTTTGGTAGGGGCTAAAAGTTCGAGTACAAACTGGAGTACTAGTTTACTTTTGTTGGACATGCCTGGACGCGGGACGTGCCAGTTGCCATGTACCATTTGAATTCTTGGATACTAGCTGTGTAGCAGTATCCACGTTAGCTGTTTGAGAGACCATGGGTAGCACGTAAAGTTGCAGCTAAGTATCATTACCCTGTGTTCATTTTTCTTTAAAAAGTAGTCAACTTAAAATCTTAATATTTTGCATTTGCGTATTGTTTGATATACAGTGTTTTGATAAAGTTTTGCGCCCATGTTATGTACAGAGCTTGTGCAATGTAAACGTGTAGCGTATGTCGACATAGCGTTAAGACGTCACAAGAAAGTCTAGTAGTTCAGAATGTTAGGTAGTCTGTTACAGCTACTTTTGTTGTAAATATAGTAACAATTTATGATTATAAAGTAAATATTTTTGTTTCCCGGCTAAAGGCCATTTGTTTCTTCTAAATTTAACATTTGTAACTTTGACATTTTAACTTATCTATGGCCTAGTGGCTAGGCATGCTTATTGAGTAACCACAGGTACTCGTAAGATATTGTATTATACTCTAACAGAGATTTTATGGTAAATTTAGTTAGTTGTGAGAGGTTCTTGCACAGACCTTGCGGAAATTCCTAGTCTGAGGCAATGTCCTGGATGTAGGTCTATGTGGCTGCCAGATCTAACCTGAACAGTAATTTTTTTTTCAGTGTAGATCTGACAGTTGCCGTCTTGTGCAAGACCCTGTCAAACAGGGTTTGACTTTTTGCTTTCTTTTATCGATAACTTTATAAATTTAAACCTTCAGAAATTTTATTGTCAAACCTAGTACTATCACTTAAATATTTCATTTCACTTACTTATCTTTTAACTTTAAGTATCTATTGTCCACCAAAGTAAGAGGAGCTTGCATTTATAAAACCAAGTAACCAAGGGCTTAACACCACTTTAAGAATAAATATTTGTATTGACCTCTGCGAAAATTTGGCTTTTATTTTAAATAGAGTGACTTTGAGGGCTTGAGTGAATGAAAGCTTATAGAAGCTAGTGTATACCGATGGTGACATAAGTGTTTTTTTTTCCTAGTTTGTTGTTTGTTTTTTTCTGAGGCCAAACACTAGAACCTTTAAAGGCTTTTAAGTAAAATAAAACTAAGGTGTCTCCTTCAGGATTTGACTTTAACTTACTTATAATATAAGAGTGCTAAACCTTTCAATCTAGAGACAAAATAGCGAACCTACTCTGAGTTAAGCTAGCTAAGGGGTGTCTGAAGAACATCCTCCAGGGCGTAGGGTTGCCAGAGTAAGGGTGGATAGGTTGCCTTGTCGCAGTTTGTTTTAGGTTATCCTAAGGTGAATACTGGCACCCGATTATTGTTTGACGTAATTGTATTTTTTATAACACTTAATTGTTTGGGTTTTTTATAACGCTTGCCTCGCGCTTTTTATATGTTTATCCTGCCATATTTTACCAACGGTATATCCTTCATTTAATCAAGTTTCGTTCATATATTAGATACTCCAGTTTTCCCTTCGAAACTGTCTTAACTGCCCTCAAATACCGTCGTTGCTAGCAGATGATTTCGTCTTTTTCTATTAAAAGTGTTTTTTTTTTCTAACAAAGATTCATTTTTTTTTTAAGTTTTCCATAGTTTTTTCTTACCCATGGGTGGAATGAAACCATCCTTCTTCATTTCAGACATTATTTTGTCCAAGGTAGGTATTTCTTTTTAAGTAAAACGAGTGTATAATTCTTCTGATGGCAGTCTTTTCATCCTCGTTTATTACAGTTTCTTTTCTTCCTGTATTTCTCTTTGGTGACCTGATGGGGTCGCGTTTATCCTCATGCACTTGTTGACTGTCCGACTCCAGTCATATTCGAACACATTTCAACTCCGAATGTTGAATTTTGGTGGCGAAGAGCGTTGAACACATTGAGACTAAAAATTTTCTCATTTTTAGAAAGCGCAGTTTTACTAATCCGTTTCTCAGCAACAAATTCAGAAACACTAGCCATTTTTAAGATCGAAGTTTCCCAACAACTGCCGGAAAGTAACTAAACAATTCAAATTTTTGAAACAGTGGGGTACAGGTATGTAAACTTCCTGTGCCTCTACCTAAGCGATCTCGGGATCCTTGACAATAAACACAATTAAATAATAATAATTGGACTACACCTGTGGAATACGTCGAATACCACTGGGTTTTATAGTTCAATAATGATTTATTACTCTCTCGCATTAAGCAACAGCCTATAACAAAGTAAGAATATAGAGAAAGACGATACCAAGTTGGTTAGAGAAGAGCGTTTTCACACATGGTTATAATGTTTATGTTTGGTTGTTACAGGTGGCAGCATTGAAACCATCCGAATATCAAAGTTCAACGTTAGCTTCTCAGTTTCAAAAGGCGGTGGAGCATCTTGCCAACTGCAAACAAAAGAAATGTTCTGTTTGTGCCTACGCTAAGGCGTCCTACAAGAGGATATCTCCAAGTCACCACAAGTGAGTAAGAATAATAAGCTGAATAGCATATTGTATAGTAGAATGAACCTACCTGAATACGAAAATGGCAAAAAAAAGTTGTAACACAATCAATCAATCAATCAAATTTTATTGATAAGCATCACAATACTGTACAATATTAACTTAAACCTACAACAGTAATAATAATATACAATTTATATACAAAACTTAAACTAGGCTAAAACTAAACTTAAACTGCTGCAAGATACTAATAATTACACAAAGAGAACTAGATTATTTAAAAATCATTTAATGAATAGTTTGTAGAATTTACAAGAAGCGTTCTTAGTAGATTTTAAAATTTAATGATAGGTAAATTCTTCATATATGTGTGGGTATTCTGTTATACAGCGTGTCCAGAAAAGTTCTAGACATATGGGAATTTTCTTTATTGTTGATTTTACGAGAAAAAGTTATACTTTATAAAAAGTTCTGCTTGATGCGCAAATAATATTGACATATCAAAACTTAAGATATCATGTACAGGGCGGCAAGAAAATATAGAAACACAGAATTACTGCTTAGTAATTATTAAGATAGAAGTACCCTCAGTTTTTATTTTAGAACAAATTGTTATAAGAAAACTTTACTAACGACTACAAAACGTGGTCAGATACAATTTTTCGTTGAAATATTTTAATTTACAGGGTACCATCAAAAACACGTCGAGCATTCATTACCTCTTGTTGGAAACCAATTACGTAAAAAAATAATGCGAGATTATTTCATGTTCTAAAATCAACCCATCTACCTATCAGGAATATTAAAAACATTTAATTTGGAAAATATTTTTTTTTTATTTCTTTAACAGTTAGATACCTGCAACAATTTTGAAACAACTATGTGCAATACTATAGTAACGAATATTGACATGACACAGCTTCTAAACAATATTTTAATGAGCCTATGAACAAGCACCACTCACAAAGAGAATGCTCGATATTGAGTTCCTGCAATAAACCGTCTATATCAGTACACGCATATAACGAATTTTCCATATTGCATAAAACGTAGCATTTCTTTTCCTAACAGTCGTAATTTTTTTTTCTTTGGCTAGTACATTTTGACTGTTGCTTTAACAACCCCAAATCACGTTTTAAATTTTTTTTTTTTACTTTGAACAATGTGGCTCGCCTGAACTGGGACCTAGAGTAAATAGGGCGTAGGAAATTTCGGCCCCGGCCAGGTAGCAGCCCGATTTTGACAGGAACTTTCGGCCCCGGGATGGAAGGGTCATGTTTTTATTACAGGCATTTTCGGCCCCAATGGTCTAACGTTATAACATTTTAATTTTTTTATGATCTTTTGTGTTTTGAATCATTTATAAAATGAAAATGCAACTAACCTGAACTAACTCAATTTTTGACCTGCAACTCGGCTAATGCGGTTTTATAGACTTATATTGGTTAAACAGCGCTAACACGGCATCTAATCCACCTTTTTGGTTCCAATTCGCCTTTTTCAAGTTCACCGGGGAATATTATTATTAATTGTTTGCCACTTTTATAGACTTATATTGGTTAAACAGCGCTAACACGGCATCTAATCCACCTTTTTGGTTCAATTCGCATTACCTGCAATGTTTGGGGCCGAAATTTCTTGCAAGATTACTTGACCTAAAATTTCTAGCAGGTACCTTACCCAATATGGGGCCGAAAGTTCCGCCGCCCAGTAAATATGGGGTCGGTACACTTTTTCGGAGCTGCCTGACGATGCGTTATAATCTCTATTATCCCCCAAAACAATATCTTGCCATTCTAAAGGCGCAGTCGGTACTGGTAAGTCACGCTACAGCTGACAGAGCACACATGGGGAGCCCACTGTCTGTCTTGATCTCCAATTGAAACACCAAAATACATGAATTAGGCTTTTTTACATTTTCAGAAAGTGACCTGGCCAGAAATTCTCCACAAAAATAACAAAATTTATAATTGATTTGTGATGGGCTACTGGTGAAATGGATATTCCGTGGTAGAGGAAATTAAAGTCTTGTAATATTTCACAATTTAATTCAGTTTACTGACACGTGTTTCAACCCTTGCGGATCATTATCAAAGGAATATAAGACAATACTAAATTCTACATGTCATTAAAATAAAATTAGGGAGATGAAGTGAATTGAAAGATGATGGGTTATTTTGGTCCTTAATTTACAGGTATTGGCCAAAGGTACAACTAAATTACAGGTGTGATTATAGAGGTATTTACATCTAAGTAATAAAATTAAGAAAATGATGTTGTGTATAATAATTATGGGTTTTTTCGTTGGTAATTATTGACAGTGTTTATTGCATTTTTATCTTAAGTTATTAGGCTATTAAGTATTAGATTGGCACCTGAAGGTATTTCAATTTGATTGTTAACGACATTACATCGATTTTTTAAAGCTTTTTTGATTGCTAACGTCTCTAATAGGTTGAGTTTTCTACCCTTGTGTTGAGTATATATCGGTTTTATTTTGTTGGATATTGAGTGGTTATTTATTATACAGTGGTCCGCTATTCCTGTTTTATTTTGTTTTTTTCCTAAATGGATGTTTTATGTTCTTTAAGCCTAGTTTTAAAGTTTCTACCTGTTTGACCTATATAGATTGCATCATAGTCATCACATTGTATTTGGTAGACCCCGCTATTTGTTAATTTGTCTTTATTTTTAATTTTTGAATTAGCTATGTATTTACCTAGGTTATTTTTATTGACTTATATGGGCATAAGTTTACGGTTTTTGAGTTTTTTGAAGATTTTTTGAAAATAAATAACCACTCAATATCCAACAAAATAAAACCGATATACAGGGTGAGGATTTTAAAGTGTTACAACGCAATATCTGAAAAACGGCTATAAATATTTTAGTCAAATTTTGGGACGTGGATAGGGAGGTTGGGGGACAAATTTTAAAATATTTTTGATATTTACCCCCCCTCCAGATTTGATGTGGCTAGTGACAAATTTGAAATGTCAAATGGAAAGGTATTTTTTTTTTTGATAATTCGATTCCTCGTCAATAACTACGTAAGTGAGCAGAAAATTGTTACATTTGCTCTACTAGTTGCTTAGTTACGAATTTTTCAATAAATAAAATAGGAATACTTAAAACTACACATTTTAAATCATGACACCTATGATTATTGTTTATCCAAACCTTTAATTATATTGTATCCTAGGAAACCACTTTTGACTTTGACAAGTAGTGATAATCTGATAAAGTTCATTATTCAGTGCAATTATGGAACAATCTTATGACATTGAAATAGACATGTTGTTAATTCTGGGAGAATGTAGAAAAAACTACCGGGAAGCGGCGCAATTGTGGACTGTTAGGTTTCCCGCCATTCAAAAATCTCATATGGCATTTAAGCGATTAGAAGATCGAGGCCGCAGCACGGGAATCCTAAAAAATAAGAACAGAGTTAGAAGACAAACAAAAACTAATGACGATATGGCCGTTGGAGTGTTGGGTGTAATAGCTGTAAATCCTCATGTTGGTTCAAGGGAACTTGCTCGTGATTCAGGAATGTGCCAAAAATCGGTACTGGCTATTTTACACAAGCACAATTTTCACCCTTACCACATAACTATTCATCAGGAATTGTATGGCCAAGACTTTCAAAATAGGATTACATTTTGTACGTGGTTACAAACTTTAATTCACGAAAACAATGCATTTTTAAGAAAGATAGTATTTTCTGACGAAGCTACATTTACCAATTGTGGTCAGGTAATTATTTAAATCAATATGGATTAATGTAACTTTTAATAATCAAAAATATGTAATCCACTACTTGATGGGTGTACATAAATAAATACATATCTAAACACCCGTTAACGGGTGTTTAGAGAATATTCACATACATTTAGATTTATTTTTAATTTTATACTGATTCAATCAATTTTGCTTTTCTTAATTTAAGGTCAACCGGCACAATTTACACTATTGGGCACCTCAAAATCCTCACTGGATGAGATTTCTGCCAAACCAACATCCTTGGTCGGTTAATACCTGGTGTGGCATAGTCGGAGATAGAGTCATTGGACCACATTTTTTTGACCGTCACCTAAATGGAGAAATGTATAATAATTTTTTACAAACCGATTTGCCACAACTTCTGAATAATAATGGAAATCAACAAGAACTATGGTTTCAGCAAGATGGTGCTCCGCCACATTTTGCCCGACAAGCTCGAGATACACTAAATGAAATGTTTGGAAACAGATGGATTGGTCGTGGTGGTCCTGTAAATTGGCCTGCAAGGTCACCAGATTTAACCCCATTAGATTTTTTCTTGTGGGGATTTATAAAAGAGAAAGTTATGGCTACACCACCGACCACACCAGAAAACATGAAAGATCGTATTCAACAAGCATGTAATTTAGTAACGCCTCAAATGTTAACTCGCGTGCGCAACTCATGTCAAAAAAGAATTGCAAAATGTTTAGAAATGGATGGGGGTCATTTCGAACACCTTTTGAAGCATGATCGTCGTTAGATTTTTTAAGGAATTATCATTTTTAAGTATTCCTATTTTATTTATTGAAAAATTCGTAACTAAGCAACTAGTAGAGCAAATGTAACAATTTTCTGCTCACTTACGTAGTTATTGACGAGGAATCGAATTATCAAAAAAAAAAAATACCTTTCCATTTGACATTTCAAATTTGTCACTAGCCACATCAAATCTGGAGGGGGGGTAAATATCAAAAATATTTTAAAATTTGTCCCCCAACCTCCCTATCCACGTCCCAAAATTTGACTAAAATATTTATAGCCGTTTTTCAGATATTGCGTTGTAACACTTTAAAATCCTCACCCTGTATATTCAACACAAGGGTAGAAAACTCAACCTATTAGAAACATGAGCAATCAAAAAAGCCTTAAAAAATCGGTGTAATGTTGTTAATAATCAAATTGAAATACCTTCAGGTGCCAATCTAA
This sequence comes from Polydrusus tereticollis, assembly GCA_963920685.1. NCBI lineage: Eukaryota > Metazoa > Arthropoda > Insecta > Coleoptera > Curculionidae > Polydrusus > Polydrusus tereticollis. Next base: position 29,942,277 of record OY987336.1, read on the forward strand.
TACTTAATAGCGTAATAACTTACGATATATTATATGCAATAAACACTGTCAATAATTACGAACGAAAGAACCCATAATTATATACGCAATATCATTTTCTTAATTTTATTACTTAGATGTAAATACCTCTATAATCACACCTGTAATTTAGTTGTACCTTTGGCCAATACCTGTAAATTAAGGATCAAAATAACCCATCATCTGTCAATTCACTTCATCTCCCTAATTTTATTTGAATGACATGTAGAATTTAGTATTGTCTTGTATTCCTTCGATTCGAAATTTAATAGAATACTGAATAAGACAATAAGTTTAATGTTATAAACAATTCATTTTAGGTTATCCTTCTGTTTTAAATTACACACCTTTTAAATTACCCCTTATAAAATGTACTACCTGCCAATATAAAAAGGTCTAATGAGACCATTGAAAAGCATAGGGCTTTATGAATATTTTTTCTATTAGAAATATATTAGCACTGTGTTACAAAAATCGTGTAGGCCAGTGTAATCGTTAAAAACCTCTACACACGACCCAGTCTGCAGGGACACTGCAAATTGGGTAGTGTGTAGGCATGTCGGACCGACAAAATCCAGATCGGACGGTTGGGTCGATTTCATCAATATTTGACGGGGCACGTCATGTATTAATTCTGACAGATTTGCCACAGTTATTTTGTATTTTGAATCAAAAATGTCTGGGAAGGGGAAGCAAGCTTGGAAAGAGATTTGTGAGCTTTATAGGGATATGCCCTGCCTGTGGGATATTTCCAACGCCTATTATTCAAATACAGACAGCAGTTCCTCAAATGTCTCGGTAAGTATTCATTCTCAAAAAGTTTTTAAAGTCAATTGGTCCTAATTCTTTAAAAATATTCATATGGCTAAACTTTTTCTTCTCTAATAGCCACTTCAGCATTTTCTTCTCTTGGCAAATTATTTTCTAGTAGCAAAGTCAGCGCAATTCCGATTTTTTGACATTTGCTAGGAGCCATTTTGACGACTAACCTTTATGTTCTGTGATTTTAACCTTTACGACTCAAGATTCGAAACACGCTGACTTTGTTTCTGTTTTCTGTGCACACTGCGAGATCGGGTGGCGTGGAGAGCAGCACCCGATGTTCCCTTTCCTATATGCCCTGCAAATCGGACCCTGCAGATTGGGTCGTGTATAGATGCTTTTAGCGAAGATCTGATAAATTTTAGATTTTGCCCAACTTGTCGCTTTTTCGTTTTGGCTGTTAGAGAAGATATACCGGGTGTTGCATCGTCGAGCGGGACATAGGAAATCCCATGTAATTTTAAATGGGGTCAATTATTGGCTTCCCTAATTATTTTAGAGAAAAATTCTATTTAGGTTTATTAAAGAGCACTAAAACCCACATTCAAAAGAATAACTTTAGATATTTTTGATGAGCCCGTTTACGGGTTATCGCCGATTTCTTTTTAACTATTTCTCCTTTTTATGGCCCCGTATTTGCGGGCACCAGTTAAGGTAAAAGATGACTGTCAAATAAAGTTGTCATTTTGAAATGTGTCCTTTATTGTTATAAAAACTCGTACATCGAAAATATTAAAGGTGTATTTATGAGTACAAATTAATCTGAATAAAACTAAAATAAAGTATCCAATTACAAGGTTAATTATGACATTTTACATGTTTCAATATTTTACTAATTAATAGGTAGGTACCTACTATTAAATTGTTAGAACTTTAGGATTTAAGAAGATGTTCAAATATTCCTCCATTGACTGCTAGACAATAACCGAGGCGATCATAAAATTCTCTTCTTACATTCGCTAGTTGGTAAACTGAAATTCTATTGCATTCGGCAGAAATAGCATTTTTTAACTCGTCTAGATTTGGGTATTTTTTATCTTTGTATATCCTGTTTTTTAAATGGCCCCAGAGAAAGAAATCATTTGGCGATAAATCAGGAGACCTGGCTGGCCAATTTACTGTATGATTTAAGCCAATAACATTTCCATTAAAAGCACGGTTTAAATATTCCCGGACAGCCAGGGTACTACACTCATCAGCAAAAAAAACCGGACAAGGAAAATTATTACCAACTTTGATATTAAATAACTTTTCTGATTTTAAAATATCTTTAATGAAATTTTCGGAAGATGGTAGCCACATGTCTTAAGATTATTACCCGCTTTTCGATTTAAGAAAAATGTTGACATGTGTGATATTATACCGAGGGCAACAAATGATACTTTTTTTGCCTTACGTTCTTAACACCCTGTGGAAAAAGTAGGCGGTGCGATGATATTGCAGTGCATTTCATATGGAAGTCGCATGTTTTCTTAACGTTTTGTTTTTTGATTCGTCCCAATAACTCTTCTTTTTAAAAAGATATAATCTTTTTAAAAAATCATTTTAAATTTTCCAATGTTAATGAAAAACCAAAAAATTAACGTGATAAGTTGCCTAGCAACTAGCGTTTTATTTCATTGTCAGTGTCAAGCTTGAAATATTGTCGAAACATGCGCACAGAAGATGTTGTCCGTGCTGTGGCACTAAACGACGATGGCCGAAACATACGATATATCGCTAACGTCTTGGGTGAGGCTAAGAGTACCGTACACGATGCAATCAGCCGCTTTCGACAAACTGGGGAGTATTCTAGGCGTCAAGGATCAGGAAGAAAACGTAAGACAAATATGCATGATGATCGTTTCATGGCGTTAACGGCACTACGCGATCGCGGTTTACCATCTTCAGCCATTAGTCGTCAATTAAGAAATATTCGTGGCACTTATATTTCCTCAGATACCATCCGCCGTAGACTGGGTGAACAAGCATTGAACTCAAGGAGACCAGCTGCATGTCCAGCTCTTTCCCCAGCCCACCGTACTGCCCGTTTGCATTTCGCTCGCGAACATATTAATTGGACAGTCGAACAATGGGGCCGAGTACTGTTTACAGATGAATCCCGTTTTTCCTTACGTTCACCAGACGGACGCGAGCGTGTATGGAGAAGACAAGGGGAACGATTTGCGCAATGCTGCATCTCTCCACGAGTACCATATGGAGGTGGAAGTATAATGGTATGGGCTGGAGTATCATCTAACGAACGTACCGAGCTCGTTGTAATCCTAAATGGTGCTATGACTGCTGACCGCTATATTAATGAGTGTTTAGCAGAACATGTCGTTCCATTTGCTCACTATATTGGAGCCAACTTTTGTCTAATGCATGACAATGCAACACCACATGTGGCACGGGTGGTAAACGAATATCTGAACGAAGTTAACATTCAGCGGTTTCAGTGGCCAGCCCGTAGCCCGGATCTTAATCCCATTGAGCATGTTTGGGATATATTGGGGAGACGAATTCGAAAACGGGAACCAGCTCCCGAAACCATCCCTAGCTTGCAAATTGCTCTTTTGGAAGAATGGAAAAATATTTCTCAAGAAAAAATTGCTAACTGTGTTCAAAGTTTACCACGCCGTATGAGAGATGTAATTCGAGCTCGTGGGGGCAATACACGCTATTAATTTCTGTTACTTATTTTGTTAAATTTTGTTTGTGTATTTATTAAAAAAATTATATTTTATTTTCAAGTATTTTTTAAAAAGATTATATCTTTTTAAAAAGAAGAGTTATTGGGACGAATCAAAAAACAAAACGTTAAGAAAACATGCGACTTCCATATGAAATGCACTGCAATATCATCGCACCGCCTACTTTTTCCACAGGGTGTTAAGAACGTAAGGCAAAAAAAGTATCATTTGTTGCCCTCGGTATAATATCACACATGTCAACATTTTTCTTAAATCGAAAAGCGGGTAATAATCTTAAGACATGTGGCTACCATCTTCCGAAAATTTCATTAAAGATATTTTAAAATCAGAAAAGTTATTTAATATCAAAGTTGGTAATAATTTTCCTTGTCCGGTTTTTTTTGCTGATGAGTGTATGTGCCGGGCAGCCATCCATTTGGTACCAAACTTCCTGATTTTCCCTGGCGGCATCATGTAAAGTAGGTAAAATATGATCTTCAAGTAGTTCCAAAAAATATTCTGCATTTAAATTTCGTGTAAGAAATAATGGCCCGATAATATTTTCTCCGAAAATCCCAGCCCATACATTAACTTTTTGTGGATATTGCGTCCTTGTTTCCACAAACCTGTGTTGGTTTTCTTTGCTCCAATATAGATAATTTTGAACATTGGGTTCATTGTTTAAGGTAAATGTGCATTCGTCAGTGAAACAAATGTTTTTTAAAAACTCCCTATCCATGTTTGCTCTTTCCATCATACCAAAACAAAACTCCTGTCGTCGTATTTCGTCCCTATCTCTTAGCTCTTGGTGCTTTTCATATTTGTATTAATAATATTTATGTCGTTTCAAAGCTCGTAACGCTGTGGTGTGATCTAATCCTATGTCATCCTCAAGTTTCCTTGTGCTGATCTTCCCATCATTTTCTTCCACGCACAATAAAACTTGCAAGTCCCTATCATTTCTTGCATCTCTTCTTTGTTCCTGCCTTTCTTCACGTCTGCAGTTATTTATTACAGTGCCTTTTGTCTCAAATTTCTTGATAGTCCTTTCGACTGTAGATTTTGCAGGTATCGGTCTATTCGGATACAAAGCAGCAAACATGTCTGACACATTTTGATAACTATTTCCTTGATAATACCATTTAATCATCAATATTTTTTCTTCAGAAGTGTAATTCCTGGCTAATATTTTCGATGTACGAGTTTTTATAACAATAAAGCACACATTTCAAAATGACAACTTTATTTGACAGTCATCTTTTACCTTGACTGGTGCCCGCAAATACGGGGCCATAAAAAGGAGAAATAGTTAAAAAGAAATCGGCGATAACCCGTAAACGGGCTCATCAAAAATATCTAAAGTTATTCTTTTGAATGTGGGTTTTAGTGCTCTTTAATAAACCTAAATAGAATTTTTCTCTAAAATAATTAGGGAAGCCAATAATTGACCCCATTTAAAATTACATGGGATCTCCTATGTCCCGCTCGACGATGCAACACCCGGTAGAACTAAAGTTTATTTTTTCATTATCATTTGACTTCGAAATAAGGACGTACCCAAGGACTTTGTTATAAATTTATCATAAATTGTAAAATGTTCAGAGTTATCAATCGTAATCTTGTTTTTATCCTAACAATACCCACTCCACATTTTTAGCAAAATAAAATTCTATTATTTAGGAAAAATATCTTTCTATCATTTGTCCCCTATACTCTATTTGAAATTGGGAGCGAATAATAAATGACGATTAAGTAGCCATTCCATGGGCGCGCCTACTTGTCTGCATACTATGTTATAGTCTTAATTACAAAGGTAGGTTAGGTTATAGTGGCAGACTTCTGGTATGTCCAGACAGTCTCACGTAGTCCTATAAGGACCGTTGTGATGTTCCTCGGAACCTATCAGCATCAGCTAGCTCCCCGATGGCTAATGCGACGTACAATGCAGAAAAATCTTGGCAGCTCACTCGAACCAGCCACTACTGTTAATTAACCTAGTAAGTCAACCCAGTTGTAAGCTGCTTACTTATTTATACTGTATATCAAAAACAGGGCAACTTTGGACATGTTTAAATGAACTTTTTCTCTTAGAATATCATAAGGAATAACCCCCTTAAGTTACGTACCGTACTTTTGAAACACTCTGTATATTTCTACGATATAATACAGGGTGGCCGTTGAGTGTGGCAAAGTAGAATAGATCCGTTTGTATTTATAATACACAAAAAACGTTATTATAAAAATTGAAGGACAGTAAGTTAGTTATAACGTAAAATTATTTTTGACTCTATAGGGTGGCTCAACAAAGAGGAACAAGAAAAAATTTTTTTTTTACTAGAAAAACACCCTGTATATTTTTGCACTTTTAAACTCCTCTCGATATTCCGCGTATCGTGGCAAACATAGTTTTTAATTATTTTGCAATGTTGCCAAGTTATTTAAAAATATTCTTTTTTGGAAGAAAAAACTTGGCACCTTAAAATTTGAAATATAATTGAATTAACTCAAGACATTCGAAACATTCTCGAGGGTATCAAAGATAAAGACTTATTCAAGACTTAAGACCCTCAGAACATTCCATATTTTGTACAGGGTGTGCTCTACAAACGTGTCAACTTTTCACATTTTAAAATTAATTTACTCTTTTTTTTTCAAATGGAATGGTATTTTAATATTTTATCTTGTAGAGTTTTTTGCCCTCTACAACTTTTGTTAAAAGGTTCATTAGATATTTTTACTCATTTTGGCGTAGGTAATATTTTTTTTCTAATTTTGTCTCGAAAAATAGATATTTCGAACGCGCTAGCGAGTTCGAAATATATCCATTTCGAACTCCGAATTTTATTTTTTAAAAGTTGGCATTGGTTATATTTAAATGTTTTATTCTGTTGACGTCTGACGTTTCCTGTTATTGTTATCCATGAGAAAAGAAAGTTTTCGGGATTTCTCTGGTAAAAGTTGATTTATCGTTTTATTAGCAATATCCCTTAACTTAGGGGGAGTTAAACTTAGATTATCATGCTCCATATTTTTTTAATTATAATTATGAACAACTCTATGAAATATTAAATCACAAATTTCGTGACAATGACACAAAGAAAATATTATTTATTGTCAAGGCTACTATGATAAAAGAAATTTAGAGTATTACCAACATAGAATTTAGACACACAAATTTACAAAATTTGAAGGGTTGATTTTCTTTTTAAATATGTATTTTCTTATTGAAAAAAATACAAAATAGAAAAAATAGTATAAAGTACGTGTTTTATAAAGCAGTTAGAGCACTTGTCCCGTTAAAAAACTCGCCGCAAGCGGCTCGTTTTTTAACATGGACGCGTGCTATAAGATGATGCTTTATAAAACATGTACTTTAATATACTATTTTTAATAAACAGTCTGAGAAAAATGTTTTTTTTTTTAATTTTATTTTATAGTTAGCAATGACAGACAAAAAGTAGCAAAAGTAATAGTAAAATTTTATTAAGATGTCATCGTCATTTTATTTCTTACGTTTTATCAAGTTAAATTTATATTGTGACAAAAATGAATTATTCAAATGTAGAAATGATCGATATGATTTATGTTTTGGGCGCTAGTGATAAAAATGATTTATTAGCTACAAGAATTTATGACGAACGATACAAAGAGCGAGACACCCTGATAAAAAGACATTCGAAAAGCTAATGGAGAGATTTGGAACTACAGGAAGTGTGGCTTATAAAAAAAATGACCGAGGAAAACGGGTATGCACCGAAGGAAATGAATTCAACGTTCTCACCGGAGCGCGGCGAGTAGAATACTTTTAAAATTCGTTGGCAGGCCGCATAAATATCGCTTTTAAAATTCGTTGGCGGGCCGCATAAATATCGGCCGCGGTATGTGCATCCCTGAGTCCCTGAGCTAGATAAACTGATTAAAGCACCTTAAATTAGTAAAATTAAAAAAAAAAACATTTTTCTCAGACCTTTTATTAAAAAAAAAATATTACGCCAAAGTGAGCAAAAATAACTAATAAACCTTTTAACAAAAGTTGTAGAGGGCAAAAAACTCTACAAGATAAAATATTAAAATACAGGTTGTTCCACGTGAAAAAAATAGTAAATTAATTTTGAAATGTGAAAAGTTGACAGGTTTGTAGAGCACACCCTGTACAAAATATGGAATGTTCTGAGGGTCTTGAGCCTTAAATTAGTTTTTATCTTTGACACCTTCGAGAATGTTTCGAATGTCTCGAGTTAATTCAATTATATTTCAAATTTTAAGGTGGCAAGTTTTTTCTTCCAAAAAAGAATATTTTTAAATAACTTGGCAACATTGTAAAATAATTAAAAACTATGTTCGTCACGATACGCGGAATATTGAGGGAATTTTAAAAGTGCAAAAATATACAGGGTGTTCTATTTAAAAAAAAAATAAAATCTTAGTCCTCTTTGTTGAGCCACCCCATATAGAGTCAAAAATAATTTTGCGTTATAACTCACTTACTGTCCTTCAACTTTTATATTAACATTTTTTGTGTATTATAAATGCAAACCGAGATGCAAACGGAGTTATTCTACTTTGCCACACTAAATGGCCACCCTGTATATGCAATGTAAATCGTTATAGAATCTATTTAAATTATTTTTGCTTTGTGAGTGTTTTGCATAGTAATTAGGGTTTATTACTCTCTTCCAATCTCAAACAGAATATAGTGAAATTTAAGACCCCCGGGACATGGCTGGATATTGAAAATTTGTTTTACCTGCCACTGTAATTTGCCTGCGATAACATTAAGGCACGATGGGGATTTATTGCATTAATAATACTTTATGGCAGGCAATAAGTCAGTGAAAAAGCTTGTTACCCACTTAACTACCTAATAATAATATTTTCAATATACCGGGATATAGGTAAGCAGTTTGATCATCTAATCCCTTCCTTAGACGTGAATAAATAAACATCAATTAAGTCAACAACAATATTTGCCAAGATTTACGACCTTTATCAAAAATGTCAATCAGCCTAAATTATTTTACACATTTTTGTGGTGGAAATTTTTAGTTGATAGCACGGCTTAAGCCTGGTAATTCATTAAAAGCAAACTTGATCTCCGTTCAGATTTATATTTGATATATTTATACAGTGAGCTTAAAAAGGTTGGAATAAATTCGTTTAAAATTCAGGTGATTATTTTCTGGAAAAACGCTTGGACATGTCGATTATTATTTTTAATTGCGAATTTTTGACATAAGAAATGTGTATACAGGTTGTCTCAAGAAGAACATATACCGTCAACATTAATTTTTTTAAATAGAACACCCTGTATATTATATTATTTTTAAATTCTACGATACATTCTAAACACTTTTTGTATAACATACCATGTAGCATTTTTAAAAATTGCCACTATTGACTTTGTGGGGAATGTAGATTTACCTTGATTCGTACAGTAATATTTCCACAAAAGTGCATATTTTATAATTATTATTTTGTTCGAAAAATTGTTAATTAGGTTGTATCATCCTTGTTTATCGAACGTTTAGTCAGAGTATGGGGGGAACGCACTACTTCTGTTTTCTGTGGTTGATGGCATCAGGCGCCGCACATAGGTGGACCATATAATTCCGTTTTTGCGTCTCGGTCAAGTCGCAGACTGTCCATTTCTACTTTTGGCGATTTTATGTTTAAACGGGGTTGTTTAGAATTACTTTCTTCATTTCGTTATTTAATTTAGGTTCTGGTAAAAGCCCAGACTCTCGTATCGTTTGATCTTTTGTAGTGTGTCTCTGTTCTCTTCTTTTTTTGTTGGTGTTAAGTTAGCAACACTTAGTCAGCTGATTTTGTTGGAGAAGGGGGTGTTTTTAGAGTTCTTGCGGCCTTTTAAGTTTTACTTTCTGAAAATACCTTCAGAGAAGAAGGTCGAGCCCGTCGCCGTTGGGCCATTTTTTTAAAAGACCACGAGGTCTCACCCGACTTTTAGAGGTAAGCTGCTTTAATTTCTTTTGTTCTTGGTTTGTTGTTTGTGGGAATTCAGTGGGTAATTTTCCTTTCTATCATGTTTAGGGGTTTTGTGTTTTGGCTTATTTTTGGTTTTGCCGTTCACGGGGATGTAAGGTTAGGAAACCACCTACCTCATGTGCTCCCAGTAGAAAAATAACGAGCTACTACATCAATTCCACCTGGCCAACCAGAGAAAACCACATGGGGCCGTCCTGATCGATGGATCCAGCCATACAGAGTCAGAGTGATATAAAAGTTGCATAGCCGCATTTTTTTTTTGATTTAATTAAAGTTACAGTCACCATATTTCCACCATAAGCCATTTCAATTCATTTTATATTTCAATTAATTAACTAAAATTTAATCCATAACCTTTGTTATGTAAATAAACATTGTAAAGCTATCTTGGCAAGGGGTAACACTTTGTTAACCACAAGCTATTAAAATATTTACAAGGTTCTAGAATCTTCCCTGAGGTTACACCAAATTTTAATTTAAATCCTTGCGCCCGGAAAGGCTGTTTTTTTTTATCATGCTTATATAATTTGATTTTTTTTCTACCATATAAAATTAACCTCAACTTTTTTTATTTAATAAAATCTATATTGTTTGTGTGGGAAAACTTTGGTTTTATTTATTGCATAGATTTTTCAATAGAACTGATATACGGTATATTTTCCTGGTTTGGACATCGATCAAACCAGGTGGCGCCCAAGGCAAACCAAAGACGAAGGGAAGGTGTAAGTATATGGACCACGACCTAGTGCCTCCACATAAAGAGCTACCGTCAGCAGATAGTGGCAACCTGTTGTCCATGACAAAAGATTGCTATTGTCATAACCATATCTCCAAAATCAACGGTTTTCGATATATTGACATTTTTTCTGTGTACGAAAACTACAATTAAAAATGAACTCTTTACATCTATTTAGTCTATAATATTTACATAATTAAATTTTATTTTAATAAATGTTGAAATTGACCGCCACCAACTTCCTGGCAATATGCAAGTCGATCTTTGAATTCTTCCAAAACGTTATGGATTACCTGGGGCTCTATGAATCTAACCTAATGCGTTATTCGAGCTTTACGTTTATCAATATTGTTAGGTCTGTTAAAGTATACCTTAGATTTTAAATAGCTCCACAGAAAAAAATCTGGTGACCTTGCCGGCCATTCTATTGGACCCCGTCGACCAATCCACTTGCCAGAAAAGACTGTATTTAAGTACTCACGCACCGGGCGTGTATAATGGGCTGGTGCTCCGTCTTGCTGGTACCATAAGTTATTGTTGGGAATGTCTGGCTCATCTGGATTTGGTTAGAGTACAGCAAGTGCCGGTATTAGCTCAAATTCTAAAAATTCTAGATACAGTTCGCCATTTAACGTACCATCAAAAAAGAAGGGACATAAAATCCGGTTATCAACAATTCCAGCCCAAACATTCACTTTTTGCGGGTATTGTGTGTGGGACTCCACGATCCAGTGGATTTTCCTTGGCCCAATATCGACAGTTTTGGCGATTCACATGCCTATTTAGAGTAAACGATGCTTCATCAGAGAACACAATTCTTTTTAAAATTTAAGGATCTTCAATGTATCTGTTCATCATTATTTCGCAAAATTCTGTTCTTCTATCAGGGTCATCTTTATTAAGTTCATGAACCAATAACTGTACCCTATAGGGATGCCATTTATTTTTGTGTAAATAATTCAATACGGTTGCTTGACAAGTATTATTTTCTGTGGCCATACCGCGAGTAACACTATGGTGGTTTTCTTGGACAGCTAAGAGGACATTTAACTGCACATCTTCTGAAATCCTAGGTCGACCTTGAATATAATTGTCTCTAACGCCCCAAATCCCTATATTTTTTTACAATTTTACTAACAACAGATTGAGATATTGGTGCTCGGTTTGGGTACTTATTGTTAAATAACTCACACACTTCTGTTTGGGTTCGCATCCTATCTCCATAGCCAAACATCATTAGTACCTCTATCCTATCTTTTTCACTTAGCCGCTCTATTTTTACAGAATTACAGATCTACACAATTTGAAGAATTTTTGACAAGAAGTAAATGTCTGTGTCAAAATAAATTAATTCAGGTAATATGTTACAATAATAATAAAGAAATGCGCAATTAAAACTAAAAATCCACGGATCTCAGCATTTTTTCAGAAAAATATTAAAATGTCAATATATCGAAAACCGTTGGTTTTGGAGATATGGTATGTTATACAAAAAGTGTTTAGAATGTATCGTAGAATTTAAAAATAATATAATATACAGGGTGTTCTATTTAAAAAAAGTAATGTTGACGGTATGTTCTTCTTGAGACAACCTGTATACACATTTCTTATGTCAAAAAATTACTATTACTATTTGTACACTAGTTGTTAATTAAATGCTCAAAGTGGGCCTCATTATTTGCCAGACAGTACCCAAGTCGATCATAAAACTCTCGAAGTGTGTTACTCAACATATACGGTGTTATAAGAGCAAGTCCTGTGCGGATTCTTTCGCAGAGTTCGTTTAAATTTTCTGGACGATTTTTGTAGACACGATTCTTCAAATGACCCCTCAAGAAGGAAGTCCAGTGGAGTCATATCAGGAAATCGAGGTGGCCATTCTAATGCACCACGTCTTGCAATCAGCCTCCCTGGGAATTGGTTGTTTAGAAACTGCATGGCTACCCTTGAATAATGGGGCGGAGCACCGTCTTGTTGGTACCATATTTCACCTACATTTCTATTTTGTTGAATGGCAGGAACTATACAATCTCTAAGGAGCTCCAAATACTTCTGTCCTGTTAATGTACCTTCTATGAAAAAAGGTCCGATAATATTGTCACCCAATATTCCCGCCCAGACATTAACTTTCTTAGGATATTGGGTGTGAAGTTCTTCCATCCAATCGGGGTTATCTCTAGACCAAATTCTACAATTGTACCTATTAACTTGGCCGTTCAAGCAAAAAGTAGCTTCGTCGCTGAATACAATTTTGTGCGCAAAATAAGGATTTCGGTTCATATTTTCCATCATGATTGCGGCGAATTCATTACGGTGGACAGGATCATCCTCTAAAAGTTCTTGAGTGTAATTAATCTTGTACGGCTTTAATTTGTTTTCCTTCGAGATAGTCCTTACAGATTTTTGGCAAATTTCGGCATTTAGAGCTAAGTGATTGGTACTTACTTTTGGATTTTCCTCTATTTGTAATAAAACGTTTAATTTATTTTCATCACTTGTAACAGTTTTTGGACGTCTGGTTTTAGGTAAACTTTTTATGAACCCTGTTTCCTGGTAACGTCGACAAGTTCTGTGTACGGTGGACTTTTTAATGGGTTTGTTAGAATAGCGGTCAATAAACAGGTCTCAGACTTCTTGATATGTCCTTGTTTTATTTCCATATCCACGAAAAATCAAAATATCAATACGTTGGGTCTCTGAGAGAACAAAAGCCATAATAAAATTATAATTTTATACTCAATACAGTTATTAAGCTGCTTAACTGACAGTGATTTGTTTAATTTGTCATTGTTGTAGCATGGTAACGCGACGGCAATTGTTTTCAAACAAACTAAAGGGGGCATTCCGATACGGGAGACCGCGACAAGCGACCGAGACCGAGAGACCGCGACGTGCGACCGCGACGTACCGCTTTAACGGATTTGTATGTGGTACTTTCCGATGCAAGCGACTGCGATGCGAGCCGGTAGGCGTGGCCATCGTGCGACCAACGGTCGCGCGACCACACTGCTCTGGAAGCAGTGATACGCTGCGACCTGCATAGTTTATTTTAATTATTTTATACCTAGAGAGGGTTGAATGGCGACGTTTTCTACTCAGGAAGATGAATTGTTCATCGATTTAGTGTCTAATCACCCACCATTATATGACAGCACTCTCCAGGCTTATAAGGATAGTATTTTATTTAATTTTTTGTCTTTTTTCTTGCAATAAAGCCAACACAATTATATCTTCGTCCTCGTCTTCCAATAAACGTTTTAGTGAATGTTTTCTTACTTTAAGATTGTTAGACATGGTTTTCTGAAACGTACACAATTACTAAATTAAACTGCCGCATTTTTTACGTGCAGATTTAGCGGTTTTGAAGATATTTAAGCGTTCCAGTACTTTCGACTGAAAATGCGATGTTGTCATATCTCAGCAACTAGTAGAGATAAAATTAAAAAAAATTAGGATCTTGCTAAGCTTGAGACGTCCAATTCATTGGAGTAAAAATAAATGGGGCATTCAATTTAAAATAAGGAAACGACTATGTGCAGCGCAAAACTAGGGAATATGGCAACAGTGCCGATATCATTTTTAAATAAATTCCGCATGCCGAGAAACCTCTCACTGCCGAATTTTTTAAGCGCATCTTTAGCGGTTTTGAAGATATTTAAGCGTTCCAGTACTTTTGACTGAAAATGCGGTGTTGTCATATCTCAGCAACTAGTAGAGATAACATTTTAAAATATTAAGATCTTGCTAAGCTTGAGACGTCCAATTCATTGGAGTAAAAATAAATGGGACATTCAATTTAAAATAACGAAGCGACTATGTGTAGCGCAGAACTGGGAAATCTGGCAACAGTGCCGATATCATTTTTTAATTCCGCATGCCGAGAAACCTCTAACTGCCGAATTTTTTAAGCGCAGCTTTAGCGGTTTTGAAGATATTTAAGCGTTCCGGTACTTTCTACTAACCCGGTATATCAGCAGTCTCAAATGTTACTTTAAATGTAGTAGATACTAAGGAACAATTAACATAGAAAAATTTACAGTCCTTTACAAAGATGCAACCGGGGAGGACATTGAAAATGCCGAAGCAGAGTGCAACGCTTGTGACTATTGTGAGATTTGTGATCTGCGAAAACTCATAGATTTGAATGTTATATTTAGGTAGCTGATATAAGGTTTATTGATTCATAATATAAAAAAATAGTAAAATAAAGGTTATAAATTCTAACGCGCCTCTAAGGTATGGTTTGGCTAGAGCAGTCAGCGGCCGCGGCTGGCGTTCGCGATTGGTAGCTCGGTACTGGTTTAATGCGATTTGTATGTACACGGTTTCACTGCCGCAGCTCAGCGACACAGCGTTCGCCGTCAATTGCAGTGGCTGCGTTAGGACTGCTAAAGAGACCAGTCCAGCCGTGATCGCTCAGCAGAATGCCACCGTTTTCGGCAATTGCTGACGAGTGTTTGATAGAGGAGGTGCAAAAGTACCCCCCTTTATACAACTATAAGAACGAAAATTACAAAAATGTTGTAATGAAAGAAAATGCATGAAAAAAAGTGGCAGCAAGTGTAGGGAAGAACGGTAAAGTGTACAAAACCATTCTGTTTATTTTTCAGCATTACATTACAAAGCTTATAATTAGGGTAGACTGGGGCAACTGCGAAGCCCTTTTTAATAGTTCAAGTTTATTTCCTTCCTACTTCAAATATACAATATTTATAAAAGTGTCTTTGTAAAAAAGTAATAGTTTAATATGTTTACTTTTCATACTGCATAGGGCACTCGTGAATTATTTTTGAGATTTGAATGATTTTTTTTGTACCGAAATTTTACACCTAGGTACCCCAAAAAGGGAAAGTGTAAAATCGGAATACAATTTCCATGCATGTTCGCAGAAGTGGTAATGGGAAAGTGTAAATGGTTAGCCAAGCAAATCATAAAAACGAAAAATTAAAAGGTATTAAAAGGTATTAAAAGGTAAAGAAAAATAATAAGTAATCCAAAATAACCCTCAAAAAATTCCTAATAACAAGAATAATATTTTTATAAACGTATTTATCCGTTCAAAACCCAATGTTTGGCTTTAATCTCTAAAACAGTAGGAGTTATTCCCAAGGAGAAACTAAAACAGAAAAGAAAATTTAAGTTTAAAAATTCGAATAATTTTATGGAACTTGTTAAATATTGTATCCCGCAAATTTCACATTAAAATGAAAACCTCCTCGGCGTGTTACTACCGGTTCAGGAAAACGAGTCACTATATCGTCTAGCTATACTATATCGACATCATCGGTGAGTGGCCATAAAAAAATTGTATTTTAGTTTTCTAGTAAACTTGATTTCAAAGCCGTTGTCAACAGTATTTACCTGGCCAATAAAATGTTTCTTTGATTTTGGTAATGTATATTTAACCAGTACCCAGTCTTCAATGGAAATATTGTCTTTGTTTATTTCAGGAATCTGATCTTCGCAGTCCGATTCTAAAGTGAAACTTTTATCCGATTCCATAAAAGGTACACTTTCATAATCTGATTCACTGGAGCTGGATTCAAATTGATACGGACTTGGCCGACTTTGTTTACTCTTTCGGTCAATTTTCATAGCTGGTTTAGATATAGTAGTGAACTTGTAGAGATTTTTGACTGACTACTTGCGATAGTACCTGCAATGGTTTGGCCATCTTGAATTAAGCGCTTTCGTTTCCTTGGATTAGAAGAAGGACTCTGTCGGAGCGAATCAAGTAGTAGATCATCAAAACTTGCCTTCTTTTCTTGCCGATTTTCGGTTGTAGCTGGTACTACAGGTTCAGTTATAGGCTCCTGATGATTATTTAGTATATTTCTTCATTTTGATCAGAGCTGACAATTACTTTGAGATTGGTGGCACTAGATGCTGGAGGAGCTGTAAGTAATTCTGCATTAGATACTAGTTTCCTTTTAAATGAAGCGCCAGATGTAGAAGGCTTTACTGTTTTTAACATTGACTGTTCGGAAGTAGCGGTTTTTTCTGTTACATTCGGTGCTACAGAATCATGTTCGTTCCTTTCAATATCAATGCGTTCTGGCCTCGGTTGTAAATCTGTTACAGATCTTTGATTTTTTAAGTGTTCCTGCCATCTTTTTAGGGCATCGATGTCATACTTTTCTTTAGGAATAACATGTCTATTAAATGGAACAATACCACCCTTTCTGAATCCTGTTTTTATGATTCCGGAATCTACTTCAGCCCAGGTTTTCACTAGCAATGTGGCGAAGTCTCTTTTTGATAGTCATTGTCCCTGATGACGTCTTTGCCATGTTATTACTTCCCTCTCCCATATTGCCTTAAAGGATCTAAACATACTCAAATCGAAAGGTTGAAGTAAATGACTTGTATGGGCTGCAGTTTAGGTATATGAATATTTTCTTCTTTTGCGGCTTGAATTAATAAGCAATCCACATGCGAGACATGCCCATTATATATAACAATAATTGGTGCCTGATCACGAACCAAAGGAATAAAAGTCTTTAGAAAGTAATTTCTAAATATTTCGGAGGTCATCCATCCATTGGCGCTGGCTGCATTTACGGTGTCTTTGAAGAAGTCTTCATTTCTTTCTGAAATCCAGCAATATTATTGCCTTTAAATATTATCAATGTTATTGCATTTAAATATTATCAATGGTGGCAATTTTCAACCACTAGCACTTGCTCCAGCCAGGACGGTTATATTTTCTCTGCCCGATCCAGCAATAATGCTTGAAGAGGGGTTGCCTTTCGCGCCAGCAATTTTAAGACGAGAATGATCTGTACACAGTGAAGTCTCATCTAAATTGTAAATACATTCAGGACGATCCTGAAGACCCAACTCCAATATAGCCTTTTCCAATAAAACAAAATATTGGTCTATTATGAATGGGTCCGTAGATTTCTTTCTGCAGTACTCTAAGCTTTGTGGTTTCTTGATACTCAAAGAGTGACGTTGTTTAAACTTTATTAGCCAGTCTGTGCCTGGCATATTGTTCTTAAAAGGATTGGGAATATTATTTAAAGTTACAAAGTCCCGAACTTTTTCTTGAAGCTCTCTCGAAGTTAATCAATATCCCCACTTCTCCATTGTTTTTATATTTTCGGCCAGTTGACACTTATCTTGCCAAGAAAGTATTGGAGGTCGGCCCTGTGTCTTGCTTTTTTCGCCACGGCGGCCGTTATTCTACAGTAGATTGTAATGTATGGGATTCTGAATTCGGTACTAGCCATCGACATGGTTAATTCACCTTGATTGACGGCATTTACTGCAGCATTTAATTGCGCCTCCCCATA
Source organism: Polydrusus tereticollis (assembly GCA_963920685.1). Classification (NCBI taxonomy): domain Eukaryota; kingdom Metazoa; phylum Arthropoda; class Insecta; order Coleoptera; family Curculionidae; genus Polydrusus; species Polydrusus tereticollis. The sequence continues at coordinate 29,959,823 of OY987336.1, forward strand.
GGCAGCTTTATCGGACTTTCTTTTATAATTTCGTACCATGACGTCCACTCTCTGTACAGAATAAAAGCTTTAAGTGTCAGTGCCAATGAACTTTAGCATTCCCAGGAAAATGGGGCAAGTGTAAACTAACCTTTACACTTTCCCCATTACAACTTTCACACATGCCCCACATTATGTTTTTTATGGGGGAAGTGCAAACCTGTTCGTGAGTAAAAACCGCTTTTAGATTTGGTCGGTATATAGGATTTTAAAGCTACAACAATTGACTAAACATAAGAAAATGCAATAAAACTAAAAGTATATTATAAGTTTTTACCTTTGACCAATTTTTTATGGAGATATCACACACTATTCAACGGACCGATTCGGAGGTTATGTTACAAATGACTACTCAGAAAGAAAAAAACACCTGGTAACTCGCCGGGAGTAGATAATTCAACAGCGCTAACGTATAGTTAGTTGCCTCGAACCACACAGACAAGTAAACTTTCAATATTGCCTGATTGGCGCTCTGATTTTCCACTTACCCCATTTTTACACTTGCCCCCGTCTACCCTATACCATATTCAAATCCAAGATTATGCATACGAAGGAAATATTGATCAGTACTTAATGACAACCGTAACTCTATTTCGATTGGGCAAGCGGCAATAAAACTAAAAGGCCCTGGGCGACCGGGTTGAATTTAGTTTACCCGTGATTTTCGCATTATTGCATTGTATCGTTTGGTATTATTGTTTGTTATCAATATTTTGATATAAATATTTGTTTGTTTCTGACCGTTGTATTTGATTGTATACAGGGTGTTTCAGAAGTGCTAACCTGAACTAACCTGAATATGTGTCCGGAGTTGCCCCGTTTTGATGTACAGAGTGTTAAAGTTTTTTTAAAAAAATCGTTTTTTTTTTTATTTCTGTAAATATCCTTTTCCCGATTTTATTGCAATTTGGTACCGTCATTCATAATGATAAGAGGCTGAATTAGCCCTAACTAGATTAAATTTATAAAGTCCAGTGGCGTCCCGGGAAACACTTCAACGAATATTATTGACAAAAAAATGCACGCCACTGACTTTTTTCTAATTTTGATATTTTGATATACCAACTAATGATACAATTTTAAAATGTTTTTATTCTTTGACGTCTTAATCAAATTGATTTGTTTACTTGGTATGCTGCAGCTTTGATTTAAATATGGTATAGTATAAATTCAAGTGTTAATATGACGCTTGTCGAAATGGAGGAATTTGTGCTAACATCTCCTCTTCGTCTTCTTCCTCCAACAACAGCATGCAACTAATGTTATCGGCGTTCATTATAAATCATAGATAAGCGCTTCCACTACGAAATACGAATATGATCTGAAACGCGCTGCTCCAGCCGCGCCAGCCAAACCACCTTGTGGCGACGGCCGATTGCTATGCTCGATCGCGAACGGCAGCCGCACCCGCTGACTGCTCCAGCGAAACCATACGTTTACTCTCGACTTGTTCTGATCCCGATCATTTTAATTCGGTGTGACGTCAGGGACAAATGCAGCACAAGAATTTTGTTGAATTCCGTACCCATACTAACGTGCCCGTGCGATAATATAAACATTTTGAATGTTAAAATGCACGCCACTGACTTTTTTCTAATTTTGATATTTTTTTCGGATATACCAACTAATGATACAATTTTAAAATGCTTTGATACTTTGACGTCATAATCAAATTGATTTGTTTACTTGGTATGCTGCAGCTTTGATTTAAATATGGTACCTATAGTATAAATTCAAGTGTTAATATGACGTTTGTCGAAATGGAGGAATTTGGGCTAACATCTCCTTTTCGTCTTCTTCCTCCAACAACAGCATGCAACTAATGTTATCGGCGTTCATTATAAGTCATACATAAGCGCTTTCACTACGAAATACAAATATGATCTGAAGCGCGCTCCACCCGCGCCAGCCTGCACCCGCTAATTGCTCCAGCGAAACCATACGATTACTTACGACTTGGTCTGATCCCGATCATTTATCTCGGTGTGACGTCAGGGACAAATGCAACACAAGAATTTCGAATTCCGTACCCATACTACGTGCCCGTGCGATAATATAAACATTTTCAATGTTAAAAAGGACGTTTTCAAAAAGGTCCCCCAATGACGAGCAGCCAACTTTCCGTTCATTTTGAAACTTAAACATTATTTTAACAGACAATTCGTAACAATATCTATTACAATTAAACAAATCAACTGTTAATATAGAGAACTAATCTTAATTCTAATAAGCTTTGCTCATAATCAGGAACGTTTTCTATAGAATCACAAAACTTTAATTGAACAGCCTGCAAAAATCACAAATGTAGCTAACCCTTTTCAACATCAGCACACGCTTCATGAGGCCACTGATTACAAGCTTGACAGCAAATTCAATCTTCATCATTATCTTCTTGACAGATTAAACAAGTTGTTGCATTTTGAGTCGCTAATATTGATGATTTTGATGTTTGAGATATCGTTGTCTTTCGAGTTGCAGTCGATTTCTTGGCCCTTTTTATTTTAGTCGGGTCCTTAGTTTTCTTACCTTTCAGTTGTTGCATTTTAACTACAGGAGGCTTAGCCTTTTTTGCCTTATTTTCAATGAGCGTATTTTTGTAGGGGGAGGATGTTAAAATCTCACTTTTCTCATCGTTTCGTCGTCGACTCACAGCTCTCTTTGCTGCAGCGCTTGGGACTAGAGATAGCCGATGAATTACAGTGATTATTTACCTCATCCATTATAAAAGCGGGTTGATTTTCACCTGATTATTCAGCGATAATCTCCCGCTCTCCGGTGAAAATCACCCTTGTCAAAAGTGAAAATCACCCTTGTCAAAAGTGAAAATCTCACCCGTCAGAAATCGTTAGTAATCTCCCGCTCTCCGGTGAAAATCACCCTTGTCAAAAGTGAAAATCTCACCCGTCAGAAATCGTTAGTTTTTTATTTGGTAAATAATCTTCAAAATACATTTCGGGATTGGGAAATAATGAGAAAATCATTCTCAGATTTTTGCCATTAGGAAATCGCTCTCGGGCAAGCCCTCGAGGGATTTCCGCGGCAAAAAATCTTCGGGATGATTTTCGATAATTTCCCTATCCCTTAATATATTACTACAGAATATTTCCCTCATATATAAAAAATCTCATAAGAAGTGTGGTCTTTCGCAAGAATTACAGCGATAATTCCACAGTAGAAGCGATAATTCCACAGTAAGCGATAACCACGGTTACCGCAAAAACTTTTATTATTGAACTTACTTATGTCAATCTGCGACATTTAAAAAGTGAATTGATTACAAATCAAGATTTAATTTAATTTTAAGTATATTTTTAATAAATTTGTTACTTATTACGTAATTTATTGTACAATAATGTTTTTTTTTTTAATATGAAATACAATTTTTCAGGAAATATTCCACCGAATACCACTCGTGCATCAAAAATAACCAGATAATTCTGCTTTCAAGCGTGTTGTAGTATTGTAACTGCATTCGGTTATTTTCATTTTTGATTAAATCTCGAAAAAGCCCTCCTTCTTCGAAGTCGGGCTCTTTCGGATTTAATCAAAAATGAAAATAAACTCATTCAGTTACAATACAACACGCTTTCAATCAGAATTATCGGTAATTTTGATGCACTAGTGGTATTATACCCGACAATTGCTTTGCTTGTTGACGGTTGAGTATTAACATTCTCCTTTTCATTGACGTCGAAGGCTCCTGAGGCAGATCTTCGGGTGTACCCGTATTGGCGTCATTGCAAATGTTCACTTCAGCTGCTGAAGTCTGATGCTGAAAATCTAAATGTGTGAAATTATTTGGATTCAGAGGCAGAAGTCCGGTGCATTGAAATCCAGATTTTGCTCCAGATCCAAACGTGCAACGCGAGTGAAAGCTGGCGACACCATTGCAGCTATTTCATATTCTGTTATTCTTGCACCGGAGTTTGCCCTCATCCACAACCCACAGGCCTCAAAATATGGATCTTTGAATGACTTTATAACAGCCCTGTCTAAGGGCTGCAGTTTGTGGGTCGTGTGTGGTGGGGTGCTGAACATGTGCACGTGGCTTTCTTTTGCGTAACTTATGACAGCAAGATCTTTATGACTGCTATGGCCATCTAGGATTAAAAGCACAGTCTTCTCTTTAGGTGGCTTTGAGAATTTCACAAAGTGTTGAAGCCACTTTAAGAAGAAGTTAGCGTTCATCTATCCGTTTGGCTGTGCCAAGGCTACACTTTCGGATGGAGCACCAATCATCAACCTTTCATTAACTCTGTCTGGGAAAAATAAATAGTGGTGGGATAAAATACCCAGCAGCACTCATGCAGAACATAACTGTGACATTTTTACCTCTCTCAGCAGAAGTCAACTTACCAACTTGACGATTACTTTTGAGTGGCATTACTTTAGCCTGCTTCTGGATGGTGCTGACCCCTGTCTCGTCGCAGTTATAGATGGCCGATGGGCCAAAATTATATTTTTCACAAATATCTTTCAAATTGTTAAAGAACCATTCAATTTGAGGCCTACTTAAACCAACAGCTCTTATCAGGCTCGTTGACTCGGGCCTTCTCAAGCTGAGATCTGGATGGCGTTTGATAAAATCGTAGTAAAAATGTTTACCAGCACTTTTTTTGGTCATGTTGAATCGATGGTTCAGTTTTAATTGCTCCGCGAGATCGAAAGCCAATTTCAGAAATTCTTTTCTAGTTAAAGGCATTCACCTATTTGACATATCCACTACGTGCGCAATTAGAGCTTCTTCGTACTTCTCGGTAAAAGTTGGGTCAAATCTTCCTTTTTTGAGTGGTAGTTTTATTTCTCCTCCTCGTTTTAATTTTTTAATGTAGTCGAACAGTGTACTTTTTGGCACATTGTAGACTTCAGATGACTTTCTCAGGAAGAATTTTTTTGACATGACCTTATCGATGACTTTTTTCAATATTTCATGTTTGGGGGTATTCTCACATTTCGTGGTTCGTCGTACATTTCTACATTGAACTGGTCTAAATGGATTCAAATGGACATTTGCTTTGAGAACATCTGTGCAAGAAGCTGTGAAGCCGTTAAGGGTTGTTATCGCCTTCTTTTTCAATGCTGAGGATCTTCTAAAAACTCTTTAAATGCATCCAAAGAAAGTAATCCAATTATGTCAGATCAGGCGAACTTCGCGGCCGCTTTGGGGATCTCGTTCATTTAGGTATGCTCTAACGGGGAAAATGGAGAGGTGCTTTATTTTGTTGAAAACCTAACCTGAACTTACCAAAATATTTTCAACGTTTTCTAATATCTCTGTTATTGAAGAATCTATAGCATTCTTAAGCAATGTGCTTTCCAATATTTCCTGCTTTCAAGTTACGTCTGTTGTTGTTGTTACTGTTGGGTATGTGTTTCCGCCATCAAGTAGGAGTTTTGGTCGTGCGAGTGTCTCCTCTCGTTGACAAGAAGTATCATTGCGGACAAAAACCAAAGTCTTGCCTAAATTGGTGATGGAAGCCGTGTCCAGGATATAAATAGCTGACTGTACCGTGTCAGAAAAATAATTATTACATTTTAGTCCAAGTCAGTTTCACTGTCACTGTCGTCATTCTCTTTCTTCTCTCCACTATAGGTTAACTTACAACAAACCACACTGTGCTCACTGGCCTGCGTGTCAAAGCTGCCGCTTCCTTCACTGCACCAAATTTTAAAAAACCACGTTCAAGAAGGGTGGTGTACTAGTTTCTTCACACGGACGAAACATTCTTAGATATCACGTTTAATTGGCAACAAATAACTTCTTGTCTAAACCAATACAAACATCTAACTGAATTTAAAAACCAAAAATCGGCATATTTAAATAACTAAAATAAACCTATTTTATTTTACCCTAATTATTTTAAGAGGATTACTGAGAAAATATAATAATATAATAGTCTTTAAATAGATCCGTACCTGGAGTGCCCAGATCAGGTGGCCGAATTTTACTCACACAATAGCTTATTATGACGGTAAGGGATTAGCATTTATAATGAGTTTGTAAGATAGATAGACGGACTTTAGATGTTGGGATAACTTTGTTTGATGAGGCGCCAAGACCAGCCCCCACCCGGAGATCCGATCGGGGGGGGGCGAGTTTAACTCCGGAGCATTTTTATCTTTTTTTCTACGGTTGACAACGTGACGTTGTTGCTGATTTATTTAGTATAAATTTACAATTTATAAATTTTACAATATTATTATTAAGTCTGCTTAAGTTAAGCAGTGCAACTTTTACGCAGAAAATTTTAATTCTTAATTTCTATCAATTTTAAATTAATTTTACAACAAAATTAATTTTAAATTTTGCAGCAAAACCCTTTCACTATATCACATTATTACAACAAAAAATTATTTATAAAAAGAATATAAACCTAAATACACAATACAGGGTGCCCGAAATTGGTGCTGACAGTATTGCGATCTCGGAAACTAGAAGAGATAGAAAGACGGTTAAATGGGGAAAGTTTTAGGCAATTATGTAAGTAGTTTATTGGTACTTACGGATCGATTCTGGTTCTTTTGGCTTTTGAGATATTTTGAATAAACCAAAATGTTACATTTTCTTAGATCGGTAGTAACTTTTTTATTACCCAATATTTTTAAAATCCGAAATAGTTATTTATGTATCTAGGGAATTATAATGGTCTTAATTACCGAGGGCAAAGTTTACGTCCCGAGGGCCTTTGGCCCGAGGGACAGCAATTATTGCCGAGGTAATTGAGACCCTTATAATTCCAGTGATACATAGATAATTTTATTTCTGACCGATTTTAGTAACATTTTGTTCATTTTTAAAGTGGAATAAATGTTTCAATAGATGACAATCAAATTGACATTAGATGTCAATCGTTTGATTTTATGTCAAATTTTTCTTAATATCCAAAGGGAGTTATGACCCTTATAATTCCCGCGTAACTAAGACGTTATAAGCTAATAATATACCGGTCAGAAATAAAAACATTTTCATTGCCACTTTTTACATAGAAGGTGCATAATACCTGATCATATTTTGGTTACAACGTTTTGGTTTCCTGTAACCATCATCAACTTTCTTTTCTCTTATGATCGCCATATTGGATTTTTTACTCATCGAAAAGTATCTAATTTTTCCTATACTATGATAACAAAATAAAAATTTAGAACCTCAAAATAACAAAAACATCATATTTACGAACATATTTGGCAACACCGACATATCGGAAAGTTCTTTTGCTTAAGAATTAAAGTTAATTAAGTAAAATATACTAAGGTTCAAAATGTCGACCATTTTTTTTAACGCATCGCTGACATTTTTTTGTACAGATCTAGTTACACGATTAATGGTATTACGGTTAATATGACTCAAAATATTCCTAGTTCGCTGCTCAAGAATTTGGCGAGTTTCAGGGTGATTAAATTCGTATACCTCATTTTTGACAAATCCCCATAAATAAAAGTCCAATGGGGTAAGGTCCGGAGACCTAGCAGGCCAGCGGACAGGACCACTGGTAGACATTACATTTTCACCAAAAGTCTCTGATAAAAATGTTTGTACTTGTCTGGAATTATGCGCGGGACAACCATCTTGCTGCAGCCACACGTTATTAAATTGATCACTGGGAACAACTTCTTGAAGTGCAGGAATAATTTGATTTTGCAACATTGCAAGGTATCTTGGACCGGTCAATGTTTAGTCATAAATAAAAGGACCAATTAGCTGATTTTCTAAAAATAATAAAAAGTATGCAAAAGATCCATCGTAATCATTATAATATTGCTAAATAAATTGTGAAGATAAATAATTCAAGCATTTTTTGCAGTTAATTTAAACCAAAATAAAATATTTCTTACTATTATTATTCCACACCACACATTAAATCCAAATCGTACTTGCAATCTGCGTGGTTCGAGTAATTGCGGGTTTTCAAAAGCCCAGTGATGGTGATTCTTTTTATTAAAGATTCCACAGTTGGTGAAATGTGTTTCATCTGTCCATAAAACATTATCCGAAAATGTGAGATTTTCTCGACATTTACCAAGATACCAATTACAAAAAATGACTCTCCTATCAAGATCACCTTCTTGAAGTCCTTGTATAATTGTTGGCTTGTAAGGATGGTATTTAGCAACTTTTAATACATCGTGAACGGTGGATTTTGGAATTCCAAGCTGTGGGTTAGCGATTGTTGTAGATGAAGTCGGATATTCATTAAAATGTTTTAAAATTATTCTATTACGATTTTCGTTATCTATTCCATATTCTTTCGGACGAGGCTTTTCAAAACTGCCAAATTCTAGTAAGTTTCTAGTCAGTTTAGAAAAATACGCTCTGCTGGGTTGTCGTCTTTCAGGGTACATTCCAAAATAATTATCCATAGTTCTATTCAACGACTTAACACAGGGGTTCTATTCGCATTTCTGTCATTTTTTATATAACACGCTAACATATCAAACTTCTCTTCGTATAATAATAATTTAACGCCATTGTTAATGATGTTTATTACAACGTAGAAAAATTATTTGACGGATTAAATAATTTCATTTGTTTAAAGTTCAAAGCCTTCTATACAAAAATGTTACAATAATAAACTTATCGAAATAGGTATCTATTAGATAGGTACCTACTAGATTTTTCTGATTTTTAAAAAAGTTATTACATTTTAACTTTAATTTAAAGTAGTATAAACTTATATTGTTATTTAATTAACTTTATTCTTAAGGAAAAGAACTATCCGATATGTCGGTGTTGCCAAATATGTTCGAAAATAAAATTTTTTGTTGTTTTTAGGTTATAAATTTTTATTTTGTATTAGTGTTTAGTATCATAGCATAGGAAAAATTAAGTACTTTTCAATGAGTAAAAAATCCAATATGGCGGTCATAAGAAAAAAGAAAGTTGATGATGGTTACAGGAAACCGAAACGTTGTAACCAAGATATGATCAGGTAGGCATCTTCTATGTAGAAAGGGGCAATGAAAATGTGTTTTCGGATTTAAAAAATATTGGGTTTTAAAAAAGTTACTACCGATCTAAGAAAATGCAACATTTTGGTTTATTTAAAATATCTCAAAACCCAAAAGAACCAGAATCGATCCGTAAGCACCAATAAACTACTTACGTAATTGCCTTAAACTTTCCCCATTTAACCGTCTTTCTATCTCTTCTAGTTTCCGAGATCGCAATACTGTGAGCACCAATTTCGGGCACCCTGTATATCAGAACAGTTAGAAAACAAAAATATAATTGTATTATTAAGTAGCCACGTTCTTATTAATTTTTTATATCTTTTTATGTAAATTTCTTCTTTAATTTCTATGGGTAATATATTGTAAAGTTTTCGAGCAGTATATAAGAAGTGTCTTTGTCCTATCGATCTATTTTTAAAGCTAATTTTGATAGTCCTATTTGCATATTTCTAGTACTATAATTGTGATTGATTTTAGGTCCTTCACCCCGGGATTTTTGTTCATGAATTAGTAAGTTTTGACAATATAGTTGTCTAATGGATAATATATTAGATTCTTTAAATAAACTAGTAGTAGGAAAAGTTTCTTTTTTGTTAAGAATGATCTTTAAAATTCTTTTCTATATATTTTCGAGTGGTTTTAGGTACGATGTTCCTACCCCACCCCACCCCATAATGCCATAGTTTAATATTGACTCTACTAATCCATTATACATCAACTTTAAATATTCTATTTTCAGAATCGGTCTTAGCTGTTTAAATTTATAAACAGTTAATTTAATATAAAAATTTCATCGAAGGTGACGGTCCATATACATTTGAAAACTTTCAATGCAAATATCTCGAAAACTATAAAAGTTAGAACAACGCGATTTGGTATAAATGTTATTTGGGTAGGGGGAACTATAGTCTATTTCAAAAAGGTGTAGAGTAATAAAATGGGAAATTCCGTCCAGTTCGGCTCAATTTCGGTGTCGGCCATAGGCGCAGGTAAACTTTTTGCATTAAATTATTTATGATAACTAACCAAAAATATTAGAGAATTAGGTTAACGAGTATTAAGATAAAATAGTATTGTTTGTAATATTAAAATTTTAAGTAATTGCGTAAGAGGATTAGGAAAGGTATGTTTTCTGGCCTGAAGTGTCAAAATCGAAATATTGTGTAGGGAATAGTAAGGTAGTTGATTATAAAGTTACGTTTTGCATTTAACAGGTACCATTTAACAGGTACCGAGTTTGGCTCTGGCCTTTTTGGCTGGATGATATAAATAGGTGGTAATTTGGAATAAACTTCATATATTGTGTGTGTGTATGACCTTAATAAGTATATTTGTTTAGTTTAACGCATCAGTTTTTGCTGTTAAGCCGTATATAGTTTTTACAGTATTATAAGATTAGTAATAAAATGGCAACATTCACACCAACAAAAAGATTTTACAATAATTCTCCACTATCAGTGAGTGAAAAAGTTATTATTTTAAATGTACATGATTGCATAAAATACGACTACTGTACAAGAAACTGTCGACCGATGTTCCCGAATGACTGGAGTTGGAAAGTCCACAGTTTTTAAATTATTGCGAGAGTGAAAGACCGCAGGTCAAGTGCAACCTCCCAAGAAAAGTCCAGGCAGACCAGTAAAAGTCCTTGATGAAGACACCAAAAGTGTAGTTCGAAGAAATATTCACTCTTTTTATTTTAAAAAAGAAATGCCCACCCTAGATAAGATTCTAATGGAGCTTGGCCAGGATGACAGTATTCCGTTTATAACTAGAAAACTTTTATGGACCACTTTAAAAAATATGGATTTTGTCTGGGAAAAGCATAACCGTAAATCACTTTTACTGGAAAGCGATTAAATTGTTTGCTGGCGACGAAAATACTTGAGAAGTATAAAGCAGTACAGAAGAGAGCAGACGAAAATATTTTATCTTGATGAGACGTGGATTAATGAAGAATATATAGTACCAGAATTGTGGCAAGACAAAAATATAACCAGTGCTCGCCAAGCTTTCATGGAAGGCCTGTCAACGGGTATTAAGGTGCCTTCAGGTAAAGGGAAAAGACTAATAATCGCCCATATTGGAAGCGAAGAGGGATTTTTAAAAGAAGGTTTGCTAACCTTTCAGTCTTTCAATGCGGGAGATTACCACGAGGACATGAATTCGAATGTTTTTGAGGACTATTTTGGTGAAATGATAAAATATCTTCCAGCTGATTCAGTAGTAGTTATGGATAACGCAAGCTATCATTCACGACGCACAGAGAAGACGCCAACTTCATCTTGGAGAAAACAAGAAATTATCGACTGGTTAACCACCAAAAGTATTGAATTTGAAGATATTTTGATAAAAAAGGAACTATCAGCTATAGCAAATTTACGCAAACATCGTAAAGAGGAGATGACAGTTCCTCAGATAACGAAGAATATTATGATTTTTTATAATTTAATTTCTGTATAATGTATTTTTTGTATTTTGTATTTTTTTTATAATGTTTAATAAAAAATAAGTTTACCTAATACTATGTACAGGGTTATCCAACCATGACTAGACAAGGCGATTTTTTGACTTTTCCTGTACTTTTATAAAAAAACTGAAATAGCCTTCTTAAGTCATTTTCTCCCGCGAATTCGAATATCTTCAGCAAAAAACAATTGAACATCAAACAAAAGTACTAGGGGTCACTTTGATATTTTTTTAAATGGGATGCCGTATTTTTAATGAGCTTATCCGATTTCTCATATAAATTTTAATCTAAAATGTTGGATTTTTAATTCGAAAACGCCTTTTTTCTTCAGTTTTAAATTCGGAAAATGTTAAAAATAAAAATAAAAAAAAAATAAATAAATTAAAAATCCAACATTTTAGATCAAAATGTATATGAGAAATCGGATAAGCTCATTAAAAATACGGCATCCCATTTAAAAAAATATCAAAGTGACCCCTAGTACTTTTGTTTGATGTTCAATTGTTTTTTGCTGAAGATATTCGAATTCGCGGGAGAAAATGACTTAAGATGGCTATTTCAGTTTTTTTATAAAAGTACAGGAAAAGTCAAAAAATCGCCTTGTCTAGTCTTGGTTGGATAACCCTGTACATAATGCCTAAATTTTATTCTGTTAAAATAAAATTCTTTCCTTTTTAGAGTATAATTTACTTTATTATAATTTTTACGCCTATAATTTAATTTCTGTATAATGTATTTTTTGTATTTTGTATTTTTTTTATAATGTTTAATAAAAAATAAGTTTACCTAATACTATGTACATAATGCCTAAATTTTATTCTGTTAAAATAAAATTCTTTCCTTTTTAGAGTATAATTTACTTTATTATAATTTTTACGCCTATAATTTAATTTCTGTATAATGTATTTTTTTAAAAATGTTTAATTAAAAATAAGTGTACCTAATACTATGTACATAATGCCTAATTTTTATTCTGTTAAAATAAAATTCTTTCCTTTTTACGAATATCCTACCGGCACGCCTTTGTCACACCATTTTCAGTGTTTGTGAATGAATAACAATAGGCAAAACCCATAAATTGACCCAAACCCGGGTAGTACTACCTGCACTTGATGAAAAGAAAGAATTTTGCAATGAAATCAATGCCAAATTATGAAAGTGGCTTAAATATTCGTTGGGTCACTCTGTAGTCCCTTTGCATACCTAATGAGCTTTTATTACTCTACACCTTTCTGAAATAGACTATTAATCTTTGATCCACGCTGATCAGCAAGATTACAGTTTCAGCTAATAAATTAAATTATGAATTGTAAATTATTTTTCTTAACAGAAATGTTCTCTCTTTCCAGTCGTAAACTATTTGGGTGCCTCCAAACACCCTTTCTAGAAATGCGCAACATGATCAAACCCCAAAGATCTCCTATCCACTGCGGAGAAGGTGAGAGTCTATCCGAATGGTTTTGTCCCGTTGAAGAGACACCTCCAGGTAAATTCTCCTACTCGCTGTTTAATATTACAGTGACTTAGGCCCAAATTATCAATGTCCTGGTAGTGATAACAGCCACATAACTTCCATGACAACAATGGTATCCTTAGAAGTTCTTATCTTATAGTTAGAGTTACCACGAGACATTGATCATTTGGATCTTTATTATTACCTTATCTAATTAGGAATTATTTTGACCTATACGGTTTATTTTCTCTTTCAGGTTCAGCTTATGGTCAGAGTGAATGTTCCTCTCTAAGTGTTCCTTTCGCCGAACTCTCCATTTCGTACATGGATGACGTGTCAGAGACGTCATCAAGCTACCTGAGGGACAAAGAGGAAGACGATCAACTGGATGGATTCAGCACAGAAAATAGGAACAGTTTTCGAGGTAACTAATCAACTTTGTAAAGCATCAAAGTCCAAGTCAAAGTCTTCATTTAAAAAATTGCAGGTATTGGGGGAATAGCGTCAACAAGATATTAGGATAATGTTAGAGAAACATGTTCTAATATAAGTTAAACCAGATATAAAATCTTATTTTTCCTATAACGTAAGCTGGCTACTTAAAATAAAACCTTAATAATATTCAATACCGCAAAACTAACAAAGAAATCCACCGCGAAATAAGTCTAGTTTAAAACTATATAAACAGACGACCGTTAAAATCGGTATATTTCACAAAACAAATCAAATTCGGCTCTAGGAATTATTCACTTCTCGAGTTAAGATAAAAAGGTAAATATTCTAAAGTAAATCTATTTATAACTTAGGATCCTTTGTTGGATATTATAATATGCTACTCGAGGCCTTTCTGAAGTGCCTCTGCACCGCATTAACAGCAGTTCCGTCTATAATTCGCCCTATTTTCTGATTGACTGTGTATAAACATGGCCGCGATGGTAGTCACGACAAAGGACTACGTAGGCCGGTATTCCGCCCTTTTAACCGTTTTTAATTGGTGCAACACGCGACAATTTTAAAAAGGTAGGTGGGCGGCTCGGTTACATTCGGGACTCTCTCATAGGATCTTGGGGGGGGGGGGGGGGGGTTCGGCTTCTTTCTGCCGTAAAATACCAATTCGCATTTATTACATCACTGTTTTCTTCCGTCGTGTCACGGAAACTTCGATTACAAACAAGAGTGTGCTTCTCTCCAGTAAATTTGTAATATTGTCTCGTATTCTTTCGGGCGAGAAAGTGAGATAACTAAAGTGCAAGATGTTCAAAAGTTAATGTAATCGTTATTCATCAAGTGTACCCACATTCTCAAGCTGAAACAAGTGTTGTGTTTATTGAATCATAGATATCTCCGGGGTGAAGATTATTCATATTGAAAAGGAAAGAAGAATCCAAAATTTCTATATTTTCTAAAAAATTCAGCATCCTGAATAATTGAGAATTCAATTAACGTGCTTGACCAAAGTGGGGTATATTTGTTGTCCGGTAACTCATGCACAGCTAAATATGCTGAACAGACAGGACGTAGTTTTAATATTAGAATAAAAGAACATTTAAACTCTCAGAAATCGCCTAATGACAATAGATCAACTTTTGGCCTACATTTAGGAGAAAATGTACATAATTTTAATACTAAAGACAACTTTAAAATGCGAATAAAGGCCAAAAGCTGAAAATTTTTTAGAAAATATAGAAATAGCCAAATTAGAGATTAATAATCAGATTGAGTGTTTGAACGATCCTGTCAATGCCCACTACAGAGAAGCAGCGAAAATTGTAAATTAGTTTAAGTAGTGAATGTTTGTTTAAATAATAGTACCTCTTTTTGTGCAACCTAGATGCCGCTCTAGTTCGGTATATTTTGTTTTATTTTTTTAAATGTTTTTTGGGTTTATCCCGTTGATCAATTTTATATAGTTAGTTAACCTGTGTTCGCCATGGTGAACTTGTTTGTATCCTTAATGTAAAGTTTGTGATTATATTATGTAAGTAATACCTAATAATTTTATTAGAGATTATTATATAAATAAACTTTTTAGAGAGCTCTTGAAAAAGGTTTAAGAAACCGAAACGCGTAGAGCAAAATATTAAATATTTGTGAAGAATTTTGGATTTTTCTTTCCTCTTCAAGTGTTGTGTTACCTGTTTTCTGTAAAGTAAAGTAGCTAGATGGTATTTTTGTTAAGCGGAGTTTTAATTGAATCTAGCAGATATAAAAATCAACCGCCCCATACTAAGACGAATAATAGAACAATGACGGCATGCTAATAGTTAACCCTTGTTTGTTGAGATAAGATAGAACTTACTTAATTAAACTAATCTAAATAGCACTGATAAGGTTAAAAACCCTACGAATTGCCGCAAGTTGTTAAAAACTACTCAAATTTAAGGAGCTTGAAATAAAATACGAAATCTGTTAAAATCATTTTAAAAACAGTCACAAAAAAGACACGCCTCGGGCTGACAGAAACTCGGCGATATTGTATGGGTCAATCTCAAAAATTAATTTGGACAACGCTCTTCCTAAACGCCTTCACGGCCGCTCCTGTTTTAGTTTAGGTTAGTTAGGTTACGCTTGGACAGAGATAATCTGTGTACAAACATGTTATATATCACATGACCTAGTGGCATAATCATGATCTGACAAATAATTGGTAAAAATGTGTTTGTTCGTATACAAGAACACCATGCACACACTCATACACGTGCATACCAGCAAGTAGTACTAGTAGTAGTAGTAGTAGGTGAGGGGAGGCACACGAACCTGGCAAGTAGACCAAATAAGACCCTTTTTACCTACCCCTGGGTCTTCCCCCATCCACTTAACCACCCAGGCCCTCGCCAAACCTACCCGACCTTCTCATGAAGGTCAGGACTTCCTCCTGTTGAATCACCACTGTCCCAAAGTCTTTCCAGGGCTTCACAAGCGCACAGGAAGTGCAGTGGTGTCTTCTCGTCCTCCAAGTATCTCGTACATATCGAGTCCTCCTCCACACCCATCGTATGTTGGTGCTTCCTTAACTTGCAATGTCCTGTTAGAAGTCCTACCAAAGGATTCAGGGCACGCTTATTCCTGTTAAGAATCCATTCTAACTTAGCGCTATCAGGCCAAGTTATGAAATCTTTGGCCTGTCTAATGCCCGGCGTCAGCCGCCATTCCTCCTTGGAGAGGTTGACGGCAAAACTACTAATTTGAACATACGACCTTATGTCATTATGGTAACGAAATAATCCATGCCAACTAGTTATTTGAGTACTGTCAGAGTCTGTCAGTTCGAATTTTTTAATTTCGCTAGTCTAAAATGTCCTCCCAAGACCAAAACGTTGCTATTCAGAAGGCGGCCGAGTTGGCATGTGCCTCACTGTTACCTGAGAAGTCCAAAGATAGATACTATCAAACGTACAACCTGTTTCTGAAATGGTTCGCGGATAAAAACGTTTCTCAAATTGACGAAAATGTGATGTTATTGTACTTCTTAAAGAAATTTGAAGCCTTATCACCTCCGTCCCTATGGTCACAATATTCCATGCTCAAATTGACTATTTCTGTGGACAAAAATAGAGATATTTCGCAGTTTAAGAAACTCATTGCATTTATTAAACGAAAAAACGATGATTAAAAGCTAAAAAATCTAAAATTTTCAGAAAAGAAGAAATAATAAAGTTTTTACTTGACGCTATTTATCTATGAAAGTGATAGCAGTAATGGGAATAGCTGGAGCATGCCGCACCGATGAAATCCATAAAATGAGGTTGAAAGACTTCGAAATCAAAGATGATGTAGCTATAGTTAAAATCCTCCAGAGCAAAAACAAGGTTCAAAGAAGTTTTGTGATAACCGATGATGGAGGTCCAGTTTCTTTTGTGAGGTTACTACAAGATTACATTAAACTTCGGCCAAATAATGCACAAGACGAACGCTTGTTCTATCGCTATGAACGAGGTAGGTGTGTGAATCAGGTGATTGGAAAACACACTATTTCGAATGTTCCCAAAGAAATTGCCAAATTTTTGAAACTTCAAGACATAAATAAATACACTGGTCACTCGTTTAGAAGAACATCAGCTACGTTTCTCGCAAATGCTCCAGGTGTCGACATTTTGGATTTGAAAAGACATGGCGGTTGGAGGTCTTCGTCCGTTGCGGAGGGATATATTGGCGATTCGTATACTAATATAATCGAAATTTCCAAAAAGATCTTAAATTAAACTACTACTACTATTCCATCTAACGACGTGAGAGTGAAAAATAGAACGAGTTGTAATATGGTCTAAGTCCAGGATAATAACGAGACTCTAATACGAAGCGGCGAAGCTATTAAATTGAATAATATTCCATCAATTTATTTTTCCAACTGTTCAAATTTCACTATTAACCTTAATGGCAATAAATAACTACGTATTATTTAAGTTTTATATTATTGGTATTATACCACTTGTTTTTTCAATAAATATAAGCATTTTGTTATTAAGTTTTTTTCCAAAATTCGCTTGACTAAATTCAATAAAAATTTCCTATGAGTATTCGTGTTTTTTTGTCCTGGCACCGAAAGTAGTACTTTTGTAGCTAAAAACATACTACTTTCGTAGCTAGCAACGTATAATATTCAGGTAACTCTAATGTTTACTTTCGTGATCTTTCGTGTTGCTAGGGCCCGAAGGTTAATTTATTTATACAGTAGTAGAAAATAGTATATTAAAGTACATGTTTTATAAAGCATCATCTTATAGCACGCGTCCATGTTAAAAAACGAGCCGCTTGCGGCGAGTTTTTTAACGGGACAAGTGCTCTAACTGCTTTATAAAACACGTACTTTATACTATTTTTTCTATTTTGTATTTTTTTCAATAAGAAAATACATATTTAAAAAGAAAATCAACCCTTCAAATTTTGTAAATTTGTGTGTCTAAATTCTATGTTGGTAATACTCTAAATTTCTTTTTATCATAGTAGCCTTGACAATAAATAATATTTTCTTTGTGTCATTGTCACGAAATTTGTGATTTAATATTTCATAGAGTTGTTCATAATTATAATTAAAAAAATATGGAGCATGATAATCTAAGTTTAACTCCCCCTGAGTTAAGGGATATTGCTAATAAAACGATAAATCAACTTTTACCAGAGAAATCCCGAAAATTTTCTTTTCTCATGGATAACAATAACAGGAAACGTCAGACGTCAACAGAATAAAACATTTAAATATAACCAATGCCAACTTTTAAAAAATAAAATTCGGAGTTCGAAATGGATATATTTCGAACTCGCTAGCGCGTTCGAAATATCTATTTTTCGAGACAAAATTAGAAAAAATAATTTAAATCTTGCCAAAAATGATATTTAAAAAAAAACCTTCTACTGTACATGCCATGCTGATTAAACCGATTTACAGCCCCACGTAATACCCTGACTTTGACAACATCAGTCGGAGACATATCCATGTTTAAAAGGAAGAAGACACCTTAAAAGTAACACGTTCATTTACAAAATAGTAATTTACGTAACAAGTCCGGAAAATACTGTTTTTTTTTGGACGAGTTGACAAAATTGTGGAAGTCTGCGAGTTCAAAAAAACTGTTTTCGGACGTGTTGCGTACACTATTTTTTCGGCAACCATGTAGCATAACAAATCAAAGAGACACATGTCTTTATTATATTTCTTTGTAGAACAAAATTTCGAACATTTTAATTCTTATTTGTATTAATATTTATATTAAAATTTGAGCAATTGCTAATATTAAGAGGATTTAATTTGTTTGAAATGCTTGGTAAATTTAAATGCCTTTTGTAGTCAAAACAAGAAGGTAAAATTTCCGTTTCATATTGATTATTTTCATCTGATAATTTTTGAATGGTCTTGGCAATTTTAATTTTGTTTGTTTGTGAATTGTCTATATATCCTTCAGCGACATTGGTAGACTTCCAGCCACCGTGTCTCTTCAAATTTGTGATGTTTCCACCATTATCAGCAAATATCGTCGCTGAAGTTCGACGCATGCTATGGCCTGTGTAATTTTTAGGATTGGGTAAATTTAAAAATTCTGCAATTTTTAATCCGAGATTCCCAAAACTGTGGATACCAACGGGCTGAATCGAACATTTTCCTTTTTTGTAATTCACGAATAATCTGTTACGTGGAGTATGGGATGGCCGTAAAGATAAATATTGCCTATACAACAGCAGGTTTTCTTGCCCAATTACAACAAAATTTCTCTCAATATGTGTTTTAGAATCTGGTATTTTCACAAGCAACATGTCTTCTTTGTCGTTTATTAGATCAATTGACATTTTTGTTAGTTCTTCCCGTCTACACGCACCGGCTAACCCAATAATTGTTGCTACCTGACAATGAAGCAAATTAAGTTGATACTTTTATATCCTACAATCGTAATATTTTGTTAAAATTACCTTTAGCATTAGATAAATGTTTCATTATCTGCTTCTCTAATGAACTTGTTGATTTGCTCGCTGCTGAAGACTTCTGATTTCTTTGCTTTATAACCAACATTCTTCCTTTTAAGAAATGCGATTACCTTTGGGAAAGTGGCTATGTTTACATTTTTCTTCACTAAAATGGTACTTTTCAACATAGAGTACATGCTCCACAGGGTAGAGGATTTGACAGTTTCAGATTTTTGCGCCAAGTAAGCTAAAATTACATCATTTGTAATAGTTTTGCATTTCTTCATATCCATCCATCTCGTGAACAAATCATAAACGTTTTCGTACCTGGACTTTGATTTTTCAGGCAATAATTGTGCTGTAGCAGCAGCTGCTTCATTGGAAATTTCGTAAGGCACATTTTCAAACTCACTATTGCTGTTGCTTTCCATAGTTTATTGCGACAATTGCGACCAAAAACCATGCAAACTTTCGAAAATTAAAATGTCAACTAATTTCATTTCAGATAGCTGTCAGTCGTTATTTCGTTGCTATGGTAATGTTCAACTGCATTTATCAAAATCATACCTACCAAGATTTTCATCTTCACAATGACAACAACGATGTGATTCTTTCCGGACTAGTCCGGGAAGTACGTACTTCTTAAAGTATCTTAAACTTATGGTAGAAAACATCTTTTTGTTTAAACTTGTATATTATAAACATACGTCCATTTTTTAGTAAATTTTTAAAATGTGAGTGACTCTTTATTAATTTATCTACAATATTCTTTTAAAGTCGTTTAAATCCGACATCAAATAAAAAAGTTATTTGCGATCGATTATTTTGCCTGTGAGTGTATATTCTATGCTATGTTCCTAAAGTTAGGACTTAAACCAAGTAGGTGCAATTTTGACCAAGGCAACGAATGGGAAACTAAGTCGAAGTTTTCGATACAAATTTTCTTCTAGATGGTGTTACTATATTTGAAAATGTGATTCTAATTGCCCAGGATATTTGTTTGAAGATACCACTTAATTTTTCCGTGTAAAAGTTTATGTCAAAATACAGATATCAAAATTACCATTTTTCGAGTTACTACCCAAGTAGCATTATAGACACAAATTGGACACAAATTCTTTGCTGAGAAACGTTTCGAAACATTTTCAATTAAAATGATAAGATTGTGTGGAGACACATGTGTTTCGAAACTTTTGCGACACATTTTTGAATTCATTTACTAAAAACAATTAAGAACTGTTAGTTTCGAAATATTTTCCAAACTACAGTGTCGATACATTTACGACACGCACGTAAGAAATTTTTCGAAACATTTTTGGATAAAATTATGAAATTGTGTTAAGACACATATGTGCTCCCAAATTGTAGCAACACATTTTTGAATTAAGCTAATCACAACAAATTGGTATTCTTCTGTTTCGAAATATTTGCAAAACATTGATATCTATTTAATTACGAAACTTGTGAAGAAAGCAATTTTCGAAACTGCCAGAAACATTTAAATGCCGGAACAATTAATTACTATAACCTATAATTTCTACATTGGAGTTATTTTAGTTTTTGATATTTTAAATATTCTTGAATCATTTTACGTTTTTTATTTGTTATAATATGGGGAGAAAACAACAGTTTAAACATTCCTCGCGGTTTCACAATACACTAATGAAGAAAAAGAAAGAATTTAAAATTCAAAAGAAAAAAATTAGGCCACAACCTGATTTTTCAATTACTGATGTCCCATTGACATCTTGATCCACGGCAGCCACGGCATGTAAGTTCTTTAAAAATAAGTAGTTGTACATTTTTGAAACTATTCACTTTTACCGTAGGCAGAAATTTTATTCTTAACCGTCCGCCCGAGTCCTACCGCCTACCGAGTCCTCACGATTTACGCTCGCTCTTTTCGTACCGAATGGCAAAACTCTCACGACAATCCTAACCTAACCTTTTTAAAGAAATTTGCTTATTTGTTCTCAAATTTTGTTTACGGTTTACCTACACACGGAATATTATTATTGTTTGCCCCTTTTATAGACTTATATTGGTTAAACAGCGCTAACACGGCATCTAATCCACCTTTTTGGTTCCAATTCGCCTTTTTCAAGTTCACCGGGGAATAACTAAACCATAACTAATAATATTAAGTTAATGTGTGGTGTAGTGTATATAGCGTTTAGGTGCCATGCTATAGGTCGCGGGATCGATTCCCACTTTGGGCACTTTTTCTTATAATGACTTAGTATTTTCATGACTTTTTTTAGTTTTTTTTATGACTCTTAGTCTTTTTTAAAGTAGATCGAATCAAAAAGGTGGATTAGATGCCGTGTTAGCGCTGTTTAACCAATATAAGTCTATAAAAGGGGCAAACAATTAATAATAATATTCCGTGTGTAGGTAAACCGTAAACAAAATTTGAGAACAAATAAACAATTTTTTTTAAAAAGGTTAGGTTAGGATTGTCGTGAGAAAGAGTTTTGCCATTCCGTACGCAAAGAGCAAGCGTAAATCGTGAGGACTCGGTAGGCGGTAGGACTCGGGCGGACGGTTAAGAATAAAATTTCTGCTTACCGTAGTGCAAGAAATGAAGATGTAGGTTATGTTTATCACAGAATATAAGTGCACTCAAGGTTAGAGTACACTATTTGACAAGTGGCAGTGTATAACGTGACGGTATACAGAAGTTTTATGCTTCTGAGCTTACCCTTCCGCTTGACCGGACCGTATTATTTTTACTTTAGCGACGCTTGTTCCGCGTAGTTTCGATTAAATATCGAAACATTCTTCATGTTTCGACACATTTTCTATTAATTATAGCTACATGATTTTCGAAACTTTATAGAAACCAAATACTAGAAATTGTGTGTCGACTCCATTTGGGACCAGAATAATTCTCGCTTTCTGGCGGCCATTTTGACAAATGCATTTTTATATTATTAAAATGGACTTTAATTAACTTCCTGCTTCATTTGAAGTGTAAAAAAGTGATTATATTAGTTCCATTTTGCGAGCTTAATCAATTGAAAAAAGAACTAAGTAAAATTTTAAAAATATTTAAAATTTTATTTTTTGACAAAGTATTTATTTTATGTGTAGATGTCAATAAACTGGGAGCATCTTAAGAATATAAAGCTAAATTACTAAATCGCACGATAAAATTTATTTCGTCATTTTTGGATCTCCTTTGCAAAACTATACAAAATAAATCTATCACTTATAGAAAATACTCTTTGGTGACAAATTCATTATGGCGAAATTATGCCGTCTTCATTTATTGTTTACTTTATTTTATTTTATTACAACCTACAGGTATAATATCTAATTATTTGTTTCCCTAATGTTTTCATTTTGACAATTCACATTTCCAACACTCAGCGCCCTCTTTATAAAATGAACGGTCACTCTAGACCAGCTATACTCTAAGTGTGTTCCGCGGAACCCTAGGGTTCCGCGATACCTCTGTAGGGGTTCCTCAAGAATTTAGAAAAAAAATCAAAGCACCTCTCTCGGGTCGAACGTTTTGACTCCGCGGCCGCGCGTAGGTATATTTATTTATTTATTTGTATTTGTATAAACATGTGTTACAATAGCTGGTACAATATCTCATAAGTTTGGTATCAACATGTATACTTGTATACTTGTGAGCGCGCAGTCCCTTTGATAAAAGCCGCCTCTGAATTGTTTACAACGCAATTTTTATATTTCTCTTTTTATTTTTGCTTTTTGTTTATCAAAGGCGCCGACTCGAGTATTTTCGAGAATATTCGAGATCGAGTCTAGGACTAAGTATAAAAGCGGCGATCGCGCGTCGCGCCTCGTCAGTCAGTTGACGATTAGCGTTCGGAGCGATAAGTTCCTACCTACCTACTTACAAGCTCGCTAGCGAGAAACTAGTGTTCATTGTTCTACTGCCTGCTGTATTCTGTTGTCTCAGATTTATACATTTCTTCATTGTACTAAACTTAGTCTCTTATACGCAGTAACGATTGTGCATTATTTAGACCCCACCATCCTGACGTGTAACATTATAAATAAAGAAGAATGGAACGTTGGCTTAAAGGTGTTAAACGTGTTGCAACAACATCTTCTAATGACGCTGAATGTTCAAAAGCAGTACGCGCGGAGAATATAGCAATCACCGATCCAGACGATGATGCCACGACGTCAAGCTCGACGGTTTCAAAGACGAAAAAAGGAAGTATGATGAATCATATATCAGTTTCGGATTTGTTGATTCCAACGGCTCACCTCTCTGCATGCTATGTAGTAAACTGCTTCCTAATAGTTCCATGGCACCTGCCAAATTGCGCCGACATTTACAAACTGTACACCCCGAGTCTAAAGACAAGAATAAAGAATTTTTTGTTCGTAAAAAAGATCAGTTATTGGAAAGTAAAAAAAATATGATGCATGTAACAAAAACTATCAACGAAAAGGCCACGGAGGCATCATATTTAGTTAGCTATCGCATTGCACAAGCAGGTGAAGCGCACACTATCGCTGAGAATTTAATAAAGCCATGTGTATTAGATATAACAAAATGTATGCTCGATGAAAAATCTGCAAAGCATCTTTCTACTGTGCCGCTATCAAACGATACTGTTTCACGGCGAATCCATGATCTGGCAAGCTACGTCAAACAAGAACTAGTTACACGTCTACAAAAAACACGATTCGCCTTGCAAATGGACGAGTCAACTGATGTCGCTAGTTTGGCTATCTTGCTGGTTATCGTGAGATATCCATATGAAAGTTCTTTTGAAGAAGACATGCTTATGTGTTCACCGCTGCTCACAAACACTACCGGGGAAGAAATTTTTAATAAAATAAATATATTTTTTGAAGAAAATAATCTCAGTTGGAACAATTGCATTGACATTTGTACAGATGGGGCCAAGGCGATGACAGGTAAAACAGCAGGAGCAGTGTCACGAATAAAAAATAAAGCGCCTAATTGTAGTTCCAGCCATTGTATTCTGCATAGACAAGCACTTGCGATGAAGCAAATGCCGTCAAATCTAAAATTAGTTATGGATGAAGCGGTAAAAATAATTAATTTTATCAAATCACGACCACTACAATCCCGATTGTTCTCATTATTGTGTGAAGATTATGGCAGCAAACATAAAACACTGCTGCTCCATACAGAAGTGCGATGGCTGTCTCGGGGTAAAACTTTAACAAGGCTATTTGAACTTAGAGCCGAGTTACAAATGTTTCTTTTAGCAGATACTTCTTTTAATTTGAAGGACCGTTTGTATGATAAAACTTGGCTGTTCCGATTGTCTTTTATGGCGGATATCTTTCAAAAACTGAACGAATTGAATTTATCATTGCAAGGTAAACAGACAACAGTGTTTCAGGCCAATAATAAAATAACTGCCTTCAAAAGAAAATTAGATTTTTGGATTATTTGCGTTGGTAAGAAAGAAATAGAAAGCTTTACGTCACTCAGTGAGTTTGTTAGCGATAACGACTAAGAAATGTTTCAAGATGATGTGTTTGAAGAATTGGTCCAATATCTCAGTTCGATGCGCGCATCTTTTGAAAAGTATTTTCCCGAAGAACAGAATACAAAAATGAAACTGAATTCATGGATTCATAATCCTTTTTTACCCAACTTGGAAAAGCCCGAAAGTATGTCAAACGAGATATATGAATCTCTTTTAGAAATGTCATCAGACACAAGTATTGAGTCACTGTTCAAAACGACGCCTCTCAACGATTTTTGGTGCAGAATCCGTGATGAATATCCAATGCTTGGCAAAATGGCTCTTAATATTCTTCTCCCGTTCCCAACAACATATTTGTGCGAAACAGGATTCTCAACCTATGCAGCCACGAAAACAAAATATCGCAATAGACTGGACGCCGAACCTGATATGAGACTTCAACTGTCTTCTATCAAACCTGATATCAACAAATTGATGAAAAATAAAAAACAGTTTCATACCTCCCATTAGTTAGATTTTTTCTTTTTTAATATCTTCTATTATTGTACTTGCCATGTGGTAAAGTAAGTAATAATTAGTAACTGTTACATTGTACTTATATTATGCTTATTAATAAAGAATACACTTTTAAAAACTATTGTTTTATTGTAGGGTTCCATCAAGTATTTTGCTTCCCAAAAGGATTCCGTCACCAAAAAAGTTTGAGAACCGCTGCTCTAGACACATTTATAGAAACATGTTCGAAACTTTCCGAAAAATTTTCGAAAAATTTTCGATAAAAGTTTCGATTTTGCGTCGAAACAGCGAAAGTCACAGCCTGTACCAACCACTTGGAAACACGTACTAATGCGCCATTTAAAATGTATACGTTTCGAAAATATTACCATACTTGTTGCCAACAATTTCCAATTTGTTTCGGAAACAGAAACAATAGTTTAGACACATTTACCATAATACCATAAATGCTACTTGGGTATAGTCTTCATTACATGGGCTGCTCTGACACAACCACCTTTCTACAAATGATTCCATATTTTTTTTTATTTTACAGGTTTTGGTAGCGATTCGGGCTTCTCATCAGATATCTGCGCGGACTACAAGAGCAACACGACCACGCCCAAAGACAAATTTTGCCCGAATGGCACTTTGGACGAAAACGATTGCGCCAAACTGACCAGGACCAAGTGGACCGCCTCATTTCGTAAAATTATACGTAGAATTAGGAAGTAAGCGAAAAAGTTAGGTTATGTATGCGGACGAATTCTGCAAGGTCTGCACTGATAGATTGTTATGGTTCTATTAGGAGTACAAAGGCATTTTGACATTGACATTTAGCCAAGGCTTGCTAAGACATCTCGATTATTGACATTTATTTTTTTGTGGCACTGGGAGAAGACTTACCATAAAAAATAATACACCCCTTTTAAATATGACCCCTCATAAAATTTACTCCCTATATAAAAGAGTCTAATGAGCTCATTGAAGAGTGGTACGTATTAGGGCTTTATGAATATTGTTTTTATTATTAGAAAGGTATTAGCATTGTAAAAATAATGGGCTGAACTGTTACAAAAATCGAATTGGCCAGTGTAATTGACAGGTAATGTTAATCAGCTGATTTTTTGTAAGGACAGTGTTTTGTAAGTGTACAGTAAGAAACAATAATTTTTCGTCTTGCATCCAGCACAATGCTATTATTGTGATGCTCAATAATTTTACTGTCAATTATCGATGTCTGAAAGCACTGAATTGAAGAAATTGGTAAGCCAGGGAATTTTTAGATATTTAGACAAATATAGAAGTCAATTATTGCGAAATTCAAACAATTTGACTAGAGGTAATATAAAATTCCGTTGACGATAAAAACTGTTACGGTTTTTAGATATTTAAGGTTAGGAAAATCTTGCCCCTAGAATTGGTATTGTAATTATTGTATCTCCTACGTGTTACTAGATATTTATCTAAATTAATAATTCGGTTCTAGACAAAAGGTATATTAAATTTATATGACTTTAACAAGAACTTGTAGCCTCATTAAGCACTTTTATGAAAATATAGAGTGCTCTCTTAAGGAGGGTGGCGCCTCGCTCACTACAGGTCTGGAATTAAGTTTAATATTAGTAATTGCTATAAAATACCGGGTGGCCAGACTGGCCATAGGAAATCCCATGTAAATTTTGTTACCCCCAAATATTGCCTCCCCTATTACTTTTACATTAAAATCGTATTAGACTTTTTTGAAGGTCCTTGTATGATGGACTGGCACAACAAATTTTATTATTTTCTAATAAGCCAATTAAAATGTATTTATCCAACACTTTCATATAATAAGAAAATAAATAAAATAGACTCATTTTATTTAGAAGAAACTAATCGCCAGAAAGTTGAAAATATAATTGATGGTTTAAAATTTGAAAAATCTCCTGGTGTCGATGATATAACCACAGAAATATTAAAATTTATTAAAACTACTATTTCTTGGCCACTCACTTTTCTTATAAATAAAATTTTTAGAACAAGTAGGTATACAGGGTGTTGTTTAGAGATTGTATATTGTTTTCGGATTAAGCAGCTAAAAATACAAATTTTTTGCCTCTTGATATTTTTTCGTATCTTACTTCGTTTGCGAGAAAAAAAAATTTTCGACATGCAATGAATTGGCTTATACAAATACCTTCAAAAAAGTCTACTACAATTTTGCTGTACAATGAATAAGGAGCCCAATATTTGAGGGTAGCAAAGTTTACATGTGATGTCCTATAGCCAGTCTGACGGTGCATCACCCGGTATATAAATGTGACCTTTTGATTTTTCTCTATTTACTTTGCAGTATTTTGACAATTTTATTGCTCCGTCTACAAGCAATTTCGATATTAATTATTTTTTTATATGTTTAAGCCATTTTTAAGTACTTAAAAAGTTGCAGCTAAATTCTAGTAGTTATAAGTCAGATTAGTTAAGATCGTTTATAATTCTCATTGCCGGTTAAATAACCGAGGTTTAACGGGTGGTTAACATACTCATCCCTAAAAGAGATTTTAATTCCACAAGTGCTTTTTTAATAACATAGTAAGGGGATTTATGATTCGGTTGTATTTTACTGCAAACGTCCCCCCAATTCATAATTTTAAGGTTAGGTTTAACTCGTTTTTATGAAGTTGCCCATATTAAATTATATTTATTTATTGATTCTCAATTTTACCTTGAACATTCCATATTATAATGACATTGTTAAAATTTTATAGTGAGTTTTTTGCAACCTTAATAAAGATGTTCGTTTGACCATTTTATAATTTAGTTGTTTTATTGTGGATTTTAAAGAAAGTCTGCGATTTATTTCGAAGCAATAAATCGGATGGAGCAAGCACGGGCGGACAATTATTTTGATCGGAACAATTGCAAGTTTTGTTTTTTTAAACGGAACACCCTATATATTTCCACCAGGACGAAAGATTTTTTTCCCCTGATTTCATGAATACAGAGTGGCAAAAAAGTCGCGCATAATGCCTGTAACTTTTGAATTACCTTATATAGGAAAAAGTTACCTTTATGAAAGTTGTTCAGTAAATTACTCCCATTATTTCTACCTGCATGAGTTTTTTCTGTCATTTCTGATTTGGTTGCCATAGAGACTAACTTACTTTTTTTAAATGGAACACCCTGCATATGATTGCATATTTGGATCTAAATTTTAATTGTCTTAATAGCCCCCTATCACAATGTCTGTGTTCAATTAAATTTATTTTTTAAGCAAAAACCATGCGTCGAACGAAAGAAAATCAAGAGATCAAATTTGCTCAGAAATGAATGAATATTTTAAAAATGATTTTTATTTAAGAAGAAAGCAGTGGCGTACCATTATTTTCTCCAAAACTATTAAATGCAAAACCCGTACAGACGCCACTGGTAAAAATAATAAAATTGTTTGTAAATCAGAAAATGCTCCTTAATGCATAGAAGATGTGTACCAAATTTCATGAAGATATAATAGTATCACAGTTATTATTAAAAAATAGATTATTTTTTTGAACTTTAACACCCTGTATCTCAAAAGTTACGACGTTTAGGACATACGTTCATATGAAGTTTTTTTCTTAAAATGTATCGAGGAATCACCTCCTTAAATATTAGCATGTCATTAAGGAACACCCTGTACCGGGTGTCCCACTAAGAAAGGCTGTCGGCCGTATCTCAGAAAGTGTTAGTCGTATGGCTTGCGGAAAAAAAAAATATTGGGTAAAGTGGTCATGAGAAATTGCTGGAAATTATTTTCAAGTTTCTTAGACTGGCGCTAGAGGGCGCAACAGTAACGGTAAATATGAATCACGAAGTTTCCTCCTAGTTAAGGTATCCCGAAAATAACGTTTTTGTATATTTCGAAGATTTATTAATAAAATTCACCTATAGAACGTGTTCGTCACTTTTCAAATAAAGTGGTGGGGGAAGGTTGAACATTATTTGTAATAAATGCTGATAACTCCGGTCTGGCTTAACATAACTTAGTAAACTTAGTTTTGTTAAAAAGAGCTTTTCTCGCTCTATATATCATCTTGTGAACTACGGCAATATGTATTTTACACTAGGTGCTAGGGGGCGCTGTCTTACAACTTCACAAACATTGCGCGTTTTTTCCATAATTGTAAATATAATAGTATATTCAATTTTACCTGATTACAAGGATGATTAAAAGTCTAAGAAGTCAGCGAAAACCGCAAGTTAATATCTATTTTCAATCCGGAGATATCAACAACAATAATCATAATCACGGAACATTATGATTTTATTTTGAAGTTGCCATTGTAAAGGTTTTTTTAAGAGTCAAATAGGCCTTGGAAAAATAAAATATGAAGGTACGTATGTCTCAAGCAAATATATCATTACGACAATAATTCTCAGTGGCGTCCTCTAAATGTTCAAATTGTCGCCCATCGTTCTGTATACACGACTTCAATCTCTCCCTGGTTGATAATACTGCAGTTTCCACCTCTGCCATAGGGATACGGCGGCTGCTGTCCATTATCCTTTCTATCATGTTTTCCCTTGTGGTGGGTCTGGTAACGAAAACAAGATCCTTCAATCTCCCCCATAGATAAAAATCTAGGCATGTTAAGTCAGGTGATTTAAAATAGAAATTACCACTTTCATTACCAGTATCACAATATATCCTATGATATTACCTGGCAGGCCACGGAAATATACTCCCTTTTCCTATATCCACCTTGCAGGAAATGTGTCGTCAAGAAATTGACGAACGTTTGCCGCAAAATGTGCAGGACATCCATCGTGTTGGAAAAACATAGTTCTGCGAATATCCAAGGGCACATCCTCGAGAAGAATTGGGAGTTCGTAATTTAAAAATTGTAAATATCTTTGCCCAGTAAGCGATTCATTAAATACAAACGGTTCAATTATTCTGCCACCCAAAATGCCGCACCAGACATTGACACTCCATCTTCCTTGATGCTGCACCTCCCGCATCCAACGGGGATTATCCCGCGACCAATAATGCATATTATGGCGGTTTACTCCTCCATTACTATGAAAAGTAGCTTCATCAGTCCACAAAATTCTGGAGAGGAGATTTCTATCTTCCAATATCATATTGAGCAACCAATAGCAATGATCCAATCTTCTATCATAATCTTGCGGGGTCAAAGCCTGGTGGAGCACAATATGGTAGGGATGTAGCCTAAAGAAAAACAAAATACTTATTACATTGACTTGAAAACTATTAAGAGAAATATTGGCATAATTCTAAACTATTTAAGAGTTATAACATATAGATATAATTACTTACCTTTCTTCTAATAAAATCCTATGCACAGTAGAGCGAGTAACGCTCAAGTCTCTAACAATTAATCTAATACTAATTTGTGGATTAAATTCCACATATTCGAAAACATTTACAATGTTTTCCTCGGTTCGACCTCGGCGGCGTCTGCGATATACAGGGCGACGAATACTTCCAGTAGTACGAAAACGGCTAGCTAAACGATTAAACATTCTACTGTCGTATCGGCGCCTTTGAGGGTATCGTACTGCGTAAACCAGTTCAGCAATTGTTGCATTTCCCAAACATTCAAAATACACCGCAATGATGTCAACCGCTTCTTCAAGTAACAGAGGCATTTTGAAGATCAAATACGATACAACACTGTTGGCACGACAAAGATTTTGACGTAATAATGAAAGGTGACACGCGTGCACAGTATCAATTCATATTTTGTTTTTCCAAGGCCTATTTGACTCTTAAAAAAACCTTTACAATGACAACTTGGAAATAAAGTCATAATGTTCCGTAATTATGATTATTGTTGTTGATATCTCCGGATTGAAAATAGATATTAACTTGCGGTTTTCGCTGACTTCTTAGACTTTTAATCATCCTTGTAATCAGGTAAAATTGAATATACTATTATATTTACAATTATGGAAAAAACGCGCAATGTTTGTGAAGTTGTAAGACAGCGCCCCCTAGCGCCTAGTGTAAAACACATATTGTCGTAGTTCATAAGACGATATATAGAGTGAGAAAAGCCCTTTTTAACAAAACTAAGTTTACTAAATTATGTTAAGCCAGACCGGAGTTATCAGCATTTATTAGAAATAATGTTCAACCTTCCCCCACCACTTTATTTGAAAAGTGACGAACACGTTCTATAGGTGAATTTTATTAATAAATCTTCGAAATATACAAAAACGTTATTTTCGGGATACCTTAACTAGGAGGAAACTTCGTGATTCATATTTACCGTTACTGTTGCGCCCTCTAGCGCCAGTCTGAGAAATTTGAAAATAATTTCCAACAATTTCTCATGACCACTTTACCTAATATATTTTTTTTCCGCAAGCCATACGACTAACACTTTCTGAGATACGGCCGACAGACATTCTTAGTGGGACACCCGGTATATTCTGAGGTCTGTCATAATAAATCCCCACAGAAAAATATCTAACCGACTTAATAAGTCAGGGCATTAGCCGACCATTGCTGACTGAATATGTCAATTTTACGTAAAGCGACAAATATGTTATACTGGGTGTTACTTAATGATAGGCCGTAATTCCAAGGACGCATTCCAAAACCAAATAAAAGTCACTTCATTGTGAACTAACCTGAATATTGTACTCAACGGTTTACGTTTAGTACCCTCAGAGTATTGCAAAAACCGGAGTATCATATTGGATACAAATCTACGCTTCAGTCAGCACACTTATCTTTTTAATACAAAAATCCTACGCTAAGCTTAAACTCTTGCATAGGTACAAAGATATTTTGAGTGTTAATGCTAAACTGAAGCTGACTGATTCTCTTGTCCTTTCTCATTTGGCATATGGTGACGTCTTGTACTGGCCAGCCCTGACCGTCAAAGACAAGAATAGCTTGCAAGGGGTGCAAAACTCTTGTCTTAGATACAGTCTTGGGCTGCGTATGTTTGATCACATTGCATCCGCTTTTCTGAACTCTACTTGGTTGTACCTTCAGGAAAGATTATTTATTCACTTAGCATTGTTGGTCTTCAAGATATGTAAGGATCAGACACCCAAATATCTGTATGATAAATTGATTACGGGGAGCGACGTTCGTGAAAGAGCTATGCGCAATCGCGCTCGTTATTCCACTCCATAAAACCACATTATTCCAACGATTTTTTACGTACAATGCAGTCAAAACGTTTAACTCGCTGCCCAACGACATCAAGTCTTGCGAATCTGTTGACGGGGAACGAAGGAAGCTAAAAAAATATGTAACTGATGGAAGACGCTATAACCCTATTTCAAAATGGTGTAGAGCAATAAAAGCTCATTAGGTACGCAAAGGGACTACAGAGTGACCCAACGAATATTTAAGCCACTTTCATAATTTTTTCATTGCAAAATTCTTTCTTTACATCAAGTGCAGGTAGTACCACCCGGGTCTGGGTAATTATATGGGTTTTGCCTATTGTTATACATTCACAAACACTGAAAATGGTGTAACAAAGTAGGTAGGATATTCGTAAAAAGAAAAGAATTTTATTTTAACAGAATAAAATTTAGGCATTATGTACATAGTATTAGGTACACTTATATTTTATTAAACATTACAAAAAATACATTATACAGAAATTAAATTATAAAAAATCCTAATATTCTTCGTCATCTGAGGAACTGTCATCTCCTCTTGACGTTATAATTAACGGGTCGACGGTCCGGTCGATCAGGTGGTCAAGATCCCATATTTTCTCCTCTTCTTTAATGACATGATGGACTGCTTTTCGCCATTTCTCTGGTGTCACTTCCTTAATGGCTTGATCAAACAGTAGCTTAACGTCTTTCATTTTGAATGTCGTGTTGTGTCTTGATACAAATCCTTACACTTGCGCCCATATAAGTTCTATAGGATTTAGTTCGCAATGATATGGCGGTGTGCCCAGCACAGTTACACTATGTTTTCTGCTATATCTTCCATGGCATATTTCATAAAACAATGTCTGTGTAAATTTGCTGTAGCCAATAGTTCCTTCTTTATCAAATTATCTTCAAATTCAATACTTTTGGTGGTTAACCAGTCGATAATTTCTTGTTTTCTCCAAGATGAAGTTGGAGTCTTCTCTGTGCGTCGTGAATGATAGCTTGCGTTATCCATAACTACTACTGAATCAGCTGGAAGATATTTTATCATTTCACCAAAATAGTCCTCAAACACATTTGAATTCATGTTCTCGTGGTAATCTCCTGTATTGGACGACCGAAAGGTCAGCAAACCTTCTCAATTCTCTAAAATTTTTGGTTAGTTATCATAAATAATTTAATGCACAAAGTTTACCTGCGCCTATGGCCGACACCGAAATTAAGCCGAACTGGACGGAATTTCCCATTTTATTACTCTACACCTTTTTGAAATAGGGTATAGCTTTTCTTTCGTAATGATGTGTGGACGTGAAACATTGTTTTTAACTTGTTTCAAAAAAGTTTTCCATATGTTTATAAACAGTTTCCATATTTTGTCTCTGTCTGTACTAGTCGTGATGAATGCACAGAAAGCAAATTAACGTGGCCCCTGCTTTAAAAGTTGTTAGAGGCAAATAAGGATAAAATAAAACGCGTTTTTTCTATAAATAAATTTTAATTAAGGTCTCTATCTTCTAAGTACTTATATTCAAATGTAAAGCCCTCCTTTTTCCTCTGCCCCCACTTTTCATAATCAAAGTATATGTACGTTCCCTGAAAAAGAGGAAAACACATTATAAATTCGTTAACAAATTTAGGGACAATGATAGGGAACTTGCACATTTTTTTTATTGTACAAATATGCTCAATTACACTAAAAAATATGATATGCAAAATATTACGCATTAAATATCATTGATTAATTAAAAGAAAGAAATTTCTCTCCGTCAGACCCAATCCTTGGACACGTTTCACCGTATTACTGCTCTTTAGAATATTAAAAAAAAATATATTTTTACAAGTAGCCTTAAAAACATTTCTAGAGATGTAAAAAACTTGCTTTCCTTAAATTTAATTAAAACTGCAATATTAGTCGTATTGTGGTTCAAAGCCAAGTCACCATTATATTCGTCTATATCTTCTGCTATAGTTGGATCACCAATAAGATTTGTAGAAATGATCTGTTGCAGGAATTAGGTACAAATAGCTTTGGATGACCTTTAATTTTGAATGAGCTACTGATTTTCCGTTTGACCATAGTGGCTCTAAAAACTGAAAAAGTTTTCTTCAGAAACTTGTCTTCCTTTTCCTTTTTTTTATATTAATCTCTTTATATTCTTTCTCGTCACTGTAGCCTGTCTTAATAAAAATGCTATATTTTTTTTTAGAAGCTTGATTTCCTTAAAATAAAGCCAGTTGAATTTTTAAGCACCACAACTTTTCTTCCTACTAACAATAAAATTACTCTTTCTAGTTTCTTAGTTCTTACAAAATCCTTTTATTCAATTTGATTTATGTTAATGGGCCGTTTCTTTCTGCATGTTCTCATGATGTTAGTGTAATCTTGTGGGAAAAAAAATCCTATTTTGTTTTTTAATCGCTCATTCAAACGTCTTCGAAGTCACTGTAATTAGGCAAGAAACTATGATCAGAGGCCAAAAACCGCAACCTAATACTTTTCAGATGTAGCAACTCCTGTAAAATGCATTTCAGCATGGGTACCATTTTAATGTTGCGGTTCTGGCCCCCACAGAAATTACTCTAAAGAATGAGATTTTCTACACTTTCCGAGATGTTATTAATAAGGATATATTTTCTCAAACAAGAACCTACCTCTTGTGATCCTCGACCTGCCGGTCCTTCGATCCAAATATTGAATGTAGATTTCTTTCGCTAGACAGCATTAATGCCGCTATTAAACAACCATAACTGTCTTTTGTAAAACGCGTCTTCTGCATGTCAAATGTTA
Organism: Polydrusus tereticollis; assembly: GCA_963920685.1. Taxonomy (NCBI): domain Eukaryota; kingdom Metazoa; phylum Arthropoda; class Insecta; order Coleoptera; family Curculionidae; genus Polydrusus; species Polydrusus tereticollis. The sequence continues at coordinate 29,994,982 of OY987336.1, forward strand.
TTATCTCAATTTTTTCGTCACCTATATTCTGTAATTTATCAGACTGTAGCCCTTTAAAACCCCTTCTGTATGTTTTTTAGTGTTATTTCCCCATTTTAACTTTATGCAAGTTCCCTATTACACACTTACATAGGGTGTCCTTCAAATGACTGTACAACGCTAAACCACAAATTCATTAACCAAAAATAAGGCGATCTAGGCAAACTTACCTATATGCAATGTTGCTTCGTTTCGCCGCTACAGGGCGCCTAAAGTCCTCAAATTCATATGGTTTTTCAGAACAATTTCTAAACGCCCTTATCAATTTCACTAATTTTGGGACTAAGAATTACTACTATTATTGGCGTGTTTTGATGCTAACGCGATCTTTTTCTAATGCCTGAAAATCTAAAAATGGCGCGTGATTCGTAAATAAAAATTTGTATTTTTGTTACCTCCAGCACAAATTACTTCAATTGTTTCTCTGACGTTAGCAGGCTTCATTTTGAAACTTTTTTGTCTCTTGTAAAATTTTCGCCAGACATACAGTTTCTCTTCCAAAAAATTATTTACGATACCTCGTAATTCATCATTGTTGTTTATTCGGAACGAAAAAACATGAAAAGAGTCTTAATTATAATAACTACCAACTAGTTTCATTCTTATAACAAATGTACATCACTGTGTGCATGAAAAATAAATTGATTCTTTTCAAAAAACTAAACTGTACTTTGGGTATCGTTTCAGGCTTGTTTTTAAAATAATCTGCAGCATTGATAATTCTTTGCAATAACTCAGCTTCCGTAGCGATGGGGGCGCCCCACTGGAAAAAGTCTAGAGGCGTTAAATCGGGAATCTTGCTGGCCAATTAACGAGTGTATCGTTGCCTCTTCCGATCCATCCTTTAGGATATGTTTCATTTAAAAATCTTCGAACGTCGATACTGAAGTCGGGTGGCGCCCCGTCGTGCATAAACCTCATTTTTGTACGAAGTTGTAATGAACGATCATCCAATAAATCAGGTAAAGTGTTTTGCAAGAAGAGTAGATAGTTATCCCCATTTAACCGATTTGGCATTACAACTGGTCCAATAATAAAATTGTCAATCATACCTGCCCAAACATTAATTCTAAATTCATGCTGGACATGTTTCTCCCTAATGGCATGAGGATATTTATCGCTATACACATGTTCGTTATGTACATGTCTAATTCCCGATCTCGTGAACGCAGTTTCATCCGTAATAGTATATTGCGCAACAAGGGGCGAAAGACAACTCGCTTCGCTCGGGCAGCTAACTTCACACTCGTGAAATCGTTGATGTTTCGAAAATATGACTTCAGATGCCTCGCAATTCTGTGTATTTGATGTTAAACTTATTGTTGGACTCACACTCGTAGAGATCCAGAATAAATCCCAGGTCCTTTCTATTCACCAATCATTTATTTATATAGTGTGAAAGGTTATTATACAAAAGGCGCCAGAAACAATATGGTAACTATAACAACTCAAATATAATACAACAGATAATATAACCTGTACCTTTTAATACTTATTAGTAGATATATTTAATTACCTACCTACAGGCATTTCCAACACAAGAAACAGATCATAATTTTATTATTCAGACAGACCAACATGAACATTGTCATAACCTTGTAGCAACGCGGGCAGAACTGGTGTTGCTAAATAATTATATCTCAACAGTATTCCATTAAAGTTTATTTGTAAAAAGAGAGTGACCACAAAGAGAGCAAGATGCATATACTTTCACGAATCTATTACGAATCTATTGCGCAAGGGCAGTCGTATCGCTATCCTTGTTTTGCCCGGAAATCAGACAAGGATGCCCATTCGGTTTTTACAAAAATGAAAAGGTCTATACGTGTCAACGAGAAACTCGTCGTGGAATGCACTAAAAATGGACTGTTTTTCATGTCGGACCCTAGGGTCGAAAACTCAACTTTCGACCCGCTGCGTCGGCATCGAAAGTCATATTTTCAAAACATGCGTTATGAAAATAAAATTTTCTTATGAAAGGTTGCATTTGGTATTCTCATTGCTTCGATGAAACTGCAAAACGTCAGCCGACTTTCGTAGAATGTTATTAATGGTATTTTTGGAATCCGCCAATTCGAACCCCAAGCGTCTACGGCTTAATTTGGGATCATCTTCAATTATGTTTGAAACTACCTGTGCGAGCTCAGGAGTCCTAATTGTACGTTGGCGTCCTCAATAACATTATTTCCTTTAAAACTACCCGTTTCCCTAAGTTGCCTCTCAATACTCGCGAAAGGTTGATGGTTCGGAATTCTGCAGCCTGGATATTTGTCACGATAGACTCCGACACTCATACGGCTATTTCTCTCACATAATTCATATACTAGAAGCATGTCAACCTTCTAAGCGATAGAATAATGTTCCCTTTTAAAGGACCAATAATTATTCAACTTACAGTAAACGTGACTCCGCTCAACACCAACAACAATCGGTATGTCAGATTTATTTTACTGTTACCGAGTAAATAAACAAAAAACAATTCTTGTATCATTGTTCAAAATAGCAGCAATGATGAGGTATCGTAAATAGTTTTTTGGAAGAGAAACTGTATGTCTAGCGAAAATTTTACAAGAGACCAAAAAGTTTCAAAATGAAGTTAGCTAATGTCAAAGAAACAATCGAAGTCATTTGTACAGGGGGTAACAAAAATACAAACTATTATTTACGAATCACGCGCCATTTTTAAACTTCCAGGCATTAAGAAAAAAGGTCGCGTTTGCGTCAAAACACTGCAATAATAGTAGTAATTCTTAGTCCCAAAATTAATGACAATCGATAATGGCGTTTAAAAATTATTCTGAAAAAACTATATAAATTTGAGTACTTTAGCGCCCTGAGAACTAGATCGCCTTATTTTTGGGTAATTAATTTGTGGTTAAGCGTTGTGCAGTCATTTAAAGGACACCCTGCATATGATTTTTGATATTTACCTGTTCATATTCTTCGTTTATGATCTTGGGTTCCTCGTGCCTCTGAAACCACATCATGTACTTTGTATGAAACCTCCAACTTTGTTTTTTTAAAGCTTTCGCTGCCAGGTACTGTGCCTTGGTGCCCTCCATATAATAGAAGACGAAGAAGAGGGTCTCGGTGCCCAACCTTTGGTAGAATTCGGGAGTGTCCGAGTTGAACAGTGGCGCCTGCAATACGACGGGGGTTTTGTAGACCCCAACCACTTGTTGATAGAAGAAACGCGACAACAAACCCCCCGGTTCACCTACCTGAATGTAATACGACGGCGTATTACACGGATTCCTCGGCAAGTAAGTCCTAATCCTCTCCGTGTCCGACGGATGCGGCATGTGGTAGAACGACGCCTCCATGAACTGGAACTGCTGCTGGTGCTCCTTCTGAAGAGGCACGGCCCCCAAAGGTGCCACCCCCAGCAGGGGCGGTATGTGCGCTTCAGTCTTGGCTTGGCTCTGCTTCCGGGGGGGATCCAAGATCACCTGGGGCGGAGGCGGCAGCTGTTGCGGCTGCGTATCTAGGCCAGCGCGATCTATCACTTGTTGAGCCATCGTCTTGAGGGTAGACATGCCTTCCGAGATCTGCAAGTCGAACAACTACGATTTCGGTGAGGCTGCTTTTATACAGGGTGCACCAAAGAAAGTTTCGCTGGGGCTATAAAAGTGCGGCTTAAAAAATATTTCGGATGATGCGGTGAAAGTAACAGTGTCTTCGGGATTTTAAATTAGTTACATAACCTGTATGCTATTTTATTTTTATAATTTCTATTAGTTTCTTAACAATTTTCCTTATTATTCTCCTATAGCTACAAACAAAGAATTATCAATTCCCATACACCAACCTATCTCTACGAAAAACTAACTTTTGCTGATGGTGTATTTGTTAGACCGAGAAGGGTACCAATTTTACTTCATATACCACCACATTCCACCTCTGCTTTCAGTTGTTCTTTTTCCTATCATTCTTGTTTTTTATTTACACCTTACCAAACTATTTAAAATCAATTAATAATGAAAATGCATTTAAAACTCAGCTTAAAAATTATTACAAATATGTATAAGTGTCAACCACTCGTTACTGTAGGAGTTACTGATAGTGTTCCAATATCCCTATCCTCAAGTTTAGGTAGACTTAATTATTTTTGACTGTAGGTAAAATAAACATAGAACCAATTCCGATTACAATCAACGGACACAACATTGAACTGGTATCACATTTCAAATATTTGGGTAGCTGGCTGAACAATGACATAACGTGCGACGAAGAGGTAAGAGCGAGGATTGAAATGGCTAATAGAAACCTCACAGTTCAGACGCGGCTAAGGACACTCCGCTCATACGTATGGAGCATTCTTTTGTACGGATGTGAGACATGGACGCTTAAAGCCGACATTATGAATAAAGTGGAAGCGTTTGAGATGTGGTGCTATCGGAGAATCCTCAAGATCCCTTGGACTGCACATACCAGTAATGAAGAGGTACTCAGACAGCTGAATAAGGATCGAGAACTCCTGAATACCATAAAAACAAGAAAGGTCAGTTATTTCGGACATATAATGCGAGGTACCAAATATCACATCCCTCGACTGATCATTCAAGGAAAGGTTGAGGGCAGAAGATGGATAGGTCGCAAAAAGCTATCGTGGCTACGAAATATTAGAAATTGGACCGGACTGGGAGTAGAACAACTATTCCGAGTAGCGACGAATAGAGACCAATTCAACCAGATTGTCATGGAGATGGCCCACGCTTGAAGACAAGCACGGCACTGAAAGAAGAAGAATTATTTTTAATTTCACATAATCTGTTTGATAAACTAATATTAATCAGATTATTACAGGGGTGCCCAGAAGTCCGGAATAAAATTAATATAGCCTTAACCAGTAACTTTTGGGGAAAATGCTCGGACACGTCAATTTAGTTTTATATATGCTCACATTTTGACGTTAGTCGTTTGTTTTTTTATAGACATTTGTCAAAGATATGACGACATCAATCTTTTTTTTAAATGGAAACATACAGCTTGTGATACATCATGTGAAAGCTAATATCTCGTGCAGTATGCTCATAAATTTTGACGCGATTATTCAAAATGGCGACTGTTAAAAGTTTTAAAAAAATCCCTATTTAAATAAGCGGAAATGATAAATCATTGGTGTTTTTTTTTTACCTTTCAAGGTAAGAAATCTTCATTGTTTCACGTTCTGACATTTTGTAACATTGTGAACTTGTAAAATTAATTTAGGTATTTCCGAAGTATTATTTTACAATTTTCTAAACAAAAATGGTTTTGTTTGAAAGGCAGCGTATCGATGTCTTGATATTGTTAGGATGTGGAGATAAAATAAGAAGTCAAAGTGAAGTGTGCACTTTATTTAATGCTAAATATCCGGAAAATCAAATTCCACAGGGCACTGTTAGTAAAATATTCCACAAATTTGATGAACATGGTACAGTAAAGGACTTGCCTAGGAATGGACGGCCACGTGTTTTAGGCGACGCGACGATGAAAAATCGGATATTGCATTATCTCTGCAGGATAATCCGCATGTTTCAACAGTTTCATTGGCTCAAAATCATGATACATTTAGAGGTACTATTGAAAGATTTTTGAAAGCAGAAAAATACCACCCTTATAAAGTATGTCTTGCCCAAGAGCTTTTAGAAGATGACTATGATAGGCGTTTGCAATTTTGTCAAGAAATGATGAGACGGTGTGACGAGAATAATAGGTTTCCACAGAACATATTATTTTCGGATGAAGCTACTTTCTATTTAAACGGGGTGGTTAACAGACATAATTATCGTTTCTGGAGTCAAGAAAATCCACGATGGATATTTGAAGCGCATACTCGGCGGCCCCAGAAAGTAAATGTATGGGCAGGTATCACTAATAACCGAATTTTAGGGTCATTATTTTTGGAAGGAAACCTAACAGCTGAACGGTACCTGGATTTCTTAACCTTCGAGTTGAGGCCTGCTCTAGCTGTAATTTTTCCCAACACGAAGTTGATCCAGATATACCTAATGAAACAATTTGGTTCCAGCAAGATGGCGCTCCCCCGCATTTTGGTGTTAATGTGAGAAGATATTTAGAACAGATATTTCCAGGTCGCTGGATTGGACGACGTGGTACAATTGAATGACCACCGAGGTCCCCAGACTTTACGCCTCTAGACTATTTTCTTGGGGGATATTTAAAAGAAAAAGTTTACCAAAATAGGCCAAATATTATTGAAGATTTGAAAAACAAAACTAGATTGAAGACACATAACATACCGGCTGAAGCCACTCGAAATTCCGTCGACGGATTTTACCATCGTCTGGGAGCATGCCAAGTAGAGGGTGGAAGACATTTCCAGCATTTACCACGTTAAACGACCTTTTTGTTGTGTTTTGTTTTGCTTCGTTACATTTATATTTTTTCTGACAAAATAAATAACAAATAAACCATAACTATTGTTAAGTCACAATGTCACAAAATGTCAGAACGTGAAACAATGAAGATTTCTTATCTTGAAAGGTAAAAAAAAACATCAATGATTTATCATTTCCGTTTATTTATATAGGGATTTTTTTTTAACTTTTAACAGTCGCCATTTTGAAATAGGTTGACAGAATCGCGCCAAAATTTATGAGCATACTGTACGTACTGTTTCCATTTAAAAAAAAAGATCGATGTCGTCATATCTTTGACAAATGTCTATAAAAAAACAAACGAATAACGTCAAAATGTGAGCATATATATATAAAACTAAATTGACGTGTCCGAGCATTTTCCCCAAAAGCTACAGGTTAGGGCTATATTAATTTTATTCCGGACTTCTGGGAAGCCCTGTATATATTATTTAGTTATTTTCAATAATATTGTATATTTTTTTATTACTTTTGTAAGATATTTCAGGTTGGGCCTAAGCAGTCTGTGGCTGAGCCCCGCCTTAATAAAGATTTTTTGAATTTGTTACCGTTTTCGAGATGTTAATTAATAACCATTTTTATTTTCACCTCAATAACTGTATTTTTAACCCAAGGCGCTGAAACTTGGTCGAGAATTAGGCAATCCCCGGAGCCTTTTTACGCTATGACCAAATCTTAGTTGCAATATATAGGGTGCTATCAAAATATAAAAACTTTGGTCACTTTAAAAAATGTCTAAAAGTAAATAATAAAACACTATGCATACAAGGTGTAAATTTGATAACGAACAACAATGATGTAATGTGGTTCAAAATATCAACGCAGAAAATTACTAAATTCATCTGTTGCTTTTACCGGCAGCCAAGCGATACCCATTATCAGGACTTGTTCTCCTCATTTGCTAATACTATCGACTTTTTGCAAACCCACCATCCCAATTCCGAAGTTGTCATCCTTAGCTACTTTAAAGTTCATAATGTCAACTGGCTCAAATACTCAAATACAAGCGACGCCGACGCGTAAGATCGCGAAGCCGAATCCTTTTCCATCAGCTCTGGCCTCACCCAACTCGTGAGTGAGCCAACTCGGATTCCAAACCGAAATGGTGATTTTGCTAGTTTGTTGGATCTTTTCTTAACTTCAAACACCGACTTGTACACTGTCACCGTGAAGCCTCCGTTAGGAACGTCTGACCACAATCTTATTTCGGCACTGAACAAACTACCAGTTAGTGCCGAACAACCTCCTAAACCACGCAAGATCTGGCATTATACATCAGCTAAGTGGGATGACCTTAAGGACCATTTTCGAACCTTTTCTTGGCGGGACGTTTGTTTTACCTCTAACGATCCATCCGTCTGTGCTAGAGAGGTATCAAAGGTTATCATGGAAGCCTTCATCCCTTTCTCAAAAAAGTGCCCTTCTAACGGCAAGCCTTGATTTACTAAAAATTGCGAACGAACTGTTAAATCAAAAAATTATTTCTACCGACAATGGCGTCAAAAGCCCACCGCCGAAAATCCTACCATCTTTGTTAGCGCTCGAAACCAATGCAAGCAAACGATAAACCAAACCAAACCAAAAAAGCACACAACCAGAAAGTCAAAGACAAACTTTTTGAATGTCCGAGCGGATCAAGATCATTTTGGTCCGTAGCTAAGGCCGTCAGTCACAACTTTACCAAGTCAACCACTCCACCTCTACCACGTTCTGATGACACCAAAGCACAGGAAAAAGCAAACTTACTGGCGGAAAAATTCTCTTCGAACTCAACGGTTAATTTTCAGGGAAAAACTCCACCGAACATTCCCCCTGTAGAATCGAAAATGCCCGAGATTGTTTTCCGCCACCGCCATGTTAAACGAATCTTGAGGACTCTTAACCCCAAAAAAAGCTTCTGGTCCTGACGAAATTCCAGTCATCGTAATTAAGACATGCGCTGATGAATTGACACCGGTATTTTGTAGGCTTTTTAACTTATCTTACAAAAAAGGAATATTTCCTTCTTGCTGGAAAACTGCGCGAGTCCAGACCATATCCAAGAAAGGCAAAAATACCTTGCCAAACAACTATCGTCCAGTCGCATTGCTTTTGGTTATATCAAAAGTTATAGAAAAGGCTCTCAGTGAAAAATTATTAAAGTACCTGGAAGGCTTCAACATTTTTAGTGATCGCCAATATGGATTCCGTAAGTCTGGATCAACACGAGACCTTCTCGCTTATAATACTCACGTTTGAAATAACGCAATAGAACATCAAGGGGAGTCCCGCGTGGTAGCACTGGACATTTCCAAGACCGAGTATGGCATGGGAGGCTCCTATCTAAAGTGAGAGCGTACGGAATGCCGGCTCAATTTTTTTCATGGCTGTCAAGCTTTCTTAAAGACCGTTCTCTGCGAGTGGCGATCGACGGATTTTTTTCAGACATATTTAACATCAATGCTGGAGTCCCTCAAGGTTCTATATTGTTGCCCACCCTCTTCTTACTATACACTGACGATATTTTGAAAAAAAAACTAAAAATCCTATATATAGCTTTGCTGATGACAGCACACTTGTTTCATCTTTTGCTTTGGATGCTCGAACATCGACTGGCAATGCACATCTCTATAGACAGCCAGAGGTCTCACATCTCAACAAAGACCTGGAAGAAATTCTGTCTTAGGGTGACAGTAACCAAGTAGAATTAACCGCTAAAAAAACCCAGGCGGCAGTATTTTCTAAAAAAGTTAATGTTGCAGAACCGGATATAATCATGGCGGGACACTCGATTCCCTTGGCTTCATCAATTCATTTATTGGGCGTCAATTTGGCTAGTCGTATGCATTGGCATTCAAAATTCAAATTCAAAAATTTTATTTACGCTTTCAGCACTTTACATAGAGTTTACATTAAAAAAAAAACAAGTATTTTTGACAAATCTCTTAAGAACTAAGCTCAGCAGTCACAAAACATCAAAATTAAAACGTATACTAAATAACGTAGCCAAATAAATATAAAAATAAAAATAACAATAAAGAGGTCACAATTCAAGAATGACTAAACATACAATATCCTCTTCAACTTAGCAGTAAATCTACCATAAGAATCATAAAAAATATCAATATCACTTTTCTTTATCACACTGTCGAAAGCCTTCGAGAAATCTGTATAGATGACATCTACTTGCCACCCATTCTCTAGAGCCTCCAAAAGGCGTTGTTCATAACATATAAGATTAGTGCCTGTTGATCTTCCCCTCACAAAGCTATGCTGTTCATTCATTATCAAATGACTAAATAGTGGTGTTATCTTATCCGCAACTATAGCCTCGAAGATTTTAGGAATCAAGGATGTCTTAGCAACCGTACGATAGTTCTCAATATCTGATCTGTCGCCGTCCTTAAAGATTGGTGATACATAGGATAATTTCCAGTATGATGGAAACTTCCCACTGCGCAATTGTGAATTGGCATGGTCACGTCCGCGTCGTGGCCATTGCTAAGGCAGCCTACGATTAAGCCAGTTTTACAAGAGATGGCATAGTAAACTCAATTACATTTTTGGACTGATAAAAATCCGCACGCCATAACTCAAAACAAACACCAACAAAGGTTTATGATAAATGTGTAGGCTGGCATTATCGGAAATAACCTTATAGGTCTATTTGTTTTGGAAGAAAGACTTAATGGTGAAATTATTTTACAATTTTTGCAGCAAAATTTGAATAATTTACTGGAAGACGTGTCTCTCAATAGTACGCCAACACTTAACAAGCGTTTTTCGCCCTCGATGGATAGGTCAAACTGGGCCTGTTTTATGGCCACCAAGGTCTCCAGACCTAAATCCCTTAGACTCTTACTTCTGGGGACATCTAAAAAAACTAGTTTATTCAACACCCGTAAATACTAGAGAAGAACTAGTAGCGAAAATAACACAGCATTTTAACGAAGTCCGTAATAATGCCGGAATATTATTTGCAGTGCAGCGGGAAAATATTCGAAGACAAAGAAAATGTATTGAAGTAAATGGAGCCCATATTGAACATTTGCCAAAACACCATTTACACGTTTTCATTATTTTTGTACTTTAATAACATTGTAAATTAATTAAGCTCCGATTAACCCTTTGAAAGATTCTTGGACTTGACAATGTCTGAGCTGGAAATTTTTCAGCACAAAGTCTTCTTGCCCTCGAAGAGTTGGAAAGCGCTTCCCAAAAATTAAATGCACATCAGCATACCCTGCGTATTTTATTTCTATCTGTTTGTGTTCAGCATTAGTAACTTTGAGTGTCTCGCACAAAAACCGATTTATCTCGAAAACCGCCAGTTTTATCGAAATAAATTAAGAGTACCTTTTATGAAGAGGAATGACGACCACAGTATTTAAAAACTCAGTTTTCAGCTCTCTCAAATGACACCGTTCAAAATTTTGGACCAACGAGTGTGGTAGCAAGTCCGTTCCTGACTTCCCTAACGATGTAAACATCTACTGTAATACAGGGTGTCCGAAATTGGTGCTGACAGTATTGCGATCTCGGAAACTAGAAGAGATAGAAAGACGGTTAAATGGGGAAAGTTTTAGGCAATTATGTAAGTAGTTTATTGGTGCTTACGGATCGATTCTGGTTCTTTTGGGTTTTGAGATATTTTGAATGAACCAAAATGTTGCATTTTCTTAGATCGGTAGTAACTTTTTTATTACCCAATATTTTTAAATCCGAAAACACATTTTCATTGCCCCTTTTTACATAGAAGATGCCAACCTGATCATATTTTGGTTACAACGTTTCGGTTTCCTGTAACCATCATAAACTTTCTTTTCTCTTATGATCGCCATATTGGGTTTTTTGCTCATCGAAAAGTACCTAATTTTTCCTATACTATCATATCAAACACTAATACAAAATAAAAATGTATAACCTCAAAATAACAAAAACATCATATTTACGAACATATTTGGCAACACCGACATATCGGAAAGTTCTTTTGCTTAAGAATTAAAGTTAATTAGGTAAAATATACTAAGGTTCAAAATGTCGACCATTTTTTTCAACGCATCGCTGACATTTTTTTTTTACAGATCTAGTTACATGATTAGTGGTATTACGGTTAATATGACTAAAAATATTCCTAGTTCGTTGCTCAAGAACTTGGCGACTTTCAGGGGGATTAAATTCGTGTACCTCATTTTTGACAAATCCCCATAAATAAAAGTCCAATGGGGTAAGGTCAGGAGACCTAGCAGGCCAGCGCACAGGACCACTGGTAGATATTACCTTTTCACCAAAAGTCTCTGATAAAAATATTTGTACTTGTCTGGAATTATGCGCGGGACAACCATCTTGCTGCAGCCACACGTTATTAAATTGATCATTGGGAACAACTTCTTTAAGTGCAGGAATAATTTGATTTTGCAACATTGCAAGGTATCTTGGACCGGTCAATGTTTGGTCATAAATAAAAGGACCAATTAGCTGATTTTCTAAAAATAATAAAAAGTATGCAAAAGATCCATCGTAATCATTATAATATTGCTAAATAAATTGTGAAGATAAATAATTCAAGCATTTTTTGCAGTTAATTTAAACCAAAATAAAATATTTCTTACTAATTATTCCACACCACACATTAAATCCAAATCGTACTTGCAATCTGAGTGGTTCAAGTAATTGCGGGTTTTCAAAAGCCCTGTGATGGTTATTATTTTTATTAAATATTCCACAGTTGGTGAAATGTGTTTCATCTGTCCATAAAACATTATCCGAACATGTGAGATTTTCTCGACATTTACCAAGATACCAATTACAAAAAATTACTCTCCTATCAAAATCACCTTCTTGAAGTCCTTGTACAATTGTTGGCTTGTAAGGGTGGTATTTAGCAACTTTTAATACATCGTGAACGGTGGATTTTGGAATTCCAAGCTGTGTGTTGCTCTAAAATTATTCTATTACGATTTTCGTTATCTATTCTATATTCTTTGGGGCGAGGCTTTTCAAAACTGCCAAATTCTAGTAAGTTTCTTGTCAGTTTAGAAAAATACGCTCTGCTGGGTTGTCGTCTTTCGGGGTGCATTGCAAAATAATTATCCATAGTTCTATTCGCATTTCTGTAATTTTTTATATAACACGCTAACATATCAAACTTCTCTTCGTTAGAATAATTTAACGCCATTGTTAATGATGCAAAACTTCAATTGAGAAACCCATACTATTACAACGTAGAAAAATTATTTGACAGATTAAAAAATTTCATATGTTTAAAGTTCAAAGCCTTCTGAACAAAAATGTTACAATAAAAAACTTATCGAAATAGGTATCTATTAGATAGGTACCTACTAGATTTTTATGATTTTTAAAAATTTATTACATTTTAACTTTAATTTAAAGTAGTATAAACTTGTATTGTTATTTAATTAACTTTATTCTATCCGATATGTCGGTGTTGCCAAACATGTTCGAAAATAAAATTTTTTGTTATTTTGAGGTTATAAATTTTAATTTTGTACTAGTGTTTAGTATCATAGTATAGGAAAAATTAAGTACATTTCGATGAGCAAAAAATCCAATATTGCGGTCATAAGAAAAAAGAAAGTTGATGATGGTTACAGGAAACCGAAACGTTGTAACCAAGATGTGATCAGGTAGGCATCTTCTATGTAAAAAAGGGCAATGAAAATGTGTTTTCGGATTTAAAAAATATTGGGTTATAAAAAAGTTACTACCGATGTAAGAAAATGCAACATTTTGGTTTATTCAAAATATCTCAAAACCCAAAAGAACCAGAATCGATCCGTAAGCACCAATAAACTACTTACATAATTGCCTGAAACTTTCCCGATTTAACCGTCTTTCTATCTCTTCTAGTTTCCGAGATCGCAACTGCCAGCACCAATTTCGGGCACCCTGTATGTTTAATGACTCTTTATGACCTCTACTTAATGTTTATTAAATTATACAAGTCGGTTCAAAAGTTGGAGCCAAAAAAGTAAATCGCTGGGTACCCCTTTGGGGCTCTGTCTCTTCGTTAAGGGACACTTTAGGATTTTTCTTTTCTATGGCAAATTAGGGTTATTTTGACGTCCTAGGAGGTACTTACACCCTGTATAAGCAAAACAAGGGGAACAAGTATTTTAGTACATAATTCCTTACCTTTTCATCGAGAGTGCCATTAGAAATGCTCTGCGTAACTTCAATGTTCACCGCCAGGGGCGACGGCGACGGGCTGTGGTTCAACTCCGGACTAGGCAGGCTGTTTTGGATGTCGTTCGGCGTCTTCTGCCTGGTACTTGTGGAATTCGTGATGACCTGCGTGACGGCCGCCATGATCGCACTGACGTCCGTGCTGTTGGTGGGTTTATTGAGGTTATTTGCGGCGACCGCCGCAAAATTGCTTATCGTCGTCATGCTCGGCATGACCGGCGAAGTCTCTCGAGGTATGAGGATCGATTTACATGGGGTGCTGCTCGTTAACACTGTCGATTTATCATGAATGTATTTGAATTCAGCTTCAAGATGCTATTGAATTTTTTTCACTCTTACGGTTTGAACCCGAGAGTCAGAGCTGGGGAAAGCACTCGAACAAGCAACAACTACTTTGTTTTCTTAAGGAGCGAGTATCAGTGGAGCGAGTAAGTAAATGGCAAATCAGGCAACATCGCCATTAAGCTGAAACCCCAGTAAGCACAGCCTACGCTACGTTATCCGACAAAAGTCTGTGCATAAATCAAATCAAATCAAAAAACATGTATTTGTCAAATAATAACGGTGCATAAATACATGGTTTAAGAACCACCATTTATAAGTTTTATTACAAAATTGGGCTGTACCGCGATTATGTAAAAACCGGTAGTTCGGCGCTCATATAATATAAACGCAGAATGGTAAACTCCATTCCACAATAATTCGTTGATTTCTCGACCGCAATAAAATTTAAATGACAACCCTCAGTCGTAATCCCAACCATAAATAAGCTGCCTGACAAATATCTATTGTGTAGGCACCGGACCTTTTGAAAGGGCACAGGTCCTGATTACCTACTAACTTCAATAGTTTAGGTTAGCTATTTTTACCAAACAACAAATATAAAATAATAGGTAAGTATCTTTATTTTAATCATGTAATTAAATAGCTATTAATATTTATACAAAAATACTACTCTACAATATTATAATAATACAATATTTAACTTAACCTATTCTATATTTAGCTCTGTTACTATCGTCTTCATCTATGCCTAAACTAATTATTAAGGGCCTTACGTTACTATTAATTATGTTACAGGAATCTTCGATTTGGATCACGTGTCTCACAGAATTTTTCCAACTTTCTACTGGGATATTATTTACACATTTTTTAATTAATTCTATAACAGAATTACTTAGTGTAGGGGATGTGTTTTCTCTTCTGATCATCGTCTTTAACTGGCTCCATATATTTTCTATTGGGTTAAAAATACAGTAATACGGAGGGAGGCGTAAAACTGTGTGACCATTAGCACTTGCGAGATTGTCAGAGATATATTCTTTTTCAATATTGAATGTTTTTAAAACATTTAAAAGGTCCTTTTTGTATAGGTTTCCTTGAAATATATATTATTTTCCATCATATAGTTTTGAATTTCCACTTTTGGATTATTTGAATTCGGCACTTACTTAGTTGGCGACTGTGGTAACTAGCGTTGTCCATCACAATAACACTATTCTTGGGCACATTCGGAAGCAGACGATTCTGAAACAAATCTTCAAACAATGTATATATGCCTTGATGGTAATCCAAAGATGAATTGGCAATTTTCTTCGAAGATAATAATAGAGCGTTCGGAATAAATCCATTTTCTGAACCTGCATGTAATATCGTAATTCTTTGTCCTTTGTCTGAGGGAGCTTTAGTTTGACATTTGATTGTTGAATCGCTTCAACCTTTTTTAGGAGTGTCGTGGGTATCAAACCAAGTTTCGTTCAAGTATATAATTGAACGATTTTCTTCCCTATATTGTCTGATAAGATTCAAATAATCTCTACCCCATACTTGTAAACGCTGCGATTCCATTAGTACTTGTCGTTTGTCAATGGTACGATATTTACAACTCATTGCTTTTACTATTCTCCAAAGACTTGTCCTGCCACATGAAATGTCGGTTTCGTCTGCTGTAAGTACCTTTTTTAGCGTATCTATTGTTGGGACTATTTGTTTACTGCATATGTCATAAATTTTCCTCCGAATCAAGTCTTTATCAGCTTCTTTGATGCTTCTCAATTTTCCGCTGTCACACCGTTTTTTCCTTGGCTGGATGGGTTTGGTCACTATATCTTTTACTGTCGTTAATGCAACTTTGGTCAAAATACTCCGTTTCACTAAAACTTGCACTCCGGTCATACCCTTTTCTAAAAGGGTACAGTAAACGTTCTTTATAATGTTTTTGGCATCAAGTGATAAATGTTTTTTCTTCGTTACGCCATAACTTCCGGAAGCAATATTATCTGAAGTTTCACACGGATCTGACATTATTTAGATGCTCGATAACACACACGAAAATACCTTTAACGCACAGCTTGACAAACACCAAACGACTGATAAACTAAGATGAAAAGACTCTGCTTTATATTGAACACCTGCAATTTGCCATTAACCTACCTAATATACCAATATTAGAACATAATTAATAGTAACGTAAGGCCCCTAATAATTAGTTTAGGCATAGATGATATTATAATATTGTAGATTAGTATTTTTGTATAAATACACTGCGTCCATTAATTGTGGAATAGGTAAAAAAGTACTCAAATTTTAAACATCCATATCTCCATCAAAATTATATCAATCCACTCAATTTTTGATTTATTAGGTAGGCCGTCCCTTGGACTACCTACTTAGCACAAAGTATTTCACCTTACTTTATGTCTTTTTTATACAGGATGATGGCTAAGATACCAAGCCATGTAAAATGTGCTGATTTTAAAATTAATGTTTGGAAAATACGAAGCAATGGAAATTGAATTTTATTAGTGTACTGGTTACAGCTTTATGTTAGGTACTTACTGTACAAATTACAGCGCAGTGCCGCTCGTGTCAATTAAAAAAAAAATAAAAAAATAAAAAATGGAATAGGTAAAAAAGTACTCAAATTTTAAAATCAATATCTTCATCAATCCATTCAATTTTCAGTTTATTAGGTAGGCTGACCCTTGAACTACTTAGAACAATGTGTTTGACCTCACTTTATGTCTTTTTTATACAGGATCATGGATAAGATACCAAGCTGTGTAAAATGTGCTGATTTTAAAATTAATGTTTGGAAAATACGAAGCAATGAAAATGGAATTTTATTAGTGTACTGGTTATAACTGTATGCTAGGTACTTACTGTACAAATTACAGTGCAGTGCCGTTCGTGTAAATTAAAAAATCTGTATATTGCAAATTATATTGACTGAAAACGTTTTACTTCTATTTGGATTTACGTTGCTAGTCAACCAATTGCCCTTGTCAATTTATCAAGATTATAAATTTGTTGGCAGTTCTTGACAAGGCCTTTTGTTTAGTTTCTTTTTTTAAATGAATGCCAATATCCGATTCATATCTCCAGAAGAATGTTCCTATGCAAGAGGACTGTTTGAGCAGGGCCGGTCTCAGTCTGATATTGCCAGAATCATGAATAAAACGCAAGGGGCTATATCAAAAATTTTAAAACGGTATCGAGAATATGGATCGAATCAAAGAAGAGCAGGGCAAGGCCGACCAAGGAAAACAACTGCTAATCAGGATCGGTTTTTAACAATGCAATGTGTTCGGGAGCGATTTACAACAAGTACCAAGCTACAAGCACGGTTGTCAAACGTTCACAATGTTCGACTATGTAAGCAAACAATACTTAATCGCTTAAAAGAGGTCCAACTGAAACCGTACGAAGCAGCGATATGACCAAAGCTGGAACCGCACCATAGACGTGAACGATTGCAGTTTGCTCAAGAGCATTTGCCATGGGGTGAAGATGAATGGGCTAATGTTTTATTTAGTGACGAATCCCGTTTTTGTCTATACAGCAATGATAGACGTTTAAAAGTGTTTCGAAGACCTGGTGATCGCTATGCTCAGTGTAATTTTAAAGAGCGGGTTAGTTATGGCGGTGGATCAATTATGGTTTGGGGAAGTATATCTCTAGAGGCAAAAACGGAATTAGTATTTGTAGAGCGATTAACTAGTGACAGGTACATTACGGAAATTCTTCAGGAGCATGTTGTGCCTTTTGCTCCCTTTATTGGAGAAAACTTCATTTTTATGCAAGATAACGCACGTCCACACACGGCGAGAATAGTAACGGAATATCTAGCAAAAACGGGAATTACCGTAATGAATTGGAAAGCTCGAAGCCCAGATCTTAACCCTATAGAGCATTTATGGGATCGAATGGGTAGAGAGGTTCGTGCAGAAGCTAACCCACCAGAAACTTTGGCTCAGCTGAGATTGACGCTACAAAGAATATGGGAAAATATGGATCAGGTTTTTATAAGAAATCTGATTCTCAGTATGCCAAATCGTTGTCAAGCTGTCATTAATGCCCGTGGAGGAAATACGCGTTATTAATTTTTATTCTTATAATTAAGTCGTTTCTTTAAATTGTTATTACTATTGTTAAGTTAGTGTTATATCACGATTTTTTAATTTTTTTTAATTAACACGAACGGCACTGCGCTGTAATTTGTACAGTAAGTACCTAACATAAAGCTGTAACCAGTACACTAATAAAATTCCATTTTCATTGCTTCGTATTTTCCAAACAATTTTAAAATCAGCACATTTTACATGGCTTGGTATCTTAGCCATCATCCTGTATAAAAAAGACATAAAGTAAGGTGAAATACTTTGTGCTAAGTAGTCCAAGGGACGGCCTACCTAATAAATCAAAAATTGAGTGGATTGATATAATTTTGATGGAGATATGGATGTTTAAAATTTGAGTACTTTTTTACCTATTCCATAATTAATGGACGCAGTGTATTAATAGCTATTTAATTACATAATTAAAATAAAGATACTTACCTATTATTTTATATTTGTTGTTTTGTTGAAAATAGCTAACCTAAACTATTGAAATTAGTAGGTAATCAGGACCTGTACCCTTTCAAAAGGCACTCATTTATGGATGGGTTTAAATTTTATTGCGGTCGGGAAATCAACGAATTATTGTGGAATAGAGTATACAGCCCATTTAAAAAGTACGTTCTCCAACGTGCTTTCGATTTCATAACACACTAACCCTATACAAAAAATAAGAAGAATGGGCTGATGGGAGCAGGGAAGTGGATGCATGCCATTTGAAGTCATGCGTTGGCCGAAAAACCCAGAAGAGCGCCAGGAGCAGACGCGAGAATAGGCTTATTAGATTTTTCAGTTGCTCTATTGTTCCCAAAGATTAGTTATTTCTTTGGATCCAGCCATAATGGGTAATTACAGTTGGTTTTTAAAGAGAGAAGATGTGACCCCCCACCTCATATAAGGAAAAAATAGAATTAAGTAGTGTGTTTGAAATTAATATGTTTGATGTTTGTTTTTTTCTTAGATGTTAATTTAATACAGAGTGGCAAAAAAGTCGCGCATAATGCCTGTAACTTTTGAATAACCTCGTATACGAAAAAGTGGCCTTTATGAAAGTTGTTCAGTAAATTATTCCCCACATCTCTCTCTGCATGAATTTTTTTTGTCATTTCTGGTTTGGTTGGGAAAACTCGGAATTTTTTGTGTTTTCAGTGGATCAGGTGTTCAAAATGACCCTGCTAAGCAGAGCGCCAGTTGATCCCTGAACCCGCCCACAACGTTTAAAAGGAAGTCCTCTGGAATAGTCCGAATATCAGCACTAATTCTGACTTTTAAAGATTCCAAGTGAATTGGACGGTTAACGTAGACTTTGTTCTTTAAGTGTCCCCACAAAAAGAAGTCGAGCGGGGTTTTTCGAATTTGAAACACAAAAAATTCTGAGTTTTCCCAGTAGAATCGAAATATGCAATCATATGCAGGGTGTTCCATTTAAAAAAAAGTAAGTTTGTCTCTATGGCAACCAAACCAGAAATGACAGAAAAAATTCATGCAGCTAGAAATGTGGGGAATAATTTACTGAACAACTTTCATAAAGGCCACTTTTTCGTATACGAGGTAATTCAAAAGTTACAGGCATATGCGCGACTTTCTTGTGACTCTACATATAAACTTTTGTACCGGGTGTCCCACTAAGAATGGCTGTCGGCCGTATCTCAAAAAGTTTTAGTCGTATGGCTTGCGGAAAAAAAATATATACGGTAAAGGGGTCAGGAGAAATTGCGGGAAATTATTTTCAAGTTTCTCAGACTGGCGCTAGAGGGCGCAACCGTAACGGTAAATATGAATCACGAATTTCCTCAAAAGTCGCCTAGTTAAGGTATCCCGAAAATAACATTTTTGTATATTTCGAAGATTTATTAATAAAATTCACCTATAGAACGTGTTCGTCACTTTTCAAATAAAGTGGTGGGGGAAGGTTGAACATTATTTGTAATAAATGCTGATAACTCCGGTCTGGCTTAACATAATTTAGTAAACTTAGTTTTGTTAAAAAGGGCTCTTCTCACTCTATATATCATCTTATGAACTACGGCAATATGTGTTTTACACTAGGCGCTAGGGGGCGCTGTCTTACAACTTCACAAACATTGCGCCGTTTTTTCCATAATTGTAAATATAATAGTATATTCAATCTTACCTGATTACAAGGATGATTAAAAGTCTAAGAAATCAGCGAAAACCGCAAGTTCATATCTATTTTCAATCCAGAGATATCAACAACAATAATCATAATTACGGAACATTCTGATTTTATTTTCAAGTTGCCATTGTAAAGGTTTTTTTAAGAGTTAAATAGGCCTTGGAAAAACAAAATATGAAGAAACGTATGTTTCAAGCAAATATATCGTTACGACAATAATTCTCAGTGGCGCCCTAAATGTTCAAATTGTCGCTAATCGTTCTGTATACACGACTCCAATCTCTCCCTGGTTGATAATACTGCAGTTTCCACCTCTGCCATAGGGATACGGCGGCTGCTGTCTATTATCCTTTCTATCATGTTTTCCCTTGTAGTGGGTCTGGTAACGAAAACAAGATCCTTCAATCTCCCCCATAGATAAAAATCTAGGCATGTTAAGTCAGGTGATAAAATAGAAATTAACACTTTCATTAACAGTATCCCAATATATCCTATAATATTACCTGATAGGCCACGGAAATATACTCCCTTTTCCTATCCACCTTGCAGGAAATGTGTCGTCAAGAAATTGACGAACGTTTGCCGCACAATGTGCAGGACATCCATCGTGTTGGAAACCCATAGTTCTGCGAATATCCAAGGGCACATCTTTGAAAAGAATTGGGAGTTCGTAATTTAAAAAATGTAAATATCTTTGCCCAGTAAGCGACTCATTAAATACAAACGGTCCAATTATTCTGCCACCCAAAATGCCGCACCAGACATTGACACTCCATTTTCCTTGATGCTGCACCTCCCGCATCCAATGGGGATTATCCCGCGACCAATAATGCATATTATGGCGGTTTACTCCTCCATTACTATGGAAAGTAGCTTCATCAGTCCACAAAATTCTGGAGAGGAGATTTCTATCTTCGAATATCATATTGAGCAACCAATAGCAATAATCCAATCTTCTATCATAATCTTGCCGGGTCAAAGCCTGGTGGAGCACAATATGGTAGGGATGTAACCTAAAGAAAAACAACATACTTATTACATTGACTTGAAAACTATTAAGAGAAATATTGGCATTATTCTAAACTATTTAAGAGTTATAACATATAGATATAATTACTTACCTTTCATCTAATAAAATCCTATGCACAGTAGAGCGAGTAACGCCCAAGTCTCTAACAATTAATCTAATACTAATTTGTGGACTAAATTCCACCTATGCCAAAACATTTGTTTCCTCGGTTCGACCTCGGCGACGTCTGCGATATACAGGGCGACGAATACTTCCAGTAGTACGAAAACGGCTAGCTAAACGATTAAACATTCTACTGTCGTATCGGCGCCTTTGAGGGTATCGTACTGCGTAAACCTGTTCAGCAATTGTTGCATTTCCAAAACATTCAAAATACACCGCAATGATGTCAACCGCTTCTTCAAAGAGTTTCCTTAACAGTAACAACGGCATTTTGAAAATCAAATAGGACACAACACTATTGGTACGACAAAAATTTTGACGTAATAATGAAAGGTGACACGCGTGCACAGTTTCAATTAATATTTTGTTTTTCCAAGGCCTATTTGACTCTTAAAAAAACCTTTACAATGGCAACTTGAAAATAAAACCATAATGTTCCGTAATTATGATTATTGTTGTTGATATCTCCGGATTGAAAATAGATATTAACTTGCGGTTTTCGCTGACTTCTTAGACTTTTAATCATCCTTGTAATGTAAGAATGAATATAGTAGTAAATTATATTTACAAATATGGAAAAAACGCGCAATGTTTGTGAAGTTGTAAGACAGCGCCCCCTAGCGCCTAGTGTAAAACACATATTGCCGTAGTTCATAAGAATATATATATAGTGAGAAAAGCAATTTTTAACAAAACTAAGTTTACTAAATTATGTTAAGCCAGACCGGAGTTATCAGCATTTATTACAAATAATGTTCAACCTTCCCCCACCACTTTATTTGAAAAGTGACGAACACGTTCTATAGGTGAATTTTATTAATAGATCTTCGAAATATACAAAAATGGTATTTTCGGGATACCTTAACTAGGCGACTTTTGAGGAAATTCGTGATTCATATTTACCGTTACTGTTGCGCCCTCTAGCGCCAGTCTGAGAAACTTAAAAATAATTTCCAGCAATTTCTCATGACCACTTTACCGAATATATTTTTTTTCCGCAAGCCACACGACTAACACTTTCTGAGATACGGCCGACAGCCATTCTTAGTGGGACATCCGGTACATGAATTTGGTTTAGGAATGCACCCTTGGAATTACGGCCTATCTGTATAGTCGATATGTAGAGTTAAAAAACTTGTAAAATCATTTTTTTAATAAATATTACATGGTACCGTTTTACATGTGGTTTGTTTAATGTAACAAGAAAACCCTACGTGTTATAAATTTTTTTGGCCATTTTCGTATTCAGATAGGTTCATTCCACGACAATATGCTATTCAGCTTTGTTACAATAAAAAAAAAATGTGTCTTGCCGCCCAGGCTTTTATTCGTTTGTAATTAAGTTTACAGTTGTATGTAAAGCACCGATTACATATTTTAAAAAAGAATTGCAGCACTGAAAGGGCTTAAAGCAAGCCTTCAAACTCTACCCAGCTCTGGTCAGTGTATGGTAACATCAATTTAATGTTGTATAATTATCGTACTATACAGGTTTGGCATATGCAGGATGCCCAAGCCCAGCATGGGGATCTGGTAAAAGTACCAAAGGCAGTTAAATTACAAATAGTTGCGCAATTTAGTGGTCAATATTATTCTGTTGAGAAAAATAGAAAATTCCGCTTACCGTTGTAATGATGTCGCTGACAAAATGACAAACTCGATGTTATTGTTATACACTGGACCACAAAATTAACCGGACAGAAAAAAAATTTGCTTCAATCAATCAATAACTTTTAGGTTTTAAGTTTGATAATTTTTTGACATGTTGCCAATGCTGTCGTCTTCATCATGTTTTGATATCGTTTTTACGAACAGTGTAAAGAATATGTTGACATACAGAGTAGCACGAAAAATTGTATTTTACGCCTAATTTCTGAACATCCTGTGGAAAAATTTAAGAACTGATTGATGTTTCTTTGTACGACATTTATAAGTCCCATCTTTTCTCAACAACTTGTTTTTTTATTCATACCGATAACTGGATTATTAAAGGAAAAACACAGGTATAAAGGAAATTAAACCTTTATTAGCAACAAGAAATTAAAAAATTAATTTGTAAAGTTGGCTTTGTCTTTCTTTTGTCTCTCTGAATCCAGTTTCCATTGCACCATGGCTTGTCAAGAAGATTTTTGTCAACAAATTACAGATTTATTAATTGCTGTACTTCTAGCGTTTGTGTTGGTTGTTTTCTGGTTTTGAAACTGTTCCGTAAACAATAAGTGTATTTATATAAATTAAAGATGAGACCAGAAGAAGTGGCACAAGCCGTGGCTTTACAAGATTTGATGATGGTCGTCCGATTCTGTATATCGCAGAAAGGCTTTGCCATCAACGCAGTACGACATCCGGGCAGGGAAGACGAAGAGCCACAACTGCAGTTGAAGATCGATTTCTTCGTCTTCAGGTTCTTCGAAAGCGAACAGCCTCTGCTCCGGTTTTAGCTATAGGACTGGTAGATGTTCGTGGTACCTTAGTTTCATCTGAAACCGTACGCAGAAGGTTAAGAGAACATAATATAACATCTCATGTACCTGCATTAGGACCTCTATTAGATGCAGGTCATCAAAAGCAGCGCCTTGAATTTGCTCGAGCTCATGCAGATTGGGATATGAACGACTGGCAAAACGTTCTCTTTACAGACGAGTCTCGTTTTACGCGATATTCACCTAACGGACGTCAATGAGTGTGGAGAAGGCCCGGAGAACGATACTCTTAATGTTGTTTCTCTCCTAGAGTGCAATTTGGTGGCGGAGGAGTGATGGTGTGTGGCGGCATTTCTTTGGAAGCCCATACAGACCTCATTACACTTCAGGGGGGTATTAACGCTGATAAATACATTAGACAGTGCTTAAAAGAACATGTGGTGCCATATTCGCATTTTATAGAAGAAAATTTTAATTTAATGCACGACAATGCTCGACCGCACACAGCAAAAATAACGAGGCAATATTTCAACGATGTTGGCGTTCACGTATTGGACTGGCCCTCAAGAAGTCCGGATCTGAATCCTATTGAGCATATGTGGGATACACTAGGAAGGAGTTTGATTGCGTTAGCACAGGCACTGACAAACGAGTGGCAGCAGATACCCCAAGACGCGGTTGCTGCTTTAATTGAATCTATGCCTGAAAGGATGAGAGCTGTTATTCAGGCTCGTGGAGGAAATACTCGATTCTAATAAAATAATTTAAATACCACTATTGCCCATGTTATTTTTAAATTTTTTTGTTGCTAATAAAGGATTATTGCATTATTTCCTTTAAATCTGTGTTTTTCCTTTAATAATCCAGACATCGTATGAATCAAAAAACAAGTTGTTGAGAAAAAACGGGACTTAAAAATGTCTTACAAAGACACATCAATCAGTTCTTAAATTTTTCCACAGGATGTTCAGAAATTAAGCGTAAAATGCAATTTTTTGTGCTACCCTGCATGTTAACATATCCATTTACACTGTTCGCAAAAACGATATCAGAATATGATGAAGACGACATTATCCGCAAAATGTCAAAAAATTATCGAGCTTGGTAAAAAAACTAAAAAAGTTATTTAAGATTAAATTGAAGCAAATTTTTTTTCATCCGGTTAATTTTGTGGTTCAGTGTATTAGTATTATTTTTGTCGCGCTTTTAAAATCGAACTTAATTTAATTGTAACTGGTATTATCGCTTTTTAATTTAATTTGTTTTATAATGGAAGGAGAAATTTTACAAAAAAAAAAGTTTGATATGCTGTCCTGCTACATTTTATGCCAGCAAAAAAAATTGTGTAGAAAACATGAGAAATTAATAAATTATGTACGATTTTCTTAATTTACTCGCTATGTTTTTGATTTCCCTAGGCAACATTTGTACAGTTTTGTTCCCATGTAGTATCGGCTCCTCTCAAATAATGTCATGTTGTGCGCTGGCACAATAAAATTTAGAAGGTTAGGCGTTTCATAATTATGAATAATTATTATCTGTATTAAAAGGATGGCCGAAGATTTTCTACAGTTGCTAAAACCAATTTCTATAGCACTGGATGCAATGCAACAAAAAGGTGCATTTTTATCTCAAGCAGTTTACATATGGAAAAAGTGACTAGCTATTTTTGACAGTTTTGAATTTGAAGAAGAAAGAAACTTGCGTCAATATCAATTATTTAAGAACAGATATGTTCAAGCTCTAACCCCCTTTCACTTTTTGGCGTATATTTTGGACCCTACAATAAACAAAGAAGAATGTCCATTACAAGCTGAAGAAAAGAGAGATGCTCTACACATTGTTTCCAAATATTTTGCAGACACAGGATTATTACCATTACTAATTAAGTTGGAAGCTAAGTCGGACCCTTTTCACAAAACTCTGTTTTCAGAGGAAATAATCAAAAATGTAACAGCAGTACAGTGATGGAGATCTCAAGAAGATGTTTCAGAAATTAAGCAAGTGCTCCCTATAGTAATTTCTGTTTTGTGTGCCTGTGCATCGTCTGCTGATATCGAAAGGATGTTTTCTACTTATGGATTCGTACATTCAGATATAAGAAACAGACTTGGCAGTGACAAAGCAGCTAAACTGGTATTTCGATTTAAGCATTATAACACTTAGGTTTTTTTATATTTTTTTTTTGTTTAAATTAAGTATTTTTTTCTATTAAAAAGGTTTTTTAGTTTTAATTTTTTAATTTTTTTAAAGTTTTATTTTTGTAATAACCAGCTGTTCTCTTCGATGATTATAATAAAATAATAAATAACACCACATAAAAATGCGTCTGGGTTTTATTTTTTGTATGAACTAATACATTTTAAGTGTTAAAATTTTAAAACTCTTTTTTAAATTAATCATGATTTTTTTAAAAAAAAACCATACTGATTAAAATCATGATTTGATGATTGATTTAAGTTAGCTGCCTGAGTGATGACTTGAGATGCCTCGCAGTTCTGTGTATTTTATGTTAATTACTTATTGTTGAACTCACACTCGTAGAGATCCAGGATAAAACCCAGATCCTTCCTATTCACCAATCATTTATTTATATAGTGTGAAAGGTTATTATACAAAAGGCGCCAGAAACAATATGGCAACTATAACGACTCAAACATAATACAACAGATAATATAACCTGTACCTTTTAATACTTACTAGTAGATATAATAAATTATTACCTACCTTTAAATATAATACAGGCATTTCCAACACAAGAAACAGATCATAATTCTATTATTCAGACATGCTTTCTTTTTTTGACAGACCAACATGAACATTGTCACAACCGAGTAAGTATCTTGTAGCAACGCGGACAGAACTGGTGTTGCTAAATTATATTAAAGTTTATTTGTAAATCATGATTTTAATCGTGATTTTAATCATCTAAACCCTGAAAACTAGCTTGGCAATCCATTCTCAGTCACAATCGAAAATTTGCATCAATCCCTAACCCTAACAGTAAAACAGAAAGAACAGTTTATTGACTAGCAGCTGATGGGAACCTTAAAAGTGCTTTTAACTCTGCTACTTTGTTAAAGTTTTGGGCCCAGCTTAGATGTGAATACCAAGAAATTGCCGACTGTGCTGTAAAAAAACTACTACCATTTGCTACAACTTACCGCTGTGAAGTGAAGTATGCTCTTACAAAGACTGACCAAAAAAATAAACTAAATCCTGAACCAGACATGCGGATACAATTTTCGAACATTGTACCTGATTTTGGTAAACTAGTCTCACGAAAACAAGCTCAGCCATTCTATTAGGCTTGCTTAGATAAAATGTTATTCAATAAGAAAATAACTAATGACTAATGTAAGTATGTGCTTTGTTTCTTTTAGTAAGCGG
This sequence comes from Polydrusus tereticollis, assembly GCA_963920685.1. Classification (NCBI taxonomy): domain Eukaryota; kingdom Metazoa; phylum Arthropoda; class Insecta; order Coleoptera; family Curculionidae; genus Polydrusus; species Polydrusus tereticollis. Next base: position 30,022,128 of record OY987336.1, read on the forward strand.
TTTCCAAGAAAATATATTAACACTTATAGTGAAACACCCTGGCCTGCAAGGTCACCAGACTTAACCTCCTAGACTTTTTTTGTGAAGTTACATAAAAAATTAGGCAACTAGAGAGTGTTTTTAAAACGGGGAACACTTAGGTACTTCAATCAGTACAAGCAGCATTTAATCAAATTACTTCTGAAATGTTAAGTCGTGTGTCTTAGAGTCGACATTGACACGGACATACTGCTGTTTAGAAAGTGGAGGTAATCTGTTTGAACATTTAGTTACTACATTAAAATCTCTTACTACCGACCACTCTAGGGGACTCAAATGTTGGTCGGTTAATAGAGAAAAATTAAAACAACTGGTCTGCATTTTACAGTGTTTGTTAATTAGGTATCTACATATACAGGGTGGCCGAAATTGGTGCTGACAGTATTGCGATCTCGGAAACTAGAAGAGATAGAAAGACGGTTAAATGGGGAAAGTTTTAGGCAATTATGTAAGTAGTTTATTGGTGCTTACGAATCGATTCTGGTTCTTTTGGGTTTTGACATATTTTGAATAAACCAAAATGTTGCATTTTCTTAGATCGGTAGTAACTTTTTTATTACCCAATATTTTTTAAATCCGAAAACACATTTTCACATGTTCACAGAAACCTATCTAATCATATTTTGGTTACAACGTTTCGGTTTCCTGTAACCATCATCAACTTTCTTTTTTCTTATGACCGCCATATTGGATTTTTTACTCAAAGAAAAATACTTAATTTTTCCTATACTATGATACTAAACACTAATACAAAATAAAAATTTATAACCTCAAAATAACAAAAAATTTTATTTTCGAACATATTTGGCAACACCGACATATCGAATAGTTCTTTTCCTTAAGAATAAAGTTAATTAAATAACAATATAAGTTTATACTACTTTAAATTAAAGTTAAAATGTAATAACTTTTTTAAAAATCATAAAAATCTAGTAGGTAGGTACCTATCTAATAGATACCTATTTCTAGTTTTTTATTGTTACATTTTTGTTTAGAAAGCTTTGAACTTTAAACAAATGAAATTTTTTAACCTGCCAAATAATTTTTCTACGTTGTAATAATAGTATATTATTAACCAAGGTTTAGACGGCCATCATTATTGCCCGAGCGGCAAGTTTAAATCACGAGGAGCGAAGCGACGAGGGATTTAAGACGCGAGGGCTATAAGTAAGCTGTCTAAACCGTGGTTAATATAATATTTTTTCCACTACTTACTACAAACTTTTATAAGACATTTATCTTTATAGTATTATTAATTATAAAAAATTATAGGTAGGTCTAAGTGTATTTTTTAATCAAGTTACCTGCGCTTTGGAATTGGCAAAATATTTTGTTGTTTTGTCAGGTGGCTTTCTTAATGTCAATTGTTGGTCATTTATGTCATCAGATTTCACGAGTTTTCCTTTTTTTTAAAAAATGAGCAAAGAAAATGTTAGTAATATTATTATTACCTCCAGAATTAAGGATGGAAACAGAAAAAATGTTGATTGTATCGATATTTTACAATATCAGGCGTCTCTAATAATCTAATATGTATTGATAATTATCTGGTTGCCTAACTGTTTGAAATGTTTATGAATTCATGTTGTAGAATTAAAAAATCAAGTTACCTGCCTTCAAATAAATTCTTGAAGATCGGTCAATAATGGATTTCAATGCCTTATTATTGACCATGGTCAATAATGACTTATAAGGTAGAGAAAAACGATTTCTAACGTTAATAATCGGTCAATAATGGCGATGTTATAGGTTAGTAGTGGAAAAACATCATTAATAATGGCGTTAAATTATTCTAACGAAGAGAAGTTTGATATGTTAGCGTATTATATAAAAAATGACAGAAATGCGAATAGAACTATGGATAATTATTTTGGAACGTACCCCGAAAGACGACAACCCAGCAGAGCGTATTTTTCTAAACTGACTAGAAACTTACTAGAATTTGGCAGTTTTGAAAAGCCTCGTCCCAAAGAATATGGAATAGATAACGAAAATCGTAATAGAATAATTTTAGAACATTTTAATGAATATCCGACTTCATCTACAAGAATCGCTAACACACGGCTTGGAATTCCAAAATCCACCGTTCACGATGTATTAAAAGTTGCTAAATACCATCCTTACAAGCCAACAATTATTGTACAAGGACTTCAAGAAGGTGATTTTGATAGGAGAGTCATTTTTTGTAATTGGTATCTTGGTAAATGTCGAGAAAACCTCACATTTTCGGATAATGTTTTATGGACAGATGAAACACATTTCACCAACTGTGGAATCTTTAATAAAAAGAATCACTATCACTGGGCTTTTGAAAACCCGCAATTACTCGAACCACGCAGATTGCAAGTACGATTTGGATTTAAAGTGTGGGGTGGAATAATTAGTAAGAAATATTTTATTTTGGTTTAAATTAACTGTAAAAAATGCTTGAATTATTTACCTTCACAATTTATTTATTAATATTGTAATGATTACGATGGATCTTTTGCATACTTTTTATTATTTTTAGAAAATCAGCTAATTGGTCCTTTTATTTATGACCAAACATTAACCGACCCAAGATACCTTGCAATGTTGCAAAATCAAATGATTCCTGCACTTCAAGAAGTTGTTCCCAATGATCAATTTAATAACGTGTGGCTGCAGCAAGATGGTTGTCCCGCGCATAATTCCAGACAAGTACAAACATTTTTATCACACAGTTTTGGTGAAAAGGTAATATCTACCAGTGGTCCTGTGCGCTGGCCTGCTAGGTCTCCGGACCTTACCCCATTAGACTTTTATTTATGGGGATTTGTCAAAAATGAGGTATACGAATTTAATCCCCCTGAAACTCGCCAAGTTCCTGAGCAGCGAACTAGGAATATTTTTAGTCATATTAACCGTAATACCATTAATCGTGTAACTAGATCTGTAAAAAAAAAATGTCAGCGATGCGTTGAAAAAAATGGTCGACATTTTGAGCCTTAGTATATTTTACTTAATTAACTTTAATTCTTAAGCAAAAGAACTTTCCGATATGTCGGTGTTACCAAATATGTTCGTTAATATAATGTTTTTGTTATTTTGAGGTTATAAATTTTTATTTTGTATTAGTGTTTGATATCATAGTATAGGAAAAATTAGGTACTTTTTGATGAGTAAAAAATCCAATATGGTCAATCAATCAATCAATCAATATATGCTTTATTGTTAAAGAAAACTAAATTCCTATAAACAAAGCGAGTATAAAAAGTCCTTAAAATATAAGTAAAAATTAAATAAAAACAAAAACATATCATAAAAATGTATAACATACACATACATACATGTATGCACATACACCCATACAAACATAAAATGCATAGTCAACAACAATAAATTATAAAATTAACACAAACCAACTATAAAACGTCATGGTAATATTCATTCAGACTGTAGTAAGCCTTCTGCAATAAGATGTCTTTAACATTGTTGACAGTGTTCAAGGTTATTTGCTCTGCACAAATGTCGAATTGCTCTTTTCTGCAACACAAATATGGAGTTTAGCAACTGCCTGTTTGCAAATCCCCAAAAAACAATACCATAACGCAAGTGCGATTCAAACAAGGAATGATATACCATTTTAGCGGTTGAGTTACTAAGTTCATTACAGACTATCCTTATTGCATAACAGCCAGCTGCCAATTTTTTGCTTAATATGTTTATGTGCTCCTCAAATTTCAGTTTATTAACGTTAGACCCAAAAACTTAGTAAGTGCTTTATTTTGAATTTGTTGATCATCAAGATTTATCTCATTAAAACTAAAACCAAAAGTCATTATATTTGTTTTGTTAATATTAAAACATAATAAGTTTGTATCGCACCATTTTTTAACCTCACGTAGATCACTGTCAATAACCAACTTTAAATCGTTTTTATTTTCACCATGCCACAGGAGACTAGTGTCATCTGCAAATAGTGTAAACGCGCCCTGAATATCCAAAAATGCCAAATCATTCAAATATAGGAGAAACAAGACTGGTCCCAACACCGAGCCCTGAGGCACTCCTCTCGTAACGATGGAGGTATCAGAGCATGTTGAGCCTACCCTTACCACTTGCCCTCTTTCATGGAGATAGGATGAAAACCACTTAACTGTTAGCTGATCAAAACCATAGCAATGTAACTTTTGCAGCAATATTTCATGGTCCACACAATCGAAAGCTTTCGAAAAATCACAAAATATAGCTGCAACCGCCTCACCATAAGAAAAAAGAAAGTTGATGATGGTTACAGGAAACCGAAACGTTGTAAGCAAAATATGATCAGGTAGGCATCTTCTATGTAAAAAGTGGCAATGAAAATGTGTTTTCGGATTTAAAAAAATATTGGTTAACAAAAAAAGTTACTACCGATCTAAGAAAATGCAACATTTTGGTTTATTCAAAATATCTCAAAACCCAAAAGAACCAGAATCGATCCGTAAGCACCAATAAACTACTTACATAATTGCCTAAAACTTTCCCCATTTAACCGCCTTTCTATCTCTTCTAGTTTCCGAGATCGCAATACTGTCAGCACCAATTTGGGGCACCCTGTCAGAACTAAAATTAAATATAATGTCTCAGAGTTAGGAGTAGTTTCATCCGTTTCTTGGATCTGTTCAATACAGTCGATGATAGTCAATTCTGCACTTTCTGTTGGCAAATCGTTATCAATAGAGGCAAATTGTTTCAAGTTCATAAATGTTAAGGATGTTAGGAAACAGTTGTGCGAGCAGAATATTATCTTCTTCTATGAAGTCGTCAATATTATCTGTATTACATATAAAGCCGGCTTTCATAAGTCATTATTTTATTGTCACTGGGGACAAATTGCGCCTGGCCACCGAAACCCATATCAAGGCGTTGGCTATGGTAATATTATTTTCGATTTCTTGAAAAGTATATTCACTAGTGATCGACCGATATGACTTTTTTAGCCGATACCGATAATCGGCCGATACCGATAATGTCTTGGCCGATAACGATATACAGGGTGTTATGGAAATGACTTATTATTTATTAACCCGTAAATATATAGGTCGAGACGAATTGGGGAAAAATTGCTATAAATGGCGCTCGAAGCTAGAAATTCGAGAAAAATGCCTTCAAAAATTTAGGTCCAAAACACCTACACGCCAATGACCCAAACAGCTGATTTGGGTAATTGTTTACTTTAGTGGAAATGTTGAATTTTTCGCTAAAATTTCGTATATAGGCTAATTAAGGGTAGCTGATCACAATTTTCCTTTTGCGTTTAGGCGGCAAATGCACTGGTTTTGAGAAAAAAAATGTTAAAGTTTTTCTAACTCACCGGTATGTTATTTTGCATGTAATCCTAAAATGTTGCTTATTTCCAATAAAATATTACTTGTCGGAGTCATAGTATACACTTCTGAGTTGAAATAAACGAAATATGCCACAAGGAAACTCTGAAAAACGGGATAACTTGTAAGCGAACAGAAAACTCTACGTTATCTGGAAAAAGACGGGGGCTCACTGACAGCTGGCCACCCATGTTGTCAGATTGTTAGTGTATTATAAATTGCCTATACTTGTCAATTCATTTTTATTAATTGAATGAATCCTATTGGCTCGAGCTAGCATATCATTCTCCTGGATGGAAGCCATTGATAATTACAAGAAAAAGAAGAACAATCTGGCAACGTGAGTGCAATGAATCTGAAAAGAGACGGTTCTACTTTGTCGGCGTATTAACAACGAATTTAATTAAATTTGTGCCTTTTCCATTGTTTTTTTGCTAAAATGTTGCTCTTATTTTATGAACAGATAGTTTGGTGAAAGTTTTATCACATATTTTGAAGGGAAAACCATAAAATCTAGGAAATTGAAAGGAAAGAATACCCTAACCTGTAAGTGAAAAACTTTAACATTTTTTTCTCAAAACCAGTGCATTTGCCGTAAAAACGCAAAAGGAAAATTGTGATCAGCTACCCTCAATTAGTCTATATACGAAATTTTAGCACAAAATTCAACATTAATTGCACTAAACTAAACAATTACCATTCCAGCAGTTTGTCTTGTCAAAAACACATGTGTTCAGGGGCATTGAACTATCATGGAAGGCGCACATAGTCCGGTTTAAGGGTATTTTACAAAATTCAAAATACTTCCGATTTTAGAAAAAAAAACTATCAAGTGTAACTCTAGACCACCTCAGGAGTGGCCCCTTAAAATATAATAAGTCATTTCCATAACACCCTGTATATCGGCATATCGGCCTTTTTTAATTGATAACATTATTAATGTCTAAATCTGAATATTCTGTAATATCATTTATAATTCTTTAACGTTCAATTTAAAATCACAAAAATAAAAACAAAAATTGCACTTTGGCAACACAGCAATAGGCGGTAATTTATGTGGCTCAGCGCCAAGTCATTGGTGAATCCTCTTAATTTGAATTTCTCGGTGAATCCCGTGCGTTTATTGCCGTGCATTCAGTATTGCATTCTTAAAGCAGATCGTTTTAAGTTCGATTATTTCTTGGCGTAATTTAGTTAATCTTTAACAAAGACATAATATTAATAGTTAATAATAATCCCATTGGAGTTTGGTGGAGTGCAAAGTGGCGAAATGGATGGAAAAAGTATTTATTGGAAATATTTCATAAAGAATAAATTATCCCCAGCAGATAAGAAATCCACCGCAAAATGTAAATTGTGTGACATAACCATTTCATAAGGGGGAGTGAGAAAATCGGCGAATATTTTTTTGAAATATTACTTTAAATTTAAATATAAAAAAAATGTTTTAAGCTGCTATGGTTGTTTTTATACATCGGCCGATATAGCCGATATATATTTACATCTATCGGCCGATACCGATAATCGGCTCTCGGCCGATATAGCCGATATATCGGTATCGATATCGGTCGATCACTAATATTCACTCTCTATACTTGTTAAAAGCCTCTTAATAAGGTAGCTTCTGTAGAGCATCTTAAAATCCTGAATAATGCCTTGGGCAAAAGGTTAACAATGTGAGGTAGTATTACGTGAAAGAAAAATAAGTTTCGACATTATCCAGTGTAATTTTTGGACGAGACGTCGCATTATCCAGAACTATTCTGCTTTTTCATATTTGTATTAAATCTGTGAAGCCATGTTGTCATGATGTCTGCTGTCATTCACGCTTTTTTGTTTCGAGACCCATTGAAGAGGTAACTTATTGATATGTGCGCCCTTAAAACATCGAGCATATTTGCTGTTGCCTATTATATGTGTTTTTCATCCTTTTCATCTTCCATATTTGCACAAAACAGAATTGTAAATCGTTGCTTTGCTGTTTTTTTCCCAGTACACTTGTCATCATTCAATGCATATGTATTTGTTGGCAATGCACGATAGTAGAGACCTGTCTCATCTGCATTAAATACGTCAATTGGGGCATAATCCTTTAAAATCGTCAATAGCCTTTCTTTCCAAGCCGTTACGTCTTCGATATTGATATCGGCTGGTTTGCCACATATTTTCTTAAAGAATTTTTCTAGCCATCCGTTGGATGCCTTGGAGTTATCTAGTCCTAGACATTGAGCAGATTCGAGGACATTTGCTTGAATTATGGGCCCGGCTATTGGTAAGTGCTTGTTTTGCGCCTTACAAAACCAGTTAAAAACAACTTGGTCCGCTACCAGTCCTTCGGTTTTGGGAAATTTTCTCTTTTGTTCACCGTTGCTACCTTCTTGAAACAAATTTCTGACTTCTGGTGTATTTTGAAGCAAGTTAGTCACTTGGGTCTTACCCATTTTAAATTTTTTAGCCAATTTCATGGTACTTAAACCAGATTTTTCACATTTCTCGATCATTTGAATTGTATCACTTAAAGAAAGACATTTCCTTTTTCCCGCCATCTTCAAATATTTATGTGAGTCCCAAAACACACAAAAACTATTCAAAACAAAACTAATGTTAACAATCGATTTATCAGCCTTTAAAGCAAATTGAATGGATCCGCCTGCAATAAAATAATTAGTGTATGTACAGTTACAGGGTGTCCAGTTTTCGTATGTTTTACGGGTTATCTGCGTTATTAGTAAAGATAGAATGTTTAGATTATTTATTTTGTTATACATAAAGGTTTAGTTACACCTTTTTTTACCAGTCATTATTAGCGACTGGTAAGAAAGGTGAGGTCGTCATGTCAGTATTTTGTGTGATTTACGTCAAAAAACATTGGAAATAAATATATTGAAAAGTGTGTTTGATTACGAAATAAGAAGCAATTCTTTACATGGTCCTTCATCAATAAGAACAGCACGTTGGAATACAGTCAAAATATGAACAGAAGAAGTAGCAGCCTGTCCGATTTTAGAGGATTTCCCGAACGAGAAAATACGGTGCCTTTTTGTTTCAGAGAAGAATTAAGAAAGCAAAAGCCTTTGATTCAAAATGAGGATAAGGAAAAGGAGACTCCCTCTAAAGTCGAGGTAACCGTTAACGAAACGACTGAAAACAGTAAATCACAAATTTCTAAAAACACAAAAGACACGAGTTCGTCTATAAGACAGCAAAAATTGAAGCAATTAGAACTAGTAAGTGAAAAAAAATTGGCGGCTCTAGAAGAAGAACAAGAAGAAAGAGAACGCCAGAGAGAAGAGAGAAAAGTGGCTAGACAAAAGAAGTTAATGGAACTAGAACTAAAATATCAAATAGAAGAGATAGAAAACGCATCAATTAGTGACATTAGTGACTCACGCAGTAAATCACCTTTTGAAGAGGAAAGTTGTACTAGCAAGGTAAATCGATTTTTAGATAAAAACGATTTTACATGTAACCCTGAATGTCATAAAGATGAATCCAAACATATGAATGATGAAAATGTAGTGTTTAGGATGCCAAAGCGTGTAGACTACAATACAGTAAATAATCCAATACCAGAAACTAGTCGTCCTAACTCCGATTTAAATAATCTATTGTTGAAGCAAACCTTTGTAAAAGAACTTCCTATATTTTCTGGAGATCCTGAAGAGTGGCCAATTTTTTATATGCAATTAAAACGTTCTTCTGAAATATGTCAGTTCTCTGATGAAGAAAATATTTTTAGGGTTCAAAAGTGTTTAAGAGGCAGAGCACTTGAAACGATTAGGCCCCTATTATTATCTCCTGTTAATCTGGCGACAATAATTGAAACCTTAGAAATAACTTTTGGAAGGCCAGAAGTAATTATAGCTACGCTAGTAGAAAAGGCCAGAAAAGCTCCACCTCCGAAAAGCGGAAAGCCTGATGCAATGCTCACTTTCTCCAATACCGTGTTTAATCTTACAGCAACCATGGAATCTTTACAGAATACAGGACATATGTATAACCCACAACTCTTAGAGGAACTACTACGTAAATTACCATATTTCTTAAGAATGGAATGGGGCGCATATGTATTAAAAAAGAAAAACAATATTAATTTAAAAGATTTCTGTGAATGGCTTCGAGAAAAAGCAAGAATTTCTTGTACTATCGACTTCCAAACTAGTAAACGTTTTGAAAGTCATAATAATTATACAGAAAGAAAGAAAGAAACTATTTTTTCCATCAATGAAAGGAGAACACTCAAAAAATGTGTATTTTGTAAAAACGAAAACCACAAACTAGATGAATGTGAAGATTTTAAAAGAAAGAATATAGATACTCGTTGGAATATAGTAAAAGAAAATAAATTATGTTTTTGCTGTCTAAAAAGCAATCATTCAAAGCAAGTATGTCGTTCCAGGAAGATTTGGTAGCCTCTCAATGTTCATCTGAAAACGGAAAAGTAAACTTTATTAAAAATGTAAACACCACTGTTCTTCTGAAAATGCTGCCTGTTGAAATTAGAGGTGAAACCGAGAACCTAACTGTTTTGGCATTCCACAGTATCCTTAATTGATGAAGAAATAGCCAAGACGATGGGTTTATCTGGTAAGAATCAACCTCTGTGTTATCAGTGGACGAATGGAATAATCCACGAAGACAAGGAATCACAAAAAATGAATATTAACATTTCTGGGTTGTACGAAAATGCAAAAACTAATAAACTTGTGAACGTAAGATCAGTGAAAAATATGTTACTGCCTCTTCAAAGTTTAGATATCGAAGTTATCAAGCAGAAGTATTCCAATATTGGTCAAATAGAATTATTAACACCCTACTTTAATAAACGACCTATTATCCTCATCGGACAAGATAATTACCACCTGGTAGCTCCCAAAAAGGTAATTGAATTTTCCAATAATGGCCCGTTTATGACCAAAACAGCTTTAGGATGGGTACTACATGGAAAAATATCTGAAATAGGAAGAAATGAATCAAATTTCTTATATCACATCTGTGATGCAGAAAATAATGATGAAAATTTACATCAACTAGTTAAAAATTCTTTTAAAATTGATAGTTTTGGCGTATGTTTAAAGGAAAAATCTGAAAGTACGAGAGATATGATTCGATCTGAAGAAATAATGAGAAACACATGCAGAAAAATAGAAGGTCGATACGAGATTGGTTTACTTTGGAAGAGTGACTTCACTAGATTTCCTGAAAGTAAAAATAATGCCTTGTCCAGATTGTACTGCATGGAAAGGAAAATGGACAAAGATCCAGAATTTGCTAAACAATATTGTTCTAAAATTGAAGAATATACAAAGAAACAGTATGCCAGAAAACTTAATGAAGAAGAAAAGTTATATAGGACGGAGAACGAATGGTTCCTACCTCATTTTGCAGTATTTAATTCAAAGAAAAGAAAACTTCGTTTAGTTTTCGACGCAGCTTCAAAAGTGAATGGAGTCAGTCTAAATACAGAGCTTTTACCAGGTCCAGATCTTCTGACATCTCTAGTGGGTGTTTTGTTACGATTCAGGCAATATCAATTTGCTTTTACTGGTGATATCAAAGAAATGTTCCACCAAGTAATAATAAGAGAAGAAGACCGACAAGCTCAAAAGTTTCTTTGGAGGGGTATGAGGAGATCTGGAGAGCCTGATGTCTATGAAATGCGAGCAATGATATTTGGGGCTACATGTTCACCTAGTCTGGCACAATATGTAAAAAATAAGAACGCTGAACAACACAAAAATCAATCAGAAGACGCCTGTAATGCGATCCTAACCAAACATTATGTGGATGATTACCTTGATAGCAGAAGAAGTGAAGAAGAGGCTATAAAGATAATAGAAGAAGTTGTCCAAATACATAAAAACGGAGGGTTTGAAATTTGTAATTTTATTTCTAATTCTAAACGTATCTTACACCATATTCCCGAAAACTTAAAAATGCAAAAAATTAAAAACTTCGAAGAATACAAAATAAACCCGACAGAGAAAGTTCTTGGCATCCAATGGAATTCTATACAAGACATATTTACGTTTTCTCTCGACCTCAAAAAAATCTACGAGAACATTTTAAACAAAAACAAAAGGCCAACCAAAAGAGACGTTCTAAAAGTCGTTATGTCTATATTTGACCCCCTCGGCTTCCTAGCTAAAATGGTTGTCACTGGAAAAATCATTTTACAAGAAATTTGGAGATAAAAAATTGATTGGAATGACGAAGTAACTCATGAAATTAATGAATGTTGGTCGACCTGGATTCAAAATTCTCTTAAACTCATACCAGATATAAAAATTCCTAGATGTTATGGTATCGAATTAGCAAATTCTTCAAAAATTGAAGCTCATGGATTTTGTGATGCTAGTGAGAAAGCATGTTGTGCAGTAATATATATTAGATATTTTAAAGAAAAAAGTTGTGGAGTATCCTTTCTCGTTGCAAAAACAAAAGTTAGCCCATTAAAACCAACAAGCATCCCAAGATTAGAACTACAAGCAGCACTTATGTTAAGTCGTCTCATGGATAATACATTAGCAGAATTAGAAATTTCTATTCAAGAAAGTTTTTACTGGTCAGATTCAAGAACAGTTCTATGGTGGATAAAATCAGACAAGACTCAATATAAAAGTTTTGTATCGAATCGAATTGGGGAGATTCTAGATTTGTCTAAAAGAAGAGAATGGCACTGGATAAATACGAAAGAAAATGTCGCGGACGAAGGTACGAGAATATTAAAACCCAACGAACTTTCTATGAACAGATGGCTTAATGGCCCAGATTTTCTAAATAATATCGACATTTCAGACTATATTAGTGACTTCCAGTTCGATAGCGTAAATGAAAAAGATTTAGAAATTAAACATACAGTTTTACTCGTTGTAGAAAAAGAAAAGAATGTTTTTCTACCAGATATAATACGATTTTCGAAATATGAAAAACTGATTCGTACATCAGCATGGGTGTTAAGATGGCTAAAAAATCTGAGAACTAAAGATAAAGTAAAATGCCCCTTACAAGTAGAAGAACTGCAAGATGCGGAAAAGGAATGGTACAAAGAAGTACAAAGAGAATGTTACAGCACAGAAATAGACCACTTAAAAAAACATGGAAAAGTTGAAAAATGTAGTAGCATCTATAAGTTGGCTCCATACCTAGATGAAGAAGGGTTACTACGCATGAAAGGCAGAATAATGGATTATTCATTAATAAATTCTCCTTTAATTTTGGCAGTAAAACACAGTTTCACTAAATTACTAATAATAAAGTACCATGAGAAAGCACAACATCAAGGACACGAATTCGTTATCAATGAAATGAGACAGATATTTTGGATCCCCAGTTTGAGAAATGAAGTAAAAAAAATATCAAGAGCATGTCAATATTGTAAAAATAAGAGAGCTCGACCAATACCTCCAGAAATGGGTCCCCTGCCAAAAGCCAGATATGACGTATTTTCGAAACCTTTTACAAGAACTGGTGTGGATTATTTTGGACTGTATGATGTAGCTATTGGACGGAGAAAAGAAAAAAGATACGGTGCTATTTTTACGTGTCTAGCAACACGAGCGATACATATTGAAATAGCTTCATCTTTGAGTACAGATTCATTTATTCTTGCCCTGAAGAGATTCATTGGAAGACGAGGTTCTGTTTCAGACTTGTATTCAGATAATGGAACAAATTTTCACGGTACCAATAGAGAACTTATAGAACGAGTTGAGAACTTAGATCAATCCAAAATTACTAACGACACATCAGCACAAAGAATAAAGTGGCACTTCAACCCTCCAACGGCCTCACACATGGGAGGCAGTTGGGAAAGATTAATCAGATCGATTAAAACGTCTTTAAAGGTCATGCTTAAAGAGAAATGTCCTAGAGAAGAAGTTTTGTCTACTGCCCTAGTAGAAATTGAATTTTTGATTAACTCCAGACCATTAACTTATGTTTCCGTAGATCCAGAAGCTCCAGAATGTTTAACACCAAATCACTTTCTACTGGGATCCTCAGGTGGGTCAATACCAGGAAGCAACCTGCAATCAACTAATGTAGACCTTAGGAAACAGTGGCGGCAGGTTCAATTATTGACTAGCCAATTTTGGAAAAGATGGGTTAAAGAATACCTACCGCAATTAAATAAAAGGACAAAATGGTTCGAATCTGTCAAAAATGCAGACATTGGTGACATCGTTATAATTGCTGATGGAAATCTCCCACAAAACAACTGGCCGATGGGCAAAGTCGTTGCCACTTTTCCAGGGAAAGATGGCAAAGTTAGGGTCGTCGACATAAAGACTAGAAACGGAGCGGTATACCGAAGACCAGTCAATAAAATTTGTAAATTAGACGTTAACTCTCCGGGAGATGGAAGAAATGTTTAGATTATTTATTTTGTTATACATAAAGGTTTAGTTACACCTTTTTTTACCAGTCATTATTAGCGACTGGTAAGAAAGGTGAGGTCGTCATGTCAGTATTTTGTGTGATTTACGTCAAAAAACACTGGAAATAAATATATTGAAAAGTGTGTTTGATTACGAAATAAGAAGCAATTCTTTACATAGAAGGTTGCGGTTTTCGCGGCACTGTTACTTTTTTGAGAAACAAACGATGCCACAAACAGAATTTAGTTTTTTAGATACGGGGTGATTTTGAAAATTTTGCATTTTACGGTTACGCTGCAACTTATCAAAAAGGTAAAAAATGATTAGTTTTTTCACGTAGAATCCAGTGGCTTGGTCAGATTTTTTCTATGTTTAATTGTTTTCGAGAAAAAGAGCAAACTTGCATTTTTTTAAATGGGACGCCCTATATATTTTTAGCTATTATGATTCAGTTTATCACAAGCTTTTCAAAAATATATAATACTTTATAGCTGCTTTCAATGTGAAGCTCAAAATTTACATTGTTCAACAAATTTATATTTTTTAACGGCACACCCTATAAATTTTAAGATTAAACAATTGTCACAAGCTTCTCACAAATATAAAACACCAGTTTTAAAAATATATACCTATAACAATAACTTTTATAAATATAAATAACAATTAACTTAGTTGTGTTATACGTTCAAAGATTAAAAGCTACAATTATTTGATGATTTAGGAAACTGTCTCATAAATATTGCTCAAACTGTTCTCCATTATGCCTAAGACATGTTTCACACATTGTTCTGATTCGCCTCAGTGCATTTAAAATAATAAAAGGCCGTGCCTGTAACTCCCTAAAGGCCCTTTTAGTGGCTTCTCTTAAATCTGCCATCGTTTGGTACTGGACGGTATAAATTTTAGGTAGCCCCACAAAAAAAATCCAAAACCGTTAAATCGGGTGATCTGGGTGGCCATCTTACAGGTCCATGTGTTCCAATCCAGCGGCCAGGAAAATTATTGTTAAGATATGCTCTTACAATTTGAGCATTGTGAGCGGGAGCTCCGTCCTGTTGCAAATATAAGCTATTAAGATGAGCTAGAGGTACATTCTCTACTATTTCGGGCACAATGTTTTCCAAAATTTCTAAATATTTATTTGCAGTAAGACCGCCTTCAAATATATTATATAAAATTTTACTTCCCAGTATGAAGCATGAAACGCTAAACCCAAATCTGCCTTGCCGTTCCTGTGAAAATATAACATGTTGATTTTCCTGGCACCAAAACCTAGAATTTTGCCGATTAAATATACCGGCACTGATAAAATGACTCTCATCAGACCATATAATCGTTCTTTCAAAATGATTTTCTCTATTTACATGTTGTAAATACCAATTACAAAACTCTACGCGGCGCTCTGCGTCACCGAGATGTAAGTTTTTTACGACATGAAATTTGTATGGCTTAAACTTGTGTTTTTTAGAATAGTTTGAACCCTTGATTTTGTAACACCGACAGAACCTTCCACTGTTCTACAAGAACTACTTTGATTGGTTTCAATGAAAGCCAAAACGTTTACTTCATCAATGTCCTGGTTTTCCTTATTGTAAATACTAGGTCGGGGTTTGGAAAATGAACCGACTTCAATTAAGTTTGATTTTATTTTTAAAAATATTTTTTTATCCGGCTGTCCTCTTTCTGGGAATCTGCGAATATTACGTTTTGTTAACTGTTTTACTTTAAAAAATAATCGAGCGTTTCCACACATACCAACTTCCCTGTATAGAAAACAATTGATGATGGTTTCTTCGAAACGAAACGTTGTACTGAAAATTTGTAAAGGCTGTCTTGTAGAACGAAAAAAGTGGCAATAAGGAAGTGCTTTTTGTTTTTTATACCTTTTCAATTGACTTCAGAAAAAATTAAATGGCAAAATCTCGCCTTTTTTCGAATATTTCCGGAACCAAGCGGAATTTTATGCTTTTCTTAACCACTAAATTGCGCAACTTTTTCGTAATTTAACCGCCTTTGCAAGTTTTACGGTTTCGGAGATCTCTATGCTGTTCATCCTTATCTTGGACATAAATATTACAATCAGCTATTTAACGGTAAGAAAAGAGAACACCGATCGCGCAATGCAAAGCTTGCAGCTCGGCAGTCAAAGTCGGAGAAGAAAGCATTGCCGGTGAAAGCATAATCGACAAGGCTCTTTTCTTCCTGTCACTAAGCGGCCCAATGTAATAACCACATGCCAAACCTGTATATTATTATGTTTTTAGGGAATGGGTTCTTACGATACTCACTAGGTGGCGTCGAGGTCGCACTGGCTATGCTATAGTTCAATATAGAGTTGGTACTGCTATTTAGTGATGATAATGTCGCCCTGACAGGAGTCGGTTTAATGGGCTGAAAAATATTATATATTTTATTATACCAAAAAATCTGGAAGCGGGTAAATATCTTGAAAAATACACATTGCATCCAAAAAATGAAAAAACGCGTCCTTAATAATTTTAAAAGCGCTATCCAATGATATGAAGCGCGACCCCCCCATCCCCACCTCTTGGGGTGAGGCGGGGGGCAACTTTAAAATCTTAAATGGGTACCCCTATTTTTTATTGCTGAATCGGATTCTACGACAAAAATTACGTACAGTTTGTCTGAAACGTTTTTTCGATTCGTGACAGATGGCGCTGTAATCGCAAAATTTTTTTTTTGTAATTCCCAAGACATTATATGGAACAATAAAAAATAAGGAAATATTAGTTCATTTATTTAAAAACGGCCATTCAATAACCTTAAATTTAATTAATGAAAAGCGGTGGGCAACCTTAAAATCTATAACGGCAAAATTCCCTACTTAATGAGATGTTCAAATTGATTATATTAATTTGGCAGTGTCTCAATCGTGCGTAATGTTATCAATTACACAGGCCTGCATTTTTTAACACTTTGAAAGTTGCCGCCGAGTACGATTCGTACAGACGTCCCCAGTAGCACAACACATTGGCCCAATATTGATTCTAGATTGGTAAAATATTGTATATTGGCCCAATATTGGCAATTTCTAGCCAATATTGGTAACATATAGGAGATGTACCTTTTTCCCGTATTTTTATATAATGTTTGTCCAATATTAATCCAATATTGATATAACAGATTTGGCAATAAACTTTTATTTATATTTATATATAATTTGTGCCAATATTGGTAACATATAGGAGGTGCAACTTTTTCCCGTATTTTTTTATAATGTTTTGTCCAATATTGATCCAATATTGGTAAAACATATTTGTCAGTAAACTTTTATTTATATTTACATGTGATATTTAACCAATATTGGTTATATATAAGAAATGCACCTTTTTTCTATATCTATATATGATATTTATTCAATATTATCCCATTATTCATAAAAAATACTCCGTCATCCGAAAAGCAGATTTGAAATCAAAATAAAAATTGGTGCTTAATGCATTATTTATTATTAAAATTGTATCCTTAAATGCTATATATAGCTGGAATTTGCATTTGGCGCCACAGTGTCATATTAATTACTTATATTGTCGCAAGGCGGCAGCGCACCGTCAACTTGGCAGACATTTTGAATCGCTCGAGCCGCCCGGTCTCATCACGACAAGCGTCTTGCGCTTTTTTTAAACTGTTTTTTGTTGCCTATGAATATTAGTGAAAATAAGTGCAGCTCCAATGTGTGTATACAGAAAAGCAAAAAGAAGTGGTAAGTAACTGTAGTATTCCAGTTGTTTTATTAATTATTGTGTGATATTCATATACATATATTCATATTCATGCAGCAGTTTGTTGACGTTAACCTCTAATACATTAGCAAATCTTTTCTGGTGTTTTCAACCATTTTAATATCTAATTCTAAAGTGAAGGGTAAAGGTTGACCCACCTACACTTATAATGGGTACATTTAAATAAATATTTCCAAAATTAATCCTAACTTTTTAAACATAAACATATAGTATTTGTTGATAGGTCTTGAATTCGAATAGACGTATTGGACCAATATTGGTCAAATATGATTTGCCTATGTTTGATTATAGCTTCGCCGTGGCGTCATCGCAAGTTTATACATTATTCTTTTGTATTTGTGAATTAACATATTTTAGCCCAAAGAATTTGGTAGATGATCAGTCTCATTTTTCGTGACACCCTGTATAATTACCATATAAATTTGACTACATACGTGTGCGCGATTTTTAGGAGCTATCCGAAAACGATTCAACAGTGCCTCCGATAAGGAAATTAAGAGGTCAATTTCAGCATATTTGGCGGGTGCCGGGGACAGAGAACGCGGACGGAAAAATAGACCGACTCATCCTTAAACCTTTTATTATTTACGAAATATTATATACGGCCTACTTTTGATATTTTTTATTTTTATTTTCGTTCATTTGTAGAGTTAAAGTTTTTTAGTTTTATTTTCTGTACAAATTATATTGTAAAATAATTAAAAAAATTCTTACCAAACAATTTTGTCTTTAATTTTTTATACCAATATCTGACCTTAGTAGCAAATCAATATGTTTGCATATCGAATATTGTGCTTACATATTGGTCAAACGTTGGAAACGTCAGATTCTCTTATAACGGCCCAATATAGATTTACATTATATATTTATATTTTATATATAATATATATATGTTAAAAAAGTATATTGGTGCTATATATAAAGTATATATTGTGACAATCTGAACAACAAATATTGGTACTATATTTAAAATAAACATTACGCATTTATTGAATCGTAATATTGGGTCAATATTTATCTTCAATATCGGATTCATATTGAAAATATACATTGGGCCATTAAAAAAAATCTGACGTTTCCATCGTTGGGTCAATATGTTAATATAATATTTTACCAATATTGTTGTGCTACTGGGGGTGAGCCGTCCTCGCATCTATCTCTTTTTAACGTAGTATAGATAAGAACAGAGCGAATCCGTATCGAAAATACTGTCAATAGATCGAGTTTTACATGGCGATATCAATTTCTAACTGATTCAGCCAATGAGAAACGGTAAATGGACTTTGAAGGCCAATTGAATATCCACAAGAGGTAATTGGACAGAACTTTCTTGGCGTCCACGTTGACTCTTAAAGTGTTAACCCGGGTATTGTCGCTTCCTTTGATACATTTTTTGCTGGAGTTTTTATACCAATAATTAAATGTGAACGATAATGTTATCTTTACTTCCGGCATAAAGAATAATAACGCGTTTTCCTCTCGGACACGGTGTACCAAAAGTATAATTTGTCTGTTGTATACTGTCTGCCCAACTATACTTAACAACATTTTGAGTATCAAAACAAGTTTCCTCTAAATAAATTATTTTCTTAATTCCGGAGTTGCTTTGCCTTTCACCTTGACCTTCTGTTTCAAATTGTCGCCAAAAAGTGATACTGATATAATTAAATATAGATACCAAGTAAAAAACTTACTTGTATAAAACTACACAGTTACCGCAGAAAATGAAATATGTAAATTACAGTAAATCGTTTCAATCAGTCACGCCGTATGTGTATTTATATGTCACTTTATTAATTTTCCCACTCGAAAAAAATAGTTCGTTCTTTAAAATTGCTTGCGGTCATCGACGTTCTGTGTCCAGGATGTTGCCAGTTCTACAAAGTTTTCGTAAGTGTAGGAGGAACATAAGCGTTTGTTAATTGTTTATTTTTTTTGTTTAACAACAGTGAAAACCCATTTTATTTTGATTTAAATTGTTTTCGTATAAATAATATTTCTGAAGTACTAAACAAATTATTATAATATTAATGCATTCACCAGCAATGTGTTGGATTTCCGGTATTATCTGGTTGTTCAATAAATCGGCGTACTTTTGACCTGTCAAATTACCCTCCATGAAAAACGGCCCGACAATTTGGTTGCCTAATATTCAGGCTCAAACATTCAGTTTTTCTATGGGAATCCCACATCCAATTACTTTAATTCTAATCGGACCAATATCGCATATTGTGTCTATTGACCTCTCCACCCGATTGAAATGTGGCTTCATCAGAAAGAAAATTGTCTATTTTCGTCACATCGTTTGTCGTTTTTGGTATCATTTGATAGTGCTCTTAAAATTATTAAGGACGTGTTCTTTCTTTTCTGGATCCAATGTGTATTTCTCGAGTCATTTAACCGTTTCCAGACATTTTGGACCCCGGCATGATTTTTTAATATTATTTAAATAAATGCCGATGGAGGGAGATGAGGGAGGAAGGAGGGGGAGGGGCAATAAAGATTGGTTATTATAAAACATTTCAATCTTACCTTAGAAATTGGATTGAAGTTCTCAAAAGCCTTAAAAAAAACGAATTAATTAACTTGACAGCAATAAAACGTTTCGTAACCCTTACTTTAGACAGCGGCTGTATTTCCTTGACCACCGGCTTCTTCTCCTCGACCAAGGGAAGCTCCGTCGTGGAATGATTGAACGCCGCTATCGGGTTCTGCTGGCTCAGTATGGGCGACGAGATGGGGGAAGAACCGGATATCATCGACGTAGGGGTACCGCCTGAATCATTACTGTCAGTTGTAGCTAAATTTTTAAACGAAAACGTTTAAAATAATAGAAGAGAATAGTGAGTTTTTGACCATGTTAATGCATAAAGTGGCGTCGCTTCGCGTTTAGCTCAATATTTATGCTTAATGCTATTTTACTGGGCGAGGACCTTCAGAAATCAGTAATAGTATAATGTAAAGACTGTTCAGAGATATAAGAAAGTGACTAAAAGATCCCTATTAGGAAAGACCCAGGTCAGCTGTAAAATTGAAATATGGCCGAACAGGTCCGTATTTTGCTTAGTATTTAATCATGGTTTGCAATAAAAATAAGTAAGACATTAAATAATATTTTATTTATGTTTAAATGTGAAATTATAAGTTATTTTATTATTAAAAATTATTATGATTACATATACAAATAATTCGGTACTTATAATTATTATTCACTTAATATATCAATATCACTATAATAGCTGTCATCATCTGTTCTAATTATTATTTGTGCTATTGTTTATATGGATATAGGATTTTTCCAGTTTTTCAACATGTGTAACAGAATTTGCCCAACTTTGTGAAGGGATGTTAAAAACTTCAGTTTCTATAACCTCAAGTACACTGGAGTTAATATAGTAGGGCAAATATTGTTACGACGAATGGCAGATTTCAGTTGGTGCCAAACATGTTCGATGGGATTAAATATGCAATGGTATGGTGGAAGCCTTAAAGCTGTATGCCCTAGATTTTTTGCATAATTATCACAGAAGTATTCGTTTTGTAGTTTTAAACTTTGTAAAACCTCAATTAATTGCCTTTTGGTGTAATCTTCCCGAAAATAGATGTTATTATAATACATGTAGTTTTGGATTGTTGCTTTTGTGTCATTTGAGGAGAGAGTCTTGGTCAACTGCCTACTATGATATATAGCTTGCATTGTCCATTACAATAATCTTTAATGTTTTTTGCAGACAGAGAAAGTCCATTTGGAATCCATCCGTCTTTAGATCCAGCCAACCCAACCCTTTTCCGGGGTATCATATGTGTCGAACCAGGTTTCATCCAAGTAAATAATCGGCCTTTGCTGATCTCTGTAAATCCTAATTTTTTGTAGATATTCGGATCACCAATCCCGAATTCTACTGGATTCCATTAAAGCATGTTTTTTTTCTTAATTTTTTTAAATCTAAAACATATGTATTGGATACACTTCCATAACGTTGCTCTGCCACATTTAACGCCGGTTTCATCTTTTTCAAGCCTCTTAATTAAATTATCTAATGTATGCACGCTTTGTTCCTCGTATAACTTGTAAATTTTACGCCGTATTATATCTTGATCACTTCCATCTACCTTCGAGAAAATGCCAGTATCGGTTATTTTTTTCCTCGCTAAAATTATTCACAATTTTCCATACATTTGATGTTGGAATTTGTGTTAATGTGGCCGTTTCTTCTAAGGCTGCTTGCTTGCTGACCGCACGTTCAATGAGAGTTGAATAAACATTGTTTATAACTTCCTTAGTTTCCACAGAAAAGTGTTTTCTGCTTTTCGACGGGGTTATCTCCTGAGATACATTGGGCTCGCACATATTTTCCATGACTCACACACGATTAAACAAACGCCGTATTACACACGAAGTAAGAATAATTATTAAGCTTAAAACTAACTAGAGTGGCTATATACAGGGTGTTAAAAATTCGATGTTCACCATTGGGATCTCATAAACGGTAAGAGATACGAGGAAGTTTAAATTAGGGCAAAGTTGCGCAATTCATAGCCGACCAATATGCCAAGAAGAAATTAGGAAAATTCCGAGTACTTCCGAAGATATACGTAAAAAACCGAAAATCGGCGTTTTGGTTTTTAATTTTTCCTGGCTTTATTTAAAGAGATAATGGAAAATAAATTTCACACTTTCATTGCCACTTTTTATCTTCTATAAAGCAGTGTTCTTAGATTTCATGTCCGACGTTTTGTCTTTCGGATGCCATCGTCACGTTTGTTTTTTTAAATACGGACCTGTATTTTTTATTGCATTTATCTAAACTTTATATGCGATGTAATCTTAATACAAAATTACTTTGATTGAATATCAACGTTTCTACCCTATAAAAACATTTTCAGGAATATTTTATTTAAAAAACTTTTGGATTATTGCAGATCAAAGCATTATCTGATAATGTAGGTATAACAGAGACAGAACGATTTTTCTCTTTCTAAAACCCCTGATCGAGAAGGCTATTGCAGATTGCACGGCTGCAACAAATTTGGTTTCAGCAAGATGGAGCACCCGCTCATGGCACGAGAGATGTTACAACCTTCTTACATGCTGAATTTCCAGGCAGATGGATTGGAAATCGTGGTTTTATTGAGTGGCCGGCAAGGTCCCCAGACCTTACACCACTAGATTTCTTTTTTTGGGGAGCCATAAAAAACAAAGTGTATAAGCAGCCCATTAACGTAATAGAAGAGCTTAGAGTTCGTTGCATAAATGCGTTTGTATCAATTCGAAGAAGGTCGGTACACAGAGCTACTCAAAAAGTTCGCGTCAAAATTGAAAAATGTATAAATCAAAATGGAAATCTTTTTGAGCATCTGAGATAAACATTTGTCATTAGTTTCTACCTCTTCTGGGTTTAAATAATTTTAATTTATAAAAAATGTAAATAATAGATAATTTTGAATATTTTAGTACCTAAACGTACTGTAATTATCGTTTTGTGATATTTGTTTTTGTTTTAGTTATAGATTTTCTTGTGTTTCCGAAAATACTGTTAAAAAAAATGATCTTCAATACCTAAGTAATCAACAAGTTTTTTAAATAAAATATTCCTGAAAATGTTTTTATAGGGTAGAAACGTTGATATTCAATCAAAGTAATTTTGTATTAAGATTACATCGCATATGAAGTTTAGATAAATGCAATAAAAAATACAGGTCCGTATTTAAAAAAACAAACCTGACGATGGCATCCGAAAGACAAAACGTCGGACATGAAATCTAAGAACACTGCTTTATAGAAGATAAAAAGTGGCAATAAAAGTGTGAAATTTATTTTCCATTATCTCTTTAAATAAAGCCAGGAAAAATTAAAAACCAAAACGGCGATTTTCGGTTTTTTACGTATATCTTCGGAAGTACTCGGAATTTTCCTAATTTCTTCTTGGCATATTGGTCGGCTATGAATTGCGCGACTTTGCCCCAATTTAACCTTTGCTGTATCTCTTACCGTTTATGAGATCCCAATGGTGAACATCGAATTTTTAACACCCTGTATACAGTCTTTAGAACATATTTGTTTTATGGGATTAACCCTCTCATTTTGAATCAGGTAAAAATCGGTTTAAAGTCACCGAACTATTACTTTAATAATGAAATTACGTCTTCCGGATTTGCAGTTTACTTTAAGACATTTTTAAGTACGGACCTTAATTTACCTGCATTTATTCAATCATTAATTGTTTGTTTATGGCCACCCTTAGATAATCCCATTCCATCCCAAAGTGTAACTTTCTTATATCTCTGGACAGGCTTTACCAAGTCACCCAACTAAAATTTTTTGTTTTATAATGATAATCGTTATATTTCTATTATATGTCCTATAAAACCTACGAGTCTATCAATTTTTCGCGAAACGTAACCGCTGCTCCTATAAAACCCCTATAGCACCTAAATGGAAAATCTTATAAAAGTAACGGCGACAAATCTTTAGTCCCATATGAAACTTCTACTCCCCATTTATTCGTAACTGAGAGGTTGGCGTTACAATTATAAATCATATACCATGGCTTAGTTGAACATAGGAAATCCCATGTAAATTTTGGGGTGGCTAAATATTGGCTCCCCTATACATTTTAGAGAAAAATTGTATTATAATTTTTTGAAGAGGTCGATATAATAAACCAATATGCCAACTAGAATAAATTTTAATAAGCCAATCCTAACTTATTCAATTAAATGCGATGGCAAAATTACGAAATTTTCATAGTTTAGGTAATACAGCAAACACCAGCAAATTATTATTTGGCATTGACAAAACGAAAAGTAGCGGCCATTTCATTGAATTATAGCTATATATTTGAGCTATTACATTAAGGAAAAAGTAACTATGATTAAGTGGTATTATGCAGGAAATAGTTTAAGAGCAGTGTCTGAAATGTTTTTAGTTCAATTCCCTGATAAGCCTAACCCTTCCATTTCATTAATTAAACTTATCATTAGTAAATTTGGGCCCAAAGGCAACAAATAACTGTAAATGCTCAACTCAGAATGTCAATAGAGCTGAAGAAAGGGATAATAGAAATCTTGCTATTTTATTGGCGTGGAGGAAAATAAAATGATTAGCACGAGGATTCTTGGGCAAGCCGCAGGAAAACATCAAACCACAGTGTTGCGCACTTTAAAAAAACATAAATATTTCCTTACAATTGAAGACATAAGTGGATAAAGGTGTCAAGTCACATTTTTTTAAGAAACTATTTTTTCAACTTTTTGAACATTCCTAGCATAGGTCTAACTGTTAATAAACCCTAAATGCCACTTCCTTTATTTATAAAGATTTTTTTAAATGATAAAGGTGTTAAGTCACACCAACATCAAGCATGTGATAGTGGATAAAGGTGTTATGTTACAATTTTGTTACATAACACCTTTTCAACTAAGCGATTCATACATCAGCTTTATATTGAACAATGCAAAGAAAAGAAAATGGACGATAAATATATGGTCAAAGTTTCTTTCTACAGACATATTTTTGCAGCGAAGTTTAATTTGTCTTTCGGGCACCCAAAAAGCGACACATGCAGTGTTTGTGATGCTGGGGCAAATTCGATAGATCACAAAGAAAATTATGAATTTGCCTTTAACGCACAAAAATTAGACCGCACCATTCCAGCTACTGACAAAAGAAAATGCTCATAACTATGGACCTGCAACAAACTATGCCACTACCGAAGTTATCTACATCCAAAGCGTTTTATTTGCGGCAAATGTGGCTGTATAACTTTGGCATCCATTGTATTACCTATTCTGGATCTAAGTCGTTTTTTTTTTACATGGACTGAAAACATTGCAAATAGGGGAAGTAATGAAATTGGTAGTTGTTTGTTGCGATTTTGTAAGCTGCTTAAAGAGGCACAACCTGAGATTGACCATCTAATAATTTGGTCCGATTTATGTGCTGGCCAGAACAAAAATTTTTTTTATATTGTGCCTTTACCAGTACTTAATAATGAAAAAAAATTTTGAAGTAGTAGATCATAAATTTCCCGAAGTTGGTCACAGCTACTTAGATTCCGTGACTTTGGAAGGATTGAAAAAGTATTGAAAAAACATCAGACAATATTAATTCCAGACCAGTATCGAGAAATCATTACATCTGCGAGTACAAAGGACAGTTTATGCCTGAATATGACAAACTTTTTTTATAACTTAGAAGAACTTCCGGCCAAACTTCGCTTGTATAAAAAAATAAACAATACTGCTAACGATAAAGTTAATTTACGAGACAGTGTCAAGTGAATTAGAGTAGACCACTTTGGGTTTTATTATTATAAAACTAACTTGGATCCGTTTACCCCATTTCTACAGGTTGATTTACATAAAAAGGGCACAAAAGAAATCCTTCCTGAGGAAATATTTTTAAGTAAGTTATCAAGGTGTGGGGGTCTCAAAATTGAAAAAATGAATAACTTACAAGAGCAGCTAAAGTTTATTGACGAGGATTATAGATGGTTCTATGAAGAAATTTTGACTGAAAATATTGACAATCCTAAGAAAAAAAGAAAAACCTGTTAGTTTGCTGTTGCTATTGTATGTTTTCCAAAGTTAGTTTACCGATTAAATATTGAAGACCCTATTCTGTAAAAGTTCCTATATTATATAATATTAAAAACACATTTAAAAGAAACATGACTCCCTTATTCAATTAAACCTTATAACGTTTTTGATTTAAAGTTGGTGGAATAAGGTGTTATGTACACATAAATCCAAATTTATCAAAGACGTTTTACAATTTTTTATTATCATAGGACAGCAAAGAAAATTACTTAGTTTCCCTAAAATATGCCGTATTACCAAATAAAATAAAATTGTAATGTAAAAAAGTTCTAGTTCAAAACGCGTTTTATTAAATTACTCCAAAATTTAAAAATGTTACATGCCACCTTTATCCACTTATGTCTTCAATTATGAAAAACATCCAGAGCTGTGATGAAGAACGGAGAATGGTATTCTGTTTTAAGATAATGGAAAGAGCAAATAATAATAGAGATTTTTTGAGAAATATTTGTTTTACCGATGAATGTACATTCACCCTCAATAACGAACCAAATGTTCAAAATTGCCGGTATTGGAGCCAAGAAAATGAACATCGTCTTGTTCATACTCAAACGCAATATCCACAAAAAAAAATGGTTGGGCCGGAATTGTAGGACATCACATTATTGAACCATTTTTTTATGGAAGGCAACCTTCCTTCCAATCCTTTGGCCAGCCAGGTCTACTGAGCTTTCGCCAAACAAACTCTTTCTGTGGGGTCACTTAAAACATTTTATTTATAAATATGTAAAATTTGAAAATCTGGACCAGCTAAAAAACTGTATTTCGTTAGAATGTGACTGAATTTCTCAATATCAACTCAGGAATGTTAGAAATTAATTTTATGATCGGTTAGAATATTGTTTAGCCGTTAATGGAGGGTTGTTTGAACATTAAATTAATTAATGTTTTTGTGAAAAAGGTAAGAAAAACATAATGGTGTCTTTTATTTTGGATGTGTGATTGCCGGATTGGTGAAACGAAAATATATTTTTAATGTGAAATAATTTTTATTCGTTATGCCCAGCTTTACGTCAATTTTTGACAATAGCGTCATAGAAATTATTTGCTGGCGCTTGCTGTATTACCTAAACTATGAAAACTTCGTACTTTTGCCATCACTTTAATTGAATAAGTTAGGATTGACTTATTCAAATTTATTCAAACTTGACACATGGGTTTATTATATTATAATTATAATACAATTTTTCTTAAAAATGTACAGGGGAGCCAATATTTAGCCACCTCAAAATTTACATGGGATTTCCTATGTTCATCTAAGCCATGCATCACCCGGTAGCATAATCGTAACCAGCGTATCGTATCGCCATCCATAATATGCCCGAAGATCATTAGTAAACAGCGCGCGTGAAGGCACTTTGCAACCACCGCTTCGTAAATAGCGTTCTACATCGCATTATGCGTGCATAACGTGCATTGTATGATTGGACATACATATTACAATACATATTGTATGTAGTTAGTTGTTAATGATGATCTTAATAAAAGTAAATAAGGCAAGTATATTTAAATATTTTTATTACCTATTCCTTGGTATTTCCATTTATTTTTATTTTTAGCTTTAACTAACCTGACCCTTTCCTTGAAAAGCAGATTAACATAAAGAATTTTCAATGCAAGACTTTCAAACAGCAAGCGTTAACACAGTAAATTAATAAACTATTTGCCACTAGTAAAAACTTTTCATTTACTTTATTTCTATTATTTCGACTACGCCACTGTACTAAAAACCACTCAAATCTAATTATTTAGGGCTAAGCTTTCTTTTTAATATTTATGTGCTTAAGCGAGATCACCTGATAAATTATTATTTTTGATTAGGTATTATTTTAAATACGAACCTGTTTTTTTTAACGCAAAGAAAAAATCCAGGTCCGTATTTAAAAAAATGAAACTGATGATGATATTTCGAAAACGAAACGTCACACGTAAAATCTGAGAATACTATATTATAGAGCGAAAAAAAATATAAAATTTTCAAATTTAAAATGTCTTTTATATTTAATAAAATTATAATCGTTGGTTTTTATAAATTTATTTATTTTTGTATTTCCGAAACTAACAGAAATTTGGCAACAAGGAAAATATAGTTTTAATAGGTAGGTAAGCTTCGGAAATCGTTTCTAATTTAACCGCCCCTGTAACAACTGCTGCCGACATAGCAATATGTCCCTATGAAACAGTTGGGACCCTGCATAGGGTGTTTACTAAACATACATCACAAATATAAAGGGATATTCATTGGATCAAAATAGGAAAAAAAGTTGCAAATAATTTTGTCGATGGTTTGAACCATTTTAATCCAGTCATTAAAGCCAATACATTTGACGTAAACGATAATTAATTGTAAAAGTAAAATAAATAAAGGTCGTGCCTGAGTGATCCGCTCTGGCGAATCTCTCAACATAGGAGCTTTTGTTTACATCAGGCGTCAGAGGTCAGAGTTATTTGATTTTAGTATAAGAATATGACAGGGCAAGAAACGGTAATAAGATTGTACAAAATAACTCAGCTCAATCTCAGTTCCCTCAACAAACCTCGTTCCTAATTAATTACAAGGAGGATTTTTATAATAAATGTATTCTGGCGGCAAGTCATGCATTGTCACGGTTAATCAAAACAAAACTCAAACAATAATAGTCGCAAAGTCGCAAGAAGTAATGCGTTCTGAGACGCTGTTTACGTAGCTCCTGGTCCGCATACATGCGTTCACGCGCGCTGTTTAAGTAGCAAAGTTCGGAAGCTCTCGCAGGTCTTCGGCGTGCAATACGCTACGCTAGTTACGTTTATGCCACCCGGTACAGGTTTTATAACGGTAAGAAACCCGTTTTCGTTACTATACAAGTCATTTACTTCAATCTCTCGATTTGAGTGTGTTTAAATCCTTTAAGGCAGTATGGGAGAGGGAAGTAATAACATGGCAAAGACGTCATCAGGGACAATCACTACCAGAAAGGGAATTCGCCACATTGCTAGTGAAAACCTGGGCTGAAGTAGATTCCGGAATCATAAAAACAGGATTCAGAAAGTGTGGTATTGTTCCATTTAATAGACATGTTATTCCTAAAGAAAAGTATGACATCGATGCCCTAAAAAGATGGGAGGAACACTTGAAAAATCAAAGATCTGTAACAGATTTACAACCGAGGCCAGAACGCATTGATATTAAAAGGAATGAACATGATGCTGTAGCACCGAATGTAACAGAAAAAAACGCTACTTTCGAACAGTCAATGTTAAAAACAGTAAAGTCTTCTACATCTGGCGCTTCATTTAAAAGGAAACTAGCATCTAATGCAGAATTACTTACAGCTCCTTCATCAGCATCTAGTGCCACCAATCTCAAAGTAATTGTCAGCTCTGATCAAAATGAAGAAAATATACTAAATAATCATTAGGATCATATAACTGAAGCTGTAGTACCAATACCGTAAATATTCTTTATAAAAGCTATTATAAAACTTTACTGCAGTGTTCATAAACACCAAGAAAAATTGCGCACGCACATGAAAAACAAAGCGACATGCGTTGCTTCTCGCTTTATCTCTTTCTATATCATTTG
This sequence comes from Polydrusus tereticollis, assembly GCA_963920685.1. Taxonomy (NCBI): domain Eukaryota; kingdom Metazoa; phylum Arthropoda; class Insecta; order Coleoptera; family Curculionidae; genus Polydrusus; species Polydrusus tereticollis. The sequence goes on from OY987336.1 coordinate 30,051,802, forward strand.
CCTACATTATTCTCTATCTCGAGTCCTTGTATTGTAACTATTAGGAGTTGTTATACATATTTATATGTCATATCTTGGAAACTTTGTCTTAATGATGATAAAACCCAAGCAATTTACTTTTCATAAGCTATCACAAGACTACCCCAAACAATAGTAAGAGTGAGCAATGCACAAATTAATTGGAGGAACAAGATTAAATATCTTGGCCTCACGTTTGACAGGAAATTACTGTGGAACGACAACGTGACAGAGAGACTTGCAAAGGCACAAGGCCAATTAAGTGCAGTCTATTTATTATTGAACAAAAGAAGCAAAATAAGCTTCAAGACGAAAACGTTGATCTACAAGACAATAATAAGACCTGTACTTACATACGGTGCACCTACGTGGTACATTATATAAAACAAAAAAATTTTTATTGATTGCAATTAAGTGATTCTTATGTTTTTTCTCAAGAACGAAGCAAGATACAAAAAAAATACTAAAAATAAAAAAGTTGTAGTTTTAGTTGCCTAACGCGAAAAAAATACAAAAATTGCAAAAAAATCAGTGGCGCACACCTTGCCAAAAATCGTAGTTAAAGGTGCCTTCCGGAACGCCACTGGACCTAAGAATTTTAATCTAGTTAGGGCTCAATTAGCCCCTTACTAACCTAAATAACACTGCCAAATATCAACAAAATCGGCTAAAGGGTCATTAAGATATATACGAAAAAACTATTTCTCTTAAAAAGTTTGACACCCTGTATCTTGAAAACGGAGCATTACCGGACCTACAGTTGATGCAAAACAAAAACCGATGCACGTCATCAGTCAGCTGATAATTGTAAATCCGTAAGAAAACACGAGGAAATTAAATTCGGGCAATATATATTAAAACTTTATGCGATATTGAATTTACTACAAACTTAAAGTATTCTTCTTTGACACGAACCCACTTATAGCAAATATTTTGTTTATTTAAGCTTGTAAAAATTGATACAATTTGAATTTTATTGGCCGATAGTTGGCAACACAACTGTAACGGTGCGGTGGCGCCAGCTCGTTCGTGGCCTTGGTTTGACGTTTCAAGAAAAATTAACCTTAATTGTTCGTGGTTCCGTGTCGCTGTGAGTCTATTTTTTAACAAAAACTCCAGATCTTGTCATAAATGGCATTAAAAGTTTATGTTATTTGACATTTTTTGTCTCTAAAGCTGAACATCTCATTCCCGAAAACATCAAACATTTTTGGTTTTACATGAAAAACTTAGCTGGAGTCTCTAATATTCCCGGCACAATGCAATATAATGATCAATCCCTTAATAATTCAAATGAAATTGCGGATGCGGCTGCCTCTCATTTTCAGTCCTGTTATTCTAATCACGATGACATAGTTTAACGGGCAATCGCCCTGTCGAATTCTCTACTATGCTGTCATTTCATATTTTTTCCACCGAGCAAATTAGTGCGAAATTATCGTCCTTGGATGTTTCCAAAAAGGCTGGTCCCGATGGTATTCCACCTTTGTTAATGAAATCTTGTTGCAACTCTCTTGTAAACCCATTAAAATCCCTATTTCAAAAATCGATGGACGCTGGTTATTTTCCTTTAACGTGGAAAAATTCAAATCTTCTCCGCCACACCTAAGCTTTTTGAGTCAGTTCTTACTGATGAAATATTTAAAACATATAAAGGTTATATTATACCTGAGCAGCATGGTTTTTACAAGAATCGTTCCACTTGCACTAACCTAGCAGTCTATCAGAACTTCCTTATATCATCCTTTGAGGCGGGCTATAAGGTGGACAGTGTTTACACCGATCTATCTAAGACATTCGACAGTGTCTGTCATACTTTACTGATCAAGAAACTGTCTGAGATTGGAGTCTCTGGTAATTACATTAAATTAATTAAATCCTACCTTTCTCTGCGTCGTCAACGTGTTATCGTTTGTGGTTCCTTCTCTCGTTATATATCCGTGACCTCTGGCGTTCCCCAGGGTTCGCATTTGGGTCCTGTGCTCTTTATATTATTTATTAATAATGTCCTTTCGTGCTTTAAATCATCCCAGTGCCTCCTGTACGTCGATGACCTCAAACTCTTCAGTGCAGTGGGTCCCGGTTCTGTTGGCTTACAGTCTGATCTTGATGGTTTTGTTAATTGGTGTGAATTTAACTACTTGTCTATTAATATCTCTAAATGTAGATCAATTAGTTTTCACAAACGTCGTAATTCGTTGGGCCACACTTATACCATTGGTAACACAACAATTGAAAAGGTGTCATCAATTAACGATCTTGGAATAATATTTGATACAGACCTAACATTTAATTTACACATAGACAGCATTGTTCTGAAGGGTTTCAGGATGTTGGGGTTCATTAAGAGAAATTCTAAGCATATTAGTGATACAAAAGCAATAACTTGTTTATACAATTGTCTGGTTCGTAGCTTGTTAGAGTACTGTTCTGTGATCTGGGCACCTCGTTACGATTGTCATGTACAAAGACTCGAAAAAGTTCAAAGTAAATTTCTAAAATATTTATTGTACAAATTTCACTTTCCTTTTAGCAACATCCCTTATGACACTAGACTCCTGCTTTGCGGGGTCAATAGCCTTGAGTGTCGTCGAAGGAATGCATATCTTTTATTTCTCCATAAGCTTCTTAACGGCGGTATTGATTGCACCTGCCTTTTAAATTTAATTATGTTCTTAGTTCCAGCAAGACGTACAAGGCAAACACAGTTATTTTACGAGCGATATCACAGAACTAACTATGGCTTTAATGCATTTGTCGATCGTTTACTGCACAATTACAACAGTTTTTTTCACTGATTGTGATATTTTCTCTGATAGTTTGAGTTCGGTGAAGAGAATGTTGAGTACCCTGTCATTGTAATTGTAACTTTACCTTTGCTGTAGTGAGGCTAAGCCTTTTGTTTTTTTTTCTTTTATTATTTTGATATGTTGCCTTTGTTTAGTGTTATATTGTTGTACCATTTAGAATATTTTATTTTGTAGTGTACCAGGACTATAAATAAATAAATAAAAAACTGTTCTATTAAGAAAAATAAAAGTTCACATACAAATGTCTGTCGATTACGTTGTTTACTATTTGTGAAAAATGCCGAAGCATTTAAATAGTCGGTGCAAAGAGGTAATAGCTATTTTCAGGCAGAACTTAACAACAATGGCCTATTGTTACCCTTGACAGCAGTACAGAGAAGTAAATTTAAAGAGTATGTTAAGGTCTAGATATTTTATTTCACTTTACTAATTTTAAGCTTGTAGCAGCTGCCCTAAATTTGAATATCTTCACTGTAAGCGCAATTTCAGCAACAGTTAAGGAAAATAAATTATTAGAATCACCTTAAAACAAACGTTCTCATTCAAAGAGAGTTGTAAATGTGTGAAGATTGGATATAAGTTTTTTGAAAATTATAATATTTTACATAGGTTAAGCATAAGAAGGATTGAAAAAGTATTGAAAAAACATCAGACAATATTAATTCCAGACCAGTATCGAGAAATCATTACATCTGCGAGTACAAAGGACAGTTTATGCCTGAATATGACAAACTTTTTTTATAACTTAGAAGAACTTCCGGCCAAACTTCGCTTGTATAAAAAAATAAACAATACTGCTAACGATAAAGTTAATTTACGAGACAGTGTCAAGTGAATTAGAGTAGACCACTTTGGGTTTTATTATTATAAAACTAACTTGGATCCGTTTACCCCATTTCTACAGGTTGATTTACATAAAAAGGGCACAAAAGAAATCCTTCCTGAGGAAATATTTTTAAGTAAGTTATCAAGGTGTGGGGGTCTCAAAATTGAAAAAATGAATAACTTACAAGAGCAGCTAAAGTTTATTGACGAGGATTATAGATGGTTCTATGAAGAAATTTTGACTGAAAATATTGACAATCCTAAGAAAAAAAGAAAAACCTGTTAGTTTGCTGTTGCTATTGTATGTTTTCCAAAGTTAGTTTACCGATTAAATATTGAAGACCCTATTCTGTAAAAGTTCCTATATTATATAATATTAAAAACACATTTAAAAGAAACATGACTCCCTTATTCAATTAAACCTTATAACGTTTTTGATTTAAAGTTGGTGGAATAAGGTGTTATGTACACATAAATCCAAATTTATCAAAGACGTTTTACAATTTTTTATTATCATAGGACAGCAAAGAAAATTACTTAGTTTCCCTAAAATATGCCGTATTACCAAATAAAATAAAATTGTAATGTAAAAAAGTTCTAGTTCAAAACGCGTTTTATTAAATTACTCCAAAATTTAAAAATGTTACATGCCACCTTTATCCACTTATGTCTTCAATTATGAAAAACATCCAGAGCTGTGATGAAGAACGGAGAATGGTATTCTGTTTTAAGATAATGGAAAGAGCAAATAATAATAGAGATTTTTTGAGAAATATTTGTTTTACCGATGAATGTACATTCACCCTCAATAACGAACCAAATGTTCAAAATTGCCGGTATTGGAGCCAAGAAAATGAACATCGTCTTGTTCATACTCAAACGCAATATCCACAAAAAAAAATGGTTGGGCCGGAATTGTAGGACATCACATTATTGAACCATTTTTTTATGGAAGGCAACCTTCCTTCCAATCCTTTGGCCAGCCAGGTCTACTGAGCTTTCGCCAAACAAACTCTTTCTGTGGGGTCACTTAAAACATTTTATTTATAAATATGTAAAATTTGAAAATCTGGACCAGCTAAAAAACTGTATTTCGTTAGAATGTGACTGAATTTCTCAATATCAACTCAGGAATGTTAGAAATTAATTTTATGATCGGTTAGAATATTGTTTAGCCGTTAATGGAGGGTTGTTTGAACATTAAATTAATTAATGTTTTTGTGAAAAAGGTAAGAAAAACATAATGGTGTCTTTTATTTTGGATGTGTGATTGCCGGATTGGTGAAACGAAAATATATTTTTAATGTGAAATAATTTTTATTCGTTATGCCCAGCTTTACGTCAATTTTTGACAATAGCGTCATAGAAATTATTTGCTGGCGCTTGCTGTATTACCTAAACTATGAAAACTTCGTACTTTTGCCATCACTTTAATTGAATAAGTTAGGATTGACTTATTCAAATTTATTCAAACTTGACACATGGGTTTATTATATTATAATTATAATACAATTTTTCTTAAAAATGTACAGGGGAGCCAATATTTAGCCACCTCAAAATTTACATGGGATTTCCTATGTTCATCTAAGCCATGCATCACCCGGTAGCATAATCGTAACCAGCGTATCGTATCGCCATCCATAATATGCCCGAAGATCATTAGTAAACAGCGCGCGTGAAGGCACTTTGCAACCACCGCTTCGTAAATAGCGTTCTACATCGCATTATGCGTGCATAACGTGCATTGTATGATTGGACATACATATTACAATACATATTGTATGTAGTTAGTTGTTAATGATGATCTTAATAAAAGTAAATAAGGCAAGTATATTTAAATATTTTTATTACCTATTCCTTGGTATTTCCATTTATTTTTATTTTTAGCTTTAACTAACCTGACCCTTTCCTTGAAAAGCAGATTAACATAAAGAATTTTCAATGCAAGACTTTCAAACAGCAAGCGTTAACACAGTAAATTAATAAACTATTTGCCACTAGTAAAAACTTTTCATTTACTTTATTTCTATTATTTCGACTACGCCACTGTACTAAAAACCACTCAAATCTAATTATTTAGGGCTAAGCTTTCTTTTTAATATTTATGTGCTTAAGCGAGATCACCTGATAAATTATTATTTTTGATTAGGTATTATTTTAAATACGAACCTGTTTTTTTTTAACGCAAAGAAAAAATCCAGGTCCGTATTTAAAAAAATGAAACTGATGATGATATTTCGAAAACGAAACGTCACACGTAAAATCTGAGAATACTATATTATAGAGCGAAAAAAAATATAAAATTTTCAAATTTAAAATGTCTTTTATATTTAATAAAATTATAATCGTTGGTTTTTATAAATTTATTTATTTTTGTATTTCCGAAACTAACAGAAATTTGGCAACAAGGAAAATATAGTTTTAATAGGTAGGTAAGCTTCGGAAATCGTTTCTAATTTAACCGCCCCTGTAACAACTGCTGCCGACATAGCAATATGTCCCTATGAAACAGTTGGGACCCTGCATAGGGTGTTTACTAAACATACATCACAAATATAAAGGGATATTCATTGGATCAAAATAGGAAAAAAAGTTGCAAATAATTTTGTCGATGGTTTGAACCATTTTAATCCAGTCATTAAAGCCAATACATTTGACGTAAACGATAATTAATTGTAAAAGTAAAATAAATAAAGGTCGTGCCTGAGTGATCCGCTCTGGCGAATCTCTCAACATAGGAGCTTTTGTTTACATCAGGCGTCAGAGGTCAGAGTTATTTGATTTTAGTATAAGAATATGACAGGGCAAGAAACGGTAATAAGATTGTACAAAATAACTCAGCTCAATCTCAGTTCCCTCAACAAACCTCGTTCCTAATTAATTACAAGGAGGATTTTTATAATAAATGTATTCTGGCGGCAAGTCATGCATTGTCACGGTTAATCAAAACAAAACTCAAACAATAATAGTCGCAAAGTCGCAAGAAGTAATGCGTTCTGAGACGCTGTTTACGTAGCTCCTGGTCCGCATACATGCGTTCACGCGCGCTGTTTAAGTAGCAAAGTTCGGAAGCTCTCGCAGGTCTTCGGCGTGCAATACGCTACGCTAGTTACGTTTATGCCACCCGGTACAGGTTTTATAACGGTAAGAAACCCGTTTTCGTTACTATACAAGTCATTTACTTCAATCTCTCGATTTGAGTGTGTTTAAATCCTTTAAGGCAGTATGGGAGAGGGAAGTAATAACATGGCAAAGACGTCATCAGGGACAATCACTACCAGAAAGGGAATTCGCCACATTGCTAGTGAAAACCTGGGCTGAAGTAGATTCCGGAATCATAAAAACAGGATTCAGAAAGTGTGGTATTGTTCCATTTAATAGACATGTTATTCCTAAAGAAAAGTATGACATCGATGCCCTAAAAAGATGGGAGGAACACTTGAAAAATCAAAGATCTGTAACAGATTTACAACCGAGGCCAGAACGCATTGATATTAAAAGGAATGAACATGATGCTGTAGCACCGAATGTAACAGAAAAAAACGCTACTTTCGAACAGTCAATGTTAAAAACAGTAAAGTCTTCTACATCTGGCGCTTCATTTAAAAGGAAACTAGCATCTAATGCAGAATTACTTACAGCTCCTTCATCAGCATCTAGTGCCACCAATCTCAAAGTAATTGTCAGCTCTGATCAAAATGAAGAAAATATACTAAATAATCATTAGGATCATATAACTGAAGCTGTAGTACCAATACCGTAAATATTCTTTATAAAAGCTATTATAAAACTTTACTGCAGTGTTCATAAACACCAAGAAAAATTGCGCACGCACATGAAAAACAAAGCGACATGCGTTGCTTCTCGCTTTATCTCTTTCTATATCATTTGCCTACATTATTCTCTATCTCGAGTCCTTGTATTGTAACTATTAGGAGTTGTTATACATATTTATATGTCATATCTTGGAAACTTTGTCTTAATGATGATAAAACCCAAGCAATTTACTTTTCATAAGCTATCACAAGACTACCCCAAACAATAGTAAGAGTGAGCAATGCACAAATTAATTGGAGGAACAAGATTAAATATCTTGGCCTCACGTTTGACAGGAAATTACTGTGGAACGACAACGTGACAGAGAGACTTGCAAAGGCACAAGGCCAATTAAGTGCAGTCTATTTATTATTGAACAAAAGAAGCAAAATAAGCTTCAAGACGAAAACGTTGATCTACAAGACAATAATAAGACCTGTACTTACATACGGTGCACCTACGTGGTACATTATATAAAACAAAAAAATTTTTATTGATTGCAATTAAGTGATTCTTATGTTTTTTCTCAAGAACGAAGCAAGATACAAAAAAAATACTAAAAATAAAAAAGTTGTAGTTTTAGTTGCCTAACGCGAAAAAAATACAAAAATTGCAAAAAAATCAGTGGCGCACACCTTGCCAAAAATCGTAGTTAAAGGTGCCTTCCGGAACGCCACTGGACCTAAGAATTTTAATCTAGTTAGGGCTCAATTAGCCCCTTACTAACCTAAATAACACTGCCAAATATCAACAAAATCGGCTAAAGGGTCATTAAGATATATACGAAAAAACTATTTCTCTTAAAAAGTTTGACACCCTGTATCTTGAAAACGGAGCATTACCGGACCTACAGTTGATGCAAAACAAAAACCGATGCACGTCATCAGTCAGCTGATAATTGTAAATCCGTAAGAAAACACGAGGAAATTAAATTCGGGCAATATATATTAAAACTTTATGCGATATTGAATTTACTACAAACTTAAAGTATTCTTCTTTGACACGAACCCACTTATAGCAAATATTTTGTTTATTTAAGCTTGTAAAAATTGATACAATTTGAATTTTATTGGCCGATAGTTGGCAACACAACTGTAACGGTGCGGTGGCGCCAGCTCGTTCGTGGCCTTGGTTTGACGTTTCAAGAAAAATTAACCTTAATTGTTCGTGGTTCCGTGTCGCTGTGAGTCTATTTTTTAACAAAAACTCCAGATCTTGTCATAAATGGCATTAAAAGTTTATGTTATTTGACATTTTTTGTCTCTAAAGCTGAACATCTCATTCCCGAAAACATCAAACATTTTTGGTTTTACATGAAAAACTTAGCTGGAGTCTCTAATATTCCCGGCACAATGCAATATAATGATCAATCCCTTAATAATTCAAATGAAATTGCGGATGCGGCTGCCTCTCATTTTCAGTCCTGTTATTCTAATCACGATGACATAGTTTAACGGGCAATCGCCCTGTCGAATTCTCTACTATGCTGTCATTTCATATTTTTTCCACCGAGCAAATTAGTGCGAAATTATCGTCCTTGGATGTTTCCAAAAAGGCTGGTCCCGATGGTATTCCACCTTTGTTAATGAAATCTTGTTGCAACTCTCTTGTAAACCCATTAAAATCCCTATTTCAAAAATCGATGGACGCTGGTTATTTTCCTTTAACGTGGAAAAATTCAAATCTTCTCCGCCACACCTAAGCTTTTTGAGTCAGTTCTTACTGATGAAATATTTAAAACATATAAAGGTTATATTATACCTGAGCAGCATGGTTTTTACAAGAATCGTTCCACTTGCACTAACCTAGCAGTCTATCAGAACTTCCTTATATCATCCTTTGAGGCGGGCTATAAGGTGGACAGTGTTTACACCGATCTATCTAAGACATTCGACAGTGTCTGTCATACTTTACTGATCAAGAAACTGTCTGAGATTGGAGTCTCTGGTAATTACATTAAATTAATTAAATCCTACCTTTCTCTGCGTCGTCAACGTGTTATCGTTTGTGGTTCCTTCTCTCGTTATATATCCGTGACCTCTGGCGTTCCCCAGGGTTCGCATTTGGGTCCTGTGCTCTTTATATTATTTATTAATAATGTCCTTTCGTGCTTTAAATCATCCCAGTGCCTCCTGTACGTCGATGACCTCAAACTCTTCAGTGCAGTGGGTCCCGGTTCTGTTGGCTTACAGTCTGATCTTGATAGTTTTGTTAATTGGTGTGAATTTAACTACTTGTCTATTAATATCTCTAAATGTAGATCAATTAGTTTTCACAAACGTCGTAATTCGTTGGGCCACACTTATACCATTGGTAACACAACAATTGAAAAGGTGTCATCAATTAACGATCTTGGAATAATATTTGATACAGACCTAACATTTAATTTACACATAGACAGCATTGTTCTGAAGGGTTTCAGGATGTTGGGGTTCATTAAGAGAAATTCTAAGCATATTAGTGATACAAAAGCAATAACTTGTTTATACAATTGTCTGGTTCGTAGCTTGTTAGAGTACTGTTCTGTGATCTGGGCACCTCGTTACGATTGTCATGTACAAAGACTCGAAAAAGTTCAAAGTAAATTTCTAAAATATTTATTGTACAAATTTCACTTTCCTTTTAGCAACATCCCTTATGACACTAGACTCCTGCTTTGCGGGGTCAATAGCCTTGAGTGTCGTCGAAGGAATGCATATCTTTTATTTCTCCATAAGCTTCTTAACGGCGGTATTGATTGCACCTGCCTTTTAAATTTAATTATGTTCTTAGTTCCAGCAAGACGTACAAGGCAAACACAGTTATTTTACGAGCGATATCACAGAACTAACTATGGCTTTAATGCATTTGTCGATCGTTTACTGCACAATTACAACAGTTTTTTTCACTGATTGTGATATTTTCTCTGATAGTTTGAGTTCGGTGAAGAGAATGTTGAGTACCCTGTCATTGTAATTGTAACTTTACCTTTGCTGTAGTGAGGCTAAGCCTTTTGTTTTTTTTTCTTTTATTATTTTGATATGTTGCCTTTGTTTAGTGTTATATTGTTGTACCATTTAGAATATTTTATTTTGTAGTGTACCAGGACTATAAATAAATAAATAAAAAACTGTTCTATTAAGAAAAATAAAAGTTCACATACAAATGTCTGTCGATTACGTTGTTTACTATTTGTGAAAAATGCCGAAGCATTTAAATAGTCGGTGCAAAGAGGTAATAGCTATTTTCAGGCAGAACTTAACAACAATGGCCTATTGTTACCCTTGACAGCAGTACAGAGAAGTAAATTTAAAGAGTATGTTAAGGTCTAGATATTTTATTTCTACTTTACTAATTTTAAGCTTGTAGCAGCTGCCCTAAATTTGAATATCTTCACTGTAAGCGCAATTTCAGCAACAGTTAAGGAAAATAAATTATTAGAATCACCTTAAAACAAACGTTCTCATTCAAAGAGAGTTGTAAATGTGTGAAGATTGGATATAAGTTTTTTGAAAATTATAATATTTTACATAGGTTAATCATAAGCTGTAACTTTTTTTAGAACATCATGTAACTTTAACAACTTTAAGTTAAAAATTAAAAGACAGAGAACTGTTTGATGGTTGTCTTAACTCTTTAAGAAGCCGCTTCAAGAAAATAGGGTTCGGAAGGTAAAAATATGAACTGAGGCGAGGGCTTAGGGAACTTTCCCATGTAGCTTTCAAATGATTGGTATATTTGAAAGAATATATTAAAGAAAAAGAGGCATCCTTGTACCAACTCGTTTGCAGTAAACAAATATATAAACTATGGGAAGTTTTTCTATATTTTCGTGTTTTTATGAAAAAAAATCTGTGTAATTCCCTCCCTCGGATATTTTGGTTACAAGCTGGCAACACTGTCGATAACTGACGTTACTCGAAGGGTATCACGTGCATCGGTTTTTGTCTTGCATTAACTATATGTTTATAGAAACTTTTCGTCTTAGAATAACTCAAAGAATCACCCCTTGTTTGGCCACGTACTTAAATAACGGCCAGTATATTTTCCTACTTTGTAATAGGGTTTTATATCTGTTGAGTTTGTTAATCAATAAATAAATAAATAATAAAGGAAAAAATTAAGTTAAAAAAATGCATACCTGACGAAGGCAGACCCACTCCTGATAATTCCACATCATCCAAACCAATGATGTCATCATAAATAAACTCATTGTCCTCAAAATCTGGCTCTTTCCACGAATCTATGTAGTATTCTACATTGTCTTTTATAGGCCTTATCTAAAAAAAAAATAACACAACGACCGTTAATAAGTAAACTGTTCGTCAAAAAGATCGGGATGTCGTTTTTTCCCCTATTTTTAAAACCCGTTTAATCGATTCTAATGCATTATTCAGATTTTTAAAGATTGTTTCTTCTGGAAGCATCAGCGGTTTGAATCTCTATATAGTGTTGTCTTGCTCAAACCAAGGTTAAAACGGCATTATAAAGATATCCGTAATATAAACGCGATAAACTTATGGGTTATTATTATTATTATAATTTTCAGTAATTATCAAAATGTGTTGAAGAACACTCCCGTATTACATAATGTCGTGAATAAGCTCCCTAGTTTTGACACGTGTCATTTATTAAAAATATTGTGCCATGAAATGACGAATATAAATCGGATTGCAGGTTTTTTGCATCCCCAGGCGAAAGAAATGTTTCTCAATTTAATAGATTATTTTAAAAATGACCAGGAGAAGGCTACTGAAACCGGCGAGTCATTAAATCCCAAGTCTATTAAAGAGATAGTCTCGGAAGCACTAAAACTAAGTTTATACCGTATAATATTGTTCATGAAAGTAATAGAAGTATACCAATAAAGAAAACGCAACGACGATCAAAGAAAACGAAGAGTGAAACTTTACAGGAAGGTAAAAAAATGGATCTAAGGAATGTTATATACGACTTATATGCATCACAAGTTGATATACCTAACGCTTTCAGTTTTGAAAGATGCTTTGAAGTAACGACCCAACTAACAACTTATGTTTTATAAATGGCCTAACAACGTTTACAGAACTATTTTTATAAAATAACTATGTCGCTATAAATGTTCTAACAACGTTTATACAACGCTTATAAACCCAAAAAGGGCGCACTTTTGTGCAGCAATTTTGTTCTTTAATTTGTTTTATTATGGCTTCCACAGCTTTTACCGGATAATTGTTTAAACATTTACAAAGTTATTATAAAACATAGTTTGCATCAATTATAAAACAGTTTTATTGAAAACAGTTATAGAGCGAAATATTATTTTATTATTACGACAATTATACAACATCTATCGAGCTAGAATAAAACAGTTTTATAAAAGTTGTTTTATTATCTCAGATGTAGCTTTTTTGTTTTGATTAACACTATAAAAGCAAGCTTTTGTTGTGAAATTGTACCCACTGCGAATAATTTATTTTTTAATGGTCCTTCAGATAACAAAAAGGCAAGCATTGCAGCTTTTGTAACAAATAAAATATGTGAGTAAATACATCAGCCATATTACATTTAGTTCTAATATCTACACCAATACCAGAGACAGAAATTCGATTTGCAATCTGATGGTTGATATTTTACTGTGAAAGAAATTTTTTTGTATAATGTATGGAATATATATAGCAAAATTTTTAAGCGCCTCAAATATAGTAGTTATTATTGAGTTTTAGGAGAAAAGGTCAAACATTTTATTGTATTATTCAATGTATTAATCTCTTATTTTGGCCTGTATTGTAATAAAATAATTCACAGGACCGATCTTATACCATTATATAAATCCTAAAGTAGTTAGTAAGGCATTTTATCACTGCAAAAATGATTTTTTGTAATACATTTAAAAATGGCCGTCGTAAAGTGAAGTTGGAACAACACAAAATATGGCTTCCAGGTTATAAAACGCTTTTAGCACCTTGGGAGTCCTTATAAAATATTTTTGCTCTATGAAAAATATTTATAAAATATTTAATTTATGGGTATGTTTTAGTTAAACAGAGACGTACTGCAGGAAAAAAGGGTTGGTTTAAAAAAAAACAATTTATAGATGTATCTACATAGTAGATCGATCACTCTAAATGTTTTTTGTGCATATATAAAATATGGCAGTTCTTATAAGTTTAATTTCCGTGAAAAAAAAATAAAAAAAAAATTTACAGTAGGCTGATTTGCAAAAAACATTTTATAAGAGAACAACTCTAAGAAAGTTAGGATAGGAAAGTACAAACTGTTCTTCTCTATATTAAACTGTCTCGGATTGTATAGCATATCAAAGATGCAAAAAAAAACATTTTTCTTCAAACAGCACCAAAACTGCTAGTGTACAAAGTTACTTGGACAAATTAGTAATTATACAGTGGGATAATAATAATGTATTGTGTATTTTTATAGTTTATAGTGATTTTAACTGATATATAGGGCGATTTTAAAACATGCGACTACTGACTATTTTTTTTTATTGAACATCATATGTATTATCTTAGGTATATTTAGTTGATGTGGTCTATTTTTAGTAGTTCCAATTTTATATCCACTTTTGTTTACCATGCATGAGAGCTATTGATATTTCTTGCAATATGAATGTCAGAGCGAGCTCATCATCACATCTAACGTAGTGATTACCTATAAAATTGGAATCAGGAGAGAATTTCTAATCGAACTGTAAAATAAAATAAAATGTTAAGTTTTCGCGTATTTTTAAATCGCCCTGTATATCAGTTAAAATCACTACGGCACCACGTTCTACATATAATTTACTAAAACTTTGCCTTTCACTTTTCTTTTCTATCTATCCAAATAAAAAATATGATACATTATATGGTGAATCACCTGGTGTATAAGAAATTTAACTGACTGAAGTCCGCCTCTGAACTCTCAATACGTGTTTGCTCAACGAATTCTTGTTTGCTATTGTTTTGATAGTTATAACATCTCTCTCCAGATGGCGCATAAGACCAGAAGTAAACAGTCGCGCACACGACGCTTACCCGAATTAATAATTCTGAATAGTACATTTAAAAAACATTAACAAAACGGTTAGTATCAATGTTGTTTAAATGCTTCGGCTACATCAGTTAGAAAATAATTTTTTCTCAAATAGTCACAGATGCAGCAACAACAGAGCTAATTTGTGTCTGGCGCAACATCTGCTTATGTTTTAAAAACCTAACCTCATTTTCGATTGTTATTCTTTTTTAAAAGTAAAGTAAAATGCTGGGCTTTTTTGTTTTAGACTGATGTAAGTTAAACACACATTTTGCTAGACAAAGAAAAAATAAGCTAGCATTTAATATAGGTCTAGTATGTTTAGTAAGTCTAGGGTCTGGGGGAAGTGTATTGGGAAAGCGACTATTGATATTCTGAAATAAAGCCCTTAGTGCCACTTGCGGTACATTAAAAGATACAGCCCACAATCTCGTACTCTTTACAAACTCTATATTTCTTCCCGCATTATTTATATTAGACTGATATTCCTCATCCAATTCTACTTCCCAATTATTAATTACATATTCATCTTCTTCAAGACTTCTTGGCTCAGCCCCCTAAATAAAAGCATTTTCATTGGAACCACTTGGTTCAACATTACTTGAAGCAAAATCATTTTGTTTATCTTGGTCACCTGCTGCTTCCTTTATACAGATCTAGTGTATTACCAATAATAACTTCACTACCTAAGATATTTTGGTAGCACCTCTTAACTTTTCTGTAAAATGCACCACTGTTTTTAACCTTTTTCCATTTACTTACTTACGAATTCATAATAAAGGCCACGTATGTGGTATTATTGTCACGGTAAGATCAAATATAATAATGGCGATTGGCGAACAAGAATCTCTTATTCGTTTTATAAATGTATTAATAAATGCATTTGTATCGTTACAAACATTTTTGTGTTTTATAATTATTATATATAGCTTTTATTATGACACTGTTCATGATAATTATATAATAATTTTTTTAACGTACCATCTGATTGCAATATGCTTTAGACATCAATAATATCGGAAAGAAAATATTAATAAATTAATTTTATAAATGCTTCACATAGCGCCAATAAAACAATTTAATATATGTTCGCAGACGAATGTATCAGTATCAGATAACACCAGTATAAATCTACTATAAAACAAATTTGTCCGGTAAGCTAAAATGTCGTATAAAATTGTTGTGTAAACGTTTATACAGCAGTATTAAAATTTGTCATAAAACTGTTTTATATTTTTGCTCTAAGAACGTTCTTACGACTACCTTATAAAGCAAAATACTTCTTAAAAGCTTGATTATCTCACTGGCAATTTTAATAAAACAAAATTGCGTTCGACGAGCAGTAATAAAGCAATTATAAAATAAAATAGCACGGAGAGTTAAAAATTATAAAATATTTTTGCTAGTTGGGGAGGTATATTAGAAATAGGTCATTGTCAGCGCTAATAAAAAACTTGGGATTTCGTTAAAGGAAGGACTGCAACAGAAGATATCTGTGCAAACTACCAAGAATTGCAAGCGAACAAGTTAAATTTTTGAAAAAATATGTTGAAAATAACCAATCAAAGTTTAGAAAAGTAGATTTTTTAGATGAAACTTGTGTATTTTCGAATGGAAGTGGGTCTAAAACATGGCAAGACGACTCAGTGAAATCAGTAAAACGCGAAAAAGAGGTTGTGGTTCGGGAAAACGTTACATTATATTAAATGCTGGCTCATCTACTGGTTTTATTTATAATATTACTTCTTTTGACATGTACAAATGTATAAGAATTGTCAACTTAACACTAAATACTAAAAATTAATCAGTAGTGTAAATACAACAAAATAGGACGAATTAAAAGCAAACACACTATAGCAAGAGTCAATACGTCACAATTAATCTCACCCGCTAGCGATCACAAATTTAATAAAATTACAATAAAATTACAATATAATTACACAAAGTACAAAAAAAAAAAAATAAATTACCATACAGATGAGAAGAATTCTTCCAGGGAATAAAAAGGATTATCAGCCAGTATGGTCTTAAGTAGTTTTCTAAATTGTTTGAAATTAGGAATATTTGTCAAGGAAACTGGCAAGTGGTTGAAAATCCTAATTGATGTAATTTGTGGCCCATCATGCACTTGAGTCAAGCGCCCATCAGGGACATAAACTCTCTCTGAGTTCCGGGTGGTATAATTATTAATGTCGCCGAATCTTGGTAGGGTGCGCAGGTTTTTGTGAATATAGCAAGAACACTGGAAGATATACATGTTAATGATAGTGAGAATGCCCTCTGATCTAAAGATTGGACGACAGGACTCTCTATATGGAAGTCGAAACATTGTTCTGATTACCCGTTTTTGGCTCAGTAGGACCCTCGATATGAAGCAAGTACTACCCCAGGCCATAAGTCCATAAGACAAGGTCGAGAAAACTGATGCGTCTTGAGGACCTTCGCATCAATGGAATCTCGTAACTGCAAAATCGCAAAATTATGGCCCGACAACCTGCCACAAACAGTCTCAACTTGGTCATTCCATGAAAGGTGTTGATCTATTTTCACTCCCAGAAATGTCACAGACTCCCTCTGTTGCAACACAGAAGCATCATCCCTCACCAAAAGACTTCGATCCCTGGTCACCCTCATGGGTGTGAACATCATAAAGTTAGTTTTGCTGCTGTTTAGGCAAAGCCCATTTTTCGTACACCAGGCACCTATATCCTTTACGCACCTGTTAGCTTTGAGGCAAAGGTCCTCATAGTTACCACTACCAACTATAGCAGAAGTGTCATCTGCGAACAGAGTTACATGACCCGCATTTGATAATAATGGCAGATCATTTATGAACAGTAGGAAGAGTATAGGTCCGAGAACACTACCCTGTGGCACACCAGTGCGAACATTTGCCCAATCCGACATTATTTAAAAAGGAAGCGAGTTTAATTTTTTCCTCTAAATCAAAGAGCGCCGCCTACCACGATAACATGAATTGTGAGCTTTTTGAAAAGTGGGCTAGTGAAAAGCTGATACCAAATTTGGATGAATTATCCCTAATTGTACTGGACAATGCATATTATCATTCTCGGGTAAAAAACTTTTGCAACAATACGAATGCCCCTTTGTGACATTAATTTCATCATTATCCATGATGAGTTTGAATTTTTCCATAAAAACAATTGCAACTGAAAAGTTTTCGCGTGTTTTGGAACTAACGTGAATTTTTGAAATTGGCGGAAAAAAGGAAATATCTTTCTTTAGATAAAAATTGAAATAAATTTTCATTTGTTTACTAGCTTACTGCGTCGTGTATAGTATTTTATATATTTTTTGTTTTTGTGACTCGTCTAAACAAATAATTATTATTATTACATATTGTATGTATATGTACCAATAAATTATTTGTATTTGCAATAATATATACAGGGTGTCCCAACGATAGAGTAAAGTAAGTTTTCGCTTAACTGATAATCTTTGTGACAAAATCGTATCCGCCATAAGGTAAGGTAGAAAAATGCACACATTTTAAAAATATTGGAAATTATATAGGGTGTGCCACAAAAGTAGGACAGCAAAAAGTAAGATTTTTTTAAATGGAACACCCTATATTTGCTTGTATTTTTGGGTTCTATGTATTAATACAAACGTTTTTGGTCATATATGACATGAGCTGAAATTTGATAGTTTTTGAGAAATTTCGAAATAACGGTGAAAATTAGAATTATCATGGTGTTGATAAATGGACAGTTTCTCCGTCAATTCATAATTGCAAACTTCAATATTTGGTAGGAGGAAGGACTGGTTACTATATTAATATTTAGTATGCGCAATATTTGCATTTGTTCTACAGGGTGTTTATTATAAGCGTCCAAATTCGCACATCTTCAAACTAGGAAATCTCAATTTTTTTAAATGGAACACCCCGTATATTTTAATTTCGTTTTATTCAGATTTAAACAGCCTTTCATTTTTGCTAAATATGTCCTATGCCTATCTTTAATAGTTATCGAGAAATTTCGATTTTTTCAAATTGCTACACGTTATATTCTATACCAGAGCATTGTTGGATCGCAATAGCCATGAAAAACAATAGCTAAGGTAAACAATTCATGTGCCAAAATGAAACGCTTAATAATAATTGTCGTGAATTAAAACCTTGTCTTGCTTTTTTCGTCTTCATTTCGTTAATTTTCTATTGAGCATGGATTATCCTGTAAATGAGTTGATTGATATGATCTATGTGTTAGGCGAAGCTGAGAGAAACCCTTTGTTGGCTCAGCGAATTTACAGAGTGAAATATCCTGAACGTCGGATGCCCACTGCTAACGGTTTTCGAAATGTGATGAAGATATTTGATTCCAGCGGTAGTGTTAAATACTCTAAACGTGTAGTTGTTAACAAAAACGCAGCCAATGTAGAAAAAGAATTAGAAATATTATTGAATATTCAAGAAACTCCTCAGGTGAGTAGTAGGACGTTAGCGACATTATGTGATTCCTCCAAATCAACTGTAAACCGAACAACAAACAAGTATAAATATCATCCATACCACATAGAGCTTCATCAAGAATTGCGAGAAGGAGATTTTGAAAGACGAATTCAATTTTGTAATATTATTCAACAACTGCAGTTAAATAACAATTTTTTGACCAATGTTTTGTTTTCTGATGAGGCGACGTTTAGAAGTAATGGAGCTGTAAATCGGCATAATATGCATTATTATGCCACTGAAAATCCATTCTGGCTACGGGAAGTTCAAAATCAAGGTCACTGGTCAATAAATGTATGGTGTGGTATCCTTCATAACCAAATTATTGGTCCCCATTTTTTTAATGAACCTTTATCGGGCCGCAGCTACTTACTTTTCTTACGTGAAGAATTGCCTCAGTTACTTGAGGATGTTAATTTAGGCGTACGGCAAAATATGTGGCTGCAACATGATGGTGCACCTCCACATTTCCATCGTGAAGTCCGGGATTTCTTGAACAGACAATACCCAGAAAAATGGATTGGGCGTGGAGGCTTTATTTCGTGGCCACCACGGTCATGTGATTTAACACCGTTAGACTTCTTCCTATGTTTTTTTTTTATTATCTGCAAGCGTTTCCGAGATAATGACAGTTCAAAAATGAAAAATTTCTTAATTTTAATTATTCCTACCTAATACCCACCAGTTGAGTTGAGGTATTTTCATGACAGCGACCTAAGAGGTGTCAATTTTGGGTTCCTGTTTAATTTTCTGTTGTCTGATTTCTAATTTGTTTACACTATGGTTCATCTGAAAAATCTGAATGAGAAACAAAGAGTTGAAATTTTGATAATGAGCGGTTACGGAAATATAAATAAATCGCAAGATGAGGTTTGTCAATTTTTTAATGAACTATATCCAAATAAACCTCCAATAAATCAGTCAATGGTGTGTTGAGTGGTAAAGAAATTTCGAGAAACAGGCAGTGTTTGGGAAACCGCTAGATCAGGTCAACCTAAAACAGTAACCGGGGGAGACAAAGCTTTGGATATCATGCTCTCAATACATGAAAATCCAACACAATCGTCCAGGCCAATGGCAATGGATTTTAATGTGTCTCATCAGTCAGTGAAAAAATTGTTTAAGCAAAAGTTGCATTCCTACGAGATAAAGTTAGTGCACGAGTTAAACAAGAACGATTTTGATAGAAGACCTGAATTTTGTGAGCTGATGATGGAAAGATGCAATAACGATAATAACTTCGCAACAAATATCATTTTCTCGGATGAAGCTACTTTCCATTTAAATGGCATTGTTAATAGACACAATTATCGTTATTGGTCCGCTGAGAATACTCACTGGTTCCAAGGAAAGGTCATACTCAGAGGACCGAAAAAGTTAATGTTTGGGCGGGAATAGTTGGTAGACAGATTGTGGGACCTTTTTTTATAGATGGTAATTTGAATGGCGAAAAATATCTGGACCTCCTCAGGAGGAACCACATAATTTCCTTCTTGCAGAATGGTTTTACCAGGTGTAAATAATGGCATAAACGAACAGGTATGGTTCCAGCAAGATGGAGCACCTGCGCATTATGCGGCAAATGTTAGACAATACATAAGCAAACAATTTCCAGGACGTACTAGGCGCAAGAGGTGCTATTGACTGGCCAGCGTGATCCCCGGACTTAACCCCGCTCGACTTCTTCTTGTGGGGACACTTAAAGAACAAGGTCTACGTTAACCATCCAAATGTTTTAGAATCTTTAAATTCAGAATTATTGCTGAAATTCAGGCCATTCCAGAGAACTTCCTTTGAAACGTTGTAGACGGGTTCAAGTTGTTCAATTTTCTAAGCTATTTATTTTGTTATTATAAAGTTTGTTACAATTTTAAATAAATAAAAATTTGAAATACAAATATGAAATCATATGCAGGGTATTCCATTAAAAAAAAAAGTAAGTTGGTCTCTATATGGCAATCAAACCAGAAATGACAGAAAAAATTCATGCAGGTAGAAATGTAAGGAATAATTTACTGAACAACTTTCATAAAGGTCACTTTTTCGTATACGAATTAATTAAAAAATTACAGGCATTATGCCTGACTTTTTTGCCACTCTGTTAAGTCTTTAGTTTGTATTATTTGGGATCCACAGTATGCCAATAAGATGTACAATTTGGAAGCTGTCCAAAGAAGATTTTAAAAATTTTTACATTTGAAAACATTCTCAGTACACCCACAAAGAGGGACTGATCAAAAACTCTTGTGTAACTTGTTTGATTTTTATAACTTCAAACAGCTGAGTATTAAGGCTTTCATACATAAAATGGTCACTAATTATATAAACAATAGGGAGAGAGACTTGTTTTATATTAACGCACCTAGAACTAATCTTTATAAAAATTCCCCACTTATAAGACTTTGTTCCTATTTAAATGAATATGGCGGCAACATAGATTTTTTTTAGTACAACCTATGGAGTGTTTAAAAAACAAACAAAACATGAATTAAGAAAGCAGTTACAATAAATAGGTAATGACTTTTTATTTAGTTTTTAAGAATTTTGGTTCAGTCATGATTGCATCTGCCATTGACTTTTGTAAAGTTGTTGATGCAATAAATAAATAAATATTTAAATGCTATAATGTTATTGCATACAGGGTGCTTCTCTAGAAGATAGTAGTAACATTGGTATTTTAAACAGAATACCCTGTATATTAACCTTTTTTGCAATCCCTAGTAGTTTCTTAACAACTTTTCTTATTATTTCCCTATACCTATTGGTTACCCTTTTTTGAGATAATAATTAGTGATCGACCGATACCGATACCGATATATCGGCCGAGAGCCGATTATCGGTATCGGCCGATAGATGTAAATATATATCGGCTATATCGGCCGATGTATAAAAACAACCATAGCAGCTTAAAACATTTTTTTTATATTTAAATTTAAAGTAATATTTCAAATAAGTTAATCTTAAGAAATTATGGTAGATATAACATGAAATAGGCATTTAATATGAATAATGTAGTTTAGGCAAATTATCATGTAAAAATATTAGTTTCTCGGTTGTTTCTGGATTCAGCCGATTCCTTTTCGCCGAATTTACGGTTCCAGCTTCTGAAAATATTTGCTCACTTGCAACAGTGCCAACTGGTGCAGATAAATATATAAGAGCTTGATTATATAATAATGGTAGAAATTCTCGTTTTTCTTGCCACCAAGAAATGGGATTCGCTTTTCTTTCAAGAAGAGGATGTTTCTTATATTCTGTAATTTCAGCATTCACTTCTTCACCTGTAATTTCAGCATTCACTTCTTCACAAATGGATGCCCTAGAAGATGATTTTGTGTCACAAGAAGATGTTGTTGGAATGGTTTTTGTTTTTGTGGAGCTCATCCCTTCTCCGGCAAATTCTTCGTAGATTTCCCAAAACAGATTTTGGCCAGATGTTCCGACTAGTCTCAGGTTCAGAAGTTCGAACATACTTAGCAAGTGGTTCGTTGTCATCACTATCAATTTCTATAGAATCTATAGTTTCATTAATTTATTGTATGGTCTTGAATGTAATCCGAAATGTCAGGGGAACTGGAATGTTCTACAGATGTATTGTTTTCTTTTATTTGGGACTTTAGATTTGTAGTTATGTATTCGCATATAAAATCACGGTCTTTTGTAAAAAAATTGTCTTTGAAGCGAGGATCCAAGAAAGTCGCGATGGTATAATGTTTTTTTATAAATATATTCTGAAATCGTTTATTCAAACTGTTTTTCAATTCTTCTTTCATTGTACCTACTCCTGCAAAATTAGCGTTTTCTTTGTTAAGATAGGCAGTGATAGTCGAAACAAATGGAATGACTTCAGATATGCAGCAGTCTGAAGAACTTGTAATTTTTGTTATGTCTTCAAATGGCTTTAACAAATTTAAAATGCTTCCAACTACTTCCCATTCGGAAAATGTCAAGTCTGTAAGAGTCCCATGATCCAAAATATATAAATTTACTGCTTGTTTTTGTTCAAGTAGGCGAGAGAGTAGATAAAATGAGGAATTCCAACGTGTTTGTACATCTTGGAAAAGTTTGTGTTTGGGAAGGTTTAGTTGTTCTTGTAGTTTACTTAGTTTATCGCAAGCAGTTTGAGAGTGATTAAAATGCGAAACGATTTTTCTTGATCTTGCTATTAAATCACTGACTGAACGTTGACTTTGTATAGCATCCTGTATTACAAGTTGTAAAGAATGAATGAAGCATGCTTCATAATTTACTTTTGCCTTAACAAAACCATTCCTCATATTGGCAGCATTGTCTGCTAATACTAAGTGAATATGTTCCCTTTTTATATTCCATTCTTGTAACAAAGGGTGGTATAATTATTAATGTCGCCGAATCTTGGTAGGGTGCGCAGGTTTTTGTGAATATAGCAAGAACACTGGAAGATATACATGTTAATGATAGTGAGAATGCCCTCTGATCTAAAGATTGGACGACAGGACTCTCTATATGGAAGTCGAAACATTGTTCTGATTACCCGTTTTTGGCTCAGTAGGACCCTCGATATGAAGCAAGTACTACCCCAGGCCATAAGTCCATAAGACAAGGTCGAGAAAACTGATGCGTCTTGAGGACCTTCGCATCAATGGAATCTCGTAACTGCAAAATCGCAAAATTATGGCCCGACAACCTGCCACAAACAGTCTCAACTTGGTCATTCCATGAAAGGTGTTGATCTATTTTCACTCCCAGAAATGTCACAGACTCCCTCTGTTGCAACACAGAAGCATCATCCCTCACCAAAAGACTTCGATCCCTGGTCACCCTCATGGGTGTGAACATCATAAAGTTAGTTTTGCTGCTGTTTAGGCAAAGCCCATTTTTCGTACACCAGGCACCTATATCCTTTACGCACCTGTTAGCTTTGAGGCAAAGGTCCTCATAGTTACCACTACCAACTATAGCAGAAGTGTCATCTGCGAACAGAGTTACATGACCCGCATTTGATAATAATGGCAGATCATTTATGAACAGTAGGAAGAGTATAGGTCCGAGAACACTACCCTGTGGCACACCAGTGCGAACATTTGCCCAATCCGACATTATTTAAAAAGGAAGCGAGTTTAATTTTTTCCTCTAAATCAAAGAGCGCCGCCTACCACGATAACATGAATTGTGAGCTTTTTGAAAAGTGGGCTAGTGAAAAGCTGATACCAAATTTGGATGAATTATCCCTAATTGTACTGGACAATGCATATTATCATTCTCGGGTAAAAAACTTTTGCAACAATACGAATGCCCCTTTGTGACATTAATTTCATCATTATCCATGATGAGTTTGAATTTTTCCATAAAAACAATTGCAACTGAAAAGTTTTCGCGTGTTTTGGAACTAACGTGAATTTTTGAAATTGGCGGAAAAAAGGAAATATCTTTCTTTAGATAAAAATTGAAATAAATTTTCATTTGTTTACTAGCTTACTGCGTCGTGTATAGTATTTTATATATTTTTTGTTTTTGTGACTCGTCTAAACAAATAATTATTATTATTACATATTGTATGTATATGTACCAATAAATTATTTGTATTTGCAATAATATATACAGGGTGTCCCAACGATAGAGTAAAGTAAGTTTTCGCTTAACTGATAATCTTTGTGACAAAATCGTATCCGCCATAAGGTAAGGTAGAAAAATGCACACATTTTAAAAATATTGGAAATTATATAGGGTGTGCCACAAAAGTAGGACAGCAAAAAGTAAGATTTTTTTAAATGGAACACCCTATATTTGCTTGTATTTTTGGGTTCTATGTATTAATACAAACGTTTTTGGTCATATATGACATGAGCTGAAATTTGATAGTTTTTGAGAAATTTCGAAATAACGGTGAAAATTAGAATTATCATGGTGTTGATAAATGGACAGTTTCTCCGTCAATTCATAATTGCAAACTTCAATATTTGGTAGGAGGAAGGACTGGTTACTATATTAATATTTAGTATGCGCAATATTTGCATTTGTTCTACAGGGTGTTTATTATAAGCGTCCAAATTCGCACATCTTCAAACTAGGAAATCTCAATTTTTTTAAATGGAACACCCCGTATATTTTAATTTCGTTTTATTCAGATTTAAACAGCCTTTCATTTTTGCTAAATATGTCCTATGCCTATCTTTAATAGTTATCGAGAAATTTCGATTTTTTCAAATTGCTACACGTTATATTCTATACCAGAGCATTGTTGGATCGCAATAGCCATGAAAAACAATAGCTAAGGTAAACAATTCATGTGCCAAAATGAAACGCTTAATAATAATTGTCGTGAATTAAAACCTTGTCTTGCTTTTTTCGTCTTCATTTCGTTAATTTTCTATTGAGCATGGATTATCCTGTAAATGAGTTGATTGATATGATCTATGTGTTAGGCGAAGCTGAGAGAAACCCTTTGTTGGCTCAGCGAATTTACAGAGTGAAATATCCTGAACGTCGGATGCCCACTGCTAACGGTTTTCGAAATGTGATGAAGATATTTGATTCCAGCGGTAGTGTTAAATACTCTAAACGTGTAGTTGTTAACAAAAACGCAGCCAATGTAGAAAAAGAATTAGAAATATTATTGAATATTCAAGAAACTCCTCAGGTGAGTAGTAGGACGTTAGCGACATTATGTGATTCCTCCAAATCAACTGTAAACCGAACAACAAACAAGTATAAATATCATCCATACCACATAGAGCTTCATCAAGAATTGCGAGAAGGAGATTTTGAAAGACGAATTCAATTTTGTAATATTATTCAACAACTGCAGTTAAATAACAATTTTTTGACCAATGTTTTGTTTTCTGATGAGGCGACGTTTAGAAGTAATGGAGCTGTAAATCGGCATAATATGCATTATTATGCCACTGAAAATCCATTCTGGCTACGGGAAGTTCAAAATCAAGGTCACTGGTCAATAAATGTATGGTGTGGTATCCTTCATAACCAAATTATTGGTCCCCATTTTTTTAATGAACCTTTATCGGGCCGCAGCTACTTACTTTTCTTACGTGAAGAATTGCCTCAGTTACTTGAGGATGTTAATTTAGGCGTACGGCAAAATATGTGGCTGCAACATGATGGTGCACCTCCACATTTCCATCGTGAAGTCCGGGATTTCTTGAACAGACAATACCCAGAAAAATGGATTGGGCGTGGAGGCTTTATTTCGTGGCCACCACGGTCATGTGATTTAACACCGTTAGACTTCTTCCTATGTTTTTTTTTTATTATCTGCAAGCGTTTCCGAGATAATGACAGTTCAAAAATGAAAAATTTCTTAATTTTAATTATTCCTACCTAATACCCACCAGTTGAGTTGAGGTATTTTCATGACAGCGACCTAAGAGGTGTCAATTTTGGGTTCCTGTTTAATTTTCTGTTGTCTGATTTCTAATTTGTTTACACTATGGTTCATCTGAAAAATCTGAATGAGAAACAAAGAGTTGAAATTTTGATAATGAGCGGTTACGGAAATATAAATAAATCGCAAGATGAGGTTTGTCAATTTTTTAATGAACTATATCCAAATAAACCTCCAATAAATCAGTCAATGGTGTGTTGAGTGGTAAAGAAATTTCGAGAAACAGGCAGTGTTTGGGAAACCGCTAGATCAGGTCAACCTAAAACAGTAACCGGGGGAGACAAAGCTTTGGATATCATGCTCTCAATACATGAAAATCCAACACAATCGTCCAGGCCAATGGCAATGGATTTTAATGTGTCTCATCAGTCAGTGAAAAAATTGTTTAAGCAAAAGTTGCATTCCTACGAGATAAAGTTAGTGCACGAGTTAAACAAGAACGATTTTGATAGAAGACCTGAATTTTGTGAGCTGATGATGGAAAGATGCAATAACGATAATAACTTCGCAACAAATATCATTTTCTCGGATGAAGCTACTTTCCATTTAAATGGCATTGTTAATAGACACAATTATCGTTATTGGTCCGCTGAGAATACTCACTGGTTCCAAGGAAAGGTCATACTCAGAGGACCGAAAAAGTTAATGTTTGGGCGGGAATAGTTGGTAGACAGATTGTGGGACCTTTTTTTATAGATGGTAATTTGAATGGCGAAAAATATCTGGACCTCCTCAGGAGGAACCACATAATTTCCTTCTTGCAGAATGGTTTTACCAGGTGTAAATAATGGCATAAACGAACAGGTATGGTTCCAGCAAGATGGAGCACCTGCGCATTATGCGGCAAATGTTAGACAATACATAAGCAAACAATTTCCAGGACGTACTAGGCGCAAGAGGTGCTATTGACTGGCCAGCGTGATCCCCGGACTTAACCCCGCTCGACTTCTTCTTGTGGGGACACTTAAAGAACAAGGTCTACGTTAACCATCCAAATGTTTTAGAATCTTTAAATTCAGAATTATTGCTGAAATTCAGGCCATTCCAGAGAACTTCCTTTGAAACGTTGTAGACGGGTTCAAGTTGTTCAATTTTCTAAGCTATTTATTTTGTTATTATAAAGTTTGTTACAATTTTAAATAAATAAAAATTTGAAATACAAATATGAAATCATATGCAGGGTATTCCATTAAAAAAAAAAGTAAGTTGGTCTCTATATGGCAATCAAACCAGAAATGACAGAAAAAATTCATGCAGGTAGAAATGTAAGGAATAATTTACTGAACAACTTTCATAAAGGTCACTTTTTCGTATACGAATTAATTAAAAAATTACAGGCATTATGCCTGACTTTTTTGCCACTCTGTTAAGTCTTTAGTTTGTATTATTTGGGATCCACAGTATGCCAATAAGATGTACAATTTGGAAGCTGTCCAAAGAAGATTTTAAAAATTTTTACATTTGAAAACATTCTCAGTACACCCACAAAGAGGGACTGATCAAAAACTCTTGTGTAACTTGTTTGATTTTTATAACTTCAAACAGCTGAGTATTAAGGCTTTCATACATAAAATGGTCACTAATTATATAAACAATAGGGAGAGAGACTTGTTTTATATTAACGCACCTAGAACTAATCTTTATAAAAATTCCCCACTTATAAGACTTTGTTCCTATTTAAATGAATATGGCGGCAACATAGATTTTTTTTAGTACAACCTATGGAGTGTTTAAAAAACAAACAAAACATGAATTAAGAAAGCAGTTACAATAAATAGGTAATGACTTTTTATTTAGTTTTTAAGAATTTTGGTTCAGTCATGATTGCATCTGCCATTGACTTTTGTAAAGTTGTTGATGCAATAAATAAATAAATATTTAAATGCTATAATGTTATTGCATACAGGGTGCTTCTCTAGAAGATAGTAGTAACATTGGTATTTTAAACAGAATACCCTGTATATTAACCTTTTTTGCAATCCCTAGTAGTTTCTTAACAACTTTTCTTATTATTTCCCTATACCTATTGGTTACCCTTTTTTGAGATAATAATTAGTGATCGACCGATACCGATACCGATATATCGGCCGAGAGCCGATTATCGGTATCGGCCGATAGATGTAAATATATATCGGCTATATCGGCCGATGTATAAAAACAACCATAGCAGCTTAAAACATTTTTTTTATATTTAAATTTAAAGTAATATTTCAAATAAGTTAATCTTAAGAAATTATGGTAGATATAACATGAAATAGGCATTTAATATGAATAATGTAGTTTAGGCAAATTATCATGTAAAAATATTAGTTTCTCGGTTGTTTCTGGATTCAGCCGATTCCTTTTCGCCGAATTTACGGTTCCAGCTTCTGAAAATATTTGCTCACTTGCAACAGTGCCAACTGGTGCAGATAAATATATAAGAGCTTGATTATATAATAATGGTAGAAATTCTCGTTTTTCTTGCCACCAAGAAATGGGATTCGCTTTTCTTTCAAGAAGAGGATGTTTCTTATATTCTGTAATTTCAGCATTCACTTCTTCACCTGTAATTTCAGCATTCACTTCTTCACAAATGGATGCCCTAGAAGATGATTTTGTGTCACAAGAAGATGTTGTTGGAATGGTTTTTGTTTTTGTGGAGCTCATCCCTTCTCCGGCAAATTCTTCGTAGATTTCCCAAAACAGATTTTGGCCAGATGTTCCGACTAGTCTCAGGTTCAGAAGTTCGAACATACTTAGCAAGTGGTTCGTTGTCATCACTATCAATTTCTATAGAATCTATAGTTTCATTAATTTATTGTATGGTCTTGAATGTAATCCGAAATGTCAGGGGAACTGGAATGTTCTACAGATGTATTGTTTTCTTTTATTTGGGACTTTAGATTTGTAGTTATGTATTCGCATATAAAATCACGGTCTTTTGTAAAAAAATTGTCTTTGAAGCGAGGATCCAAGAAAGTCGCGATGGTATAATGTTTTTTTATAAATATATTCTGAAATCGTTTATTCAAACTGTTTTTCAATTCTTCTTTCATTGTACCTACTCCTGCAAAATTAGCGTTTTCTTTGTTAAGATAGGCAGTGATAGTCGAAACAAATGGAATGACTTCAGATATGCAGCAGTCTGAAGAACTTGTAATTTTTGTTATGTCTTCAAATGGCTTTAACAAATTTAAAATGCTTCCAACTACTTCCCATTCGGAAAATGTCAAGTCTGTAAGAGTCCCATGATCCAAAATATATAAATTTACTGCTTGTTTTTGTTCAAGTAGGCGAGAGAGTAGATAAAATGAGGAATTCCAACGTGTTTGTACATCTTGGAAAAGTTTGTGTTTGGGAAGGTTTAGTTGTTCTTGTAGTTTACTTAGTTTATCGCAAGCAGTTTGAGAGTGATTAAAATGCGAAACGATTTTTCTTGATCTTGCTATTAAATCACTGACTGAACGTTGACTTTGTATAGCATCCTGTATTACAAGTTGTAAAGAATGAATGAAGCATGCTTCATAATTTACTTTTGCCTTAACAAAACCATTCCTCATATTGGCAGCATTGTCTGCTAATACTAAGTGAATATGTTCCCTTTTTATATTCCATTCTTGTAACAAAGGGTGGTATAATTATTAATGTCGCCGAATCTTGGTAGGGTGCGCAGGTTTTTGTGAATATAGCAAGAACACTGGAAGATATACATGTTAATGATAGTGAGAATGCCCTCTGATCTAAAGATTGGACGACAGGACTCTCTATATGGAAGTCGAAACATTGTTCTGATTACCCGTTTTTGGCTCAGTAGGACCCTCGATATGAAGCAAGTACTACCCCAGGCCATAAGTCCATAAGACAAGGTCGAGAAAACTGATGCGTCTTGAGGACCTTCGCATCAATGGAATCTCGTAACTGCAAAATCGCAATAGCCGAGTAAAGCCATCATCTGATACAATGCTGAATGGCTGATTATCTAAACATATCATTTCACCTATAAGGTAGTGAAACTCCTTCGCTCTGGATGAATTAATGTCCCACTTTTGCATTTGTTTGAAAGAGTCAGCCAGTGAGACTTGCAATAGCTTAGAGTTAGAGTTAGAAGTACTACTAGAACTACTAGAAGGCCCAGCCGTTTCTAAAAAAAATAGACTCAGGGTGATCAAAAGTCAAAACGTTGAAATAAACGGGGAAATTTGTTTTTAAATAAAATCATATCGTAGGTGTTAACTGTTAATGAAACGATTTAAAGTGATGAAAAAGAAAAATGTCCCCCCTCCTACACAAATTCCTTTAATTTCCCCAAATTCCCAACAAATTACTTAATTCTTCAGATTTTTTCAGTAATTTTTTTACACAAATTCCCTTAAAATTCCCTAAATTCCTAATAAAATAAATCCCTAGATTTTTAGCAAAAAATTCCTGGGTGGTTTGCCCCTCAATCCTATAATAATATAATCCTGAATGAGCAGGTCCTATTGTTGGTAAATATTTTTATAACGTGAACTGGAAAATAAAAATTTAGTACTAACCTGAGCTTGAATCAGTCCCTTTCAATTTATAATATTCTTGAGGATGTTTTTTCTCTAAATGGTATTTCATGTTTGAGGTATTCGCCGATTTTCCCACTCCCCCTAATGAAATGGTTATGTCACACAATTTACATTTTGCGGTGGATTTCTTATCTGCTGGGGATAATTTATTCTTTATGAAATATTTCCAATAAATACTTTTTCCATCCATTTCGCTACTTTGCACTCCACCAAACTCGAATAGGATTATTATTAACTATTAATATTATGTCTTTGTTAAAGATTAACTAAATTACGCCAAGAAATAATCGAACTTAAAACGATCTGCTTTAAGAATGCAATACTGAATGCACGGCAATAAACGCACGGGATTCACCCAGAAATTCAAATTAAGAGGATTCACCAATGACTTGGCGCTGAGCCACATAAATTACCGCCTATTGCTGTGTTGCCAAAGTGCAATTTTTGTTTTTATTTTTGTGATTTTAAATTGAACGTTAAAGAATTATAAATTATATTACAGAATATTCAGATTTTAGACATTAATAATGTTATCAATTAAAAAAGGCCGATATGCCGATATATATCGTTATCGGCCAAGACATTATCGGTATCGGCTAAAAAAGTCATATCGGTTGATCACTAATAATAATTGAGATAATAATTAAGTACTTCCCATTTTTTTTCCAAAAACATGACTTGCAACAAATGCAGGTATTTTTGATCCTTGAGATATTGTTGTGTTTTTTATTATATCTAACGAGATATCTAATTATTAAATTCTTACCTGTTTACATTCAACAGATTCATTAACTAACATCCTAAGAAGAGCCTCTAGTTTTTGTATGTGAAACCTATGCCTTTCCAACCTCGACTTAAGTTCATCCATCCTCTCTTGTTTGTCTTTGTCCAGCTTCTTCTTTCCTTTCGACAACAGTTGCTCTATCTCACTTTCAAAAGAGTCCGTCTAAAAGGATGATTTTTACAGTTATAACTCTAGTACCAAAGAAAATAACAGGAAAATGCTGAACAGTACAAAAAAAACTACAAATGACCTGAATCGACAGTTGATCTAATGAGCTTTTTAGCCAATGCTGTAACTCCTCTTTCTCTTTTTGGGCGGGATCTAATTTTTGGGCGGCTCCTAAGCCTTCTTTCGAATAAGCCTTAGTTTTTGTCTCTCTCTCTACTACCTTAAACCTCTCCATTTGCTGAAAAACACTTTTTTTAACAACCATCACACCAATTCTCTTTCCCACCAAATCTTAGTCAGTCAAAAAGAGATAGAAAACACCATAAAAAGTAACTTACAGTTTCTATAAGTTTTCTATTGTCCATAAGGATGCTTTTGTCCTTGATTTCTCCCGAGGCTATCCAACTTTTGATCTGGTCTCGAAGTCTCTGCAATTTCTTGATTTCCTTTTTGAGATCTGCCTCATACTTTTCCTTCTGGTTGCTGTTGGTAGCATTATGGACCTTTTGCCAGATATCCTCAAATGTTTCCACACCTTCTGTTACTTTTTTTAAACAACGATCTATTTCCCCTAAAACACAACACAACTAAATTTCATAATGGTAAAGCAATTTACACATTACAATTACAAGATTAACATAGATTTCAGCAACAGAATACAGAAATAACTATTGGATACATTTAAGTAATTTGAAAACTTTGTTTCTCTTTAAATATCTGTTTAGCAACAAGTTTATTTGATGTAACCATGTCAAAAGAGGCCAAACAGTGTAAATATTCGACTTTATGCGTTACAAATTTCGTATTTGCATATATTTTTAGGTAACGCGTACTTAAAGTGTAAAAAATGGACTTGGTATAAGTAGCACATTTTGAATGTTTTTGCAGAGATAACATTGTTTACATTTAAATTGACACGCATTCTGTTTGGTCAGATAAAGAGTTTACACTTTGATATACACAGATGTTGATAAATATACGTTTTTCTTGGTATTTAATATATTTCTGAAACTTACAAGCCAAACAAAGAAGCCCCAACTTTACCTTGTAATTTCCTTGTAGCCGCCATGATCACATCAATGGGTACATTCTAAACCCTCGTTCTACCATCAATTCAATCAAAAGGCTAAAATATTAAGGACAATGGGCAATCAGTTCACCTAATTAATTGTTTTTTAATAATGGTTGAAGCTTAGATTAATTTTTTCGTTATAAAATACAAATATTCTGCAGCTTTTCTTCTATCCACTTTTGAAACGTCAATTTTCAATTCAGCCAACATAAAAAATGACAGGTGTCAAGATGATACAGGGACCAGGGACGGAACTTGCACGTTGAACATTTTTAGAGAAACTTAATATAAGCAACACCAAATCAACTCAAGAATAATATCAATATCTAAATCATTAACGTCACGTGGCAACTAAATTACAATAAAAAAACATAGGTTATCCTTATAAATGAGAAATTTTACCATAATAACATAAGAATATGGCGGTACGGTTCTGTCCAATGTATGGATTTCTAAACGCACCACTATGGTTCATTTGAGCTACCAAACGTCAAAAAACCAATCCAAAACAACCGTAAAAATACAAGGTGAAATGAGGACAATGACTGTTTTTATTAAATAGTTTTTAGAAATTATTACGTTTTCCATTTAAATGGACAACGATATGGACTGCGAAGACCCGGCGGAGGGCGAGTCAGTGGAAGTCGAGGCAATAGAAACAAAGAGAATTCGTTTACTTCGACCTCAAACTGTCCAATCGAAAACGGTGTGCCCCAAAGGGGAACGATATACAAATTTGAGAAAAGTAAGATTATTTTTGGACCGTTATTAGTTATAAACATATTACGTGTACCCCTGAATTGTACCAAATCAATGAATGTACTTGTATAATAATTCTTTTGAGTGTACAAACAGTCAAAAGGCAATTTCATTGATATGTTTCAGGTGTCTGTAGTACTTCAAAAAGCAGAACAAGACCGAACGCCGGAGGACCTCCACACTCTAATCGAATGTTCGGACATCATCGAGGAAGCTCAAGAGAGGCTGAAAAAAAGAGAAGCTATAAAAAAAAGGCTTGAGGAGTTCGAAGACCCAGAGGAGGTCCTGACACAAAAATGCCAAATCTTAGCGCAAGCAATAGCTCAGTCTCAGCATCTTGTGGTGTATACAGGAGCGGGCATAAGTACGGCTGCTAAAATACCTGACTATAGGGGGCCTAATGGGATATGGACTAGACTGAAAGAGGGGAAAGATATTGGGTAAGTAAGTAGTTATCATTATAGAGTAAACTGATTTAAAGATCTTTAAAATATGGTATAGAGACAGATACCTTTTATTGTATTTTAGGGATCACAATTTATCCTCAGCAGAACCCACCTACACCCATATGGCTCTCTATGAGCTTTACCACCAAAAAATCTTAAAGTATGTAGTGTCGCAAAACTGTGATGGTCTCCACTTGAGGTCGGGGCTTCCTAAAACAGCATTGTCAGAGTTGCATGGCAACATGTACATTGAAGTGTGCAAAACGTGTAAACCTCACAGGGAGTATTGGAGGTTGTTTGATGTGACCGAAAACACTGCCAGATTTTCTCATAAGACTTATAGGTAAGTACCTAATTAAGTACCCTAGACATTACAAAACTTATAATTTGTGAACCAAATGGTGGAAAGCCTATTATAATAGTATATTTCCTGTATATTTTAGGAGATGTTATGTATGTAATGGAACTCTAGTTGATACCATAGTACATTTTGGTGAAAGAGGTAGTTTGCAATGGCCCCTGAATTGGAAAGGGGCTTGCAAGAATGCTAAGGAGGCTACAACAATCATTTGTTTAGGTGAGTACATCATTTTACATAATTTATGTTTATTTGATTCATGATGGAAGGAACATTAGAGGTTTATTGCGAACCTGTTAACAGGCTGGTTGAAAAATTAGTTTTTTTGCATGAATAATGAACATGCTCTACTTAATATTTCGGGCAAATGTGGTGTTGTCGCTTGTACTAGAAAGTGGTAGCAATTTTATTATTTTAATGGGAATGCCCTGTATATCCATTTCTTTTTTCCAAGATAAGTAAGGCACTGAAATTTGGTTGGGAATTCGGCAATGCCGGGAGGCTTTTGACACTAAACAAATTTTAGCCATACAGTGTGGTTTAAAAATAGATGTAGGTACCTGCTTTGCGTAAAAAAAAGTTTTAAAGTTTATTTTTTTCAAATACAAAACCCTGTATATTATTACTGATTTGTAAAACTGCTGAAATTAGTTCTTCATTTATGTTTACCATACCTATATACAGGGCTGCCCAGAAGTCCAGAATAAAAAGAATATAGCCTTAACCTGTAACTTTTGGGGAAAATGCTCGGACACGTCAATTTAGTTTTATATATGCTCACATTTTGACATTATTCATTTGTTTTTTTATAGACATTTGTCAAAGATATGACGACATCGATCTTTTTTTTAAATGAAAACATACAGCTTGTGATACATCATTTGAAAGCTAATATCTCGTACAGTATGCTCATAAATTTTGGCGCGATTCCGTCAAGCTATTTAAAAATGGCGACTGTTAAAAGTTTAGAAAAAATCCCTATTTAAATCAGCGGAAATGATAAATCATTGATGTTTTTTTTACTTTCAAGGTAACAAATCTTCATTGTTTCACGTTCTTTCAGGTTCTGACATTTTGTGACATTGTGAACTTGTAAAATTAATTTAGGTATTTCCGAAGTATTATTTTAAAATTTTCTAAGGAGAAGATTTATTGCAAATTTTCACAGAAATATATCCGTCAATACTATTCTAAGGATAAAGAACCTATTTGAGGAAAATAAAACATTACATGACAGAAAAAGAAATCCAGAAAGGAATAGAAATCGAGACCGTGCCATTGTGAATTATTTTCGACTGAATCCAACCAAATCAATTTCGGACGCAGTTCGGGACGTTCAATACGGCGGCGGTGTAAGACGCAGAAGAGTTACCCAAGGAACTGTTCACAGGACTTTAGGAAATCATAAATTTAAGTCTTATCATATCCTTCCACTTCAACATCTAACACCGGCACAAAAAGAACTTCGCTTCCAATTTGTTTCCCAAATTGTGATTCGGAAAGAAAACGATAAAACGAAGACCCTAATTTATTCAGAAATATCTTATGGACTGACGAAGCCACATTCACAACATCGGGGGTTTTCAATAGACATAATAATCATCACTGGGCCGTTGAAAATCCAAGAAAATTTCAGGCAATTAAATTTCAAGGAAGGACTTCAATCTATGTTTGGTGTGGCATAAAAAATAATAGAATTTTGGGACCAATATTTTTTAACGGGGCTTTAAATGGACAGAGATACTACGAGTTCTTAGAAAACGAAATTGAGAACTTTTTGGAAGATTTACGATTGGAAGAATATCAAAATTTAATTTGGCAACATGATGGGGCTCCTCCGCATGCCGTGCGTGAGGTTCAAAGACATGTGAGGTTACTCAATATTTAAATGGACGCCATGAAGAATGGATTGGTAGAAATGGAACCTATGCTTGGCCACCCAATAGTCCCGATTTGTCAATATTAGACACATTTCTTTGGGGCCATTTAAAGAACGTGGTATACAAGCAGCGAAACCACGATATTGAAGAGATCATGCAGAAAATTGTGAATGAAATAAATCGCCTTAACCAGGAAAATCACAGTATAACAGCAAGTTTGGAAAGGCTACAAAGAGGTTATCGCACATGTTTCGAGAACAACGGAGGTCACATTGAACAATTAAATTATTAATGTTTTTTTTTTTAAATTAGTATAGAGTTGGATTTCTTTTTCTGTCATGTAATGTTTTATTTTCCTCAAATAGGTTCTTTGTCCTTAGAATAGTATTGAGGGATATATTTCTGTGAAAATTTGCAATAAATCTTCTCCTTGCTTCTCTTGCATTTTCTTGGCATTTGTAGAACAAGATAACAATCTGCAATCTCTCATCTAATGAATATTTCATTTCGGCAATATTATAGTAAATTTGTCAAATTTTTTGACTTTGAAGGATTCAAAGGTGATTATACCTTTATTACCTAGTGTATGTTTCAAACAGGTTAAAGTTAAATTATACTGGATAAAACATTAAAATTTAATAAAAATAGCTGTCACAATACTAAATATTTTAATCAGAACGGACAAAAAAAAAATCACTCGTTCCAAAAATCGTATAAAAAAAGCTATGTTCCGTTTAAAAAACACCTTATCCATAGCGTAACTCTTTTGTTTCTGGTTCAAATAAATTTTTGGTTTCATTTTTGAATTCTGCAGGAGAAAGTACATCGATTGGCTATTTTGGATTTTTCTTTAAATACAAGGAAGCTCAAAAATGAGCTCCTGTTCAGTCCTCGTTGGAAGACCCTGTACCATTGGAAGATTTTTGAAAGCAAAAAAATACTACCCTTATAAAGTAGGTATGTCTTGTCCAAGACCTTTTAGAAGATGACTATGATAGGCGTTTGCAATTTTGCGAAGAAATGATGAGACGGTGTGACGAGAATAATAGGTTTCCACAGAACATGTTATTTTCGGATGAAGCTACTTTCTATTTAAACGGGGTGGTTAACAGACATAATTATCGTTTCTGGAGTCAAGAAAATCCACGATGGATATTTGAAGTGCATACTCAGCGGCCCCAGAAAGTAAATGTATGGGCAGGAGGGCAGGTATCATTAATAACCGAATTTTAGGGCCATTCTTTTTGGAAGGAAACCTCACAGCTATACGGTACCTGGATTTCTTAACCTTCGAGTTGAGGCCTGCTCTAGCTTTAATTTTTCCAAACGAAGTAGATCCAGATATACCTAATGAAACAATTTGGTTTCAGCAAGATGGTGCTTCTCCGCATTTTGGTGTTAATGTGAGAAGATATTTAGATCAGATATTTCCAGGTCGCTGGATTGGACGACGTGGTACAATTGAATGGCCACCGAGGTCCCCAGATTTAACGCCCCCAGACTATTTTTCTTTGGGGATATTTAAAAGAAAAAGTTTACCAAAATAGGCCAAATAATATTGAAGATTTGAAAAACAAAATTAGATTGGAGACACATAACATACCGGCTGAAGCCATCCGAAATTCCGTCGACGGATTTTACCGAGGATTTTACCATCGTCTGGGAGCATGCCAAGTAGAGGGCGGAGGATATTTCCAGCATTTGCCACGTTAAACCACCTTTTTGTTGTGTTTTGTTTTGCTTCGTTACATTTTTATTTTTTTTTAACAAAATGAATAACAAATAAACCATAACTATTGTTAAGTTACAATGTCACAAAATGTCAGAACGTGAAACAATGAAGATTTCTTACCTTGAAAGGTAAAAAAAACATCAATGATTTATCATTTTCGCTTATTTATATAGGGATTTTTTTTTAACTTTTAACAGTCGCCGTTTTGAAATAGCTTGACAGAATCGCGCCAAAATTTATGAGCATACTGTACGAGATATTAGCTTTCAAATGGTGTGTCACAAGCTGTATGTTTCCATTTAAAAAAAAGATCGATGTCGTCATATCTTTGACAAATGTCTATAAAAAAACAAACAAATAACGTCAAAATGTGAGCATATATAAAACTAAAGTGACGTGTCCGAGCATTTTCCCCAAAAGTTTTAGATTAAGGCTATATTAATTTTATTCCGGACTTCTGGGCAGCCCTGTATTATTAGTACAATATGGAGCCTTGTCCATTTAACGAATGTAAATATACTGAGACTGAGATGTCCTTGTCGCATGAGGAGAATTGCGTCCATTGCGCATGCGTAAACATGAATTAGACGTTTGCTTTGACGGAAATCAAATGAGGTTATGTGTAAACAATCATCCAAGTTCTGTGTTCGTTAAGATTTTGTATATTTCGATTGATAAAAAGGAAAATTGTATAATGGAATGTAAAGTGTGGCAAGTTTAGGCACACAAAGACACGGCAAGTAAACGGAAATCATAAGAACTTTTGAGAAAACGAATATCACGGCAAGCTGTCAAATTACAGAAGAAGAAGTTTTGGCCCAGTTTTGGGTTTATGTTGTGTCAAAATTGGATGTTGTCGCATTGTCACCCTTTAGCCATACAAAATCTTTATTTGTTATGATTTAGTTTACAAAACGATAAATGAGAATTTAAAAATACTTGTAATTACTAATTCAATGCATTCTTTGCAATTTTCTAGTTTTTACACAATTTTATCATAATATGCTCTAATTTTCTACTGCAATTTTTTGCCTTGTTCTAAGCATGCGCAGAACTTATAACCCCTGATGTCCTTTCTCCCTTGCTGGTTCAATTTGGTCAAAGTAATAGCCAGTGGCGACTTGTGATGTCAGATCCAGTCAGTGCTGCATATAAATCCAGTCAGAAGTTTAAAGTTATTATAATTCAAATTGAAATATACTGTATTGTTGAAAGAATGTTGCGATATATAACAAAGTTAGCAAAGTTAATCCAATTTATAAAGTATTGTTACGCGCGTTAAGAATACAATCTAAAATAATAGTCATAAAGATAAAAACAATTTCCACAATGTAAACACATAATACTAATACACAAAAGAAATCAACAAGGTGGCACAGCTTGGAACTTAATTACATATCAGAACATGTTTTGCGAAGGCTCA
Organism: Polydrusus tereticollis; assembly: GCA_963920685.1. Taxonomy (NCBI): domain Eukaryota; kingdom Metazoa; phylum Arthropoda; class Insecta; order Coleoptera; family Curculionidae; genus Polydrusus; species Polydrusus tereticollis. The sequence goes on from OY987336.1 coordinate 30,091,279, forward strand.
AGAAAGATAAAATTTGAAATCACATTGTCACACGAAATATAGAATGATTTAAAACACATAAGATATAAAATAATGGATAAACGAAAATAATTAAAATAACATTGAAGAACTGACCTGGTGATCATCAAATATTCTTTATTTTATTAATATTATTTGCTTGAGAATGCAGAGACCTGTCCTCATACAACTCCAGAAGGGAATAGTATAGTCTATAACTAAGTAGCTTCTTTCTGGATCTTTTAAATGTCTTGTAGACTTTAATACTTTCAAAAATTAAAGAGTTTTTTGTGAGTGCTGTCCTGGGAATAGGACGAGGTATATCAGTACTGTTGCGCGTGTCATATATGTATTGTTAATTTTATAACTTTTGCATTTTTTGTGAGTCTATATACAGGATCTTGAAGGGGTTTTAATGTCAGGTAAAACCTTTGACATTTGTTCTTTCTTCGCATGCTTATTTAGCAATTTTATTGGAATTTGGAATCTTTACTCGGACAAAGCTTTTGTTGGTCGTGTGTCGTGTGTGTTTCTTTGGATTTTTTAATGGGGCTGCTAGCTTTGACGCCTTTAACCATCTTTTAGATGGTGTTGGATAGCGCCTCCCCACTGTTTCCAGTGCCTCTCTACTAGTAATTGGGCTCTCACATAGGGAGCCACTCTCTAGGTAGTTTGTAAGTCGAGTCTGATCTGGCTCTTGTATTTGAGTCTGTTATTAGTATGTTCGTCTGTAATAGTCTGTTAATATTTACAATAAATGAGTTTTCATACCGGGTGATGCGTGGCTTAGTTGAACATAGGAAATCCCACGTAAATTTTGAGGTGGCTAAATATTGGCTCCCCTGTACATTTTAAAGAAAAGTTGTATTAAACCCATGTGTCAAGTTTGAATAAATTTTAATAAGCCAATTTTGGCGGCAAAATTTTCGAAAGGTATGAAAGTTTGTTGCTTGGCAATTTCGCAATTTACATTTTTGACAAAATCACGTGCCGAAAAGCAACAAACTTGAATAAAACCTCGAGAACAATTTTGCTTACACAATTTTTTCTCTAGTGGTATTCGACATGACTATTTCACGAGAAAAAAGACAAAGAACAATAATAATATATATTTCAGAATAGGTAAATACATCCTAATAATACAGTAATAATAAATTATCTTACATAAAATAGAAATAAAAATACAAAGAACAATGGATTATCATACATCACAATAAAATAGAAATAAAATACAAACAACAATGGATTATCTAACTTAATCACAATAAAATAGAAATGAGTTCATTTTAGGTAAATAGCTAATATGTGTTTATAAACAGCGAGGCTGCTACTTTCTTTTACCCTAGTAGGTAATCCATTATATTCATTAATACACTTAAAGAATAGAGAATTCATAGTCCGTTTAAGGCTTGTTTTCCTAATATATATACAAAGCTACAACGCCACATAAAACTTATCGAGGCGTGGCTAGATAAGTGGAAAATTCGCCTCAATGACGCCAAACCCCAAGCCATCTACTTTTCGAGAGCCAGAAGCAAATTACCCCAAACCAGATTGCAAGTCAGAAATACCAGACTAGACTGGTGTAATAATGTTAAATATCTGGGTCTGTCGTTTGATAAGCGGCTGGCTTGGACAGATAACGTAGATCAACGCTTAAAAAAAGCGAACGGTCAACTAGGTGCCATCTACTCACTTATCAACAGTAGAAGTAGACTAAATTTACGAACAAAGACTTTGTTGTACAAGACAATTATTCGGTCCGTACTTACTTACGGTGTTGCCACTTAGTGCACCGTAAATCAGTCAACTTTTAAAAAAATTCAGACATTTCAAAATAAAGTGCTCCGAATTATGACAAATGCTCCACGCTTTACGATGATTCATACTTTACATAATGACCTACAAATACCGACAATCACTGAACATATAGACAAACTAATTATTGACTACTACAAACGGACGGACGCTTCCCAGAATCTCCTTATCACACGATCACACGTTCACTCAAACCCACTCAAATCATGTAGAATACCGAGAGACTGGCTCCGGCCTCCGCCACCATAGTTTTGATCCAGCAATGGCCAGACTAACGATTTAAAAGTAACCTCTTTCTCGCTGCCCCCCTCTCCTCCTCTACCTCAATAAAGTGTGAATTTAGAAATTTTAAATAAACCCCTCTGTTCAAGATCCGCCCAAAAGCAACTCTGTTTAAAAATCTTAAACCATACCGATTCCATTTGTCCTTAACTCAAGTACCTTTCAGTAGGTACTCCTTAAATGTTCAAAGCCTATAGAGGTACAAATGACTTCGACAACTGCAGCCTTATACATTACAGTATAGTTTTCCATATATAGATCGAAGCGGTTCCCGGTGGAACACCCTGTATATAAAAAATACCCCAACTTCGATATTTTCCATACAACTATCACAGAAATTTAAAAGCGGTACATAGATCTTTCATAGTGCTCAGTGCTAATACTAATACTTCTTTAGTTTAGTTTAATTCTTTTTAGCATGATGCCTACTCGTATAACCAAGTCTACCTCTTCTATAATTGACTATGTTTGCTCAAATCGGACGTGTGAGTTTGTGAATTGTTCTGTGCTAAGTGCGGGTCTATCTGACCACGAGGCTATTTTATGTAGTTTTAAAAGTGTAGAAAAAAGGACCAAGATTGTAAAACAGAAGGGTAGGCTTTATACAAGCAATAACTAAATTATGCAAGATTTTCACAATTATGTAATGGAAGTGACTGGGATAGTATATTACATTTATCTGATCCACTTGGAATGTTTCACAAACTTTTAAGTCATAATTTTGATATCGCATTTCCTCTAGAAACGTTAAAGAAAAAACATAACAAGCCATGGTTTACCAAAGGGCTCAAAACGTCAGCGAGAAATATGCGTTCCTTGCACAGTCTTCGAAAGTACTTTGTAAACAACCCCTTTTTTATACAATACTTTAATGAATATCGTAACATTTATAGAAGGTCAATTAAACTTGCTAAGCAACTGCACTATAACAGACGCATTTATCAATCGGATAATAAACAGAGAGAAAGTTGGAGAATCGTGAAGGACCTAAATGGTGGAGTGGTCACATCTACCAGTTCTAACTTGACCTGTGAACATTTAAACTCCTTTTATTGTTCGGTACCATCTAACTTATCAAAAAATATAAATCCCATAAGAGGTGCACTTGACTTTCTTGATAAAGCGAGGGTACGAGACACATTTTACTTCTATCCCACAGACAGTCATGAAATTAAGAACGTCTTCTCCGAAATAAAAAACAAGAGTAGTTCCGGATGGGATAGTATATCTCTCAAAATACTTCTCAAGCTTCCTCATCCGGCAATTCAGGTCCTGGCTGAGGCAATAAATATTTCCTTTCTTACTGGTGTTTTTCCATCATGTCTAAAGCTGGCGAAAATAATTCCGCTTTTTAAGGGAGGAGATAATGAGGTGCCTTCTAACTTTAGACCTATTTCGTTGCTTCCAACTTTGGCTAAAGTCGCTGAGAAGCTTGTGAGACGGCGTGTCGTCGGCTACATTATTAAATATATGGAATATTGAGTAATGTTCAGTTTGGCTTTCAGACTTCAAAAAACACCAGCGATGCCATCTTTTTATTTATAGAACGCTTATACATCAAGCTGAATAACGGAGAGGTTGCAGCTGCCATATTCTGTGATCTTATCAAAGCATTTGATTGTGTGAATCACGAGGTACTGCTGGGTAAACTGGAAATATACGGTTTCAGGGGGCACCACTGACCTGGATAAGGTCTTATCTAACGGCGCGGATTCAGAGTGTGGCTTTTAATAACGAGGAATCGTCAGGACAGGAAGCTACCTCTGGTGTTCCACAGGGATCAGTTCTGGGTCCCATTTTATTCCTACTTTATATAAATGATCTTACTAATCTGAACATATCGGGTTCGTTTACAATGTTTGCTGATGATACGACGGTTCTATGGCATGGCGGCGACACCAAAGAGTTGGAGGCCAATATAATTTCCTTCAAATGTCAAATAAACGAAATTTTATTAAATAATCAAGTTGTGCAGAATTTGAACGTAACTAAATTTTTGGGCTTGCATATAGATGACAAACTAAGGTTTGAGACTCATATTCTGCATTTAAATAAAAAAAATATCTAGAGGTTGTTTTGCATTACGTGTCATATCTCGAGAGCTGGATATGTCCATGGCGAGGAATGTATATTTCGCGTTGATTGAATCTCATTTGCGTTACGGGGTGTGATTCTGGGGATCTTGTTCAAGTCAGCTGTTTAATATGATTTTTGTTTCTCAAAAGCGGGCCATCCGATCCATGTGCAGGATAAAATCGCGTGAGTCCTGCAAACCTTTTTTTATATCCTTAAACATCTTGACTCTACCACCTATCTTTATACTCGAAACTGCTTGTCTCATACATAATAAATATAATCAAGAAATTGAGACTACCAGCTTGTACGCAACTCGCTCTTCCCATTTAACTGCTTTACCTATTCCGTCTTCAACTTTAACGAAAAAATCAATTATATTCAATAGCAAAAAACTATTTAACCATCTGCCTTTAAATATCAGAATAATTGAAAATCCTATTAAGTTTAGAAGACAAATAAAAATGCTATTGGTTGGGAAGGCCTACTGCTCTGTTAGAGAGTTTTATAATGATCGTTTGGATTAGTTTTTACTCGTGTTATACATTGAAATTTTTTTTTTTTTTTTGACGTTTCGATTCTCTACAACTTACCTTTTCTGGTTGTTGTATATAGTATTTTTTGTACTCTTTGTAACTATAATATAGATTTTATTCTACCTACTATTGTCTAGACCCAGGGTCTGACCAACGTTATGTCGAGTAAATTAGATTAACTCGCTTTGTAAATTCTGTTTTATTACAATAAAGCTGTTTTTGACTTTGACTTTGACATATAGGTTTACACCAACTTTACATCTTATAAACAAGTAAGCTGGATTTATAAACTCGAAAAGTTGGCGAGGTTGAGGTTCAGTTGGTGTTGGAAATAGGAATTCAATTTAAACTAAAGGGAAGACTCAGTTCCATTTATACACTCGTTTATGTTGTTCATGTAAAGCTCATGTAAGGTTCGAAAACTTCCCGGGTAGTTCGAGATAACCAATTTTTATGCTCGGAATTCGGAATATCTAACCTCACAAACTTGATCATAACTTCAACCTCACCAACTTTTCGAGTTTATAAATCCAGCTGTATTTTTGTACTACATGTTGTTTGTAAAGTTTCAAATAAATAAATATAAAAAAAATTAATTACTTGGTAACGCCGCAAGCAAATTAAAAAAAAAAAGACGTATATAAAGGTTTTTCTTTACTGAATCAAATAACCTAAAAAATATACAGTGTATTTCATTAAAAAAACAACAACATATTTTTATGTGATCACTGTTTTTTGGGCCACTCATTATGCTGTAAAATATTTTTACGTTATGCTTTTTGGTAAACCCGACAACTTTTTGTCGTATTCTTTGCATTTTGCTATCGAAGACGCTCACCATAATGACGCACCATGTATATTTGAGCTGTTTTGAATGGTTCGCCACAAACGTCTAATGTTCCATCCACCCTGTGTATAGTATATTGTAAACATTTTATCCCACATTCTTACACACGTAGTAAGTAAGACAAGCCCAACCATTTTAGGTTCCAGCCTGAAGGTCCTAAAAAAATACCCCTGGCTCTGGCAAATGGACAAGCCGGCCAAAAAACGACCCAATCTCTACATAGTGAACCTTCAATGGACCCCGAAAGATGAATGCGCAAACGTGAAAATACACGGCAAATGCGACGTAGTCTTTAAAAAAATCATGAACATGCTGGGAGTGTCGGTACCTAGGTACCACAAAGCCAAAGACCCGATATTCCAGCACGCTTCTCACCTGAACGAGCTAGAGCTCCATACCACTGGACAGCCTAGCTTGGAATTTGACTTTAAAGTTAGGTTAGATAATAAGTTAGAGGTTAAAGAGGACGTTGAAGTAGATAATAAGGTACAAATTGAGCCACCAAACGTGGAAAGTGAAGACTGCTCTTTTAGTAATAGTTCAGATCTCAATTTTAACTGTGATACTGCGAATAGTATAAGCAATAGTGATAGTGGTAACTTTTCCCAACGAGGGAGCGTTTTAAATGGGATTCTGGGTGACGTTCACTCATACACTCGTCTACTCGAACCGTCCCTCACGTTTCTCAGCTACAATCTGCTTCAGAAACAAATATTCGGGCCTTACACTGACCTTTTTCTCTACCCCTATCAAACCAGCTTCTTGTATCCGGGCTTGCACAGCATAATCAATCCTATGCCGGTGATCAAAGAAGAATCCTTCCCCAAGTCTGAGCCTATCGCGCCTGTGGAGCCCTCTTGCGCGTTCTGTCACAAACATCACAAGTCTGTGACGTGTCTGTTCTACCAAAAGAAGGATCCTAGGTTTGAGAGACAGAATTTCAGGTATAGTAAGGTAGAGAAGCGAGACAAACCTAACGTGTGTCTTTGTTGCGATTATTCAACGGACGAAGAAGATAATATGGAGTTTATTAGTAGCGGGTGCAGTGACAAAGAGGTTAGTAGTGGGTCGTGCGAAAAAGAAATGAAGGGTAAAATGCAAGCGGGGTGGTTTGGGAAGGGGTACAGAAAGGGGAGGAAGTTCAAGAGAAGAGCGGTTGAATACAAGTAGCCGGCGTGAGTGAGGTTTTAGTTATATTTGAGAAGAGTGGCAGCTTTTGTGGAGGGATTAGTTGGTACTGTCAGTGTTTCTGCGTTCTCAGACTCTGACAAATCGAAGCGGATTAACTCTTGCGCATCTGAGAGAGGAACCCTAGAGGTTGATTTAGAAAACTTCTCGCCACCGCTCCTGCTCATCGACACCGTTCAAAAGGCATTTATAAAACATGTTGCCCGTTGTAAAGTCGCGAGAGCAGTAACCTATTTTGGGGTTAGAATATTGATTTTCTTTAAGAAGGTGGATAATGTGACCAGTATTTAATATTATTTTTTAACTATGAGATAAATTAAGCTCTGTCTATTGTCTATATTTGCTGAAATCGTATGTGTTTTGTATCATATGTGACAAATTTCCTTCTTCCTATTGGGTAAAAGCACGAACGTCACAATTTATTTATTTATTTACGTAGCAATATTTTCAAGATATAAAACATTTACAAATTACAAAGATAAATAAACTAACTGAACCTAGGATAGCCCTTTTGGCAGATAATTCGTTCTGCGAAATGGAACATGCAGGAAGGAAGGAATACGAGTCTGTTAACTAGGAACGTGAATGTAAAAAGTTTCCAAACATTCAGGGCTCTTAATAATATTGTTCAATACTTTAAAGGCAAATCAGACATCGTAGTACTCCCTTCGGCAGGGAAACGTTGTCAGATTTAGGTAAGCCATAGCCTAGTCGTTGGTTAAGTTGATTCCAGAGTTAAGAAGAATATGTCTGGAAACCTTGATGACTTTTTCCAGCCTATTGATATAAATATCATAGTACGGCGACCAAACTATGCTTGAGCACTCCAAGATGAATCTGACAAAGGAAATAATGTTTTTATAGCTGTTCAATACGATCTCTTGAACAAACCACAGCATCCTGTTCGCTTTAGACGTTACTTTTTCAAAGTGTTCAGAAAATGTTAACTGTGTGTCCAAGTACACGCCAAGATCTTTAACCACAGTTACCTTTTTTAGAGCAACATTATTGATGACATACTGAAGAGGAAACAATTTTCGCGATCTGCTGAACCTCATAAAGCAACATTTGTCGATATTCAGTGACATGCCATTGAGTTGACACTAGGAAAACACAGTACTGATATCCTCTTGCAACGAGATGACATCTTGAAGATGTTACTTGGGTGAAAATTTTCAAATCGTCGGCAAATAGTAAGTGGTGGCCAGAGGTCAACATACCACCCAAGTCATTAATAAAGAGATTAAATAAGAGAGGCCCCAGGTGGGATCTCTGGGGAACTCCCGAGGTAACTTTAAATGCTTAATCTATTGCTCTCTGTCAGAGAGGTATGGTTGCAGCCAAGAGAGTAAAATGCCGGTAATCCCGTAATTGGACAGCTTAGGCACCTTGTCGAAAGCCTTGCTAAAGTCTGTATAGATAGCGTGGGTCTCAGCACCCTTATCAAAAGCATTATTGATACGATTAATAAAAATAAACAAATTTGTATCAACAGAGCGATCACAGGTAAATCCATGCTGATTACTCACCACTATTTGCTGGAAGGCATTGGTTAGAACAGTGTCAATGCAGTGCTCGAATAGGTTAGGTATAGCCGAAAGATTGGTCGGTAGTTCTTAACGACATTTTTATTGCCTGATTTATGAATACGCTGCACTTCATACCAGCCTCATGCGCACCTCATATCTCTTCACTTGAAGTACACATCTTTGGTGGCCGCTCTACCGCGGCGGCTTCAAAACCGCACTACGCGTGTGTGTCCTGAGCAGGGTTGGGTTCGTAGGAAACTTTAGGTAATCAACCTAGGTAGAAAACAGAAAAAAACCGGTTTTCGATATGTGTCGAAAACATAGGGTTGCTACCTATCGGTAAATTACCTATAAATTTCTCAAAAAACATAGCCTTATTTAGAATTAAGAGTCCATCACGGTAACCCCTGACCGGCACGCAACCAATCATACAGCAATGTAAATTAAATGGGGTTTCTTGCGCTCAGCTGTCAACAAATTTCGAGAAAAATGGTAAATTATTTAGCTTTGGTTAAAAGGATATTGAAAGGCAACACTATTTGCTAAATTAACCATGTTGCAGATTGTTCTATTTGGCTTTCGTTTTCGAAATGTATGCAGTAATATATTTATCGCTGTTAGAATTGCAACTTTACGCAAAGTAACACATGTAAGTCCTTAATGAAAAACCTGCAACATGGTTAATTTAGCAAATAGAGTTGCCTTTCAATGTCCTTTTAACCAAAGCTAAATAAATTACCAGTTTTCTCGAAATTCGTTACCAGCCGAGCGCAAGAAACCGCATTTAATTTACATTGCTGTATGGTCGGTTGCGTGCCGGTCAGGGGTTACCGTGATGGACTCTTAAGAAGAAATATCATACATAACCTCACATTTTTTGACAGTTCATAACAGTATTCTGCCTATTCTACGTTTTCGACAGTCGAGAGCGTCAAACGTCTTAAAACGTTTTCTGCATGTCGAAAACAAGAATATAGGTAGATACCCAACCAAACTAAGGAACTGGCGCCGACCTTGCTGCGGCCATGTTGGCTGCAGCCGCGTCGAAAACCGTTGTGTGCTATCGCGCTGCGCGGCGCAGCTCGTGTGGAGCTCTAATAATACCGACGCCAGGAGCATCTAAAACTCCATTCGAATCCAACGTTGCCAATATCAAAAACAGTCAAAACAGGTGTTGCCCGCTAAGTGTTTTAATGCCAAGATGTGTTCCTGCTTTTAACGGAGATGCAGAGCCCCAGAGGGGTACCCAACGACTTACCTTTTCGGCTTCAACTTTTGAAGCGACATGTATAATTTAATCAAATTCTAATATTTTACGTAAGCCACAAAGACTCATAAAATCACACTACAGTAGATGCTTTACATCGCCAGGGAACGAACTTGCTATCACACTCGTTGGGCCAAAATTTTGACAGATTGACACTTTATTTCGATAAAATTAGCCGTTTTGGGAGAAAATTTCTTTGTATTCGTTTAAGCATTGACATTTTGTTTTTCCAAGGCCTATTTGATTCCTAAAGAAACCTTTACAATGGCAACTTGAAAATAAAATCATAATGTTCCGTAATTATGATGATTGTTGTTGATATCTCCGGATTGAAAATAGATATTAACTTGCGGTTTTCGCTGACTTCTTAGACTTTTAATCATTCTTGTAATCAGGTAAAATTGAATATACTATTATATTTAAAATTATGGAAAAAACGCGCAATGTTTGTGCAGTTGTAAGACAGCGCCCCCTAGCGCCTAGTGTAAACACATTGCCGTAGTTCATAAGATGCTATATAGAGCGAGAAAAGCCCTTTTTAACAAAACTAAGTTTACTAAATTATGTTAAGCCAGACCGGAGTTATCAGCATTTATTACAAATAATGTTCAACCTTCCCCCACCACTTTATTTGAAAAGTGACGAACACGTTCTATAGGTGAATTTTATTAATAAATCTTCGAAATATACAAAAATGTTATTTTCGGGATACCTTAACTAGGCGACTTTTGAGGAAACTTCGTGATTCATATTTACCGTTACTGTTGCGCCCTCTAGCGTCAGTCTGAGAAACTTGAAAATAATTTCCAGCAATTTCTCATGACCACTTTACCTAATATATTTTTTTTCCGCAAGGCATACGACTAACACTTTCTGAGATACGGCCGACAGCCATTCTTAGTGGGACACCCGGTACAAAAAATATATTTTCTTGAAAACTGCTAATTTTATCGAAATCAATGTAGAGTACCTGATTTAAAGAGGAACGACCAGAGTATTTAAAAAAATTTCAGCTCGGTAAAATGACAGCTGTCAAAATTTTGGCCCAACTGACGTAAATTAATAAAATATTACCTAGTTTTGTATTGGCAACGTCGGATTCGTGTGGAGTTTTATCCGCTAGACGCGCCAAATCCCTTTGAAGTCGCGCTAAAAACCGACGGAAAATGGAGCCCCGTATAAATATGACGAACTAGACTCGATGATGACGCGTCACGCCATATTTACTATACACTATACACGATGCCGTCATAGCCCGGGAAAACTGTACTTTTCACCATGCTTTTCTGGGAACTAAAAGCGAGCAAGCTGCAATTTTGCATAGGTGTAGGGTACCACTAGGAAAGCTTAACTCTGAATTTGCACGGTTCTTACCCCCTTAACTTCGGCGCCATCTTGAATCAAAGGGTGGAGTCGGTTTTTCGCTTGTAACTTCTACTATTTTTGTACTATAAAAAAAATTAAAAAAGCATATTGTAGGGGAAAACAATACCTACAAAACTATGCATCTGAAAAGTTTATTAACTCATTTGTTCTTACTGAAAATTTCATTATTTAAACAAAATAAGCATATTGATATCAGTTTTTTCGCTATTTCTAATTTCTTGTTACTCTGATTAGAAACTTTCCCGAACAAACATTGTAGAGCAGCGAATTCTCTACATTTTATGTTTAAATATTTTGTTTGTTAAACCAATTCTTTTTGTTGTACAGGGTGTCCAGCTTTCGTATGTTTTACGGGTTATCTGCGTTATTAGTAAAGATAGAAGGTTGCGGTTTTCGCGTGTTACTTTTTTGAGAAACAAACGATGCCACAAACAGAATTTTCATAGCCCTCTTAGTTTTTTAGATACGGGGTGTTTTTGAAAATTTTGCATTTTGAGACCCCCCCCCCCCCGTATCTCGGTTACGCTGCAACTTATCAAAAAGGTAAAAAATAAAGTTATTAGTTTTTTTCACGTAGAAACCAGTGGCTTGGTCAGATTTTTTCTATGTTTAATTGTTTTCGAGAAAAAGAGCAAACGTGCATTTTTTTAAATTGGACACCCTATATATTTTTAGCTATTATGATTCAGTTTATCACAAGCTTTTTAAAAATATATAATACTTTATGGCTGTTTTCAATGTGAAGCTCAAAATTTACATTTTTTTAAACGGCACACCGTATAAATTTTCTCACAAAAATAAAACACTACTTTTAAAAATATATATATACTGATACAGACCGCGTTTTCAGTCCCGATACATTTTACAGACAACCTCAGACCCACAAGAAGCAACAAGGTCAGGGGTGTTTAGAAGGTAAAAATATGACTTACTTAATCAAACAAATTCAAGCAACCTGGGAGGGGTAAGAAAATACTAAAAAAAAAAAATCGGCATTTCTAATAAACGTTTTTAAACCCACGTGTTAGTGCCACTCTGTCAGACCTACTCAGAAATAAATAATATAGCTTACCGACGTTATCATACCAAGCGACGTTGCCGGTTTCTGGGATTGCAATAATACATTATTTGGCGCGAAAACGTCGAAACCGTATGGGACATGCGTTTAAGTTGCATTTCAGAATGATGTTTTAATGGTAACGTACAATAATTGTTATTCTTTCAATACTATATTTCAAAATTAACAAATTTATTTAAACTTTTGAGAGATGCCCACACTTGCTGATGCCGACACTTGCTGATGCCGACACTTGCTGATGCCGACACTTGTGTCATTTTTTATTACTTGTGTTTTTTTTTAACACGTTTCTATGATATGCGCAACAAGTTTTATAACTACTAAAAGAATCAGGTGAAATATAAAATAGGTGAGAAGAAACTAAGGGTCAATTGTATAGGTTTAGTTTAATCTACAGTTTAAACCTAAGTTTAATCATAGGTTTAAGCTAAAGTTTAAACCAAAACTTGCAACTTGTTCCTTGTATAATTTCTGGTTAACATTATAGAAGTTTGACAATGACAGTTGACAGTCTCACATATTTTTGTTAATTTTAAAACCTTGGATTTTTCTAGCGTTTTAAGAAATGTTTTTAAACACGCAAATATTACTGCAATATTACACTAGAATTAAACAAACAAAATAAAAAAAAACTGCCCTAATTTTAATACTATATTTAATAAAGCTATCTTTGTAGGACTTTTATGCTATTTAATTCTGTTCTGTTATCATATTTTTTTAAAAGAACATCTTTAATTTTTTTGACTCTGCACTTTATACCAAAGGTAGCTATTTTTTTATGAGCAAAGTGAAACGTTGGAAAAACTATGTAGCTTAAAGTAAAAGCTATTTCGGTGGGAGCAAAATTTATTTCACATTGTCCTTCACAAAGTTGGCTACATAGCGTATTATTTATTTAAATTAGATTAGCAAAATAATTATTTATTACATTTTGCCGAATTAGTTTTCCATTTCCCTGAGGTAGATTTTGAACATGATCTTCTATATTATCCTTATTTTGAACAGCATTGTCATCAAGTTGTGCTGGATCATCCGTATTCCAAATGCCATATTGTCTTTCGACAACATTACGTATTCTTATTTGTGATCCGTTTTCAGCCTGTGTACCTAGATTTGCCAGTGGTATCATCACATGCTCGTCTAGAGTATACCCTGACTTACCCAAGATGCCAAACATGCCTTGATTTATTTCGGCTTACTATTATTATTATATGATAATCGGTCATTTGTAGAGCCTGGCCATCGAGCCACTATATTTCTTATTCGCAATCTTGAATCTGACAAGGTTTAAACATTTGTTGAAAAGAAACCTTTTCTGTTGCGATAATTTTCTTCATCTGGACCACCTAAAGGGAAAATAAATGGGTTTCATACATTAGATAATAGTTATTTATGGTACAAGTGTGTTATGTTATATATATGTCACGCTGGGAAATGGTTAGCCCTTGAGGCCATAGGCCGAGAGGGCTAATTCCCAAATGACTTATATGACTTAACACACGAGTGCCATACAAAATTTTATCCAACACTTGATAGATGTTATTAAAAAATAGAAAATTATATTGTTCCATTGGCTAATTCCCAAGTGACTTATATGACTTAACACACGAGTGCCATACAAAATTTTATCCAACACTTGATAGATGTTATTAAAAAATAGAAAATTATATTGTTCCAATGTAAACTGGAAAACCCTGTATTATATTTTAATTGACATATTTTTGAATGACAAATTTGACACGTAAAAGTAGGCTAAGGTGATTTTTGTTGTTATGGAATTGATTAACAACCAAAATTTGAAGACAGTAAAAGAAATTATTATTTTGCTATTTTCGAGGGTAGTTTTTCAAAATATGGAAGAAACTTCAGCCTAAATTCAAAAAGAGGCTGACCTGGCGTGTTTATTTATTATTCCCTACAAGTCAAGAAATAGTTATGCCAAAACCTTAAAATAATTTATCGACTTTCGTGAAAGAAGATGTGCCTGCGTGAGTTATAATCATAACCCACTAGTAAGTTACGGATTATAACTTACTGGTGTGTGTTTTTGATAGTTTACATCACAGAACAATAAAGGTCAGAGAAATGTTACAACAATGTTAAAGTTTCGAAACATGGGCCATCTATGAACCAACTGCATGGCTAACCCACCGGCAAAATAGAATTATATTTTACCGATAATGTCATGATGGCATTATAGAAATCTGACATACCGACTGAAGAAATGCGCGGGAATATTTGAAAATATATCATAATTTTTAAATAAATTTTAGTTTTGATTCGATTTGACTGTAACATTACAGTTGGATTTCATAAGATATATGTTTGGCAGGAATACACAAGCTGCTCGCCTTATAAGTAAATGTGAGCAGCTTGTGATAATTTCTAACCAATTTAAAAATATATCTTCTGGAATACAATTATATAGTAATGTTACAACCAAATTGAATCACAACCTTAAAATTTATTACACATTAATTGTTTTTATTAGGTACTGTTTTTTTAATTATAAAACAATGTCTAGTGAATTATCATAATAAAAGAAAATATGATCAAAATATATTTATTTAGAATATTTAAATTAAAAAGATACCTACATATGATTTAAGAATACAATATACAACACAAAAGTCATGATATTTTTAAGAAATTAGATTTTCTCACTGATAATTATTACAGCTAAGGAAGCCTAGGAGTGTGGTTAGACTGAAACAGAAAAAAAATTCTTTTCAATTAGGATATAAGGTACAATAGGTACGAAAACTTTTATATTTTGCCCAATTAGAGTGAGGAGAGAAATATATAAAGCTGTTAAACATAAGGGATGGTGTAGGTATATGTAAAAATATTCATAATTTAACTGCAAGGAAGGTAGGTAAACAGAAGTGATTCACCAGTTTTGAAAAGTAAGGAAGGAACTAATTAATAACATTTTTACTCAGACACACTTCAAAAGATCATTATTAGAAGGTTGTGAATCTAAAAATATAATATAATTATTAAATACCTACTTTAGCATAATACTTACAATACTAAATATACTTCCAAAAATCATCAATCCCAAAGCATGGTCGACAGCGAAGTTTCAGCTAAAAAATATCCCAAGAAGGAACCTACTTGCTCATGAAAAAATAAACTAAGGACTTAGATATCACTATAAACTTACCAAAAAGCCCCACTAATTCATTCCAAGATCAAATTAAACCCATTTTATAAAGAAAAAAGTCGTGGAAAAAATCTTAAACGCGTCAGAAGACCCAGACGAGAAGTAAACTGTCATTGTCATAAAATAAATCAGTGTTGCAAAAAAAGAAAAACACTAGCTTTTTAACGTTTTTGTAAGATTTTAACCGAAAATGATGATAGTATGAACTTAAATTAATTACATATCCAATTAAATCATTAAAACTTATTAAAAATATTCGATTAGCGAAGATTATTAATGAAATCTTAACTCGAAATAAGAAAACCAAAAGTTACTAGCAGATATGTCAAACCCTCCCGCCCCCCTGACATGAACTGCCCATAAATTGCTTGTTGCCCTACTCTCGTATATTGGTGACATGCCCCTGGTTTACATGTCTAAAATGACATTGATAATGACAGTCATAACAGTCATGTGTTGGATAAAATATATTTATGTAATAAAAAAATACATTTTAGTGTGATATTTTTAAGTAGGTAGTTATTAACCATACTTATTACTATTGGTAGAAACCTATATAGATGATAAAATTTTACCTGGAGATTGTATTCGAATGTGTGTGCAGTCAATTGCACCTATGATATTTGGAAAGCTTGCAACTCCCTGAAACTCATTTTTAGTTTCTTTTAATTCTGCATTGGTAAGAGGCATTTTTATATATATGGGTAATAAATGAGCTACCTCTATTGATACATCAGCAACAACGCGTGATGCTGTTCCAGGATCTACGCCTCCAAAATCTCCCACCACCTTCAGCATACTTCCTGCAGCATAGGATCGCAGTGTTACCAATAATTGTGTGGCAGGGCTTAAAGCATGATTTCTAGAACACAAAAACCTGTTTTAGGATTTTACATAAAGTAAATTGTCTCCATTCTTCGTTAACAGTCTGAGGTAAACATGTTACATGAAATTTACATTCTTGGTGTACTACTTACTATTCAGTGTTCCTTTGTAGCTGGGGACCAATTTGCTGGAGCAACTCTTCTACTGATGCTCTAGATATTCTAAATACGTTTACAAATTCTTGGTCTATCTACAAATTCGTATGGATCCGCGGTCTAAAGACTCGAGCTCTTCTCGGATTTTCAATTATGTTAATTACGTCTTCATCATCATTATCAGAAAATTCATCAAAAATTTCAATTTACAATTAGGTACTATCACAACACCACAGAACTCAACACAAAACTTAACGAGAGTACTTAGCATAAAAATGGCAAAAACTAAAAATTCTAAAAAGGCTAGAAAAAAATACAAAAATGTCAAGTTTGAAGTTTAACTGGTGTTCACTCTATCAGTTGATAGTTAAACTCCAGATGGTTGTTACAGTTGGGTATACAAAGGACATTTGACACGAAACTACTGTTTTACCGTAGCTTGCAGTTTAAAGGAAACCTATACAACTGGCCCTAAGTGGAACATTAACTAAACTGAGTTTTTTGTTTTAAGTTGTAATACCTACTGTAGGTGCATTTTGGCAGCAAGGTTTATAATTTCACAACTCATCTTAATGACTTTTAGTTTCACCAAAAGATTCCCTGTCTATCTACATCAGGTATTCAAGTTAGTCATTGTCAATGAAAGGTTTATATCCCTATTTCCATGAACTAAATTTGTTTATATTACCATATATTACCGTCGTTATCAAGCCCACCTAAAACTAGTTTCCCTTCGTCACCCTATACCCCTGACCATCCCTATATAGTTAAACGTTACCAGACCCGCAGACGGGTCTGGTAACGTCGATTTTGGTCTGACAACGTCGACTGAATATGGCAAAATGGGTCTGTATCAGCGGCCAAATAAAAGTTTCAAGATAGTTTAAGGTTTATAAGGGGTTTAAGTTTAAAATTTGTAGATGACCAGTTCAGTTTTGACATGATTTGCTACTAACGTAGGTATTATTAAAAAACACCCATTGTATGATTCTACCATTTGATCTCATTCTAGTAATTTTGTCTACTAAAACATGTTGCATAAATGAATTTTGTTCTATAACTAAAAACAGTAGGTACTTACATATACCTTCCTACCTTCAAACTCTTCTCTTAATAAATTTGAGAAAGAAGCAAAATAAAATTGCAGTAGGTAGGTTCATACCTATACAGTAAAACCTCTCTATAGGACACCAGAAAAATCTCGAAAAGTGTCCGCTATAGAGATGTGTCCGCTATTGAAAAACATTTTTTAATTGTGTTGGGTGAAACTTTTTTCCAAGCAGCAGCAATCCAAACTAAGGCACTGGTTAAATTTATGCTTTTTTCAGCATCTTTAAAATAATTTTCGTTCTCGGAAAATGACAAAATTCTCCTAACTAAGTAATGTTTATAGAATAGTTTAAAATTTTGGATTATGCCCTGATAAAGCGGCTGACAGTGGGATGTTGTATTCGGAGGCAGAAAAATAATCTGAAGATTTTTTAATGGTATCTTTGGATGTGAAGTGGCATTGTCTAAAAATAGAATCACATTTCTGTTTTGTTTCTTCATTTTTTTGTCAAATGCAACCAAGTTGTCATAATGTCTGTGTTCATCTAGGCTTTTTTATTGGATGTCCACTTCAAAGGTAATTTCTCAACATTAGATCCTTTAAAACATCTTGGGTTTTTACTTTTACCAATTATAAGGGGTTCTTCTTTTTCTCCCTCCATATTTGCACAGAATAAGATGGTTAATCTCTGTTTTGGGACCTTTCTTCCTATATATTTGTCGCTGTTTTCTGCAAAAGTTTTGTTTGGCATGGCAGCATAATAGAGACCTGTTTCGTGGGCATTGTAAATGTCTTTTGCAAATGTTTATGAATTATTGGAAGTTTTAATTTGTAGGCTTCTACATCTTCCAAATTTACGTCAGCTGATTCACCACAGATAGTTTTAAACGTTATCGTGCGTCTTTGACAACATTTTTCCAACCAGCCATTTGAAGCCTTAAAATTTTCAATTTTCAGATTTTCTGCGACCTCAGAAGCTTTTTGTTTTATTACAGGCCCAGATATTGGAATGTTTTTGTTTCTTGCTTTACAAAACCAGTTAAAAACTACCTCATCAACTGCTAATGCACTAGTCTTGGGAAACTTCCGTTTTTGCTCTTCATTTCCGCCTTCTGCAAACAGCTTTTTTAGCTCGGTCTTGTTTTTTATTATTTCCGAAATTTGTGTTTTTCCCACACTAAACTTTTCAGCTAGTTTTCTGACACTTGCCCCATAACTTTCACTTTCCATTATTATTTCATTTTTTTCCTTCAAAGACAAACGTTTTCTCTTTAACGACATATTTTCAGACTTAAAGACACAAAGTTTTAATATCAAATGAATAACAATAACTAAACAAGGATTTCAAAAAGGCCCTTTATGCTAATGTTTTCTTTGAATAGCGCAGTAAGATCATAATTAATGTTTATGACACCATTTACGGGGTATAATCCATTTTACAGAAACGAAAAACCCAGAAAAAAAGGTACCTACCTAATAAAAGGATCTATTAAGTAATTACCGTGTCGGTTGTCGATAGACGTTTTAAATTACCATAAATAGAGATAAACAATTTAACATTCTACCGGGTGTCCGTTATAGGAAGGTAAAAATACATGTATTTTGGATAGGGAAGTATTTAAGAAAGTGTCCGCGCCCGCTATATAGAGTGTCCGCTATTGGGAGGTGTTTTTATACAGGTTTACAATAGAAATGTTTTTTGCACCAATGAAAGTGTCCGTTAAGGGAGGTTTTGCTGTATAAAATTTGGCTGTCTGATTTTTTCAGTTAGTAGTTTAAGCCTCGAAAATTAGACTATATTTTCAAGGATATAGTCTATCTGCTTGTTAGAAATATGAAAACTGAATAATTTTTTTACAGTACCTACCGACTATTTCTGAATTACTACGCATAGGTTCTACATTAAACAAATTTATTACGTTGTGGTTCTGATTAAAGATTTTTTATAGATGCGTCACCTTTAAAAACGAATTAATATAAGAAAAACAATAGATCGTTTAACTATTTGATTTTTTAACAGATTAATAACATGTTAAAATGTCATTTAAAAATTAAAAATGAAATTAATAAGAATAATCCAAAGGCAATAAAATTCTAAAACGATCCAAAGCGGGCGGAAAACCGGTTATGAGTTCAAAAACATGTATATAAATAATATTTATTACCAACTTTACTAGTCCACGCGTTGTTGCCATATCTCGGGCTCAACAACATCGGTCACATATAACGTCGGCAAAATCTAATATAAACAAAATCTGTATATTTGCGAGCGCCACCTAGGCGGAGAAAGCATGAACTAAATTCGTTTATAATACCATATATTACCGTCGTTATCAAGCCCACCTGAAACTTGTTCCCGTGCGTCCCCCTACACCCCTGACCATCCCTATATAGTTAAACGTTACCAGACCCGCAGCCGGGTCTGGTAACGTCGATTTTGGCCTGACAACGTCGACTGAATATGGCAAAATGGGTCTGTATCAGCGGCCAAATAAAAGTATACCTATAACAATAACTTTTATAAATATAAATAACAATTAACTCAGTTGTGTTATACGTTCAAAAATTAAAAGCTACAATTATTTGATGATTTAGGAAACTGTCTCATAAATATTGCTCAAACTGTTCTCCATTATGCCTAAGGCATGTTTCACACATTGTTCTGATTCGCCTCAGTGCATTAAAAATAATAAAAGGCCGTGCCTGTAACTCCCTAAAGGCTTTTTCAGTGGCTTCTCTTAAATCTGCCATCGTTTGGTACTGGACGGTATAAATTTAATTTTTTAGGTAGCCCCACAAAAAAAAATCCAAAACCGTTAAATCAGGTGACCTGGGTGGCCATCTTACAGGTCCATGTGTTCCAATCCAGCGGCCAGGAAAATTATTGTTAAGATATGCTCTTACAATTTGAGCATTGTGAGCGGGAGCTCCGTCCTGTTGCAAATATAAGCTATTAAGATGAGCTAGGGGCACATTCTCTACTATTTCGGGCACAATGTTTTCCAAAATTTCTCAATATTTATTTGCAGTAAGACCGCCTTCAAATATATTATATAAAATTTTACTTCCCAGTATGAAGCATGAAACGCTAAACGCAAATCTGCCTGCCGTTCCCGTGAAAATATAACATGTTGATTTTCCTGGCACCAAAACCTAGTATTTTGCCGATTAAATATACCGCCACTGGTAAAATGACTCTCATCAGACCATATAATCGTTCTTTTAAAATGATTTTCTCTATTTACATTTATATTTTCCACTGTTCTACAAGAACTACTTTGATTTGTTTCAATTGAAGCCAAAACGTTTACTTCATCAATGTCCTGGTTTTCCTTATTGTAAATACTAGGTCGGGGTTTGGAAAATGAACCGACTTCAATTAAGCTTGATTTTATTTTTAAAAATATTCTTTTATCCGGCTGTCTTCTTTCTGGGAATCTGCGAATATTACGTTTTTATAAATTTTAAAATATGATGAAAAATATAAAAAGATGCCCATACCTGTTGAAATAAACTTCTAATGCTTCATCCGAATTTTCGTGACACTGAATATAACAAACGAACATATCGTACTTTTCATAATTCTCGAATTTTGCATTCGCAGCCATAATTAAGAAAAAACTGCTACTTATCGAAACTGAATAGAAATAAAGAACAGAAAATGGATAACCTATTCTGACAGTAAATAAAGATTTTTTCAGATAACAAGCCTGTCATCTTTTGTTTTCCTAAATACCCGTCATGGCCTACTAAAAAAAAATTTTAATTTGTTGAAAAATGTAAATTTTGAGCTTCACATTGAAAACATCTATAAAGTATTTATATATTTTTGAAAAGCTTGTGATAAACTGAATCATAATAGCTAAAAATATATAGGGTGTCCCATTTAAAAAAATGCACGTTTGCTCTTTTTCTCGAAAACAATTAAACATAGACATGTAAGAAAAAACACACTAAGTTTTCGATTTTCACTATATTATGTATTATCAAAACATGACAGCTGTTTCGGTACACCGTACCTTCTTCGGATGATGAGTACTTAATACTAGTATAAAAATGGTTTACATGAAAGACAGGTAAATTAAAGGTATTATTGATATAATTACGGGAAAATACAACACAATTTACAAATTTAATAATGGCGACCTGTTTAAATCTAATTGATCGTTTAACAATAGATTGGAATTCTTAAGTTTGTTAATCTCCAATCTATTGTTAAACGATCAATTAGATTTAAACAGGTCGCCATTATTAAATTTGTAAATTGTGTTGTATTTTCCCGTAATTATATCAATAATACCTTTAATTTACCTGTCTTTCATGTAAACCATTTTTATACTAGTATTAAGTACTCATCATCCGAAGAAGGTACGGTGTACCGAAACAGCTGTCATGTTTTGATAATACATAATATAGTGAAAATCGAAAACTTAGTGTGTTTTTTCTTACATGTTTAACATGGATTTTCATCAAGTAAAGGCCTCGACAATCATGTTTTTAATTAAACATAGAAGAAATCCGACTAAGCCACTGTGTTCGGACATAAAACGTAGAGAATTCGCTGCTCTACAATGTTTGTTCAGGAAATTTTCCAATCAGAGTAACAGGAAATTAGAAATAGCGAAAAAACTGATATCATTATGCTTATCTTGTTTAAATATTGAAATTTTCAGTATGAATAAATGAGTTAATGAATTTTTCGGAGGCAAAGTTTTGTAGGTATTGTTTTCCTCTACAAAGCAAGAAACCGATTTAACGCTTTGATTCAAGATGGCGCCAAAGGTAAGGGGGTAAGAACCGTGCAAATTCAGAGTTAAGCTTTCCTAGTGGTACCCTACACCCATACACAATTGCAGCTTGTTCGTTTTTACTTCCCAGAAAAATTACAATTTGCTTGGACTAATCAGCGTTAATTGGCTTGGAATTGACAAAGACGGGAAAGAGGTCTAATAAGTGAGACAGTCAGAGGTCTGAGAGGACAGAAACAAAAATTGTATTGATTTTGTTGGATGTTGTGGCCGAGTGATTTTAACTTAATAATAGGTACTTGTAAGTGTCAAACGTTTTTTTTTTACTTTGTGACGAATCTGTTGTTTAAAACTGTTGTTCCTACAGTATTATAAGCTACATCACTAAAAGGATAGAGAATTTTACCCGTACAGTACCAAAATAATACTATGTTCTTATACCGGGTGGTGCATCGCCAGCCTGGTGATACTCATGTAAATTTTGCTACCCTCAAATATTGGGTCCCCTATTAATTTGACATCAAAATTGTATTAGACTTTTTTGAAGGTCTTTGTACAATGGACTCGCAGACCAAATTTTATTTTTTTCCAAGTAGTCAATTAAAAGTTGTATTTCTAGTTTTTTTTTTTTATTTTAGCATTTTTTTCAATAAGAACTTTTTATACAGGGTGTGTCATGTAACAGTGGACAATACTAACTTTCTTATTTTAAATGCAACTGTATATTATTAAATTTTTGGCTTCTTCAGATAATTTTAGACATATTTCATGTACAATATCCTATACCTATCTTTAACTGTTTCGGAAATATTCAGTGTTTTCAGATTTATTGCAAAAATTAACAACACACTAAAAAATTAATAAGTAATACTGTTTATTTCTTGATAGTGTAAAAAAACAAAAAAAAAAACATTCATGTAGGAGATGTTGAAGATGTTCGCCGCGAACGTCTTGGCAACATCCTAATCTTAAATAGAAAGTTCTTCTAACGTTACTGAACATCTCAGGCGTGACCGATCTAATCGCAAGCGTTATTCCTTTTCTTAAGTCAGCTAAGTCGAGCGGTTTAGTTTTGTATACAATATTTTTGACATAACCCCATAAGAAGTCTAATGGCGTCAGATCAGGGGATCGTGCTGGCCACTCCATCGATCCACGCCTCCCTATCCACCGATTTGAAAATACTCGCTCCATCTTGCTGAAACCTTACCATATTTGCTGGAAGTTGTGGGTTTACTGGATCAGAATATAAGTTTGTCAAAGTTGGCAAGACATTATTTTGGAGCAGTGCTAAATAATGATCGCCATTTAAATTACCATTAATGAAAAAGGGACCTATGATATGATCTCCAAGAATTCCTGCCCAAACATTAACCTTTTCAGGATATTGCGTATGTTCTTCTCTTATCCAGTGAGGATTTCCCTATACCAATAGCGGCAATTCTGACGATTACCATGATTGTGAAGTGTAAAGGTGCACTCATCAGAAAACAAAACATGTTCTAATTGGATCACATTGTTATCTAACATTGCCATCATTTGTTCACAAAAATACGTTCTCCTTTCAAAATCGTCTTCCATGAGCTCATGAGTAGGTATCATTTTATAGGAATACATTTTATTTTCTTGTAATGTTCGAATAATCGATGAAAGGCAAACATCGAACATTGGGGCTGTTTTTCGACTAGAAGTATGTGGGTTTTCCTGAAACTCAAGCATAATATCTAATTTGGTATCATCACTTATTGCATTGGCAGCTACTTTTTTTCTTTGCTTTACATGTCCAAGCTGGCGAAACTGCTTTTCTATTTTACTAATTGTCCCATGAGTTATAGGCGGCAAATTTGGAAATTTTTCATGAAATAAGCGAGCAACTTCCATTTGTGCCCGTGTTTTATCTCTATAACCAATCATCTGTAAAATTGTTATTTTGTGCATTTCTGTTAAATAAACCATTTTTCTGATATACAGTTAACGAAATTCAAATGACTATAAAGCTGGATCTATAAACTCGAAAAGTTGGCGAGGTTGAGGTTCAGTTGGTGTTGGAAATAGGAGTTCAATTTAAACTAAAGGGAGCACTCAGTTCCATTTATACACTCGTTCATGTTGTTGATGTAAAGCTCATGTAAGGTTCGAAAACTTCCCGGGTAGTTCGAGATAACCAATTTTTATGCTCGGAGTTCGGAATATCTAACCTCACAAACTTGATCATAACTTCAACCTCGCCAACTTTTCGAGTTTATAAATCCAGCTTAACACTGACAACTACTGTCATGCAGACAGACAACAATTTGCTAAAAGCCTGTTTACATTAGGTGCAAAAAATGTCATGCAAAGTATTGCTTCTGCAAAGAATTGCATTGCGTAACCGTTTACACATCATGCAAGTAAAGGATGCAAGCATTTTAATAACCAGTTGTACTAATTACTGAGCACGTTTGGAAATAACGAAATATATTAGTTTACCTTGGCTTGGCTTTGCTCCGCATGGATCAATGGATGAATTGATTTTTTTATGTTGGTACCTGTGATTTCACACAAAAATTGCATGCCATGTGACATAAAAATAGCGCGTGTTCTAATTTGATGCAATGCAAAGAAAATTGCAACAGCTGATTGCAAAGTCGCAAATGCGCATGCCTACAGGCAATTTTTTATTGCATTGCACGTGCAATTTTCTAATGTAAAAGCCTGTTTACATTAGGTGCAAAAAATGTCATGCAAAGTTTTGCTTCTGCAAAGAATTGCATTGCGTAACCGTTTACATATCATGCAAGTAGAGGATGCAAGCATCTTAATAACCAGTTGTACCAATATAATTAAATAATTTTGTATTGATTTATTTCTTCCCTGTTTATATTCTACTTAAATTGTATTTTTAAACTGAAAAGCAACCACTGCTAATTACTGAGCATGTTTGCAAACAACGAAATATTTTAGTTTACCTTGGCTTGGCTTAGCTTGGATCAATGGATGAATTGATTTGTTTATGTTGGTACCTGTTATCTCACCCAAAAATTGCATGTCATGTGACATAAAAATAGCGCGTGTTCTAATTTGACGCAATGCAAAGAAAATTGCAACAGCTGATTGCAAAGTCGCAAGTGCGCATGCTTACAGGCAATTTTTTATTGCATTGCACCTGCAATTTCCTAATGTAAACAGGCTTTAAACAGGCTTTAAGGTCAGGCGTTTTAAACAAAAGTAAACAAAACTATTTATACCTTTTTTTTTATTTCATATCAGTAAAAACATTTTAACATCAATTTTCAACATCTCCTACATTAATGTTTTTTTTTTGTTTTTTACATTATCAAGAAATAAACAGTATTAGGTACTTATTAGTCTTTTTGTGTGTTGTTAATTTTTGCAATATATCTGAGAACACTTAATATTTCCGAAACAGTTGAAGATAGGTATAGGATATTGTGTATGAAATATGTCTAAAATTTTCTGAATAATCCAAAAATGGAATAATATACAGGGTGTTGCATTTAAAATAAGAAAGTTAGTTTTGGCCACTGTTACATGACACACCCTGTATAAAAAGTTTTTTTTGAAAAAAATTCTCAACTAGAAATACCAATCTACGTGTCCGAGCGTTTTTTCGGACACGCCCCCATGTATTTATTATCGAATTTGTTTCATTTTTCTGATACACACTGTATATTACTTATAGCTGGCGTTTTGACGTTATCATAATATTATAGGAGAGAATAGTCTGCCTAGGGAACTCCAATGTTGCCAAAGTTATTCGATCAGCTGTTTTTAAATTTGTAGGTTATGTTAGTCTCGTTGGCTTTTATTCTACGGTTACTAGATTAACTGAAGTTTGTAAGCAATTGAGTGGTCCTGTGGATATAGCATTTGTGCATGATGCCATAGGCCCAGGATCGATTCCCGTTTCGGGCACTTCTTCTTAATGACTTTTTTAGTTTTCTTATGACTTTTTTTTAGTTTTTATATAACTCCTTTACTTTTTTTTAAAGTAGATCGACTCAAAAAGGGCTGGTAAATAATTGGCCGGTGAACTTGAAAAAGGCGAATTGGAACCAAAAAGGTGGATTAGATGCCGTGTTAGCGCCTGTTTAACCAATAAAGTATATATTTATTAGTTACAGCATTATTTAGTTGAGTTAAGCAATATAATGTTTCAATCCGTTGCGTAACATAAAACATAATATCTTGTTTGACATTTCCGACCGACATGCGCCTATTTCTGACGCCACCAATGATTGAATTGCTTTGGCAACATTGGGAGTTCCCTAGGCAGGCTATCCTCTCGTAATATTATGACTGTTGATTTCATTGAGGTATGTATCGGAGCCGCTTTTAATTTTTAATAACTTTACGAACATTTTTCTAAATAACTTTTAGTTGGCTTATAAGGAGTCATCATACAAGGATCTTTAAAAAAGTCTAATACAATTTTGAGGTAAAATTAATAGGGGAGAATAGTTGAGGGTAGCGGCAATCGTACAACTTTAAAAATAATTTCCAGCGGTAGTTCTTCCCCCAACATCAGTAGGCGTCGATTCTGTTCCCGTTCCAACGACTGAACAGCACCGTCGCTTCTACTGTATGTAGGGTATTAATGAATGTCATGCACGTAGATATTAATAGTATATATATTTTAGATAGTTATAGTGCTCGTCAAAATGGAAGAAAATTACTGAAATATGCGATCAAAACTCTTTCGTTTTACTCCCGTATTTTCCCAGTAAATTATTTCAAATTTGGCACACTGATTAGTTTCTGGAATATCTTCAATAAAATGTCTAAATTGGTAGAGGCGATATACAGAGTGTTTTTTTTGCAGATAGAGCAACTTATGTTAAAATAGATAAAGAAAAATGCTATTCAAAAGTATTTAAATATGGTGTTCCTTAAGGGACAATTTTAGGACCATTGTTTTTTAATATTTATCTTAATGATTTATTTACTATACATTGCGTTGAGAAAATTCATAGTTTTGCAGATGATACTGCTATTTTTTATAGCATTACAAATTGGAACAATTTAAATAAAAAAATTAAAAAGATTTTGAAGTTATAAAAAACTGGTTTGATAATAAATAATTTATTAACAATTAATTCAATTAAAACAAGTTATCTTGCTTTTACTTTAAACCTAAATAATGTATCACAAAATATGAATAGTATAATTTTAAAACTTAATCATGTAAAATATTTAGGAATAATTTTTGACAGTAAATTAAATTGGAATTTTCAAGTAGAATATTTGATTAAAAATTAAGAAGTTTATTACCAATTTTTAAAAACATAAAAAAATTTCTGGATATAAAACATCTAGAAATATTATACTATGCATTAGTCAAAACTCATTTAAATTACGGAATTTTAGGTTGGGGAGGAATAAACAGAACTTTGGTTAAAAAATTAGAAGTATTACAAAAAAGATTTTTAAAAATTATATTTAATAACGACTGTCTTAATCCTTGAAAAAAATCATATTCAGAAACAAAAAAGATGAACAAATTTACATTTATAATATTTTAATATATATTTTTAAAAATAAAAACCTTATACAATTTAAAGACCATAACCATAATACACGTTATAAAAATGAAATGTCCATAAAGCCCAAAATAAATAAGGCCGTAGGACAAAAACACTTAAATATTTCTGTTTTTATTTAAATAATTATTTAGCAACAAATATTAAAAAAATTATTTTATTAAAAAAAAAATAAAATTGAAATAAAACATTTATATTGGAAGCAAGCGCTTTAAAAATATTTTTGGAAATGATTTAACTAATTAATGCTATTTAATATTATTGTGAATCAATTATATTATTAATCTTTTTCAGACTTTTAATAATCTATCATCAAGAAAATAGCTTTTATTGAATACTTGCAACTTTTTATAAAAATGTTCTTAAACATTTATAATTTTAAATGCTTTTAAATAAATAAGATTTGCCCCTAACAAGCACGTCTTCGGGGAATTCATCAATAAGTTTATTGAAGAATAACATATTAACATATTTATTATATAACTGTTTGACATAAACTTATTATTATTATTATTATTAAATAGTGGGGATACAAAGCACATCTTTACACCTTCAGAAATTTTACAGGCATTGCCGGAGTTTAAGATTATTATAATAAATTTATAATTATTCATATTAAAACGTTGATGTTTGTAAAATAAATAGATATATAAAAGGTAATAAAATTATTCATAGTCAAGCTAGAGCAGTAATTGCCAATAAATCAGTAGGTTTTTGTTTTTATATTTCACGCAATTTAAGACTAAAATAATTGTAAAAAAAAAATATTACGCACGCCTATACTGCCACCGTCATAGCGACTCTACACATTTTACCGCCCCACCCCCTCAAACGTTACAGATCTAAACCGTGTGTAGAACTACAGTTTTTTTTTGTTACTTGTTTTGCATCGACAGTTATTCATGCCAATAACTAGAAAACGATGACAGATACGATAAAAATGTAAAAGACCAAGAAGAATGAGAAAGGAACGGTGAGTCAAAATATGATATTAGTATTTATACAGGGTATCCCAAAAAAAAACTTCAGAAGAGTGAAAGCGTTGGTAGCGAAAAATGTAACACTTTGTATACTGCCTCTGATAATTCTGACATTTTATTTTAGAGATTTTAAAAACTAATAAGTGTACCAAATTTGAAATAATTTTCTCGGAAATTATGGGAGAAAAACGAAAAAAAAATTTAAAGTTTTAACACCCTTTATATTAAAAATGAAGCCTTTTTGTTTCTACCTTGACGAGCACTATTACTCCGTTAAATATCTACTTGATATTCATTAACATCCTGTATGTTGGATACCATTCTTATTTATTTAATTATTTTATTTATACACTTCGAAATGTACGCCGTAGATTGGATTCTGCTGGACCTGTAAGTATGGTGTAAGTTTTGGGGAGTACAAATTATACAAAGTATTGTACCAGTTCTTTTGTAAACCTTTTCAAAATAAAGCAATTATATGTTGCGTATTCAAAACATTATTCTCATCAATGTTATGTCCGTTTATATGTAACATTTTTTAAATAATATACTATTAAATTATTAACAAACTATTGTGCGCAAACAATCAAGGATTATGGGAATTTTCTTGTACGTGCAGTGTAACATTACGTAAAGTTTCCTAAATTATTTTTTACGTAAATTACTATTGCCATTTGTGTCATAGTGGTTACACAAATCTTACCATGTAATTATTATATTAAATTGTTACACAAAAATGTCTATCGTTAAGGTTATTATAGAGCAGGGAAATTTTTGTATAACATGGATCTCCATTTACTAACCCCATTAAAACATAGCATAATTTAATATCCCCGTGCAAGGTCAATGCCAACTCTAAAAGCTTATTCGAATTTGTTAGCAGAAACCGTTATGCTGGTTTTACATTTATATAGTTTTTCGTGTATTTCTTCATGGATTTTATACAGGGTGTCCTGTAAGTGTATGACATATTCTCGGGAGCTTATAGGGGAGGTCTTACGGCTTACTTTTTCGACTGTAACTTTTAAACCGACATGCATAACTTAATAAAAGTTTAATATTTTATGTTGGCCCTAAAGACTCATAAAACCATTCTACAGTAAATATTTTACATCGTCAGGGAAGTCAGGAACGGACCTGCCACCACACTCGTTGGGCCAAAATTTCGACAGGCGTTATTTTACAGAGCTGAAAACTGATTTTTTAATTGCTCTGGCCGTTCCTTTTTAAAAAAGGTACTATACATTTGTTTCGATAAAATTAGCCATTTTCGAGGAAAATGCATTTTTTTATAACACGTTTAACATAATTTATTTGCTAGTCGAATAACAACAACTAATAATTCGCATTAAAATAATTAAAGTTGTCAGTATTACATCTTATTATTACTCACATGCATCGAACTTATGGACCAGTACTCGGCAATTTTGTGGATGCAAGAATTTATTCTGATTCATTTCCAAATCGAAGCGTGCCGCATAAAGGAACCATAGAAAGGGTTGACATTTCGGAAATGTTAAAAATGTGAAAGATTTGCTTTTTCCTTCTGTACCTGTATACATTTCCTTAGCCGACCGATGTTTTCTCATTGTACTTGAGACAACATTCCAGGATTATCTCGGAAGTTCGTTGAAATGGTGTGTTATTCTTTCTCAGATCTTTCCTGTTGTAAGCTGACGTCGAGTATACAGTGTGTTTAAAGTCTGGAAACATCTTAATAACATCACAATTTATTGGCCGATTTAAGCCAAATTTGGTACAATTGTGTAAGAGGATCTGACGCACCGAATGACGATAATGGCGTTGTTGCCAGCTTTTTAGTGTGTCTGGAATTCGAACGAATTTTATATTTTTGAATGTAACACCCTGTATATTTTTTCATTTATAGTTTTTACTTTAAATTTGTTACACTTTTGGTATAACATACTTTGTTCCTAATATCAGTAGTTTTCGAAATTACAGTCATAAAGCTGTCATTTTTACATTCAAAAATGTCTTTAACTGAAAGTGAAAGAATTACAATTATTAGGGATCTTCCTTGTCTTCTAAGTCAGGCTTTATGCCTTTACCTTCTATTCAATGATCTGTAGCGTTATGGGCCGAACTTCACATAAATATTTGGTTTGGGCAATGCCCTAAGTATTGTTGTTTGAGAATGCGTTAATTTTGCCTAATGTTATTACACTATTTCTTCTCGAAATTGGTTTCCTTGTTTAAAATATTATTATATTTCGTCGAGCCCTCCAACTCAGTGCCTCTTAACTATAAGTGGAGGTAGCCAATTCTTAGGGTACTTATAAGTGGAGCCTGGCGGAGAATGTATGTGTGTTTGTCTAATAAGTGGGTTAGTGGTAATGTCCGTACGTCTGTAGTAGTTTGTAATAATTTTATTGTATAATTCTATTAAAGTGGGAATCTCAAAATCTCTATGTAACACCCTATTCACAGCATACCTCGGAGCGTCCGCAATGATTTCTAAAGCTTTGTTCTGAAATATCTGGAATCTGTTATGCTCGGTCCTGCTTATCATGCACCATGTTGGCACACCATAAGTCAGGACCGGCCTGACCAAAGTCTTGTATAAATTTACTTTAGTTCTATTTTTACTCTTTTTATTTAAAAGACAGTAAATAGAACCTAGCTGCTTTCCAGCCTTTTTAAGTCGTGTCTCGGAATTTTTCTTCCAGTTCAATCTTTGATCAAAAATTAGACCCAGATACTTGACTTCTTGAACCCAATTTACTTGTATGCCGTTCACCCTTAGAAGGGTCTCGGGCCTTCTCACCGTGCTTTTCGAAAAGAAAATGGCTTTTGTCTTGGCGGGATTCAGACGAATCTTCCAGTCCGAAAGCCATTTTTCGAATGATTTAATGTGTCTTTGCAATCTAGACACCACTATCCGCGGTGACTTTGAAACAGAAGTAATTGCAGTATCATCAGCAAACAAAAACAACTCATTAACTCTGTCCCTCGGAATATCATGAACATAAATGTTATACAGCATCGGAGCGAGAGGGGATCCTTGCGGAATTCCCGCCCTGATGTGTTTCCTTATGATGAGAGGATATGGCGATAGGGTCAGGTTTTACGAAGAGGTTAAAAATCTGAAACCACTGTTTAACAAAAATTTCTTAAGTAAGTGACGTCTGCTTCAAATCGGTCCATAATGTTTTAATAAAACATAAATATCACCCTTTCAAAATACATCTAGTTCAAGAGTTATCAGAAGATGATTATGAGCGAAGAATTGTGATATAATGATGTCAAGGTTTGACCAAAATAACCAGTTTTTCAAATTTATAGTATTTTCGGACGAAGCAACATTTATGTTAAATGGTAAAGTCAATAGACACAACTGTAGGTTTTGGGCAAATGAAAATCCCCACTGGATGAGAGAAGGTCGTACACAACGCCCCGGAAAATTGAATGTGTGGGCTGGGCTCCTGGGTAACAAGATCGGTCCATTTTTTATTGATGGAAATTTGACATCACAACTTTACCTTGAGCTCTTGGAAACGCAAATAGTGCCTACTATACGAAACGTAATGGGTCCAAATTATGCAAGTACATTCTTCCAACAGGACGGAGCTCCTCCCCATTCCCCATTTTGGTCGAAACGTGCGCGAATTTTTGAACAACACTTTTCCGAATAAGTGGATCGGTAGAGGGGGTACAATCGCGTGGCCACCTAGGTCCCCTGATTTGTCGCCTAACGACTACTTCTTATGGGGACACTTGAAAAACAGAGTTTATACCGCAAAACCTCAAGATTTGGCCGATTTGCACGAATTTGAATTAATAACGCCAGAAATGATTTACAGCACATTTGGAAAATTTTATTTTCAATTAGCACACTGTCAAGCTGTACAGGGAAAACAGTTTGAACATTTAATATAAAAAATATATTTTTTCTTAATTGTACTCGTTATTTCGAATACTACTGATATTAGGAACAAAGTATGTTATACCAAAAGTGTAACAAATTTAAAATAAAAACTATTAATGAAAAAATATACAGGGTGTTACATTTACATTACAAAAATATAAAACTCGTTCGAATTCCAGACAAACTAAAAAGCTGGCAACAACGCCAATATCGTCGTTCGGTGCGTCAGATCCTCTTACACAACTGTGCCAAATTTGGTTTAAATCGACCAATAAATTCTGATGTTTTTAAGCCGTTTCCAGACTTTATACACACAATGTGTATCCCATAAAAGAAGTTCAATGGGGTCATGTCAGGCGACCTCGATGGCCTAATAAATAGGCCCACCTCAACCTATCGGGTGTTTCTTAATGATTGGCCGTAATTCCAAGGGTGCATTCCTGAACCAAATTAAAGTAGAAAAGTTCAATAAACATGTGACCTAAAAGGTCTGGTTTTCAAGATACAGGGTGTCAAAGTTAAAAAAAAAATCGGATTTTTATTAATATCTTAAAGATCCTTTCGCCGATCTTGATGAAATTTGGCAGTGTTGTTTGTTGTGATAAGACGCTAAGTTCGCACTAACTAGATGATAATTATGAGTTCCAGTGGCGTCCCGGGGGGGGGGGGGGGGGGCAGTCTCACGAATAATATTGACAAAAAAATGTACGCCACTGACTTGCACAATATCTAACAAATGAACAGTAATAACAATTTAACAGAATATTCACAAAAAATGTTGGAAATGACACCTCCCGCTTCCATGCAGGCTTCTGCTCTTCTCATCCAGTGACGAACTCTTTCGAAAATTCCATGAGTGTTACGTATGGTTTCACATCCCTCAATAATTTCATTTCTCAGTTCTACTGTCGATTGGTGTAACATAAACTAATGATTTTAGGTGCCCCCCCCCCACAAATTAAAATCTAGGCTGTTTAAGTCAGGCGATCTAGGTGGCCAGAATTGTGGTCCTTCACGACCTATCCAAAGACTTTGGTAAGCTCTATTCAAATACTCACGAGCCAATATGCTAAAGTGGGCTGGAGCACCATCATGCATGAACCAATGTTGTTGCCGTAACTAAAGAGGAACATCTTCAAAAAGTAAAGGCAAATCATTTTGTAAAAAATTACTGTGAGATTGTCCGTTAAGGCGTGTTGTTAAAAAAAAAACGATCCAATCAAATAGTCACCTATGATACCGATCCAAGCGTTGATGGTAAACTGAAAATGTATCTCTGTAATAGCATGAGGATTGACCGGTTAAATTATTGTCCAGAGATATTGGTTTCTATCCTAATCGTCTTCGTTGAGTTCCGTATAAAATTTGTAATTTACGCTTTAAAATAACGTATAATATACATGAAGAAGTACACGCAAAATACACGAATGTAAAACCAGCGGTAAGGCAAAAATACTGAACTCATTATCAATTTCCAGCATGTTAAGATTGTGATAAGAATATGAACATAACCTTAGATGTTTCCGTGGAATACCATATGTAGTCTTATTTGCACCAAATAATAAAAGGTTTAAGACGTCGATTTAAAAAGACACTGCATTCGCCGCTCGTTTTATATTGGTACTGTTCGGCGGCAAAATGGCTCTAACTTTTTACTTTTCGTATTTTATGACTGTTCGTGTTTTTTCACGTTCTGTACTGTGTTCATTTATATTTTTTTAATATATGATTATTTAATTTTTTATCGAGACTTTCTATTTACCTTTTAATTACCCGTCTAAACTGTTTTTCATTACGCAACTGTCTCATATTCAGTGGCAAGCGGTTAAACATATTGTTACTGTTGAAAATAATTGAATTCTTTATCTGAGTGGATGATGGTGTTGGAAGACTCACTACAAAGTTGAACGCGTGTTATACAGGGTGTCCGGGAAAATGTGGAAAATCTCTCGGATTCAGATAGAACATGAGAAAATAAGATGACAAGTTCCTATAATATTTTTTTTTCTTACAGACCTTCCCTACGGAGATATGTGCTCCTGAAGGACGCCGCTGGAAACCGGTTTTTCTTGAATAACTTTCAAAGTAGGGTAGTGCTGGGCTAAAAATACCGCGGGTTAAAAGTGCCACTTGCCTTAATTCCAAAAAAACTTTATTCACTAAAAGAAATGGCAACAGTGACGTGATGGCGGGGTCTCGTTATAGAACAATCGCCATACGTTTAGTCGCTCTAAGATATTAGTGGCGCACAGGGGTGCACTGTGTTTGCTTTTAATATTATATCCTAATAATTTTATTGTTGTTTTAATTTAGTGTATTATTCCTACTGATAAATATATTGGACAAACGTAAGTATTATTGTGTTTGTTAATGTAGCTATTTTACATATTTATTGTCAGTATACGTTGTTTTAATCAATAATAAACTTACAACGGTAAAAATTCCCCAAAAAGAGGGAGTGTGGTTAAAAGTTCCACTTAGTATCGGGGCTAAATATGCCATGGTACTTTTAGCCCCAGGCCCCATAATATGTGTTTTTTTATAGAAATAATATACGTTTTTCCACTACTAACCTATAACATCGCCATTATTGACCGATTATTAACGTTAGAAATCGTTTTTCTCTACCTTATAAGTTATTTTATTTCTGACCGGTATATTATTAGCTTATAACGTCTTAGTTACGCGGGAATTATAAGGGTCATAACTCCCTTGGGATATTAAGAAAAATTTGACATAAAATCAAACGATTGACATCTAATGTCAATTTGATTGTCATCTATTGAAACATTTATTCCACTTTAAAAATGAACAAAATGTTACTAAAATCGGTCAGAAATAAAATTATCTATGTATCACTGGAATTATAAGGGTCTCGATTACCTCGGGCCAAAGGCCCTCGGGACGTAAACTTTGCCCTCGGTAATTAAGACCATTATAATTCCCTAGATACATAAATAACTAATTGACCATGGTCAATAATAAGGCATTAAATTCCATTATTGACCGATCTTCAAGAATCTATTTGAACGCAGGTAACTTGATTTTTTGATTCTACAACATGAATTCATTGTGGTTAGGCAACCAGATAATTATCAATACATATTAGAGTATTAAAGATTCTTGATATTGTAAAATATCGATGCAATCAACATTTTTTCTGCTTCCATCCTTAATTATGGAGGTGTCCACATAATAAGATCACTAACATTTTATTCGCTCATTAAAAAAAAAAACGGAAAACTCGTGAAATCTGATGACATAAATGAACAAAAATTGACATTAACAAAGCCACCTGACAAAACAACAAAATATTTTGCCAATTCCAAAGCGCAGGTAACTTGATTAAAAAATATACTTATAGGTATATACCTAGCTATAGGGGAAAGCCGGGTATTACCGCCCAGCGGACAATACCGCCCACCTTTATAAAACTCTTAATATTAATATAGGCGCAATAAATCTGGCAACATCCGGGTCGCATG
This sequence comes from Polydrusus tereticollis, assembly GCA_963920685.1. NCBI lineage: Eukaryota > Metazoa > Arthropoda > Insecta > Coleoptera > Curculionidae > Polydrusus > Polydrusus tereticollis. The sequence continues at coordinate 30,127,116 of OY987336.1, forward strand.
ATATTGCATCTAACCGTCAAGAGACCGAATATGCATAAAATCTATTTTTAGTGTGTTTACAGGAAAGAATGTGGTTGTATGTGTCGCCGATCTAATTTTATCCGATAGGAAAATAAGCCGTAAGTAGCATGTTTTTTGATAGAATCGAATAATTTTTGAAATGATATGCCACTTATTCATTTTCTTATGTAAATGCACATCGTTTTTGATAATATCTCAAATAGTCACCATACAAAAAAATATTTTTAGCAAAATGGCGATGATGGGTAATACCGCCCAAAATTATTTTGGGCGGTATTCCCCGCATATTTTTAATTATCAAAATGTAGTTACAGAAATGCCAAAAGCGAGAAATATTCCTCGAAAAAAAGCCACCTGGGCCCCAGAATCACTTCAGGCTGCTATGCAAGCAGTCAAAGATGGACATGGGAAAAGGAAGAGTGCTAGAGATTTCGGTATATTACCTATACTCGTATTCTTTATTTAACACACTTATCCTAATTTTGTTTCCAGGCATTCCCTATTCAACTTTAAAAGATCGCCTTAAGACAAATAATTCTTCTGTAGCTCAACTTGGCCGTCACTCTACATTTTCACCTGAGCAAGAAACAGAATTAGAAAAGCGATGCATTTATCTAGCAAAAATGTTTTATGGTCTTACAGCTATGGATTTACGAAGACTTGTGTACGATTTTGCCCAAAAGAATAACATTCCACACTGTTTTAACCAGGAAAAGAAAATGGCAGGTAAAGACTGGCTGCAATTATTTTTAAGACGCCATCCACGTCTAACTATGAGGAAACCTGAACCTACCAGCTTGGGCAGAATTTCTGGTTTCAATAGGGAAAATGTTAATCTTTTCTTCAAAAATTTGGAGGAGGTTCAAATAAAATACAGTTTTCCGCCAAATCGTATATATAATGTCGATGAAACGGGCATCACGACCGTTCAAGTGCCTTCTAAAATAGTTTCCCCAAAAGGTGTGAAACAACTTGGCAAAGCTGTAAGCTGGGAAAGAGGCCGCAACATCACCGTGTGCTGCTCAATAAGTGCATTAGGGATATATATACCCCCAATGTTTATTTACCCGAGAGCTCGAATGTCAGACCTTCTTAAACGGAATGGACCAGTAGGTGCTATATATGAATGCTCTGCCAAAGGTTGGATGAATGAAGAGTTGTTCCTAACATGGATAAAGTACTTTAAACAACATTCAGGAGCATCAAAAGAAAATCCGCTGTTGCTGTTGTTAGATAACCACAGTAGTCACTGCTGTTTAGCGACATATGAATTTTGTCGTCAAAATGGGATAATTATGTTATCGTTCCCTCCCCACACATCCCATAAACTGCAGCCCCTGGACCTAACAGTTTTTGGTCCATTAAAATCTGCCTACTCAAATGAATGCTCACTTTTTATGAGACAAAATATACATACAAAAATAACACCCTATGATGTTGCTCACATTTTTAATCGGGCTTACATCCGAGTAGCTACTATGGAAAAAGCCCAGAAGGCTTTCGAAGTAAGTGGAATTTTTCCATATAGGCCAAATGTTTTTTCAGATGAAGATTTTTTGCCCGCGACTCTTTCTCAAATGCCAGTTGTCAAAATATCGGCATGTGAAGCAGAACCTCAACCGTCGACCTCCCGTGAAGCTGAACCTCAACCCTTGAACTTCCGAGAAGCTGAACCTCAACCATCTACCTCTCGTGAGGCTGAACCTCACTTTTCTACCTGTCTTCAAGCTAAACCTCAATGCTCTACCTCACTAATAAATATTGATAGAACACAACGTGAAACAAAAAATGTATCTTTCGAAGAAATATCACCTCTCTGTGCCGCTGAGAACAAAGCGTTAAAAAAACGACCAAGAAAGTTAGGAGCATCAAAAATTCTCACAGCGACGCCGGAGATAATAGAAATGGAAAAAAAGAGGAAAGAAAAGTACAAAAAAAAAGAAAGGAAAAGTCCCACTGCCGGTGAAAAGAGTAACGAAAAAGATTAAATTTCACTCTTCCTCTAGCGGTTCCTCTTGCGATGAAAAGGAACTTTGCGATGATCAAAGCTCCGACAATCTTGATGATAATGACATGGAGGATGAAGTATGTTTGATTTGTGGTGAATTTGGTAAATCGGAAGTATGGTATAAGTGTGGTGTTTGTCACAAGTGGGCACATAAGGAGTGCACTGGTTTCGATAATTATAGAAATTTTGTTTGTGATTTTTGCTCCTAAGTAGGTTAACCAGGTTTTGATGTCCCTAAGTAGGTACTGTAGCTAGTAATGTTTTTATATTTTTAATATGTTTTTAATAGCCTAAATAATAAAGTTTATTTTTGAATTTAAACTTGTTTTTTGAGTTATTATTGCAAACAAGTTATTTAAAAAATTCCTATATATTTTTGATGGGCGGTATTATCCTGCAGGTGGGCGCTATTACCCACGAAGTTGGCTAATTTCGCCCAAGTGCAAAACTTCGAAAATCAATAAATATTTCATACATAATAATTTATTTGGATATTTGGAAAATAAACCTTCGATAATAAATAAAAGTACTAAAGATTGATATCCCTGATTTTATTATATCATGAAAAATAAACGAGTTATTTATTATTTTGCTTAAGTGGGCGGTAATACCCGGCTTTCCCCTAATTTTTTTATAATTATTAATACTATAAAGATAAATGTCTTATGAAAGTTTGTAGTAGTGGAAAAAATATTATATTAACCACGGTTTAGACAGCTTATAGCCCTCGCGTCTTAAATCCCTCGTCGCTCCGCTCCTCGTGATTTAAACTTGCCGCTCGGGCAATAATGATGGCTGTCTAAACCTTGGTTAATAATATACTATTTTATACCTACTATACATGTTTTATTTTATATTAAAATAACAATATGTTTTTTTCAGAATGCGTACATACCAAAGAACAACCCAAAGGGGTACAATATTTTTGGAAGTTCTGAAGAAGGCTGCCGAGGAGGTAATGAGAAATGGAAAGTCTGTCCGTTCTGTTTCTAAAACATATGGAATTTGTAGAATGTCCCTAAAGAGGTTCACAGATAGATAACCAGTAAAATTTAATATATCTTGTCCTGAGTCTTGGAAAGCAAATCAGATTGCTGGAAAAGAATGGCTAACAGCATTTTTAAAAAGAAATGATCGCCATACGGCAACCCGAGGCAACAAGACTAGCTAGAGCAACTTCCTTTAATAAAATGAACGTTGATAATTTTTTTGACAAACTAGACTGTGTTTTGAAGAGAAATAAGTTTCCGGCATCATCTATTCGAAATCTTGACGAGACAGGAGTTTCGACAGTAATGAAACCCACCAAGATTATTGCTGCTAAAGGAAAGAGAACCGTTGGTTCTGTCACGTCTGCAGAACGTGGCTTAAATGTTACCTTGATTGTTGCTGTTTCTGCTTCGGGCACATCGATCCCGCCTATGTTCCTATATACTAGGAAGAAATACAGTGATCATTTCGTTAGAGATGGTCCCCCGGATTGCATTGGAGTTGGTAATGGAAGCGGTTGGATGAGTGATTTGGATATAACTACTTTCATGATGCACTTAAGTTTGTGAAACCAAGTTAAGATTCTCCAGTATTGCTGTTCTTAGATAACCACTCTTGTTACCTGTCAATTCCCGCTTAAGAAATGGCCAAACAAAATAACGTTACAATGTTGTCGTTCCCACCACATTGTTCGCACAGGTTACAGCCACTCGACGTTTCGGTTTTTGGACCCTTCAAGAAATATTTGTCTAATGCGCAGGATGGATGGTTGCGGTCCCACCTAGGGAAAGCGATATCAATACATGACATTCCGTCTATTGCCCGGACAAGCTTTACCACTAGTGTTGAAACCACAGAATATAGTTAAGTGCTTTGAAAAAGCCGAAATTTATCCGTTTTTCTTGCGTCTGATTTCGCACCCTCCTCTGTAACCGACCGACCAAATCCAAATTTAAATATAAACACGGTTGACGGCAACAAGGCGAATGGCACAGCAGCAATCCCTTCGAGTGAGAATAAACATATTTTCAATGAAGCAACGGTTGCTGCTTCTACTTCAACCTCGTTTGCAATTTATATGGATCCAATAATAAACATAATGCTATCGATGTATATTCAAACCCTAAGCCATCAACTTCTGGTGAAAGTTCATTAAGCATTGAATTTTCGCCAGAAACGGTAAGACCATTCGCAAAAGCAGGGCTTAGAAAAACACTAGTTAATCGTTGACGACGCAAAGCTGCCATATTAACAGACACTCCTGAGAAGGATACTTTACTACAGGAAAAAGCTAAGGTAACAACAAAGCAAAAGAAAGCTGACATAAAGAAGAATATAGTAAAAACAAACGTTTTTAACTCTCCAGAGAAAACTTCTCCTCCAGAAAAAGAAAGAAAATTGATTTGAAGGAAAAACGTATAGTAAAAAAGGCCATTGTTTGTCGTAACGAAGACTCGTCATCAGATTGGGCACATCAGAAATGCATTCCGCATACTTTCTCCCTTTATTTTATATGCATTAACTGTAACAGTGACGATGATTTAATATGGTTGCTTTAATTATATTTAGTTACTTTGACTGTTTATTGTTTTTTATATTACCTACTTGTGGTTGTAATACATAAATATTTTTTTATTTAGATGCTTATTTCGATTCATACTTAAAACTATTCATTTTTAAATTTCTACTTTCAGGGCCCCATAGAAAGAAGAATTTCAGAGATAAATAAGCATCCTATTTTTACTTAATACGAGAGTTAATAATAGTTTATATGTTTTTTTAATAAATATGTTCTTGATATTAAATGATATATTATTCCATTTTATATCATTTCAGAAATATTACAAGAAGTTTTTTTGAAATATTTCTGAAAAGTATTAGCCTCTAATTTAAAATATTTCAGAAATGCAATTATGTAGGTAATGTTTCAGAAACATAAAATGAAATATTACTTTTATGGGACGTTTTAGGTTTTTGAAATATGTCATCAATATACCATAAATGTTTTGAAATATCTATGGATTATTTAAAATCTTTTGGAGAAAAAATGTGAAATATTTCTGAAACATTATTGTGCTGTGTGGGTTCCGCCCCTGCTTTATTGGCGGGGAGCTGATAAATCATGACAAGGGATAAGGGATACTGTAACGGGGAGAGCGTTAATTAGAGTAATAAAATTTTCAGGAATTTGTGAGCATAATGCAGGTGGGCGATTTTGATGTCATGGCAGTAACAGAGACTTGGTTACATGAGCATGTTGCGTCTGATCCATTTCTTATTCCTGGATATAATTTTCTTCGATGTGATGGTCCCCAGGTAAGGGGAGGAGGTGTAGGAATTTACATTAAATTTACAGTAAATACCAGCATCATCAATCAACGCCTTTTCTAACCTCTATCGTAAAACATTTGTCAGTAAATTGTCAAACAAAATTAGTTAAAAACACGCAACATAGTATAGTAAAAAATTTAATATTCAAAAAAACATCATCAAGAAATATTAAAGAAGCTCGAGAAATATTGGCAAGACCCGGATTAGTATATTATATTAAATGAAAAATGGGGATAAGGAAACGTTCAAAATTAACAATGTCAACTTCAACGTCTGACATAAAAGAAACTGACGTAACTGAATATAATGATGTTTCAGATAATGAGTACTTACCGCTGAAGTATCCAAACGACAAAAGGTACAAAGAATTTATAAAGGACTTTAACATATGTACTCAGGATAAAAAAGAAGCATGTGGATCAGGAATTTTAAAAATTATTAACTCCAACTGCTCAAATTGTGCAGTAAAATTTACAAAAAGTTCTCATTCGATTGACTGCATTTATTGTAATAAGTGGTTTTGTTTAAATTGTTCATCCTTATCAAAAGCGCAAATGACAGAATTGAAGAAACAAAAAAGATATTGGAATTGTATTAATTGTAATGCAATTTCAGAAGAAAATTCAAAAATAGATGAAATTAGACAGGAAAATACTGTTCTCAAAGAATTTATCAGAGAAATTCTAAGCAAAATGGATGAATTAAAATCTAAAATGAAAAACTCGAGAAAATAAATATAAATTCAAAGTTCAATAAAATCGATTCAACCCTAGAAGAAATATTAGAGACCCTGCAAAAAAAAGGTGACAATGTTCAAGGCAAAAATGAATTATACTCGAATATATTAAAATTTCCCCCAAAAAAATTAATTCCAAAACAAAATCTTCCAGTTGTTATAATTAAACCGAAGAAATACCAAACATATCAGCAAACGAAATATGAAGTGCAAAAAAATATTAATCCAATAAGTATAAGGGCTTCAATTAATGGCATCAAAGAAATTAAAAATGGAGGTATTGTAATAAAAGCAAATTCAAGTGAAGAAATCGATAACCTTAAAAAACTTTCGGAAGAAAAACTTCATCAAAATTATCTAATTAAAATATCGAAATTAAATTCACCAAAATTAGTACTCATAGGATCCAGCAAGAAATATACAGAGGAAGAACTTTTAGAAGAATTAAAGGCATTGAAATATATTGATATATCCGATAATCTAAAGATTAATTATATAAGAAAATCAAATTTTTCAAGAAAATATGTTATTTATATAGAAACAAATGGAGGAACTCGTTAATAAATATGTTTGCTTAGGATGGGATAAATGTCAATTCAAAGAAGATTTAAATATAAGAACTTGCTACAAATGTTGCGGATATGGTCATAAAACTAAATTATGTGAGAAATCAGAGACTTGCTCCATTTGTTCAGGAGAACACTCGTTTTTGAATGTAAACAAAAAAATCCTTCATGTAATAATTGTAAAATACACAATCTTAAATATAGTAAAAATGTATGCATCAAACATGAAGCTTTAAGTGAAAATTGTCCATTGCACCAACAAAAAATCATTGAAGCAAAAGAAAGGATTAATTACTCTTAATAAGCATAGCTAATACATACACAATACATACATATACATACATGAAAATTTTATATCTAAACTCAAGATCAATTAAAAACAAAATAGATTAAATTGAAATGCTAGCGTTTGAAGAAAAGGCTGATATTGTAATAGGTACAGAAACATGGGTAAACAAATCAGAAGAAAAATATATTAATCTAAACAATTACAATTCCGTCTTTGCAACTAGAGAAAAAAGGGGAGGAGGAGTAGGAATTTTTATTAAAAATAACTTAAATTTCGAAATCATAGAAAAAATTGAAAATGAAATATCTTACGTTTCAATCAAAATAAAGTTGCCGCGCCTAATAATATCTGGAATTTATAGACCACCTTCAGTAAATAGTAAGTGTTTCTTAAACCTTTTTGATGAGATATTGGAAAATTTAACCAAATTAAAAATGGAATGCATTGTTCTTGGTGACATGAATATAAACATTCTTCCGGATGATAATCAAAAAAATGAACTTCTAGATATTTACATGGCAAATAATTTTAAAATATGCAACATAGATATTTCAACGAGGGATACAAACAATGGAGCATCTCTAATAGACCATGTACTTTGCAATTTTAACCAAAATGTTGATATAAAAATGATTATTTCGCCACTTAGTGATCATAAGCTTCAAGTAGTGGAAATTCAAACAAAAAACAAAATAAAAGATACCAAATATAAGTATCTTCTAATTAAGAAGTTTGATGTAGAAAAACTGAAAAGTAAACTTTTTCAATTAAACATTAGGAAATCTGATTTTTTGAACCCAAATATTTTATATGAAAACATTTTAAACATCTTTGATTCCTGTTCTTCAGATCAGTCAATTAAGATTTTACAAAAATCCAAGCCATGGTTTACCCAGGAATTAAGAAAAATGCTGAAATTAAGAGACAAACATTACTACAAACTCAAAAAGTATCCAAATAACTTAGAATTTAAAGAAGTACATGCGCATTACAATAAATTAGTCAAAAAAACAATTAGAACAGTTAAGAAAAATTATTATAATGAACACTTTATTAATACAAATCAAAAAGCCATATGGAACAGCATTAATCAAATTTTAACAAACAAACCCCATAATGAGAAGCAAACCATTGACTATCTACTGGTAAATGATTTAAAAATAGAGGGAAAATGGCAAATCTGTGAAGAGATAAATACCCACTTTGTAAATGTTGGTGAGATCTTATCTAGCAAAATTCCAAATATATCAAATACCAGTTCTGACCGACAAAATGAGCAGTCGATGTTTTTGGATGTAGAAAATATTAATAACAAAGATATTGAAGACATCATTGATGGAATTCAAGTGAAGAAAGCTAGTGGTTTTGACAACATAAATATTAAAATTATAAAACTTGTCAAAAATGAAATTATTCCTATTTTACTCTGCTTAACAAAACTTTCTTTTAACATGGGAATTTTTCCAGATAAATTAAAAATTGCAAAAATAACACCAATCTATAAAAATGGTGAAAGGTATATAACTGTAACAATTACCGACCTATTTCTGTATTGCCGGTCATCTCAAAGGTAATAGAAAAAATTATGAATATCAAATTATCAGAGTTTTTAGAAAATAAAAATTTATTTTTTTCTGGTCAATACGGCTTTCGTCAATATAGAGATACTGAAATTGCAGTAGCAGATGTCATAACAAAAATTCAATCTCACGTTGATAATAATAAAAAATGTTGTCTCTTATTACTAGACTTATGCAAAGCCTTTGATACTGTTAATCATAAAAAATTAATGCAATGTCTGTATAATATTGGGGTAAGAGGAATGGTTTACTGTTGGTTTGTAAACTATCTTTATAATCGTAAACAATTTGTCCAAATTGAAAATAACAAAAGCAATAAAAAAACTATAACTTGTGGAGTACCACAAGGCTCTGTATTAGGACCGATCCTCTTTTTAATTTACATTAATTCAATAGGAAATTTAAATTTAAAAGGGAATATTAAACTATTTGCCGATGATACGACTGTAATATATTTTTCAGATAATATTTTTCAACTGGAAAATGATATAAAATATGATTTAAATATTATTTTTGCATGGCTTCAATCGTATAAATTTACTCTAAATTTCAACAAGTCCTCTTACATGCTGATGAGTAAGAACAATTCAAATAAGGAACATATTTCACAATTAATGTTTAACGACCAAATTATCAAGTATACAAAGACAATTTTTAAAACCGATGGGAGTGTTATGTATTTTATTTAAGACACGGATTGGTTTTAATAGTTTATTAAAACAAGAATATATGTACAAAGGTATGATAACAAGTAAATAGCACTGTTGAGAATTTCCGCACGAATGTCTATAATCCGTCAGAGTACCACTATCAATCATTGTCTTTCAAGCGTAGCTTCTGCACGTCAAGGATCCCAACCAGGATGCCAAGGTATAGGCGAGAGAGCGAGCTCGAGAAGAACTGCCGTCCTAAGGGCTGGTGGCTGCTTATCAAGGCGCTGGCGGCTGACGTCACAGGTGGGGGTGAAGCTGCTAAGGGTAGTACGGCGCGGCACTCGGCGATGAATACGGGTGGCGCCATCGAGAGCGGTAGTGCGGAGCGCGGCGGAACTAAGGGGTGCTACAATTCTCCCCCTCAGAGCCTGGGAGTCGTCCTCGTACTAGGCTCTGTAGTCGTAGGAGTGGTCACCTTCCTGGGGCGTCCTCGACATCTAATAGGTAACAGCGGCGCGGGAAGTGGAGCTGGTACGTCGCTGGAATCCTCGGGAGGTCGGTATGGAGTGAGGGCTGACACATGGTATACACCAATAGGCTCGGTTGGTTGGTTGGAGTGGGCAATCTGGTAGCTACAGGGTCCTTGCTGACGGAGGATCAGGTACGGTCCATCGCGCTTGGGGGTCAGTTTTGAGGAACGATGGTGTGCAGAGCTGCTCAACGTATGAGAGGTGACGTATACGTAATCTCCGGGGCTGAGTCCTGGTGAAGGGCGGCGACGAGAGTCGGCTTGGGCCTTACGTCGGTTCTGCTCTTTTTCGTGTGTTTCTCGGGCTTGGTCTAGAGTGTCGGCCAGACGTAACAAGCGGGGGGTAACTTCTGGTACGAAGTTCTCCTGAGTTACGATGGTGCGTAGGTCGTGATTGACACCGGTTGGGGTCCGTAGTTCACGACCAAAGGTTAAGTAGGCGGGAGAGTAACCGGTTGACTGGCAGCGAGCGGTGTTCATGGCGAAACGGATGGCTGGTAGCTTCTCATCCCATGAAGTCTGATCGGTTCCTACTTGGATGGCTAGTTGAGTTTTTAGGTCTCGGTGTCTGCGCTCTATAGGGTTGGCAGCAGGGTGATATACGGGGGTTAGGCACTGGTCAATTCCTAGGCAGTAAGTAAGACATTGCATGACTGAGCTGATAAACTGGGGTCCATTGTCACTGATTACACGGCGTGGTAAACCATATCGTAAGCATACCTCGTTAACCAGGGTCCAAGCGCATTCTTCGGAAGTGGCTTTGGACAGGGGAAAAAGCTCTATCCACCGGGAGGCGGTATCTTCTAGGGTCAGTATCCATTTCTTCTGGTTGATGCTTTCTGGTAGGGGTCCGAACAGATCTATGGCGAGAACTTCGAATCGCTGGTTCATCACTGGGGTTCGTAACAGGCCAGCGGGCACTTGGTTGGAGGGTTTATATTTCTGGCATTCAGGGCAAGTTTTTACATACTTGGTAACATCGCGTCTGATTCCGGGCCAATAAATTTTTGTAGTATCTTATGAAGAGTTCGTTCGGCACCATAATGTCCTGCGGTAGAGGCATCGTGATGATCGTGGAGTATCTTAGTTTTCAGGTCGTTAGGAATGACGAGCTGGGCTTCTTCGACGTCGTCATCGGGGGAGTACCGATACAGGATTCCTTGGGAGCAAAGGTAGCCTCGGGAGGTCCAGGGAGCGGTAATCTCCTGGTCTCCTGCGTCGAAAGCATTTAGTATTTTCTTTAGTTCGGGGTCGGCTTGTTGAGCTTCCCTTAGGGAGGAGGCGTCGATTGTTGGCAAGTCTAGACTGATGAACTTAAAGTCTGTTGCGGGGTCTTCACTGTTTGCCTGGGGAGGTCTGGATAGCGTATCCGCTACGACGTTAGCTTTTCCGGGCGTGTAGTGTATCTGTAGGTTGTAAGGCTGGAGCTGCAAGGCCCATCGGGCGAGTCGTCCACTGGGAGATCGTAGGGACATCAGCCACTTCAACGGCTGGTGATCAGTAATGATGATGACAGAAGTTTCCTCTAGGTATCCTCGGAAACGATTGACAGCCCACACGATAGCTAAGGCTTCTCGCTCGGTTGTTGAGTAATTCCGTTCCGGGGCGGTCAACAGGCGACTGGCGTATTCAACGGGTCGTTCATCCACTCCCTCCCCCTGAAGTAATGCTGCACCAATTGCGTAAGCGCTGGCATCTGTGCGGAGTGTGAACGGTTGTCCATGGTCAGCGGGCCGTAGGATTGGAGCAGAAGTTAGGGCAGACTTTAGCTTGTTAAAAGACTGGTCCTGTTCAGAGCCCCATTCCCAGGGTTCCTTTTGACGGGTTAATTTACTGAGTGGTTGTGATAGTTTTGCGAACTGGGGAATGAATTTTCGGTACCAACTGCACGTTTGTAGAAAGGTTATCACTTGTTTTGCGTTGCGTGGTGCCTGAAAGTTTTGAATGGCGCTGATCTTTGCAGGATAGGTGTGTATTCCTTGTGTGCTGATGACATGGCTCAGGTAACGTGTCTCGCGGCAGCCAAAGCGGCACTTCGGGCGATGGAGGCGGAGCTGGAATTCCTGAAGCATGTCGAAAACACGGCGTAAAGCGTAAAGGTGGTCGTCGATGTGATCGTAGAGAAGGATTAGGTCATCTAGGTAGGCTAAGAGGCGTAGGTCTGGGAGTCGTCGTCGGAAACGATCCATTAGTCTCTGGAACGTAGCGGGGGCGTTGCGGAGTCCAAATGGCATGCGGTTGAACCGGTAAGTGCAAAAAGGGGTGACGAAACAGGTCTTGTCCTTGTCTTCTTCCTTTATTCGGATTTGGTGGTAGCCGGCGCGAAGGTCCATGGTGCTAATGCATCCGATGTTGCCAGTTGAATGGAGCAGGTCGTCTAGGTTGGGTAGGGGATACTGGTCAGCAATGGTGACGGCGTTCAACCGGCGGAAATCAATGCATAGACGGATCCCTCCTCCAGGTTTGGGCACCAGGACGGTCGGAGCTGCCCAAGCGCTCTCGCATTCTTCGATGATGTCGTGGTCCAGTAATTCTTGAATGGCTTGTCTCAAGCGTTCACTCTTCTGGGGCGTTACTCGGTAAGTCGGAGCACTGAGTGGAGCGTGGTCTCCAGTGGCGATCCGGTGCTCAGCAAACGGCGTGGCTGGTCCATGGAGGGCGAACACGGAGCTGTAGTCATGAAGGAGTTGCGTCATTGTCTGACGTTGTTTGGAGGTGAATTCGCTGGCTTCATCTTCGCGAAGGTCCAAGGATGCGAATATAAGTGAGGTATCTGCAATTGAGTCGTCCCACATGGCGTTGATGGTATCGTAAGCATCTTGAAGCATATAACCATGGCGCGAGAAGGGATTCTGCTGAAGGGCGGAAACGGTAGTAGCTAAGGGCTGACTGGCGGCGGTTGGTTGTATGCAGGGGCCATAGTGGTCGGCTAGACCGGACTGATGGTCGCTGATAAACATAGTATCTAGCTCTGCTAGGTAAGTGGGCGGCGGAGGCGGCGCGCTTGCTAGACCTGGCGTGATCGGACGAGTTGGTGTAACTGGCATAGGTGACAGCATTATGGGAACTGGCGTAACTGGACGAGCTGGTGTAGCGGGTAGGGGCGACAGCATGACAGGAAGCCTATATTCGTTGGCGATACTGTCTAGGGTTATGCAGTCATCGGTATCCATGCTTTGGAGAACAGGTGGTGACGAATCTTCGTCCTTTGGAGAGAAGGGGTGCTGAGTGCTGGCGTCATTGTCAAAATGCCATTGGTTGCTGCTAAAGTTGAGGACAAGTCCTGCGGCGAATATAAAATCAATCCCTAGCAGAGTTTGTGCAAAATGAGCATCAGGAAAAGCACAGAAGGTAGTTGGCACTATGCGACCTTGGAGGGTGACTGGTACGGTGACTATTTGTACGAGCTGTTTTCGGGGTTTGCCGTCGGCTAAGGTGACGTCCATGGTTCGGGTGTTGAACTTGTAACCTCTTTGTCGTAGTAGATGGTAGAGAGACGTTCCAGCAAGCGAAGCGCGGGCTCCTGTATCTAGGAAGGTTGATCCTGGGATGCCATCTACTTGAATGTGGACCGCGGGGCGTGTCTGTTTTGATAGAGACACGAAGGAAAAAGCTAAGGCTGGTTGACGGTCGGGAGTTGGATTGCAGCTGGGGCAGTTTCTTCTAATAAATCCAGGGCGTTGACATCCATAGCACTTGATTGTGTCGTTTCTGGGTACACTGGTGAGCGGGGTATTTTCCTTATTTGCGGTACTGCGCAGGCTTGCGGCTTTTTTCCGACATACTGAGACATCATGACCTATATTTTTACAAAACTGACAACGGTTCTTGGTGCGTTTAGTCTGATGCGGAGTGATTTCTTGAATAACTGGACTAGTACGGGCTGTGTTGACTAGTCTGGCTTTGGTCAACAGATCTGCAAAACTGTTAACTGATTCTCGTGGAACTCTGTCACGAACTGCGAGGGTGAGTAAGCCGTAGAGCATGTCAAGCTGCATGATTTCTTCAAGCGGAGTTTCGAGCTGTGCTAATAATGATCGTTTTTCAGCGATGAATTGGCCTGTTGGTGTATTTTCGTCCTGTCTAGAAGCAAAAACATCCTGATATATTTTATAGGCCGGAGGTCTTGGAGCAAATTCGTTGCGGAGCAGTAGCTTGGCATTCTCCCATGTCGTTGCTGAATTTTTTATTCCGGTCCACCAAAGGTGTGCGAAACCTTCTAGTAAAAGTGCTAGGCCTCGAAGCGTGTTTTCGTCCGATATTCCTTCACTTTGTTTGTAGAACTCGATGCTGTCAAGGAAGTCATCTACTGCATCTTTGCTGCGGGTCCCATTGAATCGAGCGGGGCAGTGCGTAAAATGTTTTGCTGGCAACGGCGGTGGTTGTAATTGCTGGATGAGTTGTTGCAAATTTTCAGCGGTAATTGCCATAGCTGCTTGACGTCGTGTAACGGGAATGATGCTAATATGTACTGTAAATGATGACGGGATTGAATACTTCTTGGATCTGTGGGTGATTTCCTCTCTCCTGGTGTGTGGAACTGCAGATATATTTGCACGTAAACACTATCAGAATGATTATCACGAGCGCGCTTAATATCATATACACGTACATAGGTATTCACTTTCTCGTGCCACACGTTGGGAGGCCACTTTAACACCGATGGGAGTGTTATGTATTTTATTTAAGACACGGATTGGTTTTAATAGTTTATTAAAACAAGAATATATGTACAAAGGTATGATAACAAGTAAATAGCACTGTTGAGAATTTCCGCACGAATGTCTATAATCCGTCAGAGTACCACTATCAAGGCTCACACCTAGAGCGCTCGAGTAGCAGCGTCGCGTTGTCTTTCAAGCGTAGCTTCTGCACGTCAAGGATCCCAACCAGGATGCCAAGGTATAGGCGAGAGAGCGAGCTCGAGAAGAACTGCCGTCCTAAGGGCTGGTGGTGTTCCCGCGGGGTCGACGCGTTGCCCCCTCTTGGTCCTCTTGGAGGGCGCTATGGAGGTCAGCTTCAGCTTTGGAGTCTAGGATTCCTGCCAGGGCTAGCTCATTGGTTGGCATGTCCAGATTCTCCTCTCCAGGGTCACTCCTTAGCTGCGTCCCCGGGGAAACGGGGGGGGGGGTAGTAATAGCAGCGCCGGCTGCGCCGCTGAGGGACCCTTCTACTTGGGTCATCCTAGAACGGTCCGGATCAACTCCATCATTTTTTTCAGCCGATCTGGTCTTCACGGGAGTCCTCCTGAGTGGCATCTCACCTTCTGTGGGCTTACTCGTATTTAATCCCGTCTCGGACACCTTTGTCCGTTAGACGGGACACTGTCCTATCCTTTGTTTAGTCCTACTAAATGACCACGGACCTCACCCGGTCCTCGCGGTCACTTCTTCTATCTGTCCTCTTCCCTGGACACTTAACGGACAGCGTCCGGGCACATTTTATTCGGGATTCGGGCTCAGGGGACGATCCTCTATCGATCCCCAGTTCAATACTTCGCTAAAACCTGGCCGCCAACGGAGATGGACACCTAGTCCGGGGCCTGGGACACTCGGCGGGCAGATCTTCCACAGGGATTCGGTACAGTTAATCCTCCTCTGTAGATCCCCAGTCCAGTACTTCACTAAAACCTGGCCGCCAACGGAGATGGACACCCCGTCCAGGGCCTGGGACGCTCGGCGGGCAGATTTTCCACAGGGATTCGGTACAGCTAATCCTCCTCTATAGATCCCCAGTTCGGTACTTCACTAAAACCTGGCCGCCAACGGAGATGGACACCCCGTCCAGGGCCTGGGACGCTCGGCGGACAGATCTTCCACAGGGATTCGATATAGTTAATCCTCCTCTATACGTCGGGCATATTTTCCTCCAACCTTTTGCGGTGGGCTTTCGGACACTGGGACGCTCACGGCTATTGCCGATCGCTAAGTGCTAAGTGCGCTCACGACTTGTGCCGCTCGCAAAAGCTGTAAGGAAAAAGATTAGTGATACTCATTAAAACAACAATTCTAAAAGAATATTAGATGACTTCGGTTCATCTAACACAAACAACTCTCGATAAATAAGTCAACGGGATCGCCACGAGCTATCTCCTATTTTCCTAAACTTTCCGTCTCTTGGCACGCGTCTTCTAATTACCCGACCTCTCGGGACTTTTCTTCTTCCAGGAACTCTTCTTCCAGGAACTCTTCTTCCAGGAACTCGTCTTCCAGGAACTCTTCTTCCAGGAATCAAACCATACAAATCAGGTGAGGGTCAAACACTCCAACCTATTCTCCAAGAACCATCAAAAAACCATACTTCCAAAATCTCACTTCCAAGATGCGTGCCGTAGACTAGTGGACTGGCTCGCGGCTGCTGCCGACTGAGCTCACGATGTCGCGTTGCGCGGTCTTTTATAGGGAGTGGTGATACCACCCCACTTAGAGTGTTGTTTGTGCTATAGGGGAACCTCTACCATCAACTTTTATTAATAAACAAAATCAAACTTCAAAATTCACAATTCACAATTCTCAAAATTCTCAATAGCAAGCTCGTCCCTAGCTTCTATACTTTTCCCTGGATGCCACCCCACTTAGAGTGACATCATCCAATTTCCTACAGACTTCTACCAAGTCTCCTAGCTTTTCCTAAGCTTACAAATTCCAATATATCTCCAATATTCCATTCAATATTTCACTTAAATTACCCTAATTTCACATTCTAATACTTAATTTATATCCATTAACTATCTAACTAACTATAAACATTGTCCTAACCTAACTCTATCTATGGTATCTTCTTTACCATTTCGGGTTGCGCCATTTCATTGGCTGGACACCAGTATGGCATCTGGGGCATGCCGTGGTTGCCTCTTCTTCGGGGTCTGACATCATGGTGGCCGTCGCGGTATACATGGCGGCGGGCATGGTACTCGTGGTGGTTGTTACTATGGGTCGTGGAACCAGGGCAGCTGTCTTCACCGGGCAGTCATCAGGTGGTTGTCCGGGGAAGGGGGTCTTCCATCTCACTGTCTTGGGCTGCATGGGTGTCCAGCGCATCACTGTCGGGGGGGAGCTGGTCGATTGGATCAGGCAACCGCCGTTGGATGGTCTGATCATCGGTGGTGGCCTCTCCATGGTCTGCTGCGGTGGTCTGATTGGCCGGGTTAGCCAATCAGGTCCTGTCGGGGGGTTCGTCGGGGCTCGGTTCGTCAGGGTCGGCTCCAAGGGGTGTGGCTGCGACGTGGCTGGCCGGACTGGCCAACGTGTCGTGGCTGGTCTCTCGGGCGGTCGTCGTGGCAAGGGGTGGCTGTAGCGAGCATCTCCCTCTCTCGAGTGGTGGTGGCCTCTCGAAGAGTCTGATCCCGAGGCGGATGATCGATCTGGCTTCTTGGGATAGGCACCTGTTTGTCTCCGGAGTCTGGGGTCCGGTGGGCTTCTGGCTCGGGCTATCGTGGTGGCTTCATATTGATACTCTTCTCGAGACATCGGGCTTCTCCTCCATAAGGGCGTTGCTGGTTTGTCAGGCGGCTCATCGGTTTGGCATTGGGCATCAGCGACATTCGTCTTCTTGGGTTGCAATTCGGTCGGGTTCCTCTCGTAGATGTTCACCGAATGGGGTAGTCGGCAGGGCATTAGGTAGTGTGGCACGCCATCCTCGTCAATCCTTGGTTCCATGTCCGGGGGTCTGACGTATAGATCCGTAATCGTGCCTCCGTACGTGAACATTGGATTTCTTGGCGTGTAGACTTCCTTCGTGGCCTCCACGATCCATCCGTGATAGCGGCTTTTTTCATCTGGTAATAACGTGTATATCGGCCTTGTATCAAGGGTCTTTACGATCGGGGTTTCTTCTGGTGCGACTGGTGATAATTGCATTCGGCCGTCGTCTTCTTCTCTGAGTTCCGGTGGAATTTCGGGGGCAGGTTCCGTCCATATCTTTTGCTCCTCTTGCGGCACTTCTTCGGATTCCCGTTCTGATGTCGACCAGTCGCTATGGTCGTCTACAGGTCGTTTCGGGTCTACCATGGGTTCTGTTTCTTGTTCTTGTTCAACGGCCATGCTGACTTCGGAATCTCCCTCTTCTTCTTCCAGGGGTGTTCCTTCGTCGACTGGCTCGATCATATTTCCCGATACGATCATTGGTTCTGGGGTATTGGAGGTTGGTGGTGTCTCTCGTTCCGCCGCGCGTTTAGCGTCCTCTAGATCGTCTAGTTCGGCGAGTCTCCTTTCTTCATCTAGGATTTCGTCATCCCAGTGTGACAACATTCCACCATAGACTTGTTCCTCCATTCCTCCGATGACGGCCATTGCTAGTTCATCCGCGCCGTCAACGTCACACAGACTGCCGTCAAAGTATTGTACTATCACTCTCGGCTTCTTAGGTGCCGTCGTTTGACGTGCGGGTGCAGAATTTCCTCTATTCTGCTCTGGACGTGTAGGTGCTTGGTTCCTCGTGCAGTATCGTCTCGTGTGCGGGCCTCCACAATCGTAACATTCTATGTCATTTGTACGTCGGTGGGGGCCTCTCTGGTACTGCTGTTGGTCGTTGTTATTTCTGTTATACCAGCCCTGGTTGCTGCGGTAATTTCTACTCTGGCGTGGTAGGGATGGCTGATTGTCTTGCTGTTTATCTTGTTGGCGCGGCACTGGTCCTCCCCAATCCCGTTCTAACTGGGTGGCCGCGGTTATCAAGTCTTCCACGTTCGTTATTGGGTACGCTCTCAGCGTCCCTCTAAATTTTCCATTCAGTCTTCCCAATAGTATATCGGCATAATCGGATTGACTGTTTGATGGAAAGATACGCTGGCATATCTGCCATTTTCGTACCAAAAAATCTTCGACAGGTTCTTGCGCTTTCTGTTCTGTGCCATAAAGTTCCGCTCGTAATCTATCTTTAATATCGGCGTTATCATATGCCCTTAGTAGTGCGTCCGAAAACTGAGTCCAGCTGGTCCTTTCATTTGCATAGATGGCTAATCTAACCGATGCTGCCGGTCGCAGCAGTCTATGCGTTACAATGGCCCATTGATGCTCCGGGGTGCGTGTTTGGACGCAGTACTCCCGTGCTCTTCTCAAAAACAAATTCGGGTCCTCCACGTCTAATCCAGAATAGACCGGTGGTGTGGGCGCCGCCTTAATTAGGGAGCCTATGGCGTCTCCAATTGTTCCTGCAAAATATCTAATTGCGTCTATTGTTGGGTCTCGTTGTCCTGCCTGTGTCCTGAAGTTCGGCCTTCTCTGGCTTCTCGGGGGTATGACCTCTGGTTCAGACGAATCCGTGGTGTCTGATGGGGGTGCTGGAATTTCAGGACGTGTTGACAGGGGTTCAGATCTCGTCGTCTTTGCCGACATGAAATGGTCCTTTTCTATTTCTCCATATATCGGTGTATGCAGCGTAAACGTTGGGTTATACCCTGGTTTCTCGCAAAGCTGCGTACCTGCAAGTCTGCTTGTTATTATCGGTTTGTATTTCGGTATTGCGCCTTGCGCTTGTCTCTCGTTAAGCCTCATTATTCCTTCATTGATGCCCTCTGTGTAGTTGTATGCCGGACCTTCCGTTCTTCGTGGGTTCGCCAGGAGGTCCTGGCCTTCAAGCTGGCGACGAAAAGCTTCATTTCGTTCTGCGCCAGCCTGAAAGTCCCATAAGTTGGGCGCCATGTTCCCGCGGGGTCGACGCGTTGCCCCCTCTTGGTCCTCTTGGAGGGCGCTATGGAGGTCAGCTTCAGCTTTGGAGTCTAGGATTCCTGCCAGGGCTAGCTCATTGGTTGGCATGTCCAGATTCTCCTCTCCAGGGTCACTCCTTAGCTGCGTCCCCGGGGAAACGGGGGGGGGGGGGTAGTAATAGCAGCGCCGGCTGCGCCGCTGAGGGACCCTTCTACTTGGGTCATCCTAGAACGGTCCGGATCAACTCCATCATTTTTTCCAGCCGATCTGGTCTTCACGGGAGTCCTCCTGAGTGGCATCTCACCTTCTGTGGGCTTACTCGTATTTAATCCCGTCTCGGACACCTTTGTCCGTCAGACGGGACACTGTCCTATCCTTTGTTTAGTCCTACTAAACGACCACGGACCTCACCCGGTCCTCGCGGTCACTTCTTCTATCTGTCCTCTTCCCTGGACACTTAACGGACAGCGTCCGGGCACATTTTATTCGGGATTCGGGCTCAGGGGACGATCCTCTATCGATCCCCAGTTCAATACTTCGCTAAAACCTGGCCGCCAACGGAGATGGACACCTAGTCCGGGGCCTGGGACACTCGGCGGGCAGATCTTCCACAGGGATTCGGTACAGTTAATCCTCCTCTGTAGATCCCCAGTCCAGTACTTCACTAAAACCTGGCCGCCAACGGAGATGGACACCCCGTCCAGGGCCTGGGACGCTCGGCGGGCAGATTTTCCACAGGGATTCGATACAGCTAATCCTCCTCTATAGATCCCCAGTTCGGTACTTCACTAAAACCTGGCCGCCAACGGAGATGGACACCCCGTCCAGGGCCTGGGACGCTCGGCGGACAGATCTTCCACAGGGATTCGATATAGTTAATCCTCCTCTATACGTCGGGCATATTTTCCTCCAACCTTTTGCGGTGGGCTTTCGGACACTGGGACGCTCACGGCTATTGCCGATCGCTAAGTGCTAAGTGCGCTCACGACTTGTGCCGCTCGCAAAAGCTGTAAGGAAAAAGATTAGTGATACTCATTAAAACAACAATTCTAAAAGAATATTAGATGACTTCGGTTCATCTAACACAAACAACTCTCGATAAATAAGTCAACGGGATCGCCACGAGCTATCTCCTATTTTCCTAAACTTTCCGTCTCTTGGCACGCGTCTTCTAATTACCCGACCTCTCGGGACTTTTCTTCTTCCAGGAACTCTTCTTCCAGGAACTCTTCTTCCAGGAACTCTTCTTCCAGGAACTCGTCTTCCAGGAACTCTTCTTCCAGGAATCAAACCATACAAATCAGGTGAGGGTCAAACACTCCAACCTATTCTCCAAGAACCATCAAAAAACCATACTTCCAAAATCTCACTTCCAAGATGCGTGCCGTAGACTAGTGGACTGGCTCGCGGCTGCTGCCGACTGAGCTCACGATGTCGCGTTGCGCGGTCTTTTATAGGGAGTGGTGATACCGTGACAGTGGCTGCTTATCAAGGCGCTGGCGGCTGACGTCACAGGTGGGGGTGAAGCTGCTAAGGGTAGTACGGCGCGGCACTCGGCGATGAATACGGGTGGCGCCATCGAGAGCGGTAGTGCGGAGCGCGGCGGAACTAAGGGGTGCTACAAATTAAATTTTTGGGATTATATTTAGATGAAAATCTAAGTTAGAAGTACCACATTCAAAAACTAAAAACTTATATATCTCTATTAATAGGAATTTTATATAAAATAAGACATTTTGTTCCCTTAAAATATTTAAAGAATATATATTTTTGTCTTATTTATTCAAAAATCCAATATTTAATATCAATCTGGGGCTCTGCCTGTAAAACTAATTTAAAACCATTACAAAAATTACAAAATAAAGTAATTAAATGTATACACAACTTACCATTTTTAGAACCAACATTGAATTTATATAGACCAAGAAGATATCTAGACCTCAAGCATTTGTATAAATTAAAAATTAGTATATTAATACAGAAAATAAACTTAAAAATAAAAAATTCAAATATAAAATTATTAAAATCAATTAGCGTTCACCAACATTATACAAGACAATGTAATGATTTCCAAATTACCCAAATTAGATCGAATTTTGGTAAACGATCAATTTTACATGAAGGAATTATTATTTATAATCAATTACCAACGTTTCTTAAAAATATTCAAGTAATCAAAAAATTTAAAAATAAACTAACAAACATAATTCTGGAAGAATGATTTTGTTAAAGGTTTGTGAAACAGATATTTTATTGTGAAATTATTATTTTAATTTTAATATTATTTTATCTATCGTTATGGTTAATTGTATTCTACGTTGTACTATATTCCCTGTAATGAACTGTAATAGTTAGTTGGGAATAAACAATTTAATAATAATAACATTAAAAACATATATCATGTTGAAAGATTATTTATGTCACAAGAAATTGATGGTTTTGAAAATCTGTGGGTAAAAATTAAAATTAATTGTAAAATATCGTTTGCTATTGGGGTAATTTATCGCACAAAAAATAATGTTTTAAACTGCGCCCAAGCACTCGACGACTTCTTTCCTGAAATTCTACCCTCTTCTGATTATATTGCCGTTTTGGGAGATCTAAATATTGATTTCCTAAGTGTAAATACTTCAAACCCAATGCTTGAATTGATCGATACCTTTGACTTTTCACAGGTTATACACGAACCGACACGAATATCAAAGAGTAGTTCTTCCTTGCGTGATCCTATTTTTGTTAGTAAATCAGATATTGTTCTTTCGTCTGGCACTCTTGATGCTGAAAACGTCAGTGACCACAGAGTTGCTTATTGCAACATGCATGGGGGTACCTGCCGGGAGGAATGCTCAGAGATTTATTTCTTTTCGAGATTTCAAGTATTTTAACGAGGATGAGTTTTTTGATGATCTGTTAAATGTACCTTGGGACACTATTTACTATATGGCAGAAATAGATGATAAGGTTGAATTCTTTACTTCTCAACTATCGTTATTGTTTAAAAAACATATACCCCTGCGCACAGTTCGAGTAAGTAAACCACCTGCACCTTGGTTGACACCAGCTTTAAAGATAATGATGAAGGAAAGGGATAAGGCTCTTTTAAAATATAAAAAAAACAATACTCCAGAGAACTGGGAACATTACAGAAGCCTACGCAACTTCACTCTTTTGTCTGTTCGTAGGGAAAAATCTGGGTATCTACAGTTTTTAGAAAGACAGAAAAACGAAAAGAAACTCTGGCAGGGGTTGAGAACTCTGGGTGTATATTCCGGATCAAAAAGTGGTGTAAATATTCCACCTGCACTTCAAGATCCAGAATCTGTAAATAAATATTTTTTGAGCGTTTTTAATAAATCAAATAATTGTGTAAATAAAATCGCATTCTACAATGGTTCCAAACTGAATGACGACTTACATTTTAGCTTTTCAATGCAGTCCCCTGAAGAAATACAGAAGCATGTTTACAGTATAAAATCAAATGCAGCTGGAAATGACGAACTGACGTTGGACATGCTGAAACTTAGCTTGCCAGCGGTATTACATCATTTGACCCATATAGTGAATTATTGTTTAGAAATGGGATATTTCCCAAAACAGTGGAAAGATTAAATTGTTTGTCCCATTCCTAAAATTAGCAATCCATCGAGTGTCAAAGATTTGCGTCCAATCAGCCTGTTATCGGTAATATCAAAGGTTTTGGAGAGAGCTGTACATTCTCAAATAAATAGCTTCCTTTCCGAGAACAGACTGCTATCAGTGCACCAGTCCGGATTTAGGGGAGGTTACAGCACATCAACGGCACTATTGAATGTAACTGACAATATTATACGAGCGATCGATAAAAATATGGCAGTGGTTTCAGTCTGCCTTGATTACTCTAAGGCTTTCGATGTGTTGGACCATGACCTGTTATGTGCAAAACTGCATTACCTAGGCTTTGATGCAGTATCATGTCGTTTCTTTGCAAGTTATCTTATGGAAAGACAACAACGGGTACGTATAAATAACACCTTGTCCTCTGCTGGAAATATCGTGTCTGGGTCCCACAAGGTTCAATCCTGGGTCCGCTTTTGTTTCTTATTTACACCTTTGATATTTTTGATGCTGTTCAAAACTCACACGTACAGTCTTATGCTGATGACACCCAGCTTCTCCATTATTTCAGACCTGCTGATCCAGAATCGGCTACTACGGAGCTGAATGACGATCTCAATTCAATTTTGCAGTACTCAGGGGAGCACAATTTAAATTTAAATGCTGATAAGACAGAGGTTCTTCTATTTTGTCCCAAAAAACGCAGAGCAGACTTGGAAGAGAGACTAAAGTTAAAGTTGGCAGATAAAAACTTAATGTTTACAAAGTGCGCAAGAAACTTGGATGTTCACCTTAGATTTAGGGAGCATGTTAAGAAGATATTACAAAAAACTTATTTGAGAATGAAAGTATTATATGCAAACAGGCATACTCTTGATTTTAAAAGGAGAAAAAAGCTGTGCCAGTCTCTAATTTTACCTGTTTTTAACTACTGTAATATTGTGTATTATCCATGTCTTGATTTGGTATCACAAAATCGTCTACAATATGTTCAAAATGTTTGTTGTCGATATATTTTTAACTTAAAAAAGTACGATCATGTCTCTGCAAAAATTAATGATTTGAAATGGTTTAGAGTTCAAAACACAGTAAAATTACATTTTATTATATTTCTCACCAAATTAATAAGATCATCTACTCCTTTATACTTAAGAGAGAAGCTCGTTTTTCGTGATGCCATTCATAATCGCGCTGTCAGACATCAGGATCGTCTTACAATGCCCCTGCACAAGACTGCTTTTTTTCAGAGGAGTTTTACTTACATGGCTGTGTTAAACTATAATTCCCTAAGCAGTGATTATAAGAAATATAGTATTGATATTTTGCGTAAGAAATATAGACAATTACTCCTGACTGAACAGACCTCTGCACTTATTTAATTAAGTATATGAAAATAGATTTTCACTATTGTATTTGTTTTTGGGTCGTTATCAATATTTTATTAGTTGTTAAAGATATTTAAATATGTATTTGTTTCAAGGGTTTTTTTACAGTATTATTAGGGTACTGTTAGAGTATAAATTATGTATATTTTTTACTTGGTATTGTTTACTTATTTTATAAAAGTACCTATATATAGTTTATTATTTATAATTATTATTCATGTTGGGTTTTTCTTATGGTAGGAATGGTTAGGTGTAAGAGTAACTAATGTTAAATCTCGCCATTCTTACTGTATTTCTTTTTCTGAAATAAAGACGTTATTTATTTATTTTATTTATTTAAATATACCGGTTCGGGCGTGTATCCTACTTGATGGCAAAAGAAAGGGAAACTTAGGAAAACCTGAAAAAGTTACCCCGACCTCTTCGGAGATAAAAAATTAAAATATTGGCACGTTGAATAATTATATAAATAAATTAATATAAATTATAGTTATTACATAAATTGATCCGGCTAAATTTAGCTCCAGACTTAAGATGCCCGCGGAGAACATTTGCACACCGCAATAAATCTGTGAGTAATTCTGCCATACAAGTTAAGAATATAGGATGGTTGCGCTAGTAAGCCGGCCACCTCTAGTAGTCGGTCAAAAATGACTTCATTCGCTTAAAATTTGAATTTTGCGCGAGTTTAGCTTTATTTCTTACATTTGCTATATTATTTTACTTTCCAAGAACACATATATCAATGTTTCTTTATTATAAGTCGAACCTTACTTCCGTAAATTGGCGCGACAAATTATTTGTCAGTCATCGTGTCTCCAAATACAGTTTTCAAAAGCCAGTGAAGATAAAGCATGGCAATTTTAAAGGCAAGTTAAATTACTTCTATACTAGATATGTTTACTGGAGTAAGATTTTTTTTGGCAGAATATATGTTTAAATAACTAGTAACAAGTCCCAATAATAAGTATTCATTTTCATCCTTAGTTAAAAAAAATAATATGGCCGGTTATTACTGGAATTAAATTATTATAAAGTTGCTAGTGATCGGCCACTATGGCCGATTTCTGGTAAATTTTTTGAACATATATTTTGTCTATTTCAGGCTTACAACTACATATAAACAGATTCTTTCTTTGCCATCATGTACAGGGTCATTCAATCAGGACTGAACAGGGGCCTTTTTTTTTAGTTGCTCTGTATTTTTAATAAAACCAATATAGCCATCTAATTTATGGTTTGCCGTAGAATCTAAAATTGCCATTTAAAAAGCGATCTGACTTAAGACAAAGGAACTGTGGCTTAAAATTGTTGTTTTTTTAATGGAACACCCTGTATATTTTCAATTTTTATGAAACGCCTATCTTTCCTGATTCCATAAATATATAATTTGTCTATATTAGCTCAAACCGTTTTAAGATATCAGCTATCAAATATTTAAAAAGTTGTATTTATTTGAGCTTAATATGTATGGAATGCCTTGGAAAAGAAAAGCCCCGTAATGGCGTTGCATTAAAATAACGTCAGAGGAGGTGTTGGAAAATAAAGTTTTAATATGTCTACAATGCCTTGAAAAACAAAACCAGATAAATAATAATATGTCAAAGTCTAGAGTTTTTATAATATGTGTATAATGATAATAAGTAATATTACAAATTATAACTGAAGTTAATAAAATTAATAAATAGTTAATAATTTAATTGTTCAATGTGGCCCCCATCATTTTCAAAGCAGGCCCGGTAGCCCTTTTTCAGTCGGTCAAGACTTGCTGTTAAAATATGATTCTCTATCTTAAGTCTATTATTTTCATTGTTAATTTTAATTTTTATTTCCTCAATATTTTGGCTTCTATGGCGGTAAACAACATTTTTTAAATGCCCCCATAGAAATGTGTCCTTTATTGTAATATCTGGGCTATTTGGTGGCCACCTCATAGTACCATTACGACCAATCCACTCGTATCGATGATTCGAAAAATCCACAACATCACGAATTGCATGAGGTGGTGCTCCATCTTGTTGCCAAATAATATTTTGGTTTACCATTAGCGGTAATTCGTCAATGAGATTTTCAACTTCATTTTGAAGAAATTGGAGATATCGTTGGCCAGTTAATAACCCACGTTGCGTCGATTATACATTCCTGATGTTGAGAATGTTGCTTCGTCTGTCCACAGGACTTTTTTGGACAAGTCAGGATCACTATCTTGTTCTCTCATAATCATTTCTGTAACAAATTGAAACCGTAGTTCCTTTTGGTTTGCCGTCAGGTGTTGCATAGGGTGAATTCGAAACGGAATTAATTTATGCTTATTTAAAGTTCTTTGAACGGTGCTAAAACTCACTCTGTTTCTCCTTGAACCATACAGAATATCTCTTATTGCTTCCTCTATGGAATTCATTGGGTTAATACTAAAATAATTTAGTATTACACGTTCTCGGATCACGTTTCTTCCATATCTTCGTTTGCGGTCGTGTAATGACTTTGTCTCCTCAAATAAACGTTTTAAAGTCAAAATTGTGTTTAATGATACGATTCCATTTTCTGCGAAATATCTCCGCTGAGTTTCTCTTGCATTTTCCCCACTTTTATAGAAAAGTGTAGTTATCTGAAATCGTTCTTCCAGGGAATATTTTATTTTAACTAATAAATACTCTAGACTTTGACATATTAATATTATCATTTCCATGGCTTGTTTTTCAAGGCATTCCAGACAAATCGAAACTTTATTTTCCAACACCTCCTCTGACGTTATTTTAATGCAACGCCATTACGGGGCTTTTCTTTTCCAAGGCATTCCATACATATTAGGCTCAAATGAATACAGCTTTTTAAATATTTGATTGCTCATATCTTAAAAACGGTTTGAGCTAACAAATTATATAGTTATGGAATCAGGAAAAAAAGGCGTTTTATAAAAATTGAAAATATACAGGGTGCTCCATTAAAAAAAAACAACTTTAAGCCATAGTTCCTTTGTTTTAAGTCAGATCGCTTTTTAAATGGCAATTTTAGATTCTACGGCAAACCATAAACTAGATGGCTATATTGGTTTTATTAAAAATACAGAGCAACTCAAAAAAAGGCCCCTGTTCAGTCCTGGTTGAATGACCCTGTACCTACTACGATGTATTAAAAACGTACATATCACTAGGCGGCCGGATCTAAAATGAATGATAAAGTCCCTAGGGGATATTAAAGTTAGTGGCCGACTACTGGCAAAGTCATAAATTGATGATTGTTGACAAACATCCCAGTTAAGGATACACTTCTTGTATCGATTAGTGCTTCTAAGTATAGGCAGGGCCTTTTACTATCTTTGCTTGTAGTGTAGCTGTCTCTTTCATTAAATGAAATTAGTTTAAGATCCTGTTGATGATTTCGTTTTTGCTTCACATGAGAAAAGGAGTATTTCGGTGTAAGCCAGTCGCGTGGCAATTTATATGTGCGAGGGTAGGGGGAGCGTGTATGGGATTGTATGATTAGGGCGTTGTTTGAGGGGAATGGAAGTATTCGCCGGCAGGACAACTCGCCATGGGCCATATCGCCATCAAAAAAAAATAATAAAGGTTGCTTATAATATATATTTAACTTGAATTCCAATAACCCTAATTACAAATTTTATTACACACTAGTGTATTATAGAATAGGGTGCAATTAAAAATATATTTAAGTTAAATTCCAATAGCCATAAGGAAAATTTTTATTACACTCTAATAGGGTACAATTGAACATAAGGTTATTAAGGTATCACTGATGGGCTTATTAAAGGTTCTTAGTGCCTTACGTAACAAATGATCTCTTCTCTCATTATACAGCGTGTCCAGAAAAGTTCTAGACATATGGTAATTTTCTATATTGTTGATTTTACGAAAATAGTTATTTTCCTAACAAGTGCGCAAAGTGATACTTTTCCGCACGCAAGTTTAGTTGGACGAGCGACGCGTAGCGGAGTTCGGATAAATTCTTGCGTGCGGAAAAGCACTTTGCGCACGTGTTAGGAACAACATTTTTCCTACGAGCTTCATATCAAATAACAACAAAAATAAAAATATGATAATTTATTCAATAATTTTTAATTTAACTTTAAAAAAAGAACTAGGTATAGTACAACTAAAAATTACATAACAAAAAAAATAATAATAGAAGATTCAAAGATTACATAACAATAAAAAATAATCATAGGAAACTAAATTATTTGTTTATAACATTTATAACAAAGAGCAATTGCTGACATTATGCAAATTGATAGCCGATGCAGTAAGTTCATTCAGTGGGTGGTTTATGGTATGGCTTGATGAGAACTGACTTGGCGTGGAAGGACAGTAGTTCAAATAGGTCGATGAAGGTGTTAACTCAGAAGGATTTATGTAGCTTGATGAAGAAGGGCAGTTGTTCGTGGCCAATATTTTATTCGACATGTCCTTTTTTTGATTTGTCGAATCTTCAATGTAGACAGTCGTCGATTTCCAGCCTCCGAGTCGCTTGACATTAGTGATTCCTGCTCCAGAATCGGCCAACATAGTAGCCGATGAACGACGGAAACTTTGTATAATGCTTTGAATTTTTCAATTGTAGATATGCAGCTATTTCCGAAGGCATCTTACCGAATGAATCTATTCCAATACATTGAGTACCGCATGTTCCTTGTCGATACTGCACAAAAAAGCGCTTGTGCGGAGTGGATGGTTTTCGCAAATTTGCATATTTATGATAGAGTTGTAAATAATATCCCTTATTTGTTTCATTAGATACTACAAAGATTCTTGAAGTATTGTTTTTACTGTCAGGAATTTTTACGACTATCAAATTTCCTTTATCTTCTATGTGATCAACCATTATCTTGCAAAGCTCATCGCGCCTGCAAGCACCGGCCAACCCAGAAATGGTGTCGACTTTTATTAGAAGGTAAATTTGATCAGGTGCTTCTTCCATAAATCTGGAAACTTCAATTTTGTCAATAGACCATTTAAGAACATATGATTTTGACAAGAAGTATGACCTAAACTTGTGACTTTGCCCCCCAGCAAATATAGCCGTTGTCAAATATGTAATGGTAATTTCATGGCTTTGACATAAACTTTAACCTAAATTTGTCAAATTTGCCCCCCAGCGACGTCATCCTTAAATGGTCAATTGTCCCTTTGTTGCGGCACCAGTATTCAAAATGTTTGTATTGCTTATCGTATTTTTCTTGGGATTTAGCAGGCAATAAATTTAAATTTGCAGAGTTTGCGGCCTCTAGAATGGAATCTGGTAGCTCCTTGTCAGAGCTGCTCATTTTAACAGCGTTTATAATTTTTGAGGATTTGATGGAAAGAAAAGTGTCGGTGTTTGTAGATTCTTGTTGACATAAAAACGGAGGAAAAATCTGAATCTGAAATACGAATATCGTGAATTACGATTAAAGCTGGATTTATAAACTTGAAGCCGGCGTCGGCGCTCGCGCTGGCGTGGGCGCTGGGAGTTAAACAAGTAATAGAGTGATTTATAAACTTCGTCGGCGTTCGCGCTGGCGCCGGCTGGCGTTCGACATAAACCATCTTTATCTTTCCAGCGCCGGCGTTCATAGAAAATCCGTAGCGCCGCGTCATAACCAATGGGATTTTAGCATTTCTGTCAAGTCATCGTTGGCATCTGCCAAACTGTCAACGGCCAATCGTCATTTTAATTTTACTACCCCTAAGACACCAAGTAACTTCTTCTGCCTTGCTAAATCAATTTATTTAACTCTTTCTTTTTGTTCTAATAACTGGCTAGAGAAAACACCACTAAGAATACAAACTAAAAATGTCAGAACTGTCAGATTATGTTTTTGTTTGTCAACACTGCAAACGCGAACGCCAAGTTTATAAATGCCCACTATGCATATCTAAGACGAGTGCTGGCGCCGACGGGCGAGAGTTTATAAATCCAGCTTAAAAAGGTAAAAGAGAATACACTTGCAACGGCTTCGCACATTGCATAAAATTGTCTGCAGCTACTAAAATAAATATAAATATTCCCTGTCAAGGAGATTTTTGAATAGTGCTACTTTTCCGCACCCGGTGCGGATAAAAATCTTATTCGCTCTAGTGCGGAAAAGTGTAACTTTGCACACGGAAATGCGTGCGCAAAGTACTACTTTGCGCACGCTCGTAGGAAAAAGTTATTCTTTATAAAAATTCTGCTTAATGCGCAAATAATATTGACATAAAAAAACTTAAGATATCATCTACAGGGGGCAAGAAAATAGAGAAACACAGAATAATGTTAAGAGGGAAGTACCCTCAATTTTTATTTTAGAGCAAATTGTTATAAGAAAACTTTACCAAGGACTAGCAATTACATGATAAAAGTGATCTAAAAACAGATAGTTTAAAGTGAAAAATTATGTCTCCACATGCCTCCCTTCTTTTTCTATGCGAACTATAGTACGCCTTGTAATTTCTCTTACTGTCGCCCGTATCATATTGGGAGTGATTTATTGGACACAGTTTGTTATTACTGCTTCAAGATGGTCAATATCCTAAAAAGGTCTATGTTTATACACCACCAACAATTTTGGGAGCATACCACGCCGTTGGAAGTAAACACGGCTTCATCTGTAAATAATATTTTTGTTGCAAAAAAAGGATCAACTTCACACTCGCCTTGGAACCACGTTGAAAATAGGAAACGGGATTCAAAATCTGTAGGAAGAAGCGTGTTAATGTATTTCGGTTTATATGGATGAAATTTATTTATTTTTAAAATATTACTAGCAGTAGACTTCTTGACGTCAACTGGAATAGTTTTTGACAATTTTCTTAAAGACATTTTCGGGTCTTCGATGACCGCTTTCATTACATTGAATTGCTTTTCTTCTGTTGTGGACCATTTGTTGTGTTATTTCTTAAATACATTTTCGGCGGAACCAGTAGCTTTAAATTTATTCATTACGTTTGCTATAGTGGCGCTACATACCATTTTGTCAGGGTGTCTAGCATTAAATATGAGTGCGGCTTCCCTAATGGGTTTATAGTGATCTCCGACGATAAGTACAATTTCTATTTTCTCCTGCAGCGTTAACTTTACAACCATGACGAAACAAACGAAATGTTAATAAGTCGAAAAATAGTAAATGATTCTTGACTAACATGTCAATATTCGTTACTATACCTAGTATTGCACATAGTCGTTGCAAAATTGTTGCAGGTAACTGTTAAAGAAATAAAATAAAAAAACATTTTCCAAAGGCTATTTGATTAAATGTAAATTAAAATTTCAACGAAAAATTGTATCTGACCACGTTTTGTAGTCCTTAGTAAAGTTTTCTCATTCGCTCTAAAATAAAAATTGAGGGTACTTCTCTCTTAACGTAATTCTGTGTTTCTATATTTTTTTGCCGCCCTGTACATGATAACTTAAGTTTTGATATGTCAATATTATTTGCGCATCAAGCAGAACTTTTTATAAAGAATAACTTTTTTTCCGTCAAATCAACAATAAATAAAATTTCCATATGTCTAGAACTTTTCTGGGCACGCTGTATAAATACTCACATTTTTGATAAGGGCTTTGGCATAGTTTAAAGAATATAATATCTTCAAATTATGGCTTTAGCATATTAAGAACCGTGATTTTGATAATGGACGCGAAAATATTGAGTAAAAGGGGAAAAGAAAATTTTTTTGAAAATGGTTATATTAATGTTTTCGATGCTTTAAGTAAAAGTGACGGTGAGGTAAAATTTTGGAGATGTTAGCGGAGAAACATATGTATTTGGCCACTCAACAGAGTTACCTGTTAGTAAACTTCAAACAAAGACGTTCTGAAGTGTTTTTTTCCATGAACATTATATCTTAGCTCTGAAAACAAACAACAGGTCTGTTCGTTTTCTCAAGTTTCGAATATTGTGGCACAACAAGTTAAATCTGTGTTTGATAAAGCTTCAATTCCAACAGTAACGAATTACAGAATTGTTCAGTTAATAAACGCATATTATGACAGTTATCGTAATTTTATGAAGTCCTTTAAGCGTGATAAGGAAAAGGAAAAGCTTAAACCGAGAGTTGAAGATTAAAAAAAAATCTTTTATACTGTTTGATGTCTCTGCATATAAGTGCAAAATAACATTAGATAATTGCCAAAAGGTCACTGAGGTTGTAACTGTGAAAAAGCAAGAAGGATACCCATCATTGAACTAAAATTCTTGTAGTTTCAAAGAAAGCATGGCATAGGTAAGATTGGAATTGTGGACGTAAAGGAAAAAAAAATTGCCCAAAAACATGAAAGGAAGTTGGTTGAACATAAAAGAAGTCAGAAATCAGTCCACTAGTAATTTATTATCACAGCCGCTTTGTTCAAAAAAGACAGATAGAGAAACTCTCCTACCAAATGAGTTAAACTCTGATTCGTGTAAACAAATTGAAGATGACAGCGATGAAGATTTCGAAGAAGTGCTGCCTGAAATTAAATCACCGTGGCTTTGGGTTATTAGAGTAGCTGCAGCTGACGCTTCAAGTGTATTGCAGGATCTTAGTATTGTAAGTGATAATGACCACACCCAGGTTGTTGACAAAAATAAACTTAGAAGGGAAAAATGTGTTAACCGCTCAGAACTTCAAAATCAGAACAAAAACAAACATAACCCAATTCATAGAATATATTTTGACGAGAGGAACGATACCACTCTCATGATTGAGGAAGTAAACTCAACGCAGTTTCGAAGAACCATAAAAGAGGAACATTACTCAATTTTACAAGAACCAGGTTCTGTGTACGTTGGTCATGTTTCACTCTCTCCTGGACCTGAGCTGGATTTTCTCTTCATGAACTGAGCGTAATTGGATGTGATGGCACGGTTACTAATACGGGGTGGAAGACGGGTGTTATTCGCACAATTAAAGAACAAGTTAAAAGACCACTACAGTGGGGGGTATGTCTTTTACATTTCAATCAATTGCCTTTTCGGCATTTGTTTCAAACTTTAGATGATGAAACGACTAGACCAAAATCATTTAGTGGTCCGATTGGTACTAAGCTCAGTAAATGTGAGAAACTCCCAGTGATAAATTTTGACAGTGTTGAGTGTGAGATTCTAGAAATTGACCGAAAAATTTTAAGCAAAGATCAACAGCTGGACATAAGTTACGCTATAAAACCAGGCAGCTGTCCTGAAGATTTTTCTGTTCGTGAAGCTTTGCCACGCAAGATGGTCAACAACGACGAATAGAGTCCTGCGATTGTATTTAAGTATAGAAAACCCAACAGATTAACACAAGATATTAGTTTCTTTTATCCTAAAGTTATATGCCTATATGGTTTCATATCAAGAAAAGTAAGTACTTTACTAATGATCCAGAACATGTTTTTGAAGTTATAAAATCGTCAAGATTTCTGCCAGAAAAAGGGTTCAAAGTCATTGACCCAGTAATTAAGAGAAACACATTTTTTGCCCATCCAGAAAACTTGCTTTTGCCTATCATACTAGATAAAAGGGATAGTTGGGTTTGGTTTCAGAAGAATTCTAATGGCTAGAAACTTATCTTCTAAAAGACAGTCAATCAGAAATTTTCAACCACCCAAGATTCATTGCCTGGCTACAGACTACATAGGAATCATTGACTGGAACACCACTACACTTTCACCACCACCTTTAGAAAGAGAGAGCGAAGAGTAACGGATACAGAGATTGGATCAAAAGTCAAATCAGGTGAAACGGCGGCATGTCAAACTCAAGTTGAACGATGCGTGAAGCTGGTAACCGAGGTGTCACAAAAAGTCGTCGGCTTTAATTCCAGAAAACTACACTTTTTTCAAGATCTGCAATGCCAAGTTTTTCAAGCAAATCTATAAATTTATTATACAGGGTAACTCATGTAGTAGATATGACATTATCGACAATTTTTTTTAAATGTAAACCCCTATATTTTAGTTCAGATCTGTAATTTCCAAGAACAGCTGATTTCAAAAACATAACACACTTAGGTCCTAAAGTTAATAGTTTCGTAGCTACGGGGTGAAAAAAAATATTTTTTTAAAATTGCTTTTAATTTAAAAAAATTTAAAAAAATGAAATAAGCTATTTAATTAAGTGTTGAAATTGTCCTCCTTCTTGTCCTTGGCAGTACCCCAAGCGATCAGTAAACTCTTGTTGGACTTTTATTATGGTTTCTTTTGAAATATTCCTGCATTCTGTTGTTATTCGATTTTTTAAATCGTCAATATTGGCAGGTCTTATTTTATAAACAACATTTTTCAGGTGACCCCACAAGAAGAAGCCCAGTGGTGTAAGGTCTGGAGACCTAGGCGGCCATTCAATAGGCCCACGTCTTCCAATCCACCTGTTCGATTGACATAATGGTGCACTACTGCTGCATAATGTGGAGGTGCGCCGTCTTGTTGGTACCACAAATTTTCATCTAGAATTGCAGGATTATTTCTACTCGTATATAAGTTAACTAGCGTAGGGATAAGAAAGTCTTGAAGAAACTGAAGGTAAATGCCCGTTTACATTGTTGTCAAAAAAATATTGCCCAATAATTTTGTTCTTCACTATACCCGCCCAAACATTAATTTTTTGAGGATATTGAGTATGATGCTTACGCATCCACCTAGGATTTTCTTGTGCCCAATATCTAAAGTTTTTCGGGTTTACTTCACCATTTAATTTAAAAGTAGATTCATCCGAAAATAGAATATTTTCAACAAACAAAGGATCTGCGTTACATCTTTCCATTAATATTTGACAAAACTCCATCCTACGATCTGGATCATTTTCATTTAACTCTTGAACCAGTCGGATTTTAAACGGGTGCCCTTTTTCTACCGTTAATAGGTTATGGACGGTCATAGCAGCCGCCTCATGATCTATGCCAATCTGGCGGACGCTGTTATGATGATCTTCTTCTATAGGTGGGTCAGTCTCAAATAAGTCCTTCCTTTTAAGGAAAATATTTTTGAAAATAGATAGTTGAATAACTTTAATATTTTGCAGAATTCGTTGAATATACTTGTTTCGAAGAAGGAATTAAGTATCAGCAGTGCACTTTTTCCAATATTTAGCAATTTATAACTAATTTCTGAAAGTAACATAATGTGACTTTGTCACATATGTTACTTTCTCCTAAATTAGGGATGTATCACATAAATATCAATAATTTGAAGTAAGAATATTATACAAAATACTTTATTACAGTAAAAATAATAAAATGAACATAAAAATAATTGGTAAGACCTAATCAAAACAAGAAAAAAATTAAAGGTAACTCAAGTGACATTGGTAACTTATGTGACTAATGATTTAGAAATTATAACTTCGTTTAATCTGTTGCCAATCTTCTTCCTTAAAGACAATAATACGGTCGGTAGCATGCGTCGGCTTATCAAGATTTTTAAATTTTATGTCTTCTATTTTATACCAGAGTTTGTCTTCTTTATTTGGCCATATAAATTTGTTATCCCCAATTTTTTTTAAACAGTTCACTTGATATGAAGGTGGTTCTTCAGTGGTATCAATTTGGGTGATAATACCTGGATATAAAATCTCGTCATATGAAGTAATAACCCAATTGCCGATTTTAACTTCGTCATCATTATTAATCTTGGACTGTTGCGAATTTTCTTTGGACAAAAGAGTCACCGTTTTCATGCCATAACAATCATCAACAACGGGTAATTTTTTACAAAAGCATGAGTAATCTCTTATGAAAATAGTGTCCTGTTTTTCCAAAGAAACAACCTGGTGTGATTTCATAATCCCAGGAACTTTTTTAACTAAGACGCCTTCTTTTTCTTTGTCCATTAGTGTAATATTATTTTCCGCGATTAAATACATTTTTATTGTAGACAGTTTTTGGACTTTGTCAATTAATGACTTTGCGTCAGTTATGTCATTGCCTTTAGCGACCAGATTATCGCTAATTCTTTTTATTCCTGCACCCAGTCCATCTGGTGCCCCTTTCCCATGCGATGCTTCCGAGTAGTTCCAAGAACCATACTTAAAGCCCATTTTGTGAAAAAAGGTTTTAAAAAAGTACAAGTTATCTTTATTTTTGTACTGAGATGCTGGACCGTCGCTAAAGAAGTGGACCGTTTCAATATTTTTTTCTCGAAGCTCATCTAAAATTGGCTTGAGATGAGCCCATATAGCTGCTGGATCGTGCCTTCTGGAATCCGAAATAGTACAGTATGCCTTATGTGTAGCGTTTTCTAAATACACTATAACCGTGTGAAGAGAAACTTGTTTGTGGGACGCTCCAAAATGCATAGACTGAATCTCTGAACTTAGTTTACAACTATAATTTTCAGAAAAGTCCATATGGATA
Organism: Polydrusus tereticollis; assembly: GCA_963920685.1. Lineage (NCBI taxonomy): Eukaryota > Metazoa > Arthropoda > Insecta > Coleoptera > Curculionidae > Polydrusus > Polydrusus tereticollis. Next base: position 30,163,735 of record OY987336.1, read on the forward strand.
GCTGCTTCATCATAGCATAACTCGTTTTTACATATTGTGCTTTGTTTATATTGGTGCCGGTGACGATACACATGGGGACAAAATTGAAGTTTAAATTCTAAATTAAATATCGTAGTTAACTCTGAAAGATTTCCCTCCTTTATTACCTTTACAGTTTTTGAAAGTTGTACTGTTTTCTCATTTTTTTGGATTTCACTTTTTTCAATTTGCCATTCCATCCACTTCACTGTCTTGTCTAAATCAATAGCTTTAGTAATCACCTTTTTATCCTTACAAGTCTTGCACTGATTGGTCATACATTGTAAAGACTCTTCGGTACAGTTTACCAAACTACATAGGCCTTCAAGATTGTTAGAATTTATCATCCTCTCACGATGTAACGTATTCAGTTTCATTTGCAGATTGTCATGCTTTTTGCAAAGGCACGTATCCCTATCGGACAATTTGGCGCGTACTACCCAGAATGGACGTAGTCTACAAAATGATGCAAAGCTAATTTGTGTTTTTGTTTCTTGAAGAAATTTTTCATGTAGGATCTTCAAATTTTCAACAAGCAATCTTTTTTGTTTCTTTACACCTCTGAATGTTATCGTCTGTTTTTTCCCCGGTGTTTGGACGCTATTATCGTCTCTAACGAAAAACTGTTTTATTTCTAACTGTAATTTCCTAAATCTTCTTCTTCCTGTCATATTTTTTTTCGGATCAGCCCAAACTCCAAGTTTCTTTCTAGCGAGTTTCTGTAACTTATACTTCTTAATACATGGCGTGTCAAGAATATTGGCAATTTTTTGTTTAAACCTTTCATTATTAGAATTTTGGTAGGAGCTTTGCAGTTCGTGCACAACGCTGCTATGAAACAAGAGATTTCTCTTAACTGTCTTAGGAAGCGGCGGTGTAGCTGCTAGTTCAGTATTTAATTTACTCAAAGGAGAATTCGAAGTTGAAACATTAATTTTAATGTTTTTCTGTCTCAGTCGATGTAATTTGGTTTTATATTTAGAAACTTTTGTTTTAGCCTTTACAAGATCCTTTTCTAATATCTTAATACGCCGATAAGCTGAACTTCTATCTTTTCTGACCTTTTTTCTTCCCCTTAAAACATTGGCTGGTTGTGCCTCATTATTTAATGGTGGCGGTGTATTTGGTGGAGTAATTGCCAAAGTTCTTTCAAGTACCTGCCGTTGCTGCTTTCTTCTCTGACGACTCTTTCTTTGCCGTTCTTTCCATTCTTTGCGTTTTTGCCTTTGTTCCCTTTCAGATAAATCACTAATAGATTTATCGATTTTTAAGTCTCTCCGCTTTTGAGCGGTTTCTCTCATTTTCTTGAGATACTTGGCACGTTTTTCTGGATCAGCATTTACCCGCTCCCTGTACCGTTTTTGCTTTTCGGCAGGTGTGAGTGCCATTTTCTGCAATAAAATATTGCTTTTTAATTAAACTGGAACACAAGAAATGATTTGTTGTCACAAAAGTTATTACGGTCACATAAGTTACCATTCGACCGGTAACGTATGTGACGGTAACTTATGTGACAAATCTGCATTTTTCATGTTGCTACTTTAATCTTACATAAGCTGGCAACGTTTAAGATTCTCCTGCCAGAAGCATGAAGTTTGTAGGTTAGGTTTACTACGATGAAGTTTAGATAACTTATATAATTTGTTAATTATTATAGTAACATATGTGACTAATAATAAACATACTTACCCGTTTTCGAAGATAAAACCTTATTTTTCTAATATTACAATCTAAATAATCAAAATTTGTCAGCTGAACCGGTTTACACACTGTCTTCGGTTGTCTTGGAGAAAACACCTAACTGGACCAGTGTTGTCATTTCTCATCGAATTAAAATTAAAGTTAGAGTAACTTATGTGACTTAAATTGTGGTTACAGCGATTTAACCTTTTTTAATAGGTAACATTTTGACATAAAAAATAAAACTGCTATACAAAAACGAAGAAACATACTGCCTATTTTAAATTGATAAATTATATTTATTAATTTTTAAATACTTATTGCCTAAAATTGTATCGCTAGTTATGACGGCGAGTTGGTTACATGTAACTTATGTGACATTTTCATAGGTTTTCAAACTTAAAAAAAAAACTGCAGATTTTTTTTTTATTATAATTAAGTTTCTGACATCCTTTAATAATTAACTAACGTATAACGAAAAATCACGATATTTGAACATACATTTTTGAAATAATAAATGAATACGCCAAAGGAAGGACTTATTTGAGAATTAACCAGGTAGTCAATAAAATATTTAATTTTTTATCATCTGGAATAGCTGGACGGCCTTTCCTGGGAAGATCTTCCACAGAACCCGTTTCTCAAAATTTTATTTCAAGTTTACTCACAGTTGATCTAGTGATTGGTCTTTCTGGGTACTTAGCGTTGAACAGAATGCAAACTTCTTCTTGGGTATGAATCCTATCACCATATCCAATCATCATAAGAATTTCTATTCTTTGTGTGCGAGATAAACGTATAGTAACTAAATATTAAAATTATTTTATCAGGTACTTCTACTAAACTTACTAGAAGAATTCAATATAATGACAGCATTATGTCATTACCTAAATACATAGTTACATAAAAATGTATCTTAAATAAAATTATTTGTTCTACCAAAATATTTTTTTTCACCCCGTAGCTACGAAACTATCAATTTTAGGCCCTAAGTGTGTTATGTTTTGAAATCAGCTGTTCTTGGAGATTACAGATCTAAACTAAAATATAGGGGTTTCCATTTAAAAAAATCGTCGATAATGTCATATCTACTACATGAGTAACCCTGTATAATAAATTTATATGTCAAAATATGCGCAATTAAAGATTATTATATACGTGTCCAAGAATTTTTACGAAATGTTTTTAGATTATTAAATAACGGATTTGTTCCTTACTTATGTACACACTGTATACTGAAATTTTACACAATCAGAATTTTGTTTCAATAGAAATTTGTCAAATTTTGTGAAGAATGTATGTTTTTTTTTAAACGTAAAACGTTAATAATAATTTGTAAAATGTATTATTTTTTGCTTTATTTATCTTTCCCATACTTTCTTCAACTAGAACATGCCTATAGCTCCTTGTTATAGAAGTTAATTTATTTGATAATGAATTGCATTTACCTACGGCGAGGAAATCGTCGCGAGAATCGCCCGCCAACGTCGGCAATTGCGTGTGACTAGTGTGATTCGCTCACGCCGACGATGGCTGGCGCTATCGAGACGAGTATCACGCCCGTATAGACTCGCTTTCGCTTATTAGAATGAATGCTTTAGATTTAAGCGTGTAAATCGTCGCGATTCCCTCGCTCGTGTAGATGTACACATTGTGTACGAGCGGAGAAGAAACGCCGTACCGTACACTCATGTTCGATAGATACAAGTTTATAAGTGCTGTGCTAATAGTGTGCTTTTCACAGGTGATATACACAGACGCATATTCATATCTTTTTTGAAAATTTATTTTAAATGAAACTATCCAGTAATTAATCTGCTTTGCAGCATTGGATGTACCCAAAAACGACGATTACTTCAGCGGTTTCTGCACCGGTAAATGCATAATGCAGCAACAGAACCAATTTGAACGACATCTATTTTAATTAAAAGCAAAATTATTGTTCCGAATGTACCTACTTGGACCGTTGCGATTATCTCGCGCTCGTTTCATGTTTTTGCCGGGCGTTCAAATCGTCGCAAGTTTATCGTCGCGAGTGTGTCGTTGCGATTTCCTCGCTCATGTAGATGTACACTTAAAGCAATTCTTAATATATTACATTTATGGATTATACATTTTTCGGATTTTAGCCAATACTCGCCATAATATTTTTCGTGGGTGCAGATCACCTCCGGACCTACACACCTGTACCTATATGCTCTTTGGTAAATTATGGTAAAACCAGAAAACCTGTTCTTTTAAAAAAGTCTGAATTAAATGGACGTTTAAATTCCCAAAATGTAATTAAAAGATGCGTCAATGAATTTTTGTGCTGAAAGGAATTTTATATGTCTATACGGTTTATTCGCGAACTTTGTACCACGTTGGTCATCAAAGGTGACGCTTCACTTTAGGAGTAATATTCTAAGGGCATGCTCCACTGTAAATATTTTTAAATATACAGGGTGTTTCACAAAAGCGGGACAACTTAAGCGTAAATATTTTGAAATGGGACACCCTATATTTTTTACCCGAAATAAGTGCCCCACTTTACTGTTTATACCGGGTGTCCACGGAAGGTGACTCGCCCCTATAACTCTTTTGTTTTTAAAGATAATGGAACGACATTTAGAGGATTCGTATGCGACATAAAACTGCATTTTTTGACGGGTGATTCAACTTTATAGAACTTCCGGTTTTATCGAAAGTGGCATAAGCTTTCGATTTTTCAATAAGACGCCTGGTATATTTTTACTTTCTTTTAATCCATATGACATTCTAAGTACAACCATGTGTCACTTGTCACTTTTGGTCATAATTTTTTTAATTTTTTTTAAATTTCATTTTTTAATCTAGAAGGCTATGAATACGTTAAAATTACTAATTTCAGTCCTAACATCTTTGACAAAATACAACTTTACTGTTTTCGGTCAAAACCTATCTGCTCTGTCAAATTAAATTTTGAAACCTGTATTACTCATTTTTTTTAAATGGTAACATGGTGGCTCGTCGAGTTAGGAAAAAAGAGGATTTTATTACGATTAATTTGATATCACACACTATTAGGTTAGAAACAAATTTCCTTTAAAAAACTGTAAAAATGTTACGTTATGTACGCGACTTTCCTAAAATAAAGCGCCTTTTGAGAATAAAATAAGATTAAATCGAGTAGCCTGTGACCAACACAACTGATACAAACAGAAACGTTAAAGGCGGGGACGCACTTGAGGATGAATCCGAATGGGGCAAGCCGAGGCCGAACCAAATACCTCGTGTTGTCAAAATTTCTCCTTCGCATGAGGCAACACGAGGCCGTATGAGGCGTGCTCAGTACCCAGGCAGCAGAAAGACGTCGTATCGACGTCTTAGTAACGTCAGGACCAACCAAAATGACGTCTATAATGACGTTGCATGACGTCCTACTGACGGGAGAAAGTCTCGTCGAGTGACGTTAATAATTACGTGTAATTACGTCATTATTGACAATATACTGGACCTAACATTGACGTCCTAATTGCGAATTATGACGTAAATTGAACGTTGCAGGATCATACTTTAATAAGGGAAGCTTCCATAATTTTGTGTTGTCGGCTTAACGGAACGTGTAATTTATTTAAATTGGCAGTTTAGAAGTTCACAACGTTGCCCGACTTTGTTTTGAAATCGACGATACAATACGTTGGATAACGTCCCATATGGCATAAGATTATCTCAGAACATTACAAGAACTTTCAAAAAAGAATAAATGATTATTCCTTTAATAGGCTCACAATATCTAATCTTCCACCAGGAATATTCCTACAATACCGAAATGTGAGAAATCTACAAAATTCCAGGAATATTCAGATAGAACATTTCAAGAATAATTAAAATAAATATTAGGAATATTCAAATTAAAATACTACAAAATTCGTTGAACATTCCTAAAATATAATAATCCGTAATCCAAAAAAGACCATATTTTCCATTTTTACACCAACGCAAACTTTCGATGAAATCTCTATGGTAGAGCTGAAAGGCATCTTCTAACGGCGAAATCAACATTTAAAATGCCTTATATTCTGTAGGTAGAAGCTCGGGTAGAAGTAATTAAGTATTTTTTAAATTTTAAATAAAAAAGTAGTTTTTTAGTGCTGATTTTTTAATGAGTTAAAAAAATATTAGTATTTATACAAATTCTATTAGTGGTCCCTCGATCTTGCCAGTGTCTTTTTTTTATTCTCTATTTTGGTTTGGAGGGGTAAATACTGGTTTTACCCTTTAAAGTTTGTGGTTTCTTTCCAACTTGAAGTATTTCTAGTAAAAGAAAAAACTATGAATGAATCAATATAGGTATCTTCCATTGTATATAATGAAAGAACAGTTTCGAAAAAACATATTGTTGGACTCGTTTATAGATCTAACTTAATACCATAAAATATGAGCAAACAAATTTGAATCTAAAGAACTCTTCTATTGACCCTTGAGAAAGTTTTAATATAAAATAAAATGTTGACAGATATATAATTAAGTCACTTTGTTCCTTCCCTCATTTATCTTATATTTATCCTGAAAACAAAAAAAAACACAGTCCAAAGTCGCAGCCTCGTCAAGTTTCCTAATGTTTATTATATATAAACTTAAAGGTTACATGTTCGGCCCTTATATGAGCATAATATGTTCATTACCTATGTGTTTGTTTTCTTTTTAATTATTTGTTCTGCATGTTTGGCCTGATAATGCCGATATAAGAGGCTGAAACATGTAACCTTTAAGCACAGATAATATAGCTATATCTCTGTGCTTTAAGTTAATATAGTAAGCCTAAGGATATTTGATGAGACTGCGACTTAGTGTTGTTTTTTTTTGGTTAATAAAATAATGTCTCTTTAAAAATGGACTACTTCTTGAACCTGATTTTTAAAAGTTGCAAAATAGATATACATACTTAACTTGGTGAACTAAGGCTTACCTGTGAAGGCTTAGTTTTCTCAAATGGTTATTTGCCCTTATGCCCACTTCTGCTATAAAGTTGCATTATTTCCTGCTGTAAACATTTCTGTTTGTAAAGTCTGTTAAATTAGTTCCACCAATTTTTCTTAAGTTTTCTACCTAAAATATAAAAGGTATAAGTAAATGGAAGACAATGGTAGGTATGTATTAAATGAGATCTTTGCCAGCGAGAATTTCGTTAGCATATTTTACACAAGTATTTACTTACCAGTATTTTAAATATTTGGTCATTTGCCAGTTCTCTCTAATAATAATTGTTCATTTTCTCTTCTCCATTTATTGGCAACAAGCTAAATAAGTCTAAAGTTGCATCGTCTAACCGATTTTCCAAAACATTGGCTGGTTCCTTTAACTGGTTTTTTAATGTTTATACTTCGTTATATATTATACGTAGGTACTCGTAATCTCACACCTATTAAAATCAAAGAGGATAGATTAAAATCAAGTTTAATAATCACACAAAACCAGAGATAAACTAAATTAGGTTAGGTTCACCTAACCTATACACGGCATACACATATATTCGGCTTTCTACTAGATTTAGGCATTCAAACAAACAAAAATATGAATATCAGGTATTTACCTGTTATCAATCATTTCCATCCACAGGTGTATATAAAACATGAACTTTGGGAATAAAGTATAAAAAATTAAACCACATACGCGTGGCTTGTTTCGGGCAAAGTCCGGCAAAGAGAAAAGAGATCGGGGCGATCAGGGTTGCACGAAAATCACGAATAGCAATAAATTTAGGCGTTATCTCTGTTCCACCTACCGCAACCGACAAAGAGCAGACCATTTAATAACTGGTCGAGCACGTCGCACTGTTCCGCCAATCAAAATGTTCGGTTGAAGACGTTCATAGGATGGCGGGAAATTCAAAATTAATATTTTAGGTCAATCATAAAATAAAAAGTCACTTTAAAAAGGCAGTTTGTGACAAATCATTTTAATTACGATGCTTGTTAATACTATATAATTTTGTAAATTCTAAATTTGATTAGGATTACTGTAGTCCCGTAACGTCACACAAGTTATGTAAATGATATAATAAACATATAGCGCCAAACACCAGTATAGTCACTCAAACTTCAAGAACTAAAAGAAAAATCATAGAACAATTTAAGAACATTCTTTAGTGGAATATTTAAAACCTAATATTACCATATTGTTCAAAATAAAATGTTTCTGCAATATTCATAAATGAATGTTCTCAGAATAATAATTTGTGAATAATACTTTTAAGCATTTTTCAAGAATCTTCCCAGAAACTGACGAATATTCACAGCCGCTTTGGAAGCTTTGTAGAATATTTGTAGAAAATATGGTGCTATATGGGGTCAGTACCCATACGTTACGTTAATCCCGTTATATAACGTTAATTTACGTCATGGTTTGGTACATAAAACTTTTCGAACTTGGTAGGTTGGAAATCGACGATACAAGACGTCAATTAACGCCCTTTTACGACGTCATTATTTGTTACGTTATGCGACGTAATAAAATGACGTTATGATACGTTATATTTTAGCCCCTCGACGTAAATCACGTCAATATGACGTCATATTGACGTAATATGACATCAGTCTGCTGCCTGGGTACTGCTCAGTGTTTGTTCGGCGTGTGTTGTATACAAATAATAATAATAATACAATTAATGTAAAATATATATAAAGACACAGAAATTGTTTAAAAAAATGTCAACAAATAATACCGTATTAATAAATACCTCGATTGCTTGTGTTAGTTTTATTATGATTTTGCACAAATTGTCAAAAAAGAAAAATAAATAGGCAAAGCGTTTCTGGTCATCCCAGCTATATTTGAGAAGACGGCGTCTAAATCACATTAATAGTACCTACCTACGTTTTTATTAAATGATCTTTTGATGGACGATGCGATGTGACAAATTTAAAAATTTCACTAGAATATCGAAGCAGGATTTTTATTTTATTTTAAATAATATTAAGCACAAAATATGTAAAAAAGATACTCGGTTTCGGAAAGCAATTCCACCAGAGGTACCCAGCATGTATAAGCGTTTTTTTATTACCTACCTGTTCCAGTTCCGTAGCTCTTTTTGCTCTGTTCTTTTATCCCTTCTATACCATCCTTTTAAACTTTCAATATTTTTGGCAGGGTTTACTTTGATTTTCAGTTTACTCCATCTTATCCAGCTGAGCAGATAACGTTCCGTTCGTACTTAGCTTAATTTCTTCAATTTCTTTTGTAAAATTGGGGCAATTTCCGTCCATGCATCTTCCTTTTCTAGTTTGTTATAGTAACAACTATTTCGGGGATTCCAAAGCACATCTCTTCTTCTAAATTCTTCGATTAAACTTAAACATACTTCTTGGCTCCACTTCATTGCATACAAATTATTAAAAGACAAAGTAATTGAACAATTTAAATGCTACTAAATATATTTATTTGAGCGTGTTCTCTGCCTCGCCTAAATAAAAACACGTCCAGGCTGAGCACGAATTCCTTTGACGGACCGACATCAGATGGCTCGGTCTGAGGCTGTTCGGCGCACGATTTGAGCATATTGCCGCGCCTCGGAGCACCGTCCATACTTGTTGCCTCATTCGGATTCGTGCTCAAGTGCGTACCCGCCTTTAGTTGTCTTGTGAAAAATTGACAAGTCAATATCTTACGGAACTTCGCTTCTGCAATAGTAAATTAGGTAATTATTGTGTACGTTATTGCTTAAAAATCATGGAAAATAATAATATTTATACAAGGAGCGAAAAAGTTGATATAAGTATGTTATTAGTTTTTGGAGAGTGTGGGCAAAACTCAACCGATGCTGCACGTGTTTACGCACAGAGATATCCTGAACGCTGTCACCCAACCCGGCATTATTATCCAAAACTGGATCAGGAAATGCGAAATGAGCCTGATAATAATGAAAACAATCCAATTATTGTGAATGAAGAAATAGAAATAAATGTTCTGGCATACGTACAAGTGAATATCAAGTCTTCTGCCGGCAATATTTTAAATAAACATAAATACCAACTACATCAGCACCTGTACCCAAACGATAATGAAAGGAGTCTTGAGTATTGCAATTGGTTCTTAGGAAAATATCTGTAGGATAATACATTTCCATATAAATTCTTTATACTGGCCGTTTCACTAATTTGGGACATTTCAACAGAAATAATAAGCGATAGGTAACGGTTTGGTTTCAACTGTTGGGTTGGGATTTTAGGGGACAAAATTTTAGGCCCTATATTCTTTGACGGTTCGCTAACAGGGGTGAGATATCTAGGTTTCCTCACGCAAGAAATTGAGCAGTTCTTGGATGAGATACCATTAGTAAATCGAGTGGCACTATTTTACCAAAAAGGTGGTGCCCCACCACACAACATGGGGGCAGTTACAGAATATTTGAACGAATCACAACGAGAACTGGATTGGAAATAGAGGTCCAGTTAGTTGACCGGCCAGGTAAAACAGAATTGTTTTTGATTTATACCTTTACTAAGACTTATTCCTTCTTCAATCTTTTCAGGTCACCTGACCTTACGCCACTAGATTTCTTTTGATGGGGTCCTATTAGAAACGAGGTTTATGATGTACCTCCTGCCACACGGAATAAATTAGAGGAGGAAGTAAGGGCAGCTATTCATAGAATTACACCACAGCAGTTAAGAAACGTTTTAAGAGTGACAGTAGAAAAAGTACGACTATGTCAGCCAGCAACAAGATGGAGGTCACTTTGAACCCTAAAAATTAATAGATAAATGTGGATGTAGATTTTTAGTTCTTTTTTTTTTAATTTATTTTTTTTTATGACAAAAAGTGACAAGAGACACATGGTTGTATTTAGAATGTGATATGGATTCAAAGAAAGTAAAAATATACCAGGTGCCTCATTGAAAAATCGAAAGATTATGCCACTTCCGGTAAAACCGAAAGTTCCATAAAGTTGAGTCACCTGTCAAAAAATGTAGTTTTATATCGCATACGAATTCTTTAAATTTTATTCCATTATCTTTAAAAACAAAAGAGTTATAGGGGCGAGTCACCTTCCGTGGACACCCGGTATAATTCCAATTTTTTGTTTGAATCTGTTGCAGTGTTGCCAAGATATTAATTATTTTCCTAATGTTTTTGTTTTTGTAAGGTAGGAATAAATATGCTACAGTTTCTTTTGATTTAAATTCAATCAATATTTTTTGCCGATAGTTGCATTCAGGGCCGTTCCTAGGGTAGCTGCCGCTCGTGTGCGAGAATAATTTTGCCCTCACCCCCTCATACCGTATGGATTAATTGCAATTTCTCTGAAATATTTTTACCTTAAGTGAAACAACAAATTAAAGAAAATAGAATAAATTCAGTTTATTTTTTAATTTTACAACCTAACATAATAGAGTCGTTATATTGTCAGTTTCTTAAGTTAGCCAGATTTGGCTTTTACTTTTATTCGTTATTCGTGTCTTCCTTTTCGGTGACTCTTGAAGCTGGGTTTGGGTGTTCTTTTTTCATTGTTCTTCCAGATGTTTATTGCTTCTTTGTTTAGTTTCATTATTTCTTGAGATTAATTTGATGTCATTTTTGAATTTGTTCTATTTAATTTAGTTGAGCTAGGGTGGGAGCCAATCTTTGGGGAAACGGTATGAGTGTAGAGTATTTGAGCGTATATGTGTGAGTTTGTTATAAGTGGGTTGGTCGATACGTCTGTCCGTCTATGGTAGTTTGTTATTAGTTTAGTCATGTGTTGTTCCATTGTCTCTAAGTTTGCATCGTTATGAAGTACTGTCACTGGTACATGTCTTTGTGAGTTAGTTATTATTCGTAACGTCTTATTTTGCATTATTTGTAGTTTTTTCAGTCTCGTCTTGTTTACTGTGCACCATGTTGATGCTCCGTATGTTAGGACAGGTCGTATTATTGTCTTGTATATTGTGAGTTTTGTCGAGTTGTTAACTTTACTACTTCTAGATATTAAAGGATACACTGCCCCCATTTGCTTTTGAGCTTTTTTCAGTCTATCATCAATGTTATCATTCCAGGACATTTTCTTGTCGAAGACAAGGCCCAGATACTTAACTTTGTTGCTCCAATTAATTGGTATATTATTGACTTTAACCCTGGTCTCGGGTAGTCTTAGCCTTGCCTTCGAGAAGTAAATTGCCTGTGTTTTATTCTCATTTAGTTTGAGCTTCCATGTTTCGAGCCACGTCTGCAGAATTAGAATATGGCGTTGCAGACGTAGCTATATTATTAATTTATTGATTGCATTGATAAGAAGGTATTCAAATTGAAGGTTGGCAGGCTTTATACGAGAAAGAACTTTAATCAATTTTCGTTAATATGCAACCAAACAGACTAGGATGGTGCTTTAGACACTAATGATCCCTTGGAACACTTTCACTTCATTCTAGTTAATACATTTAGTATGGCTTTTCCCCTTGTTCTATAGAAGAACTATCAGAGGGTATATTTTAAGAATAGAATGGATAGGTCCCACCACAAGTCAAGGGGATCGTGAAAGATTGTAAATGATTTGAGAGAAAAAAATAACAGGGAACCTACTTTAAGTAATCTTAACGCTGACGATCTGAACCATATTTTATTGTAGTATTGCTAGCGCATTGGCAAAAAAAAAACATCAGTAAATGATCCTGGGAGTTACTTGGGTCAAGCGTCTAATACATTTTTTTTAGACCGACCCCGGCTATGGAGATTAGGGCGATGTTTGGTAAAATCAAAAATAAATATGCTTCGGGTTGGGATGGACTCTCTCTGAAGATATTTTCTGCTTTACCATCAAGGGCCTTGCAGGTTTTGGCTGAAGCAATAGACTTCTCCTTTCTCGCAGGCATTTTTCCATCTTGTCTAAAGAATGCAATAGTTATCCCACTTCACAAGGGTGGTGGTCATGATACTTCTTCAAATTTTCGACCAATTGCCTTACTTCCCACCTTGTCAAAAATTATAAAAAAAAATTGCAAAACTGCGGCTGATGTAATTTCTAAATGATCACAACCTTTTGTCCATCCAACAGTTTGGATTTCAGGCTTCGAAGGGTATGAGCGATGCCATCTTCGGGTTCCTTGAGCATCTGTACGTGTCCTTAAACTCTGGTGAGGCTGCTGCGACTGTCTTCTGTGATTTGTCGAAAGCATTTGATTGCGTGGATTTCTTTGGCCACCCCGCTCCCCAGATCTTACAGTGCTTGATTTTTTTATTTGGGGTACAATTAAAGATCGAGTGTATATTACTCTTATAACAACTATGGAAGATTGCATGCAGCGGGTGATGAATGAATTTGCAAATTTAAGTCCCATGTTAATAAGAAAAGCGACCCATGAACAAGTGTTGCTTAGATGCGAAAAATGTGTGGAAGTTGAAGGACGTCAGTTTGAACATTTACTGAAAAAATAAAAAATAATGAATTGAAATGTAGATTTTTAAATTTTATTTTCAATCGTATTGGTTAAACACGCACTGCAAAGTTCTTGAAATTTTTTATAATTTGTTTAACATCACATTATGATGGCTTCTGTTTTTGAGGATATCGAATGGCAAATGTGTCACATGTTCTTGATATAGCTTTATCACATTCTCCGTAAATGATAAATAAGTTTAAATAATCTTCGTTTGTACAATTTAAGCGCCCCAGAATGATTATTAATAATTTTCAAATCGTAAGTAACAGCTTTATACATTTCTTTAACATTTGACTGTTTTCAACGGCGTCATAGCCAACTAGGGGTAATTAAAGTCATAGCCAACTGGGACTAATTAAACTTAATATCCGCAGCAAAATTTCCATATAAAAATATTAAATTGGCAATATTTCGAAAACTACAAATTTTCTGAACGGACAACGTTATACAATGCTAAATAAGAAATAATAATAAAATTTAGGGGTTTCCATTTGAAAATGTAGATTTTTTGCAGTTCTCTTAATTTCATCCTTAATCTTATTGTTTGAACACCCTGTATTAATAGTTATTAAAATATTCTAAAAATAGTTATTTATTTATCTAGAGGATTATAATGGTCTTATTTACCGAGGGCAAAGTTTACGTCCCGAGGGCCTTTGGCCCGAGGCACAGCAATTGCCCGAGGTAATTGAGACCCTTATAATTCCAGTGATACATAGATAATTTTATTTCTGACCGATTTTAGTAACATTTTGTTCATTTTTAAAGTGGAATAAATGTTTCAATAGATGACAATCAAATTGACATTAGATGTCAATCGTTTGATTTTATGTCAAATTTTTCTTAATATCCCAAGGGAGTTATGACCCTTATAATTCCCGCGTAACTAAGACGCTATAAGCTAATAATATACCGGTCAGAAATAAAATCTATTAAAGCAGGTCCTTTTTAACAAGGAGACGAACCCAAATTAAATAATAAAAACTTCCTTATACGAAAAATTGATAATTATTCTATGACCTGCAAATGTCATTTTTTGACATAAAACCCTAAATATGTCAAATACGCTTAGACTTGGATATAGGACATGATATACGAAATCTACCTAGAAACTTACGTAGAATTCAAAAATGCAACAATATACGGGATGTTCCATTTAAAATAAACAAGTTGACACCTACTTCCGGTATAACCGGAAGTGTCACCCTATTGAAAATATTTTACCCGGGTTGCCCCCAGTACCATTAGCATACTGCCAAATTTTCAACAATTTATCTATGTATAGTTTTCCATATATGGGTAATTCCAAGATAAGTTGAAATAATTGCGTTTCAAAGCATTTTACCGGTAATGTTTAAAAATTTGCCACAATTTTTTTCCTTGTCAATCTTATTTAACCTTATCTAAAACTGAGATTAAAAAAGATCGAGAAATTTTTCGTATTTGCAAAAAAAAACGGTTATCTTTAAGGTAAATGTCATATATGTTACCAGTTGTTACCGACATGGTCCTTCAAATTGATGAACGCGTAATATTGTTAAGATTCATATTGTTTGCTCTTTTCCGTCAGCAAATAATTATTTATGTACCGCTTTATTATTACTAGGTAAGTATTTGTGAGATGCATTCAAGGATTTGCCATAATTTTATGAAATATTAGCGTATCTGGGAACGATGTCAAATATGTTACCCAAGAAATAAACACAATAACGTGCGACGTGACAACATTGTTTTTTACCAGTCGACCAGTAAACGTAAGTTTAGTGTTTTGGGTTGATGTTGATAATAATTTTACTGTGTTTTGTGAATTTACAAGAAAGTGTTTGAAAAATATAGTACCCAAAGCAGGTGCGTATGTTTATTATAAGTCAAACATGTTACTCCAGCAATCATATGTATTTTTATAACAAATTGTATACAAACTATGCAAACATAACCTCAAATGTGAATACTTCTTTTATTACTCTGAACGCGCCGATCAGATTGAACCTGGCGGCAATTTTAAATTGTAATGTGTGAAATGTCAAATATGTTACCGTCAAATATGTTACCACTCCTTAGGTAACATATGTGACATAAGGTAACATATATGACAAAATTATTATTTATGAATAATAAATTATAAAACCTGTTACAATTTTGTTTATTTTTTATAGAATATGGCTTTAACCGCAGCAGAAAAGCAGAAGCGGTACAGAGAACGGCTTAATGCAGACCCGGAGCGACGGAATGAATTTCTTAGAAAAATGCGAGACCATGCAAGGAAACGAAAAGATTTAAAACTGGATAAGCCAATAAAAGAGTTGTCTGGACGAGAACAAAGGCGCAAAAGAAAGTATTGGCAAGATAAGCAAAGGAAATGTCGTCAAAAAAAACAGGACGAACAACGGCAATTGGATCATATTATGACAAATACGCCTCCTAATACTCCACCTCCTGGATTACCACCAGTTTTACAGAACAGTGCGTCAATAAGAGGAAGAAAAAGATTGAGAAAAGATCGATCAGCAGCGTACAGACGCATTGCGAAGTTAGAAGAGGCATTAGAAGGGGCAAGAAAGAAAATCAACAAATACAAGTCAAAAGTTCAACGCCTAAAGACAAAAGTCTCTGACACACCTAGTACATCTAAGTCTCCATTATCTAAACTAAATAGAGAACTAGCAGACCTAGTAGTACCGCAGCCAGTAAGAAAAAAATTATTATTCCAAGACGTTCTTCTTACAGAATTAAAAAACACCTACAAGTGTACCCCAAGTGAAAAAATAAAGCAAACACTTTCGCAAATTTGCAAAGGACCGAACGTGAAAAAATATAAATTTGTAGCTAAAGCTTCTAAAAAATTGGGATTTAGATCCGATAATAGTAAGAAAGATATTCAGAGAAACCGTATTAATAAATTACGCAAGAAAGTAAGGGACTTTTATTGCCGTGATGATAATAGCCAGCAAACTCCTGGAAAAAAACAGACAGTCACCTTTCGAGGCTTAAAGAAGCAAAAACGCTTTCTTTTGCAATCAGTTATCAATCTCCATAAAAAATTTTGTAAAGAATTTAACGTCAACTTGGGAAAATCTACCTTCTTCAAATGGCGCCCTTTTTACGTAGTCCAGGCCAAATTGTCAGAAAGGGATTCATGTCTATGCAAGAAACATGATAACCTACAAAAAAAACTGGATACAATAACCAGAGAAAATTTAGTTGATAGCGCAGATCTAGAAACGCTCTGTGGAACTGTTAAATGTGATACTAATTCTATATCATGTATGCTTAATAAATGTCAAGTTTGTAAGGACAAAAATGCAATAACTAAAGAAATTTATTTTAATAAAAAAGTTAAATGGTTTGTTTGGAAAACAGAAAGAAATGTAATAGAAAAAGAAGGAAAAACACAACAAATTTCAAAAACAGTAAAGAACCAAGAGGAAGGATACTTACAGGATTTAATTACAGTTTTTAATAAGGAATTTAAAGAGCAATTTTGTCCGCATGTCTTTCGAATCAGACACCAATTTAAACAAAGCCAAATATGCAAGTCAGAGTTATGCTATGATGAAGCTGCTGTTCATATCGACTTCTCGGAAAACTACATATGTAAACTGGGTACGGAAATTCAAGCTATGCACTTCGGTGCTTCTCATAATCAAGCTACTCTACAAACGGTAGTGGTTTACCTCGAAAACGGAGAACATCAGTCTTACTGCACCGTCTCTGATTCCAGGAGACATAATCCAGCAGCAGTGTGGGCTCATTTAATGCCTATATTATTGGAACTTAAATCAAAAAATATTGACGTCATCCACTTCTTCAGCGATGGGCCAGCCTCACAATACAAAAACAAAGACAATTTTTTTTACTTTAAAACGTTGTTCCATCAGATCGGTTTTAAGTGTGGCACCTGGAATTTTTCAGAAGCTGCCCATGGAAAAGGAGCACCGGATGGTATCGGTGCTGCTGTAAAAAGAATTGCCGACAATCTCGTCGCTAGGGGAACCGATGTAGGAGATGCTAAGGCTTTTTTTGAGCAAGTCCGGAAGAAAACAGAATTAATAAAAATGTTTTTTATTAGCGAATGTGATATTACAGATATGGACCATAAAAAAGATGGCATAACAATAAAGAAAATACCAGGAATAATGAAAGTTCATCAAGTTTTGTCACTGGATCGTGAAAGTACTCTTTATATTAGGGAATTCTCCTGTTTTTGTAAAAAATTACCAGTGCTGGATTTAAATTGCTTTAACTCTAAAGAAATCAAAGTCTTTGAACACGAAAACCCAACCATAAATATTGAAGCCGAAGAAATTATTGAAATAGAAAGTAACACTGCCAAGGAAGACTTATATTCAGATTCAGATGACATTCCTTTATCGGAAATTAAAAACCAAATTAGATCTTCTTTACATCCTATTACAATCGGAAACTTTGTAATATGCAAATTCACTTATAATGAGGGAACTAAACATGAAATGGAAAAACGTTTTGTGGCTTTAATTCTTGGAGTTGAAGATGATATGTCATACTTAGTCGACTGTTTAAGGAAAAGGAAAAATGAATTTGTTTTTCCTAATATTGAAGACAAGAACATTGTTAAGCCTGAAAATATTTGCTGTGTTTTATCAGATCCGAAAATTAAGAGAGGCTGTTACGATTTTGGGCAGAGTATTCCTCAAGAAATGGCACTTTTTTAGTTTCTATATGAAAAATTTGTAGGTTTTAAGCCTAACAGTTCATTAGATCGCAATGTTTAAAATAATATTAATGTTTTTCTATGTTTTAGATAAGCTTCAATTTTTTTGTCACATAAGTTACTGCCGGTCACCTATGTTACCATTTTTTAAATATTATGTTTATTTTAGGTTTGTCACTAAATTTAACATTCAGTGAGTCTTTGTAGTTCTTGGTACTTCAGTAAACAATATATTTTGTGTTTTTCTTTATTCATTTTACTTTTACATCCCATTCTGACTCTTAGTAACATATATGACTGTCATATATGTTTTCATCTAGTAATATACCATAAAATGCAAAAAAAGGAAAAAAGTGCACTGCTGATGCTAGATTTGTGATCCAAAGTGTATAATTGATAAGTATTTCAAAATATATCACGGCTGCTGACTTAAAAAAAAAAAAAATATATATGTATTAGCAAGCAACTTATCTTGGAATTACCCATATAGATCGAAGCGTTTCCCAGTGGGACACCCTGTATTGTTTATATTTCAGGTAATATTTGTTATAGTTACTTTTGACCTTACGAGTTTATAGTTGGATCTCGTAAACTTTAATAAATAGTTTTCATATACCCCAGATACACCTACACTATCGGACAAAAATAGAGCAACACTTTCGAAAAATGAAAGAAATCTCGATTTTATAATATTAAATGCATAATATCGTATTTAAATACATCATGTCTTAAATATCAAAGTAGGCTGCTGTTATCGGCGGTAACAGCTTTTTCCAACAATCAAAACAAATGAACTGATATTGACGTAAACTTTCAAATACAGTATTGTAATGCATCAAAAGTAAAGCAACATTATATTATTTTCCTAAAAAAGAAAGGTTTTCGTGAAAGTAAAGGTTAAAATATTTTTGCAGAGTTTATTTTATGTTTAATTAATATTTCTGTGCTGAAATAATCATGCCAATAGGTATTCCAATTTCGAAAGAATTAAAGCAGAGAGTAGTGAATGCACGCTTGGAAGGTACAACACAAGCCACAATTTCAAGACGGTTTGTCTTAACCAAGATACAGCGTATCCAAAATAATTTCAAGTTACATTCATAGGGGACATTAAGAGAATCTACCGAAATCGGGAAGGCCGAGAAAAACAACAATTTGAACAGACAGACGCATTAAAAGAATTTCTCAAAACGATCCTTGGATGTCTGCACCTAGAATTATTGCTGAAATTCCCGAAATTATGGTTAGTCCACGGACAGCTCAAAGAAGGTTGGTAGATGCAAAGTTATTTAGTAGACAGCCGGCTAAAAAGCCCCTTATTTCGGTAAGAAATAGAGTGGCTAGGCTTGAATTTGAACGTCGACATTTACATTGGACAGTAGGAGTGGAAAAAAGTTTTATTTAGCGATAAACGCGTTATAAAATTTTCAATTCTGATGGAATGAAGCGTGTAAGACGGCGAATTAACACAAGGTTTAATCCCAAATGCGTTACACCAACAGGTAACCATGGCAAAGGCAGTGTTTTTCTATGGGGTTGTTTCTCATGGAATGGGGTGGGTCCTTTAAACTTCATTAATGACACCATGGATGGATTTGTCTATAGAGATATAATGCAAACGGTAATGTTGCCTTATGCAGAGTGGGAATGCCGTTGCGTTTTATTTTCCAACAGGATAACGATCCAAAAGACTGTTCACAAATCGTTCAAGAGTGGTTTCAAGAAAATAAAGTTCGGGTCTTGCAGTGGCCGGCACAATCCCCAGACCTTAACCCCATTGCAAATCTATGGGAAGAAGTTGAACTGGAATTCGTACACAATTATGTCCAAATAAACAATCATTGGTAAATAAAATCAATGAAGTTTAGACAAACCTTCCCGAAAATACTGTTCAAAAAATGATTGCCTCAATGCCGCGACGTTGTCGGCAAGTAATAGAAAATAATGGATATTCTATTAACTATTGACATAAAACTTCTAGCTATTGTAATTATTAAAAAATGTGTTTATTGCTTTTTTATCGTAATGTGTAATATAAAATACTGTTGACACAATTTGTTGCTTTACTTTTATCGCACTTCATTTCGTCGATTTTTATAATTATAAATATTTCTCTACCTTCATTTTGTTTAAAGTGTACCAAAATATTGTGAAATAATACTAATATTGTGGGGATAATATTTGATTAAAATTAGCTGGGATCACAATCATACAATTAATTTTTTAAATTCAAAGAAATAAAAGCACTTTGTTGCTCTGCTTTTGTCCAATAGTGTATCTGCAAAAAATATTGATGAAATTAAGATCAATAAAGAAACTGTATCATATTTATTGCGACTCTACAAAAGCAAAAAAATTAGGAAAAAAATTGATATCTTGGCAACACTGCAACAGATTTAATCAAAAATTTTGAATTACATATTCAATAAAGAGGGACACTTATTCCGAGTAACAAATGTAGAGTGTCCCATTTAAAAGTATTAGGGTTTAAGTTCTCCCACTTTTGTGAAACGCCCTGTATATTTAAAAATATTTTTAAATTAACACTTTTTGCAGTACCTGCCTTTTTTTCATATTCAAAGTTATTCCTTATCTGTAATAATATATTAAATATCAAGGAATTACACACTGAATGGATTAATAAATTAATTGATAAAACGATGAGGTGAAAATGACAGATGCAAAAAAAATTAAGTATCGCGATATATCGATTAAGTTTTTACATTATTGCATATAGAGTGGCAAAAAAGTCGCGCATAATGCCTGTAACTTTTCAATTACCTCGTATACGAAAAAGTGACATTTATGAAAGTTGTTCAGTAAATTATTCCCCACATTTCTACCTGAATGAATTTTTTCTGTCATTTCTGGTTGATTCTATTGGGAAAATTCTGAATTTTTGTATTTCAAATATTTATTTATTTAAAACTGTAACAAACTTTATTATAACAAAATAAATAGCCAAGTAAATTGAACAATTTAACATCGAAATAAGAAACAAGTGAAACCATTATTAAATAACACATCTTCTGCCTATACAACGTCCTGGAAATTGTTTGCTTAAATATTGTCTAACATTTCCCGCATAATGCGCAGATGCTCCGTCTTGCTGGAACCATACCTGTTCGTTTATGCCATTATTTACACCCGGTAAAACCATTCTGTAAGAAGGAATTTTATTATATGATTCCTGAGAAGGTTCAGATATTTTTCACCATTCAAATAACCATTTATGAAAAAAGGTGTCAATATGTCTACCAACGATGCCCGCCCAAACATTAACTTTTTCTGGCCTCTGAGTATGACCTTCCTGGAACTAATGAGTATTCTCAGCAGACCAATAACGATAATTGTGTCTAATAACAATGCCATTTAAATTGAAAGTAGCTTCATCCGAGAAAATGATATTTGTTTCGAAGTTATTATCGTTATTGCATCTTTCCATCATCAGCTCACAAAATTCAACTCTTCTATCAAAATCGTCCTCGTTTAACTTGTGCACCAACTTTATCTTGTAGGGATGCAACTTCTCCTGCTTCAACAAATTTTTCACTGACTGATAAGACACATTAAAATCCATTGCCATTGGCCTGGATGATTGTGTTGGATTTTCATGTATTGAGAGCATGATGTCCAAAGCTTTGTCTCTCCCGGTTGCTGTTTTAGGTCGGCTTCCCTAACACTAGCCTGTTTCTCGAAATTTCTTTACCACTCGACACACCGTTGATTAATTTATTGAAGACCTATTTGGATATATTTCATTGAAAAGTTGACAAACTTGATCGGCTTGATCCTGCGATCTCTTCATATTTCCGCAACCGCTCATTATTAAAATTTCAACTCATTGTTTCTCATTCGGATGAACCATAGTGTAAACAAATTAGAAATCAGGCAACAGAAAATTAAACAGGAACTCAAAATTGACACCTCTTAGGTCGCTGTCATGAAAACACCTTGACTTAACTGGTGAGTATTAGGTAGGAATATTTGTAATTAGGAAATTTTTCATTTTTGAGCTGTCATTATCTCGGAAACGCTTGCAGATAGGTGAAAATTTGAAATACTAAAACACTAAGAGTTTTTCCAGTAGAATCCAAATATGCAATCATATGCAGGGTGTTCCATTTAAAAAAAGTAAGTTAGTCTCTACGGCAACCAAACCAGAAATGACAGAAAGAATTCATGCAAGTAGAAATGTGGGGAATAATTTACTGAACAACTTTCATAAAGGTCACTTTTCGCATACGAGGTAATTCAGAAGTTACAGGCATTATTCGCGACTTTTTTGCCACTCTGTATATTCAATATATTTAAAAGGGCAGAGCCCCCGAAACAATCAACACACCCAAATCGAGAGATAATAAATCGGGGCATCCTGCCGGCTATTCAATAACCTGGGGTCTGGCCTTTGGTGTAGTAACCCATTGGCCATGAAAATTTAATTGTGTTAGTGACTCATAATGCAGAGATGATACTATTCTACAGGATATTCCAATTTTTTTTGTCTTCATGTCGAATTCGCCACAAATTTGTACTATAATACAATTTTCTTAAATGTCAATAATAAAATTGTCTTTTGTGAACACAACATTTATTCATTGTACATTAAATAGTTTTTGAGATACTTTCTGACAATTATGTTTTTATTTTCAAAATAAGTAGTTTACAAATTACTGGTTAATCATCAAAGCAAATTTAATTGTTTTCCTGTTTCCCAACATGTGCTGGACTAGAGAAATTGGATTATAAATGTAAGTACCTACCTACCTACCTACCGAATAACAACCGTCATTTATTATATTAAGTAGCGCGTCAATCAATTATTTATCGATTACCATATTTCCGATTTGTAATTAGGTAGACTATTATTTAAATGGGCAATCGAAAAAAAATTCGTGTATTTTTTTGCGGAGTTATCTTAAAAAATCGCAAAATAAGTTTGAACCTTGAGAGGCTGTGTTATTGTGAACTTTTGGACTAAGATCAGTTTGGTTAAATACTGGTATTTTTACACAAGCAATCTGGAAAGTGTGTACTAGCGGGCTCATTGTATATTATCGGGTCAGGACAAAAACCAAAAAATTTAATAATATTTTCATTCGACACCCAGGGCTTTACAGAACCAAAAAGAACAAAAATTTGCTTTAAAAATTTCAAAAAAGCATAGCCGATGTCTTGATCTATGGTCTGTTGCTTAAGGCGAGAGAGTAATAAATCATTATTGAACTATAAAACCCAGTGGCTTTTGCCGTATTCCATAGACGTAGTCCTATTATTATTTCATATTTCGGAGTTGTAAAAATAGTTGAAATGTGTTCGAATATGACTGGAGTCGGGCCGTTAACAATATACCGACTTGTGCACGAGGATAAACCCCATTAGGTCACCAAAGAGAAGTACAAGAAGGAAATAAACTGTAATAAATAAGGTCAAAGAGACTGCAATCAGAAGAATCATACACTCGTTTTTCTTAAAAAAATAAATACCTACCTTAGACAAAATAATGTCTAAAATGAAAAAGGACGATTTCATTCCACCCAGAGGAGATTTCTATCTTCCAATATCATATTGAGCAACCAATAGCAACGATCCAATCTTCTATCATAATCTTGCGGGGTCAAAGCCTGGTGGAGCACAATATGGTAGGGATGTAGCCTAAAGAAAAACAAAATACTTATTACATTGACTTGAAAACCATTAAGAGAAATATTGGCATTATTTTAAACTATTTAAGAGTTATAACATATAGATATAATTACTTACCTTTCTTTTAATAAAATCCTATGCACAGTAGAGCGAGTAACGCCCAAGTCTCTAACAGGTAATCTAATACTAATTTGTGGATTAAATTCCACATATGCTAAAACATTTACAATGTTTTCCTCGGTTCGACCTCGGCGGCGTCTGCGATATACAGGGCGACGAATACTTTCAGTAGTACGAAAACGGCTAGCTAAACGATTAAACATCCTACTGTCGTATCGGCGCCTTTGAGGGTATCGTACTGCGTAAACCCGTTCAGCAATTGTTGCATTTCTCAAACATTCAAAATACACCGCAATGATGTCAACCGCTTCTTCAAGTAACAGAGGCATTTTGTAAATAAAATACGACACAACACTGTTGGCACGACAACAATTTTGACGTAATAATGAAAGGTGACACGCGTGCACAGTTTCAATTCATATTTGGTTTTTCCAAGGCCTATTTGACTCTTAAAAAAACCTTTACAATGGCAAATTAAAAATAAAATCATAATGTTCCGTAATTATGATTATTGTTGTTGATATCTCCGGTTTGAAAATAGATATTAACTTGCTGTTTTCGCTGACTTCTTAGACTTTTAATCATCCTTGTAATCAGGTAAAATTGAATATACTATTATATTTACAATTATGGAAAAAACGCGCCATGTGAAGTTGTAAGACAGCGCCCCCTAGCGCCTAGTGTAAAACACATATTGCCGTAGTTCATAAGACGATATCCGGGTGTTGCATCGTCGAGCGGGACATAGGAAATCCCATGTAATTTTAAATGGGGTCAATTATTGGCTTCCCTAATTATTTTAGAGAAAAATTCTATTTAGGTTTATTAAAGAGCACTAAAACCCACATTCAAAAGAATAACTTTAGATATTTTTGATGAGCCCGTTTACGGGTTATCGCCGATTTCTTTTTAACTATTTCTCCTTTTTATGGCCCCGTATTTGCAGGCACCAGTCAAGGTAAAAGATGACTGTCAAATAAAGTTGTCATTTTGAAATGTGTGCTTTATTGTTATAAAAACTCGTACATCGAAAATATTAAAGGTGTATTTATGAGTACAAATTAATCTGAATAAAACTAAAATAAAGTGTCCAATTACAAGGTTAATTATGACATTTTACATGTTTCAATATTTTACTAATTAATAGGTAGGTACTATTAAATTGTTAGAACTTTAGAATTTAAGATGATGTTCAAATGATAAAACCCAACAAAAAAAGTTATTAGATGTGCTAAAACAAAAACAAGAGTTACAAATGAAGGAAATCAGCAACAATCCAATGATGTTATTTACGGGAATAGAAACGGGCTATACATCTGAAGATTTTTTATCTGAACTTATAAAGCAAAATTCAGATTTGCAAGCAAAATTTGGAAATGAAGTTCAAGAAAAAATAAAATTGGTAACTAGGCGAAAATGCAGAAATCCTAATAGGGAAAATTGGATAATGCAAACGACTCCTGATATTTTTAAATACTTTATGAAATCCGTGGATCTACATTTTGATTTGACCAAACTTTATGTCTATGAATACTTTAATTTAGCGATGTGCTTTAAGTGCTGCTCTTTTGGACACGTTGCGAAACACTGTAATGGTAATGCCATTTGTCATAAATGTGGCAACAATAGTCATAGCTCCATGGACTGCACTCAAGAACTAAACTGTCCAAATTGTGAGAAACTCAAACTTCCGGATAGAAAACACTCTGCTCGTGATACATGTTGCCCGGCTTACCAGAGAAAAATGAACCAGTATAGACAATATATTAATTACGATGGATAATAATTCCAAACGCAAATCTCTTCAAATATATTATCAGAATGTTAGAGGGCTGAGAACAAAAACTACAGAAGTGCTGACCAACACCGCCGATCTGAACTATGACATCATAACACTAACCGAGACATGGTTGCATGATGGTATCTATAACAATGAACTTCTTGCCGACGATTATGCAGTGTATAGGTGTGACAGAAACAGCCAACAGACAATGAAAACAAGGGGGGGAGGAGTGCTTTGTGCTGTGCAAAAAAATCTTATATCACAAGAGTTGAACTTAAACATAATAAAAGGAGTGGAAATGGTAGGAGTAAAAGTAGATTTATCTGTTAAACCTCTCGTGATATTAGTTGTATATATAGTACCTAATAGTAAATTGCAGGTCTATGAAAATTTATTTAACTACTTGGAATTGCTGTTAATTAATCATGGTTACAATTTCTTAATAGTTGGCGATGTAAATATAGCACATTTTAACTCTAATACCGGCTTATGTTTTCAAAGTTTCTGCAATCTGACAAAAGGAACGCAATTTAACAATGTAAAAAATGTAAATAATAGAACGCTAGACGTAGTTATCTGTAATTTTACCTGTGTTGTAAAAAAATGTTCTAATCCTATCGTAAGCGAAGACCTCCATCATCCCGCCCTAGATATTACGGTAATCTTTTCTGAAAGTATCCGCCCTTGTAACCCAAGTAATATTTCCTACTACGATTTTGCAAATGCTAACTACTTAGGCCTATACAATGCACTAAAAACTATTAATTGGGATGCCGTGAAAAGGTCTACAGACGTAAATATTGCCTTAGATCATTTTTATAATATTCTATATGACATTTTCGACCAGTTTATTCCAAAAAAAATTACCAAAAAACGCAAATATCCACCTTGGTTTACTAAAGAAATTATCACTGATATAAAATCAAAAGAACGCAATTTAAAAATATTTAAAAAAACTCAATTGCCACAATGTTTGGCCGACTATAAGCATCTTAGGTCTAAAATTAAAAAAGATATAAAAACAGCCTACAAGGAATACCTCGCTGGATGTGAAAATTCTATACAAGGAGACTCTAAACAATTTTGGAACTTTGTCAAATCTAAAAAAGACACTAACCACGGTATCCCGAAAGATATGTTTTTAGGTGATCAAAAATACTCGGGCGAAAAAAATGTAGCCGAAGCTTTTGCTCTATATTTTCAATCAGTTTATGATCGAAATAATATACAGGAAGGTATGCAAATCGATGAGGATCAGGAATCTGTGTTTAATTTATTGCCTATTTCCGAAAATGAGCTCGATAAAGCAATATCAACTTTGAAAAATAAGAAAACCTTAGGTACTGATAACATACCTAGATTTATTTTAAAAGCTTGTAAAGACTTGTTAATTAAACCGTTGTTACATATTTTCAATCTGTCAATAAAAACTAAATTATTTCCAAATAAACTAAAAATTGCTCGTATCTCACCGATTTATAAATCTAACAATAGATCAATTGTAAACAACTACCGTCCCATTTCAATTTTATCTAACATTGCCATAATTTTTGAAAATATAATAAGTAAAAGAATAAATTTTCATGTCAAAGAAAAATTATCCAAATACCAGTATGGCTTCCGTTCATGCCGATCTACAGTAGGAAACCTTATTGATTTTGTCGAGTATACTACAGATGCCTTGGCGGAAGGTACCCAAATTGACACTGTGTACATTGACTTCGCAAAGGCATTCGATAAAGTAAACCATAATCTAATTATATCTAAATTTAAAAAATTTTCCCTCTCATTAAACTGGTCTCTATTTATAAAATCTTATCTAACAGACAGATTAAATTATGTATCAATCAAGGGTTGCAATTCGTCCAATTTCACTGCGTCGTCTGGAATTCCACAAGGATCCAATTTAGGACCTTTATTATTTTTGTTATTTATTGATGATGCGGTTAATATTATCAAACATTCTCAAATTCTTCTTTTTGCAGACGACGTAAAATTATTTTTAAAAATCACTAGTATCAACGACTGCAAGAATTTACAAAGAGATCTAGACGCATTGTATATTTGGTCCAAAATAAATAATCTGCCTTTTAATATTGACAAATGTAACCACATGAGGTTTTCCTATTCTAAAAAACTGATAAACTTTTCCTACTTAATAAACGGTAATGTTATAGAAACAGTTTCACAAAAAAAAGACTTAGGAGTTTTATTTGATGACAAATTATCCTTCAATGCTCACATAGAATCAATTGTAAAACAATCTTATAAAAATCTCGGTTTTATTTTGCGTAACTCAAAATCTTTTAAATCTGAGAAAACTCTTAAAGTTCTTTTTAATAGTCTAGTTAGATCAAAACTTGAATATGCTAGTGTTGTTTGGTGTCCTTTCTATGTCAAATACATTCAAATGATTGAAAAAGTACAAAAAAAGTTTATCCGTTTATCCGATTTTATACTGAAAAAAAATCATGATAACAATTATCCTGTTAATTTAAAACGCTATAACCTAATGACCCTCCATAATAAGAGAATCTTCAGCAGTATTATTTACTTGTACAATATATTTAATAACTTAGCTATAGACAACACAACGATACAAATTGTTAGTTTAAGTATACCCAACAGAACCAGGTCACGTGGTTATAGAACTTTTTCTAGTAAACTTGTCAGAACCAATTATCAAAAAAAATCTCCTGTTAGTTATATGGTTGTGAATTATAATAACAATCAAAAATACTGTGATATTTTTAGTGGGAAAAAAGGACCATTTATAAACAATCTTAAAAAAAGAATGTTGAATATCTTGAATATAGTTGAGTATTAGTAAAATATTTTGCTAATTTTAAGATTTTTTATAATGAAATTTTAGATATTAAGTCGCTCTTGGGCGACACAAATTTAATCACTACATTTGTAAGTGGGTTAATGATATTTAAGTATCAACCTGTAAATTGTAGTTCAAATAAATAAAATAAAATAAAAATAAATAAATATTCCTCAAAATGACAACTTTATTTGACAGTCATCTTTTACCTTGACTGGTGCCCGCAAATACAGGGCCATAAAAAGGAGAAATAGTTAAAAAGAAATCGGCGATAACCCGTAAACGGGCTCATCAAAAATATCTAAAGTTATTCTTTTGAATGTGGGTTTTAGTGCTCTTTAATAAACCTAAATAGAATTTTTCTCTAAAATAATTAGGGAAGCCAATAATTGACCCCATTTAAAATTACATGGGATTTCCTATGTCCCGCTCGACGATGCAACACCCGGTATAGAGTGAGAAAATCCCTTTTTAACAAAACTAAGTTTAGTAAATTAGGTTAAGCCATACCGGAGTTATCAGCATTTATTACAATAATGTTCAACCTTCCCCCACTACTTTATTTGAAAAGTGACGAACACGTTCTATAGGTGAATTTTATTAATAAATCTTCGAAATATACAAAAATGTTATTTTCGGGATACCTTAACTAGGCGACTTTTGAGAAAACTTTGTGATTCATATTTACCGTTACTGTTGCGCCCTCTAGCGCCAGTCTGATAAACTTGAAAATAATTTCCAGCAATTTCTCATGACCACTTTACCTAATATATTTTTTTTCCGCAAGCCATACGGTTAACACTTTCTGAGATACGGCCGACAGGCCGACAGCCATTCTTAGTGGGACACCCGGTACATATCAGCCCATTCCATTTTAGAATCTTTATTTTCGTATTTCTTTTATAATATTAAGCCTATGTCTAAGTAGTCTTATCTAGCTAAAACTAACTAAAACTATCATGTTTTGGGCGCATATGAGCCGTAAGTATACGGCCCAAAATTCGCCCAAGAAACCGAGCAAGGTCGGCGGCCGATATTTTGGCCTAAGGACACAGTTAACATTTAGGTCACTAGCGCATTTCACTATTGTCCCGACAGTGCCTTAACGGGTATTAGCGAGTTTTTATTACCCGGAGGGGTGTAATCGTTACGTTCGCAAAAAGTTTAGACGAATTGACTTGGAATACTAATGGCAAGCATTCTGCAGAATGCAAAAAAACAGTAAAATTAATTCAGGTACTGAAATTTTGTGCCCGCCCGCAGCAGGCAATCGCAATGCAGTGGAAATGACCATTCAACCGCCATGCACGGCGGAGAGAGGCCTTTTATTCGCTGGGCGGGTCTAGTGTGTAGTCCAGTGTCGAGTCTCCACCCACTGGCGTTGTCATTGTTTGTGAGCGTGCACTCCTATACTGGGCGCTCTCCGATCTCAGTGCGAAATCAGGGAGCTCCCAGCACAGGAATGCACTTTGTTATTATGTTATGTTACAATAATTTGATTGTCTGTTGTATGTTCGTCTACTCATGTGAAAAAATGTATTTATTAGATAATGAAGCTGAGAAATATTATTCTGTCATTTTTTGTTTGTTTGTCTTTTTACCGTCGATTTTTTGAGGAAGGGATAAATATTTTTCACATGTCACAAAAGAAATGGAGTTTCAGTTTTATTAATGATTTATGTTTGTCGAAGAAAAACAAAATTAGCTTTTTAATTTATGATGAGTCATTAAAATCCGAAGTTTATAAAGCCCTTATACGTACCACTTGCTCATTAGACCCTTTTATACTCACTTACGTACTGTCTGACATTACATGAATTCATCGACAAAGCCATTTTATTACAGGTAATTAATACATATCAGTAATTCAGAAATCTATTACAACAATAATTATAATTATAATTATCCTGGGTATGACAATACATGAACATGTACTAATCAAAAACATGACACTACAAACCAATAAAGGTAAACAGTAAATCAAACAAAAGTACTTGACAAGATATATAAAAGAGACTAGGTAATAAAAAGATAAAATAACAGGACGGACAAGTTAAAAACGCACCTAACAAGTTAAAGAACACAATAAAGTACAACATACCTACTGAGTTGATAAATAAAACAAAGTACAAACAGCACAGAATTCAAATAAATGAACGAATGAAAATAAAATTGTAAAATAATTTAAATTAAACAATGCAATATTCCTCAACAATTTAATAAGTGTAAAAACAACTACATGTTTCAAACCCTTAAGCGTTCATCCTCAGGGCATACTAGAAAGGATAGTGCAGTGTTAGGAACGGCCAGTAAATATAAAGTAAACGTTCAAGTCGGACTTATCTAACATGAAGTTGCGTGAAACTGTTAATGTACGGTTGTCTCACTTTAATAAGTAAAACTTAGCAAGGATGAGGAATATAAAATTGAAGACGTAGTGTACAAATTTTATATTCATATACTATATATTTGCATATGCGAGATGTTGCACGTGGCGATATCTCGTGTCAATCAAGCTATCCACCCAACCGCTGGACGCTGGAATGGAACCCGCATAAGCAGGTAAGGTCTGTTCAGAGATATAAGTAAGTGAACTGATCCCTATTAGAAAAGAGCCGGGCCAGCTGTAAAATTGAAATATGGCCGAACAGGTCCGTATATTGTTTAGAATTTATTCATGGTTTGTAATAAAAATAAGTCAGATATTAAATAATATTTTGTTTATGTTTAAATGTGAAATTACAAGTTATTTTATTATTCAAAATTATATTTATGATTACAAAAATATACAAATTATTCGGTACTTATAATAATTATTCACTTAATATATCAATATCACTATTGCTATCATCATCTGTTCTAATTATTATTTGTGCTGCATTGTTTATATGAATCTAGGATTTTTCCACATTTTCAACATGTGTAACAGAATTTTCCCAACTTTGTGAAGGGATGTTAAAAACTTCAGTTTCTATAAGCTCAAGTACACTGGACTTAATAGTAGGGCAAATATTGTTGCGACGAATGGCAGATTTCAGTTGGTGCCAAACATGTTCGATGGGATTAAATATACAATGGTATGGTGGAAGCCTTAAAACTGTATGCCCTAGATTTTTTGCATAATTATCACAAAAGTATTCCTTTTGTAGTTTTAAACTTTGTAAAACCTCAATTAATTGCCTTTTGGTGTAATCTTCCTGAAAATAAATGTCATTATCATACATGTAGTTTTGGATTGTTGCTTTTGTGTCATTTGAGGAGGGAGTCTTGGTCAACTGCCTACTAAGGTAGCTTGCATTGTCCATTACAATTACGCTATTAGGAGGTATGTTTGGAGTCAGCTTGTTTTTAAACCAATCTTCAAATACATCAGCAGTGGCGTCCTAATGGTAATCCAGAGAAGAATCTTTAATGTTTCTTGCAGACAGAGAAAGTCCATTTGAAAACCATCCGTCTTTAGATCCAGCATGCAAAATCGTAATTCGTTTACCCCTTTTTGATGGCGCGCTTGATTTACACTTGCCGCTTGAGTCAACCCAATCCTTTTCCGGGGTATCATATGTGTCGAACCAGGTTTCTTTTAAGTAAATAATCGGCCCTTGCTGATCTCTGTATATCCTAATTTTTTGTAGATATTCGGATCGCCATTCCCGAATTCTACTGTATTCCATTAAAACTTGTCTTTTATTAATTTTTTTAAATCTAAAACCCATGTGTTGGATACACTTCCATAACGTTGTTCTGCCACATTTAACGCCGGTTTCATCTTTTTCAAGCCTCTTAATTAAATTATCTAATGTAGGCACGCTTTGTTCCTTGTATAACTTGTAAAGTTTATGCCTTATTATATCTTGATCACTTCCATCTACCTTCGAGCAAATGCCAGTAATTTATTATCGGTTCTTTTTTTCTCGCTAAAATGGGATTATTCACAATTTTCCATACAGTTGATGTTGGAATTTTTGTTAATGTGGCCGTTTCTTCTAACACTGCTTGCTTACTGGCCGCACGTTCAATGAGAGTTGAATAAACATTGTTTATAACTTCCTTAGTTTCCACAGAAAAGTGTTTTCTGCTTTTCGACGGGGTTATCTTCTGAGATACATTGGGCTTGCACATATTTTCCATGACTCACACACGATTAAACAAACGCTGTATTACACACGAAGTAAGAATAATTACTAAGCTTAAAACTAACTAGAGTGGCTATACCTATATACAGTCTTTAGAACATAATTTGTTTTATGAGATTAACCCTCTCATTTTGAATCAGGTAAAAATCGGGTTAAAATCACCAAACTATTACTTCAATAATGAAATTACGTCTTCCGGATTTGCAGTTTAAGATATTTTTAAGTATGTACCATAATTTACCTGCATGTATTCATTTATTCATTGTTTGTTTATGGCCACCCTTGGATAATCCCATTCAAAGGCAAAGTGTAACTTTCTTATACAGGGTGTTCATTTGAAAACTTCCCACCACGGATTCATCGAAAACCACTGATTAAAAGAAAAAACGCCGAGACACGTCAAAAGATTTGTCAAAGGGGACAACTTTTTAACCAAAAACTACTTCACCCCTTTTACCCTCTGCCCCCGGGGTCATCCCCTTAAAAATTTTAAATGACAAGGGGTATCAAGTAATAGCTTGTTTGAAAGGTCTTTCAAAGTGCTTTATTTTGACGTTTGATTTTTTAAAATTGGTCGATTTGTTTTCGAGAAAAGTAGAAAAATCTTTATTTATCTTAATTTGTTCAGATAGAAAAAAAACACACGAAAATATCACTTTTTAATTCAATAAGTGTTCAAAATGTTGCCCGTTATTGGCCAAACAATGATATAGGCGATGTTAAAATTCCTGACGGACATTTTCAAAAACATGTTGTGGGAGATCACGGCAGCTTTCGATGATGCGTTGACGAAGTTCATCCAAACTTTCAGGTTGGGGAGTGAACACAATAGATTTCAAATGGTCCCATAGAAAAAAGTCTAATGGCGTCAAGTCAGGAGACCTAGCAGGCCATTCTATAGGCCCTCTTCGCCCTATCCATTTATCTGGAAACTCGTCGTCTAGCCATTGCCGAACCGGAAGAACATAGTGAGGAGGAGCGCCGTCTTGCTGGAAATATATTTCAGCCTCATCAAGTATAGGGTTTCCATCGTCTTCGATTTGGTTTTCAATGGTTTCAAAGATAAGCGGATTGATGGTATTTTCCAACATATCTAAATAAATGCCTCCATTTAAATTCCCATTAATAAACAATGGCCCAATCACTTTGTTTCCTAAAATTCCTGCCCATACATTAATTTATTGGGGGTACTGAGTATGCCCTTCTACAAAAGCATGATGATTTTCATTGCTCCAATACCTGCAGTTATGCTTATTAACAAATCCATTTCGATAAAATGTACATTCATCACTGAAGCAGATATTCTTTACATGAATGGTATTATCATTAATCGCTGCAGTCATTTGTTCACAAAACTCAACTCGCCTATCGAAATCATCTTCGGTTAACTCTCGCAATATTTTCATTTTGAATGGATGAAATTTATGTAATTTAGTAACTGTGTGTACAGAGCCTAATGAAATACCAGTCGCATCAACAATTTTGCGTAATGAAGTATTAGGATTTATGCCAAAATGACCCAAAACTTCAACTTGAGCGGCTTCATCCAAAACTCTACGATGATTACGTTTTTTACTTGCAACAGATCCAGTTTGAGTAAATTTAGTAACAAGGTCCAAAACATACCTATGCGAAGTTATCTTTTCCGGATGTCTGGCGTTAAATGTGACGGCAGTTTGCCGAGCACATTGATTTTGGGCACCATAAATTAGAATCATTTCCACTCTTTCGGCTAGTGTGTAAACCATTTTGGAAGTAAAATCTGAATCAATAAATTAATTTTCACTATCCCAAGATTGTCACAAAGGTAACTGACAGCAAATTAAATTCTTTCGTTTCCTTAGCAACTATAAAAAACTAAACAGGTATAAGAATAAATACAGTTCGCCCATGTTATCTGTGTTTATAAATAGATGGCTGAAAAAAAATCGGGTTGTTATTTGGTTGCTGCCACGTCTAATCTTCCGAATTGCTGTTTATGTTGGTTTTTGAACACTTATTGAAATAAAAAGTGATATTTTCGTGTGTTTTTTTATCTATCTGAACAAATTAACATAAATAAAGATTTTTCTCCACGACCATTACTGAATGCAATAATTCCAAAATCATTTTTGATAATAGAATGTAAAAATTCTCGCTCTTGAGTTGGAACATTTATTCTGAAACACTTGCTTCTTATGCGTTTTGCGTGTATTTTCATTCCATAACAAGATACGGAATGAATATTCTGTAATTGATCTAAACGACATAGGTTGCCATGAATTTCGAAACTGTCAGTGTCAGATAAAAATGGCCGCGTTGTAATAATTATTTTCAGACAAATTTTAGTGCAAGTCAAAAAATGAGTGAAAAATCGGATGAATCAGATATGGAACTGGATAATACTCCACCTGAAATTACGAATAAATAACTTAATTGCTTTGTACAGATTTTATTTGTTTTTATTCGTACTTTTTGGTCGTGGAGAAAATATAGTCTGCTACTCGGTTAGAATGAAAATTCGATACTCGTGGTTCCTCACGCTCGCTAAGCTCGCGTTCGGAATCTTCCACTCGGATCGAATTTTCATTCCAACCTCGTTACAGAATCTACTATTCTACTTTTCTCGAAAATGAATCGACCGATTGTAAAAAATCAAACGTCAAAATAAAGCACTTTGAAAGACCTTTCAAACAAGCAATTACCTGATACCCCTTGTCATTTAAAATTTTTAAGGGGATGACCCCGGGGGCAGAGGGTAAAAGGGGGTGAAGTAGTTTTCGGTTAAAAAGTTGTCCCCTTTGGCAAATTTTTTAACGTGTCTCTGCGTTTTTTCTTTTAATCAGTGGTTTTCGATAAATCCCTGGTGGGAAGTTTTTAAATGTATATAAAAGCGTGGAAAAAATATTTTTTTTATCTACCTGTATACAACAAAAGTGTCGTACTGATTTTTTTATGTTAGAAAGAAAACGCAAAAACATATTTTAAAAGTAATTTAATAATAAGTAATAATAATAAAACAGTATATAAGATACAATACAGTTAAAATTATAATATATAGGACGGTTATTAATTAAAACAAAATATACATATACCTACAAAAAAGTACCGTGTCAGAAAAATAGTTATTACGTTTTAACCCTAGTCAGTTTCACTGTCACTGTCGTCATCCAAGTTCACAATAATTCTTTCTCTAGGCAACAGATCTTGAGATCTGTATTTACGTATGATTTTTCTACTTTTTGAACATGCGCTACAGAATTTACCCAGCTTTTGTTTGGAATATTTTGCATCTCTGACTGTACTGAAGCTGCCACAGAAGAATTTAAGGTTGGCGAAACCTTATTCCTCCTTACCGATGCTTTCAGCTAGTGATGTTCAATTGGGTTGAACATGCAATGATAAGGAGGAGGTCTTAACACGGTATAACCCATTTCTGAAGCCAAAGTGACACAATAATATTGCTTTTTTATTGAAAACAATTTTAAAATTTCGAGCATATGATTTTTTGCGTAATTTTCCTCAAAATACGTATTATTTTCCATCATATAGTCCTGGATGGTATGGTCCTGGTGTCATTGGAACACGGAACTTTATTTAACCCACGACTGTTGTACGCGCATTATCCATCACTATCAGATTATTTGGTGGTATATTTGGTAATAATTTGTTTTTAAACGTAGTCTTCAAATAGTTTTGCAGTAGTATCATCGTGATAATTAACAAGGGAGTACTTTATACAGGGTGGTCCAACGAAAATTTAACACCTCGATTTTCCTGCTTTAAAATGAAAATGTGGAAAATCGCTCGGACCCGTCGATTTCTGATTTGAGGGGGAATAACTTTTCCGCTTTTTTCATCTCCGTAACTTCAACCCCCTAACAGGGGTGAGCACAACCCCCTGATTTTGAATAGGGATGAGGGGTGTTGCGATACCTCATTTTGAAGATCTTATCGAGTACTATCTGACCCTAAAATTTCGCTTCAAAATTTTTATCTTTAACGAAATGACAGCTAAAATAGTGGAAGACTACTTACTTTTGTGATTAGTTTATTAAATGCTGAAAATGGCCACCATTCACTTGCATGCAGTAAAGAACGGTGGTGTATGAGTAGAGAATGTGGAATTTACCTCGAGGATATTACTCTTATTAGACGCATTTGAATTATTTATTTATTTGTTAATTTTTTTGTCCAAGAAGGTAGACGGACCATGTTTTTAATTTACCTTAGTCTATCGTGAATTTTTAAGAACGTTAAAACCATGTCAAAGCGATTGTAACTTTGTAGTAGAATTAAAATGGTGTATTCCGTAGAAGAAAGGGTGGAAATGATAAAATTATTTTTTAGAAATAACGACTCTGCGCGAGTAACAGCGGCTTTATTTAATGAACGACATCCTGAAAAAAATGTATCCGCTGCTTACGTTGTGCAACTGGTTGCCAAATTTGACGCTACTGGTTCAGTCGAAAACAAAAAGAGGGTGTATGAAAGAGACGAAGCGAGGGAAGTGCCTGTCTTAGGTCAAGTAGCAATGGATCCGACCCTTAGTACTAGGAAATTGTCCGATGTATCTGGTGTTTCACGCACAACAATCATGAGAATGCTTAAACAACATAAGTTCCATCCTTTTAAGATACGACTGGTTCAGGAATGAGGATGATTTCGATCGCCGACTCCAGTTCTGTGAAGTGGTCAGTGGAATTATTAACAATAATCCTAACTACATGTTCAATACTTATCTGTTTCTCGGATGAGTGTTCATTTTACCTTAATGGCATTGTAAACAGGCATAACTGTCGGTATTGGTCAGATGAAAATCCAAGATTATTTCGTGAAGTGTATACTCAGCATCCCGAACAGTTAAATGTTTGGGCGGGTATTTATGGAAATCACATAATCGGCCCTTTTTTATACCCGGTAATCTCACTGGCCAAATTTATTTAGAACTATTAGAGAACGCTCCAGCCCTCGTTCAAGTATTGGAGAATGAAGAAGACCATGTAACGATCATTTTTCAACAAGATGGCGCACCACCTCATCTCGCTCAACCTGTGCGTCAGTTCTTAGATGAAAATTTTCCTCAGGCCTGGATTGGAAGAAGGGGACATATTGAGTAGCCACCCAAATCACCTGATCTGGCTCCACTGGACTTTTTTCTATGGGGTCACCTGGAATCTAAGATTTACGCTACCCAGCCTGAGTCACTGGATGATTTGCGAATTCGGATCATTAATGAATGCCGTCAAATTACACCAGAAATGTTGAGTAATGTACGTGAACGTTTTGAGCAAAATTTATTTTACTGCATGGAAGTGAATGGTGGCCATTTTCAGCATTTCATAAACTAATCACAAAAGTAAGTAGTCTTCCACTATTTTAGCTGTCATTTCGTTAAAGATGAAAATTTTGAAGCGAAATTTTAGGGTCAGATAGTACTCGATAAGATCTTCAATATGAGGTATCGCAACACCCCTCATCCCTATTCTATTCAAAATCAGGAGATTGTGCTCACCCCCGTTAAGGGGTTGAAGTTACGGAGACGAAAAAAGCGGAAAAGTTATTCTCCCCCGAATCAGAAATCGACGGGTCCGAGCGATTTTCCACATTTTCATTTTAAAGCGGGAAAATCGAGGTGTTAAGTTTTCGTTGGACCACCCTGTATTTTTGGCTGATAAGGCCAAAGCGTTTGGTATAAATCCGTTTTTTATCCTAGCATGAATTATTGTTATACGTTTACCTTTATTTGATGGAGCTTTGGTTCTGCATTAACCCGATAAATCTACCCAACCTTTATCTGGAACTTCGTGTGTGTCATACCACGTGTTGTCCAAACAAATAATATCCCTTCCATCCTGTCTATATCGATGAACTGCAATTAGGTATTCCATCCTACATCTTTTTAACCGGGCCGATTCCATAATTACTTGTCGTTTGTTAATTTTTTTCATTTGGTTCCTTAGGGTCTCACAACACTCTATTCCTGTATCATCTTTTTTTAATCTTTGCAATAGGGGTTTTAAAGTGAGGATCATTTGTTCCCTGTACATGGCATATATTTTTCTACGAATTATATCGACTTCCGTCGCGTCCAATTTCTTAAAAGTAGAGTCTTTCCTCTTTCTTCTCTCCACTATAGGTTTGTTTACAACAAACCACACTGTGCTCACTGGCCTGCGTGTCAAACCTGCCGCTTCCTTCACTGCACCAAATTTTGAAAAACCACGTTCAAGAAGGGTGGTGTAAACATCGAGGATTCCTTTTTTTGTGTCAACTGATAAAATATCACGCTTTAATTGGTTTTTATCACGACCCGTAGATCCACTTGGCGTACTGGTTTCTTCCCACGGACGGAACATTCTTACACATCAAATAACTCCTTGTCTAAACCAATACAAACATCTAACTGAATTTTAAAACAAAAAATCAGCACATTTAAATAACTAAAATAAACCTATTTTATTTTACCTCAATTATTTTTAGAGCAATACTGAGAAAATATAATATAATAGTCTTTAATTAGATCCGTACCTGGAGTCCCCAGATCAGGTATTTTACACCTCACCCAATAGGTTATTATGACGGTAAGAGATTAGCATTTATAATGAGTTTGTAAGATTGATAGACGGACTTTACAATAATGAATTTCCCTAATGCATCGATATTTTTTTGTATGACGCACCCTGTATAGATCACAGGTATTCAACCGCTCAAGTAAAGGACAGGTGAGCACCGTATTCAGGTAAAATACAATGAGCATATTACAACCATTCACTCGAGACACAACGGATATTTCAAACGCCAAACGTTCTCAGCCAGTCCGCTTTTTGTTTTCGGAGAGATACCAGATCCGACAGTGTTCAAAAATTATCAGCGCGTGTGATTCTTGGTTCATTCGGGTAGCGCGATTTTTACTATTGTTATAAAAAAAACTTTTGGGAATGGTTTGATAACCGCTTATAAGGTTTGTTTTTTGTTTATTATCATTCATGGTATTTGTATTGGGAAAATAACACTGGCGCGTACTTATACACTTTTAGAAGAGAATAATCAGATTTAACATGTTTTTAAAGTCCCAGAAAGTCCACTCCCGCTTTTGTGTCAATTTAACTCGTAACGTTTAAAAAGTCAAATAGTAACTGATAAAATATAACATTATTGTACCGTATGATCCACTTAACGTGTCCACATTTTAGTTTGATATTATAACGCTGCCTTAAGGGTTAAAGAAAAAAGTTAAATACATAAATTTCTTGCATAAACGTAAAATTTTTATGTGTTAATTTTTTTTATATAGAGAGTGTTTCGTTTTCCCCGTCCAGGCATCAACTTTCTTATTTTAAATGGAACACCCTGTATATTGATAGGTATTTAGATTCCCCTTAAAATTTTATTTGAATTTTGTATAACCTTTAATACGCTTATTTCTTATCGTTTAGCCAATATTTATTTGTTAATAATTTAATGGATATTTATTCGAACAAAAATATTACAATTACAACTACAAATATTAACATAAATTGTTGAAAATGACCTCCATTATTTTCAATACAACGATGGATTGCCCTCAAGAAATAATTCTTTACATTTACGAATACTTCAGGTGTTTCTCGTAAATCGTTTACCACTCTTCTAACATTAAATATAATCTTATTTAAATCACTGCATGGAGTTTTTTATATATCTCGTTTTTAATGTGATCCCAAAAGAAGTAGTCCATTGGGGCAATATCAGGACTGTTTGGAGGCGAACAGGTCGTACCATGTGGGGATTTGTGGAGTTCTAATGTCTTTAATTATGTCGGTTATGAATACCGCAACTTGTAATTTGACATTAATCTGACCACATTATTCTTTGGTGAAAAGACTGATCTTCGTTAGTTTTATTTAAAAACCAGTGATAAAATTCCAATCGTCTCACATCATCACCAGGATGCAAATATTGGGCAATTTTAGCAACATAGGGAAAATATTTATTGGACGTCAAAATTCTTTGCGCCTTAGATTTTGTAATTCCAGTTTCAGTTTCTACGTTTCTGACGGACGTAGATTTTTGTTCCTAAAATTACAAAGTGATTTTAGAGAATAAAATTAGGATGTGTGCTTAAGACCACAAGACAGAAGTGAAAACCTCACCAAGACGAGATGATGAGATGCTCTATTAACCTTTCACAATTCTCAAATTTAAGACGATAAAAGAATCGATCCACTATGCATTTGGTCATATTTTAGTATCTTGCTTTTTTCCCCTGACTGCATCATGAGCGTTGCATAGCCGAATGTGACAGCTCAGTCTCAGTCAATACCTACCCACTAAAAGTGCTAAACGCGCCTACAGAAGTTTTCACTTCAATAAAAGTTGAGCTACCACTATTCAAAGCTATCACAGGATATATTACCTCATTATTGGCCTCGACAAATCCTAACACGCTTATTTCTTCATTTTTCTTGTTTTCTTTATTATAAGTTTTTGATCTCGGCATCGTGAAAGAGCCGTCTGTTTTTAAATTATATTCCAGTCGTCGGAATATGTCCTTTAATGGTTGCCGTTTTCCCGGATAGCGAACAAAATGTAAATTTTGCGCCATTTCTTCGTTTTTTCCACTTTCAATACAAACTGAATATCATATCAAAATTTTCAAAATGTTGATAAGTCATTTTCACAAACAAATATGCAAAAATAAAATTGACGTTAAATGTTAATAACAACTAGAATGTCAATATAGTTGTTTCTCGGATATTAGCTTTTGTTTCATAGCCTACTGTAGTTTAAAGTAATATAGTTTAAATAAATCGCCTAGGAAACCAATATCATCCATGATCTGTTATATATTTGAAAAGAGAATTTAAAATGCAATTTTTTTTAGATTAAAATATATAGGGTGTTACATTTAAAAAAATGAGGTAAGGTCCGATAACTTTTTTTACCTGACCCCGTATACTTATTCTGAAGACAGCAGATTATTCAAAAAACATCATAAAGAAGCTTTTGTATAAAACATTCTTCTGTGTCTCTTTTAACCTAGAAAATAAGGGTAATTTTAAGATTGTCAATTTCTTGATTTTCCCCCGTATCTCTTAAGCGAGCGAACATTTTCGAATTTTGATTTTACCATTTTAAGTTTGACCCAAAAATAGCACATGACACCTATATTACTTTTTTGATAGCACTAACAATTACGGAGATACCCTATAAAAGTGTCGAAAATGGGACACCCTGTACGAATTAGCTCTTGAAAGTTGAGAAAAACAGTTACCTACACACTTACCGAAAGGTGTAGAAATTGTCAAAATGTATTTATATAAATACATTTAAACACAAATAAATGCAAATAAATACCTACATTTAAATACAAATGAATAAAAATAATGCCTGTCTGTTCTTCTCGGCTGCAAGGATAGATAAGACGGCGGACGGAAGACACTTGGGTGGTGGGGACACACGCTTTGTTTGGTTAACTTAGAAACTATTTAGATTCACTCTCTTTAATTGCAAATTTTACTAACCAAATATTTAATAGAAGCATATTTTACTATTACTAATATGTTGATTTTATACACTGAGTAGTTATCACTTATAATCTCCCTAGCAGCAGAATTATTACCGATAATTTTTTTCAAGGTCACGAATGTTTTTGTTGATTGAAAATTATCCCCTTAAGAAAAACATATACCGTCAACATTAATTTTTTTAAATAGTATATTATATAGTCGAAGAAGAGGGAAATTTTCTATCAACAAAAGCATGAGTGAAACCGAGAAAAAAATTATCGGGAATTAATTCTGCTGCGTGGGAGATTCGGTAAGAAAATTTCATAAATTGGAGTTTCTTTTAATATGATGAGAAGATTAAACCTACGACCTATTCTGCGTAGATGTCAAATTTTTTCTGGGTAAAATTTGACACTTAGGTATAATACTACGACTTAATTGTAATTTAAATGTCAAATCATTTCGAAGTGACAGGTGAGACAAACCAGCAAGTAACAACCAGTTTCTTAGTCGTACCAGTGATATTTATTGTTACAATAATATTGTGTAAAAAATTATTCGTTTTGGTAATGAATCAACAAGTTCGATTGCTAAAGAAATTGAGCAGTTAGTACCCAATAATACAAGAAGATCAAAAGTTAGTGTGTGGAAACAATTTATGCAATTCTGTGGTGAAAAATCTTATAACGTGAGCGATCCTTTAACATCCATAGCAAATTTAGCATCAATATTAAAAGATTGGGCTTTCAACATGAAAAAACAAAATTCTGAAGATTACAAAGAAAGCGTTATTAAACTAATGTGGAATTCCACAGCGAAACAGCTTTAAGAATATTATTTTACCACATATAAAATTAAGTTTGATCCATTTAAAGATATAGAGTTTTTGGAAGCTAGAGCGGCAAGAGATACAAAACGTCGTAAATTGCAAATAGATGTTTCCAAACGAACGAAAAGTTCTTCAGCATTATCGACTGCTGATTATAGTAAAATGGTGCATTAATGGGATGAAGATACACCTGAAGGTCTTCAAAAAAAGTTTTTTTTTATTGTTGCTCATGAGCTCGCATGGAGAGGCGGTGAAGGAGTAAACTGCTGCATTCATTACTTTATTGAAGAAATGGATAAAGGACTCTACTAGCCGGATTGAATATAACCCTGTTTTTTCAAAAACCACTCAAAGAGGGTCTAAAAAACTTGCAGATAGCAAGTTCCTTATAAACAATGTTGCTAATCCTGAAATGTGCCCCGTAAGATTATTTAAGAAGTTGATGGAAAAACGTAGTATGTGTTTAATAACAACAGACCGTCTCTTTTTAACACCAAATTTAAAATGAAAGGTGTCCAACAAATGGTACAAAAATTCTCCAATAGGGAAAAACACAATCTCTACATGGTTGAAACAGTCAGCAGCAAAGATTGGGATCGACACTAAAAGAACAAAAGTGACAAATCATTCAGCCAGAGCCACAGCAGTCACTAGCCTAGCACAGTCTGGAGTTGAAGGACAACAACTCATTAAAATAACAGGCCATTCCAGTAGTCAATATATTAAGCCTTACCTACAAATGCATAGTTATCACCACCAAAAGATTATTGAGTCTATGCGGCAAATTCAGGTAAGTGAAACTACAACGTCTGCCTTTGTAGAGCAATCGAATAATGCCAGTATTTCCGACACTTCTTCCAGAGTTGTCTACAACAACTGCGTGTTTAATATTAATACAAAAAATTAGACATAATTTTAAAGTTTTACGTTAAATCACTTTAATAAGATGTGTTATACTAAATAGGCAATAAAAAGTTAATCTATTATGAATGTTTTAGCTTTTCTTTCCTGCTTTCCTTCTCAAATATACATTGTTGGACATAATACATAATTTTTTCTTATTGTAATTTTTTTGCTAAAATGCTACGAAAACATATTTCCGGCGGCTTTAGTTAATTGTAACTAATTAGAGTTTTGGAAATGAAGTTCATTTTAGCCGTTAGTAACTCATTTTTATTACTAAAGTGTCAGGAACATTAAATAACAAAATTGTTATCTGAAATCCAATGTCTGAATAGTTTTAAATTCAAATAGAACTTTAAAAAACATATTTCCGATGAGTTTAGTTTAATATGACGCACCGTATTTTTACAATAGAAGTTGATTTTACTTGTTAGTAAGTAAGGTTTATTACTAAAATTTCAGGAACATTAAAAACATTAATTCGTTTTCAACCATAACATCTGAAATTATGTCTAGATAGTTTCAACTAAAGCTTAAAAAAAATTATTTCCGATGATTTTAGAAAAATATTACATATTGTATTTTCACAAGAGAATTTTACTTTGACGTTTAGTAACACTTTTTTGCTACTAAACTGTGACGGACATTAAAAAATAATATTAATTTTACAAATGAGGAGAAATTGATAAAACGTTTTTATTTAGATACCTACTTATTATTCATATAACATAAACGGGTAAATAGTTGGCTCTGAGTAACATTTGTTAACGTTTGACATTTGGCAGTTATTGTCTCGGTGATTTGGCATTTAATATTATTAATTATTG
This sequence comes from Polydrusus tereticollis, assembly GCA_963920685.1. NCBI lineage: Eukaryota > Metazoa > Arthropoda > Insecta > Coleoptera > Curculionidae > Polydrusus > Polydrusus tereticollis. The sequence continues at coordinate 30,208,036 of OY987336.1, forward strand.
TCAAATCAATGTAAAATTTTAATAAATAATAAACAACTTCAAAACAAGTATCTACAATGAACTGTAAAAATTATAAATTATGTACTATGTGCCCGAAGATAAGTGACGTAAGCCAAAACCATAGAGACTTGAAATTATTACTATTTTTATTGGACCAGTTTATGGACGAAAATATTCTTGAAGATAAGAAATTATTTTACAAAGTTGATATTAAATTAAAGCCAATTTTAGAAAGCCACAAGATGTCCAAAGCCCAACGGAATAAACGAGTGTCAAAATATTACATATATTTGTTAAAACACAGACAATTTGTATTGATAGAATCACCAAGTTTCTCGCCTATTAAAAAAGATGCAGTGCAAGAATTTCATTATATTTCAAATCTTTTCAAAATTTTTGATGTGTCTCTTTTAGCCCCGGTGTTCGATATGTAATGCAAATTGGTTAGTAATAAAAATTATAAGTTAGCAACAAAATGTATTTTGATTTTATTCTAAGTGACTTTGCCAATAGATATTCATTTTTGACAGAAAAATTATCACTTATTAATTCCATTAAATTAATAGGAACTAACAAAATTATCGGGTATAATAATACCACTAGTGCATCAAAATTACCGATAATTCTTATTGAAAGCGTGTTGTATTGTAACTGAATGAGTTTATTTTCATTTTTGATTAAATCCGAAAGAGCCCGACTTCGAAGAAGGAGGGCTTTTTCGAGATTTAATCAAAAATGAAAATAACCGAACTTAACAAGTAATGCAGCAAACTCCAAAAATGGTAATTTTCACTTATAATCTCCCTAGTGCTCGAATTATTTCCGGAAATTTTTCCGAAGGAACGCATTTTTTGAAAATTTTCCCGAGTCGCAGACGAGGAAAAATTTTCTAGAAAAATGCGTGACTGAGGAAGAATTTCCGGATATTAATTCAAGGACGCGGGGGATTCGGTAAGAAAATTTCACACACAATTTATTTATCCATAATTATGGAAATACTTAAACTTTCAAAAAAAAGTTTCCTCACCGTTTAGTTAAACGAAATGCAAAAAATATATAAGTGAAAATTATCCTTTTTATTTATTTTCACTACATTTCATTTACTAAAACAAAGGGAAAGCATAGTATAGTCTAGTTTAGGCTAGTTATGCCAGATAAAACAATTTATTTATCCATAATTATGGGAATACTTAAACTTTCAAAAAAAACTTTCCTCACCGTTTAGTTAAACGAAATGCAAAAATATAAGTGAAAATTATCCTTTTTATTTATTTTTACTACATTTCATTTACTAAAACAAAGGGAAAGCATAGTATAGTCTATTTTAGGCTAGTTATGCCAGATAAAACAATTCAATATTCTGATTTTTGGATCATATGATAGCTGTCAAGAAAAAATTTCCACTTATTAATTTTGTTCGCCTAGCTTGGCAGGAGGAGAAAAATTTCCGAAAAATTTGAAGGTTGTCATTGGTAGCTATCGAAATGAAAGTGTGTGATTGACTTAGAATGACAGGTGTGAAATTTTCACAATAATTGTGTTTTCCACTGCGATTCATGCAATTTTTAATTTGTTTATTTTCATATAATTAAATATAACGTTTAAATAAAAATATTAAATTTTGTGCTTTCATTTCACGTACTCGAGAAATATTCTACCGAATTACATTCGTGCATCAAAATAGACCTGATAATTTTGATGCACTTATGTAATTACTTACGAATATTTCCCTCATATATAAAAAATCTCATAAGAAGTGTGGTCTTTCGCAAGAATTACAGCGAATATTTCACTCATGTATAAATTTTCCCATAAGAAACGTTAAAAATAAAAAAATATCAGCGGATATAAAACGTTGCCTAGACAACGTTGTATATCCAACACACAACAATCGAACCTATTTGACGAGACAGTTTTTTTTTTTACCTTTTTACTGAAAATAAAAAAAAATTGTTATTGGATTTCAGTTACAGTTTTAATTATGTTATATGAAATTGAAAATTGTATGACAAAAAAAATTTTTTATATATATTTCATTCTAGAAATATTCTCCCTAAATACCGCTCGTGCATATAAATTAACCAGATAATTTTCATTCAAGCTTGTTATACTAATTCCACTCGTTCTTCGAACTCGTGGAATTATAAATAACAAGCTTTCATGAAAATTATCGGTAATTTTTAAGCACTCGTGGTATTACCCCCGATAAATCCACAGTAGAAGCGCTAATTCCACGGTAGAAGCGATAATCCCCCAGTAGGTAGCTATCAATCATAATCAAGTTTTTACTACTGTGTACTAACAATCATACAAATCCATACTTTTTGACTGTTTATAAATATATTATTTATTATGTACTTTTTTTAATTTTAATACTAACTTAATACTTTACATTATATTTATAAATATATTTAAAAAATAATAATAATAATATTATATTTTTTTTACCAACATTGGAGGCGTCTTTTGCATATCCTGGTATATGGGTATTTAAGTGTAACCACGGTTACCGCACAAACTTTTATTATTGAACTTACTTATGTCAATCTGCGACATTTAAAAAGTGAATTGATTACAAATCAAGATTTCTTTAAAGATATGGAACGTTTTGGTAGTCACTCTATAAAAGAAATTTATACAAGCATTACCAACAGCACAATACAATTTTTCGGGAAATATTCCACCGAATACCACTGGTGCATCAAAAATAACCAGATAATTCTGCTTTCAAGCGTGTTGTAGTATTGTAACTGCATTCGGTTATTTTCATTTTTGATTAAATCTTGAAAAAGCCCTCCTTCTTCGAAGTCGGGCTCTTTCGGATTTAATCAAAAATGAAAATAAACTCATTCAGTTACAATACAACACGCTTTCAATCAGAATTATCGGTAATTTTGATGCACTAGTGGTATTATACCCGATAATCTCCCGTTGCTATAAGCAACGTAAACAAAAAGGAGCCTTCTAATTGGTTTAAAATAAATTTATGAAATTTTCACAATAAACATTACTTTTACTTTATGTTGAAATAATTTTCAAAAATATTTCATTCAATATTCAAGTTAGTTCCTAAAAATTTATTTTTACTAGAGATAAAAGAGTTAAACTAACTTTCTATTTGAAGTCAGTTTTGATTTATTCAAATTAACTATGAGATTTGTTTTTTAAGATGACCAAAATTTCTAACAATGTACCAACTCCACTGTTTAAAAAACTGTTTACCCAAGTTTAAAATGTGTGTTTTTAATATGCAAAAATGTAGGTAAATATGGCAGACTATTTCCGAGATTTTTATTTTGTTCTGCGAATTACCCCATAGAATAAGTAACACTTTGTAATTTTAAGTTGAAAGTAATATAGTCACCTTAACTGAAAATCAGCCAATCTTGGCACAGCTCGCGTTTATTTATTTTTATTAAACTTACATTGCATGAGTTAAAAAAACAAAAACATGCAACCAATTAAAATTTGCTGGCTATGAATATTTTAACATCATCAAATAAAACAAAGTCGGTCTACCTCCACATTATTTATTTGAAATTTAATTCAATTTTACTGTTCCCTATTCCCAATATGTTTCGGACATTGACATGCCCATCATCGGATACAACGATCGATTTGTCACAAACTTTTGAAAACGACTGTTTAGACAATTTGCCGCTCGCTGTTCATGGAAGGCTGTTTTACCATTAGCATGATGGCGGCGATGGCGCACCTCCACATGGTAGCTACCTCATCGATAATTTTTTACGAAATGCTTTTGACGATCGATGGATAACCAACAATGGTACTTTGTTTGACCACCCCGCTCCCCAGATCTTACACTCCTCGATATTTTTATATAGGACACAATTAAAGATCGGGCGTATAATACTCCCATAACAACTATATAAAATTGCATGCAGCGAGTGAGGAATGAACTTGCAAATTTAAGTCACATGTCAATAAGAAGAGCAACCCATGCACAAGTGTTGCTTAGATGCGAAAAATGTCTTGAAGTTGAAGGACGTCAGTTGAGACATTTACTGAAAAAATAATAAATAAGGGTTTTCATTTGAAAATGTAGATTTTTTAAGCATTCTTTAAACACCCCCCCCCCCCCCACAAAGTTCTTGAATTTTTCTATAATTTGTTTAACAGAATGGCAAATGTGTCACATGTTCTTGATATAACTTTATCACTTTCTTTGTAAATAATAAATAAGTTTAAATAATCTTCGTTTGTATAATTTAAGAGCCCCGGTATGATTTATATTTATGCGAACGTCATTTTCTAACATAAAAACTTAAATATGTCAAAAACGCTTAGACTTGGATATAGGGCATGATATAGAAAATCTGCCAAGAACCTTACGTAGAATTCAAAAATGTAATAATATACAGGATGTTCCATTTAAAATAAGCAAGTTGACACCTACTTGAAAATATTTTAGGCGGTTTGCCCACAGCAACATTAGCAAACTGTTAAAAGATTTTCTATTTATAGTTTTTCATATATAGATCGAAGCGGTTCCCGGTGGGACACCCTAATAGACAGCCTAAGTGATGACGTCACAAGGGGCGTGTTATAAAAAATCTTTTCAAACAAAAATAAATTGCATTGATAATTCACCTCACTTTTATTGAACCAATCAAAACGCTCATTTTCATAGCAACCACCTTGGTAACGGTCGTCTTACCCGATAAGACTACCGCTAGCTCGAAAAGACGCTTTCGAAAAGACGCTTGTAGCTTTTTTACTTAAATAAAAAATTAGTAACACCTCTAACTTGTATATTTACCTTTATCAGACGGCCTTCATTTTTATGTTCAGTAAATTATCCAATAAAATACACCTCTAGAGGCGGTTTCTTATCTTCATACCTTCGTTTTTCACTCGAAACTCGATTTTCCAAGAAAATTTTCACTCAATGTAATTTTTACTTATAGGTAATCAAAGATAAGACCCTCGAGCTAAAGCTCTCGGGATCATATCAGATTATAAGTAAAAATTACATTTCGTAAAAATTTGTCAGAAAATCGATTTCTTGTTAAAAACATCGGTATTACCGATAAGACGCCTCCTCTATCGGTATATTACTGTTGAAAATCCCATAAGAGATTTTTGCAAGCATTGCTACACGTTTATAAGCCACAAATAAGCAATTTCTTCCAATTATTTGTATTTTTGGTGATATGATTGACCCATTTACAGCCACAGATAGAGGTAAGTGTTTCCTGAAAATATTTAATCGCCATCTGAAAAAGTTTGAGGTTATGTTATTGTTGTTTACATTATTGTTTATTAAGACATAATTGTTAGTTTTTTGTAAAATAAAGCTTGTGGTAGTGTTTATTTATTAATATGAAGTAGACCCAGTCTATAGCCTAAATAATTTATATTATAGATTCAATATTGGCTAAAGTGGTTGCGTATTTTGTTACCCGAACAGAAAATTTTCAAGTTTGTTGTATTCCCTGCAAAGATAGAAGAGAGGAATGCCTGGTCATCACCTATAAGCATAATTTATGATAGTAGGTAATTTAAATTACCACAATATTATAACTTTTGTCTTTCATCATAGTGTGAACTTCTCCGATCTGAATCAAATTGCATCCATAGGACATGGTTTGACTCCAAGGCATTTACCCCTTTTTAACATAATAATATTTGCTGTATTAGGTAGGTACCTTATAAGTGATGTCCTAGCTTTCCTTTCTTTTATCTTTGCAGGGAATACAACAAACTTGAAAGTTTTCTGTTCGGGTAACAAAATACGTAACCACTTTAGCCGATATTGAATCTATAATATAAATTATTTAGGCTATAGACTGGGTTTACTTCATATTAATAAGTAAACACTACCACAAGCTTTATTTTACAATAAACTAACAATTATTATGTCTTAATAAACAATAATGTAAACAACAATAACATAACCTCAAACTTTTTCAGATGGCGATTAAATATTTTCAGGAAACACTTACCTCTATCTGTAGCTGTAAATGGGTCAATCATATCACCAAAAATACAAATAATTAGAAGAAATTGCTTATTTGTCGCTTATAAACGTGTAGCAATGCTTGCAAAAATGTCTTATGGGATTTTCAATGCAATTTATTTTTGTTTGGAAAGATTTTTTAAAACACGCCCCTTGTGACGTCAGACTTAGGCTGTCCATTGATAAGTTATGAAATAATCGAGATACAGGGGTGCGTTAGAAATGACAAATTTTCAAAATGTCAGAAACTGAGAGGGCTAATGAAAATTTCGTTTGCGGCAATAGAAGTTTCATAAAATAATAGAACAGTAAGCCGCAAACTCCATCTTTCTATCTTTTATAATAAGAGAGCTGGTATATGAAAACACACGAAAGCTGGACACCCTGTACATACAAGTGTTCCTATTACACCATATTCTTATTATACATATACGATTTTTAACGAAGAATAGCCAACTAACCTGGGGCATGTTTTATTTAAAGACCTCGTACATCCTGAGATTAAAAAGAAGATATTCTAGACTTAGTTTATTATGCATTTATTATGAAAAGGGGAGTGGAAATAAATGTCTTCTCTTTTTAAATTACCCATGCAACATAATTGATACGCGGTACTTAAGAAAAAATAAGGCCATGTTTACTCCCTTCTAACTAACCAAAACTATGGACCGGATTTTTAAGCGCAAAACAGGTTTGTTTAGGAGTGTTCATTGGCTATGCACACAATTTTCTTTGCGTGTACCTGATCAATACAGGGCACAAAATGAAACAGAGATAGGCACTCGCAATCAGCTAAATCGTTTTGTTTGTTAGTTTAACCTATGATCAAAGCTGATCAACACGCGTTAATTGATCAGTGATGCTGTTCGCGAACGATGATCGACATTAATTCCCAAAACCCGGATATGAATTTAGCACGAGTGGTACTAAATGGAAATTTGTCTTTTGTTGACGTAAAACAGAATTTTTTTTTAATGTTTGACCAGTTTTGTATACATATTATTTAATGCCAGGTTTTTATGTCAAATGTCAGAGAGTATTAAGTTTTTTTTTAGAAAAAACTTGTCGATAATGTTGACTATTGTAGGCCATCCTTTTTGCACGCCCTTGAGTGATTGCCTAATTAATGAATTAAGCGATCCTCGTTAAATTAGCGACCACGAGCTATTTTCGATAACTAATACACATACCTACCGGGGTGTTCATTTAAAAGATAAAGTCTGTTCAGAGATATAAGAAAGTGACTAACTGATCCCTATTAAGAAAGACTTGGGCCAGCTGTAAAATTGAAATATGGCCGCACAGGTCCGTATTTTGCTTAGAATTTAATCATAGTTTGTAATAAAAATAAGTAGGAGATTAAATATTATTTTATTTATGTTTAAATGTGAAATTACAAGTTATTTTATTATTAAAAATTGTATTTATGATTACAAAAATAAACAAATTATTCGGTAGGTACTTATAATTATTATTTGTGCTGTATTGTTTATATGGATATAGAATTTTTCCACTTTTTCAACGTGTGTAACAGAATTTGCCCAACTTTGTGTAGGGATGGTAAAAACTTCATTTTCTATAAGCTCAAGTACACTGGAGTTAATAGTAGGGCAAATATTGTTACGACGAATGGCAGATTTCAGTTGGTGCCAAACATGTTCGATGGGATTAAATATACAATGGTATGGTGGAAGCCTTAAAACTGTATGCCCTAGATTTTTTGCATAATTATCACAGAAGTATTCCTTTTGTAGTTTTAAACTTTGTAAAACCTCAATTTATTGCCTTTTGGTGAAATCTTCCTGAAAACAAATGTCATTATAATACATGTAGTTTTGGATTGTTGCTTTTGTGTCATTTGAGGAGGGAGTCTTGGTCAACTGCCTACTATGGTAGCCTTGCATTGTCCATTACAATTACGCTATTCGGAGGTATATTTGGAATTAGCTTGTTTTTAAACCAATCTTCAAATAAATCAGCAGTAAGTGTCCTCATGATAATCCAGAGAAGAATCTTTAATGTTTTTTTGCAGACAGAGAAAGTCCATTTGGAATCCATCCGTCTTTAGATCCAGCATGCAAAATCGTAATTCGTTTACCTCTTTTTAATGGCACGCTTGTTTTACGCTTGCCGCTTGAGTCAACCCAACCCTTTTCCGGGGTATCATATGTGTCGAACTAGGTTTCATCCAAGTAAATAATCGGCCTTTGCCGATCTCTGTGAATCCTAAATTTTTGTAGATTTCGGATCGCCATTCCCGAATTCTACTGGATTCCATTAAAACTTATCAGAATCGATCCTTTTTTTCCTCGCTAAAATGGGATTATTCACAATTTTCCATACAGTTGATGTTGGAATTTTTGTTAATGTGGCCGTTCCTTCTAACGCTGCTTGCTAGGCTGACCGCACGTTCAATGAGACTTGAATAAACATTGTTTATAACTTCCTTAGTTTCCACAGAAAAGTGTTTTCTGCTTTTCGACGGGGTTATCTCCTGAGATACATATTTTTTATGACTCACACACAATTAAACAAACTCTGTATTACACACGAAGTAAGAATTACTAAGCTTAAAACTAACTAGATTGGCTATATATACAGTCTTTAAAACATAATCTCTTTTATGGGATTAAAAATCGGTTTAAAATCACCAGACTATTACTTTAATAATGAAATTACGTCTTCCGGATTTGCAGTTTACTTCAAGACATTTTTAAGTAAGGGCCATAATTTACCTGCATTTATTCATTCATTCATTGTTTATTTATGGCCACCCTTGGATAATCCCACTCGAAAGGCAAAGTGTAACTTTCTTAAATCTCTGGACAGGCTGGACACCCCCCTTTATCTAAGTTTACAGGGTTGTAAGAGAAAATCGGTAAAACAAGTTAAACAATATAGTGAGGGGGGGGCGAAATTTACGTAAGTGACATTATGAAATAGTTCAACCCCCTACCACATGGACCAACCCTCTCAAATATCCTAAATGGGAAGAGGGGTCGAGTGATACCTTATTGTAAATATACTTTTATTACCGACATTTTGCCCTTTAGTTTTTTAAATTTTGATAACTTTCCGAAAAGTAATGTACAGGGTGATCTGTTATATTTTGACCACCCACCTATCTCATTTATTTGAAGAAATATCAAAAAACTTTTAGAACAAAAGTTGTAGAGCCTTTCATGAATTTTTAGGAAATAATATAAGAAGAAACAAATGAACATCAAAAATGGCAAATATTTTACAATTTAATGTTTTCTTAATAGGAACACCCTATATTATGTGCTTTTCCGATGTGAAATTGTATCCTGATTTCAAATATATATGGCTTATATGGCCTATCTTAAAGGGTTGTGTTAATAATTACAATTTTAACAAATAACATTAGTTAAGGCGTGAAAAATAATAATAATGGCGTATTGAATGTGCGGAAATTGGTATTACGTCTTTGTTTGTCTACTAGATATAAGTTGTCTACAGGCAAACTATTCTTGTTAAAAATAGTATGTAGATACTACAAAAATATTTCAATTATCTGTCTACCTCTATAATTATAATCAAGTATAATTAATATTATTCTAATAAACTACCGGTAGTAACACCGTTGTTGTTGTTACATTACTTTCATTCACCAAACTCGTCTTTCCATTGTATGCAAGTTAGGCTGACCCTAGTTTAGAACCGATTCGGGGTGTGTAGGTTTTAAATATCTGAAATACTCTTCAATTTTGAAAAACAAATTTCAGATGATCGGTACCTCAAGCTAATGCTAATATGATATGTTACATACAAGTCATTGATCTGTTTCTTAGTGCAGATAAATGCGACAACTTTCAAACAACCTTGAAAGTTTAACAAGTCTCATCAATTATGGATGAATTAGTGCAAATTAAAAATTTGATAAGAAACGATTAATTTACATATTTTATTTTAATTAGCTACGTCAACTTGTGTATTGGTAAGTATACACACCTGCAAATTAGGACGTTGGCGTGTGCCCCCAGTCGACATAAGTATAGTATTTGTAGAATTATATCGTTGATCTTTAGACTGCAATAAAACCCTCATTATCCCTTTGACCATAAAATAAATAAGGAAATCTCAAATTTTAAAACCTTTTCGAGTAGAGCCGGACCAGGTACAAATTCAATTTATACCTATGCCTGATGCATATGTAAATACAAACTGATTTTTAATAATTTTAGTCTTTAGTGGTTTTCTGGCGAGTAATTTTTATTTGGGCTTATTAGTGGTAGAATGTGGCGTCCTTGGAATTGTGCTAATAGGGGGGCATCTTCAAGTGTCATTTTTAAAATAAAGCATTTATCTACCGATGCCAAACTAATAATTAAAAATGTGTATCAATCTTTGTTGAGTAGAAATTTTAATTCGATGGATGCTTTAGCAGAGACGTCTACTTTGACAAAAACTCCTTTATCTTCGGTAAGAGACATAGTACTTAAACCTGTTAATCCTAGAAAAAATCGGAGTGATTTTGGCACGTTTAAAAGCATTGACGAAAATGACATGGATTTATTAAGAAGAAAGATTTACCAAATTTATGAGGCACAAACTGTACAAACTTTGATTTCCCTCAAAGAGCGGCTGATTAAAGACGAAACAAATATCTCTTGTAGCCTTTCAAGCCTTAGGAAAATATTGCATAAAATGGGTTTTAAATACCGAAGCATTGATACAAGACAAACATTAATGGAATCTCAACGTTTACGGGAATGGAGACTTAAATATTTAACAGCTGTTGAACAATTTAGAGAAAAAAATCATCCAATTATTTACCTTGACGAAACATGGTTCGATACCCATGACACTCCAAGAAAAGGTTGGGATGATTCTTCCAAAAATTGTCAAACCAAGGCACCATCAAATAAAGGCAAAATAATCACAATATTACATGCTGGTTTAGAGAACGGGTTTATTCCAAATTGTCTGTTGCTTTCAGCTAAAAACAGCAGATTCTTCTTTAGATTACCATCAAGATACCGACGCACAACTTTTTGAAGATTGGTTTAAACATAAACTCCTTAAAAATATACCTGAAAATAGCGTCATTGTAATGGACAATGCTAGTTATCATAGTGGGAAAGCAAAAATCATTCCCAATTCTAATAATACAAAAGCAGAAATTCAAAATTTTATGATTGAAAATTATTTATATTTTTGAAGAAATTTACAAAAAACGAGAACTGCTAGAAGTATTAAAAGCTTTAAAATAAATAAGGAATACGAGTGTGACAAACTTGCAGCAGAAAATGGACATACAGTGTTGCGTCTTTCTCCATACTATTGTATATTCAATCCTATTGAGCTAATATGGCACCAAATGCATCTGTAGTAGAATTAATTAAAAACGAAGTAAGAAAAATTTCTGCAGACAGCTGGAAAAACTGTGTACAACATGTACTTAAGGTGGAAAATTCTTACAATTGTATGATTACAAATGTTCAACCCTTAAATATAAGTTTAGGCTTAGATGAAGATAGTGATAGTGATACAGAGTTAAATTTTGAATAAATTGTCAATAGTTTTTAAGAATTTAATTAATTTTTATTGTACTTGTTATCCTAATAGTTATACTTTGAAATTATATTATTTTCAATTATCATTAATTGTTATCATTATTTTACATTTATTATAGGTACCTACCTAAAACTAAAAATAGGTACCTGTCTATTTATTTTAAATTATAAAAATAAATCATGTGGTGTAGGTACATTTTCAAGCCGACTCTGATCCCATTTATACAGCTTTGAAGAGGTTGAGGCGTATACAATAGGATTTAATCAGGTAGATTATTTATGGCAGTAAGAGTCAACGGTATAATTCTGCAAATATTATAACACGCTGTTCATCAGTGCATTACATCATAATCTGATCATTAAAATTGAATTTTCAGTTTACGAATAGTATTCGAATTATTAACTCTTTTTTCTTTGATTATAGGTGCAAGCGGATATATAACTAATTGAAAACATCGTTCTCTGTGCTGTAACACAAGTAGAAAGTGTTTTTAAAATGTGAAAATGATAGCAACAGTGGTGGAAATTTTTTAACGGTCAGTGAGGAAAAACAATTTAACATACGAGTTTGTTGACGCTTGTGGATAATTGACGTTTGCAGGTAAGAAAAATATGTTACTATCTACGTCATCGGGTTATGCATAAAAACATACTAGTTTTTAAGAGGATATTTTTTTAAACTTTCATTTAAACCTTACGCGACTCTTCTAGTACAGTGTCACCATTAAAGTCCGCACCATATGGAACTTTTTTTTATTAATGAGGTTAGTTAAAATTAAATTTCGGCAATCGTTTTTGCTTCAAATTAGACTAAAAATTATATAATCAAATGTCACCATCTGTCATTCGGTATCTGTCAAAAATTACATTTTAATCAAAAAATGCTGAAAAATGGCATTGTTTTACCGAATTTCAAAAAATTTTATTAGGAAAAGTTGTTTCTAGTACAATTCTTGGCCTAAATACAAAGTTTCAGTTTTCTAGCTCAAAGTTGATTTTTTTGCCATTTTTTCTAATTAACTTTTTTTTTATTTAATGTAAGTTCGCTTAATGGATATTAAACTATTTGCTTATACCATACTCAATATTTTATTTAGTTTGTATGAGCTTTTTTTTACTAGAATGCCATTTTTTTTCGAAATTTAAAATTAGAGGCAAAAAAATTTGACACAGGTGGTGCAAAGTTATCCTAATTTAAAAATTTTAACAGATAGACGTCAGATGTTTCGTTTTTCAAATGACAAATACATCTAAATATTTCATAAAAATTTTATTTTATACTTAAAACTATCATTATTATTAAAAGGAACAAAAAGGAACTTTAATCATTTTAAATAGGTAACACAAAAGCAATATAAATTTCACATTTCAGTGTGACGTCCTTCTCGCTCTATACAAACACCCGTCCGTCTATAAACGTCTTTGACAGCATTTTGTAAAAAGCTTGGTCTTATATCGGCACAACACTGTCTTATCGTTTGTTCCAAATGCTCGATATTTCTAAACGGTCGATTCTTATAAACTTTCTGCTTAAGATAACCCCACAGAAAAAAGTCTAGTGGGGTTATGTCAGGCGACCTGAGTGGCCAGTGACATTCTCTATCACGCCCTATAACTCTGTTTTGAAATAATTGGTTTATGCGTTCTTTCACTGCTACAGTTTGATGTATGGGTGCACCATCAAGCTGATACCATAAGTTATGTCTATGGTGTAAGGGCATATTATCCAAAACTTCGGTAATCTCGTTATCAAGAAAATTCAGGTACCTTTCACCAGTTAAGTTTACTCTAAAGAAGTGTGGTCCAATAAGCTCATCTTTCAAAATTCCACACCAAACATTGGTTTTAAAATGATACTGGTCGCGACATTCAATTGTGAAGTTAGGATTTTCTTGGGACCACCATCGGCAATTTTGTGAGCTCACGGTACCATTCGAAGAGAAAGTGGCTTCATCTGTCCATAATATCTTGTATGGAAAAAGAATATTCTCCTCATATTGTACCTGATACCAAAACGAAAAATCAAGTCGGATATCAAAATCGCGTTCTTTTAATGTGTTTATAAACTTGGGTTTATATGCCCGAAATCGATTTTTCTGAAGAATTTTTCTAACGCTTTCCCTCTTGCACCCTGTTGAATCACTTATCTTGGTTACACTAGTTTGACCGTGGTCAATAACAGTTAAACAAACATCAAGTTGTGCTGCTTCATCGTATTTACTTGCCGCGTGAGGTTTCTTAAAATTATTTTGAACAGATCCAGTTTCTCTAAATTTTGACATTATTCTTGAAACAGTGCTATGCTGCAAATTTTTTTCTGGATGCCTCTCATTAAAAATGGCAGATACTTGCCGGTGAGGCATATTCTCTCCACAAATTAAGACAATTTCTATTTTTTCTTGAATGGACAACATTGGTGATAACACTGAAAACTATAACTTGCGAAAATATTCAAATTTATGACATTTCTTTTATTTATTCGGCACTCTAATTCGTTTTTTTTCCATAGCCTACTTATAAAATTCAAAATTGCCTTGATATTTTATTGTGGATAAAAAGAAAATGTGTCTAAATTTTGAACTAATCTGATTCTGGGAATTTTTTTATAAGTTTTTTAAACTTCTTAGGTGTATGTACTATCAAAAAAATGGAATATCTGACGTCTATCTATTTTTAAATTAGGATAACTTTGCACCACCTGTGTCAAATTTTTTTGCCTCAAATAGTTTAATATCCATTAAGCGAACTTACATTAAATAAAAAAAAAGTTAATTAGAAAAAATGGCAAAAAAATCAACTTTGAGCTAGAAAACTGAAACTTTGTATTTAGGCCAAGAATTGTACTAGAAAAAACTTTTTCTAATAAAATTTTTTGAAATTCGGTAAAACAATGCCATTTTTCAGCATTTTTTGATTAAAATGTAATTTTTGACAGATACCGAATGACAGATGGTGACATTTGATTATATAATTTTTAGTCTAATTTGAAGCAAAAACGATTGCCGAAATTTAATTTTAACTAACCTCATTAATAAAAAAAAGTTCCATATGGTGCGGACTTTAATGGTGACACTGTATGTACCGGGTGAGTCAACGATTGCGCGGAGTAATTTTATGCTTTGAAATTTGTCGATAATAAGCTTTCGTATTAAGGTATGGTTGGATATCTGCCTCATTTAAAAATATTTTAAATTATACAGGGTGCGCCCAAAAAGTAGGGTGTCATAAAGTTACATTTTTTTAAATGGGACACCCTATATTTCAATACATTTATTAATTCGACGTATTATTTCATAACTTTTTATTAATGGTTTAATATACGAAAAAGTTATAGTTTTTAGGGTAATTCGACTTATAATGAATATCTTGCATTTGCAAACATCTCGTTGTTGTGAAAATGTTACTTAAATTTTGACTCTAAGCGATTCATAATTTTTATACTTACTAAATAAAGTAAAAAAAAAACATATTCACTATAAAATATTTGACATCTCATTTACAGGGTGTTTTCTTTCCAGGACCAAAGTCAGAAAACTTCTAATTAAAAAATATCACTTTTATTAAATGGAACACCCTATATATTTTTCTGTCATCTTATAACTCGTCATAAACTCTTAAACTTTCGTGAAGAGCGTCCTTTCCCTATCTCTAATAGTTTTTGAAATATTTTGGTATTTTGAGATTTAATGTCCTCGTTATAGCATCTTTTGTCAATGGATCACAGTAGCCATAGAAAATAAATGAAAATATAGAAATTTTGTTATAACTGTCCCTGTCCCAAATCAGTTTCTTCTTATGTTCTTACACTAGCAAGGAAGAATTTTTGGAAAATTTACAGTCTATATTGCAGAGATCTGTGTTTGACCACAATGGAATAATTTACATTTTTGCTGGTGACATAAACATTGACCTACTCACAGCGGAAAGTTCTGCAACAAGTGACTATCTGACATTGATGAAAAGTTATGGGTTTATGAGTGTTATAAATGGGGTTACAAGAGGGGTTGGCGACGCAGGATCATGTTTGGACCATTATTTTGTTCGCTGTAAAATAAACCTTTTTGACAGAATTAAATCGGTGATACTGAAACATAGTTTGACAGATCATGATCCTATCCTTCTTAACTTACCCCTAAGTGGGAATACAATTTTAACAAACAAACAAAACTCATTTCAAATCATTAATTATAAAAAACTTACTGAATTACTAAAGAGAGAGAGAGAGATGGGATGATGTTTTTGGGCACCGGGATAGTGATTTGTGTACTGGTGGTTTTGTAAATAAATTGAATTCCATGATTTTATCATCGACCAGAAATATAGTATTTTGTAGTAAAAAAAGAAGAATTAAACCGTGGATCACTTGTGGCCTTCTTGTATCAATCAGGAATAGAGACAAGTTAAAAAAAACAATGTACAATAAATAGAAACAACCAATATTTACAGAACAGATACAAAGCATACCGTGCAACCTTGTCTCAACTCATAAAAAACGCAAAGTACTCCTATTACAGATAGTTAGCATGCACAGAAAACTGCGAATGATCTTAAAAAGATCTGGGGGGTGGTCCAGGAGGCCACATGTGATGTGAAATGCTAAACTGAAATAAAAAATATTTTTGACTCCAATAACATAGGAAAAAAAGAAATGGCAAACACTTTCAACAAGTATTTTACTAGTATTGGTAGGCAGCTGGCGGACAAGATTACTAATTCTGGTGCTCCTTCTTCTTCTTTAAGTGCCTTCTCCATTCAATGAAGATCGGCAACAATTCTGGCAAATTCGTCTCTGTCTTGGGCTCTTCTCAGTAGGGTGTTTGAGTCTAAGCCTGTCCAATCCCTTATGTTTTTCAGCCAAGAGCACTGTCTACGCCCCGGGCCACGCTTTCCCTCAATCTTGCCCTCCATAATTAGTTGCAGGAATCTGTACTTGTCCTGCCTCATGACATGGCCAAGGTAAGCTGTCTTTCGCTTTTTTATGGTCTCGAGAATTGTTCGGTCCTTGTTCATTCTATGTAAGACCTCTTAAATGGTGATATGGTCGGTCCATGGTATGCGAAGCATTCTACGATATACCCACATCTCAAATGCTTCCAGCTTGTTAATACTGCTGACTTTTAGCGTCCAGGCCTCGACTCCATACAGTAACGTGGAATACACATAACATCTAACGAAGTTAAATCTTATGCTTAAATTGAGTGTTCTGTCGGTTAACAGGTTCCTCATCTTAATAAAATTGGCTCTAGCTTGCTCTATGCGGGATCTAATTTCAATCTCAGGATTCAGATCCTCGCTGATCCAACTTCCTAGGTATTTGAATTTTGTGACTCTCTCTATTGGTGAACCGTATATATTTATGTTAAAGTTGTTATTTGGATTGCGACTTATTTGCATGATCTTTGTTTTTGAGATATTAATCCTCAGTCCCATTGCGTCACCGGAAGTCGATATGCTGTCGATTAGTCGTTGCAGCCCTTCAGGACTGTCTGCGATTATCACTGTGTCATCGGCATATCTTAAGTTGTTTACGAGTTTCCCATTGACTTTCAGACAGTCTTCTGTCTCGTCCAAAGCGTTTTGGAAAATAACTTCTGCAATACATATTAAAGAGCATGGGACTAAGTACACACCCTTGTCTGACTCCACACCCTATAGGTACGGTACATGTTTCGGTGTTTTCCAGTTTTACAGAAGCCACTTGCTGTTCATAAAGATTTTGTACGATTTTTAGATCTTGGGCATCGACACCTTTTCTTTCCAGCAGTTCTAATAGTGTCGTGTGATTGACACAGTCAAAGGCTTTAGTATAGTCTATGAAGCACAGACATACTTCCTTCTGTTGGTCTCTGCATTTTTGCAATAGTACAGACAGTGCGAATAAGGCCTCCCTGGTACCCAGTCCTTCACGGAAACCCATTTGTAATTCGCTTACATCTTGTTCGCATTTTCTGCTGGTGCTCCTAATGTCACAAATACTCTGATAGGTGAGGGGAGACCGATTCACTCGTTTCTTCTTGCTCCTATTTCAGAAAAGGAAATCCTAAATCAAATCAATAAACTAAAAAGTGTGGTGAGGGGGGGGGGGGGGGAGGGGATCGAATCTGCTCAGATATTATAAAAGGTATAGATTTATATTGATAAGACCACTGAGCCATGTCATTAATGTAGTTTTTAGTACAGGAGTCTTTCCTGAACACTTAAAGACAACTATTATCATACCTCTGTTCAAGCAGGGTGATAGAAGAATGATGAACAACTATAGACCGATAGCATTAACGAGTACAATTAGCAAAATTATTGAAAAATGTTTTAAATTTAGGTTGTTAAAATTTCTGGAAAAAAACAAAATTATAAACAGAAATCAATTCGCTTTTAGAGAGGGAGCTAGTACGGAGAATGCCTTGTGTAGGGTGACGGAGACAATTTTGAAAAAGCGGGACAAGGGAAAAAAGGTCATTGGAATGTTTCTTGACCTGCAGAAGGCATTTGATACTGTGGCACACCCAATCCTACTCAAACGTCTAGAGCTTGTTGGTGTTCGAGGTACTCCAAACGATTTAATTGGATCATATTTGGCAAGAAAAAAACAAAGTGTCATTATTTCAGGGGAGGAAAGTAACAGACTGGAGTTGGGGTTTGGTTTGCCACAGAGCACGGTGCTGTCACTTTTGCTCTTTAACATTTATATAAATCAAATATTTTTGGTGGCAGATGAGGCGGATGTTTCTTGCTTTGCCGATGATGCCGGGGTAGTGATTTGTGGGGATGATTGGGGGTCGGCCAAGGATAGGGCAGAATTGGCACTATTTAAAATTAAAAATTGGTTGGATAACTCACTACTTTCATTGAATATTAATAGGACTAAGTTCATTGCCTTCTCCCTATCTTCGCGTTCACTTCCTAACTTTCAAAATCTTCGTCTACATAACTCGCAGTCTGTACTGGACGCAGGCATTGCCCCTGCGATCAATCTATTGAAAGGAAATGCAGTCTAAAATATCTGGGAATTATAATTAATGAAGGTCGGATATGTCACAAATAAAATTAGAAAACTGATTTTTAAATTCTACGAACTAAGAAACATTCTGCCTTTAAAGTCAGTTAAAACAATTTATTACGCACTCGTGGAGTCTGTTATTAACTATGGCTTGATGATATGGGGCAGTGCTGGTTCAACCCTTATAAATGGATTGCAAGTAATTCAAAAATGGATTTTTAAAGTAATGTTTTTTAAGGACAGAACATATCCGTCTCAGTTGGTTTATAGCGAAAGTAAATTATTAACTCCAAACCAACTTTTTATTAAGTCAATAATTAGATTTATGCTAAGTAATTTTGAATACAGACAAGCTTTGGACCACAATGTCAATACTAGACATGCATTGCAGAATAATGTCATGCTTCAAAATCTTAGACACACGGTGTGTCAAAGATACATTTACTGCGTTGGACCAAAGATATATAACGATTTACCAATAAATATTAGATCTAATCCATATCAGTTAATTAAAAAAGAAATCAATAAATGGTTAATTGACAGTAATTATAACATAGACTATATTTTAAAGAAATAGTCCATTCTCGAAGTTGTTGTAGTCGACTAATTTAGTGGAGAAAGACTTTTGACTTTCTTTCCCCTTTTCCCTATAGACTATATTGCATAGTTAGATATGCACTAAATTAATTCATAATTTATTAGTTTACTACCTCAAGAAAAATCTTACTAGTTTATGGCACACCCACAGTATTTCAAATACCATTGTGTGCTAAATATGGCAATAGTGAGGTTGTTTGTTTTAGTAAAGTCAAAAATGATAGGCATGCCAAGTATCCTTGTTATAATTATACTGCTATATTGGAATGTATTATGTAATATTTTTGCTATTGCTAATAAATAAATAAATTAAATATGCAGCAGTGCCTGGATCTGACATCACAAGTCGCCACACTTTGACCAAATTGAACCAGCTAGGGAGAAAGGACATCAGGGGCTATAAGTTCTGCGCATGCTTAGAACAAGGCAAAAAATTGCAGTAGAAAATTAGAGCATATTATGATAAAATTGTGTAAAAACTAGAAAATTTCAAAGAATGCATTGAATTAGTAATTAGAAGTATTTTTAAATTCTCATTTATCGTTTTGTAAACTAAATCATAACAAATAAAGATTTTGTATGGCTAAAGGGCGACAATGCGACAACATCCAATTTTGACACAACATAAACCTAAAACTTCTTCTGTAATTTGACAGCTTGCCGTGATATTCGTTTTCTCATAAGTTCTTATGATTTCCACTTACTTTCCGTGTCTTTGTGTGCCTAAACTTGCCACACTTTACATTCCATTATACAATTTTCCTTTTTATCAATCGAAATATACAAAATCTTAACGAACACAGAACTTGGATGATTGTTTACACATAACCTCATTTGATTTCCGTCAAGGCAAACGTCTAATTCATGTTTACGCATGCGCAATGGACGCAATTATCCTCATGCGACAAGGACATCTCAGTCTCAGTATATTTACATTCGTTAAATGAACAAGGCGCCATATAGTGCTAATACATAATACAGGGCTGCCCAGAAATCCGGAATAAATTTAATATAGCCTTAACCTGTAACTTTTGAGGAAAATGCTTGGACACGTCAATTTAGTTTTATATATGCTCACATTTTGACGTTATTCGTTTGTTTTTTTATTTTTATGGACATTTGTCAAAGATAAAATATGACGACATCGATCTTTTTTTTAAATGGAAACATACAGCTTGTGATACATCATTTCAAAGCTAATATATCGTATAGTATGCTCATAGATTTTGGCGCGATTCTGTCAAGCTATTTCAAAATGGCGACTGTTAAAAGTTTTAAAAAAAATCCCTATATAAATAAGCGAAAATGATAAATCATTGATGTTTTTTTTTACCTTTCAAGGTAAGAAATCTTCATTGTTTCACGTTCTGACATTTTGTGACATTGTGAACTCGTAAAATTAATTTAGGTATTTCCGAAGTATTATTTTACAATTTTCTAAACAAAAATGGTTTTGTCGGAAAAACAGCGTATCAAAGTCTTGATATTGTTAGGATGTGGAGATAAAATAAGAAGTCAAAGTAAAGTGTGCACTTTATTTAATGCTAAATATCCGGAAAATCAAATTTCACAGGGTACTGTTAGTAAAATATTCCACAAATTTGATGAACATGGCACAGTAAAGGACTTGCCTAGGAATGGACGGCCATGTGTTTTAGGCGACGATGAAAAATTGGATATTGGATTATCTCTGCAGGATAATCTGCATGTTTCAACGGTTTCATTGGCTCAAAATCATGATACATCTAGAGGTACTATTGGAAGATTTTTGAAAGCAGAAAATACCACCCTTATAAAGTATGTCTTGTCCAAGAGCTTTTAAAAGATGACTATGATAGGCGTTTGCAATATTGCGAAGAAATAATTAGACGGTGTGACGAGAATAATAGGTTTCCACAGAACATATTATTTTCAGATGAAGCTACTTTCTATTTAAACGGGGTGGTTAACAGACATATTTATCGTTTCTGGAGTCAAGAAAATCCACGATGGATATTTGAAGCGCATACTCAGCGGCCCCAGAAAATAAATGTATGGGCAGGTATCATTAATAACCGAATGTTATGACCATTCTTTTTGGAAGGAAACCTCACAGCTGAACGGTACCTGGATTTCTTAAGCTTTTAGTTGAGGCCTGCTCTAGCTGTAATTTTTCCCAACGAAGTAGATCCAGATATACCTAATGAAACAATTTGGTTTCAGCAAGATGGTGCTCCCCCGCATTTTGGTGTCAATGTGAGAAGATATTTAGATCAGATATTTCCAGGTCGCTGAATTGGACGACGTGGTACAATTGAATGGCCACCGAAGTCCCCAGACTTAACGACTCTAGAATATTTTCTTTGGGGATATTTAAAAGAAAAAGTTTAAAATATTGAAGATTTGAAAAACAAAATTAGATTGGAGACACATAACATACTGGCTGAAGCCATTCGAAATTCCGTCTCGTTCATCTGGGAGCATGCCAAGTAGACATTTCCAGCATTTGTCACGTTAAACCACCTTTTTGTTGTGTTTGTATAAACCATAACTATTGTTAAGTCACAATGTCACAAAATGTCAGAACGTGAACCAATAAAAATTTCTTACCTTGAAAGGTAAAAAACATCAATGATTTATCATTTCCGCTTATTTAACTAGGAATTTTTTTAAAATTTTAACAGTCGCCATTTTGAAATAACTTGACAGAATCGCTCCAAAATCTATAAGCATACTGTACGAGATATCAGCTTTCAAATGATGTATCACAAGCTGTATGTTTTAAAAAAAGATCGATGTCGTCATATCTTTGACAAATGTCCATAAAAAAACAAACGAATAACGTCAAAATGTGAGCATATATAAAACTAAATCGACGTGTCCAAGCATTTTCCCCAAAAGTTACAGGTTAAGGCTATATTAATTTTATTCCGGACTTCTGGGCAGCCCTGTATACACCACCAGTTATGTAGTTATGTAGCTATGTAAATGTATGTTAGGGCTATTTTTCACTTTAGGTTGAGTTGATCAGGGAGGTATTTTAGAATACCGCATTTGAACTTCGCCTTTTTCTGTACATACCATTTTGTTTAAATTTCTTTTGTATGGGATGGGTTATTTGTGTATTCAGAAATAAAGACATTTATTATTATACTTATTATTAATATTATATTTCTTAAGAATTGTCGGGTCGGGTTTGACTGCCCCTAATGCAGGGTGTTTTTAGCATTAATGTTTACTAAAATTTCTGATGATGAGTGCCCGCGGTCGTTTAACAGATGGGTTGGTAAAGAGGAGTACAAAATAATGGGATTTCCATTTTTAAATATGGGGAATTCATAACATAGGTGATCACTTTATAGACAGAGGTTTTACTGCATTTTTAAACCTGACTGTGTAGACATGGAATTTATTCAAAAATAAACCACAGAGAGTTTTATTTTATTTTTATATTTCCATGAACATTCTTCCTATCCGCCGGCGACAAAGGCATCATGTCTTCGTCGGCGATGAAAATTATTATGTGAATTAGTCGAAAATAGTTTCCGAACTAATTATGTGGCAACTGGAAAACGGCTCAGTATTGATATTTGCTATTAATAGAAACAGTAAAGGGGGCGTAACGACATTTTTTGTTTCCACTTAATCCATACTTTCATAGTGCTGCTTAGGTAATATTATGGGAGACGCTTTCCTTAAGTGTTTCCCAGAAAAATCTAGCAAGGGAACGTGATATATCTCTTAAAGTTCGACAAAGGATAGAAAACGACGAAGTGCATATGGGTCTGCCAGAAATACTACGGTCAGTACGAAGCAGGGTTGGAAAAAATCCGGGTAAATAAAGCCCAACCCACTGGGCTTTTTTGGATCTTATAAGTGGGTTTGATTGGGATTTTTTGGATTTCCTAAAATTCAATACATATTTTAGTGAAGAAACAACATTTAAAAAGAAACGCTGTTGATAAAAATTCAAGTATTTTTAGTAGGTACCTTCTTCTGCACTTTCTGTTGGCAAATCGTTGTCAATAGAGGCAAATTGTTTCAAGTTTTCAAAAGTGTCCTTAATGTTAGGAAACAGTTGTGCGAGCGGAATAATATCTTCTTCTCTTCGAAGTCGTCAATATTATCTGTATTACACATAAATAAGGCTTTCATAAAGCATTTTATTATTGTCACTGGGGACAAATTGCGCCAGGCCACCGAAACCCATATTAAGGCGTTAGTTATGGTATACTCCATTCCACAATAATTCGTTGATTTCCCGACCGCAATAAAATTTAAACCCAGCCACAAATAAGTGCCTTTTGAAAGGGTACAGGTCCTGATTACTTACTAATTTCAATAGTTTAGGTTAGCTATTTTCAACAACACAACAAATATAAAATAGTAGGTAAGTATCTTTATTTTAATCATGTAATTAAATAGCTATTAATATTTATACAAGAATACTAATCTATAATATTATAATATCATCTATGCCTAAACTAATTATTAAGGGCCTTACGTTACTATTAATTATGTTATTATAATGGTATATTAGGGAGGCTAATGGCAAATTGCAGTGTTCAATATAAAGCAGAGTATTTTCATCTTAGTTAGTAGTTTGGTGTTTGTCAAGCCGTGGGTTAAAGGTATTTTCATGTGTGTTATCGAGCATCCAAAGTATGTCAGATCTGTGTGAAACTTCAGATAATATTGCTTCCGGAAGTTATGGTGTAACGAAGAAAAAACATTTATCACTTCATGTCAAAAACATCATAAAGAACGTTTACTGTACCCTTTTAGAAAAAGTGTATGACCGGGAGTGCAAGTTTTAGTGAAACGAGTATTTTAACCAAAGTTGCAATAACGACAGTAAAAGATATAGTGACCAAACCTATCCAGCCAAGGAAAAAACGGTGTGACATTGGAAAATTGAGAAGCATCGAAGAAGCTGATAAAGACTTGATTCGGAGGAAAATTTATGACATGTACAGGGTTATCCAACCAAGACTAGACAAGGCGATTTTTTGACTTTTCCTGTACTTTTATAAAAAAACTGAAATAGCCATCTTAAGTCATTTTCTCCCGCGAATTCGAATATCTTCAGCAAAAAACAATTGAACATCAAACAAAAGTACTAGGGGTCACTTTGATATTTTTTTAAATGGGATGCCGTATTTTTAATGAGCTTATCCGATTTCTCATATAAATTTTGATCTAAAATGTTGGATTTTTAATTTATTTTTTTTTATTTTTTTTATTTTTAACATTTTCCGAATTTAAAACTGAAGAAAAAAGGCGTTTTTGAATTAAAAATCCAACATTTTAGATCAAAATTTATATGAGAAATCGGATAAGCTCATTAAAAATACGGCATCCCATTTAAAAAAATATCAAAGTGACCCTTAGTACTTTTGTTTGATGTTCAATTGTTTTTTGCTGAAGATATTCGAATTCGCGGGAGAAAATGACTTAAGATGGCTATTTCAGTTTTTTTATAAAAGTACAGGAAAAGTCAAAAAATCGCCTTGTCTAGTCTTGGTTGGATAACCCTGTACAGTAAACAAATTGTCCCAACAAAAGATACGCTAAAAAAGGTACTTACAGCAGACGAAACCGACATTTCAAGTGGCAGGATAAGCCTTTGGAGAATAGTAAAAGCAATGGGTTTTAAATATCGTACCATTGACAAACGACAAGTACTAATAGAATCGCAGCGTTTACAAGTATGGCGTAGAGATTATTTGAATCTTATCAGACAATATAGGGAAGAAAATCGTTCAATTATATACTTGGACGAAACTTGGTTTGATACCCACGACACTCCTAAAAAAGGTTGGAGCGATTCAACAATCAAATGTCAAACTAAAGCTCCCTCAAACAAAGGACAAAGAATTACGATATTACATGCAGGTTCAGAAAATGGATTTATTCCGAACGCTCTATTATTATCTGCGAAGAAAATTGCCAATTCATCTTTGGATTACCATCAAGACACGGATGCTACATTGTTTGAAGATTGGTTTCAGAATCGTCTGCTTCCGAATGTGCCCAAAAATAGTGTTATTGTGATGGACAACGCTAGTTACCACAGTCGCCAACTAAGTAAAGTGCCGAATTCAAATAATACAAAAGTGGAAATTCAAAACTATATTATGATGGAAAATAATATATATTTCGAGGAAACCTATACAAAAAAGGACCTTTTAAATGTTTTAAAAACATTCAATATTGGAAAAGAATATATCTCTGACAATCTCGCCAGTGCTAATGGTCACACAGTTTTACGCCTCCCTCCGTATTACTGTATTTTTAACCCAATAGAACATATATGGAGCCAGTTAAAGACGATGATTAGAAGAGAAAACGCATCCTCTACACTAAGTAGTTCTGTTATAGAATTAATTAAAAAATGTGTAAATTATATCCCAGTAGAAAGTTGAAAAAATTCTGTGAGACACGTCATCCAAGTCGAAGATTCCTATAACATAATTAATAGTAACGTAAGGCCCTTAATATATAGTGTAGGCATAGATGAAGACGATAGTGAAACAGAGCTAAATATAGAGTAGGTTAAGTTAAATATTGTATTATTATAATATTTAAGATTAGTATTTTTGTATAAATATTAAGATTAATATAAGATACTTACCTATTATTTTATAATTGTTGTTTTGTTAAAAATAGCTAACCTAAACTATTGAAATTAGTAGGTAATCAGGACCTGTACCCTTTCAAAAGGTCCGGTGCCTACACGATAGATATTTGTCAGGCAACTTATTTATGTTTGGGATTACGACTGCGGTTTGTCATTTAAATTTTATTGCGGTCGAGAAATCAACGAATTATTGTGGAATGGAGTTTAATATTATTTTCGATTTCTTAAAGAGGACAACCACTGCCTATACATGTTAAAAGCCTCTTAATAAGGTAGCTTCTGTAGATCATTTTAATATTCTGAATAATGCCTTGGTTCAAAGGTTGGCAATGTGAGGTAGAATTGGGTGGAAGAAAATAAGTTTGACATTATTCAGTGTAATTTTGGAATGAGACGTTGCATTAACTAGAAACAATACCACTCTTCTATTCTTCTTCATCGTAGTATTAAATCTGTAAAGCCAGAGGGCTTTTGTTTGAACTATGATTTATTTTCGTCAACTATAATGCGCAGGTGTAATACAGATCGGCAGGGGAACCCCCGAACTTTAAAATTACGTTTTGTTTGATCGTGTCCTTGCAGTTCAAAAGTTCACAAAAATATACATTACATAATATATATAAAAAAAAAATATGAAATGCAAATAGGAACTGAACGCAATTTATAAAAGATCTAGTTCAGTCCCTAGAAACCATAAAACAACAAAATTAGATTGTTCACAATGAGAATAAATTTGTTTCCTATAAATACCCATAATTTATATAAATAATAAATAAAGAATCAAAACTTATCATAGTAGGAATGAGACAAAGGCTCAAAAAGAAACCAACTGACCAAAAAGAAAACATAAATGCATTAGTTAGAAAAGTTAATAAGGAAATTCGCGCTTCAGCCTCCTTTTCAAAATTGATGGTTTTAGAGATCTCAAAGAGTAAAAATAGTGTATGAAAAACTTCTTTTAAATGAAGTAGACCTATGGACAGGTGGCGATATAAGCCCCTTAAATCTTAAGTTTAGCCTGTGGACATCTGTGCGATAACCTATCTTATTTGTCAGGTATTCCGGACATTTATTGTATATAATACTATGGAAAAGAACCAAAGAGTGAACCTTACGCCTTTCCTGCATACTAAGCCACCCTGCATCCCTCAGCTTATAGGAAACTGCATCAAACCTTCTAATGCCGTATATAAACCTTAAGCAACTTTTCTGGACTTTTTCAATCTTAGCTATGCCAGCCCTGTCCAGACATGGCCCATATACAGCATCACAAAAATTAAAGTGGCAAAGTACCAGAGAGTCGCACAGTTTTGTTTTAAGATATTCAGACAATATATGACGATGTGGATATAGCATTTTCAAAGATAAGTAAGCTTTTCGTATGCAGTAATCAGTGTGTTTTCTGAATCTAAGATCAGTATCCAAAATGATTCCTAAATTTTTTGCACTCGCTAAAAACTCCAATACCCGTCCGGCGATTTGCACCCTTACCATTCCTTGAACTCTGTCCTTGTGCCTTCCAAATGCCATAACTGATGACTTCTCCGGGTTTATCTGCAATCCGTGTCGCGTCGAGAATACAGTTAAATTGTGCAAATCACTCGCAATACGCCGTTCCGCCGCAAGACAGTCGTCAGGAAAAAACGAGTAGTAGAGCTGCGTATCATCCGCATAAAAGTGAGCTGTCATATGTGCCAAACAGGAAGCAAAGTTATTTGTATATATAGTAAACAACAATGGCCCCAGTATTGAACCTTGAGGAATACCGCATCTCACTCCATCTCTCGA
This sequence comes from Polydrusus tereticollis, assembly GCA_963920685.1. Classification (NCBI taxonomy): domain Eukaryota; kingdom Metazoa; phylum Arthropoda; class Insecta; order Coleoptera; family Curculionidae; genus Polydrusus; species Polydrusus tereticollis. The sequence goes on from OY987336.1 coordinate 30,235,554, forward strand.
CGACTGACCCACTGACGTCTCAACGTACTGCACGCGATCCTTAAGGTAATCGCCGATAAAACCTATTGCGCTCTCAGAAAATCCGACAAAATTTAAGATGGCTAGTAATAATGCGTGACTAATAGTATCAAATGCCTTTGAATAGTCTAACAGAACTAATATGGTCGTTTTACCAACATCAGACGCACGAAAAATATCGTCGGTGATGTTCAAAATGATTCACGTTGGTCTTAAATTTCTGGAGATTATACTCGGTTGGGGAACACGGCCCCAGGAAGGTCGTTTCAGAGTGATGACGTTCTCCAGATAAACGAATTTTTAAACGGTGTCGTTCGAGGGACACTAAGCTGAACCACGTACGGGTGGGCTGTAGTGGCTCGTCATGTATTTCTACCATGCACCGCTCTGGGTGGAATCAAGCGAGCAACCTCGGTTGAGCGCTTGCCATGAAAATATTTGTAAAATAGACTCAAGTCGCCAACCTGCCTTCGATGTTCCAGGCTTTCAGGTTATATGTCAGATCATGGTCACCGATCAAGCGAAAGGCTCTTCTTTGCATGGAATCTCGCAATCTCAAACTATGTGATGGATCCTTGCAACAGAAAAAAATCAAAATAACAGTAATTATATTAATTGAAAATTACGAGAAACAATTATGAGATATGTGTTAATTATTGATATTTAAGTTCTGCCTAGAATAATTAGTTACAGGAACATTCATTATTGGGGTTATTAAATTTAAAATCGATGAAGATTTATTTTGTACGTGATAAATAACAGGCCATTAATGACTTTTCAATTTAATTGCATATTATTGTGCTTGTTTATAAAGGGTAAGTTCAACATAGAGTAAAGTTCATTATCTCATTTGTTTCGGGAATTACCAAAAAACGTTAAATACAAAAGTTTTAGAGAATGTTAAAGTACACAGTTTAAAATTTTTTTGAAGTATACAGGGTGGTTCAAAAAATTACAGTTCCGCCATTGTTTCTGAAGGTGGAATACTCATATTGGGTGCAAACGTTCTATTGGGGCGACAAAAAAAACATGTAACGAAATTTGAGTTAGATGGTGGGGGACAATATAGAACCTGGAGGGACTCCGGCGTTGATGTTAAATGTGTCTGAAAGAAATCCGTTCATCGCCACTCGCAGATAACGGTCTTTAAGAAAGCTCGACAGACAACAAAATTGAACCGGCATTCCGTATGCTCTCACTTTCGTTAGAAACCCCTCATGCCATACTTGGTCAAAGGCCTTGGAAATGTCCAATGCTACCGCCCAGGACTCCTCATGATGTTCTATTGTGTTGTTCCAAAGGTGATTAACATAAGCGAGAAGGTCTCCTGTTTATCTAGACTTACGGAATCAATACTGATGCTCACTAATAATGTAAAGAAGCCTTCTAGGTACTTTAATAATTTTACGTTGATAGCCTTCTCCATAACTTTTGATACAACCGAAAGCAATGCGAGTGGACCATAGTTGTTTGGCAAGGTCTTTTTGCATTTTTTGGGTATGGGCTGTACTCGCGCAGTTTTTCAGCAAGAAGGAAATACTCTTCTTTTGTGAGATAAGTTAAAAAGCCTACAAAATACCGGTGTCAATTTGTCATCGCATGTCTTAATTACAATGGCTGGAATATCGTCAAGACCAGAAGCTTTTTTGGTGTCAAGACTCATCAAGATTCGTTTAACATGGCGGTGCCGGAAAACAATATCGGGCATTTTCGATTCTACAGGGGGAATGTTCTGTGGAGTTCTTCCCTGAAAATTAACCAATGAATGTGGAGAGAATAGTTCTGCCAGTAGGTTTGCTTTTTCCTGTGCTTTCGTCGCAATGGACGTATAAACGCTGATGTCTTGAAAAATGAGCTACTGGAAATTGTAAAGTTGAATGAACCTCTTTGTACGAAATTTGTTGTCGACGAAATCACTTCCAAAGGAAATATAACGGTACTTCGCTATCCGCCATATCACTGTGAATTAAACCCCATAGAGTTGGTGTGAACGCAAGTAAAAGGGTTTGTAGCAAGGCATAACACCACTTTTAAAATGAGAGACGTTGGAAACCTCTTGCAAGAGGCAATAAAGACAGTGGATTGTGAAAAATAGAGTAAGTGCGTCGAACATGTGATTGAAATAGAAGAAAGAATGTGAGAAGCTAATAACATGCTATTAATATTTCTTTGGACCCCAACGACGATAATTTATCGGACTACTTGGAATATGATGACTAAAATTTAAAAATTAATTTGTTGTATTGTACCTACAGGGTTATTGGCCACATTTCGACCAATAGGTAACTTTTTTATTTAAAGTTTTTGATAAATGGTTTAAATATAACATTAATAGGTCCTTTTGAGAAGCGCCAGTAAAAGTTGGTTTCAGATATACAGAGTTTCCCATTACGAAATGTCAGAACAATGTTACTTTTTTCAACGGAACACCCTGTATATTATTGAATTTTTAGATTCTCCAGACAATTCTAATTATATTTCGTGTATAATATCCTATACCTATCTTTAACAGTTTCCGAGATATTCATAATTGAAAATCGGATTTTCTTTTATTATTTATTTCAATTTAATTAAATTAAACGACGAAGCCTACTAAAACAATGAATAAAAAGTTAAACGAATCGGCGAAATAAAATAATTGAAAATAAAGAAATGAACTAATTCGTTAATAAATGCTTAAAATGGCCTCCATTTTCTTGAACGCAAAGTCGGTAACATTTTTCTAAGTTCCGTACTGCATCGCTTACCATAGGTGGATCGTTTTTTATAGAATTAATTGAGATCATAAGTGCGTCCTGCAAGACTTCAATGTTTGGAAATATAGGATTGTTGTCAAAGAGACTGCCCTTAATCGTATCCCAAAAAAACCTGTCCATTAAAAAAAGGTCTGGACTGTTTGGCGGCCATTTGATGTTTCCATATCCTCCTATCCATCTAGGATATTTACGGTTCAAATAATTCGTTACATTTTGAATGTTATGTGGAGGAGCCCCATCCTGTTGTCAAATCAACCTGTTCACGTGAACTAAAGGGGTCTCTTCCAGATATTCTTCAATTTCGTTGTTTAGGAATTGAAGGTATCTTTCTCCCGTTAAGCCCCCTTCATATAGTAAAGGCCCCAAAATAATATTATTTGTAATACCACACCAAACGTTAATGGATCTTCGACCCGACGACTTTATAATTTTTGTTTGATGCGGATTCGTTTGGGACCAATAGTGGCAATTTCTTCTGTTGAAGATCCCACTTGTTGATAAATTCGATTCATCGGTCCACACAATTTCGAGAAAAAAATTTGGATTTCGTTCCAGCTCCCGCAGCATAATTTGGCAAAATTGTAGTCTTTCCCGCTTATTATCTTCGCTTAAAAACTGAACCTTGGTGAATTTAAAAGGTTTGAATTTATATTTTTTCAGCGTATTTTGTATTTTTCAGTATTTTATATCCAAAGTTTTAACAGCAGTGGAAATGGAATGTGTTGGATTTTCTAAAAAATAATAAATAATAACAAAGAAAAATAAAGATATCAAGTTAAAATTTTACCTTGGAAATATAATAAGACATTAAGCTCTGCATTTTCATCCGCACCACGATAAGCCTTCTTCCTCTGCAATGTTTTAAAGTCTTGCAGCTGCTTAAATACATTAACAAAAGTGTTTTCAGTTGGTGTTTGACGGTTTCTGTATTCTCTTTGGTATCTTTGTTTTGCCAAACGCTTATTTTTATTACACTTTATGTAAAACTGTAAAAAATATCAAATTTTTCTTGTTCTGTATAGCCCATCTTTATACAGAATTATGATTGCGAAAAGTCAAAACTTTTAGAAAAAATGACAGTTAATTCTGTTTCTGTCATAATATGATTCCTAAGTGATATAATAAAAACAATAATAATAGCCCCATTTTAAAAGTCCGAAAATCCGATTTTCAATCATGAATATATCGGAAACTGTTAATAGGTAAAGGATATTATACACGAAATATACTTAGAATTGTCTGGAGAATCTAAAAATTCAATAATATACAGGGTGTTCCGTTTAAAAAAAAGTAACATTGTTCTGACATTTTGTAATGGGGAACCCTGTATATCCGAAACCAACTTTTACTGGCGCTGCTTAAAGGACCTATAAATGTTATTTTTAAACCATATATCAAAAACTTTAAATAAAAAAGTTACCTATTGGTCAAAATGTGGCCAATAACAATAATATAGTAGATTTTTTTTTATGAATATTAATATTTATTCCAATTTATCTACTTTCATATTATTCTTACTTATAAGTTTTTATCTACTTAATATTAGAATAATAATATCTCAATTATCTGCCTATCTCTATATTTATAATCAAGTATAATTATTATTAAACTTTTATTCTAATAAACTACCTGTAGTAACGCCCTTGTTACATTACCTTCATTCACCAAACTCGTCTTTCTATTGTATGCTAATTAGGGTGACCCTAATTAAGGACCGATTCGGGGTGTGTAGGTCTGAAATACGAAATTTTCAAAAACTATCATTGCAATTTACCTATAATTTACAATGTAACCTTTAAGTTGTCCACCCTGCTTAATGGGGCCTGTCATTGCAAATTTACATTTTATTACTCTCTGGCATAAAGCAACATAGTATAGACACAAGAATTACACCAACACTTACTTAACCTCTGCCGCACTGAGGACTGAAAAGGGAAGCAAAAAGCTTTATGGTCAACTTTAGTTGTCAAACTTAGCGATTTTCAATGGTCACATTTCGGTTTGTAATAGTAAGTGAGACGTCTTATTATCAGCAAAATTTTTTATGAAATTCATTTTCTCCGTGCATAAAAGCGATCCACCCTAACTAATACCTACCTACCTAGCTACAGTTTAACAAAAGGAAGCCAGCTATGACTAATCAACAATTAGACGTGGTATTTCCGCCGTTGCGTATAATTTTAACACAATACTCTAATATCCCATTATTAAATGATAATCAGGATCATTCATAAAATATTAAAACTTAACTTCACGGTTGGATTCATCACCAGAAAACCATTTCACCGGCCAACGAATGGCAACGGCCTTGGCTTACTAATATGGTACTCTCTACTATAATACCTTGGTATAGCAGAAAAGTTACGCAAATCATATATTTTTATACATTGTAGTGTCAAAGTAAACGGATTTTTCAAGAAATACTAGGCCGGCTGCAGACAAAGAGCAAAATAGTTTTAGCACAGAGAATATAGACAATAGAAACTTAATTATATAGACTACATAATGAGTACAGGTTAGTAAAACAGTCAGTCACTAAATAATATACTCATTAACATTTAATAATTACATAAGAAAAATATTTACCAAACGGCAATCCTATTAAAAAGTACTTCACTCAAGTAATAAAAGTTGTTACACTCTGGTCGATATACCGGGTGAGTCAACCATACAGTAAAGTTCATTATCTCATTTGTTTCGGATACCTAAACCTAGTAATTGCTCTAATATTTTAATTTTTCTAGAAAAACATTAGTTTTTACTCTTATAAAAAATTGACAGTTCCGCCATTGTTTCTAAAGGTGAATACTCATATTTGGTACAAACGTTTTATTGGGATGACAAAAATAACATGTAACAAAATTTGACTTAGATGCTGCTAAAAAACATGTCAGGTCATGGATAAATACAGAAATTAAAAATTATTCAAAACATATCAAGGACTTATATGTATGGTATAAGCAAACAAACAGTCAGTTGGTTTATCAACAGTATAAAGATGAAAGAAAAAAATATCGACAGTATATATCCCAGTATCAGACTTCAATAAACGAAAGTAAAATTGCAAATTCCAAAAATAAGATGAAAACAGCATGGAGCATTTTTAACTCTGAAACTAAACGCAATAAAACAAAAACAAACTAATCTCTTCTTTTGGATACTGGAGAACTTATTGAGGATGGGGATGCAATTGTTGAACAATTTGCGAAACAGTTTGACCTCCCCTCTAAATGATCATATCTAAATTTAAATGAAAATAATCTAAACTATCCTACTATATTCCTTGGACCGGTAGATAGCCATGAGGTTTTTAGGATCCTGATTGATTTGCCCAACAAGTTCTCCGCTGGACTGGATGAGATTCCGGTGTATGTATTGAAACGTGCATCTGAGTGGGTTTGCGAACCTCTAGTGGATATAATAAATGAATGTTTTGTCACTGGTGTCTTTCCAACGCAACTAAAAAAGGGTAAATTGGTGCCTGTTTTAAAAAAAAGGGATAAATATACTGCTGGCAACTATCGACCTGTTTCTCTTTTGCCTTCTGTGTCGAAGGTAATTGAGAGAGCATTGTACAATCGACTCATGGAGTTTTTAAACTCTCATAATATATTGGCCAAGGAGCAGCACGGATTTAGACCAGGACAGTCAACTGAGCTGGCAATTTCCTAAGTATATGAGAGTCTGGATCATAAGGACAGAGTAGCGGGTTTGTATTTCGATCTCTCAATCGACACAATGGATCACCGGATTCTGCTGTTGAGGCTGAATGAGTACGGAATTCGAGGGTTATGCCAATCATACTTAACTGAACGTAGCCAAACTGTGTGTGTCACTACAAGTGGAAATACGCATTATTCAAAAGAGGCAAAAATAGGACAAGGTATTCCTCAAGGATCAATATTGGGACCGCTATTGTTTTTGCTGTACGTGAACGGTCTCCGGGATAGGTTTGGAGACGGGGTGGTCTGTCAGTATGCCGATGACACTTTGGTGATATTGTCGGGCGTGTCCTTGGATCGGCTATCCGGAGCCTGTTCGGGTGCAGCGGGGCAATGCAGGATTGGTGCGAGGAGAACTCCCTTACCCTGAATATCGCAAAAACTGGTCTTATTTATTTTGCAAGGACTGACCCGAATGAGTCCTTGCATGTTCGATTGAATCATAAGTCAGTTCCCATTGGTTCGAAACATAAAATTTTTGGGAGTCTACTTGGATCCTATGTTAAACTAGGAATATCACATTTCAAAGCTGCAAGCAAAACTATGTAGTGCTTGCTTGTGCGTTGCGAAGGAGGATTCGTGACATTTTGTCGACTCAGACTATCAGATTGTTTTACTTTGGATGCATCCAGTCCATTATAAATTAGGTAGGTATGACATTACATTTTGGGGCTCGTCAAGAGACGCCACTAAGATATTTAAGGTACAAAAGCGAATCATCAGATGTATTCTGCGTCTTTCTCCGAGAGCCTCTTGTCGTGAAAGATTCAGGGAGTTGGGTTTTCTGACGGTTCCGTCCTTGTACTTTCTGGGATTGGTGATGTTTGTGAAAAAGCGCTCAGAGCTGTTTGTAACAAATCAACAGCTAATCTGCAAGAGAGTTGTTTTTATTAACGTCTATTAACTGCCCTAAACAATGGGATTAATATAACTACGGGAAACCGGACCTTGAGTCTCCAGCACCCCGAACACAAAAATTTTCTAACAACGTGTGCTAAAAATTTTACAAAATGGAATCTTTACTTAATTGATAACAGATGCTTTCTTTCTTTCTCCATTTCTTTTAATACAAAATCATAATATGAATAAGAACTTCGAAAGTCTTCTTTATGTATCCTTACCTGAACCTAAATAAGAAGAACATATTTCTTTATGACCTTCTAAATTTCACAATTATCTTTGAATTTATTAAATCTATTAACAAAATTTCTTGTCAGTATGTTGATTGCATTCACTACGTGACACATTTTGAAAAAATTTTTAAAGCTCCATCAACGTCACCTTCCACCTATAATTTTCTCTATACTGGTAATATTAACTGCAGCACTATTTTTTGTCTCCTGAAGATGAAGGTTACTACCTTCGAAACATGTAGACGCGCTTTCATAAAACTGAGCCTCTGATTGCTCTTATTAAATTAGTGGAGAAAGACTTTTTGACTTTCTTTCCTTTCCCTATTACAAATAGGTATATAACATACTTAATAAAAGTCGAAGAGATTAATAAAACCTATCAGAAAAAATAATAATATACAGGGTGTGCCTTTTAAGTTGATATTTTTCAATTTAAATTAGTCGAAATGTGTAAATTTATTTTGAAGGCCCTGTAGCATCTAACTCAAATTTCGTTACATGTTTTTTTGTTATCCGAATAGAACGTTTGTATCAAATATAAGTACTCCACCTTCAGACACAATGGCGGAACTATAAATTTTTTATGAGAGTAAAAACTAATATTTTTCTAAAAAAAATTAAGATATTAGAACAACTACTAGGATTAGGTATATAACGCTATTAACAAAAAAGTTATAGAATTTTATGCAGAATCCAAAAATAAATTAAAAAATAGGGTGTTCGATTTAAGAAAACTTATGTTATATTCGTCACGCTTTTTTGAACCACCCTGTATACTTAAAAATAATATTAAACTATGTACCTCAACATTCTCTAGAGCTTTTGTATTTAATGTTTTTTGGTAATTCCCCAAATAAATGAGATAATGAACTTAACACTACGGTTGACTCACCCTGTACATTGATGAGGATTTAAAAAATGACCCGAACAATTGAAGAAGGGGTTTTACATGAAATTAATGATATATAAAATAGATGAAAAACATAATATAAGTTGCGCACGAAATTTTATTTTTAAAAAAATATATAGTAAATTAAGTATTCAGGCGTCTATACTTTCAATAATTATATAATAAGATAATAATAGGGACCACCCTCGGGGAGTCAAATGTTGGTCGGTTAACAGAAAAATTAAAACAACTGGTCTGCATTTTACAGTGTTTGTTTATTAATAAGTATCAACATACAGTGTGTTCAAAAAGTCCCGGACCGGTCAATTAATATTTAGAAAATGGTGCACAATATAAAAAAACTTCCGGCATAAAAGTTGTAGGCCTTAAAAAAATCTATAAAACTAGGATACCTGTAATTATACAGGGTGCCTCAAACAGTCATGGTAAACAGAACTTTCGTTTTTTTAAATGAAACGCCCTATATCTTACAATACTTTAGGATTCTACATAAAATATCAATTATTTTTTAATAAGCACACTATAAGTCTGAACTTAATAGTTTCTGAGATATCGACTTTCGAAAAATTACATTTTTGAACTTTGACAGCTTCTAGCTCTCTAACGGTATATCTTAGAGCAAAACGGCTTCCCAGAAGTGTAAACCGGATGTAACTCGAGAACCGGAAATATAGTACTTCCGGTTTAATCCAAAATTGATATTTTTAGGAAGACAAGAAAAAGTAAGATAATATATTATATTGTATATATGTATAATGTATTAAAAGCTTTTAAAATAAATAATGAATACGAGTGTGACAAAACTTGCAGCAGAAAATGGACATACAGTGTTGCGTCTTCCTCCATACTATTGTATATTCAATCCTATTGAGCTAATATGGCACCAATTAAAATCCAATATTAGGAGAAATAATATTTCTCCTACATTAAATGCATCTGTAATAGAATTAATTAAAAACGAAGTAAGAAAAATTTCTGCAGACAGCTGGAAAAACTGTGTACAGCATGTACTTAAGGTGGAAAATTCTTACAATTGTATGATTACAAATGTTCAACCCTTAATTATAAGTTTAGGCTTAGATGAAGATAGTGATAGTGATACAGAGTTAAATTTTGAATAAATTGTCAATAGTTTTTAAGAATTTAATTAATTTTTATTGTACTTGTTATCCTAATAGTTATATTTTGAAATTATATTATTTTCAATTATCATTAATTGTTATCATTATTTTAAATTTATTATAGGTACCTAAAACTAAAAATACCTGTCTATTTATTTTAAATTATAAAAATAAATCATGTGGTGTAGGTACATTTTCAAGCCGACCCTGATCCCATTTATTCAGCTTTGAAGAGGTTGAGGCGTATACAATAGGATTTGATCAGGTAGATTATTCAAGATTAGTCAACGGTATAATTCTGCAAATATTATACCAACTTTAGTTTAAATATCGACGAAACGAAGCATTTCCGGACATTATGAAAACCACTTTTTTTTATGTCCAATAGATTCATGAAGTTATCTAAGAAGTTCTTCGCAGATCAGGAAGTGTTCACGGATTCTAAAAAAAAAACACTGATTCAACCAAATATATTTTTACCAATCCATTGTAAAATTATACACTGCTCGGCTTATTTAACGCATAACGAAAAATTTGCCTCAATTTTGATGTTATGTATTTTCCAAATTTGTTGTTCGTTTTTAATGAATTCTTTTTCTAATTGTAGGTTTTTTCTTAAGCATATGACTGTCTTTATTGTTTTGCTTAAAACATGAACTTTGGTATTATACCGGGTGTTACAAAAATGTTGTGTTTTTTATGGAAATTCAAAACACCCTGTGGAAATACACAATTTTTAGTTCAACTTGTTATTCACAAAAAAATTTTAAGTTAACAAATACAAAATGAACGAAACGCTTAAATTAACGCAACAGCAATAAAAAAAACAAAATTTAAAGTAAATAAAGAATCATTATCTGGTATTGAATCCACAAAGCATAGCAAAAAAATACAGGGAACAAAAATTGTAATTTCTGAAGTTATTCAAAAAAATTAAATAACAACATTTGGTAGCGGGTATTGCCCTCCTCTTGGCATACTTAAAATCAGATTTCTGATTTCGTCATGATTAATCTAATTCCATATTTTCATAAGCCTATAAATGACAGATCATTTAAGTTTCTAGGAGGAGGCAGCAAGGCTCTAACATGGCGACCCATGTAATCCCATAAATGATCAATAGGATTAATGTCAGGGCTTCTTGCGGGCCAAGGCAAAGTTAAAATTTCTGTTTTTTGGAGATAATTTTGTACCACTCTTGCCACGTGTGGGCGTGCATTATCGTGCATGAATAAGAAATTATCCCCAATAAACGGGGCATATGGTACCACATGGGGTTCTAAAATGTCTGATATTATGTATAGGTTACCTGTCAAAGGACCTCCCTGAACCACAACTAACTCCGTGTGAGCATCCAAACTAATGCTACCCCAGATCATAACAGATCCTCCTCCATAGCTTACTGTTCCGACAATGTTGCATTGAGCATATCTCTCGCCAGGACGTCGATATACTCTCCGACGGCGGTCATCACTAAAAAGACAAAACCTTCACTTATCGCTAAACAATACATTGCCCCATTCACGAGCTCCTCGATTTTGGTGCTCCTGGGCAAATTGAAGGCGCTGCCTTCTATAGTTTACGGTTAGGAGAGGACCAGTGTGTGCTATGGCTCCAGCACATTCCTCAAATGATTTCTTCTTACACGTGCGTTTTGGGCCATTTTGTTATTAATTACACTTAATAAAATTACAAATTGCCAATACATGTAGGTATGCAAAGCAAACTAAAAAGTGATAAAGTGAAGAATCAAACCTGATAACGCTTTTGTTACATTTCACTTTATGACGTTTCTGTGTAATCTTTCATTTTCATAGCCTGCTACTTTTCCGATAAATGCATTTTAGGTCAACAAAAACACGTTGAACTAAAAATTGTATATTTCATGAAAAAATAGAGATAAACAAATTAATCAAAAAATAAAATGTAAAGGAAACATGAGACCTTTATTTGGCTATAATTGCGATAACTTACAATGGCTAGTAATACCCACCGAGTGTTTTGAATTTCCATAAAAAACACAACAATTTTATAACACCCGGTATAATACCAAAGTACCTTTTTTAAGCAAAACAATAAAGACAGTGATATGCTTAAGAAAGAAACCTACAATAAGAAAAAGAAATCATTAAAAGCGAACCACAAATTTGGAAAATACATAACATCAAAATTGAGGCAAATTTTTCGTTATGCGTTAAATAAGCCGCGCAGGGTATAATGTATATTTATAAAACAAGCAAATGGCAAAAAATAATAAATCTAATCCTGTTAAAGCCTATAAAATTCATTTATACCAGCAAACTACAGCTGGCAAACAAGAAGAAGCAGTATTGCATTAAAAATGATACTTTGACTAAGCTTGGCTGAAACAAGACAAATAAGCCGGCAAAGTACTACCCGCAAAATACCAAAGCGTTTATAAACATTAATTTGCCCAAACCCTGACACTTCTTGACGTATATATATTTTGTATCATAATATTATTAAATATTGTTCCGCGAAACATTCCATCACATCTTTTTTTATATCAACGTCATCTTTCCATATCGTTTATGTTAATGTTTGTTATTGTACATTTTTTGTATGTGAATTTATAATTTGGCGAAATATTAATTATTTTTTTGTTTAGCTTCACTTTTTTCTGGTTATGTTATACTATTTGCTTTTTGGTCGGTACATGCATCATGCATGAGGATATGAGAAATTGATAATTATTATTATTAATCATTAAGAAGAATACGGCAGATTGAATTTGACTTACATTTTTAAGATTTCCATAAATTTGGAACGGAGTGTACTTTGTAGTATACAGGGTGTCTAGTTTTCGTGTGTTTTCATATACCAGCTCCTTTATTATTTATAAGATTCTGTTGATGGCATCGTTTGTTTCTCAAAAAAGTAACACAGTGCCGCGAAAACCGCAACCTTCTATCTTTACTAATAACGCAGATAACCCGTAAAACATACGAAAACTGGGCACCCTGTACAGTGTGATCCACTTATCGTGTGATATTATAACGTTGCCTTAAGTTAAAGAAAAAAGTTAAATGCATAAATTTCTTGCATTGACGTAAAAATTGTATCTGTTCGTTTTTTATATACCGGGTGTCCCACTAAGAATGGCTGTCGGCCGTATCTCAGAAAGTGTTAGTCGTATGGCTTGCGGAAAAAAAATATATGAGGTAAAGTGGTCATGGGAAATTGCTGGAAATTATTTTTAGTTTCTCAGACTGGCGCTAGAGGGCGCAACAGTAACGGTAAATATGAATCACGAAGTTTCCTCAAAAGTCGCCAAGTTAAGGTATCCCGAAAATAACATTTTTGTATATTCCGAAGATTTATTAATAAAATTCACCTATAGAACGTGTTCGTCACTTTTCAAATAAAGTGGTGGGGGAAGGTTGAACATTATTTGTAATAAATGCTGATAACTCCGGTCTGGCTTAACAGAATTTAGTAAACTTAGCTTTGTTCAAAAGGGCTTTTCTCACTATATATATCATCTTATGAACTACGGCAATATATGTTTTACACTAGGCGCTAGGGGGCGCTGTCTTACAACTTCCCAAACATTGCGCGTTTTTTCCATAATTGTAAATATAATAGTATATTCAATTTTACCTGATTACAAGGATGATTAAAAGTCTAAGAAGTATGCGAAAACCGCAAGTTAATATCTATTTTCAATCCGGAAATAAGAACAACAATAATCATAATTACGGAACATTATGATTTTATTTTCAAGTTGCCATTGTAAAGGTTTTTTTAAGGGCAAATAGGCCTTGGAAAAACACAATATAAAGGTACGTATGTTTCAAGCAAATATATCGTTACGACAATAATTCTCAGTGGCGCCCTAAAGGTTCAAAATGAAGAAATTGACGAACGTTTGCCGCAAAATGTGCAGGCCATCCATCGTGTTGGAAAACCATAGTTGTGCCAATATCCAAGGGCACATCTTCGAGAAGAATTGGAAGTTCGCAATTTAAAAAATGTAAATATATTTGCCCAGTAAGCGACTCATTAAATACAAACGGTACAATTATTCTGCCACCCAAAATGCCGCACCAGACATTGACGCTCCTTCCTTGATGCTGCACCTCCCGCATCCAATGGGGATTATCCCGCGACCAATAATGCATATTATTGCGGTTTACTCCTCCAATTACTATGGAAAGTAGCTTCATCAGTCCACAAAATTTTGGAGAGGAGATTTCTATCTTTCAATATCATATTGAGCAACCAATAGCAATGATCCAATCTTCTATCATAATCTTGCGGGGTCAAAGCCTGGTGGAGCACAATATGGTAGGGATGTGGCCTTAAGAAAAACAAAATACTTATTACATTGACTTGGAAACTATTAAGAGAAATATTGGCATTATTCTGAACTATTTAAGAGTTATAACATACAGATATAATTACTTACCTTTCTTCTAATAAAATCCTATGCACAGTAGAGCGAGTAACGCCCAAGTCTCTAACAATTAATCTAATACTAATTTGTGGATTAAATTCCATATATAATGCCAAATCATTTACAATGTTTTCCTCGGTTCGACCTCGGCGGCGTCTGCGATATACAGGGCGACGAATACTTCCAGTAGTACGGAAACGGCTAGCTAAACGATTAAACATTTTACTGTCGTATCAGCGCCTTTGAGGGTATCGTACTGCGTAAACCCGTTCAGCAATTGTTGCATTTCCCAAACATGCAAAATACACCGCAATGATGTCAACCGCTTCTTCAAGTAACAGAGGCATTTTGAAAATCAATTACGACACAACACTGTTGGCACGACAAAAATTTTGACGTAATAATGAAAGGTGACACGCGTGCACAGTTTCAATTCATATTTTGTTTTTCCAATGCCTATTTGACTCTTAAAACAACCTTTACAATGGCAACTTGAAAATAAAATCATAATAGTCTAGTCTTTTAGCGCCCAAATTATTTAATTTAAAATAGAGTGTAGCGGGAATTGGGGCTCGGCAATAGAAACTCAATTATATGTTTCCCAACGTTTCGTTTTATATTAAAACTTTCTCAAGGGTCGATACTCTTAGAGTTCATAGGGCCGTTTATTACCAGTTGTATACATTTTATTTAATATTCTTCGGAGAACAAGACATATCGACTGCTTAGATGTTTACGTAAACATACAACTGGTAATAAACGGCCCTATGAACTCTAAGAGTATCGACCCTTGAGAAAGTTTTAATATAAAACGAAACGTTGGGAAACATATAATTGAGTTTCTATTGCCGAGCCCCAATTCCCGCTACACTCTATTTTAAAATCATAATATTCCGTAATTATGATTATTGTTGTTGATATCTCCGGATTGAAAATAGATATTAACTTGCGGTTTTCGCATACTTCTTAGACTTTTAATCATCCTTGTAATCAGGTAAAATTGAATATACTATTATATTTACAATTATTGAGAAAACGCGCAATATTTGTGAAGTTGCAAGACAGCGCCCCCTAGCGCCTAGTGTAAAACACATATTGCCATAGTTCATAGGATAATATATAGAGTGAGAAAAGCCCTTTTTAACAAAACTAAGTTTACTAAATTATGTTGAGCCAGACCGGAGTTATCAGCATTTATTACAAATAATGTTCAACCTTCCCCACCACTTTATTTGAAAAGTGACGAACACGTTCTATAGGTGAATTTTATTAATAAATCTTCGAAATATACAAAAATGATATTTTCGGGATACCTTAACTAGGCGACTTTTGAGGAAACTTCGTGATTCATATTTACCGTTACTGTTGCGCCCTCTAGCGCCAGTATGAGAAAGTTGAAAATAATTTCCAGCAATTTCTCCTCACCACTTTACCCAATATATTTTTTTTCCGCAAGCCATACGACTAACACTTTCTGAGATACGGCCGAGAGCCATTCTTAGTGGGACACCTGGTAAACAGGGTGTTTCGTTTTCCCCGTCCAGGCATCAACTTTCTTATTTTAAATGGAACACCCTGTATATTGATGGGTATTTAGATTCCCTTTAAAATTTTATGTGAGTTTTGTATAACCTTTAATATGCCTTTTTCTTATCGTTTAGCCAAAGTTTAATTTTTTTTAGGTAAAAGAATATGCACCCCAAATGCTATTTTATAAGTTTTTTAGAGTTAAATTTCCGAGTTACCTGTTACCGGCCTTACCTGTTGATATGCCTTTTTTGAATATTGTCTTACGTCAAAATATTCCTTTGTTGCCAAAATTAAAATGAACTTTATTGAAGAACAGAGATTCCTGTTAGAACATATCGACGAAAATTTCCCAATCAGAGAGTACCTTCTAAAAAAACGATTAAAAGAAACTATCTAAAATTAATGGAACATAAGTCCCTAGAAAATATAAAAAAAAGTCAGGACCAGACTTGTGAGAACCGAGGATCAGGCGGAAATATGTTTGGGATATTTCAACGCATATGATAATACATCAATAGGAACTTCTATTGATAACATTGGATACGTCTATGGAGCGATTTCGAGAACTCTTCACGATTTTGGGTATAAGCCGTTCAAAATAATGCCGGTCCAAAAATTGCAACAACGACATTTCCCAAGATGTCTTCAGTTCTGCAGAGATTTGTTAGGTAAAATGGAAGAAAATCCCCAATTTCTTAATAACATTTTATGGACTGATGAGAGCTGCTTTTCAACGCGTCGCATACACCATAGACAAAATACTCGTCACTGGTCCATAGAAAATCCACATGTGATACGAGAAGTTAGACACTAAGGATGGCATTCTATAAATGTCTGCTGTGGGTTTTTTGGTTCTAAAATAATTGAACCGTTATTTTTTAGAGACTCATTAAGTGGCCCTAGATACCTTAATTTTCTTTAAAATGATATAGATAGTCTAATGGAAAAATCTTTCTTTAAACGAGGTAGCAGCTATTGTGTGGCAGCAGAATGGGGCTCCCCCGCATAATATTCGGGAAGTTAGCAATTATTTGAACCAAAATTACATCAAATGTATTGGAAGGAATGGCACAATCCTGTGGCCTGCAAACAGTCCTGATATTACCCCAATGGACTACTTTTTTGGGGTCACATTAAAAACGAGGTATTATATAAATCTCCATGCAGTGATTTAAATCAGATTATATTTAATGTTAGAAGAGTGGTAAACGATTTACGAGAAACACCTGAAGTATTCGTAAATGTAAAGAATTATTTCTTGAGAGCAATCCATCGTTGTATTGAAAATAATGGAGGTCATTTTCAACAATTTATGTAAATATTGGTAGTTGTAATTGTAATATTTTTGTTCAAATAAATATCTATTAAATTATTAACAAATAAATACTGGCTTAACGATAAGAAATAGGCATATTAAAGGTTATACAAAATTCACATAAAATTTTATATAAAAAATGAACAGATACAAATTTTACGTCAATGCAAGAAATTTATGTATTTAACTTTTTTCTTTAACTCTTAAGGCAATGTTATAATATCAAATTAAAATGTGGACACGATAAGTGGATCACACGGTACATATAGAAAAAAAATTTCAACGTGACTTTTGTTTCTTTGGTTCATTAAGCCTATTCTAAAGTCCATCCGTGGACATAACGTATAAGTTGGGAAGTCCCAAGAATTCCGAAATAACGATTTGCCTTGTTTTAATAATATATTTAATATCTGAAGAATAATTTATTAAGCGAGAAGAGATTAATTATGTGTGTGACTATTTTTTTAAAGCTGATTAATGGTGATTTGCATTTGTTAAAATGCGCACGTGTCTATTTTACCATCGCAATATTTTTTTCCGTTTGACCACTACACTGTTGACGTTTTGCAGTTTTTCTGTGTAATTTGACTTGTGTGCGCGATGCTTTGGTTATTTATTTATTAGCCAGCGTATTTCCCTGGAGGTTTGACCAACGCTATCGACTTCTACGAAACGCCATTAAACTGACGAGTCCGGGACGTCAATGCTAGATTTCGTGTCCAATATAAAAATCACGCAGACTATAATTATTAAGGAAAAAAATGCAAACATAAAGGAAGTTAAAATTTGTATTTAAAACTTTGTGGGTAATTAAAATATTGTTTCGATATACCTATTTGTCGACATCGGAACGGTCAAACAGGGTCATCTAACCCAGAATTGTAGTAATCAATAAATTATTCAATCGTGTCTTAATGTTAGGTAAAAATAAACAGCCGATTATTTTTAGATATTGAAGAAATTCGGTTAAAGTTGGTAATTTGTTGATGTACCTGTACTGGGGTTAAAACTACGAGGGTAAGGCCTGGCAGTGATATTTTAGTTAAAATACGCATTGTTTTTGGCTATACGGGGTGTTTCAGAAGTACGGTACGTAACTTAAGGGGGTGATTCCTTATGATATTCTAGGAGAAGAAGTTCATATGAACATGCGTGATTTGCCCTGTTTATTAGAAAGAGTGTTAAAGTTTAAAAGAAAATAGTTTTTTTATAATTTTTTTAAATATCCTTTTCTCGATTTTATTGAAATTTGGTACCTTTATTTATAGGCATAAGGGCCTTAATTAGCTCTAACTGGATTAAACTTATTAAGAGCACTTTAACGATATTATTGACAAAAAATTTACAGCACTGACTTCTTTTAATTTTGATATTTTTCCGGATTCACCAACTTATAATACAACTTCTTTGTTTCTTAAGTTGTTTTGGTATCTTGCTTCGTTTTCGAGAGAAAAAATAAGATCCACTTTATTGCGTGTATAAAAAAATAGGTACCTATGTATTTTAAAGTTAATTAAAATATGCGGTAAAGGTAAGTTTTGATGTCTAATTTACCTGTTTTGTCAATAACAAGTCAAAAATGATTAACTTTACTAACGCTGAAATGGCCCAGATGCATTTCAATTATGGCCTAGCAAATCGAATGCTGAAGACGCTCGGTGAATTTGTAGCACCCACATTCTATCTTCAAATGGGTACTTACTGTTTTAGGACCTCATTCCTTGAAGGCGGCGACAAAAATCCTCAACGGGGTTCGCAGTACCAGTATACCAAATACGTCCAAATTGTAGTTAAATCAAAGTAGTTTATATTTTTCTTTTAAAGGGAGCAATATATTGTTGAAAGGGAGCAATATTTAATCGTAAATCAAATGAGTTTACTTCTGATTTTTAGCAGTAAAACGACAAAGTCACTATTAAATTTCAATCGGAGCCACCAACACTAAAATTTAAAATTCACAAACCAATCTTTCACTTACTTCTTAAACTACATATAATCCTAACGTCGACACTTACTTTTAGAAATGCGCTCACTTTACGCTTTATTCAATTAAAATTTTCGCGTTACCATGCCAAGTCAATAAGTAAAGGTTTCTGCCGCCACGACGATACTTTACTATCTCCGTGTGACTTCGGGTCAACGCACTTTCAACTTCCGAACTAAACTTTTCACCACTACACTTGACTAACGGCACGGCAACTTTGAACGGACGACGGTACTAACTTTGTAGGTATTTGAACATTACGACGGTTAAAAATGAACTAACTCTTCCTCTAGCAATCCCACCTATTTATAGGGGGAATATCAAATAAATATGTCAGAAATAACAGATTTATGAAGATTTCCTAGAAGACTTTCAAAATTTATTAGTCATAAATTTAATTACGTGACCTACTTTTGTGGAATCCCTTTGTCGGTACGAGAAAAACAAAATATTTCGGCTTCTTTACAAAGGCAATTATCTTAATTTATTTGACAGTTATTAGAAAACAGTTGCAGCTGAGCGGCAGATGCTATGCAGGTGTTACCTAATGACACCTACGTGATCCGTCCCCATTCCGCGATTTATCCAGATAAAACTAGCTTAAGTTAGAGTTTTGACCAATCAGAAGTCGTACTAGCGCGTCATCTCCGAGGTGGGAGAGAGACTATGTAAACTTTAGCAGCGCCTAATTTCACCAGTTTATCTCGGACGGTACGTTTTGCTCGGTCAAATAACTAGTCGGAAATAAACAGTGAAGTGGAAAATAAATTAAAATTTTATTTAATTTTAATTTATTCTGTTTGAAATATTTTTGTTTATTTGTGATGTGTTCGGTTAATAAACCCCATATTGGATTATTTTATTTTTAAAACGTGAGTTTTCCGAATACTTTTAACTCATTTTAATTTTCTTAAACTTTTTATAACAATATTTTAAAGTTGGCTGAATTCTAATAACACTTTTGTTGATGATTAAATTATAAATTTTATTTAATCAATTTATCCAAAAATATTTAGGATATTTTAATTCTCTTTACTTTATTTTAACTTATTCTGGTAAAACTTTGAAGTCCAATTTAACTTTAAAATTTTCCAAAAAGTTTTCTTTTTTTTATTTTGGAATAATTTTAATTTTTAATATTTTTTCCCAAAAGTTATTTTAAATAAAATATTTTTTTGTTTTTTAAAGACCTCTCGCACTGAATATAAATTTATTAAAATTATTATTTTCTTTTTTAATTTGAATGATAATAAAAATAAATTCTTTATTTCTAAAATGACCGAAAGTTTTCCCGAGTTTTTAGTTATAATATTTTAAAAATGCCGTTCACCACAAATTTATCAGGAACGTTATCGCCATGTACCAAAACATGTAGACAGCTTCATGCACGATGGCGCCCAAGCTTATTTTAGCCTAATTGCTCGTCAATACCTAGACAACACTTTTACTAATTGTTGGATTGAACGCGCAGGTCCCCAAGGTTGGCCAGCACGCAGTCCCGACTTGAATCCACTAGACTAGTATTTATGGGATTACCTATAAAGTCTGGTGAATACAAGACGCCTGTACTAGGTAAAAGCCACTTAGGAATTCGAATTATTAAAACAATTTGTTGACAGACGATTCCCCAACAAATACGAAGGTTAGTTTCCCAGGTCTTGCGTGTCCGTGTCTGCTGCTTTCGCGCCATGTGTCAACCCACGGTTTGACGTCACAACCAATGACGTCACGTAACTACAGTTGATGCAAAACAAAAACCGATGCACTTCATCAATCAGCTGATAATTGTAAATCCGTAAGAAAACACGAGGAAATTATATTTGGGCAAAAAGTATTAAAACTTTATGCGATATTGAATTTACTACAAACTTGAAGTATTCTTCTTTGATACGAACCCACTTGTAGCAAATATTTTGTTTATTTAAGCTTGTAAAAATTAATATAATTTAAATTTTATTGTCGATAGTTGGTAACACAACTGTAAACGGTGCGGTGGCGCCAGCTCGTTCCTTAACTTGGTTTGACGTTTCATGCAAAACTAACCTTAATTGTTCCGCGGTTTCGTGTTGAACGTCTATTTTGAAACAAATATTTCAGATATTTTCATAAATAGCATTAAAAAACGGTTCTATTAAGAGAAACAAAAGTGTAGATACATATTTCTGTCGAATACGTTGTTTACTATTTGTAAAAATTGTCAAAGCATTTAAGTAGTCGGTACAAAGAGCTGCCCTAAATTTGAATATCTACACTGTAAGCGAAATTTTAACAACAGTTAAGGAAAATAAATTATTAGAATCACCTTAAAACAAGCGTTCTAATTCAAAGAGAGTTGGAAATGTGTGAAGATTGAATATAAGTTCTATCCGTGACACTATTAATGGAATGTACGAAACAAGTAAGTTGTATTTTTTAAAAATTATAATATTCTACATCGGTTATTCATAAGCTGTAACTTTTTTTAGAACATCATGTAACTTTAAGTTCGAAATTAAAAGACAGATAACTGTTTGATGGTTGTCTTAACTGTTTAAGAAGCATCTTCAAGAAAATAGGCTTCGGATGGTAAAAAGATGAACTGAGGCGAGGGCTTATCGAACTTTCCCATGTAGCTTTCAAACGACTGGTATTTTTGAAAGAATATATTAAAGAAAAATAAGCATTCTTGTACCAATTCGTTTTCTTCGATGAAACATGGATTTTTCAGAATGGTACCATTGGTCCATCTTGGCAAGATGAAAATAAAAGAAGTGTTAGATCTACTAAAGTTGATGGTAAAAGGTATTATGCAGTAAACTAATATATAAACTATGGGAAATTTTTGTATATTTATCTTGTTTTTATGAGAAAAAAAAACTGTAATTCCCTCACTCGAATATTTTGGTTACAAGTTGGCAACACTGTCGATAACTGACGTCACTCGAAGGGTATGACGTGCATCGGTTTTTGTTTTGCATTAAGTATAGACAAAAACGACTTAAGAATTCAAAGTATTGAAAGTTGCAATGGGATACGAAATAATGCAGGCATTTTTGAACGTGTAAGAGAATCAATGGTGAGACGATTGCAATCGTGAGTTTTATCAGAAAGTGGCCATTTTCAACGTTTGCTTTGATTAACTGTTACATTTTTCTTTGTATCATTATTTAAAAAAATAATTTTATTATAAAAAGGTATTATTTCTTGTACCGGGTGTCCCACTAAGAATGGCTATCGGCCGTATCTCAGAAAGTGTTAGTCGTATGGCTTGCGGAAAAAAAATATATTAGGTAAAGATGGTCATGAGAAATCGCTGGAAATTATTTTCAAGTTTCTCAGACTGGCGCTAGAGGGCGCAACAGTAACGGTAAATATGAATCACGAAGTTTCCTCAAAAGTCGCCTAGTTAAGGTATCCCGAAAATAACATTTTTGTATATTTCGAAGATTTATTAATAAAATTCACCTATAGAACGTGTTCGTCACTTTTCAAACAAAGTGGTGGGGGAAGGTTGAACATTATCTGTAATAAATGCTGATAACTCCGGTCTGGCTTAACATAATTTAGTATACTTAGTTTTATCCTTCAATCTCCCCCATAGATAAAAATCTAGGCATGTTAAGTTAGGTGATCTAAAATAGAAATTACCACTATCATTAACAGTATCACAATATATCCTATAATATTACCTGGCAGGCCACGGAAATATACTCCCTCTTCCTATCCACCTTGCAGGAAGTGTGTCGTCAAGAAATTGACGAACGTTTGCCGCAAAATGTGCAGTACATCCATAGTGTTGGAAAACCATAGTTCTGCGAATATCCAAGGGCACATCTTCGAGAAGAATTGGGAGTTCGTAATTTAAAAAATGTAAATATCTTTGCCCAGTAAGCGACTCATTAAATACAAACAGTCCAATTATTCTGCCACCCAAAATGCCTTACCAGACATTGACACTCCATCTTCCTTGACGCTGCACTTCCCGCATCCAATGGGGATTATCCCGCGACCAATAATGCCTATTATGGCGGTTTACTTCTTCATTACAAAATTCTGGAGTGGAGATTTCTATCTTCCAATATTATATTGAGCAACCAATAGCAATGATACAATCTTCTATCATAATCTTGCGGGGTCAAAGCCTGGTGGAGCACAATATGGTAGGGATGTAGCCTAAAGAAAAACAATATACTTATTACATTGACTTAAAAACTATTACGAGAAATATTGGCATTATTCTAAACTATTTAAGAGTTATAACATATAGATATAATTACTTACCTTTCTTCTAATAAAATCCTATGCACAGTAGACCGAGTAACGCCCAAGTTTCTAACAATTAATCTAATACTAATTTGTGGATTAAATTCCACATATGCCAAAACATTTACAATGTTTTCGTCGGTTCGAATACTTCCAGTAGTACGAAAACGGCTGAATAACTAAACGATTAAACCATCTACTGTCGTATCGGTGCCTTTGAGGGTATCGTACTGCGTAAACCCGTTCAGCAATTGTTGCATTTCCCAAACATTCAAAATACACCGCAATGATGTCAACCGCTTCTTCAAGTAACAGAGGCATTTTGAAAATCAAATACGACACAACACTGTTGGCACGACAAAAATTTTGACGTTATAATGAAAGGTGACACGCGTGCACAGTTTCAATTCATATTTTGTTTTTCCAAGGCCTATTTGACTCTTAAAAAAACCTTTACAATGGCAACTTGAAAATAAAATCATAATGTTCCGTAATTATGATTGTTGTTGTTGATATCTCCGGATTGAAAATAGATATTAACTTGCAGTTTTCGCTGACTTCTTAGACTTTTAATCATCCTTGTAATCAGGTAAAATTGAATATATTATTATTTTTACAAATATGGAAAAAACGCGCAATGTTTGTGAAGTTGTAAGACAGCGCCCCCTAGGGCCTAGTGTAAAACACATATTGCCGTAGTTCATAAGATGATATATAGAGTGAGAAAAGCCCTGTTTAACAAAACTAAGTTTACTAAATTATGTTATGCCAGACCGGAGTTATCAGCATTTATTACAAATAATGTTCAACCTTCCCCCACCACTTTATTTGAAAAGTGACGAACACGTTCTATAGGTGGATTTTATTAATAAATCTTCGAAATATACAAAAATGTTATTTTCGGGATACCTTAACTAGGCGACTTTTGAAGAAACTTGACTCATGACCACTTTACCTAATATATTTTTTTTCCGCAATCCGTACGACTAACACTTTCTGAGATATGGCCGACAGCCATTCTTAGTGGGACACCCGGTACATGCAATAAAGTGGTTTTTATTTTCTTCTCGAATAATAACTTACTTGTTTTCCCATAGATCAAATTGCATTTGGGTAGACCTTTCTTCTTCTGAAACAAAGATAATAGGCATTTGCATAATGGACATCTGCATGTTTCCGCAGTTATTACTAGGCTATCTATCCAAATCGGAATCGTGTACAGAATAACTCTCATTAGACAATCTATGAAACGATATTTAATGTTTTATATTGTGCAACTTATTACTTCAACAATAGTACCATTACGATGCGGATGCAACTGTGGGTAAATTTTCACCATATTAGATTTTTCCCCACTATTTATTATATTGACTATTTTATTATCATATTGTGGAGCTTTTAAATTTTCTTTACAATCCTCATCAACAGTGTCTCTAAAAAAAATATTTCTATAAGCTATGACCAACACGTTCCCAACCTAAATCGGACATTCCTGAGGCAAAAGTGTGTTTACTGGGCGACAACTTATCGTGTGTTCTGCATTGGTTCTTTCTGGCACAGAAATAAGTTTTTTCACGTTTTCGTTTCGCAGTTATAGTCTTCTCTTCTTTAAACGATGCAAGGTAATAAATCAATTAAAACCGTCTTCTCCATGGGCGTGCAAGATTTTTCGGCATGTATAGATTTAAATAGGCCTGAATTTTCAAATTTGTGCAGAATTAGTACAAGTATCGATATTAACTTCAAGTTTTGTCTTGAAATATGTTATTCAAATTTTTATGCTTAAGATTATGTACAACCGTACCATTTACCTGGAATTTTAGAAAGCAATTTTATCAGAACTTATTAGAGTCTAGGTGCTTATTCCGTTTCTGCTCTACTCTTTTTATTCCTTTTTGTTTGTAAAGATTATTGTGTATTGTGGGAATACAAAACAAAGATTACAAAAAACACCAACAACACAAAATAACACCAATAACAAAAAATTAGGTTATGATATCTAACTAAAAGCCAGGCTTTAAATATAAAGCCCACAAATTTGGCCGCTTAACTTTAAGCAAGCTTAAAGGCGTTTGAGGTTCCGGAGCATACAAAATCGATGCGTTAAGCGAGCTTAACACTTAAGCTTGGCTTATCGGTATACGGCGAATATGGGCCTATGAGTGTCACAACAACTCATCGATGTCATAATTATAAAAGCCTACACCGCTCTGATTCAGGTAATGAAGGATTAAATGAAGATAGTTTTTCCAGATGCACAGCCCAAATCTGCCACAGCATCTTCGTTACCTATCAATCAGTTGTAAACATTATTTTTTCGGCTTCAGTCCATTTTTTTAAATCAAGAACACCACAACGCTTGAAAGTCGTGTCTTTACCTAATCCTGGTTACCTGTTTGCTAATTATGTGATTATTATGCCGTTATAGGTGCCTCTATTGGAATAATACACCACATAAAGTGTGTACCAAGGTATACCGTTTGACTTAATGACTGCAATAAAACCCCTCATAAACTCGGCTTTCGTTTTCGCCTAGACGCAGAGACGTATTAATGCCAGTTTATAATAACAATAGATAGGTACATTACTTGATGGGTTCTCAAAATTAATAAATTATCTAATTAAGGTTTTCTAGAAATAACTTAATTATTAGGATATTTTTGAAAACTTTTTAGTTACAGGTACCTGTTTATATAGCTTATATAAATAGTAAACATAATATTCGAAATAGATTAGTACCCATGTAATTTGAAACAGTGTGCAACAAGTTAATATTAAAAGTATGTGGAGACCGTGGGAATCTTCCGCTGATGCGATATCTAGCTACGCTAAACATTCCAGAAAGCATTTATCTTCTGACGCCAAAGTTATCGTAAAAAATGTGTGCGAATCGTTATTAAAGAGCGGCCACCCTAAAGTAATTGCCATTAAAAATACCAGTGAAATGACGAAAGTTCCATTATCGACGGTACAAGATATTATGCTAAAAGGACATTTTAAAAGAAAAGTTCGCAAAGATACCGGAAAAATGAAGTGCGTAGATGATTGTGACAAATATGTTATTCGCAGGTAAATATACCAAATGTATCAAGAAAATGTTGTGCCCACGTTAGATTCTTTAAAAACACGGTTAACAACTGACGATACAACGATATCATGTAGCAGTTAACTACAAAATCCGTCCCTGTGCAAAGCTTTTACCCCTTATCTCATTTCATTTTAGTAATATAAACAGCGATGCCAGCTCGGACCAGGTAGATTAGGCTGGTTGGCAG
This sequence comes from Polydrusus tereticollis, assembly GCA_963920685.1. Lineage (NCBI taxonomy): Eukaryota > Metazoa > Arthropoda > Insecta > Coleoptera > Curculionidae > Polydrusus > Polydrusus tereticollis. Next base: position 30,261,977 of record OY987336.1, read on the forward strand.
GCTCATCGATAGTTTTATATGGGTAATTTTACCACTAAATTATTTAAAAACGTAGGTTTGGCAATCGAGCAGGTAAACAGGATTTCTTTGGGTGTTTACAATATAATGAAACTATTATTAAGCCATTAAGGGGTTTTATTGCAGTCATTAAACCAAACGGTATACCTTGGTACACACTTTACCTACCTTGGCTGTTTGTTTCTCAGTGAAACTAGTCAAAGTGTGAAGTGTCAGTGTTTTTTTAAAAAAATATGAGGAATTTTCAACAATTGCCTAAACGCACTAGAGTCGGTCCATGTATTGGATAATGCAAGTTATTACTCTAGGCTGACGGAAACATTACCGACAAGTGCGTGGCGTAAAAGTGAAATATCAGAATGGCGATGTTTAAAACAAATAGAATTTCCAGTCCAGATTCCTTAAAAAAAAGAACTATTGGTACTAGCCAATTTACATAAAAATGCATTCAAAAAATATGTAGTCGATGAAATGGCAAAGTTACGAGGAATATCTGTGCTCAAACTCCCTTACCATTGCAAATTACACTCTAAAAATTAGGGGTAATTTTAATAGATATTTACAGGTAAACTAATGTAATATTTTTACATATATGCTGTAATTTTACATGCACTCTGTACATTATCTTTAAAAATACACGTTAACGTGTTTTTAAATAATTTTTACAGTAAGTAGTGTAATATCAAAAAAAAATACATATAAAATATTAAAATCACATGAATATTACACGCCACTGTAAAAATTATGTGATTCTGCTGTGAACTTACGACATCAGTCTGTGGGATTCCCCATCACTTTTCGGCACAACGAGAGAGACGCGTCCGTCGCGTCCATTGTTTGGCTTTCATCACACCTGCCGGCATCGGTCTGTTGTTTTTTCCTCGTATACAGTTGTAAGTGTTTTATTTTGTGGTTAAAAAAGTACTTAACAAGTAAGTATTGTATAGTTTTACTATGTATAAATGCTCATTTTGTGGTTTTACTTTAATTAATAGTATTAATAAACTGTTTCCCAAATAAAAACAGTGTAATAGTTGAGCTTAACTAGTTATATTATAAAATAGGTAGTTTTTCAATGTTTTTGTGTATACTATTTATTTTAGCGTTCCAAAGATCTCCGTAGATACTTACTTATATACCAAAAAATAGGCATTTTTTAAAGTTTTTTTTCTTTACTAGCAAAAAGCCATTTAAAAACTTTAAAATGCTTGTTGGAGACTTGTTTTTTATTTGGGTTTTATGTTACTATTTCTATTTAAAAAAAAAATAACTTGACACATGTTAGATTTTTTTATATTTGTTAGTTATAGTTTTTGTTATAGTCAGTTATTATGGACAAGCTGTTTATACGTTTAACATAAATATACACTGTAGAAAAAATCCCGGACCCCCCCCATATTTCGAAAACCTGGCGTTTAATCAAAAAGTGTTTTATATAAAGTTTATAGATCTCTTTCCAATGTATATTAAAAAAAAATTCTCAAATATACAGGGTGCACCATAAGGATAGTAAAGACAAAAGTTAATTTTTTTTAGATAGGAGAATCTACGTCTTTATATGTTTTCGAATTCTATACAAAATTATATATAGGTATGTAGGTACCTAAAGTATTACAAAACATTTTTTACCATTTACATTTTTTATCATTTTATCACCTTGAAAAAAAGCACCAGCATTATGGTGCTGGTATGTCTTTACATTTTTGATTTAACCTAGTAATATTAGAACTGACAATGTCAAAAAATATCAGCGCCATCGCCACAATACTGATGGTGTTTTATTTAAGATAATGTAAAGGTATAAAAAAAATGGTAAGAAATGTTTAACAAGTATATATTTTTAAATTGGTATATATATCTTTTAAACTAGTGAATTTAGGTAAAGCACATGCTACATGAAGTTAGGCTACAATTTTGTGTAGGATTCGAAAATACATCAAAAAGTATAGTCTCCCATTTGAGAAAATGTAACTTTTTTCTCTACCATCCTTATGTATATTTGAAAAACTTTTCTTAATGTGCATATGCATTGGAAAAAGATCTATAAACTTTATATAAAACACTTTTTGATCAAACGTCACGTTTTTGAAATATTGATGGGGTTCGGGACTGTATACACACAATGTATAATAGGTATATAAATATTTAAATTTAGTTTATTAGCACCTAAGTGTTGCAAATGTATTTATTATTTGTCAGGGAATAATACCAGAAATCTTTAATATTTTTTATTTACAGTAACCGTTTTCCACTTGTTTTTTAATTTGTTTCTAACGTGAAATAAAACGAGCTATATAAAAATGTTGTATTTTTATTTAATTCCTTCGACAAACAAATTAGCAAAAATTAAAATACATAGATTATTATGTAATATTACAAATTTATTACATTAATCATTGCTGTAAAATTTCAGTTTTAGAACAGATAATTTACTGTTATAGGAACTAAAAATATACATTTTATTTTTTTTAAGTGTAATTAACGTGTAATTTACCTAATGGTAGCTGTGATTTTACTAAAAAACTACTCAATTTTTAAAGGAATATTCCGTATTTATTGTGATTCCCTTGTAAATTCACATGAATATTAACAGTATATTTAATGCAAAAATACAGGAAAAAATGTGTTTCTGCAGTTATTTATTTATAAACAATTCACATGAATCATGTAATTCTACAGTGTCACTGGTATATTACATGCACTATTGCTGGCAACAAATAACCAACAATTATTGCTGTAATTTTACAAGATTTATTTTTAGAGTGTAAACCCGAACGAACTTATATGGACTTAAATAAAGACAGATGTCGCCAGAAAAAACACGACTTATAAAATTGTGGATTTAAAAAGACTCTTTAATAAAGCTATCCCCAATACACGCCCCTAGCTAAGGGATTTTCCCAATAACAATGATAAATCCTCAAATATAACAATAGCTGGCGATAAATCTAGGGTGGATCTACCTAAAGAATGCTGATTATTTGGAACTTTTAATGAAAAAAAACTCATTAAGAGAGCAATGTAATTTTTGTGCTAGTCCGAGAAATTTTCGCCATGCTTTCATATATCTACTATTGCATGGTTTATACATACAATGCAGTAAAATCCAATTGTAAATTATTCTATTTTTGAATAGGTTGTTAAAACTATAACAATCCGTTTAGTGTGGGTGCAACCAACGTCCGTTATTCATGTCTAAAACGGTTACACAAACAAACACAAGGAAATTAGGCAGAGGTACATATGTTAAGAAAATTAACACATAAACCATTTTTCAGCCAAAAATATTTAATTTATTACGCGTAAAGCCTGATATAGGGTGTCAATTTGAAATCGACCAGCATGTAATATTTCTTCGGCTGATGATACTCTGAAAGTTTGATGAATCACGTCAATTTAGATATGAAGGACAACTTGAGAAGTATTTTTTATTGTAATAAATTTCACCCGTTGACCCCCGCGGTACCTACCCCTAAAATCCTCACTGATTTAGATATTTTTGAATTCCTACACATTAATAAATTGAGTGTTAAATTTAACACATTAACAATATTAGCCAATCAGTATATCTTGTAAAAAAGACATTTTTGAATGGTTTTCTTAGTTTTCGATGAGTGTTAATTCTTCTAATTTATGGGTAGGTGCATTTACACTATCGTGTGTAAATTAACTCACAGATTGTATACCTATATCCTGCTAGGGTGTAAAAGAAATAATGAGAGGTGTAAGTAAACCATTTTTTAATGGTAATTTGTGATTAATTAGTGTAAATATCATATTATTGTAGTGTAAATTTTATTTTATTTGGGTGTGACTTTACTATAGTGAGTGTAATAAAAATTATAGGTACCCAGGGCTAGAATACTTTACACTTTGTTTAAGTCATTTAATCCCGTACCAAACTAACCGGACGTTTATAATTAAAATGTAAAAAATTATGCATTCGAGATGTTTTACATTATTAACCTCTGCTTAGTTTGATACATGATTGAATGACTTAATCAAAGCCGAAAGTAGTAGCCCCTAATATATATAAATCTTCAGATCGCTTGGAAAAGGTTTGTTAAATGAATGAAAATATTGAGTATTATTTATCGTTTAATTATAAACAAAATGATGGTTACAACAGAACTGGAAAACCCAGTGATTTTTTTACACTTATTATTATAACTAGTTGAACAAAATGACACACCTATTATATAGTTTAACAATTTAGTAAATTAAACATATATATATCTATCTACGTTTAATGTACCTTATTGTTAAGCTTAACAAAACAAATAACATAATAAATATATGAATACTTAGAATCGTATATTTATTTAGGGATATATGAAGATATATGAAGTAAGTAAAATATGTAGGTAGGTGCCTAAGTATTTATATCAAAAAGGAATGCATTTATATTATAAGCTTATATCAGAATAATTTAAAAGCTAAAGGAAAAACTGTAACAATGTAAATACCTACTTAGTTTCTTAAAAATGGCGTACTTATTAGTAAGGTTTCTATTAAATTTCGTTAATATGCTTACCCATTTTAACAAGATCCTCATAAGAGGCACTCTCATTTCGCACTTTACAGAACTTTGCTTTATTTATACAATTTAATATTTAAATATAACATTATTCTATATCGTGTTCAAAGTGCACAATCAGACTGACTTGAAAGTTGAATTTGCATGTGGCGTCGGCGTCATGTGTCAATTCCTAGAAGTTCACACCACTTGTTGCCGCCTGTCTTTTCGGTAACACGGGTTTAGGTATTTTTTACCCGAGGCCGTGTAAAAAAACGATTAAAGAATAAGTTTTACACTCAATGTCTTAAAATAACCTTTTAGCGGGGTTTATTTACACGCTAATATTGTGTTATTAATTGTCATTGTATTTAATTTTCCTGATAGAGTGTAAAATGGAATAAATAACACCCATTCAACAAACTTTTTATAGAGGTAAATGCATAGGCAAATTTAATATAACAACTTTGGTCCCATATAAGTATAAGTGTAAAAATGTGGTAAATTATGTTGATCCGGGTGTTAACATTAACACTACTTTTTTTTACCACTTCTGAAATGATTTTTACCAGGTGGATATTTTTTACTGTGTAGAGTATGTAATTTTAGACAAGTAGTTAAATAGTATCACGAGACCTCTTTGCTGCCATAATCTCAAGAACCTTATTCGGATCAACACCTAGGTTCCTATGGATTGACAATATGGTGAGTGCACTTAGTTTTGATTCTCTTCAGAGTCGACAATTACCTCTCTACCCTTGCCGTTGTGATCGGCAGAGTCGCCAAAACTGTTAAAAGATATTTTTTGATTGTTGGAAATCTGTTTGTGTCACAAAAATCCAAATCCTGATGATAGACAGTTTCCCCATCCTTGCCGCAGAGCTTACAGCTAAGATCTCCATTGTCTATCTTAATTTTGTTCAGGTGATCCTTGACAGCCATATGTCTGATATGTCCTGTTAGGATTCCCGTTTTTATTCTTAGTTGGTTCCTGCTAAGGTTAAGCAACTGTTTTGAGAATTTAGGTCTAATACTCCCCATAGCTCTTTTGCTATAATTGAGTCCCTGTCTGCTGTTCCAGTAGACTTTGTTTTTATTTTTGGTCCATTGCTTAATGGCTTCTCGTACTGTGCATTTAGGCACTCCTAGGTCTGGTTAAGGACCAATGTATAATACAGCTGATGCTTTCCTCGCGAGCTCGTCTGCTCTTTCGTTGCCAAAAATGCCTCTGTGACACGGAACCCAGAATAGTTTAACAGTATTAGTCAGCCAGGGTTCTCAGTTCATTCTGACATTCCCAGACTAGCCTTGATGTTACCCTTTGACTTATGAGAGCCTATGTAGATTCGTCTATTTCGGTAGGCCCTTCTATTGTTTTCCCATGCACATTGTAGTATGGCATAGGTTTCTGCTTGGAATACTGTTGGAAGTTTTCCCAAGGGAAAGAACATGCCTTTTCTTGGTCTTAATCCGTGTATCTCAGCCCTGTCCCCCTTTAGTCTTGGATCCATCGGTAAACCACACCAGAGCTCCAGACAGAAATTGTGGTTCGTTGTTTGTCCACACGGTTCAATCTTGAATGCTTATCTCAAAGGGTGTGTCGTAACCAAATTTTGGTGTCATGAGGTCTGATCTCATCTTCATTTCCGGCACATGTGCTATTTCTTCTATAAGTTCGCGACCCACCTTGTTTTTACTGGAAGCGGTGGAGGCCCATTCTTGCCTCTTCCTGTATCATCAAATGAAGAAGAGGGAGGTCAGAAAAGCGCTCCGTCGCTGCAGAAGGGGTCGATTTCATAGCCTCTGTTAAACCTAAGGAAGACTTCCTAGCTTCAGTATATAGGTCTTCTGCAGAACTTTTGGCCACCAGATCACGGATGCGTAAGTTATTGAGGGTATCACCACTCTGGTGTATATTCAGTGCACCCTCTTGAGCGATAAACCCAGTTTCTTTCCGAAAATTATCTTTGTTACTGCAAGAGTAATTTCAGATTTACGGATAATTTTTCCATGTGGCTATTCCAAGTAAGTCTAGAGTCCAGGATGACCCCCAGATATTTTACTTTCCCAGCCAGCTGCAACGTTTCTCCTTGCAGGATTAGGGGTCCTAATCCCTTTTTTTTCCTTCGCTTTGTGACTGGGACCATGACGGTCTTTTGAGGGCTTATGTTTAGACTTTCCCGTCTTATCTATTTTTCCACCACTTTAAGGGCCCCCGCATTCTATCTCTCAGAGTGGTCTTAAATCCCCCACCCCACTGAGTTCCCACAGAAGGCCATCCATGATAAGGTTCCAGAGCAATTTTTCCTATTAAATTAGTCAAAGACATGTCTTTGAAATTAATAATGTTTTTGCAATTTTTTTTTATCAAAAACGGTGCGTCGCACTCATATGTGTCAAGTTGAACGGTGAATTCAAAAATATCTTTTATTTGGAAAGAAAATATTGGCGTGCCATTTTTTTTCTCAAAAATATCGAAAGAGACACATACTTAAGGTGCGTTTTACTGTTGTACAGGGTGAGTCAACAATACCTAGAGTAAGGTTCATTGCCGCATTTGTTTCGTGAATTACCAAAAAACGTTAAATATAAAAGTTTTAGTTTAAAATTATTTTTGAGTATACAGGGTGGTTCAAAAAAGCGTGGAGAATATAACGTAAACCTATTTTAAATTTTTTTTTTAGATATTGCATGAAATTCTATAATTTTTTGTTAATAGTGTTATATACCTAAACCTAGTACCTAGTTGTTCTAATACTTGAATTTTTCTAGAAAAATATTAATTTTTACTCTTACAAAAAATTTACAGTTTCCCCATTGTTTCTAAAGGTGGAATACGCATATTTGGTACAAGCGTTCTATTGGGATGACAAAAAAAAATTTGTAAAACAAATTTATACATTTCGACTAATTTAAATTGAAAAATATCAACTTTTTTAAAAGGCACACCCTTTATGTTATCATTTTTTTGATAGGTTATATATAACTCTTCAACTTTCATTAAGTATGTCATATACCTAATTTTAATATTTTTTTGATTTTTCTCATTTTTACACACTTGTTTTTATTACACTAACGAGACTAACGCTATAAATAAATAACAATAATTTTTCTGCTAACTAACTTACTTAATTTTTAATTAATATGACGTAATGAATGTTCAAAAATATGCCCGTCTACTTGGATACACATGTTTAGTATTTTTACTATATTTCCCTGCACGTTTCTTAGCTTAAAGGGTGGTATTGTCCTGCAAGCATCCCGTATCCTATTTTCCATATTATCTTCTGGTGTTGTAGGGCAATTTATAAAAACGCGATCTTTAATGTAGCCCCACAAAAAGAAATCTAAAGGTGTTAAGTGACATGATTGAGGGGGCCACCTAATGAATCCATCCCTACCGATTCATTTTTGTGGGTAATGGTTCTTTCAAAATTCCTGAACTTCCCGATGGTAATAAGCAAGAGCTCCGTCTTGTTGAATCCACATTTCTTCCCTTTCAATGTCATCAACGTGTGGTAATTCATTTTGCAAAAAGTCTAAATATCCATGCCCCTTTAAGTGGTTCGCGGAAGAAATATGAACCAATAACTCGGAAGATTTTTGAATCCACACCATACATTAAGCGACCAATGGTTTTAATTTTGAATTTCCCGGACCCAGAATGGATTGACTGTCGAATAATAGTGCATATTATGGCGGTTAACTGCTCCATTACTGCGAAAGGTCGCTTCATCAGAAAACATTAATTTGAACAAAAAATTCGGATCGACCTCTATAGCTTCATTGATGATGGTAGAAAAGTTTACTGGTTGTTCAAAATCACGGCCTAAAAGTTCTTGGTGTAGTTCCATATGCAAGGGATGATATTTGACTTTTCTCGTGATGCGATTAGCGGTAGATTGGGTTGTGTCACATAAGTTAGCTAAGTGTTAGTGAAGATGGTAGATGTTGGCTCACCCGACATCGCCCGGTGAAATACCATCGCATCGGCTTAGGTGGCGTGAAGTTGCTCTTTGAGCTAACGTTTCGTCACTGTGCCGATGTCTCCGGTTTCCAGGGTGGGAAATATATGAAAAATGCTATGATGATGGTTCCAAGATCAAAATGTTCCGGACTTAAAATCGCCCCCCGATCGGATCTCCGGGTGGGGGCGGGTCCTGGCGCCTTATCAAGCGAAATTATCCAATCATCCACCATGTCCAGTAGCCATGCGGGTTCTTCGAACAATATTCTAAATGGAAATGGTGTAAAAACTGGAGTTGTTAAAAGACGCGAGATTAGCAGCTTCCAAATTGACTTCTGCAATATAAGAGGACTGAACTCGAACGAACATCAATGTAGTCGATCAACATCTACAATGTACCAAACCTCATGTACTTGCACTAACCGAAACCAAAGTCAGATCATCGATTAATACGGTCAGCTATTTATATCCTGGGTACGACTTCCATCACCGATTTAGGCGGAATTTTGGGATTTGTCTCTTTGTCCGTAGTGATATTTCTTGTCAACGAGAGGAGACACTCGAGCCTAACGACTTTGATGTAATGTGGTTTAAAATATCAACGCAGAGAATTACTAAATTCATCTGCTGCCTTTACCGGCCGCCAAGTGATACCCATTATAGAGACTTGTTCTCCTCTCTTGCTAATACTATCGACTTTTTGCAAACCCACCATCCCAATTCCGAAGTTGTCATCCTTGGCGACTTTAACGTTCATAATGTCAACTGGCTCAAATACTCAAACATGACCGACGAACAAGGTCGTGAAGCCGAGTCCTTTGCCATCAGCTCTGGCCTCACCCAGCTGGTGGGTGAACCAACTCGGATTCCAGACAGGTGATTTTGCTAGTTTGTTGGATCTTTTCTTAACTCCAAACCCCGACTTGTATACTGTCACCGTGAAGCCGCCGCTAGGAACGTCTGACCACAACCTTATTTCGCCACTGAACACACTACCAATTAGTGCCGAAGAGCCTCCTAAACCACGCAAGGTATGGCATTATACATCAGCTAAGTGGGATGACCTAAGGGACCATTTTCGAACGTTTCCTTTGCAGGACGTTTGTTTTACCTCTGATGGTCCAACCATATGTGCAACAGAAATATCGGAGGTTATCCTTACTGGCATGGAAGCCTTCATCCCTTTCTCAAAAAAGTACCCTTCTAACATCTCTATAGGCAGCAAGAAGTCTCACATCTCAACAAAGACCTGGAAGAAATTCTGTCTTGGGGTGACAGTAGCCAAGTAGAATTTAACGCTAAAAAGACCAAGGCGGCAGTTTTTTCTAAAAAAGTTAAGGTTGAAGAACCGGATATAGTTATGGCGGGACACTCGATTCCCTTGGCTTCATCAATTCATTTATTGGGCGTTAATTTGGATAGCCATATGTCTTAGCATAGCCACGTTGCGGCTATTGCCAAGGCAGCCTCGCAGAAGCTTGGAGTACTTTTCCGAACAAAGAACCTCTATACACCCCAACAACTTTTGATGCTCTATAAAGCCCAAATTCGACCATCGCTGGAGTACTGTTGGCATATTTGGGGCTCTGCTCTTAAACATACCCTGAGATTGCTAGATTCCATTCAAAGAAGAGCCATTCGCTTGATCGGTGACCATAGTCTGACAAACAACCTGGAAAGCCTTGAACATCGAAGGCAGGTTGGTGACTTGAGTCTATTTTACAAATGAAGGGGTCAGTGCAAAAAGTAGTTAAGTCACATTTTTAAGTTATTAAGTTATGGCTCTTTAAAGGTTTTAAAAGGTTCCCACATCTATACTTTTATTGATCACTATGTCTAATTTTTTTCCATATGAACTATACGTTTAGTGAGTATAATGACCCATGCTATGTTATGAAAAACTAATTAGGTTGGGCAAAAAAAATAAATAAATTTTGGACTTAGCTACTTTTTGGGGGGAAAAATATAAAAAAAGTGTTAAGGTTTAGAATAGTAAAATCAAAACTTTTATTTTGCTTCAAAATAACATTAAAAAAATAGTAATAATAAATATCGGTATCACTTTCGATATCTTCATTATTCGCAGTGTCATTACGGCTAGGCGTAGCCACATTTACAACATTAATAAGGGTCCTCTTGTAGAATTCAATATCTCCCGAAATAGTCAGTTTAAGAAGTTTGGAAACGGACTCAAATTTTTTAGGCTTTATTTTTAAATAACTGTCGCCGTATGCCAGTTTAGGAGTACCGGAAATTTTTCTGTTCATACCCACTTTAGAGAGAGTCGTATTTGTGCAATTTCCTGTCATTGACTCTCTAGTTTGAATAGGTTTTCCGATTTCAAACCTGACGAATCGAGTTTTGGAAATACCTTGTACGGAAACCTTAATGTATGGCATAACCCACTGTTTAAAATTTTACACTTTAATAATTCTATCGCCTGAAGCTAGTTCTCCGTTAGATCGAAGACTGTGTTGAACAAATAAGACATCAAAGGGATTTTTCTTTCTGCCGTTCTTGATTAGTTCAATATAAGTCTCAGGATTATCAACCACTTCTAGTTTTAGTCTTTTTTTCTCGATTGCACCAAAGTCTCTATCGACTGGCATCATAGAGTGCCCTGGGACTGGATACCATATTTCGATATCGTTAAAAATGTTGTTCTTGCATAACTGATCTAGGTAAGCGAAAAGAAAATTATTTTGGCTAAATGCATTGTCACAAAATATTTTTAGCTTTCTCTGTAGCGGATCTTTGTGATTTTAAATATAATCCGATAAACATGTTATAACCTCATTCGGTCCTTTTTGAGCAAAATTCTCCGTGTAAACATACATTGTTGCTTTATGGGTTTTTAGGTTGTGAATGCCAAAAACGTGTAGCCATAACTGACTGATGTAGTATTCGTTTTGTGTGTTAGTCACGGGCAAAGGCAGGTTTTTTTTTTATAGTCAAAACATATTACCATTTCGGAAGGATCCGCTGATTTCTGAACATCGCCTAATTTTGTTTTAAACACCTCTGCTTTTCAAAGATGAATTACCTTCTCTCGTTTGAGGGTCTGTAAAGCTTCTTCGTTAGTTTCCATTTCGGCCTGTGTTATATTAACTAAGGATTTCGTACAAGTGTTGCATATATCCTTTCGGGGATATCCAAAGGATATGTTAAATTCCTCATTAAACACCTTAGCGAAAATCCCGTATGACACCTTGTTGTTAGGGTGTTGTGCGCTAAAATTTTCATATACTTTAGTAATCAATCAATCAAAAAGTGGTTAAGTCCATGGACTTAGCAACTTTTTGACACTTACCTACTTCTTGCATTGAAACGACGATCGCTTGAGATTCATAAATAACGATTTTCACGCAGTAGGACGCTCCTTGCCACAAATCTGACCTCACCAAAGTGTAGTATGGGTAAATTTATGTAGATGGCGGCACTTAACTCACTTTTCCAAAAATGTGGACTTAACTACTTTTTGCACTGACCCCTTCAAATATTTTCATGGCAAGTGTTCAAGTGAGGTTGCCCGCTTGATACCACCCAGAGCGGTGCATGGTAGAAATACACGACGAGCCACTGCAGCCCAGCAGTACGTGATTCAGCTTAATGTTCCTCGAACGACACTGTTTCAAAATTCCTTCATCTGGAGAACGTCATCACTCTGGAACGACCTCCCTGAGATCGTGTTCCCCAACGACTATAATCTTCAAAGATTCAAGACCAACGTGAATCGTTTCCTGCGCACACGCACCGCTCCCAGAGCACCATAAAGGATTTATCCTGCAGTGCTGTGCCTTATCATAAAAAAAAAAAAGTGACAGCTACTGACTTGTCAGATTATCTTCAACATGAAGTAAAATCTCAATTTGTTTTTCCTCATTGGTAGCATTCCGGTTTACCACCTTTCGTTTCTTATATTCAAGGCTACCATTACCATCAAACCGTTCCATTAGACATTGAGAATATTGTCTAGTTGGTATGCGTCTATTAGGGTACTTCGCACAGCAAATCCTTACTGCCAAGAGACATTTCTTTTTCGCCTTGCCCAGTATATAAAGCATGTCAATTAATTCATTTTTAGGATAATCTATTTTATTTTTATAGGTACGTCACTTACGACAATAAATTAAACTATTTTTACTTGCTTAATTGACATTTCACAATATACTTAACAATGCCTAAGTAATCTTATTTTATAGCGTTAGTCCCGTGAGTGTAATAAAAACAAGGGTAAAAATGAGAAAAATCAAAATAAATCGCACACTATTAAAAATAGATGTATGACATACTTAATGAAAGTTGAAGAGTTTCATAAAACCTATCAGAAAAAATAATAATATACAGGGTGTGCCATTTAAAAAAGTTGATATTTTTCAATTTAAATTAGTCGAAATGTATAAATTTATTTTGAACGCCCTGTAGCATCCAACTCAAATTTCGTTACGTGTTTTTTTTTGTCCCAATAGAACGTTTGCACCCAATATGAGTATTCCACCTTCGAAAACAATGGCGGAACTGTCATTTTTTGAACCACCCTGTATACTCAAAAATAATTTTAAACTGTGTACTTTAACATTCTCTAAAACTTTTGTATTTAACGTTTTTTGGTAATTCCCGAAACAAATGAGATAATGAACTTTACTCTATGTTGAACTCACCCTGTATAATCAAGCACAATAATATGCAATTAAATTGAAAAAGTCATTAATGGCCTGTTATTTATCACGTACAAAATAAATCTTCATCGATTTTAAATTTAATAACCCCAATAATGAATGTTCCTGTAACTAATTATTCTAGGCAGTACTTAAATATCAATAATTAACACATATCTCATAACTGTTTCTCGTAATTTTCAATTTATATAATTACTGTTATTTTGATTTTTTTCTGTTGCAAAGATCCATCACTATACACTGGCACGTTGTCAATGTAATGACATTACCATACAGTGAGAGCAAAAATAATTTTCATCCAAGAGTACTTAGACTGAAAAACGTAGGGCTTGGTTTAGATCACAATTATACAGGGTGTTACTTAATGATAGGTCGTAATTCCAAGGGCGCATTCCTGACCCCAATTTAAATAGAAAAATTCATACAAAATTAATTCTTATTAATATATCAAAGATCCTTTTGTCGATTTTGGTGAAATTTGGCAGTGTTGTTCGTTATGATAAGGCGCTAAGTAAGCACCAACTAGATGATAATTATGAGTTCCAGTGGCGTTCCGGGGGGCCGTCTCACGAATAATATTAACAAAAAATACGTACGCCGCTGACTTGCTTAAAAAATTATATTATTGTCGGGTTAAGCAGCTAAAAATACAACTTTTTTGTCACTTGATATTCTTTCGTATATCATAAGAAATTGAAGCCACTTCATTACACATACAGGGTGTTATTTAATAAGTGTCCGATATTTTACAGGACGATTCGTCAGTTATATACACTGCGTCCATAAAGTCTTGCACAAATTCATTTAAAATTCAGGGGCTTACTTTTTTTAAAAACGCTCGGACACGTCAATTAGTACTTTTGTTTGCGCATTTTTTAACGTAAAATGTTTTTATACAGGGTGTCGCACGTATGAGGTATGAGGTCATCAAGGATTTTTTTTTAATGGAACACCCTGTATATTATATCAATTTTGAATTCTATGATAAACACTTAACACCTCTGGAAATCACGGTTTCCGAAATATTGACGTTTGAAAATTTATTTTAAACACATTTATTGATGACCTCATACCTCATACGTGCGACACCCTGTATAAAAACATTTTACGTTAAAAAATGCGCAAACAAAAGTACTAATTGACGTGTCCGAGCGTTTTTAAAAAGTAAATACCTGAATTTTAAATGAATTTGTGCAAGACTTTATGAACGCACTGTATAAGGTGAAAAGTTCATATACGCATGAGACGCAGCATACGCAAGCCCTTTATTTTTGAGATACAGGGTGTTAAAAGTATAGTTTTATTTTTGTTTTTCGTAAATAATTTTTGAAATAATGTTCATATTTGGACGAAAGTTGGTATCTAGGGTTTTTTTTAAATGCGAAATTCGAATTTGATGTTAGTATGGTTCCCACTTGTAGAGGGCGCCACCTAAGTGTCTTTTTAAGTAAGTGTGCCGAACAACCATATGTAATTATAGGGTAATTGGACGACTCGGTAATTTTTTTCGCCATACTGACCATGTTGCTCGCATTATCTGTAACAATACTGGTAACTTTACAGTTATATTCAATTTTGCACTTATTTATTGAGTTAATAGCCAATTCGGCAAGATAGTCAGCTGTATGGGGATGACTAGATGTATCTATGCTTTCTAAAAGAACACTGTTTCCATCCTCTGCAGTCGAAACGACACAGATTATCGGCTCATTATGTATATTGGACCATCCATCTAAGGACATGCAAACAGATTGTCCAGATAACTTGTTAAAACACATGACTACTCAATTAGATTTTTCTTCTTCAAATATTTCATTCAAGAGCGTTGATGATAACTGAAATCTAGATGGTGGAAGGTAACCAGGTCTTAGCATTTCTATGGCCTTTCGAACCTCTTTATTTTCTATAGCTCTAAAACTGCAAGTTGTTGCGTAAACGGCTTTGGCTATTTGTCTGTCCAATTCTTTTTTCTTATCTTGTTCAGTTCGCACAACAAAAGAATCCAAATGACCTCTTCTTGCACTATTTTCACGTCCACCTACACTTCCCTTTTCACAGTTATCATTTTTCTGTTTCTTCACCAACTGGATAATTTCACTCTGGCTAGTTCCAGGCTGTGACTGCAGAGTTTCAAGACCACTGCTGATATCACTAGTTTCACTTTTGCAGGTTTCCCAATGACTTTTTAGTCTGTCCACTAGACCTTGCAATTCTTTACCACACTTTTTACATGCTTCTCTACAACCTAGTTTGCCCACCACTTTCTTTTTTATAAAATGCTGCCAAACACTAAATTCCTTTCTTCAGTTTCGATAAAGCGGCAAACTTGCAATACTGCGCGGATGAAATTTTCACGTTAATATAAGTTTCGACATTTTTATCAACCCTACAATAAACAAGAGTACCTTTTTTTTTGTTCTAAGATGCAAGCTACCCAAATTTATTTTTTTTAAGTCTTTATCATACAGGGTGTTAAATATTTAAGCATTAAGTTGTAAAGCTTAGTCCGCCCCTGGTAAACTAAAAAAGCTAAATATGTTTCAAGGACACTATTTTAAGCGGTGCCTACTAGTGTCCATCACATTAAATTTTTATTAAATTATATTAAGTACTTTGAAAGTTATTCAAGATAAACCGATTATTTTAAAGTAAATAAAACAATGCAGTCTTTCTCCACAGGTTAATAATAATGATGCTAAATAAAAAGGTTCCCTACATGTTTCGAGCGCTTAAGCACTCATCGTCAAGGGATACTAACATCGAGTTTAGTAGAACAAACGTTGTCTCAAATTAATGAATACAACTCATAGTAACTTTAAAGGTTGAAGACTTGGTATGTGAGATGTTTAATCATCATCTTTAGATATGAATGAAGTTCTGGTTAAATTCGGATTTTCTGATCAAAGAAAAAACATTTTAAGTAAGATAATGGAATAAATGGAATAGTTGAAACCATATTAAGGAGAATTTTTTTTTTTATTTTTTAATTGTTGGTTTTAAAATTTAATGTAAAAAATTAAATAAAATCATTGTTTTATTTCAACCAAACCATGTCCAGTTAGCTGATGTGGTAATATGGGGCTATACCCTGTACTTTTGAAAATTTATAGAGGGTAATATTATTTAACAGTGTTAAAAAATTATGTTATTAAAAAATTTTGAAATTGAAAGAGTACAACTTGTTCTCAGCCACTACCGCGAAACTGACAGTTAATTAAATTTAATTTAAAACTAATAATTAAAAAATTAAAAAAAAAATATATATATTCTCCTTCATATGGTTTAAACTATTCCATTGTCTTACTTAAAATGTTTCTTCTTTGATCAGAAAATCCGAATTTAACTAGAACTTCACTCATATCTAAAGATGATTAAACATCTCACATACCAAGTCTTCAACCTTTAAAGTTACTATGAGTTGTACTCATTAATTTGAGACAACGTTTTTTCTACAAAACTCGATGTTAGTATCCCCTGATGATGAGTGCTTAAGCGCTCGAAACATGTGGGGAACCTTTTTATTTCGCATTATCATTATTAAACTGTGGAGAAAGACTGCATTGTTTTATTTACTTTACATTAACTCCACTGAAAGCATGGACTATATCTTCAACTTCCGATTATTTTAAGTTATTCGAAACCTTCAGGGGCACATATCTACGTAGGGAGGGCCAGTAAGATATAATTTTATAGGAACTTGTCATCTTATTTCTTCATGTTCTATCTGAATCCGAGAGATCTCCCACATTTTTCCGGATACCCTGTAGAACAGATGAAGAGAAAAATCCAGCAATTGATTTTAACTGTTTTTCTTTGTCATTTTTTCAAGATCTTCAAAAATTCACCTTTGTTAACTCGTTTAATCATTTAACTATGAATCGGTCAAAAAGGCAGCAAAATAATATTTTTTTGCAATACATTCAGTGCTGTTTACATCTAGATTAAACAGAGTAGTCGTCTTTGACCCACAATATTTTTTCTTTAAAACAAGTTATACGTAAGTGGTGTTTATTATTTTAGTATGCGTTATGGCAATACATAAGCTCAATATTTAAATTAAACATATTCGTGTTGTTATATAAGCCGCGTAAATATTTGGATTATACTTGGAATGCAAAATTTGTATGTTAGTCGTCGATTTATCTTCAGCACAGCAAACAACCACTAGAATGCTATCAAGTGAAGCTTTGATTTTGATGACCTGAAACGTTGACAAAGGGTGGAGTTGGTGCAAGCGAAAATGCGCATATTTATACACTCCCGGATAAAAAAGGGCAAAGAAAATGTTGGCCTAATTCAATTTTTAGAAATTTGAATTAAGAGAAAGACGAGTAGATTTTTGGCCTAAGGTCGAAAGCGCATTAAATTAGAAGATTATACACTTAAAACAAAAATCTACCAGTCTCTCTATTAATTTAAAAAAGTGTACAAAGTCCTACCCTATCAATTAATTTACAAAATTAAAATAGTCATTTCTAAATAACTTGAAAATATTTTCCAGCAATTTCTTTTGGTCGATTTAGTCAATTAAATTTTTTCTCCGAGGCCGTAAGGTATATGGCCATAGGCATCGTAACTATAGATCCGACACGCCATTCATAAATGCTATAAAATTGTGATGCCAAAATCGTTTGGTGGCGAGACGCTGTGAGGAGCTAGGTGAGGCCGGGAGTGGGGATTACGCTGCCTTTACATATGCATGCGACAAAACTCCAGGAAAACAACATCCGCTATGCCGAATATTGTCGAGCCGATGCGGATCACCACGAAAATGATGAAATCTGGGCGGATCCGTTATTGCTGCGTTGCCATACTACAGATTTTTTACAAGGTTTTAGGCAATGTTATATATTTCCCACATCATGTTAATCTAGCTAATCATAGAAGTTAATACTTTTAACACAGTAAGCTCAGAAAACTACGTTTTCTGTGGCGTAAGTCTGGCAAACCAAGTGGAGGGGAGCAGCTTGAATGTTGATTTACTTTACACTGGAATACATTAATGACAACACGTTTATTTGTTATTGTTCGGTCTAATAGTTACGATGTCTATGTATATGGCTTCCATATTACCTTAGACGAACAATTTATTTTTGTTCGTTAGAGCTACCGTGCCTACCTTAGTGGGACACACTCGGCGTAATATGGTAGACCTGTTTAAGAATGAATGGCTGTACCGCTGTACCCATCCGTGTTAGGTTTGTGTTTCCTTTTGGATTACAGATTAATATATTAAAGTGATGAGGCTATACAGGGTGTTTCAGAAGTACGGTACGTAACTTAAAGATGCGATTCCTTATGATATTCTAAGAGAAAAGTTCATATGAAGATGTGTCGGAGTTGCCCCGTTTTAGATATACGGGGTGTTAAAGTCTTTTTTAAAAAAATCGATTTTTCATAATTTTTTTAAATATCTTTTCCCGATTTTATTTAAATTTGGTACCGTTATTCATTATGATAAGGGGTTTAATTAGCCCCGACTAGATTAAATTTATTAAGTCCAATAGCGTCCCGGGAGCACCTTAACGAATATTATTGACAAAAGAATGTACGCCACTGACTTTTTCTAATTTTTATATTTTTTCTCGGATTTACCAACTAATAGTACAACTTTTTTGTTCTTTGAATTATTTTCGTATCTTGCTTCGCTTTCAAGAGAAAAAATAAAAACCACTTCATTGCATGTACAAAAAAATACCGATGTATTTCAAATAATAATAATAATTAGAATATGAATATTTTTCTTGACCGTATAGCTCTAAATTCTGGTTTTTGTTTTTTGGGTTTTTGGTCCTTAATAAAAAATTCTGTTTTCGGTTTGTTACGTTTCGGTTTATTCGACCGTCATCAGACTATAAAAAATTACAAAATATTAACGATACATAGTAATACAGAAAGAGACCAACATTTAAATTTCTACACATACCAAATATCACAAAACATGTTTAGAAAAACGTCCCAGTGAAAAATTAATCATAAAAAACATACCTTTTCTGAGTGTCTATCCAAAATGCACGTATATATTTTTACAACTTAAACAGCAAGCGGTTCACAATACATTCTTTTTTGCATTTTAAAACGATACTAAAAATATTAATCATATATAGACGCAATTTGGCGATAACGAAGGTGTATTTTTGTGGACATTAAAAAATGTTTGTATTTTTTTATTTATTTTTTTGTTTTCATTTATAAAGTGGTGATAATATTTAATTAGGACTGAAGTAATTATGCTAAATTATTAATTTAAAAGATCATTATATAAATACAACTAAGATTATCGGTATCTGTTCTAAAATTTAAAGTAATATTGTTTTTCTTTATGTGAATCATTTATTTAATGTTTCTTCTCCTATAATTTGGTTCGTAATCCAAAACTTGAACTTCTTCGAAATTAAAATTATGGATGAGGTCTAATGCGTGCTTTGCAAGAGCGGTATTATTTTGACCCAATTTTCTTATACTCCTTTTATGTTCATTTATCCTGTTTTTTAAGTATTGTTTGGTTTGTCCGATGTAAGTTTGTGTGCAGTCCATGCAGTCAATTTTGTATATTATATTTGTTTTTTCCAATTTTGATATTTCGGGTTTTAATTTGGTAAATAAGCTTTTAGTGTTATTACCGGATTTTTCATTGGTAGGGATCATTGACCACTTTTATTGGACCATACTTTTTACCACTTTGATTGAATATAAACTCCTATACGCAGTGTCTATCTAAAGAACTTGACGTTCGGTTAGAAGACGTACCTCTACAAATAAGAACTAATATGTGGTTCATGCACGACGGCGCTCCAGCTTATTTTAGAATAGTTGCTCGTCAATACCTCGACAACACGTTTCCTAATTGATGGATTGGACGCGCAGGTGCCCAAGATTGGCCAGCTCGCAGTCCTGACTTGAATCCTCTAGACTATTATTTATGGGGTCACTGGGATCGTGCGTTTTATCAGAAGGTGGCCCTTTTCAACATTTGCTTTGATTAACTATTGCATTTTTTTTGGTATCATTGTAAAAAAAAATTATACTTTTAATTTAAATGTTTTAATTAACTTTGAAATACCTAAGTAAGTATTTTTTGTGTACATGCAGTAGAGTGGTTTTTATTTTTTCTTTCAAAAACGAAGCAAGATACGAAAGCAACTAAGGGAATAAAAAGCTGTATTATTGGTTGATAAATCCGAAAAAAGTATCAAAATTAGAAAGAAGTCAGTGGCGTACATTTTTTTGTCAATGATCATGTATAGACAACACTCAACTTCTTCATAGGGTATTTAATGCATAAGGACATACTTTTATGTCTCCTTGTATAACCCACCCTACCCGACACTTCATTAATATAGCAAATTTAATTCGATAAATCCTGCCACCATTTTACTGACGATTGAATTTGACCACCATTTTCTTTCCCCGTTTATTTCCTGTTGTCATTTTCTATGCTATGGCAAAACAATAAAGGACAAATCGCGTAGAGGTAAATAAAACGAAATTCTAGCCTTTAGCCATTGTCTGGTATTGATAGTGTGTCTAAATAAACCTTGTGCATTAAGTCGATATGTGTTTCCTCATTCAGATTGTTAAATGTTAACGAAAATATGTAATTTATGGGAATTTCCAATGTTAGGTTCTAAATATCTTTGTTCATGGTTTTCCTAAATGGTAATCCGAGAGTTTGTAAGCATTCCTCGCATCAACACAAAATAAAGTTTTCCTATAAAAGGTTTTCGACCTTCAAAAACACAAATTACTCTTATACGGGGGTGCTTAGATTAAATCTAAACGACCGATTAACTCCTAAAGTACTAATAGCATAAAAAAAAATATTCAACGCTTAATTATATACTCTCACAATAGCTTATACTAACTTAAAGTCCAAAATTTCTGTCAGTGACTCATCACTAGCGTGTAGGGGGATCCGGGTTGTGCGACGTCAGAGAAAGGAATTACAGTGGCGTCTGCATTTTAAAAAATAATAAATTATGAAATTTCGTCAGAATCTCATGACTCGTGTTACTTAATGACGGACCGTAATTCCAAAGGCGAATTTCTGAACCAAATTCAAGTAGAGAAGTTCATATAAACATAAGTCCAAAAGAGTCTGGTTTTCAAGATATACAGGGTGTCAAAGTTTAAAAAAAAATCGGATTTTTATTAATACTATCTCAAAAGTCCATTTGCCGATTTTGATGAAATTTGGCAGTGTTATTCGTTGTGATAAGATGCTATATTAGCACCAACTAGAATTATGAGTTCCAGTGGCGTCCGGGGGGGAGGCAGTCTTACGAATAATATTGACAAAAAAAATGTATGCCACTGACTTCTTAAAAATTTTATATTGTTTTCGAGTTAAGCAGCTAAAAAAACCACTTGTTTGTCTCTTCATATTTTTTCGTAAGGTGAAGTGGGGTAAATGTGACGTAAAATTCGATTAGTGTAAGTTCAAATTTTAATCAAAATTATATTTATGGCTTAAAAATTCTGAAAAAATTATGACACAATCCTAAATGACCTATCTAGTGGTAGCTGAAGCTAAAAGTACTGATACACTTTATGTGCCTAGTAAAATGTACATTTTTTAAAGTGACGTCATTATATCACATTTACCCCTTATGTTGGGGTAAATGTGATAATCTTGTTTTATTTTACTATTTATTACACTACCCAATTTTGTGGGGCAAATGTAAAAATATAGGTTTATTTAAATAATTTATTTTTTGGTTCATTAATTTAGAACTAAAAATAACAAAGTCTTACAGCGTTCAAAAGAAAAACAGAAAAAAATTAACAAAAATGAACATTTTTTAAGAAAATGAAAATGTAATTCTACTTTTCAAAAAACCTTAACTAGGATAGATGAAAACCATCCAACCGCATTTTGAATGTCATCCCAGTCCCTCTTCGATCTTCTGATGGTGTTGGAAGCACTTTTACTACATTTTCGGTATTTACGAGAGCAGTATCATCAACAAGCGGCCAAACAAATTTATTTTTTTTGTACCTTAAAAATTTTACAACCCAATCATCACGTTCACATTTTTCTAGAACTTTTCCCACAAAGTGTTTGAGTATTTTTTTGGTCGCATATTGTACTAAAACCCACTTTCCAACTTCAATAGTATGACTTTCAAAGCAGTTCTCTTCCTCTTCTGATGCTTGTAGTTCTAGTAAAAATCCTTCTTCATTATCAGATTCTTGATAAGACAGCAGTCCTTCACTTGACTCGCTGGATGAACTTGGACTTGGATGTTTTTTTTTTATTTTTTTTTTTGATGTTGGTCTTTTTGGTGTTTCATATTGAACTTTTGGCGCTGTAATGACATCTGCTCCAGGAGCTAATCTTTTTTTGGAAACTTTTGGTGTTATCTGATGTTGACGAACGCAATCTAAGTAAGAGAAGGGTTTCAAAGCTGATTTCTTCTGAAGGACCGGGTTGTTCATTTGATGAACCAGGCTGGGATTTTACAGTACCATTTACAACACTTGAATATGATTTATTTAGGATATTTTGATGTGGAACCATGTTAAGATTGCTCGTTGCAGAATTTCTAGCTTCTCATCGTTTTAAAGCCTCAGGATTAAATTTTTCTCTTGGCACTACATTATTATTATAGGGTACAATACCAGCTTTTCGAAAACCATTGAGAATAACACTTGCTTCGGTGTTTTTCCATATTTCTGCAATAAACGACGCAAAAATCTTTTTGGGCAGTTTTCGACCTACATTGTGACGTTGCCATTTTACCAACTTTAAATCCCATGCAGTTTTAACAGACTTAAAAACCGCCAAATCAAGGGGCTGTAGAAGATGAGTTGTGTGAGCGGGTAACTTAAGAATTGTAATGTTTTCATTTCTCGCCAGTTCAATTACCGATGTAGTAGCATGTGTGGAGTGTCCGTCATATACAATTAGTACAGGTATTTTATCTCCTACAGCAGGAATAACCGTGTTTTTAAAATAATTAAAAAATATTTTGGCATCCATCCATCCTTTTTTGCTAGCTGCATAGGATAATCCAGGAAAAACATCATGAGGAGCTTGCCATTGGTCCCAAATATTAGCACCTTCAAAAATTATTAATGGCGGAGCGTTTTCGCCAGCCGCACTTGCCAATAAGGAGACTGTCGTATTTTCTCGACCTGGTGTACTAGTTACTCGCGAACATGGCGCTCCTCGTTTCCCTACTACTTTTGTTTTGCTTGGGTCGATACAAAAGCTGCTTTCATCAAGATTCCAAATTTGAGAATTTTTATGTTCAAGTGTCAACTCCTGAACAAGATTTTTTAAAAGTTCAAAGTATCCCATGATTATTAACGGATCTGTTGCCTTCTTACGTGCATATTCCACTGACTGAGGAATTTTATTACTTAAATTATGCCGCTTCTTAAAACCTTGAAAACAGTCTGTACCAGGCATCCCATCTTTAAAAGGAGTTTTGATTTTATTTTCTTTCACAAAAATGGAAACTTGTTCAATAACTTCCTTTTTGGATAATCCAAAACCCCATTTTTCCATAGTGGCAAAACCTGCGGCTAACTCCTTTTCTTTTTCTGTACTTAAAGCAGTTTTCCGGACCTTATTCTTATTTTTTGCTCCTCTAAGTCCTTTTACGCGACTATATAATGTACAATATGGTATATTGTAGGTCTTGGAGGCCCTGTACTTAGTCATTCGACCAGTTTGATATTCTTGCACAGCTATCTTGACATCAGCTTCAGAATATTTCGGGTGTGCCCTTTTTCTTTTATAGCAGCGCACCATTTTTTGATTCTGTAAAAGACAAGGGGCAAATGTAATATAAAAGAGGCAAATGTGATAATGTTTATATTATATTTGCCCCCATCCAACCTTTTTAACGGAGCAAATGTAAAATATGCTACTATAAATAAAATTATTTTTAATTCATTATTTTTACGAAAAAAATATATAAACATGGCCATTTTATAGTTCTATAAATAATGCTTCCAGCTTACCTTGCAAAGACAGGATCTAGGACGATTTTAGAAAAAGCATGAATTAGGTACTCGTATTGTAACCTCAAATGCGACCGCGGAGCACTTGTTAGCTAATGGCGGGTTAAAACCAAATGACACTATTTCAACCGACGTTAGAAGAGAGTATTGACTACGGGTCAACAGGTGATGCGGTCGAGAAAGTAATTTTGATAAAATTGTAGGAAATATGTAATGTTATTACATTTGCCCCACTTTATCTTACTTCGTTTACGAGAAAAAAAAATTTCGACACACAATGAAGTGGCTTTTATTCTTTTTCTCGAAAATGAAGTAATATACAAAAAAAAATCAAATCAAAGTTGTATTTTTAGCTGCTTAACTCGAAAACAGTATAAAATTTTTAAACAAGTAAATTTTTCTTTGTCAATATTATTCATGAGAGTGCCCCCCCCCCCTCACCCGGGACGCCACTGAAACTGATAAATATCATCTAGTCAGTGCTAACTTAGCGTCTTATAACAATAAATAACGCTGCCAGAATTCACCAAACTCGGCTAAAGGATCTTTGAGTTATTAATAAAAAAACGATTTATTAAAACTTTAATTAAACTTTGACACCCTGTATTTTGAAAACCAGACTATTACATGTTTGTATAAACTTTTCTACTTGAATTTGGTTCAGGAATGCGCTCTTTGAATTACGGCCTATCGTTAAGTAACACCCTGTATACATTTTTATAAATTAAATTTGTTTTATTAGCCCGTAAAACCTGATCCTATAAGACATTTTCCATTAGGAATTCTTAATCTTTGCGAAAACCCATCCATAAATGCCTGCCTATGAACTTTTTAATATTTTATACCTTCTCAACTGTGTGCCCTTCATTGAGCCATGTTTTGTCGGTGTAATAAAATTTTTTCCCTTTTCCCGAAACTGTATTAGTATTTTTTCCAAATATTTTCGCCCCGATACAATAATTTAATTTTTTTTTAATTAGTAGGCCTTTTTGATTTCGTTTATTATACCTAAAATTAATTTCTTTTAAATTTCGTTTGAAGACTAGTGATATTTTAAATAGAGATGTGTCCTTCTTAATTTGAGTCATCATGTTTTTTTGTAAAGATTTCATTCACGAAAAAAAGCCATGGATTTTCCGACGAATGGCGTATTTTGTGCCATCATTCAGGATTATTTTTTTTTTCGTCCTCTCGTCTGGGCTCCTCGGCTATTTTCTTTTTCTTTTTCGTTATTTTCTTGATGAAGGCCTTTCGAAACCCTGAACACGGTGAGCAAGGAAAGTTTTGTTAAAGTGCCACATATTTCTGCAGCATCCAATGTGGTTAGTTCAAGATTTCGTTCCCGAATTCCGTGGTATACGTTTTTAACTAGTATTCGTTCTTGTAATGGAAATTGATTTTGTTTTTAGGCGGACAACTAGTTAAAGGTTCGTTAGTATCCATAGTTTACTTAATTAAAAGCAGGTAACAGCACTAAATTAAGTTTGATAACTATACAGGTTGTTTCAGAAGTACGGTACATAACTTAAGGGGGTGATATGAAATTCTCAGAGAAAAAGTTCATATGAACATGTGTCCGGTGTTGCCCCGTTTTTGATATACATGGTGTTAAAATTTTAAAAAAAGTCGTTCTTTCATAATTTTTTTAAATATCCTCTTCCCAATTTTATTGAAATTTGGTAAAGTCCGTCTATCTATCTTACAAAGTCATAATAAATGCTAATCTCTAATGCCGATAAGACCCAGCGGATTATCGAATGAAAGCAGGGACGCACTCGTTGCTGATAGATTAAAAGGTTGCGCTGCTTTAAGATAATAATATATATAAAAGCGTGGAAAAAAAAAAATTTTTATGTACCTGTATGCAACAAAAGTGTCGTACTGATTTTTTATGGTAGAAAGAAAACGCAGAAACATATTTTAAACGTAATTTAATAATAAGTAATAATAATAAAATAATAATATAACAGTATATGAGATACAATACAATTAAAATTATAACATATAGGACGGTTATTAATTAAAACAAAATATCAAAAAAGTACCGTGTCAGAATAGTAGATTCTGTAACGAGGTGGTTCCTCACGCTCGCTACGCTCGCGTTCGGAATCTTCCACTCGGATCGAATTTTCATTCTAACCGAGTAGCAGACTATATTTTTTCCACGACCAAAAAGTACGAATAAAAACAAATAAAATCTGTACAAAGCAATTAAGTTATTTATTCGCAATATTCGTAATTTCAGGTGGAGTATTATCCAGTTATTAGGTTAAGTGAGGAAGCTTTGCTTCAACTTCGCCTTTTGTAATTTTCTTTCTCTTAAATTACAATAAAGACATTATTATTATTATTATTATTATTATTATTCATCCGATTTTTCACTCATTTTTTGACTTGCACTAAAATTTGTCTGAAAATAATTATTACAACGCGGCCATTTTTATCTGACACTGACAGTTTCGAAATTCATAGCAACCTATGTCGTTTAGATCAATTACAGAATATTCATTCCGTATCTTGTTATGGAATGAAAATACACGCAAAACGCATAAGAAGCAAGTGTTTCAGAATAAATATTCCAACTCAAGAGCGAGAATTTTTACATTCTATTATCAAAAATGATTTTGGAATTATTGCATTCAGTAATGGTCGTGGAGAAAAATAATTATTACATTTTAACCCAAGTCAGTTTCACTGTCACTGTCGCCATCCAAGTTCACAATAATTTTTTGTACATGCGCTACACAATTTTCCCAGCTTTTCTTTAGATTATTTTGTATCTCTGACTGTACTAAAGCTGTCCCAGAAGAATTTAAGGTTGGCAAGGTCCTCCTTACCGATGCTTTCAGCTGGTGCCATATGTTCAATTGAGTTAAACATGCAATGATAAGGAGGAAGTCTTAACACGGTATGACCCATTTCTGCCGCCAAAATGTCACAATAATATTGCTTTTTTATTGAAAATGATTTTAAAATTTCAAGCAACTGCTCTTTTGTGTAATTTTCCTCAAAATACATATTATTTTCCATCAAATAGTCCTGGATGGTAACTTTTGGGTCATTGGAACACGGAACTTTATTTAACCTGTGGTAGCTCGCATTATCCATCACTATGACACTATTTGGTGGTATATTTGGTAATCATTTGTTTTTAAACCAGTCTTCAAATAGTTCTGCCGTAGTATCATCGTGATAATCAACAAGGAAGTCCTTAATATTTTTGTCTGATAAGGCCAAAGCGTGTGGTATAAAGCCGATTTTTGTCCCAGCATGAATTATTGTTATACGCTCACCTTTATTTGATGGAGCTTTGGTTCTGCATTGACCCGATAAATCTGCCCAACCTTTATCTGGAACTTCGTGTGTGTCATACCACGTCTTGTCCAAATAAATAATATTCCTTCCATCCTGTCTATATCCATGGACTGCAATTAGGTATTCAATCCTCCATCTTTTTAACCAGACCGATTCCCTGTACATGGCACATATTTTTCTACGAATTATATCGACATCCGTCGCGTCTAGTTTCTTAACAGTAAAAGAGTCTTTCCTCTTTCTTCTCTCCACTATAGGTTTATTTACAACAATCCACACTGTGTTCACTGGCTTGCATGTTAAAGCTGCCGCTTCCTTCACTGCACCAAATTTTGAAAACCACATTCAAGAAGGGCGGTGGAAACGTCAAAGATTACTTTTTTGTGTCAACTAATAAAATATCACGCTTTAATTGGTTTTTATCACGACCCGTAGATCCACTTGGCGTACTGGCTTCTTCCCACGGACAAAACATTTTTATCAGGATTAATTGGCAACAAATAACTTCTTGTCTAAACCAATACAAACATCTAACCGAATTTTAAAACCAAAAATCAGCGTATTTAAATAACTAAAATAAACCTATTTTAATTTACCCTAATTATTTTAAGAGTATTACTAAGAAAATATAATAATATAATAGCCTTTAAATAGATCCGTACCTAGAGGCCCCAAATCAGGTGGCCGAAGTTTCCACCTCACACAATAGGTTATTATGACGGAAAGGGATTAGCATTTATAACGAGTTTGTAAGATAGATAGACGGACTTTACCGCTATTCATAATGATAAGGGGCTTAATTAGCCCCAACTAGATTAAATTTATTAGGGCCAGTGGCGTCCCAAGGAGCACCTTAACGAGTATTATTGAGAAGAAAATGTACGCCACCGAATTTTTTTAATTTTGATGATTTTTTCGGATTAACCAACTAATAATACAACTTTTTTGTTCCCTGAATTGTTTTTGTATCTTGTTTCGTTTTCGAGAGAAAAAATAAATACCACCTTATTGCGTGTACAAAAAAAATGCCTAGTATCAAAGGAATCACCCTCTTAAGTTACGTACCGTACTTCTGAAACACCCTATCTATCTTCTATGGCTTTAGTGTTAGAATAGCTCTATGATGTGGGTTAAACTTTGACCTTAATAATATAATCTCAATTGTAAATTGTAAATAGAGACGTTAAATAAATAAATAAATAAATAAATAGATGGATTAGTTCAGGTTGGATATACGAGCACATATTGTATATTTGTAGGAATATGTGGTACTTACATTAATTATTTGACGTAATTTCATTTTACTATTTTTTGTAAAAATTATATATGTAATTTGAAATAAATACAAAAAAAATAAAAATAAAAAACTATTTTTTTTGGCCTCTAAACATAAGGAAATCATAGGCCATGTATGTCCCTGTGATTTTTAAAATAGCTAATCACATTAACTTTCTCTTTCTATATCTTAATACTCGTCCCATAAAACAAAACTAATTACATATCAGTTTCACCAATACAATTTTGCTTAATTAATAATATACAAATCGTGCCACAAATTAAATACCACTACCATTTTTTTACCTTTTAGTTTTTTATATGCGTCGATGTGGAAGTATTAAATTTATTCTCTAGGTCATTTGCCCGATTTTAAATGTAAAATATTTAATTTTGTTTACCTAGGTTCTTTAACCTTGCGTGTGGCTTTCTATACGAGTGAAACAGACTTGATGTGTAAGTAAGTGCGCGCTGGAATTCATTATTCAACTTCTTTTAGTGATGTTTCTTTATTTTACTTAGTTTAGTGAATATGTTTCTTTGATTTGTGACGTATTTATACAGATTTAAGTGTCTTCTTTGACTTTTTTTTGTGTATTACAGATTTTTGACGCACCCTGTATGAATATAAAGAGCTTACTTAGCAGGTATAATATTCTTTTTTCTATGATCTATTTAAATTTCAAAATACGGAGGCTGTAAATTTTTTTTTCGAGAAAATACGGGGTGTCTAATTGACGGTACACTGCAAACCCAGAGTTTATGTAAAAATATCTTTAATCAGAAGGTTGAGTTGTCAAAGTTTAAAGTTATTTTTCGATTTCTTTGGAAAAAAGCATATCTTTATGGACAATGTTTGGTATTGGTGGATTTTAGGACAGATAAATTTTGATGTACAGGACGCTACTTTTTTGTGAAACAAAAGATGCCGCAATCAGAACTTTTCTAGCCCTCCTTGTTTTTAACATAAGGGATGTTCTTGAAAATTTTACATTTTGGGACACCCCATATTTAGGTTACCCTGTAGCTGATTTTTTCTTCGTTCAATAGTTTCCGCGAAAAAAAAAACTACTTTTTTTAAATAGGTCACCCTATATATTTTTTAATAATATAATTCAGTTTGCTTGGACTTCTTGATTTAATTAGCAGTTATATTTCAGTAACTATAAATAATCAGTAAAAATAATAACAATGCATATCGAGTTGTATTACTACTACGTAAGAGATAGGAAACAAAAGCTGAAAATTATACAACTTTCTCATAAGTATTGTTCAAATTGTTCTCCATTATGCCTTAGACATGTTTCACACATGGTTCTTATTCGCCTTAATGAATTTAAAATAATAAAAGGCCGCACTTCTAACTCCCTAAATGCTCTTCCAGTGGCATTTCTTAACTCTGCAATTGTTTGGTATTGAATAGAATAAATTTTATTTTCAAGGTATCCCCGCAAGAAGAAATCCAAAACCGACAAATCGGGCGACCTTGGTGGCCATCTTACAGGTCCATTAGTTACAATCCAGTGGCCTGAGAAATTACTGTTTAAGTACTTAAGTAGGTCCTGATAAGTGAGCGGGTGCTCCATTATGTTGCAGATGTGCTTGCAGTTATTGAGACCCGCTAAGGGCACGTCTTCTATTATTTCCGGCACAACGTTTTCCAGAATTTCCAAATATTTATTTGCATTAAGGCTGCCTTCAAATATATTATAAATTATTTTGCTTCCTAGTATAAAACGTAAAACGTTAAAGCCAAATCTGCCTTGCCGTTCGAGTGGAAATTTTACATGCTGATTTTGCTGGGACCAAAACCTCGTATTGTGCCGATTAAATATACCAGCACTGGTAAAATGAGCCTCATTGAACCATATAACGGTTCTTCCAAAATTATTTTGCGTGTTGATATTTTGTAAATACCAATTACAGAACTCTATACGGCGCCGTGCATCACCAGGATGTAAGTTTTGTACTAAGTGGAATTTATATGGCTTAAAATTGTGCTTTTTTAGGTTTCGCGGTTTTCCTTGTTGTGCGTTCAAAAAGTAGGGCATCAAAAAGTTTGGTTTTTTAAATGGAGCACCTTGTATTTTTTATACATGTAGATTCGTATTAGTATCCTTTATAATTGTTTAGAATTTTACCTAATTTGCTTTGATAGTTTAGGACCAATAAATTAAAAATTTAAGAGAAAAGTTTTGCAGCCTTCGAAGAAAAAGTCAAGAAAACATTTTTTGAACCACGGCATTGCATATGCGACCGCCTCTATAAAGTGATGAAATCTCACTATTTTATACTCCTCTTTACCGACCCATTTGTTAAACGACCGCAGGCACTCATCATCCGAATTTTTAGTGAGCATTAATGCTAAAAACACCCTCCATTAAGGGCAGTAAAACCCGACCACCAAATTGGTAAATATTACCCAGGTAAAATTTAACCGACGTCCATCCAGTTGCTATCTACGAAACAAAAAGATCTACTCACTGTGAACGGCTCGGGCATGCGCCGAGAGCAACCCGAACAAACGTCAAATTATATTTTGCAATTTTGAAATGCGACAGCAACAAAACTCTTTTGAGCAAATTGTGGGTATCTTTTGAAATCGACATTCTCATAAAGTTTTGGCGCGCCCAAAAAACTTTTATTTTAAAAACAACCTAACTTTTAGCTTCCACCATAAACAATAAACAATACATTTGCGCATGCCGGACAAACTTTATCCATCTCCCGACTTGGTTAAAAAGTTGTTTCGTTCGGTAAAAGTTATCCACAACCGTGAACGAGTATAAATGTTACCCGGTACAACCGTGAACGAATTTTCCTATCGCCGTGTGCAATCGGTGCCCACCCGACGAACGCCCGACGTCAATCGTGAATGCGCCCCGGCAATTCTTAAGAAATCCATTCAGTTTGCTTTATTTTATAGGCTGATAAATCGGTTGTTAACATTAGTTTTGTTTTGAACAGTTTTTGTGTGTTTTGGGCAGGGTTGAGATGATTAAAATCAATTGATTAAAATCACGATTAAAATCATGATTTTAATCAGTATGATTAAAAAAAAAAAAATCATGGTTACCTAATTTAAAAAAGAGTTTTAAAATTTTAACACTAAAAATGTATTTGTTCATACAAAAAAAAAACCAGACGCATTTTTAGGTGGTGTTATTTATTATTTTATTATAATAATCGAAGAGAACAGCTGGTCATTACAAAAATAAAACTTTAAAAAAATTAAAAAATTAAAACTAAAAAAACCTTTTTAATACAAAAAATACTGAATTTAAACAAAAAAAAACATAAAAAAAACCCAAGTGTTATAATGCGTAAATAGAAATACTAGTTTAGCTGCTTTGTCACTGCCAAGTCTGTTTCTTATATCTGAATGTACGAATCCATAAGTAGAAAACATCCTTTCGATATCTATAGGGAGCACTTGCTTAATTTCCGAAACATCTTCTTCAGATCTCCACCACTGTACTGCTGTTACATTTTTGATTATTTCCTCTGAAACCAGAGTTTTGTGAAAAGGGGCCGACTTAGCTTTCAACTTAATTAGTAATTGAAGTTAAAAAAGTAGTCCATTCTTACAGTGGAGTTGATACGATAGGAAATAAAATACTTGAAGTCTTCCTCCACAAGATAGATTTATTGGTTTAAAGATTTATCCCTACATAATTAGTAATGGTAATAGTCCTGTGTCTGCAAAATATTTGAAAACAATGTGTAGAGCATCTCTCTTTTCTTCAGCTAGTAATAGATATTCTTCTTTGTTTATTGTAGGATCCAAAATATACGCCAAAATGTGAAAGGGGGTTAGAGCTTGAACATATCTGTTCTTAAATAATTGATATTGACGCAAGCTTCTTTCTTCTTCAAATTCAAAACTGTCAAAAATAGCCAGTAATTTTTTCCATATGTAAACTGCTTGAGATAAAAGTGCACCTTTTTGTTGCATTGCATCCAGTGCTATAGAAATTGGTTTTAGCAACTGTAGAAAATCTTCAGCCATCCTTTTAATACAGATATCTGAAACTTTTTTAAAAATCACTGGATCAATTTGATCTTTATGCTCTTCACATATTAGTAACAATTTTGGCCACTCATTTACGTAGATCTCAAGACAATCTGAAAGTGTATTCCATCGAACATCCTGAGGTAAGACCAATTTCTTGCCCCCTTTTTCTTTATACCAAGCATTTGGCAAATGGGTATTTCTGAAGTATTTCACAATATGTGCTATATTATGTTCTTTTATCTGCGATGCTTCTAAATCTTTGGAGAGCAAACTAAGTAAGTGTGCCGAACAACCATATGTAATTATAGGGTAATTGGACGACTCGGTAATTTTTTTCTTCTTCATACTGACCATGTTGCTCGCATTATCTGTAACAATAACTGGTAACTTTACAGTTATATTCATTTTTGCACTTATTTATTGAGTTAATAGCCAATTCGCCAAGGTAGTCAGCTGTATGGGGATGACCAGATGTATCTATGCTTTTTAAAAGAACACTGTTTCCATCCTCTGCAGTCAAAACGACACAGATTATCGGCTCATTATGTATATTGGACCATCCATCTAAGGACACGCAAACAGATTGTCCAGATAACTTGTTAAAACAATTACATTTTTCTTCTTCAAATATTTCATTCAAGAGCGTTGATGATAACTGAAATCTAGATGGTGGAAGGTAACCAGGTCTTAGCATTTCTATGGCCTTTTGAACCTCTTTATTTTCTATAGCTCTAAAACTGCAATTTGTTGCGTAAACGACCTTGGCTATTTGTCTGTCCAATTCTTTTTTCTTATCTTGTCCAGTTCGCACAACAAAATAATCCAAATGACCGCTACTTCCACTATTTTCACGTCCACCTACACTTCCCTTTTCACAGTTATCGCTTTTCTGTTTCTTTGCCAACTGGATAATTTTACCCTGGCTAGTTCCAGGCTGTGACTGACAATCACCAAGCAGAGTTTCAAGGCCACTGCTGATATCACTAGTTTCACTTTTGCAGGTTTCCCAATGACTTTGTAGTCTGTCCACTAGACCTTGCAATTCTTTACCACTTTCTTTTTTATAAAATGCTGCCAAACACTAAATTCCTTTCTGCCCTGGCTTGTCATGAGTTCAAACGTTTTGATAGATTAATCCCTAAAGCAAAAATATTACTGATAACTAAAATAAGTGCGTATCGTTTATATAGCCGGGCGTTTTCTGCCAGTTGTTACAAGTTTCGACAAAGCGGCAAACTTGCAATACTGCGCGGACGAAATTTTCACGTTAATACAAGTTTCGACAAAGACGCAAACTTGCAAATACTACGCGAACGAAATTTGCATGTTAAAACTTCTCCAGTTTTGCTTCGTATCTGTACTATTCCTGCCTAAAAATATTTGTTTACTTAACAAAACAAAATATAAGCAGTTAGAAATATTATATTTGTAAAAGCTGGTAAGCTTTTTTAAAAAATCAAAAAAATCATGATTTTTATCATCCCAGGTTTTGGGACTAACGTGAATATTTGAAAATGGCGGGAAAAAAAAACTGGTTTAAGTACTAGGAAATTGACTGAAAATTTTAAAGTGGGTAAGACCCAAGTGACTATGTTGCTTCAAAATAAAGCAGAGGTTAGAAATTTGTTTCAAGAAGGTGGCAACGGTGAACGAAAGAGAAAATTTTCCAAAAGTGAAGGACAGACAGTGGACCAAGTTGTTTTTAACTGGTTTTGTAAGGCGCGAAACAAGCACACCAATATCCGGGCCCATAATTTAAGCAAAAGCCCTCGAATCTGCTCAATGTCTAGGACTTGATAACTGTAAGGCAAACAAAATAGAAATCAGGGTCCTTTTTATTAAAAATAATGCAAGAATTGGTTTATTATCCTTTTTCTCGAAAACGGTTAATTTTATTGACAACGAACAAGAGTGCTTTTTTTAGTCTAAGGTACAAGTTACCCAGATGTACTTTTTTCTAAGTCTTTTTCATACAGGGTGTTAAAAATTTAAGCATTAAGTTGTAAAGCTTAGTCCGCCCCTGGTAAACCAAAACAGCTAAATATGTTTCAAAGACACTGTTTTAAGAGGTCCTCACTAGTGTCCATCACATTAAATTTTTATTAAATTATAATACATACTTTGAAAGTTATTCAAGAAAAACTGATTCCCAGCGTCGTCCTTCAGGGGCACATATCTCTGTAGGGAGGGCCTATAAGAAAAAATTTAATAGGGACTTGTATTCTTATTTTTTCATGTTCTATCTGAATCCGAGAGATTTCTCACATTTTTCCGGACACCCTGTATGTATTTGTTGTGATCGCCTTTACGCCTTTAGATTATAGTATACCACCTAAACAGGGATAATAAGTGACATAAGAATTGAGCACTTTGCCAGCCCCTTTACCGTAGTACCCCACGTTGTCCCACCCAAAGGGGTGTTTTTTTAAATTTATTAAATATATATACAGGGTTATGATAAAAAAACGGATCAGCCTTTTATATGGAAAACCGCAAACTTAATCAAAAATCCCTCGGACCCGTCAAATTAATTTTTTTGAAATGCATTTTTTTTTGAGAAAAGATGTTGTACAGGGTAGATCATAAAAGTGGTACATGTGTCAACTTTAATTTTTTTAATGAAACATATTGTATATTTTTATATTTTACAATCAATTCTAGACATTTTTCATTAATCATGCCCTATACTTATCTTCAGCCGTTTACGAAAAATTAACAATTTTAAATTTTTTAACAATTTTAAAACAAAATAAAAAACAAACAACAAAGAATGAAAAGAGACTATTTTTTAAGATGTTGAAAATGTCCTCCACCAACTGTTCTGCAGTAGATCAATCGATCTAGAAATTCCTGTTGTACATTTAGTACTACTTGTGGAGATATTTCTCTTATTGATTATTAGGTACTGGTCGAATAGACTCCTTCAGTGTATCTACCGAGATGGATTTAGATTTATTTATAAACTAAATTTTTGACGTAGCCCCATAAAAAAAAGTTCAGTGGATTAAGATCAGGCGATCTGGGTGGCCACTCTATTGACCCCCGTCTACCTATCCACCGCCCCGGAAAAATTGTATTTAAGTACTCCCTTACATGAACAGGATAATGCGGGGGAGCACCATCCCATTGAAACCATAAGGCAAAACTTGGTAAATCAGGATCATTATCATTTGGAAACAGAGGGGCAAGAGCTGGAACCAGATCATTTTGAAGGAAATTTAGATATCTTTCTCCAGTGAGACTCTCATCAAAGGAAAATGGTCCGATTGTCCTATTTTCAACAATGCCCGCTCAAACATTAACCTTTTCATTATACTGGGTGTGATTTTCTATGAACCAGTGAGGATTTTTCTGTGCCCAGTATCTGTGGTTTTGTCTATTGCCTGACCATTTAAACAAAACGTAGCTTCATCTGAAAAACAAATTCCTTGGACAAATCTTGCGTTATTATCTGTTAGCTCAATCATTATTTCACAAAATTGGTCTCGCCTATCAGGATCATCGTCCAATAACTCTTGTACAAATACTGGTTTGTATGGACGAAACTTCTCTTCTTGTAAAAATCTAGATACGGTGGTTTGGTGAATATCGTAGTCCCGTCCAAGTTGTGTGCTTGAGCTATGAGAATCTTCCTGTAGTGATATTAATATGTTTATTTTTTCCTCCTCGGATATACCAGGACGACCACTTTAAACACTATCTTTAATAGTACGGGAAGTTCTCCACTTACTTGCTACCCTAGACACTGTTGATTGGCCAATAGGCGGGCGATTTGGGTATTTTTCATTAAACATATCACGGACTTCCCTATGACTTCTACTTTTATCTCTACAACCCAACAACATAATCAAAATTTCAATGCGCTTATCTTCGGCGAGGCGCATTTTGATGAAATATCAACAGAGCAAAATTCAAATTTGATTAACATTCACTGTCATTTTTTGACGTCTCAAACTTAAATAAGAAATTGTCATAGTCAATAGATTGTGACTTAAGTTCAGAACGTTGCTATGTCGAGAAACATACCAATGGTGCATACCAGCATTATAGTGTTAATATTTCGTAAACGGCTGAAGATAAGTATAGGGCATGATTAATGAAAAATGACTAGAATTGATTGTAGAATATGAAAATGTAAAAAAATACAATATGTTTCATTAAAAAAATTAAAGTTGACACATGTAGCACTTTTATGATCTACCATGTACAACATCTTTTTTCACTAACTGTCAATACTAACTTTCTTATTATAAATGTATATTATTCAGTTTTTGGCATTTTTCAGAAAATTTTCGACACATTTCATGTACAATATCCTATAACTATCTTCAACTGTTTCGGAAATATTAAGTGTTTTCAGATTTATTGCAAAAATTAACAACACACTAAAAAACTAATAAGTAATACTGTTTATTTCTTTATAATGTAAAAAACAAAAAAAAAAAACATGAATGTAGGAGATGTTGAAAATGCTCGCCGCGAACGTCTTGGCAACAACCTAATCTTAAAAAGAAATTTCTTCTAACGTTACTGAACATCTCAGGCGTGACCGACCTAATTGCAAGCGTTATTCGTCTTCTTAAGCCAGCTAAGTCGAGGGGTTTAGTTTTGTATACAATATTTTTGACATAACCCCATAAGAAGAAGTCTAATGGCGTCAGATCAGGGGATCGTGCTGGCCATTCCATCGATCCACGCCTCCCTATCCACCGATTTGGAAATACTCGGTTGAGGTACTGCCGGACATTGATTTGGTAATGGGGCGGTGCTCCATCTTGCTGGAACCATATCATATTCGCTGGAAGTTGTGGGTTTGCTGGAGCAGGATATAAGTTGGTCAAAGTTGGCAAGACATTATTTTGGAGCAGTGCTAAATAATTATTGCCATTTAAATTGCCATTAATGAAAAAGGGACCTATCATATGATCTCCAACAATTGCTGCCCAAACATTAACATTTTCAGGATATTGCGCCTGTTCTTCTCTCATCCAGTGAGGATTTTCCCTAGACCAATAGCGGCAATTTTGACGATTAGCATGACCGTGAAGTGTAAAGGTGCACTCATCAGAAAACAAAACATGTTCTAATTGGATCACATCGTTATCTAACATTGCCATCATTTGTTCACAAAAATACGTTTTTCTATCAAAATCGTCTTCCATGAGCTTATGAGTAGGTATCATTTTATAGGAATACATTTTATTTTCTTGTAATGTTCGAATAATCGATGAATGGCAAACATCGAACATTGGGGCTGTTTTTCGACTAGAAGTATGTGGGTTTTCCTGAAACTCAAGCATAATATCTAATTTGGTATCAACACTTATTGCATTGGCAGTTACTTTTTCTTATCTACTTTAAATGTCCAAGCTGGCGAAACTGCTTTTCTATTTTACTAATTGTCCCTTGAGTTATAGACGGCAAATTTGGAAATTTTTCAAGAAATGAGCGAGCAACTTCAATTTGTGTCCGTGTTTTATCTCCATAATCGTCTGTAGAATTGTTATTTTGTGCATTTCTGTTAAATAAACCATTTTTCTGATATGCAGTTAACGAAATTCAAACGACTATTACACTGACAACTACTACTGTCATGCAGACAGACAACAATTTGCTAAGGTCAGGCGTTTTAAACAAAAGTAAACACTACTATTTATACCTTCTTTTTATTTCATATCAGTAAAAACATTTTAACATCAATTTTCAACATCTCTTACATTAATGTTTTTTTTTGTTTTTTACATTATCAAGAAATAAATAGTATTACTTATTAGTTTTTTAGTGTGTTGTTAATTTTTTCAATAAATCTGAAAACACTTAATATTTCCGAAACAGTTGAAGATAGGTATAGGATATTCTACTTGAAATATGTCTAAAATTTTCTGAAGAATCCAAAAATTGAATAATATACGGGGTATTCCATTTAAAATAAGAAATTTAGTATTGGCCACTGTTACATGACACATCCTGTATAAAAAGTTTTTATTGAAAAAATTGCTCAACTAGAAATACCAATCGACGTTTCCAAGGTTTTTTCAGACACGCTCCCATGTACTTATTATCGAATTTATTCCATTTGGCTGATACACACTGTATAGTACTTGAAAGCTAAAAGTTAAATCATTTAATAAACGTCAAGCAAGCTGTCTTCTCCCCTATGTCCAACTCTCCCCTACTATAGTTATTTCCTAATAATTTATAAAACAATATAATTTTTATAAATTGCAGGCATAACTAAATAATCACAGCGGAAGAAGGAATTTGTCCGAAGGTCGATTTCGGCCTAGCTTCAGTCGGGCCGGGTGGTTTTTTCAATTATTAACTCTATTTGGCTTAGCACAGATTGTTGTGTAATCAGTTTAGCTCATTACGGAGTAGCGAGCACTCGACAGTAAACTACGTCGAGGAACAACTGAACTAAGTCTAGAGACTTAGTTCATATAGATGCGAATCACGAATTGCGAATAATGCTCTGATTGGTCAATTTCTCTAAAATATTTGAAATTGACCAATCAGAGCATTATTCGCAATTCGTAATTCGCATCTATATGAACTAAGCCTCTAAAGCCAACCTAAACCTTAACTGGAGTAGAATGATTGTATTTCCGAGCTCAGACCGCACCGGCTTTATTGTTACATCTTTATTCACAAATATTATTCATTTTCCGATTTTCTCATTCTTTTCCCACTCTATTTCCATTATGTCTTACTTAAAATATCATCTTTATTTAAATTTGTTTTAATAAGTCTACCCATCATCTAACTAGTCATGCCATAATTTAGTTTTATTTACTTATCTGATATTGCTATACTAAAGCACTTGTTTTAAATCAAAATTGATATCGTACAATACATCTTATACTTATACCTATACAAATTTATATACCGGGTGGTAATTAAGTATGTGGCTAAACTCAAGGGTGATATTCCTTACTAAACTCTAAGACAAAAAGTTTATATAAACATAGGCCCGCAACCGCATTATTCTTGAGATACAGGGTGTTGCAATTTTTAACTGAACAAAAAATATGTAGGTACACCACTGCCGTTTTCCCTTTTGATAACACATTTATGTAGACACTTCAACGTCTAATACGAAGTACCGTTTTATTATTATTTTTATTAATTGGCTTCGATATACCGGGTGATGCATGGCTTAGTTGAACATAGGATATCCCATGTAAATTTTGAAGTGCCTAAATATTGGCTCCCCTGTGCATTTTAGAAAAAAATTGTATTATGATTTCTTGAAGAGGCCGATATAATAAACCCGTGTGTCATGTTTGATTAGGTTTTATTGGGCCAATCGTAACTTATTCAATTTAATGTGATGGCAACATTTTTTTTTCATTTCATTAAAGGCGCTTTAATTGTTATTTTTACATTTTTATATTCTACAATCAATTCCAGACATTTTTCATTAATCATTCCCTATACTTAACTTCAGCCGTTTACGAAATATGTTTCTCGACATAGCAACGTTCTGAACTTAAGTCACAATCTATTGACTATGACAATTTCTTATTTAAGTTTGAGACGTCAAAAAATGACAGTGAATGTTAATCAAATTTCAACTTTGCTCTGCTGATATTTCATCAAAATGCGCCTCGCCGAAGATGAGCGCATTGAAATTTTGATTATTGTTGTTGGGTTGTGGAGATAAAAGTAGAAGTCATAGGGAAGTCCGTGACATGTTTAATGAAAAATACCCAAATCGCCCGCCTATTGGCGAATCAACAGTGTCTAGGGTAGCAAGTAAGTGGAGAACTTCCCGTACTATTAAAGATAGTGTTAAAAGTGGTCGTCCTGGTATATCCGAGACGAAAAAAATAAACATATTATTATCACTACAGGAAGATTCTCATAGCTCAAGCACACAACTTGGACGGGACTACGATATTCACCAAACTACCGTATCTAAATTTTGACAAAAGAGAAGTTTCATCTATACAAACCAGGATTTGAGTTATTGGACGACGATCCTGATAGGCGAGACCAATTTTGTGAAATAATGATTGAGCTAACAGATAATACCGCAAGATTTGTACAAAGAATTTGTTTTTCAGATGAAGTTACATTTTGTTTAAATGGTCTGGTTAATAGACAAAACTGCAGATACTGGGCACAGGAAAATCCTCACTGGTTCATAGAAAATCACACCCAGTATAATGAAAAGGTTAATGTTTGGGCGGGCATTGTTGAAAATAGGATAATCGGACCATTTTTCTTTGATGAGAGTCTCACTGGAGAAAGATATCTAAATTTCCTTCAAAATGATCTGGCTCCAGCTGTTACCACTCTGTTTCCAGATGATAATGATCCTGATTTACCAAGTTTAACCTTATGGTTTCAACAGGATGGTGCTCCCCCGCATTATGCTGTTCATGTAAGGGAGTATTTAAATACAATTTTTCCGGGGCGGTGGATAGGTAGACGGGGGTCAATAGAGGGGCCACCCAGATCGCCTGATCTTAATCCACTGGACTTTTTTTTATGGGGCTACGTCAAAAATTTAGTTTATAAATCTAAACCCATCTCGGTAGATACACTGAAGGAGTCTATTCGACGAGTAATAAGATAAATATCTTCACAAGTAGTACTAAATGTACAACAGGAATTTCTAGATCGATTGATCTACTGCAGAACAGTTGGTGGAGGACATTTTCAACATCTTATAAAATAGTTTCTTTTCATTTTTCGTTGTTTGTTTATTTTGTTTTAAAATTGTTAAAAAATTTTAAATTGTTAATAATTCGTAAACGGCTTAAGATAAGTATAGGGCATGATTAATGAAAAATGTCTAGAATTTATTGCAGAATATAACGATGTAAAAATATACAATGTTTCATTAAAAAGATTAAAGTTGACACTTTTATGATCCACCCATACAACATCTTTTTTCAAAAAAAAATGCATTTCTAAAAAATATTTCTTTATCATAACCCTGTATATATAAATATCAAATTAAAGGTCGTGATTCCCTTATTACGAATATAGGGAGCTTTGCTAGCGAGGCGTGTGCAAAAACAACGATTCGCTTTGAAAAGTTTGGTAAATATTATATTTTTGTTGCAGAACACCATGAACAACAACAACTTAACGATATACAATCCAAATAATGAAGACAGTAGCAACGATACCAAAGAAAAAAATTCTGAATCAACACAAAGTTACCCGAGCTCTAGCCAAAATGATATAAGCGACAGTCCGAACGGTGATTGTGACAATGGTACCAATGATCCTAGTAAAAGTAATGGAAACAATAACGGTTCAGTTGGCAATAGGTAAGCATATATCCTTATTTCAATGAAAACAACAGCATTTTGGTTCATTTCATGATAGATATACACTATTGCACATAAAATTATTGCAACAAATCTAAAAAATCTTAATAAGCAAAAATTAATTTACATTACAACAGTACAGGGTGTCCAGTTTTCGATGGTTTTACGGGGTATCTCCGTTATTAGTAAAGATAGAAGGATACGGTTTTCGCAGCACCGTGCTACTGTTTTGTGAAACAAAAGATGCCGCAATCAAAATTTTTCTAGTCCTCCTTGTTTTTGATATACGGGATGTTTTTGAAAATTTGACATTTTGGGACACCTCCCATATTTAGGTTACCCTGTAACTTATCAAAGAGAAAACAAATGTTCTTTTTGTAGTTTTTTACGTAGAATCCAGTGACGCACTTCTACGTTCAATAGTTTCTGAGAAACAAAAAACAAACTTGCTTTTTTTTTAATGGGTCACCCTATTAATAATATAATTTAGTTTATAACAAGCTTCTTAGAAATATATAATAGCTTATTTTCATTTTTAATATTAAGCACGAAATTTACGTTTCATTAAATAATATATCTACATTTTTTGTTAGTAGGCCATGACGGGTATTTAAAAAAACTATTACTGGTATGATAATTACTGCAGAAAAAATATATCTTGGACTCCATAATCAAATTACCAGTTATATTTCAGTAAAAATAATAACAATGTATAAATCGGGTTGTGTTTTACTTCGTAGAGCATTAGAAACAAAAGCTGAAAATTTATAGAACTTTCTCATAAATATTGCTCAAATTGTAATACTTAAATTCTTATTTGCCTTAATGAATTTAAAATAATAAAAGGCCGCGTTTGTTACTCCCTAAATGCTCTTTTAGTGACATTTCTTAAATCTGCAAATACAACAAGAAGAAATCCAAAACCGACAAGTCGGGTGACCTCAGTGGCCATCCTACAGGTCCATTAGTTCCAATCCAGACCCAGACAATTAGCGCATTGTGAGCGGGTGCTCCATCTTGTTGCAGATGCGAGTTATAGAGACCTGTTAAGGGGACGACTTCTATTATTTCCGGCACAACGTTTTCCAGAATTTCCAAATATTTATTTGCATTAAGGCGGCCTTAAAATATATTATAAATTATTTTGCTTCCTAGTATATAACATGAAACGTTAAAGCCAAACCTGCCTTGCCGTTCGAATGGAAATATTACATGCTGATTTTCCTGAGATCAAAACCTCGTATTGTGCCGATTAAATATACCAGCACTGGTAAAATGAGCCTCATCGGACCATATAACGGTTGTTTCAAAATTATTTTTCCTGTTGATATTTTGTCAATACCAATTACAGAACTCTATACGGCGTTGTGCATCACCAGGATGTAAGTGTTGTACTAAAGGGTTTTCCAATAAGAACGATATGATTTTGAAACGATATGGTAACCATGGTAATAAAGTTATACCTGTCACCAGTTGTCAGTTATTGTTAGTAAACTATAACAATTTATTATGGCTAAATACGCGCTTCAAGAACGTTTGGTTATTGTCCAAAAATTTTATGAACATAGACGATCTTTTGTGAACAATAATCGCGCACTTCGCGAAAACTGTGGTGTAAATAATCGTCCTTCTTTGCGTGCTATTCGTTGCATCGTTGAGAAATTTGAAAATAATTTTACTCTTCACGATGCAAAAACACCAAGAAGACATCGAAACGCAAGAACTGTTGATAATATTGCTGCTGTAAGAGCTAGTGTTGCAGTGTATCCAAATTTATTAATTCCTCGTCGTGCTCAAGAGTTAAGGATTAAAAAAACGACAAACTGGCGTATTTTGAAAGAAGACTTGAATTTACACCCGTATAAGATTGTTTTGACCCAAGAACTTAAGCCACTGGACCATCGTCGGCGCAGAGAATTTGCTGCTTGGAGTTTAGAACAACTTGAAAGGGATCCTAATTTTGCCAAAAAAATTATCTTTTCAGATGAAGCTCATTTTTGGTTAAGTGGATACGTTAACAAGCAAAATTGCCGCTTTTGGTGTGAAAACAATCCACAACAGATTCATGAGAAGCCTTTGTATCCGCTAAAGGTAACTGTATGGTGTGGTTTATGGTATGGTGGCATCATCGGACCATTTTTTTTCCAAAATGAGGCAGGAGATGCAGTACAGTGAATGGTGAACGATATCGACAGATGTTAAGAAATTTTTTGTGGCCAAATATAGATGCACTTGATTTGGAGGATATGTGGTTCCAGCAAGACGGTGCCACATGTCACACTGCTCATGAAACTATCGATAT
Organism: Polydrusus tereticollis; assembly: GCA_963920685.1. Taxonomy (NCBI): domain Eukaryota; kingdom Metazoa; phylum Arthropoda; class Insecta; order Coleoptera; family Curculionidae; genus Polydrusus; species Polydrusus tereticollis. The sequence continues at coordinate 30,306,319 of OY987336.1, forward strand.
ACTGCAAGAAAAGTTTGACGAAAGGATAATTTCAAGGAATGCTACTGTTCAGTGGCCTCCGAGAAGCTGTGATTTAACTCCTTTAGATTACTTCTTTTGGGGCTATTTGAAATCTAAGGTTTATGCAAACAGACCACAAACACTTGATGCATTAAGGTTGAACATTAAACCATGCATTCGTCAGATCACGCCCGATTTATTGCATAAAGTCATCGAAAATTGGGTTCGTCGAATTCGCTCGTGTACACGAAGTCGCGAAGGACATTTAAACGATGTGTTATACAAAACATAAATGTTATCAACTATACTTTAAGATAATATAAAAAGTTTTATTGTATCTGAAATAATTTTAATTTTATTTCATTTTGAAATCATATCGTTCTTATTGGAAACCCCTTTAGATGGAATTTATATGGCTTAAAATTGTGTTTTTAGGATTGTTTGAACTCTTGATTTAACTACTCCGGCCGAACCTTCAACCGTATTGCAAGAACTAGTTGGATTTGTTTCAATCGAAGCTAAAACATTTATTTCATTAGTCTCGCGGCGTTCCTTATTGTAGATTTTAGGTCGAGGTTTAGAAAATGAACCGTGCTCAGATGATAATCATGATTTTAATCAGTATGATTTTTTTTTTAAAAAATCATGATTAATTTAAAAAAGAGTTTTAAAATTTTAACACAAAATGTATTTGTTCATACAAAAAATAAAACCCAGACGCATTTTTATGTGGTGTTATTTATTATTTTATTATAATAATCGAAGAGAACAGCTGGTCATTACAAAAATAAAACTTAAAAAAAATAAAAAAATTAAAACTAAAAAAACCTTTTTAATACAAAAAAATACTTAATTTAAACAAAAAAAAAATATAAAAAAACCTAAGTGTTATAATGCTTAAATAGAAATACTAGTTTAGCTGCTTTGTCACTGCCAAGTCTGTTTCTTATATCTGAATGTACGAATCCATAAGTAGGAAACATCCTTTCGATATCAGCAGACGATGCACAGGCACGCAAAACAGAAATTACTATAGGGAGCACTTGCTTAATTTCTGGAACATCTTCTTGAGATCTCCACCACTGTACTGCTGTTACATTTTTGATTATTTACTCTGAAAACAGGGTTTTGTGAAAAGGGTCCGACTTAGCTTCCCACTAAATTAGTAGTGGTAATAATCCTGTGTCTGCAAAATATTTGGAAACAATGTGTAGAGCAGTGGTTCCCAACCAGTGGGTCGCGACCCCCTAAGGGGGTCGCGATAATTATTTGGGGGGGTCGCCAGCCTTTAAGGCTTAAAGCCCAAAATTAAATACGTCTACCAAAATTGGTCGCAAAAATTTCGACACGTTCAAGTTTCAACAACATTGCAGTATAATATAGGTACATTTTCCACTTTTGGCAACACCGCCATTAAGAGCGACCACCACGCCGTCAATCGGCACTCCGCAGTCTGCACTCTGCACTCTGCAGTGCATTTTCAACACGAGCGAGGTATAGGTGTTGTGGAATTGCGATTCCGAGCTGAGGCTAGCAATTATTGTATTACATATAGTTGTTTTTTATAGTTTTGCCTGGTTTTATTGTTTAATTTCTGAATAGTTTGGTAAGTAAAAAACATTACACACTTAATAACTCTCAGTTTAAAATTATTTATTAACGTTATTTCTATTTTTATGTTTATAATTTATAGGTAGTACTTATACAGGGTATTTTTAATTATTCGATGTAGTTCTTTTTCAGCAATCAACGTGATGGAGGAAAAAAAAAAAAATACTCCGAGGAATATTTAAAGTTTGGATTTTCAACTGTTACTAATAATGGAATACAGAAGCCGCAATGTGTTTTATGCAATGCAGTTCTTAGTGCTGAATCTATGAAACCCTCAAAGCTGAAACGTCACTTGGAAACAAAGCATCCCGAACATGTTTCAAAGGACTTGGACTTTTTCAAACGGTGTGATAGTCGCTTACAACATCAAAAGCTGGATTTTACTGGAAATTTTCAACAACGAAATCAAGCTGTAGTTCAAGTATCTTTTGAAATTGCTCTTGAAATCGCTAAAAATAGAAAACCTCATACAATTGCCGAAAAGCTTATCAAGCCCTGTTTACTAAAATCAGTTAAGTTAATTCTTGGAGAAGCGAGTGAAATAAAAATGCGTAATATATCTTTGTCAAACAATACAATCCAAAGACGCATTTCGGATATGTCAGCAGATGTATTGGAGCAAATTTTGTCAGAAGTAAGAGCATCCCCTCTGTTTTCTTTCCAACTTGACGAGTCTACAGATGTTGCTTCATGTGCCCAGTTACTTGTTTTCGTGAGATATGTTCACTTGGAATAATATTAAAGGAGAGTTTTTGTTTTGTAAAGCCTTAAAAACTACAACGAAGAGTGAAGACGTGATGAAGATGATACGTTCGTTCTTTGAAACTAATGAACTAAAATGGGAAAATTTGTGTGGAGTTTGTACCGATGGAGCACCAGCTATGCTTGGATCTAGGTCAGGATTTCAGAAAAAAATTAAAGAGCTTGCACCACAAGCAAAGGGCTTGCATTGCATGATTCACCGGTTTGCTCTTGCTACTAAAACTCTACCGAAGCCCATTCAAGAAGTGCTTGATTCTTTGATTAAAATCGTCAACTATATAAAATCTAGTGCGCTCAACACCCGTCTTTTCAAAGAATTCTGTAAAGACATGAACTCTGATCACGAGACTCTTCTGTTCTATGCTGCTGTTCGTTGGTTGTCGAAAGGGAATGTTATTGAACGTGTATTTGAGCTAAAAGACGAACTTAAAGTTTTTTTGGAAATGCAAGGGAAACAAGATTTTATGGAACTTCTCAATAACCCAGCTTGCATTCAAAGAATGGCATATTTATCGGACATCTTGGGTCAGTTAAACAAGTTAAATATAAAACTTCAGGGAAAGGACTTGCACCTTATCTATTTTAGAGATAATCTCCAAGCATTCATATCCAAGCTTGGAAATTGGCGACGTAAAGTAAATCTTGGAAACTTTGCAATGTTTGAACACCTGAGCACCATGGTTGAAGCATCGGAGGCAGGAATTGTGGAGGATCTAAACGAGGAAATTAATTATCACCTTCAATTCCTTGAAAATGAACTTCAACGTTATTTTCCTGAGCTATCTGACCAAGAAGCTGCAGTAGTGAGGAACCCATTTCATGCCTCGTTAAATGTTGCCGACGTTCCTGATAAACTGCAAGATAAATTTTTAGATCTTAAAAATGATTCCACAGCACAGTCCCTATTCCAGGAAAAAACGTTGACTGAATTCTGGTGTGCCATGCATCGTTCATATCCTAATGTCGCTCTGCTTTCTCTCCGGGTACTAGTACCATTTTCTTCGACCTACCTTTGTGAAAGTGGTTTTTCAACTCTTTTGCAAATTAAAACAAAGGCGAGAAAAAAACCGTAGAACTTTGACATGTACTCAACCAAGAATTTTAAAACTTGTTATGCAGATGCAAGCTCAGTTATCCCATTAACATACCAAATAAATGATATTACTGTTATTAAATTGCTTTTTTTTTATATATTATTCAGTTACCAAGTATCAATATTTTTTAAATGGGGGGTCACGACCTTTTAAGCAAATTCAAAAAGGGTCATGGCTGAAAAAAGGTTGGGAACCACTGGTGTAGAGCATCTCTCTTTTCTTGAGCTAGTAATGGAGGTTTAGAAAATGAACCGTGCTCAATTAAATTTGATTTCATCCTTAGAAAAATTCTTTTATCCGGCTGTCGTCTTTCGGGATATCTACAAGTAATTTAAGAAACTTAATAAATCTTCATAGAGATACTACAAAAAGGCGTATATTTACCCATTAAAATACACTTCTAATGCTTCATCTGCATTTTCATTACAATGGACATAACAAACTTGATTACAGATCTCCTGATTTTTGCGTACAACTTCTTCTAGTGCGGGTTTAATTCGATTTTGTAGTAAGTTCAAATAGGTTACTGCTTATAAGGTTGCCTTCCATAAAAAATGGTCCAATAATGTGATGTCCTACAATTCTCGTTCAAACATTTATTTTTTGTACATATTGCGTCCGAGTATGAACAAGACGATGTTAATTTTTTTGGCTTCAATACCGGCAATTTTCCCTTTCTTTGGCTCTATTGACATTCTGAGTTGAGCATTTACAATTATTTATTACAGTGCCTTTGTACCTACTCAAATTTACTAATGATAAGTTTAATTAATGAAATGGAAGGGATAGGCTTATCAGGCAATTGAACTGAAAACATTTCAGACACTGCTCTTAAAATGTATCTTGTATAATACTATGTTCTAATGTCTTTGTATAATACCACTTAACCATAGTCGTCTTTTCCTTAATGGAATAGCTCATATTTAGCTTTGAATAAGTTAGGATTGGCTTATTAAAATGTATTTAAACTTGGCACGTGGGTTTATGATATCGACCTTTTCAAAAAACCATTATACAATTTCCTATGTTCAACTAAGCCACCATCACCCGGTATAGTATACATTGCTTGCAGATAGTTTAATGAAGAAGCAATATTTGACAAAATTAACAGGCAGATTTTATGACGCAATTTTTTGATTTGTTGCAATAATGAAGTAGATTCCAAATATTCTCTTGTCACAATCTTCCACGATCATTTACCGAGTCAATTATTTTTAGATTGGACGAACAACCGCTCAGTCCCACCCAAGCTATATGCCTAATGACGACTGTACCTCAGAACATTGCCTCTAGAAGTTTAGGTGACAAACACACCCCCACAAGAAATAGCTTAAGACATAGTCGCATGATTGTGATGAACAGGCACGGAAAAGGTAAAAGCATATTGTCAAATCCAACGCATTGAAGTCTGGATGACCACCAGCCGGTCAGGTTAAGATATTTTCTTATTGTTTTAGTTCCAAAACGGTACTTACCCTACATAATCAAGCACTACAAACTAGTCAAATCGATGAAAGTGATAACAATAATCTTAGGAACAGTGCTGTGCCTTCTATCGGTGTGGATGGTGTTGTGGAGCCCCACCATGACTGCTGTAGATTTTCCATACTGGAGTGCTGTTCCTGTAAGTTATTTACCCAAAAATTAAGCTTCGACAGGCTTATATTTTCGTTATTTCTGAATTGATTTTTTTAAGTTTTGGTAAAGTCTGTCTATCTATCTTACAAACTCATTATAAATGCTAATCCCTAATGCCGATAAGACCCAGCGGGCGATCTAATGAAAGCAGGGACGCACTCGTTGCTAATAGAATAAAAAGTTGCGCTGCTTTGAGATAATAATATATTTATATTATAAAAGCGTGAAAAAAAATATTTTTTTATCTACCTGTATGCAACAAAAGTGCCGTACTGATTTTTTATGTTAGAAAGAAAACGCTGAAACATACTTTAAACGTAATTTAATAATAAAATAATAATATAACAGTATATAAGATACAATACAATTCAAATTATAACATATAGGACGGTTATTAATTAAAACAAAATATACATACACCTACAAAAAAGTACCGTGTCAGAAAAATAATTATTACATTTTAATCCAAGTTAGTTTCACTGTCACTGTCGTCATCCAAGTCACAATAATTCTTTCTCTGGACAACAGATCTATATTTACGTATGATTTTTCTACTTTTTGAACATGCACTACACAATTTTCCCAGCTTTTCTTTGGAATATTTTGCATCACTGACTGTAGTAAAGCTGTCACAGAAGAATTTAAGGTTGGCGAAACATTATTCCTCCTTACCAATGCTTTCAGCTGGTGCCATATATGTTCAATTGGGTTGAACATGCAATGATAAGGAGGAAGTCTTAACACGGTATGATCCATTTCTGCCGCCAAAGTGTCACAATAATATTGCTTTTTTATTGAAAATGATTTTAAAATTTCAAGCAATTGCTTTCTTGTGTAATTTTCCTCAAAATACATATTATTTTCCATCATATACTTAGTCCTGGATGGTAACTTTTGTGTCATTGAAACACGGAACTTTATTTAACCTACGACTGTGGTAGCTCACATTATCCATCACTATCGCCCTATTTGGTGGTATATTTCATAATAAATTGTTTTTAAACCAGTCTTCAAATAGTTCTGCCGTAGTATCATCGTGATATGCAACAAGGGAGTCCTTTATATTTTTGGCTAATAAGGCCAAAGCGTTTGGTATAAATCCGTTTTTTGTCCCAGCATGAATTATTGTTATACGCTTACTTTTATTTGCTGGAGCTGCGGTTCTGCATTGACCCGATAAATCTACCCAACCTTTGTCTGGAACTTCGTGTGTTTCATACCACGTCTCGTCCAAATAAATAATATCCCTTCCATCCTGTCTATATCCATGGACTGCAATTACGTATTACATCCTTCATCTCTTTAACCGGGCCGATTCCATAATTACTTGTCGTTTGTTAATTTTTCTCATTTTAAAACCGTTTCTTAAAATCCATTTCCTTAGAGTCTCACGACAACACTCTATTCCTGTATCATCTTTTTTTAATCTTTGCAATAGGAGTTTTAAAGTGGGGATCATTGGTTCCCTGTACATGGCATATATTATACTACGAATTATATTGACATCCGTCGCGTCCAGTTTCTTAAAAGTAAAAGAGTCTTTCCTCTTTCTTCTCTTCACTGTAGGTTTATTTACAACAAACCAGACTGTGCTAACTGGTCTGCGTGTCAGAGCTGCCGCTTTTTTCACTGCACTAAATTTTGAAAAACCACGTTCAAGAAGGGTGGTGTAAACGTCGAAGATTACTTTTTTTGTGTCAACTGATAAAATATCACGCTTTAATTGGTATTTATCACGACCCGTATATCCACTTGGCGTACTGGATTCTTCCCACGGACGAAACACTCTTAGATATCACGTTTAATTGGCAACAAATAACTTCTTGTCTAAACCAATACAAACATCTAACTGAATTTTAATTAATAACTAAAATAAACCTATTTTATTTTACCCTAATTATTTTAAGAGGATTACTGAGATAATATAATAATAGGTCCGTATCTGGAGTCCCCAGATCAGGTGGCCAAATTTTACACCTCACACAATAGGTTATTATGACGGTAAGGGATTAGCATTTATAATAAGTTTGTAAGATAGATAGACGGACTTTATGTTAACGTATAACCCTAGGGCGCACTTTTCTATTACTTAAAATTTTAGTTAACTCACTGGCGTACGGATTTATAGGGGATTCAAAATAATAATTTTAATAGTAAAGTAGGTACCTACCTTTAGCGATTACTTAATTTCAAAACTAATATTAGAAATCGATTTGACATCCCTCAAGACGGCCAAATACAAAATTTCAATAAATTGACATAACCAATGGCGTGCGTATGACCAATTTTATTTTTATTTCTTGTTAAAAATATTTACATAAAGGTGGCGCAATAGTGTGACAAAGTACCATATCTCCCTCACATTTGATAATTAAAACAAAAAGTTTGCATGTAGGTTGTATAAGGCAAAGAGGTATATAATTTAAAAATATTTTCAATTATACAAGGTGTTTCACAAAAGCGAGCCGCTAAAAAATTACCTTTTTTTAAATAGGACACCCTATATATTTTTACTCCCCTAAAAATTGTCCATATGATGCCGTAATTAGTTTTGCATTTTATTGCGATGTTGCCAACTTATTTAAATAATTCCTCAAATCGGTAAAAAAAAACATAGTCTTCTAAAACCCGCTTAATTTCCAATCTACATCAATTATAATAATGAAAATTGACACAAAAGAAGATAAATGTTTGCTAAAGGGTCTAAACTAGTCCGTAATTAATTAATTTGTACAGGGTGTTTGCTACAAACCTGCGAACTTGACAAATTTTAATCTAATTTTTCTATCATTTTTTAAATGAAACACCCTGTATCTGACTACTCTATCGTGTAAAGTTATTAGTCCTCTATAACTTTCATTAAGGTTTTTCTATACCCATCTCTTCTAGTATTCGCGGTATATTCATTTTTATGAATTAAGTCCTCAAAATAGGGAACTTGCATGAAAATTAAATTTGAAAAATAATACTCTAAGTGTAAGCTAACATCATCAAAAAACCCCTAGTCCATAAAAAAAATAAGGAGTGATATTTAAGACGTAAAATTTGGCATATGGTATTTTTTGATGTAGCTATTTATGCAATAAAAAAAATATGTGCAAGTTCCCTATTGCGTTAAAACCTTATTTTTTCTAGTTAGCCATGAGAAATAAAAACGCAAATAAATTAAAAATACTTTATTAAAAAAAAACTCTATCTAATTAGGTGTTCAAAATCCTCTTGAATACACAGTTTAACACGTCTCTTGAATGCTTTACTTAAATTTCTACACATTTCAACACTAATATCTTGAAAGCAATTTCAAATTGTAATCTTCATGCTTTCCCTTGTTGTAAGGGGTATATTATAGACTGTAGGTCTTTAGCAAATCCCCATATGCTGAAATCCATTTTAGTTAGATCTGGCGATCTCGCCGGCCACGGAACAGGTCCTCCTCTTCCAATCCAACGATCTGGATATGTTGCATTTAAAAAAGTTCTGATAGCGTGGGTATAATGGACTGGGGCTCCATCTTGAAGAAACCACATTTGATTTTGAGTTTCATATGGTATTTGAGCGATTAGGTCAGGTAAATGGGTTTGCAAAAAGTCTAAGTAAACTTACCCGGTTACTCTTTGCTCAAAAAAGTATGGCCCAATTACGTAATTACCAACAACACCTCCCGAAACATTTAAGGACCATCTAGTTTCTGCTGCATAGTAATGGAAATTGTGCCTTCCATTCCTATGAAACGTAGCTTCATCTCCGAATAGCACCAAATGAGCAAAATTCTTTCTTCACTTATATTGTTTTGAGTTCACAGACAAAATTCCAATCTTCTCTGATAATCTTCAGGAACAATTCTTGAAGTAGCTAAACATGGTACGGGTGCATACTATTAGCCTTAAGTAATCGCTGAACTGTTCTTAGTTCAACATCAACCTGCTGAGACAGGGGTCGTTGTTCAATATGCGGATTTTCAGTGACTGCTAAAAGTACATTTAATTGATTTTCCTCAGTTTGAGCACGTTTTTCTCTATTATGTTTATTGCACGACACACTACCACTTGTTTGAAAACGCTCCATAAGCTTTCAAATACCCTTCTTTCAGGTTGGCGTCGCTAAGGAAATCGTTTTTGATACAATCTTTTGGCTAATAGTGTATTGTTGTCACTAGCTCCCAGAACAAAAATCATATCAACCCTCTCGGCTTGTGTAAAATTCATTATTTAATTTTAAACCTCAAATATACTTTATCAAACAGTTTACAACAGTAAATTTTACTGCCCACAGATAAAGGAGCATTACTTTGACGTTTATTTCTCATGGCTAGCTAAACAAAAAAGGAGAGAAATGGGTTTTACAGCAATTTTGAGGATTTAATTCGTAAAAATGAATATACCGCGAAAACTAGAAGAGACGAGTATAGGAAAACCTAAATAAAAGTTTTAGAGGACCAACATGTATGATTAGTCAGATACAGTCCATTTAAAAAAATCAAAGAAAATTTAGTTTAAAATTTGTCAATTTCGCAGGATTGTAGTAAACACCCTGTATAAATTAATTAATTACGGGCAAGTTTACACTCTTTAATGAATATCTATCTTCTTTCGTGTCAATTTTCATTATTATAATTGCTGCAGATTGGAAGTGATAGCAGGTTTTGTAAGACCAGGTTTTTTTAACGAATTGAGGAATTTTTTAAATAAGCTGGCAACATCGCAATAAAATGCAAAACTAATTATCGCGTCTTATGGAGAATTTTTAGGGGAATACAAATATGGAAAAATATAAAGGGTGTACCATTTAAAACAAGGTAATTTTTTACCTGCTCGCTTTTGTGAAACACCCTGTATAATTGAAACTATTTTTAAATTGTAGACCTCTTTGCCTTATATACCCTACATGTAAACTTTTTGTTTCAATTATGAAATGTAAGGGAGACATGGTACGTACCTTGTCACACTATTGCGCCACCCTGAATCTAAATACGCGCGATAGGGAACACGTTAATTATGATACGTTAAAAGCAATAAAAACAACGAAACGTAAACAATCTTTAGTCTATTTCAGAAAGGTGTAGAGTAATAAAAGCTCATTAGGTATGCAAAGGGACTACAGAGTGACAAAACGAATATTTAAGCCACTTTCATAATTTGGCATTGATTGCATTGAAAAATTCTTTTTTTTTTTCATCAAGTGTAGGTAGTACCACCCGGGTTTGGGTCAATTTATAGGCTTTGCCTATTGTTATCCATTCACAAACACTGAAAATGGTGTGACAAAGGCGTTCCGGTAGGATATTCGTAAAAAGGAAAGAATTTTATTTTAACAGAATAAAAATTAGGCATTATGTACATAGTATTAGCTACACTTATTTTTTATTAAACATTTTTAAAAAAATACATTATACAGAACATAAATTATACTCGTAAAAATTGTAATAAATTAAATTATACTCTTAAAAAGGAAAGAATTTTATTGTAACAGAATAAAATTTAGGCATTATGTACATAGTATTAGGTACACTTTTTTTTATTAAACATTATAAAAAATACAAAATACAAAAAATACATTATACAGAAATTAAATTATAAAAAATCATAATATTCTTCGTCATCTGAGGAACTGTCATCTCCTCTTGACGTTATAATTAACGGGTCGACGGTCCGATCGATCAGGTGGTCAAGATCCCACATTTTCTCCTCCTCTTTAATGACATGATGGACTGCTTTTCGCCAGTTCTCTGATGTCATTTCCTTAATGGATTGATCAAACAGTAGCTTAACGTCTTTCATTTTGAATGTCGTGTTGTGTCTTGCTACAAATCCTTTCACTTGCACCCATATAAGTTCTATAGGATTTAGATCGCAATGATATGGCGGTGTGCGCAGCACAGTTACATTATGTTTTTCTGCTATATCTTCCACGGCATATTTCAAAAAACGATGTTTGTGTAAATTTGCTATAGCTAATAGTTCCTTCTTTATCAAATTATCTTCAAATTCGATACTTTTGGTGGTCAACCAGTCGATAATTTCTTGTTTTCTCCAAGATGAAGTCTTCTCTGTGCGTCGTGAATGATAGCTTGCGTTATCCATAACTACTACTGAATCAGCTGGAAGATATTTTATCATTTTACCAAAATAGTCCTGAAAAACATTCGAATTTATGTCCTCGTGGTAATCTCCCGTATTGAACGACTTAAAGGTTAGCAAACCTTCTTTTAAAAATCCCTCTTCGCTTCCAATATGGACGATTATTAGTCTCTTCCCTTTACCTGAAGGCACCTTAATACCCGTTGACAGGCCTTCCATGAAAGCTTGGCGAGCACTGGTTATATTTTTGTCTTGCCACAATTTTGGTACTATATAACCTTCATTAATCCACGTCTCATCAAGATGAAAAAAAAGGTTTTCTTCTGCTCTCTTCTGTACTACTTTATACTTCTCAAGTATTTTCGTCGCCAGCAAACAATTTAATCGCTTTCCAGTAAAAGTGATTTACGGTTATGCTTTTCCTAGACAAAATCCATATTTTTTAAAGTGGTCCATAAAAGTTTTCTAGTTATAAACGGAATACTGTCATCCTGGCCAAGCTCCATTAGAATCTTATCTATGGTGGGTATTTCTTTTTTAAAATAAAAACTTTTCTTCGAACTACACTACTTTTGGTGTCTTCATCAAGGACTTTTACTGGTCTGTCTGGACTTTTCTTGGGAGGTTCTACTTGACCTGCTGTCTTTCTTTCCCGCAATAATTTAAAAACGGCGGACTTTCCAACTCCAGTCATTCGGGAACATCGGTCGACAGTTTCTTGTATAGTAAAATTCGGATAATCGTATTTAATGCAATAATGTACATTTAAAATAATAACTTTTTCACTCACTGATAGTGGAGAATTATTGGAACATCTTTTTGTTAGTGTGAATGTCGCCATTTTATTACTAATCTTATAATACTGTGAACACTATATACGGCTTAACAGCAAATACTGATGTGTTAAACTAAACAAATATACTTATTAAGGTCATACACACACACGATATATGAAGTTTATTCCAAATTACCACCTATTTATATGATCCAGCCAAAGAGGCCAGAGCCAAACTTGGTACCTACCTGTTAAATGATACCTGTTAAACGCAAAACGTAACTTTATAATCTACTACCTAACTAATCCCTACACAATATTTCGATCTTGACAACATACCTTTCCTAATCCTCTTACACAATTACTTGAAATTTTAATATTACAAACAATACTATTTTATCTTAATACCCGTTAACCTTATTCTCTAAAATGGTTAGTTATCATAAATAATTTAATGCACAAAGTTTACCTGCGCATATGGCCGACACCGATATTGAGCCGAACTGGACGGAATTCCCCATTTTATTACTCTACACCTTTCTAAAATAGACTATAATTGCAGAACTGATATCTACTTAAAAGTGTTTTTACAGATTCCCAAGTTAAGTAAGAAAATGTAACTTTTTGAGTTTTTCGAAATAATTAAAAAACCAAAAAAGTTACAAATATATTCGTCTAAAATTTTTCCCATTTAACAGCTTCTATATAGTTTTCAAGATCCCCATTAATTTTCTTTTCTATCATTTTAGGTTTTATTTTCCGGTGTGGTAGGCTGTTTCTTCCTCGGATTTTGCCCGAGACCCTACCCTGGAAGAACACTTGGCTGCTACTATCATTTAACCAAGGTAATTACTCCGCTATTTCTTTAAAATGGGCTCTCAATACTAACGGAAATTACTTCATTTCAGTTGGCGAGCCTACTTACCACATTAGCTTCCATCATGGCCAGCATCGTAGTCATCATAATCAACATCATTCACCTGGCGTACCTCTACACAGCGTCTTGTGTTCCTCACGACACCCTCAACACCACCTGTGTATGCTCGATGAACTCCACTAACCTCTTCAATGATTCTTACCACTACGAGGACCTCACGTGTGACGAACTAGATTACTTTTTGAAAACTATGATTGTGATTGTGTGCGCGCTAAATTTGATGGCGCTGGTACTCGATGCGTTGTACTTGTGCGTTCACTGGTCCAGTCGCAGGACTTATGTTTACGCTAAAGTTCCTTTGACGGAGGGGCAGACAACTATTGACAGTTGACAGTACGACAGTCCACCACATTAGAAATAGAGTAATTTTATTTATTTTATCTTGATGCTATGTACTCATGAAAGCGCAAAGGCGCTGTTGGGTGCTTCCGCATGCCCAAACGACGTAAACGGCAGGGACCAAACGATCCCTGCTCGACCTAGCAATGTTGCTTTAATGTATAAAGAGTAGGAACGATTATTGAATTTCTAATTCATTTTGAAACTATAATATGACTGACTGAATATTGTAAAATATTAAGTAAAATTGTGCAAGGAAATTGGTGGTATAAATGTACGTAGTTTGTAAGAAAAGCAAACCAGGTCAGTATTAAATTTTTGTAAAATATTTTTATTACTATGTAATATATTTTGTATAAAAATCAATTTTTGTTTTTATTTTTTTAAATCTACATCTAGGCACGTTTTTTTTCTAGTAACTTCAGACTTGTATATCTAGTAATACTTTAAAATAAAAAAAATGTACAAATTGATAGACGTTTGCAACGTTGTAAATTAGGAGAATATTACAATTAAAATTACAATAAAAATATATATCTACACGAAATACAACAATAGAATATTTGAAATTATAACAGATTGCAATATACAGAGATAGGCAAAAGTATGGACTCGCCTAAATAACTTGGGTGGTGTACTTAGACCATATAGTACAGGGTGAGTCAACCATAGAGTAAAGTTCATTATCTCATTTGTTTCGGGAATTACTAAAAAACGTTAAATACAAAAGTTTTAGAGAATGCTAAGATACACGAATTAAAATTATTTTTGAGTATACAGGGTGGATCAAAAAAGCGTGGCGAATATAACATAAGTTTTTTTTTAATGTAATATACCTAAACCTAGTAGTTGTTCTAATATTTTAATTTTTCTAGAAAAATATTAGTTTTTACTCTTATAAAAAATTGACATTTCCGCCATTGTTTCTGAAGGTGGAATACTCATATTTGGTACAAACGTTCTATTGGGATAACAAAAAAAAGATGTTTAGTTAGATGTTACAGGGCGTTCAAAATAAATTTATACATTTCGACTAATTTAAATTGAAAAATTTCAACTTTTTTAAATAACACACCCTGTATATTATTATTTTTTCTGATAGATTTTATAAAATTCTTTAACTTTCATTGTGTATGTCATATACCTATTTTTAATAGTGTGCGATTTATTTTGATTTTTCTCATTTTTACCCTTGTTTTTATTACACTAACGGGACTAACGCTTTAAAATACGTTGGCCATGACAAAACAAAAATTTAGGCATTGCTAAATTTTGAACTGTCAATCAAAAAAGTAAAAATAGTTTAATTTATTGTCGTAAGTGACGTACCTATAAAAATAAAATAGTTATGACTTTTCCTAAAAACGAATTAATTGACATGATTTATATACTGGGCGAGGCGGGAAAAAATTGTCTTTTGGCAGTAAGGATTCACGGTGCAAAGTACCCTAATAGACGCATACCAGCTAGACAATATTTTCAATGCTTGATGGAATGGTTTGATGGTAATGGTAGCGTTGAATATAAGAAACGAAAAGTGGCAAACCGGAATGCTACCAATAAGGAAAAAGAAATTGTCACTTAGCTAACTTTTGTGACACAACCCAATCTACCGCTAATCGCACCACGAGGAAATTCAAATATCATCCCTTGCATATGGAACTACACCAAGAACTTCTAGACCTTAAGTTTGAACAACGAGTAAACTTATTATAAATGAAGCAATAGAGGCCGATTCGAATTTTTTGTCCAAATTAATGTTTTCTGATGAAGCTACCTCTCGCAGTAATGGAGCAGTTAACCGCCATAATATGCACTATTATTCGACATTTAATCCATTCCGGGTCCGGGAAATTCAAAATCAAAACCATCGCTTAATGTATGGCGCAGGATCAAAAATCTTTCAGTTATTGGCCCATATTTTCTCAGCAAACCACTTAACGGGCATATAATATATGTAAACTTTTTGCAAACTGAATTACCACAACTCCTTAAAGACGTTGATGGCATTGAAAGGGAACAAATGTGGATTCAACAAGACGGAGCTCCGGCTCATTACAATCGGGAAGTTCGGGAATTTTTAAACAATCATTACCCACAAAGATGGATTGGTAGGCATGGATTCATTTGGGGGCCCCTTCGGTCATGTGACTTAACACCTTTACATTTCTTTTTGTGGGGCTACATTAAAGATCGCGTTTATGTAAATCCCCCTACAACACCAGAAGATATGGAAAATAGGATACGGGATGCTTGCAGGAAAATACCACCCTTTACCAACCACCAAGTAGATGGGCATATTTTTGAACATTTATTACGTCATAATAATTAAAAATTAAGTAAGTTGGTCAGCAGAAAATTTATTGTTATTTATTTTATAGCGTTAGTCTCGTTAGTGTAATAAAAACAAAAGTAAAAATGAGGAAAATCAAAATAAATCGCAAACTACTAAAAATAGGTATATGACATACTTAATGAAAGTTGAAGAGTTTTATAAAACCTATCAGATAAAATCATAATATACAGGGAGGGTGTGCCATTTAAAAAAGTCGATATTTATCAATTTAAATTAGTCGAAATGTATAAACTTATTTTGCATCTAACTCAAATTTCGTTACAATGGCAAAACGGTTAATAGCTGGCAAAGAATATTACAACAACTACTAAGTTTAGGTATGTAACACTATTAACAAAAAAGTTATAGAATTTCATGTAGAATCTGAAAATAAATTAAAAAATAGGTTGTTCCATTTAAAAAACTTATGTTATATTCGCCACGCTTTTTTGAACCACCCTGTATACTCAAAAATAATTTTAAACTATGCATCTTAACACTCTCTGAAACTTTTGTATTTAACGTTTTTTAGGAATTCCCTAATTAATTTACTCTATGGTTGATTCACCCTGGACAGTGGGACGAAATCCCCCAAAAAAACGCTTGAAATAGTATAATGCGTATCTAGGAGGATATGATTTTCATGCAAGGTGCACATTTTTCTGAAATCAAATAAATAATAAAATAAAGTTAAAAAAAAACGAAATTCTGTAGGGTAATATGTTATAATTAATATCCGTTGAAGGTCTGTTACCTACACCACCCAAATTGTATTTATTTAATTTACTAGTTGGGAAGTTCTTAAGTCTTAAGTCCAGAGTTTTGTCTACCTCCAAATAAAGGGGTATCCCTAACCTGCACTAACCTAAAAGGGATAAAAAGGGTCAGTATCACATCCTTACAATGTATGTTCATCAGCTGAATTAAGTGGCCTTTTAAAAAAATAATGCCGTGCTTGGTAATGTCAATTTTTAATCGCAAAATAATCCTCAACTATCCATAATAAAAAATATACATGTCCGGAAATCAAGTTTCTATATGGGGATTTCGTTTATTATAAGACGTAGAAACGCGGTTAAATGAGGAACGTTTAAGGCAAGAGGGTATTTTACTGTTATTGGAAAGCATCTTAAATTGTTTATATGGTATGGTATGGCACGGTACCTGATTTTTTTTTTGTTTAATAAAATTGCTAAAAAGCGTAAAATGCCATTTCAATTTCAATTTTCAAATTACGCGCGAAAACACTAGGCGCCATACTTGTCTGGGCGCCACGTCACTACTCACAATTTTCGTAAACAAACGCAGACAGATCTGGCAGATACGCATTATCAAGTTTATCATGAATCAGTGTAAGTGTCAGTTCGAAATTCAGAGGTTATGTTAAACACAAGAACCGCCCAGTCGCTTGCTTTAATAGTGAGTAATGACGTCACATACGAACACATCATGGCGGCCAACCTGTGAAGTATATCCCACTTTTTAAAACTCGAATATTCAATAAATCTGGTATTTTTACGAATAAAAAAATATCAAATATTATTTAAGGGTTTTACGTCTGTAAATTGAATTTTTAAAGTTACGGGTTTAGCGGCATGTTAGACAAAGGGAGAATATTGAGAAATAAGTCAACCTCCGAGCAGGACTCGAACCTGGGTTTTCTCCCTTTGTCTGACATGCTGCTAAACCCCTAACTTTAAAATAAATATGTTTAGGTTTCTTAACGTGCAAACCATCGGATGTTCATTATTTTAGCGGATCTGGTTCTTTGGGTTTTTAACACATTTAAAAAAAAACTAAAAAGTGTTTTTGAAAATCTGCCATAATTTTCTTATTTTTGAAGTCATTAATGGCCACTTTTGACGTAAAACTCGATTATTTAGTCAGATATTTGCTACGATATTCGCTTTCCCAGGACCCTCATCAAGTTTGTTTTTTCCTATGGCGGCCATCACGTATCGCACGCGACAAAGACGACCACTACACTTACCGCGGCAGCAGATGACATTGCTTTGCACCATTAATTATTGTGAGCTGTATTAAAAAATTATATGTTTCATATGTAAGGAGTATATTGAAATATGCAGCTATTATTTGAAGTCCAATGTATGAAAATCACAAATACATCCCTCAAGCCGTAGGAGTGCATTGGCATCAATCTGCCCGTAAAAGGCCTCAGGGCCACGTTCGCGTAATATTTAGAATGAGACGGTCCCATTAGGGAACATGGTAGCGTATAGCAAATGAAAACATTGAATATATTATGATACCCTGTTTTTTTCTAGCCGTGTTATATTCAACCCCCGTAGGACCCCACAACCCCCAGTGGTGACTATTTTTAATCCACGCGAAGCAGCATTGGTTGCGCGATAAATTAAATTACGACTGTTTGTGCCGCACGTCGTGTTGTAGGTACAGGCACTGTAGTGCTGGGTATTGTCGGATATCGTGTTGGAAGAAGATAGTGAGCAAGGAATAATTTTTCTTCAGGCGTTATGACAAGATCTTTATAAATTAAAATTTAAACGACGTGATTTATAATACACATTATCATAAAGCCAGAAAAGCTCTTTACAACGATTAATGGTTTCTGAGAGACAGCTGGCGTACATTCTTAGTGGCCCACCCAGTACAGACCGGACGATAATCGCTGGTATGCAGCGATTTTTCCTGGCGACTTTTCAAGCACAGCAAATTGGATATAGCAACAAGTTCCAAACGATACAATTTGTCGAGTGAATTTCAACATGGATTTAACAAAAGCTATGAGTGCCATTTTAAACATAATCAGTGCATCTCAAAGCGAAAACGAAAAAGGAGATGGTGGAAAAACATTAATTCAAATTCAACATTATTTGATCTTTTGTCCCAGATACTCGAGCGACGTTGACATGTTGTCAGTCACAATTCAAAAAGTATTCAGGAAACATCGGTTGCTACTGTGAGGCGAACGTGACCTCAAGATGATGGTCCCTGAAGATGCTCTTGTGTGCTGGAACCGAATCATCAGGAACAGGAGTATACTTGGAAAACATCAACATACGAAGAAGCTACTCACTGGAAAGGTCTTCCAAGAAGTGGTAGCATGTATGAGGAAGGTCATGGACTGTCAAGAGCAGACTATATATATTTGTTCTAATAGCCAAACCACATTTAAGGCAATCTGCCAACCAAGGAGCAATTAGATCCTCGTACAGGAGTGTGCGGACGCACTTGGAAGACTGGCAGAACGTCAAAACGTCTGGGTTCCTGGACATTGCGGAGTGCATGGCAACGAGCTTGCCAGACTTGGAGCTGGGGCTGAAGGAATGGGCTCTCCAAGGAGGAATGACGACAAACTCCGGGCTGTAGACAGCCCAAAGATTTCAGAACTTGGCCTGATAAGGCTACGTTGGAGTGGATTCTTAACAGGAGTAGACGTATCCTGAACCATCTGGTTGGACTTCTAACAGGACACTGCAACTTGAGGAAACACTACGATGGATGTGGATGACCCCATTTGTCTGGGATGCTTAAAGGATGAAGAGACACCACTGCATTTCCTGTGCGGTTGTGAAGCCTTGGGAACTAAAGGACAGTGATGATGATGATTTAACCGGAATCTGACTCGTATTTTACGTAAAAAGTCGGTATAAAGCTGTGTTTAAGGATTTCAAACATAGGAAATTCAAAAATACAATATTTTGGTTTTTTAGTAGGTATCTCAAAAACCCAATGGACCAGATGCGCGCCAAACGCCCCAATAAACTACTAACATAATAATTAAATATGTGAGATGTTACACGTGGCGACATCTCGTAGCAATCGAGCTATCCACCCAACCAGACCAGCGAGGTCTTAGAGAAGACCAAACGCTGGAATGGAACCCGCCTAAGCAGGTATCTAATGTCAGGTGGCGCTGAAAGTCAATCGTCGGTTTCTGCGAACCGAAAACATGATATAAAGAAAGAAAGGGTGGAAAAGTTGGGTGGATAGCTCGATTGCTACGAGATGTCGCCACGTGTAACATCCCGCATATGTATTTATACATTATGTGTTGAAAACACTGTAAGGTCCCTTTCCTTTTCGTCAGACCCTATAGCCTTGCCGATGAGCCGTAATACGGCGAAACGCGTCCAAGGATTGGGTCTGACGGAAAGAAAAGGGACAAACATCTTTCTTTACTAACATAATTGTCTAATGCCTAAGACTTTCGCCCTTTTAACAGCCTCTATTTTTTATAATAACCGAAATCCCCAAGTAGATAGAGCTATGTACATACGAGCCGAAAATCCTATAAGAAATAACGTGGGACATAAAACCTGCATTTTTATGGCCATTTAAAGGCGTGGAACTTTTCCTAGAAGCCATAACTGCTCGTTGTCCTGACTGAGGTCCTAGGTATTATCAAACCTGAGGGACCCCATTATTGAAGATTCTAACCTAACTTTGTACCCCACGGAGCCCTAGACACGTGTTATCCCTTGTATTAAACCCAGACGTTCATATATGACCAATGAGAGGTTCAGAAGCATTCCACAGGTGCCATCTAGTATCTGACGTCATAACTGTCGGAGAGGTACGTTCACACGTAAAGGTAGCGACTTCCTAATAGCATTATCGAACCCCATTACCTAACCTGTAGAGTCATCTATCTAAATCTAACGTTATAGAATAACTTAAAAATGTTTGGAATATAATAACATAAAAAAGTAAAGTGCCTACAGTTGGTGGAACCATCAACCCCTGGATCCACAGCATACAACCCTATATGAGTAGATAGAGCTATGTATGTTTCGGCCCAAAATCCCATAAGAAATAACATGGAACCTAACACCTGCATTTTTAGTGCCATTTTAGGGCGTGGATCTTTTCAAGGCAGACAGACTGCTATTGTTGTGTTGATGTTCTGATGGGGTCGTGTTTGTATGTATTTTCAAAACAGACCCGTTGTAAACAAACCCGTTGTAAACAGACCCGTTGTAAACAGACCCGTTCAAACTGACCCGTTGTAATCAGACCCGCTCAAAACTACCCCGTTATAAACGGTCCTGTTTAGAACTACCCTGGGCGGGGCAGTTTTGAACAGGGTCGTTTATAACGGATCTGTTGTCAACGGGTCTGTTTACAACGGGTCTGTTTTAAACAGACATACAAATACAACGGCATCAGAACATCAACACAACAATAGCAGCTGTCTGCTTGGAAAAGTGCCACGTCCTAAAATGGCACTAAAAATGCAGGTTTTAGGTCCCATGTTATTTCTTATGGGATTTTGGGCCAAAACATGCATAGCTCTATTCACTAACATCGGGTTGTATGCTGTGGATCCAGAGGTTGATGGTTTGATTCCCACTGTAAGCACTTTACTTTTTTATGTTATTATTATATTCCAAACATTTTCAAGTTGTTCAATAACGGTAGATTTAGATAGATGACTCTACAGGTTAGGTAGTTGTGTTCGAAAGTGCTATTAGGAAGTCGCTTTCTTTACGTGTGAATGCACCTACGACAGTTATGACGTCAGATACTAGATGACGCCTGTGGAATTATTCTAAACCTCTCATTGGTCATATATGGACGTCTGGGTTTAATACAACGAATAACACGTGCCTAGGGTCCGTGGGACACAAAGTTAGGTTATAATCTTCAATAATGGGGTCCCTCGGGTCTGATAATACCCAGGAACCCACTCAGGTTACGAAGAAGGGTCCTGTATTACCGACAACGAGCAGTTATGACTTCTAGGAAAAAAATGCCACGCCTAAAAATGGCGATAAAATTTAGGTCCCATGATATTTCTTATGGGATTTTGGGCTCGTTCGTACATAGCCCTATCTACTTCCCCATATTTACTCGAACTTCGGACACGTATACCTACACAGTGGTCTGTTGAAATTATATCATTGTTCAATCGCCCGACGACAGGAAGTCTATATGATGAAGAACATGCCGGAGTGGCGACGACTGCAAATCTTCTAATTTTCGTATTTAATGGTTTTAAATTTACATATTTGTAAAAATCATGCCAAATGCATCACAACTTAAGGTGAAAAGTGGTCGAATTACAGGCAATGTGACACGTTTTCAAACTTATGTAAATTCTGTCGATACAGAAAATTTGAATGATGTCATAAGTGCTCAACTTAAAATAAGAGTGCAGCGACTAGAATAATGAAGAAGAGAATGAATTATCGGAGTGAGACAACAACGAATCATCTTATTATGACCCAGTTTGTAAGATTGATACTTTAATTTCTCGACACAAAGCCCGGCACAAATTCTGATCGTAGTAGTCGCTACAACAATTATTCAAATGAAAATAAAGAGTTTGTCTCTTTTTTTTTCGTCAGATCCAATCCTTGGACGCGTTTCGCCGTATTACGGCTCATCGGCAAGGTTATAGACACTGACGAAAAGGAAAGGGACCTTACAGTGCATTTCAACACATAATGTAACGATACATATGCGAGATGTCGCCACGTGCAATATTTCGCATATATATAATTCTTTAAATATTACTGAGTTCGGCTAAATTGTCTGTATTAAAGCTGTACCACATTCAAAATCAGCAGAACAAACACATTTTTTTGCTAATTTATTCAAATTCGTTGCTTTCATAAGAAAACTACCTAGAGGGTGCATTTCTATTTGGACACCCTGTATACCGTTTGAAATTTTTTTTTTATTGCACTTTACACCTATTTCTTAATTATGGTGGGACAATTAAACTAATAGTAGACACAGCGGCGTAGGCAAAATATATACAGGGGGTTTATTAAATATACGGCAAACATTTAAGGGAGTGATCCTTTTGTCGATTTTGGTGAAATTTGACAGTGTGGTTCGTTGTAATAAGACGCTAAGATGATAATTATGAGTTCCAGTGACGTCCCGGGGACAGTCTCACGCATAATATTGACACACAAAATGTACGCCACTGACTTGTTTAAAAATATTATATTGTCGTTGGGTTAAGCAGCTAAAAATACAACTTTTTCGTCTCTTGATATTTCTTCGTATCTTACTTCGTTTCCGGGAAAAAAATTAATAAAATCAAATCAAGTTAACTGGAACTCGCAATTGTCATCTAGTTAGTGCTAACTTATCGTCTTATCACAACGAACAACACTGCCAAATTTCACCAAAATCAGCAAAAGCATCTTTGAGATATTAAAACAAAACAGATTTTTTTCTTAAACTTTGACACCCTAGTGCTAGTGCGGATAAGATTTTTGCCAAGCAACAATAAATGTACATGTTGATTTTGGAACATGATGTCAGATTTTTCCTCCGTTTCTATGTCAACAATAATCTACAAACACCGACACTTTTCTTTCCATCAAATTCTCAAAATCAAATTCCCAAAAAGTATAAACGCTGTTAAATTGAGCAGCTCTGACGAGGAGCTGCCAGATTCTATTCTAGAGGCCGCAAACTCTGCAGATTTAAATTTATTGCCCGCTAAATCCCAAGAAAAATACGAGAAGCAATATAAACAATTTGAATACTGGTGCCGCAACAAAGGGACAAATAGTTTTAAGGAGGAGGTCTTCTTAGCGTATTTTGCAGATTTACGAAAATCAGTTCAGCCAAATACTTTATGGAGTAAGTACTCTATGTTAAAAAGTGTCCTTAAAATCAAAATAAACTTGGATTTAAGTCAATATTTCAAGCTAACATTGTTTCTAAAAAAGCAAAATGTGGGATATCGTCCGAAAAATGCCAAAATTTTTGACAAAATTGAAGTTTCCAGATTTATGGAAGAAGCACCTGATCAAATTTACCTTCTAATAAAAGTCGCCACCATTTTTGGGTTGGCCGGTGCTTGCAGGCGCGATGAGCTTTGCAAGATAATGGTTGATCACATAGAGGATAAAGGAAATTTGATAGTCGTGAAAATTCCTGACAGTAAAAACAATACTTCAAGAATCTTTGTAGTATCTAATGAAACAAATAAGGGATATTATTTACGACTCTATCATAAATATGCAAATTTGCGAAAACCATCCACTCCGCACAAGCGCTTTTTTGTGGAGTATCGACCAGGAATATGCGGTACTCAATGTATTGGAATAAATTCATTCGGAAATAGCTGCATATCTACAATTGAAAAATCCAAAGCATTATACAGGACATAGTTTCCGTCGTTTATCGGCTACCATGTTGGCCGATTCTGGAGCAGGAATCACTAATGTCAAGCGACTCGGAGGCTGGAAATCGACGACTGTCGCCGAGAGCTACATTGAAGATTCGACAAATCAAAAAAAGGACATGTCGAATAAAATATTGGCCACGAACAACTGCCCTTCTTCATTAAGCTATTTAAATCCTTCTGAGTTAACAGCTTCATCGACCTATTTGAACAACTGTCCTTCCACGCCAAGTCAGTGCTCATCAAGCCATACCATAAACCACCCACTGAATGAACTTACTGCATCGGCTATCAATTTGCATAATGTCCAGCAATTGCTCTTTTGTTATAAATGTTATAAACAAATAATTTAGTTTCCTATTATTATTTTTTATTGTTATGTAATTTTTGAATTTTCTATTATTATTTTTTTTTGTTATGTAATTTTTAGAATTTATCCGAACTCCGCTACGCGTCGTTCGTCCAACTATACTTGCGTGCGGAAAAGTATCACTTTGCGCACTTGTTAGGAAAATAACTATTTTTTAATTTATTTATTAAGCTTCTTCAGGGCTTGCATTTAAAAAGGGGGATGAGCCAATTTGATATTAAAATACATAAAAATCTAATTTTTCAGGATGGAAATAAAAAAAAAATATATTAGGGAACAAAACATTCCTAAAACTAGCCGAGGGACCACCCCTTAAGTGTTTGCCATAGGTTCAGTAAACAGCCTGTACACCGAGTGATACACAATCTTAACAGAAAAATGTTCAGTCATTTTCATTGAATTGTCCCAAGTTAAAACGATTCACAGAATCTATACATAAAACATATAATTAAAATTAAAAGAAGGCGCTTGGAGTAAAAACCTGCGAAAATAAAGTTACAACTATCGATAAAATAGAGAATTGGCTTAAAATATTAAGATAAACTATGTAAGAGATTTTTTAGGCCGAAAGGTAACTAGTTGAATCAATTATGCCTAATACATCTACAATATGATAATGAATAAAACTATAAATAAAAAAAAATCACGTCGAGTTTAAGCCTAAATATTGGTCACCAACACTAAGTTTGTTCTGCAACAAAACCATACAAAACAAACCGTTTGCTTTATTGGCAAGAAATATTGTACACAGACTACTATCAACAAAAGTTAGGGTTAGAAATTGATAGAGGTCGGTTAGTAGGACTGTAAAATGCTGTGCAGTTCTATTCATAAAAAAGCGCATTTAATTATTATTGTGATGGTATAATTTGTTTTCAAGGTAGCATGGCGGTAACATGCGACTAGAATGGCATTTAACACTGTAGTTGAGAAAGCTCAAATTGTAACAAGAATTGAAGAAGGCATAGCCACTTGTCGGTACGTGCTCTTAGCACAATCATGCCGTAAATTGCACAAACTTAAATTTCGCGTTTTGTATTATTTAGTTAGGGTAAACCAGTGAAACACGCCCCAGTGCCGTGACCCAAAAACTATTCGGTAGCCGTCGCGGTAGACACTACCAATCACATGGGTGACTTCACAACAAAAAAACCGTTAGAAAACCTAGTTTGAATAGTTAGGGCCACCACTCCACCAGAGGGCTCTACGAACGGTCACTACCTTGTGCTCTTATCCGACACATCAGAGTTGCATATTAGTCTGTCGACTATCACTCTCTCTCTCACATAATATTAATCTTTAAAAGAAGACAGACCTTGTTAAAAACACCATAATACAAGGGCGTCTTTAAAAGGTCTGTACAAAATCTGAGCACATATTCCCGAGGCCAAAATAAGGCGATTTAAAGCAACTTACCTTAGTCCGAAATTGCTCCGTTTCCGAGATACAGGGTGGTAAAGTTAAAAAATAAAAATCGAATTTTTTAAAATTAGTGAAAATTTTTAACGTATTGCTTTAAAACTTCCCGGTTTTTTTTTGGGATGCGATACCCGAATACGGACACCTTTTCACTGTGGCCATTAGAGGGCGCTTCACAATGCACTTCTTATGGTTTAGATTGGCCATAACTTTTTTATCAGTGTAGTTTTTCCCTTTTTTTGTTAAGGAACTAATTTTTTGAACATTTTGAAACAAAAAAGGTACTCTTGTGAAAATCCGCTAAAGTAAGCCGTTTTTGAGATATTTCGGTTTTTAGTGTTCGATGCCGCACCGGAATATTTAAATTATTATGAATAAAAAATTCCGCTATTAGTAAATTTTCGACAGGAAAAAATGTTCCACTTGGGTTAGAGGAACAATTTTATTTTAAACGTAAATTTAATTAGCATAAACTTTTAGTAATTGTTTAAAATGACCTCCGTTAACATAAGTACAAAGATTAATACGACGTAAAAAGTTTAAATTTACTCTTTGCATCAATTCCGCATCGTTCTTTAATATGTTGACTGCATTTTGAATTCTTCCCCACAATTCCTCTTCACTATTAACGGTCTGGAGTATACCATCGTTTTTAAAGACCCCCATAAAAAATAATCCAACGGAGTCATATCCGGTGAGCGTGGCGGCCACTTTACAGGAGCGTCATTTCCTCTACCCGTCCATCTGTTTGGGTACTGTCGATGCAAATAATTGTGGACATTTGGATATGGTATGGATGTTGTTCTTTTAATGTTCTATGAACTATATCCTTGGATACTCCTAGCTACCTCTAAACCTAAACGTCTGGTGCTTAATTTTGGATCTTCAGCAATTCTTTCCAAAATTTGTTCCTCAACCTCAGGAGTCCTTATTGCACGTTGCCGTCCATAATTGGCAGTTAAAGGAGTGAAGCTACCGGTTTCGCGAAGGCGTCTCTCAATAGCAGCAAATGTTTGATGGTTTGGTATGCGTCTTTACAGTCAATTTAAAATTTAACTAACACGTTTCAAACACCTTATTTATTCTCGCATTGGCAAATTTTTACTGAAACACTTACTGTAAACAACATAGACTGATAGTAAAAATTGTTTACATTTAAATAGTCTGTTGCAAAAAAATTTTTAAAGGTGTTTATCAAACAGGTAAAAAATCCGAGGATTTTTGGATGTGACACTCCAAAAAAGTATCTAAAAAAAAATACATTTCCCACTGCTAATTCACTGACCACATTTCATCCTCAAAGATAACAGCAAACATTTTTTATTCAGAATAATTTAAGTATTCCGGTGCGGCATCGAACACTAAAAACCGAAATATCTCAAAAACGGCTTACTTTAGCGGATTTTCACAAGAGTACCTTTTTTGTTTCGAAATGTTCAAAAACTTAGTTCCTTAACAAAAAAAGGAAAAAACTACACTGATAAAAAAGTTATGGCCATTCTAAACCATAAGAAGTGCATTGTGAAGCGCCCTCTAATAGCCACAGTGAAAAGGTGTCCGTATTCGGGTTTCGCATCCCAAAAAAAACACGGGTACCAAGTTTTGAAGTAATACGTTAAAAAATGTTTATTAATTTTAAAAAATTAGATTTATTTTTGTAACTTTACCACCCTGCATCTCGGAAACGGAGCAATTTCGGACTAAGATAAGTTGCTTTAAATCACCTTATTTTGGCCTCAGGAATATGTGCTCAGATTTTATACAGACCTTTTAGAGACACCCTGCATAATAAGCCAACTCACTCGACAGTTTTATTATCCGTTTTTTGTATAAAAAAATAAGAAAAGTTCTGTCAATTTTGTGAAGTGTGAGCCCCCGAACGAATTGAAATGACCTTATATCGACACATAATGCATAAGTTGCAGTTCGTCAGCACGGCTTCTTGGCGGGTAGGTCAACGACCACCAACCTGGCTTGCTTTTCCAATTTTGCATCTAAAGTAGTTGATTCTAGAGTCCAGGTTGATGTGGTCTTTGCCGACTTCACAAAGGCCTTTGACAGGATATGCCACAAAAGACTATTACTTATATTACAAAAGTTTGACATGACAAAAAATGTCATAAATTTCTTTACAACATATTTAAAAACAGAACGCAGAATGTACAGTACAAGGGGTTCAGATCGCAGCTGTTTGGAGCTACTTCAGGGGTTTCTCAGGGCTCAAACCTGGGACCACTCTTATTTCTTATATTCATAAACGATATTCAAAATGTAATTGATGTGGAGTATCAAATATTTGCTGATGATCTGAAATTTTATATTTCGGTTAGGTCTTACTCTGACTACGAAAAACTGCAGAACAATGTCAATGCTAAAAAATGCGCCATATTGACGATTAGTCGGAGAACATAATCACTGAATTTTGACTACGTCATTGATGGGGAGAGATTGAAAAGAGTGGAGAATGTCAAAAACTTGAGCGTCATTGTGGACTCAAAACTGAATTTTAATGATCACAGCACAAAGGCAATTTCAAAAGCTATGCAAATGCTTGGTTTTATTATTCGAAATTGTAACTCTTTTAGAGATATAGAAACACTGAAGCTTCTATCTCTATCTAACGTTGGTAAGAAGCAGAGGCTTGAGTATGGGTCCCTTATATTATTATTATTATTGTCAGTATAGGCGGCAGAGCCGTTTAAACTTTGTTTGTCACATTGGTTTAGTTAGTTAGATCGTTATATTTCTCTTTAAAAAGGTTGGTGGAAGACACACTCACGCAGTCTCTTGGGAGAGAGTTCCATTGGCTTCAGGTAAAGAAGTTCAAATTGACATTGTAGTGACCGTGCAGAATTTTGTAGGTTTCTATTAGGTCCCCTCTTATTCGTCTGTCATGAAGCGCTGCCAGGTGGAGCTTTTTTAGCCTTTCTTCGTACCTCAGATACGTATTGAGGGTGCAAGCTTTGTGATCCTTCTTTGCGTCTGTTCTAAGGCATAGATGTCTTTTACAAAATAGGGGTTCCAGACTGGGGCTGCATATTCTAGGATTGGTCTAATGTATGTTTTGTAAATCTTTTCAAAAAGGGACGCAGCAAGGTTTGTAAAGGCCCTTGATACCATATAGGCAACTGCATTGGCTTTCTTGATGATGTTACCAATGTGAACTGTCCATTTTAAATCATCACTAATGATGGTTCCAAGATCTTTTTGGTGGGTAACATGTTTGATGGTCACGTTTTTGCGAGCATAACGTCTTTTTGGCTTATTGTCGCCTATATGGAAGACTGTGCATTTTTCATTGTTAAGATGTAGAAGCCACTTGTCACACCACTGTTTAATTGTCTTTAGATCTGATGCCAACATATCATAATGTGTAATAGGATTTGTGTAAATTTTGGTGTCATCAGCGAACAATGAAACATTTGGCCTAAGTTCTGCTGGAAAGTCACAGATGTACAGATTAAAGAGGTTTGGTCCCAGGACTGACCCTTGTGGTACACCTGATGTGACTTTAAATGTCCGTGAAGTAGCACCATCTATTCCCACTACGCTGATTCTGTCGGTAAGAAAGTCAGTGATCCATTTTAATAAATTTCCCCTTACTCCAAAGGATTTAAGTTTTTGTATTAGTCTTTTATGGGGCACTAGGTCGAAGGCCCTATTAAAATCCAGGTAAATGAGTCCAAGAGTTTACACATTCTAATAGGTTGGACACTGCTGAATGCTGGTTAAATAGTAGAATTTGGTTTCGGAAAAAGAAGTTAGTAAGGTCCTCTGCGATTAGTTATTTCATGAGCTTGCACGGAATTGATGTCAAGCTAATTTGGCGATAATTTTTGGGATTAAATTTGTCCCCTTTTTTAAATATGGGTATAACAATCGATGACTTCCATTGTTGAGGTAATTTGCCTTCTTCAATCGATTTTTTCATAAGTGTGATTAGGGAGTTTTTAATTACTGGAACATTCTTTAAAAATACTGGATTAATATTGTCCGGGCCAGGGTTGCAGTCTGATTTTAGTTCGTTTAAGAGGTTCGTAACTTTGGCTTCAGTTATTTCTATTGTTTTTATGGATGGTTCTAGATAGCTTTGAGTCGGTAAAAATAGATGATTGGTGTCGTCTGTAATGAAGCTCGATTCAAATTCAGCTGCGAACATGTTTGCCACTAGTTCCGGTTCTTCAATTAACTCATCACTATGATTTCTTAATGCGGGACTGCTAACTCTGGATTTTAGAGTGGTTTTTATATACTTGAAGAAGGATTTCCTGTTTTTGTTATTTACCAAGGTATTTTCATAGTCTGATTTCGATACTTTCATCAATGAACTGACTTCGTTGTTGATGGTTTGGTAGCTTATATAGTCCGCCTCGTTTTGTGATATGCGATATTTATACAGGGTGTCCGGAAATGATGAGCAAAACAACTTGGGAGGTAATTCGGCTCGAAAAAATAATAGTACAAGTTCATATACCTAACATTTTTTCGGAAACTCAAAAATAATGGAATTACAGGGTGTCAAAATTTGTTTTTTAAAATCATTTTTCCTTTATAACTTTTTTGCTAGCTAGATAATCCTCATCAAATATGGCACACTTATTACAGCTATTCTAATGTATTATTGCTCCAAATTTGACATACATCTTTTAATGCCAAAGGGTCTTATTGGCCCCTACCATTAAAATAATGACCCTTAACTTTTTTTGTTTAAAGTTTTTTATAAATTTTAATTGCTCACCATTAAAGGCCATTGAAAAATCTTCCAAAAATATCCTCTTCTTTTATCACGATAAAACAAAACGTTTTTGAGAAAATTGCCTTTAAATTAATCATTTTCATGCTAGGAATGATTACCAATCCACTTCTCATTTTTATTATTAATAAAGGATGCCTTGGAAACAAACGCAAGCATTTCCTTGGAAACGAATTTGCATGAAATTTGTTTTTGTGACAGATAATAATTTTGATTCATTATTTCATAAACTTCTTAAGTTAATAATAAATAAGATGAATATTAATAATAATTATAATTATTATTCTAACGCCGAATTACGTGACATGCATTATTATTATGGAGTAGCTGGCGGCAATGCACTAGCAGCAAGACGTTTGTATGGTGAAGTATATTCGAATAGAAGAATACCACAATCGCGAATGTTCAGTACTATTTATCAAAGGCTTGGAGAATATGGATCATTTAAAACTATAAACTTTATGATGTAGGCCGTCCGCGAAGTACTCGAACTATGGAAGCAGAAGCTCGTGTTTTAAATTCAATTGAGAATAATCGCAAAATAAGTACAAGATTAATTGCAACTCAGGAAATTATTCCAAAGAGCTCGGTACATGAAGTTTTGCAAGAGCAACTCCTTTATCCCTACCATTACCAAAAGGTGCAAGCTGTATTTCCGGAAGATCCTGTTTCTCGTGCGAATTTGCGTAATAACATTAGAAATCTCCATAACGAAAATAGAAATTTTATACAATCTATTCTTTTTACGGATGAAGCTGGATTTGGACATGACAGCCCTATCAATCTTCATAATGAACATTATTGGTCTAATGAGAATCCTCACTTGGTGATAGAACGCGGTTTTCAAAACAAGTTCTCGGTTAATGTGTGGGCCGGTATTGTAGGAGACCACTTGATTGGGCTACATTTTTTTCCACAAAGGCTTAATGGTGAGATTTACCTGGATTTTTTAAGAAATTGACTGCCCGTTTTATTGGAAGATGTACCCCTACAAGTAAGACAAACAATGTGGCTGCTTCAAGACGGCGCGCCGCCACATTATAGTATATTGGTAAGAGAATTTCTGAATGAATCTTTTCCTGAGATGGATAGGACGCGGTGGATTTATACCGTGGGCTCCCAGATCGCCTGATTTAAATCCAATGGATTTCTTTCTTTGGGGCTATTTTTAGTTTTAATTTAGTTTTAAATGATCCATATTCTCCAAGCCTTTGATGAATAGTACTGAACATTCGCGATTGTGGTATTCTTCTATTCGGATATACTTCACCATACAAACGTCTTGCTGCTAGTGCATTGCCGCCAGCTACCCCATAATAATAATACATGTCACGTAATTCGGCGTTAGAATAATAATTATTATTATTCATCTTGTTTATTATTAACCTAATAAGTTTATGAAATAATGAATCAAAATTATTATCTGTCACAATAACAAATGTCATGCAAATTCGTTTCCAAGGAAATGCTTGCGTTTGTTTCCAAGGCATGCTCTGGTAATAATAAAAATAAGTGGATTGGTAATTATTTCTGGCATGAAAATGTTTGAAGGCAATTTTCTCAAAAACATTTCGTTTTATCGTGATAAAAGAAGACGATATTTTTTGAAGATTTTTCAATGGCCTTCAATGGTGAGCAATTAAAATTTATAAAAAACTTTAAACAAAAAAGTTTAGGGGCATTATCTTAATGGTAGGGGCCAATAAGACCCTTTGGCATTATAAGTTTTATGTCAAATTTGGAGCAATAATACATAAGGATAGTAGTAATAAGTGTGCCATATTTGATGAGGATTATCTAGCTAGCAAAAAAGTTATAAAGGAAAAATGATTTTAAAAAACAAATTTTGACACCCTGTAATTCCATTATTTTTGAGTTTCCGAAAAAATGTTATATGAACTTGTACTATTATTTTTTCGAGCCGAATTACCCCCCAAGTTTTTTGCTCATCATTTCCGGACACCCTGTATATGGGCACCTATTTACAATAAATATGTGATAGCTGTTGAACAGGTTCAGAAAAAGTTCATGAAATATTTAGCCTTTAAAACGGACGGGGTATACCCACAAATCGGTATAGATAATAATGTTCTTCTGGCTAGGTTTAGTTTGGAAAGTTTCGAAAAAATAGAGGTATTCAAAAGATATTGTTCTTGCATAAACTTGTTAATGGTAGAGTGTTCTGCCATTACTTGTTGGGTGAATTAAAATTTAATGTACCTAGAGTGTTGCTAATAGACATAGCAAATATTTCTACTTATCAGCAGCAAACACTAATCTTATGTATGTATCACCCGTGCCAGTGGCGTATTTAGGATTGTGACACGGGGGGGGGTCCATTTACTTTTCTTAAGAAAATGCGCCGCAGGCAAAACTTTTTTAGGTGCCACGCCCTTTTTTGGACTGTCTAAACTTACAAAATTTTACGTTTTGATAGCCGGCTCAAAAAAAAACGTAGAAATAAAGCAATTTTTAAATATAAACGCCAATATTTGCATTTGAAATATTAGTTTTTTGAAGGTATGTATAACGGTATATATTTTACTCACCTGAATTAGAAAACAAAAAATAAAATTCAACAATTATTAAACTAAAAGACTGTGGAAATCCCCAAACATCTGGAAAATTTGAAATAATGTTTCATGTTATTTATTGCAAATAAATGAATGTGAATATCAGTTTTCTTTACTACTGAGTCCACGGGGGGGGGGGGTCCAGACCCCCCCCCCCTAAATACGCCACTGACCCGTGCATAAGATGTGTTCGACCTACAATAAAATATCGCACACATGCGACTTGCGCATGACTTACAACCAGTTCCTTCGCTTGTCTTCAAATTCTCTGTGATATGAAGTGTGCTTAAAGACTGTGATAGTCATAGGGAATACCTATTCTAAAAATATGTTTGTAAAATCTATGTTATATTGTAAATTATCGGCCCTGTAAATTACATTGTTGGGCTTTGTTGAAATAAATAAATAAACAAATAAATTGATATATTTTTTTTTCCTCAAAAACACGTTATTGTTATAATACAGTGTGTCCGGAAATGACGCTGAAAAAGTTTAAGGTATGATTCTACATAAAAAGATATGAAAAAAAGTTCATATTAACATAGGTCCGGAAATGCTTCCAGAGGGAGCTACAGGCCCTTGAAGATGGTGTCATAAAAGAGGTTTTTATTTAATTTATTAGGATCTGCTTACAATACAGGAATTAACTTCTACGTATAAGTTAGAGCGATTGGATGTCACTTTTTGAAAATATCAGGTGACCCATATTGCAACCAGTGGCGTGGGAACAAAGGGGTGGTTAGTTATTTAGGGTCATATTTTTTTTCGCCGAGTGTATTTTTGCTATCTTTTAAATAAATTATGATTCTTTGAACATTTTTACGTAAAAAAGGTTCCCTTGGTATAAAGTCGTATAGTCGACCGTTTTCGAGATAAACATACTTTATGCTCAGATTTTTTTTTTGAATAATAATTTTATTAATAAAAATAGCAACAAATCAATAACAAAATAATAAACAACGCTGTCCCTAAATTTTTAAATCCTTTTCAATGTTATTATAAATTTTATAATAAGTGTTGAAAATGATTTCCGTTCATTTCAATGCATCCTCGAACTCGTTTTCTTATAGATCTTCTAACTTTTCTAAAAATACCTGGGGTGGTAGCACGAAACTCGATCAATCGACTTTTTTGACAGAAGAGCCGAAATTTGGCGCACGAAACTCGATTAATCGAGTCAACTCGATCAAAATCTCTCGATAGCGGCAGGGCAGTCGAGTAGCTAGATTGTGAGGTTAGTATCGTCTTTTAAATTTTAGGGTTAGCATATTTTTTTATGTTTATGGCAATATAGTTTGGTTCTTGGATACTCTTTGCCAATATGTTGCCTGTTGTACATGAGGATCTGTTGCAGCAAGAACAAAATATTGCAAATGTATGCCTTTTAAGAAAGCGGCGCGCATTAAGGGTCGAAAATAGTACCTTTAATTTACCCAATCAGCGGTTTATAGAATTGTTCCGACTAAATAAAGACCTTTGTAGGGAACTAATAGAGTCCTTACGGCCTCACTTGCCACAACGTCTCAACGTTCGAGGAATTAGTGTTGAAAATATGGTACTAGCTACTTTAAGATTTGTAGTTACAGGATCCTATCAGCGTTGCGTCGGGGAGGAATATAATTTTGGCATGGGCCAGACAACCATTGCGAAATATATTAAGATAGTTATAAATGCTATTAATGACCATATAGTGGACCAAAAGATCCAATTTCCAACAAAACAAGAAAGAGGTTACATTAGAATGGAGTTTTTAAATAAATGGGGGTTTCCAGGTACAATTGGAGCAATTGATGGTACTCACATTGCCATTTTGAAGCCATCTGAAGAATCTCATAATTTTTTGAACCGAAAGGGCTATTACTCAATAAATTGTGAATTAACCCACAATTAACCTCAAATATTCTTCTTGGTTCTTCTTTTTCAAGTATTTTGTTGATGGCTCGAAGCCAATAAGATCGAGAACCGAAGATTGCCGAAATTTAATTCGATCGAGTTTCGTGGGACATCTACGTCAACTCGATTGAGTCGAGTATCGAGTTACTCGATCATTTCGTATCGAGTTTCGTGCTCCCACTACAGGTTTATTTCTTATAACTTCACAACAAGCAAACACCCGCTGCTCTAATTCTTCAACGCTGCGAACTGGTACTTCGTATACTAAGGATTTTAGGTAACCCCATAAAAAATAATCTAATGTATTTAGATCTGGAGAACGAGGTGGCCAAGCTACAGGGCCCCCTCGTCCTATTCATCGCTCAGGATAAACTTCATTTAAATGTGCCCTCACATTAAGACTGAAATGTGGTGGAGCCCCGTCTTGCATGAAGTACATATCTGTCCTTAGAGCATATTTCGTAGAAACTCTAAGTATGATTCACCGTTTAATCTATTTGGTAAAATGTAGGGCCCTATTAAATAGTCCCCAAATATTCCCGACCAGACATTAATGGAAAATTTTTCTTGGTGCCTTCATTTAAAAATCGCATGTGGGTTTTCGTCTGCCCATACGTGGTTATTATGGAAATTGATAATTCCGTCTCTAGTGAATCCGGCCTCATCAGTGAAAAATATTTTACTTATAATGTCGGGATCTCGGTGCCATTTTTGTCTTAGCCATCGACAGAATTGCATCCTGGGTTCAAAATCTTCGGGTTTTAGAGCCTGAACTCTTTGAATGTGGATGGGTAGAGACACTGTTCATGCAAACTTTCTAAAACCGAGCTCTTTGGAATGTCTTCTTGCGTAGCTAGCCTTCTAATGCTTATCCCTGAATTACCTGCGACTATTTCAAGAACTCTCTCTTCAGCTTTGACAGTTCGAGTGGTACGTGGTCTACCAGTTGAGTAATCTGGTTTAAAGGATCCTTTTTTACAAAGTCTTCTATGTACATTAATGAAAAATTGAATGCATGGAACTTGCCTATCAGGGTACGTCTCTTGATATAATCTCCGCGCTTCGAGAGCGTTACCATTTGCTTTTCCATACAGAAAATGCATTTGTACCTTTTCTTGAAATGAGAAATTATTCATTTTTCAGCTTTTTAGTAAAATTCTTAAATAGTAAAAACACACAAGTCACAATAACGGGTTGTTTAACTAAAACTTCAAAAAGTGACAAAGTGGAGTTGCTTATTAAACAAGTTCAAATGCATTTGAATTAAGCCAACTATGATTTGTTGCGAAGCGCTTGGTATCCTATGCGTTACATTTTTAAATGAAGTTTTTGGTTAGTTCAGGTTAGTTCAGGTCAGTTAGGAATCCACAGGTGAATTTAAAAATGTACCCAATGTAGTAGGTACCAGTAAATTCGTTTTTCTTTTTGGCAATGGGTGTAAAAGAATAACTACATTTTAAAATAGTATTCAAGCATCTTCTTATTTTTATTACATAGCCTGTTTACTGTATTTACGCACTGCAGTCGTCCTTTTAAGTCCGTTTATCTCGAAAACGGTAGACTATACGACTTTATACCAAGGGAACCTTTTTTACGTAAAAATGTTCAAATAATCATAATTTATTTAAAAGATAGCAAAAATACACTCGGCGAAAAAAAATATGACCCTAAATAACTAACCACCCCTTGGTTCCCACGCCACTGGTTGCAATATGGGTCACCTGATATTTTCAAAAAGTGACCTCCAATCGCTCTAACTTATACGTAGAAGTTAATTCCTGTATTGTAAGTAGATCCTAATAAATTAAATAAAAACCACTTTTATGACACCATCTTCAAGGGCCTGTAGCTCCCTCTGGAAGCATTTCCGGACCTATGTTAATATGAACTTTTTTTCATTTCTTTTTATGTAGAATCATACCTCAAAATTTTTCATCGTCATTTCCGGACACCCTGTATAATATGTGCATTATTAAAAGGTATATTGTTTGGTTGCTTTGTTTCTGTATCAATGAATAAAATATTTTTTGTATTTTCGTAATGGTATTGTTTTTTCAAAATGTGGGGCACTGGTTTACCCTAATTTTCTCATATTAGGTTGGTAGAGAGAGGATGTTATTTTTCACTTGAGATTGACGCGATGTTATGTTTAGGGCTATTGGCCATCTTCCGGTCAAACAAAAGCCTGTTCAAACAACTAAAATATGACTCGTAAGACGTTTTTTGTCTATAAATAGAACTGCACCAATGACCCTCCTGAATAAGATTATTTCGCTAAAGCACGAGAAAAATTCCTACCGTCTGAACCTCAAATTTTTCTTGCAGCACACACCAAAATAACGTGGAACCACCAGTACCAAAAGCCATAATCCACAAACGGAATCGTCCCTATATTGTCACCAGCTTAGGAGGAGGCGTCAAATTGTTTGTGTACCGGGCCTTCAGCATGGCGCTCAACCAATTCGCTCTTGAAGCCGCGTCGTTCCACACGAGAACGTGGCCGAAAAACGGACTGTTCCTGGTCCGATTCGCTTTGGCGCCGTCGCAGAGGAACGTCATGGTCCATCGCGATTGGGGGCTGCGCTTAGTCTCGTGACCCAGATACCAGACTATGTCTTCGACCCGCCACGAGTGAAGGCTGGCGTCGCTCTGGAACAAACAGTGTCTATGGAAGCTTTGCGGGTATTTAAAAATTTTTTATACCGGGTGTTGCATCGTCGAGCGGTACATAGGAAATCCCATGTAATTTTAAATGGGGTCAATTATTGGCTTCCCTAATTATTTTAGAGAAAAATTCTATTTAGGTTTATTAAAGAGCACTAAAACCCACATTCAAAAGAATAACTTTAGATATTTTTGATGAGCCCGTTTACGGGTTATCGCCGATTTCTTTTTAACTATTTCTCCTTTTTATGGCCCCGTATTTGCGGGCACCAGTCAAGGTAAAAGATGACTGTCAAATAAAGTTGTCATTTTGAAATGTGTGCTTTATTGTTATAAAAACTCGTACATCGAAAATATTAGCCATGAATTACACTTCTGAAGAAAAAATATTGATGATTAAATGGTATTATCAAGGAAATAGTTATCAAAATGTGTCAGACATGTTTGCTGCTCTGTATCCGAATAGACCGATACCTGCAAAATCTACAGTCGAAAGGACTATCAAGAAATTTGAGACAAAAGGCACTGTAATAAATAACTGCAGATGTGAAGAAAGGCAGGAACAAAGAAGAGATGCAAGAAATGATAGGGACTTGCAAGTTTTATTGTGCATGGAAGAAAATGATGGGAAGATCAGCACAAGGAAACTTGAGGATGACATAGGATTAGATCACACCACAGCGTTACGAGCTTTGAAACGACATAAATATTATTCATACAAATATGAAAAGCACCAAGAGGTAAGAGATAGGGACGAAATACGACGACAGGAGTTTTGTTTTGGTATGATGGAAAGAGCAAACATGGATAGGGAATTTTTAAAAAACATTTGTTTCACTGACGAATGCACATTTACCTTAAACAATGAACCCAATGTTCAAAATTATCGATATTGGAGCAAAGAAAACCAACACAGGTTTGTGGAAACAAGGACGCAATATCCACAAAAAGTTAATGTATGGGCTGGGATTTTCGGAGAAAATATTATCGGGCCATTATTTCTTACACGAAATTTAAATGCAGAATATTTTTTGGAACTACTTGAAGATCAAATTTTACCTACTTTACATGATGCCGCCTGGGAAAATCAGGAAGTTTGGTACCAAATGGATGGCTGCCCGGCACATAGTACCCTGGCTGTCCGGGAATATTTAAACCGTGCTTTTAATGGAAATGTTATTGGCTTAAATCATACAGTAAATTGGCCAGCCAGGTCTCCTGATTTATCGCCAAATGATTTCTTTCTCTGGGGCCATTTAAAAAACAGGATATACAAAGATAAAAAATACCCAAATCTAGACGAGTTAAAAAATGCTATTTCTGCCGAATGCAATAGAATTTCAGTTTACCAACTAGCGAATGTAAGAAGATAATTTTATGATCGCCTCGGTTATTGTCTAGCAGTCAATGGAGGAATATTTGAACATCTTCTTAAATCCTAAAGTTCTAACAATTTAATAGTACCACCTATTAATTAGTAAAATATTGAAACATGTAAAATGTCATAATTAACCTTGTAATTGGATACTTTATTTTAGTTTTATTCAGATTAATTTGTACTCATAAATACACCTTTAATATTTTCGATGTACGAGTTTTTATAACAATAAAGCACACATCTCAAAATGACAACTTTATTTGACAGTCATCTTTTACCTTGACTGGTGCCCGCAAATACGGGGCCATAAAAAGGAGAAATAGTTAAAAAGAAATCGGCGATAACCCGTAAACGGGCTCATCAAAAATATCTAAAGTTATTCTTTTGAATGTGGGTTTTAGTGCTCTTTAATAAACCTAAATAGAATTTTTCTCTAAAATAATTAGGGAAGCCAATAATTGACCCCATTTAAAATTACATGGGATTTCCTATGTCCCGCTCGACGATGCAACACCCGGTATACAACTGTCATATAATGAGTATGATTTGACACTCTTTGAAATGTCATAATAACCTTTAATAGTACATGTAAATGAAACAATGCAGTCTTCCTCCACAGTTTAATAATTGTAAAGACAAATAAATAGTTCCCTACATGCTACATGTTTCGAACGCTTAAGCGTTCATCCGCAGGGGATACTAAATAGGATAGTACAAAGTTAGGAACAACCAATGAATATAAAATAAAAGTTTAAGTGGGACTTACCTAACATCGAGTTTAGCGAAACTGTTAATGTAAGTTGTCTCAAGTTAATGAGTACAAGTTAACAGGACAAGGAATGTGAAATTGAAGACCCAGTGTACTAACTAGTCATATTAACATATTAATTGTATTAAGATTCGAGTATAGTTTTAAGTTTTAATTATAAATATGAAATTTTAATTAGTGGAGATACATTTTTGATAAAAGATAATAAATTGAGTTATAACATTATTGGAGGAGAAAGATTTTTTTCTTTATAAAAGTCTAAACCACATGTAAAGTAATTATCGTTCACACACAACTGAAAAGTGTGCATAATTATGTGTGATTAGCCCATTTGTTTATGATAAAAGGAAAAATCAAGTAAACATGATACAAAAAAAGTTTACTTTTACTCAATGTTATCATCACAAGTTATTTTTACACAAAATGAAGTCTTCCCTTCTGGCTTGAATTAAAGTCATCAATGACAAGTTTTTACAATTATTAAACTGTGGAGGAAGACTGCATTGTTTCATTTACATTACTTTGACTCCACTGAAAGTACGGACTATTTTTCAATTTTGTAGTTTTTTTTTTTTTAATAATAATTTATATGTATTGTCCTCAAAACAGTTTACAATAAAACTGGCACCGAGGCCTACAAATTGTATGGTATAATTATTAACATTCAAATAAAGTTATTCCGAAAGGCAAACAAATGTAGTTTATATTTCTTTATCCTGCCACTTAAATGTCTATACTCTATTTTCCTTTATATATTTCTTAATATTGCACGTCAGTTTCTTGGTATTTCCATGGAGTATTCTTTGTGGAATCCTATTATATTCCTGTATACTTCTATATACAGGGTGTTAATTAAGTAAGTACGGAAACTTTAAGGAATTAATCCTTGATTGCTTTTAAGACCGAAAGTTCATATAATTATAGGTCCGCAAGAGCTCCGTTTTCGAGATACAGAGTGTTCAAATTTAAAAAAAAATTCACATTTTTCTATTATAATATTGAATGGTATCAGTTACTTCATTGAAACATGATACACACTAATAGATATTTAGAGGCTACATTTTGCAAGTATTAAGATATTTTTAATTCGAACACGAGCGTAGATATGGGTAACCTTCTTAGGGTTTTCAAGCAAAAAATGGCACGCCACTGACTGTTTTAAACTTTTAAAGCCTTATCTAGTAAGCCAGGCAAGAGGTACACAAAAAGTGTCTCTTGATAATTTTTGATAGGATGAACCCTTTTCGAGAAAATTTCCTTATTCGGTTTTCATGCACGCCTATGGACAAATTTAAGTGTGAATCAAAATTGCTCAGAACTCACCAAAAAAAAATACGAGACACATCTTATGAAAATAAATTCAAAAAACTATGAAATCGTTTCGGGGGTTACTTATAAGGTAATTAAATTATTAATTTGTCGTTCTTAGAACTTATTTTCGGTGATTATTTTCCGTTCAAAATGGTTCAATTTACTAATAGCGAAATGTCAGACATGCATTTTTGTTATGGAATGGCTCATGGTGATGCTGAAGCTGCAAGACGTATCTATCATGAAAGATTTCCTCAACGGGCGGTACCTAACGCAAGAACATTTATAAGACTCCACGCACGGCTTTCTGAGACAGGAACTTTTAAATAGTCTACGGTCGTTATAGGGAGACCCGTAACGGTTAGAACAATTCATATTGAAGAAGCTGCTCTAAACGAAATTGAGAGAAACCCTGATACCAGTACGCGAAAAATAGCGCACGAATTGAACATTACCCATGTAACAGTATGGCAAATTTTAAGAGATCAGCAGCTATATCCATATCACTTGCAACGTGTGCAAGCTCTATTGCCAAGGAATTTGCCTCTGAGAGTAGACTTTTGTTATTGGTTACGAAGTAAAGTGGTAAGAAATCCAATTTTTTTAAGTCAAGTGTTGTTTACGGACGAATCTTGTTTTTCTCGTGATTCTATTATGAATTTTCATAATAACCGCGTATGGGCCGAAGATAATCCACATGCCATGATAGAAAATAATTTCCAAGAAACGTTTTCTGTCAATACGTGGGTTGGAATTGTCAATAACCACCTCATTGGATCTCATTTTCTTCCACCTAGGCTTACTGGAGAAGAATACCAAAGGTTTTTACAGCACGATCTACCTCAACTATTAGAGGAAGTTCCACTTAGAGAAAGCAGTGTTCGGTTAGATTTCAAGCGGAAAGGTAGAGTTCGACCAAACGTGCGAAATTACCGTTTTTGTTATCTACTAATAGCCTTTTTTGTGTGGTGTGAATTGGTGTGCGAATATGAGTGTGGACCCGGGGGGACGCCCCCCCCGATCCAGATAAGCAGATGTACGTTGGAGATGAAGACTTTGCTGGATTTAGTAAACAGGATATGTTAGCAACTAATAAAAAAATCTCTCAAATTACGAATCTATCAGGTGATGTAAGAAATGAAAATACGATAATAACTTTAAGAGATCGGAATACTGTAAGTACTATAAACCCTAATAACATTTCAAACAATAAACACCCCTCTAATTGTTTAAATAGCCCCGAACAACTAATAAACAAATCTGATCAAAATATCAATCCATTGACAAAAAAACAAGAAATAATTCTTTTTAACGAAAGGAATGTGGCTCCTTATCAGATATATATTGAACCGATAGATACGAATTTTGCAGGTAAATTAAACGCAATAAAAATAAATATGTTAATTTACGCAAATCACCCGGAAATAGACGGTCAAATAAAAGAAATAGAGTCGCTTGGCAGGAAAAAAATTCGAGTGTCTTTTAAAAACTATAAAGCGGCAAACATATTAATTAACTCAACCAATTTAAGAAATAATCATCAATTAAATCCATATGTTCCAAATTTTTTGATAATGCGTGGGTAATCAAAAAGATAGACACAGAATTCACAGAGGAATTCCTAAAATCCCAAATAAAACCTTTTGATTTGCACTCAGTATTCACCGTAAACGAAGTTAAAAGAATTACATATAAAAAACTGGACGAAAACTTAAAACCAATTATTGATGAAAACGGATTAAACAAACGAGTCCCCTCTCAAACCATCATAGTAACCTTTAAAACGCAGACCTTGCCGAAATACGTAGCCATCGGCCACGTAAGGTATGAAGTAGAAACCTATGTCCAAAAGGTAATCCTTTGTTATAACTGTTGTAGATATGGGCACCAAGCTAAACAATGTAAAAGTGCCCCTCGGTGCGAAAAATGTGCGGAATCGCACAGAACGAAAGATTGTAGCACTACACAAATAGAAATTAAATGTTTCGGATGCTCAGGTCCCCATCAAACTTCTCACTTCAAAATCTGCCCGGAATTTACTAGGCAAAAACACATAAAAGAAACAATGGCCCTGGAAAATTTATCCTATCGTGACGCAAACTCGAAAGTTCCAAAAAAAACGTACGCTGATGCCTTAAATTCAAATCGGGATGAAGACAGTACTAACCCAGAACTAGTTAATAGTGGTAATTTAGTTTTAACACAAAAAAATAATTTTGAAAATATTATTATCACTCCCAGACCCAGTCCATCTGGTTTGGGCAAAGTATCCCCTACAGGCAGTAAATA
Source organism: Polydrusus tereticollis (assembly GCA_963920685.1). Taxonomy (NCBI): domain Eukaryota; kingdom Metazoa; phylum Arthropoda; class Insecta; order Coleoptera; family Curculionidae; genus Polydrusus; species Polydrusus tereticollis. Next base: position 30,349,440 of record OY987336.1, read on the forward strand.
TACCTTCGTATCCAAACCAAACATCAAAAGACCTCGCCCCTCAATTCCAGACTCTACAAGACTGGAACATAACAAAATAATAAGACCTCTGAACCTCCCTCTCCAAAAGGGGGGAATTCTAAATGATCCTATATATACATCAGAATCACAAGGCCCGTCTATTGAAGAGGTTTTTACTCAAAAAATACTAGATATTGTCATGTATGTGGTTAGCTCTTTAAAAGAACAAAAAAGTTTTGATATCCAAAAATTAAATATAGTAGAAGTTATTAAAAAATTTAGATATTGACTCATTCATATTAGATGGATAAGTTAATTATCGGTCAGTGGAACTGCAGATCGGCTGTTTGAAACAAGGGTAATCTGGAATATTTATTAAGTACAAAAGGTATTGATTTGGCTCTTTTATCAGAAACTTGGTTTAAGCCACAAAAATATATAAATTTCTCAGGGTTTAACACGGAACGCTGTGACAGGCCTGATGGTTAATGGCTATATTAATTAGGTCAAATATAGCATATGAAACTATGAATCTACCTGTCTTTGGTTTAGGAATAGATATAGTAGGAATAAATTTGAAACTCACTAACAGAACATCTCTAGCTGTAATATCTATATACATTAAACCCAACACTAAAATAACTGTACACCAATGGCTAAATTTTTTTAACAATATCCCTAAACCTTTCATTTTGGGAGGAGATTTTAATGCACACAACTTGGCTTGGGGATGTGATTCTAATGACCTAGCTGGAAATAATCTCCTTGAAGCTTTACACCAAGCTAGTTTGATTTATCTAAATAACGGTAAACCTACATATATTGGTAAATTTTACAGCAAAGATACAGCCATAGACATTACAATAGCAACCCCAGATATAGCCAACTGTATGCAGTGGGACACAATGTTAGATCCATGTGGATCAGACCATCCACCAATTATTATAGATTGTAACTTTACAGTACCTAGCTACACAAAATATAATGGAAAAAAATGGAACACAAAAAAAGCTAATTGGATAAGCTTTCATCGCGATACAGAAAATATTTTGAGTCGACAGTCATCAGAAAACTATATAACATTTATTGACGAATTGAATTTGATCTCGGAACGAAACATTCCAAAATACAATACACAGGGCAATTATACAAAATCTAAACCTTGGTGGAATGACCAATGTCAAGCAGCAGTTAATAAAAGAAAAAGTGATTACATATCATACAGATCCGATCCCAATCTACAAAACTTATTGAAATACAAGAAAGCAGATGCAGAAGCGAAACAAATCATTAAAAAGGCAAAGAGAAACAGCTGGAGAGATTATTGCTCTTCCTTAAGCAAAAATACAAATTTGAAAGAGATTTGGAACAAAGTCAATAGATACAAAAACAGAAAACAAAACAACAGGATCCCAACCGACACAAATAATAGCAAGTGGATAGAAGAGTTTCACCAAAGAATAGCACCATGCTGGGTGACGCTCCCTAAAATCGAAACACAAGCTCCTGGTTCACTGCGATACAGTTATCTGTCAAATCCATTTTCGATAGTTGAATTAGAAAGAGCACTCAAAAGAAACAACAACTCGGCCCCCGGAATGGATAATATTCAGTACTCAATCATTTTCAATATGTCTACAAATGCAAAAAATATATTACTGGATTTATATAACAATATTTGGCAAAACAGAATTGACGTCCCTAGGGACTGGAGAGATTATTCCATTATTCCCATTTTAAAGCCAGAGAAACCACCAGACAGTGCAGAATCGTATAGACCTATAGCCTTGGCTTCCTGTGTATTAAAAACGTATGAAAGGCTAATAAAAAATAGGTTAGAACATTGGCTAGAAAAAAACAGCAAATTACCGGAGACTCAATTCGGCTTTCGCAAAGGCTATTCTACCCAAGAGAGTATAGCCCACCTTGTAACCGATGTGCAAATATCATTCACAAAACAACACTCCATATCCGCAGCTTTTCTGGACATCAAGGGAGCCTACGACCACGTTAATCTTAACATATTATCAGAAAAAATGCAAAGAATAGGAATCCCCAACAACATAGTGTATAACATAATTAACCTGTACAGTTCAAGAAACACGTTTGTTAAAATCCAGGACAAATCCTTAGGACCTAGAATAAGTTATCAAGGCCTCCCGCAGGGCAGTATCTTAAGCCCTTTGCTTTACTTGATTTATGCAGCAGACTTTGATTCAATATTTGAACAAAATGTAAGGGTATTGCAATTTGCAGACGATTTATGTATATATACAACGGCAAATTCAATAGAAAGAAGCCAGGCAGAACTCGGTACAGCCATAGCCAAAGTACAAACCTGGACAATGGAAAATGGTCTGGAAATATCCGAGAACAAATCAGTTATTGTCAATTTCACCAGGAAACGATTTAGGCCACCTTCTGACTACATAAACTTATCTGGATATCGAATCCCACATAAAACATCCACTAAATTTTTAGGGATAATACTAGACCAAAAACTGAATTGGAAAGAACATATTCATTATACTCTAAAAAGAACAGAAAATGCTATCAATATTTTAAAAACATTCTGTGGGCACCGATGGGGAGCAGACCCGAATATAGGACTTTTATTTTATAAAAGTCTAATAAAATCCATTCTTGATTATGGAAGTATTTTTTATGGTTCCGCTGCCAAGACACATTTACGAAAAATGGAAGTAATTAAAAACAGATGTATCAGAATATGCATAGGATATTTAACAAGTACTCCAATTGTGATTATGGAAGCAGAAGCATGCGAACCCCCATTAGCGCTTAGAAGGCAATATATGGCAAATAAATTCATTATTAACCTTCACTCAAAAAATAGTCACTTACTAAATAAAATCAACGAACTCACGACATTATGCTTAACACATAGATACTGGAATACAAAAAACGTTCCCCTTCAAGTGGAAGGATTTATTAACATATCTGAATTCTCCAGGCACATTTATACAAGCAACAAACTACCAAACTTCCTACCCCAATATGAAGTATATTCCAGCATAATTAACATAGACACCATAGGAGAGTATAGACTGCAACCCGAAATTATCCGAAATAAAAATTTTAAAATGGACATCATAACAAGATGGCCCCAGCATGAAATAATATTTACAGATGGATCTAAAACAAATAATAAAGTAGGAAGCGCAGTATATTACCCAAGCAAAAACATTAGTATAAAAAGTCAGCTATCCAAATATTCATCTAACTTCTCGGCAGAACTCTATGCAATTAAAGAAGCCTTTAAAATATGTGTGGAGAATAGCTGTAAACGATACATAATATTTACCGATTGCCTAAGTGCCATACAAAAACTTAAAACCATATCACCAGCAGTAGAATCCAGCAATTTAATATTAGACATTCTAAATCTAAACCACGAAACTATAAGACAAGGTAAAACAATTACATTAGTATGGATTAAAGCACATATAGGAATTAAAGAAAACGAAATAGTTGATAAACTGGCAAAAGAAGCAGCTAATGATGGAAATGTGGATGAAAATTATAAAACTCCAAAGACGGATTTTTATAGAACAATTAGAGAAACAATGTATAACAACTGGCAGTCCGAATATGAATCGGCGACCAAAGGCATATACTTCCGTATAATTAAAACGAAGATAAGCAGTAAACCATGGTTTATAAACACACATTCCAAAAAACTCGTACAGACTATAGCCAGACTACGGTCAAATCATATTATTTGCCCTAGCTATAAATTTAGAATAGGCCTCTTAGATAACCCCAACTGCCCCACCTGTAATGAAATAGCCGATCCACAACATATCTTATTTGAATGTAGGTTAAACACAGATAACATAAACCATTTATATAATCAGCTAAACAGTTCAAAAACTCCCCTACCAACTAATCTTGCAAATCTGCTGACCGACGAAAAAAATTATAACATTATATATAACCATTTCATGAAGTCAAAAGCTTTTTTTTTTGACTGAATGAGAGCTCCTAAAGATTAAAAAAAAAAAAAATAAAATAAATAAATACAAAGAAATAAAACAAAAAAAAAAAAAAAAAGTAAAAAAAAAATAAAAATAAAATAAAAATAACATAAAAAAGACAAATAAAAACAGGAGAGCACTGTTTAACAGTAATGTGTGTATGGAAAAAATAGTTAAGATAAGAATTATATGTAAACGATTGAATCAAGATCTAAAGAGTAAAGTTGTAAAGCCAAATTTGACAAGCTAACTACCAATATTCAATATCATGCATATATTAAATTTAAAAAAAAAAAAAAAAAAAAAAACATGCCTGGCCTATTGGATTACATCCAGAGCCATTGAAACTTACACACACACACACACACTTAGAGAAAGATATCGCATGTGGTACATGCACGACGGCGCTCCACCACATTTCAGTCTAGTTGCTCGTCAATTTTTGGATGAGACTTATCCTAATCGTTGGATCGGGAGAGCAGGCCCACAACCATGGCCTCCTCGGTCGCCTGATATGAATCCATTGGATTACTATTTAAGGGGACACCTTAAATCATTGGTGTACAAATCTCCGGTTCAAAATGAAGAAGACCTGCTCAAAATGAAGAAGACCTGCGAAATCGAATAGTCAATTCATGTATAATAATTAAAAATACACCAGGTATTTTCGAGAGAGTCCGTAATTCAATGATGAGACGAATAGACGGTTGCATTGCGGCCGAAGGTGGTCATTTCCAGCACTTAATCTAAGAAAATGTTACTCTTTAGGTTTAAGAAATATTTTAGTTTTTATTTGTTGAAATTATTATTTTTTTTTAATAAAAAAAATTAAAAATGTCCTTGTAATTATTTCAATGTCCTTTTATTGTGGAAATCAAGCGGTTCCCGAAACGATTTCATAGTTTTTTGAATTTATTTTCATAAGATGTGTCTCGTATTTTTTTTTGGTGAGTTCGGAGCAATTTTGATTCACACTTAAATTTGTCCATAGGCGTGCATGAAAACCGAATAAGGAAATTTTCTCGAAAAGGGTTCATCCTATCAAAAACTATCAAGAGACACTTTTTGTGTACCTCTTGCCTGGCTTACTAGATAAGGCTTTAAAAGTTTAAAACAGTCAGTGGCGTGCCATTTTTTGCTTGAAAATCCTAAGAAGGTTACCCATATCTACGCTCGTGGTTGAATTAAAAATATCTTAATACTTGCAAAATGTAGCCTCTAAATATCTATTAGTGTGTACCATGTTTCAATGAAGTAACTGATACCATTCAATATTATAATAGAAAAATGTGAATTTTTTTTTTTAATTTGAACACTCTGTATCTCAAAAACGGAGCTTTTGCGGACCTATAATTATATGAACATTCGGTCTTAAAATCAATCAAGGAGTAACTCCTTAAAGTTTCCGTACTTACTTAATTAACACCCTGTATTGGTGAGTCCTGTCCCTTTTTAGTTCTAGCACGTGAATTTCTTAATTCATGGTTTGTTCTTGTGTTGTATGTGTAGAATTGTCTGTTATTTTGTAGTTTTACACTGGTTTTAAGTTTATTATTTTGTATATCATGTATTAGTTTGGTTTGTTCAAATACTTTCAATTGATTTATTTTCAGGTATGTCACTTTTTTATATATTTCCTCACTGGGCGTGTAGTAATTCATCCCGAATATCACTTTAATCGCTTTGTTTTGTAGTATTTGGAGCTGATCCAACTGTCTAGTACATGTATTATTACATTTGTTTATAGTTTATATGAATAAAAGTTTAGTTTAAGTTAACGTTTCGGTTTATTTTACATTTAAACCATCATCAGAACTACAAAATACATGAAAATTAGAGAATGACATGAAATTAATATAAAAAAAAACAACTGGCATCAACATCTCTTGATAAGGTTGGTAACATCAGTATTAATTGGTACACTGAGCCCGTTTGGTCTGGTAGATATCTAAACCTTAACTCATATACCTCTGATAAATATAAGAAAGTGTGGTAAACGCACTTGTTGATAGAACTGTTAAATTAACTGATTCAAATAACAGACTACAAATTTTGGCAATTTTTTTATTTTAAATAAATTTTGTACTACAAAATTGTTCTACAAAACAATAATTACCCTAAAAAAAATTGCGAACCAATTATTAAGAATAGAATAAGCCAAATTTATAACTGCAGCAAAAATAAAATACCCTTCCAAAAAGAAAATAACTTTATCTCGCTACCATACATTCCAGAAATCAATACAAAAATTAGAAACATATTTAAATCACAATTCTGATAAACCATCTCTAAAAAAACCCTTTTTACAAAATAAAGACCAACCACCCCTAGACGGAATGAAGCAAATGTAATATACCGGGTGACGCATGGCTTAATTGAACATAGGATATCCCATGTTAATTTTGAGGTGGTGAACAATAATTGTATGACAATTTTTTGAAGAGGCCAATATTATAAACCCATGTGCCGAGTTTGAATAAATTTTAATAAGCCAATTCTAACTTATTCAATTAAATGTGATGGCAAAATAACGAGACTTTCATAGTTTAGGTAATACAGCAAACACCAGCAAATAATTTCTATGACGCTATTGTCAAAAATTGACGTAAAGCTGGACATAACGAATAAAGATTATGTTACATTAAAAACACATTTTCGTTTCATCAATCCGGCAATCACACATCCAAAATAAAAGACACCATTATGTAATTTAACATAACATATCTAAGACTACAGGGCCGACGCAAAGGCCCGGGCGAGCGGGCAGCCGCCCGGGGCGGCCATTTTTGGAGGGCGGCCGTTGGCCGTTATAAACACCCATTCATATTTATATTTTTTTTTAATTTTGTCTATTGATTTAAATAATAGCGCTCAAGTTCGCCATTTTAATAAAACAGAACATTTTGAATACTTATGTGGCAGACAATAGAGGCGGCAAGCGGCGGCACTCCCACTCCGCACTATGCCGTCGCGCCAAAATAACCTTTACCGACAGCACAGAACTCAAAAAAATAGTTATTTTTGTTATTTCAAATAGAACACCCAGTAATTAATTCGAAATATAGGTAGGATAGAACTCTTCAATACAAACATAATTGATATATTTCAATTTCAATTTCAAAAATACTTTATTGTCAAAAAAAAAACAAAGTTTTATATGACAAAGCATTTTTAATAAATAAGACTTAAATATTAAAAAAAATATACATTTGAATTAAAAACATACAAATAATATTAAAATCTAAAGTAGGTAAAAGAAACTAAACAACAAAGCAAAGTAAATAAACAATAAAAAACATAAAAGGGAACAGAGAACTTAATGACAAACATAGAAAACTATTAGAAATCAATTTTCAAGTCAAAAATGTGTATATATAATGTGCATAATCATTAAGCGGTCCTAATCATAAGCGAGAGGTAAGGATGCAATACATTAAGGTAGCCGAAAAACCATACTCCAAACACCCGGAGGCGCACTGTCTAGTCGTCACTCGAAAAATTCGTCCAAAGAATAATATGCTCTCTCCAGCAGCAGTGCTGTAAGAGACCTTCGAAAAAGCCGCACCGAGGAAACAGTCCTAATATTCAAAGGTAAGTTGTTAAAGATTTTCCTTCCTTGGTAAATTAGAGATCTCTGGGTGAAAGCCCTTGATGGAATGGGCAGTGGAAGAGGAAGGTCAAGAGCCCGGCGAGTCTCATAGTGGGGGGTGGGGCCCAGAAATGCTCTACGATTCTTATAGATAAGGGCGGCTGTCTCAAGTATAAACAAAGAGGTAAGGGTCATTATCCTTTGAGAGAGGAAGCAGGGTCTACATGTTTCTCTCTGACTGATCCCCGCAATAAAACGCACTGCCCTTTTCTGAATAATAAATAAGGCATTAGTTAGATAGTGAGCACCCGCACCCCAAAAAGGAATCCCATACCTAAGCTGTGACTCGAATAGGGCAAAATAGACAGTGCGAGCCGTCTCAGAACCCAGTTCTTTAGCGGCGGCCCTCACCGCAAAGCATGCAGAAGAGAGCTTCCCGGCAAGTCCATACACATGATCCTCAAAACGAAGGCTGTCATCAACAGTGACACCAAGAAACCTGCACACATGTCCACCCTGAACAGGTATCATGCCCAACTGAATCTCCCCCAAATCACATCTGAAACCCATTGCATGAGTCTTCTCCGTGTTAAAGCACAACCTGTTTGCATCGCACCAGTGTTTCACCTCCACCAGATCTACAGCCATCCGCTCTCTCAGATGAATCACCGATCCATCGCTCCACACGATGGAAGTATCGTCAGCAAAAAGGGTAAATTTTCCTGATATTCTAACACGTACTAAATCATTAATATAAATGAGGAAGAGTAGCGGCCCCAGTACAGACCCCTGTGGAACACCGCATTTAATATCTAAAGCCGTCGATCTGGTATCCCCGACGAGCACAGACTGCTTGCGGCCTTCCAAATAAGATGCAAACCAAAAGAGGGAAGAGCCCCTAAACCCGTATCGCTCCAGCTTCAGCAGCAGTATTCTATGATCAACGCAGTCAAATGCCTTTGACAAATCACAGAACACCGCTGCCACAGCCTCTCCTCGGTTCAGGCCAGAATAAACTCTATCCAGGAAACTGAATATGGCATCATGAGTCCCCACAGAACTCCGAAACCCAAACTGGTCACCATCAATCAGCCCATGCAAGTCGAGGTAACTCCACATCCTCTTCCTGATCACCTTCTCAAAAACCTTTGACAACGTAGACAAAAGAGAGATTGGGCGAAAATTAGATGGCATATTTGGATCCCCTCCCTTGTGTAGCGGAATGACAATTGCCGTCTTTAAACACAACGGAAACACCCCGCTAGACCATGAGTGCTCAATCGCAACTGCAAGAGCTCTGAGAGCAGCAACCGGTAACCTCAAAAGAACCTCTGCTGATATTCCGTCGTCCCCACTGGATTTTTTGTTTTTAATTTCCGCAAGAGCATCACAGATCTCCCGCACCAGCACCGGCATAAAACAAAAGGAATTTGGAACTGAAACATCCTGCATAAAATCGAGTGGATCTCCAACCATAGGCAAACCCTGCGTCAGGATTCCAGCCACAGAGCAATAAAAAGAATTCAAAGTGTCAGCATCAATGCCAACCTCCTGACCACACGCAGAGGAACGACTGCAAAGATCATTTATTATTAACCAACTCTCCCTCTGCTTATTCCTAGAATTAAGTATCCTTTTCTTATAGAAGGATGACTTAGCTAACTTGACAAGTTTGCGATAGATGCAACGGTACCTATTACAATAAGAGAGAAAGCCAGCATTGTCAGTAAATTTCTTAAGTAGATTTAGAGAGCGAAGATTCCTTCCTGAAACTTTTAGGCCTACTGTAAGCCAAGGCTTAGTTTTCCTTTTTTTTGTTTTTATCCATCTAATAGGAAATGCCGTGTTAAACAGGTCCAACACGACTGAATGAAACAAGGATATCGGCTCCGGAGACCGACACATGCCCTCCCAGTTGACACCAAGACTCATCCCATGAAACACCCTAAAGCTCGCCGCATTGAAAATCCGGCCCCGACGCCGCCGGCGGGACCCGGCTCCGCTCGTAGCGCAAACAAAAGAACAGCTTACCGCTTCATGGTCGGACAATCCCGCATTCAAAACCGAACAGGAAGCATTCTGAAAATTCGAGCATATGTAGTCAATCGTTGTGGAAGAATTCTTAGTTACACGAGTCGGACAGTCGACGTGCATCTTTAAGCCATAAGAATCAAGAATGCTCTCCATCAAAAGACTATTTAAGGATCGTCTGTCAGTAAAATTCACGTTAAAATCCCCAGCCAGCACAAGTCTGCAATTTAAAGGAATCTGTGAGAGAATCACATCCAACCTCTCAAAGAAAACATTGACATTTGCTGAGGGAGAGCGATACAGGCACAAAATATACAGCTTAGACTCTCTGCAAAAAATCATTGAAAACTCAAACACAGAATCCTCCAACAAGAAGTTAAACCTATCCACTGGTACAAAGCACTGATCAAGACAAGGTAACCTTCTCACTAGAATTAGGGTACCTCCATGAAGAGAGTTCTCTCGGCAGAAAATTGAAGCACAGAAATAGTCTTGAACATTGAAGCATTCACCGGGTCTTAACCAGTGCTCCGCAACCATAACAATACCAGGAAAACCAATACTTTCCAGGAAAATGTAAAATTCATCGCATTTACCTCTCAGAGATTGAACATTAAAAGGTATCATGACTTTATCCCAAGTAAACTCCTGGACAGATGAAACGGATACTACAAATTTTTAGATAGATTTAGTACTGAAATAGTTTTTATACGCCTACGGTTTTTAAGCGTTTTCTTCAAATTTCATCGACAATCGTTTGTCTGTTTTGATTGTGAGATCTAAATAAAACCATGTATTCCTGTATGCAACAGTTCCTACTTTATTGAGATCTTACAATCGAAACAAACAAACGATTGTCAATGAAATTTGAAAAAAAACCCTTAAAAACCGTAGGCGTCTATCTCTATTAATATAAAAATGATTTCACTACTAAATATCTAAAAATTTGTAGTATCCGTTTCATCTGTCCAGCAGTTTATTTGAGATAAAGTCACGATACCTTATATCAATTATGTTTGTATTGAAGAGTTCTATCCTATCTATATTTCGAATAAAATACTGGGTGTTCCATTTGAAATATCAAAGTTGATGCTCATTTCATTAATTTCCGATGTTCATTTGTTTCTTCGGGTAACGAATCCTGGCGGTTCAGACAAAATCCTAAAACGTTTGTATTTAACATTTTTTGATGTCTTAAAAAATAAAGCGTGTAGGTTCAAAATATAACCGAACACTCTGTACTCTGTACTTACGTATACCTATGTGTTTTGGTTTAAACATTGGTTTGGTGGTTTGTGTATAATAATTTTGATTTGGTGGTGGTTGCTGTTGGTGACATTCTAATAACTAAGCAAAATGAGTTTTAATCCTCGTAAAACTAAAAGACTATCCGGTGAATATAGAAGGAAAAGGTGAAAAAGAAAGAAGACATAAAGGCTCTTGCTGGCTCCTTCACAAAATATTTGAAGCCCACTACTAGTTATGCTATTACTAACATCAAAACACGATGAAGAAGTTAATGTAGACATGCCCTTACGTTCAGGTTTAGCTTTAAGGATTTTGTTAACTATACCTGTTTCAGTAGCTTCTGAGGAAAGGAGCTTCTCTAAATTAAAACTGATTGAAAACTACCTACGCTATAATATGGCACAACAGCGTTTGACAGGTTTAGCTCTAATATCCATAGAGCATGAGATGGCAAGTACTTTGAACTATGAGGAAGTAATTAGTTCTTTTGCGGAAAAAGGTTTTAATAATTAAGAAAAAAAAAGAGGTAAAAAAATTGATGTTGTTTATTTATTGTTTGTACCTATTTCTAGAATAAGTGGTTTGAGTCTTTAATTTTTCTGTTTGCACATTATGTACCGGGTGTTCCACCTAAGGAGGTAATCGGCTATATCTCAGAAAGTAATAACACTAGGACTTTGGGAAAAAATATATATCGATAAAAGCGGCCAAGAGAAATTGCTGGAAATTATTTTCAAGTTCGAAAAATGACCGCTAGGGGGCGTAAGAGAACTTTCAAAATAGAAATGCCGATTTTCTCTTGATTTTTCTTAATAAAAATATGTTAAAAATATAAGCATTGTATTCTTCATAAGGTCAAACTTTTTTTCTTTCAAACGCTGATATCTCTGCTTTGGATAAACCGATTTTATTCAACTTGGTCTTGAAAAAAATCCGTTCTTTTCCTCTACACGTAGATCTATTAACTATATCATATTGATTCTGATGGTGGCCACTAGATGGCGTTTTTCTGTAATTCCTCAATGAATAAGGATTTTCTCAAAAAAATCAAATGTTATGATATGACTTTTTCATCATATTTTATTTTAGGCTTATAAAGGCTATTAAATAGTGGCATAAAAAATCCAGGTCCGTATTTAAAATAAAAAAGTTGATGATGGTCGCTCGAATCCGAAACGTCGGATTAAAAAACTACCCCATCAGCTTGTAGAGGAGGAAAAGTTACTATAAGGAACTAAAACCCGCAACGTGATATCTTTTGTTAAACTAGAGAAATTGGGGATAATAATAATTAATATGGAAAAATAGGCCATTTTTTTAAACATTAATTAATCAATAAAATCTCGTAAGTATGTTACACCAAAAGTGTAACAAATTTAAAGTAAAAACTATAAATAAATAAAGTATACAGGGTGTTACATTTAAAAATATAAAATTCGTTCGAATTCCAGAGAAACTAAAAAGCTGGCAACAACGCCAATATCGTCATTCGGTGCGTCAGATCCTCTTACACAACTGTACCAAATTTGGTTTAAATCGGCCAATAAATTGTGATGTTATTAAGCCGTTTCCAGACTTTATACACACACTGTATTATTAAAGCACGTATGTGATTACACGTTACACGACTACATTTTCACATGCGTAAATAACTATTAGAGCATGTTTAATACCTTGTAACTTTAGAGCAATAAAAGGAATTTCAGGGTAAAAAGGTCACGAATGCACTTACCATTTTATCCTTGAAACAGCTCAGGCTCCCTTGGGTGAACTGGAACAGCATGAGCTTGAATACCCTGTTCTTGTTGTCGGCGTATCTAAGCTCCCCTGAAACCGGCAACGGCTTGTCTATGATGTATTCCCAGTATTTCGACAGCGACACACAAGTGAGATAGTTGTCTTTTCGGTCGGACTCGTCCCAGTAACCCCATTTTAGTACTACATCCAGAACCTAAGTAATTAATTTTCTTGCGTTAGTTCGTATGTCTATGTTTAGGTATTACAGCGACAAAAATTAGTTTTAGGTACAAATCTGACGCAAAGTGTGTGTTAAAGGTTCCAAGCTTGCGTAAGTTTGGCTTGTTCATGATTTATGTCAACTAAGTACGGGTAAGGGTACGCAAGTCAGTTGGACAGACATAAGCGAATTGAAAGTGTTGAAAACACTGTAAGGTCCCTTTCCTTTTCGTCAGACTCTATAGCCTTGCCGATGAGCCGTAATACGGCGAAACGCGTCCAAGGATTGGGTCTGACGGAAAGAAAAGGGAAAAACATCTTTCTTTATATCATGTTTTCGGTTCATTGAAACCGACGATTGCCTTTCAGCGCCACCTGACATTAGATACCTGCTTATGCGGGATCCATTCCAGCGTTTGGTCTTCTCTAAGACCTCGCTGGTCTGGTTGGGTGGATAGCTCGATTGCTACGAGATGTCGCCACGTGTAACATCTCGCATATGTATTTATACATTATGTGTTGAAAACACTGTAAGGTCCCTTTCCTTTTCGTCAGACTCTATAGCCTTGCCGATGAGCCGTAATACGGCGAAACGCGTCCAAGGATTGGGTCTGACGGAAAGAAAAGGGAAAAACATCTTTCTTTATAAGCGAGTTCGTCTAGAGTTTGCTATATACAGTAGCATGACCTGTTTGTATACAAAAAACAAAATTTACAATTAATTTTAAATTTTAAATCTAATTCTTTTCCTTACATAATGGGAGGAACTTAACGCAAGTTGGCGGGACCTTAGGTCTCCAGTAAATTAATTTTTACAAATGAAATTTCAACATTATGTAAGCACAGACATTATTAATAATTTTATTTCATTACTAATTACAAATTTCTTTCTTTTTACAGAATTTCTCATAAACACTAACAAAGATTTTTCTCTTCTCATCCACAAAATAAAATTTTTTATAACATGACTTAGAATGTCCAAAAGATTCTTTTTATACAGGGTGTTTCAGAATAAGATGCTGATCCTTAACGGTGTGAATCCTTAGGTGATTTTAAGAAGAAAAGTTCAAATTAACATATATCCTTAACCTATCAACTTTCGAACTACAGGGCGTTAACCAGTGGCGTTCCTGAAAGGGTTTGGACTAGACATTTTGGAAAAATATTAGGTACGCCACTGCTTTTTCTCAAGATAAAAATTATTTTTAAAATACTCATTCATTTTAGGCCAAATTTAATATCTTGTCTTTTTATCGTCCGACAAACAGTTTCCTATAAAAAAAAAATTTACAGTCCTTTACAAAGATGCAACCGGGGAGGACATTGAAAATGCCGAAGCAGAGTGCAACGCTTGTGACTATTGTGAGATTTGTGATCTGCGAAAACTCATAGATTTGAATGTTATATTTAGGTAGCTGATATAAGGTTTATTGATTCATAATATAAAAAAATATTAAAATAAAGGTTATAAATTCTAACGCGCCTCTAAGGTATGGTTTGGCTAGAGCAGTCAGCGGCCGCGGCTGGCGTTCGCGATTGGTAGCTCGGTACTGGTTTAATGCGATTTGTGTGTACACGGTTTCACTGCCGCAGCTCAGCGACACAGCGTTCGCCGTCAATTGCAGTGGCTGCGTTCGGACTGCTAAAGAGACCAGTCCAGCCGTGATCGCTCAGCAGAATGCCACCGTTTTCGGCAATTGCTGACGAGTGTTTGATAGAGGAGGTGCAAAAGTACCCCCCTTTATACAACTATAAGAACGAAAATTACAAAAATGTTGTAATGAAAGAAAATGCATGAAAAAAAGTGGCAGCAAGTGTAGGGAAGAACGGTAAAGTGTACAAAATCATTCTGTTTATTTTTCAGCATTACATTACAAAGCTTATAATTAGGGTAGACTGGGGCAACTGCGAAGCCCTTTTTAATAGTTCAAGTTTATTTCCTTCCTACTTCAAATATACAATATTTATAAAAGTGTCTTTGTAAAAAAGTAATAGTTTAATATGTTTACTTTTCATACTGCATAGGGCACTCATGAATTATTTTTGAGATCTTGAGATTTGAATGATTTTTTTTGTACCGAAATTTTACACCTATAGGTACCCCAAAAAGGGAAAGTGTAAAATCGGAATACAAGTTCCATGCATGTTCGCAGAAGTGGTAATGGGAAAGTGTAAATGGTTAGCCAAGCAAATCATAAAAACGAAAAATTAAAAGGTACCTACCTCTGAAAAATAATAAGTAATCCAAAATAACCCTCAAAAAATTCCTAATAACAAGAATAATATTTTTATAAACGTATTTATCCGTTCAAAACCCAATGTTTGGCTTTAATCTCTAAAACAGTAGGAGTTATTCCCAAGGAGAAACTAAAACAGAAAAGAAAATTTAAGTTTAAAAATTCGAATAATTTTATTGAACTTGTTAAATATTGTATCCCGCAAATTTCACATTAAAATGAAAACCTCCTCGGCGTGTTACTACCGGTTCAGGAAAACGAGTCACTATATCGTCTAGCTATACTATATCGACATCATCGGTGAGTGGCCATAAAAAAATTGTATTTTAGTTTTCTAGTAAACTTGATTTCAAAGCCGTTGTCAACAGTATTTACCTGGCCAATAAAATGTTTCTTTGCTTTTGGTAATGTATATTTAACCAGTACCCAGTCGTCAATGGAAATATTGTCTTTGTTTATTTCAGGAATCTGATCTTCGCAATCCGATTCTAAAGTGAAACTTTTATCCGATTCCATAAAAGGTACACTTTCATAATCTGATTCACTGGAGCTGGATTCAAATTGATACGGACTTGGCCGACTTTATTTACTCTTTCGGTCAATTTTCATAGCTGGTTTAGATATAGTAGATGAACTTGTAGAGATTTTTGACTGACTACTTGCGATAGTACCTGCAATGGTTTGGCCACCTTGAATTAAGCGCTTTCGTTTCCTTGGAATAGAAGAAGGACTCTGTCGGAGCGAATCAAGTAGTAGATCATCAAAACTTGCCTTCTTTTCTTGCCGATTTTCGGTTGTAGCTGGTACTACAGGTTCAGTTATAGGCTCCTGATGATTATTTAGTATTTCTTCATTTTGATCAGAGCTGACAATTACTTTGAGATTGGTGGCACTAGATGCTGAAGGAGCTGTAAGTAATTCTGCATTAGATACTAGTTTCCTTTTAAATGAAGCGCCAGATGTAGAAGGCTTTACTGTTTTTAACATTGACTGTTCGGAAGTAGCGGTTTTTTCTGTTACATTCGGTGCTACAGAATCATGTTCATTCCTTTCAATATCAATGCGTTCTGGCCTCGGTTGTAAATCTGTTACAGATCTTTGATTTTTTAAGTGTTCCTGCCATCTTTTTAGGGCATCGATGTCATACTTTTCTTTAGGAATAACATGTCTATTAAATGGAACAATACCACCCTTTCTGAATCCTGTTTTTATGATTCCGGAATCTACTTCAGCCCAGGTTTTCACTAGCAATGTGGCGAAGTCCCTTTTTGATAGTCATTGTCCCTGATGACGTCTTTGCCATGTTATTACTTCCCTCTCCCATATTGCCTTAAAGGATCTAAACATACTCAAATCGAGAGGTTAAAGTAAATGACTTGTATGGGCTGCAGTTTAGGTATATCAATATTTTCTTCTCTTGCGGCTTGAATTAATAAGCAATCCACATGCGAGACATGCCCATCATATATAACAATAATTGGTGCCTGATCACGAACCAAAGGAATAAAAGTCTTTAGAAAGTAATTTCTAAATATTCCGGAGGTCATCCATCCATTGGCGCTGGCTGCATTTACGGTGTCTTTGAAGAAGTCTTCATTTCTTTCTGAAATCCAGCAATATTATTGCCTTTAAATATTATCAATGGTGGCAATTTTCAACCACTAGCACTTGCTCCAGCCAGGACGGTTATATTTTCTCTGCCCGATCCAGCAATAATGCTTGAAGAGGGGTTGCCTTTCGCGCCAGCAATTTTAAGACGAGAATGATCTGTACACAGTGAAGACTCATCTAAATTGTAAATACATTCAGGACGATCCTGAAGACCCAACTCCAATATAGCCTTTTCCAATAAAACAAAATATTGGTCAATTATGAATGGGCCCGTAGATTTCTTTCTGCAGTACTCTAAGCTTTGTGGTTTCTTGATACTCAAAGAGTGACGTTGTTTAAACTTTATTAGCCAGTCTGTGCCTGGCATATTGTTCTTAAAAGGATTGGGAATATTATTTAAAGTTACAAAGTCCCGAACTTTTTCTTGAAGCTCTCTCGAAGTTAATCAATATCCCCACCTCTCCATTGTTTTTATATTTTCGGCCAGTTGACACTTATCTTGCCAAGAAAGTATTGGAGGTCGGCCCTGTGTCTTGCTTTTTTCGCCACGGCGGCCGTTATTCTACAGTAGATTGTAATGTATGGGATTCTGAATTCGGTACTAGCCATCGACATGGTTAATTCACCTTGATTGACGGCATTTACTGCAGCATTTAATTGCTCCTCCCCATAGGCAGCCCTATCGGACTTTCTTTTATAATTTCGTACCATGACGTCAACTCTCTGTACAGAATAAAAGCTTTAAGTGTCAGTGCCAATGAACTTTAGCATTCCCAGGAAAATGGGGCAAGTGTAAACTAACCTTTACACTTTCCCCATTACAATTTTCACACATGCCCCACATTATGTTTTTTATGGGGGAAGTGCAAACCTGTTCGTGAGTAAAAACCGCTTTTAGATTTGGTCGGTATATAGGATTTTAAAGCTACAACAATTGACTAAACATAAGAAAATGCAATAAAACTAAAAGTAAATTATAAGTTTTTACCTTTGACCAATTTTTTATGGAGATATCACACACTATTCAACGGACCGATTCGGAGGTTATGTTACAAATGACTACTCAGAAAGAAAAAACACCTGGTAACTCGCCGGGAGTAGATAATTGAATAGCGCTAACGTATAGTTAGTTGCCTCGAACCACACAGACAAGTAAACTTTCAATATTGCCTGATTGGCGCTCTGATTTTCCACTTACCCCATTTTTACACTTGCCCCCGTCTACCCTATACCATATTCAAATCCAAGATTATGCATACGAAGGAAATATTGATCAGTACTTAATGACAACCGTAACTCTATTTCGATTCGTCAAGCGGCAATAAAACTAAAAGGCCCTGGGCGACAGGGTTGAATTTAGTTTACCCATGATTTTCGCATTATTGCATTGTATCGTTTGGTGTTATTGTTTGTTATCAATATTTTGATATAAATATTTGTTTGTTTTTGCCCGTTGTATTTGATTGTATACAGGGTGTTTCAGAAGTGCTAACCTGAATATGTGTCCGGAGTTGCCCCGTTTTGATGTACAGAGTGTTAAAGTTTTTTTAAAAAAATCGTTTTTTTTTATTTCTGTAAATATCCTTTTCCCGATTTTATTGCAATTTGGTACCGTCATTCATAATGATAAGAGGCTGAATTAGCCCTAACTAGATTAAATTTATAAAGTCCAGTGGCGTCCCGGGAAACACTTCAACGAATATTATTGACAAAAAAATGCACGCCACTGACTTTTTTCTAATTTTGATATTTTGATATACCAACTAATGATACAATTTTAAAAAGTTTTTATTCTTTGACGTCTTAATCAAATTGATTTGTTTACTTGGTATGCTGCAGCTTTGATTTAAATATGGTATAGTATAAATTCAAGTGTTAATATGACGCTTGTCGAAATGGAGGAATTTGTGCTAACATCTCCTCTTCGTCTTCTTCCTCCAACAACAGCATGCAACTAATGTTATCGGCGTTCATTATAAATCATAGATAAGCGCTTCCACTACGAAATACGAATATGATCTGAAACGCGCTGCTCCAGCCGCGCCAGCCAAACCACCTTGTGGCGACGGCCGATTGCTACGCTCGATCGCGAACGCCAGCCGCACCCGCTGACTGCTCCAGCGAAACCATATGTTTACTCTCGACTTGTTCTGATCCCGATCATTTTAATTCGGTGTGACGTCAGGGACAAATGCAGCACAAGAATTTTGTTGAATTCCGTACCCATACTAACGTGCCCGTGCGATAATATAAACATTTTCAATGTTAAAATGCACGCCACTGACTTTTTTCTAATTTTGATATTTTTTTCGGATATACCAACTAATGATACAATTTTAAAATGCTTTGATACTTTGACGTCTTAATCAAATTGATTTGTTTACTTGGTATGCTGCAGCTTTGATTTAAATATGGTACCTATAGTATAAATTCAAGTGTTAATATGACGTTTGTCGAAATGGAGGAATTTGGGCTAACATCTCCTTTTCGTCTTCTTCCTCCAACAACAGCATGCAACTAATGTTATCGGCGTTCATTATAAGTCATACATAAGCGCTTTCACTACGAAATACAAATATGATCTGAAGCGCGCTCCAGCCGCGCCAGCCTGCACCCGCTGACTGCTCCAGCGAAACCATACGATTACTCACGACTTGGTCTGATCCCGATCATTTATCTCGGTGTGACGTCAGGGACAAATGCAACACAAGAATTTCGAATTCCGTACCCATACTACGTGCCCGTGCGATAATATAAACATTTTCAATGTTAATAAAAAGCATTAAATTCGCATTCGCTATGTGCCTATGGTTTATTTTTTAACATTAAATTAAAACAACTAACATTAAATAACGTGTGAACAAAAACGAAAATAATTTAGATTAGCTGTTGAAAGTGGCCACCACCTGCAAGAATGCATGCTTCAGCTCTTCTCCTCATTGAGTCTCGTACATTTTGAAAAATTCCTGGAGTATTCCTGATAGTGTCGAAACAAACTATTATGCGGTTTCTCAACTCCTCTTCAGTATTTATTGGGATGCTGTAAACCAACGTTTTCAGATGTCCCCACAGGAAAAAATCTAGACTGTTTAGATCAGGGGATCTAGGTGGCCACGATTGTGTTCCTCTGCGCCCTATCCATCGATTACTATAATGTTGATTTAAAAACTCTCGTGCTAAGAGACTGAAATGGGCAGGTGCACCATCGTGCATAAACCACATACGATGTCGGGTTAAAATAGGGACGTCGTCTAGCAAATTTGGTAAAGTGTGTTCAAGAAATTGGCGATAATTGATTCCGTTCAATCTGGCTGGTAAAAAATAAGGCCCAATTAAATAATCACCAATAATTCCAGCCCAAACATTTACAGAAAATTGCTCTTGGTGGTGGGATTCCGTATAATCCGTATTGGCATGTGGGTTTTCTTCTGCCCAGAAGTGATTGTTATGAAAATTTTGTATGGCGTTCCTGGAAAAATTAGCTTCGTCCGTGAACAAAATTCTGGCATCAATTTGGGGATTTTCGGTAACCATTTGAATAAACCATTGGCAGAAATTGATGCGTAATGGAAAATCCCTAGGAAGTAGGGCCTGGACCCGTTGAATATGGTACGGATATAACAAATAACTTTGAAGAATTCTCCAGACTAGGACATGAGTAATATTTAAAATATTCCCAATTTTTCTGGTACTTATATTAGGGTTTTGTTCCACTAAATTTAAAACAGCTTCTTCGGTTTCCGGTGTTCTTGTAGTTTGGTGTGCCCCTTTTAAGTAGTTTTTTGTTTCAAAAGATCCCGTTTCACATAACTTTCTGTGAGTTCCTGAAATCGTTCGTGCATCCGGAACTATTCTATTTGGATAACGCTCTTGGTATAATCGTCTGGCTTCGAATGCATTGCCGTCAGCAAGCCCGTACAGGTAATGCATATCCGCAAAGTCGACATTTGTAAAATTTACCATGATACTTATACGTTTAAAAAGTATTACGTTTTTAAAATTTAAGTTAAGTGGAAAGCCGTGTACATAAATAAATAGCTGTCAAAACTATTTGGCAATAAATATTTCGTTATTGTCATTGTTTCCTTAACAAAGTTCATAGCCTACTTGTCAGAAACCATAGGCACATAGCGAATGAGGATTTAATGCTTTTTATTTTTTTTGTCGGAAACTGTCGGACGATAAAAAGGCAAGATATTAAATTCGGCCTAAAATGAATAAGCATTTTAAAAATAATTTTTATCTTGAGAAAAAGCAGTGGCGTACATAATATTTTTCGAAAATGTCTAGTCCAAACCCTTTCAGGACGCCACTGGTTAAAAAATTTTAAAATTTTTCTACACCAAAAAATGGCTATTGATGCTTAGAGAGCATGTGTGAAAAATTCATAAAAATAGCTAGAAAGTTGTCAAAGTTATTAAAGAAAAACGATTTTTTTTCGTAAAACTTTAACGCCCTATAGTTCGAAAGTTGATAGGTTAAGTGTTGTATTTGGAGCCAAGGGCTAAATAATACACTACTTCGGATACTTATAACACGTTTATTAGGAATTACATTAGAAACAACCGAGGTAATTCTCGCGCGCGTCAATGCACTTTCAGTCTCTTTCTGACACTGTCCTCTACCACCGCTGTTGCCAGCGTTGCCGGCTCGGTTAACCCATCCTTCATACATAACACATTCCTCCCCTCTAGCACAGACAATGTCTCATAATCGCCAAGATATTTTGGTCGCCTATAACTTCTACTCGGTCTGGACAAAATTGCTGTGCTGGCTTCTGCGCTGAAGGTTTCCTTCATACTGCCAGACTCATCGTTGACTTTGGCGGTCTTGGATTCTGGATCTTCAGATTCGGAAATGGGTTCTTCCCGAGGTTCCTCTTGTGTGCCACTTTCGGTGATTTCTTCTGCTCTTCTGGCCATCCTCTCCATGCCCATTGGAGTACTCTTGCCAAGATTGTGTCCTTTGCAGTCTCATTTGCTATTTCCTTGGCATTTAAAATTGTTTCGGGTACGTATTCTAGCATCAGCACATCCCCCATTGCAGGCACTAACTCGTCCACGCCTTTAAGTGGTAGTCTACTTAGTGCATCCGCATTGGACAGCTTTTTTCCTGGTACATATTCTAAATCATAATTATAAGCACTTAAAATGATTGTCCATCTAAGCATTCTTGGGGACAGAATGTCTGGAGTCGACTTTTTTGAATTAAAAATTCCCAATAGGGGTTTATGGTCTGTGCGGATTATTACCTTTCTGCCGTAACAGTAATCGTGAAATTTTTTAATACCCACTATAATAGCTAACGCCTCTCTATCAAGCTGTGCAAAATTTCTTTCAGCTGGTGACATCGTTCGACTATGATATGCTACTGGAATTTCTATGCCCTGGTCATTTGGCTGGCTTATTAGACATCCTACCCCATAGCAACTTGCATCACAGGATAATATTAAAGGTTTCTTCTCATCATAATGTCCTAAAAGTGGTTCACTTATTAATATAGATTTAAGCTTATCAAATGCATTTTGGTGTTCCGCACCCCACTGCCATTTCGCGTCTCTGTGTAACAGTTTGTGTAACGATTCCGCAACCGTAGCCTTGTCCCTTAAAAAAATGTGATAAAAATTTATGAGTCCCAAAAAAGCTTGTAATTCGGTTTTATTTGTTGGTGCCGGCGCGTTTTCAATAGCTACGATTTTGTCTTTTGTGGGTCTAATTCCGTCCGCACTTATTTTAAACCCCAGGAATGTCACTTGCTCAGCCCTAAAAACACATTTGTCTTTGCGCAGATGTAAACCGTCTTCTTGAAAACGACGTAAAATTTCGCGCAATTTCGCTTCCAAGTCCTTGTCCGAACTTCCTACTACTAAAATGTCATCGTAGTAAGGCAATACCCCGGGTATGCCTGCCAATCTTGTGTCTATAAATCTTTGAAAAATTTGCGGCGCCACTGAGACCCCAAACTGCAACCGGTTAACTTTAAATGCCCCCTTATGCGTGATAATAGTTTGGGCTTCTGCCGCCTCTGCGTCTACTGTTAATTGCAAATAAGCTTGTTGCATATCTAACTTTGCGAAAACACAACCCCCTGCAAGAGCCGCTAAAATGTTTTGAATACATGGTACTGGGTATGGATCTGTTCTTAAAGCATTGTTTATAGTACTTCGATAGTCGCCACAAATTCGCACTTCTTCATTATTTTTAACCACCGTAACAATTGGGGTACACCAACGGGGGTGTGCGATGGGCTCCAGGACACCCTGGCTTAAAAGTCTGTCTAATTCCCCCTCAATTTTATCTTTCAGAGCAAACGGCACTTTTCTTGCTTTTAAAATGACTGGCTTTACCTTTGGGTCCAATATGAATGATACCGGTGGACCTTTATATGTACCCAATTGCTCATCGAAAACCTCTGGGTACTCAGACACATAATTAACATTTGAGTTTATCGTACTTACCCCGGCAATAAATATCCCTAGAGCATTAAACCAATTGCGTCCAAGCAGACTGGTACGATCATTTTCCACTACTACCAGTGGCAATTTTGCATTAACTTCTCCAAAACCAACCTCTACCTTGCAGACTCCTAATGTAGCAATAACATTATTTTGATAGTCCTTTAGAACTGGACCTGAATTGTTCAGCATCGGTGGGTTTCTACTGTAGATATCCTGAAAAATGTTTTCTCCTATCACACTATGTGCCGCACCCGAATCCACTTCCATTTGCACTGGTTTGCCATTTAGACACACCGTAATCATGTATTTTTCGCACGAAAAGTATTCGCTCACTTTATTTAACGGCAGCGAGTAAATGTCTCCAATGTTATTGTCGGTCTCCGTGTCATCGTTTGAATTGGTCTGGTTATGCACTGTTTGTGATGGTCTTTTACCCCGTTTTTTGCTCAAGCAAACCCTTTCGATATGCCCCACTTTTTCACAAAAACGGCACCGCGCATTTTTAAAACTACACGTTTCCGATGAATGTTTACCGTCGCAGCGAAAACATTTCCATTTGTCACCTGTGCGCCCGAACTGTGTAGCGCCATCGCGCTCTGAACGGGAAAACTGCTTAAACAGTCTCGGTTGAGTTTCTACAGCGGGCTGAGTAGCGCCATCTGTCGAATCTTTAAGTACAGTCAAACTTCTGGACGCGGCCTCATGTGCTAGGCATATTTCTTCCGCCTTCTTCTCTGCTAACAGGCGGCGCTGTAATGATTCGTCTCCGATTCCACAAACCAGACGATCGCGAATCATGGTTTCTAAAGCGCCTTCAAACTTGCAATCTTCCGCTAAATGCCGTAATTCCTTAATGAACATAGAAATTGATTCCCCAGACTGCTGGTTACGGCGATAAAACTTAAAACGGCACACTATTTCCAACTTCCGCGGGGCGAAATGATCATTTAAAGCAGTCGTTATTTGATCGTACGATTTCTCACTAACTTTTGCCGGCGCTATGAGCGTGCGGAGTACATCATACGTTGCCGCCCCGCACATGCTAAGAAAAACTGCCCTTTTTTTAGCATCGTTTGTAATGTCATTTGCGGTTAGGAAAAACTCAAATCGTTCCTTATATGCCGGCCATCCTGCCGGGTCACTAGTATTGAACTGTTCTATATTTCCAATGGAAGCCATTACGATTGACTGTCACGCACTAACGAAACTTTTTCTTTAGGCACTGATGCATCCCATCCTCGTCGCCAATAAGTGTTGTATTTGGAGCCAAGGGCTAAATAATACACTACTTCGCATACTTATAACACGTTTATTAGGAATTACATTAGAAACAACCGAGGTAATTCTCGCGCGCGTCAATGCACTTTCAGTCTCTTTCTGACACTGTCCTCTACCACCGCTGTTGCCAGCGTTGCCGGCTCGGTTAACCCATCCTTCATACATAACATTAAGGATATATGTTAATTTGAACTTTTCTTCTTAAAACACCTAAGGATTCACACCGTTAAGGATCAGCATCTTATTCTGAAACACCCTGTATATTTGTGAAATCTATGTTACATTGTAAATGATCGGCCCTGTAAATTACATTTGTTCGGCTTTGTTGAATAAATAAAAACAATTATAATTTCCATTGCTATATTGGAGGTATTGCAACAACCACTAGATTTCTTTAACAGATAAAAAGGTCAACTTACTTTCTCCGTGTGATGTATGGGCCTAAAGAGCCTGTCGCCAAGCACAACCTCCTCCAATATAATCTCGTGCACCGGGGACTTTATTTTGTCGCTCAGCTCCAGGCACACTTCATACGCAGTCCTGTTGGGACCAATCTGGAAAACGGCAGGTTTAAAAACGTATACAGGGTGTCCGAAAATAACCGTGTACTTACAGCCACGTTATAGGATTTCCCCTCTTTGTTGAATAAATAAATCCATACGCGGAAGTCGCCCGCGGTTTTCTGGTTTACAGCCCCTTGGGGACTTTGCATGTGCTTTTGCAACACCTAAAATGAAAAAAACTTTAATTAGTGAAGAAACATTATGGATAAAAGATAATAAATTAAGTTATAACATTACTGGAGGAGAAATTTTTTTTTATTTATAAAAGTTTTTTAAATTTTTGTATGAAGATTAAAAAATATTATGAAATAAATAACATAAATAAAACAATGCAGTCTTTCTTCCTCCACAGTTTAGGTTAGTTTGTTATGGATGCGGAGGAAGACTGCATTGCTTTATTTATATTACATTGACTCCACTGAAAGTATGGACTATTTTTTCAGCTTTCAAAAATATTAATTTAATTGTTGGAAAAAAATTTTTTTTTTACTGTTGTTAACTAACATGCAGATATGGGGCTATTCCCCATATTTTTGAAAAATTATAGTTTTTTCATATTTAGGTAATGTTTTTTTAAGAAAAGGGTACGTGCGTATAAAAAAATTGAATATAACCTGTGCTAACCACAACCGTGTTAACTACTGCAACGTGATTGTAAGGTGAGGTTAGTTTAAAGAGAATAATGGCATTAAAGACGTATAACAAACTCGTATAAATTAATTTTTCTTGCATTCCTACCTTCAACATAATTTTCTCTTTCTCCAACTCGCCGGGATCCTCCGGAAAAATATATCTGTAGTATCGTATGAGCTGAGCAACGACTTCCGAGTGCTGCAGATGGTTATTGCCGTTTTTACTAGGCTTATCCTTGTCCTACACACGTTTAAAATAAAAACTGCATCAAACAGTTACGAAAAATAAAAGTGATTAACATTCTTAACGCATGATTAAGGGGTCGTTCACCAGTCTTTTCAGTTATAGACTATCTTTAAATTATGCGAAGTAATAAATCAATCAAAACCGTCTTGTTCATGGGCGTACAAGATTTTTCGGCATGTATAGATTTAAATAGGCCTGAATTTTTAAATTTGGGCAGAATTAGTACAAGTATCGATATTAAATTCACGTTTTGCCTTCAAATATATATTTTAATATTAAAATTATGTACAGCCGTGCCATTTACCTGGAATTTTAGAAAGGAATTTTATCAAAACTGATTAGAGTCTAGGTACTTATTCCGTTTCTGCTCTAATAATTTTATTCCTTTTTTTGTACCTAATCCTGGTTACCTGTTTGCTAATTATGTGGTAATTATATGGGTGTCTCTATTGGAATAATACACCTATTTATATCTATCTTGGGTTTTTGTTACTCAGTGAAAGTGTGAAGTGTCAGTGTCTTTTTAATTAAATATGGAGAAGTTTTAACAATTGCCTAAACGCCCTAGAGTCGGTCAATGTACAGGTTGTTCCAAATTCGAGCCTCATCATTGGGATCTCCGAAACTAGAAGAGATACGAGATCGGTTAAATGGAGGCAAAGTTGCTCGATTTGATGCTGATCGAAATGCCACCTTAAGAGTTTAAAAATTCCGAGTGCTTGCGAAGATTTTTGGAAAAAACCGAATATTCGCGATTTCATTTTTATTTGTTTATGACTCTATTTGAATGGATGTAACAAAATAAATTTCGCATTCTCATTGCTACTTTTTCTGTTCTACAAGATGGCCTTATAAGATTTTCAAACCAACGTTTCGTCTTTGAGCTGCCATCATCAACTTTGTTTTTTTTTAAATACGGCCCTGGATTTTTAATTACGGATTTTAAGAGCTTCTAAGGTCTCAAAACCAATAATGTATCGCACTTATTCGAAAAATTTATATTAATGGCATTTTCCATAAGAACTCATTTGTATTAATTTGTCACAAATAATATAATTAAAGTGTCAACCCTCAAACCCTAGGCTCTAGACTATATTTACAGACATTTTAGCAATTTATCAAGGTGGCGGTGCATCGTGCGCGCCTGCCATCTTAGTTCATTTGTTTATGTTTAAATTATCTAATAGTTTGACAGCTCACTGTTCACTAATCGTTAAGGCGTATTAAACATAAATTCCTTTTTCTTCTGAAGAAAAACGAGACATGATAAGGATTTATTATATTTCGAATCGAAATTCAAAAACGGCTTGTAGGCGCTATTTGTTGGAATATCCGGAAAGACGGCAGCCGCATTAATAGTTATTTTGCTAATATTGATAATAATTTACCTCAATACGGAAGTTTTGTTCAAGCAAGGGTTGAATATGGAAGACGAATCGATCCAGAGAAGGAACAAATTATCTTAAACACTGTAAGTTTGAAAACTATTACATAGTAGAAAGTAAAATGAGTAATTTTAAATTATTTTTTAAGGCAAATAATAATCCTCGAGCTTCAATTAGAGTTTTCTCAGACGAAGTAGTATCACCGCGAATGACAGTTTGAAGAACTTTAAATAATGGATATAAACCTTACAAAATTCATACTAGTCAAACACTAAAACCTGGCGATGCTGAGAGACGATTAGAATTTTGTAACTGGTTGCAGTTTATAAAATGATGGATTTAAAAAGACTCTTTAATGATGCTATGGGAAAAATCAGTGCGGAAAATTGTATCGATCATGTGATAGAAGAAGAAGCCAAAATGTGGCAGGTAGATATATAGTCGAAGAAATGGTTGAACCGCTTATTATAAACGATGTTAATAAAAGTTCATCTTCCGAATCGGACTATGACTAAACCATAACGACAAAGTATTATCCGATTTTTGAAAATGCTTTGTTTGTAAGATTCTATAGTATATCTTGTTTTTGTAATTATATTATGTAAAATAGTACCACCCCTTGTTATTTATTAGTTAATACGATTTTTTAAATGTTTTTAATGTTATAAATACCTACGAATATAATATAATACAATTTTAGGAGAATAGGCATACACGATCCTGGCTAAGGGGTTTTCCCAATAACAATGGTAAATCCTCAAATATAACAATATCTTGCATTCAGAGTGGACCTAACTAAAAAATGCTCATTATTTGGATACTTTAATAATAGATTTTAAGGGATGGTGTTTAAATTGGTGTTCTTGATACCCCTGATACCCAGGTATGCGTTATGCATATTTAATGAGCATTTATTACTTCGTGCCATTTAAAGATAGACTTTAGAATGCGACCACAATAAACTCACCTCGTAATACATCAACGTAGGGCCCCATATCGATGCTAGATTTTCGATGGTCATTAGATTTTTTGCGCTTTGCATGCTGATGAAGTGCAAATGGCCTAAAACTTTTCTAGCTGTCTTATATGATACTGAAGGCAGTTGGTCCAATGCCGCTTTGAACATTCTTATTTTTTCGTCTTTTACGTTGTGTTCTAAGAAAAAAAGTTCATTTGTTGTCATTAATGCAAAATAGGCGCTGTTTTTACTTGATATGTAAGGTGACGTACTCTAAAGAGAATAGTTATTATTAACTCACCCTTATTACCATCCTCAGATGACAATAAGCGACTGCTAAGAAGAATAGTACGGTTAATTTAAAAATAGTACAGGGACAGACAAAAATAACTGGTAAAGTTTATACGATTACTATCAATTTAAAGTACTTCCCAACATATTTCGTTTGGCTTCATGACTGCAATAAAACCCCTCATAAACTCGGCTTTCGCTGAGACGTATTAACCCACATTTATTTTTAATGCCACTTTTTAATACTTGATTTGTTACCAAAATTAATAAACTGTTTAATTAATGTGTTTCTAGAAACAACTTAATTATTAGGATATTTCTCTAAACTTTTTAGTTACAGGAACTAACTACGCCATTGAATTCTACATACAAAATTCTATTATAATCCATTTTTACCTTATTGATAATCATAAGTTATCAAATATTCGAGATACAGGGAAGCGTCAAAAATGACAAATCTTCAAAATCATATGTCAGAAACTGAGAGGGCTATGAAAATTTCGTTTGCGGCAACTGACCTGACCGTGCCACTAGACACTCAAATAAATTATATATTTGAGGCTACTAAAACATCATCATATCGGAAAAGCCCTTTCTGCTTTTAAAGATTATACAGGGTGTTGGAGATTGACCTTGTTCTTACAAACATTGTTGTGGATACCTCATTTTTGCCAGATGTTCAGAGACTTTCTTCATGGAAAAAATTGATTAATTCAACAGCTTGTTTTAAAATTTATACAGTTACTGCAGAAAAGAGTACCAAAAAACGATCGACTACTGTCATATTAAAATGCAGAAAAGTTATGAAGCCAAAAACGTTGAAAAAGAAAGTCGTCTGTATAATTTGTCACCCGTCCTAAAAGAGGGATTGATTTGTATTAAAGGAAGATTGGATTATTCACCAGATTTGGACATACAAACTAAGCAACCAATCATTTTAGATAACAATCATTATTATAAAAGGTTGATTGTGAAGGAGTTTCATAAAAAGACAAAACACGGAGGAGTACAAATTGTCCTAAATGAAATTAGAAAAAATTTTGGATTATACAACCCAGAAGCACGGTGAAATCAGTTATCGGAAAATGTCTTTATTGTAGAATTAGAAAAGCAAAACCACGGATACCAGAAATGGCACAACTTCCAGCAGAGAGTCACCAAACCATTGAGACCATTATATTTTTGTGGAATAGATTATTTTGGCCCAATGAATATAAAAATTGGAAGAAGGAGAGAAAAAAGATATGGTGTATTATTCACCTGTTTAACAATTCGTGCAATACGCATTGAAATGGCTGAATCTTTAACTACAGACTCTGCCATTTTAGCTATACGAAGATTTATTGCAAGAAGAGGGCAGCCACACATCATATGGAGTGATAATGGTACAAACTTAACTTCAGCAAATAACGAATTAAAAAATGAGTTGAAAAATGTAGATAAAAATATTATTAAAGAAAAGTTATTAGCTATTCAGATTATTTGGAAATTTTTACCACCCGCCAGTCCTCATATGGGAGGCGCATGGGAACGTATGGTGAGAAGCGTCAAAGAAACTTTAAAAATTATATTAAAAGAACAGTGTCCCAAACCTAAAGTATTAGAAACGCTCTTGGTGGAAGCAGAAAATATCGTTAATAGCCGTCCATTAACTTATGTATCTTCAGACCCTAACGATCCAGAAAGTCTAACACCAAATCATTTTTTAATGGGATCGTCAAGTTCCACAAAACAACCTTTGTTGTTTCAAAATAAGCCGGACAATATAAGAAAACAGTGGAAGTATGGACAGCAGCTTGCGGAAAACTTACTTTTGGAAAAGATGCAATCGTTCTCGAGAAAAAGAATAATAAAGAAATAAATGGCATTTATTTGCATATGGCATGCCGATATCAGAGTTTGATAAAATAGCATTTTTCTAATTTTGACATATAAAGTGACACTTTTTAAAACTGATTGACATTATGAAATGTCTTACTTTTTGTAACTAGTTGCATAAAGTAAAATTTTATGCAATTGGTGACGAAAAATGTATTTCAAAATTAGTGACAAAAAGAATTATTCTATTTATTAAACTGTTATAATACAAGTTAAAAACATAAATTATAAATTAATTAATTATTATAAATATTTATATTATAATAGACTTTTTTACAAAATGTCAAACTGACAACTAACATGAAGTAACAGCAACAATAGCTATTTATGCCATCAGTTATATGTCAAAATTAGAAAAACTAAATTTATGTTTTCCAAATTTTTATCAATTATATTAAATTTTATTTTTTTATTACTTTCTTCAAAATTAGAAAAAATCTTGTATGCAATACGTTACGAAATGAAATTTTGTGTAACTTGTGAGTTTTTGCGAAACTCACTTCGTTCGTTCCGCAAAAATCTCACGCGTTACACAAAATTAGGCATTTCGTAACTGATGGCATAAATAGCTATTATCTCCTAAACAAAGCCGAAATGAAAAAATTATGATTTGCCGATAAAACGCTTACATAACAGTGTTATCAAAAGAGAAAACGGCAGTGGCGTACATATTTTTTGTTCCTGTTAAGAATTGTAATACCCTGTATCTCAAAAATGAAGGGCTTGCGGACCCATGCTTATATGAACTTTTCACCCTATAAATAACTAAGGAATCGTCTTGTAAAATATCAGACACTTGTTAAATAACACCCTGTATAATACAATACCAGAATCTCTGAGAGAAATTTCTGAAGTAAAAAAGTTAAGTGGTATCTTTGCTCTAATTTCTTTACGACATACGTGAATACCATAACATTTACATAGCCATATATTTAATAAATAAATAAGCAAATTCAATGTTAAGAGAATTTCCTACACACAACATATGATATTCTTCAATGCGGAAAGATATTATACAGATACAGGTACCGGTAAGCTTTACCATGATAACTCCAGAAATTTGAGTCAAACTGTCTAAACCGCAAGCAAGTTCCGATTACGGATTTCTCAGCAAGGAAGCAAGCTGCTAAAATGACAGACCCGTCAATTCGTACTGACATTTCCCGGCGAATACAAATTTAATAAGCAAATTCGGTTTTAAGACAAATCTTAAACACAACTTGTGGTTCCCTGAAACCGTACAAAATAATGTATTCCTTTAATCCTGTTCAGGATAGGTTAGGGACCTTCCCCTCCCTTAATCTACAAATAACCATCTTAATAAACAAGATACTTACTTGCTACTTCGCACAAATATTGTCTATGATCACAGCCAAACAAGGGTTCGGGTAATTCTCTGAAAAACCGTTTCAGTGCAGTTCCCACCTCGTACTCAGTACAATTGTTTCTGGTAAGTTGAACGGCGAAAGCGTCTTTCCTGAACCTGGAAAGCAGCTCGGCAATGGAAGACACGGTGCCGGCTTTCCTGTAAATACCTTCGGACATACTGCCTGAAATGGATTATTTATTATTGGCTTGACAGGAAACTTCGTTATTGATGAAAGTTGCGGCATAAAGTCTGTGCGTTTTAAGAAGTCCGATATCGGATTAAATCACCAAGGGATGTTATCGCTTTTAAAACAGTAAGTCGGTTAAGTTACAATATCTTCGCACCTTCGCTATACTTGATCACACCGAACATCCCACTGGTTTACTGTATTCTATTACTGGGCGAAATCAGAGGTTTCAAAACAAAATTATCTTAGAATTACGCGTTGAGCATAAATAATAATTAAATAGATAATTAAATTATTTTGCTATTATTATAGTTAAATCTATACAGGGTGATTCAAAAGTACTTCGACAAACTTTGGGAGGTAATTGCCGGCAATATTTCAAGATGAAAAGTTCTTATAAACAGTGGTCCCTGGCGACTTCGTTACGGAGATACAGGGTGTTGAAATGTTAGAAGGAATGGTAATAATTTTTAAATAACTCCTTAACGAGTAATTTTTTTTTTATGAAATTTGGTGAATTAAATAAGCATCTCAGGACACTTATTTTCAAAGTAAAACACATTCGTAAATTTAACCAGTGGCGTCGGTACAAAATGTGGCTATCATATTTTTTGTGAAAACTATGCCTAACCTAACCACACCACTGACTTATTTGATTTTAACTTTTTTTTTATGAATCCCCCATTCAATTACAACAAAAAAGTTCACGTGTGTTATTTTGCTACGAGGGCCAGTTTAATGTCAAATGATTATTTTATTTGACTATACACAAATATTAAAAAATATGTTTTAAATTCAAAGATTTATTATGTAAGGGGTAAGGTATAACATTTAATTTAATTATAATTAAATAAGTGCGTTGCAAAAATTAAATGATTTTTAAATAAATTGTTCAAAATGTCCACCTTCAGCCAAGATGCAGGCATCTAATCTCCTTTGCATGGAATCTCGTACGCGTGCTAAGATATCTGGTCTGTTTCTTATTGCCTCAAAACCATCGATTATTCGGTTTCTTAGCACTTCTGCATTTTCGACTGGCGTCTTGTAAACGATTGACTTCAAATGTCCCCACAAATAAAAATCAAGAGGATTTAAATCTGGGGACCTTGGTGGCCACGGTTGATTTCCTTCCTCAACTCCCCTACCTATCCATCGATTTGGATAAATTTGATTAAGATGGGTCCTGGCCACTATGCTGAAATGGGCGGGAGCTCCGTCATGCATAAACCATATACGTCTTCGAGTTTCTAAGGGCACATCATCCAGTAAGGGAGGAAGTTCATTTTCCAAAAAATGTCGGTACGTCTCGCCATTAAGCCGAAGTGGAAGAAAAAAAGGTCCTATTAAGTAATCGCCAACTATTCCCCCCCCCCCCCCACACGTTTAATGAAAATTGGTATTGAAAATTTCGTTCACTAACGGCGTGGGGATTTTCCAAAGACCAGATATGGTTATTGTGAAAGTTTGTAATCGCACTTTGAGAAAAATTTGCCTCGTCCGTAAAAAGTACATAATTTAAAAATTGGGGATTTTCAGCAAATTTTTCCAAAAACCACTGACACAAATTAATGCGCTGAGGAAAGTCCCTGGGTAAAAGAGCTTGTACCCTTTGAATATGGTACGGATACAACTGCTCATCGTGCAGAATTCTCCAAACTGTGGCTTGGGTGGAATTGAGAGCATCAGCAATTATTCGAGTGCTTGTATCTGGATTTTCTACTACAGCATTTAAAACAGCTTCTTCTAATTCTGGAGTTCGGGCTGTTCGCGGTCTTCCAGGAATGTCACGTGACCTCGCAAAACTCCCTGTTTCAGCTAAACGTCGGTGTAGATTTGAAAATGTTTCAGCAGCAGGCAGTACTCTGTTAGGATATCGCTCTTGATAGATTCGTCTAGCTGCTCGTGCATTTCCATCGGCAAGGCCATATACAAAATGCATGTCAGCTAAATGCGCATTATTTCTTAAGTAATCCATACCTTTTAAACAATACTATTAATATTCAATGAAAATGACAAAACTGAGAAATAAACCACATAAGCAACTAACTGTCAAATATGTTTTAATTCACGACAAATGCATTTCCAAAGCCGCCTTATCAAAATACAAAATATCAAAAAAGTATTTCCAAAGCCGCCTTGTCAAAATAGAAAATATTAGAAAATAACATACTATTCATACTAATAAATAAATATGCATGTCACTGAGAACATGTTATACTTAAATAGGCATCCTCAGATGCCTTCCTTTGGCATATACCTACATATTTGTTTATTGTAAGTATGTATAGATCTTAGTTAATATACTTAAATTAATATTTGAGTGTTTGATCAATTATTTAAAACATATTTTTTAATATTTGTGTATAGTCAAATAAAATAATCATTTGACATTAAACTGGCCCTCGTAGCAAAATAACACACGTGAACTTTTTTGTTGTAATTGAATGGGGGATTCATAAAAAAAAAGTTAAAATCAAATAAGTCAGTGGTGTGGTTAGGTTAGGCATAGTTTCCACAAAAAATATGATATCCACATTTTGTACCGACGCCACTGGTTAAATTTACGAATGTGTTTTACTTTGAAAATAAGTGTCCTGAGATGCTTATTTAATTCACCAAATTTCATAAAAAAAAAAATTACTCGTTAAGGAGTTATTTAAAAATTATTACCATTCCTTCTAACATTTCAACACCCTGTATCTCCGTAACGAAGTCGCCAGGGACCACTGTTTATAAGAACTTTTCATCTTGAAATATTGCCGGCAATTACCTCCCGAAGTTTGTCGAAGTACTTTTGAATCACCCTGTATAATAATCGCTATTTTCCAAGAACCAATTAAAATTTGCTCAAGTGCGGGATGGTTAAACATGTTAAAGATTTTGTCAGGTATATACTTTTCCGATAATGACATTATTTTGGGATTATTATAATTAAATCTTCATAATAATTACTATTTTCCAAGAAATAATTAAAATTTGCTGAAGTGCGGGATGGTAAGTTCTACTTTATTTTAAATAAGTAGTTGTGCTTTTCACTTTTAGTTTGTTTCTCATTGTGTGTGAATTAAAATCAGTTATTAAGCAAAGTTATGGAAAATGTTCAGCAAGGTGGCACATCGCCTAGAAGGCATTTATCTCCAGGTGAACGCCGTTTGGTATTACAAGTGGAACGTTATTTTACTTTAGAAAAAGATAACTCGGGCCCGTTAGAGTCTGTTTTGGCAGTGCAAAAACGAACGGACATCAAGTTTTGAGATTGCCGCCCTACCATTGTCATTACAACGCAATTGAATTGGTATGGAGTATTAGCAAGAACTATTATGACAAACATGCCTGTAAAAATATCGGTAAGCCTAGCGTTATAAAGTTATGGGAGGAGGCGCTTAGCCAAGCGGGCAAAGAAGAATGGCGGAAATGCATTGAACACACAGAAAAAATTATTTTTGAATCTTATGAGACAGAACAGGTTATAGACGAAGTAAGACCGTTAATTATTACGAATGATGATGATGATGACGATGATGTTGATTCTGATGAGTCTGAAAGCATGGGTGAAATTTCAAATGCAGAGGAAGACTACTTTTAGTAGTACCTATCTACAAGTAGGTACGTTCTGTCGCAAGACTACAAAATCGGTTCTTTTTAGAACCAAAACTTTATAAAAAAGAATTCGTAAAACTAATTTGTCTGAATACTACAAAAGCTAAAAAATTATTATTTTTCTTTACCTAAACTAATTTTTTATTTACTTTAAATTATTTTTTTTAGAAAATGTAATTCATCAACATCCAAAATTACCTTCAATATAATTTATTGTTTGAGAGCCACCGACATAATGCTCAAGAGGTTTTATGGCTTAGCGGACTTCTTAAAACGCACAGACTTTAACAGTAAATCAGTCTTGCCAAAGCACGAATTTATTGAGGTTATGTGGAGACTGTTCAAAATAACAAAGTGTAATGGAGCAAACTTAATAAACAAAATTTTAAGTCTTTAAAACAAGACAATAAGCAGTGGCGGCTGGTGCATAAGAAATTTGAAAAATAATAATAATTACATAATCTACAAAAATATTTCATTTCAATTGTATTAATCCTTGCTCGGATTGTTTTGTCAGCTCTAGACTCGTGTGTGTGTGTGTGGCAGACTGTACATACCGCGGCGATCGCCTAAGTAAAGTCGACCAATGGAATATCGTACCGACACTACCGATTTTCCCTGTCGCTAAATTATTTTTGATCTGGGCAACACGATCGGGGTCGGTGAGCTCCTTCGAACACCCGCGCGGCACTCTGCTTCCCCCGTAACGGTCTAAAATAAAGCCGTGATTGTCGTGATTTAACTGGAGAGGTCGCTGCATGTAGTCCAGCGCAGTGCGGTTCGCGGGATACGGTATTGAATAGTATCGAACGAATTTTTATACGGCGAGTTGAACTTAAAAACAATAATTATTGAGTGCGGGGGTGGTTTTTGTGTATTGCTGTGACACTTATTAACTGTGGAGTGTACTAAAGTCTGTGCGTTTTAAGAAGTCCGCTAAGCCATAAAACCTCTTGAGCATTATGTCGGTGGCTCTCAAACAATAAATTATATTGAAGGTAATTTTGGATGTTGATGAATTACATTTTCTAAATAAAATAATTTAAAGTAAATAAAAAATTAGTTTAGGTAAAGAAAAATAATAATTTTTTAGCTTTTGTAGTATTCAGACAAATTAGTTTTACGAATTCTTTTTTATAAAGTTTTGGTTCTAAAAAGAACCGATTTTGTAGTCTTGCGACAGAACGTCCCTACTTGTAGATAGGTACTACTAAAAGTAGTCTTCCTCTGCATTTGAAATTTCACCCATGCTTTCAGACTCATCAGAATCAACATCATCGTCATCACAACTACTTATTTAAAATAAAGTAGAACATACCATCCCGCACTTCAGCAAATTTTAATTATTTCTTGGAAAATAGTAATTATTATGAAGATTTAATTATAATAATCCCAAAATAATGTCATTATCGGAAAAGTATATACCTGACAAAATCTTTAACATATTTAACCATCCCGCACTTGAGCAAATTTTAATTGGTTCTTGGAAAATAGCGATTATTATATAGATTTAACTATAATAATAGCAAAATAATTTAATTATCTATTTAATTATTATTTATGCTCAACGCGTAATTCTAAGATAATTTTGTTTTGAAACCTCTGATTTCGCCCAGTAAAAGAATACAGTAAACCAGTGGGATGTTCGGTGTGATCAAGTATAGAGAAGGTGCGAAGATATTGTAACTTAACCGACTTACTGTTTTAAAAGCGATAACATCCCTTGGTGATTTAATCCGATATCGGACTTCTTAAAACGCACAGACTTTATGGAAGTGGTCTTCAATTTAATTAATGTGAAGAAATTTTTTAAATAATTATACGAAGAGATAGAATTAAAAGCAAAAGGTAGACCATTACCAGATATTATTACCTATTGAAAAATCTAGTATAAGTAGAGGAAAAAGCTATACACGTAAATTAGATAGAGACATTTATTTAAAAAATGAATGGATTTGTGGATGTAACAACAAAAATGCTTTATACTGTTTTTCCTGCTTACTTTTTTGGGACGATAATGCCTCTTTCCTTCCTATTGAAAAAAAGTTTATCTCCGAAATAGACAATTTTGATGACAAAGTGATTACAAGACTTGCGAACCGAAAAGAACGTAGGATAGATTTAATTTATAAAAAATAGGTAAGTTTAGTATTTTTTTTAAAAATATGTTAATATTTTTATCTAGGTATTATTAATTTTCCTACTTGAAAAGCAAGATTCGTCAACAAAAAAGAGCGTGGCCTCCAAAAATTTTTGCCACCCACTGAAACTTACGTATGAAAAACAATTAGTTGTGGACAAGCGTGGTCGCCCTATGCCCGATTTAAATATTAAAACTGCGGGTAAAAGTCGTGGCAAAAATAATATAAAATTTTACTAAATGGGCGTGGTCCAAACAAATTTTTTTGCTGCCGCGTTATTTTTTTTATCTATGCAGCACACCTACTAATAGAGTTCACGAGCCGCCACTGACAATAAGGCTAAAAATCCTTAAAAATGAAAGATTGGGTTGACAGCCACTGTACTTACATACCATGCGCATAAATGAAGTTAATGCACTTCTCCACTACGACGGGGATGTCATTCCTGGTCAGCTGTTGCTGATCCAGGTTAGCGCCGTTGTTGTGTGCCTCCAATTTTACTATGTGGCACCAAACCTGAGAATATAATTTTTTGATATATTTGGGCATAAATGCTCAGCAAGACAAAATCTAATAATAATATATCGGGTGATGCATGGCTTTGTTGAACATGGGGAATCCCATGTGAATTTTAAGGTGGCTAAATATTGCCGCTCCTGTATATTTTAGAGAATAATTATTGTATTATAATTTTTTGAAGAGGCCGATACAATAAACCCATGTGCCAAGTTTGAATAAATTTTAACAAGCCAATCCTAACTTATTCAATTAAATGTGATGGCAAAAATACGCAATTTTCATAGTTTAGGTAATACAGCAAATAATTTCTATGACGCTATTGTCAAAAATTGACGTAAAGCTGGACATAACGAATAAAGATTATTTCACATTAAAACACATTTTCTTTTCACCAATTCGGCAATCACAATTCCAAAATAAAAGACACCATTATGTTTTTCTTACTAAGCTTTAATTTAACATAACATACCTAAGACTACAGATTTTCACAAAAACATTAATTAATTAAATGTTCAAACAACCCTCCATTAACAACCAAACAATATCCTAACCGATTATAAAATTAATTTATAACATTACCGATTTGATATTGAGAAATTCTGTCACTCTAACAAAATACAGTTTTTTAGCTGGAGCGCTATTCTGTACACAGCATCGACAGTCGTCGGTATCGGTATGTTACCGACAGCCATCGGTTGCGGGGCCGACGAGATCTAGACGACGCTATTCTGTTTGCCACTGTTACCGACTTTTGGAAATGCAACCGACAACTATCGGCTCGAGAGTGATGTCACTCGATTCGGTACGTTCAGCCAATGAGCGTTGAGGAGAGCCGTGGACGTCACCCTGACAACGTCACTGTGACACCGTCACCCGGTAAAAGTATACCCTATTGAACAAAATGCTCCAAAAAATTAAAAAAAAACTAATAAAATAAAAAATATAATTGAAATAAAATAAAAACTAAATAATAAACATATTTAGACATAAGTCTAAAATATAAACCAAAAAACAACTTTATTTAAACATCTATAAACAAGATGGCGATCATACAATATAAATGGACACATAACTCCCAAGAAAAGTAAAAATATGCGATTTTATGATAATATCTTATATGAAGCCACAATAATTAATCACTTTAGTTTCGTTCTCCACCTCTACCATATCTTCTGGCAATAAATCTGTCCTGTATTCGAACAGCCAATGCCCTAACCAAATGAGAATTGCAGCACGTGGCTACATCTCGTGGCAACCACACGTATCAACCCAACCAGGACAGCGAGAATCCATATAGGTTCAAACGCTGGCAAGGCGGCCCATCGCGGGCAAACTACGTTGGGTGTCGCTGGAAGCCAATGTATCGGTTCAGCCCACCGAAAGCCGAAAATTCAAAAAACACAAACTTATAATAAGTTCGTGCATAGAATTGTCCCTTATCCTTTCCGTCAGACCCAATCCTTGGACGCGTTTCGCCGTTTACGGCTCTTCAGCAAGGCTCCGGGTCTGACGAAAAGGTAAGGGACCTCAAAGTGTTTTCACACAGAAATGCAAATAACCAAATGAGAATTGCAGCACGTGGCTACATCTCGTGGCAACCACACGTATCAACCCAACCAGGAGTTTTTTTTGAGCCAATGCCCTACCCTAGCGACCCATTTCAACCTCCACATTGGTAGGATGAGCAGCAGAATGAGCTAATACTTTAATACTTCAGCCTCCTCCACTTCAATTTCGTGTATTCTATGTTATATCCATTGCATTGACAATTTTACCTGCTAGCCCCGGTTCATACATAAGTTTTCTCTAACTGGACAGGCATTTGAATTCCGCTTTCAGGCCCCCAAAAAGTCGTTCAATAATGGATCTTGCAGAACAAGGGTCATCATTGTACTGGGCACGGGGAGTTCCTGGTCGCTCATTCTTCAGGGGCGTCATGAGCCATGGCTCTATATAAGGGATATCCGTCATCTCCCATTCGCAAAGAGAAAATATTTTTTTATGAAAATTGAATTTACTAATAACTGGAAAACTATATAAAGTGTTTCTGTATACCAATCAACCATGTGTTCCGTTTTACACGGTCATAGTTGCGCTTCATGACACGTTTTGCTGCTGAGCTTGCCCATATAAAAGCATCATTTCTGGCTCCAGGGTATCTTGCATTGATTTTTAGTACTTTCAAATCAGGATCACGAATTTATCAAGACAACAAAGACGTCTAATATTAAATCATTGAAAAAATGATTAAATATTGTTAGAAACTTACAGCTTGACCATTGAGAATGTTTTGAAGCTAAAAGATGCACATAAGTGTAGTCTATGGCACCTACATTGCCCCTTCGAAAGGCTGAGGTGCTCTCAAAAATGTTTGTCGTGCAGCATGCCGTTGATCGGGGGTGATAGGAAACTGCACCCACCGACACAGGAATCTTTCATTGATAGCATTAGTCACATCTCTGACACATCTGCTAATAGTTGGCTGGCTCAGTGCCAGATCATATTGACCACCCAGCGCTGCCTGATCCTGTGGCATAAAATTTTAAAGCCGTAAGAACCTGTGGGCAAAAGAAAAATTCAGAATTTACACTATAAAACTTCCACTTAGAACACAAATTTGATGTTAAACTGAAATCCCAGTTTTTCGACGTTTCTCTAACATTGGCCCAGTTCCTCAACAACTTCGTCAACTTCCATTGCCAAATCAGGAAA
The DNA here is from genome assembly GCA_963920685.1 of Polydrusus tereticollis. Taxonomy (NCBI): domain Eukaryota; kingdom Metazoa; phylum Arthropoda; class Insecta; order Coleoptera; family Curculionidae; genus Polydrusus; species Polydrusus tereticollis. Next base: position 30,390,324 of record OY987336.1, read on the forward strand.
AAGCCGAAACAAATCAATGAACACATCATCATTCAACTCAACACAATCCTTGTGTTCCTCTCTCCATGCCCTTCTTTAGACCCTACGCTCCTACATTTCAGCTTGATACTGAAGGTACATCAAATCCACAGCCAGATAAGCAAGCTCAGCAGCTATTCTTCTTAAGAATTAATTAATTAATAAAAATAAGAATTATTATCGTATTAGAGCATAATTCAGAAGGATAGGGAGGTTTTGATACTACCACTTTGTCACATTTAACTTTTTCATAAATATATATGTTCTTATGAAATGATTCGAACATTTTTAAAAGCGGGAAATTCATTTGTTTGCGAAAGGTTTTTAAACAAAATGCAATAAATCATTTGAGAGGTTGATTAAAATACCTAACTTCCAATGTCGTTTCAAGAATTTAAAAAAAAGCAGTATATTGACACAGAAGCTTAAATACACACCCAATAATGCTTACCTCATAAAACACTAACACTGCAATCTAAAATCACTCTTTAAATATTCAAATTTACTTAAATAATCCGCAATTTTAACCAAAATAAAGCATTAACAAATAATGACAATTTCGACTAAATATCGGTAGAGTTCACCGTGGGTTTGACGAGGGCACGGTAGCGATACCGATCCTCGTCGACTCGAATTCGCGATATCGGTCGGGAACAGAGTACAGTGAAAGCTCCCTTTGCGGACAGCTCCTATAAGCGGACATATTCCAGATCCGGACAGTTTTGCTGGAACCAAATTTTTGGGGTATAAATTCCTATGTAAAACGAGCTCTCATAAACGGACGCTCCGTCGGACGGACACGGACAGCATAATTGTCACCGACAGGCTCGAAACGCTCTTAAGAGCGGACGCGAAGCTCCAACAACGGACGAAAATTACATACATAATATGTATAGAAATCACTCATTTCTTTCGACAGCCCTGGTGTTTTCCCGCAGTATGTACAGTATCTAGGTGATTCCCCTTCATGTAAATGCCCTGCGTTGCGGTTGTTATTTCATTAGTTTGTTATGCGTCTTTTATATGTAAGTGTCTTGGAAGGTGTATAGCAATGGCGCCAACAAAATTTTTTTTAACTTTAAGACAGAAAATGGAGGTAATTAACGTTGCAGAACAGGAACATTTAAGTGTTCGCAAATTGGGTGAAAGGTATGTGTTAGATTATAATTGGGTTTTATTAAAAACAAAATAAATTTTTATTTAAATTATTTTAGGTTTAATATAAGTAAAACCCAAGCAGCAGAAATTGTTCAACAAACGGAAAGCATTCGTAGACAATGGCAATCAAGTGATAATTTAGACCAAAAAACAAAAAATTAAAAGGCGACGCTGCGCAGATTGACAAGAATTGTTTAGAGTGGTTTGTTCGAGCTAGAAACCAACATATTCCAATATCGGGGCCGCTAATAAAAGCAAAGGCTAAAAAAATGGCTAACGACTTGAGATGTAATAAGTTCAGCGCATCCGATGGATGGTTACAACAAAGGAGAAGAAGGCATAACATTAGCTTTAAGTGCATCTCTGGTGAGTCAGCGGACGTTAATATGGTAGATGTGGACCAATTTTTACAAAAATTGCCGGCAATGCTATTGGGGTACAAACCTCAGGATATTTTTAATGCAGATGAAAGTGGATTGTATGTTAAGGCTTTACCAGACAAAACTTTAATATTTAAAGCTGAAAAGTGCGTAGGTGGCAAAATGGCAAAAGAAAGATTGACCATAATGTTTTGTACTAACATGATTGGAGAAAAAGAAAAGCTTTTGGTTATTGGAAAAGCTGCTCGACCACGGGCAATGAAAAATGTAGCCTTTAGTAGTTTGCTTGTTACCTGGAATTTCAATAAAAAGGCGTGGATGACAAGAATTATAATGACTGACTGGCTTTTGGACATGGACAGGAGAATGGGAATTCAAAAAGGTAAAATTTTGCTTTTTCTGGACAACGCTGGGTCACATCCTAGAGATCTAAATCTAAAAAACATAAAAATCATATTTTTACCTCCTAACACCACATCTGTTTGTCAGCCCTTGGATCAGGGCATAATTCAAAATTTTAAGTTTTTTTTATCGTGGTCTGATTTTAAAACATGTCCTTTTAAAAATGGATAACGCTTCCTCCGCCTCAGAACTATCAAAATCGATTAACGTTTTGGAAGCTATTTACTTTATTAAAAAGGCATGGGGCAAGGTAACTCTAAATACCATTTAAAACTGCTTCGGCAAAGCAGGATTTAAAAAAGCTGAAGCTGAAGGGGTGGACCTGACGGAATATGACGCAGAAGATGATATGCCATTGGCAACCCTAGCAGAGTATTAGAGAAACTTTACTGAAATTGATCAATCTAAAAGCCAACTGGATGATGACTTTGTTAATTTGGATCAAATGTTATCAGTTCAAGAGTCATTTAATAAAAATGACGGAACCGAAAATAATATAGCAGAGACAGTAGCAGAGGAAACTACTTTAGATATGCCAGAAGAGAGTGACAAAGAAGAAAATGAAGATGCTGGTCCAATTAACTCGTACGCAAGTGCCTTAGAGCTCGTTGAAAACCTAAAAAAGTTTTCGAAATTAGATTTTGTTGCATTCGAACATTTAAAAAATATTGAATCGCATTTTCAAAATTGTTTTTTGCAAGAAAAACTTAAAAAATTAAAGCAGTCAAAAATACTAGATTTTTAAAAAAAAAATAACCTTTTTTTGTACGTTTAAATGTTAAGTTAGGAGTCGTTTTATTTTGTAATCAACCTAAAGTTTTATGTATGTATGTGTTACTATTTATAAAACTAGTTGTATTATGTTCACATGTTTTCCAATATTTTTACATAAAAAAGTTACCTAGTATATTTTTTGTTTAATTACGATTTTTTAAAAAAAATTTATTTACCTTTCTTATATGCGGACACCTCCCATAAGCGGACAGAAATGTTGGAACCGTGAGTGTCCGCTTATAAGAGCTTTCACTGTATATAGAATACCGCACAGCATATATGTATTAGTACTATATGGCTATTACCCTGAAAATCTTGAAGCAACAACAGAGATAGCAGGTCCAGGGTCATTTCGACTTGTGCGCATGCGCCGTCAGGGTATTGCCAAATATGCTTTTATTTCTTTAGAATAGGGCAGAAGAGTGAGAAGAGTAGGGGAGGCGGTTGTCCCTTCTTGATTTAATGAGGGCCTGGACCGTCAGGTTGTTGAGGACAACCCCGTCTATCTTCCGGAAGCCTCTTTGATTACCGTGAAGCGGCAATCCAGCAAGCCTTCCGGCGATAATTTTATGAAGAAGCCTCGACAGCGCGCTCGAGATCGTGATTGGCCGTCAATTACCAATGGCTTTTGGATCACCCCCTTTCGGAATCAAGATCGTCCTATTTGTTTTTAAGGATCGAGGACATACTCCGAAGACCAGCATCGTGTTGAAGAGGACGCACAGTCTGGCAGGGCTCAGTCGCCGAAGGTGGCTGGGTTTTACCCCATCCGGGCCCATGGCATCCGACTTGATCCTCGCCAGAGCTGCCCGTACCTCTCCAACAGATACCGGTTCCTCTAAGGCCGGGTCGTACGGTTTTATGTCCCCGATGTCCTCTCTATCATCCTTGGAGGGAGCTCCGAAGATTCTCCGATACTCCTCTTCCGTCTCCTCAAGGGTGGGCCCATCGCCGAGTCCTTCATCCTTAGAAAATTAGAGCAATGATAGAATTACCAAAAATCTTGCTAAAGAATTGCAAAATAAGCATTAAGTCCGTACCTCCAAGTGTTTTCAAATTATTTGTTTCCATTTCTAAACTAAAACCCGTCAAATAACAATTTCATATGACTAGAGGGTGACAACGTGACAACGTCTCATTTTTGCTCGACATAACCTCGAAATCTTTAGCAAATGTTAATTTGGTTGACAGCTCGCTTCAGCGAGTAGATTTGTTATTATTAACGGCTTTTGTGTACTGTTTATCTTTACTTTTCTGCAAATTTTGATTGTGTGTGTGAACTGTGACCATTTTGTGACGATGCCGAGGCAAAACGGAATATTTTACATTATTTTAAACAGGCGTAGAAGCTTGAACAAAGATTTATCGTTCTACAGGTATGTACCCAGATCGAATGTTTCTTTCTATTAACTTACTTACGTTAATTTCGTGAGGGAACAATAACTAGGTAGTCCATTTCCTAAAGATTATAATTTCCTTTGCTGCTGTTGATATAATTAGGTACCTAGGTACCTATTTTTACCGAAAATTGCATGTACTCCAAAAAATCCTATTAAAACCTATTATTTTACCTGTTGAACTCTAAAAATGAATGTAAAATATCTAATAAAAGTTTTATTGATATATTTACCTGCGTTTTTTTTTCTTTTTTCAGTCGAAATACTGTACAAAATCCTAAACAAATCAAGAACTTTAATGTTTGTTTACAAATTTCTGTCCAGTTGTCAAAGTCAAATGTGATAACCTCATTTTTTTCCTGTTAAAACAAACGTCATCTCGCGCATGCGCACTGCGCGAAATGACCCTGGCGAAACAAGGAACCTCGGCTTCACTTCGTTTACATTGGTTAAATGGGCAAGGCGCCATATAGTACTAATACATATATGCCGCACAGTGCGACTTGCCGACAGCTGTCGATAACTGACACTTACCGATACCGACAGCTCTCGGAAAGGTGTACAGAATAGCGCTACTGGTCTAGATTTTCAAATTTTACATCATTATGAATAAAATTTGTTAAGTGACCCCACAGAGAGAAGTCCTTCGGCGAAAGGTCAGACGACCTGGCTGGCCAACGGATTAGATGCCGTTAGCCAATAATATTTCCGTTAAAAATAGTTTGCAAGTATTCCCTAACCATAAGAGAATTATGGGCAGGATAACCATCCATTTGATACCAGATCTCCTGATATTATAATAATAATAATAATAATAATAATAAACTTTATTCAATTATACATAGGGTATACATTGAAAAGGCAAGAGTGCAGCTAAACAGAGACTGCCTAGCTGATTTATACACTTATCCTTATTAGGTAGATAGATACGCTTTACAATAAAATATTTCAACTAATAGTACATTTCTTCTTCTCTAAATAGGTGAACATCAAAAAAAAAAAAATAAATAAATTTAATTTATATAATATATACAATACATATATAGAGACATGTATTATAGCCGTACATAATAGCAGCAGGTTAGCCGGTAAGGTGCTGTTTTAAACGCTTGGAAAAAGATTGAACAGAGCAGGACCGAAGCGGAGGGGGTAAGCCATTAAAAAGTTTAGCAAGGTCATACGCAAAAGATCGCTAAAATATTCCGGTTTGATGACGAGGGATAACTATTCCATTAAACCTCAAGTTTAAAGTATTTACATCGGTTCTAAACGTAATCCTCTTATATAAGTACTGAGGATATTTGAGTTTAACAATTTTGTGATACAGAGAGCCTCTATGAATATAGCGCCTTGTCTTCGCGAACTTTTTCTAGTGCGGGTTCAACTCGATTTTGTAGTAAGTCCAAATAGGTTACTGTTGTAAGGTTGCCTTTCATAAAAAATGGTCCAATAATGTAATGTCCTACAATTCCCGCCCAAACATTTATTTTTTGTGGATATTGCGTCCAAGTATGAACAAGACTATGTTCATTTTCTTGGCTCCAATACCGGCAATTTTGAACAATTGGTTCGTTGTTGAGGGTGAATGTGCATTCATCGGTAAAACAAATATTTCTCAAAAAATTCCTATTATTATTTGCTATTTCCATTACCTCAAAACAGAATACATTCTCCGTTCTTCATCACCTTGCCCTAGCTCTTGATGTTTTTGATACTTGTAAGGAAAGTATTTATGTTTTTTTAAAGTGCGCAACACTGTGGTTTGATGTTTTCCTACGGTTTGTCCAAGAATCCTCTTGCTAATCATTTTATTTTTCTCCATGTGCAGTAAAACATCCAGAACTCTATTATCCCTGTCTTCAGCTCTATTGACATTCTAAGTTGAGCATTTACAGTTATTGTGCTTTTGGACTTAAATTTGCTAATGATAGGTTTAATTAATGAAATGGAAGCGATATGCTTACCAGGGAATTGAACTGTAAACATTTCAGACACTGCTCTTAAACTATTTCCAGTATACCACTTGATAATAGTTACTTTTCCCTAATGGAATAGCTCATATTTAGCTATAATTAAAGCGCCTTCAATCGAAATGTTGTCACTGACTCTACTTGTCAATGACAAATAATAATTTGCTGGCGTTTGCTGTATTACCTAAATCAGGGGTCTCCAAACTTTCCAGCCTTAGGGCCATACTGATTACTCCAGTAAGTTCCAAGGGCCAACACCGTTTTAATTTTCCTGCCATTATCTATAATTTCCAGACTAGTCGCCGAGTACGTGCCCTCAACGAGCATACGCTTGCTAAATTCGTTAGTTCAATCACTATTGTGTTGTACTGTATTGTTACGACCGCGACACTCGACGACATCTGGTGGTTACACGCGGAAATAGGTAGTGTACCCTCTATTCATCGCTAACACATCCAGTCTCACCTAGGGAACGCGAAGGAAGCGAGTCTGTGTGTTGTGAAATAAAGTAGTGCGTCCTTAAAACGTGTTTGTGCGTGTTTAAAAGACATTTTCGTAACAGTACTTTGATTTGACTTGTTGTTTTTGTGTGCGATTTACTAGTATGAAATGAAATGAAATGAAATGAAAATGTTTTTATTTTAGCATAAATGCTATTATAAACAAATACAAATTTTTTATTAATACAATAATCGTATATAATGTAGAAAAATATAATATAATTTATGACATTTTAATATAATGCTCTTAGCCTAAAACTAAATTTAAAAATTAAAAGAAGAATATTTAAAAAGATTCAAAAGAAGAATTTTTAAAAAGAAGGAAAGTTCAACAGGTTGCTAACATGAAATGGTTCTTTACACCACGCATAAACGTTCTCACATTGGGCGAGTTTTTGATGTCCGCCGGCAGAGCATTGAAAAGTCTTAAGCCATCACTGAAGAGGCTTTTTTGCATGTGTGTTGTTCTAGCAAACCGAATATCAAAATTGTCTTTAGATCTGATGTCATGCGAGTGTCGAAGGGACCTAGGAATTAAGTACTCTTTTAAATATGAGGGCAATAATTCATGCTGTATCTTGAAGATAAATAAAAGATTTGACACTTCAATGCTCTCCGAAACCGACAGCCATCCAAGTGACTTAAGCATTAGTCTAACCGGGGTGTACAAGACAGAATACTTCTCATAGCTTTGTTTTGTAACACTTGTAATCTTTGTACATCAATATTTCTGCACGATATTAGCAGCGAGTTGCAAAAGTTAAAATGAGGGTACACTATAGTATTAAAGATAAGAAGTCGAGACCAATGACTGAGATAATGAGAGACTCTTCTAAAGAAACCAATTTTTTTCCCTATCTTTTTACAAATATAGTCAATATGTTGCGAAAAATCTAATTGTGAATCCAGAACCACTCCTAGATATTTTATTTCAGTTGTGTATTCAATGGGCATGTTGTCAATATTAAGAACATTGTTACATTCAAGAAATAATTTGCAGTTTTGTTTACTGCCAAAAACCATATATTTTGTTTTATTTACATTTAATTTTAATTTGTTGACACATAGCCAATTAAATAATAGACTCAATTCTGAGTTCATTACCTCAACAAGCTGTCCAAAATTGCTCCCAGACACCGACACTAAAGTGTCATCAGCAAAAAGGCTTACAAAAGAATTCTTTAAGACTTTGTCAATATCGTTAATATACAGAACAAACAATAGTGGCCCAAGTACACTACCCTGAGGCACACCTATACCACTAGTAATCTTTTGGGAGATAGCACCATTAATTTTCGTCACATGGAAACGATCACTGAGGTAGTCACGAAACCACTGAAGCGCGCCACTGTTGACACCACATAGCTGCAATTTGCTAATAAGTCGTCCCCTGTCTATGGTCTCAAAAGCCCTCTGTAAGTCTATGAATACACTCAGTATCACATTTCCATTATGGATATCAGCACGCCACTTGGAACATACATATTGCAAGGCTGATTCGCAGGAGTGATTCTCGCGAAATCCCGACTGCCCCTTGAAAATTATACCATTTTTTTCCAAAAACTTTCGTAACTGATTGCACACAATGACCTCCATTATTTTATCTATCACTGACAACAGATTTATTGGTCGATATTCCGCTGGCCTTCTAGGTACAGTTACCTTCGGTACAGGTACAATAACACTTGTTTTAATAGCTCTCGGGATTCTCCCTGTTGTAAGTGATGTATTTATGAGGCACAGCAAAGGATATCCAATTACGCAAAAGGTAGTTTTTAAAAATTTTACGTCGCAAACATCATCTGACGTTGACTTATTTTTTAATTTCATAACAATGTTTTTTAACTCAGTAATATTTAACGTCTGGAAATTTTCAAGCTTCTCGGGGATCTCCACATTTGCCTCTTCAAAGTTGGGTATTACCTGTGGTATACCTGCAGCGATGTCAATTATACTTTTTGAATAAAAATTATTGAAGTTTTCTTCTATATTACCGGTTCTCTCTTCAAATTCAAGATTGTCATAATTTGATGTGTTGTTGTTTTTGTTACCAATCAGATCCTTCAGTGTTCTCCACATCTTCTTGCTGTTACCCTTACACTGGTCGATATTTCTCTCATAATATCTCGACTTCTCTGTTCGTATTACTCTTACGCATTTATTTCTCTGTAACTTGTATATATTCCAATCTGCACGCAATTTGGTAAGCTTGAATTTTTTATATGCATTGTCACGTGTTCTACGTGCCTGTGCGACCGCCGGGCTCATCCAGGGAGCTCTGCTTAGTTTAACTCTTGTGAGGGGGGCTACACGATTTACAGCTTCTGTTATATTCCCTATGAGATCATCGTACAGAACATCAACGTCAGTCGAGTTATAATTCCAGTGCATACCGAACAGCTCCAAAACAATCCGGTCCATATTGCCAGCGTTTAATTTTCGTTTAAATCTAATTTCAGATTGTTTTTCCAGAGGAAGAGTCTCTAAATAGCAACCAATTACCATGTGATCAGACATCTGAGGAAAATCCCTAGGCACTTCCGACAACTCATAATCATTTGAGAATATTAAATCAATTAGCGAAGCGGATATATTGGTCACTCTTGTGCACTCACTAACAATTTGAGTAAAACCTGCATCAGTTGCAATCTTCATAAGTCTGTTCTTATTTGGGTTGTCACTCTCGAAATGGACATTAAAATCTCCCATTAGTACAGTTCGATTTCCATGAACAAACTCCTCCTCAAAGGTCTCCTCCAAGAATGTGACGAACAAGTCCAGGTTGCCATTTGGTGATCTGTACAATGAGCCAACTACAATATTATCAGATCCAACTTTAGCTTTAATAAACAAAGCCCAGTGATTGCCCGGTATAGCGACACTTTTAATGACTGAGGATGAAACGTAACTTTTTATATAAATGATGACACCACCACCAGTATGGAAAAGAAGCGAAAAATAGACAGTGAATGCAGAACATTCAAAGATCAATGGAACTTTCAATATTTCGTAATTGAGTCCAGTAAGAAGGCGCAATGTTTGATTTGCAATGAAACCATAGCCGTTCTCAAAGAATATAACGTCATTATGAAGTGAAACATTTTAAAAATTACTCAAAATATACTGGAAGTTTGCGGACAGAAAAATTTGAAGCTTTGACGCGCGGATTGAAATCGCAGCAACTTTGTTTACGAAACTCAATACTAAACAAGGGGCTGCAACTCGTGGCAGCTTTCGTGTGGCTCTTGAAATCGCAAAACGTGGGAAACTATTCACCGATGGAGAAATGATCAAAGAATGCGTAAATTGCAGTACCCAAAGAAATGTGCTCTGAAAAGGTAAATTTATTTAAATCTGTCAGTTTGTCAGCAAACACCGCGGCTCGGAGGGTAGAAGCCATCGCAGAAAATATATCAACTCAACTGTCTGACAAAAATGGACATCTTGAGTGGTTTTGTCTGGCCTTGTACAATCAATCTGTTATGGAAAAGCGGGTTTACGGGAAAAAAATACCATAAGCGATTTTATTTCATAAATGGTTAGGGGGCATGTGATTAGCTTAAAACCAAATTGTCCCCCCCCCCCCCCTTGGGCGCTTGTGGGAAACCCAAAAAGAATTTTGACTTGATATTCCGCAAAAACGGTAAGTCGCAGAGAAATATTTTGTAAACAAATATTGTAGAAAACAATATTCTCCACAATTTATCTCATGGAGTCACTGCGCTGCGACTAAAAGAGCAGAAAGCAGAGGGCGCCAAAGTCGCCAAAAATCACTTTTTCCTTATTTTCGAAGCGAAAAATATTTTTTTGCTCAATCGAATAAATACAAAAGTTGTAGAGCCCAAAAAATCCTATAAATTGAGTCAGCGCTTTTTTTTTACAATGCACGGTTACGGAGATATAGCGCCTGGAAGTACCAACCGAATGCAGCATCATTTGTTTTATGTCCTGTGATCGTAGCATTCTATTGTTACAGATCCTTACGTCTAATATGACCACTACGCCACAACTAAAAATGCTTTATAGGAGAAAGGAAACTCGAAGTCTTTCTCCACAAGTTTATTATAGTTATAGAATAGAATAATCAATATACCTACATTAAGGCGAATTGACAAAACGGTTCCACCCTGTGAATCATCGACTATGGGCGATTTATTTACTTAGCTTCAAATCAACCTCAACAGTGAACAGAAATTATTGATAGGAAATTGATAGGAAAGTGTAAATTTAAAAAAATGTTAAATGCCCTTGATATTTTAAAACAATTAGGGGATATATCTTGATATGGAGTAATAAGAACTCGTAGAATGGAGTAATATTTTCAAATCGACGTTAGAATACCAGTATAATGGCCTTATACAAGTATGGTTAATAACTAATTCTAATTGTGTTACGAGATTACAATATTACCATTAACATTTTGAATGTTATCACATATGCTGTTTTTGCAATTTTATTACTCTAGTACAATAGTACTATATTTGTATAAATGTACTAAATTGATTTCATGACCATACATTATCAGTAATATTTTGATTAAAGTTTGTTGATATTTTTAAAGCGATTTGGTAAAACAATACAATAATCAGTAAAAAATCAAACAATAAATGACAGCCGGATAATAATTAATATTCGGCTGGAGCAAATATCAACATAATATTATTATATTTTTAATACTAAAAAAAAATGCATTACATGTTTCTAAAATATACTGGATGTTCTGCTTAAAGTTACCCAAGGTTGCATGTTAAACTAATTTGCCATATTCATTTGGTTTATTTTGTAACAGTTTCCTGTGATTAGTGTGCCAGATAAGGGTCAAAATTAATAGAATGCTAAGACGCTGCATTCCGTTGATACTTCCAGGCGCTATATCTCCGTAATCTGCATTGTAAATTCGAGACGTAAAATGCATCATCAACATTATTTCTTATAAACGCCCTTAATACGGTTCTGCCCTTTGGTGTTTATAGTGAGAACATATCAGATCTCAATTATAGTGTCACAATTGATATTGATATGACTTAATACCGATTTAAAATAATTAAAAATGTTTTTTAATAAAGTTTGAAAATTAATTAATACGAGTCCATAACGATCCAAATTCCAACAATTTTACTAAACTTTAATTCTAAGAAACTGCTCCAGAAACTTAAAAATACAGTTATACAAACAACTAATCCAAGGGCTGGAAATGGCCACCATTATTTTGTAAGCACTTTTGCGCTTTGTAAATAACCTTTCTTTGAATTCTTCGTAATGTTGTAGCTGTAATTTTGTTACAAGCCTGTTGAATTCTTTTAAATCACGAGGTGTGTTATGGTACACCTGATCATTGATCAAACCCCATATGGAAAAATCGATGGGGGTTAAATCTGGTGAGCGCGCTGGCCAGTTTATGGGTCCGTTGTTGCCAATCCAATGTTCGGGTTTAAAGTTGTTTTAAAACCTTGTACAACGGCGGGCTCGATGTGCTGGCGCGCCATCCTGTTGAAAGTACAGGAAATTTCTTATTACGTCGAGAGGAAGGTCGCCTAAAAGATCTTGAAAAGTGCCTGTTAAGAAATTAAGATACATTGCGCCATTCAAATGTTCGTCAAAAAAGAAGGGACCCACTAAGTTTTGTACCTAGTACCCCCAGCCATACATTTATGCCGAATCATTCCTGAAAAGCAGTCTCGCGGTAGAAATGCTCATTCCGTTGGGTCCAGTGGTAATGAATATTTCGATTGAACCACCCGTTGTTGCAAAATCTGCTTTCGTCGGACCACAATATTTTCTTGCAGATATCAGGATCTTCTCTTCGCCGTCTCAAAATCCATCGGCAAAAAATACGTCTCCCTAGATGATCAGCCGGTCTTAAGTGCTGCGCTTTTCGACAGCGATAGTGCCTAAATTTGTTTAGACGTAATATTTTTTTAGTTGACATTTTTGTGACACCGGTTTCTTTTTCTACTTCCCTTAGTGAAACCTCTTCATTGTTAATATTTTGGTATTGCACGTACCCTAAAAAAACATTAATTGTATAAGTAAAATACCTAATACATTGATCTCGTTAGCGCCGCCTTCTATTGTGCTAGTCGCATTTCTTTTATTGGATCCATATTCTCGCAAATTTCCTTCTAGTCTTCAAAAAATCTTGGCGTTCGGAATTCTTCTTTCTGGATACAAATCCTGATACATTTGGATGGCATTGTTAGCGTTACGGAACGTTCTGATATAAACAACTAACATATCTGTCTTTTCTTCATTAGAAAACGGCCATTTTAATGCTGTTACAAATCGGCACAGTTTATAATAAATTGTCATAATATGTCAACAACTAGTTTCTTCAATTGTTTTCCAAGCCTGCTTCTGCATTTTTTTAAACTTTATTAAAAACAACATTTTCAATTATTTTAAATCCGTTTTAAGTCTTATCAATATCAATTGTTACACTATAATTAAGATCTAATATGTTCTCACTATAAACACCAAAGGGCAGAACCGTATTAAGGGCGTTTATAAAAAAAATGTTGATGATGCATTTTACGTCTCGAATCATTAGAAAATATACTTGTGTCTATACCGTTGAATTGCAAATTGGTTGCTCTTTCGAGATATGAAAAAAAAAATCGCGGTCCGTATTTAAAATAACTGAGTTGGTAGCAATATCTTAAACGTCAAACGTCATTTTAAGAAAACGTTAAGTGCGCTTGGTAGAGAATGGAAAACCATAACTTTTTTGTATTAAACAATTTTTGATAAAATCAGTGGTATTCGAGGTATTTGGAGAAAAAAATTTGAGGAATTTTTACATTTCCTTTAATATCTCTAGAACTAAAAACTATTTGGCAACGCTGTAAGCACATTATAAATGACCACTAAAAAGGGCAACTTTTCTCTAATTTAAACGACCTCGTAACTCTTACCGTTTCGGATATAGCAATAGTGGCCCACCGTATTTTGGACACCCTGTATAATAAAAATGGATCATTCTTATTTTTTTGCAATTTTTTATAAAGTTTGTTTTTTGTCTTAATAGGGCACTAGTAATCCATTATTTTTTCTTTTTATTTTTTATTTTCATTTCATTATTTTGAATTTCTTTTATTAAATTATTAGAGAAGTCATTTATTTCAGAATAGAAATAGAAATTTTGTCCAATCTGTTTTTGCCATATTTTCTTTTAATTTGTAGTAATTAACATAATTTTTAATTTGAACAATAATTACGATCAAACGCTTACCTTCGTTTCCCTCGACGTCCACATCCTGAGATACAACGCCAAGTCCGGACAGTCCACCAGCATATTGGGACCTTTATCGTTGGTTCTAGGATTGCCATCAGCCTCCCGCTCACCTAAAAGAATACACAAAACAATCGAATCTTGCACGGAAAATTTCTAAGGCTGCAAATGGTAGAAACGTTTCCTTACTTTGAAGTACTATGCACCGCGCCTTCCTCAAATCCATCGTCTTGACGGAATGACCGTCGATTGCATAGTGCAACTCTCTTTCGCTCAAGATTATCCAGGCACCCGCCCATTTTCCACTCACACCTGAAATAAAACCTTGTTAGAATTTAATTCGCTCTAATTAACAATAATTATTACCTTCTCTGACGTACGCCCATCCCATCCGAATAAAATTCGTCGTCAATCTGGACTTGAACCTCTGAGTCAACATCTCGACTATGCACTGCAACCATATCCTCCTCTCGCTGATATTCCGGGACCCGTATATGTGGCCACCCCTGCTTTTTCCCGTTATGTTCAATTCGAAACAGTGAAGATCGTCATTGTCGTATCTAAAAGGTAGCTTGGTTATAAAACACAAATGTACCAACAGTAACAGAGTGATTCACAAATTTGGTCCTTTGCATAAAAGCAGTAGAAATTAGTAGCGTAAAACCTCTGTTTGCGACCGTCCCTATAAAGTGATCACCTATGAATTCCCCATATTTAAAAATGGAAATCCCATTATTTTATAGGTACTTCTCTTTACCGACCCATCTATTAAACGGCCGCGGGCACTCATCATCGGAATTTTTAGTAAACATTAATGCTAAAAACACCCTCCATTAGGAGCAATAAAACCCGACCGGACAATTCGTAAGAAATATAGGTACATACACTAATTACTTTATTGCAACATATTTATTTTATATGTATTTATAGACATTGGTATTTGAAATTTTTATAAAGTGTGTGTATAAAGTCTGGAAACGGCTTAATAACATCACAATTTATTGGCCGATTTAAACCAAATTTGGTACAGTTGTGTAAGAGGATCTGACGCACCGAATGACGATATTGGCGTTGTTGCCAGCTTTTTCGTTTGTCTGGAATTCGAACAAATTTTATATTTTTAAATGTAACACCCTGTATATTTTTTCATTTATAGTTTTTTCTTTCAATTTGTTACACTTTTGGTATAACATACTTTGTTCCTAATATCAGTATTTTCGAAATAACGAGTACAAATTAGAAAAAATATATTTTTTATATTAAATGTTCAAACTGTTTTCCCTGTACAGCTTGACGTGTGCCAATTGAAAATAAAATTTTTCAATTGTGTTGTAAATCATTTCTGGCGTTATTAATTCAAATTCGTCTAAAATTCGACGCTGCAAATCGGCCAAATCTTGAGGTTTTGTACTATAAACTCTGTTCTTCAAGTGTCCCCATAAAAAGTAGTGGCTAGGCGACAAATCAGGGGATCTAGGTGGCCACTCGATTGTACCCCCTCTACCGATCCACCTACTCGAAAGTGTTGTTCAAAAATTCGCGCACGTTTCGACCAAAATGGGAAGGAGCTCCGTCCTGTTGGAAGAATATACTTGCATAATTTAGACCCATTACATTTTGTACAGTAGGCACTATTTGCGGTTCCAAGAGCTGAAGGTAAAGTTGTGATGTCAAATTTCCATCAATAAAAAATGGACCAATCTTGTGGTTACCCAGAAGCACAGCCCACACATTCAATTCTCCAGGGCGTTGTGTGTGGCCTTCTCTCATCCAGCGGGGATTTTCATTTGCCCAAAACCTACAGTTGTGTCTATTGACTTTACCATTTAACATAAATGTTGCTTCGTCCGAAAATGCTATAAATTTGAAAAACTGGTTATTTTGGTCAAACCTTGACATCATAATATCACAAAATTTAATTCTTCGCTCTTCTGATAACTCTTCAACTACATGTATTTTGAAAGGGGATTTGAAGCAGACGTCACTTACTTGAGAAATTATTCTTAATGAAGAAACAGGGGTTTCAACAACATGTTGTAAAATTTCTAAACTTTTCTCTTCTACTGCTGGTCGTCCTGATCGTCGCCTATCTCCAGTTTCCAGTTTCTTCGAACCGTCGGACAGTTTTTAGAACAGTTGTTTTTGAAATTAGATTTCGGTTTGGAAATGCGTCATTAAATAGATTTTTAACCTCTTCGTAAGACCTGACCCTATCGCCATATCCTCTCATCATAAGAATTGTAATTCTTTCACTTTCAGTTAAAGACATTTTTGCATGTAAAAATGACAGCTTTTATGACTTCACATCAAAACTGAACTGGTGTTTTATTTATTAATAAATAAAACACAATTTGCTGATATTTTCAAAAGACGTCGTTATTTCGAAAACTACTGATATCAGGAACAAAGTATGTTATACCAAAAGTGTAACAAATTTAAAGTAAAAACTATAAATGAAAAAATATACAGGGTGTTACATTTAAAAATATAAAATTCGTTCGAATTCCAGACAAACTAAAAAGCTGGCAACAAAGCCAATATCATCATTCGGTGCGTCAGATCCTCTTACACAACTGTACCAAATTTGGTTTAAATCGGCCGATAAATTGTGATGTTATTAAGCCGTTTCCAGATTTTATACACTATAGCTGACCTGTGCAAACAATGTTTATTGTATTGGCATGAAATAAATGATTTTGATTTTGACGCCATCTACGCGAATCACCCTGTATAGCAGTTACAAACAAACCTCAATACAGCCGGGGTCATGAACCCGCGGGTATTAGCAAAGCCCGGACAAGTACGGATAGATCAACAACTTTACCTGTACTTATACTTTGCGTCCTGCAGCAGCTGCACACTGAGAATATTGCACGACGGAAAGTGCTCCTTTAGGTGCAGGCAAGTGTTGTCCGAGTAGCAAAACAGGTCCGAGTTTTCCAGAACGCACCACCGTCCGCTGTACTCCCCGAATAAGTCTTCCACCGGGCCCCCTTGAACCTAAACATTAAAAGGCAAACATGAATAACGGCGCCAATGTCAGGCGATGCGGAAAATCACCTTATACAACATGCCCTTTTTGTTGATGAAATTTCTACCGCCCAAAACGGGTCGCTCCACCAAGCTCTCGTTGCTCTTGGGCACCTTAAAAACCTCAGGCGCCTTTTCCAGCACGTGCTGGGTCACCTGCTTTAACCAACTTTTTTTCGGCTCCATCGGAGGCCTAGAAAATATTTAAAATGAAAGAAATGCCTTCTCCCCCTTACCCCAACTTACCTAGAAGATGTCAAATGCGTGTCAGTAAACCAACTGGACCTAGACTTGACAACCACGTTCACCGGAGCCAGCACTTTGTCCTTTTTCCTCACAATGTCCCTCTGCTTCTCACTACGCTCCACAACAACCGTTTCGGGCTCCTTTTGCTCGTCCTCAGGAAGAGAGTCTACGCGCAACGGTGGAGTGGGGGGGTTCAGAAACTCTTCGCTTTCCGACTCGTTGCTGATGCTCCAATCGTCGAACGTGTACGCTTCGGAGATGTTGCCGTAGAGGTCGCCCTGGAGAAGCTCTTCCAGAAGGTTCATTTCGGAGAATTCCGTACTGGATTCTAGAACAAATATGTTAGTATCCACCTCTGGTGCTTGAATGTCAAGGGCTCACCATAACTAAGGGGATCGAACTGCATAATAACGCTCTTCGACGGTCGCTTCGCTGACTCATTCTTTCTGAACAAAAGCTCGTGGTTTTCGTATATGGAATTTTCATGACTCTCCGCCGAGAGGGAGCGGTTAAAATTGGCGTCGGGTTGTAAGCTGTCCGTCCTGTCAGGCTGCAGAATGTTGTCGTCGAGTGCCGATTCGATGTTCTCGTCATTTGTCTCTTCTGCGGTCGATTTGGGAAGCTTATCGGATGGATGACCAATGTTGTCATAGATGTTTTCCTGGAAGAGAGTTTGAACTTTCGGATGCTTGTTGATGTTTTTTGGTAAATATTAAAAATCTATAAATAGCGATATAAGCCTCTGGCACCTTACCTGCCCGCCTGCCGTCGACACAGAATCATAGAATGTCCAGGATGCAGATCGCGACAAGTCTACATTACTTGTCACAGTCCTCTCGGTACTGTCAATGCAACTCTCCGAGTCACTATTATAAGGGTAAGCGGGAAAGACGCTCTCATATTCTTCAGCCTTCTTTGTGTTTCGACCTAAACGAAAAATAAACTTTTTTTAACTGTTACTGTCCATCAATATACAGAGTGTTAGTGAATAAGTGCGACAAACTTCAGGGGGTGATTCTACATGAAAAAATAATGAGTTTGCTATATAACTTTTGTCCGGAAATGCTTTGATTTCCGAGATACAGAGTGTTAAAGTTTTTATTAAAAAGTGACCATTTATTTATTGCTCTGAAACCCATCGAGATATGCAAATAAAATTTGGTAGGTTTTAAGAGGTAGTTATTGCGCATTTTCTGACATGCCATTAAGAATTTTATGTTTATCATTGGCGCGCATAAGGGTAATAATCTCAATTTTTTAAAGAAAAAAATGATACGCCACTGAGATATATCAAACTAAAAACAATTTTTGAATTTCTCATTCAATTTGTGACAAAAAATCTCCCTTGCCTTTTTTTCGTATTGGGCGCCGTTTTTATGCAAAAAAATAAAACGTCTTAACGCGTATTTTTCATTTCTTTAATACATCATCTAGTAGGCTACTGTCAACATTCTGTTAAATACGAATATTTCAACGAAATGTCAAATTATTAGAGTTTCTTCATTTTTAAGCTTTTAGTTTGGTATAGCATTAATGTTAATAAGTAATTAATTTTTCTTTTATCGAAACGAATGGAAAATTATACAAATGCGGAATTGTCAGACATGCATTTTGTCTATGGTCGAAGTAATGGAAATGGTCGGCAAGCTCGACGATTGTATGCTGAGTTGTATCCAGGACGTAGAGTATCCCATCACACAATATTTGCTCGTCTGCACCAACGTTTGCGCGAAAATGGTACATTTAAGAAACAAACGGCTGACTGCGGACGCCCTCGAGAAGTACGAACTGTGCAACTAGAGGAAGCAGTTCTCGAGTTAATTGCGGAGTCACCTGAAACAAGTACTCGAAAAATTGCCAACATATTGAAAGCAACTTCACGTTTCACATTCAACGTGTGCAAGCTCTATACTACCTAGAGAATTTTTTCCGCGCCTAGTTTTTTGCCATTGGATTCTTCATCAAATCGCTCAAATTCCTAATTTTTTAAATGGCGTTTTGTTTACTGACGAGGCTAATTTTGGACGACAGTGTATACGAAATTTCCATAACAATCACTTATGGGCTGAGGAAAATCCACATGGAATCTGTGAAGCTTATTTTCAGTATCAGTTTTCAGTAAATGTATGGCTTGGGGTAATTGATGATCATTTAGTCGGTGCATATTTCCTCCCACAACGACTAACAGGCGACTCTTACCTTAATTTCCTACAGGAAGAGCTACCTGCTCTTTTAGAAGAAATCCCTCTACAGCTGAGACAACACTTCTGGTTCATGCATGATGGCGCACCAGCTCATCTTAGCATTAATGTACGTAATCACTTAGATACAGTATATCCAAATCGTTGGATAGGTAGGGGAGGTACGGAAAATTGGCCTGCTCGATCGCCGGATTTAAATTCTCTAGATTTTTGCATTTGGGGTTTTCTTAAGTCGTTAGTTTATTCCACTCCCGTCGAAAATGTTGAAGACCTGAGGAATCGAATTATAGCCGGCTGTGAGACAATAAGAAATACACCAGGAATATTTGCGCGAATACGACAATCAATGAGGCGAAGAGTTGAATCTTGTATCACGTCTGAGGGAGGTCATTTTCAACATTTGTTGTAGCTTTGCGCCTATTTATTTATTAGTGTTATTTTCTGTTATTGTTCTGGTTTAATGTTATTGTATTAGATAGTTTTTAATAATGTATTAAAGAAATGAAAAATACGCGTTAAGATGTTTTATTTTTTTGCATAAAAACGGCGCCCAATACGAAAAAAAGGCAAAAGAGATTTTTTGTCACAAATTGAATGAGAAATTCAAAAATTGTTTTTAGTTTGATATATCTCAGTGGCGTACCATTTTTTTCTTTAAAAAAATTGAGATTATTACCCTTATGCGCGCCAATGATAAACATAAAATTTTTAATTGCATGTCAGAAAATGCGCAATAACTACCTCTTAAAACCTACCAAATTTCATTTGCATATCTCGATGGGTTTCAGAGCATTAAATAAATCGTCACTTTTTAATAAAAACTTTAACACCCTTTATCTCGGAAATCAAAGCATTTGCGGACAAAAGTTATATAGCAAACTATCATTATTTTTTCATGTAGAATCACCCCCTGAAGTTTGTCGCACTTATTCACTAACACCCTGTATACAGGGTGTCCCACCGGGAACCGCTTCGATCTATCAGTTGATGCAAAATAAAAACCGATGCACGTCATTAATCAGCTGATAATGGTAAATCCGTAAGAAAACACGAGGAAATTAAATTTGGGCAAAAAGTATTAAAACTTTATGCCATTTTGAATTTACTACAAACTTAAAGTATTCTTCTTTGATACGAACCTACTTATAGCAAATATTTTGTTTATTTCTCTCTCTGTCCTTTTGGCCCTTGGGAGGGCATAGTGGCATTATGATGTAGCAGCTTCTACCGTTGCTCTCCAAGCTTCCCGGTCCTGAGCAACTTGTAGGGATTCATGTATTCCCAGTCCAACCAAAGGTTTCATCTGGTCTACCCATCTCGTTGGTGATCTTCCTCTGGGTCTCTTTCCGTTCATCCCCCCCAGAACAATCAGTCTTTCCAAATCATCAGTTCTTCGTAGAAGGTGACCAAAGTACTTCAGATACAGTCTGCTCACTCTAGAGGACAAACGTGTGCGTATTTCTAGTTCATTTAGAATGGATGCGTTGGTGCGATGTTCTGTCCAGGGTATTCGTAACATTCTCCTGTATGCCCACATTTCAAAAGAGTCGATTTTCTTTCTGTCAGCCATCTTAAGTGTCCATGTTTCGGAGGCATAAGTTGCAATCGGGAAAATGAGGCTGTTTAGTATTTTCAATTTTGTCCTCCTAGTCAGTGCGGTATCTTTCCATAATTTTGTAAGTTTGATGACTGAGCTCCTAGCTTTTGCTAGACGGCGTTTTATTTCGTCTTCGCATCCACCCTTGTTAGTAACTAGTGAACCCAAATAAATAAACTGTGTCACTACTTCATATCCTCCTATATTAAGGTCGTTTATTTGGCCTTTATTTTTTTTGACCTTTGTTTATTTAAGCTTGTAAAAATTAATATAATTTGAATTTTATTGGCCAATAGTTGGCAACACAACTGTAAACGGCGCGGTGGCGCCAGCTCGTTCGTTGGTTTGGTTTGACGTTTCATGCAAAACTAACCTCAATTCTTCGTGGTTCCGTGTTGCTGTGTGTCTATTTTTTAACAAAAACTCTAGATCTTTTCATAAATAGCATTAAAAAACTGTTCCATTAAGAGAAACAAAAGTGCGCATGTTGATTACGTTGCTTACTATTTGTGAAAAATGCCGAAGCATTTAAATAGTCAGTGCAAAGAGCTAACAGCTTCTCTACGAAGCTATTTTCAGGAAGAACTTAACAATAATGGCTTATTGTTACCCTTGACAGCAGTACAGAGAAGTAAATTTAACGAGTATGTTAAGGTCTAGATACTTTTTTTCTACTTTACTAATTTTTAGCGTGTAGCAGCTGCCCTAAATTTGAATATCTCCACTGTAAGAGCAATTTCAACAATGGTCAAGGAAAATAAATTATTAGAATCAACTTAAAACAAACGTTCTAATTCGAAGAGAGTTGTAAATGTGTGAAGATTGGATATAAGTTCTATCCGTGACATTATTTATGGAATGTACAAAACAAGTAAGTTGTATTATTTAAAAATTATAATATTTTATATTGGTTATTCATAAGTTGTAACTTTTTTTAGAACATCATGTAACTTTGACAACTTTAAGTTAGAAATTAAAAGACAGAGAACTGTTGGATGGTTGTCTTAACTCTTTAAGAAGCTTCTTCAAGAAAATAGACTTCGGATGGTAAAAAGATGAACTGAGGCGAGGGCCTATAAAACTTTCCCACGTAACTTTTAGGCAAGAATCACACTGAGCGACCATGATCGACCGTCCGCGATCGACCGGTAACAATCAAATTTCCAACACGTACATTCTTACCACAAAGATCACACCTGAACCATCGTCCTCGACCGTCCGCGACCGTTTTTCGTCGACCATGTTTGAAATTCCAACCTGCTGGAAATTTTGGTCGACCTCGGACCATCCCACTTAATGCGCATGACAAAATTTCTAGTTATTTTTTAATTTACACCAAGTGGAAGTGGCGTGCGCGTCGCAGAAATTTTATAGCTAATCTGACCGGGTTTTTTGCAATTTTTCCCGGAGTGCTTCCATTGCTTTCCATCCCTGCTAACTGTTTTAAATAAAGTATGGTAGTTTGAGAGAACTATCTTTTGCCACTCTTGTGAATTCTAACCCTCAACAACTCGTCATGGCACTTGCCGGTACGGGAGTGAAGTGTGTTACTCACCTAAATGCTGTTTTCTTTAACAACGGCCGCCTGGCTTGCCAGTTTTTTTGGGCGCATTTTGGGCCGTATGTTTACGGTCCATATGCGCCCAAGTCATTGTATGTCTATTTAGGCTTAGTTTTGTAAATTAGGCTAGACTAGACATAAGATAGTTTTAAGAATAGCATTGTAAAGAGAAATAGGAAATAAACGAATTTAAAAGGTCCATGCTATAGGTCACAGGATCGATTCCCACATTGGGCACTTTTTCTTATAATGACTTTTTTAGTATTTTCATGATTTTTTTTAGTTTTTTTATGACTCAGTCTTTTGTAAAGTAGATCGAATCAAAAAGGGCTGGTAAATAATTGGCCGGTGAACTTGAAAAAAGCGAATTGGAACCGAAAAGGTGGATTAGATGCGTGTTAGCGCTGTTTAACCAATATAAGTCTATAAAAGGGACAAACAATTAATAATAATATTCCCTGGTGAACTTGAAAAAGGCGAATTGGAACAAAAAAGGTGGATTAGATGCCGTGTTAGCGCTGTTTAACCAATATAAGTCTATAGAAGGGGCAAACAATTAATAATAATATTCCTCGGTGAACTTGAAAAGGGCGAATTGGAACCAAAAAGGTAGATTAGATGCCGTGTTAGCGCTGTTTAACCAATATAAGTCTATAGAAGGGGCAAACAATTAATAATAATATTCCTCGGTGAACTTGAAAAGGGCGAATTGGAACCAAAAAGGTAGATTAGATGCCGTGTTAGCGCTGTTTAACCAATATAAGTCTATAAAAGGGGCAAACAATTAATAATAATATTCCGTGTGTAGGTAAACCGTAAACAAAATTTGAGAACAAATCACGAACAAATAAACAAATTTCTTTAAAAAGGTTAGGTTAGGATTGTCGTGAGAAAGAGTTTTGCCATTCCGTACAAAAAGAGCAAGCGTAAATCGTCAGGACTCGGTAGGCGGTAGGACTCGGCGGACGGTTAAGAATAAAATCTCTGCGTGCGCGTCCTAACTCTAACCTAACCAAACTTTGTCACGCTGGTTTTGTTTTTCGCTAATTGACGATTTAAGGATGACGTCGCTGGGGGCAAATTTGACAAATTTAGGTTATACTTCTTGTCAAAATCTTAAGACCATTTCAGAACATATGATTTTGACAAGAAGTATAACCTAAACTTGTCACTTTGCCCCCCAGCAAATATGTAATGAAGATATTTTAATTACTAGTGTTGTGTGTAAAATACACAGAACAATAAAGGTTAGTTTGTAAGCATTTCTGTGAAACATACGTAACCTAAAATCTCAGGTATGACATTTTCATAACAGCGGTCGGCTGTGGTCGGTCGATCAGTGTGACTTAGAACCGTGAATTTGAACTATTTCAATTGTTGGTCGTAGCCGGTCGATCGCGGACGGTCGATCATGGTCGCTCAGTGTGATTCCTGACTAACGACTTTAACGACTGTTTTTTTTTTTGAAAGAATATATGAAAGAAAAAGGAGCATTCTTGTACGAGTTCGTTTTCGTGGATGAACCATGGATTTTTTAGAATGGTACCATTGGTCGATCTTGGCATAATGAAAATAAAAGAAGTGTTAGATCTACTAAAGTTGATGGTAAAAGGTATTATGCAGTAAACAAATATATAAACTATGGGAAATTTTTGTATATTTATCTTGTTTTTATGAAGAAAAAACTGAGTAATTCCCTCACTCAGATATTTTGGCAACAAGCTGGCAACACTGTCGATAACTGACGTCACTCGAAGGGTATGACGTGCATCGGTTTTTGTCTTGCATCAACTATACCTACATTGTTATCAAGAAAATTTAAATGGTAAGTAAGATGTTTTTGAATCATTCTACATATCAGATGTGCTTATTAACTTATAGGTGAAGGCTATTTGAACATCTTACAAAATTTTGAAACCGACCAGCATAATGGCGCACCTTCACATAGTAGCTACCTCATGGACTCTACCTCAACTATGGAAGATTGCATGCAGCGAGTGAGGAATGAATTTGCAAATTTAAGTCCCATGTCAATAAGAAAAGCCATGAACAAGTGTTGCTTAGATGTGAAAAATGCCTGGAAGTTGAAGGACGTCAGTTTGCACATTTACTGAATAAATAGGGGTTTCCATTTGAAAATGTAGATTTTTTGCAGTTTTATTAATTTCATTTTTAATCGTATTGTTTAAACACCCTCCACAAACTTCTTGAAATTTTCTATAATTTGTTTAACAGCACATTGTGATGGCTTTTGTTTCCTTCGTAAATAATAAATAAGTTCAAATAATCTTTGTCTGTATAATTTAAGCGCCCCGGCATAATTATTAATAATTTTCAAATGGTGACAGCTTCATACATTTCTTTAACATTTGACCGTTTTCAACGCCGTCATAGCAAACTTAATATTTGCAGCAAAATTGCCATATAAAAATATTAAATTGGCAATATTTCGAAAACTACAATTTTTCCGAACGGGCAACCTTATAAAGTCTGTGCGTTTTAAGAAGTCCGCTAAGCCATAAAACCTCTTGAGCATTATGTCGGTGGCTCTCAAACAATAAATTATATTGAAGGTAATTTTGGATGTTGATGAATTACATTTTCTAAATAAAATAATTTAAAGTAAATAAAAAATTAGTTTAGATAAAGAAAAATAATAATTTTTTAGCTTTTGTAGTATTCAGACAAATTAGTTTTACGAATTCTTTTTTATAAAGTTTTGGTTCTAAAAAGAACCGATTTTGTAGTCTTGCGACAGAACGTACCTACTTGTAGATAGGTTTTTTTTATTGATGAAAATATCAAACTGGCATTTAAAACAAAACCTTCTTCATTACCAGCATGTAATATAATATACCTTTTTCCATTACTTGCACGGGTACTTGAATAACAATGCTTTGAGTCATCCTGCCAAGACGTTTTTGTTGAAGTTCCGTTTGCAAATACCCATGTTTCGTCAAGAAAAACAACTTGTCTTGACAATTCCGATTTTTTGTTGTTTAAATAATCCCTTAAAAATTGCCATCTTTTCGAAACAACATTGGACAGCTCGCAAAGCAGTTTTCTGTTGTTCGTTTTTTTATATTTGAAACCCATATGTTTTAAGATGATGGACAAACTGTTAGTTCCAATATCGCAAAGTTTTTTCCGCTTTATCTTTTTAAGAATAGCTTTGAGGGTAACATATTCCTTGGCTTTATACATATTATAAACAATATTCCTAATAGAGAGTTTTATCCCTTGGGATAAATCCAAGGTTTTTGAATGGAGTCGAACCCTTTTATATGGTCTGTCCAAATCCTCTTCACTCTTTTTTCGAAGTCTTCTTAAGGTCTTCTCTGAAATGCCGCAAGCATCAGACGTTCGTTTTTGCACTGCCAAAACAGACTCTAACGGGCCCGAGTTATCTTTTTCTAAAGTAAAATAACGTTCCACTTGTAATACCAAACGGCGTTCACCTGGAGATAAATGCCTTCTAGGCGATGTGCCACCTTGCTGAACATTTTCCATAACTTTGCTTAATAACTGATTTTAATTCACACACAATGAGAAACAAACTAAAAGTGAAAAGCACAACTACTTATTTAAAATAAAGTAGAACATACCATCCCGCACTTCAGCAAATTTTAATTATTTCTTGGAAAATAGTAATTATTATGAAGATTTAATTATAATAATCCCAAAATAATGTCAATATCGGAAAAGTATATACCTGACAAAATCTTTAACATATTTAACCATCCCGCACTTGAGCAAATTTTAATTGGTTCTTGGAAAATAGCGATTATTATATAGATTTAACTATAATAATAGCAAAATAATTTAATTATCTATTTA
Source organism: Polydrusus tereticollis (assembly GCA_963920685.1). Lineage (NCBI taxonomy): Eukaryota > Metazoa > Arthropoda > Insecta > Coleoptera > Curculionidae > Polydrusus > Polydrusus tereticollis. Next base: position 30,416,623 of record OY987336.1, read on the forward strand.
ATTATTATTTATGCTGAATGCGTAATTCTAAGATAATTTTGTTTTGAAACCTCTGATTTCGCCCAGTAATAGAATACAGTAAACCAGTGGGATGTTCGGTATGATCAAGTATAGCGAAGGTGCGAAGATATTGTAACTTAACCGACTTACTGTTTTAAAAGCGATAACATCCCTTGGTGATTTAATCCGATATCGGACTTCTTAAAACGCACAGACTTTACAAACTTATACTCTGACACACGGTTAATGGTCATGACTAACTAATCCCTTTATACTTTATACCTACTTGTCCTTCTATCTTGACAAATAAATCATTCCGGTCCAGGGTGGTAGTAGGAAGATTGAAACAATGCTTGTACCTATATGTACAAAAATTTATTGTGTATTGCTGACTTTGACGTAAATTATTAATATGCGTAAAAGTAAGCCGTAATATATAATTTTTATTATACAGGGTGTCATACGTAGAAGTTCCAGTCCCCTTTATTTTCTTTAGTTTTTGAGATATCAAAATAAATTTTTTCTTGTTTGAAAACGAATGGCAAAGGTTTTTTTGACATCTGTGTAATTACCGGGTTGAAAATGCGGAACTTCTACGTGGAACACCCTGTATAAAACCGTATGAATAAAATGAATCATCTCAATAGTTTGAATCTGTACTATCACTATCATCCACTCAAATAATTAGAGGTTTTATATTTTCCCAAAATTTTTTATAATTATTTTCGACTTCAAGTACATGATTAACGCATGCTCTAGTATTAATTCACACCGAGCTTTAACTACTTTATTTATATTAGCGGACAAATCTAAGTGGTATGTTACCGGATTCTTTTATAGCCTCATCTACGCAATATATTTAATCATACGATTTTGTTTTTATTACCTCATTTTTTCAATTTGTGTTAAATATTTTTGTCTCCATCCCACTAACCGTTGGGTCTCTTTAATGCAAATGCGCTTGTCAACTTTTTTAAATCGAAATCCAATTTTGTGCAGGAATCGGCGTAACGTTTCGCGACTAGCAGCAAATCGACCATTTGCTAATAACTTTTCTCGCAAAGAATCAAGTGACGGAATCTGCTTAAGCTCATACATCGCATACACTTCCCTGCGAATCAACTATGCATCACCATTTCCAAACACTTTCAATGTGCCTTTGTCAGATCTGTCATTCCTCTCCAGTGAATTGTCTTGGTCGAGGAACCGACGCAAGGTAGACCTTGGAATGCCGGTTAACTCCACTGTCCTCTTAATGGCAGCTTCTATGCCCTCTGACGTTTTTAGAAGACCTGCAGACAAATATTTTCCGTAAGATTTTGACCTGATATTTTTGTATCACTCTGTGTGGCTATAAGGTCGGTCCAATGAAAGAAAATGCTTGTTTCGACTTCCAAGATAACATAGTAAAATTTTTAAAAAATCTGTCCGGAATCCATAAGAAGTTTAATATGTTCTTTCATATCAAAACTAAAAAAAATATAAATTTTACCTTGATATACTCGCAAAACAATCCTCTTGCAGCACATCTGTAAATGGCAATTTGTTTTGAATGCTCGTTTTTGTCTTCAATTCCGTCCTCGGATTCACAGTTTTCAACCCACGGTCTGAACATTTTAAAAATTGCTAATATTAATAACACCACGAACACCGTTGGAAGACACAGTTCAAATGATTTAATAATAATGCGACAATTCCTAATGTGTCGACAGGTATAATTAATTATACCTTAAATACGTACATTATCAAAATAAAAATAAAATACCTCCCTGTTACTTAAAAACGCTTACAAACCAGCCCTTAATTGGTTTATGGTGGGTAAAGTCGCCCGATCGTTATAAAGCAGGTAAAGTCATGACCATTAACCGTGTGTCGGAGTATACCCTTATTTTTAATGATAAATAAGAAATAATTTTAAAAATCAGGGGTTTCCATTTGAAAATGTATATTTTTCGCAGTTTTCTTAATTTCATTTTTAATCTTATTGTTTGAACACTCTGTACTAATAATAAAATTATCAAAATATTCTAAAAAATCCATTAAAGCAGGTCCTTATTAACAAGGAATTAAACCCAAATTAATAAAGACTTTTTTATAAGAAAAATTGATAATTATTTTATGGCCTGCAAACATCATTTTTTGACATAAAACCTTAAAAATGTCAGAAACGCTTAGACTTGGGTATAGGACATGATATACAAAATCTTACCTAGAATTCAAAAATGTAATAATATACAGGGTGTTCTATTTAAAATAGGCAAGTTGCAAGTTGGTATAACCGGAAGTGTCACTGTACTGTACTGTGTACTGCCTAGGCAGAACAATATTATGGGGTGTGTCGATTTTCCAATGGTAGGTATGCTCGCTCGTCATGCTTGCCCTGTACTGACAAGAACCAAAGAGTTCGAAACCGGTCTACAGGTAGCAGGAGTGTAGCAGATGCCACGAGATGTAGCCACGGGCTGCCACTCTGGTCTGTTAAATTGCATTTTTGTGTTAAAACACTTTGAGGTCCCTTACCTTTTCGTCAGACCCGGAGCCTTGCCGATGGGCCGTAGACGGCGAAACGCGTCCAAGGATTGGATCTGACAGAAGGATAAGGGACAACTATGTACACAAATTTATTTAAAGTTTGTTGTTTTTAAATTTTAATACTTGCTCGAGCATTTTACATCACTAACTACAATACTGGATCACATAAACCTGTATTTACCCGAATGGCTAGAGTTGCTGCTTGAAGCAATGGGCGAAGTACTAGAGGGAGCATCATACAGGCTCTCGTCGGGCGGGGGAGGTGGCGGGTGTTTGGGAGGGGGTAAATTAATAGAGTCGTTCGACGATCCCGACCCTAGTTCGTTCTCCATGTTGCTGTATATGCTGTCAGTTCGACTTAGTGGAGACTCAAACCTGAAAAGAAAGAAAATATAGATACGATTCGCCTTTTCTCGAATAAGCCTCCTATTCCCAGGGACGCGCCATATGGGCAAGGTCGTGTGGCGCAAGACGGCGCCAAGGCCTTCAACACAAATTAACATAAAACTAAAAAAAGTATCTATGAATACCGGTGGTGAAAATGCATTAAGCGCCAACACCGACCGCCGGCGCCGGTCGGCGACCAGTACCAGTGGTGAAATTTTACTACTTCTTTTCCTGAGGGGGCGCGAAAATCTGCGTGCGTTCGGCGCGCTGGTTTAAACTTGCAAAATTTTGCGTGTTCGTAATCGATGTAGCAGGTTAATTTTTTATTCTTGTCTTGATAAGCTCATAAGACGTATAGAGTGCCTTATTTGCTATGACGTATCTACCGTAATTGTGAAAAATAATTGCAAATAAGGTAAGTAAGTGATTAAGTAAATTAATTAACAGAGATGCAAATAATTATTTTTCTTTTTAATAACTTTTATTTATGAAACAAATAAGGCTTAGTGTTTAATATTTTTTACTTATTTTATTTAGATGGCCAGAGGAGCAAAAAAAGAAATTGTCTGGTTACCAAAACTTGCTTAACAAGCGAAAACGGGAGGAAGACTTGGAGAAAACCAATTTTAAAATTAGTAACTTTTTTCGAAAGACCACACAAGACACTACTTCTAATAACCGTGATTTTCTACATTCAACAAAATCAAACTTGTCATCAGACTTAGGAAAGCAAGCTAATGAGGATGAAGATCCAAAAGAATTAGATCCTAATACGTTTCACTCAGTGTCGGTACCATCATGTTCGAGTAAGCAAGACGAATTATCCGAAGAAGCGCTCCTTTCTAATGATCCAGGTCTTTGGCCGAGTGTATTGTCTCCAATCCAGGTGCAAGAACTTGTCGAAAAAGGTCCAATGCATTATCAAAATAAAACTATGTCTGCTAAAGACAAAAGTGGACGTAAGTTTTCCGATATATATTTTACTCGAATTTTATTAAATGGTGGGTGGAAAGGTTCAGAGTCATTGGTTGCTATATTCTATCGAAAAAAATGCATTTTTGTGCTTCTACTGTAAAATATTCAATGACCCCAACCCCAACAATCCATTGACTTTCAAAAACCCTAAATTAAGTAACCAAGACCGTTTCAATGATTGGCATCATTAAGCGAACATTTGAAAATCAACGAAGAAAGTAAATCTCATTTTCAAAATTTAAGTGTCTAGTCAGACTTACTAGAAATATTAAAAACTAATCGAACCGTTGATTCGGAAATGCAAAATTTATTAAAAAATGAAACTAAACATTGGCGCAGTGTCATTGAAAAAATAATTTATACTATTCAATCTTTGGCTGAACGAAACTTGGCTTTTCGTGGTCTTAGTAACAAATTATTTGAAAGAAATAATTGAAATTTAAGAAGTAGTCCATATTCTGTGGCGAGATTATAAATAGAAATAAAGGTCTGTCTTTACCACCAAATAAATAATTGAAATTTTTTAAAATGTATAGAAATGATAGCAAAATTTGATCCAGTCATGTCTGCACATATTAATAGATCTCAAAAAAAGATTCTACTTTACCTTGGAGATAAAATTCAAAACGAAACCATTAAATGAATAAGTGACAATATAAGAAATAATATTTTAAACGAAGTTAAAGAAGCAAAGTATTTTTCTATATTACTTTATTGTACTCCTGATGTGAGCCGCCAGGACCAGATTTCTGTTTGCTTAAGATACGTTAATTTAAATAACAATAAATTTAGTGTCCAAGAACGTTTTTTAACATTTCGTCCTATAAGTGATACAACAGGTGAAGATTTAACCAACTTTTCACTAAAAACTTTGGAGAATTATGGTTCAGACATATTATGCGCGTCCAAGGTTATGATAATGGTTCAAATATGAAGGTTAAACATCAAGGTGTACAAAAAAGAATTTTAGACATTAATCCACGAGCAATGTTAGTACCTTGTTGTAATCACAGTTTGAACCTTGTCATAAACGATGCTGTAAAATCCAATATTTCTAGTATACATTTTTTTTCAACTGTTTAAGAATTATATAATTATTTTTCTGCCTCAACCAATCGGTGGTCTGTTTTGAAAAGTAACATTTCAAGTCAGATATTAAAGCCTTTGTCAGATACTAGATGGTCTAGCAGAATTGGTGCAATAACCCCTCTAAGATTTCAGTTTACGATGTTCTTTATGAAATTTTATCCGAAAATAATTTTGATAATACTACAAAACATCTAGCTACCTCCCTAGGTAAAAAAATTAAAAATTATGAGTTTGTGTGTATGATAGTCTTGTGGTACAAGATTCTAAGTAAAGTGGATGTTGTTACTAAGATTCTGCAATCAAAAACATTTAACATTTCCCAGGCTTGCGAAAGTTTAAATAACAATGAATTTGTAAAACAATATCGATCTGACAAAGGCTTCAGTGACTTATTAGTAGATGCCAAAGAACTAGCTTCTTGCTTAGAAGTTGATGCAAAATTTATATTCGCAGAAATTTTAAGGCCACGAAAGATTAAAAAACAATTTTCTTACAAAGGTGACGACCAGCTGATTCAAAATCAAGAAATGAAATTTAAAGTAAATTGCTTCTTCAGAATGCTAGACATTACTCTTTCATCCGTACATGAAAGATTTAAACTATTATCGTGTCATTCTGATGTTTTTAATCTTTTTGTGGAATGTTGAGGATTTCGGCAAATATTCTGACAAAGATCAATTTAATTTTTGTAAAAAACTGGAAGAAACCTTAACTGACAAAGATCGAAACGAGAAAGATATAGACGGAACAGAACTTTTACACGAATTACAATGTCTGCAAAATGGCGACAAAAACGCGACGTCTGTAGTAGAAACACTTAATTATATTGCAATAAATAACCTAACCCACTCATTTCCAAACATTCCAGTTTCTGTAGCTACAGCCGAGAGGTCTCTCCTAAATTAAAGTTGATTAAAATTTATTTAGTCTGACTTTGTAAAGCAACTTGAAATGGAAAATCTTGTTAATGAATTTGCAAAAAGTAAAGCTAGAAAAGTCCAATTTTTGTATGTATTATCTGTTTCAATACAATCGCTATTTTATTTCTTTATTTTTTTTTTAATATTTTGAATTAATGTTTTGTAACTTTGATACTGTTTTTGTTTTGCAACTGTTGTTTCGTATTCTATTAATATTTTTTGTGTACTTTCTGTTTGTCACAAATAAATATAGACATTAGTACTAAAAAGTATAGTTTTCTTCAAAAATTTCAACGATCAACGGGTCAAAAAGTCTTTCCCCTTTCCCTATATTTAACTCCACTTCGAGAATGGACTATTTCTTCAAATTATTATAATATTGGTTAAAGGCGCATATCCTTATTTCGCACGACGGCGTCGAAAATACTTGGCGCGTCCCAGCCTATTTCTTCACTTACTTTATGTTATTAAACATTTCGATGGTTCCTTCATATTCCCGATTGTTCTCCTTGTCCTTGCTATGCCCCCGGTCTTCTTGTGAAGCCGAGCTGAACCTGCGAGTAAGACGTCTCATGCTTTGGCGGGTTCCTTTGATAACAGCGTTTTTTCGGTCCTGCACCAGTTGACCTATATCTCCTGCAAACAGTAAGTTCTAACTAAAGTTTGCTGAACTTCATTCACTTGCTAAATTGCGTCGTAACGAAAAGAAACAAACAATTTAAAAATACAGATATAACATGTTTTTCTCTCCTAAACAGTTTAATTGATATGACGTTGCACCAATTAATTCAAATGTGTTGAAAGCTTTTTCATAACATCCTGTATTTTGGTCCAACAACCTTTTTGACGGCCCTTCACTTTAAATAATTTATTTAATCAATTTGGACAGATTGAACTGGTAATTAATAAGTATTTTTATTGTTAAAGTAGCGTGTTTTAACTGCAGATATCATAACATAGTGATTTAAAGTTCAAAGGGGGCATTTTAAAAGGTATTGATCCCAACATACATTTATGGGTATAAGTAATTCGCTTTTTAGTTGGTAATTTAGTTGTATAGTTAAACCATGCTTGTTATAACGACGATTATAATAACAGGACTCTACTATAAAAATAAAAATATAAGCCATTTATTTATTTAATCTTCATTTCACAATTACATTGATAGTAAATACAAAATACAAAATACAACAAAACACAGGTTTATACGTTAAAATTATATCTACTCATATCAAAGTTCAAAAACTCATTTACACTATAGAATATATTTCTAGTTAAAAACAATTTTAGTTCTTTTCTAAAACACCTGTGTTCTAGAATTCTAACAGGAACAGGCAATTTATTGAACAGCTTTACAACCATAAAATCTGGTCTGCTTTGACACTTAGCCAGTCTGCAATAAATAGGCACTATGTTTTGTCTAGTTCTGGTATGATGGTCATGAACGTCCCCATGTGTCGTGAAACTGCACTCATTTTTCTTTATGAAGAGTAAGCTTTCCATTATAAATACTGCCGGAAAGGTGAGGATGCCTAGTTGATGGAAAGCATTCCTACAATCCTCCCGGAACCCAAGGTGTGCCAGAATTCTAATGGCTTTTCTCTGCAGTGCGAACACCCTGTCCGCAGACGACGCCCCGCCCCACACCGCAATAGCATATGTCATTACTGAATGAAACAGAGCATGGTAAGCAGTCAGGAGTGTCCCGTCTGACACGCAGTCCACCAAACTTCTCAGCAAGAACACACAACCTCTCAGTCTTCCACAGACACTGTTAGCATGAACATCCCATTTCAGCTTTGGATCCAGATGCACCCCCAGAAACTTGGCACTCTCCTGGTTTTCTACTCCTCCAAGGTCGCGCAGGGTAAAAATCATGCTTTGTGTTTTATCAACATTTAACAGCAGTTCGTTGGTTGCAAACCAATCTTCTGCCCTTGACTATGCCTCCCGCATCACGGCTTCAATTTCTTCAAGCTGCTGTCCTTGCAGACTGAGTGTCGTGTCGTCGGCGAAGAGAGTGTACCCCCGCAGTGGGCTCCTGTGATGGTAGGTCATTTACATAAATTAAGAAAATAATGCGTCCCAATACTGATCTCTGTGGGACTGCTACATCAACGATTCTCTCCCTCGACGAAACCCCACCCACCCTGACAATCTGCCTACGGTTTTCCAGACACGACTCCAGCAGCTTTATGCTAGTCCGATCAAATCCATAGCACTTGAGTTTATTTATTAAAATTCAATGGGAAACACAGTCAAAGGCTTTGCTTAGGTCAAAGAATCTGGCAATGTGGTAGTGTCGGTCTTCAAATGCATCCATACTCTTGGGAAGGAGGTTCTGGATGCCAAGAACAGTGCTCCTGCCTTCTCTAAATCCAAACTGACAATTTGAGAATAAGACGCTGCTCTCAAAGTAGTGAGTGATTCTCCGGGAGATGCATTTTTCCACAACTTTTGACCATATAGGTAGCAGGGAAATTGGGCGATAGTTTGATATTTCCTCCTTATCACCTTTCTTATAAATAGGTACAACAATGGCTGTCTTCAGGGCATCAGGGAAAATTCCTTTGTCAAAGCATCTATCGATTTGTTTTGTAAGTGGTATAATGATCAAGTTCTTTATTGATTTAATGACTTTGACTGAGAATCCATATATATATATATATATATCTGTACTGTTTTTATTCTTAAGACTGTTCATAACATCCCTTACTTCGTTATATATGACATGCCCAAGTGAAAATGTCACATTAGGCCTCTGTATATTTTCCAAATATTGAAGGGGTTCTATTTCTATTCTAGGTATATTTTCCTTGAGGCCATGGGCTACACTGGTGAAGAACATATTAAATGCATCCGGCTCAATGGCCGCAGTTGCATTCTCCTTTTGCTGACCTCTATTATTGTTGATGATGTTCCACATACACTTTGTGGGGTTTTTCGCAGTGTTGATCATATTGTCATTGGCTAAGCGTTTATGCTCCTTGATTATTTGCCAATAAGTTCTCCTGAGATAATAATACTCCTTCCGATTACCTGGAGTGTTGTACTGTCTGTAAACTTCCCCCACGAAGTGTAATCGTTCTCTCATACGGCGCAATGAGTCATTGAATCACTCCACTCTGTTCAGTCCTGGTGTCCCAGCACAGTATGACCTCTCCGGGAAGGATTGCACATAAGCATTACATAAATGTAGAGCTAACAAAGCAAAATGAAACGTCGTCAAAAAAAAGTTAACAAAGAAAACAAAAATCCTTAATTTCCTAAATAGTCACCAATAAAACAAGGTTCCAAATTTACAAGAAATTTCTTTAATACTTTTTTGAATAGTCGTTCATTAGAGCAGCATTTCCCAAACATTATTTTGCCCTGGCCCGGTAACTTTTATGCTTCACCTTCGTGACCCACCAAAAAATTTGGAACTATCCTGGTGTAAAATAGGCCTATACAGGGTGTCCCACCGAGAACCGCTTCGATCTATATATGGAAAATTATACATAGAAATTTATTGAAAATCTGACAGCATGCTAATGTTGCTGGGGGCAACCCGGCTAAAATATTTTCAATAGGGTGACACTTCCGGTTATACCGGAAGTAGGTGTCAACTTGCTTATTTTCAATGGAACACCCTGTATATTATTACCTTTTTAAATTCTACGTAAGATTCCAGGGAGATTTTGAATATCATGTCCTATATCCAAGTCTGAGCGTTTTTGACATATTTAAGGTTTTATGTCAAAAAATGACGTTTGCAGGCCATAAAAATAATTATCAATTTTTCCTATAAGAAACTGTTTACTATTTAATTTGGGTTCGATTCCTTATTAAAAAGGACCTGCTTTAATAGATTTTTTATATTATTTTGATGACTATTAAAACAGGGTGTTCAAACACTAAGATTAAAAATGAAATAAAGAAAACTGCAAGAATCTACATTTTCAAATGGAAACCCCTAAATTTTATAATTATTTCTTATTAAGTATTAAAAATAAGGGTAAGTTTGTATAAGGTTGTCCGTTCGGAAAATTTGTAGTTTTCGAAATATTGCCAATTTAATATTTTTATATGGCAATTTTGCTGCGGATATTAAGTTAAATTATTCCCAGTTGGCTTCGAGTTTAATTACTTCTAGTTGGCTATGACGGCGTTGAAAACAGTCAAACGTTAAAGAAATGTATGAAGCTGTCACTATTTGAAAATTATTAATAATTATGCTGGGGCGCTAAAATTATACAAACGAAGATTATTTAAACTTATGTATTATTTACGGAGAATGTGATAAAGTTATATCAAGAGCATGTGACACATTTGCCATGTGATATCCGCAAAAACAGAATCACAATGTGCTGTTAAACAAATTATACAAAATTTCAAGAACTTTGTAGGCGGTGTTTAAACAATACGATTTTAAATGAAATTAGGAAAACTGCAAAAAATATACATGTTCAAATGGAAACCCCTATTTATTATTTTTTCAGTAAATGTTTAAACTGACGTCCTTCAACTTCCAGACATTTTTCGCATATAAGCAACACTTGTTCATCGGTCACTTTTTTATTGACATAGAACTTAAATTTGCAAATTCATTCCTCACTTGCTGTATGCAATCTTCCACAGTTAGTATGGGAGTATTATACACTCGATCTTTAATTGTAACCAAAAATAAACAAATCGAGCACTGTAAGATCTGGGGAACGGAGTGGCCAAAGTAAAGGACTATTGTTGGCAATCCATCGATCATCAAAAGCATTTCGTAAAAAATTATCGATGCGCCATCATGCTGGTAAAAGAGGTTTCTATGAACAGGGAGCGGTAAATTGTCTAAATAGTCGGTTTCAAAATTTTGTAAGATGTTGAAATAGCCTTCACCTATAATAGAGAAAGGAAAGAAAGTCAAAAAGTCTTTCTCCACTAATTTAATAAAAGAGCAATCAAAGGCTCAATTTTTTCCTATTAATAAGTCTACATGTTTCAAAGGTAGTGACTTTCATCCTCAGGATTATAGTTAATGTATAAGTTAATAAGCACATTTTATATGTAGAATGAGTTAAAAAAAACTGCACAATAAACATTAAACTGCCAGGATACTTGAAAACTTTGCTCTCGAAATACATGTAAATTTGAATTACTCCAATAATGGGAATAATGTCGATTAGAGGCACCATTTTTTGTAAATTTAGCTTCGTCTGTCCAAATGATATTGTCCAAAAAAAAAATTGTTTCCTTGTGCCCAAGTTATCATAAATTCACAGAATGCCACTCGTCTTGGAAAATCGATTTCTTTTAGATGTTGGACTATGAAAAATGCGTATGGATGAAATTTATGTTTGCATAATATTCTTTGAACTGTTGATTTGGATAATCCTGACTCTAACGCAGCTTGTCTTACAGACATGGTTATATATTCGGCCAAATATCCCAGAATAGTAATTTCAATATTCTCATTACCAACTGGAGGTTTATTTCTTTGCACTATTGCCTTAACGGATTCAAAGTTCTTAAAACTTTCTATAATTTGTTTAACAGCACATTGTGATGGCTTCTGTTTTTGCGGATATCAAGTGGCAAATGTGTCACATGTTCTTGATATAACTTTATCACATTCTCCGTAAATAACAAATAAGTTCAAATAATCTTGTTTTTTCCTCTACTAACCTATAACATCGCCATTATTGACCGATTATTAACGTTACAAATCGTTTTTCTCTACCTTATAAGTTATTATTGACCATGGTAAGGCATTGAAATCCATTATTGACCGATCTTCAAGAATCTATTTGAACGCAGGTAACTTGCTTTTTTGATTCTACAACATGAATTCATAAACATGAATGTGGTTAGGCAACCAGATAATTATCAATACATATTAGATTATTATTATTGTAAAATATCGATACAATCAACATTTTTTCTGCTTCCATCCTTAATTCTGGAGGTGTACACATAATAATATCACTAACATTTTCTTAGCTCATTTTTTAAAAAAACGGTAAACTCGTGAAATCTGATGACATAAATGAACAAAAATTGACATTAACAAAGCTACCTGACAAAACAACAAAATTTTTGCCAATTCCAAAGCGCAGGTAACTTGATTAAAAAATATACTTATACCTACCTATCATTTTTTATAATTATTAATACTATAAAGATAAATGTCTTATAAAAGTTTGTAGTAGTGGAAAAAATATTATATTAACCACGGTTTAGACAGCTTATAGCCCTCGCGTCTTAAATCCCTCGTCGCTCCGCTCTTCGCGATTTAAACTTGCCGCTCGGGCAATAATGATGGTTCTCTAAACCTTGGTTAATAATATACTATTGTATAATATAAGCGCCCGGCATGATTATTAATAATTTTCAAATGGTAAGTGCCAGCTTCATACATTTCTTTAACATTTGGCTGTTTTCAACGCCGTCATAGCCAACTGGGAATAATTAAACTTAATATCCGCAGCAAAATTGCCATATAAAAATATTAAATTGGCAATAATTCGAAAACTACAAAGTTTCCGAACGGACAACCTTATAGAAACTTTCCCTTATTTTTAATGCTAAATAAGAAATAATTATAAAATTTAGGAGTTTCCATTTGATAATGTAGATTTTTTGCAGTTTTCTTAATTTCAATTTTAATCTTATTGTTTGAACACCCTGTATTAATAGTCAAAATATTATAAACAATCTATTAAAGCAGGTCCTTTTTAACAAGGAATCGAACCCAAATTAAATAATAAAGACTTTCTTATAAGAAAAATAGATAATTATTCTATGGCCTGCAAACGTCATTTTTTGACATAAAACCTTAAATATGTCAAAACCGCTTAGACTTGGGTATAGGATATGATATACAAAATATGCCTAAAATATTACGTAGAATTCAAAACTGCAATAATATACAGGGTGTTCCATTTAAAATAAGCAAGTTGACACCTACTTCCGGTATAACCGGAAGTGTCACCCTATTAAAAATATTTTAGTCGGGTTGCTCCCAGCAACATTAGCATATTGTTAAATTGTCAAAAATTTTCTATGTATAGTTTTTCATATATAGACCCAAGCGGTTCCCGGTGGGACACCCTGTATATTTTCAATTTGTATTCCTCACTTTAGTAAGCTGTACTCATTAATTGGAGACAACTATACATTAACTCGATGTTAGTATCGACTGAGGATGAACGTCTTAACGTTCGAAACATGTAGGGAACTATATTTTATATACATATATTAAATTGTGGAGGAAGACTGGATTGTTTTATTTAAGTACATTACTTTGACTCCACTCAAGGTATGGACTATTTCTTCAATATTAAGTTTAGACTTATAATTGCGCTTATTAAAACATAATTGTAGGTAACTTTATGTAGAATCCAAAAATATTGTAAGATACCAATTTAAAAAAATACATCTTTGATATGGATCTTTTTTTTTGTGACATCCGGTATATTTCAAAATAATTTTAAATTGTGCTCACAAACATCTTGCATCCACCCAAATAAAAAGAAAATGTTAAGATTCAGCGGTTTTCCATTAAATTACCGCGTCGTATAGGGTGCGCCACCCTGTATAATTACACTTTAACAGGCGATTCAGACAGTACTGTATATCCAATACTGCATTCCAATCCAATATTGCATCCTCAATGTTGATGAAACAAAAATAGATATTTACTAATTTTTTTAGTGGATGTTCTGTATGACTGGTTAGAAATGAACTTGCAACAAAATGAATCATGCATGCCTGCCTGCGATACTTCTTTATTAGCAAGGCTGTGAAATAAAAACATAAAAACATTGTGTGCAATGCTATGTAGTAAGTAGATAATTGTATTTACAAAAATATTGACAATTTTTTTTATAGGCTTATAACTCTCCTATAATCTATAGCGACTTAAAATAATAATTCTAGGGTTCACCTGATATTCCTTTGTCAAAATGTGTCTAAAGATAATGTTCTCTAGTGTAATCTTCTTTAATTGCAACTGAATAACAATTAAATAAAAACACAATTATTAGTAATACATTGAACACATCCAGGAATTAACTGGCTGATATTTTTAAAAGTCTCAATAGATAAAGTTCACAAATTATTTAATAAGTCTGTTTACACATGTGACTCCATATTCTGATTTAATATTTCTATTGTTTAAACTTTTTATTACCATCTAGCATTATGCCAACTTAACGTAAAATTATCTAAAATTTGTAATTTACGCGGTACGTCTCATGGCTTAATTCTTGATTCCTTGACCAGCAAGCACAAATTTTAAATTCCGAAATTGAATTTGATTTACAACTTATGCATCCCTCTCCGAAACTGTTAAAAAAATTTTTTAGACATTTTCTTAAAGAAGCCAAATACCTGTGTTTTTAGACCACCCTGTATATGGTAACTAAGATTTGATCATAACGTAAAAAGGCTATGGGTATTGCTCAACTCCTAACCAAATATCAATGCCTTAGTATCTGACAGTTTAAAAATATCAGAACTTGGTGAAATTGTTTCCTTTTTTTCGAAAAAAAAAAATGGAAATTATTTAATATTTCAAAAACGTTAATAGATGAATATAGGGAAGTATAAGGACAAGTTGTTAAGAAACTAACAGAGATTCTAAAAATAAAATAATATACAAGATAATTCATTAAAATGGCGAAGTTGCTGTCACTGCCCGGCAAAACAGTCAAATTTTCAAAATAAAATATTTTTTAGTTCTTGGGATACTTCTAATACTCAACTTACAAAAATGCTTTATCGATGAAAAATTATACCGGGTGATGCATGGTTTAGTTGAATACAGAAAATTCCATGTAAATTTTGAGGTGGCTAGATATTGGCTCCCCTGTACATTTTAGAGAAAAATTGAATTATAGTTTCTTGAAGAGGCCGATATAGTAAACCCATATGCGAAGTTTGAATACATTTTAATAAGCCAATCCTAACTTATTCAATTAAATGTGATGGAAAAATGACGAAATTTTCAAAGTTTAGGTAATACAGCAAACACCAGCAAATTATTATTTGGCATTGACAACATTTTCGTTGAAGGCGCTTTAATTATAGCTAAATACAGGGTCGTTGGTATGTATGGAAACGGTCGATTATTTCTTAAAGTACAACAGCTAGCAAAAAATATTTAAGACCAAAGTTTTAGTGTTTTTTATAGTCTATTAGAATTTATTTGTTTATTACTCTATTTGAATTAATATAACAAAATAAATTTCACATTATCATTGCTACTTTTTCTGTTCTACAAGATAGTGTTATAAGAATTTCAAACCGACGTTTTGTCTTTGAGCTGCCATCATCAAATTTTTTTATTACGGATTTTGAGAACTTCTAAGGTTTCAAAACCAATGATGTATCGCACTTATTCGAAAAATTTATATTAATGGCATTTTCCATAAGAACTCATTTGTTAAGAGAGAGACAGAAACGAAAACTTAATAAAACTGAATAATGAAAGTTAAAGCAAATATTCGAATTGTAATCCGCCCGCTTGGATGCATTTTCGTGTCAGTCTGTGGTTTCCAATCCATTTATTGGGGAACAGTGCATTTAAAAAATTTGTAACGAGTCTCCCATTATGAGGTGGTGCACCATCTTGTTGCCACCATAGTTGACGTAATACGTCCAACGGTTCTTCCATTAAGGAATCCAATATATTGGTCCTTATTAATTCGGCATATCTTTCAGAAGTTAAATTTCCTTCAAGAAAAAACGAGCCGATAATTTTATTGTGCCACATATCGACCCATACATTAAATGATTGCCGTCCCTGAGGTCTTCTCGATTCTGCCTTGGGTTTTCTATTGACCAATAGTGTTTGTTATGTCTATTAAATAGTACATGTGTTGAAAACCTGCATTCATCTGTCCATATAACGAGTGATTATTAATTATTTTGCTCAAGGGCGGCTGTGACCCAGTATACATAGTGTAGCAGTAGCGCGTAGATTAAATCATAGGGCGAATTTGCAAGAAAGCAGCGTTGTCACGTTGAAAACCTAAAAAAATGTTTTTTGAAGGTATGTAATAAAATCCTGAGCTATCTTACTTTGAAAGCCTACTTTATATGGCCGCCTCCTACTTCTAGACACCTTCTGATGTTTCTTCTTACCCTCAACCAATACGTTTGGAGAATTATTAATTTCGGCAATTTTTTCTGAAATCCTTCGTTTAAGATCATTTATATCCTCAATTGGTGTTCGATAAATGGAGTTTTTTATAAAAGGCCACAAGAAGAAATCGCAGGGTGTTAAATCGCAGGAACGAGGTGGCCATATTTGTTGCGTATTTCGGCTTATAACTCTGTTTTCAAAAAATTCACTTAAAAAATTTAAATTTTCTCTGGTTACATGAGGTGTAGCGCCATCTTGTTGGAAGTAACCTTCCCGCAATTCATCATCGTGAAGCTCATTAATAAATGTTGTCAGAATTTCGATCCGATATCTCTCAGCTGTAATTGTGCCATCAAAGTAAATTGGGCCTACTATTCTTCTAGAACTAATTGCTGCCCACACACCAACTTTTAGAGGATAAAGAGGTCTTTATACAAAAACATGCGGATTTTGCGTATTCCACATTCGCATATTTTGTGAATTAACATAGCCTGATAAATAAAAATAAGCCTCATCGGTAAAAAATGTTTTTTCAAAAGCACCACTATTTTCTTCTTGAAAATTGTTTAAAAACCATTCACAAAAATTAAGTCTTTGGGGAACGTCATTGGGAAGGAGTTCATGAATAGCCGTAACACGATAAGGGTATAGATGCAGATCCTTTTTCAAAAGTTTTTGACATGTACTGTAGCATAAATCCGTTTGCTGAATTTGTTGAGATAAATGCCTAATAGAAGTTGAAGGATTATTTTCCATAATTTGTCGCGCTTCTTCAATAACCTCATTCGATCGTTTCGTTGGTCTTCCAGCCCCTTTTTTATGTTGAAGAGAACCAGTCCGACGAAATTTATCAATTAGGTATTGTGACCCAGTACGAAAATTATGAAAGGTCACCGCAACATCAGGAAACTCGGTTCGAAATTCATCAAAGCAGTCATGCATAGAGTAATTCCACACACCGCCTATTTTGTTTCCATTTCTAAAAAAACTTTCAACAATAAAAATTTTTTGTGCTTCACTAAACATTTTTACTGTAGAACTTTCAATCCGGCAACAAAGCTTCACCAAAACTTGATACGCTGAAAAATAAAAAAAAAATAAAAAATTAAATCATATCCTGCAAATAGCACTTTATAATAGTCAAAAGACGACTCCCCGGAGAAATATTAGTTAAAGCAATAGTAACCTACCTTCAAATAACTGCAAAAATTACAAAATTTCTTCAATTTTTAAACTTTACAAATACACAAATTCAAATAAGACGTAAATGTCATAAAACAATCATGTCATCTTATCTACGCAGTACGGCCATGATGCTTTTAAAATGCATGGCCTCCCTTGAGCAAAATAATTAAAAATCACTCAGTTTTATTTAGGAAGTCGTCATTTTCATTAATTCTATTTTGCAACCAGTTACAAAATTCGAATCGTCTCTCAGCATCGCCAGGTCTTAGTGTTTGACTAATATAAATTTTGTAAGGTTCATATCCACGATTATTTAAAGTTCTCCAAACTCTCATTCATTCATAATTCATAATTCATAATTTAAAATTACTCATTTTACTTCTTTTATGTAATAGTTTTCAAACTTACAGTGTTCAAGATAATTTGTTCCTCTTCTGGATCGATTCGTCTTCCATATTCAACCCTTGGTTGAAAAAAACTTCCGAATTGAGCTGGATTATTATCAATATTAGCAAAATAACTATAATGCGGCTGCCGTCTTTCCGGATATTCCAACAAATGGCGCTTACAAGCCGTTTCTGAATTTCGATTCGAAATATAATAAATCCTTATCATGTCTCGTTTTTCTTCAGAAGATAAAGGCATTTATGTTTAATACGCGTTAACGATTAGTGAACAGTGAACTGTCAAAATATAAGACAATTTAAACATAAACAAATTAACTAAGATGGCCGGCGCGCACGATGCACCGCCACCTTGATAAATTGATAAAATTTCTGAAAAAAAATAGCCTAGAGCCTAGGGTTTGAGGGTTGACACTTTGATTATATTATTTATTAAAAATTAATACAAATGAGTTCCAAAATGCCATTAATATAAATTTTTCGAATAAGTGCGATACATCATTGGTTTTGAGACCTTAGAAGCTCTTAAAATCCGTAATAAAAAATCCAGGGCCGTATTTAAAAAAACAAACTTGACGATGACAGCTCAAAGACGAAACGTCGGTTTGAAAATCTTATAACACCATCTTGTAGAACAGAAAAAGTAGCAATGAGACTGTGAAAATTATATTGTTATATCTATTTAAATAGAGTCATAAACAAATAAAAATGAAATCGCGAATATTCGGTTTTTTCCAAAAGTCTTCGAAAGCACTCGGAATTTTTAAACTTTTAAGGTGGCATTTTGATCAGCATCAAATCGCGCAACTTTGCATCCATTTAACCGACCTCGTATCTCTTCTAGTTTCCGAGATCCCAATGATGAGGCTCGAAGTTGGGACACCCTTGTACATTCACCCTCAACAACGAACCAAATGAATTGTAAGACATCACATTATTGGACCATTTTTTATGGAAGCCAACCTTACAGCAGTAACCTATTTGGACTTACTACAAAATCAAATTGAACCCGCCCTAGAAGCAGTTGTACGCGAAAATCAGGAGATCTGGTATCAAATGGATGGTTGTCCTGCCCATAATTCTTTCATATGGTTAGGAAATACTTGCGAAATATTTTTAACGGAAATATTATTGGCCCATGGCATCTAATTCTTTGGCCAGCCCGGTCTCCTGATCTTTCGCCAAACGACTTCTTTCTGTGGGGGTCACTTAAAAAATTTCATTTATATAAAGATGTAAAATTTGAAAATCTAGACCAGCTAAAAAACTGTATTTCGTTAGAATGTGACAGAATTTCTCAAAATCAACTCAGTAATGTTAAAAATGAATTTTTTCTAATTTTGTCTCGAAAAATAGATATTATCTACGACTATTTAATAATAGAAGCATAATGTGTTTGTTAGTACATATATAATGTGGTTCATATTACCATAGTTACTCATATTCCACAGCCGTGGAATATGAGATTTCATATTCCACGGTCCCAACAAAACAAAGTTACCTGAATTACGATAAAAACGCACCAGATCTAGTTTAAGCAGGCGTGAATGGTATTAATACCATAGCAACCGATTGACAAGTAAACGAATCATTTTTTTCCTCAGTCATTTAAGTTTCGCTGTGACATTTTGTTGTTGATTTCAAAGTAAAATATCATGATTTCGGATGACGAAAACGAAATCCAAAGTACCCCTCCAGAAATTCGGGCTGCAGCGCATACAGCTTCCCAGGAATTACTACCAGAAAAATCACGCAAGAACTATACGCTAGCGTACGATAATTTTATAGACTGGCGACGAAAAAACAACACAAATTCTTTTTCTGAAGATACCGTGCTAGTATATTTTAAAGAATTGTCAAAAAAATACAAGTCAAGCACTTTGTGGACAAATTATTCCATGATAAAAAGTACCCTTATGTTAAAACATAATGTAAATATTGAACCTTATGGAAAAGTACGCGCTTTACTGAAAAGGCAATCTGAAGGTTACCAGCCGAAAAAAGCAGAGGCTTTTACTGGGGAAGAAATTAACAAGTTTATGGAAGAGGCACCGGATGTTAAATATCTAGCTACAAAGGTAATAATGCATTTGATTTAACACCTTTATCTAAAATAACTAAATATAATATTTTTTTATAGGTTGCATTGATAATGGGGGTAATGGGAGCTTGCCGTTCCAACGAGCTGTATAACATGAAGGTAGAACACATACAATATTATGACGGCTGTGTGCAAGTTCTTGTTCCAACGACGAAAACAAAAATTCCCAGGAATTTTACGATTACCGGAGACTATTATAATATTGTCAGAAAATATGCGGATCTTAGACCATCAAACGTGCCAAATTCTTTCTTTTTAAACTATCAAAACGGCAAATGCACAAAGCAAATAATTGGCATAAATAAATTTGGACAGATGGGTAAGACGATAGCGGAATACTTGCAACTAATAAACCCAGAAAAATATACCGGCCATTGTCTTCGCCGATCTTCAGCTACATTATATGCTGACGGAGGAGCAACTATGGCAGCCCTAAAACGTCATGGAGGTTGGAAATCGGCCTGCGTAGCTGAAGGTTATATTGCTGAATCAAAAAAAACTAAAATAGACGCTGCTAATAAAATTTTAAAACAAATAAACTCAAAATTATGTCCATCTACATCTACCACTGTAAATAATGTTAGCTCCGAAACTTTTTCCATTACTAATAAGAACGATATGAATATAAGTAATATTCCTGCTCCCATTCATTTTCATAATTGCTCTAATTTTACAATAAATTTCATGAAAAATTAGAAATAAGTAATTGTATTTTGTTTAATTATTGAATATAAGTAATATTCCTGCTCCCATTCATTTTCATAATTGCTCTAATTTTACAATAAATTTCATGAAAAATTAGAAATAAGTAATTGTATTTTGTTTAATTATGGTTAACATCGTTGAATTGTATTTTTTAGTTAAGAAATACCATTAATAATAATCCTATTGTAATAAAATGTGTTGTTCTGAATCCATTTTCTAACTTCTTGAATACCGAATAGTCGTAGATAAAGTATAGTATTTGACTCGCGTATAATGGCTATATTACACGAGATTTTAAAACACGAGCCGAAGGCGAGTGTTTTAAGGATTCATTCATATACGCTCGTTAAATAATGTACTATTATGATCGGTTAGGATATTGTTTAGCTGTTAATGGAGGGTTATTTGAACATTTAATTATTCAATGTTTTTGTAAAAATCTGCAGTCTTCAGTATGTTATGTTAAATTAACGGCTTAGTAAGAAAAACATAATGGTGTATTTTATTTTGGATGTGTTAATTTTATTTTGCCGGATTGGTAAAATGTGTTTTAAATGTGAAATAATCTTTGTCCACGACTACTATATAACATGATCATTCAAATTCAAATTCAAAATATGCTTTATTGTCTAAATACTGCGTATTTGTTGACAAAGCCAGTATTAGTCTAAGTTCTTACAACTATAAAAATAAAATAATAGTAATAACACAATCTTAAATTATCGTCAGATACAGTAGATGCAAAAAGGATACCTACAAACAAAACAATTAAAAAGTATCACAGTAAAATTCGTTTAAATCATAATAGGCCTTAGTCACTAAAAGTTTCTTAACTTTCCTTTCAAAGAGTCTCAGAGAAGGAATGTTTGATAGGTTATCAGGTAAGTGATTATAGATCTTAATGCTTTCATAAATAATAGATCGTTTAACTAAAGTAGAATGGGGTATGGGCAGTTTTAAGCTAGAAGCAGTTCGCGTAATATAATGAGCTTGGTAAGAGGCGAATCTATGCCGGTATTTGTGAATCAGTGATACAGTCTCCAGGATAAAAAGACTGAACAGAGTCAAAATTTGTTCCCCTCTATCATTATACATGTGTTTCCTTAATAATAATAATATCCAATATACACCAGTGTATAATATTCATTATACACGGTGTATAATGAAATCATATGATTTCAATAGGATTTTGTACGTAGGGTAGAGCGGGGCTAGTTGAGCCACGGGGCTATTTGAGCCACCGGGCCTGTCTCAAGTCGACCAGTTAAAACGATCATGACGTAGGATGCGGTACGTCGTGAGAGCCGTCCAGTGAAATTTCAGTCCGCTTCCAGCATTCGTCGTAGGAGGACGGTCGTTTTGTTTGTTATTTCGCGCCAAAAGTGAAATATTGCGTTTCAAGGCATTTGTGGTCATACACCGATATTTTGGAAGATACGTAGAAAAAATAAGTTAATTATTAGTGTTACACAAAAGCTCTGCAAGGTTTCCGAGTTTGATTGATGAACTTTTTACCAGTTTTTTGTTATTAAATTACAACATCAGAAAACCGTGATGGGGTTACTTGAGTCAAACTTGACGGGGTCAGTTGAGCCATGGCTCAACTAGCCCCGTCTCAGTTGGATTAGCTTAGACATTATTTATTTTTTTGTTTTAGAATGCGTACGTATCAAAGAAAGACCGAACGTGGCAATGCCACACAAGATCAATTTGAGAAAGCAGCGGAAGCCGTTGAGAAATATGGTAAAAGTAAAAGAAGTGCGGCCAAGGAATTCCAAATTGACAAAATGACTTTTTCCAGATATTTGGATAAACTAAAGACTAAGGCAACAGTCGAATCGCCTATATTACTTCAGTCGCTCGATGTGTCGGTTTTCGGTCCCTTCAAAAAGTATCTGGCTTCTGCCCAAGAAGGATGGCTTCGCAGCCACCCTGGAATGACAATAAACATCTATGAAATACCAAAAATTGTTGCCACAGCTCTGCCGTTGGCGGCTACTTCCTCCAACATAATAAATGGGTTTCGAAAGGCAGGGATCTATCCTTACAATCGAGATATCTTTACCGATGCAGATTTTGCCCCATCGTATGTGACAGATCGCCCTGAACCACAATTACCAGAACTTACGATGCCACACGATGCACCATTAGTTACGCCATTAGAGGATAATGCTCACCTAGATGTGCCACTGGCTGACCCTATATACACTTAGCGTATCTCACCCAGAATCAATGAAAATCAATCTTCATGTTTCCATGATGAGATGCCATCTACATCTACGTGTAGTGTGTTGGTTTCACCAGAAATATGGCGACCATTACCAAAAGCAGGCCCTAGAAAGAGGCTAACACAGAGAAGGAAACCCTCTTCTGCTATCCTTACTGACACTCCGGAACAGTAAGCACTTGCGTTGGAGCAAAGCAAAAGGTCCAAAAAAAGTAAAGTCGATGCGAATAAAAAGAAGGCTATCAAAAAGACAATTTTTGCAAATTCATCTAACCCTACCAAGAAAGTCGATAATCAAAAAGAAGAACAAAAATGTTCATCATCGGATTCAGACGATCAAATGACTTTAGCCGCCATAGCAACACAAGCATTAAATAAAAATACCCCAAAGGAAAGGAAGAAAAGTGATAACCACCTTACATCACATTCTTCTGATTCGGAGGAAGACGAATGTTTGTGTCTCATTTGCTTAGAAAAATTCGCAGATAGCATTTCAGGTGAAGAGTGGGTCCGATGCTGTGACTGCAAGAGATGGGCTCACACGAAATGCACTCCTAAAGCTAGTTTATATTACGTATGTGTGAATTGTGACAGTGATTAAAATCACTTTTGTTGACTTCAGTATTAATAAAGAATTTGATGATTTTGTTCTTATTTAAAGGTGACTTTCTTATAATGTTAATTTCCCAATACTATGTTTGGTCTATATCGTCAAGTAAGCCTAGTGGCTCAACTTACCCTATATACGGGCACAACTTGCCCCTGGTGTGGGGATAGTTGCGCCAGTTGAACCCTACTACAGTAAAGGGATTTTTCCCAAAACTAAAGAAACTTTGGACAATTTATTGATATAATTAGGTCAACAAATAACCAAAGAAATATTTGATAAATATATTTGTACTAAATGTAAAGTATATACTGAAATAGATAATTATCACCAAAATCTGGCTCAACTATCCCCGCTCTACCCTACGATAAAAAACAGAGCATGCCATGAACGTCAAGTCGCAGCGCTTGTTGCTATGGCAACACCATGGCACCTTGTTTTTATTTTGACAATTGCGCTTCGGTTTTTAATTTTAATTTGAAACGTCAAAAGGTTAGTTGTTACAAAATATCAATGTAGATTTAAGATCGATTCCTACGTTTAACTAAAGACACTGTGTAAATACAAACATTAATATTAATGTTAACAAATAATTTTTCTTGCTAGTTAGTGAGAAGTTCAATATATCGTGTCAATGTTATTAATTCAATGTTAGTTATTTAAAAATAAAGATATGTGGTACTTAATTGTAGCTAAAACTATTTGGTAGTCCTGGACAAAGTATAGTATTCTACTCGCATATAATGGCTGTTATTCACTTGGATGATTTGAGACTCGCCTACGGCTCGTGTCATAAACATCATCCGTGTGAATAACAGTCATCATTATAATATGCTTGTTGAATAATGTACTATTTTTCCACTATTAACCTATAACATCGCCATTATTGACCGATTATTAACGTTAGAAATCGTTTTTTTCTACCTTATAAGTTATTATTGACCGTGGTCAATAATAAGGCATTGAAATCCATTATTGACCGATCTTTAAGAATCTATTTGAACGCAGGTAACTTGATTTTTTGATTCTACAACATGAATTCATAAACATGAATAACCTGAAAGGTGATTTCTTGTGGTTAGGCAACCAGATAAGTATCAATACATATTAGATTATTAGAGATGCTTGATATTGTAAAATATCGATACAATCAACATTTTTTCTGCTTCCATCCGAGGTGTACACATAATAATATCACTAACATTTTCTTCGCTCATTTAAAAAAAAAACGGAAAACTTGTGAAATCTGATGACATAAATGAACAAAAATTGACATTAACAAAGCCACTTGACAAAACAACAAAATATTTTGCCAATTCCAAAGCGCAGGTAACTTGATTAAAAAATATACTTATACCTACCTACAATTTTTTATAATTATTAATATTATAAAAGTTTTTAGTAGTGGAAAAAATATTATATTAACCACAGCTTATAGCCCTCTTGCCGCTCGGGCAATAGTGATGGCTGTCTAAACCTTGGTTAATAATATACTATTTGTTATGTCCAGCTTTACGTCAAATTTTTGACAATAGCGTCATAGAAGTTATTTGCTGGTGTTTGCTGTATTACCTAAACTATGAAAATTTCGTAATTTTGCCGTCACATTTAATTGAATAAGTTAGGATTGGCTTATTAAAATTTATTCAAACTTGGCATATGGGTTTATTATAAAAAAATTATTATACGATTTTTCTCTAAAATGTACAGGGGAGTCAATACCCCTCAAAATTTACATGGGATTTCCCGAGGGATTTCCTATGTTCAACTAAGCTATGCATCACCCGGTATACAGTGTGGTTCACTAAGCGTGCAACAAATGGGAAAAAAGGTGGTGCATGTCCGATAACCATTTCAGGTGTACTTAAAATGGCTTCAAGTCAAATAGAATACAGGGTAGGGCAAAAAATATGAAAATCGTTCAAGAGTAAAGTACCCTTATTTTAAAAAAATAGGGCAAAAGGGCATGAAGAAAAGTTGTTTAAAATAAAAAGTTATACTCAGATTTAAAATCATAGTCTCCTATCTCAAATATAAATTTTTTTAAGATATTTCGATGTAACCCCCGTATTATTGGTATTTCTATTATTTAACTTAGGTCCATATTTAACTTAAGCAAAATAAATCAGATATGCCTGATTTTTGAATATTTTTCAAATCAGTATTAATTTAATTAAATTTCTTGGTTATTTAAGCAACCCCAGACTTTACCACTGTTGCAAGGATATTTAATCTTAATTTATATTTTAATATATGATATTTACTCGAACATAATTACTTCATTAATATAACGCCTATATAAAATATTTTTTATCTAATGCTCAAAAAACTATATTTTATTTTTTAATTGAAATATCAAAGAATAAGCCACGTAACACAATATTGTACTGTGCTAAACCCCCTTTGGCGCAGCAGGCCATGAAAATTCTAACTAAAACAAAGAGTTATTTGACAAGCTGTTTGTTCTTATGTCAAAGAAATATTGATATTGTAAGTTGAATTAAACTTTTTATTGTATTAAAATGCCTCCAGCGTTTCATCTTACATTAGTTGAGAAGGCAGAGTTAGTTTTAATATGTGGAGAAAATTACAAAGCTACGCGTGAGGCTGCAGATATTTTTAATGAACGCCATCCAGAAAATATAATTCACTACTCAACCATAAGTAGGATTTTAAGTTTTTTCAAACAGACGGGATCATTGGATTATAATTACAAAAAAGAACGTGTAAAAACCATGTGCACCGAAGATAGGCAGCTTGATGAACTTCAGGCAGTAATCGAAGATCCTACAAGATCCACCCAAGAAGTTTTTGAATACACAGGAGTGAAAAAAACATCTGTAAAGCGCATACTTAAAAAGAACAAGTATCGTGCCTACAGGCCTAAATTTGTATGTACATTTGAAAAAAGAGACTATGATTTGCGTTTTGACTTTTGCATATGGGTAATTATCAAGAAATTCGGGAAAGTTGATAATATTTTGTGACAGTTGTTAAATATCAAGTTCTATAAAATATTTTTATGTAAATGTATGCACTATTACTAGGCAATCAAAACTGTAAAATGTACCCTCCCATATTTTTGCTATATTTGAAAAAAATAACCATAACGGCATGGTAATGAGATTTAGTTACACGGTAATGTCAAGGAGAAATGGAAATGTTAATTAGCTGACATGGTAATGTCAGAAGAGAACAATAAACACCAATTTTTAATATATTTATGGAATAAATTTATTAACAAAACGTGTGTATTAAAAGTTACACAAAAACTCAACGCAACTTAAAGTTCTGTTTATTAAAAAAACAAAAAAAATTAAAAAAATGTATGGAATCTAGCAAAAAAAAACTTAAACCATCTCATTTATTTTTTTGTATTCCGGAACAGAAAAAAGTCGTGCAGAGCATGGCACAGGTGGCTTTGAAAGTTTTAGTAAAATTTCGGCAGCTGGAATAATCTGGATATCTCGTTTCTCCGGCCAAAAGAAATTTTCACCTTTTCTGTCCATAAACTGGATTTCCAGAGATTTGCGTTTCAGTGATAGAACTACACCTAAAAAATACAACAAGTTGATCCGATAATAGACACTTAAGTGGGATTTATAAACTTGTCGCAACGCTCAGTTCAGTTCCGCGCAGTCCAGTTCAGTTTCGCTGATTGTCGTTCGACTTTAAACAAACGAAAACATACCAAACCATTTATAAACCCTCAATTCATTCGCAGCGGTACGCCCAGTCGCGCAGCGAGACGCTCGGCTACGCTCGAGATGGCCAAGTTTTATCTTTTGTCGCTGCAGTTCGTTGTCGCAGGACTTTTAACCAATGAAATGCGAAAGTTGAATCACGTGGTGGTTGACAGGCCAAATGAACCAATGAAATGCAATACGACATGCGAACAGCAGCTAAGTTTATAAATTACAAATTTGTTTACGACGAACTCGGGCGAACTCTGGCGTACTGCGCTGCGGAACTGAACTGCGCGTAACTGAACTGAATAGTTTATAAATCCACCTTTATTATTTAAACTTTTACCTGGATACCAGAAGTCGTTAAACAGGACTGCTACCCAGTCATCAGGTTTAATCTCGGACCTAGTCTCTGACTGAATGTTAAATTCAAAATCTTCTGCATTATCAGAGTTATCAGTGGACTTTATAATTTTATTAGTAGGCAGGACTCTAACTTTGGCTCTATTAGTTACTTCATCGGCACTGGCTACATTGGATGAGTTGTGTATCTACAATTATTAAGAATAAACGTAAGAATAGTAACTAAAAACATTTCCGTGTCATAACAACATCACCATGTCACTGAAAAGACATGGTAATGTTGGGAATTTTTGACACGGTAATGAGCAAAACATCAAAAAAAAAATGAAACTATTACATGAAAATTAAGTTATGTATTTTTCTTACCTTGGTCTATTATAACACTAAAATATTAAATATAATTTAGTTCTTCCCAAAACATACAACAACACAAATTTTAAGACACGGTAATGTCGTCAAGGTGGTTACACTCTGTGATCTGGGCGATAAACCTACTCACTCCGCGGCTAGGCAAAAACTAATCTCAGATCAGGGACTTGCCAAATTAACTACATATATAGGGGAGTCCCCCGAATCCAATAGATCTGATAAACGCTTTTCATTGTTGCCAGACTATGCAAGATTACGGAAGACATGGTAATGAGCATTAACTTTACGTTACAGATTTTGGATAAATTTTTCTGAAACACCAAAAGGGTTAATCGATTGCAGAACTCAACAAAAGATAGTCAACCGATCGCAAAAGCAAATCTTACTATCTGTTTATTTAAATAACATTTTATAGTTACAGCGCTTCAACACTTTTCAAGGAATTAGGGTATAACCTCGACATGGTAATGTTTTTTTTCTGTTAATCTTTTCTTTTTTTTTCCATTGTTTTGACTTTTTTCTAAAATCACTATTTGTACATATAGAGTATAGTAAACTACTTATTCTAAAAATTAATACAATTTTGAATACTTGAAAATACTAACGGGGGAACACAGAAAGTAACTTTTCCTCTTTTTTTGATAATGACCCATATATGGATTCAAGGAGAAATAGAAGAGAGGAGAGATTTTCATCGGCACATACTTTTTTCAGACGAATCCACTTTTACTACAAACGGTGTTGTCTAGTCGCAAAATTGTAGGTGGTGGTCAGAAGAAAATCCTAATTTTGTAATTGACAATAGCAATCAGTATTACAAAAAAACAAATGTTTGGTGTGGGATACTAAATGACAAGCTAATTGGTCCATTCTTCTTTAGATATAATTTGACGGGCAATAGATATTTAAATTTTCTTCAGAATGTATTGGGAAACTTTATAGATAACTTACAGTTAAAAGAACGGCACAAGCTATGGTTTCAACATGATGGGTGCCCTGCATATTGTGCTAGGGCAGTTACGCATTGGTTAAATGAGGTATTTGGAAACAAATGGCTAGGACGAAATACCGATCCACGGTGGCCGCCTCGTTCGCCTGATCTTACACCCCTAGATTTCTTCTTATGGGGACACTTGAAACAAAAAGTGTATAAAGACCGACCTTTCAACAGCGTTGAAGAATTGGAAAATTCTATAAGGCACCATTGCCGTAATATCCCTGCCACGGTATTGCGATCTACTCTTAGGGAATTGTATGAGCGGACGAACAGATGTATTGAGCGAGAAGGCGGACATACAGAGACACTTCGTTAGTTAATTCTTTATATTGTATTTTATCATTGTAACTGTTAGTTACAATTATTATAGTTTCATACATTTCTATGGCTGTATTTCATTTTTTAACTGCCGATATTGATATTAATAAACATAAATTATCTTTGATATTTCAATAAAAAAATTAAATATAGTTTTTTGAGCGTTAGATAAAAAATATTTGATATAGGCGTTTTATTAATGAAGTAATTATGTTCGAGTAAATATCATATATTAAAATATAAAGTAAGATTAAATATCCTTGCAATAGTGGTAAAGTATGGGGTTGCTTAAAAAACAAAGAAATTCAATTAAATTAATCCTGATTTGAAAAACATTTAAAAAATTAGGCATATCTGATTTATTTTGCTTAAGTTAAATATGGACCTGAGTTTTGGATTAACCTTCCTTTTGTCAGTTCACGCTGGTTTAAAATAGCTCTCTACATTTTAGTAAATTGTTGAGTAACTAGTGCTAAATATTTAGTGAAATTGATATGGACGCTTCAAGTGATGGTGATCAATCCGAAAATAAAAGAAAAAACGAAAGAAAATTGAATGTAGCTCAACGAACAAGGAGTTTTTCTTCCGGTGCATTGAACATAAACATGGACGAAATAAATAAAATAATCGGTACACAACCAAGGTCGTTAAGAACCTATGTTGATAAACACAAGAAAAAAAGTATTACTGATAAGAAGGACGAGAATAAATTACCAGGTGAATTCAATAAGTGTGAACTAAATTTGGATCATGATAATGTATTTATTGATCCCAACGCCATTTTTAAGCCGAGATCATCGATTCAGCATACTCCCCCTTCAACTCCCAATATTAACTTTAGCCGCACCAATGGAAAAAATATTGAAACAACGAATGATGGTAGTACTAATAAAAGACCAAGATCAGAAAATAGTCCTGAAATCCTAAATCTGTATAAAAAACAATGTCATAATGATAACCAAAGTATGGACAACAGTGAAATAAATCAAGAAGAACCGTTTTCAACAGAAAAAATAATTTTTGAAATTTTTACATCTTTAGAAAAAATACAGGAACTAACAAATAAAGATGAAGAGTGTCTTGCTTTTTCGAAAGAAAATCAAAAGGGCGTCAGAATAGCCAGTACTTCTATACACAAATGTCTTACATTACTAGTTTACAAGCTTGGACACCTAGAAAAAGTAAATACATCTCTGCAGTACCAATTGGCATCATTAAAACCACATGAAAAAAATATAGAACTTAAAGACCCACCAGTGATTAAACCAAGAACGTATGCTACTACAACGGCAATAAAATGTATTCCTGTAGTTACTCCCACAGAACAAAACTCAACACATAACACGAAACAATGGACTACTCCACCAACCAATAGAAAACTAGAGACTGTGATTAGAATGGAAAACATATCAGATTCAAGAGAGGTGACACAACAGTTAAAAAAGACAATTAATCCGAAAGACATTGATGGAGGGTTTAAGAGTATAAGACATCTAAAAAACGGTGTAATAGTGGTGGAATCCCACAGCAAATTGCAACAAGACAAATTAAAACTCGCATTAAAGGATAAGAGTAATGTGCAACTTAAAGATTCCCAACAATTTGACCCTATGTTTTTAATCACTGGTATTGAGAAAGGTTTCTCTGATAAGGACTTTGTTAAAGAACTCATTCACCTAAATAGTGAAATTGAACTTGAGCTTGGCTACGCAGTAGAGGATAAGATTAAAGTGATAACAAAACGTCAATGTCGTAACCAAAACAAAGAAAATTGGATCTTGCAAGCACCCCCCAATATTACTAAATGGTTCCTTAAAAAGGAAAAAATCAATTTTGATTTAGTGAAAGTATTCGTACAGGAACATTTAAATTTAGCTTTATGTTTCCATTGTTGTAGTTTTGGGCATGTCTCTAAGCATTGTAATGAAAAACAATGTTGCCATAAATGCAGTGGCGCACATGCTGCAAAGGATTGTAATGAGACTGTTTTTAAATGTCCCAACTGTACTAAAATGAAACATGACGAAAAAGATTGTCAACATTCTGCACGAGACACTAACTGCCCTGTATATAAAAGAAAACTAGAAAGATACAGGAATCAGATAAACTACACTGATAATTTTTTATAACTTCAGATGAAGGTAAAACTGAAAAACAGCAAACAACGAAAAAGGGCATACTAAAAGTAAGCATAATTCACCAAAACGTGCAATCTATTGGAAATTCAATTGATAAGCTGAATAATATGTTACAAGACCATCCAGAATGTAAAATATTGTGTGTAACTGAACATTGGAAGTCAGAAATACAGTTACGTAAACAGGCAATCAGTAACTTTAAATTATATTCTATGTTTTGTCGAGAAGAAGATCAGCATGGCGGAACAGCAATATACATTAGACAAAACACAAAGTGCAAAGTGAGAACTAAACTAAACAAGTTATCTGTCAGTGGCACGTTTGAATGCGCTGCGGTCGAGTGCCAGTTAGGTAAAATAAGTGCTGTGGTTATAACTATATATAGACCTCCCATTGGAAACATGAAAGTATTCTTGGATAAGCTTGAACAAATTTTAGCTAGCATTTTTAATGAAAAAATACCTATTTTTATTTTAGGTGATTTTAACGTTGAAATGATAAAAGAAAACAAATCTAGAACAGAACTTTTATCATTAATGTCTTCTTTTAACTTTCAACCAAAAATACTGGAAAATACAAGAATAACTAGTAATACGTCTAGTTGTATTGACAATATATTTACAAATTTTGATCAAGTAGAAACTTTAGTATTTGAAAATTTTATATCAGACCATACAGCGCAGAAAGTTATTTTTGAAACGGAATATCAAAAGGTAGATGCCCACATCTACAGACGTTTCTTTCGAGACGAGAACAAGAATGAATTTCTGCACTGTTTGAGTGAGCAAGATTGGTTGAATGTTTATGCGTTTGAAAGGAAGAATGTTGATGAGCAGTGGTGTGCATTTATGAATAATTTTATAAATATATTCCAACAGATTTTCCCTCTAAAGCTATGTTCGAGAGCAAAAATTCCAAAAATATTTCAGAATAAGGAAATTACTGATTGTAAACGTGAGTTGGACTTGTTATTAACATTATCAAGACGTCATCAACATTTTAATGATCAATATAAACAAAAGAAAAAAGAATATGATATTCTTTTAAACGAATCTCGTAAAAACCATTATTCCGAAAGAGTAAATAATTCGGATAATAAGATGAAATGCATGTGGACGATTTGTAAAGAAATTACAGGAAACGCCAACAACAACTCGGACATAGAAATCGAGGGAAAGCCTGAAACAATAGCAAATAAATTTAACGAGTATCTAATATCTGTAATACCCAATCTAATTAAAAATCTGTCTAGTGTTCCCTTTAACTGTAACATGGCCAGAAACGATCAGTCTATGTTTCTAAGGCCAGTGACAACTAATGAACTATGCGAAATAGCGAATAACATAAAAAATAAACATAGTTCCGGTTTCGACGAAATTCCTATTAGTATTGTTAAAATTTCTATTAGGGTATGTAAAGATGTTCTATGTTATATAATAAACAACTCCTTTAAATACGGTATATTTCCTGAAAATTTAAAAATAGCACTAATAAAACCACTTTTAAAAAAGGGTGATCCAGAACTAATGGATAATTACAGGCCTATTAGTTTATTAACAGGTTTTTCAAAATTGTTTGAGATGGCAATGTGTTCAAGATTAACAAATTTTCTGACAAGCTGTAATATATTTAGTAAAAGTCAACATGGTTATTTAAATGGACGATCCACCCAAACTGCAATTTTTCAATTTATTCAAACAGTTCTGAAACACCTTGAAGATGGTAATGTAGCTGTAGGAATGTTTTTGGATTTATCTAAAGCATATGACTGCTTGGATAGAGATATATTGATTGGGAAGCTTGTAAAGTATGGGATAAGAGGGAACGCTCATAAGTGGATAAAGGGATACCTTAGTAACAGAAGACAAAAAGTCTGCATTCTGAAGAATGGAAAATCTTACAACTCCAAAACATTATATAACAGTGTAGGTGTAGCACAGGGTAGTGTATTGGGGCCTATTCTATTTATTATTTTCATCAATGATTTGAGTAATCTAATTCAAGCTAATCAAGATATGGTTAATTACGCTGACGATACTAATTTACTTTTGGGGGGCAAGAGTATTAATCAACTTGTCACTGAGTGCAGAAACTTTCTTAACAGGGTCACACAGTGGTTTACAGAAAATAAACTTATCCTAAATAAAAGTAAAACAAATATAATTCTATTCAGAACCAAAGCGTCAAAGGTGGAAAAACCAACCAACTTTAGTAATGATAAAGACAAAATTATTTTTTCGGAGTCCACAAAATTTTTGGGAGTACAGATTAATGAATTTCTAGATTGGTCGTTTCATATCAAATGTCTTTCACAGAAACTAAATGCTATTTGCTATGGTATTCGTGTTACTGGTAAATACATGAATAAAAAAACTTTGAAAATGTTATATTTTGCTAATTTCGAATCCTGTTTGAAATATGGGATAATGTTTTGGGGAAGGGATAGTCAAATTCAAAGTATATTTGTAATTCAGAAGCGATTAGTTAGAATAGTTGAAAAATTAGATTTCAATGTATCGTGTCGGTCTGTTTTTAAAAAATTGGGAATATTGACGGTATATGCATTGTACATTTATGAGTGTTTAATGTTCCTCTTTAAAAACAAAAACTGTTTTCAAGCACCAGCTAGTCATCAACACCAAACGAGAACTTTAAATATCAATTACCCCATACACAGGCTAGCCCTTACTGAAAAGTCACCCAATTATATGTGCTTAAAACTATTTAACAAACTACCAGAGAGAATAAAAAGAATAAGCAATGAAAAACAATTTAAGAAAGAAATTAAAAAGACTTTAGTAAAGTTGGAGCCCTATACTATGAATGACTTTTTAGATATGTAATTCTTTAGGATTTTTCTTTTATATGACGTCATTCCATTTTGTGTTTGTAATTTTTATGTAAATTATGTAACATGATCTGAAATAAAGAAAATAAGTAAGTAAGTAAGTAAGTTAAATAATAGAAATACCAATAATACGGGGGTTACATCGAATTATCTTAAAAAAATTTATATTTGAGATAGGAGACTATGATTTTAAATCTGAGTATAACTTTTTATTTTAAACAACTTTTCTTCATGCCCTTTTGCCAAATTTTTTAAAATAAGGGTACTTTACTCTTGAACGATTTTCATATTTTTTGCCCTACCCTGTATCCTATTTGACTTGAAGCCATTTTAAGTACTCCTGAAATGGTTATCGGACATGAACCAACTTTTATCAAGAATAAAATTTTCTGGGAAACCAATAATAAAGAAGTTTCCCATTTGTTGCCCACTTAGACCACACTGTATAGCACTGGTATGATCACAACTTGAAGGCTGTACTGTAATATGGAATCCTTTACTATAACATTTATATAAATCAAATGAAAAAGGTACAGAGAACTTTTCTTAGCTATTAAAAAAATTCTTTTCTTTTCAGATCTTCGTTTCATTTAGGTAGAAACTGAACTGAGAATTTACAATCACTCTCTGTCAGATAAATCTCCATTATCAAGGATGATGCACATAGTTAATGATACTGTATGTTTTAAAGAATAGATCAATTATTAGTGTAAGCTTGTAATCCTATTTTAAAATACAGTTAGAAATTTGGTCCATTTATCATTTATAGAATACACAATACACAATAAGAATATTTATTTCACCAAGCATGTAGCATGTAGCCCATCACATTCATATCAAATTGTGAAAAATAACAAGTACTACTTTAATTTCCTCTACTACACAATAAGAGATTAGTAAAACTTAGATGGGAGAAAAAGACTCTGAAAAAGATTACCAGGATGCTTACACATGTAATGGAAAAATAATTCTTATCAAAACAAACTAACCTGGGGTTGTAAAGCTACATGATGTTGATTAGGTATGACATTTATAAGTTAGGTACCTATATAGTTTCAAGATATGATAGATGTAAAAATTAAAAAAACAAATGTAAAATTCACATACCAATATTCAATATAGCTGTGTGTATATTTCCGAGTATATTTCCAAGCATAACTACAAGCATAGGTACCTATGTTATAACAATCTTGCAACACACAAAATCTATTAAAATTGCAGATTATGGACAGCGGAATTGACGTATTTTTGTGATTAAATACCACCATATTTAACATAGCATATTTAATCAACTAGCAAACATTTATTTTAACAAATGAATATATGCAATATTGCTTGGTCAGCAAATTTGAATATTTGGGAAGTAATACAACCAACGACTTAATACAACCACAAATGTAGGCACAAATGAGTTAGTAACATAAAACCAAAATGTATTAAGTTCATCAACAAGTAAAGTGTATTGAAATTAAACCTGAAAACAGCAACCATGGCAAATATTCAGTATAGTGCATAAAAATACATAATAATTTACAACAAAACTAAGACAATCTTTAAAAAGTATTTATAAACAATAGGTAAACAGAGTTGATATATAATTTATTAACACCCATATTTTTATCAATCATTTTCATGCTCTTGGGCTTTAAAATTTAATTCTTGGCTAAGACAGACTTCTTAAAGTAATTTTAACATTAAGGTACCTACCAGCGATTTGCTTCGAAGCATTGGTCATTCTCCTCGAAAAGGTATTAAACTGCTCTCCTTTCTCATTGTCTCCTATTTTTTGTGGCATCTCATTTCTGTGTTCCTCCACAGTATGGACTATAGAAATTTCCGTTACAGATTCCGGAATAGTTGTTGGAGTATTTAATTTAGGAGATTTGGCCATAGATTCAGTGGTTCTGTTTATATTTCTTCTAGGTGTGGGAATGGGCTTCTTGCCTTCTCTAGGCGGTGGTACTGGCCTTTCCATTGTGACAAACCATTCATATTTTACTCATAACTAATCGCAGTGAATGTTTACTAAATAATTACACTTAATTATGCTGCAACAATTACAAATTCAACAAAGAAACTTCATTCATAAGGTTATAACAATATAGAATGCATCTGGAAATAAAACTATTTTTATCACTGATAATATCAATTTACTGATAGGCAGAAGTATTAAAGCTTTGACATTATTTTTCACTTTGTTTTTCTTTAATTAAAACGCGTAGAGTAAAAATTATTAAAATAATCGTTTGGATGACGCATCAACAACAATCACAGATTTTCTTATCAAAGGAAATTATTTGCAAAATTTGCAGTATTGAAGGCCATGCGACACGTTTAAATTTGTAACGGGGTCCAGACAACTCTCGTGCCTGTATTTCTGACATTGATGTATTTACCTACATTTGGCAACAGAGTCTTATTTTTTTGCAACTTGACAATACCGCTATATGGGCGTTGTTAAAAGTTGGACTGTGTGAAATCATAGAAGTATGAGAAGATACTGAAAATTTGAAAATAGTATAAAAATCTGCTCGAAATTTCCATTTAGCAGCACTACAATTATTAATCAAATCGAAAACTATGCATTCTCTGGTAATAATATATTCTGGACCGTGCATTGTATTATAAAGCTAAAACTAAAAACCAAATGTATGGCTGTATGTATTTGATATGTAAACTTCCGTGCCTCCAGTGTATAACCACGTCACCATTTCACATCTCTAACCTCAATTTTTGTTTACAAATGAACACAACACAAACTTAAAATTCAGGATGAGTTTAGTTTTGAGGGCCCTAAACTCGAATAAAAGCTGGTTTTTAAACAACAACTTGATGTTTTTTAGTTCAAACTCGTGTTGTAAGCAAGTATCTCGACCTAACTTTAGGCAGCCGACAAATCATGAGAAAATAGGCCCTTTTGGATATTTCTTGCTGGTATTAAGGCTTAAACTTTGTGTTAATTTTGATAAAAACTTACTTCAAATTTTAGGTAATACCAATCTCCACGTTTGGCTTGGGTGTATGGCAAGTACGAAGAAAGCAGTGGAAAGAAAGCCTTATATCCGAGTTAAAAAACAGCACAGGCAGTGATCCAATAGTCTTGCCTCAAAGGTTTGTTCATTGTAATTTATTTATTGTAGCAAACAAAAATTTGATAGATATTACAATGCTACACGTTTTTCAGCTGCACAATGTATTTATGAAAATATTTCTGTGCTTCTATGCTACAACTATGTAAAATTCAGGGTGAACTAGCTACAGATCAAGTATAGTTATTTTAAAAACAACGTTTGTATTATGTCTTTTGCGTTATGTATAGTACCTGCACTACCCCACACTACTAGGCCATAGAATATTATAGATTCAACAGGTGAAGAGTAAACCATTTTTAAAAATCTTACAACTCCCAAATACTTTAAATAATCCTTTCTTTGCAACACAGTCAAATTCGAAATTATTTCTAGCATAGAGGAACTAAACAAGCTAGAATTTGTGCCTGTCCATGTAAGAGGAACATTTCTTCATGACAAAGAACTCTATGTAGGTCCCAGAACGTTCTTATCAAAAGGAGAATCGTCCACTGAGAGTTCTTTGATGAGCGAAAGGTCCAGAAGCTCACAAGGCTACTTAGTGATCACCCCTTTTAAGCTAGAAGACAGGGAGTAAGCAATTGTTTTACTAAATGATGATATTAATAGCTAATAGCTGTGTTTTCAGTCAAACAATATTAGTAAACCGGGGTTGGGTGCCGACTAATAAGGTCGATCCAAAAACGAGGTCTAAGGGCCAAGTAGAAGAAGCTGTTGATGTCATTGGTCATGTTAGGTTGAGTGAGAATAGACCCAACTTTACCATGAAGAACAAGGAAGGTAGCAATTTGTACTTTTATAGGTGAGTTTTTTAATTTACCTACTTACTTATTTGTTAAACTGCACATGGCATACATAATATATCTTCAGAATGTATATCTGTGCACTTGAGGGTGCAGTTGTTTGAAAGGATATTTGTATGTAGCAGTATTTTATATAATTAAAAGAGACACCTTCAATCTCATGGTGGATAATTTTCTTTTTAGATGAGTTTAGGGTGGTAGTTGTGAGGAATTGCTTAGGGAGACTATTATAGGTAATTAATTACACATTGGTTAATAGGATTATTTTTATTGATATTAGTGTAGACATTTCTTGGATAAATTTTATTAAAGTTTCTGGTGCCATGACTGTATACTTGATTTGTGAACTCAGTTTAAATGTTCCCTTTTTGCAATTTGTTTGCAGTTTTAAACATATACTTACCTACTCTGTTCAATTTTTAAGATATCAGACAATAATTTTAAAATTATATACCTACACTATTGGACAAAAGTAGAGCAACAAAATGCTTTTATTTCTTTGAATTTAAAAAATTAATTATATGATTGTGATCCCCAGCTAATTTTAATGAAATATTATCCCCACAATATTAGTAATATTTCACAATATTTTGGTACACTTTAAACAAAATGAAGGTAGAGAAATATTTATAATTATAAAAATTGACGAAATGAAGTGCGACAAAAGTAAAGCAACAAATTGTGTCAACAGTATTTTATGTTACATATTAGGATAAAAAGACATTAAACACATTTAATAATTACAATAGCTAGAAGTATTATATTTTAATAGTTAATAGAATATCCATTATTTTTTATTACTTGCCGACAACGTCGCGGCATTGAGGCAAGGAAGGCTTGTCCAAACTTCATTGATTTTATTTACCAATGATTGTTTATTTGGAAATAATTGTGTACGAATTCCACGTTCAACTTCTTCCCTTATATTTTCAATGGGGTTAAGGTCTGGGGATTGTCAGGCAACTGCAAAACCCGAACGTTATTTTTTTGAAACCACTCTTGAACAATTCGTGAAGAGTGTTTTGTATCATTATCCTGTTGGAAAATAAAACGCAACGGCATTTCCCACTCTGCATAAGGCAACATTACAGTTTGTATTATATCTCTATAGACAAATCGATCCATGGTGTCATTATTGAAGTTTAAAGGACCCACCCCATTCCATGAGAAACAACCCCATAGAAAAACACCGCCTTTGTCATGTTTAACTGTGGGTGTAACATATTTAGGATTAAGCCTTTGGTTGATTGGCAGTCTTACACGCTTTATTCCATCAGAATTGAAAATTTTATAAGGCGTTTCATCGCTAAATAAAACTTTTCCATTTGTCTACTGTCCAATTTAAATGCCGACGTGCAAAGTCAAGCCTAGCCACTCTATTTCTTGCCGAAATAAGGGACTTTTTAAAATACATCGTGCAAGTCGTGGTGCAAGTCCATGTTTTTAGCCGGGCGTCTACTAAATAACTTTGCGTCTACCCGCCTTCTTTGAACTGTCCGTGGACTAACCATAATTTCGGGAATTTCAGCAATAATTCTAGGTGCAGACATCCATCGTTTTGAGAAATTCTTTTAATGCGTCTGTCTGTCCAAATTGTTGTTTTCCTCGGCCTTCCCCATTTCGGTAGATTCTCTAAATGTTCCCTCTGAATGTAACTTGAAATTATTTTGGATACGCTGTATCTTGGTAAAACAAACCGTCTTGAAATTGTGGTTTGTATTGGACCTTCCAAGGTGTGAATTCACTACTCTCTGCTTTAATTCTTTCAAAATTGGAATACCTCTTGGCATGATTAATTCAGCACAGGAATATTAATTAAACATAAAATAAACTCTGCAAAAATATTTTAACCTTTACTCTCACTAAAACCTTTCTTTTTTAGGGAAATATTAAAATGTTGCTTTACTTTTGACGCATTACAATACTGTAGTACTTGAAAGTTTACGTCAATATCAGTTCATTTGTTTTGATTGTTGGAAAAAGCTGTTGTCGCCGAAAGCAGCAGCCTACTTTGATATTTAAGACACAATGTATTTAAATACGATATCATGTATTTAATATTATAAAATCGAGATTTCTTTCATTGTTCGTGTTGAGTGTTGCTCTACTTTTGTCCGATAGTGTATGTCTTCAGTTGGGATTCTCCAGTGAATCCCATATAATATCTTTACAACTTTATTTTGTAATCTTTGGGCTTTATTGAATAATGTTATTCCACGTGTTCCCCAAATTGTAATTACGTAGCGAAATCTTGATAAAAAGTAGATTTGATGTAATGCTTTAGAATTTAGAAGCTATCTACATCTATATAGTGCTCCTATCATGGGTACAAGTTTGTTTTTAATAAATTACAGTAAAACCTCTGTTTGTGGCCACCTTTATAAAGTGATCACCTGCGTTAAAGGACCGGTTATGAATTCCCCATATACATATACAAATGGAAATCCCATTATTTGATACGAGACTCCTCAATACAATAATATTTATTTGTTCAATAATAAGATGCTTACATCTACTATAAACATAATAAAAAAACCCAATAGGGGCTGTTGAACAATGTCTGGAGAGATTTTTTGTAAATAACTATTTTAAATTTATAATTACAATTAGACAATGACAATTTCGATAAAATTACACATGCTTAAATTTGTAACAAACATTTAAAATTTAACACGGAATTATTCCTTAATAGGATCATTAAAGAATTCATTAATGTTGTAGAAGGCCTTACTGACTAGATATTTTTTTTAAGGTATATTTTAGTTTATTCTTTGGCAGGTTTTTAATCTTGTCTGAGAAACAATTAAAAATATTATGATACAGTATTTCACATTTTTTTGAAGGTATACCTATAGGTATATATATATGTATATTTTTCTGGTACTAAATTGCTTTTATGGCGAGTATCATAATCATGTTTCACATCACAATCGAGGAAAGATTCCTATTATCGCATACAATTATCACAGAGTCCAAAATGTACAGGGTGTCCCATTTTCGACACTTTTATAGGGTATCTCTGTAATTGTTAGTGCTATCAAAAAAGTAATATAGGTGTCATGTGCTCTTTTTGAGTCAAGCTTAAAATGGTAAAATCAAGATTTGAAAATGTTCGCTCGCTTCAGAGATACGGGGGAAAATCAAAGAATTGACAATTTCAAAATTATCCTATATTTTCTTAATTAAAAGGGATACAGAAAAATGGTTTATACAAAAGTTTCTTAATAATGATGGTTGAATAATCTGTTGTTTTCAGAATAAGTATGCGGGGTTAGGAAAAAGAGTTATCGGACTTAACCTCATTTTTTTAAATGGAACACCCTGTATGTTTTAATCTAAAAAGATAGCATTTTAAATTCTCTCTTTAAATATATAACACACCATGGATGATATTGGTTTCCTAGGCGATTTAGTTCAACTTTATTAGTTTGAAACGAAAGAAAAGCTTCAGATTAAGGTAAAAAATAATGGGAATCATCGCAAATATTCGAAAGCTCCTTCGTTGTTTTCAATGCACTCTTAACATCTTCGAACGGATTTTAAGGCATTCATGATGTGTAATGGTTTTATTTCTACAAAGGCCTCATTAATTCTTTGATCAAGTTGTTCTCGGGTGATATCAAAAAGGTAGTGACTTATGGTTATAACCCACGTGTGAGTTATAAGCTACTTTATTAGTCAAAAATCTAACTAATAATGTACACTTTATATGTAAGTATTGGATAAATAGCATTAATTAGTTAAATCATTTCTAAACATATTTTTAAAGAGCTTGTTTCCAATATATTTTTGTTTTTTATTACTGACCTCGAAACAGATAAATCTGGTAATGAGGCCTATACCTATATATATAATAACAATACATTTTAACAAATTCCTAAAATGGTAAAAGTAATAGTTAAAATTCTAATGTTAATGTACATTTTACAGAGAAAGTAAAAAATGTCTAAATAACATGTTAAATTTTCTATATTACATTAGTTTGGTACTGTCTCTTTAATATACTTTTTCAGGTTGGCATGCAGTATTTTTTTTCGGTGTTCATTAAGGAGTTCATCAGGAATATTATTATAGGTTTGAATGCTTCCCTCATATGGAGAGTCTTGTTTTTTCCTTGAGTGAGCAAATGTATTTCTTAAGGCATCTTTTGATCTTATATTATAGTTGTAATAATCTTTGTTTTGTTTTAGGACTGTGTTTGCTTTAATTAATTTATTTTGTACACTATGTATTAATTTGGTTTGCTCAAATTTTCTAAGTTGATTTATAGTAAGAAATGGGTATGTTCTGTACAAGTCTTCACTGGGTGTATAATAATTTATGGCAAATAAAGCTTTTATTGATTTATTTTGTAGTCTTTGTAGCTTCTTTATTAAATATTCACTAGCATTACCCCAACAAGGTATTAGATATATTAAATGTGGTTCAATAAAACTGTTATACAGAAGGTATCTTGAATTATCATTGAGTTGGTGGGAGCATCTCCTAAGTGCTCCAACATTAGGTGGCACTTTATTGATAATGTTATTTATTTGAGAATTGATTGGAGTATGTCCAGATATCTATCTGCAGTATCTGCATTTAAATTTTCTTCAAAAAAGCGATACACCAGTTTGCTTTGAAACAAAAAAACAACTTATATTTACCCCAAATCGACCTTGTTGGCGAACAGGTCGTACCATGTGGGGATTTGTGGAGTTGTCTTTCATTATGTCGGTTATGAATACCGCAACTTGTAATTGGACATTAATCTGACCAAATTATTCTTTGGTGAAAAGAACGATCTTCGTTAGTTTTATTTAAAAACCAGTGACAAAATTCCAATCGTCTCACATCATCACCAGGATGCAAATATTGGGTAATTGTAACAACATAGTGAAAATGTTTATTGGACGTCAAAATTCCTTGCGCCTTAGATTTTGTAATTCCAGTTTCACTTTCTACGTTTTTGACGGACGTAGATTTTTGTTCCTAAAATTACAAAGTATCATTGAATACCCACTAAAAGTGCTAAACGCGCCTAAGGAAGTTTTCACTTCAATAAAAGTTGAGCTACTACTATTCAAAGCTATCACAGGATATATTAACTGATTATTGGCCTCGACAAATCCTAACACGCTTATTTCTTCATTTTCCTTGTTTTCTTTATTATAAGTTTTTTTTTATCTCGGCATCGTAACAGAGCCGTATGTTTTTAAATTATGTTCCAGTCGTCGGAATATGTCCTTAAATGGAAATGGTTGCCGTCTTTCCGGATAGCGAACAAGATATAAATTTTGCGCCATTTCTTCGTTTTTTCCACTTTCAATATAAACTGATATCATATCAAATTTTTCAAAATGTTGATAAGTCATTTTCACAAACGAATATGTAAAAATAAAATTGACGTTAAATGTTGTTAAGAACTAGAATGTCAACATAGTTGTTTCTCGGATATTAGCTTTTGTTTCATGACCTACGGTGGTTTAAAGTAATAAAGTTTAAATAAATCACCTAGGAAACCAATATCATCCATGGTGTGTTATATGTTTGAAAAGAGAATTTAAAATGCTATCTTTTTAGATTAAAATATATACAGGGTGTTCCATTTAAAAAAATGAGGTTAGGTCCCATAACTTTTTACCTGACCCCGTATACTTATTCTGAAAACGGCAGATTATTTAACAGTCATTATAAAAAAACGTTTGTATGAAACATTTTTCTGTCTCTCTTTTAACTAAGAAAGTATAGGGTAATTTTGAAATTGGCAATTTTTTGATTTTTCCCCGTACCTCTAAAGCGAGCGAAAGTTTTCAAATTTTTATCGTATCATTGAAGATTTAAGTCATTTTTATATGATATCTTTATTAATAATTATTAACATCATAAACGTACTAAAACCTACATAAAACCTTAGTTACTCATAATACATTAGTTACCATAATTTAATACGTTAGTTACGAAAGCATAATACGTTAGATACCAAATAATATTAGAACTATTTTTCATGAACATGTATAACAATATTTTAACAGTTTTCAAATTTGATGGATACACCTTTGTCTTTAAAAACTTCTCGTCTGAGGCAGAACACACAAATTCG
Source organism: Polydrusus tereticollis (assembly GCA_963920685.1). Lineage (NCBI taxonomy): Eukaryota > Metazoa > Arthropoda > Insecta > Coleoptera > Curculionidae > Polydrusus > Polydrusus tereticollis. The sequence goes on from OY987336.1 coordinate 30,460,568, forward strand.
TTGACTTGTTCTCTTGTAAATACTTTTGATTTTTTTGCTCTATATCCAACATTTTTCTTCTTGATGAAACGTATTAAGGCGCCGTATTTGTCGATTTCCACTCTTTCCTTCAGTTCTAAAGTTGCTCGTAACATGGAATATTTCGGCCATAAGGATGAAGCAGAGTATTCCTCTGAGAGTTTTGCGAAATACGCCAGCAATACCGTTTCTTCTGCACCTTGAACATGTACTTTGTTTCGCCACTCACAAAACTGCCGATATTCTTTTTCATAATGGATTTTAGATTTGTCCGGAAGCAAGTTCAACCTTATAATGTTGGCTGCAGCTAATATATCGTCAGGAATATCAAAATCTTGCATGATTTTAATGATGACTTTTTGAAATGCCAAAATGAAATGACAAAACACCTTGTTTTTATTTTCGCATCGCCGTTGTCAATGATACGATAAAGCTTTGAATATAACTCGATTATTAGCGATTTAACACCGTCTCGGAAATTGCGGATGACTCGGCTGTCGCCTGCTCACCTAGCAATGTCCTCGACTATTATAAATCGCATAATAATCTCGTTATATTAATAGCTATAATTTTACCATTTTAAGTTTGACCCAAAAAGAGCACATGACACCTATATTACTTTTTTGATAGCACTAACAATTACGGAGATATCCTATGTGTCGAAAATGGGACACCCTGTACATTCCTATTACTGTGACAATATTTTTTTCCTACAAAAACGACCTACAATTTTCCTGCTGTTTCATCTTAAAAATATTTCGGATGCACCTTTTTTTGCATGACCATAATTATGTGTATTTCTGATGAACTACTCCAAAATATCATCTGTGGGGTCACTTAAAAAAATTTATTTATAAAGATGTAAAATTTGAAAATCTAGATCAGTTAAAAAACTGTATTTCGTTAGAATGTGACAGAATTTCTCAATATCAACTCAGTAATGTTAGAAATTAATTTTATAATCGGTTAGGATATTGTTTAGCTGTTACTGGAGGGTTATTTAAACATTTAATTATTTAATGTTTTTGTGAAAATCTGTAGTCTTAAGTATGTTATGTTAAATTAACGGCTTAGTAAGTAAAACATAATGTGTCTTTTATTTTGAATGTGTGATTGATTGCTGATTGCCGGATTGGTGAAACGAAAATGTGTTTTTAACGTGAAATAATCTTAATTCGTCCAGCTTTACGTCAATTTTTAAGAAATAGCGCCATAGAAATTATTGCTGTACGTATTACCTAAGCTATGAAAATTTCGTAATTTTGCCATCACATTTAATTAAATAAGTTAGGATTGGCTTATTAAAATTTATTCAAACTTGGCACATGGGTTAACTATATCGGCCCCTTTAAAAAATTATAATACAATTTTTCTCTAAAATGTACAGGGGAGCCAATATTTAGCCACCTCCAAATTTACATGGGATTTCCTATGTTCATTTAAGCCATTCATCACCCGGTATATTCGAATGTTTGTTATTCTTATTTAGACATAGAGGTAAATTTGATTCTGAAGATGTTCATAACTGTTGGACAAGACACACAATTTAGTTTGTCTAATACACCGACTAACTTTAACAGAAAAAGGACCCTATTACATGTGTTTAAAACTATACTGGGTCTCCCGAAAGTCCCGCATAAAATTAATATCAATTAAAGGAAAACGATGTAGGAAAAATGCTCGGACCCGTAAATTATTATTTTTAATTGTGCATTTTAAAAAAATATTATATAGGGTGTCTCATAGAACAGTTGTCACGTCTTTGACAATTTTTTTAAACGAAATGCCTAATTTTTTATTAAGTTTTCAAGTTTTACGAAAAATTCTAAATATTTTGTATGTAGGACTTGCTATCCCGATTCTCAGCTGTTTCCAAGATATTGACATTTAATTTTTTTTTATTAAAGGTAATACTTTTAGTACATATTGTATTTTATATTAGAACATGTTAAATTAATCAGGTATATTACTGTCATCAACTGTCCTTAATTATGTCAATACTGACTTTGACTTAAGTAATTTGTCAATTTCCTAAAAATGTTAACAGAAAAGCAGCGCATCGAAATTTTAATTATGTTGGGGTGTGGGGACAAAATAAGAAGTCAAGCTGAGGTTTGTACTTTGTTTAACGAAAAGTATCCAGAAAACCAAATTACTCAGTCGACTGTAAGTAGGGTATTCCATAAATTTGAGGAGCATGGTACAGTTAGAGATTTACCTAGAAGCGGTCGACCACTCGTTCTAACCGAGGATAAAAAAATCGATTTAATGTTATCACTTACTGAAAACCCCCACTCTTCAGTTGTTACTTTGGCGTTAGATAATGAAGCTACTTGTAGTACAGTACATCGATTTTTTAAGAGCGAAAAATTACATCCTTCTGAACCTCTTCTTGTACAGGAACTACTAGAAGATGACTATGATAGACGGCTTGAATTTTGCGAAGAAATAATGATAAGGATTGATACTAATAATGCCTTTTCAAGTCATATTTTATTTTCTGATAAAGCTACATTTTGCCTGAACGGGCAAGTTAATAGACAAAATTATCGATTCTGGTCTCATGATAATCCGCGATGGTTACTTGAGATGCACACTCAATATGCTGGTAAGGTTAATGTCTGGGTAGGCATAATAAATAATAGAATTTTGGGACCTTATTTTTTTCAAGAGAACCTTACCGCTGAAGGTTATTTGGATTTTTTAACATTTGATTTAATTCCGGCATTAGCAGTTCTTTTCCTAACCAGATGGATCCAGATATTCGAAATGAAATGGTATGGTTTCAACAAGATGGTGCCCCTCCACACTTTGGCGTCGAGGTCCGAAGGTATCTAGATGAAACCTTTACAAACCGTTGGATTGGTCGTAGGGGTACTATTGAGTGGCCACCTAGGTTGCCGGATTTAACACCGCTGGACTATTTTCTTTGGGGTTATTTAAAGGAAAGAGTGTACCGAAACAGACCTAACAACATTGAAGATCTCAAAGAAAGAATTAGGACAGAAACAAATAGAATACCTCCTGATTTTATAAGGAATGCAGTAAACGGATTTTACCATCGCCTAGGGGCGTGTCAGGTAGAAGGCGGTGGACATTTCCAGCATTTGTTGCGCTTTTAGAATTTTCATTTTAGTAATAGGTACTTACATAACAAATTTTTATAGATAACCTTTTTGTTTCAATTTTCGAATTAAATGTCAATATCTTGGAAACAGCTGAAAATCGGGATAGCAAGTCCTACATAAAAAATATTTAGAATTCTTCGTAGAATTTGAAAACCTAATAAAAAATTAGGCATTTCATTTAAAAAAAAATTGTCAAAGACGTGACAACTGTTCTATGAGACACACATAATATTTTTTTATGTCAAAAAATGCACAATTAAAAATAATAATTTACGGGTCTGAGCATTTTTCCTAGATCGTTTTCCTTTAATTGATATTAATTTTATGCGGGACTCTTGGGAGACCCAGTATAATCGGTTACCAACTTGTATAAAATTGCTAAGTAGCTTGGGCAAATTTACATAAAAAAAGTATTAATCGAATTAGAAGAACCATATTCCTTAGCTGATTACTTTAACTGTGATAGATTGCAAGAAATGTTGTAAAATTTTGTACATTGACATCATTTCACTTGTTCTTTGTTAAGGAAGATTTGAAATAAACGATATCATTTATTTATTTATTATTAAATAAATTTCGAAAGTCAATGCTTAAACGTGTTTTATAAAAAAAATATTTTTAAATGCAAAGTATCCTTTTTAAAGAGGAATGACCAGAGTATTTAAAAAATCGGTTTTCAGCTCTATAAAATGACATGTCAAAATTTTGGCTTAACGAATGTGGTGGCAAGTCCGTTCCTGACTTCCCTGACGATGTAAAACATCTACTGCAGTATGGTTTTATGAGTCTTTATGTCTTACATAAAATATTAAAATTTACATGTGGTTCAAAAGTTAGAGCCGAAAAGAGTACCCTCGGGTATCAAAATTTGTTTTTTAAAATCATTTTTCCTTTATAACTTTTTTGCTAGCTAGATAATCCTCATCAAATATGGCACACTTATTACAGCTATTCTAATGTATTATTGCTCCAAATTTGACATACATCTTTTAATGCCAAAGGGTCTTATTGGCCCCCACCATTAAGATAATGCCCCTTAACTTTTTTGTTTAAAGTATTTTATAAATTTTAATTGCTCACCATTGAAGGACATTGAAAAATCTTCAAAAAATATCCTCTTCTTTTATCACGATAAAACGAAATGTTTTTGAGAAAAATGCCTTTAAACATTTTCATGCTAGGAATGATTATCAATCCACTTTTCATTTTTATTATCAAAGCATGCCTTGGAAACAAACGCAAGCATTTAATACCTTTAAACATTTTCATGTTAGAAATGATTATCTATCCACTTTTCATTTCTATTATCATCAAAGCATGCCTTGGAAACAAACGCAAGCATTTCCTTGGAAACGAATTTGCATGAAATTTGTTATTGTGACAAATAATAATTTTGATTCATTATTTCATAAACTTATTAAGTTAATAATAAATAAGATGAATAATAATAATAATTATAATTATTGTTCTAACGCCGAATTACGTGACATGCATTATTATTATGGAGTAGCTGGCGGCAATGCACTAGCAGCAAGACGTTTGTATGGTGAAGTATATCTGAATAGAAGAATACCACAATCGCGAATGTTCAGTACTATTCATCAAAGGCTTGGAGAATATGGATCATTTAAAACTAAACTTTATGATGTAGGCCGTCCGCGAAGTACTCGAACTATGGAAGCAGAAGCTCGTGTTTTAAATTCAATTGAGAATAATCGCAAAATAAGTACAAGATTAATTGCAACTCAGGAAATTATTCCAAAGAGTTCGGTACATGAAGTTTTGCAAGAGCAACTCCTTTATCCCTACCATTACCAAAAGGTGCAAGCTCTATTTCCTGAAGATCCTGTTTCTCGTGCGAATTTGTGTAATAACATTAGAAATCTCTATAACGAAAATCGAAATTTTATACAATCTATGCTTTTTACGGATGAAGCTGGATTTGGACATGACGGCCCTATCAATCTTCAAAATGAACATTATTGGTCTAATGAGAATCCTCACTTGGTGATAGAACGCGGTTTTCAAAACAAGTTCTCGGTTAATGTGTGGGCCGGTATTGTAGGAGACCACTTAATTAGGCCACATTTTTTTCCACAAAGGCTTAATGGTGAGATTTACCTCGATTTTTTAAGAAATCGGCTGCCCGTTTTATTGGAAGATGTACCCCTACAAGTAAGACAAACAATGTGGCTGCTTCAAGACGGCGCGCCGCCACATTATAGTATATTGGTAAGAGAATTTCTGAATGAATCTTTTCCTGAGAGATGGATAGGACGCGGTGGATTTATACCGTGGGCTCCCAGATCGCCCGACTTAAATCCAACGGATTTCTTTCTTTGGGGCTATCTCAAATCTCTTGTATACAGGGCTCCAGTGAATAGCGTTGAAGAACTGCGGCAAAGAATAATAGATAACTGTGAGAAAGAATAATAGATAACTGTGAGGTAATTAGACAGAAGGAATATTTGCTAGAGTTCGTTGGAACTTTCTGAGAAGAATTAACTTATGTAATGAGGTAGGGGGCATCACTTCGAAAATTTGTTATAAAGATAATAAATATGTTATTAATTTTAGTATGATATTTTAAAACAAAATTTATGTTGTAAACTTAGGATTATTGCAATTACCTGAATATTAATGTGACAAATTATTTTAGTTAATTAATTCTACTACTTCATGACTAGAAAGAACAACAATGACATACACTAGTTTCATGCAAATTCGTTTCCAAGGAAATGCTTGCGTTTGTTTGCAAGGCATGCTTTGATAATAATAAGAATGAGAAGTGGATTGGTAATTATTCCTAGCATGAAAATGTTTAAAGGCAATTTTCTCAAAAACATTTCCTTCTATCGTGATAAAAAAAGAGGATATATTTTGAAGATTTTTCAATGGCCTTCAATGGTAAGCAATTAAAATTTATAAAAAACTTTAAACAAAAAAGTTAAGGGGCATTATCTTAATGGTAGGGGCCAATAAGACCCTTTGGCATTAAAATACTTATGTCAAATTTGGAGCAATAATACATAAGGATAGTAGTAATAAGTGTGCCATGTTTGATGAGGATCATCTAGCCAGCAAAAAAGTTATAAAGGAAAAATGATTTTAAAAAACAAATTTTGACACCCAGTAATTCCATTATTTTTGAGTTTTCGAAAAAATGTTATATGAACTTGTACTATTATTTTTCGAGCCGAATTACCCCCCCAAGTTTTTTGCTCATCATTTCCGTACACCCTGTATACTTACCGGACACACTGTTTATGTATACAGAAAACAGTATATACAGGGTGGTCCAACGAAAACTTAACACCTCGATTTTCCTGCTTTAAAATGAAAATGTGGAAAATCGCTCGGACCCGTCGATTTCTGATTCGAGGGGGAATACCTTTTCCGCTTTTTTCGTCTCCGTAACTTCAACCACCTAACGGGGGTGAGCACAACCCCCTGATTTTGAATAGGGATGAGGGGTATTACGATACCTCATTTTGAAGATCTTATCGAGTACTATCTGATCCTAAAGTTTCGCTTCAAAATTTTCATCTTTAACGAAATGACAGCTAAAATAGTGGAGGACTACTTACTTTTGTGATTAGTTTATGAAATGCTGAAAATGGCCAACATTCACTTCCATGCAGTAAAACAAATTTTGCTCAAAACGTTCACGTACAGTTGAGTTCAGAAAGAAGTAGGACATCGATTGTGTGTTGTAAACCTACCCATAATCCCCGATAGTTCATAAAAAAGTAGGACAAGCTATTGACTGTGTTCAAATTATAACAGACTAAACTTTTTATTTATTGGGCTAGACTTAAATGTGTCATATTTATAATTTTTATTCCATTTTTTCTTCGTTTCATTAAAAAATAACAAGTTAACTTAATTCCAACATTTTATTGTACACAATAATTAATTAAAAAAGACAATTACAACTATTTAATATTTAGTAATCGCTCCATTTTTTTGTAAAAGCTCATTCAGTCTATTGGGTATCGATAAGTATAGACCTCTCACAAAATCAAGATCATCACTTAACTCGTTCCACGTTTCTTCAATAAATGAAACAAGTTCATTTCTGTTAGCTGGTCTGAAATTTGCTTTATATATTTTTCGTGTCATTAGACCCCACACGTTTTCTATTATGTTAATATCGGGACTTTTTGAAGGCCACGGCAAAGTTTCCACGTTATTTCTCTGGAACCAATCTTTGACCATACCCGCGCTGTGAACCGGGCAGTTGTCGTGTTGAAAAATAAAGCTCTGGTTAGGGAAATGTTGCGATACACTAGGCATCATAATATATTCCAAAATGTTCTTATAAGTGACTGCATTAAACCTTTCATTTACAATCCAACACACTCCAAGTCCATGATAACTCACCCATGCCCATACATTTACCGAAAATCTCCCTGATCTTTCGGAATTACTGATAAAATTTTCAGTATATCTTGTATTGCGAGGTCTGTATACCCTGATATGTCTGTTGACCGTAGACTGAAAAACTTTTTCGTCAGTAAAGACTACTCTATTCCAGTCTGGCCGCAATATATTATTTAAGGCAAAAATAATTCGTGCCTGTTTGTGTTCTTCCCCTAATTTAATTTTTTTGGCGGCAACATAATTTTTTAAATGGGATTCTTTTACCCTACGACAACCTGTCGGTCTCGAACCAGGAAAATTAGTTTGCTGAATAGCAGCTCGCATTATTTGAAAGGGATTTTCCTCCAAGTATTGCACAAGACCATTGTCTTGTTCTTGCGTTGTATTTCTTGGTCTTCCAGGAGGCTTTTTCTTATCCAAAGTTCCATCCGCTTCCCATCTGTACTTAATATTTTCTACCGTTTTTTTTGCTACGTGCATTATAGCGGCAACGTCTCGTATAGGTATTCCGTCATTTAAAAACGCAATTATTTGAGTCCTTTGAACATTGTCAAGCCTAGGCATTATGCTTTGAATCAATAACTACTTGTAAAAAATATATTTTTTTAAATAATTTAAAAAGGATGTCAGTGTCATGTCAAAGTTTTGATGTTTTTTAAAAGACTGGTTTACATAGGATAAGAATCCGTGTCCTACTTCTTTCTGAACTCAACTGTACATTACTCAACATTTCTGGTGTAATTTGACGGCATTCATTAATGATCCGAATTCGCAAATCATCCAGTGACTCAAGCTGGGTAGCGTAAATCTTAGATTTCAGGTGACCCCATAGAAAAAAGTCCAGTGGAGCCAGATCAGGTGATCTGGGTGGCCACTCAATATGTCCCCTTCTTCCAATCCAGGCCTGAGAAAAATTTTAATCTAAGAACTGACGCACAGGTTGAGCGAAATGAGGTGGTGCGCCATCTTGTTGAAAAATGATCGTTACATGGTCTTCTTCATTCTCCAATACTTGAACAAGGGCTGGATAAATAACGTTCTCTAATAGTTCTAAATAAATTTGGCCAGTGAGATTACCGGGTATAAAAAAAAGGCCGATTATGTGATTTCCATAAATACCCGCCCAAACATTTAACTTTTGGGGATGCTGAGTATGCACTTCACGAAATAATCTTGGATTTTCATCTGACCAATACCGACAGTTATGCCTGTTTACAATGCCATTAAGGTAAAATGAACACTCATCCGAGAAACAGATATTGAACATGTAGTTAGGATTATTGTTAATAATTCCACTTACCACTTCACAGAACTGGAGTCGGCGATCGAAACCATCCTCATTCAGTTCCTGAACCAGTCGTATCTTAAAAGGATGGAACTTATGTTGTTTAAAGATTCTCATGATTGTTGTGCGTGAAACACAACATACATCGGACAATTTCCTAGTACTAAGGGTCGGATCCATTGCCACTTGACCTAAGACAGCCAATTCCCTCGCTTCGTCTCTTTCATACACCCTCTTTTTATTTCCGACCGAGCGTCAAATTTGGCAACCAGTTGCACAACGTAAGCAGCGGATACATTTTTTTCAGGATGTCGTTCATTAAATAAAGCCGCTGTTACTCGCGCAGAGTCGTTATTTCTAAAAAATAATTTTATCATTTCCACCCTTTCTTCTACGGAATACACCATTTTAATTCTCTACTACAAAGTTACAATCGCTTTGACACAGTTTTAATGTTCTTAAAAATTCACGATAGACTAAGGTAAATCAAAAACATGGTCCGTCTACTTTTTTGGACAAAAAAATTAACAAATAAATAAATAATTCAAATGCGTCTGATAAGAGTAATATCCTCGAGGTAAATTACACATTCTCTACTCATACACCAGCGTTCTTTACTGCATGCAAGTGAATGGTGGCCATTTTCAGCATTTAATAAACTAATCACAAAAGTAAGTAGTCTTCCACTATTTTAGCTGTCATTTCGTTAAAAATGAAAATTTTGAAGCGAAACTTTAGGGTCAGATAGTACTCGATAAGGTCTTCAAAATGAGGTATCGCAACACCCCTCATCCCTATTCAAAATCAGGGGGTTGTGCTCACCCCCGTTAGGGGGTTGAAGTTACGGAGATGAAAAAAGCGGAAAAGTTATTCCCCCTCGAATCAGAAGACGACGGGTCCGAGCGATTTTCCACATTTTCATTTTAAAGCAGGAAAATCGAGGTGTTAAGTTTTCGTTGGACCACCCTGTATAAGGGTATATTGTTTTAGCTCTGCGAGTTTTATTTTCTCAATCCCCGAGGCTCCTCTAGAACAAAACGGCACTAAGACGTGACATAAATTAATGGTTTGTTTTATTTCTTAGAGATTTGGATTCAATGTGTGCAGCTACAGGGGCTTCGCCGATATTCCTTGATCAAACTGACGAGTTCAATGCAACTGGAGGTCCCATAGGCGGCCAGACAAGAATTACATTAAGAAACGAACATTTCTCTTATATTTTAACATGGTTTTCGCTAAGTGCTGCCACTAGTTACATGTGGTATACTAAATTTCTAGCTAAACGTTGAAATTGAGACATTGACTTGAACATTGGGACTTGTATTACAAATGTTTTTTTTTTGTAAAAACTGTAAATATGTAAGGATAAATAAAAAACAAACCAAATAAAATTACATAGAGTTTATTTTACAATATTTTCAGATCAAAATAATATAACTGCATTAACATGTCTTTTGTCAGTCTTTGGAACAGCTTCATTATTGGACCGTAGTTCAGTGACAATAGCCATGTTACTAAGAATTTGATCAAGAATAAGAAACAATTAAACCTCCTTTTGTAGTTACTGTTTGAACCCCCGCACGGTTCTGGTCAACTACAACCGGGTTCTGCTCTATTTTGTTAAATATTCTTGATCAATTTAACTTATAAAATCTTCTAACAATACCACTAATACTGAAATTTTTGGAAAAATGTATTCTGCGTGGTTACATTCTAGGGAATGAATAAGTTTGGCACCTTCTTTGGACCTTAATAATGTGCCTACGAGGCCTAAGTTATCAATATCCGCTAACAGGACATTGATAATCTAGGCCTAATACTCAAATTATCAATGCCCTATTAACGATAACTTCCATGACAACAATTATTGATCCAAAATAGAAGTTATCTCATAGTCGGAGTGAACTGGACCTAAGTATACTGAGTACTAGTCATACGAACATGTTTACAGGAGTTACTGTCAAAGTTAAAGATGTTGGCTCTTAAATAGTAAGACTTCTAACGCTATGACAGGCTGCTGCACTTTGTAACGTCGAGATTGCCAATGTCCTGGTAGTTATAAGATCCACATAACTTCCATGACGACAATTATTCTTGTTAAACAGAACATTGATAATCTGGAGCTAAGTGCTTATTCATAGAACAGTAACCTCAACTGAGTACTCGTATACCTAACTTCAAGAGCACATTATTACCTGTCAAGTATCTTTTCTACAGAGTGTCTAAAAAGGCGGGTAACATAATTATTTGCGGTTAGAGAAGTCATATTTTCGTAAATTAAAATCTACCACTGTGAGGGATGATTTCCTTTCGCATTTTTTTAAAGCACATACTTTCAAGCATATGACCTCTAAATTTTGTGTTTAAAACACGGAAAAATGACGAAGTTACGGCATTTTGGGTGAGAGGTAGACAGAAACAAGTAAAAGGGTCTTAAGAGAAATTTGTGTTCGTCTTCTTCTTTGCCAAACTGTATCAAGACATTAACACCCACACGGTCGATACACATGCCGTTGGTCAGTGGGAGGGACTACTGGCGACGCCTCCGACAAAGACCATAAAACGGAAAATCTACGCTCTTATTGTAATGGCCTCCTTCCGCCGGCACTCCGTGCAGGTTGATTGGAGATTTCGCCCACTGCATTGAAGTTGTCTGCTATGGCGGACATAATGTTTGACTGAAGAAAGTAAATGGGGTTTTTTGGAAGATTTTTCCCCAAATGCCAAGCCGTATTCCAGTTGATTATCGTAAACGCGGGAAATATTTTTGAGCCATTGTCAAACAATTTTCAAATTTCTTTTCGTCAGGGCCGTACAGTGTACCAACGAAGAAATGACCGATATGTTATGGGTTTTTGGATATTGCCAAGTAAATGGTTTAGAATCTTGCAGAGTATACAGTGAACGATTTCCGAATCGTCGCTTACCAAACCATAAAACCTTCGCGGCAGTTGAAAGACGTATTCGTTAAACGGGTAGGTTTATGCCAGTTTCTATTAATTATGGTCGTGTACGTACGATAATGTTAATAGGGTGAGCAGAGAACGGCTACTGCACCCATTTCATATTCAACGGGTACAAGATCTTTTGCCCGATGATTTTGAACCACGCCACGTCTGCTGGTTTATAACACAGAAATCAAGATAGAAACTTTACACAAAGAATTTTATTTACAGATGAACCCTGTTTTACATGTCTATGCTGAAGAAAATCCTCATGCGACTAAAGTAACCCATTATCAGCATGAGTTTAAGATCAATGTGTGGGCAGGAGTCATAGACACTTTCATAATTGGTCTTGTCATTTTACCACCTCGACTAAATGGAAAAAATTATTTGAAACATCTGCGAAACGAATTACCAAACTTATTAGATCCCCTGCCCTTGGAACTTCGAAGAGGAATGTGATTTATGCATGACGGTGCTCCTCCACATTTTTCGTTAAACGTACGTAATTATTTGAATGAACAGTATCCAAATAGATGGATAGGTAGAGGCAATGATGCACCCGCAAACTGGCCAGCTTGATCCCCTGATATGACACCGATGGATTACTTTCTATGGGGAACTTTGAAAACCCTTGTGTATTCTAGGCCAGTAGATATAGAAGATGAATTAAGGAGACGTATTCAAACTGGAATTGACGCTTTGAGAAATGATGACGAAATGATCCAAAGAGTTCAATTTAATTTTTTAAAACGTATTTATGTTTATACACACAAAAATGGAGGTAATTTTAAACATTTTTTAAAAGCATTTTTTTTTTAATTACATTAAATTAAATTTTTGTTGTTGATAAACCTATTATAAACTGTTTTTACTAGAGAATTAAATTAACAACACATTTATGTAATTGTTTTTTTTATTTAGTTTTTAGTGACGGTTAGCTTTTGCTTCAAATTGTGTTCAATTATTACAATAATTTGGACTTGGCCATACGCGAAGTAAATTTTTTAAATCCAAATATCTCGAAAACGGCTGCTCAAATCAACTCTTACCACGTTAACCTTTTTTAGGTAAAAGACGTTGGAGAATAAGAATATTTATTTAAAAGTTAAATACAGGGCGGTTCAAAAAAGTTATTTCGTATTAAATGTGTGCCAGGTACCGCCCTCTAAATTTTACAATAAAAATGAGAGCAGATTCTAACTTTTTACCCCACAAAACCCCCCCTAGCCGAATATTGTGACAATACACCAACTATTAAAACAATTATTTATGAAAAACTAAAACCAAATTGAACATTTGACACTCTGTATCTCCGAAATCATCCACTTTTGAACTGAGGTAAGTTGGGTTAGGTCGTCATATTTGAGGCTCAGGAATTTGTGGTAGCACTTTTTCCGCAGCTTTTAGAGACACCCTGTATATTAGGATGACTTTTGCATGCTTCCAGGAGTACGGAAAGTGGCCTTCTCTGATTATTGCCTGCGATATGCTTACTATGTTTCCCAAAGCTTTGTCAGGTAGATTTCGCAACGCCGCATTCTTTAATCTGTCAAAACCCGGGGCTTTTCTAATATTGCATTCGCTTAACAGACTTTACCTCGTTTAAAGTTACTTGTGGCAAGGCCTGAAACGGGAAATCGATTGATTTATAAATTTGTCATTGGTCGGGTTTTCGCTGAATTGATCGCAGTTTGTCCGCGAGCAATTTAGCTTTGTGTTTGGCATCGATTAAAACAACATTTGCGTCCCGATTTATGAGGTGGGACATGGGTGCCCGCGTGCCCTTGGTCAAAGTCCTCGTCATTCTATATATGGAATTATCCTTTATATAGATGAACTTTGGACCTTGTCGTCCCACAGGTTCGAATGCGGTTCCATATAATAAGTACTTAGACGTCTTTATGACAGAAGCTTGGGCCAACACTGCGTTGATGTCATCTGTGATCTGTGCATTGTCATTGTCTAATGAGCTCAGCAGAGGTTGTAACGCCTCTACATGTTTCATTATGTTACTGTACCTGTGCCAATTTGTTGAGGTGTGGGTAAAAAAACCTCTACCTTCTACAAGTGGATTATCCACATCCAAAATGACCGGTATGTGATCAAATGTGATAATTTAATAAGAAAAAAATTTAATGGCATGCTTAGGAAGGTTTTGACTAACCCTTGGATAACACCATAACATCTTTTCAACCACCTAGGTGTATAAGACTAACTTTTTTGGGCGCTGTTTCTCTGAGGGTGGGTAATGTATTGAAGACCTTAAACAACAATTTTAAAATAGCTTACAAATCAGTAAACAATTTACGTAGCTTGTTTTCGAGAGTAAAGGATTCAATTAACGTGCTTGACAAAAGTGGGGTATATTCGTTGTCCTGTAACTCATGCACAGCTAAATATGCTGGACAGAAAGGACGTAGTTTAATATTAGAATAAAAGAACATTTAAACTGTCAGAAATCGCCTAATGACATTTAAATTTTGGCCTACATTTAAGAAAGAATTTACATAATTTTAAAATGCTACATAATGCGAATAAAGGCCATAAGCTGAATTTTTTAGAAAATATAGAAATAGCTAAATTAGAGATTAATAATCAGATTGAGTGTTTGAATGATCCTGTCAACGCTCACTACAGAGAAGCAGCGAAAATTGTGAATGAGTTTAAGTAGTGAATGTCTGTTTAAATAATCGTACCTCTATTTGTGCAACCTAGATGCCGCTCTGGTTCGGTACATTTTGTTTTATTTTTTTAAATGTTTTTTGCGGTTATCGCGTTGATCAATTTTATATAGTTAGTTAACCTGTGTTCGCCATGGTGAACTTGTTTGTGTCCTTAATGTAAAGTTTGTGATTATATTATGTAAGTAATACCTAATAATTTTGATTTTGAATTGAGATTATTATATAAATGAACTTTTTAGGAAGCTCTTGAAAATGGTTTAAGAAACCAAAACGCGTAGAGCAAAATATTAAATATTTGTGAAGAATTTTGGATTTTTTTTCCTCTTCAATATGTGATCAGAGCTCAGATCACAGATGATCGAAGGCTGTGAAAATTGAACGGCATTTTTTTACCACAAAGATGTTGAAGATGTCCGATATGCTCTGCTTATGTTACACACTAGGGCGGGCCGAAAAGAGTCGAAAATTTTTTTTTTTCAAATTGGATTTGCTATAGCAAAAAAAAGTTGTATAAATACTTTCAAAAATGTTCTGTATTTTTATAAAAAATATGAAATGAAATTTAACCGCGCCCCGATGGTCTTAAAATTATATTTTTGTAAAAATAATAGTCTGGATCTGTCATAGTCGTAAATACTTTTTAAATAATAGGTCTAAATCACCAATCAAATCTCATAATTTTATCTTAATATTTAGCCGCGCCCCAAACTAAAAACATTTTTTAAGCTCCATCCACACTTAGCCCGGTCCTGGTAATAACCACCTATTCCGTCCTAGGTGCCTGCGTTGACCCGTACGTATACGCAGTACCACAGTATAACGGAACTATACAGTAGCGACACGAGGCGATTTAGACAGACCCAAATTTCTCTGCGCAATGCGCGTAGCGGCCATCTTTTTAGTGACAAATAAGTCAGTCAGAAATGTAAACAGAGCTTGTGTGGATTGTAGTTTGTTTAGTTTTTGTAAATTTATTGGTTTTTATCGTGCGTTTAAGTGTTTGAAGGTGCTTTGAAGTGTTTGTGCCGAACTTTTGCTGATTTTCGATGGATTCCCAAGAAAAAATAAGGAGCAGGTGTGCTTTAAATTGACTTTTTTTCAGTGTAAAAGCGATTTCAACATAAAATTTCATATGTTTTCTCAGTGTAATAGAGGACAATACCGTCATCCGCGTCATCCTTCTGTCACTGAAACTGACCCCTGGAGATCAAAGGGACCGACAGCTCGTGTCGCTACTGTATAGTTCCGTTATACTGTGGCAGTACTAATGTGTTTATTTAGTTTCACGTTAATTACGAGGATTATATTATCATATAATATATTATCTTGCTTAGAAGCTAAGTCAGTAAACCCAAAATCTATTAATGCAATAGGTTGTGATGGAACCAACGTAAATACGGGTTGGAAAGGTGGTGTGATTCGCTTAATGGAAGTGCAGATTGGAAAACCTGTTCAGTGGCTGATATGTTTGCTTCATGCCAACGAGTTACCTCTTCGACATCTCATTCAAGATTTAGACGGAAAAACTAAGGGGCCATATTTATTTTCAGGGCCCATTGGATGCCTTTTGACAACATGCGAGACAAGACCTGTAAAGCAATTTCAACCAATTGAAACTGATTTACCACAAGTTGATGAAAAAGATCTAAGTACCGACCAACAGTACTTGTACCAAATAAGCTGTGCTATAAGAAACGGAATTTGTCCTAACGAGCTGAGCAAAAAAAATCCAGGGAAACTAAGTCATGCGCAATGGTTGACAATGGCTAACAGGGTATTGCGTTTATATATTTCAACAAGTGAGCCTTCTGAAACCTTGATTATACTGACAACTTTTATCATGAAAGTCTACTCGAAAATGTGGTTTATCATAAAAACAAAACCATTATGCCAGTATGGAGCGCAGCATTTATGGAAATTTATAAATCTGTCCAGAGGATTTCCAATTGAAATGAAGAAGAATATTGATAATGTTATTAGCACAAACGCTTATTTTGGGCACATCGAAAACATTTTGTTGGCCATCGCAGATTCTCGTAGCCATGTAAGAGAACTTGGGATTCGTCGCATTTTGAAGTCTAGAAATTCTAGACATCCGAAAAATTTAATGACAGCACTTCAGAGCAAATCTGTTATCACCAAAAAAAAATTTCCATGCCACACTCAAGCTGTCGAGCGATGCGTAAAGATCATCACTGAGGCATCAAGCAAAGTTTGTGGTCATGACTCAAGAGACGGGTACATTCGCGTAAAATTTGATGCGAGGAGTGATTTGCCATCATTTGAAAACAAAAAACAATATTACACATTCAAAAAAAGCAAAACTGAATAAGAATTACTTAAGTGTAAGTTTGGACCTACGATTATAATAAGGTTTCGGAAAAGGGGGGAAGGTGGTGGGAGGAACTCGGTAAGCAGCCATCTCCACGTGGTGAGTTCTGGGTTGAGTAATTGATGAGACATGTTGTTCTGTTCATTATATTAAATAAAGACAATCACTGTAATAATAGTAGGCAGTCCGTCAATTACTCAAGCGAAGAGCTGTTTTTATATACTTTATGGGACCTAGGGCGCGGGTAAAAATTATTTTATTTCCTCCATTTTTTTTTTGGTTACTATATTCATTGATTCCTAACTTTTTGACGCTATAACCAAAGCGATACATGACCTTGAAAATTTTACCCTTTTAAGGCCTATGGGGCGCGGCTAAAAATAAAGCAAAAATTGAAAAAAAAAAATTAGCGAACATTTCTTTATACCCTTCAACTTTTTATGACTATACCAACTCAATTTTCCGAAAAAAATTTTTTCGGCCCACCCTATTACACACACACCTGTTTAGACACTCTGTACGTTAACACTAGCGATTAATAAAAACTATCGAAAACTTGTATAATATAACAAAAAACATTGGAAAATTGTATATCACATTCACGGAGGGTTTTCAATATTCTAAACCCACAATTATGTAAAAAATCTATGGCAATCATTGGAATATTTAGCACAAACTAACAATAGGATTTCAAAAGGTCTTGTGCAACCTTCCGATGTGAGGGGAGAAGACATAGCGACACGGTTCCGGTATACACATATGGCAGTCAACATATAGGGCGACAAAAGTCGTTGGTCCACTGCAGAGTGGACAACAGGTTTAGCAAATTTAATCAAAAAGCGTTTATATATGTAAAGACAAAAACAAAGTCGGAAATTCCACACAGCACACTTCCTTTCAGAAATATCTCTGATATATTTCGAATGCCTCAAAATCATAACCTTTCATATCAATATTTCAGATTCATTACACCCAAAATGACAGTTGACACACCCTGCCTTTGACACCTGACGAACCAGTTAACCTGTGCTCGCCATTGTGAGCTTGTTAGTGTCCTTAATGTAAAGTTTGTGTTTATATTATACAGCTCTTGAAAATGGTTTAAGAAACCGAAACGCGTAGAGCGAGATATTAAATATTTGTGAAGAATTTTGGATTTTTCTTTCCTCTTTAATATGAGTAATCTTCACCCCGGAGATATCTATGATTCAATTATGACGAACCAGATACAGAAAAAGCAGCCTGTGCCCCTCAGGGGCTCCCCTTATTTTATGTTTTGTTTGTGTAATGTTCAAATAATAATAATTATTATTAGGCATTGTTATTTGTGGGTGAACTGTACTACTACCGAATAATTATATTATGAATAATAAAACTGATGTAAGTCTCTATTTTAATAATAGGTATATTAATAATTTTAGGTTAGGTTTATTTTATGATTTTTCCCGCTTTAGTTTATTTATTAAACTTGAGTTGTTACTGTTGTGAATTAGAATATTTAACAGTAAAGGGGCAAAAAAAATATTGAAACATTTTTAAATTACAAAAACATTAATAGAATCATAAAAGATGCAGTAAGGCATCATCTTCCTCCGGAACTAAACTCTTGAGGTACAAAAGATTGTTGCACTGTGGCTGTTGCAGTGCAAACTTCATTTGTCCCGTGAATTGTAAGAACTTTGAATACCTATATAAACTTTCCTGTCTTTATAATGGAATATGTAGTTTTAATAGTGTATCAAACATTGATATACGCATCGTCCTTGATATAACAGAGATTGATACTTTTCTACCAGGTACCTATAATATGAAGTTTGATTTGTAAAACTTTTCGCCACCGCTCGTGCTGGTTGTCACCGTTTCCGCTTGTCGCCACAAATTTCATCAATATATCATAAATGTTTTGAAATATTTATGGAATATTTAAAATCTTTCGGAGAAACTAATATGTAATACTTCTGAAACATGATTGCGCTGTGTGGGATATACCTATAAACAGAAGTGTCCGCCAAGGTGCTCCTATCTCACCGAAGCTATTCATTGCAGCTCTGGAGGACGTCTTTAACTGTAAAGTAACTAAAGTTGGAAACCCACTAAGCACACTCCACGTCACGATACGCTACACGATGTCAGTCGACGATGTGTCTCACGTTTTGATCTACATGAGCATATACAGTGTGTGTATAAAGTTTGGAAACGGCTTATAATAACATCACAATTTATTAGCAGATTTAAACCAAATTTGGTACAGTTGTGTAAGGGGATCTGACGCACCGAATGACAATATTGGCGTTGTTGCCAGCTTTTTAATTTGTCTGGAATTTTAACGAATTTTATATTTTTAAATGTACCTAACACCCTGTGTATTTTTTCATTTATAGTTCTTACTTTAAATTTGTTACACTTTTGGTATGAGATACTTTGTTCCTAATATCAGTAGTTTTCGAAATAACGACGTGTTTTGAAAACATCAACAAATTGTGTTTTATTTATTAATAAATAAAACACCAATTCAGTTTTGATGTAAAGTCATAAAAGCTGTCATTTTTACATGCAAAAATGTCTTTAACTGAAAGTGAAAGAATTACAATTCTTATGATGAGAGGGTCAGGTCTTACGAAGAGGTTAAAAATCTATTTAATGACGCATTTCCAAACCGAAATCCAATTTCCAAAGCAACTATTCTAAAAACTGTCCGACGGTTCGAATAAACTGGAAACTGTAGAGATAGGCGACGATCAGGACGACCAGCAGTAGTAGATAAAGAGAAAAGTTTAGAAATTTTACATGTTGTTGAAACCCTGTTTCTTCATTAAGAAAAAATTCTCAAGTAAGTGACCTCTGCTTCAAATCCGTCCATAATGTTTTAATAAAACATACCTAAATATCACCCTTTCAAAATACATGTAGTTCAAGAGTTATCAAAAGATGATTATGAGCGAAGAATTGAATTTTGTGATTTTATGATGTCAAGGTTTGACCAAAAGAACCAGTTTTTCAAATTTATAGTATTTTCGGACGAAGCAACATTTATGTTAAATGGTAAAAGTCAATAGACACAACTGTAGGATTTGGGCAAATGAAAATCCCACTGGATGAGAGGTCGTACACAACGCCCTGGAAAATTGAATGTGTGGGCTGGGCATTTGGGTAACCACAAGATCGGTCTATTTTTTATTGATGGAAATTTGACATCACAACTTTACCTTGAGCTCTTGGAAACGCAAATAGTGCCTAGTATACGAAATGTGATGGGTCCAAATTATGCAAGTACATTCTTCCAACAGGATGGAGCTCCTCCCCATTTTGGTCGAAACGTGCGCGAATTTTTGAACAACACTTTTCCAAACAGGTGGATCGGTATAGGGGGTACAATCGAGTGACCACCTAGGTCCCCTGATTTGTCGCCTGACGACTACTTTTTATGGGGACACCTAAAGAACAGAGTTTATACCACAAAACCTCAAGATTTGGCCGATTTGCAGCGTCGAATTTGAATTAATAACGCCAAAAATGATTTACAACACAATTGAAAAATGTTATTTTCAATTAGCACACTGTCAAGCTGTACAGGCAAAACAGTTTGAACATTTTATATAAAAAATATATTTTTTTTAAATTGTACTCGTTATTTCGAAAACTACTGATATTAGGAACAAAGTATGTTATACCAAAAGTGTAACAAACTTAAAGTAAAAACTATAAATGAAAAAATATTCAGGGTGTTACATTTAAAAATATAAAATTCGTTCGAATTCCAAACTAAAAAGCTGGCAATAACGCCAATATCGTCATTCGGTGCGTCAGATCCTCTTACACAACTGTACTAAATTTGGTTTAAATCGGCGAATAAATTGTGATGCTATTAAGCCGTTTCCAGACGTTACACATACACTGTATTTAACACGTTACGATTTTCGGTATAGAAAAAATTGTAATATTGACTGTGACAGCTCGTCTAACGAATGAGATGAGATGGAGGAATGTGCTGCTGCTGTAATAATAATAGCAAGTAAACCAAAAAGACGATATTGGGTTAACGAAATAAATAAACAACGTTCAAAATTCGATGCGTTCCATACCTTGGTTAAAGAGTTGGGATTAGACAAAAATCTAAGTTGATATCACATGTACAAGGAGCAACGTCAGAACACGCGTCGCTAGAGTCGGGGAAGCCAGATCCTTCGGATGTCGTGTGAGGTAGCATCGCGTGTCCTATTGCAAGTGGGTACGCGGTTAATTTAAATAGCTGGTGTATTTATGTTCAGACTTTTGTCGGGTAACGTAGCGTGGCGTGGAGTAGCGTAGGATGTGCTTAGTGGGTTTTCAGCTTAAGTATTTTATTTATAAGAAAATAATTCATGAAATAATGTATACAGGGTGTCCGGGAAAATGTGGGAAATCTCTCGGATTCAGATAGAACATAAAAAAATAAGATGACAAGTTTCTATACATTTTTTTCTTATAGGCCCTCCCTACGGAGATATGTGCTCGGAAAAAATGTGCGTTATATTTATTTATCTACTCCTATTAAATTATATAATAATTATTCAACTGCTTTTGAGCAATTAATAGTATCTATAAACAAACAGCGTGAGTTATAATAACTCACTATAATAAGGTAGCTTCTATAAACAAACAGCGTGAGTTATAATAACTCACTACTATAACTCACTATAATAAGGTGGCTCTGTACTTCTGTACAAGCCGATTGGCCGAAAGGGAACAGTCCATTATTGTTATTGAGGTGAGTAATGCCACTTGAATAATTTTGACGTTTTCAAATTAAGGTAATCCCTAATTATTGTAAATTTTGTACTGAAAAAGATGAATTCAGATAGTGAAGATGAATAGTCGTAGATAAAGTACAGTATTCAACTTGCGGTAATGGTCATAACTCACTTGATGAACTACAGAACTCGCCTGCGGCTCGTGCTGCAAACTTCATCTGCGTGAGTTATGACCTACATTACCGCTCGTTAAATAATATACTATTATCGGCACCAAAAAAACGTATTGTTGTTTCAAACGTTACTATGGTACGAAATAAATAAAATATTCTGCATTTTAGAACTTGTCATCTTTCACATCGGTGACACATTGATCCCTTCGATATTAATTTACTGATTTTTGGATTTCGTGGTGAATTTAATTGTGAATTAATTCGAACTATGGAATACAGGTTTATTGAGACATGCATCTGATGTATGGCCTTGCGTCTTGCTATGCTTTAAAAGCCAGGTTAGTTCATGTTATGCAACAGAAGATAGAAGAAAATGAAAATGTGGTTAACTAACCCGAACCTGACTAAAATTATCATCGAAGTTTCCAAATATATTAATATTATGCGTAGATGAGTTCCGGAACCGGAACGCTAGATACATTATTTCTTAACAGGATGGCTCCCTTTTAAAATTAATCTTAGCGCAACGTTCGAGGGGACCCAAATAACGTTTCTCTTTTTTTATAATACTCTCTTAATATATTCATAACATTTCTCTTAACAATTTATATATGCGCATAATATATCGTATTTTATGTTGGCCATTTTCATATAGGACTCTAATATAATATACAGGGTGTTATTTAATGATAGGCCGTAATTCCAAGGGCGCATTCTTGAACCAAATTCAAGTAGAAAAGTTCATATGAACATGTGTCCCAAAAAGTCTGGTTATCAAGATACAGTGTCAAAGTTTTAAAAAAAATCGGGTTTTTATTAATCTCTTAAAGATCTTTTTGCCGATTTTGGTGAAATTTGGCAGTGGTATTCGTTGTGATAAGACGCTAAGTTAGCATGTCAATTCACCAACAAGATTTTCTGAATATTCATCTTCTATAATTGACTATGTTTGTTCTAATAAAAATAATGTTAGATGTGAAGTAATACATAATTTTTTATCGGACCATGAAGCCATATTATGTGAATTTAACGGCGAGATAGGGAAAGTAGAGAAAAATAAACATATGGGACGTATTTACAGTAAAAATAATTTCAACAAATTTATCAATGCTATAAAAAATTATTCATGGGATAGTATTTTTCTTCATAAAGGGTCTTTAAGTAATTTTCATGCAACAATTTTAGACACATTTACTAAAGCTTTTCCAATTACAATAATTAAAAAAAATAATAGAAAATGTTGGATTTCAAAGGGTATAAAAATAAGTTCTAAGAATTTACGTTCACTTCATATACACACATCGCCAAAATTCTTGGACCCCCTTAAGTTTGTCAAAATGAGACAATATTATTATAAGTTAAGAAGTGTATTACAAAGTAGATTTAATTTGGTTATGCATCCAATGCAAATTGTCTGAATTAAAATTTATTTGAACAAGAAAAAAAAATTCAAAGGAAAAATAGTGCATAATAAAATCATTACGAGAATTTTAAATCTAGAAGAAAACCACTTTAGAGCGAAATCAAAATTAATTAATATTCGGTGTGTCCTCCCCTGTTCTGTAGTAAGGTGTTAACTCGTCTGTGCATGGAAACAATAAGCGCGTTAATGGTATCCATTGGGATGTTGTTCCATTCTTCTTGGGCCGCGAGTGTGCAAATATAGCCCAGGAAACCTTATCAAAGATTCCCCCAACTGGTAAGAGCCACAAGGACTACCTAGCTACTCCTGGAGTGGCGACATTCAAATTTGAAGAGGTAGGCTTTATCCAGGTAAGAGATGCTATTGATTCGCTTAAACAAAAAACCAGCAAAGATATCTATGACATACATGTACCTATGATTAAGGCTCTTAAAAGTTTACTAATAGCACCCCTTACAAAATTATTCAATCAGAGTATAAAATCAGGTATATTTCCAACATGCTTAAAAACCTCCAAGGTAATACCAATATTTAAAAAAGGCGAAAAAAATAACTTAGGGAACTACCGACCCATCTCCCTTGTACCAATCTTGTCAAAAATATATGAATACATACTAAAACAACAACTTTACAGGTACTTTGAAAACAATGGGCTATTCACAAGCAGTCAGTTTGGTTTCAGAGCAAACCAATCAACATCTCTAGCAGTTCTGGATCTTCTGGAATACATAGTTGGGGCCTTCGAGGGAGGAAGGTATGCAAATGCAGCTTACTGTGATCTATCGAAGGCTTTTGACTGTGTATCCCACGAGATACTGATTGATAAGTTAAGATTCTATGGTATGGAAGGGGTGAGTGTGGAACTTATTGCTAGTTATCTTAGAGAACGCAGACAAAAAACTGCATATGAGGGCAAGTTATCGAATGAATGGAGAGAAATAAAGCATGGGGTTCCGCAGGGCTCTGTCCTGGGCCCTCTGCTGTTTCTGATTTACATAAATGACATAAATAACGTTGCACCTAGATCAAGACTTGTCCTGTTTGCAGATGATACAACTGTAGCAGATTCAGATGAACGCCTGGAAGTGGTGAGAGAGAGAATGAATGAGTGTCTGAAAGAGCTGAATATCTGGTTTCAAACTAATAAATTAACACTAAATGAGGCAAAAACAGAAAACATGATGTTTGGCCTGCGTGCATTGCCTGATGGGGGCACTGAGGAGGTGAAGTTCCTGGGCATGTATCTTGATCCAACGCTAAAATTCGAAGCACATGTTGATCATACAGCAAATCGCCTTACTAAAAACATATTTCTTCTCAAGAACCTTACAAGAATCATGCCCGAGGCTTCGGTTCTTCAGACGTTTCATGCTCTCTTCCAATCGGTGGCGGTATACGGGATTCTGGTGTGGGGTCACTCTGCACACCTTGGCAGAATTTTCGCATTGCAGCGTAGGGCAGTACGTGTTATTACGAACATGGGATATAGAGAAGACGTAAGACCAGCCTTTATAAGACATAAAATCATGACCATACCATGTCGATATATATACGACTGTCTCGTCTATTGTCATAAAAACATTGGACAATACACCTCAAACCAGGCTCACCATACATATCCCACGAGACAGGGAAATCTCTTAAGACCAGAATACTTAAGACTGGAAAGATCGCGCATCTCATCTAATTATTATGGTCCATTGTTTTACAACAAGCTCCCAGTTGATGTCAGAGATTTGACAGAAAGGCAGTTCGGGACTGCATGTAGGGGCCTTCTACTACAGAATGCCTTTTACAGCACTAACGAATATTTGGAACATAGATTCACATAGTACAAATGCAGTGTGACGATGTTATTCCAAATTTTAATGTGTCGTAATAATAGTCTTTGAATTTTATTTTATCTTATTTTATTCTGTAGTTTTAATATGTACATGAAATGTTAAGGAGAATTGTTTTTATAATAATATATACACAATATGACGTCGGTAAAATTTTATGTAAATTAGTAACCGTAATATATGATTTGATTTGATTTGATTTGAGTTCCTGGAGGGTGATAGGAGGATTAATTCTATTTGAGATTGCTCGTCCAACGAAATCCCACATATGTTCAATGGGATTCATGTCTGGCGAATTGGCTGGCCACGGTAATCTTTCAATATTCTCAATCTCTAGTGCATTTTGTACTCCTCTCGTGCGATGGGGCCTAGCATTGTCATCCATGAAAATGAAATTGGCTCCAATTTCATTTCGGAGAGGATAAATAATAGGTTCAATAATGTTTCGAACATATCTATCCCCTGTCATAGTGCCTGGAATGGGAATAAGCTGCATACGACGACCATGCATTATGCCTCCCCAAAACATTACTGTTCCTCCTTGATATGGAACGACTTCTCTGGCAAAAGATAGTCTTTCTGGTCGCCCTGGCCCTCTCCAAACTCTGTGTCGCCGACTATCACTAACTAAACCAAATCTGGTTTCGTCCGAAAAAACGACATTTCGCCACTGAGCTAAAAGCCAGTGTCTGTGTTCCTGTGCCCACTGTAGACGAGCGGCTATATGTCTAGGAAGTAACCTAGGTACTCTTAATGGTCTCCTAGATCGCAAATTGGCTCTAGTAAGTCTTCGCCGTATTGTGGTACTGGAAATGAATCGACCATACGTTCTTCTAAAATGTGTTCGAACAGCTGAGATTGGTATGGTTCGATTCCGACGTACATAACCTGCTACATACCGATGTTCTCTTGCATTAGTTACCCTAGGACGCCCAGTTCCACGTATCCAGTCAACGCTGTTAGTTTCCTGATACAAACGCACTATTCGGATAACTGAAGCGCGGGGAATCCCTAGTCTATCCGCGATTCGATGATTCGGCAGACCCTCATCATGCAAAGCCACTATTCTTGCTCTATTGCAGTGGCGTGCAAACAATGTAGGCAAAAAGGCATTGCCTACCCTGGCGAAAACGTAAAATCACAAGAAAAAATTATTAAAATTTATCAATTTAGTATTTACAGAGATATCCATATTAGGTTTCCTTATCTACCTTTTTCTTAAAACAATATATTGCATCGTCTATACCTATATCAAATATCAAGGAATGTCCCAATAAATATAACATAAACAAAACAAAGGCGGCATTTTAAGCGATCGCAAATACTGAAATCAGCAATAATATTTCTCATATAGGTGGCCCATAAAAGCTCGGCATAGGCATTTTAAATCTTTGTATGGACGCTTTAGCTTTATTTGAAGGCAGCACCTACAATTCTGATTGAAGAACGAATTTAGAGGCACGGATGTAGCGTCGTGTGTTAAAACGAGATCGAGCGAATAAAAAATGTCTTAGCGTAATTCCTCGTTGTGTCAGGTGTCATGTCGCAGGTTACAGGCAGGGCAGGTCGCGTATAGACTGGCGCTTTCGTGTGACTTTTAGGACATTATTCGATTAATTACCTACTGACAAAGAGTAACATAATAATTGGTTATGTTACTCTTTGCT
The DNA here is from genome assembly GCA_963920685.1 of Polydrusus tereticollis. Taxonomy (NCBI): domain Eukaryota; kingdom Metazoa; phylum Arthropoda; class Insecta; order Coleoptera; family Curculionidae; genus Polydrusus; species Polydrusus tereticollis. The sequence goes on from OY987336.1 coordinate 30,487,180, forward strand.
ACTGGTTTGTTGTTGATTTGTTAATTATATTTCTATCTTGTTGTTTAATTATCCCGTATATTTTATGCTGTGCTTGTACTTGTACTTTCCATTATTCCATTACAATAATGCAGTGTCAGTGCAATGATAATATTGCATGCAACGACTTAAAGCAATTCCGTTTGGGTCCAGAACTTTTGATAATAAACACGCCATAATTTCAACAGGACAACAAAGACATTCTCTAAGTTGAAAGTCAAGACACAAATAAAACTGTTCAAATGTGATTTTTTTTTAAATGTAGGTAAGTAAATTTTACTTTATCTTTTTTGCCTACCCTGCTTCCAACGTCACTGCACGCCACTGCTCTATTGAATACTGAAATTCTATTGCCAGGCATAATTGCAAAGAAAAACTCAACAATTATTTCAACACGCTAAATCAATATGAACCACTTTTTAAACATTGGTATCTAAAATTGTGGGAAATTGTTCTTGTCAACATTTTTAGATGCCTAGCAACGGTGAAATAAATAAAGATTAAATGTACAAAAAAGCAGCCATGATTAATATTTCGTTTTGAAATTTACAAGGTGGGTCCAAGAATTTTGGCGATGTGTGTATTACAAAAATTTTTTTATCAAACAATTCATTCATTTCATATTTTAATATTTATAAAAACATTTATAGGAAACTAATTAAAAAAGCCAAGGAAAATTATTTTGAAAATCGTATTAGTAAATCATTAAATTCACGAAAAGAATGTTGGAAAATTATTAATGATTTCAGAGGGAAAAACAACATAATACCTATAAATACTTTATTATCTTCTGACAAGCTGAACCATTTTTACTGTTCGATTGCTTTAAATCTTTCTAAAAATATTCATCCATGAACATGAAGACTTTTAAAATTAAGGATACATTTTTCTTTAGTCCAATCGATGTTCAAAAAATAAAATTAATCATTTTGGAGATAACAAATAAAACTTCTGCTGGATGGGATAATTTATCAATAAAAATTTTTTCACAACTATCTATTCCTGCTTTAGAAGCTTTAGCGAAGGCAATAAATGTTTCTTTTGAAAATGGAATATTTCCACAATGCCTTAAATCAGCTATTGTTATTCCAATCCATAAAGGAGGTGATTGTGAATCTGCGTCTAATTTTCGACCAATTTCTTTACTTGCAACACTTTCTAAAATTATTAAAAAACTTGTTAAAAATAAAATGATTCCTTTTTTAAATAAAAACAATATTTTAAATACAAACCAATTTGCATTTCAAAAAAATAAAAATACTAGTGATGCTATTTTTTCATTTCTTGAACATCTTTATTTTAAATTAAATGAAGGAGATTTTGCTGCAGCAATATTTTGTGATATTTCTAAAGCTTTTGATTGTGTTAACCATGATGTATTATTAAAGAAGCTTGAGCTTTATGGCTTTAGAGGTATATAATTTAAATGGTTTAAATCATATTTATCTGAAAGATCTTAAGTAGTATTGTTAAATGGTAATAAATCAAAAAGTAATAAAATTGATTGTGGAGTACCTCAAGGTTCAGTTCTCGGTCCATTACTATTTTTAATATACATAAATGACCTTGCGTCAATTTTTATAAATGGTAAATTTACCATATTTGTTCATGATACAACAATACTTTGGCATAGTAAATATTGTATTCAATTAATTAAAATAATTAATGAAGATTTAATAAATGTTAAAAAGTGGTGTGACTCTAACCTACTCTCATGTAATATCACTAAAACAAATATATTAAGTTTTAAATGTTCACTTAATAATATAATTTTTGACAATCTCATAATAAATAACCCCAAATTTATAAAATGTTTAGGAATCTATATTACTTGAAATCTTTCTTTTAATGAACACATCAAAAAGTTATGTAGAAGATTAGCTTCAGGATGTTATGCCCTGAGAGTACTTTCAACAACAAATATGGCTGTTCTTCGAAATGTTTATTTTGCTTTAATAGAATCTCTTTTGAGATATGGAATTGGTTTCTGGGGAAATTCAAGCCAATATCTTCTAAATTCAATTTTAATTTTACAAAAAAGAGCTATCACATATTTGTGCAAAGCTAGATCTAGAGATTCTTGCAAAACTCTATTTGTCTCACAAAAAATTTTAACACTAACTTCAATTTTTATATTGGAAACAGTTTGTTTGATTCATAAAAAGCATAGAAATAGTATTATTATTACTATTATTATTAATTCATATACTTATAATACAAGACAAACCTTTAATATATGTTTACCTATTCCTTCTTCAAGTCTTATAAAAAAATCAATAACTTATGATTCTAAAAAAATTTTTAATTATCTTCCAGATTTTATTAAGAAAATGTCAAATTTTAAAATGTTAAAAAAAAAATGTTAAAAATTTATTATTGGAAAAAGCTTATTATATTCTAGATGAATATTTTGGTGATACTCTGTCATAATTATTTGCATTTTTTTTTCTTTTATTCCGATATTTTAAGTTTTACTATATTATTATACAGGGTGTCCCAGCCGAGAGTGACCCATTTTAAATGCTTATAACTTTTATACCAGTTGTGTTAGCCACCTGCGGTTTACGCCATTCCTTTTCTCTTGGCCTAAAGTTTTTTCTAGTTGGTACCAAATTTTGTCTACAATTATACAGTGGGAGTAAAAAAATTGCCTTTTTTCGACATTAAAATTTTCAACTATTTTTAATGGAACACCCTGTATATTGCAACGCCATAATTAGGAGTCGTGTCCAAGGTATCCATATACCAATAAACATCGGACTTATAACTTGAAGTTTTAGCAGCAAAAAATTAAAATAGTAGTTTGGGTATTTTAGCAAACGTATTTTTTATTAGCATATTTACAACTATACAGGATCTTAGAGGGCAAGGGCCTAGCGACACTTAAAGCACCGGTTCCCGTCAGATCACCGAAGTTAAGCGGTGTCGAGCGCGGCTAGTACTTGGATGGGTGACCGCTTGGGAAACACCGCGTGCTCTTGTCTTAGGGAAGAGTGTAAAATGAATCGACATCAAAACCATCCTACTCACGCCGGACAGGCCGGATGAGATCGGATATCTCGTAGGATGAAGGTGCCGTTTCACACTCCCCAGTCGGTAGACCGCACGATTAAAAACCGTACGGTCGATGACCGGTTCAAGATGGCCTCTGATACGCCGACGACCGTAAAAAATAGTAAATAAAAAAAAAAACAGGATCTTAGACGTGGTGGATGAGTCATGCGATGCCTGTCATTAATAAAGAAATAAATATAAATCTAAAAAAACTGCTGTTACAGCAAAAAATTAAAATACAAATCGAGCTATATTTTTTTAAAACTAAAATAGGTATAGGTACTTATCATCTACCTTTGTACTAGGTATCCATAGTAAACAATTGTCACTGTCAGAGTAAAATATCAAATTAAGTTAACATAAAAACATAAATTTTAAAGAAAATGATTTATTCATTAGTTGAAAAAGCAAAAACAGTAATCTTTTATACCGAAACCCGATCAATAATAACGACACAAAGAAGATTTAGAACTAGATTCCAGAAAAATCCGCCAAGCAAAAACGTTATTAAAAAATGGCATCAAAATTTTTCAATACATGGATACTTGGAGGTCAAGAGACCAAAAAGGAATTTGTTTAATCCTGAATATTTAGACAGACTTTTAGCGGTCCATGAGATTATTGCAATTAATAATCAGAAAATATCTCTTAGGAAAATGGCGGCTGCATTAAATTTATCTAAAAGTGAGTGCGAGAGATGTGTTAAATGTTTAAAATTATTCCCTTATAAGCTTCAAACATTTGAAAAGCTTCGTCAGGAGGACTACCAAAAGAGATTGTTTACTTGCGAAACTCTTTTGGACTTGTTTAGAGTTAACCCAAATACGCTGTTAATTATGTCTGATGAGGCGAGTTTCCACATAGATGGTAGATGTAACAAGCACAATTGTAGGATTTGGGCATCAGAGAATCCAAGAGCATTTAACGAGTTCCAGCGAGATACTCCAAAGGTAACAGTTTGGTGCGCCATCTCTGCTGAAAAAATATATGGACCATTTTTTTTCAATGAGCCAACGATAACAGGAACTGTATATACTGATATGTTGGAAAATTTCTTTTATCCACAGTTAATACAGGAGGGTATCTTGGATGAGGTCTACTTTCAGCAAGATGGTGCTCCACCTCATTATTCTTTAATAGCAAGAGCATCACTAGATATGACATTTGGGGCAAAATGGATAGGAAGAGCTGGCCCTATAGAATGGGCACCGTACTCTCCTGACTTGACAGTTCCAGACTTTTTTCTCTGGGGTTATGTCAAGGATAGGTGCTACAACCCCCTTCCACATAATTTGGATGATCTTAAGAGGAATATTCGTGCAGTAATTGAAGCAATTCCCCAAGATATGTTACACAATTCATTCAACCATTTAATGGTCCTACTTCATAAATGCGTAGAACAGAACGGTCAACATATACAGCAGTTTTTTTAGATTTATATTTATTGCTTTATTAATGTATAGTTGTAAATATGCTAATAAAAAATACGTTTGCTAAAATACCCAAACTACTATTTTAATTTTTTGCTGCTAAAACTTCAAGTTATAAGTCCGATGTTTATTGGTATATGGATACCTTGGACACGACTCCTAATTATGGCGTTGCAATATACAGGGTGTTCCATTAAAAATAGTTGAAAATTTTAATGTCGAAAAAAGGCAATTTTTTTACTCCCACTGTATAATTGTAGACAAAATTTGGTACCAACTAGAAAAAACTTTAGGCCAAGAGAAAAGGAATGGCGTAAACCGCAGGTGGCTAACACAACTGGTATAAAAGTTATAAGCATTTAAAATGGGTCACTCTCGGCTGGGACACCCTGTATTTTATTGTTAATTTAATTAAAAAAAAACGCTTTGTCGATAAAAATAATACTTTATGACAATAAAGCATATTTTGATTTGATTATTTGATTTGATTCTGCCAAGTTTCACCAAAATCGGCAAAAGAACCTTTGAGATATTAGTAAAAAAAACGATTTTTTTTTTAAACTTTTTAAGATAATGTTTATATGAACTTTTCTACTTGAATTTGGTTAAAGAATGCGCCCTTGGAATTACGGCCTATCGTTAAGTAACATCCTGTATAAAAAAAAAAATTTGAAGACATGTCAAATGTAGGAGACTTATTACTAAACTTACTTAAAATTTATATATCTGTTAGTCCTATAAAAACCTTTAAATATAAACGATCTATATTAATTATTCTATAAGTAATTTAAATATATAATATTTTTAACTATGTAGTATTTGAGAAGTAAATGTACAGGGTGTTTCATAATTCAGGGTCTTTAATCCTTGGATGCTTTTAAGAAAACAAGTTTTATCAGTATACCTTGTGTAAATGGAATCATTGTACAGGGTGTCCAGTTTTCGTGTGTTTTAATATATCAGTTCCCTTATTATAAAAGATAGAAAGATGGGTTTTGCGGCTTACTGTTCTACTAATTTATGAAACTTTCATTGTCGCAAACGAAATTTTCATATCCCTCTCAGTTTCTGACATAAAGGGCGATTTTGAAAATTTGTAATTTTTGACGCTCACCTGTATCTCGATTATTTGATAACTTATCAATAAGGTAAAAAGTTTTGTTTTTGAGTTATGATCCAAATTTGTGTTTTTTTTTTTTTAATGGGGCACCCTATACCGGGTGTTGCATCGTCGAGCGGGACATAGGAAATCCCATGTAATTTTAAATGGGGTCAATTATTGGCTTCCCTAATTATTTTAGGGCAAAATTCTATTTAGGTTTATTAAAGAGCACTAAAACCCACATTCAAAAGAATAACTTTAGATATTTTTGATGAGCCCGTTTACGGGTTATCGCCGATTTCTTTTAACTATTTCTCCTTTTTATGGCCCCGTATTTGCGGGCACCAGTCAAGGTAAAAGATGACTGTCAAATAAAGTTGTCATATTGAAATGTGTGCTTTATTGTTATAAAAACTCGTACATCGAAAATATTAAAGGTGTATTTATGAGTACAAATTAACCTGAATAAAACTAAAATAAAGTATCCAATTACAAGGTTAATTATGACATTTTACATGTTTCAATATTTTACTAATTAATAGGTAGGTACTATTAAATTGTTAGAACTTTAGGATTTAAGAAGACGTTCAAATATTCCTCAAAATGACAACTTTATTTGACAGTCATCTTTTACCTTGACTGGTGCATGCGAAGAATCGATACGGTATGTCGAAAGTGTTTAAAACACAACGGAGCCCATCAAGCAATTTTTGTAATTTAATAAAATTATATATTTCTTTTATTGTTGGTTTAATGTTATGTAATTATATAAAGTTCTATAATAAAAATAATGTTGTTAATTTTGTTTTTAATCTACGGGCATATAGCCTTCTATACGAAAAATGATTTATTTTACAGAAAATGTTAAAACTATCCCTTTTTTAAAAGAAATAAATATGGACTACTATATATTTTTGTAAAGTTCCTAAAACAGGGATAAGACAAAGAAATAATATACAAATTTTCAAAATCGCCCTGTATGAATCTGAGAGGGCTATGAAAATTTCGTTTGCGGCAATGTGCAAACCCCTTTTTTGTATCTTTTATAATAAGGGAGCTGCTATATGAAAACACACAAAAACTGGACACCCTGTACTAGTAGATACCCTTCAAGTGCAGCTGGGATTCCCAGGGTTTTATTGCCGCACACTCTACCATTAAGGAATGACCTTACTTACTGCAAACTAGAACTTACAACCGCTGACAATGGCAACAAAGCATAATGGGAGATATTCAAAGAATTATATATAATCTCAAAATATAGGCGGTCGCGGACCTACATGAGCTTTTTTCTTAAAATCATCCAAGGATTAAGAGCCTCAAGTATTATGAAAGACCCTGTATAATTAACGTATAAAAATTACAATTTAATTAATAAAAATTACACAATGTGATGGTGTAAAAATAAATGAAATATGTATAAATTAAAATGTACAGGTTTGGTATACGTCCCCAGAACGTAATCAACGAGTAATAAGATAAATAAAAACAGACGAAAATACCTTGTCGCAATTTAACGCGCGTTGCTTTAATTGCATTGTAATAACCATATTATACCAAACCTGTACAGAAAGAATTACGTTGTGGCAGTACATAGATACCATACGGAGTGTTATTAAACTAAAACCGTAATGTAAGCAAAATAAGTTGTTTCTTTATAATAAAGAAGCAGAAATATTTAAACCATTAAAAACGCGGCAAGATATTAATTTGCCGAGTACTGATACAGTGAATGTACCGGGTGACTCAACAAGAAAGGAGGCCGGCTATATTTCAGAAGCTGTTAGTCGAACAGCTTGCGGATTTTTTTTTTAATGGTAAAATGAAAAATCGCTTGCCTGGGAAGACTGCGAAATTTATGACTTTATAATAGTAAACGGCTTTCCGGTATGGAATTCAATTCGATAAAGATTATGGTTGTCTATGTTTTTTGCGTAAACGGCTAGTATTACAGTTAAAATTTATATAGCGATTTTCTAGAGCGTGGCATTCTCTGTCGTTTTATTTAAAGCAATTTTCTGGAAAATTAGTATTTAAAGAGTTACGTCAGCTTTTCACTTCTTTGCGAATATCTCGTAAACGGTTAGTCCTACGGTTAAATTTTATATGGCGATTTTCTAGAGCGTGGCATTCTCTGTCGTTTTATTTAAAGCAATTTTCTGGAAAATTAGTATTTAAAGAGTTACGTCAGTTTTTCACTTTTTGCGAATATCTCGTAAACGGTTAGTCCTACGGTTAAATTTTATATGGCGATTTTCTAGAGCGTGGCATTCTCTGTCGTTTTATTTAAAGCAATTTTCTGGAAAATTAGTATTTAAAGAGTTACGTCAGCTTTTCACTTCTTTGCGAATATCTCGTAAACGGTTAGTCCCATGGTTCAATTTCAAATAACGATTTTGTATAGCGTGGCGTTCTCTATCGCTTTTATTTCCAGCAATTTTCTGCAAAATCAATATTTAAAAAGTTACCTCAGTTTTTCACTTTTTTGCCAATATCTCGTAAACAGTTAGTCTCATGGTTCAATTTCAAATAACGATTTTGTGGAGCGTAACGTTCTCTATCGTTTTTATTTCAAGCAGTTTTCTGGAAAATTAGTATTTAAAGAGTTACGTCAGTTTTTCACTTTTTTGCGAATATCTCGTAAACAGTTAGTCTCATGGTTCAATTTCAAATAACGATTTTGTGGAGCGTAACGTTCTCTATCGTTTTTATTTCAAGCAGTTTTCTGGAAAATTAGTATTTAAAGAGTTACGTCAGTTTTTCACTTTTTTGCGAATATCTCGTAAACGGTTAGACCTGCGGTTAAATTTTATATGGCGATTTTGTAGAGCGTGGCGTTCTCTGTCGTTTTATTTCAAGCAGTTTTCTGAACAATCACTATTTAAAGACTTACGTCAGTTTGCCACTTTTTTGCGTATATCTCGTAAACGGTTAGTCCTATGGTTAAATGTCATATATCGATTTTCTAGAGCGTGGCGTTCTCTGTTGTTTTTATTTCAAGCAATTTTCTGGAAAATCAATATTTAAAGAATTACCTAGTTTCAAAAGGCGATTTTGTAGAGAGTAACTTCCTCTATAATTTTTGTTGTAAGCAATTTTCTGGAAAATCAGTATATAAAGACTTACCTCAGTTTTTCACTTTTTTTGCGAATATCCCGTAAACGGTTAGTCCTACGGTTAAATTTTATATAACTATATGGTAGAGCGTCACGTCCTGTATAATTTTTATTGCAAGCAATTTTCTGGAAAATCAGTATACCGGGTGTTGCATCGTCGAGCGGGACATAGGAAATCCCATGTAATTTTAAATGGGGTCAATTATTGGCTTCCCTAATTATTTTAGAGAAAAATTCTATTTAGGTTTATTAAAGAGCACTAAAACCCACATTCAAAAGAATAACTTTAGATATTTTTGATGAGCCCGTTTACGGGTTATCGCCGATTTCTTTTTAACTTTTTCTCCTTTTTATGGCCCCGTATTTGCGGGCACCAGTCAAGGTAAAAGATGACTGTCAAATAAAGTTGTCATTTTGAAATGTGTGCTTTATTGTTATAAAAACTCGTACATCGAAAATATTAAAAGTGTATTTATGAGTACAAATTAATCTGAATAAAACTAAAATAAAGTATCCAATTACAAGGTTAATTATGACATTTTACATGTTTCAATATTTTACTAATTAATAGGTAATTAATAATTCTTGCATCTCTTCTTTGTTCCTGCCTTTCTTCACATCTGCAGTTATTTATTACAGTGCCTTTTGTCTCAAATTTCTTGATAGTCCTTTCGACTGTAGATTTTGCAGGTATCGGTCTATTCGGATACAGAGCAGCAAACATGTCTGACACATTTTGATAACTATTTCCTTGATAATACCATTTAATCATCAATATTTTTTCTTCAGAAGTGTAATTCATGGCTAATATTTTCGATGTACGAGTTTTTATAGCAATAAAGCACACATTTCAAAATGACAACTTTATTTGACAGTCATCTTTTACCTTGACTGGTGCCCGCAAATACGGGGCCATAAAAAGGAGAAATAGTTAAAAAGAAATCGGCGATAACCCGTAAACGGGCTCATCAAAAATATCTAAAGTTATTCTTTTGAATGTGGGTTTTAGTGCTCTTTAATAAACCTAAATAGAATTTTTCTCTAAAATAATTAGGGAAGCCAATAATTTACCCCATTTAAAATTACATGGGATTTCCTATGTCCCGCTCGACGATGCAACACCCGGTATAAAGAGTTACCTCAGTTTTTCACTTTTTTGCGAATATCTCGCGCGTCAATAAAAATAATAATAATAACATATTACCATGTTTATTATTATTAAAATATTTTTAATATAATGTCTCTATATTTTTCTATGAAAGGTCTTTCTTGCCTAATTCCAAAAATATAGAGTTTGTCTATATTAGATCGAACCGTTTTTAAGATTTTAGCGATCAAAATTTCAAAAAGCTGCATTCATTTTAGTTTAGTAATCCGCCTAGAATGCCTCAGAAAACAAAAACACCATAATGATGAAATTATTGAAATAATATTATCTAGGAGGTGTTAAAAAATAAATGCAACGAGTTTTAATATGTCTAGAATGCGTTGGAAAGCAAATAATGTTTTGGCATTGCTTTTTTGCTTGATATAACATTAATACCATTTGTTTTTCAAGGCATTCTTCTAGGATATGAGATGAATTTGTTCCACTTACAGCCAGCATGAAAGTACAAAAAAAATAGGTATGAAAAGAACTATTTTTAGGATTAAATTAAAGTTCGAGTCACAAAAACGTTTAAAAACAAATTAAAGTTAACACATCAAAACGATGACTTTGAAATTTTGATCGCAAATATCATAAAAACGGCTCGAGCTAAAATAGACAAACTATATGTACTCTAATTAGAAAGGAAATACCTGTCATAAAAATAAAAACATCAGGGGTGGTAAAATATCACTTGACACCCAGTACATTTCCTAACTTTAACAACACTCTGTATGCATGTTAATTATATTTAAAAAAATATATTGGCTTCTGATTCCTAGAGAGCAGAGTATATCAAAACATGTATCAACAGTCCTATATACGTATAAAAAAACTTTGGTTTAAAAACTGTAAACTGTTACGTAAATATTCCTTTTTGTCGGGGTAAAATGTAGGTACAGTCGCGGGCGATACAAATTTCCACTGGATAAAGGGCGAAACTTTAACAAATCCACATCTGTACAAACCATTCTGCTTGGATTCGTAGAAAGCTACCAAGTAAGCTTAAAATTAATGGAGAAATGGTTAGACTTGTACTAAATTGTAATATTCCTGTTTGTTAACAACTAATGAAATCATGGATGGTATCCATTTTTTTTTATTTCTTTTTGGAAGATTTTTTGGGGTTATTAAGACCATTGTTAGGTGGATGAGGCACGGATCCATTTGCAATTCTAAAAAAAAAATATTCAATTTAAAATTTATCCTGAACTTTTTTAATAATATGTTAACCAGAAAAAAAGACGATGGCAAAATTTAAAAAATGGTAACTTTCACATTCTAAAAAATATACAGGGTGAGTTTTTTAAACTGTTACAAGGCAAATTTTGGTGAGGTAATAGGTATACCGGATGCATGGCTTAGTTAAACATAGGGAATCCCATGTAAATTTTGAGGTGGCTAAATATTGGCTCCCCTGTATATTTTAGAAAAATATTGTATTATAATTTTTCGAAGAGGCTGATATAATAAACTCATGTGCCACGTTTGAATAAATTTTATTAAGCCAATCCTAAATTATTCAATTAAATGTGATGGCAATATTACGAAATTTTCATAGTTTAGGTAATATAGCAAATTCAAAAAACCCATCCATAATTCTCAAAGAGACCTTTATAATTATTGTATAAGAAACAAAAATCAACGTCTCGATCTCAGTATTTATTTTTGGTGACGCGTTTCGCCCTATAGGGGCATCATCAGACCTACAAATACAATCACCTAATGCACAAAAGATAAAATAGAACACAATATTTACCTTAAAAATATGGTCCAGTCACACTAAACCCGTTCACAGCACGGGCAAACAATAGAAAAATATTAAAAACATTAAAAAACATCAAAATACATTAAAAAATATAGACACGAACGTCCTTACAACACATCAAAACAATATTAAAAGTTAGGTTAAGCTAGCTAAATAAAGTCAAAACAGAAAATATTGGAAAAAAATTATAAAAAATGTATTACTTAAAATTGATTTGAACGTAGTACCTTGAGGGTAATAGTCTGATATTCTGACCACTACACTACGGAAGCATTCATACTTGGACAGGGTTTATGTGTCATTAAAATTCAATAAATTATTAAAAATCAGACCCGGCTCAAAATTAAACACATCGTTACACAGTTTAAAATTGGACTTTTCTTGGCCTTTGTTATTTCCAACTTCTCCAACAAATCCAATCTCTTACACTTTGGGCACCCGTGTAAGACAGTAATGCCCTCTTGAGAGAAAGAATGTTTGCTCACCAGCAAGTGAGTGGCGAAGGCGGAGTTGGTCTCTGTAACATCCGACTTTTCGAACTTCTTGACCAGGCTTAAGTGTTCCTGTACCCTGGTGGATATTTTCCTCCCCGATTGCCCTACATAAACTGAGTTAAAGTCCTCACACTTTAAAGAGTAAACCCCTGATTTTGATAGTACATCCATTTTGTCCTTAACGTTAATTAAATGTTTACCCAATGCATTTACCGCTCTGTAAGCAATAGAAAAATCATATTTTTTAAAAAACTTCCCCAACTGAATTGAGATATCTCCCAGAAACGCGAGACACTTAAAATTGTTAGCCTTAATTTTTCTTTCGGGGAATTTAATGTGGTAGGACAACTTGTACTTATTGACAAATCTATTAAATATTTTGTTAATCGAAGAAATAGATAACCCATTGTTCATCGCTAACTGTTTAATTATGTTAAATTCGGTCATGAAAGCCTCTTTTGAAAGGGGTAGCTTGAAAAGTCTATTTAGGAGGGAGTTAAACGCTGCAAACTTATGTTGGGGTGCGGAATTAGACGAGAACTGGATAACATTATCTGTTGAGGATGGTTTTCTGTAGATTTGGAGCTCAATGTTGTTCCGTTCTCTGATCAACAATAAATCCAGAAAAGGGAGCTTACCGTCCACCTCTCTCTCGATTGTAAATGTTATGTTTCTATGTAATGTGTAAGTAAAATCTAAAAAATCGGCGAGTTCACCCTCATCACCCGACCAAACTATAAAGATGTCATCCACGTATTTTAAAAAATATGATTTTTCTATTGCTTACAGAGCGGTAAATACATTGGGTAAACATTTAATTAACGTTAAGGACAAAATTGATGTACTATCAAAATCAGGGGTTTACTCTTTAAAGTGTGAGGACTGTAACTCAGTTTATGTAGGGCAATCGGGGAGGAAAATATCCACCAGGGTACAGGAACACTTAAGCCTGGTCAAGAAGTTCGAAAAGTCGGATGTTACAGAGACCAACTCCGCCTTCGCCACTCACTTGCTGGTGAGCAAACATTATTTCTCTCAAGAGGGCATTACTGTCTTACACGAGTGCCCAAAGGGTAAGATATTGGATTTGTTGGAGAAGTTGGAAATAACAAAGGCCAAGAAAAGTCCAATTTTAAACTGTGTAAACGATGTGTTTAATTTTGAGCCGGGGCTGATTTTTAATAATTTATTGAATTTTAATGACACATAAACCCTGTCCAAGTATGAATGCTTCCGTAGTGTAGTGGTCAGAATATCGGACTATTACCCTCAACGTACTACGTTCAAATCAATTTTAAGTAATACATTTTTTATAATTTTTTTCCAATATTTTCTGTTTTGACTTTATTTAGCTAGCTTAACCTAACTTTTAATATTGTTTTGATGTGTTGTAAGGACGTTCGTGTCTATATTTTTTAATGTATTTTGATGTTTTTTAATGTTTTTAATATTTTTCTATTGTTTTCCCGTGCTGTGAACGGGTTTAGTGTGACTGGACCATATTTCTAAGGTAAATATTGTGTTCTATTTTATATTTTGTGCATTAGGTGATTGTATTTGTAGGTCTGATGATGTCCCTATAGGGCGAAACGCAGCACCAAAAATAAATACTGAGACCGAGACGTTGATTTTTGTTTCTTTTACAATAATACAGCAAACACCAGCAAAAAATTTATATGACGCTATTGTCAAAAACTGACATAAAGCTGGACACGAATAAAAATTAATTGATATTAAAAACACATTTTCGTTTTACCAATCCGGGAATTACACATCCAAAATAAAAGACATCATTATGTTTTTCTTACTAAGCCTTTAATTTAAGATAACATACCTAAAACCACAGATTTTCAAAAAACATTAGTTAATTAAATATTCAAACAACCTTCGATTAACAGCTAAACAATATCCTAACCGATCATATTCATTTCTAACATTACTGAGTTGATATTGAGAAATTCTGTCACATTCTAATGAAATTCAGTTTTTTAGCTGGTCTAGATTGTCAAATTTTACATATTTATAAATAAAAAATTTTAAGTGACCCCACAGAAAGAAGTCGTTTGGCGAAAGGTCAGGAGACCTGGCTGGCCAAAGGATTAGATGCCGTTGGCCAATAATATTTCCGTTAAAAATATTTTGCAAGTATTCCCTAACCCTAATAATTAGAGAATTATGGGCAGGACAACCCTCCATTTGATACCAGATCTCCTGATTTTCGCGTACAACTTCTTCTTGTGCGGGATCAATTCGATTTTGTAGTAAGTCCAAATAGGTTACTGCTGAAAGGTTTCCTTCCATAAAAAATGGTCCAATAATGTGATGTCCTACAATTCCCGCCCAAACATTTGGTACATCTCAAGAATAAATATATTCTATGATACTGTAAAATGAATTCATGTAAAAATGTTACAAGTATTGTCTGAGGTATTAATACACTACAAAGCTGTTGCTAAATAAAGATTAGATTTAGATATATACTTATTTAAGGTATTTAGTGCACACACAAATCCTATGGATATATTGTGCTCTAGAACACTGTAAAAAAGTTTTGTAACCATTATTGTAAAGTATCTTGGCAAAATAAATTTGATTTGATTTGTGGATACTGCGTCCGAGTATAAACAAGACGATGATTATTTTCTCGGCTCCAATACCGATTCATCGGTAAAGCAAATATTTTTCAAAAAAATCCCTATTATTATTTGCTCTTTCCATTACCACAAAACAGAATACCATTCTCCGTTCTTCATCACCTTGCCGTAGCTCTTGATGTTTTTTATACTTGTAAGGAAAATATTTATGTTTTTTTAAAGTTGAAATTTCGAAAAGAAGTAAAGGCTCTCTTAGTTTCTAAAGCTTATTATACCGTAGAAGAATATTTCTGTGATAGCTCCTAGTGTACTGAAGTCTGCTTCTCTTGTCTCAGTGTTCCTTGTATTGGTGTGATTTTTGTATTATTTTATTTTTCTGGTAAATATGCAACTTTACTTTTAATTTAACAATCTTTATGTCACTTCTTTAATCATCGTTTTCTTACTTTAAGATGAAATTTTAATAATGTTGTGTGTAGTAACCTTTGGGTGATGTTGTACTGTTTCTTGAGTGTGGTAATAGTTTGCCCAAAATTTTAGAATATTGACTAAACTATTTTAACTATTTGAATATTATTTATTGTGCTTTGGATTTTAAGCAATTTTATATAGCCACTTAATTTAATATGTAGTGTTTTAGTGTTTATTCGTTTGTTATATTTTGTTATTTTGACGCTTTATTTCAGGATTTATTAGGGTTGGTCTGGCTTAACATAATTTAGTAAACTTAGTTTTGTTAAAAAGGGCTTTTCTCACTCTATATATCATCTTATGAACTACGGCAATATGTGTTTTACACTAGGCGCTAGGGGGCGCTGTCTTACAACCTCACAAACATTGCGCGTTTTTTCCATAATTGTAAATATAATAGTATATTCAATTTTACCTGATTACAAGAATGATTAAAAGTCTAAGAAGTCAGCGAAAACCGCAAGTTAATATCTATTTTCAATCCGGAGATATCAACAACAATAATCATAATTACGGAACATTATGATTTTATTTTCCCATTGTAAAGGTATTTTTAAGAGTCAAATAGGCCTTGGAAAAACAAAATATGAATTGAAACTGTGCACGCGTGTCGCCTTCCATTATTACGTCAAAATTTTTGTCGTGCCAACAGTGTTGTGTCGTATTTGATTTTTAAAATGCCTCTGTTACTTGAAGAAGCGGTCGACATCATTGCGGTGTATTTTGAATGTTTGGGAAATGCAACAATTGCTGAACGGGTTTACGCAGTACGATATCCTCAAAGGCGCCGATACGACAGCAGAATGTTTAATCGTTTAGCTAGCCGTTTTCGTACTACTGACAGTATTCGTCGCCCTGTATATCGCAGATGCCGCCGAGGCCGAATCGAGGAAAACATTGTAAATGTCTTGGCATATGTGGAATTTAATCCACAAATTAGTATTAGATTAATTGTTAGAGACTTGGGCGTTACTTGCTCTACTGTGCATAGGATTTTATTAGAAGAAAGGTAAGTAATTATATCTATATTTTATAACTCTTAAATAGTTTAGAATAATGCCAATATTTCTCTTAATAGTTTTCAAGTCAATGTAATAAGTATTTTGTTTTTCTTTAGGCTACATCCCTACCATATTGTGCTCCACCAGGCTTTGACCCCGCAGGATTATGATAGAAGATTGGATCATTGCTATTGGTTGCTCAATATGATATTGGAAGATAGAAATCTCCTCTCCAGAATTTTGTGGACTGATGAAGCTACTTTCCATAGTAATAGAGGAGTAAACCGCCATAATCTGCATTATTGGTCGCGGGATAATCCCCATTGGATGCGGGAGGTGCAGCATCAAGGAAGATGGAGTGTCATTGTCTGGTGCGGCATTTTGGGTGGCAGAATAATTGGACCGTTTGTATTTAATGAGTCGCTTACTGGGCAAAGATATTTACATTTTTTTAAATTACGAACTCCCAATTCTTCTCGAAGATGTGCACTTGGAGATTCGCAGAACTATGGTTTTCCAACACGATGGATGTCCTGTACATTTTGCGGCAAACGTTTGTCAATTTCTTGACGACACATTTTCTGCAAGGTGGATAGGAAGAGGGCGTATATTTCCGTGGTCTGCCAGGTAATATTATAGGATATATTATGATACTGTTAATGAAAGTGGTAATTTCTATTACCCGACTTAACATGCCTAGATTTTTATCTATGGGGGAGATTGAAGGATCTTGTTTTCGTTACCAGACCCACCACAAGGAAAAACATGATAGAAAGGATAATGGACAGCAGCCGCCGTATCCCTATGGCAGAGGTGGAAACTGCAGTATTATCAACCAGGGAGAGATTGGAGTCGTGTATAGTTGAATAGTATTTGTGTTTGAACACGATGTGCTGCTCGCGAAATTTCAAGTTTTAATTGGTTTAAATGAGCCGTTTTTTATCGCGTTTTCGTGTGAAGTAAGAACGAGATCACGCTGTACTCGGAAATAAAAGCAGAAAACGTAGTGAAACAAGGAAAATTGGATAATCTGTGCAATAAACTGTTAACATTCCTAAATTCCTATAGGCAAAAGTGTATACCTACCTGATTTGCACAAAGATAACATTCGCATTTGTGGAAGCAAAAAACCTAAGGTGTTTGAATAGATGTCTTGTTATTGTTGTTATTTTTTGTTTCGCATAATTCCAAGCTATTGACCTCCGATAGCGAAATTAGCAACGTGCAGTACCGGACTTTTATTGTTATGAAGCGAGCCAAGAATAATCTCATCTGCGGTGCGTGCAACAAGAATATTTCGAAGACTGTTTACAGAATACAATGCAATTTATGCAATAAATGGCACCACCCAGATTGCGCTAAACTTAATGAGCTGGAAGTTAGATTACTCTGTGAGCAAAAAAAAGCTTGGACATGCTGTATATGCAGAAGGAAATCCTTATCGCCCGTGGAAGATGAGCATCCCTCCTTACAACAAGGGCACACCGTTTCACAAGGGAGAAGATCATCATTGATGGGAAATCACGACGATATCGGATCATTGCGCTCCCTTATACTGGAATTAAAAAATGAAATTGGTAGTCTGAAAGAAGAGGTTTCAGTCATGAAACACTCTATGGATTTCATTAATACTATTTTTGAGGAACAAAAGCAGGCTAGTAAGGTTATGGGGGACATGATGTCGGAGTTAAAGACCGAAAATTCCAATCTCAGGTCGGAAGTAAACCATTTGCAACGTAGAGTATCCAAACTGGAGTCTGGTGGCAATGGAAATAAAAAAATTATCGTAAATGGTGCTTTCGAAACCACGGATGACGAAAAAGTGGTGAAAGAAAAAACCTCCAAGGTGCTTTCCTACATAAGTGAAGATTTCCTGGGGGAACACATAGAAAATGTTGGTATAATTAAGTTAAATGACAAAATCACAGGTGCCAGAGTGTCTTTTAAGAATAATGACATGGCTGTAAACATTCTTGGGAAGAAGAAGCAGAGGGGTAACTTGGATACAACTATATGTGGTGTTGACGATAAAGCCCAGAGGATCTACGTGAATGAGGAACTTGACAGGGACATCTACCTACTCCTAAAAGAATCAAGGAAATGTAGAGAAAATGGATACAAGTATGTGTGGTGCGCGAATAATTGTGTTCTCATTCGAAAAAGAGATGGTGATAGGGCCCTGAGGGTGCGTGATAGTGCTCATTTAAAAACGATTCTGGAACAGCAGTAAGATACGTAGATATATATATATATAAATTTATAATATATTTTTAGTTAAAAAATTTATGAATAGCAAAAAATTCAAATTGGGAAATTTAAATGTTAGATCTTTAGTACCTCACTTTTCCGATGTACGTGACTTAACTCTGAACCACAGCTTTGATGTGCTTTGTCTTACAGAGACTTGGTTAAATGTGGAAATTCCTTCTCATCTGTTAAGTATTCGGGGTTATGATTTGTTTCGCAAGGATCGCCCTGATAGGGTCGGTGGAGGGGTTGCAGTGTATGTGCACAGTTCTTATGGGGCCGCGAAGTATTCTTTGACTTGCGATTGTGGGTCTTTGGAGCATTTACTTGTAAGTCTGAAAGTTAATAAGATCTCCGTACTTATTGGGGTGGTGTACCGACCTCCCACATACTCTGTCAGGGAATCTATAATAAATTTTGATTCTATGTTGTCTGAAATCACGCCGGTGTTTGACAGTATCTTCATAACAGGCGACGTTAATATAAACTTACTTAATTTGTCAAATCCGCTAAGTGACTGCTTCATTGCTTACGATCTGAATCAGATAATTGATGAACCAACTAGAGTGACCGAGACGACTACAACACTTCTGGATCCTATTTTCACAAACACGCCTGATATGGTCACAAACCATGGCACTATTAATACAGATTTCATCTCAGATCACAGTCTTGTGTTCTGTGAATTATCCGTGGCGTCTCGGTCAACTCAGAGAATGTATACGTACAGATGCTTTAGGTATTTTGGCGAGGATGCATTTTTTGCGGATATGCGCAAAATACGATGGGACAATATTTATCGCATCAACAATATAGAGGATAAAATAAATTTTATTAACGTGAATTTGCTGGGTATTTTTGACCGGCATGCGCCAGTACGGACTGTCAGACTCAGTAGGCCTCCCGCTCCCTGGCTCACGGACGCTCTTAAGAAACTGTTGAATGAACGAGATAAAGCCCTTACAAAATATAAAAATAATAAAAATACACATAATTGGGAAAATTATAAAGGGTTACGTAATTTTGCTTTGGCGTCTGTGAGGAGGGAGAAATCAGCTTACCTTCGGTTTGCCAATTCTCAGGATGCGGCAACTCTCTGGAGGCGGCTGAGGACTGCTGGAGTATCGTCAAAGACAAAAACACAGTTACCTGACAATTTCAAGGATGCCAACAGTATCAATAACTATTTTCTCTCGGCGTTTTCTGATATTCCAGCAGATAGGGAGTCTATTGATTATTTTGAAAATAACAGGTATGGTGAGTCACGGTTTAATTTTCGTTTATCATCACCGCACGAAATTAAAAGAATTATAAACGGGTTGAAATCGAATTCTGCTGGGGCGGATGGCATTACTTTAACTATGGTCAAATTAAGTATTCCAATTGTGTTAAACCATTTCACTCACGTTATTAATGTTTGTTTGGAGCAGGGGTATTTTCCTGCGGCTTGGAGGACTGCAATAATAAGTCCAATACCCAAAACAAGTAATCCATCTACGCTGAACGACCTAAGGCCAATTAGTCTGTTACCTATTCTAAGCAAAATTTTAGAAAGAGTAATTTATAATCAGTTATTTGTATATGTGAGCGAGTGTGGCATAATACCTAGCAGTCAATCTGGATTCCGCCCTGGATATGGAACGACAACAATCTTGCTACATGTTGTCGACCTTATGATAAGGGCGATAGATGGTGGCTTTGCCACCATTTTAATTTTGCTGGACTTTTCAAGGGCATTCGACACCGTTGACCACAAGCTGCTTATTGCAAAGCTCAGGTATTTCGGCCTTGATGATTGTGCCCTTTCATTTTTTCACAATTATTTAGCTAACAGACTGCAGTTCGTGAGGGTGCATTCTGGTATTTCTGAATTTGGAGAAGTTAAATCTGGAGTACCACAGGGCTCTATTCTGGGGCCACTTTTATTTCTTTTATACACATTCGACTTGTGTACAGTTGTAAAATTTTCGCAGACCCAAAGATACGCTGATGATACACAGCTAATTTACACGTTCGATCCTTCGGACTATAATGAAATTGAAGCAAATGTAAATTCGGATCTTAACTCAATAACTTTATACAGCGAAAAACATAATTTAAAATTAAATGCCAAGAAAACTAAAGTTTTATTATTTTCACCTGCCAATTGCTCCGAATTTCTAAAAAGTTACGTAAACGTTGAAATGGGCAGTCAAGTACTTGAATTTACTGATGCTTCCAGAAATTTGGGTGTTTATCTGGATTCACAGTTAAGATTTTCTCAGCATATATCTAATTTAAGCAAAGCTTGCTATGCATCTTTAAAGGTGCTGTATGCCAATAAACATATCTTAAATTTCAAGGTCCGCAAAAAACTGTGTGAATCTTATGTGTTGTCCAAGGTATCCTACTGTATTACTGTGTATTACCCATGTCTGAGTTATATTGATAGACAAAGATTGCAAAGAATCCAGAATAACTGCTGCCGATTTATCTTTGGATTGAAGAAATTTGATCACATTTCCAATAAAATTAGACAGCTTCAATGGCTGAAATTTTCCTACTCATATCAGTACCTCTTACTTGTGTCTGCATACAAACTGCTTAAATCATCTGTCCCTCCGTATTTAAGATCTAAACTTGTTTTTCGCCGAGATGTTCACGCTATACCTATTAGATCGAATCCTCTTGCTATGCCTCAGCACCGAACAGCTATCTTCCAGCGCTCTTTTACATACAACATAGTAGTGCTCTATAATCAGTTCATTGCTTACTTTGATATTGAGACTATGTCTTTGTTTCGTAAAAAACTTAAATTGGCAATATTTAATAAGCAGGAAAACGTTGTTGAGACATAGGAAGATTTAACGTATTAATGATAAGTTTCGTAATTATTTCGTTTATAATAGCTATGTCCATGTTTATAATTATTTAAAAAAATCAAATGATATTGAATATTTTTATCTTTTGTATTTAAATATTATTAGGTTAATGTTGAGTAGCTGACAATTCCGTTAGCTAGACTTCGCCTTTTGGGAATTGTAATTTTCTTTTCTTGCTTTTGATTTTACGTTCTCAATAAAGACAATATATTATTATTATTATTATTATACAGAACGATGGACGACAATTTAAATATTTAGGGCGCCACTCAGAATTATTGTCGTAACGATATATTTGCTTGAAACATGCGTACCTTCATATTTTGTTTTTCCAATGCCTATTTGACTCTTAAAAAAACCTTTACAATGGCAACTTGAAAATAAAATCATAATGTTTCGTAATTATGATTATTGTTGTTGATATCTCCGGATTGGAAATAGATATTTACTTGCGGTTTTCGATGACTTCTTAGACTTTTAATCATCCTTGTAATCAGGTAAAATTGAATATACTATTATATTTAAAAATTATGGAAAAAACGCGCAATGTTTGTGAAGTTGTAAGACAGCGCCCCCTAGCGCCTAGTGTAAAACACATATTGCCGTATTTCATAAGATGATATATAGAGTGAGAAAAGCCCTTTTTAACAAAACAAAGTTTAGTAAATTATGTTAAGCCAGACCAGAGTTATCAGCATTTATTACAAATAATGTTCAACCTTCCCCCACCACTTTATTTGAAAAGTGACGAACACGTTTTATAGGTGAATTTTATTAATAAATCTTCGAAATATACAAAAATGTTATTTTCGGGATACCTTAACTAGGCGACTTTTGAGGAAACTTCGTGATTCATATTTACCGTTACTGTTGCGCCCTCTAGCGCCAGTCTGAGAAACTTGAGAATAATTTCCAGCAATTTCTCATGACCACTTTACCTAATATATTTTTCTTTCCGCCAGCCATACGACTAACACTTTCTGAGATACGGCCGACAGCCATTCTTAGTGGGACACCCGGTACAATAAAGCTTTTTTGACTTGACTTTGACTTTGATGTTTACCTACGGCTTGCCCAAGAATCCTCGTGCTTATCATTTTATTTTCCTCCATGTGCAGTAAAATATCGAGATCTCTATTATCCCTTTCTTTAGCTCTATTGACATTCAGAGTTGAGCATTTACAGTTATTTATCACCCTGCCTTTGGACTCAAGTTTACTAATGATAAGTTGAATTAATGAAATGGAAGGAATAGGTTTATCAGGGAATTGAACTAAAAACATTTCAGACACTGCTCTTAAACTGTTTCCTGTATAATACCACTTAATCATAGTTACTTTCTTCTTAATGCGCATTTAATGAAAATGTTGTTTCTGACGCTACTTTTCGTTTTGCCAATTCCAAATAATAATTTGCTGGTGTTTGCTGTATTACCTAAAGTATGAAAATTTCGTAATTTTGCCATCACATTTAATTGAATAAGTTAGGATTGGCTTACTAACATTTATTCAAGCTTGGCACATGGGTTTATTATATCGGCCTCTTCAAAAAATCATAATACAATTTTTCTCTAAAATATACAGGGGAGCCAATATTTAGCCACCTCGAAATTTACATGGGATTTCCTATGTTCAACTAAGCCATGCATCACCCGGTATACCATCTGCACGTGGTACCTATTAAAATATTTTAGTCAATACATTCATGCTGAAAGATTGACGGCAACATTTTAAAATATTCTCTAAATTGATGGTCCTCAAAATTATAGACAGTAGGTTAACCTTTTGCATAATTTTAATTTTTCTCCAATCTGACCTCATCGTCGTCACCGAATTGTAAATTCATGGACAATTATATTCCCTATGTTGCATATTGCTAAGCACCAGTAGTATGGGGTGTCCCAAAATGTGCGCACATTTTAAATATCGTGGCGTTTTCGTTCTTGTCATAGTAGGCTTTTGAAAATTTGATAGCTGTCATGTAATTTATTGCAGTTAATAACCATGGAACGCTACACGGTAGAACAGCGCGTTGTTATCGTGGAATGAAAACGTATTATAAATGTGGAGAATGTTATGCGGAAACAGTTCGTAGAGTGCGAGCCGTTTTTGGAAGAAATGATGCACCAAAACATACGACAGTGCGAAGATTGATCAAGAGATTTGAGCAAAGTGGTTCAGTTGGAAACATAAAATCAACAGGTCGGCCGAGTACTGCGCTCGATCCATTGAAAATATTGCAGCAGTGTCGGAAAGTGTTGGTGAGAATCCAGGCACGTCGATTCGCCGTCGGTCACAGCAAGTGAACATTATCAAAAGCAGTATGCAGCGAACTCTTACAAAATATTTGCATTTGCATGCCTATAAAATCCAATTGAACCAAGAATTAAAGCCAGCAGATCATGGGTTGCGCCGTGAATTTGTTAATTGGATTCTAAAAAACGAGGCAAATGACGGAGATTTTTTTAAGAAAATCCTGTTTAGTGATGAGGCACATTTTCAATTAAATGGATACGTCAATAAGCAGAATTGTCGAATTTGGGGGGAAGAGAATCCTCGTGTTATTCACGAAAAACCAATGCATCCTCTACGAGTCACCGTTTGGTGCGGTTTTTAGTTCGGCGGAATAATTGGGCCATACTTCTTTGAAGACGAGGCTGGAACTACACTAACAGTGAATGGCGAACGTTATCGTGCAATGTCAGAAGAGTTTCTGTGAGCTGAATTAGACAGACTTAATGTGGAAAACTTATGGTTTCAACAGGACGGAGCGATCTGTCATACTGCGCGTGAAACAATGGACTCGTTACGACTGAAATTTCCTGGTCGTGTCATGTCTCGCAATGGTGATCAGAATTGGCCACCACGAACCTGCGATATAACACCGTGCGACTTCTTTCTCTGGGGTTTTCTTAAATCTCGTGTTTGTGCCAATAAACCAGCCGCAATTCCTGACTTGAAGAACGAAATTCGACGCGTCATTGATGAAATTCGTCCACAAATATGTGAAAATGTTATCAATAATTTCGTTAAAAGGGCAAGGACCTGCCAGCAAAGCCGCGGTGGACATTTGTCGGATATTGTGTTTCACACTTAATCGTGATATGTATTCTTTCTAATCCCAGTAAAGTTTTGACATATTTCAAGAAATAAATGTGTTTGTTAACAAATAAAAATGTGCGTTCATTTTGGGACACCCTTTAGTAATCAATGGTATCCATTTTGAAATTATTTTTAATAATAAATCATATGTAAAGAGAAAAAAAACTTGCTTTGGCGAAAACAAATCAAAAAGTGACGTTATTAAACCATCATCCCCACCAACAAATTTCAAGTAGATCTGCGAGATCTCTCCGAGAAATCGGAGTACAAAAATTTCACTCGACGGCCTCGAAGAGGTGGAAAAAGAACGAGCTAAGGTTTACTCCGCGGTCACCAGAAGACATAAAAGAACGCCAGGGGAGCTGATCGAGGAAAAAGATCGTATTGCAGAACGCAGTAAATATTAATTAACAAACAATAAACTTGAAAGAAAAAGGAAAGAAGAAGGAAAAAAAAAAGAAGAAGAAATCAGTGGTCGTGACGGGGTCTAGAGCCCGACAAGGTCACGGTCACTACTAATGTGCTGGCAGAATTGCCCCTCAGGGCAGAGCCAATAACAAAAAGAAAGAAAGAATAAATTTGTTGACAGACGATTCCCCAACGTTACGTTTCCCTAGTCTTGACGTGTCTGCCGCTTTCACGTCATGTATCGTCCCACGGTTTGACGTCACGTAACTAGAATAGTTCAAATGATTCAAACTTTAATATAGTTCATGCAAAACAAAACCGATGCACGTCATCAATCAGCTAATAATTGTAAATCCGTAAGAAAACACGAGGAAATTAAAAATTATAATATTTTACATCGGTTATTCATAAGCTGTAACTTTTTTTTAGAACATTATGTAACTTTAACAACTTTAAGTTAAAAATTAAAAGACAGAGAACTGTTTGATGGTTGTCTTAACTCTGTAAGAAGCCTCTTCAAGAAAATAGGGATTATGGAACTTTCCCATGTAGCTTTCAAACGACTGGTATTTGTGAAAGAATATATTAAAGAAAAAGAAGCATTCTTGTACCAATACGTTTTCTTGGATGAAACATGGATTTTTCAGAATGGTACCATTGGTCGATTTTGGCAAGATGAAAATAAAAGAGGTGTTAGATCTACTGAAGTTAATGGTAAAAGGTATTATGCAGTAAACAAATATATAAACTATGGGAAAATTGTATATTAATCTTGTTTTTATGAAAAAAAAAAATGTGTAATTCCTTCACTCGGATATTTTGATTACAAGCTGGCAACACTGTCAATAACTGACGTCACTCGAAGGGTATGACGTGCATCGGTTTTTTTTTTGCATCAACTATAGCTTATATTTAGCTTAGGGTATTAAAAAAATATTTTTTTTTTGTGAACTTTGGGGTTTTTGATGATGTTAGCTTACACTAAGAGTATTATTTTTCAAATTTAATTTTTATGCAAGTTCCCTATTCACTGAACTCTATTCGTTGACACACTGTATAGCAGAAAAAAAGAAAATATTTTAACTGACTAGTAAATTTCTCTAATTTCTCAAATATAAATAGGGCGTGTTTTTATGCATCTCCTACAAGCTGGCTTTTGTGCATTTTCATTCGCTCTTTTTACGCCCATGGCAGAACTGTGCGGTGGATGTAGTCGCTTAAAAATATAGCACGTAAAATCCCATGATCTGACAACCCACACTGTACAGGGTTATCCAACCAAGACTAGACAAGGCGATTTTTTGACTTTTCCTGTACTTTTATAAAAAAACTGAAATAGCCATCTTAAGTCATTTTCTCCCGCGAATTCGAATATCTTCAGCAAAAAACAATTGAACATCAAACAAAAGTACTAGGGGTCACTTTGATATTTTTTTAAATGGGATGCCGTATTTTTAATGAGCTTATCCGATTTCTCATATAAATTTTGATCTAAAATGTTGGATTTTTAATTCAAAAACGCCTTTTTTCTTCAGTTTTAAATTCGGAAAATGTTCGTCTACCGTAAGATTAATACCTGATAGATGGATACCCGTTTCACCTGTTCACCCTTTAACCTGCTTTAAAGCGTCCGTCAGTTAGACAAAATAATCAAGTTTCAAATTTCTATATATTTTTCACGAATTAAGTACAAATAATGAAATATTCTTTAGAAGAACGGCTAAATGTAATAAAATTATATTACAAAAGTGGAGAGAATGCTCGACAAACACAAAGAACATTTTTTGAGAGTTCCCAGAGACACATTTCAGTGGATACAATTCTTAGAATTAAGACCCTATTTGAAGAAAGTAAGACATTGAAAGATAAGCCAAGAAAGATGAAAAGACGGAATATAAGGGATCGAGCTATTGTTCAATATTTTACTATAAATCCGAAGAGTTCTATTCCGCAAGCGGTACGAGAAGTAAGGTATGGTCCAGGGCTCCGGAGAGTAAGCTATGGAACAGTTCACAGAACTTTAAAAAAATGTGGTCTAAAACCATATTGCATCCTTCCCGTTCAATACTTAACACAGCTTCAAAAAAACTGCGATTTCGATTTGTTGCTTCAATGCTGATGAGAGAGCAAGACGAAGATTATAATTTATATAATAAAATTCTATGGAGTGACGAAGCGTCATTTACAAAATCGGGGGTATACAATCGGAAAAATACAAGATACTGGGCAGCAGTTAACCCTCATAGATATGAAATGATAAAGTTTCAAGGTTGGAGCTCACTTAATGTTTGGTGTGGGATGTTAGAAAATCGAATTATTGGACCACTATTTTATCGTGGCTCTTTAACAGGCCAAAGATACCTCCATTTTCTTCATAACGATATCGAGGATTTCTTGGAAAGGTTGCAATTGCAAGCCTACAACAATATCATTTGGCAGCAGGATGGTGCTCCGCCTCATGCAGTTCGAGAAGTGGTAACATACCTAAACGAGCGTTACAATCAGTGGATTGGCCGTAACGGAACAATTCATTGGCCACCAAATAGCCCCGATATCACGCCAATGGATACATTTTTATGGGGTCATTTAAAAAATGTAGTTTATCAACGACCCAACAGAAGTCTGGAGGACATTCAGCAAAAAATTATAAATGAAATTAATAGACTTAACCAGGACCAAAATATTGTAAGAGATTCTTTGGAGAGATTGAAAAGGGGGCATCGGTCATGTTTTGAAAATAATGGAGGACACATCCCAACAAACATATTAAGTAATGTAGAGCAGAACGGAAGGAAAATAATCCTAAATTGGCAAATATTTGCTTATTTTTGCCTTAAATGTTTTCTTAAAAGTCACAAAAGATTCGAACTATAAAATCTAAGTCAAAATTTGGATATCTAGAACTTAAATAATTTGCTATAGGGAAGTCTACTTGTAGTTTAATTTACCTAGTTAAAAATTACAAATAAATTACCTCTCTTAGACATTAAACATATGTAATCCTAATAAGGAATATGATTAAGTAATAATTTACTTAATTGTTACTTAATATATGTGTTCAAAATTAAGGAATTTTTTGGCTATTACGCTAGGTAAATATTACCTAATTATTGCCTACAAAATGTCCAAATAATTTACTGACCATATAGTTTTAGAAACCAGTAATATTTTGGATAATTTTGCCATATAAATTGTTCCCAAAGTTATAGATCTTTTGTGGTTAAAAATTGAGCTACTTCATAACTTTCTGATTAACCTCAAAGGCTAACATTGCTTGTACAGTTAATAATAAAGAAAAAAATAACTAAGGTTAAAAATATAAAGGCGGCCATATTTAATAATTATTAGTTCTCCTGTTTATCGACAACTATAAAAAAACAATAATTAAAATGTTAAGAATTACATAAGGTGAGTGGAAAATCCATTAGACTACGATATCTTCCGCCAACGAAAGTTTTTTTAAAACTTTAGGTACATATAATGTTTATAATGAAGTCACTCTGTTTTTAGGTTAATGGTAAAAATATTTTAAATTATTGTAATAATACATAAAAAAATGCATATTTTAAGGGCGCGTTTAGTTTTTCGAAGTATCATCAACATAATTCACAAACACATTTCTTTCGCATCCAAATTTCGGTCCAGAAAAATGATAAAACTTAATTATATCACTTTATTGTTGAAGTTATAATAAGCGGCCATTCCAAATATCTACTTAAGTCGAACTCCATTTTATAATTTATTTTGTCCTGTTGGAAGTGTTGGTATAAGTTGTTGTCTTTTCTTTCTAACACCAGATATAATATGTTTTCTCTGTATTTTTGTCTAGAGTGTCTTATTGCTCCTATTTAGGTTATATTTAGGTTAAAAGGTTGGTCTCACTTTCCACATTTAGACGTAAAATAGGTCTATATTTATTTCACTTCGTTTCAACTTATTGGACAGAAAAACCCTATCAACCTATTTTCGACCTTCAAATTACTTTAGTTTTTTTCCCCACATTGGGCAATAGGAAAACAAATGTAGGTAAATTATCCCTATACATATTTGGTCGTGCAAAATATTTGAACCGTTTAGAGGTCGAATAAAGGTAAATTTAACTCAAAATGTTTGTTGGGATAGAACAATTATATTATTGAGATTAAAGTTATTCACTTTAGTTTATAGTTTTTTCTAATATGTCATACTTTTTTTATACGTAAGCAATAATAGATTTGCACAAACTACTAAATTTGTAATTAATTCGTGAAAAATATATAGAAATTTGAAACTTGACTATTTTGTCTAACTGACGGACGCTTTAAAGCAGGTTAAAGGGTGAACAGGTGAAACGGGTATCCACCTATCAGGTATTAATCTTACGGTAGACGAACATTTTCCGAATTTAAAACTGAAGAAAAAAGGCGTTTTTGAATTAAAAATCCAACATTTTAGATCAAAATTTATATGAGAAATCGGATAAGCTCATTAAAAATACGGCATCCCATTTAAAAAAATATCAAAGTGACCCCTAGTACTTTTGTTTGATGTTCAATTGTTTTTTGCTGAAGATATTCGAATTCGCGGGAGAAAATGACTTAAGATGGCTATTTCAGTTTTTTTATAAAAGTACAGGAAAAGTCAAAAAATCGCCTTGTCCAGTCTTGGTTGGATAACCCTGTACAGTGTACAGAGTGGCAATAAAGTCGCGCTTAATGCCTGTAACTTTTGAATTTCCTCGTATACGAAAAAGTGACCTTTATGAAAGTTGTTCAGTAAATTATTCCCCACATTTCTTCTACGCATGAATTTTTTCTGTCATTTCTGGTTTGGTTGCAATAGAGACCAACTTACTTTTTTTTAAATGGAATTGCATTTTTGGATTTTACTGGGAAAACTCTGAATTTTTTGCATTTCAAATTTTTACCTATCTGCAAGCGTTTCCGAAATAATGACAGCTCAAAAATGAAAAACCTCCTAATTATATTTATTCCTACCTAATACCCACCAGTTGAGTCGAGGTGTTTTCATGGCAGCGACCTAAGAGGTGTCAATTTTGAGTTCCTGTTTAATTTTCTGTTGTCTGTTTTCTAATTTGTTTACACTATGGTTCATCTGAATGAGAAACAATGAGTTGAAATTTTAATAATGAGCGGTTACGGAAATATGAAGAGATCGCAAGATCAGGTTTGTCAACATTTCAAATGAATTATATCCAAATAGACCTTCAATAAATCAGTCAACGGTGTGTCGAGTGGTAAAGAAATTTCGAGAAACAGGCAGTGATAGGGAAGCCGCTAGATCAGGTCGACCTAAAACAAACCGGGGGAGACAAAGCGTTGGATATCATGCTCTCAATACATGAAAATCCAACACAATCATCCAGGCCAATGGCAATGGATTTTAATGTGTCTTATCAGTCAGTGAAAAATTTGTTTAAGCAGGAAAAGTTGTATCCCTACAAGATAAAGTTGGTGTACGAGTTAAACGAGGACGATTTTGATTGACGAGCTGAATTTTGTGAGCTGATGATGGAAAGATGCAATAACGATAATAACTTCGCAACAAATATCATTTTCTCGGATGAAGCTACTTTCCATTTAAATGGCATTGTTAATAGACACAATTATCGTTATTGGTCTGCTGAGAATACTCACTGGTTCCTGAAACGT
This sequence comes from Polydrusus tereticollis, assembly GCA_963920685.1. Lineage (NCBI taxonomy): Eukaryota > Metazoa > Arthropoda > Insecta > Coleoptera > Curculionidae > Polydrusus > Polydrusus tereticollis. The sequence goes on from OY987336.1 coordinate 30,517,643, forward strand.
CATACTCACAGGTGCGAAAAAGTTAATGTTTGCGCGGGCATAGTTGGTAGACATATTGTGGGACCTTTTTTCATAGATGGTAATTTGAATGGCGAAAAATATCAGGAATCACATAATTCCTTCTTGCAGAATGGTTTTACCGGGTGTAAATAATGGCATAAACGAACAGGTATGGTTACAGCAAGATGAAGCACCTGCGCATTATGCGGCAAATGTTAGACAATATATAAGCGAACAATTTCCAGGACGTTGGATAGGCAGAAGAGATGCTTGTGACTGGCCAGCGCGATCACCGGACTTAACTCCGATCGACTTCTTTTTGTGGGGACACTTAAAGAACAAAGTCTATGTTAACCGTTCAAATGACTTAGAATCTTTGAAAGTCAGAATTAGTGCTGAAATTTGGGCCATTCCAGAGGACTTCCTTTTAAACGTTGTAGACGGGCTCAGGGATCGACTGGCGCTCTGCTTAGCAGAAAATGGTGGTCATTTTAAACACCTGATCTACTGAAAAGGTTTCACTTGTTTATTATTCCGATGTTAAGGTGTTCAATTTTCTAGGCTTATTACTTTGTTATTATAAAGTTCAATTTTAAATAAATAAAAATTTGAAATACAAAAAATTCAGAGTTTTCCCAGTAGAATCCAAATATGCAATCATAACAACATTAAATTAAAACCATACTACAAATGTAAAAAAGAAATAAAACAATGGATTCTTGAAAGTAATTATATAATTAGGTATGTAGTCTAAAGTAGATGCATTCTGTACATGCACTCCTACACTTACACTAAAGCATAAGAACTCAAATATTATATTACATATTTCACTAACACTAACAGGTACAATATTAATATGCCATAAACATATAGTCTGATTACTATTATTCTTATCATATAAGGTTAACGTATAAACTACTGTAAAAAGGTTTAAGAAAATTAGTGCACACACAGTACTTTAAGTATCATTGTGCACTAAAGTAGAAGTTTTGCATATTTTAGTAGCAAATTTAAGTTAGGCTAAAACTTTAAGTGTTTTATATACTTATATATATATATATTATTGAGAATCATAACCTTGTTAATTGATAGACATTTATGCCTTGTTATAATATATTGTATGAACTGTAAATGTAAACTACTACAAATAAATAAATAAATAAATAAATAAATAAATATTTGTGTTCCATTTAAAAAAAGTCATTATTTCGGAAACGCTTGCAGATAGGTGAAAATTTGAAATGCAAAAAAGTCAGAGTTTTCCCAGTAAAATCCAAAAATGCAATTCCATTTAAAAAAAAGTAAGTTGGTCTCTATGGCAAGCAAACCAGAAATGACAGAAAAAATTCATGCAGGTAGAAATGTGGGGAATAATTTACTGAACAACTTTCAAAAAAGGCCACTTTTTCGTATACGAGGTAATTCAAAAGTTACAGGCATTATGCGCGACTTTTTTGCCACTCTGTTTACAGTTCTAAAGCAAGTTTCACACGTTTATTTAACTCACCTAGTATTCGTCCTGGGTACCGCCGCTCTTTGGTCCTCCATTCTCCCCGACTGGAATCTCATGATCAACGAGAAGAAATCCTCGTCGGGCACAGTCGCACCGCTTCGCCCGCCAGGCGGCTGCGGGTCGCTCTCCGTGTCCACGGCGGGCGCCGGTAAGGGCGACCTCTGGTCGTCCAAACGAGAATTTTGACACCGCACCAGTTGGTCTAGGAAATTGTCGTCAGGCACCGATGAATTTGAACGGGAGTCTGTTATGTGATGGAGGGAGTTCGATTGAAGACCTAGTAATGAGTTAAATATAGAGTGAAAATACATTGATTTAAAATGTCATATTTTATCACTTCTTGACAGTGGTATGTGATGTCTTGTCTCTATACAGGGTGTCCAAAATATGGTGGGCCGCTATGGGTATATCCGCACAAACCATTAACGCGAAATTTTGGAAGAAATACGACTATTTAAAAAATGTACCGCTTGAAACCATTTATGACGAGAAACCTAGCACTCTTATTGGCCAAGATAATATAAATTTATTATTGACACAAAAGATAAGCACAAGCGGAAGTTTAAATGAAGAAATGTTACCAGTAGCTTCAAAATGTAAAATGGGATGGTCTGATGGTCATTACATGGTTGTTGCTGCTACGCTGGCGTTAATGAAAATATTTGCTTTTCCATTCATACTTCGCATATACAGTGTGTATATAAAGTCTGGAAACGGCTTAATAACTTAACAATTTATTGGCCGACTTAAACCAAATTTGAGACCAACGAGGACTGAACAGGGGCTCATTTTTGAGCTTCCTTGTGTTTAAAGAAAAATCCAAAATAACCAATCGATGTACTTTTTCCTGCAGAATGCAAAAATGAAACCAAAAATTTATTTGAACCAGAAACAAAAGAGTTACGCTATGGATAAGGTGTTTTTTAAATGGAACATAGCTTTTTTTATACGATTTTTGGAACGAGTGATTTTTTTTTTGTCCGTTCTGATTAAAATATTTAATATTGTGACAGCTATTTTTATTAAATTTTAATGTTTTATCCAGTATAATTTAACTTTAACCTGTTTGAAACATACACTAGGTAATAAAGGTATAATCACCTTTGAATCCTTCAAAGTCAAAAAATTTGACAAATTTACTATAATATTGCCGAAATGAAATATTCATTAGATGAGAGATTGCAGATTGTTATCTTGTTCTACAAATGCCAAGAAAATGCAAGAGAAGCAAGGAGAAGATTTATTGCAAATTTTCACAGAAATATATCCGTCAATACTATTCTAAGGATAAAGAACCTATTTGAGGAAAATAAAACATTACATGACAGAAAAAGAAATCCAGAAAGGAATAGAAATCGAGACCGTACCATTGTGAATTATTTCCGACTGAATCCAACCAAATCAATTTCGGACGCAGTTCGGGACGTTCAATACGGCGGCGGTGTAAGACGCAGAAGAGTTACCCAAGGAACTGTTTACAGGACTTTAAGAAATCATAAATTTAAGTCTTATCATATCCTTCCACTTCAACATCTAACACCGGCACAAAAAGAACTTCGCTTCCAATTTGTTTCCCAAATTGTGATTCGGAAAGAAAACGAAGACCCTAATTTATTCAGAATTATCTTATGGACTGACGAAGCCACATTCACAACATCGGGGGTTTTCAATAGACATAATAATCATCACTGGGCCGTTGGAAATCCAAGAAAATTTCAGACAATTAAATTTCAAGGAAGGACTTCAATCCATGTTTGGCGTGGCATAAAAAATAATAGAATTTTGGGACCAATATTTTTTAACGGGACTTTAAATGGACAGAGATACTACGAATTCTTAGAAAACGAAATTGAGAACATTTTGGAAGATTTACCATTGGAAGAATATCAAAATTTAATTTGGCAACATGATGGGGCCCCTCCGCATGCCGTGCGTGAGGTTACTCAATATTTAAACCGACGCTATGAAGAATGGATTGGTAGAAATGGAACCTATGCTTGGCCACCCAATAGTCCCGATTTGTCAATATTAGACACATTTCTTTGGGGCCATTTAAAGAACGTGGTATACAAGCAGCGAAACCACGATATTGAAGAGATCATGCAAAAAATTGTGAATGAAATAAATCGCCTTAACCAGGAAAATCACAGTATAACAGCAAGTTTGGAAAGGCTACAAAGAGGTTATCGCACATGTTTCGAGAACAACGGAGGTCACATTGAACAATTAAATTATTAATGTTTTTTTTTTAATTAGTATAGAGTTGGATTTCTTTTTCTGTCATGTAATGTTTTATTTTCCTCAAATAGGTTCTTTATCCTTAGAATAGTATTGACGGATATATTTCTGTGAAAATTTGCAATAAATCTTCTCCTTGCTTCTCTTGCATTTTCTTGGCATTTGTAGAACAAGATAACAATCTGCAATCTCTCATCTAATGAATATTTCATTTCGGCAATATTATAGTAAATTTGTCAAATTTTTTGACTTTGAAGGATTCAAAGGTGATTATACCTTTATTACCTAGTGTATGTTTCAAACAGGTTAAAGTTAAATTATACTGGATAAAACATTAAAATTTAATAAAAATAGCTGTCACAATATTAAATATTTTAATCGGAACGGACAAAAAAAAAATCACTCGTTCCAAAAATCGTATAAAAAAAGCTATGTTCCATTTAAAAAACACCTTATCCATAGAGATCGTCTTCCCCAACGAGTATAGTCTCCAAAGATTCAAGACCAACGTGAATCGTTTCCTGCGCACACGCACCGCTCCTAGAGCGCCATAAAGGATTTATCCTGTAGTGCTGAGCCTTATCATCTTTTCAAAAAACTCTTTTGTTTCTTGTTCAAATAAATTTTTGGTTTCATTTTTGCATTCTGCAGGAAAAAGTACATCGATTGGTTATTTTGGATTTTTCTTTAAATACAAGGAAGCTCAAAAATGAGCCCCTGTTCAGTCCTCGTTGGAAGACCCTGTACAGTTGTGTAAGAAGTTGAAAAATGTAAATTTTGAGCTTTACATTGAAAACAGCTATAAAGTATTATATATTTTTGAAAAGCTTGTGATAAACTGAATCATAATAGCTAAAAATATATAGGGTGCCCATTTAAAAAATTCCAGGTTTGCTTTTTTCTCGAAAACAATTAAACATCTGACTAAGCCACTGGATTCTACGTGAAAAAAACTAATAAGTTCATTTTTTACCTTTTTGATAAGTTGCAGCGTAACCGAGATACGGGGGGGTGTCAAAAAATGCAAAATTTTCAAAATTACCCCGTATCTAAAAAACTAAGGGGGCTATGAAAATTCTGTTGGTGGCATCGTTTGTTTCTCAAAAAAGTAACACAGTGCCGCGAAAACCGCAACCTTTTATCTTTACTAATAACGCAGATAACCCGTAAAACATACGAAAACTGGACACTCTGTACACCCTGTATTAACGCCGCGGACGCTAAAAGTCAACATTGAGACCTTGAAAAAATAACTGTCATACATAGCATGTTAAAACTGTTAAAAAAATTACAACTATTAGTTCAAAAATTGTATTACCTGGTAAATTTGGTAGTTCCACTCGTTGCTCATCCATCCGCTTACTCTGCATGCCAGTAATCATATTGAAAAGATCCTCCGCTGCATCGCTCTCTGGAAGATTTACCACATTCTTGTTTTCTTTGTTGTTGTGGCCTAAATCGAACAATTACTAATTAATCCATATTTGCTCCGCAAAATTTAACCTCGACTTAGCTAAGCTGCGCTTAGCTTACTTCCCACGTACATTGATTAAGGTATCGTTCCAAAAGCAGCTTATATTGTATCTTTAAATGGCGCGAAGTAATAAATGCTCATTAAATATGCAAAATGCATGCCGAGGTATCGAGAACAATTTAAAGACCATCCCTTGAAATCTATTGTTTGTGTTTACATTAAAGAATCCAAATAATGAGATTCTTTAGGTAGGTCCACCCTGAATTTATCGCAAGCTATTGTTATATTTGAGGATTTACCATTGTTTTGGGAAAATCCCTTAGCCGGGAGCGTGTATTGGGGAAATTTTTAAATTCAAAATCTAAAACATGTCTATTCTCCTAAAATTGTATTATATTAAATTCGTCGGTATTTTTAACATACCGGGTGTTTCTCAAAAGACGCTCACCCCTATAACTTTTTTGCATTTATAGATATTAAAATGAAATTTTGGAATTGTGCATTAGAGATGAGTCTGCATTTATTGGCATAATTTTTGATTTGTGAGCACTTCCGGTTTAACCGGAAGTGACCTTGACTTTGGTATTTTAAATGGGACGCCCTGTAGATTTTTACTTATTTGGATTCAGCATGATATTCTGAGTAAAATGAAATCCCACTTGTCATTTTTTGACGTGTTATAACATTTTTATTCTCATTTTTTGTATTGAATCTAGAGGGCCATGAATCAATTAAATAGGTTAATTTATAGTCAAGTAGTTTACGAAAAATAAAATTATGTCATATTAATTGACTTTCTAAGTTTCACAAGCGTTTAAAAAATGAAATGACGTTTACTCCATTTTTCCAAATGGAACGATAGTGGTTCACTAGGATATTTGAAACGAGCATTTTTTTCCCAACAATTTGATACCATACACTTCTATGCTATTTTAAAACTTACGCAGGTGTTAAGAAATTGATCTGGGCAACTAGGCTTAATTAAAACTAAACTAAAAGAACTAAACAGTTAACTAATTCATTCTCAACAAACAACTAATAGTAGATAGTAATTGTTTATCATTATTAATAAATGAATCTAGGACTTTAATTATAATACCAATTATCATCGCTCTAAATGTTCGAAATGTCCTCCCTGTTGATGAAAACAATTTTCCACTTTTTCGACAGTTGCCCTCATTACATTTCTCAACTGGTTTACATTCATTTCTTGAATTGCTGCTCTCACTTTATTTTTAAGTTCTGCACGGCTGACTGGTGGAACGTTGTAGACTTTGTTTTTGAGGGTTCCCCATGAAAAAAAGTCCAACGGAGTTAGGTCGGGGGATCTAATTTAGAAAATAAAAATGTTAAAGGATGAAAAGACATACCCACCAAAAAGCTTAATACCTTGCTGGCCAACTTATCGGTCCGTTAGTGCCAATCCAATTTTCCCCATACGTGTTATGAAGGTATTCCCTAACAGCACGAGAATTACGTGGGGGAGCCCCGTCTTGTTGAAAAATAATAGCCATTTGTTCCACTACAGGCAAATTTTCAAGAAATTGTTCTATTTCTACTTGCAAGAAACCTAAATATCTTTCGCCGGTAAGGTGACCATCAAAAATAATTGGTCCCACAATTCTATTTCCAATTATACCTAACCAGCAATTGAATCCAAATCGCTCTTGAAAATTGCCTTCTTCCATTAAATGCAGGTTATCTTGTGACCAATAACGCATGTTGTTTCTATTAAACACGCCCAAATTTGTGAATCGACTCTCATCCGAATAAAGAATTATCGACGGAAATGTTGGATCTTGTTGATGTCTTTGTAAAAACCAGTTACAGTATTCAAGCCTTCTGGCATGGTAATTTTGATAGAGATGTTGATGAATCTGGTATTTGTATGCATGATATTTGTATTTATGTAAGATCCTCCATACTGACGAGCTACTAATATCACATTCAACAGCAATTTCCCTGACTGAGGCAGTAATTTATTTACTAATGATAGTACGTCAATTTCTTTCTCTTGACTTACAACATAGTTATTGACCGCATCCTCATTGGGTTATGTACGCATTTTTTGTACCAGTTTTGAAAAATAATGCCGGATTGGACGTCGACGACCTGGAAATCTCTCTGCATACAATCTCGCGGCCTCAGAAGAATTTTCTCTGGTCTCTCCAAAAATTAAGAGCATATCAATTTGTTCATTTCTAGTAAAACTAACCATTTTATCTGATTTGTAATTCAAGTTTTATAAACGAATGACATTTGAACAACTTTTAATTAGAGCCATATTGGTTTTGATATTCAATTCAATTGTTTTTCAAAGCCGCCTTTATATTTCTTTTCTTTAGAAAGGACAGGGCGGCAATAATAATACATAACGCTTTTAAATATGTGATTGGGATTTAAGGCAATTTTTTTCATGTTAATTTTAAAATAGCATAGGAGTGTATGGTATCAAATTGTTGGGAAAATAATGCTCGTTTCAAATATCCTAGTGAACCACTGTCGTTCCATTTGGAAAAATGGAGTAAACGTCATTTCATTTTTTAAACGCTTGTGAAACTTAGAAAGTCAATTAATATGACATAATTTTATTTTTCGTAAACTACTTGACTATAAATTAACCTATTTAATTGATTCATGGCCCTCTAGATTCAATACAAAAAATGAGAAAAAAAAATGTTATAACACGTCAAAAAATGACAAGTGGGATGTCATTTTACTCAGAATATCATGCTGAATCCAGATAAGTAAAAATATACAGGGTGTCTAAGTAAAAATATACAGGGTGTCCCATTTAAAATACCAAAGTCAAGGTCACTTCCGGTTAAACCGGAAGTGCTAACAAATCGAAAAGTATGCCAATAAATGCAGACTCATCCCTTATGCACAATTCCAAAATTTCATTTTAATATCCATAAATACAAAAAAGTTATAGGGGTGAGCGTCTTTTGAGAAACACCCGGTATATGAAACATTTAAAAAATCGTATTAATTAATAAATAATATAATTACAAAACACGATATAATATAGAATCTTACAAACAAAGCATTTTCAAAAATCGAATAATACTTTGTCGTTATAGCTTAATCATAGTCCGATTTGAAAGATGAACTTTTATTAACATCGTTTATAATAAGCGGTTCAACCATTTCTTCGATTATTATATCTACCTGCCACATTTTGGATTCTTCTTCTATCACATGGTCGATACACTTTTTCCACCTTTCCGCACTGATTTTATCCATAGCTTTATTAAAGAGTCTTTTTAAATCCACCATTTTATAAGTCGTATTTTTTCTGGCGACATCTGTCTTTATTTGAGCCAATATAAGTTCGATCGGGTTTAATTCGCAGTGGTAAGCAGGGAATCTGAGCACAGATATTCCTTGTAACTTTCCATTTCATCGACTATATATTTTTTTTAATGCATTTTTATGTAAATTGGCTAGTACCAACAGTTCTTTTTTTAAGGAATCTAATGGAAATTCTATTTGTCTTAAACTTAGCCATTCTGTTATTTCACTTTTACGCCACGCACTTGTCGGTAATTTTTCCATTAGCCTAGAGTAATACCTTGCATTATCCAATAAAATTATTGCATCTTTTGGTATAGGATCCAACATTTGCTCGAACCATTCTTCAAAGACATCGGCATTCATAGCTTTGTGATAATCCCCCTGTATTTTTAGATTGGAACATCAGTAGACCACCTTTAACGAAGCCTTCAGAAGTTCCAATATGGGTTATGATAAGTCGATGTCCTTTTCCAGATGGCGGTCTTAATCCTGTGGACAATCCTTCCGAAAAAGCTTGCCTTGACCTTTCAATATTTTTATCCTGCCAAAATCTAGTCACAGTGTGGCCTTCATTTAGCCATGTTTCGTCTAGGTAAAATATTTTTTTGTGTTCTTCTCTGGCCTTTCGGATGATTGTTAAGTAATTTCTTTTCCAACAGACGATATCGCTTCTGTCTATTAAATTCGATTGCCTATTATGTTTTTTCCACCGAAAATCAATTTTTTTTTTATAGGTTTCAAAGCGTATTTCTACACATAAATGGGTAGTCCTGGTCTTCTCGGATTGAGGACAAAATTTTGTCCAGCGTGGGAATAAGAAACTATGAACTTTTCGCCTTACTCTCTGCATTAAAACGTAATCCAGCTCAAGTTTTGGTCGTCCTGGAGAAGTTTTTGGGGGTTTGACGCCAACACTTTTTTCTTCTTTCAAAAGTTTATATATTGTTGTTTTCCCAACGTTAAGCATATCCGCTGTAAATTACACTGCATTGTCAACACTTAAATCCGCATTCTTACTCTTAAGAGAATCGTAACAGTTAAGGATTGATTTTTTTTTCATTTATTGTACAGGGTGTTTTTTTTTCGTTGATATTATAGGGTATAGGCTTAACGGTAAGAGATACAAAAAAAACTAAGATATGTGTCCCGTTCTCTTTTTTAGTGTTTAGTTTAATGGCGCAATCAGATCTACGCTAACTAGATTGGTTTAGAAGATACAGGGTGATTCTCAAAATCGGCGCTTTTTATTATCTCTTATGACTCGGTTATTTATGGAGATAAAAAGAAATTTGTAATACGAAAGTTTTATGACTTTTTACGTAGAATCCAGTGGCGTATTTAAAAAATATAGATGTGTTAATTTTTGAGGTATTATCAAAACTAGCATTTTCTTAAATGGGACACCTTGTTTCTGGGTGTCTCAAAAAATTGATTTTTTTCTTGCGATTGCAACGATATACTTAATATATTGCTTTGTTCTAAATACCTAAAATACCAAAAAACAAAATTTTTTTAGTTGGCCATTGATTGAATTTTTTAAGCGTTTGTTTTTGTTTGTTCACATGTCATAAAATTATTGGTTTTGACACTTAATGTTAATGAAATATTTTCGATTATATTTTTTTAAAAAAGGAGTCCAAAATGAATATTTTTCAAAACTATAAAGAACTAAACATGTTTGAGTGCTATATTGAGAGTAATAAAAATAAAGACGCAGCTTTAGACCTATATTTTGAGCGTTATACGGAACGACGACAGCAAGAAAAACAAATATTTCAAAGATTATATCACAATTTAAGTGAGTATGAATCATTTGGAAAACCAAGAGGTAAGATTTACAATCTGGAAAATAGAGAAAGAGATGAAATTAATACATTAGCTTCTGTTGCTGCTGATCCGACGGTATCTAGCCGTAATATTAAATAAGATATTGGCACAAGTAAATTTAAAATTTTAAAAACGTTAAGAAAGCATAAGTATCGATCGCATAAAAAAAGAAAGGTTCATAACTTACATCCTGGAGATGAAGAGCGGCGTTTAGAATTTTGTCATTGGTATTTGCAACAGATTAATTGGAATCTCAATTTTTTTCAAAATATAATATGGACCGACAAGACTTTTATATCTAGCGAAGGAATTTTTAATTGACATAACAATCGATATTGGTCAAACATAAATCCTCATCAGACGGTCGGTACAACAAGGACGGTTTGAGTTCCATGTATGGGTGGCACTATATCAAAACAGGGTCCTTAACTACCAGATTTTTAATGAAAATTTGAATTCTGAAGGATACATCCAAATTTTGGAAGAATGTGTAGTTTGTGTAGTAATCGAGTTGGATAACATGCCATTAGCTGCAAGAAATAATGTTTATTTACAACAAGATGGTGCTCCAGCATATAATAGCCATATGGTAAGGCACTTACTAACTGCCAATTTTGGCGAAAATTGGCTTGGTACATATGGACCAAACAGATGGCCTCCTGATTCCCCCGACCTAACACCACTCGACTTTTATTTTTAGGGATTTATCAAAAATGAAATACATAAAAGCTAAAGTAATACTATAGAAGAACTTGGAGCAAATTTTATTAATTGCATTGGAAGAGTGCCAAATATTCACATCTATAACGCGACTCATTCAGTTACAAGCCGAGTCCAAAAATGCATCGAGCAGAATGGAAGACAATTTGAGCACATTTCGTGATTAAGCACCTATGCTAATTGTTATATATACGCATATGAAATAATTGTTGAGTTGTTATTATAAATTTTTGTTAGTTTTTTGTAGTTGTTGTTGTTTTAGTTTATCAATGTTTTAATATTCCTGTTAACTGGGTTTTTAATATACCTATAATAAAATTTCAATTCAATCCATGGATAACAAAAAAAAATTTAGTTTCTTGGTATTTTAGCTATTTAGAACAAAGCAAAATATTAAGTGTTATATATTGTTACAATCGCAAGAAAAAATTCAATTTTTTGAGACACCCAGATACAGGGTGTCTCATTTAAGAAAATGCTAGTTTTGGTAACATCTCAAAAATTACCCATCTATATTTTTTAAAATACGCCACTGGATTCTACGTAAAAAGTTATAAAACTTTCGTATTGAAAGTTTCTTATTATCTCCATAAATAACCGAGTCATAAGAGATAATAAAAACCGCCGATTTTGAGAATCACCCTGTATCTTATAAACCAATCTAGTTAGCGTAGATCTGATTGAGCCATTAAACTAAACACTAAAAAAGAGAACGGGACACATATCCTAGTTTTTTTGTATCTCTTACCGTTTAGCCTATACCTTATAATATCAACGAAAAAAAAAACACTATGTACATGGATCGACTCGAGGGCGTTTAGGCAATTGTTAAAAATTCTCCATATTTAATGAAAAAAAAACACTGACACTTCACACTTTGACTAGTTTCATTGAGAAACAAACACCCAAGGTAGGTAGATATAAATAGGTGTATTATTCCAATAGAGGCACCCATAAAGGTATAATAACCACATAATTGGCAGGTAACCAGGATTAGGTACAAAAAAAGGGAATAAAATGATTAGAGCAGAACCGGAATAAGTACCTAGACTCTAATTAGTTTTGATAAAATTGCTTTCTAAAATTCCAGGTAAATGGTACGAGTGTAAATAATTCTAAGCTTAAAAAAATTTAATATACACTTACCCACAAATGTAACGCACAACCAAAAATTATGCTGTATTTCAAATTTGATTTTCTCGCGAACCGATAAATCGATTTCGATAATTTTTTTTTAAACTGTAGCTTTTTTCTTTGGTAATTGCACTGTGATAGAATTTTTTATTCAGATTTTAGTTTTAGGCCTATACAGGGTGCAACAATGAGAACAGTTTTTTTAGGTTAAATTTGAGACACCCTGTAGGGAGCATTAGCAACAACAACGGACGCATGATGAAATCATACGGTAGCATAATGTTTTCTTGACATTTTGTTTTTTTAATTTAACTGATATCTGTACTACCAAAGAAAATACAGAGTTTTATACCAGAACATGTTTTTTTAATTAAAATATTATTTTGACAACATTAAACTAAGTATATGTAACACTAACAATAATTAACAATAAATAGCAAAAAATGGTATATTAGTAACGCGTGTTTCCACCTCTACTTCTAATGACTGCCTCACATCGCCTCGGCATACTCGATATTAAATTGGATATTTGATTTTGGTCAAGTCCATTCCAAATATTGGTAACCATTACTTAGACATCTTGCAGGTTGGCAGGAGGGGGTTGATGCTGTCTTAGTGCCCTACCTATAATATCCCATAAGTGCTCTATAGGATTTAAATCGGGACTGCGCGGTGGCCAATTTAGAGTTCGAATATTTACTTCATGTAAATATGCATTGACGATGCGCGCTACATGAGGTCTTGCATTATCGTGCATTAGTAAGAAATTATTCCCAGTATACGGAGCGAAAGGGACAACGTGCTCAGACAAAATGTCACTGATATACCTTTCGCTATTTAAAGAACCCCCACGCAAAGGTACGATATCCGTCCGTGCTGTAAAGAATATTCCAGCCCAAAACATCACAGAGCCTCCATTGAATAAAGTTGTTTTACGTATGTTGCACTGTGCATAACGCTCAACTGGCCGGCGGATAACTCTTAGACGTCTATCGGAGCTATATAGACAAAACCTAGATTCGTCGGTAAATAGAACCTGTTCCCAGTCCTCAATAGTCCAGTTTAAATGTTCCCTGGCAAATTGCAGTCTAGCTCTGCGGTGACCTGTATTTAATCTAGGGCCTGTCGCTGGAACTCTGACATGTAAATTGTGATCAGAAAGGCGTCTTCTCACAGTATCAATGCTTGGTTGAATATTATGAACTGCACCGAGTTGTGTCAAAAGCTTCCTTGATGTGGTAAAACGTTCTCTTAAAGCACAAAGTCTAATATAGCGATCTTGAACAACTGTAGTTACCCGAGGTCTGCCTTGTCGTGGACGTACGTTATAGTCATTAGTTTCCCTGAAGCGTTGGACAACACGAGAAATTGTTGTTTGTACAAATCCTAATCTCAAATCAATGGCGTTGTAGCTTACTCCTTCATTATGTAACGTCACTGCTTGAACACATTCATCCCGAGTCATATTCCTTCTAACACGTTCCATTGCCACGAAATAACAATAAATCAGAAATTATGAACTCAATTATCCAATTTAAGACGATACATAAATATGGAAATTGTCAAAAACTGACATTTGCTGGTATTGTTGATTTATCATAGACTACTTTGTTTATTAAACCAAGTGAGTATCCAGTAAAATTGTGATTTATTGAAGAAAAACATGTTCTGGTATAAAACTCTGTATTTTCTTTGGCAGAACAGATATCAGTGAAATTAAAAAAACAAAATGTCAAGAAAACATTATGCTGCCGTATGATTTCATCATGCGTCCGTTGTTGTTAATGCTCCCTACAGGGTGTCTCAAATTTAACGTAAAAAAACTGTTCTCATTGTTGCACCCTGTATAGGCCTAAAACTAAAATCTGAATAAAAAAATCTATCACGGTGCAATTACCAAAGAAAAAAGCTACAGTTTAAAAGAAAAATTATCGAAATCGATTTATCGGTTCGCGAGAAAATCAAATTTGAAATTGAGCATAGTTTTTGGTTGTGCGTTACATTTGCGGGTAAGTGTATTTGAAGACAAAACTTTAATTTAATGTCAATTTTTGTACTTATTCTGCACAAATTTAAATATTCAGGCCTATTGAAATCTATACACGCCCATGGAAAAGACGGTTTTGATTGATTTATTACTTCGCATCATTTAAAGATATACTATGACTAATCCAACGTTAAGTTATTGTGAAAACTGCTATTTCTCAAACAGCAAAAATGTTCCTTACTTTTAACCGTCAACGAACATCTCTGGTCATCCATACGTTTGGATTGGAAGCGCGATAGCAAATCGAAAAAGTTGTCTTCCTCCTCGTTCTTCGCTGGCGGCGTTGGCTTGGCCTGAGGCAACGTGAGACCTGGATTTTTGCCATCCGGAGTTAACTAGGCGTCGGAAAACCTTATATTTTTATTCAGGAATGGCTCAAAGTTGGCAAGTTTATTTACACATTAAGTATTATGTCAAGGCACAGCTTTAAACATGACATATGAACATAGAGGACTGCCTAATATGCAACATAAAATAGACAAGACACAGTAAAGAGAGAAAGAGAGAGGCATAACAATATTAACACAGTCAACGTAATGCAATCCTAGGCAAATACACATATGGCAAAGTATACAGGGTGTTAATAAATGTCACGTAGATATTCAAGGGAGTGATAGTAATAAAAGAGGCTTAATTTTTGATATAAAAGGTCTCTAAAAGGTCTGTACAAAATTTGAGCACATATTCCTGAGACCAAAGTAAGGCGATTCAAAGCAGCTTACCTTAGTCCGAAATTGCTCCGCTTCCGAGATACAGGGTGGTAAAGTTAAAAAATAAGAATCGAATTTTTTAAAATTAATGAACATTTTTTAACGTATTACTTTAAAACTTCGTAACCGGTGGTTTTTTGGGATGCAAAACCGGACTACGGACACCTTTTCAATGTGGCCATTAGAGGGCGCTTCACAATGCACTTCTTATGGTTTAGAATGGCCATAACTTTTTTATCAGTGTAGTTGTTGCCTTTTTTTGTTAAGGAACTAATTTTTTGAAGATTTTGAAACAAAAAGGTACTTTTGTGAAAATCCGCTAAAGCAAGCCGTTTTTGAGATATTTCGGTTTTTAGTGTTCGATGCCGCACCGGAATATTTAATTTACAGGAGCGTCATTTCGTTGTTTGGATACTGTCGATGGAAATAATTGCGGACATTTAAACTAAAATGTGGTGGAGCACCGTCATGCATAAACCACATATCTCGTCGAAGTTGTAATGGCAAATCTTCTAATAAATGTGGCAGCGTATTTTGTAATGTTCTAAATAATCCACAACATTTAGTCGTGGCGGTAAAATGACAGGACCAATAATGAAATTGCCAATGATTCCTGCCCACACATTAATTCTGCGCACAAAACTGAAAACATTGCAACTTTCCTTGGACACAGCAAACCATGACATTTTGATTTTTGTCGAGACATGGCTACATGAAGGTATATTTGATGGTGAACTAGGTTTAGCTGATTTTAATTTGCATAGATGTGATAGATCTAAAAAAACAAGTAACTGTGATAGAGGTGGAGGAGTAATGATAGCGGTTAAGTCTAATCTTATATCCAGATCAATACAGTGCATTGTAGAAACAATCGAACATTTGTTTGTCTTGATTTGTATTGGAAAAGTTAAGATATTAGTATGTGCCGTATATATACCACCGCAGTCACCAGTACAGATATATGAGGAATTCTGTGCCTCTATAGAAAATGTTTTTAACAATTGTAAATATGATCATGTGTTTTTGGCTGGTGATTTTAATTTACCGGGCATAACTTGGAAAAATAGCTTATGTATACCACAAACAAATTCTATAACACAACAGGCCAATATTGTTTCGGAAATGGCTGCTCTTCTTAATATTCAACAATTAAATTCAATCCCGAATGTTTATGGTAGTTTTTTGGATCTCATTTTTACTGATTTTAAAAAAATTAATATTACAACGAGTGAAATTTCAATTTTACCATGCGACAGTTATCACCCTGTATTGGTTTGCAATATGATAGATTTAGAACCTTCAGAAACTCTAGATATAATGAACACATATTTTGATTTTAAAAACGCAGATTTTGTGAATATTAACTTGTATCTTGGTTCCTTTGACTGGAAAAGTCTATTTGACGTAGACGATGTAAATGTAATGGTCAATACTTTTTACGATATTGTATACACTGCTTTTGAACAATTTGTGCCTAAGGTGATAACTAAAAAGCCGAAATTTCCTTCATGGTATTCAGATGAACTTAAAAAATTAATCTTTGACAAAAAAATTGCTCATAAAAGATTTAAAAATAGCAACAATCATAATGATTACACAATATTTTCGCAACTAAGAAATGAATGTAAAAAATTAGTGGACAATTGTTATTCCACTTTTATTAGTACCACTGAAAAAAACATGAGGGATGATTCAAAGGCTTTTTGGAGATATGTTAATTCTAAAAATAAAAATTATAATCTTCCTAATAATATGTCATATAATGGTCAAAACAGCGGCGAAGTCGATGATATTGCAAATTATTTAGCTGATTTTTTTGCATCTGTGTATAGTGACAAGCGTAGTAATGCCAATGAATTTATAGTTTCAAGTAGTGTCAGTATTAGTAACTTGGAAATTAGCGAAATGGATATTTTCAATGCAATATCAGAGTTAAAAAATAATTTGTGCGCAGGACCAGATGATGTCTCAGTTCATTCTTAATAAATTGTAAATATATTTTATCATACATTTTTGGCATAATTTTTAATCAATCCGTGTCATCAGGTACCTTTCCACATTTCTGGAAAATATCTTACATAACACCACTTCATAAAAGTGGAGATAAGTCGGATGTTACGAATTATCGAGCAATTTCTAAATTTTCACTAATCCCAAAGTTGCTTGAGAACATTGTAAATAAAAAACTGGTTTCTAGATTTGATGGTATTATCGGAGAGATTCAACATGGTTTTGTAAAGGGAACATCAACAGTTTCTAATTTATTGGTTTACGAACAATCATTAATAAGCTCTTTGGAACATAAATTTCAGATAGACTGCATTTACACAGATTTTAGGAAAGCATTTGATAGAGTCATACACAGTGTTTTAATTAAAAAACTTCAATCCTATGGAATTTTTGGTACCCTTTTAAAGTGGTTTGAAAATTACTTGTTGGATATAGTCCAAATTGTAAAAATTAATAATGTTTTATCTAAGGAAATTAAAGTTATCTCTGGAGTCCCACAGGGTGGACATTTATCTCCTTTACTATTTAATTTGTATATCAACGACATACAATACTTTGTTGTTCATTCCCAGATGCTTTCTTATGCTGATGACTTAAAATTTTTTAGAACTATTGAATCAGTTGAGGATTGTGTAAGAATACAGGAGGACATAGATAGCTTGAATATATGGTGTGGTATGAACGGTATGGAACTTAATGTTGGTAAATGCAAGTTAATGCAATTCTATCGAAAAAATAAAAATGTTATTAATTTCGACTATCATATCAATAACATAAATTTGGAAAAAGTTAGTACAATTAAGGATTTAGGGGTTCTGTTCGATAGAGAATTGTCATTTAATGATCATATACAGTATATTACTAACAAAGTTTTGAAGACGTTGGGCTTTCTTAGGAGAACTTTGCATGACTTCAATGATATAACCTGTTTTAGAAATCTTTATTGTTCATATGTTAGGTCTGTACTTGAATATGCTAGTCAGGTATGGAATCCCCAATATAAAATACATGTAGAGACTATTGAGAGAATTCAAAAGAAGTTCTTAAGATTTGTAGCTTTCAAAGTTGGAATAACCACCGATCACATAGATTATGATCAAATTATGTCACTGTTGAATATCTCTCCCCTTGCTCCGCGCCGAGATTACTTGGATGTATGCACTTTATATAAAATTGTTAATTATCAGATTAAATCTCCACAACTTCTTGAAAAGATTAAAATAAAGGTACCTCAAAGAACTTTGCGTGATAAACATTTATTCTGTATTGATTTTCATAGAACTAACTATGGTAAAGCATCTTCAGTTAGTAGATTTGCCTCATTATTCAATGAACATTGTGGTAACATAGATCCTTTTAATATAAGTTTAAACTCCTTTAAAATAAAAATAAAAAAAAAAGATATTGTATTTAGATTTTCACGTCTGATTGTACATTGTAGTGTTTATTTATTTGTAATTTGAGAGATATTTATAAATTTTCGAGTAAATTTTGTATTTTGTAATTTCTGTTACTAAATAATGGCTTGGTCCGTAAATAAATTATTTATTTATTTATTTATAAACTCATGTTGATAATGAGTTACTTACGTGGCATGCGGGTTTTCAGCAGCATAAACATGTTCGTTATGTAAGTTGGTTACGACACTTCTTGTAAAACATGCTTCGTCAGTAAATAAAATAGCATATCCGTCATTTCTGCAGAACTGCATCCTTCAGCCATCTTTACAGTCGATTTAAAATTTAACTAACACGTTTCAAACACCTTATTTATTCTCGCATTGGCAAATTCTTACTGACACTTACTGTAAACAACATAGACTGATAGCGAAAATTCAATGTTTACAAATTTTAAAGGTGTTCATCAAACAGGTAAAAAATCCAAGGATTTTTGGATATGACACTCCAAAAATGTATCTAAAAAAAAATGCATTTTCCACTGCTAATTCACTGACCACATTTCATCCTCAAAGATAACAGCAAACATTTTTTATTCAGAATAATTTAAATATTCCGGTGCGGCATCGAACACTAAAAACCGAAATATCTCAAAAACGGCTTACTTTAGCGGATTCTCACAAGAGTACCTTTTTTGTTTCAAAATGTTCAAAAAATTAGTTCCTTAACAAAAAAAGAAAAAAACTACACTGAAAAAAGTTATGGCCATTCTAAACCATAAGAAGTGCATTGTGAAACGCCCTCTAATGTCCACAGTGAAAAGGTGTCCGGATTCGGGTTTCGCATCCCAAAAAAACCCGCGTGTACCAAGTTTTAAAGTAATACGTTAAAAAATGTTTGTACAGACCTTTTAGAGACACCCTGTATTGATGGTGTGCTTCTTATTATTTTTACAAAAATTTCCAGATAAGACTCTGCCGGACGTGTATACCTAGTGCTCAAAACGCAAATTAGTAAAAAAAAAAAAGAAAACAAACACAAAAGCAACTACCTTAATAAGACTAAGCTGTTCCATGCTTTCGCGTCTCACCCTGTGCAAATGCTGCTGGCCGCCATCTTGTTTCGCGGGCGTCTTTAATGGCGGCACCTCGTCCGCCACTTCGGGACTTTCTGGTATGTCCAGGATCCGTTTCAGATCAGCAATGTTCATTTTTGCGGTCGCCTCGCCCATGGGATCAGTTATCTGTGTTTTGAGGCAAGGATTACAACTTATTTAAACAACAATAGTCGAGTGTCTTTACCTCTTTGCTAATCTCCAAATGCTGCCTGGCAAAACTAAGCGCTTTCTCATGATGCCCCAGCGACGCGTGGGCGTTACCAAGCGACCAACACGCCCTACCTTCCCCCACCCTGTCGCTGAGATTCTGAGCAATCAACAAGTGCCTTAAATGATACTCAATGGCCGTCTCGTAGTCTCTGAGAAGAGTATAAGTGTTTCCAAGACTGTAGCACGCTTGGGCTTCTATGGCTTGGTCTCCCAGCTCCTGCGCTAACGCCAAAGTTCGTCTGGAAGATCGAAAAACTTCGGATAAGTCTCGAAATGATTCGATTACTAACCAAACTTACTTATAATGGTGAGCGGCCTCTTCGAATTGTCCCATGAAGATGTGGGAGTTGCCCAAGTTGCTGTGGGCCCTTCTTTCTGCAGCCTTGTCTCCAAATTGTCGCGCTATCGATAGTCTCTCTTCGTGATAGTGAATGGCCTGTGCAAAGTCACCTAGAAGATAGAATGTGTTTCCCAGGTTCCCACAGGCTCTTCCCTGAGCTGCCACGTCGCCTATTTCTCGCATTAGAGCAAGATTTTCCCTGCAAAGGGGTATTTAGGTTACTTGCATATCATTATCTTTTGACTAATTTCTCAAATATAGCTCCGATTAGCACAATGGTTTTCTAACACAAAGAACCATATTGGACCAACTTACTCATAACAAATTATCGCCTCTCTCAGGCATTCTTTAACTTCCTCTGAATATTCACCAGGATCCCTTTGCCACACAGATTTCCTTTAGCATGACAAATACATTTATTTTAAATACTATAGATAGGCATTAGCCAACTACTTTAAGATAAATATCTAATTAATTGATAAAAAAACACAAGCAAAATGTGCAAGAACTAAAAATAAACTTACTCATAATAAGACACTGCTTCCTGAAGGCATTCCTTTACCTCATCTGAAAATTCACCAGGGTCCTTTTGTCCTACCCTTCCAATGTGCTTTCCTTTGGCATGGTAAACATTCCCTAAATTATATAGGGCCCTACCTATAAAGAAGTAATTGATTTAATTAATATACAGTGAGGACCTAAAATCCGTCCCCCCCTCTAACTTCTAAACCGTTCGGTATATTTTAATGAAATTTTGAACGATAATATTTGAGTAAGTCTTGCATTTTTTGACATACCAATGACAGCTTTAAATGTTAAAATGACAACTGGGTCCGCTTTTGGAATATTTTTTTAAATGGAAAGGGGGTTCCAATGACACCTCATTTTGAAGGTCTTTAATGCTTAAACTATTCTCCAATTTAAAAAACATTTGGTTCAGTATTTTCTAAATAGAAATCAATAATATCGGTTTCTACGTTATGACTACCACTGTTTATAACACATTTTTTTTACCTATTAGTTGTCTATTGATTGTTGCTCTCATACTGTTTTTAAATGTCTGATTGACAGAAAATATTCTTAGCTCGAAATTGTCTTAAATGCTCGTTCTTTACAAGATAAATTTGAAGCGATTATTATTTTTGACGAAGCTTACCGAAATTACCATGCTGCTGTTCGTATGTTCAATGAACGATATCCGGAACGCCAAATATGCAGAAAATTTTTGCGAAAACTAATATTAAAATTTCAAGAAACTGGTACCGTGAAAGACGCTCCAAGGTTTGGAACGCCAAAAATCGTGGAAGATGTAAAAGTCCAAATCTTAGCTGAAATGGTTGTTACTCCCCAACAGCCAACAAAACACGTGGCTGAGGCATGCAATGTTTCTCGTAGTCCTGTCAAAAGAATTTTGAAAAGCCATAAATTTCACCCATATAAAATGAAAATTATACACGAATTAACAGAAGATGATCCAAATAGACGACTAGAATTTTGCGAAATTGTGTCAGAAAGAATCGTACGGAATAATAACTATTTGCGAAATATTTGTTTTAGCGACGAAAGTACTTTTTTCTTACATGGAAGAGTTAATACCCAAAACTGTAGGTACTGGAGTGATGAAAACCCCCATTATTTTCGTGAGGGACACACTCAGTTTCCCCAGAAAATAAATGTTTGGGCAGGCATTTTGGGTAATGTGACGAAGTATTTGCTAGCTGGTGGACTCTCAGGGCGCGTGGGGTGAGTGTACGTATGAGGTAAGAGAAACAACACCGGTAGTGGAGGATAAGTTGTTTATTTTACTGAGTAGACGTTGACAATCTAAAATAAAGGCAACAGAAAGACCCAAAATAACCCACTAGTGCACAGAAATACGATATAACGAAATGCAATTTAAGCCTAAAGTCTTAATAACTTACCTAAAGCAGGTATTATACAAGAAAATCACTATTTATAGGGTTTCTGTACCGGCACCACAGGCTTTTATGACTGTCAAAATATCACTAAATAAGGCGTTTAATTAAGTGATAAGAAATCGAACCATTGAAGGCAAAAAACACACAATGGGCCGAAGTACCTAACAGTATAAAAGTGCCAAATATAGCTATTGCGAGGCACATCGGCAATTTGTAGGACAAAAGTAGTATTGCTTTGTTACAACTCCCCCCACTTAATTTTTTTATAACCTAAAATATATAAGTATTTAGACAAAAAATTACTTGGAGTAATAATGCCTAATATGACTGGCATGGAAAGAGCCCCGCTCCTTTTCGGTTTCGGGGTCTACCAAAATAAAAGTATTTTGACTAATTCTTTTCTTTATTCGAAAAGGCCCCTCAAACAATAGAGCCATTTTTTTGGTTTCACCGTCTAACACTGAAGAAGAAGGATTAGCGCGGAGAAGTACCAAGTCTTCCAAGTTATAATCCGGGTAAGGCCGGCCTTGATTTCTTAAGCTCCGTTTTCGGGCGCGAGACTCCAAAGTTTCTCTAGCCAGAACCAACTTCATCTCATGAGGCATCGGCTCGGGACCGCCAGGATATGAGATCATAGAGCGTAAGGGTGAAGAGGCGTTTTCCTTTAACTGAAGTTCATTTGGCGTGAAACCAGTGCTTTCGTGCACCACCGCGTTTAGAAAACCGGCAAACTTACGGACTTCGAAGGCCCATCGTGAATGTTTGTCCGCGCAATAAGTACGAAAGAGTCGCGACAAATTTCTCATACTTCGCTCAACTGGATTACTTTGCGGGTGTCTTACCGATGAAAAAATGGTTTTTATACCTAAAGGATGTAGGGTACCCGCCCATGATTTAGCCGTAAATTGACTCCCGTGATCGGTAAGTACATTGTCTGCGCGACCGAATCTGGGAAAGTAGTCAAGAAGTAGTCTGTTTAAAATTGCCTTCGTGGTAGCCTTTTTTAGAGGATACAACGTTATGTATTTCGAGAAGATATCGATTAATACGCAGAGGTATTGAACACCCCCTCGTGACTTTGGTAGGGGGCCATATAAGTCAATGGAAAGAATTCCATTAATTTTTTCAGGAATAATGGACATAGGTGGTGGTTTGGGCATGACCGAGTGTTTACTTTTTTGGCAAAGGTCACAGCATTTAATAAACTTCTTGATACTCTTAAACATCCCTTTCCACCATAGATCCTTTTTAATAGCCATCCATGTCTTATATATCCCGAAATGTCCCATGGAACCATGATATGACGAAATGCATTCATTTATAAGACTAGCTGGCACACACAGGGTAGGTGGTTCATCCTCACACCGGCGTGAAAATAATAGATCTTTATGCACTATAAAGTTTTTGAAGTTTGGGTTATCAATCGCCCCGTTCTCTAAACCTTTTATAATATCTGATAATTTATTATCGTCGTGCTGTAATTGATGCAACCTTTTTATATTATTTTTTAAAGGAAAACAAATGTTATTTAAATTAAACAGTTTAAAACAGCGATCACTAGGCGATGACAACCGCGAACTTGGATATCTAGATAAAAAATCACTTACAATGTTTTCGGAACCTTTTACATAGTGTACCGTAAAATCAAATTCTTGCATAGCCAACGCCCAACGCGAAATCCTGGGCGATAAAAGGCGACAAGTCTTTATATACACCAGAGCGCGGTGATCCGAAAATACGTGAAAAGGACGTCCGAGCAAAAATGTTCGCCATTTCATTAATGCGAAAATCAACGCCAAAACCTCCTTCTCGCAACTACTATAATTTCTTTCCCTGTCTAACAAAAGTCGGCTAGCATATGCAATTACACAGCGATTTGAACCCATTTTTTGATAGAGTTGGGCCCCTAAACCGTATTCACTTGCATCTATTTGTATATTGTACTCTTGTTTAGGGTCTGGGTGATATAATAAAACAGATTTTGATAACTCAAATTTTAACCTGTCAAAGGCATTCTGTTGCTCCTCCGACCACAACCATTTTGTATTTTTCCTCAATAAACGCGTTAGAGGTTCTGCGATGCTTGAAAAATTTTCGCAAAAAGGCCTATCGTAATTACAAAATCCTAAAAATGATTGGACTTCCTTTACGTTTCTCGGCTTAGGAAAATGAGCTATCGCTTCGGTGCGGCTGGGATCCGCTCTAACACCGGTACCGGTTAATAAATATCCTAAATAAGGCAAGATTTCAGGTGCGAAATTACATTTGTTAAATTTTAAAGTGAGACCGGCCTCGCCAAGCCGAGTTAGTACTTTTTCAATATGCTTAAGGTGATCGCCAAAATCTTTCGAATAAATCAGTAGATCATCTACATATGGCAAAACAAATTCATCAAAATCTGGTCCCAAAATTAATGATATAGCCCTGGTAAAAGAGGCGACGGCAGTGGTTATGCCAAATGGTAATACGGTAAAACGATACGTTTTTGTACCCACAATAAACCCGGTATAATTTTTATCTTCCTCACGTAACGGAATTTGCCAATAACCGGCCGATAGGTCGATACAACTCTTAAAACGCGCTCCCGACAGACATTTAACTATCTCGTCAATCGGACGAGGGAGCTCATAGTCCGGCTCCATACGACTATTTAAAAATCTCGCGTCCAGACAGACTCGTACTTTACCATCCTTTTTAACAGTTGCTAATAACGGATTTATATACGGTGTAGCCGCTCTCTCGATAACACCCCAGTCTTCCATTTTTTTTATTTCTTGGAATACGGCCTCCCTATAAGCTATAGGAATTGGGTACTGCTTAACTCGAAAAGGTTCTTTATTTTTTAAATTTATTTTATGTTCGTATAAATGTGTACGGCCTGGAATGTCTGAAAAAACTTTACAATGTTTATTTAAAATTTCCTTTAAACTAGTTTTTTGCGCGTCTGATAAATGGTTTAATCGATCTATGAAATCAGTATTAAAATAATTATTTATATTTACATTATCGTAAAGAAGTGGTTCTTGTTTTACTGCAACCGCTCGCAAATTTAATGTTTTTTCGGGGGCTTTAAATTCGTGAATATTTCTTACCTCCTGAATAATAACAGTTTTATTATTAATGGTAAACTTAAGTAGATTCTCTTTTAAGTTAATATCAGCATTTACTGTACGCAAGAAATCAATTCCTAAAATTACTGGAAAAATCAGGTCGGTAATAAGTAGAAATTCATGGCAAAATTCCAAATTATCAATCGAGAAATCTAAGAGTAATTGATGCGTCACTCTTCTCTCTTTGGTCTTAAAAGCTCCCGTAACTCTAACTCCAGTAACTGGGAAACTGGGAAATTTCTCCCGAAAATCGGAAATTTGATTAAAAACATCACCAGAAATACATGTGCACTCTGAGCCGGTGTCGATCAGAGCAGGAAAATAAAACTTAAAAATAGAAATTGAAATGATTGGTGATCGTTTACTTTCCATCACGTGATCATAGTCACAGGCAAGCAAGTCATCTACTGGGTAATTGTTAGTTAAAACGGTTCTGACATCTCTATTCTTTACACCGATCTCAGAACCTAATATCGGTGCAAGATCTCGTTTTCCGCTTGCTGTTTCTCGTCATTTTCACAAAAATCTAAAGTAGCTACATTTTTCTTCAGCCCTTGCTGAGATTGCCCAAAAAATCTTCTTTGTTCACCCCGCATACCGTGAATATTTTGTTTGTTATAATAATCAGCTTGTTGTAGACGAGAAAAAGCATCAGAAAGATTAGTAACCCCTACTAATATTGTTGATATGGTAGGCGGAAAATGTCTTGCAATTAGACTTATAAGTATAAATTCGGGGAAAGGGGGTTGCAAATGCCTCGCCATAGCTACATTTTTTGTAAAATGTTCCACATATGAGCCACTTTCATACCGACCCGATTCAATTTGCAATTTAATGTGCAGTTGCCTTGTAGCACCCCAAAAGGAATTAAGGAACGCCTGTTCAAAAACCTGGAAATTTGCAAAGGTTGGCAAAAATGCTTCGCCCCAGGATTTAGTTTTTCCTATGAATTTTTTTAATAACAAAAACCCAATCCTAGTAAAATCCAAGCCCCTATTTTGATTTAAAATAAATCTTAACTGATCCAGAAAATCTACAGGATGAATACTACCATCATTGTCAAACGGGGTAAGTTCCTGAAAAATATCCCCTTTCAATACTGGCAGATTCTGATTAGTTAGATTATTTTGGGCAGCCTGTTGGTTTAAATTATGGTTAAAAAAAAAATGGTTTTGTGCATGATACGCTGCAAAAGTATCGTTTACAGTTTTTTGAACAGTTTCTGAAATAGTACGTCGTAAATCATGGTGCTGAACTTGAAAATAGGTTGGGGGTTGCCCTGCTGGATCGGCTTGAGGGGCAAAAGGTACCCGCTCGTTAGTATTAGTTGGAATTCTCCTACCTTGGTGTCCTTGGTTGAACATCGGAAGCGGCAATGTTGGTGTGCTGTTCGGTGGAGGGTACGGTGGTAACCCCCGGGCTGCTGGCGTCAGGCACGTTTCATCAACGCTCTGTCTTCGTGGTCTTGGAATTGCTCCCCTCTTTCGCTGGATTGCATCATTTTGAAGCCGAAGGTTGTCTATTGACTCCAGATTCTCCAAGACATTATTTTGTTCCTGTTGTTCGTGGCGTTTTCTAGTTGTTAACCGCGTAACTGGTGGACTACATCCCGTTAGGCGGTCATCCTCAGGTGTGCGAAGCATTGTTTCCTTTTTCTCTATAACGTAACTCGCCCTATGGTTGGGTAGACAGATGTGACGAAGTATTTGCTAGCTGGTGGACTCTCAGGGCGCGTGGGGTGAGTGTACGTATGAGGTAAGAGAAACAACACCGGTAGTGGAGGATAAGTTGTTTATTTTACTGAGTAGACGTTGACAATCTAAAATAAAGGCAACAGAAAGACCCAAAATAACCCACTAGTGCACAGAAATACGATATAACGAAATGCAATTTAAGCCTAAAGTCTTAATAACTTACCTAAAGCAGGTATTATACAAGAAAATCACTATTTATAGGGTTTCTGTACCGGCACCACAGGCTTTTATGACTGTCAAAATATCACTAAATAAGGCGTTTAATTAAGTGATAAGAAATCGAACCATTGAAGGCAAAAAACACACAATGGGCCGAAGTACCTAACAGTATAAAAGTGCCAAATATAGCTATTGCGAGGCACATCGGCAATTTGTAGGACAAAAGTAGTATTGCTTTGTTACAGTAATCACATTATAGGTCCCATTTTTCTGGAATATAATCTTAATGGCCCCAGGTACCTGGATATGTTGTAACATACAATTACTCCACTTATTAATGATGTTGTTGCCCAAAACCCACATGAGTTTGAAGAGGTTATATTTCAACAAGACGGTGCCCCGCCACACTATTTCAGGCAAGTCAGAAATTACCTGGACGAATCTTATGAAAATAGGTGGATTGGTCGTCGAGGTCCGACAGAATGGCCAGCTAGATCGCCAGACCTAACGCCTCTAGATTTTTTTCTTTGGGGATACGTTAAAACTGAGGTTTATAAAACGGCTCCAGGCTCATTAGATGAACTTAGGCAACGAATTACAGATGTTTGTTCAAGAATAACGCCACAGGTGCTTCACAATGTCCGAGAGGACTTTACCAATAGAATATTTATTTGTCAGGAGGTCCATGGTGGTCATTTTCAACAATAATTGTTGAAGTAACCACTGTTTTGTAGATGTGTGCCTTTATCTTTTATTTAAAATACTTATAATTAACAAATTTCATTTAATACTGAACCAAATGTTTTTTAAATTGGAGAATGTTTTAAGCATTAAAAGACCTTCAAAATGAGGTGTGATTGGAACCCCCTTTCCAATTAAGAAAATATTCCAAAAGCGGACCCAGTTGTCATTTTGACATTTAAAGCTGTCATTGGTATGTCAAAAAATACAAGACTTACTCAAATATTATCGTTCAAAATTTCATTAAAATATACCGAACGGTTTAGAAGTTAGAGGGAAGGGGGGGGGGGACCGACTTTAGGTCCTCACTGTATATTAAGTTCATATTTACATCTTCATTTCAAATTCAAAATTTTGAACATTATATACATGAAAAAAATATAAATATAATGCATATTACGTTAGAAGTGTTAGAAAAAACGTTGATGAACTAATATCATTTTTGGAATCATATAAAATTTATTATTTTGATATTCTTATCTTGAGTGAGTCGGAGTCCTATCAATTACACTCCTATGTTGAATTCTCAATACGGGGCTACGCAACTTTCTATAATAATGGCGATATTTACAAAAATGATGGAGTGCTTATATTGGTAAGATCAAACTTGAATGCTACTGTAACCTTTCACAAGCTTGAGAACACCAAAGTAACAATTGGTAAAATTAACTTAACTCATAATAATATAACATATGGCATTACAGGTATTTACCGCTCACCACAGACTGTTCTAGAGGAGTTTATTGAGGATTTGCATATATATCTCTCGGACTATGTCTCTGCAAACATTGACATTCTTGTGGGGAATATGAATGTAAATCTCCTTGAGAGTTTGGACCGGAGGGTGATCAATTACTTTCATCTATGGGTCTATATGGCTTCCAGCCATACATAAACTCGGTTACTAGAGAGATGTCAAAAACCTGTCTAGATCACTTTTTTGTTAAAAGTAATCTTAAGATCAGTAACTTTAAGATTGAATCCTTTGTAATAGACTGTGATATAACAGACCATTATTTAATTATGCTCAACCTCTCACAGACAAAACGACCACAGACAAAACAAAATAGAATTCAAAAAACAATAATTGAAATAAACGAAGCAACACTCTCTCAATTTTTTTCTCAGAAAACCTGGCATGACATAACTAATCTAAATAAATCAGAAACTGCTTATGATGCATTTATGGAGAAATTTCTCACTTTGTATTCACAATGTAGGACTACTAAAACTATAACAGTTAAAGAATACACAAAGATTAAACCATGGATCTCAAATGGAATTATTATATCTATAAAACACAGGGACAAATTAAAAAAACAATTATTACATAATCACACGCAAGAAAAGTTAAACCAATTTAAAAAATATCAAAATGAACTAAAAAAAATCATAAACAATGCTAAAAATATGTATTACAAAACAAAATTTATAGAAATAAAAATAATTAAAAAAAATATATGAACTGGTTGCGGAAGCCACAAATGGACACAAAAACCATAACACCACAATAAACATAATGAATGATAACCAACAATTTGCTACTGACAAAGAAATGGCAAACTACTGCAATAACTATTTTACAAACATTGCACATGACATGTACAACAGTATCCCAGACAGTTCCCGCACCTTCTCTACCAATTCAGTAAATAAAATCTATGTTCTTAGGACCGATTCAGGATAATGAATTAATTAAACACATAAATTCTTTAAAAAATAACAGTGCCTCTGGATGCGATGGAATATCCGCTAGAATAATCAAAAAGCTACACCTCTACTTACTTAAACCATTAAAACACATAATTAACTTAATTTTTAATACTGTAATTATCCCTAGACAATGTAAAACATCGATAATAACACATATATTTAAATCTGGAAATCCGAACTTGGGTAATAACTTTAGACCAATCAGCATAATAACAAACTTTGCAAAAATTTTTGAAAAAAGTTTAAAAGAAAGACTTACTAACTTTTTAAAACAAAATAATCTCCTTTCCAAAAATCAATTTGGTTTTACAGAGGGTCTTAGCACTGATGACGCTTTGTCAAACTTAACGGAAAAAATAAAACAAAGCCTGGACGTTAATAAAGGGTGTATGGCAGTGTTTTTGGATCTGGCAAAGGCCTTCGACATGGTGCCCCATAAAAAGCTCCTTGAAGTTCTTAGACGGAGTGGAATGAGAGGCACTGTGTTGGAGCTCTTTGAAAATTATTTAGATAGACAACAAGTAAGAATCCGAAACACCTTAAGTGATTCTTGCTCTATCAAGATTGGAGTCCCACAGGGAATTGTACTGGGACCAATTCTTTTCAACCTATATAAAAAAATAAAAATAAAATAAAAAAATCTTTATTGTAGCACAAAAAAAAAGAATTTTTTTGATTACAAAGGTGGAGAGCACCGCATAGCGTATTTTAATATCCACCAGACAAAAAATATGTCGAAGAGACGATAGAATAATAAAAAAGCTACACCTCTACTTACTTAAACCATTAAAACACATAATTAACTTAATTTTTAAAACTGTAATTATCCCTAGACAATGTAAAACATCGATAATAACACCTATATTTAAATCTGGAAATCCGGGTGGGTAATAACTTTAGACCAATCAGCATAATAACAAACTTTGCAAAAATTTTTGAAAAAAGTTTAAAAGAAAGACTTACTAACTTTTTAAAACAAAATAATCTCCTTTCCAAAAATCAATTTGGTTTTACAGAGGGTCTTAGCACTGATGACGCTTTGTCAAACTTAACGGAAAAAATAAAACAAAGCCTGGACGTTAATAAAGGGTGTATGGCAGTGTTTTTGGATCTGGCAAAGGCCTTCGACATGTTGCCCCATAAAAAGCTCCTTGAAGTTCTTAGACGGAGTGGAATGAGAGGCACTGTGTTGGAGCTCTTTGAAAATTATTTAGATAGACAACAAGTAAGAATCCGAAACACCTTAAGTGATTCTTGCTCTATCAAGATTGGAGTCCCACAGGGAATTGTACTGGGACCAATTCTTTTCAACCTATATAAAAAAATAAAAATAAAATAAAAAAATCTTTATTGTAGCACAAAAAAAAAGAATTTTTTTGATTACAAAGGTGGAGAGCACCGCATAGCGTATTTTAATATCCACCAGACAAAAAATATGTCGAAGAGACAACAACTCTTAAAACTAGAGAAACAATAAATTATCACAAACAAATTTTTTGATTTTAAATTTAAACGTAGGCATACTTAACAATTTGAAGTTACGTGGCAACGAATTGAATACAACTGCTGACAAATATAAAAAGCATGATTTAAAAAATTCCGTTCTATGACGGGGTATAGAGACTGCGTCCCTGAACCGTGTGTTCACCTGATGGATGTCTCTTCTTACTACCATCAGTTCAGTTAAATAAAGAGGCTCATTAGTTTTTATAACTTTATAAATAAGACTACTCAGGTGAACATACCGCCTCTGTGCCATATTACATTGGTAAGTGCTAACAACATGTTGACTGACATGATCCCTCCTGGACAAGCCCTGTACATACCTAACGCAGGAGTTCTGTACCTTTTGTATTCTATACTTATTGTAATTTGTAAGAAAAGGCCCATAAACAATATCAAGGTAGTTTGGTATGGAAAGAATCAAGCTTTCCGTTAATATTTTTTTCGTCTTACAAGGAAGGGTGTTCCGATATTCATAAATGGATTTAAGTTTGAAATAAGATTTTTGACAGATGTTATTTATATGAGTGTTGAAGGACAATTTTGAATCCATATATAAGCCAAGGTTTTTTACCTCACTGGTCCATTCCACGATTTCCCCTCCGATTCTAACGTGTAAGTGAGAGAGATCAATGTCAGACCGAGAATACAAAATGGCCTGTGATTTAACTGGATTTATGAATAGTGAGTTACTCGAAGCCCAACGTGAGATCCTAGTGAGATCCTCATTAATTAAGTAAATTGTATCATTGAGGCAAATGACCGGTGAGGGCAAATAAATTTGTAGATCATCAGCGTACATATGGTATTTAGTATTTTTAATATGTTTTACAAGATCAGCCGCAAAGATATTAAAGAGAAGTGGCCCAAGGATAGATCCCTGCGGAACTCCACTACCGGCAACCCCCCATTGCGATATCAACACCTCACCATTTTCCGTGAGCCTGACAGCCTGTTGTCTATTGTGAAGATACTCAGCGAACCAACCATCTGCATCAATTCTATAATGTCGCAACTTGGCCAACAACAGTTCTATGTTTAGACTATCAAACGCCTTTGTCATATCTATCAAAACAGCGGGGCAAGAGTGACCCTCATCAAATGCTTGAGTAATATCGCTAGTAATTTTTAGAAGTGCTGTAGCGCAACTATGGTTTGGCCTGAAACCTGATTGAAACTTAGGTATAACATTTTTATCCATTAAGAAATCCAGAATTTGGCCTTTTACTATTTTTTCAAGGATTTTTGATGCAGCAGGAAGAATACTTATAGGTCTGAGTTCACTTAGACTCGCTGGGTTACTCACTTTAGGCAAGGGCGTTATAAGAGCCATCTTCCATAGGTCGGGTACAGAGCTTGTCTCTAAAGAACTATTTACAATATTTATTAATGGTGTTAAACAGTATGGAAGACAAGCTTTTATCATATTAATAGTTATACCGTCATTTCCCACTGCGCCACTTCTAATACTAAGAATACAGTTTAACAGATCTTCCTCGGTTACCAACCTGAACTTAAATGGTTCCCAAACAGCAGCTGTATTGAGAAAATCATCGATTATCCCTGGTTCAATGTCTATTGTTGGGATATTATTCAAAAAATAGTTATTTATTAGGTTGGGGTCTTTTAAATTATTTGGAATTTCTTTTGTAGGTTTATTAACTACTTTCCAGCTAGACATTTTATCCCAGAGAGTCTTGCTTTGATTTTGTCTAGCACAATTATTAATTTCCATTGTAAAATAAGCCCTCTTCTCTGCTTTTACTGCTGATGATACATAATTCTTTAATTGAATATAATAGCCTCTGCTTTCTGGTGATTTTTTTGATTTAAATTTATAAAATGCTTTATTTTTAAGTTCTATCATCTTTTTTAAATTATAAGTTAACCAGGGGGGCTTTGATTTTCTCAATTTTATTTTTTTTGCAGGACAGTGACAATCGAAAAGTGACAAAAGTGTGTCATTGAAAAATTTTACTTTAGTATTGATATTATTACTAATAAAAAGGCCATGCCAGTCAGTACCCTGCAAATCATCTTGAAACTGTGCAGAATGTGCCATTTTTAGGCTTCTACTAATTACTATAGTTTCCTGCAACGATGGGCTTTCACATTTTAATTTACAGTAAACTACTTCATGATCAGTCTTTATAATATCACAGGGCAAGACACCACTATCTAAAACTAAGTCGTTCCTGTTTACCAAAATTAGATCGATAAGAGATTCACCATTGGGCGTGATTCTAGTAGGGCTGTTGATAACCTGATACAAATTAAACGTGTTGACAACATCACGGAAAAATCTATATTCAGCAGTACATTGACTTAAGAAATTAATATTAATTATATTAAGTCAATTACGGACCTGGAAATAAACGGGACAATTTTCTCATACGCGGACGACACTGTTATGCTTTTTGGCTTCCATACATGGCAGGAAACTAAAAAAAACGCACAGGATGGTCTTGAGCTTGTGAAGGAATGGCTTTATGAGTACAAATTGTCATTGAATGTTAAAAAACCCAACTATATTGCTTTCAGTAAAACAGAAGTAAACCGCCCACCCTTTTCTTTCATTAGGATCAATAATTTAACTGATAAAATTCACTAATACTAAGTATCTTGGTGTTGTGGTTGACCAGTATCTAAAATGGGACTTGCATATCATATACCTAACTCAAAAATTGAAATATTTAATTTACAAGTTTTATACTATAGGACAAATGCTTGGTACAAGTATCTTAATAACTTTATATCAGAGTCTGGTGGAGTTGATCCTATGATATGGATTACTGGTTTGGGGTAATATGTCTAATAACTCTTTAAGGCCTCTTCAGGTAATACAAAATAGAATATTAAAGATCATTTTTAAAAAGGAATTCTTATACCCAACTCAATTATTATAAAATAAGACTATATTAAATTTAAGAACATCATATTTTTATATAGTATGTTGCTACTTAGGGATCGACCGATACCGATATCGGTATATCGGCCTTCTTGCCGATATCGGTATCGGCCCATATCGGCCAAGAGTATATCGGTATCGGCCCATATCGGCCAAGAGTATATCGGTATCGGCCCATATCGGCCAAGAGTATATCGATATCGGCCGATATATTTTTTAAAGAAATTAAAACATAAATTTATAAAGTAAAATAAATAAATAAACAATTTTTAAGCTCAATTTTAGTAGTCTGGCAGCACTCCAGAAAAATCAGCTCGTTCAGCTTTGTCGAGATAAATCAAAAGTGTCTTAAGTAATGATATTATTTCTGATATAGATGCACTGTTCTTACTAAAAATTTTGGTAATCTCCTCAAAGGGTTCTAATAAGTTTCATAAGTTTTTTGCTAGTTCCCACTGGTGATATGCTAGTTCCTTATCTTTTAAAGCTGAATCATCCATTATAAATATATTTAAAGCGTTTTTTTTTCTACCAAACGTTCCAACCTCGGTTCCAACATATAAAAACTTGAGTTCCATCATGTAGGTACAGGGTTATCCAACCAAGACTAGACAAGGCGATTTTTTGACTTTTCCTGTACTTTTATAAAAAAACTGAAATAGCCATCTTAAGTCATTTTCTCCCGCGAATTCGAATATCTTCAGCAAAAAACAATTGAACATCAAACAAAAGTACTAGGGGTCACTTTGATATTTTTTTAAATGGGATGCCGTATTTTTAATGAGCTTATCCGATTTCTCATATAAATTTTGATCTAAAATGTTAGATTTTTAATTTATTTTATTTATAGCTGTGGGGTGCTGTAAAT
The DNA here is from genome assembly GCA_963920685.1 of Polydrusus tereticollis. Classification (NCBI taxonomy): domain Eukaryota; kingdom Metazoa; phylum Arthropoda; class Insecta; order Coleoptera; family Curculionidae; genus Polydrusus; species Polydrusus tereticollis. The sequence goes on from OY987336.1 coordinate 30,552,352, forward strand.
AAGCTAAATATTTATAGTAGGAAACCTCAACCAAGGATTCCCGCTGTCCTTGATGATGTCAACAAGATAAATGAATTTCTCGTTAACTCTATTCCTCAAATTTTGCCTTCTCCAAACCTGAATCAATATTATAGTGGCACTCTTTTTAACCTAAAGTCTCACTTGAATTTCCGGGGCATTGATGAGACCGAAATTATGTCATATTTATCTTCAATTAAGACCAAGGCTGTTGGATCTGATGGATTGAGTGTGACTTTTATTTTGCTTTGTTGTCCATTCCTTATATCGTATATTCAACATATAGTAAATTCTTGTATAGAGCAATCTGTTTATCCATCCCTGTGGAAAGAGTCATATGTTGTACCGCTTCCTAAGGCTAGTGAGGTAAGGGAACTTAAAGATCTGCGACCAATAAGTATTCTGCCTGTTGTGTCAAAAATTTTGGAGTGGGCTATAAAGGGACAACTGGTACGGCATATAGAGTATAATGAGGTACTTCCGGACATACAGTCTGGCTTTAGAAGCGGTCATAGTTGCGCGACGGCGTTGCTTAATGTCACAGATCACATTTTTAGGGCCATTGACTCAGGTAAGTTAACAGTGTTGGTCCTTCTGGACTACTCCAAGGCATTTGATACCATTAATCATGACTCTTTAAAGTTAATTTTAAAATATATCGGACTCTCGGCATCTGCAGTTTCATTCTTTGATAGCTATCTTAGTGGCAGGCAACAGCGAGTGTCTCTGTATGGACGGATCTCTGATGCCAAACACATATCAATTGGAGTGCCTCAAGGGTCCATATTGGGCCCAATCTTGTATACAATTTACACTGCATTCCTAAAAAATGTTGTTACGAGCTGCTCTGCACAAATGTATGCTGATGACACTCAGTTGTTCTACTCATTCAATCCAAGTGACTTAAATCGTGGTTGTGAGCTTATTAACAATGACTTGAATGCCCTTTTTAGGTTTTCTCAAGAACACTCACTGACACTTAACCCAAACAAAACCGTCGCTCTTCTGTTCGGCAGAAATAAAGATCGGCTAGAAAATAAAAATAATATAAAAGTAAAAATCAATGATGTGTCAATACCTTTCGTTGAAGTGGCCAAAAGTCTTGGACTCTGGCTAGACACGGATTTGAGATTTAACAAACATATTTCTGAGTGTGTGAAAAAATGCATTTTTAAACTTAAATTGTTGTACAACTCCCGGACTATTTTAGATTCGAATCTTAAACTCATGCTATGTGATTCTCTTATTTTGTCCACTTTCAGTCATTGTGATGTGGTATATGGTCCATGCCTCACAGCCTTCACCTCACATAAAATTCAAAAAATTCAGAACTATTGCCTACGTTTTGCATACGGCATTAGAAAGTGTCACTCGGTAAGGCACAAGTTGAGGGATGCGGGTTGGTTGAGTATGAAGCAGCGGCAATTGTTTCATGCAGCTGTTTTATATCATAAAATAATATTGTTCAAAAAACCTTCTTATCTACACCAAAAAATAACTTTTCGTACTGACGTTCATAATTTAAATGTAAGATTTAAAGGTATGATCACACCACCTATTCATAAAATGTCGGTTTTTGAGCGGAGCTTTTCTTACAGCGTTTCGGCTCGTTACAATGCTATCCCTACAGATCTAAAAGCAAAGTCAATTGCATCGTTTAAGAAATTGTATAAAAGGAACTTACTGGGAAATTGATAAAATTAATGTAGGTACTTTGTACATGTTTTTGGTTTTTTGTTCCTTATTTTCATATGTATCCTTGCCTTAGGTATTTATGTTTATTTATACTTATTGCCGTCGAGCTTATTGCTAATTATAGTTTCATCTTTTTCTTTTTCTAGTGTATAAATCTTTGTGAATAACATAAGTCTTTGTGAATAATATATAATGCTCCTGCACTGTTAAACTTTTTTAGTTAAGGTTAGTTGTTAGGTATTCTAGTTGTAAACTCCGTTTACAGGTTATATTTTAGTTTTTTTTAAAGGTTAAGTGGAAGACCAACTCTTGTTTCAAACAAGAGATGAACTTCGCCCTTTCAGATAAAATTGTTAGAGTATAAATTTTATTATTGTGAATTGAACAAATTTGATTATCTGAATAAAGATTATTATTATTATTATTATTATTATTTTTTTTTTTTTATTTTTAACATTTTCCGAATTTAAAACTGAAGAAAAAAGGCGTTTTTGAATTAAAAATCCAACATTTTAGATCAAAATTTATATGAGAAATCGGATAAGCTCATTAAAAATACGGCATCCCATTTAAAAAAATATCAAAGTGACCCCTAGTACTTTTGTTTGATGTTCAATTGTTTTTTGCTGAAGATATTCGAATTCGCGGGAGAAAATGACTTAAGATGGCTATTTAAGTTTTTTTATAAAAGTACAGGAAAAGTCAAAAAATCGCCTTGTCTAGTCTTGGTTGGATAACCCTGTACATCCTAAACCAAAGATTTTCTCGCCATATTAAGAGTCTTTTGAATATTCTTCAGTCTATCACAAGCCAAAGAGGAGTGACTAAAATAAGTTACTATACGCCTCGCTTTTGCCAATAAATCCATGATTGATCGTTGACTTTCTATCGAGTCTTGTATGGCTAAAGTTTGGTGTTTTAGTTTAACTTCGTCGATGCCCTTTTATGTTGGCGGAATTGTCAGCCAAAACCAAAAGAACCTGATTATGAACTAACTTCCATCTCTTCAGTAAATCATTTAACATCTGGGCAATATTTAAAGCTGTATGTGTTCCTGGAAAATGTTTGCAGGCAAGTACAAATGAACATCTTTCAGTCGTTTTAAAATCCATCCAATGAGCAGTAGAACACATAAATGAATTGTTATTGTGTTTGCACGTCCATAAATCTGTAGTTACAGAAACTTTAATGTTTTCTTCTAAGGAAATTGATGATGATAATTTTTCACTAATTGCTGAAGAACATTTTTGGTAAATATCAGGAAGTATATTTTCTCTAAAATATTTATCAGAAGCATATTGTAACAAGGATCCAATTGTTTTAAACGCTGTTTAAAGCCGACATCATTCAGAACACTGAACTTTGACAAATGAAGAAAGAACTAGAGTTACACAAGATAAAAATATTGAAAATCCAGGATATGAAATCTTCACTAATTCTCAGTCCGGGACATCCAGTCAAGTAGTAGCTCACACGATTAAGAAACAATATAATGAGATTCTACTAAAAATTGCTCCAGTCATTTTACGAACTGAAAAGACAGAGAAAAAGATATATGCACTTTTTGATGAAGGCTCAACTATAAGTCTTATTGATGAAGAACTCGCAACAGAACTAGATATGTATGGACCTCAAACAGTTTTAAATTTAAGATGGACAGATCGAGATACTTCCAAATGAACAGACACAAGAATGGTTAATTTTGAAATTGCTGGTGAGTCGGAGGTGTTCTATAAAATGAATAATGTTTACACTCTCCAAGATATGGATCTACCAGTACAAAATATTAACATAAAAAAATTACAAACAAAGTGGAAACATTTACAAAATATCAAATTTGAAGATATTCAGGAAATTCAGCCAAAACTTCTTATAGGCCAAAATTATTTGGACTTGATTACGACAAGAAAACTTATAGAAGGTCCTAAAAATTCTCCCGCCCTATCTTACACTAAGCTTGGGTGGAATATTCATGGAAATCTTGGTCAGTTCAGGGGAAGATTAGACGAAACGATTAGTCTTCATATTCGACAAGAGAAAACGGACGAAGAATTACATGATTTGGTCAAGAGTTTTTTTAGTACCGAATCTTTGGGTATAAAGTATAAAGAAGCGCAGCAGTCGATAGAAGATGAAAGAGCAGAAAGTATTTTAAGAAAAGTTTCGGTAAGGAAAGAAGATAGATGGGAAACTGGACTAATTTGGAAACATGAAAATGAAAAATTGCCTGACAGTAAACCTATGGCATTCCGAAGACTTGAATATATAGAAAAGAAAATGGAAAAAGATACACAATTTGCTGAAAGTTATAGAGAGAAAATAGAAGAATATGAAAAGAAAGGATATGCAAGGAAAATTGCTAAAGAAGAGCAAAAAGAATCAGATAGAACATGGTATTTACCTCACTTTGGAGTTACAAATTCTAGCAAGCCAGGAAAACTGAGATTTGTTTTTGATTGTGCAGCAAAAATAGAAGGAAAAAGCCCTGATTTGTACAATTCTTTAACATCAATAATACATAAATTTAGAGAGCACAGAATAGCATTTTGCGCAGATATAAAGGAAATGTTTCATCAAGTGTTAATAAGATCTGAAGATCAAAGTTCCCAACGATTTTTATGGAGGAATCGACCAGAAGACAGTATCGATACGTATATAATGCAAGTTATGATATTTGGAGCCGTGTCATCTCCGTATACAGCTCAATATGTAAAAAATATTAACGCTGAAGAATTTTCCGATTATAATCCACGTGCCGTTGAAGCTATTATAAAAAGACATTACATGGATGATTATTTGGATAGCGTACCTACTTCTGAAGAGGCAATCAAACTTATTAACGATGTTATTATGATTCATAACAAAGGAGGTTTCGAACTTCGTGGATGGATATGCAATTTAGAAGAGGTTTTTGAAAGTATTCCCTTACATTTACGAAGTACTGAAAAAATATTTGATAATTCGGGAACCTACAAGAGACCTGTTGCCAAAATATGCCCGCTTGAATTTGAAATAACGTTGAAATGTATTCAGGGGGGAGAAATGTTGGAGATTGGCCCTGTAGATAACATTGGGACCAGTGGGGATTGAGATTTTAATTGTCATTGTCAAGATAGTTTTGAAATAAATAGTTTTTGAATAGTAAATGTAATTTGAGCTATCGAAATATATAGAAATAGTTAATAGAAACCACACAGCGCATACAGGTGTTTTAAACATCTAGGGGTTTACTAATATTATTAACATTACTAATGAATTGTACTATATTTTAATGTAAACAATATGATCTTTGAATTATTAAATAAATAAATAAAAATTAAAAACCTTACCAGTTACCTACCTTCACTAAGTTTGTCATCTAACTCCCTGGATAGTTCTAGATGTCTCTTGCAACACACCACAGCTTCATCAAACTTCCCCATTACTTTCAGTGTATTTCCTAAGTTCCCTGAAGATTTGGCTTCACCTAATTTGTCACCCATTGTCCTAAAATAATTTTTTAAAAGTAATACACCCATTATAACAATAGGTATTTAAAAAATGTGTTACCTTGCTAATGTCAAATCGTGCTTATGATACTGCATAGCTTTATTGTAGTCTCCTAAGTAAAAATAGGCATTGCCTAGTTGGCTGTAGATGGCACTAAGGGTCCTTAAATCATCAGTTCCTGCTTGTATTGCTGCCTGAAAGAAAGCAACTCCTGCCCGGCAATCTCCTGCTTTACAAAGGCGTTCACCTTCTAGAGCTAGCTCTAAGCACATATTGCTAGAGCCATCATATTCCTGGAATACACCAGAATGTTATAGGGTTAATCAAATCATTTATGATTAATATAAAGACACTACAGGATGTTTCTAAATACATTCAAATAAATGGCATTACTTTGTTAAATATTTGCTGTTCATAATAATAACGCACGCAAACAACTCCTTAATAAGAGAAACATATTTGGAGGTTTCAGTATGTTTAGAATGTAAATTACTGAATTTTGTGAATTGTCCAGTAGCTAGCCATATTAAATTGTTTGCGCTTTATTTATTAGTAAGAACTAATTATAACGTTTTTAATAAAAAGCACAGCTGTGTCTGAGGGAATTTTATGACTAACAAAATGATTTCAAAGAATTTTCTATGGGAGTGGAGACTCAATTTAAAAACTTATAGTTTACTTGCCTGTACTGCCTTTTGCACGTTCTCCTGACTTGTTGCGATCGACATGATAATTGAATTAAAAATTTTCACGTTCAATTTGCAAGTTCGTTGTCCTTTTAATAACTTGTAAAAGTTGTAAACATTTTTTCACAGGATAAATAACAAATTTGTACAACACACCTTGAATTTTTTTAACTGTCAGATGTGAGAGGTGACATTGACAACGGATGTCAATTTGTACTTTTAGGTTTCTTCTTCCTTGGTCAAGATGGTTATACAACCTTCCACTAGATGCAGACAGCCGAAAAGTAATTTAAAACGCCTAAACACAGCTGATTTCGACAACCAGCAGAGCAACGTGGAAGTGAGTTGGAAGAAAAAGTTGTTTTTGCTTTTAATTTTTGCCAAAATTATGAATTAAACTTGATAAAATATCAGGACTTTATAAAAAGACTGACATCCAGCATTCCCAGTAATGGCGGTAAGTATTACAATAAAGAGATTATTATAAGTTTAAAAAGAAATTCAGCTTCTAGTTCAAGTCTCTGTTTACCATGTCTGTAAATTAGGTGAAGATATCTATTTGTTTTGAAAAAATTAGTAAACAATGCTTTAACTAGTGGCATCTTTCTACAAGAACTTTTCTTGTTAGGTATTTCTTCACTTCCTCGTTGGGTTAAAGAATGTGTTATTTCTAGTAGGTAATGGATCTTAAAGTTCTCGTAATGCAAAAGGAGGTATTTAGTGTAGATAGTATCTGCTCGTGTTTTTGTAGATCCGTACCTTGCTCTGAATGCTCATCTGTGCTTATTTCTCCAAATTCCTCAGGTTTCAAGTAGTCAGATATCAGCTGCTTTAACCGCTGTTCTAAAAAACCTTGCACAGGCTGCTACCGCCTAACCACCGTTTAAGTGAAGGCACTGATAAATTAATACAAGTTGAATGCCACCCTGGCCGTCGCTCTGGTTTGTGCTACGCTTACTAATATAAAAGAATAATTATATTAGCGCAAATATTATATTTAATGTAAATACACTCTTCTTACTCTTGCTTGGGTGTCGATCAAAATTCACCCAGTTTTCAGGGGATAGCATTGTATAATAAGTTAGTACAACTTTGTAAAGGTCAACATGGCACCAGTTTTAGTTTTAACTTTATTATTATTGACGATTATATTGCGCTGTAGTTTTGTTTAATGTTTATTCAATTGTTAAATCATCCTTTTTTTAACCATATACTACTGTTTAAATTTCTATTTGTAAGATTACATATAGGTATAGCGCCCATTAATATTGACACTACTTTGTAATAACTTAAGAGAGGAATAAAGGTTACTTACTTGCTTATTAATAACAAACAAATCAAATTTGCTTGTAGTATTCTCTCAAAATTTCGCAACCATTTTACCGCAGGACACATAAAGTAATGCTGCTATCAGGATTTAGTTCTAAGAAAGATTAATAAATAAACTTCTTGATTTTAGCCCCCACAAAAAGGAAAACAGGGCACTAAAGGTGCTAAGCAGATTGTAGAAGAGAACAAAGCTACCCTGAGCTTTTATAGAAATATGGCTATGATCTCTAATGCTTTGTCACTGGGTGTTTTGGTATTCTACAGTTCAACAATTAATATTGTAAGTATTCCTGACTTGAGGGCCTTTATAGCTAGCTATACTATTTAGTTTTTCCTAATCAAATGCAGTGGCGGCTATACCTTATGTTTGCACAAGCCTCAAAAAATACAACAGAAAATAGATAAATAGGGAGGAGGGAGGAAGGAGATTGGAAATGGGTTGTGGTAAATAAACAGTATTTGTGGATTAACTTCAAACTGTTTAATTATAAAAGAAAATTATGAGAGCCCAGTTACAGTCAAATTAATGAAGTTCCAATTCATACAATTGCAAGTCAGAAATTCAAAAGTAAATGCTAGAAACTGACATATTCTTTGAATTTTCATATAAGAAAAGAGATCTTTCAGGTGTCTTGAAAGCATTCAAGAATCACACTGTGACACTATGGCATCAAATTTAGGACATACAGTTTTGCATCTTCCCTCTTATTATTGTGTTTTCAATCCCATAGAACATTACCTATAATAAATGAGTCGCTCAGAAGCAGAGTGGCTCAAGTGCAAAAAAACAGTTTGGAAATAATTAACATTAAAAAATTTTATAGAAAATCAAATGAACATTCTTAATATAAGTAATTTTTTTATTATAGGTTTACAACTTTGGTGATAATAATATGGCACATAAAATCATACTGGGATGAAATGCATAACACAACACTTTTTTTTTTGAAAAAATAACACTTGGGCCACTGTGCCCTTGAGAATCATTTAGAAAAAATCCAAGTTATGGCACTTGAGCCTCAACGTTTTGATATTGTGGCATAATATCTTCATCAACAGCATGTTCACCAGTTGACAAACTGTTATAAAATTCATGGGCGATTGGGGGTATGTAGCACGGAAGGCTTTGGAGATCTTTGTACTTCAACTTTTCGATGGGCCGCCCTATGGGATACAAAAAATCTAACTGGAATGCATCCTGTTTCATCTGTTGAAGCTCTGTACGTTTTTTAGTCACCTTCACATTGTAGAAAAGAGCGCTATCATTATTGGAATACTTAAAATAAATATTGAAAAGCTCGTCGGATTTAAACTTTAGCCACTGAATTTTTAGCCATTCGACTTTTACTTTTTCCTGTCCTTTTTTTCGATTAGTGAGAAGTTTTTCCCAGTTTACCGTACTTTTAAAGTCTTCATTTCTCATTTTGACTAATTTAAATTTATTGATCTTTTTGGCACTTAAAATTACTTTAATCCAATCATCTGGCAAAAAAATGTCTTGGAAGAAACGTTTTTGCTTTTCAATCATGCCAAAATCCTGGTCACATGGTAAGTAGGAATGGCCTGAAACAAGAAATTTGTGATGGATAACTTTTGGACTAAATGTATCAGAATAAGTCATGTATGTACAAATTGCAGCCATTTTTATGTTTCTATTTTGGCCATCGCACTGGTCGCTGTACATAATTAAATTGGGTGTTCGCACATAATTTTTGACATAATGCATAATACATGAGCCTATTTCTTGTGGACCACGTGAGGCCATTCCCTCATGCCAGACATACATGTGTGCCTGGTTTGTAGATAGGTTGTGAATGCCCAGACAATATTTCCACAACTGCCTCTTGTAGTAGGCGACCCCTGTGGAAATATTAGGCGTGGGCCATGTCTTCATGAGATCAAAAATGCAATGGTCGTTGTGGTATTGGGATCTTCTTTTGAATCTTCTCGCATTCCATTCCGAGCAGCTTCTGCCATGCGTAAATGCAACTCCTTTTGAATTTCCACTTTTCTTTTTTCTTCGCCAGTTAAACTGTTTATTTTTACGTTCATAGAGTCACATTTTTTGCAGGTGTCAGTTGCAGGATGCCGGAAGTGAAGATTAAACTCTATTAAAAAATTTTGAAAATACAAATTTCGAAACTTTTTGAGCAAACTCTGCACTTTGCGAATACAAGTCGTATAATTTGCTTATGTTTAAATCTGGTGAGAGATACTCCCGGTTTGGATTTTTAACCCTGCTGTAGTGCGACGTGAACTTGGCAAATTTATTGATAAATTTTTTTACATTATCAATATCCACCTGCTTAGTTTTGTTTTTGGGAGGATGTTTGCCTTTTCTATCTATAGGCGGTGTAGTTAGTTCGCCACCTTTTGTTCTAATTGTAAGGGCTCTTGTCAAGCGACCATTCGACACTCTTAAAGCATTTTTAAAAAAAAGTTTGCAAACATTAACGTTATCTCCATTTTCTTTTGGCAGCATATAAATCCATGTCTTACTGCGCTTATTTGGATCTTGACAATAGGTGAAACGACGCTTATTAGCAACTCTTACTTGGCCATTGATGTAAGATGTCTGCAAATTGAAGTTTGACAAATTGTAAAAATTCTCGAAGATCCGTTTTCTCTCTTGAATACTCAGTAGCAAGTGGCATTGCCTGGAACAATCGCATTCTCCGTCAAAAAACGTTTTTTCTTTAACTACGTTCGAACTGCGGTTTACGTAAGATTTTCCTGAGTTCCTTGCAAATTGTGACTGAAAACCAGACTGCCCAACTGTCACTTAGGCCACTTTTGTGCTACGTGATTTCTAAAACTAGTGTGCCGGCCCAAGTGTAATGGGAGCGCCATCCAGTAAATAATAGAGGAAGGTCAATTGGGCCACTTGTAATTTTTAGATAATTATATGGTGTTTACGATTATCGGCCTATCTGAAAAATGTAATATTTTTAGTTGGGCCATTCTGCTTCTGAGCGACTCATATAGTGTGCCCAAAAAAGTATGAAACATAAATGGGATAGTTTTTTATTACCGATTTCTTTAAAGCCTGTTTACATTAGATGCAAGTGCAAGTGAAATTGCCTGAAGGCATGCGCATTGGTCACTTTGTGATCAGCTGATGCAAGTTTATTTGCATTGCACCAAATTAGGACTTGTTCTAATTTACTTGCAAATGGCATGCAAGTTTGGTAAATTTTCTAGTAATATTTTCAATACCAACCTGACAAAAAACTAAAAAAAGTGACCATAACCTCCAAAAAAGTGTTGTTTTGATAGTTGATATTAAATTGAATGGGTTTCAATTTCAAAAATACTTTATTGTCAAAAAAAAAAACAAAGTTTTATGTGACAAAGCATTGTTAATAAATAAGACTTAAATATTAAAAAAATATACATTTGAATAAAAACATACAAATAATATTAAAATCTAAAGTAGGTAAAAGAAACTAAACAACAAAGCAAAGTAAAGAAATAATAAAAAACATAAAAGGGAACAGAGAACTTAATGACAAACATAGAAAACTATTAGAAATCAATTCATTGTTTTAATTTAACAATTATTTCAAAAATAAACGCACATATTGTAAACAATAAAATCCAAACATAACTCTTTCTTTTATCAACTGATATTGAGTGGATTTCTGGACTAAGGTTGGCAATATGTTCTGACAAGCTACTTGCATTAAAATACTTGCATCATAATGTAAACGATCATGCAATGCATTTAAATGCATCTATGAACTTGCATGCGGTCACTTGCACCTAATGTAAACAGGCTTTTAGAAAATTTTATTCTTGATAAAAGTTGGCGCATGCCTTAAAACTATAAATCCATATTTCACCTGCGGCTGATAGTAAGGGAGCAAATGCCATTTTTTCGAAATTGCTTTAAGAGTAAAGTACCTTAATTATTAAAAATACAGCAAAATTTTATATGGAAATGTTTTTGCAATTAGTCCAAATACGAAATTTGAGTTAGGTGTCTCAATTTTTAATTTTTTTTTTAATCTATTTTCCCCTAAGCAGTAGGCTTCTGGTTTCTGGTCGATTATTTTTTTACGCAATTTTAATGTATTTATCTAATAACTTAAACGTGGGTTTATAATAAAAATGTATTAAGTAGTTGCAAGCCTTTTAAAACCTTTCTAGATATTATCGTCGTGCACGCCTACTTAAACACATTTTAGCCAACTTATGTTCTAAACAAAATTATAATAGAATCCAACTCTATTCATAGTACTGGAAATAACTAATAATTTATTTGTCATAATAAATAAATAAATAAATAATTACGAAACTTGAGTAGGTATTTGTCTCAATTTTGAGTTTTACTGACTAACAGTCTTGATTCATTTTGGTCTATGAATATTTCCTAATCAGGACTAACAAGAAAAAGATAATATTATTTTCAGAATGATGTTGAAGAAAGTATCAGACATTAACCCTACTATATCACTGCTAACTAATGCTCTGTATGTCCGCCATTTCTCTCAATACATTTTGTTGTTTGTTTACTAAAATGATCAATAACGTTTCGGGAGAAATTAAAGAAATGCCTACACGAATTTCATTTTCTAAATGATCTAAATCACGAAAAGGTCTTTTTTTGTAAACAGTTTCTTTAAGATATCCCCAAAGAAAAAAAATCCAAAGGTGACAAATCTGGAGGTCTTGGTGGCCACTGATATTCGAAATACCTTCCAATCCATTTACCAATAAATTCTCTATCCAAGTAATCTGTAACCATCCGAGCACTATGAGCTGGTGCTCCGTCCTGTTGAAACCACATACCGCATCTAATATTTAAAGGCAACTCGTCTAGTTCGTTAGAGAGTTCTTTTTGTAGAAATTGGAGGTAACGTTCAGAATTAAGATTTTCCCGAAAGAAGAAAGGACCCGCTATCTTATTATTCAAAATGCCACACCATAGTATTAGTTTTAGCTGAATACTGGCTTTTACACTCTATTACAAAATTTGGATTAGCGTCTGCCCACCATTGACAGTTCTGCGTTGAAACCACACCATTTGTGTTGAAGGTAGCTTCGTCAGAAAACAATATATTTGGGTGAAATCGGCGATTGCTCTCTTTGTACCCAAAATAAAAAATTAAGTTTATTGTCATAATCGCGTTCTAAAATTTGATTAACAAATACAGGTTTGTATGCATGATACTTATATTCTTTAAGTATGCTATTTACTGTAGGTTTTTTTAGATTCTGTGTCTACTTCGACTGACCTTAAAGATTTTCTTGGATTTTCTATAAAAGTTTGTAAGACTTCAAGTTCTTTCTCCTCACTTCTAACCCATTTGGTATGCTTTTTCTTGTAACTAAATTCCAATGAGCCCGTTTCTTTGACGAAGTTATTAAGTCGAGAAACTGTACGATAATGTATGTTCTTTTCAGGGTGTCTTTCAGTGAAGATAGATGCTGCTTCTCTAAACGATTTATATTTATCCCAAACAATAAGAACTAATTCTGCCCTTTCTTGTAAAGTTAGTTTTTCCGCCATAATTTTTAACAATAATTCAAAAAGCAAGTTGACATAATAAGCCGTATGTGTGACAAGTATGCTGCTATTGATTTTTAATTCAATTGTTTTCACGGCCTAGGTACTCGTTAAAAAAGCAAGATACCTATTTTATATGCATTTTTTTAAAGTAGGTTTTTGGACTTGAGCGTACCGGGTGAAAATGACAAATAAATTATTAGTTATTTCCAGTACTATGAATAGAGTTGGATTCTATCATAATTTTGTTTAGAACATAAGTTGACTAAAATGTGTTTAAGTAGGCGTGCAACACGCTAATATCTAAACCAACTCGTATCATTAAAAGGTTTAAAAGGTTTGCAACTACTTAATACATTTTTATTATAAACCCACGTTTAAGTTATTTGATAAATACAGGGTTGCCCAAAAGTCCGGAATAAAATTAATATAACATTAACCTGTAACTCTTGGGGAAAATGCTCGGACACGTCAATTTAGTTTTATATATGCTCACATTTTGACGTTATTCGTTTGTTTTTTTATAGACATTTGCCAAAGATATAACTTTTAACAGTCGCCATTTTGAAATAGCTTGACAGAATCGCGCCAAAATTTATGAGCATACTGTACGAGATATTAGCTTTCAAATGATGTATCGCAAGCTGTATGCTTCCATTTAAGGAAAAGATCGATGTCGTCATATCTTTGACAAATATGTCTGTGAAGTTGGCCCCCCAAATAATAATAATAATAATAATAATAGGACGTTTATTAATTCCATTTCATTACATACTTATTATATATTTCATATACCTAGTTAAATAATCAAGAAAAAATAGAATTAAATGGCCCTGGTTTATTTGTCAGCCTCCGCAATGTTACCATTGAGGTGCTGTTGGGGCCAAAAGAGGAAAAAAAAAAATAAAAATTATACAACTTAAATTTACACTAACGTACCAAAGTGGCAGTGAATATAACAGTAGAGTATAAATATATGTCTACTTATAAGTTATATACAGATAAATTTAAAAACTAATAACATATAAAAAAGAAGAAAAAATAAACTAAGAAATCAATTAAATAGATGTGAACGCAGTTTGGAAAGGTCAGGATAGCAGGAAGAGGTAGGAAGAGAGAGGTGTAGGGAGTTTTGTGCACAAATACCAGATGATATGCCTACTTAAAGAAAGTAAAGTTATTTTAATAGTTCTTTTTTAAGAGACTTCTTGAATGCACTACATGACTGAGAGAAATTAGTAATTCTAAATTTGTTTATTATGGATGCAATATTATATGAAAATGATTTTTTAAAGATTTCTTTGCGATGTTTCGGAACATCTATTAACCTTTTACGTCTTAAATTCCTGCCGCGAATATCTGACCGAAAGCGGATTCTCTTCATCAGATATGGTGGATTTTTAAAAACAGGCCTGATGAAGCAGCCTACGAGAATGCATATTTAGCCAACCTGCCACTTTCAATTTATTAGATATACCCTGTCTCCTTCGTACACCATAGATAAATCGCAGACACGAATTTTGTAGTTTTTGAATGCGTCCGGAGTTATATGAATCTAAGAATGGGCCATAAACATTATCGCAAAAATTAAAGTGAGATAACACCAGAGAATCGTATAGCATCTTTTTTGTATCCTGGTTTAAGTAATGTCTGTGAGAAAAAAGTGATTTCATTGTAGAATATGCCAACCTTAACTTTTGTGTAACATGCTGCGAAAATTTAAGCTTATTGTCGACTAATAGGCCAAGATTTTTGGCGGATTCTTTAAACTCTATTTCATTGTTCCCTATGGCTATGCTAAGATTCTGAAGAAGGGGCAATCGCACATTCTCGCTGCAAAAGAGCAAGGCCACGGATTTGTTCGGGTTTATTTTAAGTTGGTGCTTGAGAGAAACTTCATGCAAACTTTCAAGGTCAGCATTAATCTTTTGATTAGCCTCATGCACGTCACTGGGTTTAAATGAATAAATAAGTTGCGTGTCATCAGCATAGAAATGATAGTCACAGTACCTTAGAGATTTAGAGAAGTTTGAAGTATAAATAAGATAGAGTAGGGGCCCTAGGATGCTTCCCTGAGGGACACCTTGTTTCAAATCCAATGTATCTGACTTCACTTCATCCAAAACCACATATTGAGACCTGTTATCCAGAAATGATTTTAATAATTTGCATGCCTCAGAGGAGAATCCTACAAAATTCATAATGGCTATCATTATGTCATGGTTCAACATGTCAAACGCTTTACTATAATCTAGCAAAGTAAGAACTGTTGCACTGCCGTTATCCAATGCCCTCACTATAGTGTCCGTTATTTCCGCAAGCGATGTATTGCAACTATATCCCGCTCGGAAACCTGATTGATTTGGTGGTAGGAGGTCGTTTCGGTTTAAATAATTAGTCATTTGTTTTTCCAGAACTTTTTTCAAAATTTTCGAGAAAGTTGGCAACACAGAGATAGATCTTAAATTGGAGAAGTCAGTTGGATTATTAATTTTAGGTAAAGGAATAACTTTGCCTTGTTTCCATTTACTTGGAAAATATGAATTCTCAATACATGAATTGATGATATGCGTTAAGTAGGGCACTATAATAGGACAGCAGAGATCAACGAGGGTAATATTTAAGCCGTCATCACCTATTGCCCTGGACTTAACGCTTTTTATAATGTCCGAGATTGCGAGCTCTGTTACGGACATAAATTTAAAGTTGTTTTCATTTAATTTATTATTTTCATAAAAATCCATAATATTTAAGAAAGGGGAAGTCATATTTTGATTTGTGCCTGTGAAGTATTGATTTAGATCGTTTACATTTTTTAGAGAGTTTGGAATGTTAGCTGATTTTTGTTTGGTAATGTTTAACTTTTTTAATTCGGACCATTTTTCCCTTTGTGTACAAGTACGGAATTTTGTATTTAAGTATGCTTTTTTCTCACGTCGGATGCCAGCAGTAACCAAATTACGCAGTTGTTTGTAGTAGTCCCAATGGTTAGGATTTCGGCTCGATCTATATCTATTTAGAGCTTGGTTACGTAGTCTAATCATCAAGCGGATGTTATCCGTAATCCAAGGTACATATGGCTTCCTTTTAGCTTTTATAGTTTTGAGTGGTGTAATACGTATGTTGCGCCCCCTAGAATGTTGTTCTTGCTTGTCAAGGAGTGTTTTAAATTGTTGATTTTCCGATTGCAAATTTTTAATTAGGGTAGACTGATTTTTAATATTGTTTTGCATTTCTTCAATTACTTGCCCATAACGTTGATCAAATCTAGTCCAGATTGCATCCACCAGCTTCTTCTCAAGCTGTTCAGTAACCATGTTGCGCACCTCTTGATTGACGACCTTTTTGATCTCGTCAAGGTCAGTTCTAGTAAGAACCATTTTCGTAAAAATACTTTGAGATACTGGCTTTTGAAAGTTAAGAAAGGTGTCACAAAACACACACTTGGTTTACACACACTTCTCAATCAAATTAATTAAAAGTATTGCTCTTAATTCAAACAAAACTGCGATTTTCGTTAGAGCACAAACAGTACTGCCACTTACAGATGCGCCATTTTGAACTGAAATGTAAAATATGCTAAAAAATGAATGGGTTCCGGGTTCTAAATAAAGAGTTCTAGAGTTCTTTCTACTTTTTATTAATAGTTCTGGCTATACAAAGAAATTAAACATGTTTTTCAAATGGGGGGCCAACTCCACGCGCCCCCCCATTTATTTCGAAAAAAATGTTTAATTACAGTTCCAGGTAGACCTAAAGGAGTTCTACAATTCTTTACCATTTTAAAAGTCAGAACTCTTAAAAATGCCCAGGAATACGACTTTAGGTCTACCCGGAACTGTAGTTAAAATTTTGTTTGGAATTAAATGGGGGGCTGACTAAAATTGGTCCCCGGATGGCCCATAGACGAATTTCACCATTATAGTGGGAGTTCTGGGTTAGAACTCATGAGTTCCCGTTAATTCTGCAATAGTTCTACACGGCTACCTAAACAGAAATATTTTATTTCATTTAGAACTTAGTTTATTTCAAAGACATTAGAACTATTAGACCAAATTGTTTACATCTTGATGTGGCAAATCATCATTCCCTCTTTATTATTCATCTCTGTCGCTCAAAATTTGACCTTAGCCGGCTTTATCTGTCTGTTAGAAATATTAGGGAAAAACTGTTTTTAAAAGATTGAGTTAGTAATTGCAGTAACGCCCAGAACCTAACATACAAAAAAGTTAAGGTGTGCGTATCAAATTATGCATTCATGCTTGCAATGTTATGCGAATATTTTATCGAAAACTGTTAAAAACCTTAAAAGTATTGAAATTATTATTATATATATCAGGCACTACGGCAACATTGTACTACGATTTTACAACCGGAGAGATTCTTTGAATGACTGTAGCGATTGCGATGTTGCCAGTGAGTCACAGCAGCTAGCTTGTGTTTTTGTGCCTTTATTGCAGTTTATTTTTGATTTCCTTGTGTATTTGCCTAAACATTAGTGTAGAAATAAACAATCATGGTTCGTGCCTGTGTAGTGTGTAAAAAGTGGATCATTTTAATCCAAATTTATCATTTTATCGGTAAGTATGGTTAGGTTATTGTTTTATAGAAAGCATTGGTGTAGCGTATGGGTTTGTTTACTAATGATAGCACCATTGTTGTTAAAACTTTTATGCACAATGAAAAAGATTTGTTATACTTAGAAACAATTAAGAGTAGATATTGATAAATAACTCATGGTAGCTACTTAATAGTAAACGAGTAAAAAGATATCGACTAGTAAAATACTGTAAAATTGAAATCCTATTCCTAAATTTAATTAGGTACCTATTTATTGAGATTTTTAGGATGTCTAAGCAATGCTTTGATGATATATTGGTTAAATAAGATGATGCTGATCGAGTTGCTGATGAACCTTACAAAGATTATTTATAATTCTCCTAATATTCAAAGGTATGTAGGCCCTATGCAAACAAAAGTTGTTCAAAAAAATGTTAATCGTGAAGAAAAATGCTATTTGGGCTTTTTCTTTTATTTTTCTGTTGATTCTAGAAAAAAGTTCTATGTCCATCTCTTCGTTTTATTTTAGGCCTACAAATATTGTTCCGAATATAATGTCAGTTCCTGGTCCTTCTAGAATTGGGTAAGCATATTTTCTTTATAGGTAACTTTACATCTTTATCAATTTTAATTAACACACTTTTTATAAGTAGGATAATTTCAACCTATTGAAAATTATGCAGCTATAGAAAATGCTACATCTAGGAAAAGGTATATCAAATTAGTACTCATACAGGAGGGTGTTCATTTACAACACACTGTTAAAAAATTTTTTTGTTTTTGTTTCAGTACGTATAGTCATTCAGGTTAAGTGGGGTCATTAAGGGGCACATTTAAATTTTTTTTTTTTTATACAGCAGGTGTTCAATACTGAATATGATTTAAGATATTCAGTTTAGTTGCTTGAAGCACACAGGTCATTTAAATACACCATAAGAGTACCTAATATACAGGATATTTCATTTAGAAATTTGCAACTTTGGTGAACGTATAACTTTTTTTTGAGCCACCCAGTATATTCCAAAATAATTTTGAAATGTGCTCCCAATATAAACCTACATATTATGTACTAGAACAAAAATAATTTTAAATTTTTTTAACGTTGTCCGTACATGTTTCGTATGTGCGCCACCCGGTATAATATACATTTTTTTAATTGCATAAAGGAGTAAAGCTACTTAAAGTGTATTTTTTATATTTTTTAGAAAAGGGCATTATATTGGAGACATGGCCAGTAGCGATTTTTCCACCCCAGGGAAATGGAGGAAAAACGTTACAATTATAAAAAACACAATTAGGTACTGAACAGAGAAAACAAATTTATAATTTAAAAAAACAAGTCCGACACCTTAAAGATCAGGTAAGGACATTAACAGGACTATTAAAAGTGTTGAAGGATACATTTTCTATAACAGAAGCAGCACAATCATGTATTAGGGTATGTTTTATTTATGATGTATAATTAAGTAGTTATTTTTTTGGAATACATTATTCTGTTTGTGAAGCCATCTTCTTTTGTTGTTTTTAAACATTATTGCAAATAAAGATTATTATTAATATTATACATACACCTTAGTTTATCATTGTTTATCTAAGAATATCTTCTATCATAACTTCCAGCTTTTAACAGGAAGTATCAAAATATGACATCTGGTTAAACCCGAGGTTGATATTTGTTGACTTCAAGAACCGTAATTTTTCAATTAACAATATTTCAACAACCATTCAGTTTAGACATATATAGTACATACAATGGTGTTAAGTCGATGAGTACATATTACAAAGTTTAGGACAACCTGTATATTTAAGTATATGCTTGTTGAAGGCAGTTTTTGAAATAAGAAATGTTCGTATTCATTGTTTTTTTTTTGATATACAGGAGCTAAGATATTTCATGTCCAAATAGAATTGGGACACTCGTATAATGTCCTATAGATTTTAATAAGAATAAATGTAGTCTACCTCGTAATTACAATTTTTACAAAGGTTTTTATAATGTTTTCAATTCTAATAATGAAATAAAGTTTAGCAACTTTTTTGCAATAGTATCAGTGTTTTATTTTGCATTTACGTACCTACCCATATTTTGTGATAAATTTCCAACTGAAACTAATTCAAAATAGGAATTTTCCAAATAACCTCTTTCTTTCATACTGAGATTCAGAAATTTTGGAATCTTATAAGTATTAAAGGTAAATTTGTGATTCTAAAATTCAAGATTCGGAATCAATCCAATATGTCAAAAGGATTTCAGACAAAAAACAATTAAATCAAACAAGCAATGTGATTAATTTTTTTTTTATTGTAGTATATTTCTTGTAGCCCATTATTTCCATTCTTAGGAAAAAATTCTGATACAAAAAAATTTATTGTATTATTTTCATACATTGTTGTTAGGTTTTAACCTCTACACCACTGGCGATCAAAACCAAGGGACGGTTTACAATGTTGCCGATCGGGCCAAGGAGATCTGCCTTTCTCTCTCGCACTCGCCAATTATTTTAAAACAATAATAGTCGATACTTTTATGGGAATTATGAATGAATCGTTTCGTCTAATAGTTCTAATGTCTTTGGTTTATATATTTTAACAAAATAGAAAGTCGTATAACTAGGCATTTTTAAGAGTTCTGATTTTTAAAATGGCAAAGAAGCTACCTTATTAAGAGGCTTTTAACATGTATAGAGAGTGAATATACTTTTCAAGAAATCGAAAATAATATTACCATAACCAACGCCTTGATACGGGTTTCGGTGGCCTGGCACAATTTGTCCCCAGTGACAATAAAAAATGGTTTATGAAAGCCGGCTTCATATGTAATACAGATAATATTGACGACTTCGAAGAAGAAGATAATATTCCGCTCGCACAACTGTTTCCTAACATTAAGGACACATTTGTGAACTTGAAACAATTCGTCTCTATTGATAACGGTTTGCCAACAGAATGTTATGCAGAATTGACTATCATCGAGTGTATTGAAGAGATCCAAGAAACGGATGAAACTACTCCCAACTCTGAGATAGAGGAAGAGGAACCTGAACTTGCTCCAGTGTCGAAAATATCAAGGCTATCTGAAGCCTGCGCAAGTTTGAGAGACTTTTTTAATAATGTTAATAAGTCTACAAATATTTCTCAATTGCTATTAAAATGTGAATATGAATTTTATAAAAATGAAATAAAAAATATGAAGCAATCATTAGTTTTTGATTATTTAAAAAAATAAGAATTTTAAAGCAAACATACAGTACATTGTATAATACAGGGTGTTATGGAAATGACTTATTATATTTTAAGGGGCCACTCCTGAGGTGGTCTAGAGTTACACTTGATAGTTTTTTCTTCTAAAATCGGAAGTATTTTGAATTTTGTAAAATACCTTAAAACCGGACTATGTGCGCCTTCCATGATAGTTCAATGCCCCTGAACACATGTGTTTTTGACAAGACAAACTGCTGGAATGGTAATTGTTTAGTTTAGTGCAATTAATGTTGAATTTTGTGCTAAAATTTCGTATATAGACTAATTGAGGGTAGCTGATCACAATTTTCCTTTTGCGTTTTTACGGCAAATGCACTGGTTTTGAGAAAAAAAAATGTTAAAGTTTTTCACTTACAGGTTAGGGTATTCTTTTGTAAGGATGTCTTTAAGAAATAATAAATTTGTAACGATTAAAACAAATTTATTAATTAGGTAATTTAAGGAAAACATAAAGCGATAAAATTAAATCAAAGGTGTACCGATAACCGACCATATGAACTCTAAAGTTCTTAGTCAACTACTTTTCTTTTCAACTTGCTTTCTTCAGCACCTCGACCAAATCTAACAAAAACAAACCGTCAGCGTATTTTGTCTGGAGCCGATCCGAGGTTTGTTTATTTCGATATCTTTGGGTGTCGCGTTTCACTTTCCTTTCAATTTCCTAGATTTTATGGTTTTCACTTCAAAATATGTGATAAAACTTTCACCAAACTATCTGTTCATAAAATAAGAACAACATTTTAGCAAAAAAACAATGGAAAAGGCACAAATTTAATTAAATTCGTTGTTAATACGCCGACAAAGTAGAAGCGTCTCTTTTCAGATTCATTGCACTCACGTTGCCAGATTGTTCTTCTTTTTCTTGTAATTATTAATGGCTTCCATCCAGGAGAATGATATGCTAGCTCGAGCCAATAGGATTCATTCAATTAATAAAAATGAATTGAAAAGTATAGGCAATTTATAATACACTAACAATCTGACAACATGGGTGCAGTGAACCTGCAAACAGGCTCCTTGTACCGTGCAGTTTGCTTCTGCTTTTTTGGCTAGCTGTCAGTGAGCTGTCTCCCGTCTTTTTCCAGATAACGTAGAGTTTTCTGTTAACTTACAAGTTATCCCGTTTTTCAGAGTTTCCTTGTGGCATATTTCGTTTATTTCAACTCAGAAGTGTATACTATGACTCCGACAAGTAATATTTTATTGGAAATAGCAACATTTTAGGATTACATGCAAAATAACATACCGGTGAGTTAGAAAAACTTTAACATTTTTTTTCTCAAAACCAGTGCATTTGCCGCCTAAACGCAAAAGGAAAATTGTAATCAGCTACCCTTAATTAGCCTATATACGAAATTTTAGCGAAAAATTCAACATTTGCACTAAACTAAACAATTACCCAAATCAGCTGTTTGGGTCATTGGCGCGTAGGTGTTTTGGACCTAAATTTTTGAAGGCATTTTTCTCGAATTTCTAGCTTCGAGCGCCATTTATAGCAATTTTTCCCCAATTCGTCTCGACCTATATATTTACGGGTTAAAAAATAATAAGTCATTTCCATAACACCCACAGCGTGTAACAGAAGTATGGAACGCTTTAAATATCTTTAATACCGTTTGTTCGATTTAGCTAAAATTCGGTATCCGTATATAAGAGGTTATCGCGGAGCTGCTAGTGACATTTGCAATGTTGCCAAATTTACAGTTTTTTAGCAATTTAAAATAATATTTTTTTTTAATGGAACATTCTATATATTATTTAAAAAAAATGATTCCGCAACAAATTCTAAATAACTTTTATATAAGTTACTTAATGTCTAAATCTAGCCATTTTTTTGATATTGGGGTTTAAATATCATAAGAACTTCTTATCCAAGACAGCTAATAGAGATATAAGTAGGTCTTGGAAATTTGTGACACAATTAAATTCTGACAGCGACATTGACAAACTTTTCAGAAGGTATTTGTGCTTCATAATTTATCAGTTTTAATAATTCTTAAAATGGATTTACTAACGGAAACACTGCGAATAGAAATATTAATGATATTGGGTTACGGGGATCGAAGGCGAACACAGCAGGAGGTTGCTGAGATTTTTAATAATAAGTATCCCAACCGAAATCCAATATCACGGTCCACAGTAAGCAAAATTTTAAAGAAATATAACGAAACTGGCCATGTAAAAGACATTTCAAAATCTGGGCGTCCAAAAACTGCGACAAGCGGCGATAAAGCTTTAGATATTTTGCTTTGCATAGAGGAAAATCCACACCTCTTTACTAGAATTATTGGCCTCGATTACAACACATCGCACATGTCGGTAGATCGCGTATTAAAGTGTGAGAAGTTCCACCCATACAAAATTCACCTGTTTCAAGTAGGTACTCTCTGAGGATGACTTTGACAGGCGTTTAGAATTCAGTGAGCAAATGATGGATTTGTGTAATGCTAATCCAAATTTTATTAATAAAATAATGTTTTCCGATGAGTCGACGTTCTGTCTTAATGGAAATGTTAACCGCCATAATATTCGTTATTGGTCCAAAGAAAATCCTCATTGGATTCGAGAACAGCACACCCAATTTCCGCAAAAAAATAATGTTTGGGCAGGCATTATAGGACAGAGGATAATTGGTCCATTGTTTATGGATTATAATTTAAATGGCGATAGATATTTGCAGCTCTTAAGAAATGAAATTGTTCCTGCTCTTGCGATCCTATTTCCAAATCCTCGTAAGTTAGTTTCATTAAAGTAAATTAAAACTGATTATCAATAAACAAAATTTTAGACAACGTTGCGGGATTAAATAACGAAGTATGGCTGCAACAAGACGGTGCACCACCACATTACGCCAGACAAGTACGGGAGTATCTAAATGGAGTATTTTTTGAAAGATGGATAGGGAGACGGGGTACAATTGAGTGGCCAGCTCGGTCACCAGATTTGACTCCACTCGATTATTTCTTGTGGGGACATTTAAAAAATGTGGTCTACAAGACAAAGCCACATGATATAGAAGACCTAAAACAAAGAATTGAAGTTGAGTGCCGACGAATCGAAGAAACAGATATTCTTTCTAATGTTTTAAATACTTTTCCGCAATATTTAGCATATTGTCAAGAAGTAAATGGAAGGCACTTTAAACATCTAATTTAATTTCTTTATTCTGTAATAAGTAAGTTTAAACAATAATTACCTTACAATAATGTTTCAATAAATTCTCAATTTTCGAGCTCGAATATTAAAAAAATGGCTAGATTTAGACATTAAGTAACTTAAATAAAAGAAAAGAAAACAAGGTCTGTCTATACCATATAAATATATTTGTCCTTCTAGGGTGAAATAAGGGTTAAAGAGTATACATAATTTAAATTTGACATTAGGTTGTACTAGTTTCGACTTTAGAAAAAGTCATCTTCAGCAACCCAGTGATTAAGAAGTATGTTTTTTATGATGTACCTAAATAAACTAAAACAGATTGGAAGAGGGGAAGAGTGGTTGTTTTCTTTCAGACATTTCAGTAACTTATATAAAAGTTATTTAGAATTTGTTGCGGAATCATTTTTTTGAATAATATATAGGATGTTCCATTTAAAAAAAAATATTTTAAATTGTTAAAAAACTGTAATTTTGGCAACATTGCAAATGTCACTAGCAGCTCCGCGATAACCTCTTATATACGGATACAGAATTTTAGCTAAATCGGACAAACGGTATTAAAGATATTTAAAGCGTTCCATACTTCTGTTACACGCTGTATATGTTAGTATGTGCATGCAGTATATTATAGCTATTGGTAAATTGGCTTCATCTCATTTAATTTTAGTTCTGATAAATTTAAACATAAATATTTAAAATTATTTACATATATGTAGATACTAACCTAAACAAACACTGTAAAATGCAGACCAGTTGTTTTAATTTTTCTCCATTAACCAACCAGTCCAACCACCCCTGTTAACCGACCAACATTTGATTCCCCGAGGGTGGTCGCTATTGAGAGATTTTACTGTATTATTATAGCAATGGGCCCAATCTCTGTACTTCTAAGGCATCAGCCGCCACTGCTCAAATACATCAGCGATGACAAATACACCTTCATATTTATAATAGACATTTTTTCAGCTATTGTATATTTTTTCAAGTGGTGTGTACATTGGTAGCTATCAGTTTATGGCATATATGTCTAAAGCAAAATATACAGAAACTGGTCAACTTTTAGACAGTGGGGTAGATCTTAATATGGAAGGAGGAGTAGCGGAGTGAGTACTCTTCCACTTTATTTATTTCCAAACCAAAATCAGCTTAATTAAACTAGGTGTTCCAAAACTACATGTAGATATTTTGAGAGGTGGTTACTAACGCGATTTGATGAAGAAAATAAGCATGTGGGCTAAAATGTATATTTTCTAAATTACAGGATTTTTTTTTCTATATTTTTTTTGTTTAATAATAATAATGTATCTTAAAAACAGAATGATTTGTTTTGATGATAATTTTAACAATAATACTCTGCTTATTAGAGGGAATGTATTAATGTAAACTGATATTGAATCGTTTCATCAAGCAAGGGCGTGCAATGGTATTTTTAATTTTGTCAGTATTTTTTGTAATCCTCAAGTATCGAATGTCATCCTTACTGGCATGAAAGCCTTAATTAACAAAAACTGCGAGCAAGTTCTTAGATAAAAAAATTCCTCCTACCGATGATGGTGTACCTATGAAAATCGTACCATCTTTGTTAGTGCGCCAAACCAAAAGCAACGAAGCACACAACCAGAAAATCAAAGACAAACTTCTTGAATGTCCTAACGGATCAAGATCATTTTCCTAGTATCGAGTCAACAATTCCACCTCTAAGACGTCCTGATGGTACTATTCTACCAAAACCCAAACAATGAGAAACGCACTGGCGGAAGTATTCCCTTCACACTCAACGGTTAATTTTCAGGGAAAAATTCCACCGAATATTTCTTCTTCTGTTCCTCACGAAATCCCAATCATCGTGATTAAGACATGCGCCAATAACTAGTTTTGAATAATTTCCTCATAAAGGTTTCATTTCTTTTCTGGAGGACAGATTATTCGCTGTGTCGACGGAAAATGCAACTTTAACGGTGAGACATGTCAGAGTCTCTGAAGGATCCCCTCTTGCGCCGATCTTGTATATTATGTTTAATCTACAGACATACCTCGACACGAGCAAACACAGCTGTATCTATTTGCCCATGACACGGAGAAAACTGCCACCTCCAGATCACCAAGGCTGGTAGCCTCAAAACTGCAAGACATATACATATTCTGCTAAAAAATACAAGAGATTTCCAGAATGTTAGTAGTTTGAATCATGTTTATAAAACTCTTGTTAGGTCATGTTTAGAATAGATGGGGCAAATCCGAGACCAGCACATGTGACTGCGGCGAAGAAAGACAAACAGTGCATCATCTTGCCCTTGACTGCATCAACAGGCCTAGTCACTGTACAATCGAGGACTTCCTGAGAGCCACCCCAACTGCTGTTATTTGGATAGAAAATCTAAATGTAAATATATGAAAATTAAAATTAAAATAAACATAATAATATTCATGTGTTGTAGCCATACGATAAATAATAAATAGAATACCTTTCCTGTGTGTGGGCACCATCCTACTCGATGCATAATTAAAACATCGAGAAAGTACAGAGAAGGTATGCCAGGTATGTCTCGTTTAGATTCAGACTCTACAAACTTATCATGATTTACAGCGGAGACTGAGTCTGGATTCACTGTCGGGACGTAGAATTAAAACAGACATTTACTTTTTGTTTAAATTGGTAAACGGAATTATCGATTGTCCTGATCTGTTGCACAGGATCAATTTTCGTGTTCCGTCAAGGAACACCAGACAGCAGTCTCTCTTCGCTGTCGATTTTCATAGGTATAACTATGGAAAATCATCTCCAATTCCTAGAATTCTTAAAAACGGCAATAAGATTGAGTGTGACTTTTTTAACTGTTCTTTTGCTTCTTTTAAGCGAAGGGTATCCCAGCTTTCGCTATAATTGTTAATGTTTTCAATAATTGTCCAACTTTGTAACTACTGTTTGATTATTACTAGATTATTGTTAAGGCTGTCTTGTAAAACTATATGGGGTTTTGCCCGTTAATAAATAAATAAATAAATAAATAAACTTGGCTTGATAAATGGAAAATTCGTTTAAACAACGCCAAAACTTTAGCTATGTTTCTTCTCGAAGCCCGTCTGGTGCACAATTAATAAGGCTCGCTACAAAAAATTACAAATACTCCAAAACAGAGCTCTTAGAGTTATCGTGAACGCACCAAGATACACAACAATAATAATAATAATAATAAATGTCTTTTTATTTCCATTACAAATAAAATCATTTACAGATTTACATCAAAGTAGGCGGCGAGGTCTAGCCAGGCTACTTTATCTAACCGCCTTAGATATCATACATTATTGTTAGTTATTTCTAGAGGTGAACAAAAATCAGTAATGCAATATTAATATTGAAATATAACAAAAAAAAAAAAAAAAAAAAATGCAAACTTAAACCTACATTCGCCTTAACTAACGCCTTAATGAACGCAAACACAAGAATAGGTTTTGAAACATACTAGAAAACATTACATCAGTAATCAATATTACCTAAATTAACAAGTCAAAAACAATATATTACTCCAAATTTAAAAAAAAATATATATATACTAATTTTAACAGCAAAGCACATAACAATATCAATATACGCTCCTCACGCTCCTCTAATAACCCCGCAAAATCCAGCATTTTACTGCTCTTTTGAAAGCTGGTATCGATATTAATGATTTAATGTTTTCGGGTATTTTATTATAAATTATTGATGCGTTATAAGAAAACGACCTCTGAAACATGGCGGACGCATGCCTCGGCACCGCCAACCGATAGCTATGCCTAGTATTTCTCCTATGTATATTGAATCCATGTATAAGTTTTTCTCTAAGATAAAGGGGATTACCAGAGAGTATTACTTTGTGAACCAAGGTTGCAAAATGAAGGGAGAATCTGCCACTGAGCCGAAGCCACCCAGAGGAAACATACAGTGGAGTAACGTGATCATATTTTCGTGCACCATATGAGAATCTCAAGCAATTGTTTTGCAATTTTTGCAAGCTATCCCTATCCCTTTCCAACAAGGCCGGCCAATAAACAACGTCGGCGTAAGACAAGGCTGACAAAATCAATGTGTCGCATAATCTGATTTTAACATCAGGGGGTAAATAGTCTTTATGCAAGTAAAGTATTTTAAGCTTACCATATCCTTTCTGAAGTAGATTAGAAATATGTTTATCAAAACGCAATTGACCATCCATAATCACCCCTAAGTTTCTCGCACTCTCGGAGGAATCCAGAATTTGTCCATCGATTTTTATTTGAAAATTTAAATTATCCTTTAATAAATCTTTTTGCTTCCCGAAAATTAGCATTTGCGTCTTACTTGTGTTTAAGACCAATGCATGAGCCTTGGAGTAATCGGATATAGCTTTAAGATCCTCATTAATAGCTAACGATGCGTAATTAATATCTTTAGGAGAAAACGAGTAATATATCTGTGAATCATCTGCATATTGGTGGGAACTGCACTTTTTTAAAAATTTAGCAAAATCGGCGGTATAAATGGAAAATAATAAGGGAGATAGGATACTGCCCTGCGGGACACCCTTATTAAGTGCAAGGTATTCCGATGCCGAATTGCCCGCCATAACCCGTTGTGACCGGCCCTGAAGAAAACTTTTCAAAAAGTTAAGTGAGGTGGTTCCTAGCCCAAAAAAATTTAATTTAGTAAGTAGAACATTGTGATCGAGAGTGTCAAAGGCTTTACTGTAGTCTAAAAGGATGAGGCAGCTATTTAGACCGCGATCACATGCCCTGTAAATATCGTCGGTGACTTTAATTAAGGCAGTCGAGGTGCTATGCGATGGTCGAAATCCCGATTGTGTTAACGAAAGGACCTGATTAAATCTAAAGAATTCAGTTAGTTGTTCACACACTATTTTTTCTAAAATTTTTGAGAAGGTTGGTAGGATGCTTATGGGACGAAAACTGTTGATTTCCCGGGGCGTATCTACTTTTGGGATTGGAATTACATTCGCTTTTTTCCATATTGACGGAAAGGTAGCCGAAGAGAGACAATTGTTTATAATAAAAGTTACATAACTGACAAGATATGGGGTACATAACGATAGCATCTTTAGGTCAATTTGATCGGAACCCTTAGCATTTGATTTTAGAATGTTTATAATTTTTTGAACTTGTTCTTCAGTAACTAATAAAAATTTGAATTTTTCCCCAATATTTTGGTATTGTTTGCCCACGTAATTATCTGCAACCAGGGTGTTGTTCGTGATAATTGAACAAGGTACACTCTCAACAAAAAATCGATTAAAAATATCTGAGGTGGCAAAATCAGCCGGATTCGGTCTCGATTGCGAATTTATATTAAGAGTTTTTAATGTCTTCCAGAACCCACTAGGGTCCACCCTAAATCTGTGTTGTAAATAAGCTCTTTTTTCGTTTCTGATGGCTATCGTAACGAAATTTCTCAATTCAACGTACTTCACAAATACCGACAATAACGGAACGCATAAACAAACTTATAGTGGGCTATTACATAAGAGCAAGCGCATTCCACAAACATACATACAAACACCAATTCCCACGAGATTGGCAACCACCATAAACGACGAACCGAAGTACACAGCTAAATAATGAGCATCCAAATCATGGAAACAAGTGGAAAGAAACAAGAAACATAGAAAGATAGGAAGTAAAGAATTAAGACCAGGCAAGAAGAAGTCTCAATCAAACCAACCATAGAATGTACACAAGCGACACCAAGAACAAAAGATATACAGGGTATTGGGAAAATGTGTTTGGATGTATTTTAGAACATAGATATTTTTGGACCTTGGTTAATATTAATTTTTTTTTCATAAAATTGGGTCGGTAGCCTCCTCTTAAAATATCTGCATGTTGTTTTGGAACACTCTGTTTATCCTAGGAACTTTAGAATTTTGCGAGACATTACATTTGAGGCGCATCCTTTTTTGGGAATTTTTATTATTTAAAGCTCGCAATTCTGCTAAAATATTCCTGGAGTATATCACAAAAGTCACTTTTACTGTCTCTTCTTCCTTTTAGACATGTAAAGGATGTTGTAATCCTAACCGCTGGCGTTCAGCTACTATCTGCTTTCATTTCCAATTACTTCTGGTTCCTATGGCTCTTGGCACCGGCCAGATTGTGCTGGATTCTCTGGAAAAACATTCTAGCACCGTATTTCTTCCAGTCAGCCCCCGAGAATCCTCAAATGGATGAGAAGAAACAGAAAAAACTAGAAAGGAAACAGAAACGAATGGCTAACATAAGATGATAAGGATGGTTTTTAAAACAGTGCGATGTGATGTGAATATTTTGTACATTTTTTCTTTAATTATTTATATGTTTTATTAAGGTGAGGTTTTAATTTGCCAATAATTTAATCTTAGGTTGAAAGTTGTACGAATATGCAGGTTAGTTCAGGTTTGTTATTGGGTTTTTATACAATTGTTTTGAAACCATTGAAAATTATACGTTGTACAAATGTTGTTGTGGCTTTTGTATTAGTGATATATACAGGGCGGACTATATGCACTTGCGCATATACAGGGTGTTATGGAAATGACTTATTATATTTTAAGGGGCCACTCCTGAGGTGGTCTAGAGTTACACTTGATAGTTTTTTTTCTAAAATCGGAAGTATTTTGAATTTTGTAAAATACCTTAAAACCGGACTATGTGCGCCTTCCATGATAGTTCAATGCCCCTGAACACATGTGTTTTTGACAAGACAAACTGCTGGAATGGTAATTGTTTAGTTTAGTGCAATTAATGTTGAATTTTGTGCTAAAATTTCGTATATAGACTAATTGAGGGTAGCTGATCACAATGTTCCTTTTGCGTTTTTACGGCAAATGCACTGGTTTTGAGAAAAAAAAATGTTAAAGTTTTTCACTTACAGGTTAGGGTATTCTTTTGTAAGGATGTCTTTCAATTTCCTAGATTTTATGGTTTTCCCTTCAAAATATGTGATAAAACTTTCACCAAACTATCTATTCATAAAATAAGAACAACATTTTAGCAAAAAAACAATGGAAAAGGCACAAATTTAATTAAATTCGTTGTTAATACGCCGACAAAGTAGAAGCGTCTCTTTTCAGATATATTGCACTCACGTTGCCAGATTGTTCTTCTTTTTCTTGTAATTATTAATGGCTTCCATCCAGGAGAATGATATGCTAGCTCGAGCCAATAGGATTCATTCAATTAATAAAAATGAATTGAAAAGTATAGGCAATTTATAATACACTAACAGTTGTGCTCCTTGTACCGTGCAGTTTGCTTCTGCTTTTTTGGCCAGCTGTCAGTGAGCTGTCTCCCGTCTTTTTCCAGAAACCGTAGAGTTTTCTGTTCGCTTACAAGTTATCCCGTTTTTCAGAGTTTCCTTGTGGCATATTTCGTTTATTTCAACTCAGAAGTGTATACTATGACTCCGACAAGTAATATTTTATTGGAAATAGCAACATTTTAGGATTACATGCAAAATAACATACCGGTGAGTTAGAAAAACTTTAACATTTTTTTTCTCAAAACCAGTGCATTTGCCGCCTAAACGCAAATGGAAAATTGTGATCAGCTACCCTTAATTAGCCTATCTACGAAATTTTAGCGAAAAATTCAACATTTGCACTAAAGTAAAAAATTACCCAAATCAGCTGTTTGGGTCATTGGCGCGTAGGTGTTTTGGACCTAAATTTTTGAAGGCATTTTTCTCGAATTTCTAGCTTCGAGCGCCATTTATAGCAATTTTTCCCCAATTCGTCTCGACCTATATATTTACGGGTTAAAAAATAATAAGTCATTTCCATAACACCCTGTATATGCCTTGTTTTCCTTTAAAATATGCAGTTATATGCATTTTTTTGACCAAATATGCATACTGGTATGCAATATTTCTTAATTTATTATAGTAAAATAGAGTAAAGAAACACACTGGGTTCTAAAAAAGGTGTTTATTTAAAAAAAAAATACAAAGAAAAATAAAAGTAAACAATTTTTTAACCTGAAATTGTATTGACATTTATTACTAAATCTTTTTCAAAATTTTCAACTAAAATGATTGCCTTCTATCAGTAAATATATGTTTATACAAAGAGAAGTTTCTTTCAACATCTAGTTATGTAATCCGACAATACTGCAACTTAGGTAGTAAAGTATAACGCCAAGATACAAATGGTTTACCTTCATAAATGCTTTTTACTGCAGTTAAGTAGTTAAATCCTTCATTCTTTTTTACAGTTACATCCAATTTGTTCCTTACTTGACCTCCTACTTTACCGGGAATGTTGTTACATTTAGCGGAAAAAGTTTGAACAATACTAATTGAGTCTCTTAAAACTTAAATTTCTACTCTCTAACGAGGATATTATGTCCGGTATAAAACTGAAATTAACCTTAATAAAAACAAGATCTTTAACGACACTTGCACTTTTTAACAATTCTTTACTTTGCACAACACACTGCGAATCGTCATCTAAATCCAAAATTAGTTCTTTAATGGCTTCGAAATGTTCTGCGTAGAATATTGCGGCCTTAATCCATGTTCCTCACCGGGTAATTACAGGTTCTGGAGGTAAACTAACTTCCGGTAATCTCTCCTTATACATCTGAACTCTTAGAGGTGTTTCTAGAAACACTTTTTTTACATTTGAAATTAATTTATTTACTATAGGATATTCAGTTCTGACGGTTTCTGCGACTCGGTTTATTCCATATAAAACACAAGTCACATGTACATGGGGTAAAGAATTCTTAAGTTTTGGCCTACTTTTACCATATACGGTGCTGTATCAGACAAAAGCACTAAAAACTTTTCATCTGGGACTGGATTTGATAAGAAAAAGCTTGATAGGGACGCCTAAATAAATCGGGTTACGGTCACATGATTAAATATGGGTTTGTTGCTTTATCTTCTTGAAGTGCTCCAATCATAAGAAGATGTGTGATATATCTGCCACAAGTATCTGTGCTTTCATCAACAATAATGTAAATATTTTTTATCACCCAGTGAAGCTCTAATTTCTTCTAAAACGGTTTCGTATACTGAATGGGCACTCTTCTTTCTAAGCGTGGATTCGCCAGGAATGGTTTGTTGACAATATTTTTGCAAAACTCCTCTAAATTTCGGATTTTGTAATTGTTTTAAGGGTATGTTTGCAGCGACCAAAGCCTTGCAAAAGTCTTCTTGAAAATTTCCTTTTCAGATTTCGATTTTTCTCCAACATTTTGAAACTTTGATTTATGCAGCGGTATTTTTAGATGTTGATCGATTTGGAACTTCTTTTCACAAACCATAA
Organism: Polydrusus tereticollis; assembly: GCA_963920685.1. Lineage (NCBI taxonomy): Eukaryota > Metazoa > Arthropoda > Insecta > Coleoptera > Curculionidae > Polydrusus > Polydrusus tereticollis. Next base: position 30,585,336 of record OY987336.1, read on the forward strand.
TTTTTGCACAAGCTTTACAGAAGACTTTTCCTCCACTAATCTCTAACTCTGAAAACTTTTTAGTCCACGAAGACGTTTTCGCCACTTTAGCCATTTTGAACATAAATTTGAAATCACTAGTTTCACACTGAAAATACTGAAATCTTTCGACAAACTAAAACAGAAGTACGTATTACAACCCGATATAAATACAATTTGTTAAGCAGGTAATTAGTGGCGGCTGGTGCATAGGCGCTGCAGTGCTGCAGAGCTCCCAAAAAAATGAAGAAAAATAATAATTACATAATCTATCTATAAAAAATATTTCATTTCAATCGTACCTATTAATTCTTGCTCGGATTGTTTTGCCAGCCAATATATTCGATTCCTTCATGGTGGTAACAAGATGGTGCACCACCTCATAATGGGAGACTCGTTACAAATTTATTAAATGCACTGTTCCCCAATAAATGAATTGGAAACCAAGGACCCGTACGTTGGCCAGCTTGGAGCCCAGACCTAAGCCCTCTAGATTATTTTCTTTGGGGATTTCTCCAAAACCGTCTTTATCGAAAGACATCACAAATCCTTGAAATTTTACGTCAAGACCTAATAAGGGAGATCAGGGCTATACCCGCAAGGACTATTCAGCGTGCCATCCATAAAATTCACAGACTGACACAAAAATGCATTAACTTTCATTATTCAGTTTTATTAAGTTTTCGTTTCCGTACCTTTCTTAACAAATGAGTTCTTATGGAAAATGCCATTAATATAAATTTTTCGAATAAGTGCGATACATCATTGGTTTTGAGACCTGAGAAGCTCTTAAAATCCGTAATAAAAAATCCAGGGCCGTATTTAAAAAAGCAAAGTTGATGATGGCAGCTCAAAGACGAAACGTCGGTTTGAAAATCTTATAACACCATCTTGTAGAACAGAAAAAGTAGCAATAAGAATGTGAAATTTATTTTGTTATATCTATTCAAATAGAGCCATAAACAAATAAAAATGAAATAGCAAACTTTCGGTTTTTTCCAAAAATCTTCGGAAGCACTCGGAATTTTTAAACTTTTAAGGCGGCATTTTGATCAGAATCAAATCGCGCAACTTTGCCTCCATTTAACCGACCTCGTATCTCTTCTAGTTTTCGAGATCCCAATGATAAGGCTCGAATTTGGGACACCCTGTACATACCGTGGCGGTCGCCATAGTAAAGTCGACCAATGGAATATCGTACCGAGACTACCCTGTCCCTGAATTACTTTTGATCTGGGCAACACGATTGGGCTCGGTGAGCTCCTTCGAACACCCGCGCACACCTCGCTTCCCCCGTAACGGTCTAAAATAAAGCCGTGATTTAACTGGAGAGTTCGCTGCATTTAGTCCAGCGCAGTGCGGTTCGCGGGATATGGTATTGAATATAGTATCGAACGAATTTTTATACGGCGAGTAGAAATTTAAAACAATAATTATTGAGTGCGGGGGTGGTTTTTGTGTATTGCTGTGACAATTATTAACTGTGTAGTATACTATGGAAGTGGAAAGACATTTATTTAAAAAATGAATGGATTTCTGCAGGATGTAACAACAAAAATGCTTTATACTGTTTTCCATGCTTACTTTTTGGTTCAATTCAATGACCGAAGATCGTTTAACCGCTCTTACCATGCTATCTATTGAAAAAAAGTTTATCTCCGAAATAGACAATTTTAATGAAGTGATTACAAGATTTGCGAACCGAAATAAAGAACGTAGGATAGACTTAATTTATAAAAAATAGGTAAGGTTGTGGCATAAAAGCGTGACAGATCAAAGTTATACTTTTTTAAATGGATTACCCTGTATATTATATTATTTTTAAATTCTACGATACATTCCACTTTTTGTATAACATACCATATCTCCAAAATCAACGGTTTTCGATATACATATTGACATTTTAATATTTTTCTAAATAAATGCTGAGATCCGTGGATGTTTAGTTTTAATTGCGCATTTCTTTATTATTATTGTAACCTGTTACCTGAATTAATTTATTTTGACACAGACATTTACTTCTTGTCAAAAATTCTTCAAATTGTGTAGATCTATCTAACTTCAAGTAATTCTGTAAAAATGGCGCGGTTAAGTGAAAAAGATAGGATAGAGGTAATAATGATGCTTCGCTATGGGGATAGGATGCGAACCCAAATAAAAGTGTGTGAGTTATTTAACAATAAGTACCCAAACCGAGCACCAATATCTCAATCTGTTGTTAGTAAAATTGTAAAAAAATATAGGGATTTGGGGCATGTTAGAGACAATTATATTCAAGGTCGACCTAGGATTTCAGAAGATGTGCAGTTAAATGTCCTCTTAGTTGTCCAAGAAAACCACCATAGTGTTACTCGCGGTATTGCCACGAAAATAATATTTGTCAAGCAGCCGTATTGAATTATTTACACAAAAATAAATGGCATCCATATAGGGTACAGTTGGTTCATGAATTTAATAAAGATGACCTGGATAGAAGAACAGAATTTTGCGAAATAATGATGAACAGATACATTGAAGATCCTCAAATTTTAAAAAGAATTGTGTTCTCTGATGAAGCAACGTTTACTCTAAATGGGCATGTGAATCGCCAAAACTGTCGATATTGGGCTAAGGAAAATCCGCACTGGATCATGGAGTCCAAATCCAGATGAGCCAGACATTCCCAACAATAACTTATGGTACCAGCAAGACGGAGCACCAGCCCATTACACACGCCCGGTGCGTGAGTACTTGGATACAGTCTTTCCTGGCAAGTGGATTGGCCGACGGGGTCCAATAGAATGGCCGGCAAGGTCACCAGATTTGACCCCGCTAGATTTTTTTCTGTGGGGCTATTTAAAATCTAAAGTATACTTTAACAGACCTAACAATATTGATGAACTTAAAGCTCGAATAAGGCATGAGGCTAGATTAATAGAGCCCCAGGTAATCCATAACGTTTTGGAAGAATACAAAGATCGACTTGCATATTGCCAGGAAGTTGGTGGCGGTCAATTTCAACATTTATTAAAATAAAATTTAATATAGTCTATGTAAATATTATAGACTAAATAGATGTAAAGAGTTCATTTTTAATTGTAGTTTTCGTACCAGAAAAAATGTCAATATATCGAAAACCGTTGATTTTGGAGATATGGTATGTTATACAAAAAGTGTTTAGAATGTATCGTAGAATTTAGAAATAATATAATATACAGGGTGTTCTATTTAAAAAAATTAATGTTAACGGTATAGGTATGTTCTTCTTGAGACAACCTGTATACACATTTCTTATGTCAAAAAATTCGCAATTAAAAATAATAATCGACATGTCCAGGCGTTTTTCCAGAAAATAATCACCTGAATTTTAAACGAATTTATTCCAACCTTTTTGAGCTCACTGTAAATAGTATTTTTCAAACATCAATAAGTCGAAAACGGATCAATTTAGATATATAGTGTTATATATAAATTATGTTTAGAATTGTCCGTAGAATCCAATAATGCAACAATATACAGGGTATTCCATTTAAAAAAATATAACTTTGATCTGTCACGCTTTTACGCAACTACATACACTACGAAAATGTATTTTGCAAAAAGTTTACATTACATCCTACGACTTTTGTATTTAACAGTTTTTTCTTAATAGCGAAACAAAGAAGTTAAAGGTGGGTAACATTATACGCGATCACCCTGTACAGGGTGGCCAACTAAGCGAGGTAAGCGGCTGTATCTCAGGAACCGTTAATCGTACAGCTTTCGGAAAAAAATATTGTTAGTAAATACGGCCAAGAGAAATTGCTGGAAATAATTATCGAGTTTGCTAAATGGCCGCTAGGGGGCGTAACACTAAAGGCAAATTGAAAAAAGGGGGGTTCTTTATAATTTGCCTAGATAAAGTATACTAAAAATATTTGCAAATAAAGTTCTTATCTTTTATCTACAATTTTTTTTTTCGCACTTTTTTCTCTAACTCTTCAGAAAAAGTGGTGGGGGTAAGGCAAACATTTATTTGAAAAATATTCAATATCTTGGGAATGCCTTATCGGAAAATACTATGCTTAGCGGCATTTGAAAGAGTTTTTTTATGCCCTATCAGCTACATTACAAGACATGTTTTCATTTCGTTCACTATAGTCGCCAGATGGCGCTTTCTAAATTTTTTTTAATTTTATGATTTTTTTCAACAAACTCAAATGCAATTATAGATATATTATCCACGCCGATTTGAAGATGACTAAAGTCCAAAGCAAACGGTAAAGACCGGAAGTTTCTATCTTTTTTCTAACCGTAGATATCAATGAAAAAGTGATGATATAATCTGAAACAACAAATGTATATAAAAGAAAATAAAACAAGTAAGTGGGCATTTAAATAACGGCTGCATTTAGTGCTTCCTCAAATGCTCAAAGTGCCTGCCATCATGTTCTACACATTCCTCCACCTTTCGTCGGGTAGAGAAAGCAGCAGTTTCCACTTCCGCTGTTAGCATGTGATGAACTGCATTTTGGATTCTATTCCTCATATCTTCCCGAGTAATAGGCCTAGTTTGAAAAACAAGATCTTTTAAGCGGCCTGAATATTTGTATAAACCTATATTTTGGCATTCTAAATGTTGGCTCAAAAGTCTCATAAGGGCACGTGCGAGCGTCCTTAGATATTTAAGGTCATAGGTCGCGAAAATTAGTTTTTTGGAAATATCTCGCTTCCTTCGCCTCAAATCGTATTTGCATTTATTATAAAAGTTGTAGAGTATAAGATGCTCTACAAATTTCGTCTTAAACAATTTTTTATACGTTTAACCGTTTTTGAGATAGAGCGCGAAAAGTGCGGAGCGCTCAGCCATACATGTCATAGCGTAAGGTCAATCTCGAGTCCCAGTCCATAGTATAGGGTGTCCAGTTTTCGATGGTTTTACGGGGTATCTCCATTACTATTACTAGTAAAGATAGAAGGATACGATTTTCGCAGCATAGTGTTACTTTTTTGTGAAACAAAAGATGCCGCAATCAGAATTTTTCTAGTCGTCCTTGTTTTTGATATACGGGATGTTTTTGAAAATTTCACATTTTGGGACACCCTCCATATAAAGGCTACCCTGTAGCTTATCAAAGAGAAAGTAAATGTTATTTTTGTAATTTTTTACGTAGAATCCAGTAACGTACTCAGATTTTTTTCTACGTTCGATAGTTTCCTAGAAAAAGAACAAATTTGCTTTTTTTTAAATGGGTCACCCTATATATTTTTTAATAATATAGTTTAGTTTATAACAAGCTTCTCAGAAACATATAATACCTTATTTTTATTTTTAATATTAAGCACGAGATTTACGTTATATTGAAAAATATACATTTTTTGTTAGTAGGCCATGACGGGTATTTAAAAAAAGAAAAGAACACAGTCATTTATGTCGTATTAACAACTTCTTTAGTTTCTGTCAGAGTATTCAAGTTCTCTAAGTTGTTTTAAAATATCTAATTAATAGTAAAAAATCGGTTTGTCCTAATTATGACAGAAAATGTAAGCTTTGAAGTGTATTTCAATACGTAAATATATGCCTTTTTGTAGTATGTCTATGAAGATTTATTAAATTTCTTAAATTATTTGTAGATATTCTGAAAGACGACAGCCGGATAAAAGAATTTTTCTACGGATGAAATCAAATTTAATTGAACACGGTTCATTTTCTAAACCTAGGTCTAAAATCTACAACAAGGAAAATCGCGAGACTGATGAAATAAATGTTTTAGCTTCAATTGAAACAAATCCCACTAGTTCTTACAGAACGGTTGAAGGGTCGGTGTCGGAGTAGTTAAATTAAGAGTTCAAACAATCCTAAAAAACACAATTTACAGCCATATAAATTTCACCTAGTACAAAACTTACATCCTGGTGATGCACAGCGCCGTATAGAGTTTTGTAATGGGTATTTACAAAATATCAACAGGGAGAATAATTTTGAAAGAACCGTTATATGGCCCGATTAGGCTTATTTTCCCAGTGCTGGTATATTTAATCGGCACAATACGAGGTTTTGGTCTCAGGAAAATCAGCATGTAATATTTCCACTCTAACGGCAAGGCAGGTTTGGCTTTAACGTTTCATGTTTTATACTAGGAAGCAAAATAATTTATAATATATTTGAAGGCAGCCTTAACACGTTCGCTACCGACGGCCACTATAGTGGCCTCACCGATCCTCCGTGGTGAACCGCGGCCACTATAGTGGCCAGGAATTCACATTCATTTTTATGCATCTACATTGGATCTGGTCTACGCGCGGTTGTTGTGTACCTTTTTGCGGTCTGTGGTCAGTCCGTTGCCACTATAATGGCCATTGGTACTTGATTCAGGTAATAACAATAGTGTATTTAGAGAAATCATCAAAATATCCCAAGTATATCCCGAAATACGGCTCTGGTTCACAGCGGGATCCTGCCATTTTCTGGTCGGTAGTGAACGTGTTAATGCAAATAAATATTTAGAAATTCTGGAAAACGTTGTGCCGGAAGCAATAGAAGACGTGCCCTTAGCGGGTCTCAATAACTTGCATCTGCAACAAGATGAAGCACCCGCTCACAAGCTCACAATGTGCTAATTATCAGGGCCTACTTAAACAATAATTTCCCAGGCCACTGGAGGATGGTCACCCGACTTGTCGGTTTTGGATTTATTCTTGTGGGGATACCTTGAAAATAAAATTTATTCTATTCAATACCAAACAATTGCAGATTTAAGAAATTCCACTAAAAGAGTATTTAGGGAGTTACAAACGAGGCCTTTTATTATTTTAAAGTCATTAGGGCGAATAAGAAGTATGTGTGAAACATGTCTAAGGCATAATGGAGAACAATTTGAGCAATATTTATGAGAAAGTTCTATATATTTTCAGCTTGTGTTTCTAATGTTTTATGTAGTAAAACACATCTCGATTTAGGCATTGTTATTATTTTTACTAAAATATAACTGCTAATTAGATTAAGGAGTCCAAAATATATTACTTCTGCAGTAATTATCGTACCAGTAATAGTTTTTTTACATACCTGTCATGGCCTACTAATAAAAAATGTATATTTTTTAATAAAACGTACATTTCGTGCCTAATATTAAAAACAAGAATAAGGTATTATACATTTCTAAGAAGTTTGTTATAAACTTAATTATATTATTAAAAAATATATAGGGTGACCTATTTAAAAAAAAAGCAAGTTTGTTTTCTTTCTCGGAAACTATTGAATGTAGAAAAAATCTGAGTACGTTACTGGATTCTACGTAAAAAACTACAAAAAGAACATTTATTTTCTCTTTGATAAACTACAGGATAACCTAAATATGGGGGGGTGTCCCAAAATGTAAATTTTTTAAAAACATCAAAAACAAGGACTAGAAAAATTCTGATCGAGGCATCTTTTGTTTCACAGAAGAATAGCAGTGCTGCGAAAACCGTATCCTTCTATCTTTACTAATAATGGAGATACCCCGTAAAACCATCGAAAACTGGACACCCTGTACGGTTCTGGCTTCTGGAGTCGTTGGGAATGATCAAGTTAATTGTCACAGAGCCTATGAAGTTGGACTTGAATCTATGGTAAAGATAACTGGTTTGAACTTTAATGAGATAAACCTACAACGCGCCGATAAAGTTTTACCGCCTCCCGTTGTAATAATGACGAATCTGTCAAGATTAACGATTTGTATGTAGATCCTTTGCTACTGTTCCAAAGAATAACTGTAAGTAAACAATTTAAAAGTAATCTGCAAAGATATCTTCAATATGAACCAAGACCGTATCCGACATCTTTATTTGGTAACGATGGCACGAGAAAAACCACGAAATCGTCATTTATGTCAATATGGTACCTATTGGATTCGGACTTGATTAAAATAATGTTATAATATATTCTTGATGGTGGATTTCCTTTGCACCTCGTCGTATGGAGTAAAGACGACACTTTTTCTGTTGTGGGCTCTTTTTAGGAAAGGAAAAAAATCTGTCATCAAAACGTTAGAGAAACTACCCGATTTGGATCGATTGTTTCAAGTATTTCAACAAGAAAACTGCCCGGTGCAAACAATATTTGAAAATGGAATACGCATTTGGCAGTATATATACAGAGTGGCAAAAAAGTCGCGCATAATGCCTGTAACTTTTGAATTACCTCGTATACGAAACAGTGACCTTTTTAAAAGTTGTTCAGTAAATTATTCCCCACATTTCTACCGGCATGAATTTTTTCTGTCATTTCTGGTTTGTTGGGGTTATTTATTGTCATTTAATAATGCCTTACTTTTACCTGCTTAACAAACTGTATTTATATCGGGTTGTAATACGTACTTCTGTTTTATGAATAAAACAATGCAGTCTTCCTCCACAGTTTAATAGTTGTAATACAATTCTAAGTTCCCGACATGTTTCGAGTACTTAAGTACTCATCTTCAGGGGATACTAAAAGGACAGTACAAATTTGAGAATAAAAATGAATATAAATTAAAGATTAAGAAGGACTTACCCAACATCGAGTTTAACATAAAAGTGGGTTGTCTCAAACTAATGAGTACAACTCAAAGGTTGAAGACTTGGTGTATAAAATGGTTGTATGTATTTGTTGGGGAAACGATTGCTCACATGCAATAAAAATAATGAAATTAAATGCAATCAATGTTTTCAAAATCAGTACTACTCTTTGTCTAGATAAAATAAATGCTTTTCAAATATTCCATTAGCAACACAATTCCTCAACGGCCAGAGAAATAGCAAAACAAAATGCATTTAATGTTTTCAGAACAAATAATATTGTCGCCCGGACAAGCAGCCAAATTTACAAATGTTATCATAAAACAGCGGCCTGTCGCTATGGTTATTTTCGCAAGAAATTGTTCTCAACACAATTCAGTGGTAAAAAGTCTAATTTTGAAGATTGTAAAAACGAATATATGCTCTGTCGCTAAGAGATCAAGCTCACCGCAGTACACAAAGCGGGAAAATTAACCATTGGTCCGGAAAAAACATGGCGGAACAGTAAATAGCCAATATTAGAACACAACGCGCGAAATATGTTGCCTTGTGATTGGTCGGTTTGACGGCGGCGTGATATTTTGGTGACAAGAGCGCACTTACGTTCCCTCGAAAACCACTGCGGGTTAAACTATTGAAAGGTCAACACGTACGTCAAAATTAAAGTGGGTCATCGTCGGACGGAGATGACAAAATAGCATCGCTTGAAATAAAAGCACCAAGTTAGAAGTGTAGTAATGTTATAAAAAGTTAGTAATGTTATAAGATAAGTTAATAATCATGTATTAAAAAGTTATTGTGTAAACAAGTGTCGAATTGGATAAATAAACGCCAAATTAAATGGAATCTAATTGTCTTATTCACTTAACTAATATATAAAACGAACTAGTGAAATAACCTAACTCGAGGAATATACAAAGCCCCACCGTTTAATGTTGGGAGTTAAAAATAAAACTTTATTCCCACAGTATTTAAATATAGGTGAAGTTTAGATTAAGTTTTGAAATTTAGAATAGTAGAAGATATTTTAGTATTTAATATTTACTTAAATACATACAACCATTTCATACACCAAGTCTTCAACCTTTGAGTTGTACTCATTAGTTTGAGACAACTCACTTTTATGTTAAACTCAATGTTGGGTAAGTCCTTCTTAATCTTTAATTTATATTCATTTTTATTCTTAAATTTGTACTGTCCTTTTAGTATCCCCTAAAGATGAGTACGTAAGTACTCGAAACTTAGAATTGTATTACAACTATTAAACTGTGGAGGAAGACTGCATTGTTTTATTCATATTACATTGACTGCACTAAAAGTATGGACTATTTTTTCAACTTCTGTTTTAGTTTGCCGAAAGATTTCAGTATTTTCAGTGTAAAACTAGTGATGTCAAATTTGTGTTCAAAATGTCTAAAGTGGCGAAAACGTCTTCGTGGATTAAGAATTTCCCAGAGTTAGAGTTTAGTGGAGAAAAAGTCTTTTGTAAAGCTTGTGCAGATATAATTGTTTGTGAAAAGAAGTTTCAAATTGAACAACATTTGAAAACACCGCTGGATAAATCAAAGTTACAAAAAATGGAATCTCAGCCAGTTCAGCTGAGTGTAAAAACCGCATTTGAAAATCGAAATCTCAAAAGGAAATTTTTCAAGAAGACTTATGCAAGGTTTTGGTCGCAGCAAACATACACTTAAAAAAGCTGCAAAATCCGCAATTTAGAGATTCTTGCAAAAATATTATCAACAAACCATTCCTGGCGGCGCGAATCCTCGCTTAGACAGAAGAATGTCCATTCAGTGTATGAAACCGTTTTAGAAGAAATTAGAGCTTCACTGGGTAATACAAATTATTGCATTATTGTTGATGAAAGCACAGATGCTTGTGGCAGATATATCGCACATCTTCTTATGATTGGAGCACTTCAAGAAGATAAAGGAACAAACCCATATTTAATAGCTTCTAAGCAGAGACAAAACTAATAATGTGACCTTAAGCCGACTTATTCAGCAGTCCCTATCGAGCTTTTTCTTACCAAATCCAGTCCCAGGTGAGAAGTTTTTAGTGCTTTTGTCTGATGCAGCACCGTTTATCGTAAAAGTAGGCCAAAAATTAAGAATCTTACCTCAATATGGTACATGGGACTTGTCTTTTACATGGAATAAACCGAGCCGCAGAAACCATCAGAACTGAATATCTTTTAGTGAATAAATTGATTTAAAATGTAAAAAAAGTGTTTCTAAAAGCACCTCTAAGAGTGCAGATGTATAAGGAGAGATTACCAGGAGTTAGTTTACCTCCAGAACCTGTAATTACCCGGTGGGGAACATGGATTAAGGCCGCAATATTCTACGCAGAACATTTCGAAGCCATTAAAGAACTAATTTTAGATTTAGATTTCAGTTTTATATCGGACATAATATCCTCGTTAGAGAGTAGAAATTCATGTTTTAGAGTTTCAATTAGTATTGTTAAAACTTTTTTCGCTAAATGTAACAACATTCCCGGTAAAGTAGGAGGTCAAGTAAGGAACAAATTGGATGTAACTGTAAAAAAGAATGAATGATTTAAATACTTAACAGCACTAAAAAGCATTTATGAAGGTAACCCATCCAACGAAGTTGCATCTTGGCCTTATACTTTTCTACCTAAGTTGCAGTATTGTCCGATTACATCAATATATGTTGAAAGAAGCTTCTCTTTGTATAAACATATTTTTACTGATAGAAGACAATCCCATTTAGTTGAAAATTTTGAAAAATATTCAGTAATAAATGCCTTGTACACAATTTCAGGTTAAAAAATTGTTTACTTTTATTTTTCTTTTTTTTTTTAATAAACATCTTTTTTAGAACTCTGTGTGTTTCTTTACCCTATTTTACTATAATAAATTAAGAAATATTGCATACCAGTATGCATGTTTAGTCAAAAATGCATATGCGAGATGCTACACGTGGCGACATCTCGTAGCATCTCGCATATGCATTTATACATTATGTCTTGAAAACACTGTAAGATCCCTTTCCTTTTCGTCAGACCCTATAGCCTTGCCGATGAGCCGTAATACGGCGAAACGCGTCCAAGGATTGGGTCTGATGAAGAGAAAAGGGAAAACCATCTTTCTTTTAGTCAAAAAGTTCATATAACTGCATATTATAAGGTTATCGCGGAGCTGCTAGTGACATTTGCAATGTTGCCAAATTTACAGTTTTTTAGCAATTTAAAATAATTTTTTTTTAATGGAACACCCTATATATTATTCAAAAAAATTATTCCGCAAGAAATTCTAAATAACTTTTATATAAGTTACTTAATGTCTAAATCTAGCCATTTTTTTGATATTGGGGTTTAAATATCATAAGAACTTCTTTTCCAAGAGAATTGATAGAGATATAAAAGTAGGTCTTGGAAATTTGTGACACAATTAAATTCTGGCAGCGACATTGACAAACTTTTCAGAAGGTATTTGTGCTTCATAATTTATCAGTTTTAATAATTCTTAAAATGGATTTAGTAACGGAAACACTGCGAATAGAAATATTAATGATATTAGGTTACAGGGATCGAACGCGAACACAGCAGGAGGTCGCTGAGATTTTTAATGATAAGTATCCCAACCGAAATCCAATAGCACGGTCCACAGTAAGCAAAATTTTAAAGAAATATAACGAAACTGGCCATGTAAAAGACATTTCAAAATCTGGGCGTCCAAAAACTGCGACAAGCGGCTATAAAGCTTTAGATATTTTGCTTAGCAAAGAGGAAAATCCACACCTCTCTACTCGAATTATTGGCATTGATTACAACACATCGCACATGTCGGTAGATCGCGTATTAACGTGTGAGAAGTTCCACCCATACAAAATTCACCTGGTTCAATAACTCTCTGAGGATGACATTGACAGGCGTTTAGAATTCAGTGAGCAAATGAGGGATTTGTGTAATGCTAATTCAAATTTTATTAATAAAATAATGTTTTCCGATGAGTCGACGTTCTGTCTTAATGGAAATGTTAACCGGCATAATATTCGTTATTGGTCCAAAGAAAATCCTCATTGGATTCGAGAACAGCACACCCAATTTCCGCAAAAAATTAATGTTTGGGCCGGCATTATAGGACAAAGGATTATTGGTCCATTGTTTATGGATTATAATTTAAATGGCGATAGATATTTGCAGCTCTTAAGAAATGAAATTGTTCCTGCTCTTGCGATCCTATTTCCAAATCCTCGTAAGTTAGTTTCATTAAAGTAAATTAAAACTGATTATCAATAAACAAAATTTTAGACAACGTTGCGGGATTAAATAACGAAGTATGGCTGCAACAAGACGGTGCACCACCACAATACGCCAGACAAGTACGGGAGTATCTAAATGAAGTATTTTTTGAAAGATGGATAGGGAGACGGGGTACAATTGAGTGGCCAGCTCGGTCACCAGGTGTCCAATTCTTGAAGTCATACGAATTTCAGTCGTATACGGATGTCATTCGAACGAAAGATTCGCATGCGAACAAAAATCTGAATTCTTGAAAAATTTCCGTATTCGAAATTTTCATGCGAAAGTAATTCGAGCAAAAAATTTGACAACATTGCAATTTGTCCTTGTTTTACTATTGCCCTAACAAATATGCTAAAAAGAAGAGGTAAATACCATAACCTTACTATCTCATTTAATTATTTCACATGGGTGAAACTAATATGGGGAACTTCGCAACAAGAAAACCGTTACAAAACCTAGTGGGCCACCAGTCCACCAGAGGGCTCTTCGAACGGTCACTACCATGTGCTCCTTGCCAAATCAGACTTGCATATTAATCTGTCGACTATCTCTCTCTCTCTCATAATATTACCCTATAAAAAAAGACAGACCTTGTTAAAAACGCAAAATATATTACGCCAACTAACCGGAGGGCTTTATTATCCGTTTTTTGGATAAAAGAAGAAGAAGAGAAGTTCTGTCAATTTTGTAAAATGTGAACCCCCGAACGAATTGTTGGTAAGAACTTGATTTTTTTTTTAAATTTTTATATCATAATTACCGTTTTAATCCTTTACAGACCGTTTTACGAGTTTTGAAGAATTTTAGGATTGTTACGCGACCTTATATCACAGGTATGTAACCTAAATGTAAAATTTACGCCTGAAGGTTAGGTTTGCTGAATTTTCAAATTGGATCTTCTCTAATATTTTTAGCATACTCTTTAAAAAGGTCTACCAACCATAGTTTATAGAAGAGGTACATATCCACAGCTCAAGCGAATGCAAATAGAACTCTATTATAAGTCATGCCGAAGGAGTTTTATTGTTCAGCCTCGTGTAAGTTTTTCATTTTGTTCTTTGCCATTTAATACTTTAAGTGTTATATTTAAGTGTATGCTCCTTATTTGCCTCTATCAGTATCTATGATGGCCTGTGTCGCCCATTAAATAACCAAAATCAAGTTTTACTGTAAATATCCCGGTTGCAAGAGTGCATTTAGATCTTTATCTGACCCTAATTGTGTCAATAACCATTTTTCTATACATTTCCCCTTACTGATGTTGAAAGACTAAGAGTGTGGAAGAATAAATGTAATATTAATCCTGACATCGAGTGCAAAAACTTCAGGATTTGTGAAAATCATTTCAATGATTGTCAATTTAAGAACTCAGTTTGAAAAAGGCTTAATTGGAATGCTGTTCTCAAACTGTCCCTGAGCTTTTTCCACCTGATGTTTTAGGATCACTTCCACATTCTCTGTAGAACTATGCTGCCGTGCTTAGCGAAAACGCGGCATCTTCAAAATTCTTCAAAAATGAGATATTGGTATCTCCGTTAATGTCATTTCAAACTCTATCATTATGATTTAGCTAAAACGCCGCAAATATTACCAGAAATTAATAAACTGGTTATTATTTTGCGGTATCTGAAACAAATCTCCATTCGTACTTAGGAATAACGCGGGATAGCTTGTTAGCTTAGGAGAACCGCGGCAAATCAGCCCACGATGCGGCGTTTCTCTTAAGCATAGATCATTTGCCGCGTTTATGCTAAGCTTAGGTCTACTTTTGTTTGCACGGACTGCGCTCTGTCGCTGTTTTTTTAGTCAGCTATTAATTATTAGTAGTAGGTAAGTGTTAGTTGTGTTTGTTTGTATTTACCTCTAAGAGAGAAGTTGGAAATTAGTATTTTTTTTCGAGTTTGTCAAGTTTATGGTTGCGTTATGGTGTTATGATTAGTGTAAAGCTCTAAAAGATTAATAATAGCTATGTCTAAACGAACGGAACTCATTATGACACTGGCAAAGAAGCAAAATGTTTGCACCACGACACCACCGGGCTTCTGCTGCTGCTGCGGAAACGTCAAGCGAGATGAATAATTCTCCAAATATCAATTATTATTGTGAAGAACAGTAGTTATCAGTTCCAATAAGAAACTCTCGCCTATATTTGAACTGCAAAAGTCTGGATAATAATAATATTATACCTGAAGTTCAACATAATAATTGTGTAAAAAAATATATCCTTTACAAAACTCGGCAATGAAGAGTGTGAGCATTGTGAAGGTATGAAATTGCACATACACAAAGAGGATCAGCTTCAACTAGAGAGTTGCGACATATATAGATCTTGGAAAGAACACATAGACTTGGCTAAGTGCTAAAATACACACTTTTCGGCAGATTTTCAGAAAGTGATAACGTTGCCAAGAGTCGACTCATTTAAAAAAGTTTTGTTCGTAAAAATAATTTCTGTGTACAATAAAAGTTTTGTCCCTTTGGGTACCAGTAACCAATCTAAACCATTTGCAGTTCTCGGGCATGAGGGAATTAGTGGTAGATGTCAAGAAGACCTCATAAGTGCATTTTACGCGTTTTTCAGAAAACATAGAGATTCCCAATCTGTCACTATTTGGCTCGACAACTGTTCGAGCCAAAACAAAAACTGGTGTTTTACAAGTTTTCCTATTTACTTGGTTAATTCAAGCGATATCACTGCTAATGAAATTAACATTCATTATTTCGAGCCCGGCCACACATTTATGTCGGCGGATAGCTATGATAGATAGATAGAACTATCATTAAAAAGACAAGGCAAAACCTACGATTTCGCGGATTTTGTTGAGGCAGTTTCAACCGCAAATAAAGGTAGGGTTTATGTTAAAGAAATGGCAGCAAACGACTTTTATAATTGGAAGTCCTACGTTTCACAGAAAAAACTAACGGCGCCCCCCAGCAGCTGTCGTATATATTTAAGAGACAACGTTCAATTCACAGCAATCAGGGGCGTGTATCACCTTCTTTATAAGGTTTCGTACGATAAAATGGAACCTGTCAATTGCTTAGACTTTTTACAAGTTAAAGCATCAAAACCAAATGGAATGAAGCTTCCAGAATGCTCTACGCAGTCATGTGGATTCCCAAGAGAGAAAAGGGACAATATCTTAAAAAATCTTAAAGAGGTTTTGCCAGATAACCGAAAAACGTTTTGGTTAAATATTTCAACTTCTGATTGACTTCTTTTGTCAGACATGGAACGTTTTTTATTGCTTTATGCATCTGACTTTGTTGCCATTAGAAAAACTTTTTTCGTTGATGTAATAAATAAATGATATAAAAGAACAAAATACAAAAAAAATGGTTATAGAGTGTTTTTTTTTACTTATAAAGTGCTTAGGAGAAACGCAATACTGCATTTTTCGTAATCATTTAATCACCATGTCAATTCCTTAGTTTTTAGAAAAAACGCAGCATCTTCCATAACTTGTGATCTACTAATTATTTTAATTTTTTTTGCCAAAATATGAATTCCCCAGAAATATTTATAAATATGCAGTATCCATTGCCCACTACCGATTCTAAACTTACAACGGCTACGAGCTTAAACAAAACCTGCATGTTCTCCGTTCAACCATTTTCTCACATACGGCGTTTTGCTTAAGGTGGGCAGTATGGTAGTTCAATTTTTTTTTACTGGCAGTCTAAAACATTCTGTTTGGTTCTCTAAATGTATCCATTCTACTTTTGACACATGTACACATTCCACTTTATATTTTATCGAATTTTTTTTCACTGCTTTCAGTCTGTTAGTCATTTTGGTACTAATCATTAACATTTTTTTCTATTGCATGGACACCTTATCAAGCCCAAATACTGTGACAATTTAACTCTGGCTGCAACATTTGACCTACACCTGGCTAAGACATCATGCATCTGGCTATAAGATTGTACACCTGACCAAGACATTTTTCACCTGGATGGACACTTTCAAGTAGGTCTGGACAGTTATGTTTTTTTTGTCAATTTTTTTAAATTTATTTTCTGTAATAAAGAGTTATTTACTGGAAGAAGGTAAATATATTTAGTGCCAGTACTTTTGGCACTGGTTAACTCATGTCACAATAACTTTTCATTCGTTTTTATTCTTTTCCTTTTATCAGATCGAGGCTATAACTGTTTACATCTTTACCACTTGACTGAGCTAAGTTCAAGAGAAAAGCAAGGGAGGAAGCAAGATTCTTATGTAAATGGGTCAAAACTGAAGTAACTTACTGAATTTACTTGAACTAAGAAAGTGTGCAAAACATAAACAGCTAATTGCTATTTTGTATTAATAGTCAGTAGAGTAACTAGAAGACCTGGGTTTGATATGAAGCAAACATTTTTTTTAGGACAACGCCCAAATGTCAAGAATTCACCTATTTGCCTCGAGCAAACCCTGGTTCATTAAACACTTGGAACCATTTTAGTCGTGTCGCTGTTATTAGTTACATTTTTGGTTTATTTTTTACAGAACATTTTTTATTTGTACCTATAAAGTATTTCTATTGTTTCGATACCAATTTTTGTCAGAATTTGTTCACATTATGTTTTATGGTAAAGTTTAAATAAATTTTGAATTTTTCTTCATAAGCTTTGTTTGTTATTTACATCGGCATTCATAAATAACAACAATATTTGGTTTTTAATGACATTTATTGACTTTTTGGTATAATTTGATATAAAATACATACATTCATTAAATTCTGAAATTTAGTGAATACATGGTATTTTAGAGTGAATTAACTCAAAAAGCGATAAAACGTCTTTAAAAATCTCAAATATTGTGTAAACAGTAAACCAGTAATTTGAAAACGAGTTATTTAAGCTACCCGCCATCCGCAATAAATTTCCTACCGTAGCGCTCGGGGTGGACTGGTGGCCAACTTGAATCTTTGTTTCTTTGGTTTTCTACGTAGTTCGCATTTCTAACCTCTTATCTGTTTTGTGAATTATTTATATTTGGTTGTTTTATGTTTTTGTGCTGCTTTGCTTGTTACAATTGATCACACATCTAAAAAAACGATGACTAAAGAACAAAAAAAGGTTTTGGTTCAGTATATGACCGACAATCCGCAATTAAATTCGGGCAAATTTTCGAATGAATTTACATTCACGCAGCAAAGAATCAAAGAACCGCAATGCGGCGAGAATCTGTGATGTATAAAAAAAACAGCCGAGGTTAATATTTTACTGTATATCATATTGTTTCACTATCTAAGGCTGACACTCTTGTTGGATGTCCTATATATGGTTCCAATACATCCACCAATTCTGTAGCCAAAGGTTTTGATAACCGATAAATTTTAATAAAATGATTGTCACTTGTCACTAAGTTCTTCAAAAGCATCCCTATGTTAAAAGACCGTACGACGATTATTGGCATCAATTTCAGCATTTTCCAGTGCCTTAATCGCCCCCAAGAGGGCCATATCTTCCAAATTGGCCATATTAAGTAAACAAACTTGAAAACATAATAGACACTCAAAACAAACCGGAATTGCTAAAGTAAGGTTAGAATGTCAGATTCGTACGAAAAAGTCGCATGCGGATTTCAAGAATACAAATCGTTGATGTTATTCTATTTTTTTCCAAATATCGCCCAAACCGTATACGAATTTATTTCAAGAATTGGGGCCCAGGACTCCACTCGATTACTTCTTGTGGGGACATTTAAAAAATGTGGTCTACAAGACAAAGCCACATGATATCGAAGACCTAAAACAAAGAATTGAAGTTGAGTGCCGACGAATCGAAGAAACCGATATTCTTTCTAATGTTTTAAATACTTTTCCGCAATATTTAGCATATTGTCAAGAAGTAAATGGAAGGCACTTTAAACATCTAATTTAATTTCTTTATTCTGTAATAAGTAAGTTTAAACAATAATTACCTTACAATAATGTTTCAATAAATTCTCAATTCTCCAGCTCGAATATTAAAAAAATGGCTAGATTTAGACATTAAGTAACTTATATAAAAGTTATTTAGAATTTGTTGCGGAATCATTTTTTTGAATAATAAATATGGTGTTCCATTTAAAAAAAAATTATTTTAAATTGCTAAAAAACTGTAAATTTGGCAACATTGCAAATGCCACTAGCAGTTCCGCGGTAACCTCTTATATACGGATACCGAATTTTAGCTAAATCGGACAAACATATGCGCATATTTTGGCTAAATTTAAGTGCATATATTCTGCCCTTTATTAATGACTCTGAAATTGTTGAGCTAACAGAAGAAGAAGATGACCATGAAGAAGAAGAAAACTAACTCCCATACTGGCTACTATAATAACTAAAGTAAAAAAAAGCATCCCAAACTTCAACTTGGATTTTACAAATTTAATTATATGTGATTGCTAGATAAAAATATTGTTAAAAAGTATTTTCTTAATTTCTTTCCTACTTAAAATACAATTATCCTTAATAAGAATCTTATTAAAATATATTTAAAATAATTCACTTTATTACTCCATCATTTATATGAAAAAAGTAAGTAATGTTAAATGACTATTTGATTTCTAAGTAATCTTTAAAAATATAATGTATTAAAAATAGTTAATTAACTAATATTTAACGAATAATTAAGTTAAAAAAACCGTACTATGGACTGCGATTCGCGATTTACCTTGCGCTATAGCTATGATTTTTTTTATATAGGTAATTATTTAGAAAAATAATTTTATTTTTAATTTTAATGTTCTAATTAACATTGAAATACAAGGCATTTTTTTGTACATGCAATAAAGTGGTTTTTATTTTTTTTCTCGAAGACGAAGCAATTAAGATACGAAAATAATTCAGGGAACAAGAAAGTTTTATTATTAGTTGGTAAATCCGAAAAGAAATATTAAAAGTAGAGAAAAGTCAGTGGCGTACAGGGTGTCTTCTTTTCGACACTTTCGACGGGTATCTCCGTTATTAGTACAGATAGTATGATGCGGTTTTCGCAAACCTGTGTCACTTTTTTGTTAAAGAAACGATGCCCTAAACGGATTTATCATGGCCATCTTGGTTTTTGAGATACAGGGCGAAATTGAAAATGGTGCATTTTCAGACACCCCTTGTATTTCAGCTATATCTTATACCCTATCGAAAATGTAAAAACAGGCTGTTATACAGTTTTTTACGTAGAATTCAGTGGCGTACTTAGTATTTTTCCAGGTATCCCCATTTGTGAGAAATAAGTATACCAAAGTTATGTTTTTTTAAATGGAACACCCTGTATATTTATTCATAGTTGCATTCCGCTTACTGAGAGCTTTTCAAAAACATATAATAGTTGACACTTTGTTTTAACAGGACGGTTAAAATTTATATTTTTTAAATATACAAACTTTAAATTGGCAGTAGGCCTTGGATTCTGCTTTAATAAAAATAATTTATTGACGATACAATACACCATGAATATTACCTTATAGTTTAATTTAAAACTTTTTAAGTTTTCTAATACTTAAAATAGTATAAAAAGGAATTTTTTCTTGTATATTAATGGAATAAACAAAAACATCTACTAGTAGGCCTAGACTTATTCAGGCTATAAAACAAAAGTTTCATAATATGCACTTCATATTATATGTTTTTGAAAAGCTCTCAGTAAGCAGAATGCAACTATGAATAAATATACAGGGCGTTCCATTTAAAAAAACATAACTTTGGTATATTTCTCACAAATCGGGGTACCTGGAAAAATACTAAGTACGCCACTGAATTCTACGTAAAAAACGGTATAACAACCTGTTTTTCAATTTTCGATAGGGTATAAGATAGCTGAAATACAAGAGGTGTCTGAAAATGCACCATTTTCAATTTCGCCCTGTATCTCAAAAACCAAGATGGCCATGATAAATCCGTTTAGGGCATCGTTTGGTTAACAAAAAAGTGACACAGGTTTGCGAAAACCGCATCATTCTATCTGTACTAATAACGGAGATACCCGTCGAAAGTGCCGAAAAGAAGACACCCGGGCCTGTACATTTTTAGTTAATAATATTCTTTAAGGTGCTCCCCGGGACGCCACTGGACTTATTTAGATTTAATCTAGTTAGGGCTAATAAAGCCCTTTATCATTATATGAATAACGGTGCCCAATTTTAATAAAATCGGAAAAAGGATATTCACGAAAATTATAAAAAAACGGTTTATTTTTTAAAATTTTAACACCCTGTATATCAAAAACAGGACAACTCTGGACACATGTTCATATGAACTTTTTCTCTTAGGAATCACCCCCTTAAGTTACGTACCGTACTTCTGAAACATCCTCTATAAGTCACGCTGGGAAATGTTTATTCCCATTCCCTGATTTTATTCAGCACTTGATAGATATTAGTAAAAAATAAAAAATTATATTGTTTGAATGTAAACTGAAAACCCCTGTATTATATTTTAATTGACATATTTTTGAATGACAAATTTGACACGTAAAAAAGGCTAGGGTGATTATTGTTATTGGAATGGAATTGACAGGCTAGGATAACTTAAATGGCGAAGCTCGTTCCCCGTTCGTTTAATTTTTCAACCAGTCGCTGATGGCGCTATTTAGGGAACCAACTTAGTATGTTAAGTTGCCTATCTATCCCTCCGATAAGCGCATGTCCCTTGTCTGTGGGAATTGATTAAAAAAAAAAATTGAAGACAGTAAATAGAATTATTATTTTTGCAATTCTCGAGGGTAGTTTTTCAAAATATGGAAGAAACTCCAGCCGGAATTCAAAAGAATCGGAAGTCAAGAGATAGTTATGACAAAGCCTTCAAAGAATTTATCGACTGGTGTGAAAAAAGATGTGCTTGCGTGGAAAACGATGATGTTTTATTGGCATATTTTTTGAATCTCGAAAAGAAAATGGCACCTTCATCTATGTGGACGAAATATTCGTATATAATACCACAAGAGAGCAAAATTTTTCGATTGTTATGGAAGTTTGTTGCTTGGCAATTTCGCGATTGACATTTTTCATGTCACGAGCGAAATTGCCAAAAAGCAACGAACTTGAATATAAAAGAGGAAAATTTTAACTAAAAATTTTTTTCTTGAACGGTATTCGTCAAGACTATTTCACGAATAATATTAAAACTAGGTATATGGGTGAATTATAAATTAATTTTATTCCAAAAGAAGATATAAATAAATTTACGTGAGATTACAACCTTTCAAAAGTAACAGTGACAATCTACTGTCAGTCATTAATTACCAATCTTAACAGTGAATGTAACTAAGGTAACAAAATTTTGCCGATTAAAAACTATGTTGCTAGCTATTTTCTGAAATTCTGATTGGTCAGTGGGGTCGGCAAAATTATGAAGGTAGTGGTTTTTCCGATTAAAAACAGGTAAATATCTAAAATTGCTACATTTTGATTGGTTCAAATTATGATGAGTGGAATAGTCAATGATAAAAACGGCTCTAAAGTGTACAAGAATGCTGATATACAGGGTGTTTCTAAAAGGTCTGTACAAAATCTGAGCACATATTCCTGAGGCCAAAATAAGGCGATTTAACGCAACTTACCTTGGTCCGAAATTGCTCCGTATCCGAGATACAGGGTGGTAAATTTAAAAAATAAAAATCGAATTTTTTAAAATTAATGAACATTTTTTAACGTTTTACTTTAAAACTTGGTACCCGGGGGTTTTTTGGGATGCGAAACCCGAATACGGACACCTTCTCACTGTGGCCATTAGAGGGCGCTTCACAATGCACTTCTTATGGTTTAGAATGGCCATAACTTTTATCAGTGTAGTTTTTTCTTTTTTTGTTAAGGATCTAATTTTTTGAACATTTTGAAACAAAAAAGGTACTCTTGTGAAAATCCGCTAAAGTAAGCCTTTTTGAGATATTTCGGTTTTTAGTGTTTGATGCCGCACCGGAATATTTAAATTATTTTGAATAAAAAATTGGTAAGTTTTCGGCAGGAAAAAATGTTTCACTTGGGTTAGTTACAGCAAGTTTTGCAGGAAAAATTTGAGTATGGATTTTTTTTTTAATTAAATGAGGAAAATTTTATTTTAAAAGTAAATTTCATTAGCATAAACTTTTAGTAATTGTTCAAAATGACCTCCGTTAACATAAGTACAAAGATTAATGCGACGTAAAAAGTTTAAATTTACTATTGGCATCAATTCCGCATCGTTCTTTAATATGTTGACTGCATTTTGAATTCTTCCCCACAATTCCTCCTTATTATTAATCGGTCTGGAGTATACCATCGTTTTTAAAGACCCCCATAAAAAATAATCCAACGGAGTCATATCCGGTGAGTGTGGCGGCCACTTTACAGGAGCGTCACTTCCTCTACCGATCCATCTGTTTGGATACTGTCGATGCAAATAATTGCGGATATTTAAACTAAAATGTGGTGGAGCACCGTCATGCATAAATCACATATCTCGTCGAAGTTATAATGGCAAATCTTTTAATAAATCTGGCAGCGTATTTTGTAAATGTTCTAAATAATCCACACCATTTAGTCGTGGCGGTAAAATGACAGGACCAATAATGAAATTGCCAATAATGACTCCTGCCCATACATTAATTCTAAACTCATGTTGATAATGAGTTATTTTGTTGCATGCGGGTTTTCATTAGCATAAATATGTTCGTTATGTAAGTTGGTTACAACACTTCTTGTAAAACATGCTTCGTCGGTAAATATGTGCTTAGCAAAATTCACATCCTGTTGTCTTTGTTCGGTAATGAATTGACAGAAGTAAAATCGTTGATCGAGATCCGGAGCCAAAAGGTCTTGCACCTTTTGGATATGGTATGGATGAAGCTGCTGTTCTTTTAATGTTCTATGAACTACATCCTTGGATACTCCTACCTCTAAACCTAAGCGCCAGGTGCTTGTGGATCTTCAACAATTCTTTCCAAAAGTTGTTCCTCAACCTCAGGAGTTCTTATTGCACGTTGCCGTCCATACTTGGCAGTTAAAGGAGTGAAGCTACCGGTTTCGCGAAAGCGTCTCTCAATAGCAGCAAATGTTTGATGGTTTGGTATGCGCCGATTTGGATATCTTTCCCTGTATAGCCTAAC
Source organism: Polydrusus tereticollis (assembly GCA_963920685.1). NCBI lineage: Eukaryota > Metazoa > Arthropoda > Insecta > Coleoptera > Curculionidae > Polydrusus > Polydrusus tereticollis. Next base: position 30,609,183 of record OY987336.1, read on the forward strand.
ACTTTCGCGGCCATTTCCTTCACAATACCCAAAACCCACAACTTAAAATTTAACTAACACGTTTCAAACACCCTATTTATTCTCGCATTGGCAAATTCTTACTGAAACACTTATTGTAAACAACATAGACTGAAAGCAAAATTCCTAAGATACGCAAAATGTTTACATTCAAGTAGCCTGCTGCAAAAAAAAATTTGAAGATGTTCATCAAACTGTGACATGTGATGTGACACTCCAAGAAAGTATCTAAAAAAAATACATTTTCCACTGCTAATTCACTGGCCACATTTCATCCTCAAAGATAACAGCAAACATTTTTTATTCAGAATAATTTAAATCATCGAACACTAAAAACAGAAATATCTCAAAAACGGCTTACTTTAGCGGATTTTCACAAGAGTACCTTTTTTGTTTGTTGTTCAAAAAATTAGATCCTTAACAAAAAAAGAAAAAAACTACACTGATAAAAAAGTTATGGCCATTCTAAATCATAAGAAGTGCATTGTGAAGCGCCCTCTAATGGCCACAGTGAAAAGGTGTCCGTATTCGGGTTTCGCATCCCAAAAAAACCCCGGGCACCAAGTTTCAAAGTAATACGTTAAAAGATGTTCATTAATTTTAAAAAATTCGATTTTTATTTTAACACCTTGTATCTCGGAAACGGAGCAATTTCGGACAAAGGTAAGTTGCTTTAAATCGCCTTATTTTGGCCTCAGGGATATGTGCTCAGATTTTGTACACACCTTTTAGGGACACACTGCGTATATCCAGATATGGCAAGCTTATTGCGTTTTTGAAAAGTAAGTTAAATGTGCGTAAACCAAAGAAAGCCCTGGTTCTACTTTATTAGTCTAAAATCAAACTAATGATGTCCACTTTATCAGTCGGCGGGAGTGTAGATCGTGGAGATAAAGCGCCGCAGACAAAAAATTTTTTGAGACGACGCCCAACTTTCGTAGGAATTCATCTTTCTAATGCTGCCTTGGGAACATGGGTCTGGCCCCAAACAAAGTGAAACTCCGCTTAACGGTCTTCCATGAAAATAAGTTTCTCCAAGACTTTTTTTTAAATCATTTATTTCATGTACTAAATTTCTGTTTATGGATATCATAGCTAGAGAATTTAGTCAGCCATTTTCACAGAAATGTTTTTATAGGTTTAAGGGTAAAAGCTCTATTTTGTGCTTTTATTAACTTGTGCCAGGTTTATTAATTATTCCCGTTGTCAATATTAGGAAATACCGATAGGGGCTGCACGAGCTAAGGGCGGGGGGGGGGGGGGCAATCGCCCCTTTGTCCCCTATACGCTACGCCACTGCACTTTATATGTAACGGCCGGTATTATAAGTATAGTTTAAGCTTTTTAGTTTAAACTTCTAGGTTAAACGAAGATAATCTTGTAGTTAAGCTAAGATCATCAAAGGACCGTTTTATAGTTTCCGGCCCGTGCCTAACTTTACTCTAGGTATTTGTTTTTTAGGTTATGCTATGTGCTTTGTTTTTAGGCCGGTTTATTCTTAGTTCTTAGTTATTTTGTGAGTGTTTGCGATTACGTAACTTCGAACTAGGTTGCAGTACGACTGCGACAAAGCTTAAAACAAAAGGTACCACTCCAGTTTATCGGCTTATGCGAAAAATGGCGTAAAATGAAAAACGTTTTTTGCAATATGTAGCACGTACTTTCTAGACGACAAATCCGCGGGCGGAAAACCTTTTCTTTAATTGCAAATATAAAAAAAACGTGAAAATAGGGTACCCGCTTGTGACAGAAATAAAAAAACTCTTGTTGATTTATGTAGCTTATACCGAATTGGAACCAAAAAGGTGGATTAGATGCCGTGTTAGCGCCTGTTTAACCAATATAAGTCTAAAATTATTACAATTTTTGTCGAGTGACTAACAACTAGAGAAACATAACCTCACTTGTCACTCTCACTGTGCTTTTCGGTCGACTATTTTCACATTTTTTTTTATATTTCCAATTAAAAAAATGGTTTTACGCTCGCGGATTTGTCGTTTAGAAAGTACGTGCTACATATTGCAAGAAACGTTTTTCATTTTACGCCATTTTTCGCATAAGCTGGAATATTACCAAACAAAATGGGAAAACGTGAAGAAATTAACAAAAAAAGAAATTTGCCCAAGAAAAGTGTGAGCTGTATAAATTCTCGAAGGCGACGAGGTGCCTCTACAATATTAATTGCGTACAAATTGTCTTCATCGTCAGAAATATTCTCTCTCTTCTGGTTTCGATGGCCACTTGTTTCTCAACATTCAGCTGGATTCTGATCTACCAAATCAATTATTTCTTCCATAGCTAAAACGACCAGGAGTTTCACCACCTAAAGACAAATATTATTACAGTATCAAAAATGTTACTCATGTGTATAAATAGAGTAGGTACAACTTCCAAAATTCAACCTCAGAAAAAAAACTTTCTTTTATTACTTGCCTTGAAATATGAATTAAGTACCTAAACACCAAAAGACAAAATAAATCTACAAACTACAAAATTAAAGGTTAAGTCCCATAAAAAGGTAAAAATAAATTGACGTTTGGCGGGTTAAACCGTCCTAACTGACGAATGATCCGACTGTTAGCTTAAACTAAAATAGTAAAGTTTAAACTCGGCAAAAAACCTGAAAAAGAAGAAGAAACGCAGTTTACTTAAACTTTTAGTTTAAACTCAACCTATAATACCGGCCGTAAGTGTTGGATAAAAAGTCTTTCATAAAATAGTGTAAATTTTAATTTACTATCAATTTTCACGCTGATTTTTCCCCATGATACATGAAAGTAAAGTGTATTCACAAAAAATATAAGAAACTGACCCAATGACTCTTATTTATTTCTACCTAAATAGGGGTATTGACACAATGCCAACTGAGCTAGGACCGTCTTAGAAGATACATAGTATTGAAATATTTAATTTAGCAGCAAATAAATATGAAGCGATGTTTATTTAAGCTTAGTAAATTCAAAGTATAAAAATAGAATTATGGTCTTACACTTACACTTATAATGCTAAATTATTATATTAATTAATAAATTACCCAACTAAATCTACTTCACTATCGCTTTCATCATCTAAAGCAGGGATGCACAGACTTATAGGGAACAGGGGTCACTCGGGTAAATTTATAAGCCAAAGACGGGCCACTACAAACAATACTTATTAACACAAAATTTTTTATTTTTAAATAGTATGAAATACAATGATAAAAATAAAAGAACCTTCAAAAATGTTAGTTGTAATTATGTAATCGTAAGGTAATCTAATCATTACAATGTAATATTTTATGTTTTATTATTTTGATGCACGACATTGCATTGAACTAACAAGTTTTTTTATATTTAGCTCCACATTACTTGTCGCCACACGTAAAATTGCTTCCAAATTTTCATTTGCCAGGCGGTTTCGGTTTTTCGTTTTGTTTAGTTTCATCACTGAAAACGTTTGTTCACAAATATACATCGATCCAAATAAGCTTGCGCATTTCAATGCATTTATTCGCAAATCTTTATAAGCGTTTTTATCAACGCAACGGTAGAAGTTAAGTAAATTACCTTCATTAAATTTGTTTCGTAAACTATCATCATTTTGCATCTCTATTAATTCCAGCTGCATTGATTCCGGCGCATTTTCGGGTGAAATGTTGAAAGGATTGCTGAAAATGCCCAATAGAGGTTTAACTTTTTTGAAGTCTACAAAACGATTTTGAAAAGCTTGTATCAAAATATCAACTTTTTCAACATAAGCGAAATTGACGTCAGTTTTATTAACTTTCTCCATAATTTTTTTGTAGTTCGGAAAATGGCCCTAATTGGCTGAATTGATTTGTGTCCTGAAAATACTCAATTTGCATTGAAAGGACGAAACATAACAGTATAACTGCGAAATCAATAAAATTGATCTTTGCCTTGGAGTCGCGTATTTAAGACATTCAAGTGATTTGTGATGTCTACAAGAAACGCTAAGTCACACAGCCAATCAGGGTTGTCGAGTTCGGGGACGTCGTTTTTCTTTTCTGCCAGATATAATTGGATCTCTTCAATCCAGTTAAGAAACCGTTGTACCCACGACTTAGCTGCCTTACTTCAGTGTAAAACAGGAGATCACCATATTCGCTTTCAATATCCTCGAGAAATTGTTTGAATTGTCGGTGATTGAGACCTCGTGATTTTATAAAGTTTACAGTAGGTACTACAACTTTCATCACATTTTCAAATCCCAATAATTTTGAACTCTTGATGTACAATGCAATGAAACTGCATTAATCCTTGGTATTTATGTTTTTAGTTTGTAAATATTTTTTTAACATAGTTACTATCCCAGATGTACTTCCAACCATTGAAGGTGCTCAATCAGTCGTAATTCCAGATATTTTCGTTAAACCCAAATCCATTATAGATTATTTTTCCAGAAGAGCTTTGAGCATGTCACTCCCCTTGGTTTGACAAAGAACTCATACCAATCAGTTCTTCACTCACTTCAAAATTTTGCGTTACACCTCGTAAAAATATTGAGAGTTGAGCAGTGGAACTTATATCTGTAGATTCGTCGAGTGCTATAAAAAAATACTGAAAACTTCTCGATTTCGTAGCTAATTGCTCTTCTATATTAGTTGCTAATGCGGTAATTCTTCTTTGAACAGTCATCCGATTTCACTGAATTTTTTCAAACCTCTACATTTTCCGGACAATTTTTTTTTGCGGCGATATCTAAACATTGCTTAACAAACTCACCATCTTTAAAAGGCCGACAAGTTTTCGCTATTATTCGAGATATTTCAAAGCTAATTTCAGTAGCTGTTTCAGCATCTTGAATTGGTTTTGTAAACATAGCTTGCTGGCCTATTAGTTCCCGTTGTAAAGTGGAAATTCTTTGCGTTCGATTTTCGCCAGTTAATTTGGTAAAAGTAGGATGCTGGGCTTTATAGTGCCTTTTCACATTATATTCCTTCCGAATAGAAACACTACTCTTGCATATTAAACAGACAATTTTGTTATGCGATGAAATAAAAAGGTATTTTTCGGTCCAAATATCTTGAAACTGTCGATTTTCATCTTCAACCTTACGACTACGTTACTTACTGGGGCCTGGTTTATCCATATCAAAATTGATATTATATTATTACGTAGGTAGAAGCCAAGTTCGAACGACGAAATATTTACTCGTCACAGATTACAATTTTATTCTCAATCAGTATAACGTTCGCTTGTCCATAGTTAAAACTTAACTGCCCCGGTAGCTGGCGATGCGTCGTATTTATTCGAGTTACCAAACATCGAGAACCTTCCACTTTGTTCGGGGATACTACCGACGTGTTTCGCTAATCTTAAAGTAATCTAGTTGATGCGACAGATTCCCAGTCTCGTAACAATATGCTTAGACCGGAGCACGGCGAGTAGAATACTTTTAAAATTTGTTGTTTATATTTGTTCAATAGGGTTAAATATACAGTGGTAAGGCGGTAGCCGCAATACTATGTGCCCCATGCTTTTCGCAAGTTCATCGTTGTAGGTAATATTGTTTTTGAATAGACATACTTCTAAGCACTTCTAATAAATCTTTCTTTGTATAGTTTTCATGAAAATATATATCATTATCAAACATATATTCTTGAATTTTGCTTTTAGTGGCTTTGGAAGAAGGAGCTTTGTTTAATTGTCTACTATGATAACTAGCGTTATCCATAACAATAACACTATTTGGTGGAATGTTCTGCAATAATTTAGTTTTAAACCAATCTTGAAATAACTCCGCTGTTGTGTCTTCATGATAGTCAACACATGATTCATTAATATTTTTTGCCGAGAGAGATAGACCATTCGGCACCCACCCATCTTCAGAACCAGCATGTAAGATTGTTATTCTTTTTCCACGGTTTGACGGGGCACGTGTCACACATTTGTCGCTAGAATCGACCCAACCACTTGACGGTGTGTCGTGGGTGTCAAACCACGTTTCATCTAAATAAATGATCGACCTACCTTCAGTTCTGTATTCATTTACTTTTGTCAGATATTCCCACCGCTATTCTTGAAGACGCTTGGACTCCATCAAAACCTGCTTCTTATTAATCCTTTTAAATTTAAAGCCCATGTGTTGAAGGCGCTTCAACAATGTCGTTCTTGAGCATTTAATTTCTGTTTCATCTGTTGTCAGCCTTTTCATTAAATTGTCTAACGTTGGTAGACTTTGCTCTTCATACATTTTATACATTTTTCGTCGTATAAGTTCCTCGTCCCCTTGGTACAACGTTCTTGATTTTCCAATATCACTTCTTTTTCTCCGTTCCAAAATTGGCCCTTGTGTAATTTTCCAAACTGTGGAAAAGGATTTTTTTATAAGTAAAGCCGTTTCCTTTACAACTTCTTTAGGGCACAAATTTCAGCGCGACATTAGTGTCAAAAACACATTCTTTATAATTTGTTTGGCATCTGTTGATAAATGCACTCTGTTATTTACTTCAGTTTCATTGCTTTCACAATTCTCACTAGAACACAAACAAGCCAAACTCAACAGTGTACGTTGACAGACTAAAATCAAAAAGGACCCTGGTTTATCCGCATTTTTTTTTACCCGAGTACGGTACTTAAAATTTATTACGCCCATATCATTTCACAGAACTGGTTTATTGTTGTTTATTATATTTTGAATACCCTAATAATAGCAATCATTTAGGTCGGTTTATTATATTTGTGAACACACTTTACCAAAGGTGTGGAGATACTTTGACGTATTCGAGGTGGTTGCGAAAGATACAACCCCCTTGTTATTTAGGGGTGAGTTTGTATTTGTTCACTAACTTTTTAGCATCTGATCGTGCAAGAAAGATAAGAATCAAGTTGGTTCGCTATGAACTTAATATTATCTATACAATTATGCCCTGGAATCATCAATCACGCATATCTTCAATTATTGCTCTTAAAAAAGTAACCTAGGTAAAATAAGGCAAAGTAGAATGATAAAATGGAAGCGTCATGTTCTAACGTTTTTATTTTTAAGAACATTATTTAATTTATATTATACCGGGTGTTCCACCTAAGGAGGTAATCGGCTATATCTCAGAAAGTAATAACACTAGGACTTTGGGAAAAATATTTATCGATAAAAGCGGCCAAGAGAAATTGAGGGAAATTATTTCCAAGTTCGAAAAATGACCGCTTGGGGGCATACGAGAACTTTCAAAATAGAAATGCCGATTTTCTCTTCATTTTTCTTAATAAAAATATGTTAAAAATATAAGCATTGTATTCTTCGTAAAATTATGCAACTTTATGTTAGAAATCGTTTTTTTCTATTTTCAATAATAAAGTGGTGGGAGAAGATCAAACTTTTTTTATTTCAAACGCTGATATCTCTGCTTTGGATAAACCGATTTTATTCAACTCGGTCTTGAAAAAAAGCCCTTCTTTTCCTCTACACGTAGATCTATTAACTATACCATATTAATTCTGATGGTGGCCACTAGTTGGCGTTTGTAGAGGAGGAAAAGTTACTATAAGGAACTGAAAACCGCAACGTGATATCTTTTGTTTTAATTGATTAATTAATGTTTTAAAAAATGACCTATTTTCCCATATTAACTATTATTATCCCTAATTTCTCTAGTTTAACAAAAGATATCACGTTGCGGTTTTCAGTTCCTTATAGTAACTTTTCCTCCTCTACAAGCTGATGGGGTTAGTTTTTTAATCCGACGTTTCGGATTCGAGCGACCATCAACAACTTTTTTATTTTAAATACGGACCTGGATTTTTTATTCCACTATTTAATAGCCTTTATAAGCCTAAAATAAAATATGATGAAAAAGTCATATCATAACATTTGATTTTTTTGAGAAAATCCTTATTCATTGAGGAATTACGGAAAAACGCTATCTAGGGGCCACCATTAGAATCAATATAGTATAGTTAATAGATCTACGTGTAGAGGAAAAGAAGGGCTTTTTTTCAAGACCGAGTTGAATAAAATCGGTTCATCCAAAGCAGAGATATCAGCGTTTGAAAGAAAAAAAGTTTGACCTTCTTTCACCACTTTATTATTGAAAATAGAAAAAAACGATTCCTAACATAAAGTTGCATAATTTTATGAAGAATACAATGCTTATATTTTTAACATATTTTTATTAAGAAAAATTAAGAGAAAATCGGCATTTCGATTTTGAAAGTTCTCTTATGCCCCCTAGCGGTCATTTTTCGAACTTGAAAATAATTTCCAGCAATTTCTCTTGGCCGCTTCTATCGATATATATTTTTTCCCAAAGTCCTAGTGTTATTACTTTCTGAGATATAGCCGATTACCTCCCTAGGAGGAACACCCGGTACAGAGTGGCAAAAAAGTCGCGCATAATGCCTGTAACTTTTGGATTACCTCGTATACGAAAACGTGACCTTTATAGCAGTTGTTCAGTAAATTATTCCCCATATTTCTACCTGCATGAACTTTTTCTTCATTTCTGGTTTGGTTGCCATAGAGACTAACTTAATTTATTTAAATGGAACACCTATGATGATTGCATATTTGGATTCTACTGGAAAAACCCTGAATTTTCTGTATTTCAAATTTTCACCTATCTGCGTTTCTGAGATAATGACAGCTCAAAAATCAAAAACTTCCTAATTATAATTGAGGAAATAGTCCATACTTTCAGCGGAAGTGGAGTTAATGTAATATAAATAAAACAATGCAGTCTTCCTCCACAGTTTACATGTTTCAAGTGCTTAAGCACTCATCATCAGGGGATACTAACATCAAGTTTAATAGAAAAGTACGTTGTCTCAGGTTAATGAGTGCAACTAATAGTATATGTAAAGGTTGAAGACTTGGTATATGAAATTGCTAAATATATTTAGAAATAATTGAAATTTTGGTTAGATTTGAAATTTGGATCGATGAAGAAACATTATGAGTAAGTTAATGAATTAGTTTGAAACGTATGAAGTAGAAAAGTTTTCTTTAAATTTTAGTTGTGAGTTTTAAAAATTTAGTTATATTTTAAAAATTTAATCTTTAATAATCTTTTATATCAAATTCATTATCTAGACAAACCAAATTAATATTATTTAGCCAAATCAACAAATTTTAATATTTTTCATTATCTCATTACTTATTAAGAATTTCAATTACTAAGTACCTACCCATTTTTAAAATCGCTTGCTCACCGCACCACCACTGTGCTCAGGTGCCTCTGTGACTAAATTATTTCTGATTTCACCAATTTCCGTTTCTGAATACCTTAAACATATTGGGAAACATATAAACATTTTTCTTTACTTGAAGGAAATTATTATCATAATAATATACGAAATTCGTACATAAAGTCTGTGCGTTTTAAGAAGTCCGATATCGGATTAAATCACCAAGGGATGTTATCGCTTTTAAAACAGTAAGTCGGTTAAGTTACAATATCTTCGCACCTTCGCTATACTTGATCACACCGAACGTCCCATTGGTTTACTGTATTCTATTACTGGGCGAAATCAGAGGTTTCAAAACAAAATTATCTTAGAATTACGGGTTGAGCATAAATAATAATTAAATAGATAATTAAATTATTTTGCTATTATTATAGTTAAATCTATATAATAATCGCTATTTTCCAAGAACCAATTAAATTCCCTACAAGCAGCTGGAAAAAGGAAGAAATAAAAGAGTGGTTGTCAAAGCAAAACATAAACCATGAAAATTTATATTTAAAAAGTGAACTTTTAAGCAAGTGTAAAGAGCAGTCATTTAAAAAAAAGTATGTTGTTAACGAATTAGCCCTCAAATATGGACATCAAGTTTTGAGATTGCCGCCCTACCATTGTCATTACAACGCAATTGAATTGGTATGGGGTATTAGCAAGAACTATTATGACAAACATGCCTGTAAAAATATCGGTAAGCCTAGCGTTATAAAGTTATGGGAGGAGGCGCTTAGCCAAGCGGGCAAAGAAGAATGGCGGAAATGCATTGAACACACAGAAAAAATTATTTTAGAATCTTATGAGACAGAACGAGTTATAGACGAAGTAAGACCGTTAATTATTACGAATGATGATGATGATGACGATGATGTTGATTCTGATGAGTCTGAAAGCATGGGTGAAATTTCAAATGCAGAGGAAGACTACTTTTAGTAGTACCTATCTACAAGTAAGTACGTTCTGTCGCAAGACTACAAAATCGGTTCTTTATAGAACCAAAACTTTATAAAAAAGAATTCGTAAAACTAATTTGTCTGAATACAACAAAAGCTAAAAAATTATTATTTTTCGTTATCTAAACTAATTTTTTATTTACTTTAAATTATTTTATTTAGAAAATGTAATTCATCAACATCCAAAATTACCTTCAATATAATTTATTGTTTGAGAGCCACCGACATAATGCTCAAGAGGTTTTATGGCTTAGCGGACTTCTTAAAACGCACAGACTTTACCTACGCGCCTGTTTAATAATATGAGACTTATACAGGGTGTTAATTAAGTACGTAGACAAATTTTAAGGGATAATTCCTTGTATAATTTTAAGATAAAAAGTTCATATAAACGTATATCCTAAAATGTTTGGTTTTCGATATACAGGGTGCTAAAGTTTTATTTTTTTTTTTGGTTTTCTTAATATTCCTTTGGAATTTTTAGGAATAATTAATTCAAATTTTGCACAAATAATAAATTTACCAGTATCTACGAACTAACATTATTAATATTTAAATTAATCTACAGGGTCCTCGGTTTTTTGTGGTCATGACCATTTTACGCCCGTCCAATTTTCTTAATACGACGTCACTGACTAATTTTAAGAACAAAATCTAATTTGTCATTCTATTCTCTAACATTTACCTATCCTGAAGTTTTTTGCTATCTCTTACGGCTTAGAAGATATTTTGAGAAAAATAAAATAATGCATTGGTAATATTGGATTATTTAATAAGTATTGTTTCGTCCATGAGACAACGTTATTTGATACATTTTAAAACCAAAATTATGGTAAACTAAATTAAAACTTAAGCTAAGAAATAAACTTAACCTAAAGCAACTGCTGGAAATGGCCCCCTCCGACTTCAACACATGCATTAGTGCGCCTCACCATCGACTGGCGGACCCTCTCGAAAATACCAGGAGAATTCCAGCGATTTTATGTGCCCCCAAAGAAAGAAATCTATTGGATTTAGATCGGGCGACCTGGGTGGCCAAGGTTGAGGTCCTGCACGCCCGATCCATCGATCGGCATAATTTTCATCTAAATACTGTCGTGCAGCTAAACTAAAGTGTGGAGGAGCACCATCATGCATAAGCCAAATTCGAGCTCTTTCTCCTATTGGGACATCTTCTAATAGTTCGGGTAAAACATACTACAGAAATTGCCGATAATTGTCGCCATTAAGTCTGGGAGGCAGAAAATATGACCCAATAAGGAAATTCCCAACAATTCCAACCCAAACATTTAGTGAAAATTGTTCTTGAAAATTATTTTCAACTATAGCGTGTGGGTTATCTTCTGCCCAAATGTGATTATTGTGAAAATTTATTATGTCGTTTCGGGAAAAACATGCCTCATCCGTAAACAATACCTTCGATAAAAACCTTACATTTCTCACTAGCTTATTTTGTATCCAAGTACAAAAGGCTACTCTCTGGGGAAAATCTCGCGGTAAAAGGGCTTGCACACGCTGTATGTGATATGGATAAAGTTGCTGTTCCTGTAAAATTTGCCATACCAAAACATGTGTAATATTTAACTCAGCGGCAATTTTTCGTGTACTTGTTGCAGGATTTTCTCCTATAATATTAAGAACAGCTTCCTCTATTTGAACTGTCCTTACTGTTCTGGGTCTTCCTACAAGGGCATTTGATCTTCTAAAACTACCTGTCTCACTAAGTCTGGAGTGAACATTAGTAAAAGTTTGTTTGTTAGGCACACGACGTTCAGGAAATCTTTCTTGATACATTAGTATTGCTGCACGAGCGCTACCATTAGCCATTCCATACACAAAATGCATATCTGCCATTTCAGCGTTTGTAAATTCAACCATTTTAACAAAAACAAAACTGAAAAATCTCTTACTTAAGTTGACAAAGTGCAAAAATAAAAATTTGTAGCAAGTTTTGATAACTAAACTGTCATAATTGTTGATTTTATTATTTTTATTGTTTGTCAAAGCCGACTTTGTTATTTTTGGCTTAAGGACGCTGCCAACTTACCATTTGCAAATTATCCAATATTACCAATGCATTATTTTATTTTTCTCAAAATATCTTCTAAGCCGTAAGAGATAGTAAAAGACTTCAAGATAGGTACATGTTAGAGAATAAAATGACAAATTAGATTTTGTTCTTAAAATTAGTCAGTGACGTCGTATTAAGTAAATTGGACGGGCGTAAAGGGGTCATGACCACAAAAAAACGAGGACCCTGTAGATTAATTTAAATATTAATAATGTTAGTTCGTAGATAGGTACTGGTAAATCTATTATTTGTGCAAAATTTGATTTAATTATTCCTAAAAATTCCAAAGGAATATTAAGAAAACCAAAAAAAAATTAAAACTTTAGCACCCTGTATATTGAAAACCAAACATTTTAGGATATACGTTTATATGAACTTTTTATCTTAAAATTATACAAGGAATTATCCCTTAAAGTTTGTCTACGTACTTAATTATCACCCTTATGATGCTTGAGAACTAATGATAACAAAGAAGTTTTCACCGACCTCCAGACCAAGTAGTTCAACGAAACCGCTCAAAGTCAAAAAATCTCAAAAGTACATTCACAAGACCTTGCACATCAATATAAACAACAATATTTTCTCTAAAGCAAAAATATCACTCGAAATGAATCAACATAAATCCTTATACCTTTAAAGACACGTTTGACCCACTTTTAAGCATTAATATAATAATTAGTAAATAAAATTGTCAATATAATTCCTACAAACAGTACACGTACAAAACAATTAGTTCCATAACTGTATGGTAATTTAAACAATAACTATTATCATAATATAGACAAAATAATTCGCTTTGTCACAATCAAAGTAGAAACAGTTTTAATAAAAATCAGTGTCATACACATAGAAAATACTTATAGAGTGATATAACTCGAATTACAAAATTTTAAAATACCTAATTGAGTTAATATTTGTTGTTATGTATGATATGTATGCGACATATTATGTGATGTGGTTTATGCAATAAATTGGTTTCTGCATGGTGCAGGGCAAGTCTCCCTCCATCAATGACATCAGGCACCCAGACGCGACATCCACTTCCAAAACCAGGTAACTATTCTAGCAGATTTTTTTTGTGTACAAGTTAACGGTGCTTGCTGATGCGGTGAGGTTGTTTCCAGAAGAGACGGGGTTGTTTTTAGAGTGATTTTGTGATAACTTTCAGCGCGAGAGACGCAGGGTAAGTTACTGTCAATCACTAAGTGACTAAGCTTATAACATTTTTTTTAGGACGCGTTCAAAAGGTTGCAAACGTACATTGATTGGTTCTCTGAACGCTTTTTATTAAAATTTAGATAAAAAAGAGTTTCCGACAACATGCATAATTTATTAACATAAAGACCTATTAGCATAGATAAGAGTTACAATAATTTAATGTACAGGGTGTCCACTTTTCGATGGTTTTACGGGGTATCTCCCTTCTTAGTAAAGATAGAAGGATACGGCTTTCGCTGCACTGTACTACTTTTTTGTGAAACACAAGATGCTCCAATCAGAATTTTTCTAGTCCTCCTTGTTTTTGATATACGGGATGTTTTTGAAAATTTTACGTTCTGGGATACCCCCATATTTAGGTTACCCTGTAGCTTATCTTATCTTTTTGTATTTTTTTACGTAAAATACAATGACGTACTCAAATTTTTTCTATGTTCAATAGTTCCGAGAAAAAGAACAAACTCGTTTTATTTTTTAATTGGCCCTTTATATATCTTTTAATAATATAATTTAGTTTATAACAAGCTTAGAAATATACAGGGTGATTCAAAAGTACTTTGACAAACTTGGGGAGGTAATATCCGACAATATTTTAAGATGAAAACTTCTTATAAACAGTGGTCCCTGGCGACTTCGTTACGGAGATACAGGGTGTTGAAATGTTAAAAGAAATAGTAATCATTTTTAAATAACTCCTTAACGAGTTATTTTTTTTAATGAAATTTAGTGAATTAAATAAGCATCTATGGGCGCTTATTTTTAAAGTCCAACGCGTTCGTAAATTTAACCAGTGGCGTCGGTACAAAATGTTGCTATAATATTTTTTGTGAAAACTATGCTACACCACTGACTTATTTTATTTTAACTTTCTTCTTATGAATCCCCCCATCATTTACAACAAAAAAGATAACGTGCATTTTTTTGAAACGATGGACGGTTTAAGGGTAAATGATTATTTTATTTGACTATACACAAATATTAAAAAATGTGTTTTTAATTGAAAGATTTATTAAGGTATACCATTATATTTAATTAAATAAATAAGTACGTTACAGAAATTAAATGACTTTTAAATAAATTGTTCGAAATGTCCACCTTCAGCCAAGATGCAGGCATCTAATCTCCTTTGCATGGAATCTCGTACGCGTGCCAAGATATCTGGTCTGTTTCTTATTACTTCAAAACCATCGATTATTCGATCGGTTTCTTAGCACTTCTGGATTTTCGACTGGCGTTTTGTAAACGATTTACTTCAAAAGTCCCCATAAATAAAAATCAAGGGGATATAAATCTGGGGACCCTGGTGGCCACGGTTGATTTCCTTCCTCAACTCCCCTACCGATCCATCGATTTGGATAAACTTGATTTAGATGAGTCCTGGCCACTATGCTGAAATAAGCGGGAGCTCCGTCATGCACAAACCATACACGTCTTCGAGTTTCTAAGGGTACATCATCCAATAAGGGAGGAAGTTCATTTTCCAAAAAGTGTCGGTACGTATCGCCATCAAGCCGAAGTGGGAAAAAAAGGTCCTATTAAGTAATCGCCAACTATTCCTCCCCACACTTTTAATGGAAATTGGTACTGCCAATTTCGTTCACTAACTGCGTGGGGATTTTCCAAAGACCAGATATGGTTATTGTGAAAGTTTGTAATCGCAATCTGAGAAAAATTTGCGTCGTCCGTAAAAAGTATATAATTTAAAAATTGGGGACTTTCAGCAAATTTTTCCAAAAACCACTGACACAAATTAATGCGCTGAGGAAAGTCCCTGGGTAAAAGAGCTTGTACCTTTTGAATGTGGTACGGATACAACTGCTGATCGTGCAGAATTCTCCAAACTGTGGCTTGCGTGGAATTGAGAGCATCAGCAATTATTCGGGTGCTTGTATCTGGATTTTCCACTACAGCGTTTAAAACAGCTTCTTCTAATTCTGGGGTTCGGGCTGTTCGTGGTCTTCCAGGAATGTCACGTGGCCTTGTAAAACTCCCTGTTTTAGCTAAACGGTGGTGAAGATTTGAAAATGTTGCAGCAGCAGGCAGTACTCGGTTAGGATATCGCTCCTGATAAATTCGTCTCGCTTCTCGTGCATTTCCATCGGCAAGGCCATATATACAAAATGCATGTCGGCTAAATTCGCATTATTCCTTAAATAATTCATAGTATAGGTACCTACCTTATAAACAATACTAATAATACCCAACCAAAAAAACCAAACTGAAGAAATAAACCACATTAGCAACAAACTGTCAAATATGTTTTAATTTATCGACAAATGCATTTCCAAAGCCGCCTTGTAAAAATACAAAATATTAAAAAAGCATTTCCAAAGCCGCCTTGTTAAAATACAAAATATTAAAAAAGCATTTCCAAAGCCGCCTTGTTAAAATACAAAATATTAAAAAAGCATTTCCAAAGTCGCCTTGTAAAAATACAAAATATTAAAAAAGCATTTCCAAAGCCGCCTTGTTAAAATACAAAATATTAAAAAAGCATTTCCAAAGCCGCCTTGTTAAAATACAAAATATTAAAATATAACATACTAATAAATAAATATGTATGCCACTGAGAACGTATTATACTTAGAAAATAGGCATGTTCAGATGCCTTCCTTAGGGTATACTTATTTGTTTATTATTAAGAATGTATGTATTCGTTAAAATACTTTAATAAATATTTGAGGGTATTTGTGAATTTAAAACACATTTTTCAAAATTTGTGTAAAGTCAAATAAAATAATCATTTACCCTTAAACCGTTCCTCGTATCAAAAAAACACACGTGATCTTTTTCGTTGTAAATGAAGGGGGGGGGGGGGTTAATGAAAAGAAAGGTAAAATAAAATAAGTCAGTGGTGTAGCATAGTTTTCACAAAAAATATGATAGCAACATTTTGTACCGACGCTACTGGTTAAGTTTACGAACATGTTGAACTTTGAAAATAAATGTCCTTAGATGCTTATTTAACTCACTAAAATTTATAAAAAAAAAATAACTCGTTAAAAATATATAGGGTGACCCATTTAAAAAAAAGCAAGTTTGTTTCTTTGCTCGGAACTATTGAATGTAGAAAAAATCTAAGTACGTCACTGGATTCTACATAAAAAACTACAAAAAGAACATTTGTTTTCTCTTTGATAAGCTACAGGGTAACCTAAATATGGGGGGGTGTCCCAAAATGTAAAATTTTCAAAAACATCCAGTATATCAAAAACAAGAAGGACTAGAAAAATTCTGATTGCGGTATCTTTTGTTTCACAAAAAAGTAGCGCAGTGCTGCGAAAACCGTATCCTTCTATCTTCACTAATAACGGAAATACCACGTAAAACTATCGAAAACTGGAAACCCTGCATGGTAAAGTTTACGCAATATCGTTAATCTGCAATAAATTATACCTGATTAAACCCGATTATTTAGGTCCCAACGTACATTGTCAGGGTCGGCTTGAGAATATATCTGTCTACATATTGATATATGTATTTTTATTTTGAATAAAAGAGACATTTTAAACCAAATAAATCGCAATAAAGATCACTTATTATAATAATAATATTTTGAGTCATAATAAGTACAGGGTGTCCAGCTTTCATGTGTTTTCATATACCAGCTCCCTTATTATACAAGGTAGAAAGATGGGATTTGCGGCTTACTGTTCTATTATTTTATGAAACTTTCAATGCCGCAAAATTTTTCATAGCCCTCTTAGTTTCTGACATACAGGGCGATTTTGAAAATTTGTCATTTTTGACGCCCCCTGTACTTCGATTATTTGATAACTTATCAATAAGGTAAAAAGGGGTTATTATAGAGTTCTTAATGTAGAATTCAGTGGCCTGGTTAGTCTTTTTTCCATAAAGTTATGTTTAAATATAAAATAGTCCATATTTATTTTTTCTAAGACGGGAAAATTTTAACTTTTTTTTTAAATTAATCATTTTTCGTATAGAAGGCTATGCCATGGTCAATCACGGATAGCCATGGCAGAAAACCAAACTCTGTAAAGTTTTCTAATATTTTATCTGTATTGAGCATAAATATTCCTTGTTTGATCCTTTGTCGCAACACTTGTATATTTTGACTGCTGTCATAATAAATTGGATTTTTTAGAAATTCCCACAGAAAAATATCTAACAGAGTTAGGTCAAGGCTATTAGCCGGCCATTCCCTACTGAAGGTGTCAATTTAACGTAAAGCTGCAAATATGCGACGTTGAAGTATGCAGAACGCCTCAATAACTCGGTTATCATCAATTCAATTTATCAAAATTGTAGACTCAAATATTTCAAAAGCGGCTGAACTGAACGTTGACATATTATATATTTTTGAAATCAGGGGAGAGAGGTCCATTGTCCTGGTGGAAAATATATAGGGTGTTCTGTTTAGAAAAAGAAAAGCTTTCCGATGCGCGTATATTTTTTTTGACGAGTTTAAAAGATAACACGAGAGAAATTATGCAACTTTTGTACTAAAAGTTTTTTTCCGCCACTTATATTAACCCCTGTAGATGGGTGCGCAAATACAAAAAATAAGCCTGCACATTTTTCGATGTAATTGCAAGAAATCTCGGTTACTAGTAGATAGAGATTTGCGTTTTTTTACATTACGCTACTTTTTTGTGAAACAAAAGATGCCGCAAACAGAATTTTCATGGCTTTCTTGGTTTTTAAGCTACGCGGTGTTTTCGAAAATTTTTGCATTTTGACGACCCCTGTATTTCCGTTACCCTTTAACCTATCAAAATATTGAAAGCTCTTTCTCTTTGAGAGTTTTTTAAGTAGAATTCAGTGGCCTGCTTACTTTTTTTCTGGGAGTCTTACTTTTTGAGATTTAAAGCAAATATATGATTTTTTGAATGGGACACCCTGTATATTTTTCCCCTACAATTACATCGAAAAATGGACACCCTGTTAATACAAAAGTTTTACAATAATCAATTTTGGTCTCATGTAGGCCTTAAAAGAATCTATAAAACTAGGATACCTGTAATTAAGTAAGTTTAAGGATATACATACGGCAGGTAAGAATATATTACCTACATTTTGCATTTTTACAAGCTGGTACCAGAATGTTTGCGTTAAAACTGTAAAAAAACATAAACATTGTACTAAATGTACCCACGCAAGTTTTGTCAAAAATTTAATAACAATTAAATTAAATACGAGCAGTAAAATTAATAACAAATTTACAAGAACAAAAATAAATTTAAGTAAGTCGTTATTTAATTAAATGTTGCAAATGTTACCCTCCCACAGTTTGACAATGAGCCAGGTTATAATAAAACTGCAGGTTTTGTCGCATACACTTTATTTTTAGTTGTCCCCAGAGAACATAATCAAGGGGCGTTAAGTCTGGTGGCCTCGCGGGCCATTCTATGGGGCCCCATCGCCCTATCCAGCGGTTAGGAAAAGTATTATTTAAGTAAACCCTTACAGCTCGCCCAAAATGAGGAGAAGCTTCATCCTGTGAAATCACGTATGTGGTAATAGTGGTCCTACTGTATTGCGTATTGCTGGCACAATTTAATTTTGCAGCATGTGGAGATAATATTCTGCATTCAAATTTCCCTCTATAAAGAAAGGTCCCACTAATCTATTGCCAATAATACCGGCCCACACATTTACTTTCTGGGGGTGTTGAGTTTGTGTTTCTCTCATCCAATGTGGGTTCGGATCAGTCTAGTAACGACAATTATGTCGATTGACATTCCCGTTTAGCATGAATGCTGTCTCATCTGAAAAAACTATTTAATTAAAAAAATTGTTATTTTCTTCCTGTTTTTGCATCATTACTTCGCAAAATTCCATTCTACGTTCGAAATCGTCTTCTGATAATTCCTGGCCTAAAGTTATTTTATGGGGGTAAAGATTAGTGTTTCTTAAAATAATTTCAACTGATTTAAAACATACATCAACTTGGGTAGCAGCTTTTCTCAACGACAAATGTGTATCCTGAACAAAACGAAGTAATGTCTATAATTTTCTTTCATCACTAGTTGCAGATTTTGGTCTTCCGGAACGAACTTTATCTCTGCAACACCCGGTTTCCTCGAATCCTTGAACTGTTCTCACAATTGTAGATTTTGATATAGGCTGTCCGTTTGGAAAAATTATATTGAAAAATTGCTTTGTTTTGGCAAATGATCTTTGTCAGTCTTTAAAACCTCTGATCATTAATAAAGTTATACGTTCCCTTTTGCTGAGAGACATTTTCAGAAATTAATATGACAGTGACGCGAAACATTCTGGTTGAAAAAATGCAAAATGTAGGTAATAGCTTACCTGTTTGTATTTATATCCTTCAACTCAAATTATTTCTTAAACTTATGGGTTTAGCCATATGACATGTTTCATAATTGTTGTTTAGAATGCTTAGAGGAATCAAAAAACGTGATTAAAAAGGGGTAATTTTATTTAAATAAACCAAAGTTTTATTTACCATGACTGTTTGAGGCACCCTGTATAATTACAGGTCTCCTAGTTTTATAGATTCTTTTAAGGCCTACAACCTTTATACCGGAAGTTTTTTTACATTGTGCGCCATTTTCTAAATAATTGCTTTTTACACACTGTGTATATATTAGTCAAAAGATCAATGGTACAATGTAAACTTTACTATACCTCTAGGTACAAAAGAAAAACAATTAGTAGTGATTTCAGTCATGCTTTTTTTCGTGTTTTTTTAAGCATTTAGAGGTTTCTTATTTACCAACTTCAAATTGAATAAAAATACGAAGCAAAACACTTTTTTTAAAAAGCACCTTTCTTTTTCCTGGCTAAAGATCAAAGCACGGCAAGAGCTTTTGGTATTTTTTTAACGGCATTAGCCGCTGATTCATTGGAGGCAAATTAAACTACAGTATGAATTATCTTAATATCAGGAACCCTAAACTTTAAGGATATCCAAAGAGTTATTGACGTCAGTAGTAATTTAATTTCTTAGTAAATCAGAAGTGTTTACGAAAACAAACGGTTTCAGGATTTTTTCCTGTAATGTGTGTTAAGGTGTTGATATTCGCTAGGTCAAATTAATCCCTTGACATTAAACAAGGTTTAAAAGATCCAAAACGTTATTTAAAGCAGTTTATGCGTTCTTGAGCAAGTAAATAGTATACTTTTGTGTTCATAAATCAGTGATTGCTTTGTGCAGCGTAAGTGAACGATCCGATTAAGTTATAGTACCTATGGATTTTTAAAAAAGTTTTTATTTTTTGATCAATCTTGATTAATTAATTCTCTACAAAAAATGGGACTGACTTAATTACGGGTTATGGGGCCTTAGGTCCTCAGTACCCCAAAATTTTTAATAATATGTTTTAAACTTTTATAAATGATTCTTCGACAAAATGAAGCCGCTCTTAAATTCTAACAAAATCTCTCTTCCTTGCCTTTAAACAAATTTTATGATATGAATTGTAATGTCCCACAATTCCATTTATATATCCCTTCTTAAAACTTTCATAGGAAGAACATCATCTTTCTTTATAATCTACTAAATATGACAAACCTTTCATAAGTACTTTTAATTAAAAGATTTTTTTGATTTAAGATTTCAGTATGCTGATTACGTTCACTGCTTAATACATTTTCAAATTTCAAATTTTAAAGGTCCATCAACGTCACCTTCCACCAATAATTTCTCTCTATTGCTAATGTGAGACTTCCCTTCAATTTATCGTAACGAAGTGGAAAAATATCATAGATATGAGTCAGTTTGTTGTGGCAATTTTTCTAGATTTGAAAAGGGCATTCGAGACTATTGACAGGAGTATTCTACTTGAGAAACTACAGTATTATGGGGTGTCAGGGAGTCCTCTTTCTTGGTTTAAGAGTTATCTTTCTGGCCGTAGGCAGGTGACTAGATATGGATTGGGAATATCTGATGAGATTGTTAATGAAAATGGAATTCCTCAGGGGAGTTTACTTGGCCCTTTGCTATTTATTATTTATATAAACGATATTAATCATGTTGAAGGTACACATTCCATCAATCTTTTTGCGGATGACACTCTAGTTTATTGTTTAAGTGATAATTTGGATAATGCTGTTTTGAATACGAATAACTCATTGCGTAGTATTGATAAATATTTATTCAAGAACAAACTTAAGTTAAATGCTAGTAAAACTAAAAGTATGATTTTAACATCTTCACATAAGTATTACCAGATTTTTGGAATGATATTGAAATCAGAATTGATGAAAGTGCAATTGAATTTGTTAATGAGATTAAATACTTAGGGTATATAATTGACAGATGCTTAAAATTGAATAGTCATGCTGAATATGTTTATAGAAAGACTGCCACAAAGTTATATTTTTTCTCTAGAATATGCAAGAAAATATCAATGTATGCAAGGTTGACTCTTTATAACAGTCTCATACAACCACATTTTGACTATTGTCCAACATTGTTCTTCCTGCTTAGCAAGAATAAAATTTCACAGTTGCAGAAACTACAGAACAGGGGGATGAGACTGGTATTGGGAGTTAATCGATATACACCAATTAGATTTATGATGGATTGTTTGAATTGGTTTTCGGTGGATAACAGAATTTTTTTATTGAGTACCTATGGTTTTTATTATTTATAGGCTGAGTAAGGGATTACTGCCCGATTATTTTGAAGATTTTGCAGTAAGAAATCATGATATACACAATTATAATGTTAGAAGACATGCGAATTTTCATATAACAAGAACAAATACAGGGTTTGGAATGAATAGTTTATTCCACAAGGGCTTGCATGAATTTAATAAGCTGCCTCATTTTATTCAAGAGTCAATTAGCGTTGGTCAATTTAAGCAAAGACTTAAAAAACACATTAGGGATCGAGTGTGATTGGTTCTGAATGGATGGTAATTCCTGTGAATGTAGTGATTTTCTTTGAGGTTTATAAATGTTGTGCCCTGTTGTATTGTGATATTGATAGTAAATTATGATGATATAAGGCAATTTGTAACTTAACCTAATGTTGTGTTTATGGTAATTGTTTCAATTAGTGTGCAGTTATGCCGTTTGTTGTAATGTTGGCAGATATTTATATTGAGATTAATGTAATTAATGTTTTGTATATTAGGCTTGTCCTACAATAAAGAATTTTTTTTTATTATATATACCAACAGCAACACTAATTTTGTCTCCTGAAGACGAAGGTCACTACCTTCGAAATATGTAGACGACCTTTTATTATAAAATTGAGCTTTTGATTGCTCTTTATTAAATCGGTGGAGAAAGACTTTTTGACTTCCTTTCCTTTCCCTAATATTTATATGCTTTTACGAGATATTTCTATATAGTGTGTTCTAATTTCCCTTCCAAATTTCGGAAAGTTTGCATTCATTTTTCTCAATTATTTTAAAAGGCACAAAAACTGAAACTTCCCCTTATAACTCTAAAATATTTTAATTATTCCCTGCAGTGTTTTTCTTCTGAGGGTCCGTCCAAGCATTTCTCTTCTTTCAGAAAAACCACGCAGTTAAAGTCCGTCCATCTATCTTACAAACTCATTATAAATGCTAAATCCCTAATGCCGATAAGACCCAGCGGGTGATCGAATGAAAGCAGAGACGCACTCGTTGCTGATAGAATAAAAGGTTGCGCTGCGTTAAGATAATAATATACAGGGTCGTTGGTATGTATGGAAACGGTCGATTATTTCTTAAAGTAAAACAGTTAGCAAAAAATATTTAAGACAACAGTTTTATGGTTTTGCAAAGCCTATTAGAATTAAAAAAAGATAAGTATACAGGATGAGTCAGAAAGCCGTAGAGGAATAAAGTTACCTTTTTTCAATAGAACACCCTATATCTTAGAATATTTTTGGATTTTAAATAAAATTACAATTATTTTTTATTAAGTGCATTATAAGTCTTAACCTAATAGCTTCCAAGATATCGACTTTTGAAAAATTACATTTTTAAACTTTGACAGCTTCCAGCATTCTAACGGTACGCTATAGAGCAAAACGTCTCACATGCCCCTATCTTACTTTTTTATTATCTTCCCGAAAATATCAACTTCCGGTTAAACCGGAAGTACTATATTTCTGGCTTTTGAGCTACATCCGGTTTAACCGGAAGTTGACACTTTTAGAAAGAGAGTTAAAAACTAAGATAGGGGCATGTAAGCCGTTTTACTCTAAGACGTACCGTTAGAAAGCTAGAAGCTGTCAAATTTCAAAAATGTAATTTTTCGAAACTCAATTTCTCGGAAACTGTTAGGTTTAGACTTACGATGCACTAAATAAAAAATAATTGTAATTTTATGCAAAATCCAAAAATATTTTAAGATATAGAGTATTCCATTGAAAAAAAAAATAACTTTATTTCTCTACGGCTTTCTGACTCATCCTGTATACTTAACTTTTTAAAATTCTAATAGACTATAAAAAACCCTAAAACTTTTGTCTTAAATATTTTTTGCCAGCTGTTGTACTTTAAGAAATAATCGACCGTTTCCATACATACCAACGACCCTGTATATAAAAGCTTGGAAAAAAATATTTTTTTTATCTAACTGTATGCAATAAAAGTGTCGTACCTACTGATTTTTCATGTTAGAAAGAAAACGCAAAAACATATTTTAAACGTAATTTACAATACAATACAATTAAAAGTATAACATATAGGACGGATGTTAATTAAAACAAAATATACATATACCTACCTACAAAAAGGTACCGTGTCAGAAAAATAATTATTACATTTTAACCCAAGTCAGTTTCACTGTCACTCTTTTCCAATCCCATCCAAGTTCACAATAATTCCATCCAATCCATCCAAGTTCACAATAATTCTTTCTCTGTGCAACAGAGCTATATTTACGTATGGTTTTTCTACTTTTTGAACACGCGCTACACAATTTTCCCAGCTCTTGTTTGGAATATTTTGCATCTCTGACTGTACGCTTTAGTAGTCACAGAAGAATTTAAGGTTGGCGAAACATTATTCCTCCTTACCGATGCTTGCAGCTGGTGCCATATATGTTCAATTCGGTCGAACATTCAATAATAAGGAGGAAGTCTTAACACGGTATGACCCATTTCTGCCGCCAAAGTGTCACAATATTATTGCTTTTTTAGTGAAAATGATTTTAAAATTTCCAGCAATTGCTTTTTTGTGTAATTTTCCTCAAAATACTTACTATTTTCCATCATATAGTCCTGGATGGTAACTTTTGTGCCATTTGAACACGTAACTTTATTTAACCTACGGCTGTGGTAGCTCGCATTATCCATCACTATCACACTATTTGGTGGTTTATTTAGTAATAATTTGTTTTTAAATCAGTCTTCAAATAGCTCTGTCGTAGTATCGTCGTGATAATCAACAAGGAAGTCCTTTATATTTTTGGTTTATGAGGCCAAAGCTTTCGGTATATATCCGTTTTTTGTCCCAGCATGAATTACTGTTATACGCTTACCTTTATTTGATGGAGCTTTGGTTCTGCATTGACCCGATAAATCTACCCAACCTTTATCTGTAACTTCGTGTGTGTCATACCACGTCTCGTTTAAATAAATAATAACCCTTCCATCCTGTCTATATCCATGGACTGGAATTAGGTATTCCATCCTTTAATTTTTTTAACCGGACCGATTCCATAACTACTTGTCGCTTGTTAATTTTTTCATTTTAAAGCCGTTTCTTAAAATACATTTCCTTACACTCTATTTCTGTATCATCTTTTTTTAATCTTTGCAATAGGGTTTTTAAAGTGGGGATCATTTGTTCCTTGTACATGGCATATATTTTTCTACGAATTATGTCGACATCCGTCACGTCCAGTCTCTTAAAAGGAAAATAGCCATTTCTCTTTTTTCTCTCCACTATAGGTTTATTTACAACAAACCACACTGTGCTCACTGGCCTGCGTGTCAAAGCTGCCGCTTCTTTCACTGCACCGAATTTTCAAAAACCACGTTCAAGAAGGGTGGTGTAAACGTCGAAGATTACTTTTTTTGAGTCAACTCATAAAATATCACGCTTTAATTGGTTTTTATCAAGACCCGTAGATCCACTTGGCGTACTGGTTTCTTCCCACGGACGAAACATTCTTAAATATCACGTTCAATTGGCAACAAATAACTTCTTGTCCGAACCAATACAAACATCTAACTGAATTTTAAAACAAAAATCAGCATATTTAAATAACTAAAATAAACCTATTTTATTTTACCCTAATTATTTTAAAAGGATTACTGAGAAAATATAATAATATAATAGTCTTTAAATAGATAGATTACTTAGCGTTTTTGCATCTTGAGTATGATTTTTTAGGTCATTCACACATCATCAAATTGTAAAAATATCGCTCGTATTGCTCCGATTCTACTCTCCCATATTGTTTTAAACAAAGCCTTTAACGTCATTTTAATTTAGTTTTAACAAGATCCAAACGCTTGCTAAATGTTGAAAATAGCAAATAAATTTTTCTTAATAAAGCCAAATAAATGTTTTGTCTGTTGTGGAAGAATTAGCTGCATCTATCACAAGCAAATTCCAACTATGACAACCACGTACAGGACGTGAAGAATGCTCTTGGATTAATATTAAGGATTCTTGTTTTAACACCTCTGTTTATGCCGATCGTATTGTCGCCATTATCATATTCCTGTCCTCTACAGTTTTTGATATTTTAACCATTATTTTCCACTTCTTGTAATAATGAATTTGCTAAATGTTTTCCCGTCGTTTCTGCAACAGCAATAAACCCAACAATTTGTGTATTGCAAATCTTAAAATGATGGACATTTATTCGACACGGCTTACATTCATACACATTAATGCATAAAAGCGTAGTATTTTGCTTGTTACACTCTTTGAATTACTTCCTGAATAACTGATTTAGACATTAATGCAATTAATTAATTTTGGATATCATGGCTTAAATAATGTTGAGTAAGTTATTTTTTCATTAATACCTTGTAGGTGTTCCCGCAATGTCAGGCCATATTCGGATAACAATTTAAAGAAATCTATAAAGTTACCACAATTTCCGCTGTCATTTAACATAAGGGATTCTCGATGGCCTCTAAGTACCAGATGGTGTGGGGCTAAGAAATTTAATATGTCGATGAATCCTTCAAACAAGTTGTACCAATCCTTTTGCGATTCTCTTATGAGGTAATCTATCATTCTCCCGATCTATTGTTTTTTCATGTTTAATTTCTTTTTGTAATTCGATTAATTTAAACATGCACATACAGCGTCACACATAATAGAGCTAAAAAATAGCTTTCGGCTTGGAAGATTCGCCTGAATCCCACCAAGACGAAGGTCATCTTCTTTTCAAAAAGCACCGTCCATAGACCCGAAACAAGGCTACGGGTCAATGAAGTCCAAGTGAACTGGTGCCAGGAGGTGAAATACCTGGGACTTATTTTCGTCTTAAAGGCTGAATTGGGGGAAAATTCAATTAAAAGAATAAAACTTGCATTACGACAGTTAGGCTTTATCTACCCCCTGCTTCACAGGCGGAGTAGAATTGCTAATAGGACTAAGGTCAACCTCTATAGGGTATTGGTCAGGCCGGTTCTAACATATGGTGCACCTACGTGGTGCAACATAAGCAGAACGGAGCTTAATAAGTTCCAGTTGATTCAAAACCAGCTGCTAAAAATCATCGCGAACGCGCCCAGATACATTATGAATGTAGTGTTACATAATGACTTTCAGATGTTGACAATTAACGAGTTCTTCTTAAAAACAATTAGAAATTATTACGGACGTATAGACGTATCGACAAACCAACTTATTACCGACTCACGTACAACTAACCTACACAATAGTAGGAAGGCACTAAAATTGACATGCACAAATATTATAAATTTAACAAAGAGGTGTCAAAATTTTTGCAACATAACTTTAAATCCGTAAGAAGAACAAACGTCCAAGCAAGCAGCTTATTATAAATTTCTACAAACCATTGAGCTAAATAGCATTAACGAATAATCAATAGATGTCAAAGGAGTTCCTCCTGACGTAAAGAAACATTGAAGAACCGACTTCCGTGTTCACGCCTTTGCAATGTACAGCTTAGATTTGTCCAGTCCGAACATCCTTCTTGTACCATCTGTGTTTGCAAATGTGAAAAAAGTCTACATGGAAAGCAATAAACTTTATCTTGAGATATGAAGTAAATTAACCATCTGCGATTTTTTACTAGTATCTTTGGAATAGCTTGCATCGGATATCTTTAGCTGGTGGAAACCGTTTTGAACTAAGTCATGACGTTTTAAATTTGATATTGGAAATACACAGTTTCCCGGATCTAATCTTATAAACCACTTTATCCACATTAAAACTTATTCCCAAAGACATATCTGTATTCTCATAGAGATCGCTTAATGCAGAAGATTCGAAATCAGATTTAGATTCGATAGTTTTATCTAATTCTTATATTATTGCACTGATATTATTTTGATTCTTTAAAAATATTAGACCCTTTTAACAAACAAAATAGGCTCCCTTGCTTTTGGTTTTCTTTGGCCACCAGACCAGTGCTGCATACATAATTGCAGGTCTCACTACCCTGGTGTACAGTCAATACATCAGCTTAGGTGAGAGTCCCCATGTCTTCTCGTACATCCGTCTAGTAACAGCCAGGGTTACTTTCGATTTCCGGATTGTTTTTTCCACGTGTTTGTTCCAGGTCAGTTTAGAGTCCAAAGTTACTCTCAGGTATTTGACCTCTTCCGACAGTGGAATGTTTACTCCTTGTAGGGTTACAGGTTTTAATCCCTCCTTTTTCCTGCGTTTTGTAAAGGGCATTATGACAGTCTTTTGAGGACTGATGTTTAGTCCTTCCTGCCCTACCCATCTTTCCACGATATTGAGAGCCTTTTGCATTCTCTCTCTTACTGTCGTGTTGTATTTGCATTGGGTCATGGGATGCGAAGAATGTCTTGTCAAATGGTCCTTTTATGTCTAGAAAAGCTCCCAGTAGAACTTTACTGTTTTCTAGAGCCTTCTCCACCCTACTGACTAGTTGGTAAATGGCAGACTCCGTTGATTTTCCTGTTCTGCAGGCATGCTAATCTGGATGAAATGGTCTGTATTCCAAGACGTCATCCCTTATATGCCTATCGATCAGTTTTTTTAAGTGTTTTGAGTACGAGCGACATCAGACTGATGGGTCGAAATGCTTTTGCCGCCGAATGGTCTGGTCGTCCAAGTTTGGTTATGGATGCCGCCCTTGTCAGTCTCCCAAGATTTCTTAATGTAATGTGTCCTGTAGCCAAACTGGCTCTGAGTATGAGGCAAAGCTTATCAGTTAGCAGGACCGTTCCTTGCTGAAGCATTACTGGGTAGACGCCGTTAGTTAGTTTACATTATACTCTGTTGCTTAATGCGAGAGTAATAAAATATAAATTTGCAATGACACCATTAAGCAGGGTAGACAACTTATAACACATTTCAACTCCGAATGTTGAATTTTGGTGGCGAAGACTATTGAACACATTGAGAATAATAATTTTCTCATTTTTAGAAAGCGCAGTTTTACTAATCCGTTTCTCAGCAAGAAATTCAGAAACACTAGCCATTTTCAAGAACGAAGTTTCCCAACAACTGCCGCAAAGTAACTAAACATTTCAAATTTTTGAAAGAATGAGGCACAGGTAGATAAACTACCTGTGCCTTTACTTACCCGATCTCGGGACCCCCGACAACAAACATAATTAAATAATAAT
Source organism: Polydrusus tereticollis (assembly GCA_963920685.1). Lineage (NCBI taxonomy): Eukaryota > Metazoa > Arthropoda > Insecta > Coleoptera > Curculionidae > Polydrusus > Polydrusus tereticollis. The sequence goes on from OY987336.1 coordinate 30,638,310, forward strand.
AATTGGACTACCCCTGCGGAATCCGGCGAAGACCACTGGGTTTTATAGTTCAATAATGATTTATTACTCTCTCGCATTAAGCAACATATGTATTAGTGTGGTCCACGGTTATATAGAAAAAATATTTTTTCTCCTTATGTATAAGGCCACCCAAGTACTATTCTGGCAAAGTTTGAACTTTCTACTATAACATGAAAAGGATGCTCATTGGCCCTAAAGTTTTGAAAATATATCAAAAATATTTACAACATTTTTTTTTTTATATTTTACACTAAAATTAAAAAAAAAAAAACATAAAGTAGCCTGTAAAATATTTATTAGGAACTAATAATAAACGACTGAAAGGAATAACCAAAAGAACAATAGAATTTAGCAAGTAGTTGTTAATGTCCTAAATACTCCGAGACTACGTTGACCAAACATTTTTTGGTTGTCTGAGTAGGTACCATTTTTCAATTGGTTTCTACTACGTGTAACAAAATCTGCTTCTCATCCTCGTCAGTAGTGAGTATTTTATTGTATTCCTCAAACAATTTAACCCCTCTTTCGGCGGTGTCGTTTACCACCCGCAGTGTTTTAATTCGATCTCGGCCTTGATTGTAATCCTGATCATTAGTCCACGTTTCGGGTGGATATCTTAGAATTGAGTCAGTGATATTAAAAACCGACAGCAACTTTGAAGTTCTGTTAGATTCAAAATCTCTTAAGCTTGCTTCAGCACTTAAAATTGCAGGATTACCTCTTACTATGCGGCCCCTAGCTTCAACAGTCATACCCAGAAAAATTTTACTTTTTTCAGCAGGTGTCACTTTATCAGAAAATAATGCAAGCCCTACAAGCTCATCTGAGAGGTACCACAAGAGGCGTTCTAGTACGTTTCTTGCTGCTACTCCAATTTCTGGATCAAGAGATTCATATGCCTTCATATTGTGCCACAGTTGAAGATCTCCGCCAGTGCACAACTAAAGGATAGTCCGGTGAGAATGTAGTCTTTATATTGACGTGATGTTTTAGTTTTTCTCCAATGCTGCAAATTTGTCGTCTTCATCTTCATCTTCAAGCACGCAGCTATCAGAGCTCGACTCGCTTAGTTCACTTGTTGCTAAAGATGTGGATGTAGAAGCGAAGCCGGTAATTTCAGCACTCTTAGCATCCTTTTGCTGGAGCTCTTCAGCTCCTCTTTTGCGCTGTAGAACACGCTCTTGTTTTTTCTGCAGTTTTCTATCTACGGAAGGCATAATCATTTTAAGCTCACTTCTTTGGTCAATGAGAAATTCTCTGTCGGCTGATATCTTAATAGATTGATCAGATTCAGGATGCGCTATATCGAATAGCTTATCTAGATTGCTGGTAAATAATTTTTCGCGTTCTCTTTCTGATTGAGAAGATCGCCTTTTATTCTTTTTTAAAAGCAGCCAGCAAGCATGGATTTTTTCTAGTTTTCTAATGCAATGTTTTGGTTGTTGGGTGGGAATTGACGCCTTTTCCCAAAGCGCCGTTACTTCATCTAGTACCAAATGTGCAGCATTTCGGACGCTCTTTTTCTCTTGCAAGAGTTTGTGAAACGCAAAAGAGCTTGTCTCATAGTTGGCAGCTGATTTAGTCAGGAGAGCGGATCCAGATCCCGAATACCTATAAGAAATACTTAATCTCTAGAGCGAGTTAACGCAGAAGCCATTCTGATGAATTTACAGCCACACTTATTGTTTTTTTTACACTGAAACTTTTAGGTTTATTGCCACTATTGTCCATTAGTTGCACTTTATAAACGTTTAAAATATTACTACTAGCTCTTCAAATATTAATATTCTTTGCCGGGAACAAAAAAACAAAAATTATTTTTTTTTTCTAAAAATTAAAAAAAATTAAATTGAAAGAGTCGTTGAGCACCGGCTTCTACTGTGACGACGAACTTTAAATTTTGTCATTGTAATATAACAGGGTTGTGTAACAAAATGAAATGGTGGCCTGGTCAAAAATTGAAAAAAAAATTTTTGGACCAACCTAATATGTATACATGTATAATATTTTAAAATTGTTTTTTCGATGTGATGTTTTCCGAGAAAATTTTAGGAAAAATTGAATAGTCTGGCAACGTCGTGTAAATCGCCAAAAGAAATAGTGTATACTTAATGCAATACAAAAACCGTTGTACGTTATACCCTTTAAGTGACGTCAGATATCGACAGTGTTGCCAGCTTGTAACCAAAATATTCGAGTGAGGGAATTACAGTTTTTTTTTTCGTAAAAACAAGATAAAAATACAAAAATTTCCCATAGTTTATATATTTTTTTACTGCATAATACCTTTTACCATCAACTTTAGTAGATCCAACACTTCTTGTATTTTCGGCTTGACAAGATCGACCATTGGCACCATTCTGAAAAATCCACGTTTCATCCAAGAAAACGAACTGGTACAAGAATGCTTCTTTCTCTTTAATATATTCTTTCAAAAATACTAGTCGTTTGAAGGCTACATGGGTAAGTTCTATAAGCCCTCGCCTCGGTTCATCTTTTTTCCATCCGAAGCCTATTTCCTTTAAGAGGCTTCTTAAAGAGTTAAGACAACCATGAAACAGTTGTCTGTCTTTTAATTTCTTACTTAAAGTTGGCAAAGTTACATGATGTTCTAAAAAAAGTTACAGCTTAAGCATAACCAATGTAAAATATTAGTTTTTGAATAATACAACTTACTTGTTTCATACATTCCATAAATAGTATCACGGATAGAACTTATATCCAATCTTGACACATTTACAACTTTTTTAAAATAAGAACGTTTTCTTTTAGGTGACTCCAATAATTTATTTTGCTTAACTGTTGTTGAAACTGCGCTTACAGTGGAAATATTCAAATTTAGGGCAGCTGCTACACGCTAAAAATTAGTAAATTGGAACTAAAATATGTAGACCTTAACACATCCTTTAAATTTACTTCTCTAACTGCTGTCAAGGGTAACAATGGCCATTGTTGTTAAGCTCTTCCTGAAAATAGCTTATTAGAGAGGCTATAAGCTCTTTGCATCGGCTATTTATGGAAATGTCTGGAGTTTTTGTTAAAAAAATAGACGCGAAGCAACACGAAATCACAAAATAATTGAGGTTAGTTTTGCATAAACGTCAAACAAAGCCAACGAACGAGCTGGCGCCACCGCACTGTTTACAGTAATAGTTGTGTTGCCAACTATCAGCCAATAAAATTCAAAATGTATTAATTTTTACAAGCTTAAATAAACAAAATATTTGCTATAAGTGGGTTCGTATCAAAGAAGAATACTTTAAGTTTGTGGTAAATTTAATAGCGCATAAAGTTTTAATACTTTTTGCCCAAATTTAGTTTCCTCGTGTTTTCTTAAGGACTGACAATTATCAGCTTATTGATGACGTACAACGGTTTTAAATCTGATTGAACTATATCATAATATGTACAATTTTGTACCGAATCCGATGATATAAAAAGAAATGGGTGGCACCATTTAATAAAAGTTATTTGCATGATGCCCCGCTTTCTTGGTACATCCTGTATATCTAAGTTTTAAAATGTGTAGGTACTTTTATATATTCTAGCACCTTCATATTTCATAATTTTCAATACTTCTAACAACGTAGATCTTGGACTTCCTCGTACTTACTAACTTTATAGTATGATGTAAACAGGTTTTTGAACATACGTTTTTACGCAGAAATACATAAAACTTATATAATAACCTGTGCATTTAGCAACATATTTAAATCAAGCCCCAAAAACAGCCCGGTTAAATACCGGTACATTACCTAAATATTTATTGTCATGACATAAATTACAGTTTTTGGTATTTTACGTCTTTCTTGGCCAAGTTTCTTTTATGCAATCATTGCAAGCTGCAGCTGGCCCAGAAATAACTGATTATATCAAAATAATTGATATTATTTTATAATACCCTATTCAGTTTACCAAGAACATATTCTCATGATAGAGTAAGGGTTTTCGTTTATATTTAGACTTCTATTTAGAGTGAAAACAATTAGAGATTAAAAGTTGTATTTATTTTCGTTTACAAGTCTAGAATGCATTGAAAATCAAATCGCCTACATTGGTGATGCTTCTCTTACTATTAAAATAACATTTAGGAGGCGTTGAAAAATAAATGCAACAAGTTTAATTCCATTTGATAATTATTAATTCAATATATATATATTATTTTATAGTACCCTATTCAGTTTACCAAGAACATATTCACATGACAGAGTACAGGGTTTTCGTTTATATTTAGACCTCTATTTAGAGTGAAAACAATTAGAGATTAAAAAGTTGTATTTATTTTCGGTTATAAGTCTAGATTGTCTTGAAAATCAAATGGCTTACATTGGGTGATGCTTCTCTTACTATTAAAATAACATTTAGGAGGCGTTGAAAAATAAATGCAATAAGTTTAATTCCATTTGATATCTATTAATTCAATATACCGGGTGTTGCATCGTCGAGCGGGACATAGGAAATCCCATGTAATTTTAAATGGGGTCAATTTATTGGCTTCCCTAATTATTTTAGAGAAAAATTCTATTTAGGTTTATTAAAAAGCACTAAAACCCACATTCAAAAGAATAACTTTAGATATTTTCGATGAGCCCGTTTACGGGTTATCGCCGATTTCTTTTTAACTATTTCTCCTTTTTATGGCCCCGTATTTGCGGGCACCAGTCAAGGTAAAAGATGACTGTCAAATAAAGTTGTCATTTTGAAATGTGTGCTTTATTGTTATAAAAACTCGTACATCGAAAATATTAGCCAGGAATTACACTTCTGAAGAAAAAATATTGATGATTAAATGGTATTATCAAGGAAATAGTTATCAAAATGTGTCAGACATGTTTGCTGCTCTGTATCCGAATAGACCGATACCTGCAAAATCTACAGTCGAAAGGACTATCAAGAAATTTGAGACAAAAGGCACTGTAATAAATAACTGCAGATGTGAAGAAAGGCAGGAAAAAAGAAGAGATGCAAGAAATGATAGGGACTTGCAAGTTTTATTGTGCGTGGAAGAAAATGATGGGAAGATCAGCACAAGGAAACTTGAGGATGACATAGGATTAGATCACACCACAGCGTTACGAGCTTTGAAACGACATAAATATTATTCATACAAATATGAAAAGCACCAAGAGCTAAGAGATAGGGACGAAATACGACGACAGGAGTTTTGTTTTGGTATGATGGAAAAAGCAAACATGGATAGGGAATTTTTAAAAAACATTTGTTTCACTGACGAATGCACATTTACCTTAAACAATGAACCCAATGTTCAAAATTATCGATATTGGAGCAAAGAAAACCAACACAGGCTTGTGGAAACAAGGACGCAATAACCACAAAAAGTTAATGTATGGGCTGGGATTTTCGTAGAAAATATTATCGGGCCATTATTTCTTACACGAAATTTAAATGCAGAATATTTTTTGGAACTACTTGAAGATCATATTTTACCTACTTTACATGATGCTGCCAGGGAAAATCAGGAAGTTTGGTACCAAATGGATGGCTGCCCGGCACATAGTACCCTGGCTGTCCGGGAATATTTAAACCGTGCTTTTAATGGAAATGTTATTGGCTTAAATCATACAGTAAATTGGCCAGCCAGGTCTCCTGATTTATCGCCAAATGATTTCTTTCTCAGGGGCCATTTAAAAAACAGGATATACAAAGATAAAAAATACCCAAATCTAGACGAGTTAAAAAATGCTATTTCTGCCGAATGCAATAGAATTTCAGTTTACCAACTAGCGAATGTAAGAAGAAAATTTTATGATCGCCTCGGTTATTGTCTAGCAGTCAATGGAGGAATATTTGAACATCTTCTTAAATCCTAAAGTTCTAACAATTTAATAGTACCTACCTATTAATTAGTAAAATATTGAAACATGTAAAATGTCATAATTAACCTTGTAATTGGATACTTTATTTTAGTTTTATTCAGATTAATTTGTACTCATAAATACACCTTTAATATTTTCGATGTACGAGTTTTTATAACAATAAAGCACAAATTTCAAAATGACAACTTTATTTGACAGTCATCTTTTACCTTGACTGGTGCCCGCAAATACGGGGCCATAAAAAGGAGAAATAGTTAAAAAGAAATCGGCGATAACCCGTAAACGGGCTCATCAAAAATATCTAAAGTTATTCTTTTGAATGTGGGTTTTAGTGCTCTTTAATAAACCTAAATAGAATTTGTCTCTAAAATAATTAGGGAAGCCAATAATTGACCCCATTTAAAATTACATGGGATTTCCTATGTCCCGCTCGACGATGCAACACCCGGTATATATATATATATATAATATTTTATAATACCCTATTCAGTTTACCAAGAACATATTCACATGACAGAGTACAGGGTTTTCGTTTATATTTAGACCTCTATTTAGAGTGAAAACAATTAGAGATTAAAAAGTTGTATTTATTTTCGGTTATAAGTCTAGAATGTCTTGAAAATCAAATGGCCTACATTGGTGATGCTTCTCTTACTATTAAAATAACATTTAGGAAGCGTTGAAAAATAAATGCAACAAGTTTAATTCTATATTTGATATCAATTAATTTGTAGTTTGCTATCAAAATCATTACTTAAGTATTAATATTTTAGTAACAATAATTAATTAAAATAAAAAATTTACTTTTAATTGTTATTTAAATTTTAAAAGAAAATTAATACAATGTTAAAAAGAAAAATATTTAAACATAAACAAAAAATTACTGATTTTCAACGAAACTCCCTTGACTTATTATACATTTACATACAACATTATGGGCTGGCGCATCGTCCTGCTGCCAGATAAGCGTAGCGTGTTGGTTGAGGGGAAGCTCTTCTAAAATCTAAAAAGTTTTCAATCTCATTCTCAAGAAATTCAAAATATCTTAGGCCAGTTAAAGTCCTATTATAAATTACGAATGACTTTATTTCCTATAATGCCGCATTAAATATTTATAGACCTACAGCCCTGAATTCTAACAGGCTGAATTTTGTGGAGATTAGAAGTTGCCCAAAAATGTTTATTTTTTCGATTAAACATACCAGCTGTGCTGAAAGTTGCCTCCTCGGTGAATAATATTTTGTTTAGAAGATTTCCATCAATTTCACGCCTTCTTAAAATATTAAAACAAAACTCTAACCGCTGTCTCTTGTGATCTTCTGTTAATTTTTGGACTGGTAAAAATTTATACGTAATTTGTAATCATCTTTTGAAAATTGTTTGCTAAGATTCTGATGATTCAGTAAAAATCCCAAAACTTTCGTATTTAAAGTTTTTTTGTTGTCTCTTATTGTTTTCGCTCTAGATAGGGGTCTAAAATATAAACGAAAACCCTGTACTATCCAAAACCGTTCCCAAAATTTTTGTCGTCTTTGACAGATTTGGTTGACCATTATTTACTACGATATGTTCCATTTCTTCCAATGTAGACCTCGTGGTTTTAAATAGTATAGCATTTGTTTTTGATCTATTTAACACAAGCTTATTTTTGGCAAATCACTCATTTGCTCCCATCATTATTTGTTCAGTTCTTTTATCATGTCGTATACCTACATTACGTTCTGTCTAATTTCTAATTAATTGTTTATAACGGTCTGTTTGCTTCTAGAATATTAATTATTGTACAACAGTGTGGGTGCCTTTGCATACTTTAAATAAATTAACAGATTTTATGAAATAAATGATGCGATCAGTTTTTACTTTTTCTTTTGAAATATCTTGAGTTCTTATAAGTGGAATAAAATTTCTAAAATTTCGAAAATTCCCTTCCTCACGAAACTCGGAAATTGTTGTGCGATACTTTGGTTCTGTCACAGTTTAACCATTGCAGTGGAGTATATGTACCCTGTTTGGATGCTGCCGATCGTTACCGAATCCAAAAGGTTCAAAATGCATGCCTTAGATTAATATACGGTATAAAGCGAAGAAACCATATTTCCCCTTATCTCACTACTTCAGGATGGCTAAATATGAATAACAGATTTAAACTACATTTCACCACATTTGCGTTTAAGATAATTAAGTTTAAAACACCCGCGTACTTATACCAAAAAATTAGGTTTCGAACAGACGTACATAATTTAAATCTACGCCGTAGGCACTATCTGACCGTACCCCAACACCGCAAAGAAATTTATAAAAGGTCTTTCTCCTATGGTGTCGCTTCTTGCATTAATGCTGTAAGGGCCTTAAATACAGACCAATCCGTTTTGAGTTTTAAAAAAAGTATTAGAAATCATTTATTTTCGCTGCAATGACCACGCAGAGTTAGTACCTATAGGATAAATTTCGTTTTTTTATTTTATTTTATTTTCTGCTTCTCAACCCCCCCCCCCCCCCCCACCCATCCTATCTCTAGTTTTTAGCCAAATCATTAAACATATTTATTTTTAAATTTAATGTTCTTCGCTTGGAGTAATTAATATATTAATTTGTAGTTATGAATTATATGAAATTATAATATTAAATTAAGGCCTGAACAGTATCTGGGTCCTCTGGATGTCTGCCTTACCAAGGCCTATTGTTGCCATTTTTTTCATTTTTTGCCATTTTTGTAAAATGTTTGTACTTAACTGTCGAATGGTTGAAACAATAAATGTATTATTTATTTATTATTTATTTATTTACTGTTTGGAATGCATCATGGCACCCTTGCGCCACATTGAGAATACCATAGCACTTATGGGTACCGTTTGGCTTTAGACTTTACATAGGCGGTGAAAAATATATAATAATTACATTGGATTTCCCCTCTTATACCATATACACTGATTTTACCGAGACAAGATAATTGATAGTGGGCTTATAGTATTTGATACATGATATGTAGTACTATTGTGCATTCAGTAAGACATTAGTTACGCAAAAGGTTGTTCTAGAGGTTAGAGGGTGTCTGTAATTATTGCGGAGTTCTTGAGTTTCTGACTGAATTTTGAAAAAATTGAAGATATTTAGTGGTACGTACCTAAGTACATTAATGTATAATATTACAAAGGATATTATGTTGTTTTTATTTAGACATATTCAAGCCTAATTAGCCTGAACTAACCTATACAGGGTGTAACAAATTCGTTTATCCCTACAGGAATCTCGTAAACCGTAAGAGATACGAAGATGGTTAAATCAATCAAAACCCTCTTCTCCATGGGCGTGCAAGGTTTCTCCGCATGCATAGATTTAAATAGGCAGGACTTTTTAAATCTGTACAGAATTAGTAGAAGTATCGACATTAAATTCAAGTCTTGTCTTCAAATATTTGTTTTAATATTAAATTTTTTAAGCTTGAAATTATGTAAGATGTGAAATTGAAAACATGGTTAAGGAATATAGATCCGAAAAGACTAAGTCAAGAAGTGTCAGACGAATGACGAAAAAGTAGATCGCGACGACGCCGACGGCGCGAGAGTTAAGAAAAGACGAGATATTACGACGTTACGAACTCTGTTCAATTATATTTTGTGATTTTTGTTGTTTTAAAAGTGTTAAATTGATTTGTTATTTGCCTGAATTAAAATCCTATAAATCCATTTCCCTGGACTTTTAGAAAGCGATTTTATCGAAACTTATTAGAGTCTACGTACTTACACTTCAAGAATACAATAAAATTTATTATAATAGAACGAATAATTTGTTAGAACAACGCCAAAAAATGATCAAGAAGCTTTTATTTTAAATAGCAAATATCGTTTTTCTTTATTACCAAAACAGTTCATAAATTAAATGAAATATTTCAAGATTGCTTTAATGTTGGATGTTCCCTTGTAAACAATTAAAAGGTTTGTGTCAATGAAATACTTTTGTTTATTTCTAAACCTTCTTTTCATCTGTTTATAATAATATCATTTAATTATTTATTTATTTTATTTTGCATACGTGATCCATGGCCAGTGCGAACCAACGTCACATTTTTGTTTTGAATCTCCAAGCACGGCTAACTAAACGTAATTATTTAAAGTGAGTAAACTCATAAACGGCTGGCCCAAAACTTTTTTTTTTGAAATTTGAAAAAATCTTTAAAGCTTTTTTAATTGACTACATTTTACTTACAAGAAATAATTTCTCAAATCAGTTCCTGTAGCTCTGGCCTCAGGAATTTTTTAGACAATATAAACAATGTGGGATGTATCTTTACCTAATTAAATCCTAAATGTAATTTTACATGTTTTACGAATTGGTGACATTTTTTGAGACTTTTAATATTTGCCGGTATCCTATGTTAAATTTTTAATGCTTGTGCAGTTGGGTTATTTAGTCGTACCTATGTTTGTTCTACTGATTTTACGATATATATTATTTTGTGATCTGGTTTCATGACCATGTACCTTATTAGACATCATAATATTTATATTACATGTCTTGTTCTTATTTAACACTATTCATTAGTTTTACTTACTTTAATTCTAGGAGTACATCCAATTTTGTGATATTTAATTCTCTGTATAATGTTTCTGATCTGGTCAACGAATCATAATTAAAGAGTATTTTTAATATTTTATTTTGGAGTGTTTGGATCGAGTTAAAATTAGTCTTTCCACATGTTCCCCATACTGGCATTTGATACCTGAGATGTGATAAAAAGAAAGCATTGTACCTATATGTTAAATTTAGTTTTATTGGTAAGATATCCTCGACATCTGTATATTATGAGTATTATGGATAATATTTTATTTGTGAGGTGTTTTATATGTTGGGGCTAGTTAAGACTATTGTCAATTATTAAACCCAGATATTTTATATCCTGAACTTCTTCTAATTCTAATTTATTTATTTTTATATTGAAATCACCAATTTGTTAATTTTTTTGTTTAAATATCATGTATTTCGTTTTGTCAATATTAATTTTTAGCTTGTTATAATATAGCCAATTAAGATACAGATTCAAATAATCTTCAGCAATATTTTTCAATGCCTTCTCTTCCTCCCCACTATACAGACTGTCGACGGATAGGGTTTACAATAGCACAAATGGATGGAAAATTTCATTTTTCGGGAAAAAGTCATTCTTCATAAAAAGTTTTGCTTGTAAAAAAATGCAATTCACGAAGAGAAAATTTAGATTTTTTATACAGGGCTCGAAAAAACTTCAAAAACATGATTTTTCTCCAAGAGTAAACTACCTTTATTTTTCATTTTTGACCAAAATGCCTATTAGAATAACGTTTGCAATTTAAATCCGAGATTTAAAATAAATCTTCGATTTTTTTAGTTTTTTCAATTTTTAGAGGTTTGTAAATGAAATTTTTTTTTGGATAGCGTTAGAGGTCGAAATACATACATTATCAATGACTTTATATCTTACAGAGGGGCATCAAAAAATTTCAAAAACTGATTTGTGGTGTTCCCAGAAATATGTATTTTGAATTTCACAAATGAAATGACCCCGGAAATATCACAACAAGTCTTAAAATAACAACAAATAATAATTTTATAATTTGCTATTTAACCTCCCCCCCCCTCCATATTCAACACATTTTTCCAGCTGTAAACGAATGTGGTCAAAACTTTTTTGAATTTCTTCAATGGAAATTGTTTAAACAGCTTCAACAATTCGCTGTTTTAGAAGCTGTACGTCGTTCTCAATTGGACGGGAGAACACTAATTGTTTGAGGCGCCCCCAAAGATAGGCATCTGAAATAGTTAAATCGGGACTCCTTGGGGGCCACAGAACCGGACCATTCCGACCAATCCATCTGTGGCCAAATGTATTATCTAGCCATTCCCTCACTTCAATTGCGAAATGCGCAGGGCATCCATCTTGTTGAAAGTACATTTCGTTCCTAAATTGGAGAGGCAATTCTTCTAGGTTGTCAGAAAAGAATGTTTCCAACATTTCAAGGTAACTCCTACGGTTACACGTGTTCTCAAAAAAGTATGGGCCAATAATGCCATAATGTGAAATCGCACACCAGACATTTGCTTTTTGTAATATTGTCTTCTAGCAGGAATTCTAAAACGGGGATTATTTTTTCTCCAGTATCTAATATGCGCAGAAGACACTTTCCCGTTTGTTGAAAATGTCGATTGATCGGAGAACATGATAAATTTATGAAAATTACTGTTTCCACTTACAATTTTGTCGCCGACCCAAAGACAAAAATCCAAACGTTTGGCTTCGTCTCCTTCTTCCAACGTTTGATTAAAAGTTGGCTTAAATGGGAATATTTTGTTTGCCTTTAAAATATTCTGAATGTGAGATTTTTTTACTACATCAAGTTCTTGAGCTCGGTTTCTTAATGTAAGGGTAGGATTGTCAGCAACAGACTGAAATACGGTTAGGGAAGCTGCATCATTCTGATCATAGTTTTTTTTTTTTTTTAATTGGAAACTGAACCAGTTCGCTGAAATTTTCACTTATAATCTCCCTAGTGCTCGAATTTCCGGATATTAATTCAAGGACGCGGGGGATTCGGTAAGAAAATTTCACACCTAAAATTTATTTGAAAAAAAATTAAAAAATCTGACATGTTTCATTTTGAAACTTACTTTTGCAACAATGAAGTTGGCTGGTTCTTACATTTTGACGTTTATGCGGTGACGCTTGTCATTCTTCAAGCACTTTTCTTATCCATAATTATGGGAATACTTAAACTTTCAAAAAAAAGTTTCCTCACCGTTTAGTTAAACGAAATGCAAAAAATATAAGTGAAAATTATCCTTTTTATTTATTTTCACTACATTTCATTTACTAACACAAAGGGAAAGCATAGTATAGTCTAGTTTAGGCTAGTTATGCCAGATAAAACAATTTATTTATCCATAATTATTATGGAAATACTTAAACTTTCAAAAAAAAGTTTCGTCACCGTTTAGTTAAACGAAATGCAAAAAATATAAGTGAAAATTATCCTTTTTATTTATTTTTACTACATTTTATTTACTAAAACAAAGGGAAAGCATAGTATAGTCTAGTTTAGGCTAGTAATGCCAGATAAAACAATTTATTTATCCATAATTATGGGAATACTTAAACTTTGAAAAAAAACTTTCCTCACCGTTTAGTTAAACGAAGTGCAAAAAATATAAGTGAAAATTATCCTTTTTATTTATTTTTACTACATTTCATTTACTAAAACAAAGGGAAAGCATAGTATAGTCTAGTTTAGGCTAGTTATGCCGGATAAAACAATTTTTAAAATCTAGGTAGATAGTAGATAGATACCACAGTCAAGTAGGCTTAGGCTTGTAATGTCAAAATCGTCTCTGCTATACGTCACGTCGACAGTTATTTCTTAAACGTGCTTCTTTAGTTCACAATAATTAAATCATGGCAGTAAACAATCAAGAAACTAATTTTAAGCCCTACGGTGTTTGTAAATCTTGCTCTGAAATAGGGGACATTAATATGTCTCAAAAAAATTTAAAGTATTTGCAATGTTTAATGGAAAAAACTGAATTAAATCCCCATCAAGAAAACCTTTTCTCAGCTATCCAGAAGATTTTGGAGGAAGATATCCCATCCTTTTTAAGAAAAACCAGAATTCAGCAGAACAAAATTGCATCCAAATATTACATCTATTATATTAAACATAGACATCTGATAGAAGTGGAAAGGGAAGATAACCATTATCCTTGTTATTCTCCATTACGAAGAGAAGAGTTCCAACCAGAATTCCAAAAATATTTAGCCTTAATGAAAGAAATATTTGGTAAATAAATATTTGTATTTATTTAGTATTATAAAATAAATAAAAACATTAAATACCAAAATTTGATCCTGAATACTGATTTTCGGATCATATGATAGCTGTCAAGAAAAAATTTCCACTTATTAATTTTGTTCGCCTAGCTTGGCAGGAGGAGAAAAATTTCCGAAAAATTTGAAGGTTGTCATTGGTAACTGTCGAAATGAAAGTGTGTGATTGGCTTAGAATGACAGTTGTGAAATTTTCTTAATAATTTATGAAGTCCCATTTTTGAGACGTAAACGTTAAGATATCTTTGATTAAATTTCTCTATCACAAAGTTGTACGAAAATTCGCCAGCACCGTAACATTGAACTAAATAAACCCGTTGTTCTAAGGTCAACATTTTCAAAACACATCAAATTCTATTTTTTGACAACTTCAAATTTGCCCCATACGTAAAGCAAAGTAATAAAAAGGTAAAAAAATTCCTTGTTTCTACAAAAGATGGTAGGAATGCGTTTATAGTTATTATCCTAACAAGTGCGGAAAGAGCCACTTTCCCGCACGCGACTGCCGTTACCCGAACGACGCGAAGCGGAGTTCGGGTAAGCAGTCGAGTGCGGGAAAGTGTCTTTCCGCACAAGTTAGGATCAAAATTTTTCCTACAGGCGTTGGAAAAACTACAACAAAATATTTCTAAAAATTTAATTTTACTGAAAAACAAACACAGATTTAATTTCTAATTATAACTAATATTTACATTAAAAGTACAATTTGATGCATTATGCAAATTGATTGCGGATGAAGCCATTGAAGCCAACTGATCCTGATGAGCGGATGGTTGCAAAGAAAGAGGTATCGAGCTGTTGTTAGCGCTGCTGGGAAACTGTGGAGTTTTTGCTTCTAAATTATAGCTCAAACTTGATGGACTATTGAGATTGAGAATTTTGTTAGACATGTTTTTTTTGTGTGTGATGGATTCCTCCAGGTAGCCTTCGGCAACAGACGTGGATTTCCATCCTCCTAAACGTTTAATGTTTGTTATTTCTTCGCCAGAATTAGCAAGTAGAGTGGCCGAGGAACGTCTAAAACTGTGGCCTGTGTATAATTCTGGATTTTTGAGTCCTATATAAGCTGCAATGTTGGAGGGCATTTTTCCTATGGTATTAATTCCAACACATTGGGTACTGCATTTTCCATGTTTGTAGTTCAAAAAGAATCGGCGGTGTGGAGTTTGCTGTGGACGTAAGTTTGCATATTTTCTGTATAGATTTAGAAAAATTTCATTATTGACTGCCTTAGTTATTACAAAGGATCTAGCAGAATGGTTTTTGGAGTCGTTTATTGTGACAATTATAACGTCTCCTTTGTCGTCTATGTCGTCAATGGTAAATTTAGTTAGCTCCTCACGGCGGCAGGCACCAGCCAGTCCAAAAATCGTTACCACTTTAATTAGAAGGAAAATTTCATCAGGTGCTTCTTTCATAAATTTCGCAATCTCTTCTTGTGTAAAAACTTTTGCTTTTTTTGCTCGAAAACCTACATTTTGTCTCTTGATGTACGCAGTAACTTTATAGTATTTACTGATATCTAAATCTTTCTTAACCTTAAGTACACTTTTCAACATGGAATATCGAGACCATAAAGTATTTGGCTTCCAAAGTTTAGACATTTCCAAGAAATATGCCAAAAGTACTTCTTCTCTTGGTGCTTTTACATTTTTCGCTTCACACCAAGTAACAAAATTATCGTATTGTTTTTCATACCTGACTATTGACTTTTTTGGTAGCAAATCCAAATTTGCGACACTTGCAGCTTCTAGAATATCTTCTGGAAGCTCATCGTCCGAGAAATTATCTATGGAAGACATCTGTATCAGAATCTGAACGAAATTATAAATCAAAGCCACGCTCCGGTGAAATGTTGTAAGGTGTCACTTTGACAATTAAATTTTATGTGTGTGTCGTGGTTACCATGTTAACATCTATGTACGGGGTTTTTGAAATAAACCGTTTTAAATCAGCTTTTTTAAAAATGTTTAAAATAAACGGCAAAAATTAGTGTTTCTGTAATATACCTCATTTACTTTCAATAAAAATTTATATTTTATTTATTAAAGTGTCTTTCCGCATGAGTTAGAATCAAAATTGTTTCTACAAGCGTTAGAAAAACTACCACAAAGTATTTCTAAAAATTTAATTTTCCGTGCGGGAAAAATTTTCCCGCACCGTGCCGGAAAAATTTTCCCGCACCGTGCGGGAAAATGGGTCTTTCAGAACCAAAACGAGTGCGGGAAAACGGTATATCGCGCACGCTTGTAGGAAAAAATTTTAAAATAAGATACACACCACCCATTATGAAAATAGAGTTTAATAAAATTTTATATTAATATTTTTATTGAACAGCAAAATTTTCATTTACCTCTAAAAATTGAAAAAACTAAAAAAATCGAAGATTTATTTTAAATCTCGGATTTGAATTACAAACGTTATTCTAAATAAGTTTTCTAATTGGCATTTTGATCAAAAATGAAAAATAAAGGTAGTTTACTCTTGGAGAAAAATCATGTTTTTGAAGTTTTTTCGAACCCTGTACAAAAAATCAAAATTTTCTCTTCGTAAATTGCATTTTTTTTTAGAAGCAAAACTTTTTCCCGAAAAATTAAGTTTTTCATCCATTTGTGCTATTGTAAACCCTATCCGTGGACAGTCTGTATATACTAAGACTGTGTCATCAGGAATGTCACGTGTAATGTAAAATACCTAGCTCTGAGATTTGCGTATCTTAAATTAAATACATAAATGGAATACAGCAGAGGTCCCAATACCGAACCCTGTGGTACTCCATACCCACTGCTAAGTACTTTACCAATTGAGGACCAGAAGTAACAAAGGGGCTAAGTGCCAATTTGCTGAAAAATGAGATATTCCTATAGATAGGTGCTATGTGCCTTCGACTATATCCTATCAAACGGGCAAAGTGCCAGGACTTTAAATTTCGTAAACAATCAGACAGATAGATGGCGCTTTCTGCAAGTGCTAGGTCATTTCCACATCAAAGGGGTCAAGTGCCGTAGTACGCATTGTTGTGTTGTGCATTCATTTGGTTTATTTCCCACCGGAATATATGCCACGTGCCACACGGCTGTACAATATTATAAAGTAAGCTTTAAAATGAATATAGAACGTCGCAAAAATGGATTGGGGAGATTAAGTGACGAACAGAGAAAACGCAAAAATGCAGGACAGTCCTATAATAGGAGAAATGGAAATGATGTAGGCGAAAAAAGGATACCTAACCTAGAAGTAAGTTATTATTTCTAATGTAGCTATACGTGTGTAAAAATTATAGTGAACCAGAACCATATTTATTTTGTGTAAACCCTAAAACGTTCTTTTTTTTATAGATAACATGTAAATGCAAATTTGGGTGCAAGTCGTTAAATTACGCAAATAGATTGGCTCTTTTTGAAAAATACTACGAGTGCAGGCCTGACGTCCGCGGAACATACATCATGGGTTTATTACAGTTGACCGACGTGAAGAGAAGAAGGCATGGCTCATATGAAGACGCTCGTGAAAGTCATCGTCAAGCTACCATCCACTATAGCCTACCAGATGGAGAGGGTAATATTGTAGTTGTTTGCAAATTTACGTTTATGAATACTTTCGATTTGACAAAAAAGCATTTGGAGACTATTATACAAAAGAAAAAAAGCGGTAAAGTAGTTTATAAAGATATGAGAACTCGTACAGCCCCTGGAAAATTTACACAGGATGACAAAAAACTTGTTACAGAGCACATAAATAGTATACCCCGAGAACAGTCTCATTATTCGCGCGCAAAAAGTGCAAAGGAATATATTAGTCCAGATTTAAATATTAACCGCCTTTATAAAGCGTTCAAGCAGAAATATCCCCACAGCTTGGTCACTTATAAGTTTTACAGAAATGTATTAAAAAATGACTTTCCAAATGTTTCATTTAGAGCTCCTAGAAGTGACACCTGTCGGAAATGTGACTCGTTAAATTGCGAAATAAAAGCGCAAGTTGAAAGAAGTAGGGCAGCAAAGGTGGAGTTGGACGTCCACCATCGAAAGGCAGAAGTAGCTACCATGCTAATGAAAAGGGACATTGCATCCTCGCAAGTACCAGGAAGCACCACTAGTGTGTTTTCAGTGGATTTAGAACAAGTCATGTTCGTACCTACATTGACCCATTCTGATATGTTTTACATGAGCGAACTTTCATGCTATAACTTAGGAATCAGTTTTGGGGATAACAAGAATTCATTTATGTGTTGCTGGCATGAAGGAGTGGCAGGACGTGGCGGTAACGAGATTGCTTCCTGCTTATTACGCGTCCTAAATATGGGCATTACAGGAAAAAGGAATGTTGTTATTTGGAGCGACCACTGTACCGCCCAAAATAAAAACAGAATGGTTGTATTTGTTTACGTATTTTTGGTGAGTTGTGGACTCTTTGACACCATTGAACATAGGTATCTTGTCAGTGGTCATAGCTTCCTTCAGTGCGACAGAGATTTCGCCTTGATTGAAAAAAGAAAGCGTAAGTGCGCTCCGATTGTACCTGAGGACTTACACGATGTAATACTATCAAGTACACACACAGGCCGATTTGCAATAGTAGATATGTCACAGGAAAAATTTTTTGATGTACAAGCGGCAGCCGATAAGCTCTTAAATCTCAAACAAGTGAATATTAGCAAAGTTGTACGATTGAAGGTTAATTCCCAACAACCTGGTTTTTTGTTTACTGCTGAAGCTTTTTCTGAAGTAGCACAATGGAAAGCAACTCCGATACTTAAAAGAGGAAAAACCATGGAAGACCTAAAAAATATCTCAATTAACCAGCTACCACACGTAAATAAGGTTGGTGACAATAAGAAAAAACACCTAAAATCAATGATTCCGTATTTACAAGACAAGAAACACGAAGCATTCTACGTTGATTTAACTAAATAATATATTGGCACTTAGCCCGTTTCCCATTTTTTTGTTTTTAACTTTATTTAAATGTTCAAATTTTCATTTTTTTTTGTTGTTTCTATCGTAGTATATTTACGCGTAACGCAAATAATATATATTAGATGATTATTTGAAAATAAAGTATGTTGTTTTGGTATGTGAAGGTTTTTTATTAATTTCTCTATTTAACAATTTTGGCACTTAGCCCCTTTGTTACTTTCGCTCCTCAATTACTCCGTTAATCTCTATTCTCTAAGTAGGTTTTTATAGTGTTATGTACAACCCGCCTAAATCCCATCTTGTTAAGCTTTTATAACAATTTTACCTATACTGACGACATCAAGCGCTTTTCTTAGATCAACAAATAAATACTGTTACAACTATAATGCCCATTATCAAGTGCCTCGCATTGTTGCGCTAAGCGTACTACTATTTTTAACGAAACCATACTGATACCACCGTATACGAACAAGTATACGGTGCTGATACTGATCAATCGAAACATATTTATTGATGAAGGATGTCATTTTAATTTTAATTATTTTTTCAACTATTTTTGAAAAGACGTTTACTACCGATACTGGCCTAGAGTTATTCAAACAGTCCCTGTTTCCCATTTTAAATTGGAGTTATTTTACTTATTTTCAATTCTTTTGGAAATACCCCCTCTTTTAAAATTTTATTGACTAAGTTAGTTAGAATTTCTATAAGATCAGGTTTAAGGTTGATTATGTCTCAAGCTGTCACCCCGTCATGCCCTTGAGCTGAGTTTCGCTTTAGATCAGATATGATTCCGTTAATTTGATGTTCATTAGTTGGTGCGACAAATATATTGTTTTATCACAGGTGACATCTGTAAATTTGGGGTTGTGACCCATTATTTCTATTTCATTATTAAGGTTTTCCCTATCCCCGCAAAGTGAATGTTCAGATTATTTGCAATGTTATTTCGTACAAATTTCGTTACGGAGATACTGGGTGTTGAAATGTTAGAAGAAATGGTAATAATTTTTAAATAACTCCTTAACGAGTTATTTTTTTTTATAAAATTTAGTGAGTTAAATATGCATATAAGGGCACTTATTTTTAAAGTACAACACGTTCGTAAATTTAACCGGTGGCGTCGGTACAAAATGTTGCTATAATATTTTTTGTGAAAACTATGTTACAACACTGACTTATTTTATTTTAACCTTCTTTTTATGAACCCCTTTTCATTTACAACAAAAAAGATCACATGTGTTTTTTTGATACGAGGAACGGTTTAAGGGTAAATGATTATTTTATTTTACTTTACACAAATATTGAAAAATGTGTTTTAAATTCACAAATACCCTCAAATATTTATTAAAGTATTTTAGCGAATACATACATACTTAATAACAAACAAATAAGTATATGCCTAAGGAAGGCATCTGAAGATGCCTATTTTGTAAGTATAATACGTTCTCAGTGGCATACCTACATAATATTTATTTATTAGTACCTATATTATTTTTCAATATTTTGTATTTTAACAAGGTGGCTTTGGAAATGCTTTTTAAATATTTTGTATTTTTACAAGGCGGCTTTGGAAATGCATTTGTCGATAAACTAAAACATATTTGACAGTTAGTTGTACAGTATATGGCCTTGCCTATGGAAATGCACGAGAAGCGAGACGAATTTATCAGGAGCGATATCCTAACCGAGTACTGCCTGCTGCTGCAACATTTACAAATCTTCACCGCCGTTTAGCTGAAACAGGGAGTTTTACAAGGCCACGTGACATTCCTGGAAGACCACGAACAGCCCGAACCTCAGAATTAGAAGAAGCTGTTTTAAACGCTGTAGTGGAAAATCCAGATACAAGCACCCGAATAATTGCTGATGCTCTCAATTCCACCCAAGCCACAGTTTGGAGAATTCTGCACGATCAGCAGTACCACATTCAAAGGGTACAAGCTCTCTTACCCAGGGACTTTCCTCAGCGCATTAATTTGTGTCAAGGGTTTTTAGAAAAATTTGCTCAAAACCCCCAATTTCTAAATTATGTACTTTTTACGGGCGAGAACAATAATTTTTCTCAGAGTGCGATTACAAACTTTCACAATAACCATATCTGGTCTTTGGAAAATCCCCACGCAGTTAGTGAACGAAATTCTCAGTACCAATTTTCATTAAACGTGTGAGGAGGAATAGTTGGCGATTACTTGATAGGACCTTTTTTCTTCCACTTCGGCTTAATGGCGATACGTACCGACACTTTCTGGAAAATGAACTTCCTCCCTTATTGGATGATGTACCCTTAGAAACTCGAAGACGTATATGGTTTATGCATGACGGAGCTCCCGCTTATTTCAGCATAGTGGCCAGGACTCATCTAAATCACATTTATCCAAATCGATGGATCGGTAGGGGAGTTGAGGAAGGAAATCAACCGTGGCCACCAAGGTCCCCAGATTTAAATCCCCTTGATTTTTATTTGTGGGGACATTTGAAGTCAATCGTTTACAAAACGCCAGTCGAAAATCCAGAAGTGCTAAGAAACCGAATAATCGATGGTTTTGAAGTAATAAGAAACAGACCAGATATCTTAGCACGCGTACAAGATTCCATGCAAAGGAGATTAGATGCCTGCATCTTGGCTGAAGGTGGACATTTCGAACAATTTATTTAAAAATCATTTAATTTCTGTAACGTACTTATTTATTTAATTAAATTAAGAAGAAAGTTAAAATAAAATAAGTGGTGTAGCATAGTTTTCACAAAAAATATTATAGCAATATTTTGTACCGACGCCACTGGTTAAATTAACGAACGTGTTGTACTTTAAAAATAAGTGCCCTTATAAGCTTATTTAATTCACTAAATTTGTTAAAAAAAAATAACTCGTTAAGGAGTTATTTAAAAATTATTACTATTTCTTTTGACATTTCAACACTATTACTATAACCTCCCAAAGTTTGTCAAAGTACTTTTGAATCACCCTGTATATTTTTAGAATTTCATTTTTAAAATTTTGCGATGGTCTGTTCTTTTCTCGTATTTAATTTCAAAACGTTGAAAATAACGTTCAGTAATTTTAACTTGATATTGGCCTCACTAACTTGGCGTTCAGTTCCACTAACTCTTGACCAGTACATGGGCCACTTTATCTCGTGTGGAAATGTTGCAACCAATTCTTATACAAAGATTCGATTATATATTTGCTTATTTACAAATGCCAATGTCCCATTGACCCGAGATTCGTGCGTTAATTTTTACGTTTTCCAAATTTCAAGGTGACGGAGAGATGAAACATTCGGATTAAGTAACCCATTAAAGGTTTCCAAATATCTCCGTAACTGCATAACTCGTGGCAATATAACAGAAAATGGTATTCATAACTAAGCTGTTGGGTTTTCGACATCAAGGTTGGGAAATTGGTCTTATTTTCCGCGATTTACGATTGTCAGTGATTTTTTAACTTTTTTAACGAAATTTATATTGCAAAGTACTGCGTACCTACTGTAGCTACATTTGTATAGGGTGACCAAAGTAACTAAACCGGTATCTCGAGAACTTTGAGACATTATTATATTTTCATGTAGGTATCATTAAATTTGTTCTCTTTAAGAAAAACGTGCACGACGTTTAATTTGAAATTAAAAGCTGTTCTGATCAACCCTGTATAGTTGCAAAAACGATTTGGTCCTTCCAAGGTGTGTCGTTTTCAACTCTAGTCTACAAATGATGCGAAGTAATTAATCAAACAAAATCGTCTTCTCCATGGGCGTGCAAGATATTTCGACATGTATAGATTTAAATAGGCCTGAATTTTTAAATTTGTGCAGAATTACTACAAGTATCGGCATTAAATTCAGGATTTGTCCTAAAATATATATTTTAATATTAAATTTTTTAAGCTTAAAATTATGTACAGCCTCCCAGTACCTGGAATTTTAAAAAGCAATTTTATTAAAAGTAATTAAAGTCTAGGTACTTATTCCATTTCTGCTCTAATCATTTTATTCCTTTTTTTGTACCTAATCCTGGTTACCTGTTTGCTAATTAGGTGGTTATTATGCCTTTATGGGTGCCTCTATTGGAATAATACACCTATTTATATCTATGCATACTTACCAGGGGCGTGCGGTGAGTTATGAAGAAGGGGAAGTACCGCCGGTAGGCCCGCCGAAGGCAAGCTGCCGGAGGCGAAAAATTTTTTGAGGACCACGCCCAAATATTGGCAATTTTTCGAAGTTTAAATACAGGTAGAATACTGTCATGTAGGTACTGTCGAAAATGTGTGATTATGTACCTATGATTTTTTAATATTTCTTCTATTTTCTAAATGGCTAGGTTTTCATCGAGACTACCACGAAAACAAAAACGAACTTATTTATTTATTTCAGAAATTAAAACTTGATTTTATTTTTAGCGGAGGAAATAAAAAAAAACTATATTAAATGTTCAAACACATCACTGTTTTGTTCAATGCATTTGCGGGCAGTCTTTAATACACGTTTTGTAGCTTTTAAAACTGTTCTGCCATCGATGGATGCTTTAATGCGTCTAATGTTGTCTTGAAGTTCGACCAGATTCGCATATCTCGTTTTAAAGGCTTCGTCCTTGACATACCCCCAGAAGTAAAAGTCTAATGGTGTTACGTCAGGAGACCTTGGGGGCCAACGTATCGGACTATTTGTTGCCATCCACCTATCTCTGAAAAGCCTTTCTAATAATATTCTCACTTCGTGAAACTGATGAGGAGGAGCTCCATCTTGTTGAAAATAAATTTGGTTACGGTCCTCTACGTTCACATCATCTAAATATTCTTCTAGTAATTCTGACAACATATTAACGTATCTCCTGCCGGTCAGAGTACCGTCATAAAAGAATAAAAAATTGGCCCAATAATTTGGCTGCCTATGAGACCACACCAAACATTAATGCTAATTCTTACCTGCGGATTTCTGGAAACAGCAATAAACAAATTTGATCAAGACCAATAGCCAATAGTGCATGTTTTTACGGTTAAACATACCCCTATTTGAAAAGTTCGCTTCATCGCTACACAAAACTTTCTTTAAAAATATAGGATTTTGCCTACACATATCTTGTAACCATTGGCAAAAAATGAGTCTTTTTTCAGTGTCACCAGGTAATAATGTTTGCACTGGTCGGTACTTATAAGGTACACACTTATATTTTTTTAAAATCCTCCAAATTGTAAATAAACTGAAACCACTGTCTCTTACCAAATCTCTAGTTGAATTATTTTTGTGCGCTTCAAAATATGCCAATATATTTACTTCTACTTGTTCACTTATTATAAACTGTTTTTTAGTCCTTGTCTTTATAAAAACTCTTTCGTCACTTCTAAATTTTCTATACAGCCTTAGAAAATACCTTCTGTCTGGTTGCTCACGTTCAGGATACATTTGACCGTATTGCTCAAGTGCTAGTAGGGGAGAGCCACCAACAGTGGCCACCCTTTTTTTTATTTCCACGTATTTCAAAAACGTTTAAGAAATTTATGCTTTTTCCATTATTTTTGACTACATATACGATAAGGCTATACAAATATGACTCTATTTAATTTTAAAAAGTATAGGATCTTGTTCTTATTATTTTTTTAAGAACATGCCACTGTGGCCACTGTACCGAACCAAAGAGTGGTACAGTGGCCATTTAGGGTCGGTACAGTGGTTTTTCTGAAAAGCATATTAAAAAGTGTTTTTAACTTGGTAATAAGTAATAAGACTTCATACAAAATCCTTTAATTAGAAAATTTATAAGTATTCACATTGCCAAACAAAAGAAACATGTATCAATATAAATGCAAGAAGGCTTATTAAACTAATATAAATTAAATGAGGATAGGTCAACGGCAAAGTGAAATAGACTCTGAATTCTTGCAGTTCCGCCACTTGAGGTTGGGGGTGGTAAATGAATTACAACATCTTCATAGGGTATATTTGTCTGATCTGGGACATCTGGATAATAAAATGTATATGCTTTGCGCTTGCGTAAGAAACTGACACAATATTCGCGGTGTTGTATGTCTATAGCAGTTACTCTGCCAACGCAAAATTTAACTTGTTTTTTAGTAGAAAATTTTACCAGTATAAAACTTCCTACATCAATGTTTCCTAAATCTTCGTTAGCGCTAGGCTGGGCTTCTTCTATCCAATCAATTTCATCGGAATCAGTGAGATCTAAACTCTGGTCATCGGAAGTCGAATCACTCGAATTATCAATGCTGTCTTTTCTCTTAATATTGTCGCTTATGTTGCTCTCCGTATCTGCAAAAATAACTTTTTTTTTTGCATGTGGCGCTTTTTTTAAACTTTCCTTCCTTGATTTATTTTTACTGGTGGCTTCAAGTTCATTATAAACTGGCGTACTTGTCAAAATTTGGGTAGTTTTCTTTTTTCGAATGTGTTTCTTTTCCGTAATCTGAGATTTTGGTAGGGGTCGTAACATTTCGGGACTAATAATTGTTTTGGGAGGTGTTCTATCTTCTGAGCAAAAGGTATGAGCTATTTCCACATCGGTAGTAGATTCATTGCTAGTTCCTACTATCGCGTCATCCTGATAGGCGCCGGCGGGGGCATATCGGTTACAGTGGATGCTAAGAAATCATCATCGACAAAGATGTTTTCGTTGAATGGGAAGATCCCTGTTGCTTTAAAACCGGACACGCAGTTGCTTGTTGAAAATGCAAGGTTGTACACTTGACCTAAGATTTCGGATACGTCATAGATTGTTATACGCTTGCCTGGATTATTTGTCAACCACGACTGACATGCACTATTATAATAAGATTTTAGCGGTCCATAAACAGTTCGGTCCAAGGGCTAGTTTTACAGCTTCTATTGAAACATGACTTATGTGATTATCCGTTAATAATAGCACTGGAAATTCTTGGGTTGGATGGCTATATAATATTAAATGCTTCAGCCACTGGACGAATACTTCAGTTGTCATCCAGCCTGAAGGCGTTGCTGCTCCAATAGTCCCGTTAGGCGCTCCCTTAAGCATATGGTCCTTAAGATATTTCCTAGGAAAAATGAGAAGAGGTGGAATATTAATTCCATTCGCATTGATTGCTCCGCACATCGTTATTAGCATTCCTCGCTCGGCTGAAGTTATTTGTCCTACCTGTTTTTGCCCTTTCATAGCTATAACTTTTCCAGTTTCCTGAACGGTCGTTAGGGCAGTCTCGTCAACGTTATAAATTTTATCTGACCGAAATTTAAATTTTTCGAGAACTTCTTTTAAATTATTAAAAAATGTCTGTACAACCACTTTGTTGAACCCCATTGCACGTCCTAGTGATGTAGCCTCAGCCGATCGAATTGATAGTGGGTTTCTTCTTAAAAACTCCGTCAGCCAATGCTTTCCGGCCATTTTGTTTTTCTTCCAGGAGGTCGGAACCGATTTACGATTAGCAATAGCTAACTCAAAAGCTAATTTTTTAACATTTTTTGGAGGTAGCCCGTGGTGTAATTTAGCACAAATCTGTAAATATTTACATAGCTGAAATTCTTTTTCTAATGTAAATATTCTGTTAACAGTATAGTTAGGTCTGGTGTTAAACCAGCTTGAATATTTTCCGCTTCGACATCTTCGAACTTTTTGACATACCTTCTTAATGTGGTTCTCGGTATTTTGTGACGTAAAGCTGCAGCTGCAGCAGACAGTCCATGATTCTTAATGTCATTTAAGGCTGCCCTCATTGTTTCCCCATCTGTCTTTCCAATCCCTACTTTTTGAGGGGGTCGTCGTGGCATATTTACTAAAATAGAATAATCCTAGTTTAGAATAATAATATAATTCGGGCTGTATCAAAAACATAAAATATTGTTTTAAATATTTTTTTTTATTCAAATACCTAATATAAGGAACAGTGACCACCCCTTTATAATATATGGATGTA
Source organism: Polydrusus tereticollis (assembly GCA_963920685.1). Lineage (NCBI taxonomy): Eukaryota > Metazoa > Arthropoda > Insecta > Coleoptera > Curculionidae > Polydrusus > Polydrusus tereticollis. The sequence goes on from OY987336.1 coordinate 30,664,845, forward strand.
GTGGCCACTGTACCTCCCGTTAGGGTGGCCACTGTAAGAAAGGTAACATAAAAATAAAACCTAACCTAACAGAAAAACAATTCAGATTCTTTAGCCTTTTACCCCTGAACTTCGTACTGCAATAGCACGTCCTTAAGAAGCATGCAATAAAGTACCTCAAACACTTACCAGCTTTGAATGATTAACCCGAAAAGTCACTCGAATAAAAAACTTTTTACAACGAATTTCAATGTCGCTCTTGTTACGACGAAGCCGGCCATTTAACTGAAAGTATTCGGCGCGCCACGTGCTGGAAACTTACTTAAGCCCCCATACAAGAGAGGGCGCTAGCAGTGTACGTTTTGCAAAAGAATATTCACACAGTGGCTACTGTACCTGCCATGGCCACTGTTGGTGGCTCTCCCCTACACTATTTCTTCTACAACCAAGATACGCTTCTAACATATCGCAATGTTCAAAATGCGTGAACGCCATTTTATAATATTTAAAAGCAAAAACTAGATAACTTAACGCAAAACTACAAAAATTTTGGCTTCGTTAACAATAATGGCTTCCCAAAACGAGGACACTTTAGTTAGTTCGTTTTTGTTTTCATGGTAGTCTCGATGAAAACGTCAAAGGCAAACCATTTTTTATTTTCATGGCTGTGTTGATGTTTTTTCAATTTTAGTCCAATATTGCATATTTATGAACTTTTTTATTCCGTATACGATTTGCAAAAGTTTCGGTAAAAAATATACAGGGTGTGCCATTTAAAAAAATACATTTTCCTTGTTTATTCAGAAACGTTATGTCCAATTGTTTTTCTGCTTTAAACTTTAAAAGGTGTACTAATTGTAATGCAATACAGTTTTATAGCAAAATTACTACTTCTTTCAACAAGCCAAAAAATATTTCTAACAATTAATTATCGTAAGATTACAGGTAGGTTATTTCAGTGGCGCAAACAGAAACAAATACATACCTGGAATTTAAATGTAATTTAAAAATAATTAAATATACAGGGTGTTATGGAAATGACTTATTATATTTTAAGGGGCCACTCCTGGGGTGGCCTAGAGTTACACTTGATAGTTTTTTTTTCTAAAATCGGAAGTATTTTGAATTTTGTAAAATACCTTAAAACCGGACCATCTGTGCCTCTATGAAAGTTCATTACCCCTAAACACGTGTTTTTGACATGACAAATTGGCCGAATTTCTACAGACAGCTGATTACCTTGCGACGTTGCCAAGTATTCGGGAAAATCTTTTTTTTAGGTTTTTTAAAAAAGATTAAATCAAAAACTATACTGCGATTTCAATTAAACAAGCCTTATTCAATAGGTATAGTTTTTACTCACCCCATGAAATTGTATTGCTAGCATAATACTTCGCTGAGTAAAAATCGTAGATACCAACAACAAGCCCTATGTCTGGAAATTTACACAGATAAACTATCACATCACAAAACATTCCCATCACATGTGTATCACATTATTCAACAACTATACACTCCAGCAGCAAAACGCAAACAAATTTTATGCCGTTGCAAGTAAATGAATAATAAGAAATGATATTAAAAACAAATTTATGAAGCCACATATGAAGCCATTGGGCGCATTCGAGAGACGAAACTGCTCCGCAGTGGTTACCGGTTATGATCCAACCGCTACCGATTCGTCGGCTTCCATGGATTTCGACTATTTCGACCAAAAGATCATCACGTTTGGTTCAAATGTCAAATCCATATCAGCTGTGCGTAACAAACATTAACCTTTCTTGTTTTGTGAAGCTTACCAATATACTCATCCCTTGGTTGAAACTCTTTGGTGGCAGTTAAAAAGTACGTTTTCCTGTTTAATGTATATGTTTTGTTCCTCCATTCTATTTACTACGTTCTTCGTAACCAAACTTTTGTTGCATACGTCATTTCCCCATTGACATAACGAACCGCTCTCTCCAAGCAGCGGAAGTGAAAGATGCTACCCAAAATGGCGACCGTTCCGTAACATGTTGGAAAGTGTCGTAAAAGTAGCGGTCGACACAACAAGACGATTTAGGAACTGCTCCGGAGCAGTTTCGTCTCCCGAATGCGCTCATTGACTTTGAACTGCTCAGTACCCAATCACAGAACAGCAACAAATCACATTTCCCGCCCCCTGGACTATCGTGTTTAAATGTTGTGTGTCCAGTTAAGAGGACTGGATTGGATACCGTAATTATTATTCTTAATTGCAATGGCCACCTGTCTTGACGACAATGAGCCAGCTATTATCATTACCAAGAAGAACAGAAGTCACAGAAGAAGAGAAAGAACATAACCGTATCAAACGTGTGTCGCGTTGTTTTCAATCCGGATTTTGTTATAAAGTATTTCTAAGTCTATAACTAGTAATTTCTTGTATTAATAACACAGAATTAAAGAGCTAATAACTTGATAATGTCCCGAACAGTTAATGTGTTGTTAAAGTGAATAAATGTCCCGCTAGAATCATTTGAAATGGTAACGGTATAACGTGGATTTCTTGCCGATATGTTTTTTATTTCAAGGTATGTACAAATAAAACTAGAGCAATACGTAGACAATTTTTCGTGTAATAGGGTAGAAACTAAAGCATATTAAAGTTAAGTAGAAAAAATTAAATATTCAAAAAAGGTTATCTGATGAAACTGATGTAGTAAATGTGGCAACACTGCTCAAAACACATGTTTTGGGCTGACGATATCTAAAGACTATCTGACAGTAACTGTCAGATTTTTGTCAACAATTTTTTTTTTGACAAGTAGTACGAATCAGCTGTTTGATCATTGGCGCGTAGGTGTTTTGAGCTAAATTTTTGAAGGCATTTTTCTCGAATTTCTAGCTTCGAGCGCCATTTAACGCAATTTTTCCCCAATTCGGCTCGACCTATAGATTTACGGGTTAAAAAATAATAAGTCATTTCCATAACACCCTGTATATAAATACAAGAAATACAATAAAATCCATTAATTCAGTATTTATTTGGTGCATTTAAAAGTACATATTTATAAATACTCACTTTTGGCGTTAAACTGCATATCATTTAGTAATATAAAGAAATAACAAATCTAAACAACAATTATGCATTTTAAAATAAAGTAAATAAATAATAGATACTTACCATAAATGTACATCAAAATATTAAAAACTAAAAGAATTACTGAAGAATAACCACCGGCCAAGATATGATATGATGGGGACACGCGCGTTTTTTGATTAACTTAATTATTTAGGTTTATGTCTTAGGTTATTGCCTATTAATTTTAACTCACTATTATGTTAAAGCGACTCTTAAAAAAGTTGATTTTTACTTAACATAAAAGAGTTAAATTAACTTTCTATTTTAAGCTAGTTTTGATTCATTCAAATGGACTATGAGATTTTTTGATTAACACCATCAGGATTTCTAACAATGTGTGAAACATCTTTTTGGCAGTTGATTTAGAAATGGGATCTCGATCAGGAAAACTTTTATTAAAAATGTCGCTTGCTTCTTGAAAATATCTCCGTCCATCCCCATATCCTATTATCATAAGCAGAGTAATGCGTTCTTGTTCATTTAGCTAAACCATCGTTTTATCAGTTATATAATATTGAGTCTAATTACTTGATAAATAAAAAACTCGCACCACTCACTTAAACTAATATCAAGTGTTGGCCGCTGCCTTTATTTGCTTTGGCCAAACATAAATTGTTTACTGTAATTCCATAGGTTGCGTGGTTCAAAATATGTCAGTTGAAATAAAAAGCTTTTTCTCACACAAAATATATTTATTTACTTCTATTATATCGGTTACTCACATTATTATATCTTCGGGATGACTCCGCGAATTGACCGACCTATTTCATGGCTTGGATGCCGTGGAGAATCAACGAACCTCGCTTAAAAGCCGCGAGTGAGACCGTGTGCTTCTTAAGAAAGCTCATACCAATCTGATTTGTCAAAACATGTTACGTCGTATTTGTGATGTATCCTTCCTCTTTCTCACACACACAGTAGCAACCTGTCATGCTGTTTCAATTAACACGTAAGTATATCTAGTTGCCTAATACTAAACCCTTCTTTTGTCGCGTACGCCCCAACACTACGTTTTGGTGGGCGGCCGCTCGTTTGTTGCTACACGTAAGATGCCGTCTTCCGCGAAGCTCGATGCTATCTTGGTTTTTCGCTCTTTTTGCTTGCTTCATTTTGGCGAATATTCTTGGAAATTATTCTTGGCGGTTGGAACTACGTTTTAGAAATTAACTGACTTTTATTTCTGCTTGTTTCCGTATGGGTATTTTCGATGCATCGAAGATAAATTAAAATATATTAGACGGCGACGTTGCCGTACTTTCTTTACTTTGAATTAATACGTGTTTTTGTTATTAAATTATGCTACTAGATAACTAAACCTTTCCCCAATATCAAGTAAAATTGTGTGTGAGAGTGACAACTTGGACGTCATGGAAACTAAAACTTTTGCTTGAGTTATCATAATAAAATACTGCTTAAATTTTAAATAATAGTACATTATAAACCTAAGTTGAGAAGTGAGCTATTATACAGGGTGTCCAGTTTTCAATGGTTTTACGGGGTATCTCCGTTATTAGGAAAGATAGAAGCAAACGGTTTTCGCAGCACTGTGCTGATGCTGATGCCATAATCAGAATTTTTCTAGTGCTCCTTGTTTTTGGTATAAGTACGAGATGTTTTTGAAAATTTTACATTTTGGGACACCCCATATTTAGGTTACCCTGTAGCTTATCAAAGAGAAAATGAATGTTCTTTTTGTAGTTTTTTACGTAGAGTCCAGTGACGTACTCAGAGTTTGTTTACGTTCAATAGTTTCCGAGAAAGAAACAAATTTGCTTTTTTTTTTTTAAATTGGTCACCCTTTACGTAAATTAACGTTTTATTAAAAAATATACATTTTTTGTAGTAAACGCTTAGACCCGCCGTTTTTAATTTCCAATGTGGTTTTTTTTATGGTAAATTCATGTATTCAGGGTAGCCCAAAAATAAGTTACGACCATCTTTTTTCAAATAAAAATATATATTTTTTATTTTAGTTTTAAATTTCGCATCGATTTCTAAGTATGTTTCATGAACCATGTACTATACCTAAACTCAACAGTTATCGAGAAAATTACGATTAAACATATCAATAAGTAAGACCGTATTTCTGAAAATTTATTTGTAAATCAAGCGAAACATTCCACTGTGTGTTAATTTTTGTTATTTTTTTTAATTCTGGTATTTCTGAATGTGACTCGAAAGAAAATCTATGTATTCCTGCTCTGTCGCACATTGAGGCCAATTTACACATGCGGAAATCTGTTGTTCACCGAATAGTTCAAAAGCACAAAAATATCAACCATACAAAGTTATTCCAGTGCATGAGTTATTTGAAGATGATTTCGATAGGCGAAATGAGTTTTGTGAACGCATGCAAGATATGTGCAATCTAGAAAATAATTTAGTAAAAAATATAATTTTTTCCAATGAAGCTACGTTCTGCTTGAATGGTAATGTGAGCAGACAAAATTGTCGTTATTGGGTAACAGAAAATCCGCATTGGATGATACAGGTTCACAGCCGGTACCCTTAAAAAACAAATGTGTGGTGTGAAATAGTGCGCGGAAGAGTAATTGGCCCATATTTCTTAAAACAGTCTGAAACTGGACGAGTATATTATTATATATCTCGAATTTCTCCAACTTAAATTAATTCCAATATTACTGGCTTTATTTCCGAATCCATTGGACCCAGACTTCCCTGATGAAGAACTGATGTTCCAGCAAGATGGGGCTCCTTCGCACTATGCTGCCACTGTGCGTACATTCTTGGATGAAAACTTTCCCAATCGGTGGATAGGAAAGAAAGAACCTATCGAATGGCCTGCTAGGTCGCCAGATCTAACTCCGTTGGACTTCTTTTTGTGGGGTTACCTCAAGTCAAATTTTTGTTTATTTAAAATTGCAACAAAATTTATAATAACAAAATAAATAGCTTAGAAAATTTAACAACCTAACATCGGAATAATAAACAAGTGAAACCCTTTCAGTGGATCAGGTGTTCAGAATGACTACCATTTTCTGCTAAGCAGAGCGCCAGTCGATCCTTGAACCCGTCCACAACGTTTAAAAGTCCTCTGGAATGGCCCGAATTTCAGTGCTAATTATCATCTATGAAAAAAGATCCCACAATATGTCTACCAACTATGCCCGCCCAAACATTAACTTTTACGGGCCTCTGAGTATGACCTTCCAGGAACCAGTGAGTTTTCTCCGCAGACCAATAACGATAATTGTGTCTATTAACAATGCCATTTAAATGAAAAGTAGCTTCATCCGAGGAAATGATATTGGCTGTGAAGTTATTATCGTCATTGCATCTTTCCATCATCAGCTCACATAATTCAGCTCTTTTACCAAAATCGTCCTCGTTTAACTCGTGCACCAACTTCATCTTGTTGGGATGCATTTTTTCCTGCTCAAACAAATTTGACGACATTAAAATCCATTGCCATTGACTGGATGATTGTGTTGGATTTTCATGTATTGAGAGCGTGATATCCAAAGCTTTGTCTCCCCGGATGCTGTTTTAGGTCGACTTGCTCTAACGGCTTTTCTAACACTGCCTGTTTCTCGAAATTTCTTAGAAAATTAAACAGGAACTCAAAATTGACACCTTTCAGGTCGCTGTCATGAAAACACCTTGACTCAGCTGGTGGGTATTAGGTAGGAATAATAATTATAATTAGAAAGTTTTTCATTTTTGAGCTCATTCAGTCATTATCTCGGAAACGCTTGCAGATAGGTGAAAATATGAAATACAGAAAATTCAGAGTTTTCCCAGTAGAATTCAAATAAGGAATTAAATGTATGCAGGGTGTTCCATTTAAAAAAAGTTAGTTAGTTTCTATGGCAACCAAACCAGAAATGACAGAAAAAATTTATGAAGGTAGAAGTGAGGGGAGTAATTTACTGAACAACTTTCATGAAGGTTACTTTCTCGTGTACGAGGTAATTCAAAAGTTACAGGCTTTATGCGCAACTTTTTTGCCACTCTGTATAGATTTCTTTCTACTACTTACTTATATTAAAATATTACATAATATTAATTTCGTTTAGATCTTTATATTGGCATCTTGTGCGTAATTTTTAAAATATTTTGACAATCAACTAGCCTGGGAGAATTAAAACTAAAGAAATGTGATTTTAAATGTCAGTTTGTAAAAAATTTGTTGTCGTGTTGACATTTTTGAATATGACAGTCTCATTTTGAAATATCTTCGAATGTATGATGAAAATTCCTGTTTTATTAAAAATTTTATATTATTTTTCGGAATTTCTTCATTTAGAATGGTTAGGTAAGGCTTAAAACCAATGACAAATTAAAGAAACGGTAAGAATGCTAAAATCGTTTATAACTTCATTGCACGGAAGGGTTTTCATTATTTTCCTACAAGCGTGCGCGATATACCGTTTTCCCGCACTCGTTTTGGTTCTGAAAGACCCATTTTCCCGCACGGTGCGGGAAAATTTTTCCGGCACGGTGCGGGAAAATTTTTCCCGCACGGAAAATTAAATTTTTAGAAATACTTTGTGGTAGTTTTTCTAACGCTTGTAGAAACAATTTTGATTCTAACTCATGCGGAAAGACACTTTAATAAATAAAATATAAATTTTTATTGAAAGTAAATGAGGTATATTACAGAAACACTAATTTTTGCCGTTTATTTTAAACATTTTTAAAAAAGCTGATTTAAAACGGTTTATTTCAAAAACCCCGTACATAGATGTTAACATGGTAACCACGACACACACATAAAATTTAATTGTCAAAGTGACACCTTACAACATTTCACCGGAGCGTGGCTTTGATTTATAATTTCGTTCAGATTCTGATACAGATGTCTTCCATAGATAATTTCTCGGACGATGAGCTTCCAGAAGATATTCTAGAAGCTGCAAGTGTCGCAAATTTGGATTTGCTACCAAAAAAGTCAATAGTCAGGTATGAAAAACAATACGATAATTTTGTTACTTGGTGTGAAGCGAAAAATGTAAAAGCACCAAGAGAAGAAGTACTTTTGGCATATTTCTTGGAAATGTCTAAACTTTGGAAGCCAAATACTTTATGGTCTCGATATTCCATGTTGAAAAGTGTACTTAAGGTTAAGAAAGATTTAGATATCAGTAAATACTATAAAGTTACTGCGTACATCAAGAGACAAAATGTAGGTTTTCGAGCAAAAAAAGCAAAAGTTTTTACACAAGAAGAGATTGCGAAATTTATGAAAGAAGCACCTGATGAAATTTTCCTTCTAATTAAAGTGGTAACGATTTTTGGACTGGCTGGTGCCTGCCGCCGTGAGGAGCTAACTAAATTTACCATTGACGACATAGACGACAAAGGAGACGTTATAATTGTCACAATAAACGACTCCAAAAACCATTCTGCTAGATCCTTTGTAATAACTAAGGCAGTCAATAATGAAATTTTTCTAAATCTATACAGAAAATATGCAAACTTACGTCCACAGCAAACTCCACACCGCCGATTCTTTTTGAACTACAAACATGGAAAATGCAGTACCCAATGTGTTGGAATTAATACCATAGGAAAAATGCCCTCCAACATTGCAGCTTATATAGGACTCAAAAATCCAGAATTATACACAGGCCACAGTTTTAGACGTTCCTCGGCCACTCTACTTGCTAATTCTGGCGAAGAAATAACAAACATTAAACGTTTAGGAGGATGGAAATCCACGTCTGTTGCCGAAGGCTACCTGGAGGAATCCATCACACACAAAAAAAACATGTCTAACAAAATTCTCAATCTCAATAGTCCATCAAGTTTGAGCTATAATTTAGAAGCAAAAACTCCACAGTTTCCCAGCAGCGCTAACAACAGCTCGATACCTCTTTCTTTGCAACCATCCGCTCATCAGGATCAGTTGGCTTCAATGGCTTCATCCGCAATCAATTTGCATAATGCATCAAATTGTACTTTTAATGTAAATATTAGTTATAATTAGAAATTAAATCTGTGTTTGTTTTTCAGTAAAATTAAATTTTTAGAAATATTTTGTTGTAGTTTTTCCAACGCCTGTAGGAAAAATTTTGATCCTAACTTGTGCGGAAAGACACTTTCCCGCACTCGACTGCTTACCCGAACTCCGCTTCGCGTCGTTCGGGTAACGGCAGTCGCGTGCGGGAAAGTGGCTCTTTCCGCACTTGTTAGGGTAATAACTATTACCTAGGTGAGTATTTATTATCGTTATTTCCCTGGGTAGAGAAATTTTATTCTTATTAGAGAAATGGCATAAATAATGGCGTGTCTTAAGTTAGTAGTAGAAATAATGTATATAACGGGGTTTCTACATTTATTTGCCCCTATTTCCAAAACAGTTAAATTTAAACATATTATGGTATGCGCCATTAAAAAAGCATCACCACTTGACAGTCCATGACGTTACTGACATGTCGGTACACTCAGTCAAATAGTAAAATTTTAGTCCTAGAGATTGTCCGAAACCCCGATCGGGTATCACTTTTTGTTCTTCTGTAATTAAGCCGTTCTGGAACATTTTCCCGACCCTGTATTTTATAATAATTAAAGAATAGTAGATTCTGTAACGAGGTTGGAATGAAAATTCGATCCGAGTGGAAGATTCCGAACGCGAGCGTAGCGAGCGTGAGGAACCACGAGTATCGAATTTTCATTCTAACCGAGTAGCAGAGTATATTTTCTCCACGACCAAAAAGTACGAATAAAAACAAATAAAATCTGTGCAAAGCGATTAAGTTATTTATTCGCAATATTCGTAATTTCAGGTGGAGTATTATCCAGTTCCATATCTGATTCATCCGATTTTTCTCTCATTTTTTGACTTGCACTAAAATTTGTCTGAAAATAATTATTACAACGCGGCCATTTTTATCTGACACTGACAGTTTCGAAATTCATGGCAACCTATGTCGTTTAGATCAATTACAGAATATTCATTCCGTATCTTGTTATGGAATGAAAATACACGCAAAACGCATAAGAAGCAAGTGTTTCAGAATAAATATTCCAACTCAACAGCGAGAATTTTTACATTCTATTATCAAAAATGATTTTGGAATTATTGCATTCAGTAATGGTCGTGGAGAAAATTTATTATATAATTTTCTATTAGTTTTTTGTTACACGTAGGTAATTATTTTATTGTAAATACGCAAAATTATAATATATTCAACATAATTGTTAATTACACTTATGTAATATTCTAAAGAAACCTCTGCAATTTATATTTTCATTAATGGGTACGTTTTTATATCCCCATATACTTTCCAAAAGAATGATTCTCAAAACCACCAACCCTGACCCCGTGGAATACTTATTGCAAGAATTTGCTTATAATGTTATTAAACTCAGTAATTGTTAAAACATCATTTAAAAGTCAAGGTGATATTATTTGATAAAAAAAAATGCCAAGAGCCAAAATTTAAAAGTACTTAGGTACCTTTTAATGAATTTCTTAGTTGCGAAATGATGTAGGTACCATTATTGGGTATTTGTTATTAACTGGTGTTTGGACGGTTTCATTAATCATTAATAAGTAATTATTTTGGAAGTGATCTTGGTTATAATAGATCATTGATATACTCTATTCGACTTGTATCCACTACCAAAACCTGAACTACTACTATAACTACTACTACTACTAATCCATTTTGGTATTGGCAGCTAATGGTTCCAGTTCCTTTTAAAGCTTAAAAATTTAATATTTACCACTATATTGGCTACAGGCGCTATAGATAAAAATCTAGGCATTTTAGGTCAAGTGATCTAAATACCACATTTCAATTCAATTCAATTTATTGATCCAATACAGGGTATTCAGAGATATTCTCGGCCATATCTACAGAGTTCCCTGTAAGAGATACAAGACAACCGATAGAAAGTTTAAAAAAAAAAACATAACACGATCTAAAGCGAAGAAAAATTACCAAATTGTTTTTTTCTAATGGAACGCCATGAATATTTTTAATTTTTATAAAACTTTCTTTACTGATTCCAAAAATATATAGTTTGTCTATATTTTATTTACAGGAATCGTCACTAAATTAATTTTGATTAATTATTGTACACGGCACCATACAATGATAATTACGAGTAGAGTGCTTTGGAAAACAATTGCCTGACAGAGTTTAGTCTCCAATAGGGAACTGTCAATGTAAATTTTGAAACTACACAGGTTAAAACATTTGATTATTTTTTCAAAATGGATTATTCAACTGAAGAAAAATCGGAAATAATCTGTTTATTCTATAAGCATGCTAGTAATGGAACAAGGGCAACGCCAACACCGTATTACCTATCCAGGAGGATCCACACCATGCGTTGACACAGTAAGATATGTATATAGTCTATTTCTTTATCCGAGAGAGTTTTTTTTTATGGCTTTGGTTTTGTACCAACTACCAACTGGCCAGCATCTCTCTTTGTTAGTTTTTAATTTTCTTAAACCTTGTATACAAACATTTACATTCACACAAACATCCATGCCCTTGCCCGGATTCGAACCAGGGACCTATCGGTTGCCAGGCAAGCTGTCTACCCAACTCATTATTGAACTATAAAACCCAGTGGCCTTCGCCGTATTTCATAGGCGTAGTCCAATTATTGTTTCATATAACATTGGGAGTTGAAATGTGTTCACATGTTCGACGCACTTACTCCATTTTTCACGACCCACTGTTTTTGAATTTTTTCATAACAAAAATTCATTTCCTTCAAAGTTTTTCATAGTTTCTTTTTACCCATGGGTGGAATGAAATCATCCTTTTCCATTTCAGACATTATTTTGTCCAAGGTAGGCATTTCCTTTCTTTAAGTAAAATGAGTGCATGACTCTTCTGATGGCAGTCTTTCATCCTCATTTATTACAGTTCCTTTTCTTCCTGTACTTCTCTTTGGTGACCTGATGGGTCCGCGTTTATCCTCGTGCACAAGTCGGTATATTGTTGACTGTCTGACTCCAGTCATATTCGAACACATTTCAACTATTTTTGCATCTCTGAATGTTTAATTTTGGTGGCGAAGAGCGTTGAACACATTGAGAATAATAACTTTCTCATTTTTAGAAAGATCAGTTTTACTAATCCGTTTCTCAGCAACAAATTCAGAAACACTAGCCATTTTCAAGAGCGAAGTTTTTCAACAACGCCGGAAAGTAATTAAACATTTCAAATTTTTTCAGCAGTGGAACCGGTAGTTTACCTGCCTGTGCCTCTACCTACCCGATCTCGGGACCTCTGACAATAATCATACGTACAATAATAATAATTGAACTGCAGATAAATTCACTCCTACAATAAAATATCCATTTGACATTTGCATTTTTATCACTTTGGCATCGATAAAAAAGGTGCATCCTCTCCAGCTAAAAATTAAATGGTAAAAACCTCTCCAGCTCAAAATTGCTCGGCAGCCTGACATATTGTTACAAATTAATTTGATGCTGTCAAACATTTTTTTAGTGAAGTATTATTTTTTTTAGTATCTATTTATTCCAAAATTTGTGAATTTCTCTAGCTAAAAATCACTCTTTATTTTTTAGATCGGATAAACTTTTATTTTTAAAACTAAAACTAGGTCACTTTCTAGCAATTTAAACTCGAACAAACGGTAATAGATAAAAACGCTACAGCTTCGCTGTTGCGTTTTTGTCAATTCATTTGTTCTCGTTAAATTTCTAAGCAATCTAGTTTTCGTAAAAAAATAAATGTTTATCCGTTAAAAAAAAGCTATTGTGGTTTTACGCATGATAATATTCAACCTTCCCCTACCATTTTATTTGAAAAGTTACGAAGACGGTCGATGGGTGAATTTTATTAAGTCACTTTTATTAAACAAGAGGGAAGGGGGGCGTAGGTTACTACCCCCTGGCGACTATTTTCTCTCGACGCCTTGGTATAGGCATTACGAATAAGTCTGAAATATCAACAAAGACCTGGAAGAAATTCTTTTTAATACTAACTTGACAGAACTTAAATAAGGCGCTCTTTCTTAATAAGGCATTTTCCGAATTTTTAGCGGTAAAAGCACGCGTCAGATAATATAAGGATTTTCTAGTAAAAAATAATGACTCTTCTTGGCGACATACCAAGCACGTTACAACATTTCTTGGCCATTTCACCAGCATTCATATTTACACCGCAAAAGATAATACCATGTTAATAACACACAGTGAAAGTGTTTTTCAATGTCAAGGTACCTATACGTTCGCGAGAACCAGTTTGTGGCACGCAAGATTACCGTAAAAGTGAAACAGTAGGTTAAATTTGTAGGTGCTTATCCTACTTATATGACACAGACTTTTTTTTATATAACTCACGATATTATTAATTAATTTTATTGAAATAAGTAAATACACTTCACAAAAATAATACTAATACATGACATTGTTTGATGTTCTTACATTATGTATTATGCACCTAGGTGATAAATCACCTGTATGTGCAATTAGAAAAGTACCTATACCCACTATACAAATTAACCCAAAAAGGGAAACAATAAACAACATGAAACGTACCAACTACTGTACGATGTCAATAATAGTCAAGATTAGTACATTAAAGCTGGATTTATAAACTCGAAGCCGGCGTCGACGCTCGCGCTGGCGCGGGCGCTGTAAGTCAAACAAGTGAATCGTAATGGAGCGATTTATAAACATCGCCGGCGCTGGCGCTGGCGCTGGCTGGCGTTCGACATAAACCATCTTTATATTGCCAGTGCCGGCGTTCGTAGGAAATCCGTAACGCCGCGTCATAACCAATGGGATTTTAGCATTTCTATCAAGTCATCGTTGGCATCTGCCAAAGTGTCAACGGCCAAGCGTCATTTTAATTTTTGTGTTGATGTCAGCTTGATATTTCTAGATTATTTGTTTTTGTGGTTCTTATATTGATCTCGTTTGTGAAAAGAATTGCTCCTAAATACTGTTAAATATGAGTGAAATGGAGACTGAGACCCTTGGTAAGTACAAACATAACGAGTGATTATTAATTATTTTGCTCAAGGGCGGCTGTGACCCAGTATACATAGTGTAGCAGTAGCGCGTAGATTAAATCATAGGGCGAATTTGCAAGAAAGCAGCGTTGTCACGTTGAAAACCTTAAATAATGTTTTTTGACGGTATGTAATATAAAATCCTGAGCTATCTTACTTTGAAAGCCTACTTTATATGGCCGCCTCCTACTTCTAGACACCAAACTTTCAACAATAAAAATTTTGTGTGCTTCACTAAACATTTTTACTGTAGAACTTTCAATCCGGCAACAAAGCTTCACCAAAACTTGATACGCTGAAAAATAAAAAAAAAAATAAAAAATTAAATCATATCCTGCAAATAGCACTTTATAATAGTCAAAAGACGACTCCCCGGAGAAATATTAGTTAAAGCAATAGTAACCTACCTTCAAATAACTGCAAAAATTACAAAATTTCTCCAATTTTTAAACTTTACAAATACACAAATTCAAATAAATGTCATAAAACAATCATGTCATCTTATCTACGCAGTACGGCCATGATGCTTTTAAAATGCATGGCCTCCCTTGAGCAAAATAATTAAAAATCACTCGTTACTCTAAAGTTAGTTTTATTTGCTAATTTTATTTGCATCTGATTTTAGGTGAATCTAAAGTTCTCCAAGGAACAGAAATTGATTTGGGGCTCCTGATAGATACGATCCAAAACTATTTATACAACGTTAGCAATAGATATTACAAAGATGCTAAAAAAAAGAATCTTGCGTGGGACGAAATTGCAATGATTCTAAATACAACTGGTTAGTAAAAAATTATACCAAAATAGAAAATGCATAAAAATATATAAGTAAAAAAGTTAGCTGATTTAATAACAATAATTAGGTATCTGAAGTACTATGTTTAGTCAATAATAATAATAATACTATGTTATATAGGTCAATAATTATTGACGGTTGATTTTTTCCATTTTTAAATATAGGTGTTATGGCTGTATATTTATTAAATAATAAATAAATAAAATAAACAATACCATTTTTTATTATAACATACTCATTACATGAAAGAAAGGAAATATCTGATAAATGTTACAAATTAACAAGGAGGACAAAAATATACAAATAATATAGTGCAAAGGAACAATACCCAACACAAGGTGCATGTAATACCACACTAAAGTTCTTTTTGTAATTAAAGAATAAAGATCCACTATTAGCAGGTGCTTTAATATTTATGTGTTTCCCATCTAAAGCGCCCAAACAGTTAGGAAAATTCCACTTGCTATAAAATCCATTGCTGATAGTGCGCCAGTCCGCTTCACTACAGGGATTCTTTAAATAAATAGGGCTTAACGTTTCCCATAGTGCCTCACATGTTTCTCGGATAACTTTAAGGACAGTCGTAAGGCCAACATGAAAGTTCCATGCTAGGGCTTGCACACTGCTTCCTTGAGACAAATATCTAAAATAAAAAATTATATATATTAGGTATAAATATACAAACGAACTGTGGCAGTCTTCTAATGCTAACTGCACTGCGTTTACTAAAAAATATACATACTGTAATGTTATTATCACTCTTTCCTCGGGCGATATTCCATCGAATCTCATGCCTCTTTGGATTCGTAGAGAAACAAAGTTTACTAGCTTATCAAAGGTAGGAACATTCATTCGTGTATACTTAAAAAACTGCTGCTTATCCATCGCCTTAATCTTTTGAAAATATTTAAATCCATCTTCATTGCGTCTGGCTCTATTTATGGGTCTCGTTTTGAAGCGATGAGTGCGTTTCCTGAGTAATGCTACATATAAGCATAAAACTACCCCTAAGACACCGAGTGACTTCTTCTTCCTTGCTAAATCCATTTATTTAACTCTTTTTTTGTTCTAATAACTGCACTAAAAAAAACACCACCAACAGTACAAAGTAAAATGTCAGAAGTGTCAGATTATGTTTTTATTTGTCATTGTCAATACTGCGAACGCGAACGCCAAGTTTATAAATGCCCACTATGGGCGTCTACGACGAACGCTGGCGCCGACGCCGGCGAGAGTTTATAAATCCAGCTTAAATGAGAGTACGATGTTACAGGTTTTATAATAGTCTATCAATATACAACTTATTCCCATAAATAAAGCTTTTACATTTACTTATGAAAGATTCGTATTTAGTTGTGGACCGTATATCATGGGGTAATAAAGTATAAATTTTTGGTGCTAAAATTGATGCATATCTTTGACCTGCATCATATCTTCTAATGGTATGGTATGTGATAAATTATATATGATAAGAAAGTATAATAACGGACTATTGCCCTTTTAGAATTGGTTCTGTTGCATTTCCCACATTACGCGAGCAACTTTTAGTAAACTACTGGCTGAATGAAACAGATACAGTAAAATCTCTCAATAGCGACCACCCTCGGGAAATCAAATGTTGGTCGGTTAATAGAGAAAAGTTAAAACAACTGGTCTGCATTTTACAGTGTTTGTTGATTAATGAGTATCTACATACCGGGTGTTGCATCGTCGAGCGGGACATAGGAAATCCCATGTAATTTTAAATGGGGTCAATTATTGGCTTCCCTAATTATTTTAGAGAAAAATTCTATTTAGGTTTATTAAAGAGCACTAAAACCCACATTCAAAAGAATAACTTTAGATATTTTCGATGAGCCCGTTTACGGGTTATCGCCGATTTCTTTTTAACTATTTCTCCTTTTTATGGCCCCGTATTTGCGGGCACCAGCCAAGGTAAAAGATGACTGTCAAATAAAGTTGTCATTTTGAAATGTGTGCTTTATTGTTATAAAAACTCGTACATCGAAAATATTAAAGGTGTATTTATGAGTACAAATTAATCTGAATAAAACTAAAATAAAGTATCCAATTACAAGGTTACATGTTTCAATATTTTACTAATTAATAGGAAGATGTTTAAATATTCCTCCATTGACTGCTAGACAATAACCGAGGCGATCATAAAATTCCCTTCTTACATTCGCTAGTTGGTAAACTGAAATTCTATTGCATTCGGCAGAAATAGCATTTTTTAACTCGTCTAGATTTGGGTATTTTTTATCTTTGTATATCCTGTTTTTTAAATGGCCCCAGAGAAAGAAATCATTTGGCGATAAATCAGGAGACCTGGCTGGCCAATTTACTGTATGATTTAAGCCAATAACATTTCCATTAAAAGCACGGTTTAAATATTCCCGGACAGCCAGGGTACTATGTGCCGGGCAGCCATCCATTTGGTACCAAACTTCCTGATTTTCCCTGGCGGCATCATGTAAAGTAGGTAAAATATGATCTTCAAGTAGTTCCAAAAAATATTCTGCATTTAAATTTCGTGTAAGAAATAATGGCCCGATAATATTTTCTCCGAAAATCCCAGCCCATACATTAACTTTTTGTGGATATTGCGTCCTTGTTTCCACAAACCTGTGTTGGTTTTCTTTGCTCCAATATCGATAATTTTGAACATTGGATTCATTGTTTAAGGTAAATGTGCATTCGTCAGTGAAACAAATGTTTTTTAAAAATTCCCTATCCATGTTTGCTCTTTCCATCATACCAAAACAAAACTCCTGTCGTCGTATTTCGTCCCTATATCTTAGCTCTTGGTGCTTTTCATATTTGTATGAATAATATTTATGTCGTTTCAAAGCTCGTAACGCTGTGGTGTGATCTAATCCTATGTCATCCTCAAGTTTCCTTGTGCTGATCTTCCCATCATTTTCTTCCACGCACAATAAAACTTGCAAGTCCCTATCATTTCTTGCATCTCTTCTTTGTTCCTGCCTTTCTTCACATCTGCAGTTATTTATTACAGTGCCTTTTGTCTCAAATTTCTTGATAGTCCTTTCGACTGTAGATTTTGCAGGTATCGGTCTATTCGGATACAGAGCAGCAAACATGTCTGACACATTTTGATAACTATTTCCTTGATAATACCATTTAATCATCAATATTTTTTCTTCAGAAGTGTAATTCATGGCTAATATTTTCGATGTACGAGTTTTTATAACAATAAAGCACACATTTCAAAATGACAACTTTATTTGACAGTCATCTTTTACCTTGACTGGTGCCCGCAAATACGGGGCCATAAAAAGGAGAAATAGTTAAAAAGAAATCGGCGATAACCCGTAAACGGGCTCATCAAAAATATCTAAATTTATTCCTTTGAATGTGGGTTTTAGTGCTCTTTAATAAACCTAAATAGAATTTTTCTCTAAAATAATTAGGGAAGCCAATAATTGACCCCATTTAAAATTACATGGGATTTCCTATGTCCCGCTCGACGATGCAACACCCGGTATATGTAAATAATTTTAAATATTTTTGTTTAAATTTATCAGAACTAAAATTAAATGATATGGAGCCAATTTACCAATATATGCATACTAACATATTATACAGGGCTGCCTAGAAGTCCGGAATAAAATTAATATAGCCTTAACCTGTAACTTTTGGGGAAAATGCTCGGACACGTCAAGTTAGTTTTATATATGCTCACATTTTGACGTTATTCGTTTGTTTTTTTTAAGACATTTGTCAAAAATATGACAACATCGATCTTTTTCTTAAATAGAAACTTACAGCTTGCGATACATCATTCGAAAGCTAATATCTCGTACAGTATGCTTATAAATTTTGGCGCGATTCTGTCAAGCTATTTCAAAATGGCGACTGTTAAAAGTTTTAACTGAACGAGTGGCGTTATAAAAATGTGAATATTTGGCACTCTTCCAATGGAATTAATAAAATTTGCTCTAACTTCTTCTATAGTATTACTTCGGGTTTTATATATTTCATTTTTGATAAATCCCCAAAAATAAAAGTCGAGTGGTGTCAAGTCGGGGTTAACGCGGAGGCCATCTGTTTGGTTCATATGTACCAAGTCAATTTTTGCCAAAATTGGCAGTTAGTAAGTGCCTTACCATATGGCCATTATGTGCTGGAGCCAATGGCATGTTATCTGACTCGATTCTTTCAAAATTTGGATGTATCCTTCAGCATTCAAATTTTTATTAAAAATCCTGTAGTTAAGGACCCTGTTTTGATATAACGCCATCCATACATGGAACTTAAACCGTCCTTGTTGTACCCTGGCGACCATCTGATGAGGATTTATGTTTGACCAATATCGATTGTTATGTCGATTAAAAATTCCTTCGCTAGATATAAAAGCCCCGTCAGTCCATATTATATTTTGAAAAAAATTGGGATTTCGATTAATCTGTGACAAACTCTAAACGCAGCTCTTCATCTCCAGGTTGTGTGTTATGAACCTTTCTTATTTTATACGGTTTATACTTATGCTTCCTTAATGATTTTAAAACTTTAGATTTACATGTGCCAATATCTTTCTCAATATTACGGCTAGGTACCGTCGGATCAGCAACAACACAAGCTAATGTATTTTGTATCTCTTTCTCCATTTTCCTTATTGTAATCGTACCTCTTACTCTTCAAACGCTTAAAAAATTCAATCCATGGCCAACTAAAAAAATTTTTGTTTTTTGGATTTTAGCTATTTAGAACAAAGCAAAATTAACACATCTAAATTTTTTTTTAATACGCCACTGGATTTTACGTAAAAAGTCACAAAGCTTTCGTATTGAGAGTTTCTTTTTATCTCCGTAAATAATCGAGTCATAAGAGATAACAAAAACCGCAGATTTTGATAATCACACTGTATCTTCTAAACCAATCTAGTTAGCGTAGATCTGATTGCGCTATTAAACTAAACAGTAAAAAAGAGAACGGGACACATATTTTTTCTCCTCCCTATATTGCAAACAAGGGGATGGGACTATTCGCCGTCGCCGTTTCGCCGTCGCCGTTTCGCCGTCGCCGTTTCGCCGTCGCCGTTTCGCCGTCGCGACAATTCGCCGGCAGCCGATTCGCCGGCAGCCGATTCGCCGTGGGCCGTTTCGCCGTCAAATAGAATATAAGTCTATAATTATTACAATTTTTTTATATCTAGCATATACCGAATTGGACCCAAAAAGGTGGATTAGATGCCGTGTTAGCGCTGTTTAACCAATATAAGTCTATAATTATTACAATTTTTTTATATCTAGCATATACCGAATTGGACCCAAAAAGGTGGATTAGATTAGAAACGGCGACGGCTGAACGTCCTAGACCCGAATTCCAATAACCCTAATTATTATTATTGACTTGCCTATGTACAATTATTACAATTATGAACATTATTTACAAAATTTGGATAAATGTTTTCTCGTTTTTTTCTCAATTTGTATGAAATGTTCTGACTCCATAATTTCTCCATCTCTAACCAAGTTTTCTGTTACTCTTGAATACTGCAGGAGACTTCTGGCTTCGTTATATTGTATAAAATTTTATTTGCAACTTCCTTTTTATTGTTGACGCTCTCCGCTACATAACTTTCCGCAATAGTTGCAGATTTCTATCCGCCATGTCGCTTGAGGGCTAAGACATCAACTCCAGTATTCGCTAATAAAGTGGCCGATGTTCTTCTAAGGGAGTGTCCAGTATACTCCTTAAAGTTCTGAAAGTTCAGAAATTTCGCAATTTTACTTGGAATTGAAGAAATCGAGTTTTTCCCGACAGGCTGGTTTAAGCACTTTCCATTTGGATATCGCATGAAGAAGCGAGGATTAAAATTCGTCATGTGGGATCTTATATCAATGTAATTTCGAACTATGTTGAAATAACAAACCTTCTCATCGCCACTTTTAGTCACTGTAAATTTACGTGCCATTCCATTTTTGGAATCAGGAATAGTAACAAATATATGACTTCATGCCTTAATTCAACATTGCCCATTTTCATTGCACAGAGCTCACTAGAACGGCACGCTCCAGCAATTCCCATTATCATTACAACCTTCATCCTTAAATAAATAAATAAATAAAGTCTTTATTGTAATTTTTAAACATTAATTACAAAAGGCGAAGTTGAAGCAAGCTTCCTCACTTAACCTAAGGGAACTATATACATTTTTTATTCATCCATTATTTAGCAGAAAAAAAGTAAAAACATTCTGTACTGTAGGTTGAACCCTATTTGGGTATTATATAAATCAATCACAATAACAAGTATAAACTAGATAATAAGTTTTATGACTTCTTTAACTCCTATTTTAAATCTTATGCCCGTAAGTTGCCTTATGTGGAGGGGTATTTTATTATATAATTTTGCCACATTATGACTAAATGATTTCTCAAAATTACTAGACGTGTGTGCCGGAGTAGTTATATTATATTTATGGCGAAGTTCCAAATTGTGCATGTCACTGCGAAATTTAATGTTCTCGTATAAGTAATCCGGACACCTTCTAGAGATTATACTGTTGTATAGAACTACAGAGTGTAGGACTCTTCTTTCGTTCATTCGTAACCATTTTATTTCGTTTAGTTTCGCAGACACTCCCCTTTCACACTTCCTAATACGCCCTATCAGACGCACGCAAGAATTCTGAATTAATTGGATACGCCGAGCATCAACACTGAGCAGACAAGGACCATATACTACGTCCGCGTAATTAAAGTGCGATAAAACTATGGAGTCACATAGCATTTTTTTAAGTTTATCAGATAGAATTGTTCTATAATTGAATATTAATTTCAGATTTGTAAAAGCCCTTTTTATGCACATACCGACATGTTCAGAAAATCTAAGACCATTATCGAGTATTAGGCCCAGATTCCTTGCAGAATTTACCAACTTAAGCGTATCGTTATTTACAATTATTTTAACATGTTTTTGACATAACAATTGATCTTTCTTCCTACCAAAGAGAAGTCCCTGCGATTTACTGGGGTTTATACTTAAACAGTGTGCTTGAGATACCTGTAAAATTACACCCATATCATCATTGATCTTGTTATTGGCATTAACAATTTCACTAGGTTTAAAGGAAATGTAGATCTGTGTATCATCCGCGTAAAAGTGGGTTCTACAGTGCTTGATTCGCTTTATAAGTTGTGCTGTATACAGAGTAAAAAACAATGGTTCTAGTATCGATCCCTGCGGAACACCAAACCTCAAGTCCCTCGACCCCGATGTATTTCCGTTTAGAACAACCTTTTTTGGTCTCCTGTTTTCTAAGTAGCTTCTAACAAGGTTACATGCATTGTTCTGGAAACCGAGATATTTAAGAATTGCTACAAAGAGGGTGTGATTGAGCTTGTCAAATGCTTTGGTATAATCTAATAGGATCAACAATGTGAGCTCGCTTCTTTCCGTTGCCTCAAATATTATATCGTTTGTAACTTTTAGCAGAGCGGTAGTGCAACTATAATTTTTTCTAAATCCGGACTGCACGCTTGGCAGAATACTGCACTGACCCACATAGTCTCCAATTTGATTGTTAAGTACCTTTTCGATTATTTTAGATAGGGTTGGTAAGATGCTCACCGGACGCAAATCTTTTTGCTCACTAGGGTCCTTAACCTTAGGTAACGGAATTACGCAAGAAATTTTCCATATTTCTGGAAAAGTCTCCATTTCTATACTGTAGTTCACCAAGTGCGTAATAACTGGTATAATAACAGGACAGCAACGCAGTAGCATATCGACATCTATCTCATCATGCCCCACAGCCCTCGATTTTATTGAGAACAATGCGTCTTTAATTTCATCCAAAGTGGCCATTCTAAAATAAAATTCAGTAACATTTTCTTTTTTGTTATTTAGGTAAAAGTCTAAAATAGTCGGATCCGGATCGACCTGAGGAATGTTTACAAAATAATCGTTAACCTGGTAAATATCAACAGGGGCTTCAAACAGGAAATTATTTACATCTTCCCTGTCAAACACATTCGATTTTTCGGGTTTATATCCGTCATTTTTTCTTTTGGATAGGTACTTGGAAATATCTATGTTTTCCTCGGCACGGTTTCTGAAACTGCAGTAGCAGTCTTTGTTTGGCACTATTTCTTGAAGTATTGATACGTTGCTTCATACCTCTTCCTCAATTTTTCTGGCAGCAGCGGCAGACAAGCGATATTTGCTGATTTTTCTATATCCATTTGGCTGTTATACAAATCAATAATTTCAATTTCTCTCAATTTTTGATAATAAACTGTGAGCTTGACGTTGTTGATAAAATAACAATACTTATGGTGCTATAGAAACCGGTCAAAGCTCTCCATGATTTCATGCGAAAAGTATCGAATTAAATTAATAAAAATCCAAGAATAAATTCTGCGGGGAAGAGAAAAAATGTTATATACTTCATGGGATGTAAGTATATTTACATCCCTTGTAGTATAAATAACTATTAGTTTTTTTGTAACTCTTACCGTTTAGCCTATACCTACCCTATAATATCAACGAAAAAAAAATACCCTGTACAGGGGAGCCAATATTTAGCCACCTCAAAATTTACATGGGATTTCCTATGTTTAACTAAACCATGCATTACCCGGTATACGACAAAACCACCCGAATTGGTTTTTGCGATTTGTCTAGTGTTCACTTGTGTGTGACAAACCAATTCCTAAAAAAATGTTGGTAAGTTTGCGGAAGCAATGAAATTTTGGAAAATTGTAATGGGTTTAATAAACACCCTGTATGCAACAGTTCCTATTTTTATTTAGATCTCACGATCGACACAAACTCTTGACGAATAAAGTTGAAAAACCTCTTAAAAACCCCAGGCGTCTATCTCCATTAATATAAAAAAATATTTCACTTTTATCCCACATCCAGCTGCCCACCCTGTAGGCATGCTAAAACTGAATATTATATAGGAAACCAGAAAAGGTCATAAATATACTTTTTAGATTCATTCCATATTATACACATTCATATTGTCATGCAATTTATTCTATGCTTTGCGGAAAATCGTCAATGACATAATAAAATATGCGGGCTTATATTTATTTTTTTCTTATGAAATACTGTGGCATAACAATACACATGCAAAAGCCATACATAGCAATATTATACTAAATTATTACATCTAAATAACCTACTTTCACATAAACAAATACACAGGACTCTTTTTTTTTTATAAAAAATAGCTATAACAGAGCTGCTACAGCTTTTGTAGTATTCATACCGGGTGTAAACGATTACCCCTGAATATACTAAGAAACATAGTAAACAACTTGCGTGTATAGTAGGACACAAGGTAAATGGTCATGCCTAACTAATCCCCGAGCTAATCCCTTTATACTTATACCTGCTTATGCTTCTATTTTGGCAAATAAATCATTCCGGTGCAGGGTGGTAGTAGGAAGATTGAAACAATACTTGTATATGTACAAAAATTTATTGTGTATTGCTGACTTTGACGTAAATTATTAACATGCGTAAAAGTAGTAAGCCGTAATATATAATTTTTATTATACAGGGTGTCATACGTAGAAGTTCCACCCCCCTTTATTTTCTTTAGTTTTTGAGATATCGGAATACATTTTTTCTTGTTTGAAAACGAATGGCAAAGGCTTTTTTGACATCTGTGTAATTACCGGGTTAAAAATGCGGAACTTCTACGTGGAACACCCTGTATAAAACCGTATGGGTAAAATGAGTCATCTTAATAGTTTGAATCATTACTATCACTATCATCCACTGATATAATTAGAGGTTTTATGTTTTCCCAAAATTTTTTATAATTATTTTCGACTTCAAGTACATGCTCTCCAACTGCTCTCTGGTATTTATTCACACTGAGTTTTAATTACTTCAATTACATTAGCGGACATTTTTGGGTTTACATTATTGCGTCTAACTTTGTTTTTTAATTCGGACCATATCATTTCTATAGGATTCAGTTTTTTATTTGCTGCTTATGGTTGGTATTTTCTCAGCTAAGTTGCTGTGATAACTAGCATTATCATAAACACAGACGATAAAGCAATATCGTCATTGATCATAAACGACTACACTGCCTGGTGGAATATTTGGAAAAAGAGAATTTTTCATCCAATTTTCAAAAAGCTCACTTGTCATGTCCTGATGGTAGTCTAACGAGCAGTCCTTAATGTTTTTTGCTGAAAGTAGCAAAGCGTTCGACACCCAGCCATCCCTCGAGCCACAGTGTAAGATGGATATTCTCTTTCCTCGAGAAGCAGGTACATCTAAAATGCACTTTCATGAAGAATCTTGCCATCCTTTTTTTATAGTGTCATGGGGGTCGAACCAAGTCTCATCTAAATAGTATATATTTCGGATTTCTGCGCGGAACTGATGAATTTGTGTTAAATATTTTTGTCTCCATTTCACTAACCGTTGGGTCTCTTTAATGCAAATGCGCTTGTCAATTTTTTTAAATCGAAATCCAATTTTGTGCAGGAATCGGCGGAACGTTTCGCGACCAGCAGCAAATCGACCATTTGCTAATAACTTTTATGGCAACGTTTTTAGAAGACCTGCAGACAAATATTTTCCGTACGATTTTGACCTGATATTTTTGTATCACTCTGTGTGGCTACAAGGTCGGTCCAATAAAAGAAAATGCTTATTTCGACTTCCAAAATAACATACTAGAATTTTAAAAAAATCTGTCCGGAATCCATAAGAAGTGTAATATGTTCTTTCATATCAAAACTAAAAATTACTAATATTAATAACACCACTGAACACCGTTGAATGACACAGTTCAAATGATTTAATGATAATTCGACAATTTCTAATATATCGACAGGTATAATTAATTATACCTTAATAACGTACATTATCAAAATAAACCAAGGGATGTTATCGCTTTTAAAACAGTAAGTCGGTTAAGTTACAATATCTTCGCACCTTCGCTATACTTGATCACACCGAACATCTTACTGGTTTACTGTATTCTATTACTGGGCGAAATCAGAGGTTTCAAAACAAAATTATCTTAGAATTACGCGTTGAGCATAAATAATAATTAAATAGATAATTAAATTATTTTGCTATTATTATAGTTAAATCTATATAATAATCGCTATTTTCCAAGAACCGATTAAAATTTGCTCAAGTGCGGGATGGTTAAATATGTTAAAGATTTTGTCAGGTATATACTTCTCCGATAATGACATTATTTTGGGATTATTATAATTAAATCTTCATAATAATTACTATTTTCCACGAAATAATTAAAATTTGCTGAAGTGCGGGATGGTATGTTCTACTTTATTTTAAATAAGTAGTTGTGCTTTTCACTTTTAGTTTGTTTCTCATTGTGTGTGAATTAAAATCAGTTATTAAGCAAAGTTATGGAAAATGTTCACCAAGGTGGCACATCGCCTAGAAGGCATTTTTCTCCAGGTGAACGCGGTTTGGTATTACAAGTGGAACGTTATTTTACTTTAGAAAAAGGTAACTCGGGCCCGTTAGAGTCTGTTTTGGCAGTGCAAAAACGAACGTCTGATGCTTGCGGCATTTCAGAGAAGACATTAAGAAGACTTCGAAAAAAGAGTGAAGAGGATTTGGACAGATCATATAAAAGGGTTCGACTCCATTCAAAAATCTTGGATTTATCCCAAGGGATAAAACTCTCTATTAGGAATATTGTTTATAATATGTATAAAGCCGAGGAATATGTTACCCTCAAAGCTATTCTTGAAAAGATAAAGCAGAAAAAACTTTGCGATATTGGAACTAACAGTTTGTCCATCATCTTAAAACATATGGGTTTCAAATATAAAAAAACGAACAACAGAAAACTGTTTTGCGAGCTGTCCAATGTTGTTTCGAAAAGATGGCAATTTTTAAGGGATTATTTAAACAACAAAAAATCGGAATTGTAAAGACAAGTTGTTTTTCTTGACGAAGCATGGGTATTTGCAAACGGAACTTCAACAAAAACGTCTTGGCAGGATGACTCAAAGCATTGTTATTCAAATACCCGTGCAAGTAATAGAAAAAGGTATATTATATTACATGCTTTTAATGAAGAAGGTTTTGTTTTAAATGCCAGTTTGATATATTCATCAACAAAAAAAACTGATGATTGTCACGGCAATATGGATGCTGAAATTTTTGAGCATTGGTTCGAGGAAAAACTTTTAAAGCGTTTAGAAAAACCTTCCCTAATTGTTTTAGACAATGCCTCTTACCATACGAGACTCGAAGAGAAATTCCCTACAAGCAGCTGGAAAAAGGAAGAAATAAAAGAGTGGTTGTCAAAGAAAAACATAAACCATGAAAATTTATATTTAAAAAGGGAACTTTTAAGCAAGTGTAAAGAGCAGTCATTTAAAAAAAAATATGTTGTTGACGAATTAGCCCTCAAATATGGACATCAAGTTTTGAGATTGCCGCCCTACCATTGTCATTACAACGCAATTGAATTGGTATGGGGTATTAGCAAGAACTATTATGACAAACATGCCTGTAAAAATATCGGTAAGCCTAGCGTTATAAAGTTATGGGAGGAGGCGCTTAGCCAAGCGGGCAAAGAAGAATGGCGGAAATGCATTGAACACACAGAAAAAATTATTTTTGAATCTTATGAGACAGAACAGGTTATAGACGAAGTAAGACCGTTAATTATTACGAATGATGATGATGATGACGATGATGTTGATTCTGATGAGTCTGAAAGCATGGGTGAAATTTCAAATGCAGAGGAAGACTACTTTTAGTAGTACCTATCTACAAGTAGGTACGTTCTGTCGCAAGACTACAAAATCGGTTCTTTTTAGAACCAAAACTTTATAAAAAAGAATTCGTAAAACTAATTTGTCTGAATACAACAAAAGCTAAAAAATTATTATTTTTCTTTACCTAAACTAATTTTTTATTTACTTTAAATTATTTTATTTAGAAAATGTAATTCATCAACATCCAAAATTACCTTCAATATAATTTATTGTTTGAGAGCCACCGACATAATGCTCAAGAGGTTTTATGGCTTAGCGGACTTCTTAAAACGCACAGACTTTAGGTACTTATTCCGTTTCTGCTCTAATCATTTTATTCCTTTCTTTTTGTACCTAATCCTGGTTACCTGTTTGCTAATTATGTGGTTATTATGCCGTTATGGGCGCCTCTATTGGAATAATATACCTATTTATATACATACCTGCCTTGGGTGTTTGTTTCTCAGTGAAGAAATTAACAGGATTACTTATCAGTTTTTTAGGGTGTTCTTGATTTTTGCAATAAATCTGAAAACACCCAATACTTCCGAAACAGTTGAAGATAGGTATAGGATATTATACATCAAATATGTCTAGAATATTCTGAGGAATCCAAAAATTGAATAATATACAGGGTGTTGCATTTAAAATAAGAAATTTAGTATTGGCCACTGTTACATGACACACTCTGTAAAAAAAGTTTTTATTGAGGATAATGCGCAACTAGAAATATCAATCGACGTGTCCGAGCGTTCTTTCGGACACGCCCCCATGTATTTATTATCGAATTTATTCCGTTTGGCTGATACACACTGTATAATAACAATATAGAAAATCCTAATCACCTTCGAAAAATCATTTAAAACGATATTATGGATTTAAACGAAAACAATTTTGAGTCGATCGCAAATGTTGTAGATAAACAAAGAAGAACGCTAACTGCCTAAGTGCATTGAAGAAAATGGTTATCCATTAGTCGAAAATCGTCAGAAGTATATAAATATTACCTTTATGTTTAATGTTGTGATATTATATAATGTTAAAATGTGTTAACAAATTAGTTTAAAATGGTGTAAAATAAATGAATTGTAATTATTAATTTTAATGTATAAAATTTAAATAATCTGTTTTTTTCTTTCCAAGTATGGCAATTGTTGTCATTTAGTATAAAACGTCACAGTTGAAGCCGGTAAAAAGCAAATAAATTTTAATGTGCATATCAAATTGAACTTTGTGACTTTCCACGATATTCATTAAAACGCAGTAAAAAATTGAGTGTTAAATTTAACACTCAATGGTGGTACATATAGGACCACACTCAATAGGGTATATTAACCAATCCGTATATCTTGTAAAAAAGACATTTTTAAATGGTTTTATTACTTTTTGATGAGTGCTAATTCTTCTTATTTATCGGTAGGTACATTTACACTATCGAGTGTAAATTAAACTAACAGATTGTAAACCTATGCTTTTAGTGTGTAAAGAAATAACGAGAGGTGTAAGTAAACCATTTTTAATGGTAATTTGTGATTAATTAGTGTAAATATCATATTATTGTAGTGTAAATTTTATTTTATTTGGGTGTGACTTTACTATAGTGAGTGTATAAAATAATCTACCCAGGGCTAGAATACTTTCCACTTTGTTTAAGTCATTTAATCCCGTATCAAACTAACCGGGCGTTTGTAAATAAAATGTAAAAAATTATGCATTCAAGATGTTTTACTCTGCATAGTTTGATACATGATTAAATGACTTAATCAAAGCCGAAAGTAGTAGCCCCTAATATACAGGGTCGTTGGTATGTATGGAAACGGTCGATTATTTCTTAAAGTAAAACAGTTAGAAAAAAATATTTAAGACAAAAGTTTCAGGGTTTCTAACGCTCTATTAGAATTAAAAAAAAAATAAGTATACAGGATGAGTCAGAAAACCGTAGAGAAACAAAGTTACTTTTTTTAAACGGAACACCCTATATCTTAGAATATTTTTAAATTTTACATAAAATAACAATTATTTTTCAATAAGTACATTTTAAGTCTAAACCTAATAGTTTGCGAGATATCGACTTTTGAAAAATTACATTTTTGAACTTTGACAGCTTCTAGCTTTTTAACGGTACGTCTTAGAGTAAAACGGCTTACATGTCCCTGTCTTAGTTTCTTATTATCTTCCTAAAAGTGCCAACTTCCGGTTAACCGGATGTAACTCAAAAGCCGGAAATACAGTACTTCCGATTTAACCGGAAGTTGATGTTTTTGGGAAGATAATAAAAAAGTAAGATAGGGATATGTAAGCCGTTTCACTCTAAGGCGTACCGTTAGAAAGCTAGAAGCTGTCAAAGTTCAAAAATGTAATTTTTCAATAGTCAATATCTCGGAAACTATTAGGTTTAGGCTTATAATGCACTTATTAAAAAATAATTACTATTTCATGTCAAATCCAAAAATATTCTAAGATATAGGGTGTTCCATTTAAAAAAAAGTAACTTTGCTTCTCTACGGTTTTCTGACTCATCCGGTATACTCATTTGTTTAAAATTCTAATAGACCTTAAAAAACCCTAAAACTTTTGTCTAAAATATTTTTTGCTAACTGTTATACTTTAAGAAATAATCGACCGTTTCCATACATACCAACGACCCTGTATATAAATCTTCAGATCGCTTGGAAAAGGTTTGTTAAATGAATGCAAATATTGAGTATTATTTATCATTTATTTATAAACAAAATGATGGTTACCAGAACTGGAAATCCCTGTGATTTTTTTTACACTTATTATTATAACTAGTTGAACAAAATGACAAACCTATTATATAGTTTACAATTTAGTAAATTAAACATATATATATATCTACGTTTAATGTACCTCATTGTTAAGCTTAACGAAACAAATAACATAATAAATATATGTATACTTAGAACACTAAACAACCAAATAAAAGTATGCTTTGGAACAATATAAAAGAATGAAAATGACGAGTATTATATTAATCGTATATTTATTTGGAGATCTATGAAGTAAAATATGTAGGTAGGTACCTAAGTATTTATATAAAAAAGGAATACATTTATATTATAAGCTTATATCAGAATAATTTAAAAGCTAAAGGGAAAACTGTAGCAATGTAAATACCTACTTAGTTTCTTAAAAATGGCGTACTTATCAGTAAGGTTTCTATTAAATTTCGTTAATATGCTTACCCAATTTAACAAGATCCTCATAAGAGGCACTCTCATTTGGCACTTTACAGAACTTTGCTTTGTTTCTATATTTTAATTTAAATATAACATTATTCTATATCACGTTCAAAGAGCACAATCAGACTGACTTGAAAGTTGAATTTGCATGTAGCGTCGGCGTCATCTGTCAATTCCTAGAATGTCACACCAGTTGTTGCCGCCTGTCTTTTCGGTAACACGGGTTTAGCTATTTTTACCCGGTGCCGTGTAAGAAAACGATTAAAGAATAAGTTTTACACTCAATGTGTTAAAATAACCTTCTAGCGAGGTTTATTTACACGCTAATATGGTGTTATTAATTGTCATTGTATTTAATTTTCTTGATAAAGTGTAAAATAAAATAAATTACACCCATTCAACAAAATTAACTTTTTAGAGAGTTAAATTCATAGGCAAATTTAATACAACAACTTTGGTCCCATATGAGTGTAAAAATATGGTAAATTATGTTGATCCGGGTGTTAACATTAACACTACTTTTTTTACTACTCCTGAAATGATTTTTACCAGGTGGATATTTTTTACTGTGTACGGTTCCACATGCAACTTATCTGATGTGGGGCATTTCTTTATCAGATTATCTGCAGTTTTCTTAGTGGTGGCAATTTGGGCTTTACACCACTTACTGTATTCATTCTTGTAATTAATTAACTATGGGGAAACATGTTGATTACAAAAATCATTAGAAGATGCAGGTGTTCGCGCATTGATTTTAGGTTATTATCGAACCAGTTTGTTGAGCTTGATTACCTTTTTTAGTATAAATTTTTATTGAAAATGACCATGATATGCCCGTGTTAATATATTCAGAAACATTGAGCATTTTTCATCCATAGTATATTGCTCTTCATCCAAAATCTTCCAATCTATATTTTCTACTAAATTAAAGAACATAGGGCCCGCCAACGAAGCGGGGACGGAAGATTCCATCCTTATCGAAAAACTTATCAATGATACTGAAACAGCATGAGGTCTGGAATTAAAAGTGGCACATTTTAATAATATTTCACATTATACAGAATGGCTCAAAAAATTGAGGCGAACAAAACTAGAACTTTTTTAAATAGAACACCCTGTATTTTATTGGCCCAAAAGATGGTCATAGAGCTGCTGATGATTTTAATATTGGGTTATGTGGATTTGTTTTTAGTAGTTTAAGGAATCATTACGGTTTTATCTAAAAAATTTAGTAATCATTTCCAAATTAGTAAACGCAACTGAATGAAATAGTACACTCAAAAATAATATTTTAGAATATTGCCCATCTTTACAATAAAAAAATATTTGCTTTCAGTACATTTGTTATACAGGGTGATCACATTATGCAAATTATTAAAATTCTCTCTTATTTTAAATGGAACATCCTGTATATTTTTTGACTTTTGGAAAGCCATTTTGATATCCTTTCTACTGATATCATATTTGATACATCTTAGAGTTTTTTTTAGATATTTGGATATTAACTTTAAAAGCCAACATTTTTGCTACTTTTTTGGAAAAATCAGCGGTAACCTTTTAAAGTTTTGCATTTATTATGCTTGACTTCAATTTTTTAATGCAATAATTTTAATCACTTGGCATTAAATGGCATTAATTACTGCAAGAAAGAAACTAAATGTTATTTAACAGATTTATTAATTAAGACATGTAGATAAAACTTAAAATGAATATAAGTCAATGAATTACAATACAAATTTAAGAAAACCAATGGGTTGACACAACAAAACTAAGCAAATCCTTATTAGGCAAGAAATCAGAATTTATTGTCTGGCTCTAATAATATGTTCAAAGGTTCTTCTCTGTTCTTGAATGTATAAATGTAGCCTTCGAACAAAATCTTGCTGGACATCTTGTAGAGGTCGTATTCTAATTTTTCTAAATGCCTCTCGTATACGATCTTTCATATCGTCTCGGTTTGTAGGAGGTATGGCATATACTTGTTCTTTAACGTATCCCCAGAGATAGAAATCAAGGGGTGTTAAATCAGGGGACCTAGGAGGCCAAGCGATTGGTCCACCATGTCCAATCCACTGATTACCTCGCCAGTGATTTAAAAGTTATCTAACCGGCTCATAATAATGAAGGGAGCGCCGTCTTGTTGAAACCAGAAGTTCTAGAGAGTGTCGACATCTATATTTTGAAGAAAATAGGTAGATCATGATTAAGAAAATTTAAATAAACTTGTTCCTTCAAATGCTTTTCAAAGAAATATGGCCGAATAATGTAAGGCCCTAATATTCCTCCCCAGACATTAACCGACCAGCGATTTTGGTTATCTACGTGTCGAACCCAATGTGTTTTTTAGTATGTTTAGTGTATTATGTTTATTTATGATTCCGTTATTTTTAAATGTAGACTATTTCTCCAATTTTATTAAGCATTCAATTAGAAAATGTAATTATCTTATCTTCTTAAAGCTCTTGGTTAAATTCTATGTGATAAGGATAATATTTATAATTTTTGAAAATCCGTCGCACGGTTGTTTTCTTAACACCGATTTCCTGGAAAATGCCAGTTTGAATTACGTTATGATTTTCCTGTACTGCCAATAAGACCCTTAATTCATTTTCTTTATTAACAACGGGTTTATTGATTACAATCCATTTTTTTTGTATGTATGCAACGTTTCCTGTTTCTAAAAATCTATGCAACAGCTTCCCGAAGGCATCTGGGCTCGGCATTCTCTCAATATCTGGATATCTTTCAGCATACACTTGACTTGCTAGAAGGCAATTTCTCCCAATATAAAAATTACATCCATTATTTCCAAAATGGTAAAATTCGACATTTTGTGAAAGTTAGTACCTAATTCTCGCAACGGAACAAATATTAAATAATTGTATTCGGCTGTCATAGTGACAATCTAAACAAAAAAAAATCATGGCAACTCGATTATGAACAAAGATAAAATGAAATAAATAAAATAAAATAAAAAAAAAATATATAGGGATAGAGAGAACAAACATCTAAATGTCTAACTATTTCATGTTTTTTTTTGTTTTAAGTATGTTTTACAATTTATCGATCTACCTACATAAAAAATAAGTATTTTTTATATTTTGATCGGTCTTAGGTCCGATTTCACAGGCAGACTCCCACTTTTCGATAATTTTACAGCCTAAAGCACGTAGGCACCTATATTTTTATTTACGGTCAATTCATCCCTATTCGCTAATCGTCTCGAACGAGTCCGGCTTGAAAGTCATATAGCCTTATTATTCAGATAATATTAATGATATCGGAGTGTAAAACATCCTTGACACTAAGAAATTGTCGTGTTTCCTCACAAAACCCATTATTTTGCCTATTTAGCTTAGTTTCTTATTGTTTAGCATGTTAAGTAAAATTATTATTTTGCTCTTTTTGTCTGTACTGAATCGTTAGGGGAATACGATTGTAGTCCTATAAGAGAGACATTTAAAATTTAAGTAGGCAATCAGAGCAAAAGTGTAGACTTTTACAGTTATTATCCATATATCTAAAATACGGTAAACTCTAAGAGGTATCAAATATGGTATCAGTAGAAAGGATATCAAAAGTGCTTTTTAAAAATCAAAAAATATACAGGGTGTACAATGTAAAGAAAGA
This sequence comes from Polydrusus tereticollis, assembly GCA_963920685.1. Lineage (NCBI taxonomy): Eukaryota > Metazoa > Arthropoda > Insecta > Coleoptera > Curculionidae > Polydrusus > Polydrusus tereticollis. The sequence continues at coordinate 30,699,279 of OY987336.1, forward strand.
GAGAATTTTAATATTTTGCATAATGTGATCACGCTATACCGGGTGTTGCATCGTCGAGCGGGACATAGGAAATCCCATGTAATTTTAAATGGGTCAATTATTGGCTTCCCTAATTATTTTAGAGAAAAATTCTATTTAGGTTTATTAAAGAGCACTAAAACCCACATTCAAAAGAATAACTTTAGATATTTTTGATGAGCCCGTTTACGGGTTATCGCCGATTTCTTTTTAACTATTTCTCCTTTTTATGGCCCCGTATTTGCGGGCACCAGTCAAGGTAAAGGATGACTGTCAAATAAAGTTGTCATTTTGAGGAATATTTGAACATCTTCTTAAATCCTAAAGTTCTAACAATTTATTAGTACCTACCTATTAATTAGTAAAATATTGAAACATGTAAAATGTCATAATTAACCTTGTAATTGGATACTTTATTTTAGTTTTATTCAGATTAATTTGTACTCATAAATACACCTAATATTTTCGATGTACGAGTTTTTATAACAATAAAGCACACATTTCAAAATGACAACTTTATTTGACAGTCATCTTTTACCTTGACTGGTGCCCGCAAATACGGGGCCATAAAAAGGAGAAATAGTTAAAAAGAAATCGGCGATAACCTGTAAACGGGCTCATCAAAAATATCTAAAGTTATTCTTTTGAATGTGGGTTTTAGTGCTCTTTAATAAACCTAAATAGAATTTTTCTCTAAAATAATTAAGGAAGCCAATAATTGACCCCATTTACCCGGTATAATAAATGTACTGAACGGAAATATATTTTATTGTAAAGATGGGCAACATTCTAAAATATTATTTTTGAGTGTACTATTTCATAGAGTTGCTTTTAGTAATTTGAAATTGGTAACTAAACTTAGGCAATTTTTTAAATAAAATCGTAATTATTTCTTAAACTACTAAAGATAAATCCACAAAACCCTATATTAAAATCAACAGCAGCTTTATGCCCATCTTTTGGGTCAATAATATACAGGGTGTTTCGTTAAAAAAAATACAAGTTTTGTTCGCCTCACATTTTTGAGCCACACCCTGTATAATGTAAAATATTTTTAAAATATGCCACTTTTAATTTCAGACCTTATGCTGTTTTAGTAACTGATAAGTTCTTCGATAAGGATGTAATCTTCCGTCCCCGCCTCGTTGGCGGACCCCTCTGTGTCACTGGCCTGCATGTTAAAGTCTGTTCAGAGATATAAGAAAGTGACTGACTGATCCCTATTAGGAAAGACCCGGGCCAGCTGTGAAACTGAAATATGGCCAAACAGGTCCGTATTTTGCTTAGAATTTAATCTTGGTTTGTAATAAAAATAAGTAAGACATTAAATAATATTTGATTTATGTTTAAATGTGATATTGTATTATTAAAAATTATATTTATGATTACAAAAATATACAAATAATTCGGTACTTATAATAATTATTCACTTAATATATCGATATCACTATTATAACTATCTTCTGTTCTAATTATTATTTGTGCTAAAGGTGGAGTGGGGTAAGTGCGTAATTGGGGCAAGTGCATTTAGCGATTAAATTTACTAATATATTGCCCAAATTAAAATGTTGTTTGTGTAGGAAACTACTAGAAGTTACTCTACGCATTTCTAACATAGATGGCGCAGTAAAATAAAAAGTGGGCGTCTTTAAACCACCAGTCTAAAACAGTGTTGCAAATGTGATGAAGGTTAAAGTTGTGTGTGTTGCAATAATGCCTTTATAGTTATATTTTTATGATGTAGTGAGATATAATTATTGGTAAGTACGAAAATATATTGCTTAAAGCGTATCTTAAATAATCAAACATCTCGTTTTATTCCGTAGTTTACCCAAAAACCACTAATTTGCTCTTGCCCCCCTGATATTATCATCCGGGGCAAGATCAGACCAAATTGGCGGGAAAAGTGCGCGTTGGACTGCACTTACCCCATACGGTGTTTTTTCTTAAATTACGATCCGCACTATGCTTGGTAACCCTACAATTTTAAATTATGGTTGCGTCAGCTCTGTTATAATGCTTTTTAAGGCATAATTTGCGTTAGAAGATAAAATTGCTGACTGAATGTTCACATTTATGACTGCCTTTATGTTATCTCAATACCACCAACAGAAATTTCTGTTTCTTTATTTAGAGGATTGATCATTTAAAAGGAAGACGTGGCGTTAAGTCTAAAATATTTGGTAGATGCACCGCTATTTCCACCGAATATGAAAAGCGACTTGCTGACGGTCTTCTAAAGATGGAGAAATATGGATTTGGTTTGTCCAGAAAGGAGTTACTGCAACTTGTTGGGCAATTCGGTAGATCAAACAAAATTAAATCTTCCTTTAAGTTTGGAACCCCTGGGGAAGATTGGTATCTTGGATTCGCTAAACGACACAATTTGTCGATAAAAAAAAAACACAAAGTGTGGAGATAGCCCGCAAAAGGAATTGTAATCCCTTTACAATTGACGTATATTTTACATTATTAGAAAATACTGTCAAAGAGTTAGGACTAGAAAACAAACCAGATAGAATTTGGAACCTGGACGAAACTAGTTTTTGTACGGATCCGTTCAAAACTAAAGTTGCTGGAGGTAAAAACTTGCCATGTACTCGAACTACCAGCACTTCGGGGAGAGAAAATATCAGTGTGTTGATGGCTGCTTCTGCTGCTGGTGACAAAGTTCAGGTTAGTTCAGGTTAGTTTACTGCACTAATTGAAGAGGCTGCCATGAACCCACTTATATTCTTAGAAAATTCTTCTGATGTTATAGTAGAGATTTCAACAGCTGGTAGCTCTGTTAAACCTGCAGTAGAAGATTTAATAATTGATCATGAAACCTCACAAACTATCGATTTTATAAAATTTAAGGAAGATACTCCAACAAATTCTTGTATACATCCGGGGCCGTCCAAAATATTAAATCTGTCAGAATCAGCGTCTTTTGAAGAACTTCTTTTAGCAACTCTAAAAGCAAGTAGCCAAAAATTTAATGGTAAGAGAAGAAAAGCTGCAGCAGGTGCCGAAGTTATTACAGCTGAAGAAGTCAAGCAAAGCATGAAGCAAGAGAAAATCGAAAAAGAACGAAGTAAAATTGAAAAATTGAAGGCCAAAAAAAATAGATTCAAGATAAAGAATTTAAACTCTGACGATCTTTCCTCGGACAGTGATGTTCCTTTAACCGAAATTGCCACTTCCTCCAAGGATGAAATTTATGCTCTATTTGTTTATGCGATTTTCGTTATTACCTTGACAAGGAAGAATGCATTCGGTGTGTAAGTTGTATGCGGTGGGTGTGTGGTAATGTAATAAAGGCTCTCAGAATCCTTAGTACGAGTGACAACGTTGTGAAGATGATTAACAGAACAACAGCAAGTAATACCTCTACGTGTATCTTAATTGTTTAATTGTTTCGTTTCGTTAAAACATTTAACTAACTTATTTGGTCCTTGTTTGTATTATTTACATTTTATGATTTTAGTGTCTAGTTATTGTAATGTCCATTTTTATTTTTTTAATAACTTCATTAAAGTTCACTTAAAATAAGTAGTATGAAGTACCTTATTTATATATGTTCTAAATTGCGATGATTTTTATTAAACAACTCATTTATAAAATGAAAAAAAAAGCTTGCATTTCGCAAAAGTTAATAACTCTAAAACTAAGAAAGGTAATGAAGTGCGGTAAAAAATATTTTACAATAGTTCTGCTAAGAAGTACGGTCTTACCCCGCAAAATATTACATAAGACTTTAATATGTTTTAAACTGGTTTGTACGCTCTTACCCCGTTATGGTGGGGAAGTGCGGACCACGGAGCAGCCAGTAATATTTTGCTGATTTTATAAATATAAAACTAAGAACGGGAGCAGTGCTACCAAATTTTATAAAATAATACTTGTACGGTACTATATTATACAATAAAGATATGTATTTTATTATAAATTGAAAATAATATATACGTTTAAAGTTCAACTTTACAAAAAGTAGTCTGCACTTACCCCACTTCGCTAAAAATTATATTTATGATTACAAAAATATACAAATTATTTGGTACTAGTCTAGTCTTTTAGCGCCCAAATTATTTAATTTAAAATAGAGTGTAGCGGGAATTGGGGCTCGGCAACAGAAACTCAATTATATGTTTCCCAACGTTTCGTTTTATATTAAAACTTTCTCAAGGGTCGATACTCTTAGAGTTCATAGGGCCGTTTATTACCAGTAAAAGTATTCGTAAACATCTAAGCAGTCGATATGTCTTGTTCTCCGAAGAATATTAAATAAAATGTATACAACTGGTAATAAACGGCCCTATGAACTCTAAGAGTATCGACCCTTGAGAAAGTTTTAATATAAAACGAAACGTTGGGAAACATATAATTGAGTTTCTGTTGCCGAGCCCCAATTCCCGCTACACTCTATTTTAAATTATTTGGTACTTATAATAATTATTCACTTAATATATCAATATCACTATTATAACTATCTTCTGTTCTAATTATTATTTGTGCTATATTGTTTATATGAATATAGGATTTTTCCACTTTTTCAATACTTGTAACAGAATTTGCCCAACTTTGTGAAGGGATGTTAAAAACTTCAGTGTCTATAAGCTCAAGTACACTGGAGTTAATAGTAGGGCAAATATTGTTACGACGAATGGCAGATGTCAGTTGGTGCCAAACATGTTCAATGGGATTAAATATACAATGGTATGATGGAAGCCTTAAAACTGTATGCCCTAGATTTTTTGCATAATTATCACAGAAGTATTCTTTTTGTAGTTTTAAACTTGGTAAAACCTTAATTAGTTGCCTTTTGGTGTAATCTTCCTGAAAATAAATGTCATTATCATACGACATGTAGTTTTGGATTGTTGCTTTTGTATCATTTGAGGAGGGAGTGCCTACTATGGTAGCTTGCATTGTCCATTACAATTACGCTATTTGGAGGTATATTTGGAATTAGCTTGTTTTTAAACCAATCTTCAAATAAATCAGCAGTGGTGTCCTCATGGTAATCCAGAGAAGAATCTTTAATGTTTTTTGCAGGCAGAGAAAGTCCATTTGGAATCCATCCGTCTTTAGATCCAGCATGCAAAATCGTAATTCGTTTACCTCTTTTTGATGGCGCGTTTGTTTTACACTTGCCGCTTGAGTCAACCCTCTCAACTGAAGATAGGTATAGGATATTGTACATGAAATATGTCTAAAATTTTCTGAAGAATCCAGAAATTGAATATTATATAGGGTATTGCATTTAAAATAAGAAAGTTAGTATTGGCCACTGTTACATGACACACCCTGTATAAAAAGTTTTTATTGAAAAAAAAAAACAGAAATACCAATCGACGTGTCCGAGCGTTTTTTCGGACACGCCCCCAGTATGGCTGATACACACTGTACAGCCTTTAGAACATAATTTGTTTTATGGGATTAACCCTCTCATTTTGAATCAAGTAAAAATCGGTTTAAAATCACCAAACTATTACTTTAATAATGAAATTACGTCTTCAGGATTTGCAGTTTACTTTAAGATATTTTTAAGTACGGCCATAATTTACCTGCATTTATTCATTCATTCATTCATTGTTTGTTTATGGCCACCCTTGAATAATCCCATTCAAAGGCAAAGTGTAATTTTCTTATATATCTCTGGGCAGGCTTTACCCTGATTTTTTTCACGGGCAGTGGGCAAAAGAGAACGGAATGACAACTAACTTCCGAGGTGAAATACACTCCTGTAGTTTGGTCCGTTCCTCCCGACTCGCCCTGTATTGTTACCTTGACAAAAAAATAAAAAGTTAACGGGGTGGTGAATCACCATGTACAATTATTTGGTTTACACCCGATATGGAGTTTAAACACTAGTGCTACTTCTCACAAGTTTTTCATAAGGCTCGATTCTGCGGGATGAAACTAAAAATGTTCCTATTTTTTCAGACATGTCGACCCAACTGCTAATAGCGACCCCCCATTGGTCGAACGGCGAAAAGGATATTTCCAATTATAACGATGAAATACTAAAGAGACAACATTCGTTTCTAAAGAAAGAGCTGACCAAAATTGCCGAACGTGAACTAAGAGAGACTGAACATGGAAGAAACGAGTGTCTGCGACAGTTCAAAACGTGGATACAACAGAACGAGGATATTCGGAATTGCATCATGGGTAAGTTTACAATGTGGTGCATCCATTCATGTAACGTAGGAAACCACATTCAAATTTTAAGGGGCTGCAATTCAGGTTTCCTTGTTTATTTTAGACCGATAATTTATTTTCATTGATTAAATTTGACGAACTATATTGCGAAATATTGACCTGCCTTATTTAGTAATCAGGGAATATATATGGTGCTCCCAAATGTCGTGCTGATAATAAAGAGGGTGATTCTACAAGTGATTTTAGGTGAAAAATGCTGTATGATCGTAGGCAAATACTTTTTTTCAACTACTAACTTGAGAAATCGCCGTTATTTACTCCATTCTCTAATGAGAAGTAAAATTTCTCTACCCAGGGAAATAACGATAATAAATATTCACCTAGGTAAATAATGAAAGACTTTCCGTGTAATGCAGTTAAGTTACTTACGATTTTTGCATTCTTACTTACCGTTTTTTTAACATGTTATTTGTTTTGAGCCGTGACTTACCACTTTAAATGAAGAAATTCCAGAAAGTAGTATCAATTTTTAAACAAAACAAGAATTTTCATTATTAATTGGAAGATATTTCAAAAGAAAAATGGCATATTCAAAAATGTCAACACGACAACAAATTTTCTTGAAACTGACATTTAAAATCGCATTTTCCCATGCTTGATCTTCAAAACATTTTAAAAATTGGGCAGAAATATAAGGATCTAAAGGAATTAAATATGTAATATTTTAGTACTAGTATTAGAAATAGAAAATAATCTATATACAGGCCTGTAAAAGGTCTTTACAAAAACCTACCACATATTCTTCAGACCAAAATTAGCCGATTTAAGGAAACTTAGTACAAAGTTGCTTAGTTTGGGCGCTAGACGGCGCTGAAGTGACAATTTTTAAATCATTTTTCTGGATTAATTCAAAAACTGCTCATACTATTTTGCCGAAATTTGGTACGTTGGCAAAAAGACTCATGTCACAATTCTGATTAATATCAGTCCATGGGCGTAGAACCTGGGTTTTTTACTAATTGCTTGTTTCAGATTTCTATGTCAATGAAACAAGAGGGGTTTGGGCACAAAATTCAGATGAGCCAACTCATTTGCTACAAAAAAGATACTCTTGATTAGACTCGATTCCTCTGACGGTTATCGAGAAATTTGCACTTTATTACTTAATACGTACTAGTTTTTACAAAAAAAGAAAAAAATAACTTAATCATCAACAGAAATAAATAGAAATATCATAAAAATTGCTCAAAATGTCCACCATTTTCATGAATACAAAGATTTATACGTCGAAGAAAATTGAAGCATACTCTTTGCAGAACTTGTTCATCGCCCTTAAGAATATTTATTGCATCTTGAATACGTTGCCATAGTTGTTCTGCGTTATCTGGAGTTGTCCTGTCCTGTAAACCACTGTCTTAAGATGCCCCCATAAGAAATAATCCAATGGATTTAAGTCCGGAGATCGGAGTGGCCAATTTACAGGGGCATTACCTCTACCAATCCATTTGTTTGGGTACTGCTGATTCAAAAAGTTTCTAACATTTAATGCAAAATGTGGTGCATTAACCCCATATCTCTCCGAAGTTGTAAAGGTAAATCTTCTAGCAAATCTGGCAGCGTATTTTGTAGATGTTGCAATTAAATTTCCTAGGTTAATCTTTGTGGAATAATGATAGGACCAACAATGTGATTACCAATTATTCCAGCCCACACTTTAATTCTAAATTCATTTTGAAAATGTTTTACCTTGATGGCATGTGGATTTTCATCCGCATATAAACATGTTCATTATGAAAATTTGTAATTCCTCTTGAAACTTGCTTCATCGGTAAACAAGATATTGTTGGCAAAGTTGGGATTCGTTTCTATCTGCCTATGAACAAGCCCACTAAAAACCAGGCGCATTTCAGGATAATTAGGTAAAAGATCTTGAATTGGCATCTTATGGTATGGATATAGCAAGTGTTCTTGAAGTACTTCATGAATAATATCTTATATCTATCCTATTTCCCTACGTAGCCTCCTGGTGCTTATTTCTGGATCTTCTGCAACACGTTATAAAGTGTCTTCCTCGACTTCAGGAACCCTTACAAAACGCTGTCTTCCATTACCAATGGCTTTAGGAGTAAATTGGCCGTTTTCCCGCAAACGTCTTTCAACAGCTGCAAAAAACGTCGAGCGGCTTGGTATACGACGATTTGGAAACCTTTCGGAGTAGACTCTGACAGGTTCTCGACCATTTCCTTGGCAATACCCAAATACCAATATCATATCGGTATATTCTGCATTAGTGTATTGCACCGCCATGATAATTCACGACAATTAAAGTTTTCTAATAATTAATGCAATCAGTTAATAAATGATTGAACGTTAGCAACAATATTAAATGTTACAAATTTGACAATAATCTTATGTTGTCAGATGAAGCTAATAATAACCAACAATAACAATCGTTTGTAAGGTGTAAGGTCGTGTTGAACATACCTGAGAAATAACGTGCGAACAAACATCAGATGATAAGAAAACTGTTCAAGAGGTTTTATTGTAGTAAATAAGTTAGTTTAATCTAAATTTTAAACTTAAATCTCTTATCTTCCATTGGCGTAGAAATCAAAACAGAAAAAATCTGTAAAAAGCAAGTACTACGTGGTAAAAGCTACTACGTATTAAGTAATAAAATGAAAATTTCTCGAAAACCGTCAGAAAAATCAAGTCTTATCAAGAGTACCTTTTTTGTAGCAAATGAGTTGGTTCATCTAAATTTTGTACCCAAACCCGTCTTATTCCATTGGCATAGAGATCTAAAACAAGCAATCAGTAAAAATCCCTGGTTCTACGCCCATGAACTGATATTAATCAGAATTGTGACATGTTTTTTTTTGCCCCATAAAGCTATGCCAACGTACTAAATTTCGGCAAAATATTATAAACAATTTTTGAATTAATCCAGAAAAACTATTTAAAAATTCAGAGCCGTCTAGCGCCCAAACTAAGCAACTTTGTACTAAGGTAAGTTTACTTAAATCGGCTAATTTTGGTCTGAGGAATATGTGGTAGGTTTTTGTAAAGACCTTTTACAGACACCCTGTATACAGGGGGTTGTTTAATAAGTGTGCGATATTTTACAGGACGATTCCTTAGTTATTTATAAGGTGAGAACTTCATATAATCATGGGTCCGCAAGCTCTTCATTTGTGAGATACAGGGTGTTACAATTTTTAACAGGAACAGAAAATATGTACGCCACTGCCGTTTTCTCTTTCGATAACACTGTTATGTAGGCACTTTATTGGCTAATGTAAAATACATTTTGATAATTTTCTGATTTCGGCTTTATTTAGGAGATAAATGCTGTTTTATCAAACTCTGATATGGGCATAGCGATATGCAAATAAATGCCATTTATCTTTATTATTTTTTTTTCTCGAGAACGATTGCTCGTAGCGACTTCCACCAAGTATGCCTCGTTCATGTAAAAATGATCAAGAAATCCATTTTTTTTTACTTAAAAATGTAATACAGGCACGTATAAAAGAGTTATGACTCCTCAAAAGAGTAATAGGACACGTAGGTGGCGCCGTCTACAAGTGGGAGCCATACTAATATCAAATTCTAATTCCGCATTTCAAAAAACTTCTAGATACCAGTTTTCGTCCAAATATAGGCATTATTTCAAAAGTTATCTACTAAAAACAAAAATAAAAATAAATTTTTAACACCCTGTATCTCAAAAATGAAGGGCTTGCGCGGACCCACGCTTATATAAACTTTTTACTTTATAAATAACTAAGTAATAATTAAACAACACTTTGTATATACCTCAGTTGAGACAGCTGTTATATGTATACCTCGCACATTATATCCTGCGGGGCTCGCCATACAGGGTGTTTCAGAAGTACAGTACGTAGATTAAGGGGGGCGATTCCTTATGATATTCTAAGAGAAAAAGTTTATATGCACATGTGTTCAGAGTTGCCCCGTTCTTAATATACAGGGTGTTAAAGTTCAACAAAAAAAGTTTTTTTATAGTTTTTAAATATCCTTTTCCCAATATTATTAAAATTTCGTACCGTTATTCATAGTGATAAGGGGCTTAACTAGCCCTCACTAGATTAAATTTATTAAGTCCAGTGCCGTCCCGGGGAGCACCTAAACGAATATTTCTGACAAGAAAACGTACGCCCCTGCTTTTTTTCTAGCTTTGATATTCTTTTTCGTATTAACCAGCTAATAATACAACTTTTTGTTCTGTGAATTGTTTTCGTATCTTGTTTAGTTTTTGAGAGAAAAACTAAAAACCACTTTATTGCATTTACAAAAAAAAAACCTATGTATTTCAAAGTTAATATGAGGCAAAGGTAAATTTTGATGTCTAATTTACCTGTTTTGTCAAATACAAGTCAAAGATGAATAACTTTAGTAACGCTTTAATGGTCCAGATGCATTTTAATTATTGCTTAGCAAATGAAAATGCTGAAGAAGCTCGGCGAATTTATCAGGAACGTTATCCAAACAGAGTACTGCTATGTGCCAAAACATTAAGACTGCTTCATGCAACATTGAGTGAGACTGAGAGTTTTAAACGTAATACGGAACTTTCTGGCAGACCTGCAACCGTAACAATGCTTACGTCTGAGTTAGAAGAGGCTATACTTCGAAAGATAGAAGATGATCCTTCTACTAGTGCCAGGAAGGTAGCAGTGCAACTTCAGACAAGTGTATCAACTGTTTGAAGGGTTTTGCATCTTTATCAACTATACCCATACCATATTCAGCGTGTGTGAGCTCTGCTTCCTCGTGATTTTCAGCCAAGGTTTGATTTTAGTAGGTGGTTCCTGCATGCAGTAGCACATAATAACAATTTTTATCGAACATATTATTCACTGATGATGCATGTTTTTCAAAAGAAGCTATTACGAATTTTCATAACGAACGTTTTTGGGCGGAGGATAATCTTCATAAAATCGTAAGAAGGTCGTTTTCAGCAACAACTTTCAGTGAATGTATGGGCAGGGACAGTGGTGTAGCCAGCATTTTGTGGCGGGGGGGGGGGGGGGAACTATCGTAGGAGCGCAGACTGCGGAGCTAAAGCGCCGCAGACAAAAAATTTTTGGGACCACGCCCAAATTTCGTAGGAATTTACCTTCTTCATGCTTCTTAGGGAACAGGGGTCTGGCCCCAAATGAAGTTAAAATCCGCTATATAAAAAAAAAATAAATTTAATGTGATGGGACGCTCTCAGAACCGGTTTTATTAAGTTTATTCCCATCGCTCTTCTTTACTAAAAATAAAATAGTACCGATCTTGTTTTTTAAGAATTATTTTTTAAGTAGTAATTGGGCGCCAGGCCAAGGGGGGCGACCGCCCCCTTTGTCCCCCTGTGGCTACGCCACTGGGCAGGGATCATTGGTGACTATATTATTGGACCATACTTTTTACCACCTTGAGTTAATTAATGGAAACTCCTATGCGCAGTTTCTATCTGAAGAACTTGACGTTCTGTCAGAAGACAACACTGTTCTTAATTGCTGGATTGGACGCGCAGCTCCCCAAGATACGGAAACAACTTAGGGAATAAAAAAGTTGTACCATTAGTTGGTAAATGCGAGAAAAAAAATCAAAATTAGAAAAAACTCAGTGGCGTACATTTTTTTTGCCAATAATATTCGTTTATTTGATCGCGGGACGCCACTGAACTTAATAAATTTAATTTAGTTAGAGCTAATTAAGCCCCTTATAATGAATAACGGTGCCATATTTTAATAAAATCGGGAGAAGGATAATTAATTCCCAACCTAGATATACATATAATGTACAGGGTGGCCAACTAAGCGAGGTAAGCGGCTGTATCTCAGGAACCGTTGCAATTTTTTTTTCACACTTTTTTCTCTAACTCTTCAGATAAAGTGGTTAGGGTAAGGCAAACATTTATTTGAAAAATATTCAATATCTCGGGAATGTCTTATCAGAAAATACTCTGCTTAGCGGCATTTGAAAGAGTTTTTTATGCCCTATCAGCTACATTACAAGACATGTTTTTATTTCGTTCACTATAGTCGCCAGATGGCGCTTTCTAAATTTTTTTTTAATGTTATGATCTTTTTCTACAAACCCAAATGCAATGATAGATATATTATCACGCCGATTTGAAGAGAACCAAAGTCCAAAGCAAACGGTAAAAACCGGAAGTTTCTATATTTTTTTTAACCGTAGATATCAATGAAAAAGTGATGACATAATCTGAAACAACAAATTTATATAAAAGAAAATAAAACAAGTAAGTGGGCATTTAAATAACGGCTGCATTTTAGTGCTTCGTCAAATGCTCAAAGTGCCTGCCATCATGTTCTACACATTCCTCCAGCCTTCGTCGGGTAGAGAAAGCAGCAGTTTCCACTTTCGCTGTTGGCAGGTGATGAACTGCATTTTGGATTCTATTCCTCATATTATCTTCCCGAGTAATAGGCCTAGTTTGAAAAACAAAATCTTTTAAGCGGCCCCACAAATAAAAATCTAAACAGGTCAAGTCTGGTGACCCGGCTGGCCAGGGAAAAAGGCTTCCTCTTCCTATCCATCGGACTGCATATTCTTGATTTAAGTGTTCTCGCACATTTAATGAGAAATGTGCTGGACAACCGTCGAGCTGTAAAATCATATTTTGCCTAGTTTCAAGAGGAACGTCTTCCAATAAAACCGGTAAATCGTTCCTCAGAAACTTCAAAATACGGTTACCAGTTAATGCCTGGTCAAAGAAATAGGGTCCAATAATTCTACCTCCAATGATCCCACACCACACATTAATACTCCAGCGTCCTTGATGTTGAACTTCTCGCATCCAGTGGGGGTTTTGAGCGGACCAGAAATGCATATTGTGCAAATTTACCGTGCCCACGCCACTAAAAGTAGCATCACCAGTCCAGGAGAAAAATTGAGGGTTTTCATTAATCATGCCTAAAAGCCAATGGCAATGATCTAGCCTTCGATTAAAATCCTCTTCATTTAAGGCTTGATGCAAAACTATATGGTAAATGTGCAGTCTAAAAATATAAAATAATTTATATGAGTAATAATATAAAAAAAATAAATTTTAGAGAATATTCTAGCAAGGAAAACGTTTTTTATTTTGTTTTTTTTTAAGAATATATCAACTTACCTGTGCTCTTGTAAAATATTCTGAACGGTAGTGCGTGATATTCCCAAGTCGAAGGACAACATTCTGGTACTAACATGGGGATTAAACCCTATTAATGCTAGAACATTAATAACATTCTGTTCGGTTCTCCCATTACGATGTCTTCGAAATATAGGTCGGCGAAAGCTTCCAGTATCACGTAAGCGTTGTACCAACCGCGGAAAAACTCTTCTGCCATAATGACGTCGGTTTGGATACCGCAACGCATACTGTCTTTCAGCGATTGCTGAATTTTGAAAGCATTCAAAGTAAACAGCGATCAAATCAACAGCTTCTTTATTTGTAAAAGGCATTTTTAAAACTCAAATTGAACACAAAACACACTTAAATGGAATAATTTGACATTTACCTTTAATGTGATGTTTTAAGCCGTTTCTTTTCCAAAGCCTATGTGATTTAGGGCATAATTTTATTGTCAGGGCGAACAAAAAGCCCTTATTATTTGGTTTATCACTTTTTTATTGATATCTATGGTTAGAAAAAAGATAGAAACTTCCGGTCTTTACCGTTTGCTTTGGACTTTAGTCCTCTTCAAATCGGCGTGATAATATATATATCATTGCATTTGGGTTTGTTGAAAATAATCATAAAATTAAAAAAAATTTAAAATGCGCCATCTAGCGACTATAGTGAACAAAATGAAAACACGTCTTGCAATGTATCTGGTAGGGCATAAAAACTCTTTCAAATGCCGCTAAGCATAGTATTTTCCGATAAGGCATTCCCGAGATATTGAATATTTTTCAAATAAATGTTTGCCTTACCCCCACTACTTTATCTGAAGAGTTAGAGAAAAAAGTGTGAAAAAAAAATTGTAGATAAATGACGAGAACTTTATTTGCACATATTTTTAGTATACTTTATCTAGGCAAATTGTAAAGTGACCCCCTTTTTTCAATTTGCCTTTAGTGTAACGCCCCTAGCGGACATTTAGCGAACTCGATAATTATTTCCAGCAATTTCTCTTGGCCGTATTTACTAGCAATATTCTTTTCCGAAAGCTGTACGATTAACGGTTCCTGAGATACAGCCGCTTACCTCGCTTAGTTGGCCACCCTGTACTATTTCGAAGTTCTAATTTATAAGCCCTTTTAATGCAAATAATTTCTTAAACTGAACTATCAAAATAAAGGAAAGCCATTGAAGTTTTTGGTTTTCAAAGCCATCTAAATATTTTATTACTATCGCGTGTTTTAACTTGAGTGAATGTTGTGTCAAATCTTTTGAGACGTTCATAGTTGTACCCCGGAAAAACGTAAGATTAAACGCTTGGATTTGCCAATCTTGATGGCCTTTGTCTCAAAGTAACGCCAAATTATATTGATTAATTGACATATAAAATGCTTTGATAAAACAATAATTATTGCAAAAACCGGTAAATTTGACGATGCAACAATCATACTTGGTGAAGATTATTGTTAAGAAATAGCACTGGGAGTGGTTGATCATAGAAAAGTTATGGGTAATCATTAGTTGATGTTAATTAATGATTGCCAACTAATCTTAATCGAGGACTCTTTGGGGAAATCCAAGTAAAAGTTGATATTACTATTTTTCTTGAGAAGAGAAACATATCTCCCTATAGATAGAATCTGTAAGAAAGATTGTAATTAAATGTCTTAATATGCATGCAAGGTCATTGGTATTAAGAATATTGATATCTTCAAATGACACGAAGTAATGAATCAATCCAAACCGTCTTCTTCATAGGCGTGCAAGACTTTTCGGCATGTATAGACTTAAGTAGGCCTGAATTTTTAAATTCGTGCAGAATTAGTACAAGTATCGACATTAAATTCAAGTTTTGTCTTCAAATATATAATTTAATATTACATTTTTTAAGCTTAAAATTATGTACAGCCGTACCATTTACATGGAATTTTAGAAAGCAATTTTATCAAAACTAATTAGAGTCTAGGTACTTATTCCGTTTCTGCTCTAGTCATTTTATTCCATTTTTTGTACCTAATTCTGGTATACATAATACGTGATTGTTTCTCAGTAAAACTAGTCAAAGTGTGAAGTGTCTTTTTGATTAAATATGAAGAATTTTCAACAATTGCCTAAACGCCCTAGAGTCGGTCCATGTGATGAAATGAATGAAATGAAAAAAAAAATAATTCTTAACTGTTACGATTCTATTATAAGTAAGAATATATAAAAAAATATTTTACCTAGACGAAATATGGCTAAATGAAGGCCACCCTGTGACTTAATTTTGGCAGGATGAAAATATTAAAAGTTCAAGGCAAGCTTTTTTGGAAGGATCGTCTACAGGATTAAGACTTGCCGGAAAAGGGCTTCGACTTATCATACCTCATATTGGAAGTTCTGCAGGCTTCGTTAAAAGTGGTCTACTGATGTTTCAATCTAAAAATACAGGAGACTATCACGAAGATATGAATGCCGATGTCTTCGAAGAATGGCTCGAGCAAATGTTGGATCTTATACCAAAAGATGCAATAATTGTATTGGGTAATGCAAGTTATCACTCTAGGCTGACGGAAAAATTACCGACAAGTGCGGGCATAAAAGTGAAATAACAGAATGGCTAAGTTTAAGACAAATAGAATTTTCATTAGTTTTCTTAAAAGAGGAACTATTGGCACTAGCTTATTTACATAAAAATTCATTCAAAAAATAAGTAGTCGATAAAATAGCAAAGTTACGAGTTACGCTCAGGTCAGACTCTCTCCTTACCACTGCGAATTAAACCCGATCGAACTTATACGGGCTGAAATAAAGACAGATATCGGCAGAAAAGACACGACTTATAAAATGGTGAAATTAAAAAGACTCCTTAATGAAGCTATGGGTAAAATCGGTGCGGAAAAGTGGAAAAAGTGTATCGATCATGTGATAGAAGAAGAAGCCAAAATGTGGCAGGTATATATAATAATCGAAGAAATGGTTGAACCGCTTATTAAAAACGATGCTAATAAAAAGTTGAAGAAATAGTCCATACTTTCAGTGGACTTGATGTAATATAAATAAAACAATGCAGTCCTCCTCCACAGTCTAATAAAAGTGATGATAGATGAAAAGGTTCCCTACATGTTTCGAGCGCTTAAGCACTCATCATCAGGGGATACTAACATCGAGTTTTGTAGACAAAACGTTGTCTCAAATTAATGAGTAAACTCACAGTAACTTGAAAGTTGCAGACTTGGTATGTGAGATGTTTAATTATCTTAAGAAATGAATGAAGTTATAGTTAAATGTGAGATTAAGATCTGAGAAGAAACATTGTGAGTGGATAATGGAACAGTTTAAAATTTATGAAGGAGAAGAAATTTTTTAAATTATAGTTGTGCGTTTAATTAAAATTTGGTTTAAAAGATTATTGGATAAAATTGATTGTTTAATTTCATGAAAGTTCGATATTTAGTTAGCTGATGTGGTAGTATGGAGCTATGCCCCATATTTTGGAGAAGTTGTAGAGGGTAATCATTTTTATAATCATGATTATTTAATTGTTCAAAAACGAATTATATTTTAGAAAATTTTTAGAATTTTAATAATTTAAAAAAGTACAACCTGTTCTTCAGACACTACCGCGGAACTGTCGCTAATAAAAGTTCATGTTCCGAATCGGACTATAATTAAGCCATAACGACAAAGTATTATTCGACTTTTGAAAATGCTTTGTTTGTTAGATTCTATATTATATCTTGTCCTTGTAATTATATTATGTAAAATAGTACCACCCATTGTTATTTATTAGTTAATTCGATTTTTTAAATGTTTTCATATGTTTTAAATACCTACCTACAAATAAAGCTGGTCAGTTGGTTTAAACCAGTGCCAAAAAACTCAGATACACACACACACTACCTACAAATATAATATAATACAATTTTAGGAGAATAGGCATGTTTAAGATTTTTAATTTAAAAACTTCCCCAATACACGTTCCTGGCTAAGGGATTTTCCCAATAGCAATGATAAATCC
Organism: Polydrusus tereticollis; assembly: GCA_963920685.1. Classification (NCBI taxonomy): domain Eukaryota; kingdom Metazoa; phylum Arthropoda; class Insecta; order Coleoptera; family Curculionidae; genus Polydrusus; species Polydrusus tereticollis. The sequence continues at coordinate 30,716,588 of OY987336.1, forward strand.
TGAAATATAATAATAGCTTCCGGTAAATTCAGGGTGGACCTACCTAAAGAATGCTCATTATTTGGATCCTTTAATGTAAAAACAATATATTTTAAGGGATTGATTTTAAATTGTTCTTGATTTAAAGATATACACAGTCTGCAGTCTGAAAAATGTGATTAAAGATTTGACCATCGATTTGAAAAAGAGGTAAAAGATAAAATAATCGTATAATATAATATCGTGGTATTGTCCAGTGGCGGCTCGTGGGTGTAAAATGGGGCGAGGCTAGAAAATAGCGCCGCAGGCGAAAATTTTCCGCGATTTCAGGGTCATTGGCTTAAAATGAGTAGTTAGGAATTCAACCAGCAATATAATTATTTTGAAATACTAGGTTTCACGAGAAAAATATTCAATTTGCAAGGTCAGGTTCAATTTCTCTCAGTGCATCCGCTATTGTGTCTCCATTTTGCTCTACTCTCGTAAGCGCCACAGAATTCTTAATATGTTCTTCGGAACTTTCGTGTGATTTTACCGCCCGTGAAAATTTTTTTAAATCAGAATACCCACCCCCTGAACTCCAATTGTTTTTTATGCTGCCTAATAAAATACACGGCAGCAATACAAACTTTGTTTATATGAACTCCCGCAAAGCCATTTGTAACTATCATATTATGAAGTTTGAAATGATCGCGAACTTTCCCGACCCACCCTCTTTTCGCTAAAAACTGCCGTTATTTTTGGTGTTGGTCGACTCTCCAAAATTTGCCGTTTTTCTATCTCAGGTCGTCGCGAGAAAGGGGTTTCAAGCAAAGACAAAACAATATCGTGAGAGGGATTCATAATTTAAATTAAAATAGGCACACAAAAAATAATTTTATGTAACGAAACCTTGGACCTTGGCAATGGCAATACTGTATTAATTATTAAAATAAAAAGCAAATCGGCTTACTCACCTGATGTAAAGGGCACTTGCCTTACCTTACCTCCTATCAACAACCACAACCAACTCTAGGAGTCGGTATGTGCACCAACACAACAAGAAAACAAATTAATTAGGTGTCAGTATTTTAACCCGCGGACCTGCCTCAAAAATCTAAAATCACGATAGGTTAACAATCATAAACGAATGGCACTAATTAAATCTAATAACCCGACACCTGATCCTACGAGAAGAAAAGATATATGAGCCTGTTAACAATAAAACATTGCCAAGTTTCAAATAGGCACTAGGCACCCACCTATACCTAATCTTTAATTTTTATCTGTTTTTTGTTATTGGGATTTAATTGCATATTTATTAATAATATCTTATAGAACAATGAAAACATTTATCAATCATTTCTAACTTATTTTTTTATGTTTTTAAAAATAAAATATTTAAATAATAAGTAAATAAGTCAATAAGTGTCCTTGTTCAATAAACATTTGGCAACATGCAAGCCATTGCAAGCTACTGTAAAAATAATACGATATATAGGCCCAAATAAGTGGGCCTCTCTCGCCTACAAAATTTGCCTATTCTTCCTGTTCTGCGCAATTAATGCGGTGGAGGTGCCGGGTTGGAGAGCATAGCGTTTGTGACGTAAAGGAAGCTCAAGTTTTTGGGATTACATTTTTCTTTTTATGCGGTCAGGCAACGATTTCAGTTTTTAAAATTAATGTTGGATGGGGTGCGCGCTAAATTTAAAAGATAATATGTTGAACTTTGATGGTAATTCAATGTTCTATTGTTTTGATACTTTTAATGATTGGAAATTAGTTAAAAAACGTTTTATATTTAAATAAATAATTTATTAATTTTACATGTGAGGCCCGGCCTTAGTTGCTTTATACGACGAGCCGCCACTGGATTGTCTCTTATATAACTGACAGTCTATATACCCCCATAAAAAAAATCCAACACAGAAATATCAGGTGATCTTGGAGGCCACCTGACAGGTTCATTCGTACCAATCCATTTATCGGGAAATCTAGTTTCTAAATATTCTCTCACTATATGAGAATTGTGACTCGGAGCGTCATCTTGCTGGTAATAAGGAACATCCTCTAATATTTCCATTACTTAATCTAGGTGTTTCCGGTTAAAGTTATTTCATAGATAAAATACTTAATTTAAGTGGCAAAAATAAAGCATGACACGCTAAATCCAAACCGACCTTGACGTTCTCGTGGACATATTATGTGTTGATTCTCTTCAGACCAGTACCTTGAATTGTCTCGGTTTAAGATACCAGAACTCGTAAAATAAACCTCGTCGGACCATACCACCTTCTTTCAAAATGTGCGTTTTCCTGCAACATTTGTAGGTACCAGTTGCAAAAAACTATCCTACGTTCTGCGTCACCGAGATGCAAATGTTGAACGAAATGGTATTTATAACGGAGCATTTGCTATCTTCAGAGAATCCACTATTATATGAGTGCTGCTTCAGTTCCGGATTCTTTCTACTTGCGTGCCACAGATATTTTTGAAATGAAGTCTACCTTGAGGTTGATTAAGAATAAAAAATCGTCTGGTTATGACTCAGACGAGGTTATGATGAGGTATCTGTACGGGTTTTGGAGAGCTTGCCGGAGCGGGCACAGCGGGTTTTGGTAGATGCAATCAATGACTCTTTTGACAGGGGTTCATTCCCTCCGTGTTTGAAGATGGCAATGGTGATCCCTTTATATAAGGGGGGAGCTACTGATGATCCCGGCAGCACTCGTCCAGTGTCAATTCTGCCGTCGTTGGCGAAGCTTATTGAGAGGCTTGTTAAGACTCGCATGCAGGATTACATTAAAAAATATAATATACTCAGCCAGTGTCAGTATGGCTTCCGGGAATCGTTGGGTACTGGTGATGCTGTCTTCAATTTTTTGCAGAGTCTGTTTCTGGGCCTGAACGACGGAGAGGTAGCAGCGGCAGTTCTCTGTGATTTCTCCAAGGCTTTTGATTGTGTGAATCATAGGATACTGCTAGACAAGTTGAAATATTATGGCTTTAGGGGAGTCCCCTTAAAATTATTTAAATCCTATCTATCTGATAGAAAACAAGTTGTCAAATGTAATGGCGGTATTTCCCAGACACTTTCCATTAATAGTGCAATTCCTTAGGGATCCGTATTGGGACCCATGCTTTTTCTAATTTATATTAACGATCTGGGACATCTTAACATCCGGGGCCGGTTTACTATATTTGCGGACGATACAACGATTCTCTGGACCGGTAATGACCCCGACGGTCTGGTGAATGTTGTGTCGCGGGATATAGCTGTGGTTACGATATGGTGTGATAGTAACCTTTTGCACCTCAATTTTAACAAAACACATACAGGGTGTCGCAGAATATGTGGGCAATCTCCCGGATTTGGATACAATTTGAAAAAATAATATGACAAGTTCCCATAAAAAAATTTCTTACAGGCCCTCCCTACTGCCGTTAGGGCTGTGTCAAGTTGGGATTATCTATGGCTAGGTCGACTTATTTCGCATTAATTAAGAGTCACCTAAGATATGGCATCTCGTTTTGGGGTTTCTGTAGCCGATACCTCTTTGGTACCTCTTTTATAATTCAGAAAAGAGCAGTTCGGTATATTTCCAGGGTTGGTTCGAGGGAACACTGCAGGCCTTTATTTATAGGACTCAAAATTCTTACATTGCCATGCTTATTTATTTTGGAGACGGTTTGCTTTGTATTTAAAAGGTATAGGCATACTTTATTGACCCCCTTGGATAGAAGATATCCCACAAGGCAGGTTGATAACCTTCCACTACCTATACCAAAGAGTACTTTGATTAAGAACTCAATAGTCTATGAGAGCATAAAAATGTACAATCCTGCAAATGTCAAAAAAATAAGTACGTTAGTATCGTTCAGGAGGGCCGTCTAGACTATCTTGGTGGATAGGGCATTTTATTCTCTTGAGGAATACTATGGTGAGAGATTTTAGTGTGATTTGGTTTGCGGTTGCATTTTTATTATCGTTGGAATATTCTGATTTACTGTACTGTCTACTTGCGATGTGTGATGCTTTCCTTTTTCTTTTCTTTTATGATGATTCTTTACCTTTTTTAAGTTTTCAGAACTAAATTTTAAAATATATTCAAGCCTCACTATGTATTTATTCGTATGTTATGTTTTTTTTACCTGTTGTATTTACCCGTATTCTTTATATTTTTGTAATTTTATATTTATTTCAACGTGTTATCAAGTTAAATTAGATTTTGTCTTGTAATGAATATTTAAATATTTAGACTATAGAAATAGTTTGCAACACACTGTGTAGGCACTTTACTTTTAATTTAATTTTAAGTTAGCTTTGTCAAAAAATAGTCTTTTATTTATGACAATAAAGCATTTTTGATTGATTTATTGATATGGTTTAAATTTATATTTTTTCAGTATTACCTGCGTATATAACTTTATCATACACTTTTCTACATGATATGGATGGTTGTACCGTGACAGAGGCAAAACCATTTATTTCTTCTTCTTCCTTGTTGTAAAAATTAGACCTGGTTTTTTAAAAGATCCGTCCTTAATGAGATTGGCTTGAATTTTTTGAAATATTCTTTTATCGGGTTGTTGTCTTTCTGGATATCTACGAAAAATTCAAATATGCAACAACAAGCTAATAATAGATAACAATAACGATTAAAACTTTTTTATTTTTATTATGAATATTAATGGTACCCTCAGACGAACAAATATAAATCGTCTGAGATGGTACCTAACAAATTATTTTAACACTTACCTATTGAAATGTAGCTCCGAGGTTGCGTTCGCGTCTTCATAAGCTTGGATAAAACAAATATACATATCGTGTTTTTCATAATTTACATTTTACTATTTTGTGCCATGTTGAACAGTTTTTCACGAAAATTAAAAATAAACTTACAAAATCAAACAAACACCAGTAATATTTGACAACAATCCGTAACGGCGCATTTAAAGAACTTGGTATTCTGTCATGGCTATTCGTGATTGATCATGCATGGGATAGCTTTCTATACGAAAAATGATTAATTTTAGAAAAAATGTTAAAGTATCCCTTTTTAAAAGAAATAAATATGAACTATGAAAGGCTCTTAAAAGGAGGGATAAGACAAACACATTATATAATAGGGTTTACTATTTTAAAAAAGACAAGTTTGGGTCATAACTCGAAAACAAAACCTTTTAGAAATAAACTAACTACGCCACTGAATTCTACATTAAAGGGCTATAATAACTCACTTTTACCTTATTGATAGGTTATCAAATAATCGAGATACAGGGGAGCGTCAAAAATGACAAATTTTCAATATCGCTCTGTATGTAAAGAACTGAGAGGGCTACGAGAATTTCGTTCGCGGCAATGAAAGTTCCATAAATTAATAGAAAAGCTAGCCGCAAACCCCATCTTTCTATCTTTTTCTATCGTTTATAATTAGGAAACTTGTATGTGAAACACACGAAAACTGGACACCCTGTACACTTGTACAGGGTGGGCAACTAAGAATGCGAGGTACTGTAACTGGGAAACTATCCATCGTAGAGGCTTGCGGCAAAAAAAAATTATTACTAAAACGGCCAAGAGAAAAACCTGGAAAATATTTTCAAGTTTCTGAAATGGCCGCTAGGGGGCGTAACTGCAATCTTGAATCTAAAAAAGTGATGTTTCTGTAAATTCGGCTGTATTAACCTAATAAAAAAAATCCTAATCTTTAAAGTCGAGGATAATCTGAACCTTTTTTGTTTGACACTTTTTGCAGTATCTCTAAAAATAAAGTGGTGGGGGGTATTCAAACATTTCCGTAAATAACATCCTGTATCTTCGAAACGGCTAAGCCGATTTGAACAAACTTGGGCTCGTAAAAAGGAGCTATTCTTGGGCTACAAACATTATTGTATTTGAAGTTTTGCAAGTTTCACATATCGCCGCTAGAGGGATTTTTTTGACATTCCAACAGAAATGGTTAATTTTCTCAACAAAATAAAATGCATTGGTATGATTTTTTTTTCACAAAAAATAGCTAAATGATGCCTAAACTAGCTCGCGAAAACGACATCTCGATATCTTGTTCCTAACCCAAAATATCGGCAATAGAAAATTTTATACGAAAATCCCTTAAATTTTCATTTTATTGTAACTATATTTTTCTGGAATTCTTTCTATTATGTAAGTTATGGCCCTAAAAAGGACCGATTTATAAAAGGAAGATTTTTAATGCTCCCGCAAATGCTCGAAATGCTGACCATCACGTTCTATGCATTGCTGAAGCCTCTCATGGGTAGACAAAACTGCACTTTCAATTTCGGCTCTCGGTATGTTACGTATTGCATTACGAATCCGGTTTTTCAAATCTTCTCTGGTCGTAGGTTGAGTCTGAAACACGATGTCCGTTAACCGCCCCCACAAATAAAAATCCAGGCAAGTTAGGTCTGGTTATCGCGGAGGCCATGGAAACTGACTTCCTCTTCCAATCCACCGCTTTTAAAATACTGCATTAATATGCTCTCGCACATTAACGGCAAAATGTGCTGGGCAACCATCCAACTGCAAAAACAAGTTTTGCCTTGTTTCCAAAGGCACATCTTCCAACAACGACGGTAATTGATTGGCCAAAAAGTCAAGAAAGACATTGACATTTAGAGATTGCTCAGAAAAATATGGCCCAATAATTCTGCCTTCCAGTATGCCACACCACACATTTAAACTCCAACGTCCTTGGTGCTGAACTTTACGCAACCAATGCGGATTTTCTGCAGACCAATAGTGCATATTATGTAGATTGACTCTCCCGTCACTACTAAAGGTGGCTTCATCGGTTCAAAGAATTTAAAATAAAAATTCTCTATTTTGGCGTATCATACCTAACATCCAATGGCAATAGTCCAACCTCCAATCAAAATCTTCCCCTTTCAAGGCCTGATGCAAAACGACATGATATGGGTGCATTATAAAAGTAATTAAAAAAAGTTTAAACGAATACCTAACTTTGATGGCCATTAGAACTTACCTATAGTCCTTCAAAATATTTTGAACCGTTGTTCGTGATATGTTCAACTCAAGGGATAATGCTCTTGTGCCAATATGAGGATTTCCTTCAATATACCCCAGTACGTAGTTAATATTTTCTTGTGTTCTTCCAATTCTTTGCCGTTGAAACTTAGGCCGAAAACAACCATTGGCTCGTAAACTCGCCACTAATCGGGGAAAAACTCAGAGGACGCCGATTAGGATATCGAGCGGCGTAAACTCTTTTAGCTACTGCGGCATTCTGAAGACATTCAAAATAAACCGCAAGCATATCAACAGCTTCATCATTCGTAAAATGCATTTTGTAAACACAAAAATTACTCAAAGTAACGCAAAACTTTCACAACTATTGACAATTTGGATTATTTATGTTTTGATTAGGTATTTGTTTTGTTTCCATGGCCTGCTTCTATTAATTGTTTTTTTTTGTGCATAGAACGTGATGGTCAGCATTTCGAGCATTTGCGGGAGCATTAAAAATCTTCCTTTTATAAATCGGTCCTTTTTAGGGCCACAACTTACATAATAGAAAGAATTCCAGAAAAATATAGTTACAATAAAATGAAAATTTAAGGGATTTTCGTATAAAATTTTCTATTGCCGATATTTTGGGTTAGGAACAAGATATCGAGATGCGGTTTTTGGCGAGCTAGTTTAGGCATCATTTAGCTACTTTTTCATGAAAAAAAAATCATACCAATGAATTTTATTTTGTTGAGAAAATTAACCATTTCTGTTGGAATGTAGAAAAAAGCCCTCTAGCGGCGATACTTGCAAAACTTCAAATATAATGATGTTTGTAGCCCAAGAATAGCTCCTTTTAACGAGCGCAAGTTTGTTCAAATCGGCTTAGCCGTTTTGAAGATACAGGATGTTATTTACCCCCCACCTTTTTCTTTTTAGAGATACTGCAAAAAGTGTCAAACAAATAAGGTTCAGATTATCCTCGACTTTAAAGATCAGGATTTTTTTTATTAGGTTAATACAGCGGAATTTACAGAAACATCACTTTTTTAGATTCAAGATTGCAGTTACGCCCCCTAGCGGCCATTTCAGAAACTAGAAAATATTTTCCAGGTTTTTCTCTTGGCCGTTCTAGTAATAATTCTTTTTGCCGCAAGCCTCTACGATGAATAGTTTCCCAGATACAGTACCTCGCATTCTTAGTTGGCCACCCTGTACATATAAAATTATTTTTTTTGGCAAGAACAAATTTTTCAAAATAAATTCATTTTCTGTTTGCATGAACTTTATTTTTTTTGTGTACCCTTAATACCACTCTAGTAAATTATATTAAAAATCGGAAAGACGCATTGCATTTTATTTGCAAGGGGGACACTTTTAAAGAATGATTGACAGTCTCCGTGGTTCAACCCCCTGGGAGGCGTAATTAAAATCTTAAATGGGATGGGTGATCCTATCCCTGTTCTGAATCTGTGTTGTGATTCTCTAACTTTTACCCTTTTCCCGGTAAAGAATATTACACCAAGCACGATTGACTGCACCGAAAATTTACCCTTATATTATTTTTAGATGATAATTTTCTTCTTCGCTTCTTGAGAGTGAAGAAATTCAGCATCCCCATGGCGCAGCAGACTCTGCTGAAATATTTAAATTACAGGAAGAGGTTTCCTCAGATCTTTCAGGAAATGGATTGCAGCGTTCCTCCGGTGAACGAACTTATTTCAAATGGGTAAGTTTGTCATTTCTCACAGTTAAGTCTTGAGGATAACGAAACACAATTTGACAACATAACGTAAACGGAATATACAGGGTGCCCGAGATAAAGAGGGCCTCTATAGGGATCTCGGTTATGGTAAGGGATACAACTTTGATTAAATGGAGAAAAAGTTAGCAATTAAGGGACTAATAATATGGCACACCAAAAGTTTTACTAAGATGTTTAAATTTCGAGTTAATAAAAAAAAATGAAATTTTGGATTTTTGATTTAATTTTTTTCCTGCCTTAATATTAAAGTTAGAGCAAAACTGATAAAAAACTCTTTCACAGCAACTTTTAATGCACTTAAGGACTGCATCACAATTTTTGTCTTCTGAGATTTTATGTCCAAGCAATCACCATCAATTTTATTTTTTCTTATAGGGCATTGATTTTATGTTGTCAAATTTTAAGATCATTTTCTATTCTTAATTCAATGATGTACTACACATTATCGTTTAATTACGTCACAAGCCTTTTTAACCATGATATGTTATGACGTGTTTTGGACAAGCTACGAAGCTACAAGGGTATTTATCTGGTTAGCAGCGCATGACCGAGATTGGTGCAGTCATGCGTTACTTTGTGGTCCTAATCTAAGCTTACATCTATTTAGCAAGGGTCTCCAAATATTTGAGGGGGTCAGTGGAAAAGTAGTACAAGTAACATATTTCAATTATGGGAGATAAGTGCACCACAAGTTATGATACAAGTGCTATTCCAACATCTTAGCGCCATCTATAAATCAGTAGCTCAAGCTCAACTCTTATAAGCTCTTTTCGTTTGGGAAAAAGTAGTACAGGTGCACTTATACCATTTTTCAATTTAGTAAATTAGTAAAACGTGACTAAAGTGACTTTAAAATAATAATCTTGGTATTTTATACTAAAATGGAGAATCGTGAGTATGTTTTAATAGCTAATTTGCGGTTACATGTTCGTGTAAAAATTTAAAATGGTAAAACTAATTTCTAACGTTTCTTTTAGAGTTTTCGATTTTTAACGATCCTGATACTTTCAAAACAAATTTTCCTGATGGAAATTCTAACAACGGAGATACTCAAGGCAGTGACGATTTGCCATTAACGGCACGGAGAAACAGATAAGGTCCAAGTTTTGAAGGCAAAATTTGAAATTGTAAATTTAAAGGAAGTGTCTACTGTTAAAGAGTGGCTTTATCGTGAGATTTTTAACACGGATTTTAATCTCTCATTTCATCAACCACACACTGACACATGCAATAAATGCGACAGCTTTGATATTTTAATAAAATCTGGAGATGAAGAACAAAGAGAGAAGATACAAATAGAAAAAGAAGTTCACCAACGGAAAGCAGAGAAAGGACAGGAAGAAAAAAGACAGGCGAAGAAGCTTGCTCAAGAGTCTGCAGGTGAAACCGTAACCATTTGCTTCGACCTTCAAACACACTTCCAACTCCTTGTTTAACCACGAATATGGTATATTATCTAAGAACTTTATGGACTTACAATTTTGCTGTCCATGACCTTGGCAGTAATAATGCTTATATGTACACATGGGACGAAAGCATCGCTTGTAGAGGATCTTCCGAGGTGGCGTCTTGTTTATTAAAGTTTGTTCAGCAACTGCCAAAGTCAACAAAAAATATTATAGCCTTCAGTGACTCATGCGGGGGCCAAAATAAGAATAAAAATGTATTAAAATTTTGGATGTTCGTTGTTCAAAATTTTGACATACAATCTGTGAACCACAAGTTCTTAGAGCCGGGGCACACTTACATGGAGTGCGATGAAGACTTTGCATTAATTGAGAAGAACAAGCGCCACGTTGAGTACGTATACGTACCTAGTGAATGGAATAAAGCCATTAAAGAGAGTTGCAAGAAATTTTCTGTAACACAAATGACATCGGCAGACTTTTTCTCATTTTCAGAACTTGAAGGTATAACTTCCATTGTTCGCAATGACAAAGAAGAAAGGAAGATTGCCTGGAGACGAATTAGATGGATAAGAGTTGAAAAAGATCAACCATTTACAATGAAATTTAAAGACACGACAAGTGAATCTTTCGAATTTTATAAAGCAAACTGGGCCCTAAAAAGAAAAGGAAGACTAGCAGCACAAAACTTTGCCTATTGTATAATAAGGCACCAAAAGTTAAATTCCTAAAATGGCAAAATCTTCAAGAGCTATTGCAGTTTGTGCCTCCGGTGTACCACACTTTCTACAAAAATCTGTCACATCAACTAAAAACTAAATCAAAAGCAGGTGCTGGCAGTATAGAAGAGAAAAATGACAGCGACGAAGACATAGTAGATGAAAGTGACAGGATTATTTTAGAGACTGATGAAGATTAGTCAGAGTGTCATTATGTACTTTTTTTCACTTCTTTAAATTAGAATTTTTAAATAAAGTATTTTTTATGTCACTTATACTTGTTTTACCCCAAATCATAATGTATGGAAAAGTGGTACAAGTGAGAAAAATTACTTTTTTCAGAAAAATGCAATTTTTTTTAAACCCAAGTATACAATTCCAAAGTATATTAGAATTTTTTAAATAGATATACGTAGCCATTCTTGGACTTACTTTTACTAGGATTTTACTAATAGTCATTAACTTTGACCTTTAGTTACTCTAAATAATAATAATAATAATAATAATAAATGCCTTTATTTAATGTATGAATCAAATGTACAAAAAAAATCATTTCAATTCGAGTGGCGGTATCCAACTGCTGCTGCTCATACAACCACTCCAGTGTAAAGAATTATTTACAATATTACTACATACTTAAACTAAGATATACAGATTAACTGATATAAGGAAAGATACAAAAATGATAAAAATAAATGATGTGCACAAAAATAATAATAAAGGAAATAAATCATGTTAATGTTACCTACTTGTGACTTGTACCACTTTTCCACTGACCCCCTCATTTCTTATGTCTAAAGAGGGCTTAATAGAGCAGTCTGGATTCTGGGTTATAGCAGCCGCTTCTTTGAATTTCCTCTTTCGCCAGTGTTCTTCTTTGAGTATTATTTTTGCCTTTGACCATTGCAAGTGGTGGCCGTGTGTCCAAGCATGTTCTGCCGCACCGGATCTGTTTGTTTCCCCCTTTTTTGTGTGGTTTCGGTGTTCCTTGTGTTTTGAAACAGATAATACATGATCATGATATATGATGGAGAGGTCTTACAAAAATTGGACTTTTCTAGCTTTGCTTTTTTCAAATTCATTAACAAGATTTTCCATTTCAAGTTGCTTTAAAAAGTCAGACTCTATAGAAATGATAGCAAGATTTTCTAACCGCTCTTGGCCCATTCTAGATCGTAAATAATTTTTAATCAATTTTAATTTAAAGAATGACCTCTCGGCTGTAGCTACAGAAACTGGAATGGTTAACAATATGCGCAATGCAATCGTAATATTTGGAAATGAGTGGGTTAGGTTATTTTTTGCAATGTAATTAAGTATTTTTACTACAGACGTCGCGTTTTTGTCGCCATTTTGCAGAAATTGTAGTTCGTGTAAAAGTTCAGTTCCGTCTATATCTTTCTCGTTTCGATCTTTGTCAGTTAAGGTTTCTTTCAGTTTTTACAAAAATTAAATTGATCTTGGTCAGAATATTTGTCGAAATCCTCAAAATTCCACAAAAAATTAAAAACTTCAGAAAAATTAAACCTTCCTTACCTCAACCTTAAAACATCGATTACGAATACGGCAACATTTTGCAAGTTTAAACCAGCGCGCCGAACGCACGCGGATTTTCGCGCACCTACAGGAAGAGAAGTAGTAAAATTTCACCACTGGTACTGGTCGCCGACCGGCGGGCGGTCGGTGTTGGTGGATAATGCATTTTCACCACCGGTATTCTAGATAATCTTTGAGATAATAACAAAAAACGATTTTTGTTTAAATTTTGACACCCTGTATCTTAAAATCCAGACCTTTTAGGACACATCTTTATATGAACTTTTCTACTTGAGTTTGATTCAGAAATGCGCCACTGGAATTACGGCCTATCATTAAGTAACACCCTGTATGCATCTGAAAAATAATTACAAAATATGCAGGTATATCAGAAGCTGGTAGACTTAGGCAAAAAATATGTTCTATAAAATTTGATTAAAATTTAATGTAAAATTCAAAAATATAATAAAAATGCCATGTTATATTTAAAAAATGAAAGTTGATGATGAAAGATAACCGGAAGTGACAGTAACATGTCACTAGCTTAGTTGAAGAGAGCACATCGATAAACTTAAACCTACAGAATTTGAAAAAAATATTCTTAAGACTTTTTCCAAAAGTTCTAATGCAAGCTCGTCGTATTTTAGCTGGGCAGAGCATGTTTTTATGCCAAAAAAAAAATGTCTTCATTAAAAACGTCTATGGCGTATTAGACGTTAATTACCCTGTACTTCAATTGTTAATATTCCATTTTTTTTCTATAGGTACATATTTGCGAGTCCCATAAGAGATTCCAAGGGCAGGAGAGTAATCATCTACGACCTAAGTAAGTAGGATCAGACGGTTTTGGTCAAAAAGTAAATCTAAGATGGCGTCTGGGTGCCATTTAAAATGTGAAAAGTTATAAAGTTATAAGTTCTATAGTCTATCTTTAAATGGCGAGAAGTAATAAATGCTCATTGAATAAGACGCATACCGGGGTATCAAGATCAATTTAAACACCATCCCTTAAAATCTATTGTGTTTACATTAAAGAAACCAAGTAATGAGCATTCTTTAGGTAGGTCCATCCTAAATTTATCGCAAGCTATTGTTATATTTGAGGATTTACCATTGCTATTGGGAAAATCCCTTAGCCAGGAGCGTGTATTGGGGGAGTTTTTAAATTAATAATCTTAAACATGCCCAATCTTCCAAAATTGTATTATATTATATTTGTAGGTATTGATAACATATGAAAACATTTAAAAAATCGTATTAACTAATAAATAACAATGGATGGTACTATTTCACATAATATAATTACAAGAACAAGATATACTACAGAATCTTACAAACAAAGCATTTTCAAAAATCGAATAATACTTTGTCGTCATGGCTTAATCATAGTTCGATTCGGAATTTGAACTTCTATTAACATCGTTTATAATAAGCGGTTCAACCATTTCTTCGATTATTATATCTACCTGCCACATTTTGGCTTCTTCTTCTATCACATGATCGATACACTTTTTCCACTTTTTCGCACTGATTTTACCCGTAGCTTCATTAAAGAGCCTTTTTAATTCCACCATTTTATAAGTCATGTCCTTTCTGGCGATATCTCTTTTTATTTAAGTCCATATAAGTTCGATCGGGTTTAATTCGCAGTGGTAAGGAGGGACTCTGAGTACAGATATTTCTCGTAACTTTGCCATTTCATCGACTACATATTTATTGAATGCATTTTTATGTAAATTGGCTAGTGCCAATAATTTTTTTTTTAAGGAACCTGATGGAAATTCTATTTGTCTTAAGCTTAGCGATTCTGTTATTTCACTTTTACGCCACGCACTTGTCGGTAATTTTTCCGTCAGCTTAGAATGATAACTTGCATTATCCAATACAATTATTGCATCTTTTGGTATAAGATTCAACATTTGCTCGAACCATTCCTCAAAGACATCGGCATTCATATCTTCGTAATAGTCTCCTGTAATCTTAGATTGGAACATCAGTATACCACTTTCAACGAAGCCTTCAGAACTTCCAATATGGGTTATGATAAGTCGATGTCCTTTTCCAGATGGCGGTCTTAATCCTGTGGACGATCCTTCCAAAAAGCTTGCCTTGAACTTTTAATATTTTCATCTTGCCAAAATTTAGTCACATTGTGGCCTTCATTTAGCCCTGTTTCGTCTAGGTAAAATATTCTTTTGTTTTCTTCTCCGGCTTTTCGGATGCTTCTTAAGTAATTTCTTCTCCAACAGACGATATCGCTTCTGTCTATTAAAATCGATTGCCAATTATGTTCTTTCCACAGAAAACCCATTTTTTTAATAATTTCCAAAGCGTATTTCTACAAATAAATGGATAGTCCTGGTCTTCTCGGATTGAGGACAAAATTTTGTCCGGCGTGGGAATTTCTTTTCTTAAAAAGAAATTATAAACTTTTCGCCTTTTTCTCTGCATTAAAACGTCATCCAGCTCAAGTTTTGGACGTCCTGGAGAAGTTTTTGGAGGTTTGACGCAAGCACTTTTTTTTTGTCTTTTAAAAGTTTATATATGGTTGTTTTCTCAAGGTTAAGCATTTCTAATGTAAGTTGCACTGCATTGTCAACACTCAAATCCGCATTCTTACTTTTAATAGAGTCGTAACAGTTAAGAATTAATTATTTTTTATTTACTGTACATAGACCGACTCTAGGGCGTTTAGGCAATTGTTGAAAACTCTCCATATTTAGTTAAAGAAACCCTGACACTTCACACTTTGACTAGTTTCACTGAGAAACAAACATCCAAGGTAGGTATATATAGATATAAATAGGTGAATTATTCCAATAGAGGCACCCATAAAGGCATAATAACCACCACCATAATTAGCAAACAGATAACCAGGATTAGGTACAGAAAATAAGGAATAAAATGATTAGAGCAGAAACAGAATAAGTACCTAGACTCTAATTAGTTTTAATAAAACTGGTTTCTAAAATTCCAGGTAAACGGTACGTACGGCTGTACATAATTTTAAGCTTAAAGAATTCAATATTATAGTATTTTTATTAACCAAGGTTTAGACGGCCATCATTATTGCCCGAGCGGCAAGTTTAAATCACGAGGAGCGGAGCGACGAGGGATTTAAGACGCGAGGGTTATAAGCTGTCTAAACCGTGGCTAATATAATATTTTTTCCACTACTACAAACTTTTATAAGACATTAATTTTTTTAGTATTAATAATTATAAAAAATGATATTTAGTATATTTTTTAATCAAGTTACCTGCGCTTTGGATTAGGCAAAATATTTTGTTGTTTTGTCAGGTGGCTTTGTTAATGTCAATTTTTGTTCATTTATGTCATCAGATTTCACGAGTTTTCCGTTTTTTTAAAAAATGAGCGAAGGAAATATTAGTGATATTATTATGTGTACACCTCCAGAATTAAGGATGGAAGCAGAAAAAATGTTAATTGTATCGATATTTTACAATATCAAGTAATCTAATATGTATTGAAAATTATCTGGTTGCCTAACCACATTCATGTTTATGAATTCATGTTGTAGAATCAAAAAATTAAGTAAGTTAATTGAGACCCTTATAATTCCAGTGATACATAGATAATTTTATTTCTGACCGATTTTAGTAACATTTTGTTCATTTTTAAAGTGGAATAAATGTTGCAATAGATGACAATCAAATTGACATTAGATGTCAATCGTTTGATTTTATGTCAAATTTTTCTTAATATCCCAATGACCCTTATAATTCCCGCGTAACTAAGACGTTATAAGCTAATAATATACCGGTCAGAAATAATAATAACTTATAAGGTAGAGAAAAACGATTTCTAACGTTAATAATCGGTCAATAATGGCGATGTTATAGGTTAGTAGTGGAAAAAAATATATATTTGAAGACAAAACTTGAATTTAATGTCGATACTTGTACTGATTCTGAACTAATTTAAAAATTGAGGCCTATTTAAATCTATACATGCCGAAAAATTTTGCGCGCCCATGGAGAAGACGGTGTCGACTGATTTATTACTTCGCACCATTTAAAGACTATAAAACAACTTTGATGTTTTAGGTAAATTCGATGCCAAAAAGTTCACAGGTACTGATATGGGCAGAGCTCACTGCGTCACTTACGAAACACTGTTGTCAGACGAAGAAAACCAAATTCTTGGGATAAATCATGTTGCTGACATGGGAGGAGTGAACCCGTCATTTTTAACGTTGTTCTCCGTCACCGATTTCGCTGTCTTAGTTAAATGGGGCGAGGTAGGTAGAACACGTTTTGACATGACGTAAATTATGACAGTGAACCATTCCCACCTCTTGTTTTAGCAATCATTTCCTATGAGGCATAAAGAAATTCACCTTCTAAATATGCCACAAGGTCTGAAGTACGTCTATGACTTTGCCAAGTCCCGAATGAGTCAAAAGCTAAAGGAACGATTTTTGGTAAGAATGTATAATGTTGTCATTAATTAAAAAATACAAACACCCTGAATGAAATTAACA
This sequence comes from Polydrusus tereticollis, assembly GCA_963920685.1. Lineage (NCBI taxonomy): Eukaryota > Metazoa > Arthropoda > Insecta > Coleoptera > Curculionidae > Polydrusus > Polydrusus tereticollis. The sequence continues at coordinate 30,733,467 of OY987336.1, forward strand.
CGGATTAAGGAACCAAGAAACCGCTTCGGTGGCCGAAGTGGGTAAAGCGTCGGAAACGGCGTGAGCCTGCTTTCGCGCTGCTCGAGTCGAGCGGGTTCGAATCCCGCTACGGTATGCTCAAATAAAAAAAGTACTGGGTTTGGTTGTTGTATATGTGAGTGCAGGTACTTCCGACTAACGATTTATCGGAATCGAAACCGCAGGGTCGTGCTCCTATAACAGCGGGTCTTTAACCCGAGACTTGCCTCGGTTGCGGGCTGTGTGGGCGGGCTATTGTAGGAGTGGGATTCTGTGGGGGGATCAGGATGGTGGTTGGTTGGAAAGCGACTGCGCGTGGTTCGGATCCCACGATAAACTGTAGGTCCCGTCTGGCTGACATTACCCAGACGTAAAATTACCGTGGGCGGGCTAGTAACGAATCACTAGGGGATACAATAAGTCTGTAAAAGGCTGCGGTGTCAGGACGTAAGTGCCGACCTAGTTATTTAAGAGTAATCAATCAAAATCAAAAATCAAGGAACCAAGAAAGATTTTCCGCCCCCTAACCTAAGAAAAATTAGCTTTCTAAATCTTTAAACCGCAATAAGGCACAACATTGCAGGATTAATCCTTCATGTCACTCTGCGAGCGATGCGTGTGCGCAGGAAACGATTCACGTTGGTCTTGAATCTTTGGAGATTATACTGGCTGAATGATGACGTTCTAAAGATGAAAGAATTTTTAAACAGTGTCGTTCGAGGGACACTAAGCTGAACCACGTACGGATGGGCTACAGTGGTTCGTCGTGTATTTCTACCATGCACCGCTCGGGTGGAATCAAGCGGGCAACCTCAGTTAAGTACTTGCAATGAAAATATTTGTAAAATAGACTCAAGTCGACAACTTGCCTTCGATGTTCAAAGATTTCTAAGATTTGCTTGAAAAACTTGGCATTGCAGATCTCGAAGGAAGTGTAGTTCTTATAAAACCATTTCTGGAATTAAGTCGGACGACTTTTTGTGACGCCTCGGTTACCAGCTTCACGCATCGCTCAGCTGATTAAGCTTGATATGGGAGTTTATGAAAGTTCCACTCAGCCGCCGTATCACCTGATTTGACTTTTGATCCAATCTCTGCATCCGTTGCTTTTTGCAGTAAAAGTGGTGGTAAAAGTGTAGTGGTGTTCCAGTCAATGATTTCTATGTAGTCTGTAGCCAGGAAATTAATTTTGGATAGTTGAAAATTCCTGATTGACTGTCTTTTAGAAGACAAGTTTCTAGCTTTTAGAATTCTTCTGAAACCAATTCTCTTATATGATCTCTTTTATCTACTATCATAGTCAAAAGCAAGTTTTCTGGATGGGCGAAAAATGCTTTTCTCTCAATTAATGGGTCAATGACTTTTAGCAATTTTGCTGGAAGAAATCTTGACGATTTTATAACTTAAAAATATGTTCTGGACCATATGTGAAGTACTTTCTTTTCTTGATATGAAACCATGCAGGCATATATGACTTTAGGATAAAAAAAAACTAATATCTTGTGTTCATCTGTTGGGTTATCAATACTTACTGCTTCTAAGTGCCACCTCATGTTGTTCTCGAGGTCTCGTGACCCTTTAATTCACGAATATGTCGTTGATGGCGGGGTTCTCGACCTTGTGCCGAGCATGGTCGATTTGGGAATCTTGTTAGATCGTTCCCTTACTTTTATTCCCCATATTCTGACCGTGAAGGCTAAGGCCTTGAGAATGCTTGGATTTATCAAGAGATCTTCGAGCGACTTCAGAACCCTCGCGTCAATCAAACCTTTATATTGTTCTTTAGTCAGATCTCACCTTGAGTATGGATCCTCTGTCTGGAATCCTTTTTACGCAGTCCATATAAACAGTCTGAAGAGTGTGCAATATAAATTCTTAAAATATTCTGTATTTAAGATTCCTAATGGACATGCAATGTCGTATTCCGACCTCCAGTCTAAGCTGCGATTGGATTCACTTGAGACCCGTCGTAAGCATCACGATCTTAAACTCTTGTGGGGTATTTTGAATCATGTTTATCATTGCCCAGGTTTGTTATCCAGAATTCCTATCCTTGTTCCATCCAGGACAACACGTTCTAGCTTTACATTTTATCATCCACTTACCCGCACGAATTACGCGCTCAACTCTTTTTTGCAAAGATCTACTCGTTTGGCCAATTTATATTCGAACGAATTGGACATTCTTTCTTCTCGCTGCCAATTTAATAGCGAATTGACAGATGTTGTGTGATGTGAGCGAAATATTAAATATTTGTGAAGAATTTTGGATTTTTCTTTCCTGTTTAATATGACTAATCTTCACCCCGGAGATATCTATGACAGATTTAACTTGTTGTGCCACAATATTCGAAACTTGAGAATAACTAACAGACCTGTTGTTTGTTTTCAAAGCTAAGATATAATATTCATGAAAAAAGCACATTAGAACTTCTTCGTAAGTTGGATGTTTACTAACAGGTACCTCTTTTGGGTGACCAAATAACGGACAATTAAACTCGCTGTAAGTAAATTTCTTAGGAACAGACATGGCAAGGTGGTTAATATAATCAAATTACTAATCCGTTTTAAACAAACACTATATTGAACTCACAGTAACAACAAACCGCCCGAGTCATTGTCTAGTTGAACACGCATTACATTGTGGGAACAGAATAGAAAAAGCGGTGTCGGGGGGACAACAGGAATTGACGGGCTCCAACACACAACAAAGATAATCGCGCGGGTCCGCTGCTCGGGTACGTCTTAAACCTTAAATTATTAGTAAATTTTGGATGTTTTCGTATTTCAACGTATTTCTTTGGCTTTCTTTTAAAACCTTTTCACCATAGCAGTTTTTTGTCTTATTCGCCTATCACTCTAAAACAAACGAAAAAATCTATATCTATCTATTTTTTCAATAAATTTTAAATATTTAAGAGCGATACGCTACCGCCAGATGTACATTTTTTTTTTATTTTACTAAGTTACCCTAGAAGCAAGTTTTCCGTACTATAGCGTTTAAAAAAAAATGTCGGCTCACCCTATTGCACAACAACATCCTTTGGGGGCCACACTCTTACATATTCTAGTTTTACTGGCAAGGACCCTACTTAAAAGAACCACCCCGGTTTACATGCCACGAGCTTGAGCTAGCTCTGAGGTAGGTGGTAACCTTAAACCTTATTTAATATTTAAGTTTCCATTGTTTATATTTTATTGCCACCCAATAAGGTTATACCATCATCCACCGCGTCTTTTTTGATAGTTCTCAAGCTCGCACCAGAGAGCTCTAAATGTTCTGATGGGGTTGCCAAAAAAGTAAGTAAGGGTCAGTAACACGGAGATCGCAAAAACGCTGCGGAGGGCTATTCCTATATACTCTCCTGCACGGGGCCCTCCGAAGACCATCTTATACTGAACAGAAACTTTAAGATATAAATTCCCATGAGGGAGGAAACAGGAAATAGACCCCGACCCGAAGACGGCCAGGTCTGGTACACTGACGGCTCAAGGATAGCTTCCACAGAACTGGCCGGGGCCGAAGTATACCGAGAAGACACGGGAGAAGGATAGGCATTCCCTTTGGGAAGATACATTACAGTGTTCCAAGCCGTGGGCCAATGGGTATCAAGCTTTCTCAAGGACCGTTTTCTGCGAGTGGCCATGGATTGGTTTCTTTCAGACACAATTAACATCAACGCCGTAGTCCCTCAAGGTTCTACTTGTGGCTTACATTAAAGGAGTACACTTTTTAATTGTGAATATTTTTTTTCATTTCCCACTGATTTATTTTATTTTTGGAGTGATGATGAACTGAAATCGTCTCAGTAAAATGTGTAATTTTTATCAAAATATTTTAAACAGGGCCAGATTGACATGTTTTTTTTTTCTACAAACGTGCGCTTATGTTCGTTGCAAACGGAAACTGACTTAAATTTCAGGTGATACGTTTTTTTGGTAGTTTAACTATCGATAATTCTCCAGTATAGGTCTCATTGTAAAATATTAATTAAGTAATTCAAGAAATACAATTTATTTTGTTCAGTGATGTGCTAAAACATTGCGGTTATCATTTTGGAAATTTGAAGTCGTTTAAACCATGATCGCAGCATCCATGACCGGTATTAAAAATCAGAGTATCCATGACTGTTAATAAAATAATAAACAATGTTATTTTTGATGTTTTGTACGCTTCGTGACAGCTAATCCGTACACAATGGCAGTCTTAAGTGAAGAGGATCGAATTCTTATCAAATATTTTCGACAAAAACATAATTACGGTGCAAGAAAAATTGTAAAGGAGTTTCCTGAAAAAAATTGGTATGTTGGAGCAGTTGGAAAGTTTTTAAGACATCTTGGAGAAATTAGTGAATCCATAAAAATAAAAGTTGGAAGGGGAAGGAAGAAAACTTCAAGAACTCAAGGAAATATTACCATGGTAAGAAACATTATGGAAAATGTACGACCTGAAGAATCTGTAGGTACCAGAAAAATTGCGAAAAGAACAAGAATTCACCGTTCTACAGTTTAAAGAATTATTATAAATGATTGCCAACTTAAGGTCTTTAAAAAAGTTTACTGTCAAAAACTTAATGCCAATGTAAAGGAGGAACGATTAAAAAGATGTAATCTATTACTACGAAGATTCCGTTCTCGGGAAAATATCGCAAATATATGGTTTTCAGATGAGAAGATGTTTTTCTTGAGGCCGCCAAGGAATACACAAAATAATCGAGTATACGCAAATGTGCGAGTAAAGAGGGAAATCCCTTTGGAAAATCTTTTAATCGAGAGAAGTCACTTTTCACCTGGCGTCATGGTCTCTGTGGCAGCTTCCAAATCGCGGAAGTCAAGTCTCATTGTTGTAGATGCCGAAATAAAACTCAACTCGGACGCGTATCAACAACAAATTTTACATAACTTGTTTCCTGATATTGAAGCAATCTGCGACGATTACGTGTTCCAACAAGACGGTGCTCCTTTCCATAACTCTCGGAGTACAATAATGTTTTTGTTTGAGCAATGCCCCGATTACATCGAACCGGAGATGTGGCCACCCAATAGTCTAGACTTAAACCCTGTTGACTATTCCATATGGGGAATTGTAGAGGCTAATGTTCACAATGGTCAAGGGTTTAACAACATCGAAGAGCTAAAGGAAAGGTTACAGTTCTGTTGGAATAATTTTAACCAGGACATAATCAATGCAGCTATTGACCTATGACGAAGGCGACTGCCATCGGTGATAGAAAATCATGGTGGCCATATTCATAATGTTACCCTGTAAATATTTAGACTACTTTCGATTTGAGGTGATAGTTAGTCTTGATATCATTAATTGTTAATATTATTAAATTTGTTAATTAAGATTGAACATAATAAATTGTATTTCTTGAATTTTAAAATATTTCACAATAAGACCTATACTGGAGAATTTTCGATAGTTAAACTACCAAAAAAACGTATCATCTGAAATTTAAATAAATCAGTTTCCCTTTGCAACGAACATAAGCGCACGTTTTTTGAAAAAAACCTGTCAATCTGGCCCTGTTCAAAATATTTTGATAAAAATTACACATTCTACTGAGACGATTTCAGTTCATCATCACTCCAAAAATTAAATAAATCAGTGCAAAATGAAAAAAAATATTCACAATTAAAAAGTGTACTCCTTTAATTTGAGCCACAGTGTACATTATGGCCCACCCTCTTTTTACTATACATTAACGATTTCTTTGGAAAAAAACTAAAAATCCTATAATATATAGCTTCGCTAATGACAGCACACTTGTTTCATCTTTTACTTTAAACCAACGCGGCAGTTTTTTCTAAAAAGGTTAAAGTTGAAGAACCGGATATGATCAAGGCGGGACACTCGATTCCCTTGGCTCCATCAATTCATTTATTGTGCGTCAATTTGGATAGTCATATGTCTTGGCATAGTCACGTTGCGGTCATTGCTAAGGCAGCCTCGCAGAAGCTTGGGATACTTTTTCGAACTAAGAACCTCTATACACCCCATCAACTTTTGATGCTCTGTAAAGCCAAAATTCGACCATCGCTGGGGTACTGTTCGCATATTTGGGACTCTGCTCCTAAACATACCCTGAGATTACTAGATTTCATTCAAAGTAGAGCCATTCGCTTGATCGGTGACCATGATCTGACAAACAATCTGGAATATTTTCATTGGCAAGTGCTTAACTGAGGTTTAGCTTAGTGTCCCTCGAACGACATGTTAGATTTTCGGGACTAAACAGGAACCAACAGGAAAAAATGAAACGCACAGTTCGGGTATACATGAAGAACTGCTTTTATTCAACGACCACAAGAACAGTACAGCGCCACATAACAACCTAACTTAGTTTTACTTATTACACATAGATGGCGCCATGCGTAATATCATTGTTGATTTCTAACACCCCCACTAAACAATGGTATTATTCAACATTTAACATACCTAAATCTAAACAAAATTTCTTATGTTTACTAAAACATAAACCTTTAGTAAAAATATCCGCAGGCATATCATCAGTTCGTAAATATCTTATAGAAATAACATTGTTCGATACAATTTCTCGGATAAAATGATGCCTTATGTCAATGTGTTTGGCTCGTTTATGGAATAAAGGATTTGCACACAATTTTTGTGCACTTTGATTGTCGTTAAACAAAGTTATGCAATCAACGGTTCCAGTCAATTCACCAAACAAATTGCGTAAATAGATTGCTTCTTTAGAAGCTTCAGCAATGGCAACATATTCAGCCTCTGTACTAGACAGTGCGACTGAACACTGCTTCCTACTCTCCCATGACACTATGGAACCAGAAAGTTTAAAACAAAATCCACTAAATGACCTACGATCAACAGTATCTGCTGCCCAATCAGCATCTACAAAACCCTCTAATTCCAAGATGTCTTGTTTTTTAAATATTAATCCCTGACTCTTAGTACCTTTCAAATAACGCAATAGTCTTTTGGCACATTTCCAATGTGATTCGTCAAAACAGTTATTGAACTGACTTAAATAACTAACAGAAAAAGAGATATCTGGTCTCGTAAGCACAGCTAAGTACATTAATCCCCCTATAAGTTGTTGATAAGGAAAATCGCAATTTTTCTTATTTTCACCTTTACTTAACTTTAGATTAGATTCCATAGGAGTACTCACTGGCTTACAGTCTGTCATGTTAAAACGCAACAATAGCTCATTTATATATTGTTCCTGATCCAATGTTATTGTGTGTTGAGTTTCATCAACATTAACCCTCATTCCCAGACATTGTTGTATTTTACCCAAATCTTTTATTTTAAACTGAGCACTTAACTTCTTTTTTAAAAAATTTGTTTCAACATGACAGTTCGAAAAAATGAAAAAATCGTCCACATATAATGCCACAAATGTCTTAAGATTATCTTTACATTTTAAATAAACACACGGTTCATACTGTGATTTTTCATAACCTAAAGAAAGTAAGACTTTTTCTACTTTCTCATACCACACTCTAGACGCCTGCTTTAGACCATAAATGGCTCTGTTTAACTTGAGTACCTGATCCTTATTTACTGTTTTTTCATACCCTTCGGGCTTCATCATAAAAACTGTCTCGTTTAGAGAACCATTTAAAAAAGCAGTAGTCACATCTAGGTGAGTGATTTCTAGATCTAAATGTACTGATAAAGCCATCAAAAATCTCAATGTACAATGCCTAACTACTGGGGAAAATGTCTCGTCATAGTCTATTCCAGGCCTTTGAGAAAAACCTTTTGCTACTAGCCGAGCTTTGTACCTCACTTTACCTTCACTGTCACATTTCTTTCGGAAAACCCACTTACACTGCACAATAGTTTCGCTTTCCGGTCTTTGGACAACCTCCCAAGCATCATTCTCCTCGAATGAAGCTAATTCAGCTTCAATTGCTTGCTGCCAAATATGTCCGTCAGATCTAGAGAGTGCATCAGATACACTCAGTGGAACATCCTCCATGTTAACATCAGACTTACAGGCATAAGTCACATAATCATCATAATTAGTTTGCTTTCTCTCCCTAGTAGACCTTCGTACTGTTGAGGGCTTGTTTATCGACTCGTTAATAACATCATAGAAGGTTGATGATGTGTCACTATCTGAGAGCATGTCTTCCTGTGGGTCATAAATTTCTGAGTTATCACTTACGACTTCGCTTTCATTTGCATCCCCCACTGTAGCTGGTATGTTTTTAGAGCTCTCAGCTTCTGAGACAGTTAAATCGAAACTTTCTGAACTCCTTGATATCTTTTCGTTAATAATGACATCCCGGCTTGTAATAATTGACCTATCTGTTGGATCAAACAACCTGTATCCTTTGACATTGTCACAAAAACCCACTAAAACCATTTTCCTGGATTTTTTATCAAATTTCCGCCTTTTCTCGGCTGGTATCAATACCATGACATCACTACCAAAAATCCTAAGGTTACTTACATCTGGTTTTCTATTTGTCCAAACTTCATAAGGTGTTTTCTTTAGCCCTGTCACTATCGACCTGTTTCTCAGATGAACAGCAGTATTCATTGCTTCTGCCCAAAAAACCTTGTCCAGTCCAGCATCAAATAGTAAACAGCGTGCCTTTTCAACCAACGTTCGGTTCATTCGCTCGCACATGCCGTTTTGTTGAGGTGTGTAGGGATTGGTCTTCTGATGTGTAATTCCATTTTTTGTTAAAAAACTTTCAAACAATAAACCACAAAATTCACCACCATTGTCTGTTCTTAAGGTTTTGATTTTAGTAGTTTGCTGGTTCTCAACCAAAGTTTTAAATTGTTGAAAGTATTTAAATGCTTCACTTTTGGTTTTTAAAAAATAAATAAATACCATTCTACTATAATCGTCTTCAAGGACAAGACAATACCTCGAACCTCCTAATGAACTCACCTCCATCGGCCCACAAAGATCACCATGCACCTCTTCTAACACATGTGTTCCTCGTTGTCCCACATGTTTAAATGACAATCTACATTGTTTGCCTTCACAACATACTTGACAGGCTTCTGTTTCCTTTACACTCACTTTGCCTTGACAGTCCAAACCTTGAACCACTGTCTGCGTGATGGAAAGATCCTTATAATTTAAATGTCCAAAACGTCTATGCCATACACTTGAACTTACAGCAGTAGCCACAAAAAGTTTTTTTGGTTTTTGCAAGTTTAGTTTGTACATATTGTTTATTGCATCTGCTGTTGCAATCAAAACACCGGCACTGTTGTAAATTTGACAGTCTTTACTAGTGAAAATCACTTTATTGCCTTTACTAGTGAGTTGTGCAACTGATAACAAGTTCGTTGAAAGCTTTGGAACATACAAAACTTCACTTACAGTAATATCAAATTTTTGTTTATTAACAACAGTCACAATGTCTATTTGACCTGAGCATTCTACCAATAACTTTTCACTGTTAGCCACTATTATTTCATCAACGTGAGCCCCTTCTGTGTTTTTTAACCAATCATTTCTGGCAGTAACATGATTGCTGGCTGCAGAATCGATGTACCACTCATTTCTATCGAAGTTACCATTAAGGAAAATTACACTGAAGGCATTTGATAAACTTTCTATTTTCTTCTTGTCACTATTATTATTCTCAATCTGTTGTAAATTCGGGCACTTATTTTTAAAATGGCCTGCTTGTTTACATCTGTAGCAGATTATGTTACTTCGATCTGGTTTGACGTTGCTGACATTTCTTTTGTATTTACTTGTGCTGCCACCTCTCGGATTTCCCTTCCAGCTTGACCTCCCGGCAAAAGCATTTGCCGAGTTTCTGGTGTCGCCATCTGATTCCATGTCCAAGAGTTTCGTTTTAATCTCATCAGAGGTCACCTTAATACCAGAGTGCTCGATGGCCATTATCATGGGTGCGAATCTTTCAGGCAAACCCGCTAAAAGAAGAGAACCAATCCACTCTTCGCTTATCTTGAATCCTGTCCGATCCAATTTTCTGGAAGTTTCTATAACTTCGGTCACATATGCTTCCATTGAATCACAGTCTTCACGGCGTAGTGAGATTAAGGTACGCAAGAGGCTAATTTTGCGTGTAATTCCATTGTCTTCGTACATGCGCTTCAGTGTGTCCCAAACATCTTTGCACGTTTCCTTGTCTCTGATATGCACGTAGATGCTCGTATTCAATGTTAAAATTAGTTTTGCCTTCGCTTTGGCTATCAAAACTGTGTCCAACTCAGTACCATTCAGGCACTTTACAAGTCCTTCAATCACAAATACATTTTCGACTGCGAAACACCACTCCGCGTAATTTTCGCGACCGAGTAATCTGGGTACGCTCGAAAGATAATTGACCGCCATCTTGGACCGCCTGCAAAACGAGAACTTCAACCCGCGATAAAACTTTTTCCGTTTCACTAATACTATTCCCGGTTCGATGAAACACTTTCAACATAGGCGTATTTCGCGCAGTTAAGGGTGTCCTGGGCCCATAACCTGTTAGATTTTCGGGACTAAACAGGAACCAACAGGAAAAAATGAAACGCACAGTTCGGGTATACATGAAGAACTGCTTTTATTCAACGACCACAAGAACAGTACAGCGCCACATAACAACCTAACTTAGTTTTACTTATTACACATAGATGGCGCCATGCGTAATATCATTGTTGATTTCTAACACGACACTGTTTAAAAATTCTTTTATCTGGAGACGAAGACTCCCATACCTTAGATTTCTCTTTGAAATATGCCAGAAATATATTTTCATTGATTTTCAAAAAACGCATTTCCTTTAAAATCGCACCCTGCACTTCAAAAATTTATAAGCAATTTCGTACTGTTCTTTTCATTTATTCGACACCAACTCAAAGGTAGCTCTACTAGCTGCTTCATTTAATTCCACGTTTGGATCGTTTTCTTCCAGATTATCCAGCGAAAATCGCACAAATTCAAATAGGAACGCTTTTTACAAGTTGTGAGAATCAAGTTGTATTTTTAACTTCCAACATTAAAAGATGAGGCTTTGGGTTTTCCTCGGGTTTAGGTTATTTCACTGGTTGGTTTTTATACTTGGCTAAGTGAATTAGACAGTTAGATCACATTTAATTTGGCGTTTATTTATCCAATTCGGCACTTGTTTACAAGATACCCCTTTAATACATGATTAATTACTAACTTTAGTACAGTACAACTTTTATAACATTACTAAATTTATTACTTGGTGCTTTTTGTAAGCGAATGCAATTGTCATGTCCGACGGACGATGACACACGTTAATTTTGACGTACGTATTCACCTTTCAAAGGTTTAATTCGCAGTGTCTGTCAAGGAACCGACAGCTTGCTCTGTCGCTAGAAAATCACGCCCGCTGTCATTCGAATCAATCATAAGGTAACATATTTCGCGCCTTGTCTTCTAATAGGCTATTTATTGTTCCGCCATGTTTTCTTAGGACCAATTGTTATTTTCTGTCTTTGTCTACCGCGATGGGCTTGCTTTCCTGCAGGCAGAACATGTCAAAAGATATACCTACGTTTTTACAAATTCTAAAGAGTTTTAACATTAAATTGTGTTGAGAACAGGATAATATTTGCAAATTTTGTTGTTTGTCTGGACGACAATATTATTCGTTCTGAAAACATTAAATGCATTTAGTTTCTCTGTTTCTCTGACCGTTAAGGAATTGTGTTGCTAATGGTACATTTGAAAAGCAGCTATTTTATCTAGACAAAAAGTAGTATTGGTTCTGAAAACATTGGTTGTATTTAATTTCACTATTTTTATTGCATTTGAGCAATCGTTTCTCCAACACAAGTTATTGAAAGCGAGTTATTCCGCAGCAACTAATAACAATACACATTGGTTGCCGTGTAATTAACAACAGAAAAATAAAGTACATGTCTATTAATAATGATGGTAGGAAAATGGTTCCCTTCAAATGCTAGTTTCTTAAATAAATTATTTTAGAAAAACCCAACATTATATTCTTTCTTTAGATTCATAACTCGAAGACCAGTGTCACACAACATGTGGACAAACGTTGTCTACCCCAGGAATTCGGTGGCGACATCCCCGCCAAAGAAATGGTCAAACTGTGGCAGAAAGAGTTGGATGCCAATAGAAAGAGGCTTCTTTCGATAGACGATATTCAGCTTTTAAGCGACAGAGGGATAATCAGATCCAGAAATCCCGGAACTAGCGATCCGCAGAATTTGATTGGAAGTTTTAGAAAGCTGGAGGTAGATTAGGTGAATTAATAAGTGAAATTTAGCTATTAGTAATAGGAATACGAATATTAGGTGCCGATGGTGTTTGTAAAATCTTGTCAGCTGGATTAAAAAGCTCTCTTAAGTCCTGATTTACTAAAAAGGTTTAAAACAATCAACATTTCTGTTGATGTTATAAAAATATTTTTAAAAAAGAACAACTGTTTGATTTTTCTTCCCACTATAATTAAGATGTTGTTCACTGGATGGGCACGTTGTAGATATGATATAACTACCAAATTTATTTTTTACCCCATTTCTTTAATTACAGTTGTGAATAAAAAAACGATTTTCTTTTTGGTATTTCTTTTAGGCGGACACCTCTCTTGAACGGACACTTTCAGTCGGTCCCATTGGTGTCCATCCAAGGGAAATTTCACTGCACATAGTTGTGCCAAATAAAGTGGATTAATGAGATTTTATTCTGAAAATCTGGCTGTGGCTATATGTAGGGGAGAACCGGGCAGCCCCGCCCACCTTAGCTTATTTGGGTTTTAAAAATAATCTGTGATACTTATCTTTCAATTTAGTAGCCTATGTAATTCTTTGGTATATTGTTTCTCGGAGCATGTGCTAAATTTAACCGAAACATTTTTTTTTACTGAAAATAGGCAATTTTTAAAAAAGTCTGAATCGAGCGGGGGGTACCCGAGAGAGTTGGCAGCCCCGCCCAACATATCGGGTACCGCCGCTCAAGGGCATTAAGATTAATTTATAAATATAAATAAACAAAATGAAACAAACTCTGTAGTTAATGAAACAACTATGTTTATTATTAAGGCATCCTACACACAAAAATCGCAAATAAAGCGCTTTGAACCTTCATGGCCCGTACAGCTTTTGTGGGCCCACTTTTTACATAAACCACATTGGTACCACATTTCCGTTTTCCCGAACTCGTTGCAGATTATGCATACTTCATCTTCCATTAAGTCTTCCATGTCGTCGGAACTTCTGTCATCGCATATTGCTTCCATTGAATCATCGCTAGAACTAGATTCTTCCAACACTCTCTTTTTAACTTTTTCCACTCCTCACCTTACATGTAATTTAGCTTTCTGCTCGGTTTTAGAGTTTTTATTTTTTTCAAATTTTTCTTCCTTCTTCAGCTGTTTTTCCTCTAGGTATTCTTTTTCTGGTGTGGCTGTTAAAACTTTAGTTGTCATGAAACGTCGAGTTTTTTTTTGCAACTCCTGTGCCTTTTTTCTTGGTATTAACTATTGGTGATAGTTCTTTAAATTGATCATATCTTTTAGGTTTCTGGGCAGGAGCTTTGGAGGAGCTTGCTCCAAAATTAATAGCATCGCTCTTGCTGACATTTTTAGGCTGACCTACATCAGTAGATGCTTTGGAGGTGCTTGCTTCAAAATTAATGGCATCCCTCTCTCCAACATTCTGAGGCTGAGCTATATCAACATTTGAATCTTGGATGCTAACTTCCTCATTATCATCAGTTACTAGACTGGTTGAGGAAACCACGGCTGGAAGGAAATCATCCTGGCTAAATATGGAAGGGTTATAAGGCCAAACTCCACTAACTTGAAATCCTTTTTGGACTTTTTCTATTGATGCGATCTTTACAAATGCCTTATTAAATATTTCTGCAACATCATAGGGAGTCATTTTTTGGGGGCGGATTTTGTCTCATAAAACTGGAACACTCGTTGGAATATGCTTTTTTTAAGGTACCGAATACAGTGAGATCCAAGGGTTGGAGCTTGTGGCTCGTGTGAGGTGGGAAAGATACCACAGTAATACCATTTGCACGGCAGAAGTTGTAAGCTGGTAGAGAGCAATGGCTAGTATGATTATCGACGATGAGTAGAACAGGATTATCAATGGAGCAAGCAGAATGAAGTTTGAAATGATGGAGCCACTCAACAAATAACTCCTCTGTTATCCACCCTTTCAAAGAACAGGTGTATTTTGTACTTACTGGGCCATTTCTTTTTAGCTGATCAGGCATCCTTGCCCTTGGGTATACGAGTATAAGCATCGGCGGAATAAAAGAACCTGATGCACTAATACAGCCACACACAGTAATATTCCGCCCCCGTTCGTAGCTAACCGCTTTCCCAAGTTGTTTGGTACCTTTTGGGTCAATCACTTTCGTCGGGACTTGTACGGTGGTAATACCTGTCTCGTCCATATTAAAGATGCGATGAGGTCCAATTTGAAGCTTTTCCAGTGTACTGCCAAGATTCTTGTAGAATAATGCAACACTTTATTGATTAAACCCAGAAATTCTACCTAAGCTTGTTGCCTCTGGTTTGCTGAGACTAATGTGTGGGTTTCTTTTCATAAAGGCACGAAACCAGTCTTTTCCCGCCATTATTTTAGTTGCATTAAAACGATGGGTGATAGAGTTTGACTCGGCGTATTCAAATATAAGTTTCCTCAAGTCGATTGGGGCCAGCCCATAGAACATTTTTGCCAAATATATGCAATGTTGCACTATTGCACATTCCTGGTCATTAGTAAAAACTGGTTTGTGGCGACCCAGCTGAAGTTTAGATAAACTATTGGATTTTAAACGGTCCTTTAGCGTTGAGAATGGAATAAATAAATAAATAAATATAAATAAATAATAGCTTTATTGCCCAACAAGTAGGTACCCATTTACAGAGCAATATACAGAGAAAAAAAAGAAAATGTATTTATTAACATATTATACTATAGATAGAACATAAAATATGCATATAAATTTATAAATTTTTGCCATCACCACATTACTTTATATAGCGTAAAATAAGAGACCCAAAGAAAACAGATTTAGACACTTAAAAAATAAGAAAATAAAAAATAATAAATAAATAACAATATATCTAAATACTTTCCGCCGCTGTCCTCAATTTATGCAGATTACAAACAAAAATATCACAATCTCGGCAGATTTTATTATAATTAGAGCACATGAAATTAATTGGTGATTTGAGCATTACATTTGTTCTTGCTCTTTCACATAGAAATGTTAGACTTTGTCTACCGTTGATTCTCGGAACAGAGAAATTAATTTGACTCAGTAGATCCGGACAGTCAACATCACCATGCAGCAACTTATATAAGAAAACTAGAGAGGAATATACCCGTCTTTTCTCTAAACTGTCATAGTTATATCTTTCTAATAAGATGTTGTAATCGGTTCCTCGTTCAGGATAAATACCTTCTATCTTGAAAGTTAAATATTTTAAAAATCGTTTTTGAATCCTTTCTATGTTTTGTACATGACACATATAATAAGGGTTCCAAATTAGCGAAGCATACTCCAATTTTGAACGTACAAAAGAAAAAAATAAACTATTAAAAACTCTAGGGTCGTTAAAATTCTTACAGTTGCGCACGATGAAGCCAAGTGCCCTCCCCGCCCTCAAAATCATGTCGTTAATGTGAGAAATAAATGTTAATTTGGGATCAAAAATAACTCCCAGATCCTTCAAGCAACATGGACGCTCAAGAACTTCTCCTAATATAGAATAGGGATACATCAATGGTTGTTGCTTGCGTGTGAAAGTCATAATTTTACATTTAGTTGCATTGAGGTGAAGTTTGTTTCCGTCACACCATCCCTGGATCAATTCTAACTGATTCTGCAGCAGTAAGCAATCATTTACAGATTCAATTGACATAAATATTTTTAAATCATCGGCGAAGAATAGTTTATCACAATTTATAATTTCACTCAAATCATTAATAAAAAGTAAAAATAAGAGTGGTCCCAGATTAGAACCTTGCGGAACGCCTGATGATGCAGTATATTCATTTGACTTAAATCCATTATAAAAAACAAACTGCTTTCGATCTCGCAAATATGATTGAAAGAAAGCCAAAGATGATGCCTCAAAACCAAACCCCTCCAGCTTGTTTAATAAAACTGCATGATCCATTCTATCAAAAGCCTTGGAAAAATCTGTATAGGCTACATCCACCTGTCCCTGATTATCAAGTACTCGAGACACTAACTGAGTTAAACATGCCAAATTAGATACAGTTGACCTGTTGCCCACAAAACCATGTTGTTCCAGTGCAATGTTTGTATGAAGTGGCAGGTAAATTCGCCCATACAGAATCATTTCAAGGATCTTCGAAAAATTGCAAAGTATGGAAACTGGACGATAATTCTCAATTTGGTTCCTTTCACCACTCTTAAAAATGGGACAGACTTTAGCTTGCTTCCATAATTTAGGAACAGTCGAAGTTGCAATGCTTAGGTTATAAATATATTTCAGTGGACCTGCAAGCGAACCTATACAGTCCTTTACTATAAAAGACGGGACACAATCTGGACCAGATGTCATTTTATTTTTAAGCCGTCTAGATACGCTAATAATGTCCTGTTCATTTATAGGCTGAAGAATAGAAATATGTTCGTTAAAGGTATTGGTGACATTAGTCTGGTCAAGATCGTTTCCATCCTGAGTATATACATTACTAAAAAAATTGCCAAAAGCATTAACAATATCCTGTGGCTCATCGAAACCTCTATCCCTGGATAATAATCATATTAAGTAATATAAATCCCTCAGGCCCTCTTAAAATATTTATTACCAAAATTTCTAGCGCTTTGTCTTATTCCCATCCCTTCTCTAACAGCACGTATAGCCCGTTCTAAATCTTCAACGCTCCATGAGCCCCTATTTGTTTGTCTTGGTCTAGAATGTGGCATCTATAACCAAACACTTTATTAAGAACAAGATACAAACCGGCCGGATAGCCCCGCTCAGTCTGGGCGGGCATACCCGATTTATTAATTTTTCATAAAGTATTTTTAATAAAATATGATTAATGATCTTCAATTTGATATATAAAAATAGTTATTTAATATAGATTTTGTTCACTTACCGTGTTTTAAAAATTACATATAACCTATACCGACCTATCACTTGAAACGTTTATGGTCGACTGCACGCGACAAGCCGAAATAATGGCGCAATCTGCCACAGTATAACGGAACTATACAGTAGCGACACGAGCTGTCGGTCCCTTTGATCTCCAGGGGTCAGTTTCAGTTACAGAAGGATGACGCGGATGACGGTATTGTCCTTTATTACACTGAGAAAACATATGGAATTTTATGTTGAAATCGCTTTTACACTGAAAGAAAGTCAATTTAAAGCACATCTGCTCCTTATTTTTTCTTGGGAATCCATCGAAAATCAGCAAAAGTTCGGCACAAACACTTCAAAGCACCTTCAAACACTTAAACGCACGATAAAAACCAATAAATTTACAAAAACTAAACAAACTACAATCCACACAAGCTTTGTTTACCTTTCTGACTGACTTATTTGTCACTAAAAAGATGGCCGCTACGCGCATTGCGCAGAGAAATTTGGGTCTGTCTAAATCGCCTCGTGTCGCTACTGTATAGTTCCGTTATACTGTGCTTCTGCCTTGATACACGCGCTTGGCGATAGATGCCGCCATCAATAAGTACATGATTCGTTTGAATAAAAACACCCTGAGCGGGGCTACCCGCTTCTCCCCTATACCTACTGGGGATTTATAAATAATATTTTAAAATATACCCCATAGGTAACAATCTACTGGGTTAAGATTGGATGATCTCAGAGGCCAATTTCGATAACAACAGTGACTTAATACACGACACTGCGTGGCAGTGGTTTAAAACAGTAATGATATACAGGATGTTACTTACTGATAGGCCGTAACTTAAAGGGGGCATTCCTGAACCAAATGCAAGTAGAAAAGTTCATATAAACATGTGTCCCAAAAAGTTTGGTTTTCAAGATACAGGGTGTCAAAGTTTAAAAAAAATTCCGAAGTTGCTCTGACTTTCGGTATGCTCCGGGAACACCGCATCTTTCAAAATATTTTAATAAAGTAAACAGGCATCTCTTATAGCCACAACTACATTTTTAAAATTAAATCTCGTTTAGTTCTTGAAATACTTATAATAGGGCAATTTATTTGGTGACCACTGTACATTTAAAAAATAATATTGGAAGTTCAATTTCTTTGAAGGTGATTTTGTTTTTTTAATATTAATAAGGTAATTTTTCTTGCCAAAAGACTTGTTTTAGTGTATAATTTTAATTTTGTTCTTAAGTCTTAGTTTTACCACTGACACCATCACAATATGGAATATAATTGATACGTGTAATTGCAGTGTTTGTCCAATTAAGTTTTGGTTAGTTTAGGTTAGACATTATATTTAGGAAAATATTAGGATAGAAAATTTTAATGCTATCGTATACGTCGGCAGACCAATAAATCATGCAGGTATAGCATACAAACTACACGTAAGCAAAGAATATTCTCTGACGTAAGGCAGGGGACCTCATCATATTGTTAGTATTTAGTAAAGTAAGTAAAGTAGAGTGTCAGCTAGCTGTACGAGCTTTTTGTCTCCGCTTGTACAGGGTGTCCAGTTTTCGTATGTTTTACGGGTTATCTGCGTTATTAGTAAAGATAGAAGGTTGCGGTTTTCGCGGCACTGTGTTACTTTTTGAGAAACAAACGATGCATGCCACAAACAGAATTTTCATAGCCCCCTTAGTTTTTTAGAAAATTTTGCATTTTGGGAGACCCCCCCCCCCCCCGTATCTCGGTTACGCTGCAACTTATCAAAAAGGTAAAAAATAAAATTATTAGTTTTTTTCACGTAGAATCCAGTGGCTTGGTCAGATTTTCTCTATATTTAATTGTCTTCGAGAAAAAGAGCAAACTTGCATTTTTTTAAATGGGACACCTTATATATTTTTAGCTATTATGATTCAGTTTATCACAAGCTTTTTAAAAATATATAATACTTTATAGCTGTTTTCAATGTGAAGCTATAAATTTACATTTTTTTTAAACGGCACACCGTATAAATTTTTTAAATTTTCCTGGCACTAAAACCTAGTATTTTGCCGATTAAATATACCGGCACTGGTAAAATGACTCTCATCAGACCATATAATCGTTCTTTCAAAATGATTTTCTCTATTTACATTTTGTAAATACCAATTACAAAACTCTACGCGGCGCTCTGCGTCACCGAGATGTAAATTTTGTACAACATGAAATTTGTATGGCTTAAACTTGTGTTTTTTTAGAAAAGTTTGATCCCTTGATTTTGTAACATCAACAGAACCTTCCACTGTTCTACAAGAACTACTTTGATTTGTTTCAATTGAAGCCAAAACGTTTACTTTATCAATGTCCTGGTTTTCCTTATTGTAAATACTAGGTCGGGGTTTGGAAAATGAACCGACTTCAATTAAGTTTGATTTTATTTTTAAAAATATTCTTTTATCCGGCTGTCTTCTTTCTGGGAATCTGCGAATATTACGTTTTTATAAATTTTAAAATATGATGAAAAATATAAAAAGATGCCCATACCTGTTAAAATAAACTTCTAATGCTTCATCCGAATTTTCGTTACACTGAATATAACAAACGAACATATTATTATCGTACTTTTCATAATTCTCGAATTTTGCATTCGCAGCCATAATTAGGAAAAAACTGCTGTTTATCGAAACTGAATAGAAATAAAGAACAGAAAATGGATAACCTATTCTGACAGTAAATAAAGATTTTTTCAGATAACATGCCTGTCATCTTTTGTTTTCCTAAATACCCGTCATGGCCTACTAAAAAAAAAATGAAATTTGTTGAAAAATGTAAATTTTGAGCTTTACATTGAAAACAGCTATAAAGTATTATATATTTTTGAAAAGCTTGTGATAAACTGAATCATAATAGCTAAAAATATATAAGGTGTCCTATTTAAAAAAATGCAATTTGCTCTTTTTCTCAAAAACAATTAAACATAGAAAAAATCTGACTAAGCCACTGGATTCTACGTGAAAAAAAATAATAAGTTCATTTTTTACATTTTTGATAAGTTGCAGCGTAACCGAGATACGGGGGGGGGTCTCCCAAAATGCAAAATTTTCTAAAAAACTAAGGGGGCTATGAAAATTATGTTGATGGCATCGTTTGTTTCTCAAAAAAGTAACACCGTGTCGAGAAAACCGCAACCTTCTATCTTCACTAATAACGCAGATAACCCGTAAAACATACGAAAACTGGACACCCTGCACATACATATACGAAGGCACTTTTTGTGAAATATTAATATGTAGGTAATTATACAGAGTATAATTTCTGCAACACCCTATCCCTGTAGAATAGATGATAAAAACCTATTTTTAATATAGCAGGAATTCTTGTGTAATGTAATATAGTAGGTATATAATGAACATAATGTGTGTATAAAAAATAATATATATATTTACATAATGTGTCCTTTATTTCTACGTGTGTCCAGTCAAAATAGACAAAAAGTCGTAAATTTGGAATAATTCTCATAGAGCTAAAAGTTGGTATGTGATGGCCCACACAAGGGGGTATTAAAATTAAGATTTGAAAACTTTTGCAAATTAATGTAAAAATTCAATACCTCTAACAAAGAAATTAATTTAAAAACAAAATACACGTCGCTAGCTGGAGAAGATTCCAGAAGAACGCATATTTCTTTGTCCAAAGCAATGACGTCAATCTAATTTTTAGAAGTGCTTGAAAACTCTTGTTTGTTTACTTAACCCTAAAAGCAAATCCATATAAGGATGTTAGGAAAAACAACAATATCTAATTAAATCAGTTGCTACTAGAAACTCTGACCGATTAAAAAGTTGGATAGAATTTTTATCTTATTTTATTTTTAATTTTACTTTAAAAGTAGAATATTGAGACTTGGGGCCTCTGTTGGCCAAACTTCAAATGTGGAAATGCATTTGAACGAAGCCCTGGATCAGTTAAAGGGGGAGTATGAGCGTCTTTTTGGACTTATTGTTCTCTCAGCTCAAAAATGCTGGATTTGTCAAGACTTCCATTCTTTAGTGCCTCTCCACTATTGCTAGACTTGGCCAGTTCTTAGGGAACTTGTCTGTGTAGTATTCTATTTACAGTATATCTCGGAGTGTCTGCAATTATGTTTTGACGGAAATCCTGCCCCCTTAAGTGCAGATGACATTTTGAGAGATGAGCCTTCCGACAACCTAGACGTGGAGAGCGATGTCTTGAATGACTCTGACAGCAGTTCTGATTCAGATGCGGAATGGATTTAGCATTGACTTGTAAAGTGTTAACAGCTGCTTTTATTGTAAGTAATCCTATTGGTAAGCACGTAAATCTCATGTCGGATTATTGTTTGAAATTTCGACTGATTAGCGGAACCTAGATAAAATAAGTATTTCATTTGACCTTATTCTCATATTGACAACCAACGCCTCGTCACCCGCCTCGCCCCCTTCATCGTCGCTTAGCCACTTTCTTGAAAAACCACACTAGCAAGTGGTTAGGGAGAACAATTCTTTTACTTTTGCATATAAAAGAAGACTTACTCAAGAGGAAAAGCAATTATTTATTGCATTATCTTGTGATATCCTTCACATATTATACTTTTTTCAGTATGAAGACTATCCGTCAATTGACTTGTAGACAGTCCTGATTTAAACCTCCTTGACTTCTTTTTTTGAAGTGTCATTAATAATTAGCATATAATCATTCTGAAATCTTACACATGCTACAGCCTCAACTAGATAATGCAAAACAATTTCCTTTCCACGTCATCAATCACTGGATAATTATTGTAAATCGGTTAAAAGACGTGAGGAAATTAAATTTGGACAAAAAATATTAAAATTTCATACGATATTGAATTGTACTAAAAATTTATATTTATAGCAAATAATTTTAAATTGTAAAAATTAATATAATTTAAATCTTATGGGCTGACACTTGGGAACAGAGTTGTCAACGCTATGGTATTACTATTTGTGAAAAATGCCGAAACATTTGAATAACCAGTGCAAAGCGCGAATAGCTTCTTTAATAAGCTGTATTTCCAGATAGAACTACTTACGTTACGGACTTAAAGACAAATCTTTTTAAAAAAGGATTTTATTACTGCTAAGGTTACAATATGACTGAATTACATTTGTTTTTGATTTAATTTATAAGTTCTGTAATATTGTGTAAGCGAAATATAATATTCTGCTAAATGAGCAGGTCTATGGGAACATAGCTCCTCCGCCCTTAGACAAAAGCATACCCTTAAGGGTGTGATTTTTGAAACTGAAACACGCAATAATCAAAAATTAATAAAATTATACAAATTATATAAAAGTAGTTTAAACTATGATGTCCGTATTTTCATGGGCTTCAGAGTGTTTCTTAAAGTACCTATTTATAAGAAATTTAGAGCCTAAATAAAGACAAAATATTGCAATAAACAAATATAGTAAAATAGTCCAAAAACTGGTATGGTTTATTGATATGGGTGTGGTCATCTCATTGATTTTTTTTCTTTGTTCTTGGAGGTTGGCTTCAATTTCTTTTGTTGCTTTAAGATTTACAACATTGAGGTCAAGCGTGGGTGGATTAAAGATGATTTCGTCTTTTTGGTAGTAATCATCGGAAAGGTCCAATTCTGGTAAGGAAATGCCTTTATAAGTTAGTTGATTTGGTTTATATGTACGCAGGATAAACGATTTTATTTGGAGGCTGCATTGATTGGAGGCTTCGATTAGGTATGATCCAAACAGTGGTCTGTTGTCCTTTGAATTTTTACATGATATTGGTGCAATCAAACGATTAGGGACTGTGACGATCCATTTTCCATCGATGATTCTTGTTATCTGGACTTCTTGTAGTTCTACATGAAACGGCTGGCATGTAGTGGTATTTGATTGATAGGTTATCAATTGAACGGCACATGGAGGGGCATTGCTAACGTAGGCTATGTGGGCTTCTTTGCAGAGGTATTCGTTTGGCAGCAATTGAGTGCAGATTTGGTCCATATATGAATATTTAGTATTGCTAAGTGCAAGGTAAGGTTTGTGTGGGAAGTTAAGGTAAAATCCGGATGATTGGTTACCAGGAATAGGTATTGGAAATAATTGATAATAATGGTAGATTTCTGATTCAACCAATGGTAACTCTAAAATAAACGTTATTACATTTTCTCTTGAGTAACTTTTTATTTCGATTATTTTTTCAAAATTCAATACGTTATCAATAGTGGCCTCTAAGGGAAGTGCGTCCATTACTAAGTGTGATTTAAAACCTTGTATTTCTTTAATAAGTTCTAAAGGATCAACAATTGAGTTGTGCAGTGTATTTAATTTAGCAAAAGAGATAGCTACTTCAATTTTTTCAAATATGTCAAATATGGCTTGATACATCATTGTTATTTGATTGATAATTACATGTGTTCGAAAGTATTGATGATCTGTATTTTGATGCAGAGCTACTTTTTTAATAGTCTGTTCTACTTGCAAGATTCTTGATTTAAGAATATATTGATTATGGGAAATATTCGAAACGGTATTTTGAAATGTATTAATAGATTTTTCTAAGATTGTAATTTGGTTAAAAGCTATTTCTTTAAGTTTGTTTTGATTCTTTTGCAGTTGCCTTATTTGCTTGTCATACTGTTCTGCGTCTGTTTGGTCGAGGTTACCTGTAATGCATTTTATTAAGGAACCAAGAGGGTTAAAAATTGCGCGTTTTTGTTTTTGTGTAATATTATTAAAACTAGGATTTATTTGTTTAATTTGATTTCCTATTTTCTTTTCTAATGATAGTAGTGGAATAAAGGAATTTTTATATTCGTCTCTATACAGGGTGTTGTTTTGAATACTATTCATAAGGCGTTAGTAGAGAGAAACTAAGAGTTCTGGATCAGTGGTGCACCACCTGACGGGTGGTGCTGTTTTACGATCTAACCCAGGTGGTGCAGGTGGTGCGATTTACGACCTAACCCAAGTGGTGCGGTGGTGCGGAATTTGATCTAACCCAGGTGGTGCAGGTGGTGCGTTTTACGATCTAACCCAAGTGGTGCTGGTGGTGCGTTTTATGACCTAACCCGGGTGGTTCGGTGGTGCTGTTTACAAAATAACCCGAAATTAAACCCGACTTTTTACGACCTAACCCGGATGCTTTCATGAGGCGGCTTCTTATCTAACCCTAACTTGAACCTTAATATTTATGAACTGACCCGAGATAAAACCCGACTTTTTACGACCTAACCCGGATGCTTTCGCGAGGCGGCTTCTCATCTAACCCTAATTTGAACCTGAATATTTATGATCTGACCCGAGATAAAACCCGACTTTTTATGATTTAACCTTAGTGAAACGCCGCTGCTAAAGCGGGATAATTAAATCCCAATTTTTATAAGCCATCCTTAAACCCAACTTTTTACGATGCGACCTGAGCCATCCTTAAACCAGACTTTTTATTATTTCCCCTTAGTTGAAACGCCGCTGCTAAAGCGGGATAATTAAATCCCAATTTTTATAAGCCATCCTTAAACCCAACTTTTTACGATCCGACCTGAGCCATCCTTAAACCAGACTTTTTATTATTTTCCCTTAGTTGAAACGCCGCTGTTAAAGCGGTATAGTAAAAACATTATTTATATTTTCTAACTTAGTGAAACGCCGCTGGCGGGTAGTAAAGCGAAATAAATCCCTAATTTATATGGTCTAACAAGATAAGTATATTAAGGCGGCACATTTGTCACCCCGCAATAATTATTTATACCTAAATAACCCTCTCAAACCCTCTGCCGACTCGATTTAAAAAGAAAGGGACATAAACCTTTATTTATTATTCCGAAGGACCCTCATTAAAATTCAGTAGCATATCTAATAATTGTTTTCAATTTTTGCACCACTTATATAAAATACAATAAAATAATTACCATCTAGAACCATTAACTAGCGATTTCTTTGTACTGGAAATGGATAAATTATAGGACTATCTTGTAATGAGAACAGAGTAGACAATAAATAAAACTTAAATACATATAAAATACCAAGCAGGTATAGCTACTATACAACTTGTGTTCGCCATCAGGTAAAAGCCCTCATAATGCTTTTATAAAAATTTCGGATAATATCATAATATAAGTAAATAGGCTACAATTTCAGGAAAAAAGTAAAAAAAATTAATTCACAGTGTAAAATTGTAGTTAAATGGATTGTAAATACGAAATAATATAAAAAGCTACCTTTTGTTTGCGATGATGTATGCACAATAACTCTATATTATTCGGCCCTTAAACTGAAAATACCCACTAGATAGGTATCATAAGCTGTATTTGTCATCAGGTAGAACCCCCAATAAAATTATGAATATTAGGCGTAGGCATCAAAGTAGCAATCTTAACTTATTTTCAACACGAGCATAAAAATATAGGGTTGTTAAATATTTTACAACCCTAATTCTCAATGGCAACAATAAGCAAATCACGTTGGTTTTTTAATTTATTATTAATCTGGCTAACTTAAGAAACTCACAATATAACGACCATCCAAAAAAAATCATAATACATTACTGGGTGTGAAAGCAATTGCGCTGCAAAATATAGTGTATACCGACTCTGAGGTAGTTAATTAAAATCCCAATTAGCGCTAAAAAAAAATCAATTAGATATTTACTTTAGATATTTTAATAAAAAAATTCAATATTCTCACCAACATTTAACTTTTGAAATTAGCATAATAACAAATCCTTTACAATGAATTAAACAAACGCATACATAATTTTAAAATCACATAATAAGAATATAAGCTAAAATCTAACAAGTTCGGACTACTCGAATGACGTCAGTTTACATCTGTAGAGAATACACAACTCTCGAATCATAAAAAATGGTCAAACTTTGTCGGCAAATACCCTTCTATGATGCAGGGGAAGGACAGGTAACTCGAGATGTTTATAAAGAAACGTTAAAGAACATTATTTGCTTATTTCTAGACTCTTAAAAATTAGATGCAATCGAACAATAAATGTTTTCATCATGTATATTTATCATTAACACATTACCTTCGACATACATAAATTCAAATTGATAATTACTTGTCTTAGTGCTTTTTTAGAAGCTTGAATCATTGCATATAACCGTCTGAGGGTACCCAAACTTCCCCTAACATATTTCTCCGCAGCCGGGGAAAAAGAGGTAGAAAAAGTAAAATAACAACTCCAAGTGTCTTTGCGAACAATCGGCAATAAAATAGAGTATTTCAGTTTTTAATTTTTCGTAAATAAAAGTTGGTTAGATTAATAGTCTCTGTGAATATAATAACATAAACAAAGTGATATGCCGTAAATTTAGGAGTACAGTATAAATTATGCCTCTATTAAAATATACCGCAATAACTAACTACCAAAGGATTTTTGATATTTTGAATATATTTGATGCTCATAGCATTATCACATTTCCAAAGGCTCTAAATTTTAGAAAAATGTTCTAATAGAATATGTCTATCAATATAAAGTAAAGGTATTGTTAGGTTTTTTTAAAAAATACGACCTACAACAGTCTCTGCTACAGCATGGCTGACTCTGTAGAAACTTCTGTGAAACCATAATAATTATATCAATAATCGAGTTGTCCTTATGATAATATTTTCTTCCAATATCCGACTCCACTATCCATAAAAGTTATGTTAGAAAATTCATAATTGAGCGCATTGTAATTTTTTAAAAAGAAATTCACTTCACACACAAAGATGTAGCCATTCAATCCATGAAAATAATGCAAGTCAGTATGCGTATGTTATGGCTAACTGTTTAAATGTCTATTCCTTCCACGTTTATCGGAAGAAATACTTTTTTTATACTAGTATTTTAGTTGAAAATAAGATCATAAATCATCTATACAAAACAAGCGCCCCTTATGGATTTGAACGAAAATCATAGATTCGACTATTTTCATGAAAAATAAATCTAAGTACGGAATAATGCAGGAAGATTATCTATTTTCTTGGTTTAGAAAGTGATGTAGTTAAGATTTATAACTTAGGAATAAATAAATTATTATTAATCTTTTCGACCTATTTCTCTTGCATATTTAATTTCTTTGATAGTAAGAACTAATCTTTTTATTTTACAAAGTAAAAAAAAAGCTAAAGATCGGCGTTGTCAGTCAGGTATAAGAACTGATTTAACACGATGGTTTTTGTACAAACGTTCACATACAATTGTATGCTTTTTAACCGATTGTGTCGGAAAAAATGACGATTTATAGATTAGATATTTAGACGAAGAGCTAACCTTCTCAATAAAGTATTGATTATTGCCCTGCTAGCTAGACAACACTTTTTATGTTAGTCAAAAAAAATTTTTTTTTTTTCGGACGCTATTACAGATTTCATCGTTAACTAACAAACATTAAGACCAAAAAATTAGCGTGCAAGATGAAATGTATAGGTTCACTTCATTTCTACATTATTTTACAACTCTCAATCGCATTAAAAACAAGATCGAATAAAAAATAACTTATGACATATGGACGAAAAATGTTTTTCGGGCTATTTAGGTTAGCGACCGCATTACGTCTGAAATACTACATTTTTCGAGCTTATAACATAATTTACTATTTTAACGTTAAAATAGGGGAAATGATGTATCGAAATGGATACTTTTTTTTTTGTCGGTCACGAGATTATAGTTTCTTTTAAAATGAACTCTAATATTTACAACACAAATTATCCTTTAAGCCACATTAGTTTAAAACTCGTCTGTCGCTTTCCCTCTATTGTGAGTTTGATTAAAGTATAGCGTAGTATATATTTAGATGAATTTCGCAAATGTTGAATACTTTCAAAACTGAAAAAGCCGCCCTTTGCAATAAATATCTCCGTAGAGTTAGGTACCCTGCAGATTAAGGGTATTTCAGCGGATAATCATATACAAATTCAAAGATTTTGTCTATTTTAATGGATTAACAAACAATATCTATAGGATGACTTTACTGATAAAAAAAAAATAACAAAAATCCATAAAGTCTAGGCTCACATGAAATTCCATAAAGAGCAGCTGCATAGCCTTATCACATCAAACTATATTTTTATTTCGTTCTATTGTCAAAAGTCTGTGTTTAGGAGATTATCGTTCATTTTAAAATGAACTCTAATATGTACATCACCATAAACTACCTCTTAAGCCGTCGTAAAAATACACTTTTCGATTTACCTCTATATTGATTTTCTAATATTAAATATCTACAATAGTCGAAATTCGCTCGCTAATACCTATGTATGCAAGGTTTCTTCAAAAAATGACAATTTTGTTGTTTAATGGCTTGAAAAAATGGAAAAAGGAGGTTTTTGCATCCATTTATTTCCAGATGAGTGTTAAAAATACTTATAAAACTCGGTATACCGAAGATCAAGCATTAATGAGAGGGTTGAGTCCTGTTGCCAAATCCTGATTTTTAATTTGACGTTGGCAACGGTACAATTTTTTAACATTTATCATAAGAGGCGTATATTTTTGGAGCTTAGATCTACCAGTTTATCCACGCCCCATTTATTGTTAGTGCTTTAGTAATTTTACTTTCCAATTATTTTTTACCAAAACGCGTAGTTGAAACAGTGTCTATATCAGACGATATAATAAATTTTAAGGATTAATTTGCTTACAAATACACTTCAATTTATTTAGGCTAAAGCAGCCAGACATATACTGGAACTACGAAAACCCTATTACAATTTGGTTGCCTAGAGAAAATTTTGTAAAAAACATAGCTTTCTACACAAATGCTTGCACATTATGTACCTATCATTTTAAGATACCTGGCGACATCAATGTAAGCATTGACATAATGACGCAAGATATAGGTAGGTACTAGAATATTCAAGATTTCTATTAACGATACACTTCAGCATACATGCGAGATGTCATTAATGTCTACGGAAGGCAACAGACATACCAGCTATTTTTACATGGGATTCCATAGACTTGGACGCTTCTTGTTTAGAAATATTTGATGTCATCTTGAGGAGTTTCAAAATGATCCTATAAACCAGCTTCACAGACCGTAATTTGTGATGCTAACACGATTAATACGCAATAGAACAAGATTAAGAAACAAAATTTAAAGTAGCTCTTTATCACACGAAAATAATTAAATAATTTACGGTTACAGAACAATAATTATTTTAAAAAGCTGTATAACTAAATATATTATGTTATTAGGAATATTCTGTCTAAAGTAACAGCTGATCTTAGTCGAAAATGAGATCGTATTATTGATTGTTGAATTCGTTAGGTATGAAATAAAATTAGAGATTTCGTCTATTTTTTCACGATTAAAAAAGAATACCTCTATTTAGCTAAAAATGAAACGATTACAGTGGTAGATTAATTCACTTTACCAAGCATGTAAACTACTAATTTTGCAATAAATATCTTCTATATTTCTAGGTAGGTTTACTCGAAAATGTTGGGCTATTTTCATCAAAAATCCCGATACGAAATTGAAAAATTTGCCTATTTTTGTCGGTTTACAAAGTGATAGTGGAATATTGGTTTGATCAAAGAACAATAATTATTTTAAAAATGTTGTATAATTAACTAAATGTCGGTGTTATCAGGCAGGCAAGAAGTTATTTATCTGAATCTTATTTGTACCATTAGCGTTTATATACAAATGTTAGTGGTTTTCAAAAATTGATATCTCGGAAATTATTAGGTTTAGACTTATAATACGCTTATTAAAAAATAATGACTACTTTATGCAAAATTCAAAAATATTATAAGATGTAGGGTATCCCAGTAACTTAACCAAAGATTTTCGGTCTTCGTAAAGCTTTACACGTTTCTTCAGCGTACCAAACATTCACTTTTTTTAAATATTGACATCGGGTTAGGATTCTGAACATAGGATTAACATCACTCCAATAGTGAACATGTTGCGTTGTCACAGTTCCATTCGTTGAAAAGTAAACAAAACCGTTTGAGCTACGTGGGGAATAAATAAAGTTGGCTTGTTGAAAAATTTTAATATTTATTAAGGTAAAAGACTATAAATATATCGATACAACACTTTGGCATTTCTAATACTACAAACATGAATATCTAAAATGTGATATTTACAACCATCAACTCTCTCTCCCTTCTCTAATTTTGGTACACCAATGCTGTCTTCTAAGTTTATAATATATGGCGTCCTGCAGTTTAATTCCGAAAATGTTTTAACTAAAAATTCCTCTTTAACACATCCTTTAACGTAAATAATGTCTGCGTCTATCAGATTGTTGGATATGATATTATGTAGTTCCTTGTAATCGGTATCACCATAATTATAAAGGATACCATGATGATTTCCAAATAGATATTTGACTTGTTTCTTGCAAGCCTTACTTAAGGTGTCGAATGGTTTAACTGGTTTAAAAAAGTAACTTTTCATACTATTCCCATCATAAATAGCCAATTCTTTCGCGCAAAATTCAGGTATGTTAAATCCTTGAATATCGACTACAACGAACTTCATTGTCTGAAGACTCAAATCAAACAAGTATATTTTCTTATTTTTATCGCTCTTAAGTTCGATTTCAAAAGCACACCCCCACTTTTCGATAATTTCACAGTCTTAGCACATAGATCTTATATTTTTATTTACGATCAATTCATCTTTATTCGCCAATCGTCTCAAACGAGTCTGCTTTTGAAAGTAATATAGCCTTAGTATTCAGAAAATATTAATGATATCGGAGCCTAAAACATCCTTGACACTAAAAAATCATTGTGTTTCCTAACAAAACCCATCATCTTGTCTATTTAGCTTGCTTTCCTATTGTTTAGCAGGTTAAATAAAATTATTATTTCGCTCTTTTTGTCTGTACTGAATCGTTAGGGGAATACGTTTCTAGTTCTATAAGAGAGACAGTTAAAATTTATGTAAGCAATCAAAAATCCTACACTATGAGCTACTTAGTTAAAATTTCATATTTCCTTCCTGGGTCAGGCAAAATTTGTGATGTGTCGGACAAAATTTATAAAAATACAAAAAAAAAATGCTGGATGCATTTTTAGCGTGACTTTCTATTTAATACCATCTTATTTCAAGGTATAATTCGGTTGTCAAAATGAGAATAAAATAATTTTCCCATGGTTTATGTCATCTTAAAAAAGTCAAAAGGTTATATTCTGTAGAGGGTCAGATACATTCAAATTTAAATATTTTCTCCAAGAAGAATTTTAAGATAGTATTATAGTAAATAAAAATTCTATACCTCCAATATTTCATGGAAACATATCGTGTTCTAGCGACATAACCCAAAAGTACCTCTATTCAGAAACGCATCGTACTTTTCTTGTCAATAATTGTCTCATTGTCCCATCCATTACATTATTATAATCTTAAAGCACCTGTTACCAGCATTATCTGTTTTTATGGTTTTCATAAAACATAGCGATTACCGATGAAAATTAAACGAAAACTTAATAAATAACTTTTTTTTCAACTGAAATAGACTGATTTTCGATGGAAAAATGTTACTTATAACTAAAAATGAATATAAGACATATACGCAATGATATTTAGAATAAATCAATCTTTTCTAAAATTACTATGAAATATTCACAAAATCGTTTCGTTATAACCAAAGTAGCAAGGCTTGCAGATTTCGTATAGAGTTCAAACGCGATACTGAGATGATCTTTTTTTTTTTATATTTTTGTAGGATAATGCACCACTACGTTGTAAGTACTTGAGAGAGGACTTTCTTGAAAAATCCTCAAATTTCTCTGCAATTTTGTTCCTTCTAGAGTTAAATTCACACAGAAAACCCCGTATTCTTATCTTTCAGGTTGGTATATTAAAAAGGGCTTATTAGTATGGTTTAGAAAACAAGCAATATTAATTAACGGATGTTTTTTCGTCGTATGAAGAGTTGAAAAATTTTTTTTTCCACTCCAATGGTTACGATGCAGAGAGTCGGGTTTCATCATAATCTTTCAGGGTAGCTCAGGTTTGATTGCATGTAGAGAGTCGGGTTTCATCATAATCTTTCAGGGTAGCTCAGGTTTGATTACATGTACTAAGGTTAGTGCTCCTTGCAATCGGTTTCAGGTTTGACGCGCCCCCCTCAGGTTTGTTCAGGTTTCTCAAACGTTTGAGAAACCTGAACAAACCTGAGGGGGGGCGCGTCAAACCTGAAACCGATTGCAAGGAGCACTAACCTTAGTACATGTAATCAAACCTGAGCTACCCTGAAAGATTATGATGAAACCCGACTCTCTACATGCAATCAAACCTGAGCTACCCTGAAAGATTATGATGAAACCCGACTCTCTGCATCGTAACCATTGGAGTGGAAAAAAAAATTTTTCAACTCTTCATACGACGAAAAAACATCCGTTAATTAATATTGCTTGTTTTCTAAACCATACTAATAAGCCCTTTTTAATATACCAACCTGAAAGATAAGAATACGGGGTTTTCTGTGTGAATTTAACTCTAGAAGGAACAAAATTGCAGAGAAATTTGAGGATTTTTCAAGAAAGTCCTCTCTCAAGTACTTACAACGTAGTGGTGCATTATCCTACAAAAATATAAAAAAAAAAAGATCATCTCAGTATCGCGTTTGAACTCTATACGAAATCTGCAAGCCTTGCTACTTTGGTTATAACGAAACGATTTTGTGAATATTTCATAGTAATTTTAGAAAAGATTGATTTATTCTAAATATCATTGCGTATATGTCTTATATTCATTTTTAGTTATAAGTAACATTTTTCCATCGAAAATCAGTCTATTTCAGTTGAAAAAAAAGTTATTTATTAAGTTTTCGTTTAATTTTCATCGGTAATCGCTATGTTTTATGAAAACCATAAAAACAGATAATGCTGGTAACAGGTGCTTTAAGATTATAATAATGTAATGGATGGGACAATGAGACAATTATTGACAAGAAAAGTACGATGCGTTTCTGAATAGAGGTACTTTTGGGTTATGTCGCTAGAACACGATATGTTTCCATGAAATATTGGAGGTATAGAATTTTTATTTACTATAATACTATCTTAAAATTCTTCTTGGAGAAAATATTTAAATTTGAATGTATCTGACCCTCTACAGAATATAACCTTTTGACTTTTTTAAGATGACATAAACCATGGGAAAATTATTTTATTCTCATTTTGACAACCGAATTATACCTTGAAATAAGATGGTATTAAATAGAAAGTCACGCTAAAAATGCATCCAGCATTTTTTTTTTGTATTTTTATAAATTTTGTCCGACACATCACAAATTTTGCCTGACCCAGGAAGGAAATATGAAATTTTAACTAAGTAGCTCATAGTGTAGGATTTTTGATTGCTTACATAAATTTTAACTGTCTCTCTTATAGAACTAGAAACGTATTCCCCTAACGATTCAGTACAGACAAAAAGAGCGAAATAATAATTTTATTTAACCTGCTAAACAATAGGAAAGCAAGCTAAATAGACAAGATGATGGGTTTTGTTAGGAAACACAATGATTTTTTAGTGTCAAGGATGTTTTAGGCTCCGATATCATTAATATTTTCTGAATACTAAGGCTATATTACTTTCAAAAGCAGACTCGTTTGAGACGATTGGCGAATAAAGATGAATTGATCGTAAATAAAAATATAAGATCTATGTGCTAAGACTGTGAAATTATCGAAAAGTGGGGGTGTGCTTTTGAAATCGAACTTAAGAGCGATAAAAATAAGAAAATATACTTGTTTGATTTGAGTCTTCAGACAATGAAGTTCGTTGTAGTCGATATTCAAGGATTTAACATACCTGAATTTTGCGCGAAAGAATTGGCTATTTATGATGGGAATAGTATGAAAAGTTACTTTTTTAAACCAGTTAAACCATTCGACACCTTAAGTAAGGCTTGCAAGAAACAAGTCAAATATCTATTTGGAAATCATCATGGTATCCTTTATAATTATGGTGATACCGATTACAAGGAACTACATAATATCATATCCAACAATCTGATAGACGCAGACATTATTTACGTTAAAGGATGTGTTAAAGAGGAATTTTTAGTTAAAACATTTTCGGAATTAAACTGCAGGACGCCATATATTATAAACTTAGAAGACAGCATTGGTGTACCAAAATTAGAGAAGGGAGAGAGAGTTGATGGTTGTAAATATCACATTTTAGATATTCATGTTTGTAGTATTAGAAATGCCAAAGTGTTGTATCGATATATTTATAGTCTTTTACCTTAATAAATATTAAAATTTTTCAACAAGCCAACTTTATTTATTCCCCACGTAGCTCAAACGGTTTTGTTTACTTTTCAACGAATGGAACTGTGACAACGCAACATGTTCACTATTGGAGTGATGTTAATCCTATGTTCAGAATCCTAACCCGATGTCAATATTTAAAAAAAAGTGAATGTTTGGTACGCTGAAGAAACGTGTAAAGCTTTACGAAGACCGAAAATCTTTGGTTAAGTTACTGGGATACCCTACATCTTATAATATTTTTGAATTTTGCATAAAGTAGTCATTATTTTTTAATAAGCGTATTATAAGTCTAAACCTAATAATTTCCGAGATATCAATTTTTGAAAACCACTAACATTTGTATATAAACGCTAATGGTACAAATAAGATTCAGATAAATAACTTCTTGCCTGCCTGATAACACCGACATTTAGTTAATTATACAACATTTTTAAAATAATTATTGTTCTTTGATCAAACCAATATTCCACTATCACTTTGTAAACCGACAAAAATAGGCAAATTTTTCAATTTCGTATCGGGATTTTTGATGAAAATAGCCCAACATTTTCGAGTAAACCTACCTAGAAATATAGAAGATATTTATTGCAAAATTAGTAGTTTACATGCTTGGTAAAGTGAATTAATCTACCACTGTAATCGTTTCATATTTAGCTAAATAGATGTATTCTTTTTTAATCGTGAAAAAATAGACGAAATCTCTAATTTTATTTCATACCTAACGAATTCAACAATCAATAATACGATCTCATTTTCGACTAAGATCAGCTGTTACTTTAGACAGAATATTCCTAATAACATAATATATTTAGTTATACAGCTTTTTAAAATAATTATTGTTCTGTAACCGTAAATTATTTAATTATTTTCGTGTGATAAAGAGCTACTTTAAATTTTGTTTCTTAATCTTGTTCTATTGCGTATTAATCGTGTTAGCATCACAAATTACGGTCTGTGAAGCTGGTTTATAGGATCATTTTGAAACTCCTCAAGATGACATCAAATATTTCTAAACAAGAAGCGTCCAAGTCTATGGAATCCCATGTAAAAATAGCTGGTATGTCTGTTGCCTTCCGTAGACATTAATGACATCTCGCATGTATGCTGAAGTGTATCGTTAATAGAAATCTTGAATATTCTAGTACCTACCTATATCTTGCGTCATTATGTCAATGCTTACATTGATGTCGCCAGGTATCTTAAAATGATAGGTACATAATGTGCAAGCATTTGTGTAGAAAGCTATGTTTTTTACAAAATTTTCTCTAGGCAACCAAATTGTAATAGGGTTTTCGTAGTTCCAGTATATGTCTGGCTGCTTTAGCCTAAATAAATTGAAGTGTATTTGTAAGCAAATTAATCCTTAAAATTTATTATATCGTCTGATATAGACACTGTTTCAACTACGCGTTTTGGTAAAAAATAATTGGAAAGTAAAATTACTAAAGCACTAACAATAAATGGGGCGTGGATAAACTGGTAGATCTAAGCTCCAAAAATATACGCCTCTTATGATAAATGTTAAAAAATTGTACCGTTGCCAACGTCAAATTAAAAATCAGGATTTGGCAAACAGGACTCAACCCTCTCATTAATGCTTGATCTTCGGTATACCGAGTTTTATAAGTATTTTTAACACTCATCTGGAAATAAATGGATGCAAAAACCTCCTTTTTCCATTTTTTCAAGCCATTAAACAACAAAATTGTCATTTTTTGAAGAAACCTTGCATACATAGGTATTAGCGAGCGAATTTCGACTATTGTAGATATTTAATATTAGAAAATCAATATAGAGGTAAATCGAAAAGTGTATTTTTACGACGGCTTAAGAGGTAGTTTATGGTGATGTACATATTAGAGTTCATTTTAAAATGAACGATAATCTCCTAAACACAGACTTTTGACAATAGAACGAAATAAAAATATAGTTTGATGTGATAAGGCTATGCAGCTGCTCTTTATGGAATTTCATGTGAGCCTAGACTTTATGGATTTTTGTTATTTTTTTTTTATCAGTAAAGTCATCCTATAGATATTGTTTGTTAATCCATTAAAATAGACAAAATCTTTGA
This sequence comes from Polydrusus tereticollis, assembly GCA_963920685.1. Classification (NCBI taxonomy): domain Eukaryota; kingdom Metazoa; phylum Arthropoda; class Insecta; order Coleoptera; family Curculionidae; genus Polydrusus; species Polydrusus tereticollis. The sequence continues at coordinate 30,769,840 of OY987336.1, forward strand.
ATTTGTATATGATTATCCGCTGAAATACCCTTAATCTGCAGGGTACCTAACTCTACGGAGATATTTATTGCAAAGGGCGGCTTTTTCAGTTTTGAAAGTATTCAACATTTGCGAAATTCATCTAAATATATACTACGCTATACTTTAATCAAACTCACAATAGAGGGAAAGCGACAGACGAGTTTTAAACTAATGTGGCTTAAAGGATAATTTGTGTTGTAAATATTAGAGTTCATTTTAAAAGAAACTATAATCTCGTGACCGACAAAAAAAAAAAGTATCCATTTCGATACATCATTTCCCCTATTTTAACGTTAAAATAGTAAATTATGTTATAAGCTCGAAAAATGTAGTATTTCAGACGTAATGCGGTCGCTAACCTAAATAGCCCGAAAAACATTTTTCGTCCATATGTCATAAGTTATTTTTTATTCGATCTTGTTTTTAATGCGATTGAGAGTTGTAAAATAATGTAGAAATGAAGTGAACCTATACATTTCATCTTGCACGCTAATTTTTTGGTCTTAATGTTTGTTAGTTAACGATGAAATCTGTAATAGCGTCCGAAAAAAAAAAATTTTTTTTTGACTAACATAAAAAGTGTTGTCTAGCTAGCAGGGCAATAATCAATACTTTATTGAGAAGGTTAGCTCTTCGTCTAAATATCTAATCTATAAATCGTCATTTTTTCCGACACAATCGGTTAAAAAGCATACAATTGTATGTGAACGTTTGTACAAAAACCATCGTGTTAAATCAGTTCTTATACCTGACTGACAACGCCGATCTTTAGCTTTTTTTTTACTTTGTAAAATAAAAAGATTAGTTCTTACTATCAAAGAAATTAAATATGCAAGAGAAATAGGTCGAAAAGATTAATAATAATTTATTTATTCCTAAGTTATAAATCTTAACTACATCACTTTCTAAACCAAGAAAATAGATAATCTTCCTGCATTATTCCGTACTTAGATTTATTTTTCATGAAAATAGTCGAATCTATGATTTTCGTTCAAATCCATAAGGGGCGCTTGTTTTGTATAGATGATTTATGATCTTATTTTCAACTAAAATACTAGTATAAAAAAAGTATTTCTTCCGATAAACGTGGAAGGAATAGACATTTAAACAGTTAGCCATAACATACGCATACTGACTTGCATTATTTTCATGGATTGAATGGCTACATCTTTGTGTGTGAAGTGAATTTCTTTTTAAAAAATTACAATGCGCTCAATTATGAATTTTCTAACATAACTTTTATGGATAGTGGAGTCGGATATTGGAAGAAAATATTATCATAAGGACAACTCGATTATTGATATAATTATTATGGTTTCACAGAAGTTTCTACAGAGTCAGCCATGCTGTAGCAGAGACTGTTGTAGGTCGTATTTTTTAAAAAAACCTAACAATACCTTTACTTTATATTGATAGACATATTCTATTAGAACATTTTTCTAAAATTTAGAGCCTTTGGAAATGTGATAATGCTATGAGCATCAAATATATTCAAAATATCAAAAATCCTTTGGTAGTTAGTTATTGCGGTATATTTTAATAGAGGCATAATTTATACTGTACTCCTAAATTTACGGCATATCACTTTGTTTATGTTATTATATTCACAGAGACTATTAATCTAACCAACTTTTATTTACGAAAAATTAAAAACTGAAATACTCTATTTTATTGCCGATTGTTCGCAAAGACACTTGGAGTTGTTATTTTACTTTTTCTACCTCTTTTTCCCCGGCTGCGGAGAAATATGTTAGGGGAAGTTTGGGTACCCTCAGACGGTTATATGCAATGATTCAAGCTTCTAAAAAAGCACTAAGACAAGTAATTATCAATTTGAATTTATGTATGTCGAAGGTAATGTGTTAATGATAAATATACATGATGAAAACATTTATTGTTCGATTGCATCTAATTTTTAAGAGTCTAGAAATAAGCAAATAATGTTCTTTAACGTTTCTTTATAAACATCTCGAGTTACCTGTCCTTCCCCTGCATCATAGAAGGGTATTTGCCGACAAAGTTTGACCATTTTTTATGATTCGAGAGTTGTGTATTCTCTACAGATGTAAACTGACGTCATTCGAGTAGTCCGAACTTGTTAGATTTTAGCTTATATTCTTATTATGTGATTTTAAAATTATGTATGCGTTTGTTTAATTCATTGTAAAGGATTTGTTATTATGCTAATTTCAAAAGTTAAATGTTGGTGAGAATATTGAATTTTTTTATTAAAATATCTAAAGTAAATATCTAATTGATTTTTTTTAGCGCTAATTGGGATTTTAATTAACTACCTCAGAGTCGGTATACACTATATTTTGCAGCGCAATTGCTTTCACACCCAGTAATGTATTATGATTTTTTTTGGATGGTCGTTATATTGTGAGTTTCTTAAGTTAGCCAGATTAATAATAAATTAAAAAACCAACGTGATTTGCTTATTGTTGCCATTGAGAATTAGGGTTGTAAAATATTTAACAACCCTATATTTTTATGCTCGTGTTGAAAATAAGTTAAGATTGCTACTTTGATGCCTACGCCTAATATTCATAATTTTATTGGGGGTTCTACCTGATGACAAATACAGCTTATGATACCTATCTAGTGGGTATTTTCAGTTTAAGGGCCGAATAATATAGAGTTATTGTGCATACATCATCGCAAACAAAAGGTAGCTTTTTATATTATTTCGTATTTACAATCCATTTAACTACAATTTTACACTGTGAATTAATTTTTTTTACTTTTTTCCTGAAATTGTAGCCTATTTACTTATATTATGATATTATCCGAAATTTTTATAAAAGCATTATGAGGGCTTTTACCTGATGGCGAACACAAGTTGTATAGTACCTATACCTGCTTGGTATTTTATATGTATTTAAGTTTTATTTATTGTCTACTCTGTTCTCATTACAAGATAGTCCTATAATTTATCCATTTCCAGTACAAAGAAATCGCTAGTTAATGGTTCTAGATGGTAATTATTTTATTGTATTTTATATAAGTGGTGCAAAAATTGAAAACAATTATTAGATATGCTACTGAATTTTAATGAGGGTCCTTCGGAATAATAAATAAAGGTTTATGTCCCTTTCTTTTTAAATCGAGTCGGCAGAGGGTTTGAGAGGGTTATTTAGGTATAAATAATTATTGCGGGGTGACAAATGTGCCGCCTTAATATACTTATCTTGTTAGACCATATAAATTAGGGTTTTATTTCGCTTTACTACCCGCCAGCGGCGTTTCACTAAGTTAGAAAATATAGATAATGTTTTTTACTATACCGCTTTAACAGCGGCGTTTCAACTAAGGGAAAATAATAAAAAGTCTGGTTTAAGGATGGCTCAGGTCGGATCGTAAAAAGTTGGGTTTAAGGATGGCTTATAAAAATTGGGATTTAATTATCCCGCTTTAGCAGCGGCGTTTCAACTAAGGGGAAATAATAAAAAGTCGGGTTTTATCTCGGGTCAGTTCGCATCGTAAAAAGTTGGGTTTAAGGATGGCTTATAAAAATTGGGATTTAATTATCCCGCTTTAGCAGCGGCGTTTCACTAAGGTTAAATCATAAAAAGTCGGGTTTTATCTCGGGTCAGATCATAAATATTCAGGTTCAAATTAGGGTTAGATGAGAAGCCGCCTCGCGAAAGCATCCGGGTTAGGTCGTAAAAAGTCGGGTTTTATCTCGGGTCAGTTCATAAATATTAAGGATCAAGTTAGGGTTAGATGAGAAGCCGCCTCGCGAAAGCATCCGGGTTAGGTCGTAAAAAGTCGGGTTTAATTTCGGGTTATTTTGTAAACAGCACCACCGAACCACCCGGGTTAGGTCATAAAACGCACCACCGAACCACCCGGGTTAGATCATAAAACGCACCACCAGCACCACTTGGGTTAGGTCGTAAAACGCACCACCTGCACCACCTGGGTTAGATCGTAAATCGCACCACCCGTCAGGTGGTGCACCACTGATCCAGAACTCTTAGTTTCTCTCTACTGGCGTTTAGCAAACTTGTTAATAGTTTCAAATTCAATAATTATCGGATGCAAATTATATATTTGAATTAAGGACCAATGATTTGAACGAATTTTAGTAATACCTAATTTATAGGGAAGGAGTCCTGGGTACTTGTTTAGGTCATGGAATTTTATTTCGTTTGTTCCGCCGTCGATGAACCCGATCCATCTGGAACAATGGGCATTATTTTAGTTTCATTGATATGCACAATTTCGGTGCGGTTAGTTTTTGGGTTTTCGATTTCAATTTTACTGTTTTCCAAGATTCGTTTTAAGATAAATGGACCTAAAAATCGACGTTTTAATTTACCAGAGCGTTTATCTCCCTTTTTATAAACTTGAGATCCGATTACTAAATTTTGGGGTTTTTTATTTGTATTTATTTTGTCGATAACTTTTTGTTTAAGTTTTAGAGATTCTTCATGAATTTGGTTATAGAGAGCTTTGGTATTTGTTTGATGTGTATTGATATAATCCGCAAATACTTGAGCTGGTATCAATTTCATAGGGTCACGTGAGTCAGTATGTCCTAATACGATTTCGTATGGTGTGAAGTTTGTACTGGAATGGATTGTACTATTATACGCAATTACAGCATATGTCATAAGGGATGTTAAATCGGCTTTATCGTCTTTTTCTTTCAATATTCTTAAGTGTTCAATGAGCGTCGAATTTAATCTTTCAACTGGGGAATTTGATTCGTGATGGTATGGTGTAGTAAAATGTATTTTAATATTATGGGTTCTTAATAATTCTTCGATAACTTCGTTTTTAAACTCAGTTCCGTTGTCTGCAACAATTTGTTTCGGTATGCCGAAAAAGGAAAAGAAATGGATTAAGTTTTGGCATGCTGATACTGCTGTGCCGAAATATGGTAATGCCTGTCCGAATTTTGAGAATTTATCGATTATTACTAAAAACTTTTGTCTTTCTACCGTGAGTGTATCAATATGTAATATTTCAAATGGTTTAGATGGTGTTTCTGTTAATACGAGAGGTTGATCTGGGGGTCTACGATTATATTTTGTTCTTTGACAAATTTCGCAATTATTTATAAATTTGGTTATATCCGATTTCATTGATTTCCAATAATAGTTTAATTTTAGGCGTTTAAGTGTCTCTTGTATACCTCGGTGATTTGTTTTTCCTTCGTGGGAAAATCTCATAATCATATCGCGTTCGTCTTGTGTTACGTTATTTATTAACTTTGTACATTCCACGAGTTTAAAATTACAAAAATGTCTTGTTAAAGCTTCCTGAAAATGTATGCGTAATTCTTTAGATAAGAAATGAATATAAGTAGTTTTATCTTTTAAATTTTCCTTGAGAAATTGCGTTATTATCTGAACATTACTTGGAATTGTCGCGTGAATAATGCGATTACCATCGAAATTTTCATACTTAGATTTAACATAGGCGTCGTAAGGGGATTTTTTCACAATAAACTGATTTAATTTATTATTGATTATTTCGTCTAAAATTGGGATTTCTGTCAAAGTTTCTTCAGCGGCTGCGCTGTGCGCTGTTCTTGAGGAACTTTTATTATCGGCATTAATAATTCGTATATCTTGAGTGACATTGATTTTAGGTGTTGTTGTCTCTAATTCTTCAAGCGTTCGACTAACATCGTCGGGATCTAGAATTTCGGGGTTAAATTGATTGTTATCTTCCAAAAATTTATCAATATCAATATCTATATCGCCGGGATTATTTTGAATGGATCGAGTTTCAAGTGCGTTTAATTGGATTCGCGATAAAGCGTCGGCATTGGTGTTTTGTTTACCACTTTTATAAATTATGGTATAATCAAATTCTTCTAATTTTAACCGCCATCTTATGTTATCATCGATTTTTAGTTGTGGGAATTCATGACTAAGCCGGTACTGCTTATGTTATGAGTATCAAATATCACCGATGAAGCAGGACGGGCAGCCTGGGTTTTTGTTGGAGGATGCGGGCGCACTCTCGACTTGAATCTGAATTAGAGTTGTTCTTTTATATTTTATATGGGTGTTTTACTTTTATTATTTTTCTTTTCATATTATAAATTTGTTTGCGAATAAGTGTTTAATTGACAACATCAGAAGTGGGATAAAACCTTGTGCCTTTTTGTACTGTTTTTTTTTAAATCACGGGATAGTGTTTTTGTGTCAAAATGTCTCGTCGTCACAGGTCCAGTCAGCCCAGTCGGAGAGATTTGGAGACCCCTAGTGCTCGTAGCCGATCGCGACGAGATAGTAGTCAGGAATCATTTTCTGAGGCTCGTGAAATGGGCAGGCCCAGGGATGAAATGCAAGTAAGAAGTTTTACCCCTCCTTTTGACATTACGGTTTCTTCTAAGCAGGACGGTAGTGAGTCTACTCATTCTTTAAGTAAAGTTTTTCTTCAGGGCATTGAAAAGATTATCAGTAAAACAAATGTAAATCAAGGGGTCATTAATAATAATATAATAGATGAGTTTAACCCCCTTTTTCATGATATTATGGAATGACTTAATGCGGTTGACGAGTTTTCCGAAATAAATAATTGGTCTGACCAAGTTACTTGCCACTTGGCTCTTAGTAAACTACGGGGTTCGGCGGAAACTTGGTACCGGGGACTGCCAACACGATTGTTTACTTGGGGCGAATGGAAGAAACTATTGCTTGAAAATTTTATACCAAAAAAAGATTTGCATTCGGATACGTCAAGAATGTTAAATTATACTCCTCAACCTCAACAAAGCTTATACGCATACTCTTTTGAAAAATTAGCCTTGATCAATAAAATGAAAATTCCATTATCGGATGCTGATAAAGTCAATTTAATAATGGGAGGTATTAAAAATCAACAAATTCGTTTTTCTGTTGAAACCTCTCAGATAACTAACCCAGCCAAGCTAGCTCGATATTTCAAAGTATTTGATGATACAACTAATTATGTTGAACCAAAACCTGAGGTTGCCAAACCTGGTACATCTTATTGCAGGACAACGGCACCGTCGGCGTCGGTTACAAAAAGAAATAATAAACGCTTCTACTCTTCCTCTTTAAAATGTTTCTCATGTCAACAAATAGGGCATATCAGAAGTCAATGTCCTAAGAACAAAAACACGTGTAACGACGTCGCCATATATCATACTAATTTGTGACTACCCGGTATAAAATATTCATCAAATTCCATGCAAAAATATATAAAAGACATTTACGTAGAAAATAAGTTAATTCAGTGTTTTATTGATTTTGGAAGTGAATGTTCTTTAATTAATGAATCTGTTATTCCTACATTAAATTTGAAACTTAAAAAACTTCAAGATTATGTTACTATTAAGACTGTATCCGATACAGATTTAAAGGTTTTTTATTATGTGACTGCTAATGTAAACATTGACTCCGTTGAAAAACAAATAAATTTCTACGTTATAAACAAACAAATAATGGACGTTGATGTTTTGATAGGACAAAATTTTACTGAAATTGATGATGTCACTTATTTTAAAAAAGGCTCAACGTTATGTTTTAATAGTCATTCTCAATCGGGCGATTTGATTTTAAATAAAACAAATGTTAATGTTGGAATTCATGACCCAGTGGCGGAGCGTACACTTTTTCACATTTTAAATAAGTTTCAAAATTCTTTTGCAGCTAGCTCTTTTGACGTAGGGACGTCTGGAGAAGAGATGCGGATCGAGTTAACCTCAAATGTACCTGTTACACATAGAGCGCGAAGATATCCTGAGAAAGAAAGATCGTTAATTAGAAATATTGTTGATGAACTTTTACAACACAAAATTATTAGGGAGTCGGACTCACCTTATGCCAGTCAGGTATTATTGGTTTCAAAAAAAAATGGCGAGAAAAGGCTATGTGTAGATTTTAGGGCTATAAATAGAATAACGGTCCCAAATAAAAATCCCTTAAATTTAATTGAAGATCAGATAGACCGGCTCTCAGGGTACAAGTATTTTTGTAGTCTCGATTTAGCATCAGGGTATTACCAGATTAAAATGGCAGAAGATTCAATTGCGAAAACTGCCTTTATTACACAAGATGGTCTTTACGAATTTTTAAAAGTACCATTTGGACTTACCAATGCGCCGGCAGTATTTCAAAAAATTATAAATAAAATTTTAGGTAAATTAAGATTTAATAAAGTATTGGTTTATCTAGACGATATCCTAATCCCCGGTAAAACTATCACGGACACATTAGATACTCTACAGGAAGTATTAACTCTTTTCCAAAAATCCGGTTTAACTTTTAAACTAGATAAATGTTATTTTTTACAAACAAAAATAGAATTTTTGGGTTATGAAATATCAAATTCAACGATTAAACCGACTGATAATAAAATTTGTGCTGTAGAAAAGTTTCCGATTCCTCAAAATATACATAACGTGAGACAATTTCTGGGTTTAACCGGATATTTTCGTAAATTTATTCCAAAATATGCCGAAAAATCTAAACCAATAAGTTTGTTATTACATAAAGACACTGAATTTATATGGGGTAAATTACAGCAAGACGCTTTTGAAACACTCAAAAGTGCCCTAATTCGAAAACCCGTTTTAGAAATTTTTAATAATGAATTAGAATGCCGAGTTTACTCGGATGCGAGTCGAATAGGAGTTGCGGGAATTCTGGTACAAGTAAAGCAAGGTAAAGAACACCCGGTGGCATATTTTAGCAAACAAACAACTAACGAACAACAAAAATATCATTCATTTGAATTAGAGGCATTAGCAGTAGTAATGACTGTACAAAAATTTCGACATTATTTATACGGAAGAAAATTTACTATAATCACTGATTGTTCTGCAGTGGTAAGCACTTTTAAAAAGGCGGAAGTAAATACAAGAATCGGTCGCTGGGTCATGGAATTAAACGAGTACACTTATGAAATTAAACATCGTACAAATCAACAAATGCGGCACGTAGATGCTTTGAGTCGAAATCCGATACCTCAAAATACTTCGAATACAGTGGAAAATATAGTTAGTGTTAATTCTATAAACATAACCGAAGGTGATTGGCTTTTATCGGCACAAGAGGCCGATAAGGATATTAAAGCGATAAAAGAAATATTAGCATCTGGAGACGTACAGAATAACAAAGAAATATTTAATCAATATGAATTAAAAGGCGGGAAAGTTTATAAAATTACTGTCTACGGGCCGCGCTGGGTTGTTCCTGAAAATGCAAAATTTCAAATTTTACGCTTAAATCACGATGACATAGGGCATTTTGCTTTTGATAAAACTTATGAATCAGTAGCGCGCTTGTATTGGTTCTCTCGAATGCGACAAATTATAAAAAAATATGTAAACAACTGTCTTAATTGTTTATACCACAAATCCACGGAAAATAAAAAACCAGGATACTTGAATCCAATACCAAAAATTGCACGGCCATTCCATACGATTCATGTGGATCATTTAGGTCCCTTTATTAAATCACGTAAAGGTAATACACAGCTCTTTGTCATAGTTGATGCTTTTACAAAATATGTAATGATATATCCTGTTAAAAATACAAAAACAAGTTATATAATCAAAGCATTAACTGACGTGATAAAACATTTTGGGGCACCAAAAAGAATAATAAGTGATAGGGGGTCTTCATTTACTTCAACCAAGTTTAAAAGGTTTTGTTCTAAAAGGGGTATAACTCACTACTTGAATGCGGTAGGACTCCCACGTGGAAACGGGCAAGTGGAGCGTTACAATCGGACTATTTTGGACTCTCTCTCCACTATGGGAGCGGATGTAGAAGACGACAGTTGGGATGACAATGTCGTTAATATTCAATTAGGCTTAAATGGAACTGTAAATAGGGCATTAGGGGCGGCTCCAAGTGAGGTGTTGTTGGGCTATCGTGTGACTGGACAAGTCGCGTTTGTCCCGCCGGACATAAGGGATGAAATTAACGTGAGTGAACTTCGACGAAAAGTTAGTGACAGGTACCCGGACTATCAGGCACAACAAAAAGAACAGTTTGATGCAAAACGATGTGCACCAAAGGTCCTTCAAGTCGGTGAAAATCACATCCACACAAGCTACGGGGTCCAGTCAAAAGTTACGGCCAAAGTGGCGTGGCCCTTTCAAAATTGCAAGGCAACTGGGTAATGACCGTTACGAAGTTCGGGATATTCCTGGCAGTACTAGGTCACAGGTGCCTTATGTGGGTGTGGCTGGAATTGAGAATATCAAGCCTTGGATACAGTTTTAAAATGTAGTTCTTTTTTTTTTTAAGTATTAGTGTACTGGAAATGGCGTGTGGCAACCATATTTAGGTAAGAATATGGACCTGGGCGCTATATGAGTAGGGACGGGCTGGCCTTGTGAATAGGGTTGTAAGTACCCGGTATTCTGGGAGGTTTCTGCGTCCTGGTACTCGCATTTCCAGGTGGGCTAGATTTAGTTTTCTAGCGCGGGCCCATAAGGTTTTTGTCATCCACAAACTGCAGTTGTGTATGACAGTGTTAATATTTAACAATTTGAAAATTTGAACCGTTTATGTACGTACGATAGATATATATTTTTTTATTTATTTTTATTTTATTTTTATTAAATTGGTATACTATGTTTGGGTAATACAATTAATTTTATAGGTTTACTTAAGCGGAAAAATGTTTGTAAGATTAAAAAGATGAAAGCCCGCCCTGATAAATATTTAGTGAAACCCTCCTTGCTCCTTGCAAACGTAAACTTTATTGTCTCTCAACGAATAATATTCTACTATGTTGTTGGACTGGTTTGTAAGTCGTTCTTTTTTTTTCTTTACCCTTAGGTTTGGATGGTGGAGTGAGGACACTCCAATGTCAGGATTGGCCGAATGTTATCATCGATTTTTAGTTGTGGGAATTCATGACTAAGCCGGTACTGCTTATGTTATGAGTATCAAATATCACCGATGAAGCAGGACGGGCAGCCTGGGTTTTTGTTGGAGGATGCGGGCGCACTCTCGACTTGAATCTGAATTAGAGTTGTTCTTTTATATTTTATATGGGTGTTTTACTTTTATTATTTTTCTTTTCATATTATAAATTTGTTTGCGAATAAGTGTTTAATTGACAACACTTACTAATTTTGAATTAGGTTCTTTGAGATTAAAAAGCCAGACTAAAGGTCGGTGATCCGTATAAATTTGGAACTTTTTACCATACAGGTACGGTCGAAAATATTTACATGCCCAAACGATTGCGAGTAACTCTTTTTCTATTGTCGAATATTTTTGTTCTGTTTCATTGAGCGTGCGCGATGCGTAAGCTACTGGGTGATCATTAGGAGGAGTTGATTGAGAAAGTACGGCACCAAGCGCTATATTTGATGCGTCTGTGGTCAGTACGAAGGGTTGTGTAAAATCCGGGTATTTTAAGATCGGTGCGTTTATTAATAAATCTTTCAAGTGATTAAACGACTGTACAAAAGATACTGAGTGTTCTACTTTAGAGCCCTTTTTTAAACATAATGTTAATGGCTTAGAAATTTTAGCGAAGTTTTTTATGAATCGTCTATAATAACCTGCTAGTCCTAAGAAAGATTTTATTTCTTTTGGCGTTCGGGGTATTGGGAAATTTTTTACTGCATTAATTTTTTCTGGATTGGGTTTAACACCATCTTTTGTTATCTTATGTCCTAAGTAGTCGACTTCTTTATGTAGGAATTCAGACTTGTCCAT